>BSYR01000057.1:10000000-12740833 GCA_030270665.1 Hibiscus trionum | reverse complement strand
AGCAAGTGTTTGGTGTGTCAGCGAGTTAAGGCTGAGCATCAGTTTCCTTCAGGGTTGTTGCAACCGTTGAGAATCCCTGAGTGGAAGTGGGAAAGGGTTACCATGGATTTTGTATCCGGTTTACCCTTGTCACCATCGAAGAAGAATTCGGTGTGGGTGATTGTGGATCGCCTGACGAAGTGTGCGCATTTCTTGCCTGTGCATACTACGTTTTCTTTGGATAAGCTTGCGGAGCTGTACATTGCTGAGATTGTGCGGCTGCATGGTGTGCCAAAGTCGATTGTGTCGGATAGGGATCCGAGGTTCACATCGCGTTTTTGGCAGTGTCTGCATCAAGCTTTGGGTACAAGGTTGAATTTCAGTACATCTTATCATCCTCAGTCGGATGGTCAGTCTGAGCGTGTTATTCAGATTTTGGAGGATATGTTGAGGTGCTGTGTGATTGAGTTTCAGGGCTCTTAGGAGAAGCATTTGCCTTTGGTTGAGTTTGCTTATAACAATAGTTATCAGGCAAGTATTCAAATGGCACCTTATGAGGCTTTGTACGGAAGGAAGTGTAGGACTCCTCTTTGTTGGGCTGAAACGGGTCAGAAGTTGGTTTCGATGCCGGATTTGTTGAAAGGAACCACCGAGAAGGTGAAGCTCATTTGTGAGCGTTTGAAGGCAGCTTCTGATCGGTAGAAGTCTTACGCGGATTTGAAGCGTAAGGAGATTGAGTATGCGGTGGGTGACCGTGTGTTCTTGAAGGTTTCACCTTGGAAGAAGGTGATGAGGTTTGGCCGGAAGGGTAAGTTGAGCCCTAGGTACATTGGACCATACGAGGTGGTTGAGCGTGTGGGTCCTGTTGCGTACAGGTTGAGGTTACCTCAAGAGTTGGAGAAGATTCATGATGTGTTTTATGTTTCTATGCTCCGGAAGTATAGATCTGATCCTTCGCATGTGATGCCTGTGGAAGAGGTGGAATTGAATCCGGATTTGACCTATGATGAGGAACCGGTGAGGATTCTGGATTCGGATGGCAAGGTTCTTCGTGGCAAGACCATTGAGTTGGTAAAGGTGCTGTGGAAGCATCGCGGTGTTGAGGAAGCCACGTGGGAGCGAAAGGATGACATGCTGAAGCAGTTTCCTTATCTCTTTCCTTCAGGTAAATTTCGAGGACGAAATTTCTTAAGGGGGGGGGGGAGTTGTAACGCCCCGGTTTTGGGCTTAGAAGTTTTGGGCGTTGACCGGTTCGGTCAAAGTGCTGTTCGAATCTAAAAAGGTGAAATTAGGAAAACCTAGTTCGGGTTGCATTAAAAATATGGAAAAATGTTCTAAAATCCTCTTTTAATATATATAAGTGAACTGTGAAATCAATTTTACAAAATGAGGGTTGGAAGGGTGACATTTTGGCTAGTGACCAAAATGTAATTTTTGAAAAACTGCGTGACTATTTTAGAAAGGATTGAAACTTTGAATCTTTAAGGAGCTATTTACCCAAAGGGAGTTTCTCCAGATTTTTCTAAGATATTTAATGTTTTAATTCTGATTTTAAACAAAAGGAAAGTGGAGGGAAGTTATTTCTAACCAATTTTCCTAAAATCTCATTTTCCTTTTCTCTCATTTTCTCTCAAGCCAAACATCTTTCTCCAGAGTTTTTCTTCTGATTTTGCCACTTAAATCTCTCTTTTCAATCCTCTTTTGATTGCTAATCATCTCATCAACAAAACCTCACCAATTGCCATTTGATTCTTCAAGCTTTTTGGTTCTAAAAGAGGAGAAACTCAAGTTTGGAGGTAAGAACGTCCTTCTCCTCTGAACTTCAAGTTCTTTACTGAAATTCCTAAGTTCTCAATCCTTAATTGATGATTTATAATGGTTTTTAAAGTTGTGTAATGGATCTTGGCTTAAAATGCAAGATTTGATGATTTTGATGGATTTTCGTTGGATCTGTTAAAACAGTGATTTGAGGTGTATTTTTGATGTTAAATGAATGTTAAATTGATTGGAAATTGAGTTTTAACTAATGCAATCCTGGATAGGTTGAATTTCCTAAGTTTAGCTTGTGATTCTTGGTTGTTTTTGGAGTGATCTTGTGGATCTGTTGTTGCTGGAGGTATAAGGATGTTGTTAGGTCCTTTTTAGATGTTAAATGATGTTTATGGATGCTTAGTTTTGATGGTTTATGGCTGGGCTTTGTTGAGAAGTTGTTTGGATGCATTTTCGGTTGTGTTTGGTGGCCGAAAATGGAGTGTGGATGAGAGCAGCGAGTTTAGGTGCTTTCATTGAAGCTATTAATGCATGATGATGCATTAATCTACTATTTTGATGTGTTTAAAACAGGGGAGTCATCTTTGGATCCAAGTGGTGGTGATCCGGAAGCTTAATTTGGTGTTTCGGCAAGAGGCGAAACGGAATCGGTGAGTGGATTTTGGTTTTCGGCTTTGAAACCAATGTTTTGGAGGTTTGGGAGCTTAGTCTAAGTCTAAACAACTTTCCTAAGCTCAAGAGTAAGTTTTCGGAAAAACTCTCTTGATGAGGAACCATGTGATGGTTGGGTGCAATGTGTTTGTTGCATGTTTAAATTCTGTTTTTAAAGCATATCTAGCATGGTTGTTTGCTGAGATTATAAGCCATGTGTTTAAGGAAGCTCAAGGTTAGAGTTCCTTGCTTTTGAACATTGTTTAAATGTGGTTTAATGCTTAAAGATGCATGATGTTTATGGCTTGGTTAAATGCTTTAAAACAGTGGATTATTGATGATAAATGATGTATATTGGCAAGTGATGTTTTGAAAAGGTTAAGGTCACCAAGGTGGTTAAAAGTCCTTGAGTGAGCCTTGTTTACTTAAGAACATCAAGGTGTTTAAAAGTCCTTGGATGGTTCTTGTTACGGACACAAAGGTGTTTAAAAGTCCTTGTGTGGTCCTTTCCAAGGTGTTTAAAAGTCCTTGGGGCCAAGGTGTTTAAAAGTCCTTGGGGTGATTCATGTCATGGTGTTTAAAAGTCCATGGGCCAAGGTGTTTAAAAGTCCTTGGGGTCAAGGTGTTTAAAAGTCCTTGAGGTGAAACTTGTTAAGGACACAAAGGTGTTTAAAAGTCCTTGTGTGGTCCTTGCCATGGTGTTTAAAAGTCCAGGGGCCATGGTGTTTAAAAGTCCATGGGGATAAGATCACAATAGTGTTTAAAAGTCCATGTGTGAGTCTTATGTTGATCTTGTTAAAAGATGGTAATTATCACTTGTGGCCAATATGACATGTTATGACATGAAGCATGAAATGCTTGTTTAAGATTGCTTGTGAGCATGTCTAAATGTATTTTGAAGTATGATTTATAAATGAGTTTTATAAATGCATTATTGTGTGGTTTTAATGAGCATTCCTCACTAAGCTTTTGCTTACGCTCTCTCTCTTTTTCTAAACCAATAATGAAGAGCATTAAGGTGCATTGAGGGCAGCAAGGAAGGCAAGCAATCCAGTGAAAGCTAAGCTCAAGTATGGGAAGGTTTTCTTAAACACCTTTAGCTTTTGGCATTTGACAATGAGGAACCTATGTGGATGTTTTGGGAGATGTTTTGAACTCCTTAAGTTTGTTTAATGTTGATGTTAATGTTGGTACATGTAATTGGCCATTATGAGGTTGAATTGAAGTATTGATGCTTGAATGGTTTGCTAAGTAGGAAGCATGCCTTTAGATTGGGGCTTTTCATATGTGATGCCATGATGATGTTTGGTTGATGCTTATATGTCTTTCATATGTTGAATTTCTTGCTGGCAAAGTTTGGTAGCATTTGGAGCATGTATGGTTGATCAATTGTGGTTTTTAGTAGCCTTTTCTATGCAATCTGTGCAGGCCGTATCGGAACAGTAGCTGCCGTTTTTGAACAGGTGCCTTGTAGCAACCCAGGCGTCCGAAACGGAAGACACCGTTCCAAAACGGAAAGGCCACTGCCAGCCCTCGTTTCGGTACGCGTTGCGGAACGGCCCCATGTTTCGAAACAGGCTCTCCCTGTTTCGGAACGCATGACCGTTGGGGGCTGACATTGGCAGTTATATGTTTCAAAATGTTTGCATTTTGGTCCTGAATCTTGTATGTGCAATTGTGTGAGTTCGGGATGTCCGTTTGAGCTGAAATTTGGCAGTGAAGCATGAAACCTGATTAATTAAAAGTTGGTAACTCTAATTTGGGCGAAGTCCTTATAATTAACAGAATTTACATTTTGGTCCCTAAAGTTGTAAATTGTTCAATTGGGTCCCTGTTTGATCTCTGATGTTTATGATCTTTGAGTATGTTGTTTGAATGATCATAACTAGGGTTAATGTACATCTAGACAAGTTTAAAAAGAAAAAAAAGGGTCGTTAATCAAGGTTGACTTTCGGGTTGACTTTGGTTTTCCCCGTGTGACTTTCTTAATTCGGGTCAACCGTCTAGGCCGGGTTAAGGGGGTTACATTTGGTGGTATCAGAGCTGAGACAAATGCCAACGAACTGGAAACATCTCAAGGAGATATGAGATGCCGCTACAAAACATTTTAGAAATCGAGATCTTTGATGTATGGGGGATTGATTTCATGGGACCATTCCCAACATCACGTGGGAACCTCTACATCCTACTGGCAGTGGACTACGTGTCCAAATGGGTTGAAGCGATCGCCACACAGAAAAACGATGCCAAGACTGTTTAGAGATTTCTGCACAAGAACATTTTTTCTAGATTTGGCATACCTAAGGCGATCATCAGTGATAAATGGAGACATTTCGACAATAGGGTAATAGCTGTTGCCTTAATAAAATATGGCGTAAAGCATCGGATCGCAATAGCGTATCACCCTCAGACCAATGGACATGCCGAAATATCCAACAAGGAGGTAAAGAACATTCTTGAGAAGATGGTTAAACCCAGTCGAAAGGAATAGTCCTTACACCTCAATGATGCACTGTGGGCCTATAGATCATCGTTTAAAACTCCATTGGGAGTGTCACCCTACCAGTTGATATATGGAAAAGCATGCCATCTACCTGTTGAGATAGAGCACAGAGCGTACTGGGCCATCAAAGCAGTGAACATGGACTTAAACAAGGCAGGACAGAAAAGGTTACTTGACTTGAATGAAATTGAAGAAATTCGAGCAATGGCCTACGACAACGCAAGGATTTACAAGGACAAGACAAAGAGGTGGCATGACAAGAAGTTGTTTCCACGACAGTTCTGCCCAGGGCAGCTTGTGTTGTTATTCAACTCTAGGTTGAAACTCTTCCCAGGGAAGCTGAAATCTAGATGGTCCGACCCATTCCAAGTTGTGCAAGTTTTTCCTCATGGTGCAATCATGATCAAATCTTTAAAAGACGGGCACCAATTTAAAGTTAACGGACATAGACTGAAGCATTATTAGGGGACTGAAGCCCCAAGAATGCAGGAAGTGGTTACTTTAGGAGATACCCCTCAAGGCATCCCTAATTTAACCTAATGTTAATTTATTATTATTATTATTATTATATATATATTTATTTATTAGGAAATTAGAATTATTTTATTTTTAAGGACTAAGTTTTTATTTTAATTATTTTTAGGAAATAAGGGAAACAAGGAGAGGAGAAGAAGTGCACCAGCCCACCATCTGACCAGCAGCTCAAAAAGCCCAAAGGAGGAGTCTGTCGTCACAGCCTGTCAACAGCTGTCGCGACAGACGCGGAAAAGACAGCTTGTCACCACGCTGTCGCGGCAGACAAGCAAACGCGTAACAGACGCGCAGCAGACACGAAAACACGTGACACACGCGTCAAAAACCATGTAACAGCTGGCCCCGTTATTCGTGCCTGCCGTTACAGCTCCAACGGGCAGTAACCCCTTCATCTATATAAACCCCATTTTACTATTCATTTTCACCTCACTTTACTCTCCCAACTTGCTTCATCTATATAAACGCCATGGGCTTTGAAACGCTTAGAGCGTGGTCTTGGGAGCTTAGTGTAAGTTTGAAACACTTAGCTAAGCTCAAGAGTAAGTTTATCGAAAGTCTCTCTCTCGGTAATGTGCTATGCTTGATGGAAATGCACTCGAGTTGATGTGGTTTTGTTTACTGTTTTAAAGCATGGATAAATGCTGGATTTAAATGCCATTGTGTTAAGGATGCACTAGGTAAGTGATCCTTGGTTTCATGTGATAAATGTATATGATGTTAAGCATGTTTATGATTGTGGAAATGGCATTGTGTTTATGCTTGTAAAACAATGGATTATTGATGTTAAATGATTATATTGGCAAGTGATGAAAGTGGTTTTTGGTTACTTTAATCGGATATAGTTAGCCGGCTATAGGATTGGGTCCACCGTGAATAAAGTCGCCTTGGATGTTGAGGGGTTGTGATTGTGCCGTAATCTTTATCCAAGTACCCTAACGATTGAGGTTAAGATCACAACGGTGCAGTTTAATCCCGTGTGTGAGTCTTGAGGGGTTGAGATTGTGCCATTAATCTCCATCACAGGTGTTGAGGGGTTGTGATTGTGCCATTGATCTCCACCTTGTGTAGTCCGGTAGTATTTATGAAGCGTGTGGGACAACGCTTGTAATCCGCGTATCCGATTGTGACATTGAGTTGGTTTTGGTATGGTTTGAGAATTAATCACTTGTAAGCCAATATAATGATGATGACTAATGGTTTAAGCATGAGATGCTTGCGAATTATGCTAGAATGCATGTGATGCTTGGTAAAGCATGAGCAAAGGTTTATTTGTTGTTTAAAATGATACATACGAGCATGTGTTTTAGAAAGTGCATTGATGTCTTGAAAGGGTATGTTTTATGAAAAGGCATGTGTTGATAAATGGTGATTTGCCGGGTGTGTGTAATGCATTGATGAATGTTGTTTTAGCGATCCTCATTAAGCTTTGTGCTTACGCTCATTTGTTTCATCAATGTAGAGAATTAGGCTTTTGAGGCAGCAATTAAGCAAGGGTAATCCAAGCACTTTTGTCTAGCAAAGTATGTGGTTTTACTTTGGTGTAATAAGAGGCAGTGGGTGGAATTTCTACTCTTGGATGTTTGAAGATGTTGTTAATTACCTTGAGCATGTTTGGTTGTTTAGCTTTGGGATGTAAATGGCCTTTGAGGATTAATTTTTGTTTGAATGTTGACTTTAGCTTTGTAAGGCTTTGGAAGACTAGGGAGCATGCCCATAGTACCAATGCTTGTATGAATGATGCCATGTTTTAGCTTATGCTTCGTATAGTTGATCTTTGATGCTTATAGATGTTGTGTGTTTGCTATGGTATGAACTGGAATGTTTTCGGGGGGGGGGGTTTATGAGTGAAAAACTAGCATTTTGTGTAGTTGCAGGGCAAGGCGTATCGAAACGCCCTTACCTGTTTCAGAACAGTGGCCTGGAATGGCCATGGGGTATCAGAACGAGTAGGAACGTTCCAGAACAATTTGCTACTGGAATGTTGTGTTTCGGTACGGGTTTCAGAACGCACCCGAGTATCGAAACGGTCAACCTGGTTTTGAAATAACCGTTCCGATAAAGGGTCTTATGTTTCGAAACACCCGACCGTTGAAGTTGAATTGTTTCAGGTTTATGTTTCTTACGTTTTGGTCTCTGAGTCTTGAATGCTGAATTAAATGGGTTTAGATGATCCGTTCATGATGAAATTTGACATGCTGGCTTATTTTATGTTAAACGTTGGATTGGTAACGTTAAAACTTGTTTAATCCTTATAATTTTGGAAATTTACATATTAGTCCCTAAAAGTCATTTATATGCAATCGTACCCCTAAACGAGCTCCGTTCGCTGTGTCGCTTCCACTAAAATGTTTTGCTATTCACATAGGTTAATAATGTGCATCTAGAAAAGTTAAAAAGAAAAAAAGGTCGTTAATCAAGGTTGACTTTCACAAGTTGACTTTGGTTTTCCCCGTGTAATCTTCTTAGTTCAGGTCGGGTGTCTAGGCCGGGCTAAGGGGGTTACAGAAATGATGAAGTTATGCTTGCTGGAGGTATAAGGAAGGATTTAGGTTGTTTTAAGATGTATTTTGGTGTTTAGTACTGATTGAAAGTGATGTATGTTGGCTGGGCTTGGTTTAGGATGCAATCGATTGAGTTTTCGGTTGTTTCGGTTGGGTAAATTGGTGTGGTTTTGGTAAGCAACGAGTTTGTGTTTAGTTTCTGGAGTTGAAATTCATTTTAATGCATTTGGATCTCTCTTTTGATGCTTTATAATAGGGGATCTTGATCCGGAAACAAACGAAGCATTTTTAGAGGCTTCGGAGGGGTGATCTTCGCGTCGGCAAGCGAAGTTTCGCGTATCGGTGAGTGGAAATGGAATTTTCAGCTTTGTAACGCTTTGAGCGTGGTCTTGGGAGCATAGTGTAAGTTTGAAAAACTTAGCTATGCTCAAGAGTGTAACCCCCTTAGCCCGGTCTAGACGGTTGACCCGAACTACGAAGATTACACGGGGAAAACCAAAGTCAACCCGAAAGTCAACCTTGATTAACGACCCTTTTTTTTCTTTTTAAACTTCTCTAGATGCACATTAAACCTATGTGAAAGCCCAAGAACCTTGGAAGAGAAAACACAGCGATCGGAAACGGTTAAGGACTTAATTGCAAGAAATACACTTTTAGGGACCAAAATGTAAATTTTGGAAAATAAAAGGACTTTCAAGATTTTAGTTTTACCAAACCTCAATTAATCATATTACAAGCCTCTCTGCCAAATTTCAGCTTGAAAAGACATCTCAAGCTCAAGCAATTGCAATTACAACTTTCAGGACTAAAATGTAAAGCATGCAAAAACTGTCCAACGGTCACCCGTTTCGAAACACTGACACCCGTATAGAAACACCTGTGTCGTACGCCCGTATCGAAACGGTGTTGACCGTTTCGATACGCGGGTATGTTCCGAAACTAGTTCAGAAACGGACACCTCCAGTAGCCAAAGTGTTTCGAAACACCTCTAATCGTTCCGAAACGCCCATGCCATTTCATGCACCCGTTTCGAAACAGCCAAGGGTGTTTCGAGACACCCTGCCTAGAAACAGCAGAAAATTCTGGTTTTACACATCCAAACACCATCAAACATACTTTAAACCATTCCTCAACATATCAACGACATGCCAAGCATCATAACTACCAAATTGCATTAAAAACTAGATACAAATCAAACATTAGGTGCACCAACTCATTTATCACATCCAACGCATGATCTTGCTTTTAATCAAAGAGCATAACATATCAAATTATGAAGAAGATGATTCAAATATGGCAAAGCGATCAACAACAAAGTTCAAACCATAAACCGAACATGGTCAATATACACAATCTCATTACACATCAATATAAAAGACTCTCCCCTCATTGCCTTTATTATCTATAGCTATAAACCAAGACATACTTCTCAAGTGGAGCTCTTCTTGAATCCCTTGCTTCTTGCTGTCCCAACTTCAAATATCTGCATTGATGGTGCACCCAATCCTATAGCCGGCTAACTATATCCGATTCAAGTACTTTAAAAACCAATTCATCACTTGCCAATATACAACAAATACCATAATCAATTCACTGTTTTAAAGCATTAAACAAAGCCATTAAACACCATGCATCACCATGCATCATTACCAATTTAACAACATGCCAAAACAAGGATCTCTTACCTTGAGCATCATTCAACACATAGCTTTGAAAACCAACATTAACCATGCTAAAACATGCTTTCAAAACAGATTTTAAACATGCAATTTATAACCAATGCATCAAACCACTTCATAGCACATCTGAGGGAGTTTTTCCGAAAACTTACTCTTGAGCTTAGCTAAGTTGATTACACTTAAACTAAGCTCCCATAACCTTCAAATAATTGTTTCAAAGCTGGAAATTCAACTCCACTCACCGATTACGTTTCGCACGCTTGCCGAAACGCCAATCAAGCCTCCGGATCAACTCCAATAGTGTCCGAAGATGTCTCTCCTGTTTTAAACACATCAAAGCAGAGGATTAATACATCATCATGCATTAAAATCTCCAGCCATCACACCTAAACTCGCTGCTCTACCCAAAACCAACATTTCGGCTACCAAACACAACCGAAATCACCTCCAAACTCTTCCAAAACTTAACCCAGCCAAGATCCATCACTTCTAACCATTTCTAAACATTAATCAACATCCAAAATACACCTTAACTCGTCCTTATACCTCCAGCTATAACAGAACACCAAAAACACCTTAAAAACCACCATTTTCATAAGCAAAAACTTAGGAAATTCAACCTATTCGGGATTGCATTGATAAAACATCATTTCAACATCATTAGACATCCAAAATACATTAAAGAATCATCTCAAAACAGAGCCCAATCAATCACAACGAAATTCTTCAAGATTTCTTCCAAATCTTGAGTTTTAAGCCAAAATCAAATTTCTAACATTAAAACCATTTACAAAACTTAAATTAAGGATTGACAACTTGGGAATTTTAGTAAAGAACTGAGTATTTAGAGCAGAAGAACAATCTTACCTCTAAATGGTGATTTCTCCTTGATTTGAGCCAATTTCCTTGAAAATCAATGAGGAAATCAAAAGGATTTGATGCAAGATTGATTAAGAATTAATTGATGATAGAAATCTCATCAATTGAAGTGAAGATCAATGCAAAAGTTGCTGGAGAAATAGTGTTTGGATGATGGAATTTTGAGAGAAAAAGGAATGAGAAAAATTTAGGAAAAGGTAGTTATGAAATTCCAAAAAGTAGTTTCGCTTTTTATTTAATTAATTAAAACATTAATTAATTCACCCAAATTAAGGAAAAAATCTGGAGAAATCATTTTTGGGTAAATTAGCTCCTTAAAGATTCAAAGTTTCAATCCTTACAAAACAGTCACCACTAAACTTTTCAAAAATCGCATTTTAGTCACTACACCGAAATGTAGTATTTCCAAACCTTATTTTGCAAAATTGATTTCACCACTCTCTTATATATATTAAAAGAGGATTTTTAAGTATTTTTCCATATTTTTAAAGCATCCCGAACTAGGCTTTCTCGAAAACCTCCTTTTATATTCGAACCGTTTCTCAGACCGGTCCGGTTCAGACCCTAAACTTCTAAGCCCAAATTTGGGGTGTTACAACTCTCCCCCTCTTAGGAAATTTCGTTCTCGAAATTTCAACATGCGAAAAGAGCACGACACCAAACTTCCTAAAGCAACACACAAAGTGACACAGGAGACTTAACCACCACTGAAACATCCTCAACCCAAAACACCACGATACCAACACATCCTCAAATCAAACTCACACTATACCCAAATCCAACACCACTACTTACGGTTCAAGACTTCCAGAACACTCGGTTATTAACCTCAGATTAACTTTTCACACTTTCGAACTGTGCATAGCCCCAACAACCCGAAGAACTCTCAAATCTTTACAACATACTCCGCCTTATCTCATAACTCCCTCAACAAAACTCGCACATTCGGTGAAACCAGCCCATCCATTTTTCAGCCACCATGTGACCCACCACCTTCGCTGCTCCTAAAACCCCCTTGCAAAACCGCTCAACTCCTTTCAAAGATTACCACAACAAGCAAAAATTTCTTAAGCAACAACGGCTTACTCAAACTTCTCAATATATTGATAACATCCCTTCACATCCGCCACTATCACTACCATAACAACTTATCAAAACTACCCACACTACATTCGAAACCCATGCCACAAGACTCCAACCTTAACTCCACCAGTTGTTCCACTTACCTCTAGCAGACTTAAGAAAGATTTACTTATATTCAATAAACAAACCAACAATGGCCCTTGAACTTACATTGCCTTTCCATTTCAATCTTTGACCATAATACTATCCTTACCTGGATACCACCCATTCCATAAAAACATATTAAGATTACAAAACCTCTACTCAACCCAAGCCAAACCTTATCTACAGCTCTCAACACAACCTCCTCACAACTCCTCTAAGGTTGCTACGAACCTTCACCTACATAAACAACCCTCCTATTGCAAACATCAACGCCAAGACGCCTCAACACTCCGGAAACACATACACTAGCCTACAACATCATTTAACACAAAGAAACTACCACACCTATTAGCTATTCACAACCACCTCGAACGATTCTAACTTCAACCGGTAATCTCCCCACCACTACACCGCTAAACTCTTTAAGCACCAAAACATCCTTCTTCCGCCAACATGCTAGATCACACTCGCTACTACCGACAACTTGCTTACCACTTTCCACCACTTCTAACATCCACCTAACATCAAGACAACACTTAAAAACCCACCATCCAATCTAATCCTACCACAAGACCAATGGACCCAACTAGCTATTAGCAAGTGTGAACGTTCATATGCATGGTCACCAATATGCCCTATCAATGCCTGTGTACATGTATGCAAAACCTCTAATGTCATGTCGCATGTATGCATGTACCAACATATATATATATATATATATATATATATATATATAATATCACATGGTTTTAACTGTGAATGTATGTCGGTTCACACTTACCAATAACATCCTCAGAATCTGCCTAAGAACAACCTCTTTACCTCACTTCTAACTTGTCCAGCTCTAGTACTCTAACAATCTGCTAGCTACAAAATACTCCACTAATACCCTCTTCACACTAAAGTTGTTTCCAAAACAACACCGGCTACTACCCCAACTTGCTAGCTATAAGACCTTACACACTACGCAAGGGAAACCAAACCGGAACCCACAAAGATAACTAGGGCAAAGATTACTTAGCAAAGTTACCTGTAATCACCTCATTGCCCCTGACTATCCCGAGCTAACTCCAAACAATTCCGCCTCAAATGTCCAACAGACCCACAATTCCAACAAGATCCATCCCCCAAACACCTCACACATTTCCGCCTTTCTTGCCACCTCCGAACTCTGTCTCGGCCGCGCTCACGACCCTTCTGAGACCCTTTTGTAACCAATGAAGCTGATCTCACCACTTGAGGACAATTCCGCTTCACATGCTCCATAGAACCACAGTTCCAACAAACTCCCACGCCCCAACAAAATCCAACATGACACCTTCCACAACGGTCACACTTCGGCAACCGAGCTACCACTCCTTGGTTATACTGCACTTGACCCACGTCTACACTACCACCCAGACTTCGATTCACGCAAACCCTTCTGTCACGTAGCTTCTTACGCTGACCACTCTCGAGGTCAGTACCCACATCTCTTTTGCTTATACTTATCTCACCAGCAAAATCTGAAGCCATATCCCCGCGTTGCTTCACCCTTGAGAACTTCTCTCCAAGGTATCTTTCATTAAAGGTAGACACAAAGAACTCCCAATCTATATCGTGGATATTCGTTGCCACCGCCACAGATGTCCACCAAGCACAAGCATCCTCCAACATTAACGAGACAACACTTCCCAACTTACAGGCGTGGTCACACCCTTCCTGATCCAAAATCGGAATTACACTGGCTAACCAAGCCTCGAATGCCTCAGGTGTCGAACCATGATACTCCACAGCTCCCAAATCATATAAACGCTGTTTTGACAAACTCGCATGTCCCATAGTCGGCACATCTACATGCCTCACTTTCACCACGGCCTGAGATGTTCCCGACACCTCTTGAACCACAGGTGATGAATCCTTCATCACAGAACCAGCTTTCTCATTCTGCCATACTACCTCAACTCCAGGCACTGTCGACCGAAGTGGTACACTCCCACAAAAAAGTGGATTCCACCCCTTAACAACCTGCTCTAAAGCAGCAACCATCGTACCCAACTGCCATTCTCCCATCGATCCCATTGCGCTATTATGAACAAAGCAATGATAAAAAAACAAACAAAACGATCAGGCCAGCTTCAAGCAAGGATTCAAGACTCCAACTCCAACATAAAAGAATAGCTATAATAATAAGGCAATGGGTATCTCGAATTCTCCCCTTTTACATGACATAACAATCAATAAAAACATTGATATCACAAACATCGAGCATATCAATCAACAAACTTCGATCATGCTCTTATCAAACAACATTCACCCTCAACAACATATCACCAATACATGTTCACACTAGCTCACAGAAGATTCATAACCAAAAAGCATGATAAAAACATTAACAACTCGCTCAAAGACATATTTTTCAACCAACTTTCAACCACACATCCGAATAAACATACAAAACACTTACCATAGCAACTTACCACAAACTTACCATCGCCCCATATATTCGAAACTTAGCTCTGATACCAACAAATGTAACCCCCTTAGCCCGGTCTAGACGGTTGACCCGAACTACGAAGATTACACGGGGAAAACCAAAGTCAACCCGAAAGTCAACCTTGATTAACGACCCTTTTTTTTCTTTTTAAACTTCTCTAGATGCGCATTAAACCTATGTGAAAGCCCAAGAACCTTGGAAGAGAAAAACACAGCGATCGGAAACGTTTAAGGACTTAATTGCAAGAAATACACTTTTAGGGACCAAAATGTAAATTTTGGAAAATAAAAGGACTTTCAAGATTTTAGTTTTACCAAACCTCAATTAATCATATTACAAGCCTCTCTGCCAAATTTCAGCTTAAAAAGACATCTCAAGCTCAAGCAATTGCAATTACAACTTTCAGGACTAAAATGTAAAGCATGCAAAAACTGTCCAACGGTCACCCATTTCGAAACACTGACACCCGTATAGAAACACCCGTGTCGTACGCCCGTATCGAAACGGTGTTGACCGTTTCGATATGCGGGTATGTTCCGAAACTAGTTCAGAAACGAACACCTCCTATAGCCAACGTGTTTCGAAACACCTCTAGCCGTTCCGAAACGCCCAGGCCATTTCATGCACCCGTTTCGAAACAACCAAGGGTGTTTCGATACACCCTACCCAGAAACAGCAGAAAATTCTGGTTTTACACATCCAAACACCATCAAACATACTTTAAACCATTCCTCAACATATCAACGACATGCCAAGCATCATAACTACCAAATTGCATTAAAAACTAGATACAAATCAAACATTAGGTGCACCAACTCATTTATCACATCCAACGCATGATCTTGCTTTTAATCAAAGAGCATAACATATCAAATTATGAAGAAGATGATTCAAATATGGCAAAGCGATCAACAACAAAGTTCAAACCATAAACCGAACATGGTCAACATACACAATCTCATTACACATCAATATAAAAGACTCTCCCCCCATTGCCTTTATTATCTATAGCTATAAACCAAGACATACTTCTAAAGTGGAGCTCTTCTTGAATCCCTTGCTTCTTGCTGTCCCAACTTCAAATATCTGCATTGATGGACAAAAAGGAGCGTAAGCACATAATGCTTAGTGAGGAATGCTCAAAACCAATACACCATCAATGCAGCGAATCATAAAACCTTCTTTAAATGTAGATACAATTCAATGAACCCAAGCATTGTTTGAAAACCTCCTTTGAAAACAACATTGCTTTAAATCATGCATTGCTCAACATGAAAACCAACCTTTAACTCTAAAATGCTAAACAACTCACCCCAAACCACATTCTTGCAAATACTATCATTTAAACCTATCCATGCATGATCGCTTCATGCAAAGTTTAACTCAATTTCCTTGGAAATCACTTCCACTTCACACCACACTTTTCTCATGCTTGATGATCATTTCAAAGCAAAATACCTTTTGAAAACCAATTGTTCCTACTATCTATCCCATGCATTCAACAAATGCAAAACACATGAGCTACAAAAGCAACATTTGCATTACATGCCTTTTTAAAACAAGCCTTCACAAGACTTCAATGCACTTAAGAGATTCTATGCACATATGCACCATTCACAATAGAAGATGTACAATTGCTCATGCTTAACAAGTATCACATGCATTCTTACATCATTTACATATTTCCCATGCAACCTTGCATCATTTTCAAGCATCTCTCGCTTCATTACATTCAAATACATTATATTGGCTTTCAAGTGATAGTTCACAAACCATTTCAACACAAGACACAATCGGATACGCAGATTACAAGCGTTGTCCCACACGCTTCATACACACTACTGGCTTACAAGGTGGAGTTTATCGGTACAATCACAACCCCTCAACACCCGTGATGGAGTTTAACGGTACAATCACAACCCTTCAACATCACTCATCAGTAGTTGTATAACCCACTAACGAGACTACGGGACACATAACACAAGATCCACAAACGGACTTTTAACCACCGTTGTGACCTTAACAAGATCCACACACGGACTTTTAACCACCGTTGTGACCTTAACAAGATCCTCACACGGACTTTTAACCACCGTTGTGACCTTAACAAGATCCACACACAGACTTTTAACCACCGTTGCGATCTTACCTCTCTCGTTAGGATACTTGGATAGAGTTTACGGTACAATCACAACCCCTCAACATCCAAGGCGACTTTACTTACGGTGCACCCAATCCTATAGCCGGCTAACTATATCCGATTCAAGTACTTTAAAAACCAATTCATCACTTGCCAATATACAACAAATACCATAATCAATTCACTATTTTAAAGCATTAAACAAAGCCATTAAACACCATGCATCACCATGCATCATTACCAATTTAACAACATGCCAAAACAAGGATCTCTTACCTTGAGCATCCTTCAACACATAGCTTTCAAAACCAGCATTAACCATGCTAAAACATGCTTTCAAAACAGAATTTAAACATGCAATTTATAACCAATGCATCAAACCACTTCATAGGACATCCGAGGGAGTTTTTCCGAAAACTTACTCTTGAGCTTAGCTAAGTTTATTAGACTTAAACTAAGCTCCCATAACCTTCAAATAATTGTTTCAAAGCTGGAAATCCAACTCCACTCACCAATTACGTTTCACACGCTTGCCGAAATGTCAATCAAGCCTCCGGATCAACTCCAATAGTGTCCGAAGATGTCTCCCCTGTTTTAAACACATCAAAGCAGCGGATTAATGCATCATCATGCATTAAAATCTCCAGCCATCACACCTAAACTCGATGCTCTACACAAAACCAACATTTCGGCTACCAAACACAACCGAAATCACCTCCAAACTCTTCCAAAACTTAACCCAACCAAGATCCATCACTTCTAACCATTTCTAAACATTAATCAACATCCAAAATACACCTTAACTCGTCCTTATACCTCCAACTATAACAGAACACCAAAAACACCTCAAAAACCATCATTTTCATAAGCAAAAACTTAGGAAATTCAACCTATTCGGGATTGCATTGATAAAACATCATTTCAACATCATTATACATGTATATTAAAGAATCATCTCAAAACAAAGCCCAATCAATCACAACGAAATTCTTCAAGATTTCTTCCAAATCTTGAGTTTTAAGCCAAAATCAAGTTTCTAACATTAAAACCATTTACAAAACTTAAATTAAGGATTGACAACTTGAGAATTTTAGTAAAGAACCGAATATTTAGAGGAGAAGAACAATCTTACCTCTAAATGATGATTTCTCCTTGATTTGAGCCAATTTCCTTGAAAATCAATGAGGAAATCAAAAGGATTTGATGCAAGATTGATTAGGAAGTAATTGATGATAGAAATCTCATCAATATAAGTGAAGATCAATGCAAAAGTTGCTGGAGAAATAGTGTTTGGATGATGGAATTTTGAGAGAAAAAGGAATGAGAAAAATTTAGGAAAAGGTAGTTATGAAATTCCAAAAAGTAGTTTCCATTTTTATTTAATTAATTAAAACATTAATTAATTCACCCAAATTAAGGAAAAAATCTGGAGAAATCATTTTTGGGATAATTAGATCCTTAAAGATTTAAAGTTTCAATCCTTACAAAACAGTCACCACTAAACTTTTCAAAAATCGCATTTTAGTCACTACACCGAAATGTAGTATTTCCAAACCTTATTTTGCAAAATTGATTTCACCACTCTCTTATATATATAAAAAGAGGATTTTTAAGTATTTTTCCATATTTTTAAAGCATCCCGAACTAGGCTTTCCCTAAAACCACCTTTTATATTCGAACCGTTTCTCAGACCGGTCCGGTTCAGACCCTAAACTTCTAAGCCCAAATTTGGGGTGTTACAAAGAGTAAGTAAATCGAAAGTCTATCTCTGAAGGTGCTATGTTTTTTTTGGAAATGCACTTGAATTAAATGTGGATTGATTACTGTTTTAAATCATGTTTTAAGCATTGTTGATGTTGTTTTTTAATGCCATTTTGTTAAGGATGCACATGGTAAGTGGTCCTTGGATTTATGAGATTAAAGCATTTAGTTTAAGCATGTTTATGCTTGTGAAAATGGCATTGTGATTTATGCTTGTAAAGCAGTGGAATAATGATGTTGAATGATTATATTGGCAAGTGATGGGAATGGTTTTTGGTTACTTTAATTGGATATAGTTAGCCGGCTATAGGATTGGGTGCACCGTGAATAAAGTCGCCTTGGATGTCGAGGGGTTGTGATTGTACCATATACTCCATCCAAGTACCCTAACAATTGAGGCTAAGATCACAACAGTGGATGGTTTAATCCCGTGTGTGGATCTTGTGGTATGTGTCCCGTGCTCTCGTTAGTTGAATTATACAACTACTGATGAGTGGTTTTGAGGGGTTGTGATTGTATCGTTAAACTCCACCACGGGTGTCACAACGGTTGATGGTTTAATCCCGTGTGTGAGCCTTTTGTAGTCCGGTAGTGTGTATGAAGCATGTGGGACAACGCTTGTAATCCGTGTATCCGATTGTGTCAATTTTGATATGGTTTGATATTGATCACTTGCGAGCCAATATAATGATATTGAGAAATGAATTAAGCATGTAATACTTGGGATTTATGCTAAAATGCATGTGATGCTTGGTTTAAGCATGAGCAAAGGTTTTTGCTGTTATTTTAATGATGATATGAGCATGTGGTTTTGAAAGTGCATTGATGTTTAAAGTGCATGTTTTAAAAGAAGGCATATATTGGCAAACGATGATGTTTTGGTTTTACAAAATGCATTGATGGATGTTAGGTTTTAGCGATCCTCACTAAGCTATATGCTTACACTCATTTGTTTCATCAATGCAGAGAATTAAGCAATTGAGGCAGCAAGAGAGCAAGTGGATTCCAAGTACTTTTGACTAAGCAATGTATGTGGATTTACTTTAGTGTAACAAGAGGCAATGGGAGGGATTTCTACTCTTGGTTTTATTTGGTGATGTTAAACGTTTTGAGCATGTTTGGTTTGTGGATTGGGATTTGTAAATGGCCTTATCTTGGTTTATGGTCAAGCTATGGTTTATATTTCTAAAGCATGCTTGAGTGGTTAAGCCTCACCTTGATTTGTCATGCTTGATGCTTATATGATGAATGTTTGTTGATGCAAATGTGTTGGTAAGTTGTTTATAGCTTGTATGATTGATTAAGACTTGTTTAGTTGATGTTTATTGTGATTTAACGGCTGTTGAATGTGAGTTTCTGGTATGTGTATCGATACTCGGGGGAGAGTATCAATACACTAAGGCTTGATTCAGGTTTTTTAGCTTAGGTGTACCGATACGATAAGCCCGCGTATCGGTACGCCTAGGCAAAAGATTGAAGGCCGTTTCAATACGAGCTTGGGCGTATCGATACCCTTTTCCCAAAGATCGCTACTGCCAATTTGTGTATCGATACGGGAAGAGGCGTACCGATACGGGTTCGTTATTTCAGTTAAAAGAATCTTCTTGAGTTTTGAAATGTTGCATTTTGGTCCCTAAATGTTGTATGTTTAATTGGATGAGTTTGGATGATCCGTTTTAGGTGAAATTTGAAATGGTGGCATGTTACATGACTAATTATGGATTGGTAACTTTAAAATCTGAAAGGTCCCTAAAATTTATGGAAATTACAGTTTAGTCCCTAAAGTTGTATTTTAAGCAATTGAACCCCTAATTGAACTCCGATCGATGTGTCGTTTTCGCTTAATCGCTTTGCTGATCATATAGGATAATAATGAGCATCTAGAAAAGATAAAAGGAAAAAAGGATCGTTAATCGAGGTTGAATTTAACGTGTTGACTTCGGTTTTCCTTATGTAATCTTCTTAGTTCGGGTCGGGCGTCTATGACGGGCTAAGGGGGTTACAATCGAAACGGGTTGACCTCCTTTGACTTTGACTTTGACAGTTTTGATACGCTATAAACCCGTATCAAAACGAGGGGTTCCAGTGACAAAATGTTTCGAAACGGCCATGTACCGTTCCGATACACCCTATTCCTTAGATTAAATTATGCTTACCCGTATCGAAATGCCATTACCCATTTCGATACGGCCTGACCTTTAATGACAGATTTTGCTGGTTTTTATTTGATTTAACCTACTGAACGGTGTGCAAATGCAACGAGACTTTACACACAACATTTCAATGACATAAACTACTAGTATGACAAAATTCATGATCAAACGAATACGTTTACTATGTTTTTACCTTTTTGAGCTAAACATGCATTTTTATGCCATTTCGAGAAAGCCAAAAAGGCCATTTAGGGCCATTAGCCATATTACAACTTAAAGTATCATTCCAACACAACAAAATGGGCATAAATGACTAGTTCAACTACTTTGCCACCTTCTTAGGAGTTCATAAGTCAAAAACACATTACTTGAGGCTTGTAGTGACTTGTCTTGCTTGCCAATCCGATCTCCCGACTCACAATCCTTTTAACCTAAAAATGCATGAGATGAGACACAATAGGCATACTTTGCCTAGTGAGGTAGTCATAAAAACATGAATAACAACAATGCCGTGAATATACACAATCATGATCTCATGCCAACAATATCAATGCTATATAATAAATGCAATGTTTAAACATGTTCATTTCATCTTCAATCCTTGGATTGAATCAAGATCGTGGATACGCGAATTCCTACGCCTTGCCAAGTCAATGAATGGTCTAGTCCCTCTACCTCGCCAATATGACCAATATCAATACACATCCCTCCGCCTCGCCAAATCAATATAGGTCGTAACCTTAAGACCGTAGTCCACCTGTACACTGAGCTCATGAATTCTATGGCGTGCCAATTGTATCCAATGTCCATTCTGATCCAAGGTTGCAATGTTCATATTCATTTCAGTAATCAATAGTATTCCAATGCCCAATGATTTCAATATTGCCAATGACAAATATATATATCTCATCATCAATAGTTCATAGTTCGATGTCATTATCAATGTCCAATGGTTTCTATACAATAATTTAATGACAATGACTACATCAATGACAATGCACAATGACAATATCAATGACTATATTCGATGTTCAATAACAACTTACCGACACTTACCAAAGTGTCTGATTAACCATTCAATGCAATTTCTTCAACAACAATGTTAGCGATGTAATCTAAATTATCAAATAATTATCCGGGGAGGCCTTTTGCCTAAACTCGAGACTCCGACTAAACTCACCTTGACAATCCGAAGCTTTCAAGGCTTTCGGATAATAATCCTATTGTTCCTAGCTGGGGATGGAGACGATGGATGCCCTTTATCAACTTCTTGAGCTAGGAAATCAATAAGGAGATTGTTAGGGTCGATATTTTGATATCAAAATCAATATAAAAATATCAAAATCGATTGTAACCCCCTTAACCCGGCCTAGACGGTTGACCCGAATTAAGAAAGTCACACGGGGAAAACCAAAGTCAACCTGAAAGTCAACCTTGATTAACGACCCTTTTTTTTTCTTTTAAAACTTATCTAGATGCATATTAAGCCTTAGATATGATCATACAACAGCATACTCAAAGATCATAAACATCAGAGATCAAACAGGGACCCAATTGAACAATTTACAATTGTAGGGACCAAATTGTAAATTCTGATAAATATAAGGACTTAACCCAAATTGAAGTTACCATCTTGAAATTAATCATGTTTCATGCTTCTCTGTGAAATTTCAGTTCAAAAGGATATCCCAAACTCATACAATTGCACAAACAAGATTCAGGACCAAAATGCAAACATTTCAAAACATTTAACTGCCAATGTCAGCCCCCAACGGTCACCCGTTCCGAAACGGGAGACAGCCCGTTTCGAAACACGGGGCCGTTCCGCAACGCGTACCGAAACGGGGGTCGGGCAGTAGCCTTTCCGTTTCGGAACGGTCCCTCCCGTTTCGGACGCCTGGGCTTGTTTAAGGCACCCGTTCCGAAACGGTAGGTGCTGTTCCGAAACACCCTGCACAGATTGCCCAAAAATGCATACTTAAACATGCAATTGACCAACCAATCATGCTCTAAATGTCACCAAACTTTGCCAACATGCAATTCAACATATATGAGACATACTTGCATCAACAATTCATCAAAACATCCGCATATATGAAAAGCCCCAAATCTATAGGCATGCTTCCTACACAAGCAACCATTCAAGCATAAACTTCCAAATTCAAGCATATAAAGGCCAACCACAAAAAAAAACCAGCATTCTCAACAACATTCAACATACTTAGGGAGTTCAAAACATCTCCCAAAATATACACATAGGTCCCCCATTGCCAAATTACCAAAAGCTAAATGTACTTAAGAAAACCTTCCATACTTTGAGCTTTACTACCACTTGAATGCTTGCCTTCCTTGCTGCCCTCAAAGTACTTTAATGCTCTGCAATATTGGTTTGAGAAAACAAAGAGAGCGTAAGCAAAAGCTTAGTGAGGAATGCTCAATAAAACCATCCAATAATGCATTTGTAAAACACTTTATAAATCATGCTTCAAATCATCATTTACACATGCTCAAAAGCATCTTTAAACAAGCATCTCATGCTTCATATCATTACATGTCATATTGGCCACAAGTGATACATTTCATTTCTTTGAAAACAAGTTCATCAACATTCACCCCAAGGACTTTTAAACACCTTGGACCCCAAGGACTTTTAAACACCTTGGCCATGGACTTTTAAACACCATGATATAAATTACCTCAAGGACTTTTAAACACCTTGACCCCAAGGACTTTTAAACACCTTGGCCTATGGACTTTTAAACACCATAGAAAGGACCACACAAGGACTTTTAAACACCTTTGTGTCCGTAACAAGAATCATCCAAGGACTTTTAACCACCTTGATGTTCTTAAGTAACAAGGCTCACTCAAGGACTTTTAACCACCTTAGTGACCTCAACCTTTTTAAAACATCACTTGCCAATATACATCATTATCATCAAATTATCCACTGTTCTAAAGCATTAAACCAAGCCATATTCATCATGCATTTAAAAGCATCAAACCACATTTGATCAATGTTCAAAAACAAGGAACTCTTACCTTGAGCTTCCTTCAACATATGGCTTACAAAAACAACATTAACCATGCTAAATCATGCTTTCAAAATAGAATTTAAAACATGCAATAAACCACATTGCACAACAATCAAATCATGGCCACCACTAGAGAGTATTTCCGAAAACTTACACTTGAGCTTAGCAAAGTTGTTTAGACTTAAACTAAGCTCCCAAGACATTGGTTCCAAAGCCGAAAACCCAATTTCACTCACCGATTCCACTTCGCCTCTTGCCGAAGTACCAAATCAAGCCTCCGGATCACCACCACTTGGATCCAAAGATGACTCCCCTGTTTTAACACATTAAAACAGTAGATTAATGCATCATCATGCATTAATAACTTCAATGAAAGCACCTAAACTCGCTGCTCTCATCCACACTCCATTTTCAGCCACCAAACACAACCGAAAATGCATCCAAACCACTTCTCAACTAAGCCCAGCCATTAACCATCAAAACCTAACATCCTTTAACATCTTTCAACATCTAAAAAGAACCTAACAACATCCTTATACCTCCAGCAACACCAGATCCACAAGATCACCTCAAAAACAACCAAGAATCATAAGCTAAACTTAGGAAATTCAACCTATCCGGGATTGCATTAATCAAAACTCAATTCCTTATCAAATTAACATTCATTAATCATCATTTTAACACCTTAAAACACTGCTTTAACAGATCCAACGAAATTTCATCAAAAACACACAAAATCTTGCATTTTAAGCCAAGATCCATTAAACAATCTTAAAAGCCATTTATAAAACATCAATTAAGGATTGAGAACTTAGGAATTTCATTAAAGAACTTGAAGTTCAGAGGAGAAGGACGTTCTTACCTCCAAACTTGAATTTCTCCTCTTTTGGAACCAAAAAGCTTGATGAATCAAGTAGCAATTACAAAGGTTTTGATGATGAGATGATTAGGAATCAAAAGAGGATTGAAAAGAAGTATTTAGGTGATAAAAATCAGAGGAAAAGATCTGGAGAGAATGTGTTTGGTTTGAGAGAAAAGATGAGAGAAAATGGGAAATGGAAATTTTAGAAAGTTAGTTAAAAATGACTAAAATATCTTTCCCTCCTTTTACTTTTATTTAAAACCATTATTAAATCATTTAATATTCTAGAAAATCTGGAGAAACTCCCTTTGGGTAAAATAGCTCCTTAAAGATTCAAGGTTTCAATCCTTTTTAAAACAGTCACAAAACTTTCAAAAATTACATTTTGGTCACTAGCCAAAATGTCACCCTTCCGAAACTCATTTTCCAAAATTGATTTCACAGTTCACTTAAATATATTAAAAGATGATTTTATAACATTTTCCATATTTTTAATGCAACCCGAACTAGGCTTTCCTAAATTCACTCTCTTATATTCGAACAGCACTTTGACCAAACCGGTCAACGCCCAAAACTTCTAAGCCCAAAACCGGGGCGTTACAACTCTCCCCCCTTAAGAAATTTCGTCCCCGAAATTTACCTGAAGGAAAGAGATAAGGAAACTGCTTCAGCATGTCTTCCTTCCGCTCCCACGTGGCTTCCTCAACACCTCGATGCTTCCACAGCACCTTCACCAACTCAATGGTCTTGCCACGAAGAACCTTGCTATCCGAATCCAGAACCTTCACCGGTTCCTCATCATAGGTCAAATCCGGATTCAAAACCACTTCCTCCACAGGCATCACATGCGAAGGATCAGATCTATCCCTCCGGAGCATAGAGATATGGAACACATCATGAATCTTCTCCAACTCCTGAGGTAACCTCAACCGATACGCAACAGGACCCACACGCTCAACCACCTCATATGGTCCAATGTACCTAGGGCTCAACTTGCCCTTCCGGCCAAACCTCATCACCTTCTTCCAAGGCGAAACCTTCAAGAACACACGGTCACCCACCGCATACTCTATCTCCTTATGCTTCAAATCCGCGTAAGACTTCTGCCGATCAGAAGCAGCCTTCAACCGCTCACAAATGAGCTCTACCTTCTCTGTGGTCCCTTTCAACGAAGCCGGCATCGAAACCAACTTTTGACCAGTTTCAGCCCAACAAAGAGGAGTCCTACACTTCCTCCCGTACAAAGCCTCATAAGGTGCCATCTGTATACTTGCCTGATAACTATTGTTATAAGCAAACTCAACCAAAGGCAGATGCTTCTCCCAAGAACCTTGGCACTCAATCACGCAGCACCTCAACATATCCTCCAAAATCTGGATAACTCGCTCAGACTGACCATCCGACTGAGGATGATAGGATGTACTGAAATGCAACCTTGTACCCAGAGCTTGATGCAAACACTGCCAGAACCGCGATGTGAACCTCGGATCCCTATCCGACACAATCGACTTAGGCACACCATGCAGCCGCACAATCTCAGCAATGTACAGCTCTGCCAACTTATCCAAAGAAAACGTGGTATGCACAGGCAAGAAATGCACACACTTCGTTAGGCGATCCACAATCACCCACACCGAATTCTTCTTCGATGGAGACAAAGGTAAACCAGATAAAAAATCCATGGTAACCCGTTCCCACTTCCACTCAGGGATTTTCAACGGTTGCAACAACCCTGAAGGAAACTGATGTTCGGCCTTAACTCGCTGACATACCAAACACTTGCTAACAAACTCCGCAACATCTTTCTTCAAACCCACCCAATAGTACTCATCACGAAGATCACGGTACATCTTAGTACTACCAGGGTGCATAGCAAAAGGACTACTATGACCTTCAGTCAGAATAGCACGCCTCAACTCAGCATCAGCAGGCACTACTATCCGACTCCCAAAACACAACACACCATCATCATTAAAACAGAAATCCGAAGGTCTACCCTCCGCGATATCCTGAACATGCGACACCAAGGAATCATCCAGCAACTGTTTATCCTTGATCAACTGAACCAAAGAGGGTTTCACTTGCAACTCAGCAACGAGACCACCATCTTGCGATATGCTCAAGCTAGCAAACATAGCCCTCAGCTCAACAGCTACTTTCCTACTCAAGGCATCCGCAACAACATTAGCTTTTCCAGGATGATACTCAATCGTCAGATCATAATCCTTGAGCAACTCCAACCAACGCCGTTGCCTAAGATTCAACTCCTTCTGAGACATCAGATACCTCAAACTCTTGTGATCTGTGTACACAGTACACTTCTCACCATACATATAATGTCTCCAGATCTTCAAAGCAAAAACCACTGCAGCCAGCTCAATATCATGCGTAGGGTAATTGCGCTCATGCACTTTCAACTGCCGCGATGCATAAGCCACCACCTTACCCTCCTGCATCAGCACACACCCCAACCCAACATAGGATGCATCACTGTAAACCACAAACTCTTTCCCTGATTCAGGCTGAATCAAGATAGGAGCTTGCGTCAAAGCTGCCTTAAGCTTCTCAAAAGCCTGCTGTCTCGCTTCCGTCCACTCATACTTAACATCCTTTTGCAACAGCTTCGTCAAAGAAGCAGCAATCTTGGAAAAACCATCCACAAACCTTCGGTAGTATCCCGCCAAACCAAGGAAACTACGGACCTCATGAACAGACTTAGGAACTTTCCAATTCATCACCGCCTCAATCTTCTGAGGATCAACACGAATCCCCTCAGCTGAGACCACATGCCCAAGAAACACCACCTCCCTTAACCAGAACTCACACTTGCTCAGCTTAGCATAAAGCTGATTCTCCAACAAAGCTTGCAAAACAATCCTCAAATGCTCTTCATGCTCCTCCTCAGTACGCGAGTACACGAGGATATCATCAATGAACACCACAACAAACTTGTCCAGGTATTCATGAAACACACGATTCATCATGTCCATGAAAGCAGTAGGAGCATTTGTCAACCCAAACGGCATCACAAGGAACTCATAATGCCCATACCTTGTCCTGAAAGCTGTCTTAGGCACATCCACATCCTTCACCTTCAACTGATAATACCCTAACCTCAAGTCAATCTTAGAGAACACAGCAGCTCCCCGAAATTGATCAAAGAGATCATCAATCCTCGGCAAAGGATACCGATTCTTGATAGTCAACTTGTTCAGCTGACGGTAATCAATGCACATTCTCATAGTGCCATCCTTCTTCTTCACAAACAAGACCGGTGCTCCCCAAGGTGACACACTCGGCCGGATGAAACCACGATCAAGCAACTCTTGCAACCGCGTCTTCAGCTCCTTCAGCTCCTTAGGTGCCATTCTATAGGGAGTAATGGACACAGGAGTTGTATTCTCATACAGCTCAATTCCAAACTCCACCTCGCGGTTAGGAGGTAAACCAGGCAACTCCTCTGGAAAAACACCAGGAAACTCCTTCACAACTCTGATATCTTGCACCCTCAACTCTTTAGAGCTAGGATTCATCACAAAAGCTAAATAGGCTTCGCAACCTTGCCTCAGCATCCTGCTCGCCTCCAAGGTAGACACCACATTGGCAAGAAACTTCACATTCTCACCAACCACAACAACTTCATAATCATTCGCAAGCTTAAGCGAAACTCGCTTGTTTTCACAATCCACAACAGCGCGATGCTCAGCAAGCCAATCCATACCAAGGATTACATCAAAACCATAAAAGGGCAACTCCATAAGATCAACATGAAAAACATGTTCTTGAACAACCAAGGGACACCTTCTATAAAGCTTACGAGTCACAACAGTCTCACCAAAAGAACTAGTGACACGAACACCGACATCCAAAGACTCAACAGGCAAACCAAGCAATTCAGCATGCTCACGCAAAATGTATGAATGCGTAGATCCAGAATCTATCAAAGAAAGCAATGACAAGGATTGCAAAGTAAAGGTACCTGCAATCACATCCGCATCATTCCTTCCCTCACGCTGAGCATACACCCTCGCTTGACCTCCACCTTCAGGCTGAATAGCCACAACATGGGCCACTCCACGACCACCTTCCTCTCTCCTCTGGAAATTACCACGGCCGCGCCCACGACCTCTCTGCGGTGCAGCAACAACAGGAGCACGCACCTGATCACCAGCCAACCTAGGACAATCACGCCTCAAATGGTCTGCGGATCCACAATTCCAGCACCCATTACCGGCTGCCGCAACAGGAGCTTGCACCTCTCTCACAGCACGGGGACAGTCACGTTTCATGTGACCACATGAACCACAGATCCAACAAGCACTCGGATCAGCTCTAGCATTACCTCCTCTAGCAGGTGCACCACCACCTCTCTTAGCAGAAGACTGATACTTCTGATCACGTCCCCTCTTGTTCCGTCCACCTCCAGAACTATACTCAGCAGCTCGCTTGCCAGCACCCTTAGCAGATAAACTCAAGTTCATCTCAACGTCCTCGGCTCGGCCCACCAACACATCAAAATCATCATACTCGGCGGCCAACAAATACATTTTCACATCCGTCTCTAAGCCGTAACGGAACCTCTGGCACCTTGCCCGCTCATCAGGTACCAGCTCAGGTGCATACTGACTGAGTCGCACAAACTGCACTTCATACTCAGCCACACTCATGCTCCCTTGGGTAAGAGACATGAATTCACGCTTCTTCTCATCAAGATATCTCACACCAAGATATCTCCGCTTGAACACATTCTGAAAGAATGTCCAAGTCACATCAGCTTCTGCCATCCCAGCAATAGTGGTTGTCCACCACGTATACGCATCCTTCTGCAGCAAGGACACAACACAACCCAGCTTTTGCACATCCGTGCAGCTCATCTGACCCAAGATTCGCTTGGTACTCTCAAGCCAAGCTTCAGAACTCTCAGCAGACATACCCCTGAACTCAGTCCCACCAAGACTGCGCAGACGCTCCAAAGGTAGCCTGACTCCAGCATCTTCCTGATGCCCCGCTCCACGAGCCCCAGCTATTGCTGCTTGAAAAGCACCAGCAATAGCTTGTACTAACATCGTCATATCAGGCATAGCTTGCCCCTGACCAGCCCCAGGTCCAGCAGCTCCAGCGCCAGCTGCAGCTCCAGCTTCCTCAGCCCCAGCACCACCACCACTAGGTGGAGGAGGAGGTAACACCGCACTACCCGTGTTTTCCTCATTCTCGTTCTCATTAGGAGTCGTAGCTCGCACATTACCTCGTAACTCTCTACGTGGTGCCATACTTTTACCATGCAATCACAACACAAATAAAACAAAGTCAGGCCCAGCAAGGTAAGCAATCCAAGTATTCAAGCTCAATTTCATTCAAAATCAACACCATTTCACTAGCTTTTATTTGGCAATGGGTACCCACAACATGCTACATCACAACATACATCTCAAATGCAACATACATGCAATTCACTCAACTTGCTTCCACTCAACAAGCACACAAAGCATACACACTTCAATCATGCACACATTCATTCCCAATTACTCGAGAACCTGGCTCTGATACCACCAAATGTAACCCCCTTAACCCGGCCTAGACGGTTGACCCGAATTAAGAAAGTCACACGGGAAAAACCAAAGTCAACCCGAAAGTCAACCTTGATTAACGGCCCTTTTTTTCTTTTAAAACTTGTCTAGATGCATATTAAGCCTTAGATATGATCATACAACAGCATACTCAAAGATCATAAACATCAGAGATCAAACAGGGACCCAATTGAACAATTTACAACTTTAGGGACCAAATTGTAAATTCTGATAAATATAAGGACTTAACCCAAATTGAAGTTACCATCTTGAAATTAATCATGTTTCATGCTTCTCTGTGAAATTTCAGTTCAAAAGGATATCCCAAACTCATACAATTGCACAAACAAGATTCAGGACCAAAATGCAAACATTTCAAAACATTTAACTGCCAATGTCAGCCCCCAACGGTCACCCGTTCCGAAACGGGAGACAGCCCGTTTCGAAACACGGGGCCGTTCTGAAAGGCGTACCGAAACGGGGGTCGGGCAGTAGCCTTTCCGTTTCGGAACGTTCCCTCCCGTTTCGGACGCCTGGGCTTGTTTAAGGCACCCGTTCCGAAACGGTAGGTGCTGTTCCGAAACACCCTGCACAGATTGCCCAAAAATGCATACTTAAACATGCAATTGACCAACCAATCATGCTCCAAATGTCACCAAACTTTGCCAACATGCAATTCAACATATATGAGACATACTTGCATCAACAATTCATCAAAACATCCGCATATATGAAAAGCCCCAAATCTATAGGCATGCTTCCTACACAAGCAACCATTCAAGCATAAACTTCCAAATTCAAGCATATAAAGGCCAACCACAAAAAAAACCAGCATTCTCAACAACATTCAACATACTTAGGGAGTTCAAAACATCTCCCAAAACATACACATAGGTCCCCCATTGCCAAATTACCAAAAGCTAAATGTACTTAAGAAAACCTTCCATACTTTGAGCTTTACTACCACTTGAATGCTTGCCTTCCTTGCTGCCCTCAAAGTACTTTAATGCTCTGCAATATTGGTTTGAGAAAACAAAGAGAGCGTAAGCAAAAGCTTAGTGAGGAATGCTCAATAAAACCATCCAATAATGCATTTGTAAAACACTTTATAAATCATGCTTCAAATCATCATTTACACATGCTCAAAAGCATCTTTAAACAAGCATCTCATGCTTCATATCATTACATGTCATATTGGCCACAAGTGATACATTTCATTTCTTTGAAAACAAGTTCATCAACATTCACCCCAAGGACCTTTAAACACCTTGGACCCCAAGGACTTTTAAACACCTTGGCCATGGACTTTTAAACACCATGATATAAATTACCTCAAGGACTTTTAAACACCTTGACCCCAAGGACTTTTAAACACCTTGGCCTATGGACTTTTAAACACCATAGAAAGGACCACACAAGGACTTTTAAACACCTTTGTGTCCGTAACAAGAATCATCCAAGGACTTTTAACCACCTTGATGTTCTTAAGTAGCAAGGCTCACTCAAGGACTTTTAACCACCTTAGTGACCTCAACCTTTTTAAAACATCACTTGCCAATATACATCATTATCATCAAATTATCCACTGTTCTAAAGCATTAAACCAAGCCATATTCATCATGCATTTAAAAGCATCAAACCACATTTGATCAATGTTCAAAAACAAGGAACTCTTACCTTGAGCTTCCTTCAACATATGGCTTACAAAAACATCATTAACCATGCTAAATCATGCTTTCAAAACAGAATTTAAAACATGCAATAAACCACATTGCACAACAATCAAATCATGGCCACCACTAGAGAGTATTTCCGAAAACTTACACTTGAGCTTAGCAAAGTTGTTTAGACTTAAACTAAGCTCCCAAGACATTGGTTCCAAAGCCGAAAACCCAATTTCACTCACCGATTCCACTTCGCCTCTTGCCGAAGTACCAAATCAAGCCTCCGGATCACCACCACTTGGATCCAAAGATGACTCCCCTGTTTTAACAGATTAAAACAGTAGATTAATGCATCATCATGCATTAATAACTTCAATGAAAGCACCTAAACTCGCTGCTCTCATCCACACTCCATTTTCGGCCACCAAACACAACCGAAAATGCATCCAAACCACTTCTCAACTAAGCCCAGCCATTAACCATCAAAACCTAACATCCTTTAACATCTTTCAACATCTAAAAAGAACCTAACAACATCCTTATACCTCCAGCAACACCAGATCCACAAGATCACCTCAAAAACAACCAAGAATCATAAGCTAAACTTATGAAATTCAACCTATCCGGGATTGCATTAATCAAAACTCAATTCCTTATCAAATTAACATTCATTAATCATTATTTTAACACCTTAAAACACTGCTTTAACAGATCCAACGAAATTTCATCAAAAACACACCAAATCTTGCATTTTAAGCCAAGATCCATTAAACAATCTTAAAAGCCATTTATAAAACATCAATTAAGGATTGAGAACTAAGGAATTTCATTAAAGAACTTGAAGTTCAGAGGAGAAGGACGTTCTTACCTCCAAACTTGAATTTCTCCTCTTTTGGAACCAAAAAGCTTGATGAATCAAGTAGCAATTACAAAGGTTTTGATGATGAGATGATTAGGAATCAAAAGAGGATTGAAAAGAAGTATTTAGGTGATAAAAATAAGAGGAAAAGATCTGGAGAGAATGTGTTTGGTTTGAGAGAAAAGATGAGAGAAAATGGGAAATGGAAAATTTAGAAAGTTAGTTAAAAATGACTAAAATATCTTTCCCTCCTTTTACTTTTATTTAAAACCATTATTAAATCATTTAATATTCGAGAAAATCTGGAGAAACTCCCTTTGGGTAAAATAGCTCCTTAAAGATTCAAAGTTTCAATCCTTTTTAAAACAGTCACAAAACTTTCAAAAATTACATTTTGGTCACTAGCCAAAATGTCACCCTTCCGAAACTCATTTTCCAAAATTGATTTCACAATTCACTTAAATATATTAAAAGATGATTTTAGAACATTTTTCCATATTTTTAATGCAACCCGAACTAGGCTTTCCTAAATTCACTCTCTTAGATTCGAACAGCACTTTGACCAAACCGGTCAACGCCCAAAACTTCTAAGCCCAAAACCGGGGCGTTACATCGATAACTGATCTCAATAGAGATGACAACGATGAGATATCAATGGATAGTCAAAACCCTAGCTCGGTGCGGAAACTGCTTCAGTATGTCCGCCTTGCTTTCCCAAGTGTCCTCCTCAGCCCCTCGGTGTTGCCAGAACACCTTCACAAGCTCTATCGTTTTGGCACGAAGAACTTTACTGTTCGAATCAAGGATCTTCACCGGTTCCTCGTCATAAGACAAATCCGGATTCAACTCTATCTCCTCAACATGCATCACATACGAAGGGTCCGATCTATACCTCCGCAACATCGAAACATGAAACACATCATGAATCTTTTCCAATTCGGGAGGCAACCTCAATCGATAAGCCATAGGACCAATACGCTCCACAACCTCATTTGGTCCAATAAACATCGAGCTAAGCTTACCCTTACGCCCAAATCTCATCACCTTCTTCCAAGGCGATACCTTCAAGAACACACGTTCGCCAACCGCGAACTCAATCTCCTTACGCTTCAGATATGCATAAGACTTTTGCCGATCTGATGCTGCCTTCAAGCGCTCACAAATGAGCTTCACCTTCTCGGTGGTTCCTTTCAACATAGCCGACATTGAAATCAACTTTTGCCCCGTTTCTGCCCAACAAAGAGGCGTTATGCACTTTCTCCCAAACAAAGCCTCGTACGGAGCCATTTGAATGCTTGCCTGATAACTATTGTTATAAGCAAACTAAACCAACAACAGATGCTTCTCCCAAGAACCCTGAAAATCTATAACGCAATATCTCAACATGTCCTCAAGCACCTGGATAACACGTTCTGACTGTCCATCCGTCTGTGGATGATAAGAAGTACTGAAATTCAACCGTGTACCCAAGGCTTGATGCAGACACTCCCAGAACCTCGATGTGAGCCTCGGATCTCTATACGATACTATAGATTTCGGTACCCCGTGCAACCGCACATTCTCAGCGATATATAGCTCTGCCAGCTTATCCAAGGTATACGTAGTATGCACAGGCACGAAATGTGCACACTTCGTAAGGCGATCAACAATCACCCACACATAATTCTTCTTCGATGGTGACAAAGGCAAACCAGACACGAAATCCATGGTAATCCTTTCCCACTTCCATTCTGGGATTCTCAAAAGTTGCAACAACCCAGAAGGAACCTGATGTTCAGCCTTCACTCGCTGAAACACCATGCACTTGCTAACGAACTCGGCAACATCCTTTTTAAACCCCACCCAGTAGTACTCATCCTTCAAGTCATGATACATCTTTGTACTACCAGGGTTCATAGCGAAAGGACTACTATGAGCTTCAGTCAGAATAGTGTGTCTTAACTCAGCATCATCCGACACCGCTATCCGACTTCCAAAACACAGAACACCATCATCATTAAAACTGAAATTCGAAGGCTTACCATCTGCAATATCCTGAACGTGAGGGACAAGAGAATCATCAAGCAACTGCATATCCTTGATCAACTGAATCGGGGATGGTTTCACTTGATATTCAGCAACAAGACCACCACCTCGTGATATGCTCAAATGAGAAAACATCACCCTCAGTTCCACAACCACTTTCCTGCTAAAAGCGTCGGCCACAACATTGGCCTTCCCAGGATGATACTCGATCGACAGATCATAATCTTTAAGCAACTCCACCCATCAACGTTGCCTAAGATTCAACTCCTTCTAAGACATAAGATACTTCAAATTCTTATGATACGTGAACACCACACATTTCTCGCCATAGAAATAATGCCTCAAAATCTTCAAGGCAAACACAACAGCCGCAAGCTCAAGATCATGAGTAGGGTAGTTACGCCCATGCACCTTCAACTGCCTAGATGCATATGCCACTACCTTACCCTCCTGCATCAACGTACAACCCAAACCAACATGGGACACATCACTATAGACTACAAACTCCTTACCAGACTCAGGTTGAATCAGGACAGGAGCTTGCGTCAAAGCTTCATTCAGCTTCAAAAAGCTTGATGCCTCGCATTTGTCCACTCAAAGCGAACATTCTTCTGTAACAACTTGGTTAAAGGTGCAGCAATCTTCGAGAAACCCTCGACAAATCTACGATAATACCTAGCCAAGCCAAGAAAACTACGTACCTCCACCATCGACTTAGGAACCTTCCAACTCATTACCGCCTCTACCTTTTGAGGATCAACACGAATACCCTCGACCGATACAACATGTCCAAGGAAGACCACCTCCTTAAGCCAGAACTCACACTTTCTCAGCTTAGCATAAAGCTAGTTCTCCATCAACACTTGCAACACTATCCTTAAGTGTCTATCATGATCCTCCTCGGTACGAGAGTACACAAGGATGTCATCGATGAACACCACCACAAACTGATCCAAGAACTCATGGAATACACCATTCATCATGTCCAAGAAAGCAGCAGGTGCGTTGGTCAAACAAAACGGCATCACTAAGAACTCGTAATGCGCGTACATTGTCCAAAAAGCTGTCTTAGGTACGTCCACATCCTTCACCTTCAACTGGTAATACCCTGACCTCAAGTCAATCTTAGAAAACACCGAGGCTCCCCGAAACTGATTAAAAAGATCATCGATCCTTGGCAAGGGATACTTGTTCTTGATCGTCAACTTATTCAGCTACCGATAATTTATACACATCCGTATTGTCTCATCTTTATTCCATACAAACAACACTGGCGCTCCCCACGGTGAAACACTCGGCCGGATGAACCCTTGATCAAGCAACTCCTGAAGTTGCATCTTCAACTCTTTCAGCTCTTTAGGTGCCAAGCGATAAGGAGCAATGGACATCAGAGTCGTATTCTCATACAACTCGATACCAAATTCTACCTTTCTGTTTGGCGGCAACCCCGACAATTCTTCCGAAAAGACACCCAGAAAATCGCAAACGGTTCTGATGTCCTGCACACGTACATCCTTTGTACCAGGATTCATCACGTATGGAAGATAAGCTTCACAACCTATCCTTAACATACGACTTACTTCCATAGCCGATGCAACATTAGACAAGAATTTCACATTCTCGCCTACAATCACCACTTCATAATCATCAGCAAGCTTTAAGGTGACTCGTTTAACATCAAAGTCCACCACTGCTCTATGCTCATACAACCAATCCATACCAAGGATCACATCAAATCCATAATAGGGTAACTCTATCAAATCCACAAAAAAGACATGACCCTTAACAAATAAGGGACACCTCATATACAACTTCCTCATGACTATAGTCTCATCAAAAGAACTAGTCACTTGCATTCATACTTTAAGCAACTCATCATGTATATCAAGCAATTGTGCATGCTCACTCAAGATATAAGAATGCGTGGATCCAGAATAAATCAATACCAAAAATGATAAAGACTGTAGGACAAAGGTACATGCAATAACATCAGTGTCGTTGCGCCTCTCACGTTAAGCATAGACCCTCGTAGGACCGCCTCCCTCAGGCTGTACAAATACAACATGAGCAATACTACGCTGACCCTCTTCCCTTCTCTGAAAGTTACATCGGCCGCGCCTACGGCCTCTCTGAGTGTCCACAGCACGCACTGGTTCCTACCTCACCAACTACGGACAGTCATGCTTCAGGTGACCCTGCACTCTACAGTGCCAGCAAGTCCCTGAGACACCCCAGCACTCCCCATAGTAATGCCTCCTACAACGGTTGTATACAGGAGCACGAGCACCAACATTCTGACCAGGCTGCCCTCGACCTGCTCCACCGCCACCACCTCGATGATGATCCTTCTGATAACCTCTATCTTGTGACCTTTTGCCACGATCACGCCCACCATCATGGTCTCCATCTCTCTTCCCGAAACTAGAGCCTTCAGATCGAGCCGCCATCCCTAGGTTCAGCTCTATGTCCTTCGCTCGCGAGACCAGCACATCAAAGTCTGTGTACTCAGCCGCTAGCACGTATGTCTTAAAATCTCTTACCAATCCATAGTGGAAATGTTCACACCTCGCCCGCTCATCCGATATTAACTTAGGTGCATACTGTCTCAACCTCACGAATTGTACCTCATATTTGGCAACCGACATACTGCCCTATACTAAAGCCATAAATTCGCTTTTCTTCTCGTCCAGATAATGGACCCCCAAGAACTTTTTCTTAAACGCGCTCACAGAAAAGGTCCAATCGATTTCATCCTATTCCATCCCAGTTGTGATAGTCGTCCACCACGAATACTCATCGCCAAGCAGCAACGACACCATACAACCCAGCTTCTGAATATTATTACAATTCATTTGTCCCAAGATTCGCTTGGTACTCTCGAGCCTAGCCTCAGACCCCTCAGGAGTCAATCCTCTAAACTCAGCACCTCCTAGGCTGCGTAAACGCTCCAAAGGCAACCCAGGGTTGGCACCCTGTTGTGGTGCAGCTACATGAAAGCCAGCCACTGCCACCTGAAAGGCTCCAGTAATAGCTTGTACCAAAACTATCATATCCGGAACACCTTGCCCCGGTGCTCCCTCAGGTGCAACACCTACAGCACCAGCTCCAGCCTCGACTCCTGCCCCACCACCTGCAGGTGGTCCACCCGGAGGAGGAGGTAGTAGATTCTCAACTTGATCTTCCAGCCCATTCTCGACCACAACTCAGGCATTGCCCCTCGTCTCTCGTCTCGGACTCATGGTGATAGAGATATGCTATAACGCAAACACAACAATAAAATCAACTAGGCCTTCGGTAGCAAGGACCTAAGTCACTCAATCCATTTACTCAAAACAAAATTTCCTTTATCAGTAGCTTTGGCAATGGGTACCTCAGTCATACTTCAACTATCACACAAAATCAACTTACAAAACTATCTTATCATCAACACATGTTCATATTGAACTTCACATATAATTCACAACACCCAAACATGGCATAGATACCAACATTCAACCAAAACATGATTCTTCAACAAACATGCCAATTAACACTGAATCAAACATCAAACATACCAATTTCACTTACCAACATCCCCAATTCTTTCATTACTTGGCTCTAATACCAACAAATGTAACCCCTTAGCCTGGCCTAGACGCCCAACACGAACTAAGAAGATTACACGGGGAAAACCGAAGTCAACTCGTCAAAGTCAACCCCGATTAATGACCCTTTTTTATTTTTATCTTCTCTAGATGCACATTACTATCCTATATGTTCAGCCAACAAATAGAAGAAAACGGCACATCGATCGGAGTTTGATTAGGGGTTCAATTACATACCATTAACTTTTAGAGACTAAATTGTAATTTCAAGAAAATACAGGGACTTTTCAGATTTTAAAGTTACCAATCCTTAATTAGTCATGTAACATGCCAACGTGCCAAAGTTCAGCTCAAACAGATCATTCAAACTCATCCAATTGAACATACAACATTCAGGGACTAAAATGCAACAATTCAAAACTTAAAAGATTCCATCAACTAAAATTAACGAACTCGTATCGGTACACCTTAGTCCGTATCGATACACAAATTGACAGTATCCAATGTTGGTAAAAAGGTATCGATACGCCCAAGCCCGTATCGGTACAACCTTCAAACTTTAGCCTAGGTGTATCGATACGCGGGTAAATCGTATCGGTACACCTAAGCTGAAAATCCTGAATTTGGCCTTAGTGTATCGATAATCCTCCCCGAGTATCGATACGCATACTAGACTTGCACTTTCAACAGCCATTTAAACACATTTAACAACATCGAAGCATGCTTAAAACATCCATACATGCTATAATCAACTTACCAAACATATGAGCATCAACAAACAACATAACACAAGCATCAAGCATGGCAATTAAAGGTGAAGCATTAGCTACTCAAGCATGCTTTTAAACATAAGTCATAGCATAGCCAAGAACACCAAAAGCAAAACTATAAACCATAAAGAGGCCATGGACAAAACCAAATAGGCAAACCAACACATCTCAACTAGGAGGTTCCAAAAACAAACTCCCAAACCGAGGTTCTTTCCCCATTGCAAAAATCTACATATTTAAATTCACCATAGTTCATACTTGAATTTGAGGAACGACTTAGGTGCTCCCACTTGCTACTTCTCAGCCAACAAGATTAGTTATCTGCATTGTTGGGAAAAAGGAGCGTAAGCTCTCTTGCTTAGTAAGGGAAAGCTCAAAACACATCAACAATGCAGTTTTTAAAACATCAATTGAAACCATATCATGCTCAATCTCAAACATGCTTCTAAACCAAAGTAAAACATTATTTAACAATGTTCCACATGTATCATTAGCCTCATGCATTGTTCACGATGCAAAACTCCATTAAGCATCACTTGCTTAATTCACATGCATAGATATACCCTATGCAACATCTCATCATCATATCACATGCATAATAATCCATTATGCATCCACTAATAATCATGATATATGGGCAACAACAACAAACACATATATTGGCATACAACATTCCGGCATAGGCTTACCCCTATTCGTTATGATAAACTCACCTCTTTCACTTTCACACACAACATCGGATACACGGACTCGTATAGGCTCACCCCTATACTCAATGATGGCTCACCCCATCTTAAAGACTACAAATGGAATTAGGCTCACCTCTAACCCATAGTGATAGACTCACCTCTACCACCCGCAATAGGATCACCCCTATTACGTCACGTAGCTAGACACACGTACGATTTATAGATTATAGTGCTCTCACATCCTATTGGTCGACCAACGTATCCGATTATTAAAAATAGACCAATCACTTGCCAATATACCCATAAAACCATGTTAACTCACTGTTTTCAATGCATAACTAGAAATCATCACATATCCCAAATTAAGCATGCTTTAAAATAGCAAAAACCATTTCATACAAGATCATACCATCTTGTATTCAAACCAAACCATTTCATGGGATAAACACAAGTAAAAACATACTTTAATCCATGCATAACAGTGAGTAACAACCATTATTGAAAACATGAGCATGATAAACCATGAAGTCCATTTCAAACTGAAATCCGAGAGTACAAGTGTCCATACTTACTTTTGAGATTAACTAAGTGTTTCAAGCTTACACTAACCTCCCAACACCTCGTATCCAAGCTTAATAAAGCTTTAAAACTCATCCACTCACCGATACGCGAAACTTCACGTTCCAACGCGATGATCACCCGTCCGAAGCCTCCAAAAATGCTTCGCTTGCTTCCGGATCAAGATCCCATGTTTTTAGATCATCAAAACTGAGATACAAATGCATTAAAATGCATTTCAACATCAGCAACTAAACAAAAACTCGTTGCTCACCAAAACTACACCAAATTACCCATCCGAAACAACCGAAAACTCAATCAATTGCTTCCTAAACCAAGCCCAGCCAACATACATCACTTCCAACCATTAATCAACATCAAAACACATCTAAAAAACAACCTAAACCCTTCCTTATACCTCCAGAAAGCATAACATAATCAAATCACCACAAAAACTCCACCAAAACTATCAAGAAACTCCAAGATCTCAAGGATTTCGGGATCTATCTTATCAAAACTCTTTTTCAACATAATAATTAACTCAAAACTCAATTAAAATCAATCCAAAATAGAGCTCATCAACAAAACTCCGAAAATCAAGATTTAAGCCACTATTTTGCAAGATTTTGACATTAAATCAAATCTATAATCAAAACTCAGCTAAAACAAACAATTAGGAGTCAAAGATCTTAGGAATTTCAATAAAGAACCTAGATTTGGGGTTGAAAACCTAGATTAGAGAGTGTTTGGGAGAAAAGAAATCTGGAGAAAGAGTTGAGAAAATGGTTTTTTCTGAAATTAAATTTAGTTACGTAAAATGAAATCCCAAATAACCATTTAATTAATTAAAATAAATTCCCTTATTAAAATCATTTATATTAAAACCCTTTTAAAACACATGTCAAGTTAAGGAAGGTGTAATTTCACCATAGCTCCCTAAATATTCTAAGATTTTTGACTCCTCTTTGAAATTTGCAATTTTCCACAGTTTTAAAACATTACATTTTGGTCACAACCAAAAATGTACCTCTTCCAAAACTCTTTTTGTAAAATTGATTTGACCAACCTTTTAACCTTGATTTTAGAGGATTTTAGCAATTTTGTCATATTTTATCCTTTACCGATGCTTGATTTCCCTAAACCACCTAATACGATTCGAACCGTTTCCGACTGGTCCGATCCGATGTCTAAAACATCTAGGCCCAAAACCAGGGCGTTACAGCCAATCTACAATGGCTTGGATTTTCTTCGGGTCCACTTGCATACCCGAAGCCGACACGATATGCCTCAAAAATGCAACTTCGATGAGCCAGAACTCACACTTAGAGAACTTCACGTACAACTGCTTCTCTCTTAGAGTCTGAAGTACAATACGAAGATGATCTCGATGTTCTGCTTTGAATTTATCAAGATAGGGTCTAAATACCCAATTCATCAAATCCATAAAAGCAGCAGGTGCATTGGTTAACCCAAAGGCATCACCAGAATTCGTAGTGTCCATACCTCGTACGAAAGGTAGTTTTTGGCACATCACACTCCTTAACTCTCATTTGATAATAGCCCGACCTTAAGTCGATCTTGGAAAAAATAGAGACATCTTTTAATTGATCGAACAAGTTGTCTATTATAGGCAATGGATATTATTCTTGATGGTTACTTTATTCAATTGTCTGTAGTCGATGGACAATTGCATAGAACCATCCTTCTTCTTAACAAAGAGAACCGGAGCTCCCCAAAGTGAAGAGCTCGGTTGAATGATACCATTGCTCAATAGATCTTGAATCTGAGCCTTTAATTCTTTCAACTCCACAGCTACCATCCGATATGGTGCAATGGAAACTGGAGCAGTCCAAGGTTGCACCTCGATGCTGAATTCCACTTCACGGGTTGAGGGCAATCCCAGAAGTTCATCGGGGAAGACATCAGGAAATTCACAAACAATGTCAATATCTTGTAGTTGAGGTTCACCTTTTGTTTCCAATGTCAAAGCATACAATGATGGATTCCTCGCATTCATCAACATGACACTTTATTTACCTAACCCTCGAAGATACAATTATCTTTTACAACAATCTACCCAGGCTTGATGCTCACTAAGCTAATCTAAGCCTAGGATGACATCAAATTCATAGATCGATAAAGCCAATAAATTGGCCGGAAAAGGAATCCCTTGGATCATTAAGGGACAATTCTTACACACTACCCTTACGGTAACACAATCTCCTAGGGGATTGGTTACAGAAATTCTCGATAATATTGGTTCAGATGACATGTTATACTTCTTAACTACAATGGTACTTATGAAAGAATGAGTAGAACTGGGGCCAATCGATGCATATAAATGATGAGAATATAACTCAATGGTACCTGCAATAACATCAGGTTCATCCTCTTCTTCTCTGCTCCTCACATGGTACATTTGGGCAGGGGCCTTTGAATCTTGTTTGTTCAAGGGTTTTCCTGGGCCACTCGATCGCCCAAAAGTTCGAGAAGATCCCTGCTTTGATCCTTTACCTGGGAAGGATTGAGCAGGAGAAGCAACAATAGTTGGTGTGACAACAGATTTGGTTGCATTCTGTAGGGTGTGTAGGTGTTCCCATTTTGTGAGAGCACAAGTGCACACTCCTGCCAAGTTATAGTATAAAAGATGTCGAATCCCATGAGGATTGGTCAGCTTGGTACGAATTGTAGTTCCTGCACAAATAAAGTAAATGCACAAGTGAGATAGTTGTTTGAGAAGTAAAGTAAAATAAAACAAAAGTAAAAGGGGAAGTGATTCAGGTTGATAAAGCGAGCAGGGTTATGCTGCCAATTAGTGTGAAACTGCGTTGAACAGGCTAAGTTGTTTTGCTCTGCCACGATATGCTGCCTCGGCCGGTACTGACAGATTGAGGCTGCGACTCTTTCGCTGCCGCAGCGGATCTATGCTCTTGCAACTTTTGCTGTCTCGGTAGGTGAGATGGGGAGAAGTCCTGCCGGCAAGTCTGGCAGATACTCAAAGTTTGGCAGAGCAATTCTAATGTGATCCTTCCTATGTCTAGGCAAGGACTTTGTCACCACGTGATGTAGGCAATACCTAGAAATCTAAGCGTAAACCTAACACAGGTAGTCAACGTTTGGTTGCTCCTTTTAGCCGCTAAAATTCGAACTTATGTCTAAGCCGAATTAGTTAACACCTCAACATGATAAGACCGTACTTAATTCTTTCGTGAGTTTGACACTCTCGTGCCCGACAAATGGATTTCTTCAACTGGACTTTTGGAACTAATTGAAGAAGTGAAGAACTTGAATTAAGTAAACTTGGAATATTTATTGAAAAACAACTTAAAACCTAAACAACCATTTCACAACTAATTTATAACATAACCCTGAACCCAAGAGAGTTTAGAACATGGCGGCGACAAAGAACACTCAAGCTATGTCTATCGAAAACCTAAGATGATTTGAACTAGGAGTACAATGAGTATTTATAGCCAAATAACTAGGTTTAGTCCTCCTTAAAGTAGAAGTCCTCAAAAGTAGCTTTCCACATTTAATGTGACTTTAAACTCAGACTTCTTTGAGTTGAATGTGGACTTTATCTCGTTGCCTTGTCCCTAAAGCAATCTTGAGATTTCACGTCGGCGGCTCTGCCCGCTGCTACAGACATCAGAAAATTGAGTGGATGACGGTGATAGACTCAAGGCTTTTAGCTCTACAAATCGAACTCCGGTTCTCCAACTCAATAGTTTGCTGCCGTGGGCAGCAAGGTCTACGGCAACATCACTCGGCAGCTACTCGGTAGTTACTGTCTTCGGCTGGAACTGCATCAGTACAGCTCCTTGGTTCGTTGCCTCAGCATTGCATCCTCAGTTCCTCTTTCCCTCTTTCACCCTTTAGTACCTAAAACCAAAAATACACTAAAACAATATCTTTTCTTTACCAAATAAAAGATAATCAATACAAGAAAGGCAAGGTAAAGAAATACTGTAAAATGCAATGCACGATCCTAATTATGCCTAAGATGTGCATAAAAATAGCAATAATGTGAGATGGAATGTACATAAAATATAGGACATGTGGACACTTTACACACCCCCAAACTCGAACTATTGCTTGTCCTCAAGCAATGAAACCTAACATACTTGCTCTAATAATAATCAGAAAGATAAACTTGTATTCAACTTGATTTTATGCCTCAAGGCCGTGGCACCTATATTAAAGTAGTGAAGGGAAATTAGCAATAAAATTACTCAGAATTAATTTCTCATGCCAGTGAAGTGTGTGCATGTCTGTGTACAGGTTGAATAAGTAGAATAAATAATTAAACAAAGACGTTGTTACGATTTAAAGGTTGTTTTCGAGACAACATAGTTAAGCTCAATATTTTTAATCATGGCAATGAGGGCTTCAGCTTATCACAACTACTCTTGTAGGTCTGAAGTTAAGATAGGAGCAAACTACAAAACCCCGAACCCTTGGAGTAGAGTCATCCCATGAAGACTTTCATTCACTCGTGCTAATTTGTCTGTCACTTCAAGGCTTTCAGATTCATGGACTTTGATAGCAGCGGAGTGTCCTCGCACATGATTCCTCCTAGAGCCTGTTGCGGGCACCTCTAGGGTAAAACAACAATTTCTTTGTTTTTGCTTTTGTTGTCGTGGTAGTGCTATATTTTTCTGTTTCTTTTGCCTCCCTCGGCGGCTACCTGCAATCATTGTTATACCTTTGCAAAGAATTCTAAAAATAAGTAGGCATGTTCATCAGATATTCTAACACATTTAGCAAGTAACAGAGGTGTTTGACTGTTTTAGGCAAAAAGAAAAAAATTTCTAAGTCATTTTTCATGTTTTTCCCAAGATTAAGTTCAATTTTAATTTGGTGCGAAAATAAATTAATCGGCTATCCTATCATAGGCACAAGTTATGACAAATTTTTCTTTTCTAATTATTACTAAGGCAAGTACAATGCAACCTATATGCAACTAAGTATGCCTAGACAAAAGATGCGAGAGCTATCCCCCCCAACTCGAGATGGGAATTGCCCTCAATGCACAAAACAGAAAAAATAAATAAATAAATTAAAAAATAAGGGCAAGGAAAGGGGAAGAAGACTTAGGTTGCTGTCATTGGCAGATTGCGGCAACGAGTTTGGCATTGCTGCCCTTTTCTGTGCTTTGCGGTCTTTGATATTTTTGGGTTTGGGCTTGCATAATTAATTGTGAGACGAGACTAAATAATAAAGAAAATGAAAACAAATAAAACCTAGTCCTAAAAACTACTCCTATTAAAGTGGTAAAGATGTGAAAACATAAGGTTATGTGACAGTGGGGTGGGCATCCCCAAATGTGAATACTTCCTGTTCTTTTAGAGCAGAGTCTTTTGTATAATGCTTTAATCACTGCTCGTTAACTTTGAACTCTGTCCCTCCATGTATTGGTTTTATTGTCACGACACCATGTGGGAAGGCTTGGACTACTTCGAACGGTCATGACCATCTGGATTTTAACTTCCCAGGAAACAGTCTGAGGCGAGAATAAAACAACAGCACTTGCTGCCCGAGTAGGAATTGCCGCTGCAGAATCTTGCTGTCGTGCCATTTTTTTACTTTTTCCTTGCACAACTTGGCGTTCTCGTATGCCTCCCGCCGGAATTCTTCCATTTCTGTCAGATTAAGTAGTCTCTTTTCGCCAGCCTGTTTCCAGTCCATGTTCACTGCATTGACTGCCCAGTACGCCTTTTGTTCTATTTCGACAGGGAGGTCGCATGCCTTTTCGTATACAAGACGTTATGGGGACATACCTAGTGGTGTTTTGTATGTTGTCCGGTATACCTAAAGAGCATCGTCTAATTTCAATGACCAATCTTTCCTGCTTGGGTTTACAACTTTCTCCAAGATGGTCTTGACTTCCCTGTTTGAAATTTCCGCCTACCCATTTGTCTGTGGATGATATGCCGCGGCAATCTTGTGCTGGACACCAACTTTTTGGAGTGCTTTGGCAATCAGTTTGTTATCGAAATGGGTGCCCTCGTCACTAATGATTGCTCTTGGAATGTCGAACCTCGTGAATATGTTCTTTCGTATGAACCTATGGACAGTCTTTGCATCATTGTGAGGGGTGGCAATGGCTTCTACCCACTTGGAAACATAGTCAACTGCTAGAATGATATACATTTTACCATACGAAGATGGGAATGGTCCCATAAAATCTATCCCCAAACATTGAATAACTCAACCTCCAAGATTGTTTGTAGAGGCATTTCATTCCTTCTCGATACGTTTCCTGTTCTTTGGCAGCTGTCACACTGTTTGTAGAATGCTTGGGCATCTTAATGCAGTGTCGACCAAAAGAACCCCGATTGCAGCACTTTTGCTGCCGTGCACTGTCCTCCAAAATGGCCTCCATATGGTGTTGGATGGCACTGTGAAAGTATGGCTTGCTGTTTATCCTCTGGGACGCACCGTCTGATAACCTGGTATGCATAGTTTTTAAACAAGAATGGTTCGTCCCAAAAATAATGCTTAACATCATGTTGGAATCGTTTCTTTCCTTGAAAGATAAGTTCATAGGGAAAAACATCAGATACTAAATAATTTACAATATCTGCGTACAAGGGTGTGTCTATTGATGCTGCTGTCGCGACTTCTGCGTGGGCGGCATGTGAGATGCCTTCAGCTTCCAGGGCAGCTACCAAAGTAGAGGCTAGTAGCAACTGTTCATCTGGGAATGCATCATGAATTTCGCTGTGGGAGGTTTTCTCTTATCTATTCTCAAGCCGAGAGAGATGGTCTGCCACTTGATTTTCTATGCCCTTTCTGTCTCGAATTTCTACGTCAAACTCTTGCAGCAGCAGGATCCACCAGATCAGGCGGGGCTTTGCATCCTTCTTTGCGAACAAGTACCTTAAGGTAGAATGATTTGTGTGGACTATCACCTTTGTGCCAATCAGGTAGGGCCGGAACTTATCGAAGGCGAATACTACTGCCAGCAACTCTTTCTCTGTAGTGGTGTAGTTGGTTTGGGCATGATTTAGTGTTTTGCTAGCGTAGTATATTACATGGAAGATCTTATCTCTGCCCTGTCCTAGGGCGGCGCCGACGGCAGTTTCACTAGCATCGCACATGAGCTCGAAGGGTTGACTCAAGTCGGGGGGAACTACCATAGGTGTTGTTACTAACTTTTCCTTTAAGGTTTTGAATGACTCATGGCATGCCTCATCGAAGATGAACACTTTGTCCTGTTCAAGCAAAGTACACAGCGGTTTAGAGATTTTAGAAAAATTCTCAATAAATCTGCGATAAAAACATGCGTGTCCCAGGAAACTCCGAATGCCCTTGACAGCGGTCGACGGCGGTAAGTTGGCAATTACTTCAATCTTGGCCTTGTCTACCTCTATGCCTCGTGCAGAAATTTTATGCCCTAGGACTATGCCTTCATCGACCATAAAGTGGCATTTTCCCAATTTAGTACCAGGTCTGTTTCCTCGCATCTGGTGAGCACTTTTTCAAGGTTGTCGAGGCAGCTGTCGAAGCTGTTGCCGAAGACAGAGAAGTCATCCTTGAAGATTTCCATGAAATCTTCTATCATGTCAGAGAAGATAACCATCATGCATCGCTGGAATGTGGCCGGGGCGTTGCACAAACCGAATGGCATTCTTCGAAAAGCATAAATGCCATATGGGCAGGTGAAGGTTGTTTTGGTCTGGTCTTCCGGTGTGATGGCGATCTTGTTATAACCTGAATATCCATCCAAAAAGCAATAGAAGGTTTTGCCAGCAAGGCAATCATTTGATCAATAAAAGGTAATGGAAAGTGATCTTTTTTTGTTGCTTTATTTAACTTGCGGTAACCCATGCATATTCGCCAACTAGTTACTATTCTAGTTGGTATCAACTCATTATTATCATTGCTTACCACAGTTATGCCACATTTCTTTGGCACACATTGTATCGGGCTTACCCATTCACTGTCCGAGATAGGATATATGATACCATCGTCTAACCACTTGATGATCTCATTTTTGGCAACTTCTCTCATGGCCTCTGTTGAGTGCATAAATGTTCTCTATTTTAGCCCTCATTTTCCCATATTATTGATGCACTCAAGCATGTTTTATTACATTTTAGGATAGATTTTACAGAAACATCACAAATGGAAAATATTGCACAGATGCTGCTGATTTTAGTTTATTTTTGCCGGTGCATGCCGTGGCAGCATCCAAGGCAGCAACGGAACAGAAATTAGCTACAGAGCTGGAACAAAGGAGTGAAGGAGACTGTCAATTACAACGATGTCGTCACATCTGCCGTGACAGAAGAGACGACAGTGAAGACCAATGGTGAAGAAAAAATGAAAAGTGGATTTCGACTGATAGAGCATTCAAAGCCTGATTTTCGTGGACCACTTGCATAATTGTCAGAGCCCAGAAGAACAAGGAAGGCGTGGTCCTAAGTTCAAGGAAAAAGTCAAAGCAAGAAGATAAGGCGAATTAAAAGACATCTACTCAGAAATTTAGTTCTTAATAAAGTTGTACTTTAATTCAAACCTGTATTCTTGGCCATTAAGAAAACTCAAGACCAAATCCTATATATATGCTTGTAATTCGACAAGGCAAAGGATATCTAGCTCCTAGTCTTCTTCCCCCCAAAACCCTAGTCGTTTCTCTCTCTACCATGTTCTAAACTTCCCCTAGGGCAAAGGGTTGATCTTGTAACGTAAGTGTAGGGGTTGTACTGTTTTTAGGATTTTTCTATTCAATTCAATAAAATCTTCAATTTTATTTACTCTGGTTTTCAAACATCTCATAAGAGTTTCGGGAGAGCATTGTGAGGTTATCCATTTACTTAATATCGGGAGAGTTAAGTATAAGAACAAAGTAAATACGAATTTTCCAGTTTATGGTTAAACCATCTTGGCCTAGGGATAGGTACAAGATTAAGCAGCTAAAGAAGAATTCACAACAGGGAGGTATCATCCTTCGATTCACGCCGGAAGGTATCATCTAAGGCATATTCATCGACAGAACTTGGACCTAGGGATAGGACAAGTCACAACAGGGATTCTTGCTGAACTTGAAGTACAAAGTTGTTGGTTGCTGCCGCGACATCAACAGACCTCTGCCGCGACAAGCACGGCGACAGCCGTAACAGAAAACCATTTAACAGTGCAATACCTGCACTACTGAGCAAATCAATACCGGCCTATTTTATCAAACTGAATTCCTTTTTATTTTAGTTTACTTTCAATATTATTCGAACATTTTATTTAAACTTATTTCTCTTCTTGTGCAGGAAGTTAAGGATAGAAGTATTTCCAGTCCCTGTGGAGATGATATCCGATACTTAGTATCACTTTATTACTTGCGACATGTATACTTGCACCTATTTGCGATAGACTATTTTACACGCAACAAGTTTTTGGCGCCGTTACCGGAGACTGGCAACATACCATTACCTTTAATTATTGCACCCTTTTATTTTTGTTTTTATTTCTTTTCTATTTTTAGTTGTTTTATTTTCCTCGTGCGTTTCACAAGGTTCTTCTATTGCTTATTCACAGATCGAGACGTGGTAAAGAACCTGAGTACGAATTAGTCCCAGAAATCGATTGAACCTATCATCTCAGGAACCAAGCCCGAATCTTGATAGAAAGAAACAACTATCTCGAGGAAAGACTCGAAGCAATGGTGAACAAAAGACAACGAAATAGGGTAGATAACAACAACAACAACCCAGGGTTGATGTTGATCCTCCGGGTTATGTCCATGACGATTGGCAACCCCCTGCTACCCAACAGCACGACAGACATGTCGAGAGTATATGGAAAACGATCACGTTGAGCTGCAAACTACGCTGCCAGATGTGGAAGCTGAACACTTTGAATTAAAACCTGTGATGTTCAGCATGATAAACTCTGCCAAAAAATTTGGTGGCACTGCTACAAAGGATGCACGAGAACATCTGAAAACATTCCAGGAGATCTGTGGATCATTCAGACAACCAGGAATAAGCCCGGAAGTACTGAGACTTCGGCTATTTCCTTATTCATTGAGGGATAGGGCAAAAACCTGGTGGAACAAGTTAACACCATGTTCAATATGAACTTGAGCGGATCTCTGTCGTGAATTCCTTTCTTGTTTTAATCCTTCTCTTTTATCTGAAAGATTACATAATGAGATTGCTACTTTTCAACAGGAAGATGACGAACCAATGCACGAGGCATGGGACCACTTTAAAACCCTTTTACGCAACTGCCCGATGCATGGATTCCCTGTATGGAATCAAGTCGTCAAATTCTACAATGCTGCCAACCCACAAACTTGGATGAGGATAGATTCAACAGCTAATGGGTTGTTATTAGACAAAGAACCAGAAGATGCAATGCTGGTGTTGAAAAAGTTAGCAAAGAACGATGAACAATTCCCTACAGCTAGAAGAGGAGGAAGACGAGGAGTGTCTGTCAAGGAATACAAATCTGACAACTCGGTAAAAACTCAAATAGCATACCTCACCAAGGTAGTTGAAAACCTGCAGCGAAAAGAATCAAAGGTTGTATTTTTTACCAAGGAGGTGTGTGAAACTTGCAGTGGAACCCACAGTACAGATGAGTGTCCCTTACAACTGGAGACATGTATGTATGTTGGAAACTATAATAGGAACAAAGGTTATGACTCCAACAATTACAACCCAAATTGGAGGAAGGACCCAAAATTTTCTTGGAGTAATCCAAGCAATGCACTAAATCCTCCAGTCCAGAGTAATCAGAACCAAGGAGGTCCTAGGATTCTGTCACAACAGCCTCCACAGCAGCAACCATAACAGCAGCCAGCAGCCACCACAAGCATACTGGAACAGACCCTAGCAACCTTCATGTCTCAAACGGGAGCTTATATGGCCAACACGGACCACTTTGTCAAGAAAACTGAAACCTTCATGGACAAAACAGAGATGAGAATGGCAAACCATGAGGCCACATTAAAATCCCTAGAGACACAGATGGGTCAAGTGTCGCAGTTCATAAACACCAGGCAGAACGGAGGATTCCCTAGTGATACCGAGGTCACTAGAAAACCCACACATGAGCAGTGTAAGGCTATCACAACGAGGAGTGGGAAACAACTACAATGGATCGATCCTACAACCACCTGCCGAGAACTTTGTCTCGGTAGTAGTAAAACAGCCTGTTGTCGCCACCTCTGCCACAACAGCAGAAGAAGTAGAGGAGCAGACAGAAGTACCGGAAGATTTTAAGCCTCCTCAAATCTGATTTCCATGTGAAGGACTCCTTGAAGATTACCGACCTCCACCCCCTTTTCCACAGCGGTTCAAGAAATAGAAACATGAGTACCATCTTAAGAAGATCTACGATGTTTTTAAGCAAGTACACATCAACATACCGCTGTTAGAAGCCATTAAGTAGATGCCTGGTTATGGAAATTCCTTAAAGATGCAATGTCCAGGAGATCCAGACTTAGGGAGTTTGAAACAATGATGATGACAGAAGGATGCATGGCAATCCTACACAAGTGTCCACCCTCAAAGAAGAAGGATCCTGGGAGTTTCATCATACCATGCATAATTGGCGATAAGTTCGTGGGTAAGGCACTTTATGATCTTGGTGTTAGTATTAATCTAATGCCTAAATATGTATTTCAGAAGCTGGGTATTGGACAAGCAAGGCTCACAACAGTCATGCTGCAACTGGCAGACCGCTCTAACGTACAACCGAAAGGAAAGATCGAAGATATTCTGGTAAGAGTGGATAAGTTTATTTTTCCTGCTTACTTTCTTGTGTTAGATTGTAAAACAAATGAAAACGCACCGATCATCCTAGGGCGACCCTTCCTAGCCACAAGCAGAACAATGATCGATGTAGAAAAAGGAGAACTAATTATAAGAGTCAATGACCACCAGATAAAGCTTAATGTTCCCCAAGCCATGAAACAAGCTGATGTAGAGGAAGAATGCAAGGCAATATCAGAAGTAATCATAGACCAACCATGCATCATATCAAGCTGTCACGGCAGACAATTTGGTCACTGCCACCACAGTCACCTAGAATACTGCCACGACAGCGTTGACGAAAGCAACTCCTCAGACAATGATGCATCTTACGCTGAAGGTCATGAGGAGGTAAATTGGATAGGCACACGTCTAGGTAAGTTCTTCGAGCCTTTGAACTATACCTCGAATGAACATGTGATTCAAAAGCCTTCCATTGACCAGCCACCTGTTTTAGATCTTAAACCCCTGCCAGGGAAACTTAAATATGTTTTCCTTGGACTTAATGATATGTTGCCCGTAATCATCTCTTCTAAGTTGATGCAGAAACAGGAACAACAGCTGATCAGGATGCTACAATAGCATAAGAAGGTGATTGGATGGGCCATTGCCGACATCCAAGGCATCAGTTCGGTAATTTGTATACACAAAATCCTCTTGGAGGATGATCATAAGCCAAAAATCGATGCTCAAAGATGACTAAACGAAGCTTTGTGAGAGGTGGTACGAAAAGAGATTGTAACGCCCCGGTTTTGGGCTTGGAAGTTTAGAGGTTGAATCGGACTGGTCGAGAACGGTTCGAATCTTAAAAGGGAGATTTAAGGAACACCTAGTTCGGGATGCTTTAAAAATATGGGAAAACACTTAAAAATCCTCATTTAATATATGAATGATTATGGTGAAAACAATTTTACAAAATAGGGTTTGGAAATACTACATTTCGGTGTAGTGACCAAATCACAGTTTTTGCAAAAGTTGAATAATGACTGTTTTGTAAAAAATTTAAACTTTGAATCTTTAAGGAGCTAATATTACCAAAATGTTTTTTTATCAGATTTCTTCCTAATTTGGGTGATTTAGTTAATGCTTTAATTAAAGGGAAATAAAGATTTATTAAAAGGAAACTACCTTTGACTTTTCATAACTATTTTAAGTCAATTTTCTCTCCTCCCATTTTCTCTCAAATTCTTTTCAGCCAAACACTCTTTCTCCATCAATTGTCTACTGATTTTCATTCCATTTGATTGGATTCCAATTCCTTTTTGATTCCTAATCTTCTCCTCATCAAAACCTCTTGATTTTACATTGGAATTTCAAGAAAACTTACCCAAATCAAGGAGAAATCAACCATTAGAGGTGAGCTTCGTCCTTCTCCTCTAATGATCAGTTCTTCACTGAAATTCCCAAGTTATCAATCCTTTGTTAATGATTTTTGAGTTGCTTTAATGTTAGAAACATGAAATCTTGTTAAAACTCAAGATTCTTGGAGTGATCTTGATGATTTTCGTGGTTCTTGGTTAGGCTATGTTTTGATGTTGTTTTCTAATATATTTTGGATGGTATTTGATGTTATAAATGAGGTTTAATCAAACAAATCCCGAATAGGTTTGAATTTCTAAGTTTTGCATGCTAGAATGGTGGTTTTTGGGGTGGTTTTGGTGATATACTTTTGCTTGAGGTATAAGGTCATATTTATGTTGCTTTTTGATGTTAATTGATGTTTAGAAATGGTTAGAAGTGATAGATCTTGGCCGAGCTTTGTTTTGGAAGAGTTTGGAGATGGTTTCGGTTGTTTTTGGTAGCCGAAATGAGGTTCTTGAGTAGAGCAGCGAGTTTAGGTTGTATGGCTGGTGGTTTTAATGCATGGTGATGCATTAATCCTCTGCTCTTATGTGTTAAAAACAGAGGAGAGGGATCCGGAAATGATTGAGGTAGTGTTGGTGGTTTCAGACGCTTGGTTGGCTCGTCGGCTAGCATAGTGTTAGGTATTGGTGAGTGAAATTGTGTTTTCCAGCTTTGGAATGATTTTGAAAAGAGGTTTGGGAACTTAAATCTAGACTTGAAACGCAGGTTTAAGTTCGGAAGTAAGTGAAGTGGATTTCTCTCTCGATTTGTGCTATTATTGTTTTGAAGAATATCAAAATGGATTTTGATGTGAATGATTTGACAACATGGTTCTATCTCAAAACAGAGCCCAATCAATTACAACGAAAATCTTCAAGATATCTTCCAAAATCTTGAGTTTTAAGCCAAAATCTTGTTTCTAACATTAAAACCATTTATAAAACTTTAATAAAGGATTGACAACTTGGGAATTTCAGTAAAGAACTGAGTATTTAGAGGAGAAGAACAATCTTACCTCTAAATGGTGATTTCTCCTTGATTTGGGCAAAATTCCATGAAAATGCAATGTGGAAAATAAAAGGATTTGATGCAAGATTGATTAGGAACCAATGAGTGATGGAAATGTCATCAATTGAAGTAAAAATCTATGTGAAAGTTGCTGGAGAAAACATGTTTGGATGATAGGATTTTGAGAGAAAAAGGAATGAGGGGAAATTAGAGAAAAGGTAGTTATGGGAATCAAAAGGTAGTTTCATCCTTTCTTTTATTTAATTAGACATTAATTAAATCACCCAAATTAAGGAAAAATCTGGAGAAAAACATTTTGGGTAATTAGCTCCTTAAAGATTCAAAGTTTCCATTCTTTACAAAACAGTCACTACTAAACTTTGCAAAAATCGCATTTTGGTCACTACACCGAAATGTAGTATTTCCAAACTTTATTTTGTAAAATTGATTTCACCACTCTCTTATATATATTAAATGAGGATTTTTAGATATTTTTCTATATTTTTAAAGCATCCCGAACTAGGCTTTCCCTAAAACCTTCTTTTATATTCGAACCGTTTCTCAGACCGGTCCGAGCAAACCCTAAACTTCTGAGCCCAAAATTTGGGTGTTACAGGAGTAGTCGGAGTGGGCGTCTTAGGGCTGGCTGCAGGTGTAGGGGTGGTAAGAAAAGTTTCTGGAAAAGAGGGAAACTGCACGTTTGGATAATTTAACTCAACTTTTATAAAGTTTACCATGGCAGTTGTGAAGTCCCTTATGTATTCCATGAATCCCAGATGTCTGGAATCTATCTTCTTCAGCAGTTGGATCATCTAGTTGGATGAGGTGGCATCTGGGTGTGCAGGCTCGGTCGGCTCGGGCTCTGCCGCGACAAGTTCGGTGGAGTCTGGTTCTGTCGTCGGCTCTGTCGCAATAGAGGGATCTACATAGGCCATATGGGTGGCTACCTTCAATTCCATTAAGCTGTAGATATTCTGTTGTGTCCACCCTTTGCATCAGATCTTCACGTCTTCATCAATATCGAACACATTGTTGGCTCGGCAGAGAGAGGTGATTAAGTAGGGGAAGAAAAGGGGGCACATTACTCTTGTTGCACACTCATGGATGCCATTGTTTATGTATTTACCAACGTTGATCTGCCGCTCGTTAATGATGGAGTGCACGAGGGCAAGTCTCTACCGGTTCACTATTGTGTTGTGTGATGTTGGCATAAGACGCTTCTTCACAAAGTGGTTCCAGAGTTTGGCACCCGGTGTGAGCTGGGTCCTTCGCACCGTCCATCTATGCTTGGGATCATCGTTCCAGTTGGTGCCTTCTTCCGTCAAGTCTGCCATGATGCTATCATAGTCTGCCAGCGACAGACTGCTGATAAACCTACTGTGTGCATCCTCCTTTCTGACCACATAAAGGCCATAAAGTGTGTTGATGTAGGCTGGCTCAACAGAGATTTCCTTACCCCTAACAGTTACTGTCGTGGCATCCTTGGATGAGATGGCAGCGTAAAATTCATGGACCAAGGTGACATTCATCTCTTCTGGTTGGCCGCAAAAATCTACCACTTTAACGCGATAATCCTCTTGGAGATGAACGCTTCGAGCCATAGATCTCCCTTTTTCTTCGTGTGGTGAAACCTCGTTCCTCCCACATCTCCCGTTTCTGAAAAGAGTCGTAATATCTCTATTCCGTGTCTGCCGAGGTGAACCTCCTAGGGATTCTGCTATGGCTAGGTATAGATACTTCCGCGGTAGATGTCGAGGCAGCACTCCTTATGGTTGATCTTGTAGTCATTGTGAGGAAACTGTAGAAATGAAAGAAAATTCTTGAAAAGCTAAAATTCTTGAAAGAAAAGTATAGAGAAGAGAATGAGGTGAAAAATGAAATGGAAGTAGAGGTTTATATAGAATGGGATTTTCTGCCCGTTGAAGCCGTAACAAGTGGCATGAATAACGGGGTCAGCTGTCACGCGGTTTGCTAACGCGTCTGTCACGCGTTTTCGTGTCTATTGCGCATTTGTTACGCGTTTCCGTGTCTATCGCGACAACTGCGTGACATGCTGTATTATGCACGTCAGTCGCGACAGCTGGTAACCGGCTGTCACGGCAGCTTTGTTCCATTGGGCTTCGTGGGCTGTTGTGAGTGTGGTGGGCTGGTTCCTTCTCTTTACTTTGCTTCCTTTATTTTCCTGAAAACTAAAATAAACAAAATATTAAATTCTTATTTCCTAAAACAATAAAAATACATAAAGTGAAATAAATAAAATAAAATAAAACTAAGTTAAATTAGGGATGCTTTGAGGAGCATCTCCTAAAGTAACTACTTCCTGCACTCTTGGGGCTTCAGTCCCCTGATAGTGCTTTAGCCTCTGTCCATTGACTTTGAATTGGTGCACATCCTTGATTGATCTGATTGTGATGGCACCATGAGGGAAAACCTGGACTACTTGAAGGGTCCAGACCATCTAGATTTTAACTTTCCTGGGAAAAGCTTCAACCTAGAGTTGAATAACAACACCTTCTGCACTGGGCTAAACTGTCGTGGCAGCAGTTTTCTGTCGTGCCACCTCTTTGTATTGTTCTTATATAACATGGCGTTGTCATAGGCCATGGCTCGAATCTCTTCAATTTCATTCAAGTCTAGCAGCCTTTTCTGCCCTACTTTGTTCCAGTCCATATTAACTGTCTTGATAGCCCAACATGCTTTAAGTTCTATCCCGACAGGTAGGTGGCAGGTTTTTCCGTAGATGAGGCGGTAAGGTGACATTCCCAATGGTGTCTTAAATGTAGTCCTGTAAGCCCATAATGCATCATATAGGTGAAGAGACCAATCCTTTCTAGTTGGTTTAACCATCTTTTCTAGGATGTTCTTCACTTCTCTGTTTGAGATTTTAGCCTGCCCATTGGTTTGAGGGTGATATGTTGTTGCGATCTTGTGCGTAACTCCATATTTCTTCAGCGCACTAGCAATTACCCTGTTATCAAAGTGCCTACCCTCATCACTAATGATCGCCCTTGGGATGCCAAACCTTGAGAAGATATGTTTGTGGAGAAATCTTTGTACGGTCTTGGCATCATTCTTTTATGTGGCGATAACCTCTACCCACTTGGACACGTAGTCTACTGCCAACAATATGTATAAATTCCCACAAGAGGCTGGGAATGGTCCCATGAAGTCGATTCCCCAAACATAAAAAATTTCGACTTCGAGAATGTTCTACAAGGGCATCTCATGTCTTCTAGAGATGTTTCCAGACCTTTGGAAATATCACAACTCTTGTAAAAGGCTTGTGCATCTTTAAATAGTGTAGGCCAATAAAAACCATATTGCACAACTTTGGCAGCAGTTTTGTTTCCTCCAAAGTGTCCTCCATAAGGAGCAGCAGTGGTGAAGCACTTCTTCCCGCTCTTCCTGTTATTTGCATCTCCTGATGATCTGATATGCACAGTGCTTAAAAAGAAAAGGTTCGTCCCAATAATAATGTTTTGCATCATTTTGGAACCTCTTCCTATCTTGGTAATAAAGTTCGGGAGGTAATAAACCACTCACAATGTAATTTACAATGTCAGCATATCAAGGGATTTTAGCAAGCTTACCTGATGCCATGGCTGTCGCGGCAGTGCTGGTGGCAGTGAATAACTGCTCGTCTGGGAAGGTCTCTTGTATGTTAGTATTGTCTTTCTCTTGGTCCTTTCCCATCTCCTGTCTTGACAATTGATCAGCTACATGGTTTTCTGTTCCCTTCTTGTCCTTGATGTCAATATCGAATTCTTGCAGCAGCAGAATACAACGTATCAACCTTGGCTTAGCATCCTTCTTGGTGAACAGATATTTGAGTACTGAGTGATCTGTATGGACCACCACTTTTGTTCCAAGTATATATGGTCGAAACTTGTCAATTGCAAACACCACCGCTAGCAACTCCTTCTATGTTTTGGTGTAGTTTATCTGGGCATCATTTAAGGTTTTACTGGCATAGTATATAACATGGAAAAGTTTCTCCTTCCGCTGCCCTAGTGCTGCCCCGACAACATAGTCACTGGCGTCACACATGATCTCGAATGGAAAACTCTAGTCTGTTGGGTGCACTATTGGGGTTGTTACCAGCTTCTCCTTCAGTGTCCTGAATGCTTCAGTACATTCAGTATTGAAATCAAAGGCCCTATTCTATTCCAACAAGAGACACGGGGGTTTAGTAATTTTAGAGAAATTGGTAATAAATCTACGATAAAACCCTGCGTGTCCTAAGAAACTTCGAATGCCCTTGATTTTTGTGGGCGGTGGCAATTTTTCAATGACTTCTATTTTTGCTCTGTCCACTTCTATGCCGCGACAGGAGACCTTGTGTCCAAGCACTATGCCCTCATCCACCATAAAGTGGCATTATTCTCAGTTTAACACAAGGTTGGCCTCCTCACATCTTTCAAGCACCTTCTTCAGATTGCCTAGGCAATCATTGAAAATGTCTCCAAAGACGGAAAAGTCATCCATGAAGATCTCCTGGAAATCTTCCACCATGTCCGAGAATATTGCCATCATACACCGCTGGAATGTTGCTGGTGCATTGCATAATCCAAATGGAATTCTTCGGAAGGCGTATGTTCCGTATGGGCATGTGAAGGTTGTTTTCTCCTTGTCCTCTGGTGCAATTGCGATTTGATTGTAACATGTGTAACAATCAAGGAAACAATAGTAAGGCTTCCCCGCTAATCTATCTAACATTTGATCAATAAAGGGTAAGGGGAAGTAGTCCTTTCGGGTACTTTATTAAGCTTCCGGTAGTCCATACAAACCCTCGAACCAGTCACATTCATGGTTGGGATTAGCTCGTTATCCTTGTTGGTTACTACCGTTATACCTCCCATTTTGGGTACGCATTGCACTGGGCTCACCCAGTTGCTATCCGAGATGGCGTAGATAATTCCAGAATCAAGCCATTTGATGATCTCTGTAACCCCCTTAGCCAGGCCTAGGCACTAGACCCGAACTACGAAGATCACAGGGGGAAAACCAAAGTCAACCCAAAAGTCAACTTTGATTAACGACCCTTTTTTTTCATTTTTATCTTTTCTAGATGCACATTAGGCCTATGTGAATACTCAAGAATCATAAGAGAGATTAGCACAGCGATCGGAAAACATTTAAGGACTCAAATGCAAGAAACACACTTTTAGGGACCAAACTGTAAATTTAGGAAAACATAAGGACTTTGTAGATTTTAGTTTTACCAAACCTCAATTAATAATATTACAAGCCTCCCTGCCAAATTTCAGCTTTAAAAGATATTCCAAGCTCAAACAATTGCAACCACAACATTCAGGACTAAAATGTAAGACTTGCAAACTTGAACAATTCAAATACACAGCCCAACGGTCAAACGTTTCGGAACTCTGACACCCGTAACGTAACACCCGTATCGAAACGGTGTTGATCGTTTCGGTACGCGGGTATGTTCCGAGACCCGTATCGGAACGGACTCTTCCAGTAGCCAAAGTGTTCTGAAACACTTCCAGCCGTTCCGAAACGCCCTGGCCATTTCAGGCACCCGTTTCGAAACAGCTAAGGGTGTTTCGATACACCCTGCCCAGAAATAGCAGACATTGCTGGTTTAACACTTCAAAACACCATCAGGCATGCTTTAATTCATTCCAAAATATACCAACAACATGCCAAACATCAAACCATCATATAACCTCAAAAGCTAGACACATTGCAAGCATTGGGCACACCAATTCATTTATCTCATTCAACATAAGAACATGCTTTTAACAAAAGAGCATAGCAATATCCAAATACAAAAAGAAGATCCAAATAATGCAAATTGATCATAAACAAGTATTAAACCATAAACCAAACTTGCTCAAGGTAAATATTCTCATTACACAACAACATAAAAGATTTTCCCCCCATTGCCTTTATTATCTATAGATATAAACCAAACATTCTTCTCAAGTGGAGCTCTTCTTGAATCCCTTGCTTCTTGTTGTCCCAAGCTCAACTATCTGCATTGATGGACAAAAAGGAGCGTAAACACATAATGCTTAGTGAGGAATGCTGAAAACCAAATCACCATCAATGCAGCAAAACCGTAAAACACTCTTTATTTGTAATCACGCCTCTAAATTCCAAGGTAATATTTAAAAGCTTCATTTGAAAATATCATTTCCTTAAACCATGCATTGCTTAACATAAAAACCAACATTAAATTCAAATGCATTAAGCAACTCAACCCCAAACAACATTCTTCCAATAACTTCCATTTAAACCTTTTCATGCATAAATGCAACGTGCAAACTATAAACCATTTTCCTTGGAAGCCACTTTCACTTCACACTCTTCCTTTCTCATGCTTGAAAATCATTTCAACGCAAACACCATTTGAAAACCACATGTATCAAATATCTATCTCATGCATTCAACCAATGCAAAACTCATGGCAAAGCAACACATGCTTGTTGCTCAAAAGCATTTCATAACTCAAAATCTTCTTTGCATAAGCAAATCTCCATTTGAAAACCACATGTACCATCTAGCTATCTCAGGCATACAACCTATGCAAAACTCATGGCAAAGGCACTCATTCTTGTTACACAAAAGCATTTCATAAACTCATTATCTCATATGCAATTCTCATAGCATAAAACATCTCAAGCAGTGGTACATGTGACACACACCTCATTCTCATATATTGGCATTTACATACTCTATTGTACACGGATATGCGGACAGCTTGACTCGTGGTCAAGTCCTACCCCGGTGTGATCTCGCCACCAGCTCACATAGCAATAACTCTTGTTGCCAAAAAGCTAGGATATTTCACCAAGTCCTACTCCGATGGTATGCCCCTCATCGGTCTCATGGCAATAACTCTTGTTGCCAAAAAGCTTGGGTAATTCACCAAGTCCTACTCCGATGGTATACCCCTCATCGGTCTCATGGCAATAACTCTTGTTGCCAAAAAGCTTGGATTTTTCACCAAGTCCTACTCCGATGGTATGCCCATCATCGATCTCTCTCTTTGGGACGAAACCCAAGAGCACGTACGAATTTTAGTTTACAGTGCACTCTACATCCTATTGATCGATCAATATATCCGGTAATCTTTACATCATCTATGCCAATATAACATGTTAAAATCATCAACACACTCGCTGTTTTAAAGCATGCAACACCTTAAAGGCCAAAATGCAAACATTGGCTTTAAGACAAAACTTAACAACACACACTCTTAAGGAATATCATTTCCATGCTTCCTTCATTAAACCAAGTTTGATAACCAACTCACATGCTCAAAAACCATGCTCAAACAACAAATTAAACCATGTTGTCAAATCAATCACATCAAAATCCATTTTGATATTCTTCAAAACAATAATAGCACAAATCGAGAGAGAAATCCACTTCACTTACTTTCGAACTTAAACCGGCGTTTCAAGCCTAGATTTAAGTTCCCAAACCTCTTTTCAAAATCATTCCAAAGCTGGAAAACACAATTTCACTCACCGATACCCAACACTATGCTAGCCGACAAGCCAACCAAGCGTCCGAAACCACCAACGCTATGTCAATCGTTTCCGGATCACTCTCCCCTGTTTTAACACATAAGAGCAGAGGATTAATGCATCACCATGCATTAAAACCACCAGCCATACAACCTAAACTCGCTGCTCTACTCAAGAACCCCATTTTGACTACCAAAAACAACCGAAACCATCTCCAAACTCTTCCAAAACAAAGCCCAGCCAAGATCTATCACTTCTAACCATTTCTAAACATTAATTAACATCAAAAAACAACATAAACATGACCTTATACCTCCAGCAACAACAGATCACCAAAACCACCCCAAAAACCACCATTCTAGCATGCAAAACTTAGAAATTCAAACCTATTCGGGATTTGTTTGATTAAACCTCATTTATAACATCAATTACCATCCAAAATACATTAGAAAACAACCTCAAAACATAGCCTAACCAAGAACCACGAAAATCATCAAGATCTCTCCAAGAATCTTGAGTTTTAACAAGATTTCATGTTTCTAACATTAAAGCAACTCAAAAATCATTAACAAAGGATTGATAACTTGGGAATTTCAGTAAAGAACTGATCATTAGAGGAGAAGGATGAAGCTTACCTCTAATGGTTGATTTCTCCTTGATTTGGGCAAGTTTTCTTGAAAATCCAATGTAAAATTAAGAGGTTTTGATGAGGAGAAGATTAGGAATCAATAAGGAATTGGAATCCAATCAAAAGGAATGAAAATCAGTAGCCAATTGATGGAGAAAGAGTCTTTGGCTGAAAAGAATTTGAGAGAAAATGGGAGGAGAGAAAATTGACGTAAAATAGTTATGAAAAGTCAAAGGTAGTTTCCTTTAAATAAATCTTTATTTCCCTTTAATTAAAGCATTAATTAAATCACCAGATTAGGAAGAAATCTGATAAAAAACATTTTGGTAATATTAGCTCCTTAAATATTCAAAGTTTCAATCCTTTACAAAACAGTCACTATTCAACTTTTGCAAAAGCTACAATTTGGTCACTACACCGAAATGTAGTATTTCCAAACCCTATTTTGTAAAATTGTTTTCACCATAATCATTCATATATTAAATGAGGATTTTAAAGTATTTTCCCATATTTTTAAAGCATCCCGAACTAGGTGTTCCTTAAATCTCCCTTTTAAGATACGAACCGTTCTCGACCAGTCCGATTCAACCTCTAAACTTCCAAGCCCAAAACCGGGGCGTTACAACTCTTCCCCCCTTAGGAAATTTCATCCTCGAAATTTCAACTTGTCAAAAGAGCGCGATACCAAACCTCCCAAAGCAACACGCAACATAAACACAAGAGGTATAACCATCACAGAACATCCTCAACCCAAAACTCAACAAAACCAACACATCCTCAAAACAAACTTACTCTACACCCAACTTCAACACCACTACTCACGGTGCAAGATTTCTAGAACACATGGTTACCAATCTTATCTTAGCTTTTCATACTTTCGAACTGTACAGGACCTCCAACAACCCGAGGAACTCTCCAAACCTTTGCAACATACTCTGCCTTACCTCATAACTCCTTCAACAAAACACCCATACGGTGACACCAACCCCATTCACCCTTCATCCATCATGTAATCCACAACCTACTCCACTTCAAAAAAACCCCAAACCGCTCAACTCTCGATCGAAAATCACCATGATAAGCAAAAATTTCTTTAGCAACAACTGCTTACACACGCTCCCTTACGTATTGACAACATTCCTTTACATCCGCCACCATCACTTGCCTTAAGCTCGTTAAAACTGCCCACACAACATCCGAAATCCACATCACGAGACCCCAACCTTTATTCCCAACAATCACCTTTGAACTTACATTACCTTTCCCCTTCAAGCTTCGACCTTGATATTAATCTTATCTGGATGCCACTCATTCCATCCATATACACACATACTAGGACCATGAAACCTCTACTCATCCCAAGCCAAACCTTATCCAAAACTCTCGTCTGAACCTCCTTCTAACTCCCCTAAGGTTACTACCGAACTGTCACCTACATAGAACAATCGTTTTACTACAACCACCAAGCAAAGATACCTCAACATTCCGGAAACACATCCGCTAGTCTACAACAACCATCCAACACAGAGAACTACAACACCTATCTTTCATTCTCAACCACCTCGACTAATTCTAGCCCTAAACAATCACCTTCTTACCACCATAACACTAAAACCATTAAAACACCTTTCCTCTCGCTAAAAAGGCTAGATCACACTCGTTACTACCGGCAACTTGTTTACTTCCCACCACCACTTCTAGCATTCATCTAACACCAAAACAACACTTTAAACCCACAAACTACCCTAATCCTACCACGACACTATCGGACCCAATTAGCTATTCGCAAGTGCGAACATTCGTATGCATGGTCACCTACATGCCCTATCAATGCCTGTGTACATGTATGCAAAACCTCTAATGGCATGTCATATGTATGCATGTACCAACATATATATATAATATGTAAACAAATGATTTTAACTGTGCATGTATGTCGGTTCACACTTACCAATAACATCCTCAGAATCTGCCTAAGAACAACCTCTTACCCCACTTCCAACTTTCCAGCCCTACCATTCTAACAATTCGCTAACAACACATTACTCCACCTTTAAACTCTTCACACTAAAGTTGTCCTAAAAAACAACATCGGTTACTACCCAAACTTGCTAACTATAAAACCTTACCCACTACACAAGGAAATCCAAAACCAGAACCAAACAAAGGTAACTAGGACAAAGTTTACGTGTAATCACATCATTGCCCCGGAGCTTCAACAGACAAGCTCCCTCTCCCACAGAACCACCATTCTCCGGCCGCACCGTCGCAGCACCCACCAACACCATAGGACCATCACCGTCTCCCTGTTGTAAAGAACCTTGACCATACTCACGCTCGCAAGGAGCTTCGACAAACATTCCACCTTGGCCACCCCGAGCTAACCCTGGACAATCTCGCCTCAAATGTCCAGCAGACCCACAATTCCAACAAGATCCAATCTTCATACACCTTGCACCTCTTTGCCTTTCTTGCCACCTCCGAACTCTATCTCGGTCACGCTCACGACCCCATTGAGACCCTTCTGTACACACTGAAACTGGTTTCACTACTTGAGGACAATTCCGCTTCACATGTTCCTTTGAACCACAGTTCCAACAGGCTCCAACACCCCAACAAACCCCAACATGACGTCTTCTACAACGGTCACACTTCGGCAATCGAGCTGCCACTCCTAGGTCATGTTGCACTTGACCCAGATCAGCACTACCACCTAAAATTTGATTCAGGCGAACCCTTCTGTCACGTAGCCTCTTACGCTGACCACTCTCGAGGTCAGTGCTCACAACTCTTTTACTTGTATTTCTTGCACCACCATAAACTGAAGCCACACTTCCGCTTTGCTTAACCCCTGGGAATTTATCTCCAAGATACCTTCTGTTAAAGGCAGACACAAAGAACTCCCAATCTATATCGTGGATATTCGTTGCCACCGCCACAAATGTCCACCAAGCACAAGCATCCTCCAACATTAGCGAGACAACACTTCCCAGCTTACAAGCGTTGTCACACCCTTCCCGATCTAGAATCGGAATTATACTGGCTAACCAAGCTTCGAACGCCTCAGGCGTCGAACCATGATACTCCACAACTCCCAAATCATGTAAATGTTGCTTTGACAAACTCGCCTGTCCCACATCTGGCACATACACAGACCCTACCTTCACCGCAGCCTGAGATGTTCCCGACATCTCTTGAACCACAAATGACGAATCCTTCATCACAGAACCAGCTCTCTCATTCTGTCTTATCACCTCAACTCCAGGCACTGTCAACTGAAACGATGCGCTCCCACCAAAAGATGAATTCCACCCCTTTACAACCTGCTCTAAAGCAGCAACCATCGTACCCAATTGCCATTCTCTCATCGATTCCATTGTTCTATTATTAACAAGGCAATGATAACAAAACAAACAAAACGATTCGGCCAGCTTCAAGCAAGGATTCAAGACTCCAATTCCAAATTAACACATTTGCTATAATAATAAGGCAATGGGTGTCCCAAATTTTCCCTTTCACACGACATAACAATCAATAACAACATTGATATCACAACCATTGGCATATCAATCAGCAAAACTTCAATCATGCTCTCATCATACAACATTTACCTTCAACAGTATAATATCAACATATCACACTCATCACAATTCCCAAAAATCAACTCACAACATCATCGCATCATCAATACATGTTCACATAAACTCACAAATGATTCATAACCATTAAGCATGACAAAAACATCAACAATTCACTCAAAAACATATTTTTCAACCATACAGTAGAATAAACATCCAACACCTACCATAACAACTTACCACAAACTTACCATTTCCCTAAAAGTTCGCAACTTAGCTATGATACCAACAAATGTAACCCCCTTAGCCCGGCCTAGGCGCTAGACCCGAACTACGAAGATCACACGGGGAAAACCAAAGTCAACCCAAAAGTCAACTTTGATTAACGTCCCTTTTTTTCATTTTTATCTTTTCTAGATGCACATTATGCCTATGTGAATACTCAAGAATCATAAGAGAGATTAGCACAACGATCGAAAAACATTTAAGGACTCAAACGCAAGAAACACACTTTTAGGGACCAAATTGTAAATTTTTGAAAACATAAAAACTTTGTAGATTTTAGTTTTACCAAACCTGAATTAATCATGTTACAAGCCTCCCTGCCAAATTTCAGCTTTAAAAGACATTCCAAGCTCAAAAAATTGCAACAACAACATTCAGGACTAAAATGTAAGACTTGCAAACTTGAACAATTCAAATACACAGCCCAACAGTCAACCGTTTCGGAACTCTAACACCCGTATCGAAACGGTGTTGACCGTTTCGGTACGCGGGTATGTTCCGAGACCCCTATCGGAACGGACTCTTCTAGTAGCCAAAGTGTTCTGAAACACTTCCAGCCGTTCCGAAACGCCCTGGCCATTTCAGGCACCCGTTTCGAAACAACTAAGGGTGTTTCGATACACCCTGCCCAGAAAGAGCAGACATTGCTGGTTTAACACTTCAAAACACCATCAAACATGCTTTAATTCATTCCAAAATATACCAACAACATGCCAAACATCAAACCATCATATAACCTCAAAAGCTAGACATATTGCAAGCATTGGGCACACCAATTCATTTATCTCATTCAACATAAGAACATGCTTTTAACCAAAGAGCATAGCAATATCCAAATACAAAAAGAAGATCCAAATAATGCAAATTGATCATCTACAAGTATTAAACCAGAAACCGAACTTGCTCAAGGTAAATAATCTCATTACACACCAACGTAAAAGATTCCCCCCCCCCCATTGCCTTTATTATCTATAGCTATAAACCAAACATACTTCTCAAGTGGAGCTCTTCTTGAATCCCTTGCTTCTTGCTGTCCGAAGCTCAACTATCTGCATTGATGGACAAAAAGGAGCGTAAGCACATAATGCTTAGTGAAGAATGCTCAAAACCAAATCACCATCAATGCGGCAAAACCGTAAAACACTCTTTATTTGTAATCACGCCTCTAAAATCCAAGGTAATGTTTAAAAGCTTCATTTGAAAATATCATTGCCTTAAACCATGCATTGCTTAACATAAAAACCAACATTAAATTCAAATGCATTAAGCAACTCAACCCCAAACAACATTCTTGCAATAACTTCCATTTAAACCTTTTCATGCATAAATGCAACGTGCAAAGTATAAACCATTTTCCTTGGAAAGACACTTTCACTTCACACTCTTCCTTTCTCATGCTTGAAAATCATTTCAACGCAAACACCATTTGAAAATCACATGTATCAAATATCTATCTCATGTATTCAACCTGTAACACCCTAATTTTGGGCTTAGAAGTTTAGGGTTTGAACTGGACCGGTTTGAGAAACGGTTCGAATATAAAAGGAGGTTTTAGAGAAAGCCTAGTTCGGGATGCTTTAAAAATATAGAAAAATATCTAAAAATCCTCATTTAATATACTTAAGAGAGTGGTGAAATCAATTTTACAAAATAAGGTTCGGAAATACTACATTTCGGTGTAGTGATCAAAATGCGATTTTTGCAAAGTTTAGTAGTGACTGTTTTGTAAAGGATTAAAACTTTGAATCTTTAAAGAGCTAATTACCCAAAATGTTTTCTCCAGATTTTTCCTTAATTTGGGTGATTTAATTAATGTTTAATTAAATAAAAGAAAGGAGAAAACTACTTTTTGATTTTCATAACTACCTTTCTCTAATTTTCCCTCATTCCTTTTTCTCTCAAAATCCTATCATCCAAACACATTTTCTCCAGCAAAATTCACTTTGATCTTCACTTCAATTGATGAGATTTCTATCACCTATTCGTCTCTAATCAATCTTGCAACAAATCCTTTTGATTTCTACATTGTTTTTTCATGGAATTTTGCCCAAATCAAGGAGAAATCACCATTTAGAGGTAAGATTGTTCTTCTTCTTCCTTCAACCAAAACTCGCACTTGCTCAACTTAGCATAAAGCTGCTTTTCCAAAAGCGCTTGCAAGACAACCCTCAAATGACCTTCATGCTCCTCCTCAGTACGAGAGTACACAAGGATATCGTCGATGAACACCACAACAAACTTGTCCAAGTATTCATGGAACACTCTATTCATCATGTCCATGAAAGTTGCAGGAGCATTTGTCAAGCCAAACGACATTACAAGGAACTCAGAATGCCCATACCTCGTTCTAAAGGTTGCTTTTGGCACATCCACATCTTTCACCTTAAGCTGATAGTACCCTGACCTTAAGTCAATCTTGGAGAACACAACCGCTCCCCGAAACTGATCAAAAAGTTAATCAATCCTCGGCAAAGGATACCGATTCTTGATGGTCAACTTGTTCAGCTGACGATAATCAATGCACATTCTCATAGTTCCATCCTTCTTCTTCACAAACAAGACCAGTGCACCCCAAGGTGACACACTTGGCCGAATGAACCCACGGTCAAGCAACTCCTGAAGTTGCGTCTTTAACTCCTTTAGCTCTTTAGGTGCCATGCGATAGGGAGCAATGGACACCGGAGTTGTGTTCTCATACAACTCAATTCCAAACTCGACCTCTCGACTAGGCGGCAAACCAGGTAACTCCTCCGGAAACACTCCAGGAAACTCTCGTAAAGTTCTAATATCTTGAACGTGCAACTCCTTGGAACTAGGATTCATCACAAATGCTAGGTAAGCCTCGCAACCTTGCCTCAGCATTCGACTTGCTTCTAACGTAGACACCACATTGGCAAGAAACTTCACATTCTCACCCACCACCACTACTTCATAATCATCTGCAAGTTTCAACGAAACCCGCTTGCTCTCAAAATCCACTACAACTCGATTCTCAACAAGCCAATCCATACCAAGGATTACATCAAATCCATAAAATGGTAATTCCATGAGATCAACAAGAAAAACGTGGTTTTGCACTTTCAAGGGACACATTCTATACAACTTTCGTGTTACAACCGTCTCACCAAAGGAACTAGTCACACACATACCAACATCCAAAGACTCAACAGGTAAACCAAGCATTTGAGCATGTTCACGCAATATGTATGAGTGTGTAGATCCAGAATCAATCAAAGAAAGTAATGATAAGGATTGCAAAGTGAAGGTACCTGCGATCACATCCGTATCATTCCTTCCTTCACGCTGGGCATACACTCGAGCCTGACCTCCACCCTCAGGTTGTACGGCCACAACATGTGCTACATTCCTGCCACCATCATCTCTGCGCTGAAAATTACCACGGCCGCGCCCACGACCTTTCTGCGGCTCAGCTGCTCTCGCTGAAGCTTGTCCCTCTCTCAGAGGCTGAGGACAATCCTTCTTCAGATGTCCACGGTTCCCACAATTCCAGCATGTCCCAAGGTTACCCCAACATTCACCACCTTGTCGTCTACCACAACGGTTACACTCAGGTGTCCTCTGTACAGCATTAGGTCCTTGCTGACCTCTCCCAGGGTTACCAGCCCCACGCCTAGCATCATAATGCGGCCTCCGATCCTTATGCCTCTTGTTGCGATCTCTACCATAATCGCGTTTAGCACCTCGCTTTCCGAAGCTAGATTCACCCACTCGACTAGTCAGACCAAGATTTGACTCAATGTCCTTGTCTTTAGTGACCAAGACATCGAAATTTGTGTAATCAGCCGCTAGCATAAAAGTCTTCACATCCGTTACCAACCCATAATGAAAACGTTCACACCTCTCCCGCTCATTAGGGATTAGCTCAGGTGCATACTGACTAAGGCGGACAAACTGAATCTCATACTCAGCTACAGACATGCTACCTCGCATAAGAGACATAAATTATCTTTTCTTCTCATCTAGGTAACGCACACCCAGATACTTCCGCTTGAACGCATTCAGGAAGAACGTCCAAGTCACCTCATCATCCTCGATCCCAGAGATAGTTGTCGTCCACCATGTATAAGCATCACCATGCAACAGTGATACTATACAACCCAGCTTCTGCACATTATTGCAGTTCATCTGACCCAAAATCCTCTTGGTGCTCTCCAACCAAGACTGAGATCCTTCCGGAGATAAACCTCTGAACTCAGTCCCTCCAAGACTACGAAGACGTTCCAAAGGCAATCTCACACTGGCATCATCCTGATGCGCAGCTCCATGAGCTCCAGCTACTGCCGCCTGAAAAACTCCAGCAATAGCCTGAATCAACAGGGTCATGTCAGGAGCAGCTTGCCCCTGAGCACCCTCGGGTCCAGCAACCCCAGCACTAGCTCCATCATTACCAGCTCCAGCACCACCACTACCGGGTGGTCCACCACCAGGGGGAGGAGGTAAATTCTCAACATTCTCCGCATTCTCCTCATTCTCATTCTGAGCCATATCTCTTGTATTTATCCTCTTCTCTCTACGTGGCCCCATTAAATGGAAAACACTACACTGAACAAAAATGCAATAACACAATTTGGCACAATAAGGTAAGTAATCCAAGTACTCAAGCTCATTTTCGAAAACAATTCCTCTCATTAGTGTTGATTGGCAATGTGATCCCCAATCACACTCCAAACATAGCATAATACCACAAAAACATCACAATTAATATCATACATCACTATTCACACAACATTCTTTCACCCAAAAGGCACATCATGCAATTACACAAACATCACCCACACAACAACCCCCAATTATATGAGAACCTGGCTCTGATACCACCAAATGTAACCCCCTTAGCCCGGCCTATGTAACGCCCCGGTTTTGGGCTTAGAAGTTTTGGGCGTTGACCGGTTTGGTCAAAGTCCTGTTCGAATCTTAAGAGGTTAAATTAGGAAAGCCTAGTTCGGGTTGCATTAAAAATATGGAAAAATGTTCTAAAATCATCTTTTAATATAATTAGATGAACTGTGAAAACAATTTTGGAAAATGAGGTTTGGAAGGTTGACATTTTGGCTAGTGACCAAAATGTAATTTTCGCAAATTTGGTGGCTGTTTTAAAAAGGATTGAAACTTTGAATCTTTAAGGAGCTATTTGCCCAAAAGTGAATTCTCCAGATTTTTCTAAGATATTTTAATCCTAAATTCTGATTTTAAAGGTTTCATAAAAGGAGGGAAACTCATTTTTACTATTTTCTTTCCTAACTTCCTATTTTCTTCTCTCATTTTCTCTCCAACCAAACATTTCTTTTTCCAGAGATTTTGATCTGATTTCTTCATCTAAAATCATCCTTTCAACTCACAATTGATAGCAAATCATTGTGTCATCAAAACCTACTCAATTGCTACAAGTTTCAACAAGGTTTTCATTCCAAAAAGTGGAGAATCACAAGTTTGGAGGTATGAACGATTTCTCCTCTGAACTTTAAGTTCTTTAATGAAATTCCTAAAGTTTTCAATCCTAAATTTATGTTTAATTAAAGGTTTTCAAGTAGATTTGTGGATCTTGGCTAATTATGCAAGATTTTGATGTTTTCACTTGATTTTCGTTGGATCTGAGTAATCTGGGTTTTAAGAGGTGTTTTTGATGTTAAATGAACTCTAAATTGATAAGGAAATGAGTTTTGATCAATGCAATCCCGGATAGGTTGAGTTTCCTAAGTTTAGCTTGTGTTTTAAGGTGGTTTTTGAGGTGATCTTGGTGATCTAATGTTGCTGGAGGTATAAGGATGGTTGTAGGTTGTTTTTAGATGTTAAATGGTGATGATGGATGTTAGGTTTTGCTGGGTTATGGCTGGGCTTTGTTTAGAAGTGGTTTTGATGCATTTTCGGTTGTGTTTGGTGGCCGAAAATGGAGGTTAGGTGAGAGCAGCGAGTTTAGGTGCTTTCATTGAAGTAATTGATGCATGGTGATGCATTAATTTACTGCTTTGATGTGTTAAAACAGGGGAGGCATCTTTGGATCCAAGTTTGGTTGATCCGGAAGCTTGATTTCGTGCTTCGGCAAGTGGCGAAGTGGAAATCGGTGAGTGCAATTATGGAAATTGGATTTCAGCTTTTTAAACCAAGGTTTGAAGGTTTTGGGAGCTTAGTTTAAGTCTAAACAACTTTGCTAAGCTCAAGTGTAAGTTTTCGGATTTTCTCTCTAGTGGTGGCCATGATTTTGATGTGATGCAAAATGATGATTTGCATGTTTTAATTACTGTTTTGAAAGCATGTTTTAGCATGGTTTTTGCTGATGATGTAAGCCATATGTTGAAGGTAACTCTAGGTAGGAGTTCCTTGATTTTGTACATTGAAATGATGTGGTTTGATGCTTTGAAATGCATGATGAAATGGCTTGATTTAATGCTTTAAACAGTGGATTAAATGATGAAAATGATGTATATTGGCAAGTGGTGTTTTTAAAATGTTAAGGTCACTAAGGTGGTTAAAAGTCCTTGAGTGAGCCTTGTTACTTATGAACATCAAGGTGGTTAAAAGTCCTTGGATGGTTCATGTTGCGGACACTAAGGTGGTTAAAAGTCCTTAGGTGATCCTTTCTATGGTGTTTAAAAGTCCATAGGCCAAGGTGTTTAAAAGTCCTTGGGATCAAGGTGTTTAAAAGTCCTTGATGAGATTCAATTCATGGTGTTTAAAAGTCCATGGCCAAGGTGTTTAAAAGTCCTTGGGATCAAGGTGTTTAAAAGTCCTTGATGAGATACTTTCTATGGTGTTTAAAAGTCCATAGGCCAAGGTGTTTAAAAGTCCTTGGGGCCAAGGTGTTTAAAAGTCCTTGGGAAGTTGTTGAACTTGTTTTATGAAATGGAAATTGTCACTTGAGCCAATATGACATGTTAAGTATGTAAGAAGCATGAGATGCTTGTTTTGATATATAATATGAAGCATGAGATTGCTTGTTTAAAAGTGTGCTTTGAGCATGTGCAAAGGTTGATTTTAAGCATGATTTATAAATGGTTTTAATTGCATTATTGAATTATTTTTAATGAGCATGCCTCACTAAGCTTTTGCTTACGCTCTCTACGTTTTCTTAATTCAATAATGCAGATCATTAGAGTACCTTAAGGGCAGCAAGAAAAGGGCAAGCAATCAAGTTCAAGTGAAGCTCAAAGTATGAAAGTTTTATAAGTGCAATTTAGCTTTTGTATGTTTTGGCAATGGGGGACCAATGTGTATGTTTTGGGAGGTGTTTGAGGCTCCCTAAGTATGTTGAATGTTGATGTGTTTGCTGGTTTTTGCATTGGAACCATATATGCTTGTTTTGGAAGTTTGGTATGGAATAGCTAGCTTGTTAGGAAGCATGCCATTAGAATTTGGGGCTTTTCATATGTGTTGGTTATATGTTGAATTGGTGCTGCATTTATGGTCCTTGCATGTTGGTAGACTATGGGGTATGATTTGGTGTTGTTTAATTGAGGTCTGAAGCATGATTGTTGCTGTTTTAAGTCGATTTCTGGCAGGAGTATCGATACTCGAGCTTGCGTATCGATACGCAAGAGCCAAATCTGCAGATTTCTGGCCATGCGTATCGATACGGGTTGGGTATCGATACTCGTCCAAGTTTCTGTTTTCCCCGTGTATCGATACGACTCCAGGCGTATCGATACACGACCGTTAATCTGGTTAAAAGTATCTTTAAATGTTTTGTTTGGTTTACGTTTTGGTCCTGAATCTTGTTTGTTCAATTGTATGAGTTTGGGAAGTCCTTTTGAGCTGAAATTTCACAGAGAAGCATGAAACCTATTTAATTTCAAGATGTTAACTTCAAATTTGGTTAAGTCCTTATATTTATCAGAAATTACAATTTGGTCCCTAAAGTTGTAATTTGTTCAATTGGGTCCCTGTTTGACCTCTGATGTTTGTGATCTTTGAGTATGTTGTTTGTATGATCACACATAGGTGTAATGTGCATCTAGATAAGATTAAAAAGAAAAAAAAAAGGGTCGTTAATCAAGGTTGACTTTCGGGTTGACTTTGGTTTTCCCCGTGTGACTTTCTTAATTCGGGTCAATCGTCTAGGCCGGGTTAAGGGGGTTACATTTGGTGGTATCAGAGCTGAGTTCTCGAGTAATTGGGAATGTATGTATGCATGATTGAAGCATGTTGCTTTGTATGCTTGTTGTTTGAAAGCATGTTCAGTGGCTTGAGATGTTGATGCAACTGAGTTGTATGTTGTGATGTTGCATGCTGAGGGTACCCATTGCCAAACAAAAGCTAATGAAATGAAATTGATTTTGATTGAAATGGAGCTTGAATACTTGGATTGCTTACCTTGCTGGGCCTGACTTGTTTTATTTTGCATTGTTGTTGCATGGTAAAAGTATGGCACCACGTAGAGAGTTAAGAGGTAATGCGAGAGCTGCGGCTCCTAACGAGAATGAGAATGAAGAGCACACTGGTAGTGCTGTGTTACCCCCTCCTCCGCCTGGTGGTGGTGATGGAGGTGCGAGAGCTGAAGCTGCAGCTGATGCTGGTGCTGGAGCTGCAGGACCAGAGGTTGGTCAGGGGCAAGCGATGCCTGATATGTCTGCTTTGGTATAAGCTATTGCGGGTGCTTTTCGAGCAGCAGTAGCTGGAGCTCAGGGAGCTGGACATCAAGGGGATGCTGGAGTCAGATTGCCTTTGGAGCGTCTGCGCAGTCTTGGAGGGACTGAGTTTAGAGGTTTATCAGCTGGGAGTTCTGAGGCTTGGCTTGAGAGTACCAAGCGTATCTTGGGTCAGATGAGTTGCACAGATGTGCAAAAGCTGGGCTGTGTTGTGTCCTTGCTGCAGGACGATGCTTATACGTGGTGGACGACTACCATTTCGGGGATGGCTGAAGCTGATGTTACCTGGACATTCTTTCAGAATGTGTTTAAGAGAAGATATCTGGGAGTGAGATATCTGGATGAGAAAAAGCGGGAATTCATGTCTCTTACTCAAGGGAGCATGAGTGTAGCTGAGTACGAGGTACAGTTTGTACGGCTCAGTCAGTATGCACCGGAGCTGATACCCGATGAGCGGGCGAGGTGTGAGAGGTTTCGTTACGGTCTTGTGACGGATGTAAAGACATACATGCTGGCTGCTGAGTATGAGGATTTTGATGTGTTGGTGAGTCGATCCAAGGACATTGAGATGAACCTGAGTTTGTCTGCTAGAGGTGCTGGAGCAAGTGCTGGAAAGAGACCAGCTGAGTATAGTTCCGGAGGCGGACGGAACAAGAGGGGACGCGATCAGAAGTATCAGTCCTCAGCCAAGAGAGGTGGCGGTGCACCTGCTAGAGGAGGTTATGCTAGAGCTGATCCTAGTGCTTGTTGGATCTGTGGTTCACGTGGTCACTTGAAGCGTGACTGTCCTCGTGCTGAGAGAGTAGCACAAGCTCCTGCTGTGGCAGCTGGTAATGCTGGTGGAAATGGATGCTGGAATTGTGGTTCTGCAGACCACATAAGGCGAGATTGTCCGAGGTTGGCTGGTGGCCAAGAGCGTGCTCCTGTTGTTGCAGCAGCACAGAGAGGTCGTGGGCGCGGCCGTGGTAATTTCCAGAGGAGAGAGGAAGGTGGCCGAGGGGTAGCTCATGTTGTAGCTATTCAGCCTGAAGGTGGAGGCCAAGCGAGGGTGTATGCTCAGAGAGAGGGCAGGAATGATGCAGATGTGATTGCAGGTACCTTTACTTTGCAGTCCTTGTCATTGCTTTCTTTGATTGATTCTGGATCTACGCATTCATATATTCTTCGTGAGCATGCTGAATTGCTTGGTTTGCCTGTTGAGTCTTTGGATGTTGGTGTTCGGGTCACTAGTTCTTTTGGTGAGACTGTTGTGACTCGAAAGTTGTTTAGAAGGTGCCCTTTGGTTGTTCAAGAACATGTCTTTCATGTTGATCTTATGGAGTTGCCCTTCTATGGTTTTGATGTGATCCTTGGTATGGATTGGCTTGCTGAGCATCGTGCTGTTGTGGATTGTGAGAATAAGCGTGTTTCGCTTAAGCTTGCGGATGATTATGAAGTTGTTGTGGTTGGTGAGAATGTGAAGTTTCTTGCCAATGTGGTATCTTCTTTGGAGGCGAGCAGGATGCTGAGGCAAGGTTGCGAAGCTTATCTAGCTTTTGTGATGAATCCTAGCTCTAAGGAGTTGAGGGTGCAAGATATCAGGGTTGTAAAGGAGTTTCCTGGTGTTTTTCCTGAAGAGTTGCCTGGTTTACCTCCTAACCGCGAGGTGGAGTTTGGAATTGAGCTGTATGAGAATACAACTCCTGTGTCCATTACTCCCTATAGAATGGCACCTAAGGAGCTGAAGGAGCTGAAGACGCAGTTGCAAGAGCTGCTTGATCGTGGTTTTATCCGGCCGAGTGTATCGCCTTGGGGTGCTCCTGTCTTGTTTGTGAAGAAGAAAGATGGCACTATGAGAATGTGCATTGATTACCGTCAGCTGAACAAGTTGACTATCAAGAATCGGTATCCTTTGCCGAGGATTGATGATCTCTTTGATCAATTTCGGGGAGCAGCTGTGTTCTCTAAGATTGACTTGAGGTCAGGGTATTACCAGTTGAAGGTGAAAGATGTGGATGTGCCTAAGACAGCTTTCAGGACAAGGTATGGGCATTATGAGTTCCTTGTGATGCCGTTTGGGTTGACAAATGCTCCTGCTGCTTTCATGGACATGATGAATCGTGTTTTTCATGAATACCTGGACAAGTTCGTTGTGGTGTTCATTGATGATATCCTCGTGTACTCGCGTACTGAGGAGGAACATGAAGAGCATCTGAGGATTGTTTTGCAAGCTTTGTTGGAGAATCAGCTTTATGCTAAGCTGAGCAAGTGTGAGTTTTGGTTAAGGGAGGTGGTGTTTCTTGGGCATGTTGTCTCAGCTGAGGGGATTCGTGTTGATCCTCAGAAGATTGAGGCGGTTATGAGCTGGAAGGTTCCTAAGTCTGTTCATGAGGTCCGTAGTTTCCTTGGTTTGGCGGGATACTACCGAAGGTTTGTGGATGGTTTTTCCAAGATTGCTGCTCCTTTGACGAAGCTGTTACAGAAGGATGTTAAGTATGAATGGACAGAAGCGAGGCAGCAAGCTTTTGAGAAGCTGAAGTTGGCTTTGACGCAAGCTCCTATCTTGATTCAGCCTGAATCGGGGAAAGAGTTTGTGGTTTACAGTGATGCGTCCTATGTTGGTTTGGGGTGTGTGCTGATGCAAGAGGGTAAGGTTGTGGCTTATGCGTCGCGGCAGTTGAAGGTGCATGAGCGCAATTATCCTACGCATGATATTGAGCTGGCTGCAGTGGTTTTTGCTCTGAAGATCTGGAGACATTATCTGTATGGTGAGAAGTGTACTGTGTACACAGATCACAAGAGTTTGAGGTATCTGATGTCTCAGAAGGAGTTGAATCTAAGGCAGCGTCGTTGGTTGGAGTTGCTCAAGGATTATGATCTGACGATTGAGTATCATCCTGGAAAGGCCAATGTTGTTGCGGATGCCTTGAGTAGGAAGGTAGCTGTTGAGCTGAGGGCGATGTTTGCTAGCTTAAGCATATCGCGAGATGGTGGTCTTGTGGCTGAGTTGCAAGTGAAGCCATCTTTGGTTCAGTTGATCAAGGATAAGCAGTTGTTGGATGATTCCTTGGTGTCTCATGTTCAGGATATCGCGGAGGGTAGACCTTCGGATTTCTGTTTCAATGATAATGGTGTGCTGTGTTTTGGGAGTCGAATAGTAGTGCCTGCTGATGCTGAGTTGAGGCGTGCTATTCTGACTGAAGGTCATAGTAGTCCTTTTGCTATGCACCCTGGTAGTACTAAGATGTATCGTGATCTTCGTGATGAGTACTATTGGGTTGGTTTGAAGAAGGACGTTGCAGAGTTTGTGAGCAAGTGTTTGGTGTGTCAGCGAGTTAAGGCTGAGCATCAGTTTCCTTCTGGGTTGTTGCAACCGTTGAAAATCCCTGAATGGAAGTGGGAGAGGGTTACCATGGATTTTGTATCTGGTTTACCTTTGTCTCCATCAAAGAAGAATTCGGTCTGGGTGATTGTGGATCGCCTGACGAAGTGTGCGCATTTCTTGCCTGTGCATACTACGTTTTCTTTGGATAAGCTGGCAGAGCTGTACATTGTTGAGGTTGTGAGGTTGCATGGTGTGCCTAAGTCGATTGTGTCGGATCGGGATCCGAGGTTCACATCGCGTTTTTGGCAGTGTTTGCATCAAGCTTTGGGTACAAGGTTGCATTTCAGTACATCCTATCATCCTCAGTCGGATGGTCAGTCTGAGCGAGTTATTCAGATTTTGGAGGATATGTTGAGATGCTGTGTGATTGAGTTCCAAGGTTCTTGGGAGAAGCATCTGCCTTTGGTTGAGTTCGCTTATAACAATAGTTATCAGGCGAGTATACAGATGGCACCTTATGAGGCTCTGTACGGGAGGAAGTGTAGGACTCCTCTTTGTTGGGCTGAAACTGGTCAAAGGTTGGTTTCGATGCCTGCTTTGTTGAAAGGGACCACCGAGAAGGTGAAGCTCATTTGTGAGCGGTTGAAGGCTGCCTCTGATCGGCAGAAGTCTTACGCGGATTTGAAGCGTAAAGAGATAGAGTATGCGGTGGGTGACCGTGTGTTCTTGAAGGTTTCGCCTTGGAAGAAGGTGATGAGGTTTGGCCGGAAGGGTAAGCTGAGCCCTAGATACATTGGACCGTATGAGGTGGTTGAGCGTGTGGGTCCTGTTGCGTATCGGTTGAGGTTACCTCAGGAGTTGGAGAAGATTCATGATGTGTTCCATGTTTCTATGCTCCGGAAGTATAGATCTGATCCTTCACATGTGATGCCTGTTGAGGATGTGGTTTTGAATCCAGATTTGACCTATGATGAGGAACCGGTGAAGGTTCTGGATTCTGATAGCAAGGTTCTTCGTGGCAAGACCATTGAGTTGGTGAAGGTGCTATGGAAGCATCGAGGTGTTGAGGAAGCCACGTGGGAGCGAAAGGAAGACATGCTGAAGCAGTTTCCTTATCTCTTTCCTTCAGGTAAATTTCGAGGACGAAATTTCTTAAGGGGGGGAGAGTTGTAACGCCCCGGTTTTGGGCTTAGAAGTTTTGGGCGTTGACCGGTTTGGTCAAAGTCCTGTTCGAATCTTAAGAGGTTAAATTAGGAAAGCCTAGTTCGGGTTGCATTAAAAATATGGAAAAATGTTCTAAAATCATCTTTTAATATAATTAGATGAACTGTGAAAACAATTTTGGAAAATGAGGTTTGGAAGGTTGACATTTTGGCTAGTGACCAAAATGTAATTTTCGCAAATTTGGTGGCTGTTTTAAAAAGGATTGAAACTTTGAATCTTTAAGGAGCTATTTGCCCAAAAGTGAATTCTCCAGATTTTTCTAAGATATTTTAATCCTAAATTCTGATTTTAAAGGTTTCATAAAAGGAGGGAAACTCATTTTTACTATTTTCTTTCCTAACTTCCTATTTTCTTCTCTCATTTTCTCTCCAACCAAACATTTCTTTTTCCAGAGATTTTGATCTGATTTCTTCATCTAAAATCATCCTTTCAACTCACAATTGATAGCAAATCATTGTGTCATCAAAACCTACTCAATTGCTACAAGTTTCAACAAGGTTTTCATTCCAAAAAGTGGAGAATCACAAGTTAGGTATGAACGATTTCTCCTCTGAACTTTAAGTTCTTTAATGAAATTCCTAAAGTTTTCAATCCTAAATTTATGTTTAATTAAAGGTTTTCAAGTAGATTTGTGGATCTTGGCTAATTATGCAAGATTTTGATGTTTTCACTTGATTTTCGTTGGATCTGAGTAATCTGGGTTTTAAGAGGTGTTTTTGATGTTAAATGAACTCTAAATTGATAAGGAAATGAGTTTTGATCAATGCAATCCCGGATAGGTTGAGTTTCCTAAGTTTAGCTTGTGTTTTAAGGTGGTTTTTGAGGTGATCTTGGTGATCTGATGTTGCTGGAGGTATAAGGATGGTTGTAGGTTGTTTTTAGATGTTAAATGGTGATGATGGATGTTAGGTTTTGCTGGGTTATGGCTGGGCTTTGTTTAGAAGTGGTTTTGATGCATTTTCGGTTGTGTTTGGTGGCCGAAAATGGAGGTTAGGTGAGAGCAGCGAGTTTAGGTGCTTTCATTGAAGTAATTGATGCATGGTGATGCATTAATTTACTGCTTTGATGTGTTGAAACAGGGGAGGCATCTTTGGATCCAAGTTTGGTTGATCCGGAAGCTTGATTTCGTGCTTCGGCAAGTGGCGAAGTGGAAATCGGTGAGTGCAATTATGGAAATTGGATTTCAGCTTTTTAAACCAAGGTTTGAAGGTTTTGGGAGCTTAGTTTAAGTCTAAACAACTTTGCTAAGCTCAAGTGTAAGTTTTCGGATTTTCTCTCTAGTGGTGGCCATGATTTTGATGTGATGCAAAATGATGATTTGCATGTTTTAATTACTGTTTTGAAAGCATGTTTTAGCATGGTTTTTGCTGATGATGTAAGCCATATGTTGAAGGTAACTCTAGGTAGGAGTTCCTTGATTTTGTACATTGAAATGATGTGGTTTGATGCTTTGAAATGCATGATGAAATGGCTTGATTTAATGCTTTAAACAGTGGATTAAATGATGAAAATGATGTATATTGGCAAGTGGTGTTTTTAAAATGTTAAGGTCACTAAGGTGGTTAAAAGTCCTTGAGTGAGCCTTGTTACTTATGAACATCAAGGTGGTTAAAAGTCCTTGGATGGTTCATGTTGCGGACACTAAGGTGGTTAAAAGTCCTTAGGTGATCCTTTCTATGGTGTTTAAAAGTCCATAGGCCAAGGTGTTTAAAAGTCCTTGGGATCAAGGTGTTTAAAAGTCCTTGATGAGATTCAATTCATGGTGTTTAAAAGTCCATGGCCAAGGTGTTTAAAAGTCCTTGGGATCAAGGTGTTTAAAAGTCCTTGATGAGATACTTTCTATGGTGTTTAAAAGTCCATAGGCCAAGGTGTTTAAAAGTCCTTGGGGCCAAGGTGTTTAAAAGTCCTTGGGAAGTTGTTGAACTTGTTTTATGAAATGGAAATTGTCACTTGAGCCAATATGACATGTTAAGTATGTAAGAAGCATGAGATGCTTGTTTTGATATATAATATGAAGCATGAGATTGCTTGTTTAAAAGTGTGCTTTGAGCATGTGCAAAGGTTGATTTTAAGCATGATTTATAAATGGTTTTAATTGCATTATTGAATTATTTTTAATGAGCATGCCTCACTAAGCTTTTGCTTACGCTCTCTACGTTTTCTTAATTCAATAATGCAGATCATTAGAGTACCTTAAGGGCAGCAAGAAAAGGGCAAGCAATCAAGTTCAAGTGAAGCTCAAAGTATGAAAGTTTTATAAGTGCAATTTAGCTTTTGTATGTTTTGGCAATGGGGGACCAATGTGTATGTTTTGGGAGGTGTTTGAGGCTCCCTAAGTATGTTGAATGTTGATGTGTTTGCTGGTTTTTGCATTGGAACCATATATGCTTGTTTTGGAAGTTTGGTATGGAATAGCTAGCTTGTTAGGAAGCATGCCATTAGAATTTGGGGCTTTTCATATGTGTTGGTTATATGTTGAATTGGTGTTGCATTTATGGTCCTTGCATGTTGGTAGACTATGGGGTATGATTTGGTGTTGTTTAATTGAGGTCTGAAGCATGATTGTTGCTGTTTTAAGTCGATTTCTGGCAGGAGTATCGATACTCGAGCTTGCGTATCGATACGCAAGAGCCAAATCTGCAGATTTCTGGCCATGCGTATCGATACGGGTTGGGTATCGATACTCGTCCAAGTTTCTGTTTTCCCCGTGTATCGATACGACTCCAGGCGTATCGATACACGACCGTTAATCTGGTTAAAAGTATCTTTAAATGTTTTGTTTGGTTTACGTTTTGGTCCTGAATCTTGTTTGTTCAATTGTATGAGTTTGGGAAGTCCTTTTGAGCTGAAATTTCACAGAGAAGCATGAAACCTATTTAATTTCAAGATGTTAACTTCAAATTTGGTTAAGTCCTTATATTTATCAGAAATTACAATTTGGTCCCTAAAGTTGTAATTTGTTCAATTGGGTCCCTGTTTGACCTCTGATGTTTGTGATCTTTGAGTATGTTGTTTGTATGATCACACATAGGTGTAATGTGCATCTAGATAAGATTAAAAAGAAAAAAAAAAGGGTCGTTAATCAAGGTTGACTTTCGGGTTGACTTTGGTTTTCCCCGTGTGACTTTCTTAATTCGGGTCAATCGTCTAGGCCGGGTTAAGGGGGTTACAGCCTAGACGGTTGACCCGAACTACGAAGATCACACGGGGAAAACCAAAGTCAACCCCAAAGTCAACCTTGATTCATGACCTTTTTTTTCTTTTTAATCTTGTCTAGATGCTTGTTAACCCTAAGTGAGTACTCACGAGATACGATAGAGAAAGGCACAACGATCGGATTTCAAAAAGGGACTCAATTGCACAATATACAAATCTGGGACCAAAATGTAATTTCTGAAAATTAGAAGGTCCTTACTGATTTTAAAGTTACCAATATGAAATTAGTCATGTTACATGCTTCTTTGCCAAATTTCAACTTAATTGGACATCCCAAGCTCAAGCAATTGCAATCTCAACATTTAGGACTAAAATGTAAAACATGCAAACTTCAGAACAATTCAAATCTGTGACCAACGGTCACTTGTTTCGAAACACCTACCAGCCGTATCGAAATGCTGGGGCAAAACACTCCCCTGTTTCGAAACTTGTTCTGAAACACGGCTCTCCAGTAGCCAAAACGTTTCGAAACAGCCTCCAACCGTTTCGAAACACGAAGGCCATTACAGGCCCCCGTTTCGAAACGCCAGAGGGTGTTTCGATACAGTTTGCCCAGAAACTGCAGCAATTGCTGGTTTTTCACCCAAAAACCCATTCATACTCATCCTAATGACTCTCTAACCATACCAACAAGTCAACATGCAAACAAGGTACATATTTAGAACCCCTAAACACATTCATAGCATCAAACATGAAATCTCACATGTCTAGAGGCATGCTTCCTAACATCAAATCACAAATGGACAAATCGACCTCAAAACAAGTAATTAAGGCCATTTACAATTCAAACCAACCAAATCATACATGCCACAACCTTAGGGAGTTTAACACATCTCCCAAAACAAAACTTGGTTTCCCATTGCCAATTTATCAAAACTAAAGTGTATGAAAACTTCACCATACATGAGCTTGGACTTCCTTGGATGGACTTAGCTTCCTTGATGCCCGAAAACACCTCAATTATTTGCATTATTGGTAAAAGAGAGCGTAAGCACAAATGCTTAGTGAGGCATGCTCTAAAGAAAACCAACACAATAATGCACATTTAGAAAACACTTTCATCAAAGCTTTTAAACCACATGCTCATCTCTTTCTCATGCTTGGAAAACTTTCAAAGCAAAACTCATTGAAACCACATGTACCTCCATTCTATCTCATGCATTAAAACCAATGCAAATCTCATGGCAAGGCCATCTACATGCTTGTATTGCCAAAGCATTTCTAAACAAATCACATATGCATATCTCATAGCATAAATCATGTCATCAAAGGTACATGTGTAACAAAAAACCATTTCATCATTTATATTGGCATTTAGCATCCCATTAATACTCGGATATGCGAACACATTTCTACACTAGACTCTTTCGGTGGAATCTCGCATCACCGTACTCACTTGTCTAGCAACATAGCTCCCGGTGGAATCTCTCAACGCCATAAAGCTTGGGTATTTCACCAAGTCCTACCCGATGGAATGCCCATCATCAGAATATCTCCCTTTGGCTTAACCAAAGAGCACGTACAAATTTTTAGTTTATAGTGCACTCTCATCCTATTGATCGATCAATTATATCCGTTAAGTTTCTCAACATCTATGCCAATATAATGTGTTAAAATATCATCACACCTACTATTTTTCATGCAATATAACTCAAAGGTTTTCTCACCACATTTCAAATCATAAAACATACTTTGCTTCAAACCAAAAGTTCAAATATATTCAATGCAACATGCCATCTCATGACATCTCTACAAGCATAATCTCATGCATAAAAATAGTAGGAATTTATCAATCTCAAACCATGAGCATGTAAAAGCATTTTAGGGGCAAACACCACTTAAGAGAGACCAAATCAAACCATACTTACTTTCGGATTTAGGAAGGTGTTTCAAACCTCTCCTAAACCCCCAAACCTTGTATTTTTGTCCTCATGGACTTCTAAACCAATCGCACTCACCGATTTCGTTTCGCTTGCTTGCCGAAACGCCAATTAAGCTTCCGGATCAACTCCAAAAGTGTCCGAAGATGTCTCCCCTATTTTAGACACATAAAAGCAGAGGATTAATGCATCATCATGCATTGAAATCTTCAGTCAACACTCCAAAACTCGTTGCTCTACCTAAACCCAACATTTCGGCTACCAAACACAATCGAAATCACCTCCAAACTCATCCAAAACTTAACCCAGCCAAGATCCATCACTTCTAAACATTTCTAAACATCAATTATCATCAAAAACAACCCTAAACTCGTCCTTATACCTCCAGCTATAACAGAACAACAAAAACACCTCAAAAACGACCATTTTCATAAGCAAAAACTTAGGAAACACAACCTATTCGGGATTGGATTGATAAAACCTCATTTCTAACATCATTTAACATCCAAAATACATTAGAAAACCATCTCAAAACAGAGCCCAATCAATTACAACGAAAATCCTCAAGATCTCTTCCAAAACCTTGAGTTATAAGCCAAAATCTTGTTTCTAACATTAAAACCATTCATAAATCTTTAATAAAGGATTGACAACTTGGGAATTTCAGTAAAGAACTGAGTATTTAGAGGAGAAGAACAATCTTACCTCTAAAAGATGATTTCTCCTTGATTTGGGCAAATTTCCATGAAAATACAATGCAGAAATCACAAGGATTTGTTGCAAGATTGATTAGGAATCATTGAGTAATGAAAATCTCATCAAATGAAGTGGAAATCAAAGTGAATTTTGCTGGAGAAAGAGTGTTTGGATGATATGATTTTGAGAGAAAAAGAATTGAGAGAAAATTTGAGAAAAGTAGTTATAAAAGTAAAAAGTAGTTAAACACCTTTCTTTTATTTAATTAAATCATTAATTAAATCACCCAAATTAAGGAAAAATCTGAAGAAAACATTTTGGGTAAATTAGCTCCTTAAAGATTCAAAGTTTCAATCCTTTACAAAACAATCACTACTAAACTTTGCAAAAATCGCAATTTGGTCACTACACCGAAATGTAGTATTTCCAAACCTTATTTTGTAAAATTGATTTCACCACTATCTTATATATATTAAATGAGGATTTTTAGATATTTTTCTATATTTTTAAAGCATCCCGAACTAGGTGTTACCTAAAACTCCCTTTTATATTCGAATCGTTTCTCAGACCGGTCTGATTCAAACCCTAAACTTCTAAGCCCAAAATTGGGGTGTTACATTGAACATGATGTTTCATGAATATTATGTTGGGGGAAAATTGGGTGCCCATTGCCTTATTACACTAATAAAATGTTTTGTAAACTTGGATTCTTGCTTGCAGCTGTCCTAAATGGTTTGACTTGTTTTGTTGTTATGTATTGTTTAAATAGCACTATGGGTCCAAGAAGAGAGTTAAGATCGAATATGATAGTGCCTGCAGTTGAGCAGAGTAACCAGGCTGAGCAAGGGGCTGATGTCCCTCCTGGTGGAGATCTATCTCCTCCGCCACCACATGGAGGTGGGGAGCAGGTGCAACAAGGACAAGCTGGTCCTGGTTTGGGTGATTTGGAGCCACTAGTTCAGGCGATCACCGGAGCGTTTTAGATTGCTGTTGCCGGAGCGCATGTTCAGGCCCCTGCAGCTGGGAGGTGGGCTTACCTTTGGAGAGGTTGAGGAGCTTGGGAGCTATAGAGTTCTTTGGTATGTCTCCTGAGGCGTTTGAGGCCTGATTGGCGAGTACGATCCGTATAATGGATCAGATGGGCTGTAATGATGTGCGCAAGCTAGGATGCGCAGTTTCTTTGCTATAAGGTGATGCTTACATCTGGTGGACGACTACCACAGCTGGTATGGAACCAAACAAAGTTGATTGGGAGTTCTTTAGAGGTGCCTTCAGGAAAAAGTATCTTGGGTGAGATACTTAGATGAAAAGAAATGGTAGTTTATGTCGCTTGTTCGGGGAAACCTTTCTGTGGCTGAGTACGAGGTTCAATTCGTACGCTTGAGCCAATATGCTCCTGAGTTGGTACCGAGTGAGAGGCATCGATGTGATTGCTTCCGGTACGGTTTGGTACAAGAAGTTAAGACGTACATGCTAGCTGCAGATTACACTGATTTTGACGTGCTTGTTTGTCGGGCAAAGGACATGGAGCAGAATCTGGGTTTGTCATCTAGAGGTGTTGGTTCTAGCTCTGGGAAGAGAGCCGCTGAGTATAGTTCCGGTGGTGGACGGAACAAAAGAGGTCATGATAGGAGACATCAGCCTGAGGGAAGGCGTGGTGTTCCGGGTCGAGGTGGTCAGGCTCAGGGAGGTCGTGTGAGATCGGAAAAGCATACATGTTGGACATGTGGGTCGAGGGATCATTTGAGGCAAGATTGTCCTTGAGCAGCTAGAGAGGTTCAGGCTCCTATTGTGGTGACAGGAACTCTTGTTGGAATTGTGGTTCGGCTGATCACATGAGGACGGAGTGTCCTTTGTTGGCTGGTGGTGGCCAAGGACGTGCTCCTATGGTAGCTGCACCACAGAGAGGCCGTGGGCGCGGCCGTGGAAACTTTTAGAGAAGCAAGCCTGTGCCAATACCCTAAGAAGGGTATCGATACCCTACAGTCTGCAATTACACTAACTACTGGTTTTACCTATTTAAACTCAACCATAAGCAATCCAACATGCTTTTAATCATATCCAATGAAAACTAAACAACATTCTCTAAGCATACATAGCAGTTTCAACCAACGAAACATGACATTCAACATCAATGTAATCTAGAGGCATGCTTCCTATGAAATCCAGGCATCCAAAAGACAAATCTCAAATCAAGGCTTAAACCATCATATAGAGGCTAATTACAAGTTCAAAACCAATACCCTAAGATGGGTATCGATACCCTGCAGTCTGATTTTGAGTAAGGATTCACTGTTTATGATGCCATGTTGTTAAAGGATGCACATGGTAAGTGATCCTTGTATGTATGTGTTTATTCATGCTTTATGAAGCATGGTTTGAATCTTGGAAATATGGCTTATTGTGAATGCTTTGAAAATAGTGAGGTTTGTATTAAATGAGAATTATATTGGTAAGTGATGTTATGTAAAGTGGTTTACAAATGAAATCGAATATAGTTAGCCAGCTATAGCATTGAGTGCATTATAAACAAGTCGCCTTGGATGTTGAGGGGTTGTGAATGTACCGAAAACTCCATCCAAGTACCTAACGATTGAGGAAATTGAGTTGTGTCCCGTCTCTTGTTAGTGGGGTTAAACATCTACCGATGACTGGTGTTGAGGGGTTGTAACGTACCGAATACTCCACCACGGGTGTCACAACGCTGGAGGGTAGCTCCCGTGTGTGAACCTTGTGATGTCGACAAGAATGTATGAAGTGTTGGGACAACATGTAACCCCCTTAGCCCGACCTAGACGCTTGACCCGAACTACGAGGATTACACGGGGAAAATCAAAGTCAACCTAGAAGTCAACCTTGATTAACGTCCCTTTTTTTTATCTTTTTATCTTTTCTAAATGCATTATTTAACCTATGTGATCACTCAAGATCATAGGTAGGAAAGGCACAGCGATCGGAAGGCGTTTAGGGACTCAATTGTATGAGTTACATTTCTAGGGACCAAAATGTAATTTCTGGAAAATATGAGGACTTTGTTGATTTTAAGCTTACCAATATGTAATTAATCATATTACATGCATCTCGGTCAAATATCATCTTGATCGGACATTCCAAACTCAACCAATTGCATCCATGATAAACAAGGACTAAAATGTAAGAAACAGAAAGTTAAAACGATTCAAAATACAGTCCAACGGTCAGGTGTTTCGAAACGCTGACTCTGGTACCTAAACGGCTGTATCGAAACTAAGCTTACCGTTTCGGTACTCAGGCTCGTTTCAGAACCCGTATCGAAACAGGGTCTTCCAGTAGCCAAAGTGTTCCGAAACACTCTTACCCTGTTCCGAAACACCATGGCCTTTACAGGCCCCCGTTCTAAAATAGATAAGGGTGTTTCGATACACCCTGCCCTGCAACTATTATTTTTTCTAGCTTTTCACATTCAAACACATCCCAACTCATACCAAAGCATATTCACAACATGTTTAAGCATCAACTCCATCATATTTACCTCAAGGATAGTCACATTGCAAGCATTAAGCACATCAATACATTTATCTTATGCAGTTTGAATGAACATACTTTTATCCATAAAGCATAGCAATACTAAGATACAAAATGAGGATCCAAACACCACATAATAGCCATCTACAAGCCTCAAATCACAAACCAACTTGCTCTAGATAATCAATCTCACCACACAACAAAGTAAGGATCCCCCATTGCCTTTATTATCTATAGCTATAAAATCCAAACATACTTTCCAAGTGGAGCTCTTCTTGAAACCCTTGCTTCTTGCTGTCCCAAATTCAACTATCTGCATAGATGGGCAAAAAGGAGCGTAAGCACATAATGCTTACCGAGGAATGCTCAAAACCAAAACACCATCAATGCAACAAAACCATAAAACACTCTTTATTTGCAAATACACCTCTATAAACCAAGGTATGGTTTAAAAACTTCATTTGAAACATCATTGCCTTAAATCATGTATCGATCGACATATAAACCAGCATTAAAACTCAAATGCAACATGCATCTCAATCTCAAACAATATTCTTGTAATTACTTCCATTTAAACCTTCTCATGCATAAACGCTTCATGCAAAGTTTAAACCATTTTTCTTGGAAACCAATTCCACTTCACAATCTTTCTTTCTCATGCTTGAAAACCATTTCAAAGCAAATCACCATTTGAAAACCACATGTACCATCTACCTATCTCATGCATTCAACCAATGCAAAACTCATGGCAAGGCCACACATGCTTGTTATACAAAAGCATTTCATAATCTCAATTTCTCATATGCATTTCTCATAGCATAAAAGCATTTCAAGCATTGGTACACGTGAAACACACTTCATTCTCATATATTGGCATTCTCATATTCTCTTTTACATGGATATACAGACAGCTTGACTCGAGGTCAAGTCCTACCCCGGTGGGATCTCGCCACCAGACTATCATGGCGGTATCTACCTTCGCCATAAAGCTTGGGTATTTCACCAAGTCCTACTCCGATGGAATGCCCATCATCGGTTTCTCATGGCGATAACATCTAATTCCATAAAGCTTGGGTCTTTCACCAAGTCCTACCCCGATGGAATGTCCATCATCGGTTTCTCATGGCGGTACCATTCAATGCCATTAAGCTTGGGTATTTCACCAAATCCTACTCCGATGGAGTGCCCCTCATCGGTCTCTCTCTTTGGAACGAATCCCAAGAGCACGTACGAATTTTTAGTTTATAGTGCAGTCTACATCCTATTGATCGATCAATTATATCCGGTAATTATCTCATCTTCTATGCCAATATATTATGTCAAAAACATCATCTCATCTACTGTTTTCAAAGCATGCAACACCATCAAGGCCAAAATATTAAACCATGCCTTTAAAACTCAAATTAACACCACATACTCTCAAGGGTCATTAATTTCATGCTTCCTTCACCAAACCAAGTTTGATAACCAACTCACATGCTTAGAAACCATGCTCAATAGCAAATCAAATCATATTGCCAAACCAAGCACATTAAAACCCATTTTAATATTTTCAAACAATAATAGCACAAACCGAGAGAGAAATCTACTTCACTTACTTCCGAACTTAAACCGGTGTTTCAAGCCTAGATTTAAGTTCCCAAAACTCTTTTCAAAATCATTACAAAGCTGGAAAACATGTTCTCACTCACCGATACGCAACGCTACACTAGCCGACGAGCTAACCAAGCGTCCGAAACCTCAAACGCTACCTCGATTGCTTCCGGATCACTCTCCCCTGTTTTTAACACATAAGAGCAGCGTATTCATGCATCACCTTGCATTAAGATCACCAGCCATTCATTCTAACCCGTTGCTCCCCTCAAAACAATCATTTCGGCTATCCGAAATAACCGAAAACATCACCAAACATTCACCAAACAAAGCCCAGCCAAGATCAATCAATTCTAACCTTTTCTAAACATCAATTAACATAAAAAGCAACAAAATATGACCTTATACCTCCAGCAACAGCAGATCATCAAAACACCCCAAAAACCATAAATCTAGCATCTCAAACTTAGGAACTCAAACCTATTCGGGATTTATTTGTTAAAACCTCATTCTCAACATCAAATATCATCCAAAATACATCAGAAATCATCCTCAAAATAGAGCCTAACCAAAAATTACGAAAATCATCAAGATCTCTCCAAGAATCTTGAGTTTTACCACAATTTCATGTTTCTAACATTAAAGCAACTCAAAAATCATTAACAAAGGATTGATAACTTGGGAATTTCAGTAAAGAACTGATCATTAGAGGAGAAGGACGAAGCTTACCTCTAATGGCTGATTTATCCTTAATTTGGGCAAATTTTCTTGAAAATCCAAAGTGAAAACAAAAGGATTTGATGAGGAAAAGATTAGGAATCCATAAGAGAATGAAATCTCATCAAAATGGATGAAAATCAGAGGTTAATTGATGAAGGAAATGTCTTTGGCTGAGTGGAAATTGAGGGAAAATAAAATGAGAGAAAACTAACGTAAGGTAGTTATGAAAAGTCAAAATAGATTTTCTTTTTAATTCTCCTTTATTCCCTTAATTAAAACATTAATAAAAACTCCCAAATTAAAGTGGAATCTGATGAAAACATTTTGGTAAAATTAGCTCCTTAAAGATTCAAAGTTTCAATCATTTACAAAACAGTCACTAGTCAACTTTTGCAAAAACTGCGATTTGGTCACTACACCGAAATATAGTATTTCCAAATCATATTTTGTAAAATTCTTTTAGCCATAATCATATATAAATTAAATGAAGATTTTTAGATATTATTCCATATTTTTAAAGCATCCCGAACAAGGTGTTCCCTAAATCTCCCTTAAAGATTCGAACTGTTCTCGACCGGCCCGATTCAACCTCTAAACTTCTAGGCCCAAAACCAGGGCGTTACAACTCTCCCCCTCTTAAGAAATTTCGTCCTCGAAATTTCAACTAGCGAAGAGAACGCGATACAAAACCTCCCAGAACAAAACACAACATAAACACAAGTGGCATAACCATCACGAAAAACATCCTTAACCAAAACACAACGAAACCAACACAATCCTCAACCTTTACGATCCAAAAACCCTCAAATTAAACTTACCCTACACCCAACTTCAACATCACAACTCACGGTGCAAGACTTCCAGAACACACGATTACCAATCTTAGATAAGCTTCCCACACCTCCGAACTATGCAAGACTTCCAACAACCCAAAGAACTCTTAATCCTTTGCAACATACTTCGTCTTCCCTCATAATTCTTTCAACACAACCCACACGATGACACCAACCCATCCATTCTTCAGCCACCACGTGATCTACAACTCACTCCTCTTTCCAAAACCTCCTACAAACCGCTCAAAGTCTTGCTCGAGGATTACCAAGACACGCAAAAATTTCCTAGGTAACAACTGCTTACTTACGTTCCTCGACATATTAACAATCATTCCATCACATCCGCTACCATCACTTGCCTCAACAGCTCATCAAAATCTTCCCACTCAACATCCGAAAATCCTCTTCACGAGACTCAAACCTTATCTCCAACAGTTGCTTCACTTACCTCAATTGTCTCAATAAATACTTACTTATACTCAGCAAACCACCGTCTCACAAGGACCCAACCAAACTAACCATGTCCTTTGAACTAACATTACCTTTCCCCCTGCAAGCTTGACTATGGTAATAATCTTACTTGGATACCACTCATGACAATTCTTAATCCTTACCCAAAGACATCCGCAACACGCCACCAGTAAAATTCATTCCCAAACATTTACAACTGTCTGAACGCATACACTACAGCTTTCCAACTTACCTGGCCACCCATTCCATCCCCATACAATACATACTAGGACCATGAAACCTCTATTCATCTCAGGACATACCTCATTTAAAGCTCTCGTTAGAACCTCCTTCCAACTCCCCTAAGGTTACTGCCGAACTGTCACCCACCTAGAACAACCATCTTATTGTAACCATCTACGCAAGGATGCATCAACATTTTGGAATCACATCTGTGACCCTACAACAACCGTCCAACACAAAGAAAACTACAACCCTTAACTACTATTCCCGAAATGCTTTTAACTATACCTCAAACAACCTCGACCGATTCTAACTGCAAACGGTCACCTGCCTACCACCATGCAGCCAAGGGCTCCTAAAACACCTTTCCTCCTGTCAACCTGGCTAGATCACGCTCATAACTACGGACAACTTGTTTTCTTCTTACCATCACATCTAGCATCTACCTTGCACCAAAACAACACTTTAAACCCACAAAGTACCCTAATCCTACCACAACACTATCGGATCCAATTAGCTATTCGCAAGTGTGAATGTTCGTATGTATGGTCACCTACATGCCCTTATCAATTCCTATGTACATGTATGCAAACCTCTAATGTCTCGTGTAACCCCCTTAGCTCGGCCTAGACGGTTGACCCGAACTACGAAGATTACATGGGGAAAACCAAAGTCAACCCGAAAGTGAACCTTGATTAACGACCCTTTTTTTTCTTTTTAAACTTTTCTAGATGCACATTAATCCTAAGCGTACTCTTGAGAAATACATACTTGAAAAGCACAGCGATCGGATTACGTTAAGGGACTCAATTGCACAAATTACAAATATTAGGGACCAAAATGTAAATTCTGGAGAGATGGAGAACTTAACTGATTTTAAGGTTACCAATACTTAATTAATCAGATTACATGCATCTCTGTCAAATTTCACCTCAAACAGACCTCTCGAACTCAAGTAATTGCAATTACAATTTTCAGGACTAAAATGTAAAGCCTGCAAACCTTAAAACCATTCAAATCAGTGCCCAATAGTCATCTGTTTCGATACAGGGTTGATCGTACCGAAACGTGGGTTCGTTTTGAGACCTGTTTCGAAACAGGGCCTTCCAGTGGCCAAACCGTTTCGATACGGTCACCAGCCGTTTCGAAACACCAAGGCCATTACAGGCCCCCGTTTCGAAACGCCTGTGAGTGTATCGATACGGGTTGCCCAGAAACTGCAGAAATTGCTGGTTTAACATGCATTTAACCACTCTAAAACATTCCAATGACTTCCTAATCATGCCAACAAGTCATAATGCATATAAGGTACATGTTTGCATCATCAAAACACATTCATGGCATCAATCAAGGAAATCCACAAGTCTATAGGCATGCATCCTAATATTCAAAACCAACCAATCATCAAATCACCAACACAAGCATCAAAATGGCCATTTACAATACCAAAACATTTAAGGCATCATGCCACAGCTAGGGAGTCCAAAACATCTCCCAAAACACAACCTAGGTTCCCATTGCCAAATATCAAAAACTAATAATGTTGTGAAAATGTTACCATACATGAGCTTAGCTTTTGCTTGGATTCTTAGCCTCCTTGCTGCCCTCAAACACCTTAATTATCTGCATTATTGATTCAAGAGAGAGAGCGTAAGAACAATTGCTTAGTGAGGCATGCTCTAAAGAAACAACACAATAATGTATTTTATAAAACACCTTTCATAAGGCATTTTAACACATAAACATCATTATTCATGCAACCTTGCATTCTTAAACAAGCATCTCATGCTTCATTAACATCAACATGTCATATTAGCTTCCAAGTGATAAACCATAACCATTTACAACATAAAACACAATCGGATACGCGGATTACAAGTGTTGTCCCATACGCTTCATACACACTACCGAACACACAAGGTGGAGTTTACCGGTACAATCACAAACCCTCAACACCCGTGATGGAGTTTAACGGTACAATCACAACCCCTCAACATCACTCATCGGTAGTTGTATAACATCACTAACGAGAACACGAGACACACAACACAAGATCCACACAACACAACACAAGATCCACACAAGATCCAAACACAACCGAAATCACTTCCAAACTCCTCCACAACATAACCCAGCCAAGGTCCATCACTTCTAACCATTCCTAAACATCAAATAACATCAAAAAAGAACCTAAACTCGTCCTTATACCTCCAGCTATAACAGAACACCAAGATCACCCCAAAAACCACCATTTTCTTAAGCAAAAACTTAGGAAATTCAACTTATTCAGGATTGCATTGATTAAACCTCAATTACACATCATTAAACAACCAAAACACATTTAAAATCCATCTAAAAACAGAGCCCAAACAATCACCACGAATTTCTTCAAGATTTCTTTCAAATCTTGAGTTTTAAGCCAAAATCAAGTTCATAACATTAAATCCATTTATAAAACTTAATTGAAGGATTGAGAACTTGGGAATTTCAGTAAAGAACTGAGTATTTAGAGGAGAAGAACATCCTTACCTCTAAATGTAGATTTCTCCTTGATTAGAGACAATTTCCTTGAAAATCCAATAAGCAAAACAATAGGATTTGGTGTAGAAAGGATTAGGAATCAATTGATGATTGAAACCTCATCATTTGGTGTGAAAATCAATAGAAATGTTTCTGTAGAAATGTGTTTGGCTGAGAGAATTTTGAGAGAAAATGAGATGAGAAAGTTTTAACAAAAGTTAGTTATGAAATCTAAAAATTGGTTTTTCAGTTTTCCTTTAATTATTTAAACATTAATTAAATCATTAAATTCTAAGAAAAATCTGGAGAAATCAGTCTTGGGTAAATTAGCTCCTTAAAGATTCAAATTTTTAATCCTTACAAAACAGTCACCACTGAACTTTTCAAAAGTCGCATTTTAGTCACTATTTCAAAATGTCGCACTTCCAGACCTTATTTTGTAAAATTGATTTCACAACTCTCTTATATATATTAAAAGATGATTTTTAGATATTTTTTCATATTTTTAAAGCATCTCGAACTAGGCTTTCCCTAAAACCACCTTTTATATTCGAACCGAAAATCAGACCGGTCCGGTTCGGACCCTAAACTTCCAATCCCAAAATTGGGGTGTTACATCATGTCATATGTATGTGTGTACCAACATATATATATAATATATATATATATAAATGATTTTAACTGTGCATGTATGTCGGTTCACACTTACCATAAGACGATGTCTCAACCCTTGAAAAGGGAGAAGGAGAAGAAGATCAAAGAGCAAGGCTTTGATATTAATGTCGTTTCTCTCAATTCCTCCAAATGCCAACATGAAGAATCAAGTGAGGAGGAAAGTGAAAATTAAGAGATAGTCCATATCTTCAAGAAATGTGCCCGATTCATGAAGAAGAAGAAGAAGAAGAAGAAGAAGAAGAAGAAGAAGAAGAAGAAGAAGAAGAAGAAGAAGAAGAAGAAGAAAAAGAAGAAGAAGAAGAAGAAGAAGAAGAAGAAGAAGAAGAAGAAGAAGAAGAAGAAGAAGAAGAAGAAGAAGAAGAAGAAGAAGGAAGAAGAAGAAGAAGAAGGAAGAAGAAGAAGAAGAAGGAAGAAGAAGAAAGAAGAAGAATAAGAAGGAAGAAGAAGAAGAAGAAGAAGAAGAAGAAGAAGAAGAAAGAAGAAGAAGAAGAAGAAGAAGAAGAAGAAGAAGAAGAAGAAGAAGAAGAAGAAGAAGAAAGAAGAAGAAGAAGAAGAAGAAGAAGAAGAAGAAGAAGGAGGCATAAGTGGCTACTTGGAGTGATGATGACTCCACCGATAATAAACAAGCCAACCTTTGCCTTATGGCCATCAAAGAAGAATCAATGGTAACTTCTAATTCATCTACTCCAACTTCTTATTCTTTTGATGAATTACAAGATGCCTATGATGGTTTGGTATTAGAGTTTAAAAATCACGTTTTGAAAAACAAGAAAGTGGTTTCAAATTTCAAAATGATTTGATTTCTAAAACCAAAATTGAACTTGAAGCAAGACTCAACGAGTTTGAACAAGAAGAAGAAGAAGAAGAAGAAGAAGAAGAAGAAGAAGAAGAAGAAGAAGAAGAAGAAGAAGAAAGAAGAAGAAGAAGAAGAAGAAGAAGAAGAAGAAGAAAGAAGAAGAAGAAGAAGAAGGAGGCATAAGTGGCTACTTGGAGTGATGATGACTCCACCGATAATAAACAAGCCAACCTTTGCCTTATGGCCATCAAAGAAGAATCAATGGTAACTTCTAATTCATCTACTCCAACTTCTTATTCTTTTGATGAATTACAAGATGCCTATGATGGTTTGGTTTTAGAGTTTAAAAATCACGTTTTGAAAAACAAGAAAGTGGTTTCAAATTTCAAAATGATTTGATTTCTAAAACCAAAATTGAACTTGAAGCAAGACTCAACGAGTTTGAACAAAGATATGTTGATTTGCAAAATTTTCTTCATAAAGTTCAAGAGGAAAAAGATTTGAATTCCAAATATGTAACGCCCCAGTTTTGGGCCTAGAGGTTTTAAAAATGGTTTAGGAATCAGCGGATTTAAATTAGAGATCTGGGTCGGTTCAGGGAAATCTTAGTTCAGGATGTGATAAAATCATGTGGAAATTTTCTAAAATCCTAATTAAATATGTAGTGAAGGAAAGTGAAACCAATTTTGAAAAATAAGTTTTGGAAAGTCGACATTTCGACTTGGTGACTGAAATGTAAAAATTGAAATTATGTTTTAATGGCTAAGGGAGCCAAAACTTAGAATCCTTAGGGAGATATTACACCATGCTGGTATCAGCTAACTCCCATGATTTGGTGTTTTAAATGTTTTAATTAAAAATTTTAATAAATAATTTTTTATAAAAAGAGATTTTATCAGCCAAATCATTTTCTCACGTAACTTCTTTTCTTCAAACTTTTCCAGTAGCCAATCTCTCTTTTCATTACTAGAATCTTCAGAGAATTTTCCTATGTCATTAGCTTTTGATTCCTAAATCATGCTCATGGATTTCTACAACATTTAGCAATAGTTTTCTTAAAGGATTTCACCAAAATCTTTGCAAATCAAGGGAAAGCTTATGTTAGAGGTGATCTTTCTTTTCTCTCCTCTAATTAAGGTTCTTTATTAAAATTCCCAAGTCTCCGGCCCTCTATTTTTGTTTACCAACAAGATTTTGTAAATGAATTGATGGAAATTGCTAGTTAAAAATTTGAAAGATGGATTTTCAAGATTTTCGTTTGGGCACTATTTTGATTGATTTGGGAATGATTTTAATCATTATTTGGATGTTAAATGATGAGGAAATAATGGTTTTGTGATAATAATCCCGAATTGAGTTGGATCTCTAATTTTTAGATTGTTAGATTTTGGGTTTTTAGGTTGTTAATGTGAAATCCGAGTTACTGGAGGTATAAGGATGAAATTAGGATATTTTTGGATGTTGGTTTATGTTTAAAATGTGATGGAAGTGTTTGTTGATGGATGTGATGAGTTTAGTGATCAATCGAAGGTGATTTCGGTTGTTTTGGATGGGTAATTTGGTGCTTTAGGACAGAGCAACGAGATTGTTTAAGTTGGTGGTGGTTTTGATGCATTATGATGCATTGCTCCTCTGTTCTTGTGTGGTATAAACAGGGGAGAATAATTTTTTTGCAATCGACAAGGATCCAGGGGCTTCGGACGGTTGATTTTCACGTCGGTGAGTGGAAAAGAGGTTTCCAACTTTGAAACATTTTAGAAGTGGTTTTGGGAACTTAGCGTGAGCTTGAAATGCTTTACTAAGTTTGGAAGTATGCAAAGTGATTTTCTCCCTCAGATTGTGCTATTATAGCATTGTTGATGCACTTAATTTTATATGTGTTTATCTAATGTTTTAAAACATGATTTTGAGTAAGGATTTGCTGTTTATGACGCCATATTGTTAAATGATGGACATGGTAAGTGATCCATGTATGTATGTGTTTATTCATGTTTTATGAAGCATGGTTTGATGCTTGGAAATATGGCTTATTGTGAATGCTTTGAAAATAGTGAGGTTTGTATTAAATGAGAATTATATTGGTAAGTGATGTTGTGTAAAGTGGTTTACAAATGAAATCGAATATAGTTAGCCAACTATAGCATTAAGTGCATTATAAACAAGTCGACTTGGATGTTGAGGGGCTGTGAATGTACCGAAAATTCCATCCAAGTACCTAACGATTGAGGAAATTGAGTTGTGTCCCGTCTCTTGTTAGTGGGGTTAAACATCTACCGACGACTGGTGTTGAGGGGTTGTAACGCACCGAATACTCCACCACGAGTGTCTGTTGAGTTATGAGGAGCTCGATTCGTTCAATCGTTATTGCTTACCAAGTGGCGGAGAGGTGGATTTTTGGGTGGATTTGGTGAGGAATCTTAAATGTAAAGGACACAACGATTTTAGAGTGGTTCAACCTTCTAACCAAGGTCTACATCCACTACCTTAGCTTCCCACTAAGGATTTCCAATCAATCCACTATTGATTCGTCCCCTTTTCTGGGCTTAGGAGGAAACCCTTATACACCGATCAAGCTTTCTACCCAAAGCCTTGATCAAACCCTCTCTTACAAGAGATAATAAAAGCAAACACAAATCCCTCTAGTAGGTGTTTGTTTGCACAATTAAAGCACTCACCCAAAACCTAAAACACTTGAGCAAATTTGACAATTTTGGCTCACTAGTGTTTGTCTATACAAGAATTGACAATTTAAGTACAAAGACTATATTTGATCATTTGTTGATTGAAAATTGAAGCATTAACCATATCTTGATGCTTAGAGGTCTCTTTTATACTCCTTGATGAGTTTATAGCCGTTGCTAGTCGTTGGGGTTAAATTGGAGCCATTGAGGACTTAATTCCCACAATAAATGCAGTTCTACAGATCCCCGTTTCGAAACACTCGAACCCGCTTTGAAACACCCTTCAAGTAGAAAGAGTCATTGTAGTCCGATGAGGCACCCGTATCGGAACGCCCTTGGCCGTTTTGGAACACATATCGAAACGCCTAGTCCCGTATCGAAACGACCTGCTTTTAAATGTTAGTTGGGAAATAGTCGTTGGGTTTATGACCGTTGTGGTCGAAGCCATGTAGGCGTATCGAAACGATATAGCCTGTTTCAAAACGCTACTAAAAAATCTCATCCAGGGAAAGCTCGTTTCGATACTTATATCGAAACATTTTTGCTACTAGAATCCCCCGTATCGAAACGCCCTAAGGTGTTTCGAAATGCCTGGACGGTTTTGTGTAGTTTGGCCTTTGAAAAACATGTAAAACCCTTTGAAAGTGTCCCTAAACATAGTTTCAAGTTATTTGGACTTTGGAAAATGTTTTAAATACTTTTTAAATCAGTCCAAAACATTTTTCAATTATTATATCAAAACATTAGTTCTACAATCTTCCCCGTTTTGATATAATAAAACCAACTTGAAAAATTGTTTGGGATTCTCCCCCTTTAACTTTAAAAATGTGAATAAGAGAATTAAAGATATAAATCAAATAAAGCTCCCCCTTATTCATTTGAAAATTCAATTTTTCAAACCATTTCTCCCCCTTTTTTTATATCAAAAAGGAATTTAAAACATTAAGTTCAAAATAACTATAGAAGAAAAATTTAGACAAAAATAAGAATTTGGTTTTAAAATGGCTCCCCCTTACTCAAAGCATCATAAAAAATGTTAGTCCAACATATATGATCATCTAGTTGACATAAATGAAAATAAATCAAATAAAACAAAAAGACAACTAGATTTTACCACAGTTGAACTCAAGGGAGGATGTGAAACTGTAACCCCCTTAGCCCGGCCTAGACGGTTGACCCGAACTACGAATATTACATAGGGAAAATCAAAGTCAACCCAAAAGTCAACCTTGATTCACGACCCTTTTTTTTTCCTTTTTACTCTTGTCTAGATGCTTGTTAATCCTAAGTGAGTACTCACGAGATACGATAGAGAAAGGCACGGCGATCGGATTTCTAAAAGGGACTCAATTGCACAAATTACAAATTCGGGAACCAAAATGTAATTTCTGAAAATTAGAAAGTCCTTACTGATTTTAAAGTTACCAATGTGAAATTAGTCATGTTACATGCTTCTCTGCCGAATTTCAACTTAATTGGACATCCCAAGCTCAAACAATTGTAATCTCAACATTTAGGACTAAAACATAAATCATGCAACTTCAGAACAATTCAAAATTTTAACCAACGGTCACCTGTTTCAAAATGCCTACCGGCCGTATCGAAATGGCTGGGCAAAACACTTCCCCGTTTCGATACTTGTTCCGAAACACGGTTTGCCCAGAAAGTGCAGAATTTGCTGGTTTTTCATCCAAAAACACGTTCAAACACGTCCTATCAACTCTCTAATCATGTCAACAGGTCAACATACATATATGGCACATATTTAGGACACCCTAACACATTCATAGCATCAAACATGAAAACTCACAAATCTAGAGGCATGCTTCGTATTAACAAAAGCAAATAAGCAATCAAACTTCAAATCAAGTAATCAAGGCCATTTACAATTCAAACCAACCAAGGCAAACATGCCATAACCTTATGGAGTTTAACACACCTCCAAAAACACATCTTAGGTTCCCATTGCTGACTTATCAAAACTAATAGTGTACGAAAACTTCACCATACATGAGCTTGGATTCCCTTGGACAAACTTAGCTTCCTTGATGCCCTCAAACACCTCAATTATCTGCATTATTGGTAAAAGAGAGCGTAAGCATAATTGCTTAGTGAGGCATGCTCTAAGGAAAACCACACAATAATGCACATTTAGAAAACACTTTCATCAAAGCTTTTAAACCACATGCTCATCTCTTTCTCATGCTTGGAAAAACCTTCAAAGCAAAAGTCATTGAAACCACATGTACCTCTACTCCAACTCATGCATTAAAACCAATGCAAAACTCATGGTAAAGCCATTCACATGCTTGCATTGACTAAGCATTTCTAAACTTAACACATATGCATATCTCATAGCATAAATCATTTCATCAAGGTACATGTGTAACAAAAACCATTCCATCATTAATATTGGCATTTAGCATCTCATTAATACTCGGATATGCGGACACATTTCTACACTAGACTCTTCCGGTGGAATCTCGCATCACCGTACTCACTTGTCTAGCAACAAAGCTTCCGGTGGAATCTCTCATCACCGTAGTCACATGGCGGAATCTCTCATCACCACAAAGCTTGGGTATTTCACCAAGTCCTACCCGATGGAATGCCCATCATCGGAATATCTCCCTTTGGCTTAACCAAAGAGCACGTACGAATTTTTAGTTTAGAGTGCACTCTCATCCTATTGATCGATCAATTATATCTGGTAAGTTTCTCAACATCTATGCCAATATAATGTGTTAATATATAATCTCACCTACTATTTTTCATGCAATAAAACTCAAGAGTTTTCTTATCACATTTCAAATCATAAATCACACTTTGCTTCAAACCAAAAGCTCAAATCTATTCAATGCAACATGCCATCTCATGACATCTTTACAAGCATAATCTCATGCTGCAAAACATGCATAAAAACAATAGGAATTTAACAATCTCTAACCATTAGCATGTAAAAGCATTTTGGGCCAAACACCACTTTAGAGAGATCAAAACAAGCCATACTTACTTCCAGACTTAGGAAGGTGTTTCAAACCTCTCCTAAATCCCCAAACCTTGTATTTTTGTCCTAATGGACTTCAAACCCAAATGCACTCACCGATTTCGTTCCGCTTGCTTGCCGAAACGTCAATCAAGCCTCAGGATGAACTCCAAAAGTGTCCGAAGATGTCTCACCTGTTTTAGACACATAAAAGCAGAGTATTAATGCATCATCGTGCATTGAAATCTTCAGCCAACACACAAAAACTCGCTGCTCTACTTAAACCCAACATTTCGACTACCAAACACAACTGAAATCACCTCCAAACTCTTCCAAAACTTAACCCAACCAAGATCCATCACTTCTAACCTTTTCTAAACATCAATTAACATCCAAAATGAACCTAAACTCGTCCTTATACCTCCAGCTATAACAGAACACCAAAAACACCTCAAAAACCACCATTTTCACAAGCAAAAACTTAGGAAATACAACCTATTCGGGATTAGATTGATAAAACCTCATTTCAAACATCATTATACATCCAAAATACATTAAATAATCATCTCAAAACAGAGCCCAAGTAATCACAACGAAATTCTTCAAGATTTGGGCCAAAATCTTGAGTTTTAAGCCAAAATCATGTCTCCAACATCAAAACCATTTATAAAACTTAAATTAAGGATTGACAACTTGAGAATTTCAGTAAAGAACTGAGTATTTATAGGAGAAGAACAATCTTACCTCTAAATGGCGATTTCTGCTTGATTTGGGCCAAATTCTTTGAAAATTAAATGAGGAAATCAAAAGGATTTGATGGAAGATTGATTATGAACTAATGAATGATAGAAATCTCATCAATTGAAGTGAAGATCAATGCAAAAGTTTTTGGAGAAAAGGTGTTTGGATGATGGGATTTTGAGAGAAAAAGGAATGAGAGAAAATTAGGAAAAAGTAGTTATGAAAATCTAAAAAGTAGTTTCCCATCTTCATTTTATTTAATTAAACATTAATTAAATCACCCAAATTAAGGAAAAATCTGGAGAAAACATTTTTGGGTAAATTAGCTCCTTAAAGATTCAAAGTTTCAATCCTTACAAAACAGTCAGCACTAAACTTTTCAAAAATCGCATTTTGGTCACTACACCAAAATGTAGTATTTCCAAATATTATTTTTAAAATTGTTTTCACCACTCTCTTATATATATTAAAAGAGGATTTTTAGATATTTTTCTATATTTTTAAAGCATCCCGAACTAGGCTTTCCCTAAAACCTCCTTTTATATTCAAACCGTTTCTCAGACCGGTCCGACCAAACCCTAAACTTTTAAGCCCAAAATTGGAGTGTTACAACTCTCCCCCTCTAAAGAAATTTCGTCCTCGAAATTTACCTGGAGGAAAAAGATAAGGAAACTACTTCTTCATGTCATCTTTCCTTTCCCATGTGGCTTCCTCAACACCACGATGCCTCCACAACACCTTAACCAACTCAATGGTCTTACCTCGAAGAACTTTACTGTCCGAATCCAGAATCTCAACCGGCTCCTCATCATAGGTCAAGTCTGGATTCAACTCAACTTCCTCTACAAGCATAACATGCGAAGGATCCGATCTATACCTCCGAAGCATAGAGACATGAAACACATTATGAATCTTTTCCAACTCTTGTGTCAATCTCAGCTTATACGCAACAGGACCCACACGTTCAATCACCTCGTATGGTCCAATATATCTAGGGCTCAACTTACCCTTCCGGACAAATCTCATCACCTTCTTCCAAGGTGAAACCTTCAAGAACACACGGTCACCCACCGCAAACTCAATCTCCTTACGCTTGAAATCTGCGTAAGACTTCTGTCGATCAGAAGCTGCCTTCAACCGCTTACAAATGAGCTTCACCTTCTCGGTGGTTCCTTTCAACAAAGCCGGCATTGAAACCAACTTCTGTCCTATTTCAGCCCATCAAAGAGGAGTTCTGCACTTCCTCCCATACAAGGCTTCATAAGGTGCCATTTGAATACTTGCCTGGTAGCTATTATTATAAGCAAACTCCACCAAAGGCAAATGTCTAAGATTCAACTCTTTCTGAGACATCAGATACTTCAAACTCTTATGATCCGTGTACACAGTACACTTCTCACCTACAGATAATGTCTCCAAATCTTCAAAGCAAAAACCATCGCAACCAACTCAATATCATGCGTAGGATAATTGCGCTCATGCACCTTCAACTGGCGCGATGCATAAGCCACCACCTTACCCTCTTGCATCAGCACACACCCCAACCAAACATAGGATGCGTCACTGTACACCACAAACTCTTTTCCTGATTCAGGTTGAACCAAAATAGGAGCTTGCGTCAATGCTGCCTTAAGCTTCTCAAAAGCTTGTTGTCTTGCTTCCGTCCACTCGTACTTAATATCTTTTTGCAACATCTACATCAAAGGGGCAGCAACCTTTGAAAATCCATCCACGAACCTCCGGTAGTATCCTGCCAACCCAAGGAAACTGCGGACTTCATGAACAGAATTAGGAGGCTTCCAATTCATCACCGCCTCAATCTTCTGAGGATCCACACGAATCCCCTCAGCCGAAACCACATGACCAAGGAATACAACTTCCCTCAACTAAAACTCGCACTTGCTCAACATAGCATAAAGCTGATTTTCCAAAAGCACTTGCAAGACAACCCTCAAATGATCTTCATGCTCTTCCTCAGTACGAGAGTACACAAGGATATCGTCAATGAACACCACAACAAACTTATCCAAGTATTCATGGAACACTCTATTCATCATGTCCATGAAAGCTACAAGAGCATTCGTCAAGCCAAACGACATTACAAGGAACTCATAATGCTCATACCTCGTTCTAAAGGCTGTTTTTGGCACATACACATCTTTCACCTTAAGCTTATAGTACCCTGACCTTAAGTCAATCTTGGAGAACACAGCCGCTCCCCGAAATTGATCAAAAAGATCATCAATCCTCGGCAAAGGATACCGATTCTTGATAGTCAACTTGTTCAGCTGACGATAATCGATGCACATTCTCATAGTGCCATCCTTCTTTTTAACAAACAAAACCGGTGCACCCCAAGGTGACATACTTGGCCGAATGAGCCCATGATCAAGCAACTCCTGAAGTTGCGTCTTTAACTCTTTTAGCTCCTTAGGTGCCATGCGATAGGGAGAAATGGACACTAGAGTTGTGTTTTCATATAGCTCAATTCCAAACCCCACCTCGCGACTAGGCGACAAACCAGGTAACTCCTCCGGAAACACTCTAGGAAACTCACGAACAGTTCAGATATCCTGAACTCGCAACTCCTTTGAACTAGGATTCATCACAAAGGCTAGGTAAGCCTCGCAACCTTGCCTTAGCATTCGACTTGCTTCTAACGTAGACACAACATTGGCAAGAAACTTCACATTCTCACCTACTACCACCACTTCATAATCATCTACAAGTTTCAACGAAACTCGCTTGCTTTCAAAATCCACTACAGCTCGATGCTCAACAAGCCAATCCATACCAAGGATTACATCAAAACCATAGAATGGCAATTCCATAAGATCAACAAGAAAAACATGGTTTTGCACTTTCAAGGGACATCTCCTATACAACCTTTGCATCACAACCGTTTCACCAAAAGAACTAGTCACACGAATACCAACATCGAAAGACTCAACAGGTAAACCAAGCATTTGAGCATGTCCACGCAATATATATGAGTGTGTAGATCCATAATCAATCAAAGAAAGTAATGATAAGGATTGCAAAGTGAAGGTACCTGTGATCACATCCGTATCATTCCTTCCCTCACGCTGGGCATACACTCGGGCCTGACCTCCACCCTCAGGTTGAACGGCCACAACATGCGCTACATTCCTGCCACCATCATCTCTGCGCTGAAAATTACCACAGCCACACCCACGACCTCTCTGTGGCTCAGCTGCTCTCACCGGAGCATGTCCCTCTCTCAGAGGCTAAGGACAATTCTTCTTCATATGTCCACGGTTTCCACAATTCCAGCACGTCCCAAGGTTACCCCAACATTCACCACCGTGCCGTCTGCCACAACGGTTACACTCAGGAGTCCTCTGAACAGCATTAGGTCCTTGCTGATCTCTCCCAGGGTTACCACCCCCACGCCTAGCATCATACTGTGGCCTCCGATCCAACCGCTCGACTAGTCAAACCAAGGTTCGCCTCGATGTACTTGGCTCTAGTGACCAATACATCGAAATCTGTGTAGTCAGCCGCAAGCATGAAAGTCTTCACATACGTTACCAACCCATAACAGAATCATTCACACCTGTCCCACTCGTTAGGGATGAGCTCAGGTGCATACTGACTAAGGCGGACAAACTGGATCTCATACTCAGCCAGCGTCATGCTACCTTGCATCAGAGACATAAATTCTCTTTTCTTCTCATCTAGGTATCGCACACCCAGATACTTTCGCTTGAACGCATTCACAAAAAACGTCCTAGTCACCTCATCATCATCCATACCAGAGATAGTGGTCGTCCACCACGTATAGGCATCACCATGCAGAAGTGATACCACACAACCCAGCTTCTGCACATTATTGCAGTTCATCTGTCCCAAAATCCTCTTGGTGCTCTCCAACCAAGACTCAAATCTTTCCGGAGATAGACCTCTGAACTCAGTCCCTCCCAGACTGCGAAGACGTTCCAAAGGCAACCTCCCATTAGCATCGTCCTGATGCACAGCTCCATGAGCCCCAGCTACTGCTGCATGGAAAGCTCCAGCAATTGCCTGAACCAACACCGTCATGTCATGAGCAGCTTGCCCCTGCGCACCTTCAGGTCCAGCGACCCCAGCACCAGCTCCAGCACCACCATCACCACCAGGTGGTCCACCACCAGGAGGAGGAGGTAAATCCACAACATTCTATGCATTCACATCATTCTCATCCTGAGCCATAGCTCTTGTATTCACTCTCATCTCTCTACGTGGCCCCATTTACAAAGAAAACAATGCACTGACAAAATATGCAATAAACACAATTAGGCTCAATAAGGCAAGTAATCCAAGTACTAAAGCTCATTTTCTAAAACAATTCCTTTCATTAGTTTTGATATGGCAATGGGATCCCCTAACACATTTCAACATAGCATGTCATCACAAATGAAACCGTGCATCACAATTTAGACAACATTCTTTCACCCAAAAAGGCATATCACGCAAATACACATACATCATCCTCATACAAATCCCAAGGATACAAGAACTAAGCTCTGATACCACCAAATATAACCCCCTTAGCCCGTTGTAGACGGTTGACCCGAACTACGAAGATTACACGGGGAAAATCAAAGTCAACCTGAAAGTCAACCTTGATTCACGACCCTTTTTTTTCTTTTTACTCTTGTCTAGATGCTTGTTAATCCTAAGTGAGTACTCACGAGATAAGATAGAGAAAGGCACAGCGATCGGATTTCAAAAAGGGACTCAATTGCACAAATTACAAATTCGGGGACCAAAATGTAATTTCTAAAAATTAGAAGGTCCTTACTGATTTTAAAGTTACCAATATGAAATTAGTCATGTTACATGCTTCTCTGCCGAATTTCAACTTAATTGGACATCCCAAGCTCAAACAATTGTAATCTCAACATTTAGGACTAAAACATAAATCATGCAACTTCAGAACAATTCAAAATTTTAACCAATGGTCACCTGTTTCGAAACGCCTACCGGCCGTATCGAAATGGCTGGGCAAAACACTTCCCCATTTCGATACTTGTTCCGAAACACGGCTCTCTAGTAGCCAAAACGTTTCGAAACATCCTCCAGCCGTTTCGAAACACGAAGGCCATTACAGGCCCCCGTTTCGAAACGCCAGTGAGTGTTTCGATACGATTTGCCCAGAAAGTGCATAATTTGCTGGTTTTTCATCCAAAAACACGTTCAAACACATCCTATCAACTCTCTAATTATGCCAACAGGTCAACATACATATATGAAACATATTTAGGACACCCTAACACATTCATAGCATCAAACATGAAAACTCACAAATCTAGAGGCATGCTTCGTATTAACAAAACCAAAGAGGCAATCAAACTTCAAATCAAGTAATCAAGGCCATTTACAATTAAAACCAACCAAGGCAAACATGCCACAACCTTATGGAGTTTAACACACCTCCTAAAACACATCTTAGGTTCCCATTGCCAACTTATCAAAACTAATAGTGTACGAAAACTTCACCATACATGAGCTTGGATTCCCTTGGACAAACTTAGCTTCATTGATGCCCTCAAACACCTCAATTATCTGCATTATTGGTAAAACAGAGAGTAAGCATAATTGCTTAGTGAGGCATGCTCTAAGGAAAACCACACAATAATGCACATTTAGAAAACACTTTCATCGAAGCTTTTAAACCACATGCTCATCTCTTTCTCATGCTTGGAAAAACCTTCAAAGCAAAACTCATTGAAACCACATGTACCTCTATTCTAACACATGCATTAAAACCAATGCAAAACTCATGGCAAAGCCATTCACATGCTTGTATTGACTAAGCATTTCTAAACTTAACACATATGCATATCTCATAGCATAAATCATTTCATCAAGTTACATGTGTAACAAAAACCATTCCATCATTAATATTGGCATTTAGCATCTCATTAATACTCGGATATGCGGACATATTTCTACACTAGACTCTTTCGGTGGAATCTCGCATCACCGTACTCACTTGTCTAGCAACAAAGCTTCCGGTGGAATCTCTCATCACCGTACTCACATGGCAGAATCTCTCATCGCCACAAAGCTTGGGTATTTCACCAAGTCCTACCCGATGGAATGCCCATCATCAAAATATCTCCCTTTGGCTTAACCAAAGAGCACGTACGAATTTTTAGTTTATAGTGCACTCTCATCCTATTGATCGATCAATTATATCTGGTAAGTTTCTGAACATCTATGCCAATATAATGTGTTAATATATCATCTCACCTACTGTTTTTCATGCAATAAAACTCAAGAGTTTTCTTATCACATTTCAAATCATAAATCACACTTTACTTCAAACCAAAAGCTCAAATCTATTCAATGCAACATGCCATCTCATGACATCTTTACAAGCATAATCTCATGCTTCAAAACATGCATAAAAACAGTAGGAATTTAACAATCTCTAACCATGAGCATGTAAAAGCATTTTGGGCCAAACACCACTTAGAGAGATCAAAACAAGCCATACTTACTTTCGGACTTAGGAAGGTGTTTCAAACCTCTCATAAATCCCCAAACCTTGTATTTTTGTCCTCATGGACTTCAAACCGAAACGCACTCACCGATTTCGTTTCGCTTGCTTGCCGAAACATCAATCAAGCCTCCGAATCAACTCCAAAAGTGTCTGAAGATGTCTTCCATGTTTTAGACACATAAAAGCAGAGGATTAATGCATCATCATGCATTGAAATCTTCAGCCAACACACCAAAACTCACTGCTCTACTTAAACCCAACATTTCGGCTACCAAACACAACTGAAATCACCTCCAAACTCTTCCAAAACTTAACCCAACCAAGATCCATCACTTCTAACCATTTCTAAACATCAATTAACATCCAAAATGAACCTAAACTCGTCCTTATACCTCCAGCTATAACAGGACACCAAAAACACCTCAAAAACCACCATTTTCACAAGCAAAAACTTAGGAAATACAACCTATTTGGGATTAGATTGATAAAACCTCATTTCAAACATCATTAGACATCCAAAATGCATTAAAGAATCATCTCAAAATAGAGCCCAAGCAATCACAACGAAATTCTTCAAGATTTCTTCCAAAATTTTGAGATTTAAGCCAAAATCATGTCTCCAACATCAAAACCATTTATAAAACTTAAATTAAGGATTGACAACTTTGGAATTTCAGTAAATAACTGAGTATTTAGATGAGAAGAACAATCTTACCTCTAAATGGTGATTTCTCCTTGATTTGGGCCAAATTCTGTGAAAATTCAATGAGGAAATCAAAAGGATTTGATGAAATATTGATTATGAACTAATGGATGATAGAAATCTCATCAATTGAAGTGAAGATCAATGCAAAAGTTTTTGGAGAAAAGGTGTTTGGATGATGGGATTTTGAGAGAAAAAGGAATGAGAGAAAATTAGGAAAAAGTAGTTATGAAAATCCAAAAAGTAGTTTCCCATCTTTATTTTATTTAATTAAACATTAATTAAATCACCCAAATTAAGGAAAAATCTGGAGAAAATATTTTTGGGTAAATTAGCTCCTTAAAGATTCAAAGTTTCAATCCTTACAAAACAGTCACCACTAAACTTTTCAAAAATCGCATTTTGGTCACTACACCGAAATGTAGTATTTCCAAATATTATTTTGTAAAATTGTTTTCACCACTCTCTTATATATATTAAAAGAGGATTTTTAGATGTTTTTCTATATTTTTAAAGCATCCCGAACTAGGCTTTCCCTAAAACCTCCTTTATATTCGAACCGTTTCTCAAACCGGTCTGACCAAACCCTAAACTTCTAAGCCCAAAATTGGGGTGTTAAAGAAACCTTCCTTCTTCAAGTGTTCTTCCTTAGTGTGCATGGAGCTCCCCCTCAAAGTTTGACTTGTTGATCACTGCAAAAGACAATCAAGTAATTTTTGGTATCCAAATTGCTTTGGATCCATGAACATTAGTAGCACAAATTTTAGTCCCCTTAGGAATCCATTTCTCAATGTCATCCTTTTTAATTGAAGTACTATGTCCTTTTGGGACCCAAATACTTCTTAAACATTTTCCTTTAACAAATCTAGGGGCATTAGATTGTCTAACATAAAAATTTGATTTTCCAAAATTGTTTTTCTTTTCAAGCTCTTTGGAAATCAAATCTTTTTCTTCTTGAACTTTTTGAAGCAAATTTTGTAAATCAAAACATTTTAATTCAAACTCTTCATGTTTTGCTTCAAGTTCAAGTTTGGTTTTAGAAATCAAGTCATTTTGAATTTTCAACTTTGAAATCAATTTATTGTTTTTCAAAATGTGATTTTTAAAGTCTAAAACCAAGTCATCATAGGCATCTTGTAATTCATCAAAAGAGTAAGAACATGAAGTAGATGAATTAGAAGTTACCCTTGAATCTTCTTCGATGGCCATAAGGCAAAGGTTGGCTTGTTCATCGTCGGTGGAGTCCTCATCACTCCAAGTAACCACATATGCCTTCTTCTTATGGCTTGAAGTGCTTGCCCTCTCCTTTTTCTTGGATTCTCGTTCAAGCTCTTTCAAAGCTTTCTTCATAAACGGGGCACACTTCTTGAAGAGATGAACTATCTCTTCTTCTTCATCCTCCTCTTCACTTGAGTAAACATGATGGCAAGTGGAGGACTTGAGAGCCATGGCATTGGTGTTGATGTCAAGCCCCTTGAGATTTTTCTCTCCCATAGCTCTAATTTCTTCCCTCTTCTTCTCATCCTCTTTGTTCTTCTTCATGATTTGATGAGTAAGGAGTGACCCCATGAGTTCATCAAGCTTCAAGGTCTTCAAATTCTTGGCTTCGATGATGGCGGTCCTCTTTGAGTCCCATGACTCGGGAAGAGAGTAGATGAGCTTTCGGATAAGCTTCTCTTCCGGGATGGCTTCTCCATAACCTTTAAGACCATTGGGGATGGTGGAGAACCTATCAAACATCTTCTCGATGTTCTCTTCCGGATCCATCTTGAAGTTCTCATACTCTAAGGTGAGGAGCCCAATCTTGGTCTCCTTGACGTCATCGGTTCCCTCGTATGTGACTTCAAGCTTGTCCCTTACATCCTTGGCACTCTCACAAGAAGACATCTTCTCATAGATGGTTGAGCCAAAAGCACAAAACAAGATGTGCAAGGCTTTGCAATTAAGCTCCATCTTCTTGCGATCGTCGGCACTCCACTCCGCTTTGCTTCATTGAGGCACGAACGAACCATCTTCAACTATGTCCCATAGCTTGTAGTCTCTAGACTTGATGAATAACTTCATCTTTATCTTCCAATGGGCATAGTGGGTTCCGTCGAAGAAAGGTGGTTTGTCGATGGATTGCGCCATTTGAGCCGGTTGGTGAAATGATGATCGAGCTTGCCGGATCTTCTCAATAGGATGTGAATCCCCTTCGATTGAGCCCAGCTCAGATACCAATTGTTGAGTTATGAGGAGCTCGATTCGTTCAACCGCTATTGCTCACCAAGTTGTTGAGAGGTGGATTTTTGGGTGGATTTGGTGTGGAAGCTTAAATGTAAATGACACAATGATTTTAGAGTGGTTCAACCTTCTAACCAAGGTCTACATCCACTACCTTAGCTTCCCAATAAGGATTTCCAATCAATTCACTATTGATTCGTCCCCTTTTCTAGGCTTAGGAGGAAACCCTTATACACCGATCAAGCTTTCTACCCAAAGCCTTGATCAAACCCTCTCTTACAAGATATAATAAAAGCAAACACAAATCCCTCTAGTAGGTGATTGTTTGTACAATTAAAGCACTCACCCAAAACCTAAAACACTTGAGCAAATTTGACAATTTTGGCTCACTAGTGTTTGTCTATACAAGAATTGAAAATTTAAGTACAAAGACTATATTTGATCATTTGTTGATTGACAATTGGAGCATTAACCATATATTGATGCTTGGAGGTCCCTTTTATACTTCTTGATGAGTTTATAGCCGTTACTAGCCGTTGGGGTTAAATTGGAGCCGTTGAGGACTTTAATTCCCACCATAAATGCAGTTATGCAGCTCCCCGTTTCAAAACACTCGAACCCGTTACAAAACACCCTTTAAGTAGAAAGAGCCGTTGCAGTCTGATGAGGCACCCGTATCGGAACGCCCTTGGCCGTTTCGGAACACGTATCGAAATGCCTAGTCCCGTATCGAAACGACCTGCATTTAAATGTTAGTTGGGAAATAGCCGTTGGGGTTTATGACCGTTGTGGTTGAAGCCACGTAGGCGTATCGAAACGGCATAGCCCGTTTTGAAACGCTACTAAAAAATATCATCCAGGGAAAGCCCGTTTCGATACTTGTATCGAAACGTTTTTGCTACTGGAATCCCCCGTATCCAAACGCCCTAAGGTGTTTTAAAACGCCTTGACGGTTTTGTGTAGTTTGGCCTTTGAAAAACATGTAAAACCCTTTGAAAGTGTCCCTAAACATAGTTTCAAGTTATTTGGACTTAGGAAATTGTTTTAAATACTTTTTAAATCAGTCCAAAACATTTTCAATTATTATATCAAAACATTAGTTCTACAGTGTCACAACGGTGGAGGGTAGCTCCCGTGTGTGAACCTTGTGATGTCGACAAGAATGTATGAAGTGTTGGGACAACACTTGGGAATCCGTGTATCCAATACGTTTTGAGGAATGAGTATGTAGATGATCACTTGTGAGCCAATATAATTGTTAAAACGCTATGAAAAGTATGTTGATGCATAGTATGGAAAAGCATGATATAATCTTGAAACTTTGCATATGGTAGCTATGCATGAGTTTAAGATGAGCATAAGCAAATGATTTTGCTGTTGAAGTATGGGATACTTTTTGCATGATAAATAACATGTGGATTTTGCTAATGAAGTGCATGGATTTCAATAAAGGCATGATGGTTTACAAAAGGCAAAAAAATGGTTTTTAAGCATTGATGGTATTTTTGGTTTTGAGCATTCCTCACTAAGCTTGTATGCTTGCGCTCTCTCTTGTCCATCAATGCAGATAACTAAGTGTTTGGAGGCATCAACTTGCAAGGGAATATAAGGAGACTTCACATTTTGGATGTATGTTTCGTTTTTAAGACTAGAGTAAGAAGGGCAATGAGAGTACCATAGTCTACTTGGGCGAAGTGTTTGAACTCCCTTTATTTGCATGTTTGGTTATTGGTTTTGAACTTGTAATTGGTCTCTCTATGATGGTTTAAGCCTTGATTTGAGATTTGTCTTTTGGGTGCCTGGATTTCATAGGAAGCATGCCTCTAGATTACATTGATGTTGAATGTCATGTTTCGTTGGTTGAAACTGCTATGTATGCTTAGAGAATGTTGTTTAGTTTTCATTGGATATGATTAAAAGCATGTTGGATTGCTTATGGTTGAGTTTAAATAGGTAAAACCAGTATTTAGTGTAATTACAGACTGCAGGGTATCGATACCCTTCAAGAAAACTCTCATAGTTCTTCAAGACTTCTCTAAGGAAAACTTGTCATACATTGAGAGAAGCAAGGATTGGAGGTAAATCCCGTTTTCAACCTCTAATCTAAGTTCTTTATTGAAATTCCTAAGATATTTGGCTTCTAAATACTATTTTTGATTGAGTTTTCAATATAGTTTTGATTTGAGATCAAAATCTTGTGAAATTGAGGATAAAATCTTGATTTTCGGACTTGATGATGTTGGACTCTGTTTTGTATTGATTTTAATTGAGTTCTAACTTGATTTATTTGTTAAAATGATGTGTTGATATCATTGATCCCGAAATACTTGAGATCCTTGAGTTTTTTGTTTGTTTTAGGTGAGATTTTGGGGTGAAATGGTTGAATCTTGTTTGCTGGAGGTATAAGAATGAGTTAGGTTTCTTTTTAGATGTGTTTTGATGTTGATAATACGTTGGAAGTGATGTATGTTGGTTGGGCTTGGTTTAGGAAGAAATCAATTGAATTTTTGGTTGTTTTGGAAGGGTATTTTGGTGTAGTTTGAGTGGGCAACGAGTTTGTGAATTGTTGATGGTGTTAGAATGCATTTTAATGCATTTAGATCTCTGTTTTGATGATGTGAAAACAATGGATCTTGATCCGGAAGCAAACGAGGTGATTTTGGAGGCTCCAGAGGTGTAATTTTCGTGTCGGCGAGCAAGACTTCGCGTATCGGTGAGTGGAAATTCAATTTCCTGCTTTGTAACGGTTTGAGCGTGAACTTGGGAGCTTAGTGTAGGTTTGATACACTTAACTAAGCTCAAGAGTAAGTGTTTCTGCAATTCCTCTCTTGGAAAAGTGCTATGTTGGATGAAATTGCACTTGATGTAAATGTTGTTTAGTTACTGTTTTTAAGCATGTTTAAGCATGGTTTAATGCCGATTATTAATGCCATTATGTTAAGGGTGCACTAGGTAAGTGATCCTTGGCATTCATGTGTTGAATGCATGAGATGTTAAGCATGTTATGCTTGTGGAATTGGCATTATGGTTATGCTTTTAAAACAGTGGATTGTTGATGATAAATGATTATATTGGCAAGTGATGAAAATGGTTTTTGGTTACTTTAATCGGATATAGTTAGCCGGCTATAGGATTGGGTGCACCGTGAATAAAGTCGCCTTGGATGTCGAGGGGTTGTGATTGTGCCGTAATCTCCATCCAAGTACCCTAACGATTGAGGTTAAGATCACAACGGTGAGTGGTTAGTCTCGTGTGTGAGTCTTGTGTATGTGTGTCATACTCTCGTTAGTGGAATTATACAACTACCGATGAGTGATGTTGAGGGGTTGTGATTGTGCCATTAATCTCCATCACGGGTGTTGAGGGGTAGTTATTGTGCCATTAATCTCCACCTTGTGTAGTCCGGTAGTTTGTATGAATCGTGAGGGACAACGCTTGTAATCTGCGTATCCGATTGTGTCTTGTGTTGAAGTTGTTTATGGATGATCACTTGTGAGCTAATATAATGTAAATGAATAATGTGAAGCATGAGATGCTTGTATATGATGCAAGGATGCATGATATATTTGTATATGATGCAAGAATGCATATGGTGCTTGTTAAAGCATGAGCAAAGGTTTGTTTGCTATTGTAAATTGATACATATGTGCATGAGGTTTAAAAGTGCATTGAGGTCTTGAGAAGACTTGTTTTATAATGGCACGAGATGTAAAGTGTTGGTTTTGCAAAACATGAGACATGCATTGATGAATGTTGTTTAGCGATCCTCACTAAGCATTGTGCTTACGCTCTTTTGTTTCATCAATGCAGAAAACTAGGTTTTGAGGGCAGCAAGAAAGCAAGAGGAATCCAAGCTTTTAATCTTGCAAAGTATGTGGTTTTGTTTCGGTGTAATAAAAGGCAATGGGTGGGGTTTATGCTAATGCATGGTTGAGAATGCTTTCCTTTTACTTTGAGCATATTTGATAGTTACTTTTGTGAAGTAATTTGCCATTATCGATGATTTTGGTTATGGATGGTAGTTTTGACTTGTTATGGTTTTCGTGGATCAGGGAGTATGCCTTTAGAATTTACATTTGCATATTGGATACCATATCGTAGCTAATGCCTCAAAATGATGATTGTTGATATGTATCCATGATGTATGTTTGATGTGGCATGTTCCAGGAATGATTTGAGTGTGAAAATGCATGAAAAAACAGCATAATCTGCTGTTGCCGGGCAAGGCGTATCAGAACGCCCCTGCCTGTTTCGGAACAGGGGCCCGAAATGGCCATAAGGTTTCGGAACGGGTGAAGGCGTATCGAAACGTTTTGGCTACTAGAAGGGGGTGTTTCGATACGGGTCTCGGAACGCACCCGAGTATCGAAATTGTCAACCCTGTTTCGAAATGATCGTTTCGGTACAGGGTCATCAGTGCCGGAAAGCCTGACCGTTGGATTTGAATTTTGAGCTGTTCTGAGTTTCTGTTTCTTACTTTTTGGTCCCTAAATGTTGGCTGCTTAAATTAATGAGTTTGAATGATCCGATTGAGCTGAATTTTGACTTGTTGGCATGTTACATGACTAATTGAGGATTGGTAACTTTAAAATTATGAAAGTCCCTGTATTTTATGGTATTTACAGTTTAGTCCCTGAAAGTCAAATGTATGCAATTGAACCCTAATCGAACTCCGATCGCTGTGCCGTTTTCACCTAATCGTTTTTGTTGAACTCATAGGTTAATAATATGCATCTAGAGAAGATAAGAAAGAAAGAAAAGGGTCGTAAATCAAGGTTGACTTTCGGGTTGACTTTGGTTTTCCCTTCTCTGAAAGTTTCCACGGCCGCGCCCACGGCCTCTCTGAGGTGCAGCTACCATAGGAGCACGTCCTTGGCCACCACCAGCCAACAAAGGACACTCCCTCCTCATGTGATCAGCCGAACCACAATTCCAACAAGAGTTCCCTGTCACCACAATAGGAGCCTGAACCTCTCTAGCTGCTCGAGGACAATCTCGCCTCAAATGGTCCATCGACCCACATGTCCAACATGTATGCTGCTCAGATCTCACACGACCTCCCTAAGCCTGACCACCTCGACCCAGAACACAACGCCTTCCCTCCGGCTTATGTCTCCTATCACAACCTGTTTTGTTCCGTCCACCGCCAGAACTATACTCAGCGGCTCTCTTCCCAGAGCTAGAACCAACACCTCTAGATGACAAACCCAGATTCCGCTCGATGTCCTTTGCCCGACAAACAAGCACGTCAATCAGTGTAATCTGCAGCTAGCATGCACGTCTTAACTTCTTGTACCAAACCGTACCGGAAGTGATCACATCGATGCCTCTCACTCGGTACCAACTCAGGAGCATACTGGCTCAAGCGTACGAATTGAACCTCGTACTCAGCCACAGAAAGGTTGCCCTGAACAAGCGACATAAACTCTCGTTTCTTTTCATCTAAGTATCTCACCCCAAGATACTTTCTCCCTAAGGCACCTCTAACGAACTCCCAATCAACTTCGTTGGGTTCCATACCAGCTGTGGTAGTCGTCCACCAGCTGTAAGCATCACCTTGTAGCAAAGAAACTGTGCATCCCAGCTTGCGCACATCATTACAGCCCATCTGATCCATTATGCGTATCGTACTCGCCAACCAGGCCTCAGACGCCTCAAGAGACATACCAAAGAACTCTACAGCTCCCAAGCTCCTCAACCTCTCCAAAGGTAAGCCCACCTGCAGGGGCCTGAACATGCACTCCGGCAACAACAGCCTGAATCGGTCCGCTGATCGCCTGAACTTGTGGCGCCAAATCACCCAAACCATGACCAGCTTGTCCTTGTTGCACCTGCTCCCCACCTCCAGGTGGTGGCGGAGGAGGTAGATCTTCACCATGAGGGACATCAGCCCCTTGCTCAGCCTGGTTACCATGCTCAGCTGCAGGCACTATCGTATTCGATCCTAACTCTCTTCTTGGACCTATAGTGCTATTTAAACAAGACAAAACAACAAAACAAGTCAAACCATTTAGGCCAGCTGCAAGCAGGAATCCAAGTTTACAAAACATTTTATTAGTGTAATAAGGCAATGGGCACCCAATTTTCCCCCAACATAATATTCATGAAACATCATGTTCAACATGCTTTTCATCATCCAAAATCAGCACATACCCACCTAACATCATCAACACATAATCATATTCATTCCACAAGCAATTCACATCAATCAAGCATGGTACAAGGTTCAAAATTCGACCAATAACATGCTTATCAAACATCATACTTCAACCCATTTCAATTTCACGTACCAACATTCCCAATTCTTTCGTAACCTGGCTCAGTACCAATGTCATGCTTTGTAACGCTTCAAGAAAACTCTCCTAGTTAGGAAGCTCGTGCTAATACCCTAAGAAGGGTATCGATACCCTGCAGTCTACAATTACACTAAATACTGGTTTTACCTATTGAAACTCAACCATAAGCAATCCAACATGCTTTTAATCATATCCAATGAAAACCAAACAACATTCTCTAAGCATACATAGCAGTTTCAACCAACGAAACATGACATTCAACATCAATGTAATCTAGAGGCATGCTTCCTATGAAATCCATGCATCCAAAAGACAAATCTCAAATCAAGGCTTAAACCATCATATAGAGGCCAATTACAAGTTCAAAACCAAAAACCAAACATGTAAATAAATGGAGTTCAAACACTTCTCCCAAGTAGACTATGGTACTCCCATTGCCCTTCTTACTCTAGTCTAAAAAACAAAACATACATCCAAAATGTGAAGTCTCCTTAGATTCCCTTGCAAGTTGATGCCTCCAAACACTTAGTTATCTGCATTGATGGACAAGAGAGAGCGTAAGAATAAAAGCTTAGTGAGGAATGCTCAAAACCAAAAATACCATCAATGCTTAAAAACCATTTTTTTCCTTTTGTAAACCATCATGCCTTTATTAAAATCCACGCACTTCATTAGCAAAATCCACATGTTATTTATCATGCAACAAGTATCCCATACTTCAACAGCAAAATCATTTGCTTATGCTCATCTTAAACTTTTTCATGCATAGCTACCATATGCAAAGTTTCAATATTATATCATGCTTTTCCATACTATGCATCAACATACATTTCATAGCGTTTTAACAATTATATTGGCTCACAAGTGATCATCTACATACTCTATTCTCAAAACGTATTGGATACACGGATTCCCAAGTGTTGTCCCAAAACTTCATACATTCTTGTCGACATCACAAGGTTCACACACAAGAGCTACCCTCCACCGTTGTGACACCCGTGGTGGAGTATTCGGTACGTTACAACCCCTCAACCCCAGTCGTCGGTAGATGTTTAACCCCACTAACAAGAGACGGGACACAACTCAATTTCCTCAATTGTTAGGTACTTGGATGGAGTTTTCGGTACATTCACAACCCCTCAACATCCAAGGCGACTTGTTTATAATGCACTCAATGCTATAGTCAGCTAACTATATTCGATTTCATTTGTAAACCACTTTATACAACATCAGTTACCAATATAATTCTCATTTAATACAAACCTCACTATTTTCTAAGCATTCAAAATAAGCCATATTTCCAAGCATCAAACCATGCTTCATAAAACATGAATAAACACATACATACAAGGATCACTTACCATGTGCATCCTTTAACAATATGGCATCATAAACAGCAGATCCTTACTCAAAATCATGCTTTAAAACAGTAGATAAACACATATAAAATCAAGTGCATCAACAAGGCTATAATAGCACAATCTGAGGGAGAAAATCACTTTACATACTTCCAAACTTAGTAATGCACTTCAAGCTCACACTAAATTCCCAAAACCACTTCTAAAATGTTTCAAAGTTGGAAACCTCATTTCCACTCAGCGACTCACAAAACCTTAACCGCCGACGTGAAAATCAACCGTCCGAAGCCCCTGGATCCTCATCGATTACAAAAAAAGTATTCTCCCATGTCTATCCCACACAAGAACAGAGGATCAATGCATCATAATGCATCAAAACCACCAGCAACTTAAACAATCTCGTCGCTCTGTCCTAAAGCACCAAATTACCCATCCAAAACAACCGAAATCACCTTCGATTGATCACTAAACTCATCACAGTCATCAACAAACACTTCCATCACATTTTAACCATAAATAAACATCCAAAAACATCCTAATTTCATCCTTATACCTCCAGTAACTCAGATTTCACATTAACAACCTAAAAACCCAAAATCTAACAATCTAATAATTAGAGATCCAACTCAATTCGTGTAACCCCCTTAACCCGGCCTAGACGGTTGACCCGAATTAAGAAAGTCACACGGGGAAAACCAAAGTCAACCCGAAAGTCAACCTTGATTAACGACCCTTTTTTTTCCTTTTAAAACTTGTCTAGATGTAAATTAATCCTTAGATATGATCATACAACAGCGTACTCAAAGATCATAAACATCAGAGATCAAACAGGGACTCAATTGAACAAAATACAACTTTAGGGACCAAATTGTAAATTCTGATAATTATAAGGACTTAACCCAAATTGAAGTTACCATCTTGAAATTAATCATGTTTCATGCTTCTCTGTAAAATTTCAGCTCAAAAGGGCTTCCCAAACTCATACAATTGCACAAACAAGTTTCAGGACCAAAACGCAAACATTCCAAAACATATAACTGCCAATGTCAGCCCCCAACGGTCACCCGTTCCGAAACAGGCATAGCCCGTTTCGAAACTCGGGGCCGTTCCGCAACGCGTACCGAAACGGGGGTCTGGCAGTGGCCTTTCCGTTTTGGAACGGCCCCTCCCGTTTCGGACGCCTGGGCACAAATAAGGCACCCGTTCCGAAACGGTAGGTGCTGTTCCGAAACACCCTGCACAGATTGCCTAAAAATGCATACTTAAACATGCAATTGACCAACCAATCATGCTCCAAATGCCACCAAACTTTGCCAACATGCAATTCAACATATATGAGACATACTTGCATCAACAGTTCATCAAAACATCCACATATATGAAAAGCCCCAAATCTATAGGCATGCTTCCTACACAAGTAAGCCATTCAAGCATAAACTTCCAATTCAAGCATATAAAGTCCAACCACAAAAACCAGCATTCTCAACAACATTCAACATACTTAGGGAGTTCAAAACATCTCCCAAAACATACACATAGATCCCCCATTGCCAAATTACCAAAAGCTAAAATGTACTTAGAAAACTTTCCATACTTAGAGCTTTGTTTCCACTTGGATGCTTGCCCTCCTTGCTGCCCTCAAGTACTCTAATGTTCTGCATTATTGAATTAAGAAAACGGAAGAGAGCGTAAGCAAAAGCTTAGTGAGGAATGCTCAATAAAACCATCCAATAATGCATTAACAAAACATTTATAAATCATGCTTCAAATCATCATTTACACATGCTCAAAAGCATACTTTTACAAGCATCTCATGCTTCATTTCATTACATGTCATATTGGCCACAAGTGATACAATTCATTTCTTTGAAAACAAGTTCATCAACTTTCACCCCAAGGACTTTTAAACACCTTGGACCCCAAGGACTTTTAAACACCTTGGCCATGGACTTTTAAACACCATGATATAAGTTACCTCAAGGACTTTTAAACACCTTGACCCCAAGGACTTTTAAACACCTTGGCCATGGACTTTTAAACACCATGAATTGAATCACCTCAAGGACTTTTAAACACCTTGAGCCCAAGGACTTTTAAACACCTTGGCCTATGGACTTTTAAACACCATAGAAAGGACCACACAAGGACTTTTAAACACCTTTGTGTCCGTAACAAGAATCATCCAAGGACTTTTAACCACCTTGATGTTCTTAAGTAACAAGGCTCACTCAAGGACTTTTAACCACCTTAGTGACCTCAACCCTTTTCAAAACATCACTTGCCAATATACATCATTTTCATCAATTAATCCACTGTTTTAAAGCATTAAACCAAGCCATATTCATCATGCACTTAAAAGCATCAAACCACATTTAATCAATGTTCAAAAACAAGGAACTCTTACCTTGAGCTTCCTTTAACATATGGCTTATCAAAACAGCAAATACCATGCTAAATCATGCTTTCAAAACAGTAATCAAAACATGCAAATAACCACATTGCATCACAACAAAATCATGGCCGCCACTAGAGAGAATTTCCGAAAACTTACACTAGAGCTTAGCAAAGTTGTTTAGACTTAAACTAAGCTCCCAAGATATTGGTTTCAAAGCCGAAAACCCAATTTCACTCACCGATTCCACTTCGCCTCAAGCCAAAGCACCAAAACAAGCCTCCGGATCAACAACTCTTGGATCCAAAGATGCCTCCCCTGATTAAACACATTAAAGCAGAGATTTAATGCATCATCATGCATCAAAAGCTTCAATGAAAGCACTCAAACTCGCTGCTCTCATTCAGACTCCAATTTCGGCCACCAAACACAACCGAAATGGCATCAAAACCACTTCTCAACAAAGCCCAGCCATAAACCAGCAAAACCTAACATCCATTAACACCATTTAACATCTAAAAACAACCTATAAACATCCTTATACCTCCAGCAACATCAGATCCACAAGATCACCACAAAAACATCCAAGAATCACAAGCTAAACTTAGGAAACACAACCTATCCGGGATTGCATTAATCAAAACTCATTTCCTTATCAATTTAGAGTTCATTTAACATCAAAAACACACCTCAAATCACAGATTAATCATATCTAACGAAAATCATCAAAAATCACCAAATCTTGCATTATAAGCCAAGATCCATTTCACCACTTAAAATCCTTTAATAAAACTTCAATTAAGAGTTGAGAACTTGGGAATTTCAGTAAAGAACTGATAGTTTAGAGGAGAAGGACGTTCTTACCTCCAAACTTGTATTTCTCCACTTTTTGGAATCAAAAACCTTGTTGAATCAACTAGCAAATGATGAGGTTTTGAAGATATGTTGATTAGGAATCAAAAGAATATTGAAAGGAGGATTTTAGGTGAGAAAATCAGAAACAACTCTCTGGAAAACAAGTGTTTGGATTGAGAGAAAATGAGAGAAAGAAAATAGAGAAGTTAGTTAAGAAAATAGCCAAATGGCCTTTCCCTCCACTTTTGATATGTTTTAAAATCAGAATAAATCTCAAAATATCTTAGAAAAATCTGGAGAAACTACTTTTGGAATAATAGCTCCTTAAAGATTCAAAGTTTCAACTCTTTATAAAACAGTCACAAAACTTTCAAAAATTACATTTTGGTCACTAGCCAAAATGTCACTCTTCCAAAACCCATTTTTCAAAATTGATTTCACAGTTCACTTAATTATATTAAAAGATGATTTTAGAACATTTTTCCATATTTTTAATGCAACCCGAACTAGGCTTTCCTAATTTCACCTCTTTAGATTCGAACAACACTTTGACCAAACCGGTCAACGCCCAAAACTTCTAAGCCCAAAACCGGGGCGTTACAACTCTCCCCCCTTAAGAAATTTCGTCCTCGAAATTTACCTGAAGGAAAGAGATAAGGAAACTGCTTCAGCATGTCTTCCTTCCGCTCCCACGTGGCTTCCTCAACACCACGATGCTTCCACAGCACCTTCACCAACTCAATGGTCTTGCCACGAAGAACCTTGCTATCCGAATCCAGAACCTTCACCGGTTCCTCATCATAGGTCAAATCCGGATTCAAAACCACTTCCTCCACAGGCATCACATGCGAAGGATCAGATCTATACCTCCGGAGCATAGAGACATGGAACACATCATGAATCTTCTCCAACTCCTGAGGTAACCTCAACCGATACGCAACAGGACCCACACGCTCAACCACCTCATATGGTCCAATGTACCTAGGGCTCAACTTACCCTTTCGGCCAAACCACATCACCTTCTTCCAAGGCGAAACCTTCAAGAACACACGGTCACCCACCGCATACTCTATCTCCTTACGCTTCAAATCCGCGTAAGACTTCTGCCGATCAGAAGCAGCCTTCAACCGCTCACAAATGAGCTTTACCTTCTCTGTGGTCCCTTTTAACAAAGCCGGCATTGAAACCAACTTTTGACCAGTCTCAGCCCAACAAAGAGGAGTCCTACACTTCCTCCCGTACAAAGCCTCATAAGGTGCCATCTGTATACTTGCCTGATAACTGTTGTTATAAGCAAACTCAACCAAAGGCAGATGCTTCTCCCAAGAACCTTGGAACTCAATCACGCAGCACCTCAACATATCCTCCAAAATCTGGATAACTCGCTCAGACTGACCATCCGACTGAGGGTGATAGGATGTACTGAAATGCAACCTTGTACCCAGAGCTTGATGCAAACACTGCCAGAACCGCGATGTGAACCTCGGATCCCTATCCGACACAATCGACTTAGGCACACCATGCAGCCGCACAATCTCAGCAATGTACAGCTCTGCCAACCTATCCAAAGAAAACGTGGTATGCACAGGCAAGAAATGCGCACACCAGGCGATCCACAATCACCCAGACCGAATTCTTCTTCGATGGAGGAAAAGGTAAACCAGATACAAAATCCATGGTAACCCTCTCCCACTTCCATTCAGGGATTTTCAACGGTTGCAACAACCCTGAAGGAAACTGATGCTCAGCCTTAACTCGCTGACACACCAAACACTTGCTAACAAACTCCGCAACATCCTTCTTCAAACCCACCCAATAGTACTCATCACGAAGATCACGGTAAATCTTAGTACTACCAGGGTGCATAGCAAAAGGACTACTATGACCTTCAGTCAGAATAGCACGCCTCAACTCAGCATCAGCAGGCACTACTATCCGACTCCCAAAACACAGCACACCATCATCATTGAAACAGAAATCCGAAGGTCTACCCTCCGCGATATCCTGAACATGAGACACCAAGGAATCATCCAACAACTGCTTATCCTTGATCAACTGAACCAAAGAGGGTTTCACTTGCAACTCAGCAACGAGACCACCATCTTGCGATATGCTCAAGCTAGCAAACATAGCCCTCAGCTCAACAGCTACCTTCCTACTCAAGGCATCCGCAACAACATTAGCTTTTCCAGGATGATACTCAATCGTCAGATCATAATCCTTGAGCAACTCCAACCAACGCCGCTGCCTAAGATTCAACTCCTTCTAAGACATCAGATACCTCAAACTCTTGTGATCTGTGTACACAGTACACTTCTCACCATACAGATAATGTCTCCAGATCTTCAGAGCAAAAACCACTGCAGCCAGCTCAATATCATGCGTAGGGTAATTGCGCTCATGCACTTTCAACTGCCGCGATGCATAAGCCACCACCTTACCCTCCTGCATCAGCACACACCCCAAACCAACATAGGATGCATCACTGTAAACCACAAACTCTTTCCCTGATTCAGGCTGAATCAAGATAGGAGCTTGCGTCAAAGCCGCCTTAAGCTTCTCAAAAGCCTGCTGTCTCGCTTCCGTCCACTCATACTTAACATCCTTTTGCAACAGCTTCGTCAAAGGAGCAGCAATCTTGGAAAAACCATCCACAAACCTTCGGTAGTATCCCGCCAAACCAAGGAAACTACGGACCTCATGAACAGACTTAGGAACTTTCCAATTCATCACCGCCTCAATCTTCTGAGGATCAACACGAATCCCCTCCGCTGAAACCACATGCCCAAGAAACACCACCTCCCTTAACCAGAACTCACACTTACTCAGCTTAGCATAAAGCTGATTCTCCAACAAAGCTTGCAAAACAATCCTCAAATGCTCTTCATGCTCCTCCTCAGTACGCGAGTACACGAGGATATCATCAATGAACACCACAACAAACTTGTCCAGGTATTCATGAAACACATGATTCATCATGTCCATGAAAGCAGCAGGAGCATTTGTCAACCCAAACGGCATCACAAGGAACTCATAAGGCCCATACCTTGTCCTGAAAGCTGTCTTAGGCACATCCACATCCTTCACCTTCAACTGATAATACCCTGACCTCAAGTCAATCTTAGAGAACACAGCAGCTCCCCGAAATTGATCAAAAAGATCATCAATCCTCGGCAAAGGATACCGATTCTTGATAGTCAACTTGTTCAGCTGACGGTAATCAATGCACATTCTCATAGTGCCATCCTTCTTCTTCACAAACAAGACCGGTGCTCCCCAAGGTGACACACTCGGCCGGATGAACCCACAGTCAAGCAACTCTTGCAACTGCGTCTTCAGCTCCTTCAGCTCCTTAGGTGCCATTCTATAGGGAGTAATGGACACAGGAGTTGTATTCTCATATAGCTCAATTCCAAACTCCACCTCGCGGTTAGGAGGTAAACCAGGCAACTCCTCAGGAAAAACACCAGGAAACTCCTTCACAACTCTGATATCTTGCACCCTCAACTCTTTAGAGCTAGGATTCATCACAAAAGCTAGATAGGCTTCGCAACCTTGTCTCAGCATCCTGCTCGCCTCCAAGGTAGACACCACATTGGCAAGAAACTTCACATTCTCACCAACCACAACAACTTCGTAATCATCCGCAAGCTTAAGCGAAACCCGCTTGTTCTCACAATCCACAACAGCACGATGCTCAGCAAGCCAATCCATACCAAGGATCACATCGAAACCATAGAAGGGCAACTCCATAAGATCAACATGGAAAACATGTTCTTGAACAACCAAGGGACACCTTCTATAAAGCTTCCTAGTCACAACAGTCTCACCAAAAGAACTAGTGACTCGAACACCAACATCCAAAAACTCAACAGGCAAACCAAGCAATTCAGCATGCTCACGCAAAATGTATGAATGCGTAGATCCAGAATCTATCAAAGAAAGCAATGACAAGGATTGCAAAGTAAAGGTACCTGCAATCACATCCACATCATTCCTGCCCTCTCGCTGAGCATACACCCTCGCTTGGCCTCCACCCTCAGGCTGAATAGCCACAACATGAGCCACTCCACGACCACCTTCCTCTCTCCTCTGGAAATTACCACGGCCGCGCCCACGACCTCTCTGCGGTGCAGCAACAACAGGAGCACGCACCTGATCACCAGCCAACCTCGGACAATCTCGCCTCAAGTGGTCAGCAGAACCACAACTCCAGCACTCATTACCAGCAGCCGCAACAGGAGCTTGCACCACTCTCTCGGCACGAGGACAGTCACGTTTCATGTGACCACGTGAACCACAGATCCAACAAGCACTCGGATCAGTTCTAGCATTGCCTTCTCTAGCAAGTGCACCACCACCTCTCTTAGCTGAAGACTGATACTTCTGATCACGTCCCCTCTTGTTCCGTCCACCTCCGGAACTAAACTCAGCTGATCGCTTCCCAGCACTTGCTCCAGCACCTCTCACAGATAAACCCAAGTTCATCTCAACATCCTTGGCTCGGCCCACCAACACGTCGAAATCATCATACTCGGCGGCCAGCAAATACATTTTCACATCCGTCTCTAAACCATAACGGAACCTCTCGCACCTTGCCCGCTCATCAGGTACCAGCTCCGGTGCATACTGACTGAGTCGCACAAACTGCACCTCATACTCAGCCACACTCATGCTCCCTTGGGTAAGAGACATGAATTCACGCTTCTTCTCATCTAGATATCTCACACCAAGATATCTCCGCTTGAACACATTCTGAAAGAATGTCCAAGTCACATCAGCTTCTGCCATCCCAGCAACAGTGGTTGTCCACCACGTATACGCATCCTTCTGCAGCAAGGACACAACACAACCCAGCTTCTGCACATCAGTGCAACTCATCTGGCCCAAGATTCGCTTGGTACTCTCTAGCCAAGCTTCAGAACTCTCAGCAGACATACCCCTGAACTCAGACCCACCAAGACTGCGCAAACGCTCCAAAGGTAGTCTGACACCAGCATCTTCCTGATGCCCCGCTCCACGAGCCCCAGCTACCGCTGCTTGAAAAGCACCAGCAATAGCTTGCACTAACATCGTCATATCAGGCATAGCTTGCCCCTGACCAGCCCCAGGTCCAGCAGCTCCAGCGCCAGCTGCAGCTCCAGCTTCCTCAGCCCCAGCACCACCACCACCAGGTGGAGGAGGAGGTAACACCGCACTACCCGTGTTTTCCTCATTCTCGTTCTCATTAGGAGCCGTAGCTCGCACATTACCTCGTAACTCTCTACGTGGTGCCATAATTTTACCATGCAATCACAACACAAATAAAACAAAGTCAGGCCCAGCAAGGTAAGCAATCCAAGTATTCAAGCTCAATTTTATTTCAAAACAACATCTTTCCTTTAGCTTTGATTTGGCAATGGGTACCCACAACATGCTACATCACAGCACATACTTCAATCATGCATACATACATTCCCAATTACTCGAGAACTCAGCTCTGATACCACCAAATGTAACCCCCTTAACCCGGCCTAGACGGTTGACCCGAATTAAGAAAGTCACACGGGGAAAACCAAAGTCAACCCGAAAGTCAACCTTGATTAACGACCTTTTTTTTCCTTTTAAAACTTGTCTAGATGTAAATTAATCCTTATATATGATCATACAACAGCATACTCAAAGATCATAAACATCAGAGATCAAACAGGGACTCAATTGAACAAAATACAACTTTAGGGACCAAATTGTAAATTCTGATAATTATAAGGACTTAACCCAAATTGAAGTTACCATCTTGAAATTAATCATGTTTCATGCTTCTCTGTAAAATTTCAGCTCAAAAGGGCTTCCCAAACTCATACAATTGCACAAACAAGTTTCAGGACCAAAACGCAAACATTCCAAAACATATAACTGCCAATGTCAGCCCCCAATGGTCACCCGTTCCAAAACAGGCATAGCCCGTTTCGAAACTCGGGGCCGTTCCGCAACGCGTACCGAAACGGGGGTCTGGCAGTGGCCTTTCCGTTTCGGAACGGCCCCTCCCGTTTCGGACGCCTGGGCACAAATAAGGCACCCGTTCCGAAACGGTAGGTGCTGTTCCGAAACACCCTGCACAGATTGCCTAAAAATGCATACTTAAACATGCAATTGACCAACCAATCATGCTCCAAATGCCACCAAACTTTGCCAACATGCAATTCAACATATATGAGACATACTTGCATCAACAGTTCATCAAAACATCCACATATATGAAAAGCCCCAAATCTATAGGCATGCTTCCTACACAAGTAAGCCATTCAAGCATAAACTTCCAATTCAAGCATATAAAGGCCAACCACAAAAACCAGCATTCTCAACAACATTCAACATACTTAGGGAGTTCAAAACATCTCCCAAAACATACACATAGGTCCCCCATTGCCAAATTACCAAAAGCTAAAATGTACTTAGAAAACTTTCCATACTTAGAGCTTTGTTTCCACTTGGATGCTTGCCCTCCTTGCTGCCCTCAAGTACTCTAATGTTCTGCATTATTGAATTAAGAAAACGGAAGAGAGCGTAAGCAAAAGCTTAGTGAGGAATGCTCAATAAAACCATCCAATAATGCATTAACAAAACATTTATAAATCATGCTTCAAATCATCATTTACACATGCTCAAAAGCATACTTTTACAAGCATCTCATGCTTCATTTCATTACATGTCATATTGGCCACAAGTGATACAATTCATTTCTTTGAAAACAAGTTCATCAACTTTCACCCCAAGGACTTTTAAACACCTTGGACCCCAAGGACTTTTAAACACCATGATATAAGTTACCTCAAGGACTTTTAAACACCTTGACCCCAAGGACTTTTAAACACCTTGGCCATGGACTTTTAAACACCATGAATTGAATCACCTCAAGGACTTTTAAACACCTTGAGCCCAAGGACTTTTAAACACCTTGGCCTATGGACTTTTAAACACCATAGAAAGGACCACACAAGGACTTTTAAACACCTTTGTGTCCGTAACAAGAATCATCCAAGGACTTTTAACCACCTTGATGTTCTTAAGTAACAAGGCTCACTCAAGGACTTTTAACCACCTTAGTGACCTCAACCCTTTTCAAAACATCACTTGCCAATATACATCATTTTCATCAATTAATCCACTGTTTTAAAGCATTAAACCAAACCATATTCATCATGCACTTAAAAGCATCAAACCACATTTAATCAATGTTCAAAAACAATGAACTCTTACCTTGAGCTTCCTTTAACATATGGCTTGTCAAAACAGCAAATACCATGCTAAATCATGCTTTCAAAACAGTAATCAAAACATGCAAATAACCACATTGCATCACAACAAAATCATGGCCACCACTAGAGAGAATTTCCGAAAACTTACACTAGAGCTTAGCAAAGTTGTTTAGACTTAAACTAAGCTCCCAAGATATTGGTTTCAAAGCCGAAAACCCAATTTCACTCACCGATTCCACTTCGCCTCAAGCCAAAGCACCAAAACAAGCCTCCGGATCAACAACTCTTGGATCCAAAGATGCCTCCCCTGATTAAACACATTAAAGCAGAGATTTAATGCATCATCATGCATCAAAAGCTTCAATGAAAGCACTCAAACTCGCTGCTCTCATTCACACTCCAATTTCGGCCACCAAACACAACCGAAATGGCATCAAAACCACTTCTCAACAAAGCCCAGCCATAAACCAGCAAAACCTAACATCCATTAACACCATTTAACATCTAAAAACAACCTATAAACATCCTTATACCTCCAGCAACATCAGATCCACAAGATCACCACAAAAACATCCAAGAATCACAAGCTAAACTTAGGAAACACAACCTATCCGGGATTGCATTAATCAAAACTCATTTCCTTATCAATTTAGAGTTCATTTAACATAAAAAACACACCTCAAATCACAGATTAATCATATCTAACGAAAATCATCAAAAATCACAAAATCTTGCATTATAAGCCAAGATCCATTTCACCACTTAAAATCCTTTAATAAAACTTCAATTAAGAGTTGAGAACTTGGGAATTTCAGTAAAGAACTGATAGTTTAGAGGAGAAGGACGTTCTTACCTCCAAACTTGTATTTCTCCACTTTTTGGAATCAAAAACCTTGTTGAATCAACTAGCAAATGATGAGGTTTTGAAGATATGTTGATTAGGAATCAAAAGAATATTGAAAGGAGGATTTTAGGTGAGAAAATCAGAAACAACTCTCTGGAAAACAAGTGTTTGGATTGAGAGAAAATGAGAGAAAGAAAATAGAGAAGTTAGTTAAGAAAATAGCCAAATGGCCTTTCCCTCCACTTTTGATATGTTTTAAAATCAGAATAAATCTCAAAATATCTTAGAAAAATCTGGAGAAACTACTTTTGGAATAATAGCTCCTTAAAGATTCAAAGTTTCAACTCTTTATAAAACAGTCACAAAACTTTCAAAAATTACATTTTGGTCACTAGCCAAAATGTCACTCTTCCAAAACCCATTTTTCAAAATTGATTTCACAGTTCACTTAATTATATTAAAAGATGATTTTAGAACATTTTTCCATATTTTTAATGCAACCCGAACTAGGCTTTCCTAATTTCACCTCTTTAGATTCGAACAGCACTTTGACCAAACCGGTCAACGCCCAAAACTTCTAAGCCCAAAACCGGGGCATTACAATTCGGGATTATTATCACAAAACCATTATTTCCTCATCATTTAACATCCAAATAATGATTAAAATCATTCCCAAATCAATCAAAATAATGCCCAAACGAAAATATTGAAAATCCATCTTTCAAAGCTTTAACTAGCAATTTCCATCAATTCATTTACAAAATCTTGTTGATAAACAAAAATAGAGAGCCGAAGACTTGGGAATTTTAATAAAGAACCTTAATTAGAGGAGAGAAAAGAAAGATCACCTCTAACACAAGCTTTCCCTTGATTTGCAAAGATTTTGGTGAAATCCTTTAAGAAAACTCTTGCTAAATGTGGTAGAAATCCATGAGCATGATTTAGGAATCAAAAGCTAATGACATAGGAAAATTCTCTGAAGATTCTAGTAATGAAAAGAGAGTTTTGCTGCTAGGAAAGTTGAGAGAAAAGTTTGAAGAAAAGAAGTTACGTGAGAAAATGATTTGGCTAATAAAATCACTTTTTTTAAATCATTTATTAAAATTTTTAATTAAAACATTTAAAACACCAAATCATGGGAGTTAGCTGATACAAGCATGGTGTAATAGCTCCCTAAGGATTCTAAGTTTTGGCTCCCTTCAATTTAGCCATTAAAACATAATTTTCAATATTTACATTTTAGTCACCAAGTCGAAATGTCGACTTTCCAAAACATATTTTTCAAAATTGGTTTCACTTTCCTTCATTAAATATTTAATTAGGATTTTAGAAATTTTCCACATGATTTTATCACATCTCGAACTAAGATTTCCCTGAACCGACCCAGATCTCTAATTTAAATTCGTCGATCCCTAAACTATTTTTAAAACCTCTAGGCCCAAACACGGGGGCGTTACATATTTGGAAATCAAATATTTTTCCTCTTGAACTTTATGAAGAAAATTTTGTAAATCAACATATCTTTGTTCAAACTCGTTGAGTCTTGCTTCAAGTTCAATTTTGGATTTCAAAATCAAATCATTTTGAAATTTGAAATTTGAAATTTGAAACCACTTTCTTGTTTTTTAAAACGTGATTTTTGAACTCTAAAACCAAACCATCATAGGCATCTTGTAATTCATCAAAAGAATAAGAAGTTGGAGAAGATGAATTAGAAGTTACCCTTTATTCTTCTTGGATGGCCATAAGGCAAAGGTTGGCTTGTTTATTATCGGTGGAGTCATCATCACTCCAAGTAGCCACATATGCCTTCTTCTTATGGCTTGAAGAGCTTGCCCTCTTCTTCTTCGATTCATGCTTGGATTCTTCCATTTTGTTCTTTATGAAACAGGCACATTTCTTGAAGATATAGACTATCTCTTAATTTTCACTTTCCTCCTCACTTGATTCTTCATGTTGGCATTTGGAGGAATTGAGAGAAACAACATTAATATCAATGCCTTGCTCTTTGATCTTCTTCTCCTTCTCCCTCTTCAAGGGTTGAGACATCATCTTATGGGTGAGCAAAGATCCAACGAGCTCGTCTAGTTTGAGCTCCTTCAAGTTCTTTGCTTCTACAATGGTCGTCTTTTTGGACTCCCATGATTCGGGAAGTGAGTATATCAACTTCTGAATGAGTTTGTCTTCTGTAACCTCCTCTGCAAGACCTTTGAGTTGATTGATGATTGTGGAGAAATAGTCGAACATCCTCTTGATGTCTTCATTGGGGTCCATCTTAAAGTTCTCATACTCAAGGTTGAGAAGACCTGTCTTGGTCTCATTTACTTCGTTGGTTCCCTTGTATTTGACTTCATGTTTGTCCCATACTTCCTTGGCACTCTCACAAGAAGAGGTCTTTGTATATATCTCTGGGCTAAAGGCACAAAAGAGAATGTGCAACGCCTTGAAATTAAGCTTCATCTTCTTGCGATCATCAGCCTTCCATTTCGCCTTGCTTCTTTTTGACACGAACGAACCATGCACAACAATCTCCCAAAGATGATAATCCTTGGCTCTCATGAAGTACATCATCCTTTTCTTCCAATAGGCATAGTTGGTCCCGTCGAAGGAAGAAGGTCGGTCAATGAATTGCGCCATAGCTTTTGGTTGATAGAAAAGATGGTCGAGCTAGCTGGATCTTCTCAATAGGATGTTAATCCCCCTCGATTGAGCCTCGCTCTGATATCAATTGTTAGGCTCGATATCCTCAACCTAATTGCTTGCCAAGTAGTGGATGTGACACCCTCGACCTGGTCTAACTGTTTACCGAACCGAATGGGTCACACGGGGAATATTGAAGTAAATCAGTGAAGATTTACTTCAATAAATGGCCCTATTTTTTTCTTTTATCTGGTCTAGATGCTCATTAGAATCCTTTGTGACTCTCACTCGCAGCGAAAGAAACTCCAATGCAAAGATAAAACCATTTGGCACTCAATTGCTTATAAACAAAGTTATGGACCAATTTGTAATTTTAACAAATTATAGGGACTTTAACCAAATTAAAGTTATCAATAGTCATTTAGTTATGTTTCATGTCCACATATCAATTTACAACTTCTTTCAATCATCCAAACTCATTCAATTGAACATCCAAATATTCAGTGACAGAAACGAAAGAAAACAAAACATCAAAAAGCATTAATTAACGAACTTAACTGCCAAGCATATTGATACACTTCAGCCCGTATCGATACGCAAATATCTCGTCAATTTCTCAAATTTCCAGTAGCACAAAAGGGTATCAATATGACCTCGTGTACCGGTATGATTTCTTGTTTTGCCCTTTAGCCGTATCGATACAGGCTACCCTGTACCGATATGGTATGCCTGGTTTGGCTATACTATACTGATACGATAGCCCACATATCAGTACACCTAGGCTTGTAGTGACATATTTTGCTGGTTTTACATGTCAAAACATATCAAATATCAATCCAACATGTTAACAAAGTATAAGCAATCACTTAGATCATGATTCTAAAGGCAAATAACACCAAGGCATGCTTTCAACATCAACACAACATATTTAGCAATCTATAGGCATGCTCCCTAAGCATAATATCCATTTAAGTGCCAAAAGGCAAACCAAACCAAATACCTGCAATTAAAGGCCATTTACAAGTCTATTAAGTTACTACACACTTGTGCCAAACCAGGGAGTTCACTACATATGCTCCCAAATTATCAAGGTAACCTCCCATTGCCAACTTATTACTATTTATTCGTTTAAAAACCATACTTGAGCTATGAGCGACACTTGGACTTCTTCACTTGCTTCCTTTATGCCCTTTCATTCTACTTTTCTGCATTGTGGTAAAAAGAGAGCATAAGTACATTTTCTTAGTGAGGGTTGCTCAAATCAAAACCAACCAACAATGCCTTTTAAAACCATTTATCAAATAAAAGTCTCTTACACAGCATGCTCATGCATTGATCCCAATGCAAATCTCAAAATAGGCTTCACATGCTTTAGCTTACAAACATGCTTCAAAATAGAATCTCATGTATAATGCCTACCCACTTAAGAAATTTTGTCCTCGAAATTTACCTGGTGGAAAAAGATAAGGGAAGTGCTTCTTCATGTCATCCTTCCTTCCCCACGTAGTTTCCTCGACACCCCGGTGTCGCCACAACACCTTAACCATCTCTATGGCCTTCCCACGAAGAACCTTGATGTACACATCCAAGATCTTAACCGGTTCCTCATCATAGGTCAAATCTGGATTCAATTTGACTTCTTCAATAGGCATAACATGCGACGAATCCGATCTATACTTCCAAAGCATGGATAACTGGAAGACATCATGTATCTTTTCTAACTCAAGCGGTAACCTCAACCTATAAGCCACCGGTCCAAACGCGTTCATGCAACTCATATGGTCCTATAAAAATGGACTCAACTTGCCCTTCCGACCAAACCTCATCACCTTTTTCCAAGGTGAGACTTTCAAAAACATCTTATCATCAACTTCATATTCAATCTCTTTACGCTTCTAATCTGCGTAAGATTTTTGACGATCCGAAGCCGCCTTCAACCGATCTCAAACAAGCTTTACCTTCTCCATTGTTCCTTTAAGCAAATCTAGCAAAGAAACTAACTTTTACCCCGCTTCCGCCCAACAAAGAAGCATTCTACACTTTCTACCATACAAGGCTTCATATGGAGCCATTTGTATACTTGCTTGATAGCTATTATTGTAAGCAAACTCCACCAAAGGCAATTGTTTCTCTCAAGAACCTTGGAAATCTATAACACAACACCGTAACATATCCTTAAGCACTTGGATAACTCGCTCAGACTGACCATCCGCTTGAGGATGATACAGGGTACTAAAATTGAGTCGTGTACACAAAGCTCTATGCAAACACTCCCAAAACCTTGATGTAAACCTCAGATCTCTATCCGAAACTATGGAATTAGGTACACCACATAACCTCACAACTTCCACAATGTACAACTCTACCAACGTATACGTAGTATGCACAGCTAAGAAATGCGCACACTTCGTAAGACGGTCTACAACAACCACAAATAGAGTTTTTCTTTGATGGGGTCAAAGGCAAACCCAACAAGCAATCCATCATAATCCTCTCCCATTTCCATTCTGGTATCTTTGAAGGTTGCAACAGCTCATAAGGAAACTAATGCTCTACTTTCACGTGCTGAGAAACCATACACTTACTCACAAAATCAGCAACATCCTTCTTCAACCCAACCCAATAGTACTCATCCTTCAATCCATGATACATCTTAGTACTACCAGGATGCATAGCAAAATGACTACTATGCGCCTCTGTCAGAATGGTTCACCTCAACTCAACATCATCCGGCACAACTATTCGACTCTTAAACACAAAACACCATCATCATTAAAACAAAAGTTCGTCGAATTACCATCGGCTATATCTTGAACATATGATACCAACGAATCATCAAGCACCTTCTTCTCTTCAATCAACTGAACCATGGAAGGTTCCATTTGCAACTCGGCTATCAATCCACCATCCCGCGACACACTCAATCCAACAAACATGGCTCTCAACTCCACAGCTACCTTCCGACTCAAAGCATCAGCCACAACATTGTCCTTACCAGTCAAAGATCATAAACATCAGAGATCAAACAGGGATCCAATTGAACAAATTACAACTTTAGGGACCAAATTGTAATTTCTGATATATATAAGGACTTAACCCAAATTAAAGTTACCAACTTGAAATTAATCAGGTTTCATGATTCTCTGTGAAATTTCAGCTCAAAAGGACTTCCCAAACTCATACAATTGCACAAACAAGATTCAGGACCAAAATGCAAACAATTCAAAACATATAACTGCCACTGTCAGCCCCAACGGTCAGCCGTTCTGAAACGGAGGACAGCCCGTTTCGAAACTCGGGGCCGTTCCGCAACGCGTACCGGAACGGGGTCGGGCAGTAGCATATCCGTTCCGGAACGGTGTTGCCCGTTTCGAACACCTGGGCTGCTTTGAGGCACCCGTTCCGAAACGGTAGGCACTGTTCCGAAACGGCCTGCACAAAATTCAGAATTTTACCTACTTTAACATGCAATTGACCAACCAATCATGCTCCAAATGCCACCAAACTTCACCAGCATGCAATTCAACATATATGAGACAGACTTGCATCAACAATTCATCCAAACATCAACATATGTGAAAAGCCCCAAATCTATAGGCATGCTTCCTACACAAGCAACCCTTCAAGCATAAACTTCCAATTCAAGCATATAATGGCCAACCACAAAAAAACCAGCATTCTCAACAACATTCAATATACTTAGGGAGTTCAAAACATCTCCCAAAACATACACATAGGTCCCCCATTGCCAAATTACCAAAAGCTAAATGTACTTAAGAAAACCTTCCATACTTTGAGCTTTACTTTCACTTAAATGCTTGCCTTCCTTGCTGCCCTCAAAGTACTTTAATGTTCTGCATTATTGATTTGAGAAAACAAAGAGAGAGCGTAAGCAAAAGCTTAGTGAGGAATGCTTAATAAAACCATTCAATAATGCATTTATAAAACACTTTATAAATCATGCTTCAAATCATCATTTACACATGCTCAAAAGCATACTTAAACATGCATCTCATGCTTCATATCATAACATGTCATATTGGCCACAAGTGATAAGTTCCATTTCTTTAAAAACAAGTTCATCAACTTTCACCCCAAGGACTTTTAAACACCTTGGCCCCAAGGACTTTTAAACACCTTGGCCCATGGACTTTTAACCACCATGGAAAGGACCACACAAGGACTTTTAACCACCTTTGTGTCCGTATCAAGTTTCACCCCAAGGACTTTTAAACACCTTGGCCCCAAGGACTTTTAAACACCTTGGCCCATGGACTTTTAACCACCATGGAAAGGACCACACAAGGACTTTTAACCACCTTTGTGTCCGTATCAAGAATCATCCAAGGACTTTTAACCACCTTGATGTTCTTAAATAAACGAGGCTCACTCAAGGATTTTTAACCACCTTAGTGACCTTAACCTTTGCAAAACATCACTTGCCAATATACATCATTATCATCAATTTATCCACTGTTTTAAAGCATTAAACCAAGCCATATTCATCATGCATTTAAAAGCATCAAACCACATTTAATCAATGCTCAAAAACAAGGAACTCTTACCTTGAGCTTCCTTCAACATATGGCTTACAAAAACAGCATTAACTGTAACGCCCCGGTTTTGGGCTCAGAAGTTTTGGGCGTTGACCGGTTCGGTCAAAGTGCTGATCGAATATATAAGAGTGAATTTAGGAAAGCCTAGTTCGGGTTGCATTAAAAATATGGAAAAATGTCCTAAAATCATCTTTTAATATAATTAAGTGAACTGTGAAATCAATTTTGGAAAATGAGGTTCGTAAGGTTGACATTTTGGCTAGTGACCAAAATGTAATTTTTGAAAGTTCGGTGACAGTTTTATAAAGGATTGAAACTTTGAATCTTTAAGGAGCTAATATTCCAAAAAGAGTTTCTCCAGATTTTTCTAAGATATTTTAAGGCTTTATTCTGATTTTAAAGTTTATGAAATGTGGAGGGAAATCATTTTATCATTTTATAACTAACTTTTCTATTTTCTCTCAATTTTCCTTTTCTCTCATTTTCTCTCAACCCAAACACATTCTCCAGATTTTCTTCTTTGATTTTGTCAATCTAAATCACTCATTTCAACTCTCATTTGATTCCTAATCATCTCATCAACAAAACCTCTCAATTTGCAAGTTGTTTCATCAAGCTTTTTGGCTCTAAAAAGGAGAAACTCAAGTTTGGAGGTAAGAACGTCCTTCTTGTAACGCCCCGGTTTTGGGCTTAGAAGTTTTGGGCGTTGACCGGTTTGGTCAAAGTCCTGTTCGAATCTTAAGAGGTAAAATTAGGAAAGCCTAGTTCGGGTTGCATTAAAAATATGGAAAAATGTTCTAAAATCATCTTTTAATATAATTAGATGAACTGTGAAATCAATTTTGGAAAATGAGCTTTGGAAGGTTGATATTTTGGCTAGTGACCAAAATGTAATCAGGGAAAGAGTTAAGTATGAGTGGACAGAAGCGAGACAGCAGGCTTTTGAGAAGCTGAAGGCGGCTTTGACGCAAGCTCCTATCTTGATTCAGCCTGAATCAGGGAAAGAGTTTGTGGTTTACAGTGATGCATCTTATGTTGGTTTGGGGTGTGTGCTGATGCAGGAGGGTAAGGTGGTGGCTTATGCATCGCGGCAGTTGAAAGTGCATGAGCGCAATTACCCTACGCACGATATTGAGCTGGCTGCAGTGGTTTTTGCTCTGAAGATCTGGAGGCAATCTCTGTATGGTGAGAAGTGTACTGTGTACACAGATCACAAGAGTTTGAGGTATCTGATGTCTCAGAAGGAGTTGAATCTTAGGCAGCGGCGTTGGTTGGAGTTGCTCAAGGATTATGATCTGACGATTGAGTATCATCCTGGAAAAGCTAATGTTGTTGCTGATGCCTTGAGTAGGAAGGTAGCTGTTGAGTTGAGAGCCATGTTTGCTAGCTTGAGCATATCGCGTGATGGTGGTCTTGTGGCTGAGTTACAAGTGAAGCCATCTTTGGTTCAGATGATCAAGGATAAGCAGTTGTTGGATGATTCCTTGGTGTCTCATGTTCAGGATATCGCGGAGGGTAGACCTTCGGATTTCTGTTTCAATGATGATGGTGTGCTGTGTTTTGGTAGTCGGATAGTTGTGCCCAATGATGCTGAGTTGAGGCGTGCTATTCTGACTGAAGGTCATAGTAGTCCTTTTGCTATGCACCCTGGTAGTACTAAAATGTATCGTGATCTTCGTGATGAGTACTATTGGGTTGGTTTGAAGAAGGATGTTGCGGAGTTCGTGAGCAAGTGTTTGGTGTGTCAGCGAGTTAAGGCTGAGCATCAGTTTCCTTCTGGTTTGTTGCAACCGTTGAAAATCCCTGAATGGAAGTGGGAGAGGGTTACCATGGATTTTGTATCTGGTTTACCTTTGTCACCATCGAAAAAGAATTCGGTCTGGGTGATTGTGGATCGCCTGACGAAGTGTGCACATTTCTTGCCTGTGCATACCACGTTTTCTTTGGATAAGCTGGCAGAGCTGTACATTGCTGAGATTGTGAGGCTGCATGGTGTGCCTAAGTCGATTGTGTCGGATAGGGATCCGAGGTTCACATCGCGTTTCTGGCAGTGTTTGCATCAAGCTCTGGGTACAAGGTTGCATTTCAGTACATCCTATCATCCTCAGTCGGATGGTCAGTCTGAGCGAGTTATCCAGATTTTGGAGGATATGTTGAGGTGCTGCGTGATTGAGTTCCAAGGTTCTTGGGAGAAGCATCTGCCTTTGGTTGAGTTTGCTTATAACAACAGTTATCAGGCGAGCATACAGATGGCACCTTATGAGGCTTTGTACGGGAGGAAGTGTAGGACTCCTCTTTGTTGGGCTGAAACTGGTCAAAAGTTGGTTTCGATGCCGGCTTTGTTGAAAGGGACCACAGAGAAGGTGAAGCTCATTTGAGAACGGTTAAAGGCTGCTTCTGATCGGCAGAAGTCTTACGCGGATTTGAAGCGTAAGGAGATAGAATATGCGGTGGGTGACCGTGTGTTCTTGAAGGTTTCGCCTTGGAAGAAGGTGATGAGGTTTGGCCGGAAGGGCAAGTTGAGCCCTAGATACATTGGACCATATGAGGTGGTTGAGCGTGTGGGTCCTGTTGCGTATCGGTTGAGGTTACCTCAGGAGTTGGAGAAGATTCATGATGTGTTTCATGTTTCTATGCTCCGGAAGTATAGATCTGATCCTTCGCATGTGATGCCTGTGGAGGAAGTGGTTTTGAATCCGGATTTGACCTATGATGAGGAACCGGTGAAGGTTTTGGATTCGGATAGCAAGGTTCTTCGTGGCAAGACCATTGAGTTGGTGAAGGTGCTGTGGAAGCATCGCGGTGTTGAGGAAGCCACGTGGGAGCGGAAGGAAGACATGCTGAAGCAGTTTCCTTATCTCTTTCCTTCAGGTAAATTTCGAGGACGAAATTTCTTAAGGGGGGGAGAGTTGTAACGCCCCGGTTTTGGGCTTAGAAGTTTTGGGCGTTGACCGGTTTGGTCAAAGTCCTGTTCGAATCTTAAGAGGTAAAATTAGGAAAGCCTAGTTCGGGTTGCATTAAAAATATGGAAAAATGTTCTAAAATCATCTTTTAATATAATTAGATGAACTGTGAAATCAATTTTGGAAAATGAGTTTTGGAAGGTTGATATTTTGGCTAGTGACCAAAATGTAATTTTCGCAAGTTTGGTGGCTGTTTTATAAAGAGTTGAAACTTTGAATCTTTAAGGAGCTATTAATCCAAAAGTGTTTTCTCCAGATTTTTCTAAGATATTTTGGGTTATAATCTGATTTTAAAACATATTAGAAGTGGAGGGAAAATTCATTTGGCATTTTCTCAACTAACTTCTCATTTTCTTTCTCTCTTTTTCTCTCAACCCAAACACTCCATTTCCAGAGTTTTGTTTCTGTTTTTCTCACTTAAATCCCTCCATTCAACTCTCATTTGATTGCAAATCATTGTATCTTCAAAACCTCTTCAATTGCTACAAGTTTCATCAAGGATTTTCATTCCAAAAAGTGGAGAATCACAAGTTTGGAGGTAAGAACGTCCTTCTCCTCTAAACTATCAGTTCTTTACTGAAATTCCCAAGTTATCAACTCTTGATTGATGTTTAATTAAAGGCTTTTGAGTTTGGAATTGTATCTTGGCTTATAATGCAAGATTTGATGGTTTTTCATGATTTCCGTTAGATCTGATTGATCTGTGATTTAAGATGTGTTTTTGATGTTAAATGAACTCTAAATTGATAAGGAAATGAGTTTTGATTGATGCAATCCCGGATAGGTTGTGTTTCCTAAGTTTAGCTTAAGTTTCTTGGATGTTTTTGTGGTGATCTTGTGGATCTGTTGTTGCTGGAGGTATAAGGATGTTAATAGGTTGTTTTTAGATGTTATATGGTGATGTTGGATGTTAGGTTTTGCTGGTTTATGGCTGGGCTTTGTTTAGAAGTGGTTTGGATGCATTTTCGGTTGTGTTTGGTGGCCGAAAATGGAGGTTGAATGAGAGCAGCGAGTTTGAGTGCTTTCATTGAAGCTTTTGAGGCTTGATGATGCATTAAACCTCTGCTTTAATGTGTTTAATCAGGGGAGGCATCTTTGGATCCAAGAGTTGTTGATCCGGAAGCTTGAATTCGTGCTTCGGCAAGTGGCGAAGTGGAATCGGTGAGTGAAAATGGGTTTTCGGCTTTGAAATCAATGTCTTGGGAGCTTAGTTTAAGTCTAAACAACTTTGCTAAGCTCGAGCGTAAGTTTTCGGAATTTCTCTCTAGTGGTGGCCATGATTTTGTTGTGATGCGAAATGATAATTTGCATGTTTTACATACTGTTTTGGAAGCATGTTTTAGCATGGTTTTTGCTGTTGATGTAAGCCATATGTTGAAGGTAACTCTAGGTAGGAGTTCTTTGTTTTTGTACATTGAAAGGATGTGGTTTAATGCTTTGAAATGCATGATGAATATGGCTTGGTTTTATGCTTAAAAACAGTGATGTAAGTGATGAAAATGATGTATATTGGCAAGTGAGGTTTTAAAATGTTAAGGTCACTAAGGTGGTTAAAAGTCCTTGAGTGAGCCTTGTTGCTTATGAACATCAAGGTGGTTAAAAGTCCTTGAATGGTTCATGTTGTGGACACTAAGGTGGTTAAAAGTCCTTAGGTGATCCTTTTCTATGGTGTTTAAAAGTCCATAGGCCAAGGTGTTTAAAAGTCCTTGGGATCAAGGTGTTTAAAAGTCCTTGATGTGTTACTTCATGGTGTTTAAAAGTCCATGGCCAAGGTGTTTAAAAGTCCTTGGGATCAAGGTGTTTAAAAGTCCTTGATGTGTTACTTCATGGTGTTTAAAAGTCCATGGCCAAGGTGTTTAAAAGTCATTGGGAAGTTGATGAACTTGTTTTAAGAAATGAAATGTATCACTTGAGCCAATATGACATGTTAAGAATGTAAGAAGCATGAGATGCTTGTTTTGATATAAGATATGAAGCATGAGATTGCTTGTTTTAAAGTATGCTTTGAGCATGTGCATAGGTTGACTTTAAGCATGATTTATAAATGGTTTTAATTGCATTATTGAATTGTTTTTATTGAGCATGCCTCACTAAGCTTTTGCTTACGCTCTCTTCGTTTTCTTAATTCAATAATGCAGAGCATTAGAGTAACTTGAGGGCAGCAAGAAAGGTCAAGCGATCAAGTTCAAGTGAAGCTCAATGTATGAAGGTTTTATAAGTACATTTTAGCTTTTATGTGATTTGGCAATGGGGGACCATTGTGTATGTTTTGGGAGGTGTCGGAGACTCCCTAAGTATGTTAAATGTTGATGTGTTTGCTGGCTTTTGAATTGGAACCTTATATGCTTGTTTTGGAAGTTTGGTGTTGAATAGCTAGCTTGTGTAGGAAGCATGCCATTAGAATTGGGGCTTTTTGCTTATGATGATGTTTAGTTGAATTGTTAGTGCTAATATGTTCCTTATATGTTGAATTGCATGTTTGCAAAGTTTGGTAGCATTTGGAGCATGATTGGTTGTGTAATTGCATGTTTAAAGTTGTGTTTTGGAGTAATCTGGGCAGGGTGTTTCGGAACAGCACCTACCGTTTCGGAACGGGTGCCTTAATCGTGCCCAGGCGTCCGAAACGGGAAGGGCCGTTCCTAAACGGAAAAGCCTCTGCCAGACCCCCGTTTCGAAACGGGCTATGCCTGTTTCGGAACGTCCCCGCGTTTCGGAACGGGCTGTCTCCCGTTTCGGAACGGTCGACCGTTGGGGGCTGACATTGGCAGTTATGTGTTTTGAATTGTTTGCGTTCTGGTCCTGAAACTTGTTTGTGCAATTGTATGAGTTTGGGAAGTCCTTTTGAGCTGAAATTTCACAGAGAAGCATGAAACCTGATTAATTTCAAGTTGGTAACTTTAATTTGGACTAAGTCCTTTAATTTGTCAGAATTTACAATTTGGTCCCCAAAGTTGTAAATTGTTCAATTGAGTCCCTGTTTGATCTCTGATGTTTGTGATCTTTTGGTATGATGTTTGTGTGATCACCATTAGGCTTAATGTGCATCTAGACAAGTTTTAAAAAGAAAAAAAAAGGTCGTTAATCAAGGTTGACTTTCGGGTTGACTTTGATTTTCCCCGTGTGACTTTCTTAATTCGGGTCTACCGTCTAGGCCGGGTTAAGGGGGTTACACTTCTCCTCTGAACTTCAAGTTCTTTATTGAAATTACCAAGTTCTCAATCCTTGATTTATGATTTGTTAAAGGCTTTTCAATTGAAATCTTGATTTTGGCTAAAATGCAAGATTTGGTGATTTTGGTGGAATTTTCGTATGATCTGTTTAAGCAGGGTTTTGAAGTGTCAAAATGATGTTAAATGAATGCTAAATTGATTAGAAGTTGAGGTTTAATTAATGCAATCCCGGATAGGTTGAATTTCCTAAGTTTTGCTTGAGTTTTTGGTTGTTTTTGGAGTGTTTTGGTGATCTATTATACCTAGAGGTATAAGGACGTGTTTGTGATTATTTTGGATGTTAATTGATGTTTAAAAGTGGTTAGAAGTGATGGATCTTGGCTGGGTTAAGTTTTGGAAGTGTTTGGAGGTGATTTCGGTTGTGTTTGGTAGCCGAATTGTTGGATTTGTGATGAGCAACGAGTTGTGTTGTGTTGCTGGTGTTTTTAATGCATAATGATGCATTGATCTTCTGTTGTTGTGTGCTTGAAACAGGGGAGTTTGATCCGTGAGCTTTAGAGGTGTTGCGGAAGGTTTCGGATGCTTGGAAGGCTTGTTGGCTAGCCTTGTTTTGGTTATCGGTGAGTGAAGTTGGGTTTTCAGCTTTTGAACCAAGGTTTGAAGGTTTTTGGGAGCTTAGTGTAAGTCTAAACAACTTTGCTAAGCTCAAGAGTAAGTGAATGGATTTTCGCTCTTGAATTATGATTGTGAAATTGGCTTTTAAGCAATTGTGGTTGATGATTGAAATGCATGTGTTTTGCATGGTTTAAATCTGTTTTGAAAGCATATTTTAGCATGGTTTAATGCTGGTTTTGAAAGCCATATGTGAAGGATGCTCAAGGTAAGAGATCCTTGGTTTTATACATTGAAAATGTGGTTTTGATGCATGGTGTTGCATGTTGTTCAATGGCTTTGTTTAATGCTTTAAAACAGTGAATTAATGTTGGTAAATGATGGTTTTTGCATTATGGTTATGCATGTGAAACATTGGACTAATGTGGTAAGGTGGTTATATTGGCAAGTGATGTAAGTGGTTCTTGGTTCTTTGATCGGATATAGTTAGCCGGCTATAGGATTGGGTGCACCGTGAATTAAGTCGCCTTGGAGGTGGAGTGGTCAAGAGTGCACCGGTAAACTCCCTTCAAGTATCCTAACGAGATGGTTGAGGTCATAATGGAGGTGTTGCCCATTCGAGGACCTTGGTTGAGCAAAGGTTATATGGTGTTTAAAAGTCCATATGTGGGAACCTTGTGCTTGTTGAGATCACAATGGTGGTGTTAAGTCCATGTGTGGATCTTGTGTAGGGTGTCCCTGATCTCGTTAGTGATGTTATACAACTACCAATCGGTGAATGCAAAGGTTGTATGGTGTTTGAAAGTCCATACACGGGAACCTTGTGCATGTCAAGGTTGTATGGTGTTTGAAAGTCCATACATGGGAACCTTGGGGAAAAGTTGAGGTTGTATGGTGTTTGAAAGTCCATACATGGGAACCTCGGGAAAGCTAAGGTTGTATGGTGTTTAAAAGTCCATACATGGGAACCTTAGGATGTTGAGGTCAAATGGTGTTTAAAAGTCCATTTGGGAGACCTTGGATTGGTAGGGTGTATGGAGCGTAGGGACAACGCTCGGAATCCGCGTATCCGATTGGGTGTTGAGTTGAAAAGTGAATGTGGTTGATCACTTGAAGGCCAATATGATGTTCTTGATTGTGATGAAGCATGGGATGCTTGAAATGATGCATAATTGCATGTGAAGCATGAGATGCTTGAAAAGATGCATGGTTGCATGGAAAGTGTATAATGCTTGTGAATGCATGTTTACTTGTTAAGTTGAACAAGTGTTGATTATCATTTGGAAAATGATGTATGTGAGCATGAAATATCTTTAGTGCATTGGAGTCTTGTTAAGACTTCTTTTTAAAGGCATGTGATGATGATGTTGTGGTTCATATATGTTGCCTTTGGTTTAATGCATGTGTTGGTTGGTTTGTGAAATGGTTTTAAAAGATTCTTGCTTGAATTGGCTTTCAAGTTTAAGAAAGGTATGTTGTGAAATGGGAGTGTTTTCCAAGGTTTTGTTTTAGCTTGCATATGGTGTTTATGCATGGTTTGGCTAAATGGATGATTTTGTAAGTTGTGCTTTGAAAAGGTTTACTTAGCATGCTAAGCTAAGGGTTGGTTTTCATGTATGTGCAATGCATGGTTTTGAGCTTGTTGTTGAAAAGGGGTTTTCAAACACGGCTTTGGTAAACAAATCGAGTTTGTTTTAAAAGTGATTTATGACCCGCTGCATTGATGGTGTTTTGGTTTTGAGCATACCTCACTAAGCATTATGTGCTTACGCTCCTTTTTGTCCGTCAATGCAGATTCTTGAAGTTTGGACAGCAAGGAGCAAGGGATTCAAGGTGGACTCCACTTGAGATGTATGTCTCGGTGAATAGTTATAGTTAATAAAGGCAATGGGGTAGAATCTCTCGGGTTTTTGTGTATGTGTTCGTTTATGTTTGGACAAGGATGTTTTTATGTTGATGATGTTGTTGGATCATGTTTCGGTTTTAATGAGATTGATTTGGAAGGTTTGTGCCTAAATGGTTGCTTGTGTAGGAAGTATGCCTTTAGAATTGGGGCTTTTCATGTATGATGTTATATTGATGAATTGTTGATGCAAGTATGTCCCATTTATGTTGAGTTGCATGTTGGTAAAGTTTGGAGGCTTTAGGAGTATGATTGGATGGCCAATTATGTGTTTGAGTGAGCAAAATGCAGCAATCTGGGCAAGGCGTTTCGGAACAGTTGACACCGTTTCGGAACGGGTGCCCTGCATAAACCCAGGCGTCCGAAACGGGTGCCACCGTTCCGGAACGGGTTGGCTACTGCCAGTCCCCCATTGCGGTACGCGTTGCGGAACGGCCCCGTGTTTCGAAACGGGCTCTGCCAGTTTCGGAACGGGTGACCGTTGGGGACTGACATGGGCGGTTAAATGTTTCAGAATGTTTGCATTTTGGTCCTGAAACTTGTTTGTGCAATTGTATGAGTTTGGGTTGTCCGTTTGAGCTGAAATTTGGCAGAGAAGCATGAAACATGATTAATTTTAAGTTGGTAACTTAAAATCTGGTTAAGTCCTTAAGGTTTTCAGAATTTACAATTTGGTCCCTAAAGTTGTAAATTGTTCAATTGGGTCCCTGTTTGATCTCTGATGTTTGTGGTCTTTGAGTATGATGTTTGTGTGTTCACATCTAGGGTTAATGAGCATCTAGACAAGATTAAAAAGGAAAAAAAAGGGTCGTTAATCAAGGTTGACTTTCGGGTTGACTTTGGTTTTCCCCGTGTAATCTTCTTAATTCGGGTCAACCGTCTACCCCGGGTTAAGGGGGTTACATTAACCATGCTAAATCATGCTTTCAAAACAGAGTTTAAAACATGCAATAAACCACATTGCACAACAATCAAATCATGGCCACCACTAGAGAGTATTTCCGAAAACTTACACTTGAGCTTAGCAAAGTTGTTTAGACTTAAACTAAGCTCCCAAGACATTGGTTTCAAAGCCGAAAACCCAATTTCACTCACCGATTCCACTTCGCCTCTTGCCGAAGCACCAAAACAAGCCTCCGGATCACCACCACTTGGATCCAAAGATGACTCCCCTGTTTTAACACATCAAAACAGTAGATTAATGCATCATCATGCATTAATATCCTCAATGAAAGCACCTAAACTCGCTGCTCTCATCCACACTCCATTTTCGGCCACCAAACACAACCGAAAATGCATTCAAACCACTTCTCAACAAAGCCCAGCCACTAACCATGAAAACCTAACATCCTTTAACATCATTTAACATCTAAAAAGAACCTAATAACATCCTTATACCTCCAGCAACACCAGATCCACAAGATCACCTCAAAAACAACCAAGAATCACAAGCTAAACTTAGGAAACCCAACCTATCCGGGATTGCATCAATCAAAACTCAATTCCTTATCAATTTAGAGTTCAAATAACATCAAAAACACATCTCAAATCACAGATTTAACAGATCAAACGAAAATCATCAAAAATCACCAAATCTTGCATTATAAGCCAAGATCCATTTCACAACTTAAAAGCCTTTAATAAAACATCAATTAAGGATTGAAAACTTAGGAATTTCAGTAAAGAACTGATAGTTTAGAGGAGAAGGACGTTCTTACCTCCAAACTTGAGTTTCTCCTTTTTTGGAATCAAAAACCTTGATGAATCAAGTAGCAAATGATGAGGTTTTGTAGATATGATGATTAGGAATCAAAAGAGAGTTGAAAGGAGAGATTTAGGTGAGAAAATCAGAAACAATTCGCTGGAAAGAAAGTGTTTGGGTTGAGAGAAAATGAGAGAAAAGAAAATAGGAAGTTAGTTATCAAAATGGCCAAAATGGCTTTCCCTCCTCTTTTGATATGTTTTAAAATCAGAATATAGCTTAAAATATCTTAGAAAAATCTGGAGAAACTACTTTTGCAATAATAGCTCCTTAAAGATTCAAAGTTTCAACCCTTTCTAAAACAGTCACAAAACTTTCAAAAATTACATTTTGGTCACTAGCCAAAATGTCACCCTTCCAAAACTCATTTTCCAAAATTGATTTCACAATTCACTTAATTATATTAAAAGATGATTTTAGAACATTTTTCCATATTTTTAATGCAACCCGAACTAGGCTTTCCTAAATTCACCCTTTTAGATTCGAACAGCACTTTGACCAAACCGGTCAACGCCCAAAACTTCTAAGCCCAAAACCGGGGCGTTACAACCAGGGTGACAGTCTATTGTCAAGTCGTAATCCTTAAGCAACTCCAACCATCTCCATTGCCTAAGATTCAAATTTCTGAGACATTAAATACTTTAAATTTTTATGATCCGTATACACCACACACTTTTCTCCATAAAAGGTAATGTCTCCAAATCTTCAACGCAAACACAACAACAGTCAACTCAATATCATGCGTAGGATAATTACGCCCATGCACCTTCAATTGCCTAGATGCATACGCCACAACTCTTCCGTCTTGCATCAACACACACCCTAATCCCACATAGGATGCATCACTAAAAATCAAAAACTCTTTACCCGATTCAGGTTGAATCAAGATCGGAGCTCGTGTCAAAACTTCCTTTAACTTCTCAAAAGCTTGTTGCCGCATCTCCATCCACTCAAACTTAATATCTTTTTGCAACAACTTCGTCAAAGGAGCAGCAACCTTAGGAAAACCATCCACAAACCGTCGATAATAACCTACTAAGCCCAAGAAACTATAAACCTCCGACACCGATTTAGGTTGTTTCCAATTCACAACCGCCTCAACTTTTTGCAGATCCACACAAATTCCTTCCGCCGACACAATATGACCAAGGAACACCGCTTCCTTAATCCAAAATTCACATGTTGTGCGTGATAAGTGCTTCGCAATTGGTGCAAGTGTACACGTCACAAGTTATTATATAGAAAGTACCGTCTCAACAAGGATTGGTGCTACTTTAGGAATCTACTTTCTCACACTGAAAATAAAAACACAAGTTTGGTAATGTTAGGAGTTCTAATTAACAAGTAAAATAAAAGCAATTAAATAAAAGAATATGTAATCAAATGAGAGACAATAGGTTGGGTTATCGTGAGTTTGAGGAGTGATATTTGAACCGATCATCTTGGAAAATGAGTGCAGCAACAACTCGGTTTCTGTGGCAACCAACACTTTTTGAGTTGTCGTGGCAACTAGCACAATTTGGGTTGCCTGGGCATCTAGTAGAATGGTTACTTGGGCAACTGACTGGGTAACTGGGCGGAAACCTTCAAGTTTCGGCAGAGCGTTCTTCAATGGTTCCTCATTATCCCTATGTTGAAACTCTAGTTGATTTGTGCATGCCTTGATAATTCATCCGTGTGTGAATCAGGGGTGAACAACAACTGATCTTGCGCTCTTCTTAGCCGTTGAAATACTAATTTATTCCTAAGATGGATCAGTCTTCACTATTGCTTGATCGAATAAAAACCATGTTCATTCGTTTCTTGAATCTAACTCTCCTGATATTAACTAAATAGATGGTTCACGAGATCCTCTCCCAAATCACTCGCAAACAAGATTAAAAAACAAGAATGAACAAAACTTGAATTAAAAGTGCAAACTCTATTACCCAAACAAAATCCAACCGTTTCTCACAACTACAAAACACAATAACCCTAGACAAATAGATTTAGTTCATGGCTAGGTTCCAAAGAAACACAAAACAAAGTTTTCCTATAATAAACCTAATCGAAACAAGAAGGAAAAGATGAAGAAGTCGACCAACCTCTAGGATTTCACTCTTCAATTGAACCTACAGAGACTTGTGGCTTGGCTTTTCTTAAATAGGAGATGGCTAGGTCTTTCTTGAGGAGGAAGTTAAGTTGGAATTGTAACCCCCTTAGCCCGACCTAGACGTTTAACCTGAACTACGAAGATTACATGGGGAAAACCAAAGTCAACCCGAAAGTCAACCTTGATTAACGACCTTTTTTTTTCTTTTTAACTTCTCTAGGTGCTCAATATTAACAAGCTGTAAGCATCGCCTTGTAGCAAAGAAACTGCGCATCCCAGCTTGCACAAATCATTACAGCCCATCTGATCCATAATGTGGATCGTACTCGCTAACCAGGCCTCAGACGCCTCCGGAGACATACCAAAGAACTCTACAGCTCCCAAGTTCCTCAACCTCTCTAAAGGTAAGCCCACCTGCACAGCTGTAGGGGCCTGTACATGCACTCCGGCAACAGCAGCCTGAAACGCTCCGGTGATCGCCTGAACCAGTGGCGCCAAATCACCCAAACCAGGACCAGCTTGTCCTTGTTGCGCCTGCTCCCCACCTCCAGGTGGTGGCGGAGGAGGTAGATCTCCACAAGGAGGGACATCAGCCCCTTGCTCAGCCTGGTTACCCTGCTCAGCTGCAGGCACTACCGTATTCGATCTTAACTCTCTTCTTGGACCCATAGTGCTATTTAAACAAGACATAACAACAAAACAAGTCAAATCATTTAGGCCAGGTGCAAGCAAGAATCCAAGTCTTCAAAACATTTGATTAGTGTAATAAGGCAATGGGTACCCAATTTCTCCCACAGAGCATAACATACATGAAACATCATGCTCGCATACTTTTCATCATCACAAAATCAGCACATAACCACATAACATTATCATCACACAATCATATTCATTCCACATGCAGTTCGCATCAATCAAGCATGGCATAAGGTTCAAAATTCAACCAATAGCATGCTTTTCAAACATCATACTTCAACACATATCAATTTCACATACCAACATCCCCAATTCTTTCGTAACCTGGCTCTGATACCAACAAATGAAACCCCCTTAGCCCGAACTAGACTTTTAACCTGAACTACGAAGATTACACGGGGAAAACTAAAGTCAACCCAAAAGTTAACCTTGATTAACGACCCTTTTTTTCTTTTTAACTTCTCTAGATGCTCAATATTAACCAAAATGTTTAGAAAATTAATTTAGCAGAAGCGACACAGCGAACGGAACCCGAATAGGGACTCAATTGAATACAATCATCTTTCAGGGACTAAAACGTAAATTTTCATAATTTTAAGGACTAAATGAGTTTCAATGTTACCAATCCAAAATTAATCATATAACATGTCGTGAGGTCAAATTTTAACTCAAACGGATCATTCAAACTCATTGAATTAAGCAACCAACATTTAGGGACCAAAATGCAAGAAATAGAAACACAGAACAGTTCAAAATTCAAACCCAACGGTCAGGTGTTTCGATACGGATGGCCCTGTACCGATACGGTAGTTTTGAAATAGTGTTGACTGTTTCGATAGTCGGGTGCGTTCCGAGACCCGTATCGAAATACCCCCTTCTAGTAGTAAAATCGTTTCGATACGTCCTCACCCGTTCCGAAACCTCAGAGCCATTATAGGCCCCTGTTCCTAAATAGGCAAGGGCGTTCCGATACGCCTTGCCCTGCAACAGTATATTTTGCTGGTTTTTCATATGCTTATACACCTTCAAATCATTCCCGAGACATGCCACATCATACATACAACATGGATACATATCAACAATCATCAATTCGAGGCATTAGCTATAACATGGCAACCAACATGCAAATATAGGTACTAAAGGCTTCCTACCTAGTCCACTAAAGCAATAACAATCCAAAACCTTCATCCATAACCAAAATCAAACCATAAAGGCCAATTACATCTCAAAAGTAACTATCAAACATGCCCAAAGAAAAGGGAAAACATTCTCAACCATGCAATAGCATAAACCCCACCTATTGCCTTTTATTACACTGGAGTAAAGCCACATACTTTGCAAGCTTGGATTCCTCTTGCTTACTTTCTGCCTTCAAAGCCTAGTTTTCTGCATTGATGAAACAAAAGAGCGTAAGCACAAAGCTTAGTGAGGGCCGCTAAATAACATTCATCAATGCATGTCTCACATTTTGTAAAACCAATACTTTACATCTCATGCCATTTTATAAAACATGTCTTCTCAAGACCTCAATGCACCTTCTAACCACATGCACAAATGCACCATTTTATAACGGCTAATAAACCTTTGCTCATGCTTTAACAAGCATCTCATGCATTCTTGCATCCTACACAAATATCTCATGCATCCTTGCATCATATACAAGCATCTCATGCTTCCATTATTCATTTACATAATATTGGATCACAAGTGATAATCCATAAACCAAATCAGCACAAGACACAATCGGATATGCGAATTACAAGCATTGTCCCTCACGCTTCATACACTCTACCGGACTACACAAGGTGGAGATTAATGGCACAATCACAACCCCTCAACACCCGTGATGGAGATTAATGGCACATTCACAGCCCCTCAACATCACTCATCGATAGTTGTATAATTCACCTAACGAGAGTATGGGACACATACGTAAGACTCACACACGGGACTATCCATTCACCGTTGTGATCTTAACCTCAATCGTTAGGGTACTTGGATGGAGATTACGACACAATCACAACCCCTCGACATCCAAGGCGACTTTATTTACGGTGCACCCAATCCTATAGCCGGCTAAATATATCCGATTAAAGTAACCAAAAACCATTTTCATCACTTGCCAATATAATCATTTATCCTCATTAACTCACTGTTTTTCAAGCATAACCATAATGCCATTTCCACAAGCACATATGCTTAACATCATATGCATAACCATATGAAATACCAAGGATCACTTACCTAGTGTATCCTTAACATTATGGCATTAAAATCCAGCATTTAAACCATGCTTAAAACAGTAAACAAAACCACATTTATGTCAAGTGTATTTTCATCAAATCATAGCACATTTCTAATAGAGATTTCCGAACCACTTACTCTTGAGCTTAGCTAAGTGTATCAAACTTAAACATATCTCCCAAGATCACGCTCAAAGCATTACAAAGCAAGAAATTGCTTTTCCACTCACCGCTACGCGAAGCCTTGCTCGCCGACATGAAAATTACTCTTCTGGAGCCTCCAACAACACCTCGCTTGCTTCCGGATCAAGATCCCATGTTTTCAAATCAACAAAACAGACATCTAAATGCATTAAAATGCATTCTAACACCAACAACAATTCACAACATGTTGCTTACCCAAACTACACCAAATTACCCATCCATAACAACCGAAAACTCAATTGATTACTTCCTAAGCCAAGCCCAGCCAACATACATCACTTCCAAACAATCATCAACATCAAAACACATCTAAAAAGCAACTTAACTCATCCTTATGCCTCCAGCAAGCAAGATTCCACCATTTCACCCCAAAATCTCACTTAAAACTACCAAGAAACTAAAGGATCTCAAGGATTTCGGGATCTACATTATCAACACTTTATTTTAACATATAAATCAACTTTGAAATCATTTGAATTCAACACAAAATAGAGCCCAACACATCAAGTCCGAAAATTAAGATTTTAACTATAATTTCACAAGATTTTGATCCCAATCAAAACTATAATGAAAACTCAACCAAAAATAGTATTTAGAAGCCAAATATCTTGGGAATTTCAATAAAGAACTTAGATTAGAGGTTGAGAACGAGATTTACTTCCAATCCTTGCTTTTCTCAATGAATGACAAGTTTTCCTTAGTGAAATTTTGAAGAACTAAGAGAGATTTCTTGAAAATGATTTAGGAAATGTTGAGAGAGTTTTTGGATGTAAGAATTCTGGAAAAAGATGAGTGAATTTGTGTCTGGTTGAAAATGAGAAAGATTTTGGTAGTTACGTAATTGAAATCCATTAACTACCTTTTAATTATTTTAATATAAATCCAAATAAAATCATTTAATTAAAAACCCTTTTAAAACACATGTCACATTAAGAAGAGGTCAAATTGACTTAAAGCCCCCTAAAGATTCTAAGATTTTGGCCTCCACCTTAAAAATCACATTTCCCAGTTTTTAAACTTTACAATTTGGTCACTACCCAAAATGTCCATTTTCCAAAACCCTTTTTGTAAAATTGATTTGACCAACCTCTTAAATATATTTTTAGAGGATTTTAGCATTTTTTATAACATTTTTATGCTATCTCGATCCTTGATTTCCAAAAATCACCTTATGCGATTCGAACCGTTCTCGACCGGTCCGATCTGATGCCTAAAACATCTAGGCCCAAAACCAGGGTGCTACAACTCTCCCCCACTTAAGAAATTTCGTCCTCGAAATTCTTACCTGAAGGAAAGAGACGTGGAAACTTTTTCAGTATGTCCGCTTTGCTTTCCCACGTGGCCTCCTCAACTCCTCGGTGTCGCCACAACACCTTCACAAGCTCTATCATCTTACCATGAAGAACTTTGCTACTCACATCCAGAACCTTCACTGGTTCCTCATCATACGACAGATCCAGATTCAACTATATCTCCTCAACAGGCATCACATGCGAAGGATCCGATCTGTACCTCCTCAACATGGAGACATGAAACACATCATGTATGTTCTCCAATTCCGCAGGCAATCTCAACCGATATGCCACAGGACCAATACGCTCCAAAATCTCTTAAGGTCTAATGAACCTTGGGCTCAGCTTACCCTTACGCCCAAATCTCATCACCTTCTTCCAAGGTGACACCTTCAAAAACACACGTTCGCCAACCGCGAACTCAATTTCCTTACGCTTCAAGTCCGCATAAGACTTTTGCCTATCCGATGCTGCCTTTAAATGCTCACAAATGAGCTTCACCTTCTCGGTGGTTCCCTTTAGCATAGTCGGCATTGAAATCAACTTTTGCCCAGCTTCTGCCCAATAGAGAGGGGTTCTACATCTTCTCCCATACAAAGCCTCATATGGAGCCATTTGAATACTCGCCTGGTAACTATTATTATATGCAAACTCAACCAATGGCAAGTGCTTCTCCCAAGAACCCTGAAAATCTATCACACAGCACCTCAACATGTCCTCCTGCACTTGAATCATGCGCTTCGACTGTCCATCCGTCTGAGGATGATAAGAAGTGCTGAAGTTCAACCGTGTACCCAAGGCTTGATGCAAACATTCCCAAAATCGTGTTGTGAACCTCGGATCCCTATCCGACACAATGGACTTTGGCACACCGTGCAACCGTAAAATCTCAGCTATGTACAACTCAGCCAACTTATCCAAGGTATACGTAGTATGCACAGGCAGAAAATGTGCACACTTCATGAGCTGATCCACAATCACCCAAACAGATTTCTTCTTTGACGGTGACAAAGGCAATCCAGACACAAAATCCATGGTTATTCTCTCCCACTTCCATTCTGGGATTCTCAAAGGTTGCAATAACCCAGAAGGAACCTGATGCCCAGCCTTCACTCGCTAACACACCATGCACCTACTAACAAACTTAGCCACATCCTTTTTCAACCGAACCCAGTAGTACTCATCTTTTAGGTCACGATATATCTTTGTTCAACCAGGATGCATAGAAAAAGGTGTTGGAGTATGCCCAAAGACCAATCATATGATGATTGAATAGACATACTATTTTACTAGATTTATCAAGTAATGGCATTACCGTTATTATCATTTGGTACGTTTCTGTGCATCAAACAAACCAATGAATAATAATGTCCATACAATAATACGATTATTGTTAAATAGGATCCTTAGTCGAATATTATTATGGGTATGGACAATGATAATATATAAAGACTAATATGTGGTTGATGACAAGCGTTGTCCTTGATATAGAGATGTCAAAATCAACACATAAGTATTTGTTAGAGAACAACATACTGGATTGACCCGCTATGAGCATGTTTCTTGGGTAATTATGTGACAACCACAACATTGCTCATGATAAACATATGTATAATCCTCAGACTTGATATCAACATGATTTCAACATAAAGATTTACGTATTTTGACACAGTCAAACGTGTGTCGTAACTGACTACATTATAAAGACTGATGATTGGATACGTGATGACCTATGTAGTGAAATATGGTTGATCAAGAAAGGACTTGTACCTCCTACATAATGGGAGAAATATCTTCGACCACTTGATTGAGTGAGATTTGAAAATACATGACATGCTCGAATATTATGATATGAGATATCATAGAGATTCGTTTATCATAATATAATCAAGACATCAAGAAACACAAGATGGACAACGCAAGTGTGACTAACCCATGACTTGTGTTCATCTAAGATATAAAGGACAAAAGGATGAAATACATAAAGGAAGTTTATTCAGGAATCAGGAAAGTCAAATTATGAATTCATGCAACTTAGGTAGCAATGTTGTATTGCTAGATGCCACTCATTGTTTGTAAAATAATTTTGCTGCTAACGTTGCATGAACCTACAAGGGTCACACCCTTCGAATGAAACAAACAAAACTTGGAAACCATACTCCCTATTTTAGGGAGGTTGCCGAAAATCCCCTATGGGATAGGGGAAATCGACAACTCCCTTAAATGGGAATAATATTGGATAAATATTGTATTTATCAAATATTATTTAGAGTATGGAAAATATTTAGAGACTTAAATATTATAGAATAAGATTGTAGAAATTTAAATATATATTTGGAATTTATATAATGTATATTTAATTCCAAGTTTATGTAGAATTAGATTCTACATAATAAAAAATACATATTTAAATATATTTAAATCCAAGTAAAGATAGAATGAGATTCTATATAATAAAAATATATATATTTGGATTAAATATAATGTATATTTAAATCCATGTTTTATGTAGAATAAGATTCTACATAATTAAATATATATATATATTTCATTTAATATTATTAAATATAATGTATATTTAATATAAACCAATTTGAAGTAGAATTAGATTCTATAATTTTGGTTGAACTTGGATATAAGGAATTCAACTAGAATTAAGTCTCTAAATACTATTTAAAGGGACAAGGCTAGCAACCAAATCATCCCTCTTCCTCCTCTTGAAGATTTCGACAACACCCCTAGGGATTCCCCACTGGAATTCGACATATCCCAGAAAGCTCTCTGAGAAGCTGTTCGATATTTTTCTGGTGTTCTACTTACCCCATGGCAAATCCCTGAAGGTTCCATTGCTCGATTGCAAGTCCCGGTTGAACTCCTGGTCGATTTCAGACTCCCTCAGGAATCCCTAAAGGGATTTTGACTTCTCCCTAGAAGGTGTTCAAACCTGTCAAAATTTATCCCTGAGTGTTAGGGAGGCGGAAACTTTGTTCGTTTTGTTCGGGTGGACTCCGTAGAGGTCATTGTGAATCTGTGACGATTCCGGTTTTACTTGACGTGGTTATTCCGGCATACTGTCGATTTTCCAGTTTCCAGAGTTTTAAAAGGTAACTCTTCATCTTTTCACCCTGGATTCGTTCCTGTACATGGATCTTGGCTGGATTACGTCAGATTAATTTTTCCGCTGCGCCACAGGGCGTGCCGACGTGACCCAACAATGGTATCAGAGCCACTTGTATCATACGAATTCGGACTTAAATTCTTGGGAGTTATTTATGTATGAGATGTATGTTGTTTGATTCGATTTAGATATTTATCGTTTATCGTATCACACCTAATAAAAACTTATTCCGATTATCACTGAATGATTAAGAGTTAATCATAACTATGTTAGGTTGCTTCAATGTTAAATGTTAACATGTTGAGACCAATAGTTAGTCTAGAGAACTAGTAGTTGTTCGTAGTTTCATAGATTTATGAAATCTATGAAAGGGCTTCTAATTTGATAAAAGTTATCAAACTATCTCTCACGGTGAATCCATAAGAGTTATGGTTAGACGTTATGAAAAATATATGTCTAGGATTGGCATCATCAAAGACCTGGTACTTAAGTGTGCCTAGTGCGCCACCTCTCTTTCATGTTGACCTACCTGATGCATTTGTTCGTTAACGCAAATGGTTTATGAAACCTCGTGATCTTTCTTTGGCCCAATAACCGCAACATAGGGATAATCAGTTTAAAACTCCGTAAACACGTCGTTACTTTGTTCGCACGATGTTTGAAATGCATGTTAGATTGCACGGTGTTTGTTTTGCATGGTTATAGCCCATAGCCTTTATAGTTTTGGTTTTTATAAATACGGCCTGCGTGTCGTGCCTTTCTCTATCTTCTATTGTACTTCTCTTCTCATCTCACTCTCTCGCATGTAACGCGAGTTTCTGAAAATTGTAAATACTCATAAAGAAAGAGCAAGAACCAAGGTAGCAGCGTGGTGGGCCTTCCCTGGTGGACCAGGCGTTTTAGAAGCAGATTCTATCTTAAGTAGAATGGTCCTCCCATTGGCTTGGGACGGGTCGCCTTACGTTAAGAAGGGCTATAATCATTGCATATTTATTTACCGCTTATATTTACCTTTTATGTGATGAAATGGATGTTTTATAAGCATGATTAAACATAGTTCTATTGATAAGATCAATGTTAATATGATGAGATAATTAAGTAAATCCCTCACTATAATTCTAAGTCTGTTTTAACCATCCAATATTTACCCTCGTTAAAGCTTCGATCGATATAATGTGAGCTTTGCCAAAGCAATGTCACATTTATCTATCTTAGTTAAACGCGAAGAATAAGCTAGTGATATTCGCCGGTTGAGATATTGGTATTTACTTAGCTGGGTTGTTCTAATAGGATTAGAAAACCTAGTGGTTAAAAGTTTTGGATAATCATAAGATGATTTAAAGAACAAGAGTTGTTCGCCAAAAGATCAGGAATTACATGAGATGTAATTAGTAAGGTGTTACTTACCTAAATAACCATTTCCTAAAAGACTGACCAAAGCTGATTTAGGAATGGTGAAATACGAATCCTCACTCACTAGAAAAACTATCGAAACGTTTTTCCGAAATTAAAACAAGAGGGTTTTTAATTTTGAAGAAAATAGTGGGAGTAAATTTATAGTAAAGACCTATCTATAAATTTTAAAATTTAGTAAAACTTATGTAGCATATTTTCTTTGTTTTAGAATTAATGGCAAATAATACTCTATCTCTGTGATTTATCCTTGAGAAGGATAAGCTCAATGGCATAAACTTCCTTGACTGGTTCCGCAATTTATGAATTGTTCTCAAACATGAAAAGAAGGAATATGTCATTGAAGAACATGTTCCTGATGAACCGGTTGCCACTGCTTCCAGAGCTGACAAAGACAAGTTTAAGAAACACATGGACGACATGTTGGATGTCAGTTGTCTTATGCTTGCCTCCATGACCCCTGAGCTTCAGAAGCAACATGAGGACATGGTAGCTTATGATATGATTCAAAATCTCAAGGAGATTTATGAAGGGCAAGCTCGTCAAGAGAGGTACGAGACCTCTAAAGCTCTGTTTCAATGCAAGATGAGTGAGGGATCTCCCGTAGGAGCTCACGTCATCAAAATGATGGGCTACATCCAAACGTTGGGAAAGCTCGGCTTTCCGCTGAAAGACGAATTAGCTGCTGATGTCATCCTGCAATCATTGTCGGATAGTTTCAATCAGTTCGTCCTTAATTTAAATATGAATGAAATTAACAAGACGCTGCCACAGTTGCTCGGCATGTTGAGAACTGCTGAAATCAACCTGAAGAAGGTATGACCTAAACCTGTTCTGTTGGTCCGCAAGGGCAAGAAGAAAGGTAAATTGGCAGCAAAGTCTAAAGGTGATGGTAAGACCAAAACCGATGGAAAGGAGGCATTGAAACCTAAGAAGGGAATTAAGACGGATGGAAAATGTTTCCATTGCGGCAAGACCGGACATTGGAAGAGAAACTGCCCCACACACCTACAAGAAGTCAAGAAAGCAAAAACGAGTGAGGCATCAACCTCAGAGGCTTCTAAAGAGAAGGCATCGAAATAGACATGGACATGCGAATGGAAATTAAGCAAGAGTTTCTACATCATCCATTAGGACATGTGTTTTTGCTTAAATAGATTTGTTTTAGTTTTTAAGATTATTATTTTGTGCCTAAGTTTTAGTTATCTTGTAAGGACAAGATATTTTAATTTTGAGATTATTTAAATAAATGTTATTCTTTTAATCTCTTATGGCACAATGAATCAATGATCTTTAAACTGATCAAATCAATAATATTTATAAGATAAATAAAACAAATGACTAATCTCAAACTCATAAAAAGTATTAAGGTAATTTGATGAGATCAAATTCAAGAATATTTAAAGTTTGATGAACTTTCAAAGAATATGGATTGTCCCATAATTAAATCCCACAAGTGGAACGAAAAGTCTTTGAAAGAGAATCAAATATGTTAGACATGTTTTGATTCAGAACAAGTCATTTTCGACTTCTTTACACACTAGAAAAACAATTCTCATACTTAATCGTGTTTTTTTCGAAACGTCATATAAGATATGGACTAAGAAGTGTTCTAGAATACCTTTGAAGTTTTAAGGTTACTTACATGTTAAAATGTTTACAAAGTTCGAACCTTAAAAACTCCATTTGTTGTTTATCCTAACGAGAACAAAGTGTTTATTTCTCAAACGAGAGTTTATCTTGAAAGAGATTAATTCTCACAAAGGGATATTATTTCTTCAACTTTAACGAGAACAAAATATTTGTTGCTCAAACGATAGTTTATCTCGAAAGAGAATACTTATCACTAAGGGATTTCATTTTTCAACGAGAACAAAATGTTTGTTGCTCAAACGAGAGTTTCTCTCGAAAGAGATTACCTCTCACAAAAGAAAAAAATGGAATTTGGAATGTGAAGAAATTTTAGAAAACAAATTTATGAACCAAAGATTGAGAATGTTCCACAAATGATCAAGGAACATTGGAACAAAACACAACCATTGTGTTGATCCTTAAGAGAATACCATATACTTGAGAAATAAGGATTTCTCACTATCTGTACATGGAAACACTCTTCTTTTCGGATCAAGATAAAGACTAGGTCTTATTAGAAAGCAATGGTGAGCCCAAAATTCGAGAAATGGCTAAGAGCCATGAGATATGAGATGGAATCCATGTCTAAAACCAAGTATAGACTTTGGTTACCTAAAAGGGTAAAACCTAAGAGGTATGGATGAGTTTTTTCAAAAAGGAAAAACTGACATGGATGATAAAACATACAAAGGATGATTCGTCACTAAAAGTTTTCGACAAACTTCATAGTATAGACTATGATAAAGCATCTTCCTTGTAGCTATGTTTAATCCATCTTAATCTCACTTGCAAGTAGTTACATACGATGATTATGGAATCAAATAAAGGAATATCAAAACCACTTTCCTAACGGAAAACTTGAAACAAATGTGTACATGACACATCCAGAAGGTTTTGTCACTCCAGTAAACACTTGGAAGGTATGTAAGCTACAAAGGACTATCCGTAGACTAAGGCAAGCTTCTCGAAGTTGGGATATTCGTTTCAGAAGATACAATCAAAAGTTTTGGTTTATCTAGAAACAAAGGGGAGTCTTGTTTTCAAAAGAGCTAGTGGGAGCATTGTTACTTTCCTAAGTATTGTATGTAGATGACATACTCATCAAAAGGAACTAAAGATCGCAATCTGTTTTGCATTAATAAAAGATACTGCGAGTTAGCAACATGAGACAATATCTAACTCTACAACATAGGCTGAATATATTACAGTCGACATAGTAATAAAGAAGGATGTTTGGATAATAATGTCCATACAATAATACGATTATTGTTAAAAAGGATCCTTAGTCGAATATTATTACGGGTATGGACAGTGATAATATACAAAGACTAATATGTGGTTGATGACAAGCGTTGTCATTGACATAGAGATGTCAAAATCAACACATAAGTATTTATTAGAGAACAACATACTGGATTGACCTGCTATGAGCATGTTTCTTGGGTAATTATGTGGCAGTCACAACACTGCTTATGATAAACATATGTATAATCCTCAGACTTGAGATCAACATGATTTCAACATAAATATTTACGTATTTTGACATAGTCAAACGTGTGTCGTAACTGACTACATTATAAAGACTGATGATTGGATACGTGATGACCTATGTAGTGAAATATGGTTGATCAAGAAAGGATTTGTCCCTCCTACATAATGGGAGAAATATCTTCGGCCACTTGATTAAGTGAGATTAGAAAATGCATGGCCATGCTCGAATATTATGATATGAGATACCATAGAGATTCGTTTATCATAATCTACTCAAGACATCAAGAAACACAAGATGGAGAATGCAAGTGTGACTAACCCATGACTTGTGTTCATCTAAGATATAAAGGACAAAAGGATGAAATACATAAAGGAAGTTTATTCAGGAATCAAGAAAGTCAAACCATAACTTCATGCAACTTAAGTAGCAATGATATATTGCTAGATGCCACTCATTGTTTGTAAAACAATTTTGCTGCTAACGTTGCATGAACCTACAAGGGTCACACCCTTCGAATGAAACGAACAAAAATTGGAAACCATACTCCCTATTTTAGGGAGGTTGCCGAAAATCCCCTATGGGATAGGGGAAATTGGCAACTCCCTTAAATGGGAATAATATTGGATAAATATTGTATTTATCAAATATTATTTAGAGTATGGAAAATATTTAGAGACTTAAATATTATAGAATAAGATTCTAGAAATTTAAATATAATAAAAAATACATATTTAAATCCAAGTAAAGATAGAATGAGATTCTATATAATAAATATATATATATATATATATATTTGGATTAAATATAATGTATATTTAAATCCATGTTTTATGTAGAATAAGATTCTACATGATTAAATATATATATTTCATTTAATATTATTAAATATAATGTATATTTAATATAAACCAATTTCAAGTAGAATTAGATTCTATGAATTTTGGTTGAACTTGGATTTAAGGAATTCAACTAGAATTAAGTCTCTGAATACTATTTAAAGGGACAAGGGCTAGCAACCAAATCATCTCTCTTCCTCCTCTTGAAGATTTCGACAACACCCCTGGGGATTCCCCACTGGAATTCGACATATCCCAGAAAGCTCTTTGAGAAGCTGTTCAATATTATTCTGGTGTTCTACTTACCCTTGGCAAATCCCTGAAGGTTCCATTGCTCGATTGCAGGTCCCGGTTGATCTCCTGGTCGATTTCAGACTCCCTTAGGAATCCCTGGAGGGATTTCGACTTCTCCCTGAAAGATGTTCAAACCTGTCAAAATTTATCCCTAAGTGTTAGGGAGGCAGAAACTTTGTTCGTTTTGTTTTGTTGGACTCCGTAGAGGTCGTTGCGAACCTGTGACGATTCCGGTTTTACTTGACATGGTTATTCCGCCATACCGTCGGTTTTCCAGTTTCCAGAGTTTTAAAAGGTAACTCTTCATCTTTTCACCCCGGATTCGTTCCTGTACATGGATCCTGGCTAGATTACGTCGGATTAATTTTTCCGCAGTGCCACAGGGCGTGCCAACATGACCCAACAAAAGGACTACTATGAGCTTCAGTCAAAATAGTGTGCCTTATCTCAACATCATCTGACACCACTATTTGACTCCCAAAGCACAAAACACCATCATAACTAAAGCTGAATTTCGAAGGTCTACCCTCTGCAATGTCCTGAATATGCGAAACGAGAGAATCATCAAGCAATTGCTTATCTTTGATCAATTGTATCAGGGACGGCTTCACTTGCAATTCCGCAATAAGACCACCATCACGTGAAATACTCAAGCGAGCAAACATTGTCCTCAACTCTATGGCGACTCTCCGGCTCAAAGCATCAGCCACAACATTATCCTTGCCCGGGTGATACTCGATCGTTAGATCATAATCCTTAAGCAACTCCACTTAACGACGTTGCCTACGATTCAACTCTTTCTGAGACATAAGATACTTCAAGCTCTTATGATCCGTGAACACAACACATTTCTCTCCATACAGGTAATGCCTCCAAATCTTCAATGAAAACACCACCGCCGCAAGCTCAAGATCTTGAGTAGGGTAGTTACGCTCATGCACCTTCAACTGCCTAGTTGCATAGGCCACTACCTTACCCTCCTGCATCAACACGCAGCCCAAACCAACAATGGATGCATCACTATAGACCACAAACTCCTTACCAGACTCGGGTTGAATAAGAACAGGAACTTGCGTCAAAGCTTCTTTCAGCTTCTCAAAAGCTTGTTGTCTCGCACCCGTCCACTCAAAGCGAACATTCTTTTGCAACAACTTGGTCAAAGGCGATGCTATCTTCGAGAAACCCTCGACAAACCTACGATAGTACCCAGCCAATCCAAGGAAACTTCGTACCTCTGTCACAGACTTAGGCACTTTCCAACTCATCACAACTTCTACCTTGTGCGGATCAATGCGAATACCCTCAGCTGATACCACATGCCCAAGGAAGATCACCTTCCCAAGCCAAAACTCACACTTCTCAGCTTGGCATACAACTGATTTTCCAACAACGCTTGCAAAACAATTCTCAAGTGCCTATCATGATCCTCCTCGGTACGCAAATACACAAGGATATCATCAATGAACATCACCACAAATTGATCCAAGAATTCATGGAATACACGATTCATCATGTCCATGAAAGCAGCATGCGCTTTGGTCAAACCAAACGACATCACCAAAAATTCATAATGCCCGTACCTCGTCTGAAAAGTTGTTTTAGGTATGTCCACATCCTTCACCTTCAGCTGATAGTACCCCGATCTCAAGTCTATCATAGAAAACACCGAGGCTCCTCGAAACTGATCAAAAAGATCATCGATTCTAGGCAAGGGGTACTTGTTCTTGATCGTCAACTTGTTCAGTTGCCGATAATCTATACACATTCTCATCGTCCCATCTTTCTTCTTCACAAACAAGACCGGTGCACCCAAAGGTTACACACTCGGCCGAATGAAGCCTCGATCCAACAACTCCTGCAATTGTGTTTTCAAATCTTTTAACTCTTTGGGTGCCATGCGATACGGAGCAATGGACACCGGAGTCGTATTCTCGTACAACTCAATACAAAACTCAACTTCTCTGTATGGTGGCAACCCAGGCAATTCTTCCGGAAAGACTCCTGGAAAATCGCACACAGTTCGGATGTCCTGCACACACACATCCTTGGTGCCAGGATTCATCACATAGGCAAGATAAGCCTCATAGCCCAACTTCATCATACGGTTTGCTTCCAAATCCGAAATCACATTCGACAAGAATTTCACATTCTCGCCCACTACCACTACTTCATAATTATCAGCCAACTTTAGAGTGACTCGCTTGACATCAAAGTCAACCACTGCCCTATGCTCCGACAACCAATCCATACCAAGGATTACATCAAATCCAAAGAAAGGTAACTCCATCAAATCCACAGGAAAAACATGACCTTGCACAGTAAAAGGGCATCTCCTATATAACTTCCTAGTGACTACAGTCTCACCAAAAGAACTAGTTATTTGCATTCCTACTTCAAGCATCTCAATAGGTATATCAAGCAAATGCACATGCTCACTCAAGATATAAGAATGCGTGGATCCAGAATCAATCAAAGCTAGCAAAGATAAAGACTGAAGAGAAAATGTACCTGCGATGACATCAGTATCATTGCGCTCCTCGCTCTAAGCATATACCCTCACTGGTCCACCTCCCTCAGGTCGAACAGCTACAACATGAGCTATACCTCGATGCCCCTCATCTCTCCTCTGCAAGTTCCCACGGCCGCGCCCACGGCCTCGCTGAGGTGCAGCTACCACAGGAGCACGTCCTTGGCCTCCAGTAGCCAACAAAGGACACTCCCTCCTCATGTGATCCGCTGAACCACAATTCCAACATGAATTCCCTATCACCATAACATGAGCTTGGACCTCTCTAGCTTCCCGAGGACAATCTCGCCTCAAATGGTCCCTCGAACCACATGTCCAGCATGTATGCTGCTCATATCTCATTCGGCCTCCCTGGACCTGACCACCTCGACCCGGAGCACCTCGCCTTCCCTCAGAATAATGTCTCCTATCACGACCTCTTTTATTCCGTCCACCACCGGAACTATACTCAGCGGCCCTCTTTCCAAAGCTAGAACCAACACCTCTAGATGACAAACCCAGATTCTGCTCGATGTCTTTGGCTTGACACACAAGCACATCGAAGTCAGTATAATCCGCAGCCAGCATATATGTCTTAACTTCCTGCACCAGCCCGTATCGGAAGCGATCACATCGGTGCCTCTCACTCGGTACTAGTTCAGGAGCATATTGGCTCAAGCGTACGAATTGGACCTCGTACTCAGCCACAGAAAGGTTGCCCTGAACAAGCAACATAAACTCCCGTTTCTTTTCATCCATGTATCTCACCCCTAGATACTTCCACCTGAAGGAACCTCTGAAGAACTCCCAATCAACTTCATCGGGTTCCATACCAGCTGTGGTAGTCGTCCACCAGCTGTAAGCATCGCCTTGTAGCAAAGAAACTGTGCATCCCAGCTTGCACACATCATTACAGCCCATCTGATCCATAATGCAGATCGTACTCGCTAACGAGGCCTCAGACGCCTCCGGAGACATACCAAAGAACTCTACAGCTCCCAAGCTCCTCAACCTCTCCAAAGGTAAGCCCACTTGCCCAGCTGCAGGGGCCTGTACATGCGCTCCGGCAACAACAGCCTGAAACGCGCCGGTGATCGCCTGAACCAGTGGCGCCAAATCACCCAAACCAAGACCAGCTTGTCCTTGTTGCACCTGCTCCTCAACTCCAGGTGGTGGCGAAGGAGGTAGATCTCCACCAGGAGGGACATCAGCCCCTTGCTTAGCATGGTTACCCTACTTAGCTACAGGCACTACCGTATTCGATCTTAACTCTCTTCTTGGACCTATAGTGCTATTTAAACAAGACATAACAACAAAACAAGTCAAACCATTTAGGCCAGCTGCAAGCAAGAATCCAAGTTTTGAAAACATTTTATAACTGTAATAAGGCAATGGGTACCCAATTTCTCCCACAGAGAATAGCATAAATGAAACATCATGCTCACATACTTTTCATCATCCCAAAATCAGCACATAACCACATAACATCATCATCACACAATCATATTCATTCCACATGCAGTTCACATCAATCAAGCATGGCATAAGGTTCAAAATTCAACCAATAGCATACTTTTCAAACATCATACTTCAACACATATCAATTTCACATACCAACATCCCCAATTCTTTCGTAATCTAGCTTTGATACCAACAAATGTAACCCTCTTAGCCCGACCTAGACGTTTAACCTGAACTACGAAGATTACACGGGGAAAACTAAAGTCAACCCAAAAGTTAACCTTGATTAACGACCTTTTTTTTCTTTTTAACTTCTCTAGATGCTCAATATTAACCAAAATGTTTAGCAAATTAATTCAGCGGAAGCGACACAGCGAACGGAACCCAAACAGGGACTTAATTGAATAGAATCATCTTTTAGGGACTAAAACGTATATTTTCAGAATTTTAAGGACTAAATGAGTTTCAATGTTACCAATCCAAAACTAATCATATAACATGCCATCAGGTCAAATTTCAACTCAAGCGGATAATTCAAACTCATTGAATTAAGCAACCAACATTTAAGGACCAAAATGCAAAAAACTGAAACCCAGAACAGTTAAAAATTCAAACCCAACGAGAAGGCGTTTTGATACGGATGGCCCTATTCCAAAACGGTTGTTTCGAAACAGGGTTGACCATTTCGATACTCAGGTGCGTTCCGAGAACCGTATCGAAACACCCCATTCTAGTAGAAAAATCGTTTTGATACGTCCTCACCCGTTCCGAAACCTCATAGCCTTTACAGGCCCCTATTTCGAAACAGGCAAGGGCGTTCCGATACGCCTTGCCCTGCAACATCATATTTTGCTGGTTTTTCATGCTTATACACCTTCAAATCATTCCCGAGACATGCCACATCATACATACAACATGGATACATATCAGCAATCATCAATTCAAGGCATTAGCTATAACATTGCAACCAACATGCAAATATAGGTACTAAAGGCATGCTCCCTAGTCCACCAAAGCAATAACAAGCCAAACCATCATCCATAACCAAAATCAAACCACAAAGGCCAATTACATCTCAAAAGTGACTATCAAACATGCCCAAAGAAAAGGGAAAACATTCTCAACCATGCAATAGCATAAACCCCACCCATTGCATTTTATTACACCGGAGTAAAGCCATATACTTTGCAAGATTAAAAGCTTGGATTCCTCTTGCTTACTTTCTGCCTTCAAAGCCTAGTTTTTTGCATTGATGAAACAAAAGAGCGTAAGCACAAAGCTTAGTGAGGGTCGCTAAATAACATTCATCAATGCATGTCTCACATTTTGTAAAACCAATACTTTACATCTCATGCCATTTTATAAAACATGTCTTCTCAAGACCTCACTGCACCTTCTAACCACATGCACATATGCACCATTTTATAGCAGCAAATAAACCTTTGCTCATGCTTTAACAAGCATCTCATGCATTCTTGCATCCTACATAAATATCTCATGCATCCTTGCATCATATACAAGCATCTCATGCTTCCATTATTCATTTACATTATATTGGCTCACAAGTGATAATCCATAAAACAAATCAACACAAGACACAATCGGATACGTGGATTACAAGCGTTATCCCTCACGCTTCATACAAACTACCAGACTACACAAGGTGGAGATTAATGGCACAATCACAACCCCTCAACACCCGTGATGGAGATTAATGGCACAATAAGAACCCCTCAACAACACTCATCGGTAGTTGTATAATTCCACTAACGAGAGTATGGGACACATACACAAGACTCACACACGGGACTAACCATTCACCGTTGTGATCTTAACCTCAATTGTTAGGGTACTTGGATGGAGATTACGGCACAATCACAACCCCTCAACATCCAAGGCGACTTTCTTCACGGTGCACCCAATCCTATAGTCGGCTAACTATATCCGATTAAAGTAACCAAAAACCATTTTCATCACTTGCCAATATAATCATTTAACCTCATTAACTCACTGTTTTTCAAGCATAACCACAATTCCATCTCCACAAGCACACATGCTTAACATCATATGCATAATCATATGAAATACCAAGAATCACTTACCTAGTGCATCCTTAACATAATGGCATTAAAATCAAGCATTTAAACCATTCTTCAACATGCTTAAAATAGTAAACAAAACCACATTTATGTCAAGTGCATTTTCATCAAATCATAGCACATTTCCAAGAGAGATTTGCGAACCACTTACTCTTGGGCTTAACTAAGTGTATCAAACTTACACTAAGCTTCCAAGATCATGCTTAAAGTGTTACAAAGAAGGAAATTTCTTTTCCACTCACCGCTACGAGAAGCCTTGCTCGTCGACACGAAAATTAGTCTTCTGGAGCCTCCAACAACACCTCGATTGCTTCCGGATCTAGATCCCCTATTTTCACATCAACAAAACAAAGATCTAAATGCATTAAAATGCATTCTAACACCAGCAACAATTCACAACACGTTGCTTACCCAAACTACACCAAATTACCGATCCAAAACAACCGAAAACTCAATCAATTGCTTCCTAAACCAAGCCCGGCCAACATACATCACTTCCAAACAATCATCAACATCAAAACACATCTAAAAAGCAACTTAACTCATACTTATACCTCCAGCAAGCAAAATTCCACAATTTCACCCAAAATCTCACTTAAAACTACCAAGAAACTCAAGGATCTCAAGGATTTCGGGATCTACATTTTTAACACTTCATTTTAACATATAAATCAACTTAGAAATCATTTGAAATCAACACAAAACATAGCCCAACACATCAAGTCCGGAAATTAAGATTTCAACCACAATTTCACATGATTTTGATCTCCAATAAAAAATATAATCAAAACTCAACCAAAAATAGTATTTAGAAGCCAAATATCTTGGGAATTTCAATATAGAACTCATATTAGAGGTTGAGAACGAGATTTACCTCCAATCCTTGTTTTTCTCAATGAATGACAAGTTTTCCTTAGTGAAATCTTGAAGAACTAAGAGAGATTTCTTGAAAATGATTTAGGAAATGTTGAGAGAGTTTTTGGAAGTAAGAATTCTGGAAAAAGATGAGTGAATTTGTGTTTGGCTGAAAATGAGAAAGATTTTGGTAGTTTCGTAATTGAAATCCATTAACTACCTTTTAATTATTTTAATATAAATCGAAATAAAATCATTTAATTAAAAACCATTTTAAAACACATGTCGCGTTAAGAAAATGTCAAATTGACTTAAAGTCCCCTAACAATTCTAAGATTTTGGCCTCCACCTTAAAAATCACATTTTTCCCAGTTTTGAAACTTTACAATTTGGTCACTACCCAAAATGTCCATTTTCCAAAACCCTTTTTTGTAAAATTGATTTGACCAACCTCTTAAATATATTTTTAGAGGATTTTAGCAATTTTTATAACATTTTTATCCTATCCTGATCCTTGATTTCAAAAAATCACCTTATGCGATTCGAATCGTTCTCGACCGGTTCGATCTGATACCTAAAACATATAGGCCCAAAACCAGGGTTTTACATGAATTAAATACCTAAAAGAGATAAATCTCTTCTATTTAATTCCTCTTAGATCTTCTCCTATACTTTTGGGATTTAATCTCACTTCGACCTCTTCATGGAATTCCAACTCCTTTAGGATTTATCTTTCCTCCACTTCATATTGGATTTATCCATTCATCAATTTCGGCTGCCACATTAGCTTATCCTTTCTTGGCGGCGGTTGCCTTGGCAACTGGTTCGGTATATACTTCCTGCATTGCTCTGCCAACTGATTCAGCATATTCTCCCTACATTTCTCTGGCAACTAATCATGCACGCATAAAAATAACTACCAATAAGACCTTTTATTCACAAAATTAATCAAAATATAAAATCAAGCATGGCCACTAAAGAAACAATGCAAACATGCATGAATGGCTAATAATGCAACTAATATGAGCCTAAGTATAGCAATTTTATGAGTAAAAACGGTGATTAAAACAGTACTTTTGGACACTTAACACACCCCAAACTCAAACTATTGCTTGTCCTCAAGCAATGAAACTAACAATTACCTGCTGAGATTTTAATCATCATAAATTTTGCTTCGTACTTGACTTCATTCCTCATAACCGTGGCACGAAGTATGATTAACATTTAATTTTTTGGACGGCCTAGAAGTTCCCCGGAATCAAACTATAATGCTTGTGAGTGTGCGCGAAGTTGTGTACAAGATGATTTTCAGGATTCTATGTGAACAATAGGCATTCAAATTATTTCCTTTAGTTCTTTTTATCATTATATATTTTCATTCAACTAGAGCCAATTTCGGGCACCTCTAGTGAATTAATTATCCAATTTTTAATGATTTTTCTTTAATCGACTAGAGCCAGTTACAGGCACCTCTAGCGATTCCTTTAAGGACCATACTAGAGCCGGTTTTGGGCACCTCTAGCAATCAAATTTTTATTTGCCCATTTTTAAAGATTAACCTAAGTTCAATAGAATTCCTTCAATCAAACAAGCCACAACAGTGTTCAATTAAGTTTAGCATCATAGTAGGATTCTAAGTGTTTTCCATGTGCATCCTAGAATTGAAAGTTCTATCAATTAAGTGCAGTGGCAATGTCATCATCGGATATTCATCAAGTCTACACAAAATTAATCCAATTAAAAGCAAGGCAAGTAATGTATGCAACCTATATGCTATGACTAAAGATGAATGCAACTACACATGAAACTAAACACGAAACAAATACCCCCTAAACTCAAAAGAAGCATTGTCCTCAACGCATACAAAAATAAACGAGAGAAAAGGAAAATTAAAAATAAAAAGATGAGAAACTTACTCCGAAAGCTCGTCATCGTGGATGATAAGTTTCCTTTTGGTCAGTGTCTTGATCCGCTTACTTGAGCACGGTGGTTACTTCTTTGTTGCTGGTGGTAGAACCAGTTCTCGCACTGGTGTGTCCTCATTATCCTTAACATCATTTTCTTCGATGTCAATGGCTTTTCTTTTGGGTTTGGAGGATGCGACTGGAGTGATCTTGGCCGGGGCAATGGAGGACTCATCTGAATCTAAAAAAATAGATAAAGTTTCAGTATGGGTTTGTTCAAGCATAGGTGCTTTACTTTATTCTTGTGCAGTAGTTGCCGGAGCATCGTAAGTCTCGGTTGTCTGGGAATCCTCAGTGTCTGTTGCTGTGGCAATTGCTGAGGTAGTTGTTGGGGCAGTTGCTAGAGCATCCTTTGTTGCAGTTGCAGTGGCAAGTAAATCGGCATGGAAGATAAGGAATGATAGTGTATTGTCCGGGTATTTCTCCAGGATGACTTGCGTGATGGTGGTATTGTGATCCTTAATATATCTCAGAAACCGTAATTATCGTGCTTCGTTTTGTTCTAGTCGATGTGCCAACAGGCGTAGGAGGGCTTCAAATTGATCTACTTCTACCGGCTTACTTCCCTGGCCATTGACACTACCATCGGGCATTGCTGAGGCAATAGGAGTTGTCGTGGCAACCTCAGGAGTAGGGGATCGTTCCGGTGCTTCACCCATTAGCTTCCGATACTGTGCTTGGTTCCATCCAGACTTTGGTGTTGCCTTTTCGTCTGTTGGTTCACTTGGGACCTTGTTTTCCTTACAAAATTGTGATACGAGGCTAGGAAAGAAAAGAGAGCCCTTGTCCTTTTGACTACACACAAAAATCTTATCACAAATAATTTTTCCAATGTTAATGATGTGATTATGCAAAATAGAATGTTTGAGTAAAAGACGAGGTGTGTCGATGGTGGTATTGTATATTGTGGGAATTAAAGAAGTTTTGATAAATTTGTTCAATAATTTCGCCTCGGGTTTTATCCAATGGCGGTTTACCGTGCCCTTGTGTTTTCCGTCGTTCCATTGAGTGCCTGGTAGAGTGAGGTCTTGAAGCACCTTGTGTTGTTGCTTGGGCATGATTTGGTCCACGAATTCTTGGTGCTCATCATTCTCGATGTGAACTCCATAGAAGGTGTTGATGTGATCACCATCAAAGGGGATTGCCCTGGCACGAACAAAACCATAGGGGTTGTCCGGATTAGGAGAATGAGCATAAAATTCTCTTACCCATGTGATGTTGCCCGGCTCATGTTAATGGCAAAAGATTTGCCACTTTTGGTGAGCTATAACCCAGAAGATGAATGGTTCAATGCCGGAATATTGGTGAGAGTTGGAGTATTCGAAGCCTTGTTCTTCGCAAATCTTTCGACTCTCGAACTTGGAGAGGAATCGTTTTTCAACCGCCGTAGTGGCAAACCTTTTGTAAGTCGGTTCTTGGGAGGAGCTTCAGTGAGAGAGTGTTTTAAGTTTCAAGACCATTGTGAGTTCTTTGGTTGTGGATCGATTAGAACAAGAGAGAGAAAATAGGGAAAGAACTTAAGAGTTGCAAGAAGAAGAGAGAAGTTTGTATCTGGGAAGTTTAATTATGATGGGAGGTAGAAAAGAGAGAAGGGATGGGTAATAAAGATGTGTGGGTGGGATGGATGGGAAAGAAAGTAAGCAAGGATGTGATTGTGGGGTTTTGGCGGCACAATATGATGGCGAAGAGGCATGGTTTTGGCCGGCTATTTAGGGTGAAGTAGGGTAAGGGTGAGGCTTTATATAAGCCTTAGAATGGACCCATAAATTCCCTTGTTGAAAGGACTGCCATCTTGAATCTAACTCTAATTGATCTTGAACTCTTATCCTAAAATTAAAAAAACAAATAAAAGAAGAATTAAAAATTAAGATAAACTAAAAAAATAAAAAATGGAATAAACTAATAACAATGTGGAAAGATAAATAAAAAAATTCTTAACCAAAAAATAAAAATCCTAAATAAAAATTAAGTCCAAAAAATAAAAAAAATAAAAACAAAAGGAGAGCATGATTATGCATCCCCTAAAGTGACCACTTCTTTGTTTCGCTCCACATGAGCGCTGATATAGTGCTTTAATCTTTGAATTCATGTTCGTCAGTGGTGGACTTGATTATCACAACACCATGGGAGAATGGCTTTACTACCTCGAATGGTCAAGACCATCTTCATCTCAACTTTCCTGGGAAAAGCTCCAGTCGAGAATTAAAGAGAAGAACTAATTGCCCTGACAAGAACTGTCGCGGCAACAATTTATTGTCATGCTAACGCTTCGTTTTCTCCTTGTAGATTCTTGCATTGTCATAAGCGATGGCACATAATTCTTCAATTTCGTTAAGGTCCAACAAAAGCTTTTGCCCGACACTTTCCCAATCTATGTTCACGGTTTTGATTGCCCAAAATGCCTTTTGCTCAATTTCCACCGGAAGGTGGCAAGTTTTGCCGTAAAAAGTCAAAAATGATACATACCTAAAGGTGTTTTGAATGTCGTGCGATATGCCCGAAGTGCATCATTGAGTCTTAATGACCAATCCTTTCGAGAGGGATTTACCGCTTTTTCGAGGATACCCTTTAATTCCTGGTTGGAAAATTCAGTCTGCCCATTTATTTGTGGATGATATGTCGTGGCAACTTTGTGTGTCACACCAAAACGTTGCAACATCTTGGCAATGAGTTTGCTATCAAAGTGCTTTCCTTCATCACTGATGATTGCCCTTGGCATTCCGAACCGTGTAAATATATTTTTCTCTTGAAATCTCTACACGATTTTTGAGTCGTTCCTGGGAGTTGCAATTGCTTCAACCCAGTTAGACACATAGTCAATGGCAAGTAAGATGTAGAGGTTTTCACATGAAGAAGGAAAAGGCCCCATGAAATTGATCTCCCACACATCGAATAACATCACTTCAAGGATGTTCTGCAGTAGCATCTCATGTCGCCTAGAGATATTCCCCGTTCATTGACAACGATCACATAGTTTGTAAAATTCTTGGGCATCCTTGTAGAGTGTGGCTAATACAAACAAGATTGTAAAACTTTGGTTGCGGTGCGAGTGCCTCCAAAATGGCATCCGTATGGTGAATCATGGCATTGTTTGAGCACATTTTGTTGTTCTTCCTCAGGAATACATCGTTGTATAAACTGATCTGCAAATTGTTTAAACAAATAAGGCTCATCCCAATAATAATGCTTATCATCATGTTGGAACCGCTTCTTTCCTTGGTGAGTAAGGTTATAAGGTAAAATACCACTAACTAGAAAATTGACTAAGTCTGTATACCATGGTATTACCGAGGCTTCAGGTCTTGTCGCGGCATATGCAATTGGCATTGCCAAGGCATGCGCTATTGGAGTTGCCAAGGCATCAGGACTTGCTGAGGCATGCACACTGGGAGTTGCCGAGGCAACTAGAATTTGTTCATCTTGGAATGCATCACATATTTCTATCTATGTTTCCTCCTCTCTATCGTGTTCTAAGCGCGACAAGTGATCGACAACTTGATTCTATATCCCTTTCTTGTCCTTAATTTCAATTTCAAACTCTTGTAATGGTAATATCCAACGAATCAAACTAGGTTTGGCATGTAACCCTCTCGACCCGGCCTAGGCGTTGATCGAACCGAACAGGTCACACAGGGAAAATTGAAGTAAACCGAGAAATTTACTCCAATAAACGACCCTATTTTTTTATTTTATCTTATCTAGATGCTCGTTACAAACCTAAATATTTAATGTTGCAGTGGAACATACATAACAACAATCGAACAACAATCGCATTCAAGTCAGCTTTTAGGGACCAAAATGTAAACTTACCAAATATCAAGGGTTTTCCCCAATTTTACATTACCATCTTTAAATTAATCATATTACATGCATCTCTGCCAAAAATCAGATCAAAATAACAATTGAAAATCAATTAATTTCATCCACAACATTCAGGAACTAAAACGTAAGAAAAAACATTTAAACAAGCTTTCAATTACCATAACGACCACCGTACTGATACCCTTAAGGAGGGTATAGATACACCCTCGACGGATGCAACACTCATATTCAAAAACACAGAGGTTGTACCGATACCCTTCAAGCTCGTATCGGTACACCCAAAACTAGTAGGCAAAATTGGTATCGATACGCCCCCGCCTGTCGATACCTCCTTCCGATTTCGCAATACTGTACATATACTCTAAGAAGGGTATCAATACCCTACAGTCTGCAATTACACTAAAGGCTGGTTTTACATGTTTAAATCCACTCAAAAGCAATCCAACATACCTTCAAATATTTCTAATAAAAACTAAACAACATCCCCTAAGCATACATAGCAATTTCAATAAACGAAAAAAGGCAATTATCATCAAGGTATTCTAGAGGCATGCTTCCTATGAAATCAAAGCATCCAAAAGTCAAATCTCAAAACAAGGCTTAAACCATCATATAGTGGCCTTTTACAAGTTCAAAACCAACAAGTAAACATACTCAAATAGGGAGTTTCATCATATCTCCAAAATAAACCATGGGTCCCCCATTGCCCTTATTACTCTAGTCCATAAAATGAAACATACATTCGAAGCAAATTTTCGTATGACCCCCTTGCAAGTTGCTGCCTCCAAACACTTAGTTATCTCCATTGATGGACAAAAGAGAGCGTAAGCATACAAGCTTAGTGAGGAGCGCTCAAAACCAAAAACACCATCAATGCTTAAAACCATTTTACACCATTTGGAAACCATCATACCCTTTTTGAAATTCATGCACTTCATTAACAAAATCAGCATGTTAAACATCATGTAACAAGTATCACATACTTCGACAGCAAAATCATTTTCTAAAACTCATTCTAAGCCTTTCCATGCATAGATACCATATGCAAAGCTTAAAGAGTAAAACATGCATTTTTCATATTATGCATCCATATACTTTTCGTAGCAATTTATCAATTATATTGGCTCACAAGTGATCATCAACATTCTCATTTCTCAAAACATATTGGATACACGGATTCCTAAGTGTTGTCCCAACACTTCATACATTCTCACCGGCATCTCAAGGTTCACACACGGGAGCTACCCTCTACCGTTGTGACACCCGTGGTGGAGTATTTGGTACCTTTCAACCCCTCAACACCACTCATCGATAGATGTATAACCCCACTAACGAGAGATGGGACACAACTCAATTTCCTCAATCGTTAGTGTACTTGGATGGGGTTTTCGGTACATTCACAAACCCTCAACATCCAAGGTGACTTGTTTATAATGCACTCAATCCTATAGCCGACTAACTATATCTAATTTCATTTATAAACCACTTTACACAACATCACTTGTCAATATAATTCCCATTTAGTACAAACCTCATTGGTTTTCGAAGCATTCACAATAAGCCATATTTCCTAGCATCAAATCATGCTTCATAAAACATGTATAAACATATACACACAAGGATTACTTACCATGTGCATCCTTTAACAATATGGCATCATAAACAAAAAATCTCTTACTCAAAATCATGCTTAAAAAACAATAGGTAAACACATACAAAATCAAGTGCATCAACAAGCCTATAATAGCACAATCCGAGGGAGATAATCACTTTACTTACTTCCGAACTTAGTGAAGCGTTTCAAGCTTACTCTAAGTTCCCAAAACCACTTTTAAGATGTTTCAAAGCTGGAAATCCCATTTCCACTCACCGACTCGCGAAACCTCAATCGCTGACGCGAAAATCAAGCGTCCAAAGTCCCCGGAGCTTCATCAAATGCATCCAAAGAATCCTCCCATGTTCTACCACACAAGAACATAGGATTAATGCATCTCAATGCATCAAAATCACCAACAATCACTAAAAACCCATAGCTCTACCCAAAGGCACTTAAAAGCCTATCTGAAACAACCGAAAACTCAATCGATCTTATTCCGAACTTAAACACACCATAAACCATTACTTCCATTCATTTTAACCATTAATAAACATCCAAAAACACCCTAATTACATCTAATAACACCTAGCAACACTAGATTCACATTTCCAAGCCAAAACCAATAACTAACAACCTAAAATTTTAGAGATCCAACCTAATCCAAGATTATTACGATTGAGCCATTATTTCAACATCATTTTATATCCAAAGAAACTTTAAAATCAATCTAAAATTGTAACCCCCTCGACCCGGCCTAGCTGGTAGACCGAACCGAACGGGTCACATGGGGAATATTGAAGTAAACCGGGAAGATTTACCTCAATAAACAATCGTAATTTTTCTTTTTATCTTATATAGATGCAAATTAGGTTCCTGTGTTTTTAACAATGCAACGGATAAAACTCAACTCAAAAGCTCGTCAATTTTATCTGATTTTGGTTTTAAGGATCTTTTTGTAATTTTCCCAATTCAAAGGGACTTAAATCAAATTCGTGTTACCAACCTTTAATTAGTCTCATTACATGCATCTTTGTCAAATCTCAGCTCAAAATAACCATACACGCTTATTGCATTGCATCCACAATATTCAGGGACTAGAACGTAAAGAATAAGAACATCAAAACATGCCACTAACCAAATTAACTGCCACATGTTTCGGAACACCAAAGCCCCGTTCCAAAACACCGAACATTCCATTAACTAACATAGTTGTCACTTGTTCCGAAACACTAAAGCCTTGTTTTGAAACACGGGCTTGTACCGAAACACCTTTGAAGTGTTTCGAAACCATGGTTTCCAGTAGTGTAACGGCACGATTTTGGGCTTAGATGTTTTGGCGAGTCAGGTTGGACCAGTGGAACCGATGTTGGTTGTTCGAACCGTTTAAAGGTGGTTTAGGGAAATCAAGGTTCGAGATTGGATAAAAATATGGTAAAAATTCCTAAAATCATCTAAAATTATATTTAAGAGGTTGGAAAAATCAATTTTACAAAAACAGGTTTTCGAAAGTATACATTTTGGGTAGTGACCAAAATGTAATGATTTAAAAGTTGGAAAACAAAATTTCTAGAAGAGTCAAAATCTTAGAATATTTAGGGAGCTACTTGGCAATTATGTCTTTTCCCTAACTTGGCATGTGTTTTAAATGTTATTAAAAATTACAAAGGCTTTTAATTTGGTTTAATTAAAAAGTTAGTTAATCGGTTAAAAAGTTTTCACGATCATTTTCATTTCTCTCTTTCACTTCAGCCAAACACTTCTCATTTTCTCTCAAATCTCCAGATTTTCTTCATTCTCAAATCCTCTTTTGAGTTCTACTTTTTCCTTATTGATTTCTTCCATTTTCCTTCAAGTTTCTTCAAGTAAATCTTGCCAAATTAAAGGAGAAGCAAGGATTGGAGGTAATTTTCGTGCTAACCCTCTAATCTAGGTTCTTTAATGAAATTCCAAATATATTTGACTCTTTAATACTGATTTTGATTGAGGTTTTGTGGTTAGATTGATAAACTCTTGAAATCTTGATGAAAATTGGTATAAAATGTGATTTTCGGATTTTGATTGATTGGGCTGGTTTGAGATTGCTGTTAAATGAGTTTTGAAAGGTTTTTGGTGTTGAAGTGGAGTCTTAATCACATAGATCCCGAAATTCCTGATATCCTTAGTTTTTGAAGTGTTTTTGGGTGAGTTTTTGAGGTGTTCTTGAGGAATTCGAGTTGCTAGAGGTGTAAGGATGATTTTAGGTTGTTTTTGGATGATTATTAATAATTAAAATGTGTTGGATGAGTTGGGTAATGGCTGGGCTGAGGTTTGAGGTCAATCGATTGAGTTTTCGGTTGTTTCGGATGGGTGTTTTGGTGCTTTAGAGCAGGGCTGCGGGATTTCTTGTGTGTGCTGGAGTTTTGGATGCATTTTAATGCATTGAACCTCTGTTTTGATGTGTTGAAAATAGGGGATAATAATCTGGAAGCAAACGAAGTGTTTTTGGAGGCTTCAGAGGATCGTTAGTTGCATCGGCAAGCTTGGTTTTGCAAGTCGGTGAGTGGAATTTGGTTTTCGAGTGAGGAAACAATTTAGAAAAGGTTTTGGGAACTTAGTAAGAGCTTGAAACATTTTACTAAGTTCGGAAATAAGAAAGTGAATTCTACTCTCGGATTGTGCTAGTTTTGAGCCTTGGTTGCACTTGATTTTAATTGCATTTACCTACTGTTTTAAAGCATATTTTTAGTATATAAATTGTGTATGATGATGTCATGTGGTTTAAGGATGCACTAGGTAAGTGGTCCTTGTATGCATGTGTTGATGCATGAGGTTTTAAGCATGGTTTAAGGCTTGTTTATGGCTTATCATGAATGCTTTGAAAAAAATAGTGAGGTATGCATGAGATATGGATTATATTGGCAAGTGATGTTGCATAAAGTGTTTTATAAATGAAATCGAATATAGTTAGCCGGCTATAGGATTGAGTGCACTATAAACAAGTCGCCTTGGATGTTGAGGGGTTGTGATTGTACCGAATACTCCATCCAAGTACCCTAACAATTGAGGATTGTTTAAGGTTACAACAGTTAAGGGTAGCTCCTGTGTGCGAACCTTGTGTGTGTCTCGTCTCTCGTTAGTGGATTATACATCTATCGATGAGTGGTGTTGAGGGGTTGTGATTGTACCGAATACTCCACCACGGGTGTCACAACGATGGAAGGTTGCTCTCGTGTGTGAGCCTTGAGATGCTGATAGAGTGTATGAAGGGCATGGGACAACCCTTGGTAATTCGTGTATCCGATATATGTTTTTGAGGTTGATGTTTATCACTCGTGAGCCAATATAAGGAAATGAAATATTGTGGAGATGTTGTTATTGCACATTGTGAAAGATGCATGTTTTGGCTTAAGCTTAGCATAATGATGTTTATGCTTGAAAAGCTTGGAAAATGAGTAGAATTGGTTTAATTGCTGAATTTAATTTAATCATGTTGTATGATGTTTAATACAATGATTTTTGGTGATAAAGTGCATGATTTGTTAAGAATGGCATGATGGTTTTGAAAAGAGTTAAAAAACAGTTTTGGTGCATTGATGATGTTGTGATTTTGAGCAACCCTCATTAAGCTTGTATGCTTATGCTCTCTTTGTTTCATCAATGCAGATAATTAGACTCTCGGAGGCAGCATCTTCAAGGGAATCTTAGCATGACGCTTTATAAAAAGTATGTTGCATACTTGAACTAGTGTAATAAGGACAATAGGGGTCTCTGATGCAATGAATGTTAATGATTTGTTGATTTCTGGTTTTGAGCAAATTTGTGATGCATTTTGGACTTGTAAATGGCCTTTGAGTTTTGGTATATGCTTGCTTTTCGATTTTAGCCTTTTGGTGTGTTTATCTTTTAGGAAGTATGCCTCTAGTTCCATTACTTCCGAGAATGATGCCTTGTTGTTGTTTATGTTGCGTATGAGTGACCATTGATAGGTATTTAAGTTGTATGTATGTTAGGGAATGTGTCGGGATGGTTCCGGAGGATAAAAACTGAACCAAACCAACTTTTTAGAAAGTTGCAGGCCCATGCATTTTGGAACGCCCTTACCTATTTCGGAACGGTGGCCTGAAATGGCCTTGGTGTTTCGAAATGGTGAGGCTCGTTCCGGAACACTTTGCCTCTGTGAACCATTGTACCAGAACGTGTCTGGAGTGGAGTCGGAATGGTCCCGCGTTTTGGAATGGGCATTTATGTTTTGGAACGGTCGTACCGATACGGGGCTCCCTTTTCCGAAACACCAGACCGTTGAGTGCAGAATTTGAATTCATTTGAGTTTCTGTTTCTTGCATTTTGGTCCATGTTTGTCTTGTATGCAATTGGTTGAGTTCTAAATGTCACTTTCAGCTGAGATTTAACCTAGAAGCATGTAATGAATCTAATTAAAGGTTGGTAACTTGAATTTGGTAAAAGCCCTTAAAATTTGTCAAATTTACAAAATGGTCCATAAACCTTAAACAACTTTAATTAATTGGCGAATGTGTTGATGTTTTGTCCGTTGCATGTGTACGTACACATATGAATCTAAGATGCATCTAGACATGATAAAAAGAAAAAAAAGGGTCATTTATTGGGGTAAACCTTCCCGGTTTAACTTAATATTCCCCGTGTGATCTGTTCGGTTCGGTCTATTGACCAGGCCGGGTCGAGGGGGTTACAAATAGCAAATCGTACCAGAACAAGCCTTACTCGTTTCGATACATCAAGGCCATTTTAGGAACCCCGTTTCGATACAGGCTCGAGTGTTTCGAAACACTTGCGCCTGTAATTACAGATTTTGCTGGTTTTACACCCAAAAATTCAACCTAAGTCAATCCAACATGTTTCTAACATACATACATCACTCATAAACATTATTCCTCAATCATATGCATCATATTAAGCATCAAGACATGGCCAATTGCATCAAAGGAAATCTAGAGGCATGCAACCTAGCAAACAAACCACTCAAGAGTCAAAACTCAAATATATACTTTAAACACCAATTAAAGGCCTTTTACAAGTATAAAAGCATATAGCAAACATGCTCAAAGGGTGTTTATACACATCACTCAAACAAAACTTGAAATCCCCCATTGCCCTTATTACTCTAGTTCATAATTGAAACATACTTTCAAAGTGATGTCTTCTTAGATCCCCTTGCAAGTTTCTGCCTCCTAACACTTAGTTATATGCATTGATGGACAAAAGAGAGAGTAAGCATACAAGCTTAGTGAGGAATGCTCAAAAACCAAAAACACCATCAATGCTTAAAACCATTTTCACACTTTTGAAAACCATCATGCCCTCTTCGAAATCCATGCACTTTAACATTAAAATCAACATGTTATACATCATGCATCAAGTATCAAATATTTCAACAGCAAATACATTGCTAACATGTAAATCAAGCCTTCCATGCATACCTACCAATATATTGGCTCACAAGTGATCAATAACATTCTCATTTCTCAAAAAGCATATCGGATACACGGATTACCAAGTGTTCTCCCAAACACTTCATACACTCTACTGGTACCTCAAGGGTCACACACGAGAGCTACCCTCCATCGTTGTGACGCACGTGGTGGAGTATTCTATACAATCAAAACCCCTCAACACCACTCATCAGTAGATGTATAGCCCGCTAACGAGAGACGGGACGTCATACAAGGTTCGCACACGAGAGCTATCATCCACCGTTGCAACACCTTAAACATTCCTCGATCATTAGGGTACTTGGATGGAGTTTTCGGTACAATCACAACCCCTCAACATCCAAGGCGACTTGTTTATAGTGCACTCAATTCTATAGCCAGCTAACTACATCCGATTTCATTTGCAAAACACTTTACACAACATCACTTGCCAATATAATTCACTTTTAACACAAACCTCATTGTTTTTCAAAGCATCCACAATAAGCCATAATCCAAGCATTAAATCATGCTTCAAAAACCATGTATAAACACTTGAGTACAATGATCACTTACCTAGTGCATCCTTCGACCATATGGCATCATCAACAACATATCATATACACAAATCATGCTTTAAAATAGTAGGTAAACACATTTAAAAACAAGTGCATCCATAAGCTCATAATAGCACAATCCGAGGGATAAAATCACTTTACTTACTTTCGAACTTAGTAAAGTGTTTCAAGCTTATACTAAGTTACAAAAACCACTTTTAAGATGTTTAAAACCTGGAAATCCCATTTCCACTCACCGACTTGCGAAACCTCAATTGCCGACACAAAAATCAAGCATCTGAAGCCCCCAGATCCTCACTATTTGCTTCCAAAAGATCCTCCACTGTTTACACCACACAAGGACGGAGGATTAATGCATCTCAATGCATTAAAAACACCACCAAACACTAAAATCCCGCAGCTCTGCCCAAAGGCACCAAAACACGCATCCGGAACAACCGAAATCACTTTCATTTGATCACTAAACTCAACCGAGCCATCAACAAACACTTCGAATCCGTTTTAACTATAAATCAACATCCAAAAAATCCTAATATCATCATTATACCTCCAGCAACTCAGATTTTACATTTCCATGCAAAAAATCCAAAACTAACAACCTAGACAATTAGAGATCTCAACGATTTCGGGATTATTATTATCAAAGCTCATTATTAACATCATTTAACATCCAAATCAACCTTAAAATCATTCTCAAATCAATCAAAATAGTGCCCAAATAAAAATCACAGTTAATCTCATCTTTTAGGAAAATTTCAAAATTTTCATCAAATCAACATTAAAACCTTAATTAAAAACATAAATCAAGAGTCAAATACTTTGGAATATCATTAAAGAACCTTGATTAGAGGAGTAGCACGAAATTACCTCCAATCCTTGCTTTTCTTTCAATTGGCAAGTTTTCAACTCAAGAAGTTTTAAGAAATCTTTGCAAATCTTTGAGTAGAATCTTTGGAAAAGAGTTGTGAATCAAAAGAGAAAAAGGATGAAAAGAATTCTGGAAATTGAGAGAAAAGAGGGAATGTTTGGCTGAAGAGAAAAGGAGAAATAGAAAAGTTACGTCAAAATTGATTTAACAAATTAACTACCTTGTTTTAGTAAAATCACCCTCTTCCACTTAATTAAAACATTAAAATCACATGTCAATTAAAGAAAATGCCTAATTGCCATTAAGCTCCCTAAACATTAAAATCTTTACAATTTGGTCAGTACCCAAAATGTAAACGTTCCAAAATCCATTTTATAAAATTGATTTTACCAAACCCATCTATACCATTTTAGATAACTTTAGAAATTTTTACCATATTTTTACCTTATCCCTAACCATGATTTCCCTGGATCGTCCTTAGAGACCCGAATCTCCAACTCTAGGTTCGACTAACCCAAACCGATGCCTAAAACATCTAGGCCCAAAACCGGGGCGTTACAACTCTACCCCACTTAGGAAATTTCATCCACAAAATTTTACCTGATGGAAAAACATGCGGAAACTGCTTCAACATGTCCGCCCTACTCTCCCACGTGGCCTCCTCAACTCCTCGATATTGCCACAACATCTTCACAAGTTCAATCGTCTTACCACGAAGAACTTTGCTACTAGAATCAAGGATTCCCACTTGTTCCTCATCGTAAGATAAGTCCGGATACAACTCAATCTCCTCATCATGATTTTTCTTACGCTCCACAACAGGAAACACATCATGAATTTTCTCCAACTCGGGAGGCAACCTCAATCGATATGCAACAGGACCAACTCGCTCCACAACCTCATAAGGTCCAATAAACCTCAGACTAAGCTTACCCTTACGTCTGAATCTCATCACCTTCTTCCAATGTTATACCTTCAAGAACACGCGATCTCCAACCGCAAACTCAATTTCCTTACGCTTTAAACCCAGGTAAGACTTTTGAGGGTCCGAAGCAGCCTTCAACCGCTCACATATGAGTTCCACTTTTTCAATTGTTCCCTTAAGAAAATCCGACAAGGAAACAAACTTTTTCCCTGCCTCCGCCCAACAAAGAGGCGTCCTATACATTCTCCCATACAAAGCTTCATACGGAGCCATTTGTATACTTGCCTGGAAACTATTATTATAGGAAAATTCCACAAAGGGCAACTGTTTTTCCCAAGAACCTTGGAAGTCTATCACACAACATTTCAAAATATCCTCCAGCACCTGGATAACTCTCTCCAATTATCCATCCGTCTAAGGATGATACGAAGTTATGAAATTCAAGCGCGTACCCAACTCTTGGTGTAAACACTCCAAAAATCTCGTTGTAAACCTCAAATCTCTATCCGACACTATGGACTTAGGCACACCATGCAGACGCACAATCTCAGCAATATACAACTCCGCTAGCTTATCCAACGTATACATATGTAAAGTGTCCACAAGTTCTATATTTCATGCACATTCCACCTCATATTATTGCTATTTTTGAGTGCATTTTAGGCATAATTAGGACCATGCATTGCATTTTACAGTATTTCTTTACTTTGCCATACTTTTTGTGATTACCTTTTATTTGGTAAAGAAAAGATATTGTTTTAGCTTAGTTTTAGTTTTAGGAACTAGAGGCTGACAGAGGGAAAGAGGAGCTGAGGATGTGATGCGGAGGTAGCAGACCAAAGAGTTGTACTGATACAGTTCAAGATAGAGACAACAGCTGCTGAGTAGCTGCCGCCGCCCAACTTGCCGCCCAAGACAGCTGACTATGGAGTTGGAGAATCGGAGTGCAATTTGTAGACCAAAAAATACTGATTCTATCCATTTTGTCCACTCAATTTTCTGACATCTATAGTAGTGGCCAGAGCTGCCGAAGGAGAAACTCGTGATTTCTTGCGTAGCAAGGCAACATGAGAAAGTCCACATTCAATTCAAAATAACTTAGGTTTTCGCTAGGCATAGTTTAGGTTTTCTTGCCACCAACATGTTCTAAATTTCTCCTTGGGTTTGGGTTATGTTTTAATTTGTAACGCCCTGTTTTGGGCCTAGAGAGTGGCACAAGCTCCTGTTGCGGCTGCTGGTAACGGGTGCTGGAATTGTGGTTCTGCAGACCACATAAGGCGAGATTGTCCGAGGATGGCTGGTGAGCAGGTGCGTGCTCCTGTTGTTGCTGCACCGCAGAGAGGTCGTGGGCGCGGCCATGGTAATTTCCAGAGGAGAGAGGAAGGTGGCCGAGGGGTAGCTCATGTTGTAGCTATTCAGCCTGAAGGTGGAGGCCAAGCGAGGGTGTATGCTCAGAGAGAGGGCAGGAATGATGCGGATGTGATTGCAGGTACCTTTACTTTGCAGTCCTTGTCATTGCTTTCTTTGATTGATTCTGGATCTACGCATTCATATATTCTTCGTGAGCATGCTGAATTGCTTGGTTTGCCTGTTGAGTCTTTGGATGTTGGTGTTCGGGTCACTAGTTCTTTTGGTGAGACTGTTGTGACTCGAAAGTTGTATAGAAGGTGCCCTTTGGTTGTTCAAGAGCATGTCTTTCATGTTGATCCTATGGAGTTGCCCTTCTATGGTTTTGATGTGATCCTTGGTATGGATTGGCTTGCTGAGCATCGTGCTGTTGTGGATTGTGAGAATAAGCGTGTTTCGCTTAAGCTTGCGGATGATTATGAAGTTGTGGTGGTTGGTGAGAATGTGAAGTTTCTTGCCAATGTGGTGTCTTCTTTGGAGGCGAGCAGGATGCTGAGGCAAGGTTGCGAAGCCTATCTAGCTTTTGTGATGAATCCTAGCTCTAAGGAGTTGAGGGTGCAAGATATCAGGGTTGTAAAGGAGTTTCCTGGTGTTTTTCCTGAGGAGTTGCCTGGTTTACCTCCTAACCGCGAGGTGGAGTTTGGAATTGAGCTGTATGAGAATACAACTCCTGTGTCCATTACTCCTTATAGAATGGCACCTAAGGAGCTGAAGGAGCTGAAGACCCAGTTGCAAGAGTTGCTTGATCGTGGTTTCATCCGGCCGAGTGTGTCACCTTGGGGAGCACCGGTCTTGTTTGTGAAGAAGAAGGATAGCACTATGAGAATGTGCATTGATTACCGTCAGCTGAACAAGTTGACTATCAAGAATCGGTATCCTTTGCCGAGGATTGATGATCTCTTTGATCAATTTCGGGGAGCTGCTGTGTTCTCTAAGATTGACTTGAGGTCAGGGTATTATCAGTTGAAGGTGAAGGATGTGGATGTGCCTAAGACAGCTTTCAGGACAAGGTATGGGCATTATGAGTTTCTTGTGATGCCGTTTGGGTTGACAAATGCTCCTGCTGCTTTCATGGACATGATGAATCGTGTGTTTCATGAATACTTGGACAAGTTTGTTGTGGTGTTCATTGATGATATCCTCGTGTACTCGCGTACTGCGGAGGAGCATGAAGAGCATTTGAGGATTGTTTTGCAAGCTTTGTTGGAGAATCAGCTTTATGCTAAGCTGAGCAAGTGTGAGTTCTGGTTAAGAGAGGTGGTTTTTCTTGGGCATGTGGTCTCAGCTGAGGGGATTCGTGTTGATCCTCAGAAGATTGAGGCGGTGATGAGTTGGAAGGTTCCTAAGTCTGTTCATGAGGTCCGTAGTTTCCTTGGTTTGGCGGGATACTATCGGAGGTTTGTGGATGGGTTTTCCAAGATTGCTGCTCCTTTGACAAAGTTGTTGCAGAAGGATGTTAAGTATGAGTGGACAGAAGCGAGACAGCAGGCTTTTGAGAAGCTGAAGGCGGCTTTGACGCAAGCTCCTATCTTGATTCAGCCTGAATCAGGGAAAGAGTTTGTGGTTTACAGTGATGCATCCTATGTTGGTTTGGGGTGTGTGCTAATGCAGGAGGGTAAGGTGGTGGCTTATGCATCGCGGCAGTTGAAAGTGCATGAGCGCAATTACCCTACGCACGATATTGAGCTGGCTGCAGTGGTTTTTGCTCTGAAGATCTGGAGGCATTATCTGTATGGTGAGAAGTGTACTGTGTACACAGATCACAAGAGTTTGAGGTATCTGATGTCTCAGAAGGAGTTGAATCTTAGGCAGCGGCGTTGGTTGGAGTTGCTCAAGGATTATGATCTGACGATTGAGTATCATCCTGGAAAAGCTAATGTTGTTGCTGATGCCTTGAGTAGGAAGGTAGCTGTTGAGTTGAGAGCCATGTTTGCTAGCTTGAGCATATCGCGTGATGGTGGTCTTGTGGATGAGTTGCATGTGAAGCCATCTTTGGTTCAGTTGATCAAGGATAAGCAGTTGTTGGATGATTCCTTGGTGTCTCATGTTCAGGATATCGCGGAGGGTAGACCTTCGGATTTCTGTTTCAATGATGATGGTGTGCTGTGTTTTGGGAGTCGGATAGTAGTGCCCAATGATGCTGAGTTGAGGCGTGCTATTCTGACTGAAGGTCATAGTAGTCCTTTTGCTATGCACCCTGGTAGTACTAAGATGTATCGTGATCTTCGTGATGAGTACTATTGGGTTGGTTTGAAGAAGGACGTTGCGGAGTTCGTGAGCAAGTGTTTGGTGTGTCAGCGAGTTAAGGCTGAGCATCAGTTTCCTTCAGGTTTGTTGCAACCGTTGAAAATCCCTAAATGGAAGTGGGAGAGGGTTACCATGGACTTTGTATCTGGTTTACCTTTGTCTCCATCGAAAAAGAATTCGGTCTGGGTGATTGTGGATCGCCTGACGAAGTGTGCGCATTTCTTGCCTGTGCATACTACGTTTTCTTTGGATAAGCTGGCAGAGCTGTACATTGCTGAGATTGTGCGGCTGCATGGTGTGCCTAAGTCGATTGTGTCGGATAGGGATCCGAGGTTCACATCGCGGTTTTGGCAGTGTTTGCATCAAGCTCTGGGTACAAGGTTGCATTTCAGTACATCCTATCATCCTCAGTCGGATGGTCAATCTGAGCGAGTTATCCAGATTTTGGAGGATATGATGAGGTGCTGCGTGATTGAGTTCCAAGGTTCTTGGGAGAAGCATCTGCCTTTGGTTGAGTTTGCTTATAACAATAGTTATCAGGCGAGCATACAAATGGCACCTTATGAGGCTTTGTACGGGAGGAAATGTAGGACTCCTCTTTGTTGGGCTGAAACTGGTCAAAAGTTGGTTTCGATGCCGGCTTTGTTGAAAGGGACCACAGAGAAGGTGAAGCTCATTTGTGAGCGGTTAAAGGCTGCTTCTGATCGGCAGAAGTCTTACGCGGATTTGAAGCGTAAGGAGATAGAGTATGCAGTGGGTGACCGTGTGTTCTTGAAGGTTTCGCCTTGGAAGAAGGTGATGCGGTTTGGCCGGAAGGGCAAGTTGAGCCCTAGATACATTGGACCATATGAGGTGGTTGAGCGTGTGGGTCCTGTTGCGTATCGGTTGAGGTTACCTCAGGAGTTGGAGAAGATTCATAATGTGTTTCATGTTTCTATGCTCCGGAAGTATAGATCTGATCCTTCGCATGTGATGCCTGTGGAGGAAGTGGAATTGAATCCGGATTTGACCTATGATGAGGAACCGGTGAAGGTTCTGGATTCGGATAGCAAGGTTCTTCGTGGCAAGACCATTGAGTTGGTGAAGGTGCTGTGGAAGCATCGCGGTGTTGAGGAAGCCACGTGGGAGCGGAAGGAAGACATGCTGAAGCAGTTTCCTTATCTCTTTCCTTCAGGTAAATTTCGAGGACGAAATTTCTTAAGGGGAGGAGAGTTGTAACACCCCGGTTTTAGGCTTAGAAGTTCTGGGCGTTGACCGGTTTGGTCAAAGTGCTGTTCGAATCTAAAGAGGTGAAATTAGGAAAGCCTAGTTCGGGTTGCATAAAAAAATATGGAAAAATGTTCTAAAATCATCTTTTAATATAATTAAGTGAACTGTGAAATCAATTTTGAAAAATGGGTTTTGGAAGTATGACATTTTGGCTAGTGACCAAAATGTAATTTTTGAAAGTTTTGTGACTATTTTATAAAGAGTTGAAACTTTGAATCTTTAAGGGGCTATTAATCCAAAGGTGATTTCTCCAGATTTTTCTAAGATATTTAGAGTTTTAATTCTGATTTTAAAGTGAATCAAAAGGAGGGAAAAACTCATTTGGCAATTTTCTCAACTAACTTCCAATTTTCTTCTCTCTTTTTCTCTCAAACCAAACACACCATTTCCAGAGATTTGATTCTGTTTTTCTCACTTAAATCTCTCCTTTTAACTCTCATTTGATTCCTAATCAACATATCTTCAAAACCTCTTCAATTGCTTCTTGATTCTTCAAGGATTTTAATTCCAAAAAGTGGAGAAACACAAGTTTGGAGGTAAGAACGTCCTTCTCCTCTAAACTACCAGTTCTTTACTGAAATTCCCAAGTTCTCAACTCTTAATTGATGTTTAATTAAAGGCTTTTGAGTTTGGAATTGGATCTTGGCTTATAATGCAAGATTTGATGATTTTTCATGATTTTCGTTAGATCTGATTAACCTGTGATTTGAGATGTGTTTTTGATGTTAAATGAACTCTAAATTGATAAGGAAATGAGTTTTGATTGATGCAATCCCGGATAGGTTGTGTTTCCTAAGTTTAGCTTATGTTTCTTGGATGTTTTTGTGGTGATCTTGTGGATCTGTTGTTGCTGGAGGTATAAGGATGTTGTTAGGTTGTTTTTAGATGTTAAATGGTGTTAATGGATGTTAGGTTTTGCTGGTTTATGGCTGGGCTTTGTTGAGAAGTGGTTTTGGTGCAATTTCGGTTGTGTTTGGTGGCCGAAATTGGAGTGGGAATGAGAGCAGCGAGTTTGAGTGCTTTCATTGAAGCTTTTGATGCTTGATGATGCATTAAATCTCTGCTTTAATGTGTTTAATCAGGGGAGGCATCTTTGGATCCAAGGGTTGTTGATTCGGAAGCTTGATTTCGTGCTTCGGCAAGTGGCGAAGTGGAATCGGTGAGTGAAATTGGGTTTTCGGCTTTGAAATCAATGTCTTGGGAGCTTAGTTTAAGTCTAAACAACTTTGCTAAGCTCGAGCGTAAGTTTTCGGAATTTCTCTCTAGTGGTGGCCATGATTTTGTTGTGATGCAAAATGATTATTTGCATGTTTTACGTACTGTTTTGGAAGCATGTTTTAGCATGGTTTTTGCTGATGATGTAAGCCATATGTTGAAGGTAACTCTAGGTAGGAGTTCCTTGCTTTTGTACATTGAAATGATGTGATTTAATGCTTTTAAATGCATGATGAATATGGCTTGGTTTTATGCTTTAAAACAGTGATGTAAGTGATGAAAATGATGTATATTGGCAAGTGAGGTTTTAAAATGTTAAGGTCACTAAGGTGGTTAAAAGTCCTTGAGTGAGCCTTGTTACTTATGAACATCAAGGTGGTTAAAAGTCCTTGGATGGTTCATGTTGTGGACACTAAGGTGGTTAAAAGTCCTTAGGTGATCCTTTTTCCATGGTGGTTAAAAGTCCATGGGGCCAAGGTGTTTAAAAGTCCTTGGGATCAAGGTGTTTAAAAGTCCTTGATGTGATACATTCTATGGTGTTTAAAAGTCCATAGGCCAAGGTGTTTAAAAGTCCTTGGGGCCAAGGTGTTTAAAAGTCCTTGGGGTGAAAGTTGATGAACTTGTTTTTAAAGAAGTGGAATTTGTCACTTGTGGCCAATATGACATGTTATGATTTGATGCATGAGATGCATGTTTAAGTATGCTTTTGAGCATGTGTAAATGATGGTTTAAAGCATGTTTTATAAAGTGTTTTACAAATGCATTATTGGATGGTTTTTAAGAGCATTCCTCACTAAGCTTTTGCTTACGCTCTCTTCGTTTTCCTTGATTCAATAATGCAGAGCATTAGAGACCTTTTGAGGGCAGCAAGAAGGGCAAGAATTCAAGTGCAAGTAAAGCTCAATGTATGGAAGGTTTTTGTTAAACATTTTAGCTTTTGGGTGATTTGGCAATGGGGAAACCATGTGTATGTTTTGGGAGGTGTTTTGTACTCCCTAAGTATGTTTCTTGATGTTAAGATTGTTGGTCTTTGGATTGGATCTTTATATGCTTGTTTTGTAAGTTTGGTGCTTGAATATCTAGCTTGTGTAGGAAGCATGCCTATAGAATTGGGGCTTTTTGCATATGATGATGTTTGGTTGAATTGATGATGCTAATATGTTATATATATATGTTGAATTGCATGCTGGTAAAGTTTGGTGACATTCGGAGCATGATTGGTTGAGTAATTGCATGTTTAAAGTGGAGTTTTGGAGCAATCTGGGCAGGGTGTTTCGGAACAGCACCTACCGTTTCGGAACGGGTGCCTTAATCGTGCCCAGGCGTCCGAAACGGGAGGGGCCGTTCCGAAACGGAAAGGCCACTGCCAGACCCCCGTTTCGAAACGGGCTATGCCTGTTTCGGAACGGCCCCGCGTTTCGAAACGGGCTGTCTCCCGTTTCGGAACGGTTGGCCGTTGGGGGCTGACATTGGCAGTTATATGTTTTGAATTGTTTGCGTTTTGGTCCTAAATCTTGTTTGTGCAATTGTATGAGTTTGGGAAGTCCTTTTGAGCTGAAATTTCACAGAGAAGCATGAAACCTGATTAATTTCAAGTTGGTAACTTCATTTGGGATTAAGTCCTTATAATTATCAGAATTTACAATTTGGTCCCTAAAGTTGTATATTGTTCAATTGAGTCCCTGTTTGATCTCTGATGTCTGTGATCTTTTGGTATGATGTTTGTGTGATCACAATTAGGCTTAATATGCATCTAAACAAGTTTTAAAAGGAAAAAAAGGTCGTTAATCAAGGTTGACTTTCGGGTTGACTTTGGTTTTCCCCGTGTGACTTTCTTAATTCGGGTCAACCATCTAGGCTGGGTTAAGGGGGTTACAGGTTGTGAAGCCTACCTAGCCTTTATGATGAATCCCAGCTCTAAAGAGTTGCGAGTGCAAGATATCAGGATTGTGCGAGAGTTTCCTGGTGTGTTTCCGGAGGAGTTGTCTGGATTGCCTCCTAATCGAGAGGTGGAGTTTTGAATTGAGCTGTATGAGAATACAACTCCAGTTTCCATTACTCCTTATCGAATGGCTCCTAAGGAGTTGAAAGAGCTGAAGACGCAACTTCAGGAGTTGCTTGATCGTGGTTTCATTCAGCCCAGTGTGTCACCTTGGGGTGCACCGGTCTTGTTTGTGAAGAAAAAGTATGGCACTATGAGAATGTGCATCGATTACCGTCAGCTGAACAAGTTGACTATCAAGAATTGGTATCCATTACCGAGGATTGATGATCTTTTTGATCAATTTCGGGGAGCGGCTTTGTTCTCTAAAATTGACTTAAGGTCAGGGTATTATCAGTTGAAGGTGAAGGATGTGGATGTGCCAAAGACAGCCTTCAGAATGAGGTATGGGCATTATGAGTTCCTTGTGATGCCGTTTGGTTTGACGAATGCTCCTGTAGCTTTTATGGACATGATGAATAGAGTGTTCCATGAATATTTGGACAAGTTCGTTGTGGTGTTCATTGATGATATCCTCGTGTACTCTCGTACTGAGGAGGAGCATGAAGGGCATATGAGGATTGTGTTGCAGGCTTTGTTGGAGAACCAGCTTTATGCTAAGTTAAGCAAGTGTGAATTCTGGCTCAGGGAAGTGGTGTTCCTTGGTCATGTGGTTTCTGCTGAGGGGATTCGTGTTGATCCTCAGAAGATAGAGGCAGTGATGAATTGGAAGCCTCCTAAGTCTGTTCATGAAGTCCGTAGTTTCCTTGGTTTGGCGGGATACTACCGGAGGTTCGTGGATGGATTTTCAAAGATTGCTGCACCTTTGACGAAGTTGTTGCAGAAGGATGTTAAGTATGAGTGGACGGAAGTGAGACAACAGGCTTTTGAGAAGCTGAAGGCAGCTTTGACGCAAGCTCCTATCTTGGTTCAGCCTGAATCAGGGAAAGAGTTTGTGGTGTATAGTGACGCGTCCTACGTTGGTTTGGGATGTGTGTTGATACAAGAGGGTAATGTGGTGGCTTATGCATCGCGCCAGTTGAAGGTGCATGAGCGCAATTATCCTACACATGATATTGAGTTGGCTGCAGTGGTTTTTGCCTTGAAAATTTGGAGACATTACCTGTATGGTGAAAAGTGTACTATGTACACGGATCACAAGAGTTTGAAGTATCTGATGTCTCAGAAGGAGTTGAATCTTAGGCAACGATGTTGGGTGGAGTTGCTTAAAGATTACGATCTGACGATTGAATATCATCCAGGAAAAGCTAATGTTGTAGTGGATGCCTTGAGTAAGAAGGTAGTAGTGGAGTTGAGGGCTATGTTTGTAACCCTCGTAGCCCGGCCTAGACGGTTGACCCGAACTACGAAGATTACACGGGGAAAACCAAAGTCAACCCGAAAGTCAACCTTGATTAACGACCCTTTTTTTTCTTTTTAATCTTATCTAGATGCACATTAGTCCTATATGTGATCACACAAGCAACATACTCAAAGATCACAGCCATCAGAGATCATTCAGGGACCCAATTGCACAAAACACAACTTTAGGGACCAAATTGTAAATTTTGAAAACTTTGAGGCCTTAACCAGATTTTAAGTTACCAACTTAAAATTAATCATGTTTCATGCATCTCGGCCAAATTTCAGCTCAAACGGACATCTCAAACTCATACAATTGCACAAACAAGATTCAGGACCAAAATGCAAACATTTTGAAACACATAACTGCCACTGTCAGCCCCCAACGGTCAACCGTTCCGAAACGGGAGACAGCCCGTTCCGAAACGCGGGGCCGTTTCGAAACAGGCATAGCCCGTTTCGAAACGGGGGTCGGGCAGAGGCCTTTCTGTTTCGGAACGGTCTCACCCGTTTCGGACGCCTGGGTTCATGCAGGGCACCCGTTCCGAAACGGTGTCTCCTGTTCCGAAACGCCTAGCCCAGAAAGCTGCATTTTGCTCACTCAAACACACAATTGACCATCCAAACATGCTCCAAAAGCCACCAAACTTTACCAGCATGCAATTCAGCATAAATGAGACATGCTTGCGTCAACAATTCATCAGAAACACATCATATGCAAAAAGCCCCAAATCTATAGGCATGCTTCCTACACAAGCAACCATTTAGGCACAAACTTTCCATAACAAACTCAATCAAGCCAAATCATGTTCCAACAACTTTAACAACATTAAAACATTCTTGAACAACATAAACGATCACAAACACAATAATCCCAAGAGGTTCTACCCCCATTGCCTTTATTAACTATAGCTATTCACCGAGACATACATCTCACTTGGAGTCCACCTTGAATCCCTTGCTCCTTGCTGTCCAAACTTCAAAGATCTGCATTGATGGACAAAGAGAGCGTAAGCACATAATGCTTAGTGAGGAATGCTCAAAACCAAAACACCATCAATGCAGCGGGTTATAAAACACTTGTAAAACAAACCCGATTTGTTTACCAAAACCATGTTTGAAATCCTTTTCAACCTCAAGCATCAACCATGCATAAATACCATATGCAAAGCTAAAACAAAACCATGGAAACACTTCCATTTCACAACATACCTTTCATAAACTTGAAAGCCATTTCAAACAAGAAACCTTTAAAACCATTTCACAAACCAACCAACACTTGCATTACACCAAGGCAACATATATACCATACAAACATATTCACATGCCTTTCAAAACAAGTCCTACAAGACTTCAATGCATTAAAGTTATTCATGCTCACATACATCATTTACCAAATGATAATCAACACTTGTTCAACCTAACAAGTAAACATGCATTCACATGCATCATACACCTTTCATGCAACAATGCATCTTTCCAAGCAACTCATGCTTCACATGCAACCATGCATCATTTCAAGCATCTCATGCTTCACATGCAACCATGCATCATTTCAAGCATCTCATGCTTCTTTATATTTAAGAACATCATATTGGCCTTCAAGTAATCAATCACATCCACTTTCCAACTCAACACCCGATCGGATACGCGGATTCCGAGCGTTGTCCCCACGCTCCCTACACCCTACCCAATCCAAGGTCCTCGAATGGGCAACACCTCCATTATGACCTTACAAGCCTAAAGTTTCCATGCATGGACTTTTAAACACCATACAACCTTAGCTTTTCCCGAGGTTCCCATGTATGGACAACCATACAACCTCAACATGCACAAGGTTCTCCCGTATGGACTTTTAACCACCATACAACCTTTGCATAACCGATTGGTAGTTGTAGAAATCACTAACGAGATCCGGGACACCCTATACAAGATCCACACATGGACTTAACACCGCCATTGTGATCTCAACAAGCACAAGGTCCTCACATATGGACTTTTAAACACCATATAACCTTTGCTTAACCAAGGTCCTCGAATGGGCAACACCTCCATTATGACCTCAAATAACCAAGGTCCTCGAGTGGGCAACACCTCCACTATCACCTCATCTCGTTAGGAAACTTGAAGGGAGCTTATCCGGTCCACTCTTGACCACTCCACCTCCAAGGCGACTTTATTCACGATGCACCCAATCCTATAGCCGGCTAACTATATCCGATCAAAGAACCAAGAACCACTTACATCACTTGCCAATATAACCATCTTGCCACATTAATCCAATGTTTCACATGCTTAGCCAATATGCAAAACCATTTCATTATAAACCAATGATTCACATGCATAACCAATATGCAAAACCATTACCACATTAATCAAATGATTCACATGCATAACCAATATGCAAAAACCATCATTTATCATCATCAACTCACTGTTTTAAAGCATTAAACAAAGCCATTTAACAACATGCAACATCATGCATCAAAACCACATTTTCAATGTATAAAACCAAGGATCTCCTACCTAGAGCATCCTTCACATATGGCTTTCAAAACCAGCACTAAACCATGCTAAAATATGCTTTCAAAACAGAACTAAACCATGCAAAACACATGCATTTCAATCATCAACCACAAATGCCTAAAAACCACTTCATACCACAAATCAAGTAAGAAATCCATTTACTTACTCTTGAGCTTAGCAAAGTTGTTTAGACTTAAACTAAGCTCCCAAAACCTTCAAACCTTTGATTAAAAGCCGAAAACCCAACTTCACTCACCGATAACCAAACAAGACTAGCCGACAAGCCTTCCAAGCTTCCGAAACCTTCCGCAAACACCTTCAAAGCTCAAGGGTCAAACTCCCCTGTTTCAAGCACACAAAAACAGCACATTAATGCATCATTATGCATTAAGAACAGCAGCCACACAACCAAACTCGCTGCTCAACACAAATCCAACAATTCGGCTACCAAACACAACCGAAATCACCTCCAAACATTACCAAAACTTAACCCAGCCAAGATCCATCACTTCTAACCATTTTTATACATCAATTAACACCCAAAATGAATACAAACACATCCTTATACCTCCAGGTATAACAGATCACCAAAAACACTCCAAAAACAACCAAAAACTCAAGCGAAACTTAGGAAATTCAACCTATCCGGGATTGCATTCATTAAACATCAATTTCTAATCAACTTAGCATTCATTTAACATCATTTTGACACTTCAAAACACTGCCCAAACAGATCACACGAAAATTCCACCAAAATCACCAAATCTTGCATTTTAGCCAAAAAATCGAGATCTCATTTGAAAAACCATTAACAAATCACAAATCAAGGATTGAGAACTTGGGAATTTCAGTAAAGAACTGATAGTTTAGAGGAGAGAGACGTTCTTACCTCCAAACTTGAATTTCTCCTTTTTAGAGCCAAAAAGCATGATGAAACAACTTGCAAATTGAGAGGTTTTGTTGATGAGATGATTAGGAATCAAATGAGAGTTGAAATGAGAGATTTAGATGCCAAAATCAGAGAAAGAAATCTGGAGAATTTTGTTTGGGTTGAGAGAAAATAAGAGAAAAGGAAAATGGAGAGAGAATGAAAAAGTAGTTAGGAAATTGGTTAAAATGATTTCCCTCCTTTTCTTAATCTTTAAAATCAGAATAAAGCCTTAAAATATCTTAGAAAAATCTGGAGAAATCCTTTTTGGAATAATAGCTCCTTAAAGATTCAAAGTTTCAATCCTTTATAAAACTGTCCCGCAACTTTCAAAAATTACATTTTGGTCACTAGCCAAAATGTCAACCTTCCAAACCTCATTTTCCAAAATTGATTTCACAGTTCACTTTTATATAATAAAAGATGATTTTAGAACATTTTTCCATATTTTTAATGCAACCCGAACTAGGCTTTCCTAAATTCACTCTTATATATTCGATCAGCACTTTGACCGAACCGGTCAACGCCCAAAACTTCTAAGCCCAAAACCGGGGTGTTACAATGTTTGCCAGTTTGAGCATTTCGCGTGATGGTGGTCTTGTGGCTGAGTTGCAAGTTAAACCATCCTTGGTTCAGTTGATAAAGGATAAGCAACTGTTGGATGATTCCCTGGTACCACATGTTCAGGATATTGCTGAGGATAGACCATCGGATTTCTGCTTTAATGATGATGGAGTTTTATGTTTTGGGAGTCGGATAGTAGTGCCCAATGATGTTGAGTTGAGGCGTACTATTCTGACTGAAGCTCATAGTATTCCTTTTGCTATGCACCCTGGTAGTACTAAGATGTATCGTGATCTTCGTGATGAGTACTATTGGGTGGGTTTAAAGAAAGATGTTGCTGAGTATGTAAGCAAGTGCATTGTTTGTCAGCGAGTTAAAGCTGAACATCAGTTTCCTTCTGGGTTTTTGCAACCGTTGAGGATTCCTGAGTGGAAGTGGGAAAGGATTACCATGGACTTTGTGTCTGGTTTGCCTTTGTCGCCATCGAAGAAGAATTCGGTGTGGGTGATTGTGGATCGCCTGACGAAGTGTGCGCATTTCTTGTATGTGCATACTAAGTACGCTTTGGACAAGCTTGCAGAGCTGTACATTGCTGAGGTTGTGCAGCTGCATGGTGTGCCAAAGTCGATAGTGTCGGATAGAGATCCGAGGTTTACATCACGTTTCTGGCAGTGTTTGCATCAGGCTTTGGGTACACGATTGAATTTCAGTACTTCTTATCATCCACAGTCGGATGGACAGTCTGAGCGTGTTATCCAAGTACTGGAGGATATGTTGAGGTGTTGTGTGATTGAGTTTCAGGGCTCTTGGGAGAAGCATTTGCCTTTGGTGGAGTTTGCTTATAACAATAGCTACCAGGCAAGTATTCAAATGGCACCTTACGAAGCCTTGTACGGGAGGAAGTGTAGGACTCCTCTTTGTTGGGCTGAAATAGGTCAGAAGTTGGTTTCAATGCCAGCTTTGTTGAAAGGAACCACCGAGAAGGTGAAGCTCATTTGTGAGCGCTTGAAGGCAGCTTCTGATCGACAAAAGTTATGCGGATCTGAAGCGTAAGGAGATTGAGTATGTGGTAGGTGACCGTGTGTATTTGAAAGTTTCACCTTGGAAGAAGGTGATGAGGTTTGGTTGAAAAAGTAAGCTGAGCCCTAGGTACATTGGACCATACGAGGTGATTGAATGTGTGGGTCCTGTTGCGTACAAGTTGAGATTGCCGCAGGAGTTGGAAAAGATTCATGATGTGTTTCATGTCTCTATGCTTCGAAGGTATAGATCTGATCCTTCGCATGTTATGCCTGTGGAGGAGGTGGAGTTGAATCCGGACTTGACCTATGATGAGGAGCCGGTGAAAATTCTAGATTTGGATAGTAAAGTGCTTCGGGGTAAAACCATTAAGTTGGTAAAGGTGTTGTGGAAGCATCGTGGTGTTGAGGAAGCCACGTGGGAAAGGAAAGATGACATGTTGAAACAGTTTCCATACCTTTTTCCTCCTGGTAAATTTCGAGGATGGAATTTCTTAAGGGGGGAGAGTTGTAACACCCCAATTTTGGGCTTGGAAGTTTAGGGTCTGAACCGGACCGGTCTGATTTTTGGTTCGAATATAAAAGGTGACTTTAGGGAAAGCCTAGTTCGGGATGCATTAAAAATATGGAAAAATATCTAAAAATCCTCTTTTAATATATATAGGAGAGTGGTGGAATCAATTTTACAAAATAAGGTTTGGAAGTGTGACATTTCAAAATAGTGACTAAAATGTAATTTTTGAAAAGTTCTGTGGTGACTGTTTTGTAAGGATTGAAACTTTGAATCTTTAAGGAGCTAATTTACCCAAGGAAGGATTTCTCCAGATTTTTCTTAATTTTAATGATTTTGTTAATGTTTAATTAATTAAAAGAAGTGAGGGAAAACCATTTTTAGTCTTCATAACTAACTTTCTCTAAAATTTTCTCATTTCATTTTCTCTCAAAATTCCCTCAGCCAAACACTTTTCCACAACAGCTTTTCTTTTGATTTTCACACTAAATGATGAGGTTTCAATCATCATAAGATTCCTAATCCTTTCTACATCAAATCCTCTTCATTTGCTCATTGAATTTTCAAGGATTTTGGCTCTAAACAAGGAGAAATCTACATCAAATATTCAGTTCTTTATTGAAATTCCCAAGTTCTCAATCCTTAAGTTAAGTTTTATAAAAGGTTTTGATGATGTGATCTTGATTTTGGCTTAAAACTCAAGATTTGGATGTAATCTTGAAGAAATTCGTAATGAATGTTTGGGCTCTGTTTTGAGATGTTTTTTTTAAGTATTTTTGATGTTTAATGATGTGTAATTGTGATCTAATCAATGCAATCCCGAATTGGTTGATTTTCCTAAGTTTTTACATGTGTAAATGGTGGTTTTTGGGGTGATTTTGGTGTTCTGTTGTTGCTGGAGGTATAAGGACGAGTTTAGATCCTTTTTGGATGTTAATTGATGTTTAAGAATGTTTAGAAGTGATGGATCATGGCTGGGTAATGTTGTGGATGAGTTTGGAAGTGATTTCGGTTGTGTTTGGTAGCCGAAATGTTAGATTTGTTGAGAGCAGTGAGTTTTGGTGTTGTGGTTTAATGCATGATGATGCATTAATCCTCTGCTTTGATGTGTTTAAAACAGGGGAGGCACATTCGGATCCTTGTGGTGTTGATCCGGAGGCTTGATCGGCGTTTCGGCAAGCTTGTGAAACGGAATCGGTGAGTGAAGTTTGGTTTTCAGATTTGAAACCAATATTTGAAGGTTTTGGGAGCTTAGTTTAAGTCTAAGCATCTTAACTAAGCTCAAGAGTAAGTTTTCGGAGAAACTCTCTCTTTGATGAACCATGAGATGGTTGGATGCAATGTGTTTATTTTGCATGTTTAAATTCTATTTTGAAAGCATGTTTTAGCATGATTGATGCTGGTTTTGAAAGCCATGTGTTGAAGGATGCTCAAGGTAAGAGATCCTTGGTTTGACATTGATAAATGTAGTGTTGATGCATAGTAATGCATGATGATTTGATGGCTTTGATTAATGCTTTAAAACAGTAAATTGTTGATGATAATTGATGTATATTGGCAAGTGATGTTTTGGTCTTAAAGTACTTGAATCGGATATAGTTAGCCGACTATAGGATTGGGTTCACCGTGAATAAAGTCGCCTTGGATGTTGAGGGGTTGTAATGGTACCGAAAACTCCATCCAAGTACACTAACGAGATGTCTAAGATCACAATGGTGCTTAAAAGTCCATGTGTGAATCTTGTGTTGTGTGTCCCGTGTTCTCGTTAGTGTTGTTATACCACTACCAATGAGTGATGTGGAGGGGTTGTGATTGTACCGTTAAACTCCATCACGGGTGTTGAGGGGTTGTGAATGTACCGATAAACTCCACCTTGTGTGTTTGGTAGTGTGTATGAAGTGTATGGGACAACGCTTGTAATCCGCGTATCCGATTGTGTTTTATGTTAAAAATGGTTATGGTATCACTTGGAAGCCAATATGACATGTTAATGTTTATGAAGCATCAGATGCTTGTTGTTTAAGACTTTTTGATGATTATAAGCATGAGAAGCTTGTTTTTAATGCATTGTTGCATGAAAATGATTTTTATGAATGAAAAGGCCTTATGAAAGGTGTTTAGTAAAAGTGTATTATTGTGTTGTTTCATTAGAGCATGCCTCACTAAGCATTTGTGCTTACGCTCTCTTTCTTGAACTAATAATTCAGAGAATTGAAGTGCTTTAAGGGCAGCAAGGGGGCTAAGAATCCAAGGGAAGGCAAAGCTCATGTATGGTGACTATTTTTACAACATTATTAGCTTTTGGTATTTGGCAATGGGAACCTAGGTTGTGTGGTTGGGAGATGTTTTGGACTCCCTGATTTTGGCATGATGCCTATGATGTTTTAGACTTGTAAATGGCCATTTTGCTGTTTGCTTTGATGGTTTGATGCTTGGATGGTTTTCAATAGTAGGATGCATGCCTATAGATTGTGATTCCTCAAAATTGTTGCCATGAATGTGTTTTGATGATGCAAATATGTTCCTTGTATGCATGATGATTTGTTGGCATTATTAGGAGGTCATAGGGATGTATTTGAGTGGTTAATTGTATGTTAAACCAGAAAAATCTGCACTTTCTGGGCAGTCCATATCGGAACGGGCACTACCGTTTTGAAACGGGGGCCAGTAATGGCCTTCGTGTATCGAAACGGGTAGAGGGCATTTCGGAACGGATTTGCCATTGTCAAGCCTTGTTTCGAAACAAGGCTCGAAACGAACCCGCGTTTCGGAACGGTCAACCCCTGTTCCGAAACACTTGACCGTTGGGCACTGATTTGAATGGTTTAAGGTTTGCGAGCTTTACGTTTTAGTCCTGAATTTTGTATATGCAATTGCTTGAGTTTGAGATGTCCGTTTAAGGTGAAATTTGATAGAGAAGCATGTAATATGACTAATTCCATCATGGTAACTTAATAATCAGTTAAACCCTCTTAATTTACAGAATTTACATTTTGGTCCCTAAATGTTGTAAGTTGTGCAATTGAGTCCCTTATTGCTTTCCGATCGTCGTTCTTTTCATGTATGTTTTCCTCGAGGCTATGCTTAGGGTTAATATGCATCTAGACAAGTTTTAAAAGGAAAAAAAGGGTCGTTAATCAAGGTTGACTTTCGGGTTGACTTTGGTTTTCCCCGTGTAATCTTCGTAGTTCGGGTCAACCGTCCAGGCCGGGCTAAGGGGGTTACATTGGATACGAGGTATTGGGAGGTTAGTGTAAGCTTGAAAGGCTTAGCTAATCTCGGAAGTAAGTATATTTTCTTGTTCACTCGGTTTTCGGTTTTGAAATGGACTCCATGGTATATCATGCTCATGTTTTGATGATGATTGTTACTCACTATTATGCATGGTTTTAAGCATGGTTTTGCTTGTGTTTATCCCATGAAAAAGTTTTGTTTGAATAAAATATGGTATGATCTTGTATGAAATGGTTTTTGCTATTTAACGGCATGTTTATTTTGGGATATGTGATGATTTTTGGTGATGCAATGAAAGGAGTGAGTTAACATGGTTTTTTAGGATATATTGGCAAAGGTTTGATCTATTTTTAATACTCGGATACGTTGGTCGACCAATAGGATGTGAGTGCACTATAATCTATAAATCGTACGTGTGTCTAAATACGTGACGTAATATGGGGTGAGCTATTGCGGGTGATAGAAGTGAGCCTATTATTATGGGTTAGGGGGGAGCTTAATTCCATTCGTAGCCATTAAGATTGGGTGAGCCATCATTGAGTTTAGGGGTGAGCCTATGTGAGTCCGTGTATCCGATTTCATGTATGAAGGTGATAGAGGTGAGTCTATCATAGCACATAGGGGTGAGCCTATGCCGGATGCTATATGCCAATATATGTGCTATTGATGTTGCCCATGTATTATGTTTTTAATGAATGCATAATGGTTTATTGCGCATGAGATGCTCGATGTTGATATGATGTATAGGATGATTATATGCATGTGAATTGAGCAAGTGAGGCTTAATGTGGATTTGCTTTGGGAGCAATGCATGTGGTTAGTGATACATGTGGAACATAGTTAAAAAAATGGTTTGGTTTGGTTTTGAAAGCATGAATTGAGATTGAGCATGATATGGTTTTAACTTGTGTTTAAAAACTATTTTGTTGTTGAGTTCTTGAGCTTACCCTCACTAAGCAAGTGTGCTTACGCTCCCATTTTTTTCAACAATGCAGATAGCTAAGCTTGAGGGTCGAGGAGTAGCAAGCGAAGGCACCTAAGTTTTCACTCAAACTCAAGTATGAACTTTGGAGAATTTTAATAAGTAGATTTTGGCAATGGGGGAATAGAACCTTGGTTTGGAAGATTAATCTTGGTATTTCATAGCTGAGATATGATGGTTTGCCTATTTGGTTTTGTATGTAGCCTCTATATGGTTTATAATTTTGTTTATGGTGTTTTTAGCTATGCTATGACTTATGTTTAAAGGCATGCTGGAGTAGCTAATGTTTCACTTTGAGTTGCCATGGTTGAAGCTTATGATATGGATGATGTTTGATACATATTTTGTTTACAACGTTGATTATTACATGTATGGATGATTAGAACATGTTTAGGTGATGTTAAATGTGTTTAAGTGGCTATTGAAAGTGAATATCTGGTATGCGTATCGATACACGGGGAAGTGTATCGATACACTAAGGCAAATTTTAAGCTTTTCGGTACATGGGTATCAGTACGATTTGCCCGCGTATCGATACGCCCAAGCCAAGTCTGAAGGCCGTACCGATACGCGGGGAAGCGTATCGATACGCTCTTCCCATCCTTTGTTATTGTCTTCCCGCGTATCGATACAGGCTCAAGTGTATCGATACGTGTTAGTTATTTTCAGTTAATGGAATCTTGTAAGTTCTGAATTTATGCATTTTGGTCCATGAGTAATGTTTGTGCAATAAATTGAGTTAGGATGATCCGTTGGTGATGAAATTTGACATGTTGGCATGTTACATGTTTAATTATGGATTGGTAACCTTAAAATCGGAAAAACCCTTGTATTTTCTTGAAATTACAATTTAGTCCCTAATAGTCAATTGTATGCAATTGAACCTCTAATTGAACTCTGATCGCTATGATGTTTCCTTCTAAATGTTTTTCTGAACACATAGGTTAATATTGTGCATCTAGAGAAGATAAAAAGGAAAAAAGGGTCGTTAATCGTGCTTGACTTTTATGAGTTGACTTCGGTTTTCCCCGTGTAATCTTCTTAGTTCGGGTCGGGCGTCAAGGCCGGGCTAAGGGGGTTACATAATTAGTTGTGAGAAAAGTTGTTTAGTATTTCAAGTTTGTTTTTTCAAATAAAATTACAAGGTTTACTTATTCCATGTTCTTCATAGTTTTCAATTAAGGTGAAAGATTAGTTGAATTCTATCCATTTATTCGGTATCGAAAGAGTCGAACTCACGAAAGGAGTAAGTACAATTTCATCTATAGACGGTGCAATCAATCCGGCCTAGACATAAGTTAAGGCTTTAAGGCGGCTATAAGAGAACGAATCAACATTGTTGTCTTTGCACGATTCACGCTGCGACTGATATTATCTGCAGTGGGCATCAACAACATTCTTACTTAGACATAAGTGGAATCAACTTCGAAGCATTTGTCGAGCCTTTTAGTTTTGCCGAGTTTGCCACTGAGACACAGTTCCATTCCCCTGCTGAGGCAGTGAGAAGGTCTCAGCAGTCCACCTGCCATCCATCACCGAGGCAGCAAAGTCTGGCAGCGCAAATCAACTTGTCCTATTCAACGCAGTTTCACACTAAGCAGCAGTATAACCCTACCCTCTCTATCAATCTGATCACTTCCAATTCAATTACTTGTGTTTTTATTTTACTTTTCCTCTCAACTATCGAATTTAATTGTGCATTTATTTTTCTTGTGCAGGGTTTACATCTCGAATCAAGATGTCCAATCCCTGTGGGAGACGATATCTTTTATACTATAACTTAACAGGAGTGTGCACTTGCGTCGTTGCTAGGGATTGGTAACAGTGAAATTCGTCTTTAATTTCTGCATTTTTATTTCTTTGCATTTTATTTTATTTTTAGTTTTTTGTTTTTAATCGAAAAAAGTAGAATTTTACGGTTTCCTTTACTAGTGTATGACCAAGGCAAATCCAACAGGAGAAATCCTTTATTACGACGATATAGAACGAAGAGCAAGAGAGCTTAAGAAGGAAATCATAGTAGCCCTAGGGAAAACTAAAGAAGAAAAAGAAAAAGCAAAGGAAAACATGGAAAACGACGACCCTGCCAACAATGTTGTGAACGGCAGGGATGGGCAGCAAGACCTGCCGCCTAGAGAACATCAAGATCCACCAAGGCAGCAACCCCCTCTTCTGCCCAGGCAGCCACAGTATGTTCGAACCACCAGTGATTATCTGGAAAATGACTTCAGAGGGTTCGATTCGACAGTGACATAACCTGAGATTGAGGTATATCACTTTTAGCGGAAGCCCGTTATGTTTAATATGATCAATACGTTAGGGAAATTTGGAGAGAATGTAATAGAAGATGCTCGACAACACTTAAAAGGATTCCTGGACATCTGCAGAGAATTGAAAATACACAGAGACCATCAAGACATGCTGAGGCTGATATTGTTTCCCTATTCACTGAGGGATAGGGCAAAACAGTGGTTAAACAACCAGCCAGCAGGGTCGTTCAATACATGGACAGAGTTGTGGAAAGATTTTCTGGATTGTTTCAACCCATCCAATGTCACAGACATACTACAAAACGAGATAACAACCTTCTGACAAGGGGATGATGAGCTGATGTACGAAGCATGGGAGCGGTACCAACAGATGCTGAACAACTGCTCGCTACATGGTTTTTTGGCTTGCACACATGTATCAATGTTCTACAACGAGGTGAATTACCCAACACGGATGATGACTGATGCCTCAGCCAATGGAATCATCCTTGACAGAACACCAGAGGAGGCACTGGGGATTCTGAACCAAGCCACCAAGAACGACTACAAGTACCAAACAGCCTGCCAAGGCGGCGTTAGGCGGCCAGCCACTGTGAACGAGGTAGAAACCTCAGAATCTATCAATGCCCGCCTCGACAAGCTGACAGAGTTGGTCATGAGCATAATGAAACTCGTTGGGAAGGTTTATGAGGTTAAGGTTGCGGAGCCGTTTTGTGATGAGTTTGGGCGCAACCATGATTCCTCTGAATGCACCGCATCTACAAACTTTATGGGAGGATACGAGAGGAACAACAAACCTGCCCAGAACACATACAACCCTGAATTGAAGAACCATCCTAACTTCTCCTAGAGCAACCAAAAGACTTATGCAAACCCACAACAGCAACAAGGAGGCTACTAGCAGTACCCATCACTACAGCTGCCTCAACAACAACAAAATATGAACACTTCTTCCATAGAATCTACCTTGCATACTTTCATATCCCGTACTAATGATTTTATTTCTAATAAAAATAAATTTATTGACAAAACTGAATCTTTCACAGATAGGACTGAAAGCGGGATGAACAACCAAGAGGCAGCGATAAAAAATCTGGAGACCCAGTTCGGAAGGTTTGCTCAAGTTATCAATACTAGGCCAATGGTGGATTACCTAGTGATACTGAAATCACAAAAGGGAAATCCCATGAACAATGCAAAGCTATAAAAACCAGAAGTGGGATAACACTACAAGAGCCATCCATGCCTGCCGCAAGATAAACAACACCTGCCGAACCAGTTCAAGCCGCCAGGCAACCTGCCGCGGCAGCACCGAAAGGAAGCAATAAGGAACCAGAACAAGAACCGACATATGACACTAGGAATGAACAACCAGATTCTGGACCAGTTACCTCCTCCCAGGATAGGATACCCCTCAAAGCAAAAACTGTCGCCCCGGCACCTCCACCACAATTCCCACAAAGATTGAAAAAGCAAAAACATGATATGTAGTATAAAAAATTCTTGGACGTTCTGAAGCAAGTCAAAATCAATCTTCCACTGGTAGAGTTGATCGAATAGATGCCCAGCTATGCCAAGTTCTTAAAAGATACGGTATCCAAAAGAACAAGGATCAGAGAATTTGAAACAGTGGGAGTGACAGAAGGATGCATGGCCCTGCTGCACAATAAGGCACCACCCAAACAAAAAGATCCGGGCAGCTTCATAATTCTATGCAAAATAGGCAGCAACCACTCCTTACGAGACCTGTGTTACTTAGGGGCGAGCATCAACTTAATGCCCAAATCCGTCTTCCAGAAACTAGGAATAGGAAACGCCCGCCCATCAATAGTAATGCTCCAGCTGGCCGACAGAACATACGTACAACCATAAGGAAAAATTAAGGACATCCTGGTGAAGGTTGACAAGTTTATTTTCCCTGTCGATTTCCTGGTACTGGACTGTGAAGCAGATGAAAAGGCACTAATAATCCCGGGATGACCATTCCTTTCTATGGGCAGAACAATGATTGATGTGGAAAGAGGTGAACTTACGATGAGGGTAAACGATGAGTAAGTAAAACTGAATGTCTTCCAATCCATGAGACATGTTGATGATCCTGAAGAATGCCAGCTAATGGAAGCCATCTCAGAGTTCAACCTTGTAGCCAACATACCATGCCTACAGCAAGACTGCACGGGCAGAGACCTCAACAGCTATTTCGGCAGCCATTAGAATCATGCCCAGAAGATGAGCAACGCAGTGAGTGGACAGAACAGGAATTGGAGGAACAAGAAGAAGCATACTGGATAGCGAACAGGCCAGGTAAGTACTTTGAACCATTGAATTACACAGAAAAGGGGGGCAAATGTTCAAACCATCTATCGAACAACCTGCCACTCTTGAATTAAAAACCTTACATGCACAACTTAAGTATGTTTACTTGGGACCTAATGTTACACCCCAGTAATAATTTCTTCCAAGTTGCAGCCTAGACAGGAACAACAACTGACAGCACTACTGCGTCAGCATAAGAAGGCAATAGGCCAGACTATTGCAGATATAAAAGGAATAAGCCCGGCCATTTGCATGCACAAAATCCAGCTCCAGCAGGACCAAAAGCCAACTGTAGATGCCCATAGGAGATTAAACGATTCCATGAGAGAAGTTGTCAAAAAGGAGATCACCAAATGGTTAGACGCTGGTATCATATATCCTATCTCGGACAGCGAATGGATAAGCCCGGTACAATGTGTACTAAAGAAAGGTGGCATAAATGTGGTAAGCAATGACAATTGTAACGCCCCGATTTTGGGCTTAGGAGTTTTGAGTTTCGGACCGGTTCGGTCGGATCGCGGTTCGAATATATGAGAGTGAATTTAGGAAAACCTAGTTCGGGTTGCATTAAAAAAATGGAAAAATGTTCTAAAATCCTATTTTATTATGAATAAGAGAATGGTGAAATCGATTTTACAAAATGAGGTTTGGAAGTGTGACATTTTGGTTAGTGACCAAAATGTAATTTTCGAAAACTGTGAGACTCTTTTAAAAAGGATTGAAACTTTGAATCTTTAAGGAGCTATTTACCCAATGGGAGTTTCTCCAGATTTTTCTAAGATATTAAATGATTTATTAAAGGTTTTTAAATAAAAGAAAAGTGGAGGGAAGATATTTTATCATTTTCCAACTAACTTTTCCATTTTCCATTTTCTCTCATCTTTTCTCTCAAACCAAACACATTTTCTCCAGAGCTTTTCCTCAGATTTTGTCACCTAAATATCACATTTCAACTCTCTTTTGATCTCTAATCATCTCTTCAACAAAACCTCACCATTTGCTAAGTGGATTTTCAAGATTTTGGTTCCAAAAAGGGAGAAAACTCAAGTTTGGAGGTAAGAACGTCCTTCTCCTCTGAACTTTAAGTTCTTTACTGAAATTCCCAAGTTCTCAATCCTTAAATTGTGTTTTATAAAAGGTTTTATTGATTTGTTCTTGATCTTGGCTTTTAAATGCAAGATTTGATTGATTTTGATGAAATTTTTGTATGATCTGATTGGGCTGTGTTTTGAGGTGTCAAATTGATGCTAATTGAATGCTAATTTGATGTGAAATTGAGTTTTAATCAATGCAATCCCGGATAGGTTGAATTTCCTAAGTTTAGCTTGTGTTCTTGGTTGTTTTTGGAGTGATCTTGTTGATCTGTTATAGCTGGAGGTATAAGGACGTGGTTAGATCCTTTTTGGATGTTATTTGATGTTTAAGGATGCTTAGATTTGATGGATCTTGGCTGGGTAGTGTTGAGGAGTTGTTTGGATGCATTTTCGGTTGTGTTTGGTAGCCGAAAATGGAGTGTGGATGAGAGCAGCGGGTTTTGATGCTTTCATTGAGGGTATTAATGCATGATGATGCATTAATCTACTGTTTTGATGTGTTTAAAACAGGGGAGTCATCTTTGGATCCTAGTGGTGTTGATCCGGAAGCTTGATTGGTGTTTCGCCAAGAGGCGAAACGGAATCGGTGAGTGGATTTTGGTTTTCGGCTTTGAAACCAATGTTTCGAAGGTTTGGGAGCTTAGTCTAAGTCTAGACAACTTTGCTAAGCTCAAGAGTAAGTTTTCGGGAAAACTCTCTTGTTGAGGAACCATGTGATGGTTGGGTGCAATGTGATTGTTTGCATGTTTTAAATTCTGTTTTTAAAGCATATCTAGCATGTGTATTTGCTGAGATTGTAAGCCATGTGTAGGAGGAAGCTCAAGGTGAGAGTTCCTTGTTTTTTGAACATTGTTCTATTGTGGTTTGATGCTTAAAGATGCATGATGTTTATGGCTTTGTTAAATGCTTTAAAACAGTGGAATATGGTTGTTAATGATGATTATTGGCAAGTGATGGTTAAGGTCACAAAGGTGTTTAAAAGTCCTTGTGTGAGCCTTGTTTATTTAAGAACAACATGGTGTTTAAAAGTCCATGGTTGGTTCTTGGTTAAGGTTTAAGGTGGTTAAAATTCCTTGTGTAAGCCTTGTTAATTGAGAACATCAAGGTGTTTAAAAGTCCTTGGATGATTCTTGTTAAGAACAACATGGTGTTTAAAAGTCCATGGTTGGTTCTTGGTTAAGGTTCAAGGTGTTTAAAAGTCCTTGTGTAAGCCTTGTTACTTAAGAACATCAAGGTGTTTAAAAGTCCTTGGATGGTTCTTGTTGAGGACACAAGGGTGTTTAAAAGTCCTTGTGTGGTCCTTGTCATGGTGTTTAAAAGTCCATGGGTTAAGGACACAATGGTGTTTAAAAGTCCATGTGTGGTCCTTGGAATTTATAAGATTACAATGGTGTTCGAAAGTCCATACGTGAATCTTATGTTGAATGTATCACTTGTTGCCAATATGACTTGATAAAGATTGAAGCATGAATTGCTTGTTTTAATGCTTGTGAGCATGATCAAATGTTGTTTTGAAGTATGATTTATAAAGGTGTTTTGTAAATGCATTATTGTGTGGTTTTATTGAGCATTCCTCACTAAGCTTATGCTTACGCTCTCTCTCTTTTCTTAAACCATTAATGCAGAGCATTAAAGTGCATTTGAGGGCAGCAAGTTGGTGAAGAATCCAAGAGGTGAACAAAGCTCATGTATGGTGAACATTTTCTCAAACTATTAGCTTTTGGGTATTTGGAAATGGGGAACCTATGTTGTTGTTTTGGGAGACGTTTTGGACTCCCTAAGTTGTATAAATGTTGTTAACATTGTTGGTTCTTGTAATTTGCCATTATGGGTTTGAATTGATGGTTTGATGCTTGAATGGTTTGCTAAATAGAATGCATGCCTATAGAATTGGGGATTTTCATAATTGATGCCATGTTGATAATTGGTTGAGGCAATTATGTTCCTTGAATGTTGTATGACTTGTTGGTAAAGTTTGGTTGTCTTTGGAGCATGTTTGATAGGTTAATTGTGCATTAAACCATCTATTTTTCTGCAATCTGGGCAGCCTGTTTCGGAACAGGTGCTACCGTATCGGAATAGGGGCCTGAAATGGCCTGGGCGTTCCGAAACGGATGCAGCCGTTCTGGAACGGAAGTGCCACTGCCAGGCACTGTTTCGGAACCTATTGCGGAACGGTCCCGCGTTTTGGAACGGGTCTCCCTGTTTCAGAACACCCGACCGTTGGACACTGAAATTGTTGGTTATATGTTTTGTTTTGTTTGCGTTTTGGTCCTGAATCATGTTTACGCAATTGATTGAGTTTGTGATGTCCGTTTGAGCTGAAATTTGACAGACAAGCATGAAATATGACTAATTCCATATTGGTAACTTAAAAGTGGGTTAAGTCCTTGTATTTTCCAAAATTTACATTTTGGTCTCTAAAGTCTTGATTTGTTCAAATTAAGTCCCTGAACGTTTTTCGTCTGCGATGATCTTTGAGTATGATGTTTGTATGAACATAACAAGGGTTAACGTGCATCTAGATAAGATTTAAAAGAAAAAAAAGGGTCGTTAATCAAGGTTGACTTTCGAGTTGACTTTGGTTTTCCCCGTGTAAACTTCTTAATTCGGTTCAACCGTCTGGGCCGGGTTAAGGGGGTTACATTTGGTGGTATCAGAGCTGAGTTCTCGAGTAATTGGGAATGTTTATGTGAATGTTTAAAGTATGTATGCTTTGTATGCTTGTTGGGTGAAAGCATGTTGAGTGAATTGCATGTATGTTGCAATTGAGATGTGTGCTGTGATGAAGCATGTTGTGGGTACTCATTGCCAAATCAAAGCTAATGAAATGAAGTTGTTTTAATTGGAAATGAGCTTGAGTACTTGGATTGCTTACCTTGCTGGGCCTGATTTTGTTTATTTGCATTGTGATTGCATAGTTAGAGTATGGCACCTCGTAGAGAGTTGAGGAGTAATGTGCGAGCTACGGCTCAGAATGAGAATGAAAATGAAGAGAATGTTGAGAGTGCGGTCTTACCTCCTCCACCTGGCGGTGGTGGTGCTGGGGCTGAAGAAGCTGGAGCTGCAGCTGGTGCTGGGGCTGCTAGACCTGAGGCTGGTCAGGGGCAAGCTGTTCCTGACATGACGGTGCTGATTCAAGCTATAGCTGGTGCTTTTCAAGCAGCGGTAGCTGAAGCTCGTGGAGCTGGGCATCAGGAAGATGCTGGAGTTAGACTACCCTTGGAGCGTTTGCGCAGTCTGGGAGGGATGGAGTTCAGGGGTATGTCTGCTGAAGGTTCTGAGGCTTGGTTAGAGAGTACCAAGAGAATCTTGGGTCAGATGAGTTGCACTGATGTGTAGAAGCTTGGCTGTGTAGTATCTTTGCTACAGAAGGATGCTTATACGTGGTGGACAACCATTATCGCTGGGATGGCGGAAGCTGATGTAACTTGGACATTCTTTCAGAATGTGTTCAAGAGAAGGTATCTAGGTGTGAGGTACCTAGATGAAAAGAAGAGGGAATTCATGTCTCTTACCCAGGGGAGCATGACGGTGGCTGAGTATGAAGTGCAGTTTGTTCGACTCAATCAATATGCACCTGAGCTGGTTCCGGATGAGCGAGCAAGGTGTGAAAGGTTCCGTTATGGTTTAGTGACGGATGTAAAGATGTATGTGCTGGCTACCGAGTATGATGATTTTGATGTGTTGGTGGGCCGAGCAAAGGATATTGAGATGAACTTGGGTTTATCTGCTAGAAGTGCTGGATCAAGTGCTGGTAAGCGAGCTGCTGAATATAGTTCCGGTGGTGGACAGAACAAGAGGGGACGTGATCAGAAGTATCAGTCCTCAGCTAAGCGAGGTGGTGGTGCGCCTGCCCGGGGAGGTAATGCTAGAGTTGATCCAAGTGCTTGTTGGACATGTGGTTCGCATGGCCATATGAAACGTGATTGTCCTCGTGCTGTGAGGGAGGTGCAAGCTACTGTTGTAGCTGCTGGTAATGTGTGCTGGAATTGTGGATCTGCGGATCATATGAGGAGAGAGTGTCCTATGTTGGCTGGTGGCCAAGGGCGTGCTCCTGTTGTTGCAGCACCACAGAGGGGTCGTGGGCGCGGCCGTGTTAACTTCCAGCGGAGAGAGGAAGATGGTCGGGGTGTGGCTCATGTTGTGGCTATACAGCCTGAGGGTGGTGGCCAGGCTAGAATGTTTGCTCAGCGGGAGGGGAGGAATGACGCGGATGTGATCGCAGGTACTTTTACTTTGCAATCCTTGTCATTACTTTCCTTGATTGATTCTGGATCTACGCACTCTTACATATTGCGTGAGCATGCTGAATTGCTTGGGTTGCCTGTTGAGTCTTTGGATATTGGTGTGCGTGTCACTAGTTCTTTTGGTGAGACTGTTGTGACTCGAAAGCTTTATAGAAGATGTCCTTTGGTTGTTCAAGATCATGTTTTTCATGTTGACCTTATGGAGTTACCTTTCTATGGTTTTAATGTAATCCTTGGTATGGATTGACTTGCTGAGCATCGAGCTGTTGTGGATTGTGAGAATAAGCGAGTTTCGTTAAAGCTTGCGGATGATTATGAGGTGGTTTTGGTTGGTGAGAATGTGAAGTTTCTTGCCAATGTGGTGTCTTCTTTGGAGGCGAGCCGGATGCTGAGGCAGGGTTGTGAAGCTTATCTAGCTTTTGTGATGAATCCTAGTTCCAAGGAGTTGCGTGTGCAATATATCAGGATTGTGAAAGAGTTTCCTGGTGTGTTCCCTGAGGAGTTGCCTGGTTTACCTCCTAATCGCGAGGTGGAGTTTGGGATTGAGCTGTATGAGAATACAACTCCTGTGTCCATTACTCCCTATCGGATGGCACCTAAGGAGCTGAAAGAGCTGAAGATGCAGTTGCAAGAGTTGCTTGATCGTGGTTTCATTCGGCCGAGTGTGTCGCCTTGGGGTGCACCGGTCTTGTTTGTGAAGAAGAAGGATGGCACTATGAGAATGTGCATTGATTATCGTCAGCTGAACAAGTTGACTATCAAGAATTGGTATCCTTTACCGAGGATTAATGATCTCTTTGATCAATTTCGGGGAGCAGCTGTGTTCTCTAAGATTGACTTGAGGTCAGGGTATTACCAGTTGAAGGTGAAAGATGTGGATGTGCCTAAGACCGCTTTTAGGACGAGGTATGGGCATTATGAGTTTCTTGTGATGCCGTTTGGGTTAACAAATGCTCCTGCAGCTTTCATGGACATGATGAATCGTGTGTTTCATGAATACCTGGATAAGTTTGTTGTGGTGTTCATTGATGATATCCTTGTGTACTCGCGTACTGAGGAGGAACATGAAGAGCATTTGAGGATTGTGTTGTAAGCTTTGTTGGAGAATCAGCTTTATGCTAAGCTGAGCAAGTGTGAGTTCTGGTTAAGTGAAGTGGTGTTTCTTGGGCATGTGGTTTCTGCCGAGGGAATTCGTGTTGACCCTCAGAAGATTGAGGCGGTGATGAATTGGAAGGTTCCTAAGTCTGTTCATGAGATTCGTAGTTTCCTTGGTTTGGCGGGATACTACCGGAGGTTTGTGGATGGGTTTTCTAAGATTGCTGCACCTTTGACAAAGTTGTTGCAGAAAGATGTTAGGTATGAGTGGACGGAAGCGAGACAGCAGGCTTTTGAGAAGCTTAAGGCGGCTTTGACGCAAGCTCCTATCTTGGTTCAGCCTGAATCAGGGAAAGAGTTTGTGGTGTATAGCGATGCGTCCTATGTTGGTTTAGGATGTGTGTTGATGCAAGAGGGTAAGGTGGTGGCTTATGCATCGCGGCAGTTGAAGGTGCATGAGCGCAATTATCCTACGCATGACATTGAGTTGGCTGCTGTGGTTTTTGCTTTGAAGATCTGGAGACATTACCTGTATGGTGAGAAGTGTACTGTGTACACAGATCACAAGAGTTTGAGGTATCTGATGTCTCAGAAGGAGTTGAATCTTAGGCAGCGGCGTTGGGTGGAGTTGCTCAAGGATTATGATTTGACGATTGAGTATCACCCTGGAAAAGCTAATGTTGTAGCGGATGCCTTGAGTAGGAAGGTAGCGGTTGAGTTGAGGGCTATGTTTGCCAGTTTGAGTATTTCGCGTGATGGTGGTCTTGTGGCTGAGTTGCAAGTGAAACCATCTTTGGTTCAGTTGATCAAGGAAAAGCAGTTGTTGGATGATTCCTTGGTGTCCCATGTTCAGGATATCGCGGAGGGTAGGCCTTCGGATTTCTGTTTTAATGATGATGGTGTGTTGTGTTTTGGGAGTCGGATAGTAGTGCCCAATGATGCTGAGTTGAGGCGTGCTATTCTGACTGAAGGTCATAGTAGTCCTTTTGTTATGAACCCAGGTAGTACTAAGATGTATCGGGATCTTCGTGATGAGTACTATTGGGTGGGTTTGAAGAAGGATGTGGCTGAGTTTGTAAGCAAGTGCATGGTGTGTCAGCGAGTAAAGGCTGAGCATCAGTTTCCATCTGGTTTGTTGCAACCGTTGAAGATTCCTGAATGGAAGTGGGAAAGGGTTACCATGGATTTTGTGTCTGGGTTACCTTTATCACCATCGAAGAAGAATTCGGTGTGGGTGATTGTGGATCGCCTGACGAAGTGTGCGCATTTCTTGCCTGTGCATACTACGTACTCTTTGGATAAGCTTGCGGAGCTGTACATTGCTGAGATTGTGCGGCTGCACGATGTGCCAAAGTCGATTGTATTGGATAGGGATCCGAGGTTTACATCGCGGTTCTGGCAGTGTTTGCATCAAGCTTTGGGTACACGGTTGAATTTCAGTACATCTTATCATCCTCAGTCGGATGGTCAGTCCGAGCGTGTTATCCAGGTTTTGGAGGATATGTTGAGGTGCTGCGTGATTGAGTTCCAGGGCTCTTGGGAGAAACATTTGCCTTTGGTGGAGTTTGCCTATAACAATAGTTATCAGGCGAGTATTCAAATGGCACCTTATGAGGCTTTGTACGGGAGGAAGTGTAGGACTCCTCTTTGTTGGGCTGAAACGGGTCAGAAGTTGGTGTCGATGCCGGCTTTGTTGAAAGGAACCACCGAGAAGGTAAAGCTCATTTGTGAGCGTTTGAAGGCAGCTTCTGATCGGCAAAAGTCTTACGCGGATTTGAAGCGTAAGGAGATTGAGTATACGGTGGGTGACCGTGTGTTTTTGAAGGTTTCACCGTGGAAAAAAGTGATGAGGTTTGGCCGTAAGGGTAAGTTGAGCCCTAGGTACATTGGACCATACGAGGTGATTGAACGTGTGGGTCCTGTTGCGTACAAGTTGAGGTTACCCCAGGAGTTGGAGAAGATTCATGATGTGTTTCATGTTTCTATGCTTCGGAAGTATAGATCGGATCCTTCACATGTGATGCCTGTGGAAGAAGTGGAATTGAATCCGGATTTGACCTATGATGAGGAACCGGTGAAGGTTCTGGATTCGGATAGCAAGGTTCTTCGTGGCAAGACCATTGAGTTGGTGAAGGTGTTGTGGAAGCACCGTGGTGTTGAGGAAGCCACGTGGGAACGGAAGGATGACATGCTGAAGCAGTTTCCGTACCTCTTTCCTTCAGGTAAATTTCGAGGACGAAATTTCTTAAGGGGGGGAGAGTTGTAACGCCCCGATTTTGGGCTTAGGAGTTTTGAGTTTCGGACCGGTTCGGTCGGATCGCAGTTCGAATATATGAGAGTGAATTTAGGAAAACCTAGTTCGGGTTGCATTAAAAATATGGAAAAATGTTCTAAAATCCTCTTTTATTATGAATAAGAGAATGGTGAAATCGATTTTACAAAATGAGGTTTGGAAGTGTGACATTTTGGTTAGTGACCAAAATGTAATTTTCGAAAACTGTGAGACTGTTTTAAAAAGGATTGAAACTTTGAATCTTTAAGGAGCTATTTACCCAATGGGAGTTTATCCAGATTTTTCTAAGATATTAAATGATTTATTAAAGGTTTTTAAATAAAAGAAAAGTGGAGGGAAGATATTTTATCATTTTCCAACTAACTTTTCCATTTTCCATTTTCTCTCATCTTTTCTCTCAAACCAAACACATTTTCTCCAGAGCTTTTCCTCAGATTTTGTCACCTAAATATCACATTTCAACTCTCTTTTGATCTCTAATCATCTCTTCAACAAAACCTCACCATTTGCTAAGTGGATTTTCAAGATTTTGGTTCCAAAAAGGGAGAAAACTCAAGTTTGGAGGTAAGAACGTCCTTCTCCTCTGAACTTTAAGTTCTTTACTGAAATTCCCAAGTTCTCAATCCTTAAATTGTGTTTTATAAAAGGTTTTATTGATTTGTTCTTGATCTTGGCTTTTAAATGCAAGATTTGATTGATTTTGATGAAATTTTCGTTTGATCTTATTGGGCTGTGTTTTGAGGTGTCAAATTGATGCTAATTGAATGCTAATTTGATGTGAAATTGAGTTTTAATCAATGCAATCCCGGATAGGTTGAATTTCCTAAGTTTAGCTTGTGTTCTTGGTTGTTTTTGGAGTGATCTTGTTGATCTGTTATAGCTGGAGGTATAAGGACGTGGTTAGATCCTTTTTGGATGTTATTTGATGTTTAAGGATGCTTAGATTTGATGGATCTTGGCTGGGTAGTGTTGAGGAGTTGTTTGGATGCATTTTCGGTTGTGTTTGGTAGCCGAAAATAGAGTGTGGATGAGAGCAGCGGGTTTTGATGCTTTCATTGAGGGTATTAATGCATGATGATGCATTAATCTACTGTTTTGATGTGTTTAAAACAGGGGAGTCATCTTTGGATCCTAGTGGTGTTGATCCGGAAGCTTGATTGGTGTTTCGGCAAGAGGCGAAACGGAATCGGTGAGTGGATTTTGGTTTTCGGCTTTGAAACCAATGTTTCGAAGGTTTGGGAGCTTAGTCTAAGTCTAGACAACTTTGCTAAGCTCAAGAGTAAGTTTTCGGGAAAACTCTCTTGTTGAGGAACCATGTGATGGTTGGGTGCAATGTGATTGTTTGCATGTTTTAAATTCTGTTTTTAAAGCATATCTAGCATGTGTATTTGCTGAGATTGTAAGCCATGTGTAGGAGGAAGCTCAAGGTGAGAGTTCCTTGTTTTTGAACATTGTTCTATTGTGGTTTGATGCTTAAAGATGCATGATGTTTATGGCTTTGTTAAATGCTTTAAAACAGTGGAATATGGTTGTTAATGATGATTATTGGCAAGTGATGGTTAAGGTCACAAAGGTGTTTAAAAGTCCTTGTTTGAGCCTTGTTTATTTAAGAACAACATGGTGTTTAAAAGTCCATGGTTGGTTCTTGGTTAAGGTTCAAGGTGGTTAAAATTCCTTGTGTAAGCCTTGTTAATTGAGAACATCAAGGTGTTTAAAAGTCCTTGGATGATTCTTGTTAAGAACAACATGGTGTTTAAAAGTCCATGGTTGGTTCTTGGTTAAGGTTCAAGGTGTTTAAAAGTCCTTGTGTAAGCCTTGTTACTTAACAACATCAAGGTGTTTAAAAGTCCTTGGATGGTTCTTGTTAAGGACACAAAGGTGTTTAAAAGTCCTTGTGTGGTCCTTGTCATGGTGTTTAAAAGTCCATGGGTTAAGGACAAAATGGTGTTTAAAAGTCCATGTGTGGTCCTTGGAATTTATAAGATTACAATGGTGTTCGAAAGTCCATACGTGAATCTTATGTTGAATGTATCACTTGTTGCCAATATGACTTGATAAAGATTGAAGCATGAATTGCTTGTTTTAATGCTTGTGAGCATGATCAAATGTTGTTTTGAAGTATGATTTATAAGGGTGTTTTGTAAATGCATTATTGTGTGGTTTTATTGAGCATTCCTCACTAAGCTTATGCTTACGCTCTCTCTCTTTTCTTAAACCATTAATGCAGAGCATTAAAGTGCATTTGAGGGCAGCAAGTTGGTGAAGAATCCAAGTGGTGAACAAAGCTCATGTATGGTGAACATTTTCTCAAACTATTAGCTTTTGGGTATTTGGCAATGGGGAACCTATGTTGTTGTTTTGGGAGACGTTTTGGACTCCCTAAGTTGTATAAATGTTGTTAACATTGTTGGTTCTTGTAATTGGCCATTATGGGTTTGAATTGATGGTTTGATGCTTGAATGGTTTGCTAAATAGAATGCATGCCTATAGAATTGGGGATTTTCATAATTGATGCCATGTTGATAATTGGTTGAGGCAATTATGTTCCTTGAATGTTGTATGACTTGTTGGTAAAGTTTGGTTGTCTTTGGAGCATGTTTGATAGGTTAATTGTGCATTAAACCAGCTATTTTTCTACAATCTGGGCAGCCTGTTTCGGAACAGGTGCTACCGTATCGGAACAGGGGCCTGAAATGGCCTGGGCGTTCCGAAACTGATGCAGCCGTTCCAGAACGGAAGTGCCACTGCCAGGCACTGTTTCGGAACCTGTTGCGGAACGGTCCCGCGTTTCGGAACGGGTCTCCCTGTTTCGGAACACCCGACCGTTGGACACTGAAATTGTTGGTTATATGTTTTGTTTTGTTTGCGTTTTGGTCCTGAATCATGTTTACGCAATTGATTGAGTTTGTGATGTCCGTTTGAGCTGAAATTTGACAGACAAGCATGAAATATGACTAATTCCATATTGGTAACTTAAAAGTGGGTTAAGTCCTTGTATTTTCCAAAATTTACATTTTGGTCCCTAAAGTCTTGATTTGTTCAAATTAAGTCCCTGAACGTTTTCCGTCTGCGATGATCTTTGAGTATGATGTTTGTATGAACATAAATAGGGTTAACGTGCATCTAGATAAGATTTAAAAGAAAAAAAAGGGTCGTTAATCAAGGTTGACTTTTGAGTTGACTTTGGTTTTCCCCGTGTAAACTTCTTAATTCGGTTCAACCGTCTGGGCCGGGTTAAGGGGGTTACAACAATAACGAGTTAATACCAACTAGAACAGTAACTGGTTGGAGAATATGCATGGACTACAGCAAGTTAAATAAAGCAACAAAAAGGATCATTTTTCGTTACCTTTTATTGATCAAATGTTTGACCGCCTTGCTGGAAAACCTTTCTACAATTTTTTGGATGGATATTCAAGTTATAACCAGATCGCCATCGCACTGGAGGACCATGCCAAAACAACATTCACCTGCGCTTATGTGATTTATGCTTTTCGAAGAATGCCATTCAGATTATGCAACGTCCCTGCCACATTCCAGCGATGCATGATGGCTATTTTCTCCGACGTGATAGAAGACTTCATGGAAATATTCATGGATGACTTCTTTGTCTTCGGTAGTAGCTTTGACAGCTGCCTTGGCAACCTTGAAAAAGTAGTCACTAGATGTGAGGAAACAGACCTCGTACTTAATTGGAAAAAATGCCAATTTATGGTTGATGAAGGCATAGTCCTGGGGCATAAAATTTTCGCACATGGAATAGAGGTAGACAAAGCCAAGATCGAAGTAATTGCCAACTTGCTGCTGTTGACTGCTATCAAGGGCATTCAGAGTTTCCTAGGACACGCAGGTTTTTTGTAACCCCCTTAACCCGGCCTAGACGGTTGACCCGAATTAAGAAAGTCACACGGGGAAAACCAAAGTCAACCCGAAAGTCAACCTTGATTAACAACCCTTTTTTTTCTTTTTAAACTTGTCTAGATGCACTTTAGACCTAATTGTGATCACACAAACATCATACCAAAAGATCACAAACATCAGAGATCAAACAGGGACTCAATTGAACAAGATACAACTTTAGGGACCAAATTGTAAATTCTGATAATTATAAAGACTTAACCCAAATTGAAGTTACCAACTTGAAATTAATCATGTTTCATGCTTCTCTGCAAAATTTCAGCTCAAAAGGACCTCCCAAACTCATACTATTGAACAAACAAGATTCAGGACCAAAACGCAAACAATTCAAAACACATAGCTGCCACTGTCAGCCCCCAACGGTCGACCGTTCCGAAACGGGAGACAGCCCGTTTCGAAACTCGGGGCCGTTCCGAAACAGGCATAGCCCGTTTCGAAAGGGGGGTCTGGCAGTGACCTTTCCGTTTCGGAACGGCCCCTCCCGTTTCGGACGCCTGGGCACGATTAAGGCACCCGTTCCGAAACGGTAGGTGCTGTTCCGAAACACCCTGCCCAGATTGCTCCAAAACTCCACTTTAAACATGCAATTACACAACCAAACATGCTCCAAATGTCACCAAACTTTACCAGCATGCAATTCAACATATAAGGGACATATTAGCATCATCAATTCAACCAATCATCATCATATGCAAAAAGCCCCAATTCTATAGACATGCTTCCTACACAAGCTAGATATTCAAGCACCAAACTTACAAAACAAGCATATAAAGATCCAATCCAAAGACCAACAATCTTAACATCAAGAAACATACTTAGGGAGTACAAAACACCTCCCAAAACGTACACATGGTTTCCCCATTGCCAAATCACCCAAAAGCTAAAATGTTTAACAAAAACCTTCCATACATTGAGCTTTACTTGCACTTGAATTCTTGCCCTTCTTGCTGCCCTCAAAAGGTCTCTAATGCTCTGCATTATTGAATTAAGGAAAACGAAGAGAGCGTAAGCAAAAGCTTAGTGAGGAATGCTCTTAAAAACCATCCAATAATGCATTTGTAAAACACTTTATAAAACATGCTTTAAACCATCATTTACACATGCTCAAAAGCATACTTAAACATGCATCTCATGCATCAAATCATAACATGTCATATTGGCCACAAGTGACAAATTCCATTTCTTTATAAACAAGTTCATCAACTTTCACCCCAAGGACTTTTAAACACCTTGGCCTATGGACTTTTAAACACCATAGAATGTATCTCATCAAGGACTTTTAAACACCTTGATCCCAAGGACTTTTAAACACCTTGGCCATGGACTTTTAAACACCATGAAATGTATCACATCAAGGACTTTTAAACACCTTGATCCCAAGGACTTTTAAACACCTTGGCCTATGGACTTTTAAACACCATAGAAAAGGATCACCTAAGGACTTTTAACCACCTTAGTGTCCACAACATGAACCATCCAAGGACTTTTAACCACCTTGATGTTCATAAGTAACAAGGCTCACTCAAGGACTTTTAACCACCTTAGTGACCTTAACATTTTAAAAACATTACTTGCCAATATACATCATTTTCATCACTTACATCACTGTTTTAAAGCATAAAACCAAGCCATATTCATCATGCATTTAAAAGCATTAAACCACATCATTTCAATGTACAAAAGCAAGGAACTCCTACCTAGAGTTACCTTCAACATATGGCTTACATCATCCGCAAAAACCATGCTAAAACATGCTTCCAAAACAGTATGTAAAACATGCAAATTATCATTTCGCATCACAACAAAATCATGGCCACCACTAGAGAGAAATTCCGAAAACTTACGCTCGAGCTTAGCAAAGTTGTTTAGACTTAAACTAAGCTCCCAAGACATTGGTTTCAAAGCCGAAAACCCAATTTCACTCACCGATTCCACTTCGCCACTTGCCGAAGCACGAAATCAAGCTTCCGAATCAACAACTCTTGGATCCAAAGATGCCTCCCCTGATTAAACACATTAAAGCAGAGGTTTAATGCATCATCAAGCATCAAAAGCTTCAATGAAAGAACTCAAACTCGCTGCTCTCATTCCCACTCCAATTTCGGCCACCAAACACAACCGAAATTGCACCAAAACCACTTCTCAACAAAGCCCAGCCATAAACCAGCAAAACCTAACATCCATTAACACCATTTAACATCTAAAAACAACCTATAAACATCCTTATACCTCCAGCAACAACAGATCCACAAGATCACCACAAAAACATCCAAGAAACATAAGCTAAACTTAGGAAACTCAACCTATCCGGGATTGCATTAATCAAAACTTATTTCCTTATCAATTTAGAGTTCATTTAACATCAAAAACACATCTCAAATCATAGATCAATCAGATCTAACGAAAAATCATGAAAACCATCAAATCTTGCATTATAAGCCAAGATACAATTCCAAACTCAAAAGCCTTTAATTAAACATCAATTAAGAGTAGATAACTTGGGAATTTCAGTAAAGAACTGATAGTTTAGAGGAGAAGGACGTTCTTACCTCCAAACTTGTGTTTCTCCACTTTTTGGAATGAAAATCCTTGTTGAAACACTTAGCAATTGAAGAGATTTGAAGATACAATGATTTGGAATCAAATGAGAGTTGAATGGAGGGATTTAGGTGAAGAAATCAGATCCAATTCTCTGGAAAAGTAGTGTTTGGTTTGAGAGAAAATGAGAGAAAGAAAGTTTAGCAAAGTTGGTTACAAAATCCAAAAATAGCCAAAATGGCTTCCCTCCAATTTTAATGACCTTTAAAATCAGATTTTAGACTTAAAATATCTTAGAAAAATCTGGAGAAATCATCTTTGGATTAATAGCTCCTTAAGGATTCAAAGTTTCAACTCTTTATAAAACAGTCACCAAACTTTCAAAATTCACATTTTGGTCACTAGCCAAAATGTCATACTTCCAAAACCCATTTTTCAAAATTGATTTCACAGTTCACTTAATTATATTAAAAGATGATTTTAGAACATTTTTCCATATTTTTAATGCAACCCGAACTAGGCTTTCCTAATTTCACCTCTTTAGATTCGAACAGCACTTTGACCAAACCGGTCAACGCCCAGAACTTCTAAGCCCAAAACCGGGGCGTTACAACTCTCCCCCCCTTAAGAAATTTCGTCCTCGAAATTTACCTGAAGGAAAGAGATAAGGAAACTGCTTCAGCATGTCTTCCTTCCGCTCCCACGTGGCTTCCTCAACACCGCGATGCTTCCACAGCACCTTCACCAACTCAATGGTCTTGCCACGAAGAACCTTGCTATCCGAATCCAGAACCTTCACCCGTTCCTCATCATAGGTCAAATCCGGATTCAAAACCACTTCCTCCACAGGCATCACATGCGAAGGATCAGATTTATACTTCCGGAGCATAGAAACATGAAACACATCATGAATCTTCTCCAACTCCTGAGGTAACCTCAACCGATACGCAACAGGACCCACACGCTCAACCACCTCATATGGTCCAATGTATCTAGGGCTCAACTTGCCCTTCCGGCCAAACCGCATCACCTTTTTCCAAGGCGAAACCTTCAAGAACACACGGTCACCCACCGCATACTCTATCTCCTTACGCTTCAAATCCGCGTAAGACTTCTGCCGATCAGAAGCAGCCTTTAACCGTTCACAAATGAGCTTCACCTTCTCTGTGGTCCCTTTCAACAAAGCCGGCATCGAAACCAACTTTTGACCAGTTTCAGCCCAACAAAGAGGAGTCCTACACTTCCTCCCGTACAAAGCCTCATAAGGTGCCATCTGTATGCTCGTCTGATAACTATTGTTATAAACAAACTCAACCAAAGGCAGATGCTTCTCCCAAGAACCTTGGAACTCAATCACGCAGCACCTCAACATATCCTCCAAAATCTGGATAACTCGCTCAGACTGACCATCCGACTGAGGATGATAGGATGTACTGAAATGCAACCTTGTACCCAGAGCTTGATGCAAACACTGCCAGAAACGTGATGTGAACCTCGGATCCCTATCCGACACAATCGACTTAGGCACACCATGCAGCCGCACAATCTCAGCAATGTACAGCTCTGCCAGCTTATCCAAAGAAAACGTAGTATGCACAGGCAAGAAATGCGCACACTTCGTCAGGCGATCCACAATCACCCAGACCGAATTCTTTTTCGATGGAGACAAAGGTAAACCAGATACAAAATCCATGGTAACCCTCTCCCACTTCCATTCAGGGATTTTCAACGGTTGCAACAAACCTGAAGGAAACTGATGCTCAGCCTTAACTCGCTGACACACCAAACACTTGCTCACGAACTCCGCAACGTCCTTCTTCAAACCAACCCAATAGTACTCATCACGAAGATCACGATACATCTTAGTACTACCAGGGTGCATAGCAAAAGGACTACTATGACCTTCAGTCAGAATAGCACGCCTCAACTCAGCATCATTGGGCACTACTATCCGACTCCCAAAACACAGCACACCATCATCATTGAAACAGAAATCCGAAGGTCTACCCTCCGCGATATCCTGAACATGAGACACCAAGGAATCATCCAACAACTGCTTATCCTTGATCAACTGAACCATAGAGGGCTTCACATGCAACTCAACCACAAGACCACCATCACGCGATATGCTCAAGCTAGCAAACATGGCTCTCAACTCAACAGCTACCTTCCTACTCAAGGCATCAGCAACAACATTAGCTTTTCCAGGATGATACTCAATCGTCAGATCATAATCCTTGAGCAACTCCAACCAACGCCGCTGCCTAAGATTCAACTCCTTCTGAGACATCAGATACCTCAAACTCTTGTGATCTGTGTACACAGTACACTTCTCACCATACAGATAATGCCTCCAGATCTTCAGAGCAAAAACCACTGCAGCCAGCTCAATATCGTGCGTAGGGGAATTGCGCTCATGCACTTTCAACTGCCGCGATGCATAAGCCACCACCTTACCCTCCTGCATTAGCACACACCCCAAACCAACATAGGATGCATCACTGTAAACCACAAACTCTTTCCCTGATTCAGGCTGAATCAAGATAGGAGCTTGCGTCAAAGCCGCCTTCAGCTTCTCAAAAGCCTGCTGTCTCGCTTCTGTCCACTCATACTTAACATCCTTCTACAACAGCTTTGTCAAAGGAGCAGCAATCTTGGAAAACCCATCCACAAACCTTCGGTAGTATCCCACCAAACCAAGGAAACTACGAACCTCATGAACAGACTTAGGAACCTTCCAGCTCATCACCGCCCCAATCTTCTGAGGATCAACACGAATCCCCTCACCTGAGACCACATGCCCAAGAAAAACCACCTCTCTTAACCAAAACTCACACTTGCTCAGCTTAGCATAAAGCTGATTCTCCAACAAAGCTTGCAAAACAATCCTCAAATGCTCTTCATGCTCCTCCGCAGTACGCGAGTACACGAGGATATCATCAATGAACACCACAACAAACTTGTCCAAGTATTCATGAAACACACGATTCATCATGTCCATGAAAGCAGCAGGAGGATTTGTCAACCCAAACGGCATCACAAGGAACTCATAATGCCCATACCTTGTCCTGAAAGCTGTCTTAGGCACATCCACATCCTTCACCTTCAACTGATAATACCCTGACCTCAAGTCAATCTTAGAGAACACAGCAGCTCCCCGAAATTGATCAAAGAGATCATCAATCCTCGGCAAAGGATACCGATTCTTGATAGTCAACTTGTTCAGCTGACGGTAATCAATGCACATTCTCATAGTGCCATCCTTCTTCTTCACAAACAAGACCGGTGCTCCCCAAGGTGACACACTCGGCCAGATGAAACCACGATCAAGCAACTCTTGCAACTGCGTCTTCAGCTCCTTCAGCTCCTTAGGTGCCATTCTATAGGGAGTAATGGACACAGGAGTTGTATTCTAATACAGCTCAATTCCAAACTCCACCTCGCGGTTAGGAGGTAAACCAGGCAACTCCTCAGGAAAAACACCAGGAAACTCCTTTAACATCAAAAACACATCTCAAATCACAGATAGTTTAACACATCTTAGACGCCTATGAGTGTATCGATACGGGTTACCCAGAAGCTGCAGATTTTGCTGGTTTAACATGCATAAAACCACTCAAACGCATCCTAATGACTTACTAATCATGCAAACAAGTCATCTTACATATAAGGTACATGTTTGCAACTTCAAAATGCATTCATGGCATCAATCATGGAATTCCATAAGTCTATCGACATGCATCCTAATATCCAAAACCAAACAACCAACAAAACACCAAATCAAGCTTCAAAAGGCCAATTACAAATCCCAAAACAACAAAAGCATCAAGCCACAACTAGGGAGTCCAAAACATCTCCCAAAACACATCTTAGGTTCCCATTGGCAAAATATCAAAATCTAATAGTGTTATGAAAACATCACCATACATGAGCTTAGTTTCCCTTGGACTCTTAGCCTCCTTGTTGCCCTCAAACACTTCAATTATCTGCATTATTGGTTCAAGTGAGAGAGCGTAAGCACAATTGCTTAGTGAGGCATGCTCTAAAGAAACAACACAATAATGCTTTTTATAAAACTCTTTTAATAAAGCCTTCCATCACATAAACATCATTATTCATGCAACCTTGCATACATAACAAGCATCTCATGCTTCACTAAAATCAACATGTCATATTGGCTTTCAAGTGATAATCCATAACCATTTACAACACAAAACATATTCGGATACGCGGATTACAAGCATTGTCCCATACGCTTCATACACACTACCAAACACACAAGGTGGAGTTTACCGGTACAATCACAACCCTCAACACCCGTGATGGAGTTTAAAGGTACAATCACAACCCCTCAACATTACTCATCGGTAGTTGTATAATTTCACTAACGAGAACACGGGACACACAACATAAGATCCACACACGGACTTTTAACCACCGATGTGATCTTACCTTACTCGTTAGTGTACTTGGATGGAGTTTACAGTACAATCTCAACCCCTCAACATCCAAGGCGACTTTATTCACGGTGCACCCAATCCTATAGCCGGCTAACTATATCCGATTCAAGTACTTAAAAACCTTTACATCACTTGCCAATATACATCATATAACATCAACAACTCACTGTTTTAAAGCATTAAACAAATCCATTTAACATCATGCATCACTATGCATCAAAACCACATTTACAATATGTCAAACCAAGGATCTCTTACCTTGAGCATCCTTCAACATATGGCTTTCAAAACCACCATTTACCATGCTAAAACATGCTTTCAAAACAGAATTTAAACATGCAAATATAATCAATGCATCGAACCACATCATGGCTCATCCAAGAGAGTTTTCCTGAAAACTTACTCTTGAGCTTAGTTAAGTTGTTTAGACTTAAACTAAGCTCCCAAAACCTTCAAACATTTGTTTCAAAGCTGGAAATCCAACTTCACTCACCAATTCCGTTTCGCAAGCTTTCCGAAACGCCGATCAAGCCTCCGGATCAACACCACAAGTGTCCGAAGATGTCTCCCCTGTTTTAAACACATCAAAGCAGAGGATTAATGCATCATCATGCATTGAAATCTTCAGCCAACACTCTTAAACTCCTTAGCTTCTGGGCAACCCGTATCGATCCACAAGATCACCACAAAAACATCCAAGAAACATAAGCTAAACTTAGGAAACTCAACCTATCCGGGATTGCATTAATCAAAACTCATTTCCTTATCAATTTAGAGTTCATTTAACATCAAAAACACATCTCAAATCACAGATCAATCAGATCTAACGAAAAATCATGAAAACCATCAAATCTTGCATTATAAGCCAAGATACAATTCCAAACTCAAAAGCCTTTAATTAAACATCAATTAAGAGTTGATAACTTGGGAATTTCAGTAAAGAACTGATAGTTTAGAGGAGAAGGACGTTCTTACCTCCAAACTTGTGTTTCTCCACTTTTTGGAATGAAAATCCTTGTTGAAACACTTAGCAATTGAAGAGATTTGAAGATACAATGATTTGGAATCAAATGAGAGTTGAATGGAGGGATTTAGGTGAAGAAATCAGATCCAATTCTCTGGAAAAGTAGTGTTTGGTTTGAGAGAAAATGAGAGAAAGAAAGTTTAGCAAAGTTGGTTACAAAATCCAAAAATAGCCAAAATGGCTTCCCTCCAATTTTAATGACCTTTAAAATCAGATTTTAGACTTAAAATATCTTAGAAAAATCTGGAGAAATCATCTTTGGATTAATAGCTCCTTAAGGATTCAAAGTTTCAACTCTTTATAAAACAGTCACCAAACTTTCAAAATTCACATTTTGGTCACTAGCCAAAATGTCATACTTCCAAAACCCATTTTTCAAAATTGATTTCACAGTTCACTTAATTATATTAAAAGATGATTTTAGAACATTTTTCCATATTTTTAATGCAACCCGAACTAGGCTTTCCTAATTTCACCTCTTTAGATTCGAACAGCACTTTGACCAAACCGGTCAACGCCCAGAACTTCTAAGCCCAAAACCGGGGCGTTACATTTTTAGCGCAGATTCATTGAGAACTTTTCTAAAATCTCTAAACTGCTGTGTACTTTGCTGAAACAAGACAAACCATTCAACTTCGATGAGGCATGCCAGGAGGCATTCAAAACCATAAAGGAGAAGCTAGTGATAGCACCTGTGGTAGTTCCCCGTGATTGGAGTCAACCCTTTGAGCTAATGTGTGATGCTAGTGATATTGCCGTCGGCGCCGCCCTAGGACAGCGCATAGAAAAAATCTTCCATGCAATCTACTAAGCTAGCAAAACACTGAATCCTGCCCAAACCAACTACGCCACTAGAGTGAAAGAGTTACGGATAGTAGTGTTCGCCTTCGATAAGTTCCGACCCTACCTTATTGGAACAAAGGTGATAGTCCACATAGATCATTCTACCATGAGGTATATGTTCGCAAAGAAGGATGCAAAGCCTCGGCTGATCTGTTGGATCCTGCTGCTACAAGAGTTTGACCTGGAAATTCGAGACAGGAAGGACACAGAAAATCAAGTGGCAGACCATCTCTCTCGGCTTGAGAATAGACAAGAAAATACATTGAACATCAAAATTCATATGCATTCCCTGGTGAACAGTTGCTACTAGCCTCTACTCTGGTAGCTGCCCTTGAAGCTGAAGGCATCTCACTCGCTGCCCACGAAGAGCCCGTGGCAGCAACATCGATAGCCACGCCCTGGTATGCAGACATTGTGAATTATTTAGTATCTGGTGTTTTACCCTATGAACTTAACTTCCAAGGAAAGAAACAATTCCAACATGATGCTAAGCATTATTTTTTGGGCGAGCCATTCTTGCTTAAAAACTATGCAGATCAGGTTATCAGATGGTGTGTCCCATCAGATGAACAACAAGCAATACTATCGCAGTGCCATGCAACACCATATGGAGGCCATTTTGGAGGGAAGCGCACGGCAGCAAAAGTACTCCAATCAGGTTTCTTTTGGTCGACATTGTATAAAGACACCCAAGCATTCTACAAACTGTGTGACAGCTACCAAAGAGCATGTAACATATCGAGAAGGAACGAAATGCCCCTACAAACCATCTTGGAGGTTGAGTTATTCGATGTTTGGGGAATAGATTTTATGGGACCATTTCCATCTTCGTGTGGTAATATGTACATCCTTCTAGCAGTGGACTATGTTTCCAGGTGGGTAGAAGCCATTTCCACCCCTCACAATGATGCAAAAACCGTCCATACATTCTTACGCAAGAACATATTCATAAGGTTCGAAGTTCGAAGAGCCATCATTAGTGACGAGGGCACCCATTTCGATAACAAGCTCATTGCCATGGCTCTCCAAAAAGTTGGTGTCAAGCACAAAATTGCCGCGACATATCATCCACAAACAAATGGGCAGGCAGAGATTTCGAACAGGGAAGTGAAGACCATCTTTGAGAAAGTTGTAAACCCAAGTAGGAAAGATTGGTCGTTGAAATTAGACGATGCTCTTTAAGCATACCGGACAGCATACAAAACACCATTCAGAATGTCCCCATATCATTTAGTATACGAAAAGGCCTGCCACCTCCCTGTCGAAATAGAACACAAGGCGTATTGGGCAGTCAAGGTAGTACACATGGACTGGAAACAGGCTGGCGAAAAGAGACTACTAAATCTGACAGAAATGAAGGAATTCTAGCAAGAGTCATACGAGAATGCCAAGATGTACAAGAAAAATTCAAAAAATGGCATGACATCAAGATCCAAATGTAAACCCCTTAGCTCGGCCTAGACGGTTGACCCGAACTACGAAGATTAAATGGGGAAAACCAAAGTCAACACGAAAGTCAACCTTGATTAACGACCCCTTTTTTTCATTTTACTTGTCTAGATGCACATTAACCCTAAGCATACTCTTGAGAAAATTTATGAGAAAAGCTCAGCGATCGGTTAACAATAAGGGACTCAATTGCACAAATCACAACATTACGGACCAATTTGCAAATTCTGGAAATTAGGAGGTCTTAACTGATTTTTAAGTTACCAATATTAAATTAGTCACATTACATGCTTCCCTGTCAAATTTCACCTAAATCGGACATCTCAAACTCGTGCAATTGCAATTACAATTTTTGGGACTAAAACGTAAAGCTTGCAAACCTCAAAATCATTCAAATCAGTGCCCAACGGTCACATGTTTCGAAACGGGGTTGACTGTTCCGAAACACGGGTTCGTTTCGAGACTTGTTCCGAAACAGGGCCTTCTAGTGGCCAAACCGTTTCGATACGGTCACCAGCCGTTTCGAAACACCAAGGCCATTACAGGCCCCCGTTTCAAAACGCCTATGAGTGTATCGATACGGGTTGCCCAGAAGCTGCAGATTTCACTGGTTTAACATGTATAAAACCACTCAAACGCATCCTAATGACTTCCAAATCATGCAAATAAGTCATCTTACATATAAGGCACATGTTTGCAACTTCAAAACACATTCATGGCACCAATCATGGAATTCCACAAGTCTATAGGCATGCATCCTAATATCCAAAACCAAACAACCAACAAAACACCAAATCAAGCTTCAAAAGACCAATTACAAATCCCAAAACAACAAAAGCATCAAGCCACAACTAGGGAGTCCAAAACATCTCCCAAAACACATCTTAGGTTCCCATTGCCAAAATATCAAAATCCAATAGTGTTATGAAAACATCACCATACATGAGCTTAGTTTCCCTTGGACTCTTAGCCTCCTTGTTGCCCTCAAACACTTAAATTGTCTACATTATTGGTTCAAGAGAGAGAGCGTAAGGACAATTGCTTAGTAAGGCATGCTCTAAAGAAACAACACAATAATGCTTTTTATAAAACACTTTTAATAAAGCCTTCCATCACATAAACATCATTATTCATGCAACCTTGCATACATAACAAGCATCTCATGCTTCACTAAATTCAACATGTCATATTGGCTTTCAAGTGATAATCCATAACCATTTACAACACAAAACACAATCGGATACGCGGATTACAAGCGTTGTCCCATACGCTTCATACACACTACCGAACACACAAGGTGGAGTTTACCGGTACAATCACAACCCCTCAACACCCATGATGGAGTTTAACGGTACAATCACAACCCCTCAACATCACTCATCGGTAGTTGTATAATTTCACTAACGAGAACACGGGACACACAACACAAGATCCACAAACGGACTTTTAACCACCGTTGTGATCTTACCTTACTCGTTAGTGTACTTGGATGGAGTTTACGGTACAATCTCAACCCCTCAACATCCAAGGCAACTTTATTCACGGTGCACCCAATCCTATAGTCGGCTAACTATATCCGATTCAAGTACTTAAAAACCTTTACATCATTTGCCAATGTACATCATATAACATCAACAACTCACTGTTTTAAAGCATTAGACAAAGCCATTTAACATCATGCATCACTATGCATCAAAACCACATTTACAATATGTCAAACCAAGGATCTCTTACCTTGAGCATCCTTCAACATATGGCTTTCAAAACCAGCATTTACTATGCTAAAACATGCTTTCAAAACATAATTTAAACATGCAAATATAATCAATGCATCGAACCACGTCATGGCTCATCCAAGAGAGTTTTCCCGAAAACTTACTCTTGAGCTTAGTTAAGTTGTTTAGACTTAATCTAAGCTCCCAAAACCTTCAAACATTCGTTTCAAAGCTGGAAATCCAACTTCACTCACCAATTCCGTTTCGCAAGCTTGCCGAAACGTCGATCAAGCCTCCGGATCAACACTACAAGTGTCCGAAGATGTCTCCCCTGTTTTAAACACATCAAAGTAGAGGATTAATGCATCATCATGCATTGAAATCTTCAGCCAGCACTCTTAAACTCACTGCTCTATCTAAAGCCAACATTTCGGCTACCAAACACAACCAAAATCACCTCCAAACTCTTCCAAAACTTAACCCAGCCAAGATCCATCACTTCTAATCATTTCTAAACATCAATTAACATCCAAAATGAACCTAAATTCGTCCTTATACCTCCAGCTATAACAGAACACCAAGATCACCCCAAAAACCACCATTTTCATAAGCAAAAACTTAGGAAACACAACCTATTCGGAATTGCATTGATAAAACCTCATTTACACATCATTAGACATCCAAAATACATTTAAAAATCATCTCAAAACAGAGCCCAAACAATCACAACGAAATTCTTCAAGATTCCCTCCAAATCTTGAGTTTTAAGCCAAAATCAAGTTCATATCATTAAAAACCATTTATAAAACTTAAATTAAGGATTGATAACTTGGGAATTTCAGTAAAGAACTGGGTATTTAGAGGAGAAGAACAACCTTACCTCTAAATGGTGATTTCTCCTTGATTTGAGCCAATTTCCTTGAATATCCAACGAGGAAATCAAAAGGTTTTGATGTAAGATGGATTAGGAAGTAATTGATGTTTGAAATCTCATCAATAGAAGTGAAGATCAAAGAAAAAGTTGCTGGAGAAAAGTGTTTGGATGATGGAATTTTGAGAGAAAAAGAAATGAGAAAGTTTTAGGAAAAAGTAGTTATGATTTAACAAAAGGTAGTTTCTCTTCACTTCTAATTAATTAAAACATTAATTAATTCACTCAAATTAAAGAAAAATCTGGAGAAATCATTTTTGGTAAATTAGCTCCTTAAAGATTCAAAGTTTCAATACTTACAAAATAGTTACCACTGAACTTTTCAAAAATCGCATTTTAGTCACTATTTCAAAATGTTGCATTTCCAAACCTTATTTTGCAAAATTGACTTCACCACTCTCTTATATATATTAAAAGAGGATTTTTAGATATTTTTCCATAATCTTAAAGCATCCCGAACTAGGCTTTCCCTAAAACCTCCTTCTAAATTCGAACCGAAAAACAGATCGGTCCGGTTCAGGACCTAAACTTCTAAGCCCAAAATTGGGGTGTTACAACTCTCCCCCTTAAGAAATTTCGTCCTCGAAATTTACCTGGAGGAAAGTGGTACGGAAACTGCTTCTTCATATCATCCTTTCTTTCCCACGTGGCTTCTTCAACACCCCGATGCTTCCACAACACCTTAACCAATTCAATGGTCTTGCCTCAAAGCACTTTACTATCTAAATCCAGAATTTCAATCGGCTCCTCATCATAGGTCAAGTCTGGATTCAACTCCACTTCCTCCACAGGCATAACATGCGAAGGATCCGATCTATACCTCCGAAGCATAGAGACATGAAACACATCATGAATCTTTTCCAACTCTTGCGGTAACCTCAGCTTGTACGCAACAGGACCCACACGTTCAATTACCTCGTATGGTCCAATGTACCTAGGGCTCAACTTACCCTTTCGACCAAACCTCATCACCTTCTTTCAAGGCGAAACTTTCAAAAACACACAGTCACCTACCGCAAACTCAATCTCCTTACGTCTCAAATCCGCGTAAGACTTCTGTCAATCAGAAGCTGCCTTCAAACGCTCTCAAATGAGCTTCACCTTCTCGGTGGTTCCTTTCAACAAAGCTGGCATTGACACCAACTTCTGACCTGTTTCAGCCCAACAAAGAGGAGTTCTGCACTTCCTCCCATACAAGGCTTCATAAGGTGCAATTTGAATACTTGCCTGGTAGCTATTGTTATAAGCAAACTCTACCAAAGGCAAATGCTTCTCCCAAGAGCCTTGAAACTCAATCACACAGCACCTCAACATATCTTCCAGCACTTGGATAACACGCTTAGACTGTCCATCGGACTGTGGATGATAAGAAGTACTGAAATTCATCCGTGTACCCAAAGCTTGATGCAAACATTCCCAGAAACGTGATGTAAACCTCGGATCTCTATCCGACACTATAGATGGTTTCACTTGCAATTCAGCCACAAGACCTCCATCTCATGAAATACTCAAACTGGCAAACATAGCCCTCAACTCCACTGCCACTTTCCTACTCAAACCATCCGCTACAACATTAGCTTTTCCCGGATGGTACTCGATCGTCAGATCGTAATCTTTAAGCAACTCCACCCAACGTCGTTGCCTAAGATTCAACTCTTTTTGAGACATCAAATACTTCAAACTTTTTTGATCTGTGTACACAGTACACTTCTCACCGTACAGGTAATGTCTCCAAATTTTCAAAGCAAAGACCACCGCAGCTAACTCAATGTCATGCGTAGGATAATTGCGCTCGTGCACCTTCAACTGGCGCGATGCATAAGCCACCACGTTACCCTCTTGCATCAACACACACCCCAAACCAACATAGGATGCGTCACTGTACACCACAAACTCTTTCCCTGATTCAGGTTGAACCAAGATAGGAGCTTGCGTCAAAGCTGCCTTAAGCTTCTCAAAAGCCTGTTGTCTTGCCTCTGTCCACTCAAACTTGACATCCTTCTGCAACAACTTCGTCAAAGGTGCAGCAATCTTTGAAAATCCATCCACGAACCTTCGATAGTATCATTCCAATCCAAGGAAACTACGAACTTCATGAACAGACTTAGGAGGCTTCCAATTCATCACTGCCTCAATCATCTGAGGATCAACATGAATCCCCTCAGCAGAAACCACATGACCAAGGAACACAACTTCCCTAAGCCAAAATTCACACTTGCTCAGCTTAGCATAAAGCTGATTCTCAAACAAAGCCTGCAACACAATCCTCAAATGCCCTTCATGCTCCTCCTCAGTACGAGAGTACACAAGGATATCATCAATGAACACCACAACAAACTTGTCCAAGTATTCATGGAATACTCTATTCATCATATCTATAAAAGCTGCAGGAGCATTCGTCAAGCCAAACGGCATCACAAGGAACTCATAATGCCCATACCTCGTCCTAAAGGCTGTTTTTGGCACATCCACATCCTTCACCTTGAGCTGATAATAACATGACCTTAATTCAATCTTAGAGAACACAATCGCTCCCTGAAATTGATCAAAAAGATCATCAATTCTCGGCAAAGGATATCGATTCTTGATAGTCAACTTGTTCAACTGATGATAATCGATTTACATTCTCATAGTGCCATCCTTTTTCTTCACAAACAAGACCGGTGCACCCCAAGGTGACACACTTGGCCGAATGAAACCACGATCAAGCAACTCTTGAAGTTGCATCTTCAGACCTTTCAACTCCTTAGGTTGCATTCGGTAAGGAGTAATGGACACTGGAGTTGTGTTTTCATACAGCTCAATTCCAAACTCCACCTCACGACTAGGAGGCAATCCAGGTAACTCCTCCGGAAACACTCCATGAAACTCTCGCACAGTCCTGATATCTTGAACTCAAAACTCCTTAGAGCTAGGATTCATCACAAAGGTTAGGTAGGCCTCACAACCCTGCTTCAGCATACGGCTCCTTCCAATGTAGACACCACATTGGCAAGAAACTTCACATTCTCACCAACCACCACTACCTCATAATCATCCACAAGTTTCAACAAAACCCGCTTGTTCTCAAAATCCACTACAGCTCGATGTTCAACAAGCCAATCCATACCAAGGATTACATCAAAACCATAGAATGGCAATTCCATGAGATCAACAAGAAAAACATGGTTTTGCACTCAACAGGTAAACCAAGCAATTGAGCATGTTCACGCAATATGTATGAGTGTGTAGATCCAGAATCAATAAAGGAAAGTAATGATAAGGATTGCAAAGTAAAGGTACCTGCGATCACATCCGTATCATTTCTCCCCTCTCGCTGAGCATACACTCGAGCCTGACCACCACCCTCAGGTTGGACAGCCACCACATGTGCCACATTCCTCCACCATAATATCTGCGCTGGAAGTTACCACGACCATGCCCACAACCTCTCTATGGTGCAACAACCCCAGGAGCACGTCCCTGACCACCACCGGCCAGCAAAGGACACTCCCTCCTCATGTAGTCTGCCGAACCACAATGCTAGCACGAATTACCGGTCATTGCAACAGGAGCCTGCACCTCCCTCGCTACTCGAGGACAATCTCGCCTCAGATGGCCACGCGATCCACACGTCCAGCACGTGTTCTGATCAGCTCTCATCCAGTCTCCCTGAACAGGCGCACCTTGCCCTCCATTACCACGTCTAGCAGAAGATTGATACCTCTTATCTCGTCCTCTATTGTTCCGTCCACCACCGGAACTATAATCAGCCGCTCTTTTGCCCGAACTAGAACTAACGCCTCTGGAAGACAGACCCAGATTCTGCTCAATGTCCTTTGCCCTACTCACCAGCACATCAAAATCCATGTACTCAGCTGCAAGCATAAAGGTCTTCACGTCCGTCACTAAACCATATCGGAAACGTTCACACCTCTCCCGCTCATCAGGGGTAAGCTCAGGTGCGTACTCACTAAGACGAACAAACTGGATCTCATACTCAGCCACCGTCATGCTTCCTTGCACAAGAGACATGAATTCTCTTTTCTTCTCATCTAGGTATCGCACACCTAGATACTTTCGCTTGAACGCGTTCAGAAATAACGTCAAAGTCACATCAACTTCCTCCATTCCGGAGACAGTGGTCGTCCACCAAGTATACGCATCATCATGTAACAGCGATACTACACAACCTAACTTCTGCACATCGTTGCAGTTTATTTGTCCCAATATCCTCTTGGTGCTTTCCAACCAAGATTCAGAACCTTCAGGAGATAAACCTGTGAACTCAGTCCCTCCCAGACTGCGAAGACGTTCCAAAGGTAATCTCACGTTAGCATCACCCTGATGCACAGCTCCGTGAGCTCCAGTTACTGCTGCCTGAAAGGCTCCAGCAATAGCCTGTATCAAAACAGTCATGTCAGTAGCAGCTTGCCCTTGAACACCTTCAGGTCCAACGACCCCAGCACCATCACCGCCAGGTGGTCCACCACCAGGGGGAGGAGGTAAATCTACAACATTATCAACGTTTTCCTCGTTCTCATTCTGAGCCATAGCTCTCTTATTCACCCTCATTTCTCTACGAGGCCCCATTTACAAGAAAAACAATGCACTGACACAAATGCAATAAAAATAATTAGGCTCAACAAGGTAAGTAATCCAAGTACTCAAGCTCATTTTCCAAACATAATTCCTTTCATTAGTTTTGATATGGCAATGGGTTCCCCTAACATGCTTCAACATAGCATGGCATCACAATTGCAACATACTTTACAATTCATACAACATACTTTCATTTAAAAGGCATATCATGCAATCACACATACTTCACCCACATAACCATTCCCATTTACAAGAGAACTTAGCTCTGATACCACCAAATGTAACCACCTTAGCCCGGCCTAGAAGGTTGACCCGAACTACGAAGATTACACGGGAAAAACCAAAGTCAACCCGAAAGTCAACCTTGATTAACGACCTTTTTTTTCTTTTTACTTGTCTAGATGCACATTAACCCTAAGCGTACTCTTGAGAAACATTTATGAGAAAATATCAGTGATCGTTTAACAATAAGGGACTCAATTGCACAAATCACAACATTAGGGACCAATTTGAAAATTCTTGAAATTAGGAGGTCTTAACTGATTTTTAAGTTACCAATATTAAATTAGTCACATTACATGCTTCCCTGTCAAATTTCACCTTAATCGAACATCTCAAACTCATGCAATTGCAATTACAATTTTCGGGACTAAAACGTAAAGCTTGCAAACCTCAAAACCATTCAAATCAGTGCCCAACGGTCACCTGTTTCGAAACGGGGTTGACCGTTCCGAAACACGGGTTCGTTTCGAGACTTGTTCCGAAACAGGGCCTTCTAGTGGCCAAACCATTTCGATATGGTTACCAGCCGTTTCGAAACACTAAGGCCATTACAGGCCCCCGTTTCGAAACGCCTATGAGTGTATCGATACGGGTTGCCCAGAAGCTGCAGATTTTGCTGGTTTAACATGCATAAAACCACTCAAACGCATCCTAATGACTTACTAATCATGCAAACAAGTCATCTTACATATAAGGTACATGTTTGCAACTTCAAAATGCATTCATGGCATCAATCATGGAATTCCACAAGTCTATCGGCATGCATCCTAATATCCAAAACCAAACAACCAACAAAACACCAAATCAAGCTTCAAAAGGCCAATTACAAATCCCAAAACAATAAAAGCATCAAGCCACAACTAGGGAGTCCAAAACATCTCCCAAAACACATCTTAGGTTCCCATTGGCAAAATATCAAAATCTAATAGTGTTATGAAAACATCACCATACATGAGCTTAGTTTCCCTTGGACTCTTAGCCTCCTTGTTGCCCTCAAACACTTCAATTATCTGCATTATTGGTTCAAGTGAGAGAGCGTAAGCACAATTGCTTAGTGAGGCATGCTCTAAAGAAACAACACAATAATGCTTTTTATAAAACTCTTTTAATAAAGCCTTCCATCACATAAACATCATTATTCATGCAACCTTGCATACATAACAAGCATCTCATGCTTCACTAAAATCAACATGTCATATTGGCTTTCAAGTGATAATCCATAACCATTTACAACACAAAACATATTCGGATACGCGGATTACAAGCGTTGTCCCATACGCTTCATACACACTACCAAACACACAAGGTGGAGTTTACCGGTACAATCACAACCCTCAACACCCGTGATGGAGTTTAAAGGTACAATCACAACCCCTCAACATTACTCATCGGTAGTTGTATAATTTCACTAATGAGAACACGGGACACACAACATAAGATCCACACACGGACTTTTAACCACCGATGTGATCTTACCTTACTCGTTAGTGTACTTGGATGGAGTTTACAGTACAATCTCAACCCCTCAACATCCAAGGCGACTTTATTCACGGTGCACCCAATCCTATAGCCGGCTAACTATATCCGATTCAAGTACTTAAAAACCTTTACATCACTTGCCAATATACATCATATAACATCAACAACTCACTGTTTTAAAGCATTAAACAAATCCATTTAACATCATGCATCACTATGCATCAAAACCACATTTACAATATGTCAAACCAAGGATCTCTTACCTTGAGCATCCTTCAACATATGGCTTTCAAAACCACCATTTACCATGCTAAAACATGCTTTCAAAACAGAATTTAAACATGCAAATATAATCAATGCATCGAACCACATCATGGCTCATCCAAGAGAGTTTTCCTGAAAACTTACTCTTGAGCTTAGTTAAGTTGTTTAGACTTAAACTAAGCTCCCAAAACCTTCAAACATTTGTTTCAAAGCTGGAAATCCAACTTCACTCACCAATTCCGTTTCGCAAGCTTTCCGAAACGCCGATCAAGCCTCCGGATCAACACCACAAGTGTCCGAAGATGTCTCCCCTATTTTAAACACATCAAAGCAGAGGATTAATGCATCATCATGCATTGAAATCTTCAGCCAACACTCTTAAACTCACTGCTCTATCTAAAGCCAACATTTCGGCTACCAAACACAACTGAAATGACCTCCAAACTCTTCCAAAACTTAACCCAGCCAAGATCCGTCACTTCTACTCATTTCTAAACATAAATTAACATCCAAAATGAACCTAAACTCGTTCTTATACCTCCAGCTATAACAGAACACCAAGATCACCCCAAAAACCACCATTTTCATAAGCAAAAACTTAGAAAACACAACTTATTCGGGATTGCATTGATAAAACCTCATTTACACATCATTAGACATCCAAAATACATTTAAAAATCATCTCAAAACAGAGCCCAAACAATCACAACGAAATTCTTCAAGATTCCCTCAAAACAGAGCCAAAATCAAGTTCATATCATTAAAAACCATTTATAAAACTTAAATTAAGGATTGCTAACTTGGGAATTTCAGTAAAGAACTAAGTATTTAGAGGAAAAGAACAACCTTACCTCTAAATGGTGATTTCTCCTTGATTTGAGCCAATTTCCTTGAAAATCCAATGAGGAAATCAAAAGGTTTTGATGTAAGATGGATTAGGAAGTAATTGATGATTGAAATCTCATCAATAGAAGTGAAGATCAAAGAAAAATTTGCTGGAGAAAAGTGTTTGGATGATGGAATTTTGGGAGAAAAAGAAATGAGAAAGTTTTAGGAAAAAGTAGTTATGATTTAACAAAAGGTAGTTTCTCTTCACTTCTAATTAATTAAAACATTAATTAATTCACTCAAATTAAAGAAAATTCTGGAGAAATCATTTTTGGTAAATTAGCTCCTTAAAGATTCAAAGTTTCAATCCTTACAAAACAGTCACCACTGAACTTTTAAAAAATCGCATTTTAGTCACTATTTCAAAATGTTGCATTTCCAAACCTTATTTTGCAAAATTGACTTCACCACTCTCTTATATATACATGAAAAGAGGATTTTTAGATATTTTTCCGTAATTTTAAAGCATCCCGAACTAGGATTTCCCTAAAACCTCCTTTTAAATTCGAACCGAAAAACAGACCGGTCCGGTTCAGGACCTAAACTTCTAAGCCCAAAATTGGGGTGTTACACCAACAGAGGCAGTTCATGCCCGGGTAGCAAGTGCTGCTGTTCAATTCCCGCCTCAAGTTGTTTCCTGGGAAGTTAAAATCCAGATGGTCAGGACCATTCGAAGTACTCCAAGCCTTCCCACATGGTGCCGTGACAGTAAAACCAATAAATGGGGGGACAGAACTCAAAGTTAACGGGCAACGATTAAAGCACTATATAGGAGATTCTGTCCCCGAAGGAACAAGAAGTATTCACATTGGGGACCGCCCACCCCAATGTGACGTAATTTTATCTTTCTACATCTTTACCGCTTTAGTAGGTGTAGATTTTTAGGATAAGATTTTATCTTTTTCATTTTCTTTACAATTTATTCCCGTCTTACAATTAATTATTCAGGTTCAAGCCCTTAAGAAACAAGACTGCTAAGTACAACAAAGGGCACCATTTCTAAGCCCGTTGTCATAACCCGCAGATGACGACAGAGAACTCCTCCAAATCCTCTACACCATCTGACTAAGCCTAAGTCTTTTTCCCTTTTTCATGTATTTATTTTCTTTTTTGTTTTCTTTTATGTTTTTATTTTGTGCATTGAAGTCAATGCCCCTCTCGAGTTTGTGGGGGATAGCTCTCGCATCTTTTTGTCTAGGCATACTTAGTAGCATATAGATTACATTGTACTTGCCTTAATGTTAATCGGAATAGAAAAATTTGTTATATAACTTGTGCCTGTGATAGTTAGCCAATTACTTATTTTCACACCAATAAATAAATTGAACTTAATTTGGGAAGAGCATACAAAATGACTTAGAATTTTTTTTAGTTGCCAAAACTGTCAAACACTACTGTTACTTGCTGAATTTGCTAGAATATCTAATGAACAATTCCTGCTTTCTTTTTAGAATTCATGTGCTAGGACACTCTGCTACTATCAAAGTCCATGAATCTGAAAAATTTGAACTGACGGACAAATTAGCATGTGTGAATGAAAGTGTTGACATGATGACTCTACTCCATGGTTCGGGGTTTTGTACTTTGCTCCTATCTTAATTTCAGACCTAGAAGAGTAGTTGTGATGAGTTGAAGCCCTCACTGTGATGATTATTTAAAGTGTGCTTAACTATGTTGTCTCGGCAGCAACCTTATATATCATAACAACATCTTTATTTATCTAGTTATTCTGCATATTCAACCTGTACATAGTTCTGCACACACTGCACTGGCATTAGAAATTAATTCTGTGTTATTTTCTTGCTATTTTCCCTTCACGGTTAGGAGGTAAACCAGGCAACTCTTCAGGAAAGACACCAGGAAACTCCTTTACAACCCTGATATCTTGCACCCTCAACTCCTTAGAGCTAGGATTCATCACAAAAGCTAGATAGGCTTCGCAACCCTGCCTCAGCATCCTGCTCGCCTCCAAAGAAGATACCACATTGGCAAGAAACTTCACATTCTCACCAACCACAACAACTTCATAATCATCCGCAAGCTTAAGCGAAACACGCTTATTCTCACAATCCACAACAGCACGATGCTCAGCAAGCCAATCCATACCAAGGATCACATCAAAACCATAGAAGGGCAACTCCATAAGATCAACATGAAAGACATGTTCTTGAACAACCAAAGGGCACCTTCTAAACAACTTTCGAGTCACAACAGTCTCACCAAAAGAACTAGTGACCCGAACACCAACATCCAAAGACTCAACAGGCAAACCAAGCAATTCAGCATGCTCACGAAGAATATATGAATGCGTAGATCCAGAATCAATCAAAGAAAGCAATGACAAGGACTGCAAAGTAAAGGTACCTGCAATCACATCAGCATCATTCCTGCCCTCTCTCTGAGCATACACCCTCGCTTGGCCTCCACCTTCAGGCTGAATAGCTACAACATGAGCTACCCCTCGGCCACCTTCCTCTCTCCTCTGGAAATTACCACGGCCGCGCCCACGACCTCTCTGCGCTGCTGCAACAACAGGAGCACGCTCTTGGCCACCAGCCAACCTCGGACAATCTCGCCTTATGTGGTCTGCAGAACCACAATTCCAGCATCCATTTCCAGCAGCATTACCAGCTGCCACAACAGGAGCTTGTGCTACTCTTTCAGCACGAGGACAGTCACGCTTCAAGTGACCACGTGAACCACAGATCCAACAAGCACTAGGATCAGCTCTAGCATAACCTCCTCTAGCAGGTGCACCGCCACCTCTCTTGGCTGAGGACTGATACTTCTGATCGCGTCCCCTCTTGTTCCGTCCACCTCTGGAACTATACTCAGCTGGTCTCTTTCCAGCACTTGCTCCAGCACCTCTAGCAGACAAACTCAGGTTCATCTCAATGTCCTTGGATCGACTCACCAACACATCAAAATCCTCATACTCAGCAGCCAACATATATGTCTTTACATCCGTCACAAGACCGTAACGAAACCTCTCACACCTCGCCCGCTCATCGGGTATCAGCTCCGGTGCATACTGACTGAGCCGTACAAACTGTACCTCGTACTCAGCTACACTCATGCTCCCTTGAGTAAGAGACATGAATTCCCGCTTTTTCTCATCCAGATATCTCACTCCCAGATATCTTCTCTTAAACACATTCTGAAAGAATGTCCAGGTAACATCAGCTTCAGCCATTCCAACTATGGTGGTCGTCCACCATGTATAAGCATCGTCCTGCAGCAAGGACACAACACAGCCCAGCTTTTGCACATCCGTGCAACTCATCTGACCCAAGATACGCTTGGTACTCTCAAGCCAAGCCTCAGAACTCTCAGCTGATAAACCTCTAAACTCAGTCCCTCCAAGACTGCGCAGACGCTCCAAAGGCAATCTGACTCCAGCATCCCCTTGATGCCCAGCTCCCTGAGCTCCAGCTACTGCTGCTCGAAAAGCACCCGCAATAGCTTGTACCAAAGCAGACATATCAGGCATCGCTTGCCCCTGACCAACCTCTGGTCCTGCAGCTCCAGCACCAGCATCAGCTGCAGCTTCAGCTCTCGCACCTCCATCACCACCACCAGGCGGAGGAGGGGGTAACACAGCACTACCAGTGTGCTCTTCATTCTCATTCTCGTTAGGAGCCGCAGCTCTCGCATTACCTCTTAACTCTCTACGTGGTGCCATACTTTTACCATGCAACAACAATGCAAAATAAAACAAGTCAGGCCCAGCAAGGTAAGCAATCCAAGTATTCAAGCTCCATTTCAATCAAAATCAATTTCATTTCATTAGCTTTTGTTTGGCAATGGGTACCCTCAGCATGCAACATCACAACATACAACTCAGTTGCATCAACATCTCAAGCCACTGAACATACTTTCAAACAACAAGCATACAAAGCAACATGCTTCAATCATGCATACATACATTCCCAATTACTCGAGAACTCAGCTCTGATACCACCAAATGTAACCCCCTTAACCCGGCCTAGACGGTTGACCCGAATTAAGAAAGTCACACGGGGAAAACCAAAGTCAACCCGAAAGTCAACCTTGATTAACGACCCTTTTTTTTTCTTTTTAATCTTATCTAGATGCACATTACACCTATGTGTGATCATACAAACAACATACTCAAAGATCACAAACATCAGAGGTCAAACAGGGACCCAATTGAACAAATTACAACTTTAGGGACCAAATTGTAATTTCTGATAAATATAAGGACTTAACCAAATTTGAAGTTAACATCTTGAAATTAAATAGGTTTCATGCTTCTCTGTGAAATTTCAGCTCAAAAGGACTTCCCAAACTCATACAATTGAACAAACAAGATTCAGGACCAAAACGTAAACCAAACAAAACATTTAAAGATACTTTTAACCAGATTAACGGTCGTGTATCGATACGCCTGGAGTCGTATCGATACACGGGGAAAACAGAAACTTGGACGAGTATCGATACCCAACCCGTATCGATACGCATGGCCAGAAATCTGCAGATTTGGCTCTTGCGTATCGATACGCAAGCTCGAGTATCGATACTCCTGCCAGAAATCGACTTAAAACAGCAACAATCATGCTTCAAACTTCAATTAAACAACACCAAATCCTACCACAAAGTCTACCAACATGCAAGGACCATAAATGCAGCACCAATTCAACATATAACCAACACATATGAGAAGCCCCAAATTCTAATGGCATGCTTCCTAACAAGCTAGCTATTCAATACCAAACTTCCAAAACAAGCATATATGGTTCCAATGCAAAAACCAGCAAACACATCAACATTCAACATACTTAGGGAGCCTCAAACACCTCCCAAAACATACACATTGGTCCCCCATTGCCAAAACATACAAAAGCTAAATTGCACTTATAAAACCTTCATACTTTGAGCTTCACTTGAACTTGATTGCTTGCCTTTCCTTGCTGCCCTTAAGGTACTCTAATGATCTGCATTATTGAATTAAGAAAACGTAGAGAGCGTAAGCAAAAGCTTAGTGAGGCATGCTCATTAAAAACAATTCAATAATGCAATTAAAACCATTTATAAATCATGCTTAAAGTCAACCTTTGCACATGCTCAAAGCACACTTTAAAACAAGCAATCTCATGCTTCATATCATATATCAAAACAAGCATCTCATGCTTCTTACATACTTAACATGTCATATTGGCTCAAGTGACAAATTCCATTTCATAAAACAAGTTCAACAACTTCCCAAGGACTTTTAAACACCTTGGCCCCAAGGACTTTTAAACACCTTGGCCTATGGACTTTTAAACACCATAGAAAGTATCTCATCAAGGACTTTTAAACACCTTGATCCCAAGGACTTTTAAACACCTTGGCCATGGACTTTTAAACACCATGAATGAATCACATCAAGGACTTTTAAACACCTTGATCCCAAGGACTTTTAAACACCTTGGCCTATGGACTTTTAAACACCATAGAAAGGATCACCTAAGGACTTTTAAACACCTTAGTGTCCGCAACATGAACCATCCAAGGACTTTTAACCACCTTGATGTTCATAAGTAACAAGGCTCACTCAAGGACTTTTAACCACCTTAGTGACCTTAACATTTTAAAAACATCACTTGCCAATATACATCATTTCCATCATTTAATCCACTGTTTTAAAGCATTAAATCAAGCCATTTCATCATGCATTTCAAAGCATCAAACCACATCATTTCAATGTACAAAATCAAGGAACTCCTACCTAGAGTTACCTTCAACATATGGCTTACATCATCAGCAAAAACCATGCTAAAACATGCTTTCAAAACAGTAATTAAAACATGCAAATCATCATTTTGCATCACATCAAGATCATGGCCACCACTAGAGAGAAAATCCGAAAACTTACACTTGAGCTTAGCAAAGTTGTTTAGACTTAAACTAAGCTCCCACAACCTTCAAACCTTGGTTTAAAAAGCTGAAAATCCAATTTCCACAATTGCACTCACCGATTTCCACTTCGCCACTTGCCGAAGCACGAAATCAAGCTTCCGGATCAACCAAACTTGGATCCAAAGATGCCTCCCCTGTTTCAACACATCAAAGCAGTAAATTAATGCATCACCATGCATCAATTACTTCAATGAAAGCACCTAAACTCGCTGCTCTCATCCAACCTCCATTTTCGGCCACCAAACACAACCGAAAATGCATCAAAACCACTTCTAAACAAAGCCCAGCCATAACCCAGCAAAACCTAACATCCATCATCACCATTTAACATCTAAAAACAACCTACAACCATCCTTATACCTCCAGCAACATCAGATCACCAAGATCACCTCAAAAACCACCTTAAAACACAAGCTAAACTTAGGAAACTCAACCTATCCGGGATTGCATTGATCAAAACTCATTTCCTTATCAATTTAGAGTTCATTTAACATCAAAAACACCTCTTAAAACCCAGATTACTCAGATCTAACGAAAATCAAGTGAAAACATCAAAATCTTGCATAATTAGCCAAGATCCACAAATCTACTTGAAAACCTTTAATTAAACATAAATTTAGGATTGAAAACTTTAGGAATTTCATTAAAGAACTTAAAGTTCAGAGGAGAAATCGTTCATACCTCCAAACTTGTGATTCTCCACTTTTTGGAATGAAAACCTTGTTGAAACTTGTAGCAATTGAGTAGGTTTCGATGACACAATGATTTGCTATCAATTGTGAGTTGAAAGGATGATTTTAGATGAAGAAATCAGATCAAAATCTCTGGAAAAAGAAATGTTTGGTTGGAGAGAAAATGAGAGAAGAAAATAGGAAGTTAGGAAAGAAAATAGTAAAAATGAGTTTCCCTCCTTTTATGAAACCTTTAAAATCAGAATTTAGGATTAAAATATCTTAGAAAAATCTGGAGAATTCACTTTTGGGCAAATAGCTCCTTAAAGATTCAAAGTTTCAATCCTTTTTAAAATAGCCACCAAATTTGCGAAAATTACATTTTGGTCACTAGCCAAAATGTCAACCTTCCAAACCTCATTTTCCAAAATTGTTTTCACAGTTCATCTAATTATATTAAAAGATGATTTTAGAACATTTTTCCATATTTTTAATGCAACCCGAACTAGGCTTTCCTAATTTAACCTCTTAAGATTCGAACAGGACTTTGACCAAACCGGTCAACGCCCAAAACTTCTAAGCCCAAAACCGGGGCGTTACAACTCTCCCCCCTTAAGAAATTTCGTCCTCGAAATTTACCTGAAGGAAAGAGATAAGGAAACTGCTTCAGCATGTCTTCCTTTCGCTCCCACGTGGCTTCCTCAACACCTCGATGCTTCCACAGCACCTTCACCAACTCAATGGTCTTGCCACGAAGAACCTTGCTATCTGAATCCAGAACCTTCACCGGTTCCTCATCATAGGTCAAATCCGGATTCAAAACCACATCCTCAACAGGCATCACATGTGAAGGATCAGATCTATACTTCCGGAGCATAGAAACATGGAACACATCATGAATCTTCTCCAACTCCTGAGGTAACCTCAACCGATACACAACAGGACCCACACGCTCAACCACCTCATACGGTCCAATGTATCTAGGGCTCAGCTTACCCTTCCGGCCAAACCTCATCACCTTCTTCCAAGGCGAAACCTTCAAGAACACACGGTCACCCACCGCATACTCTATCTCTTTACGCTTCAAATCCGCATAAGACTTCTGCCGATCAGAGGCAGCCTTCAACCGCTCACAAATGAGCTTCACCTTCTCGGTGGTCCCTTTCAACAAAGCAGGCATCGAAACCAACCTTTGACCAGTTTCAGCCCAACAAAGAGGAGTCCTACACTTCCTCCCGTACAGAGCCTCATAAGGTGCCATCTGTATACTCGCCTGATAACTATTGTTATAAGCGAACTCAACCAAAGGCAGATGCTTCTCCCAAGAACCTTGGAACTCAATCACACAGCATCTCAACATATCCTCCAAAATCTGAATAACTCGCTCAGACTGACCATCCGACTGAGGATGATAGGATGTACTGAAATGCAACCTTGTACCCAAAGCTTGATGCAAACACTGCCAAAAACGCGATGTGAACCTCGGATCCCGATCCGACACAATCGACTTAGGCACACCATGCAGCTTCACCACCTCAGCAAGGTACAGTTCTGCCAGCTTATCCAAAGAAAACGTAGTATGCACAGGCAAGAAATGCGCACACTTCGTCAGGCGATCCACAATCACCCAGACCGAATTCTTCTTTGATGGAGACAAAGGTAAACCAGATACAAAATCCATGGTAACCCTCTCCCACTTCCATTCAGGGATTTTCAACGGTTGCAACAACCCAGAAGGAAACTGATGCTCAGCCTTAACTCGCTGACACACCAAACACTTGCTCACAAACTCTGCAACGTCCTTCTTCAAACCAACCCAATAGTACTCATCACGAAGATCACGATACATCTTAGTACTACCAGGGTGCATAGCAAAAGGACTACTATGACCTTCAGTCAGAATAGCACGCCTCAACTCAGCATCAGCAGGCACAACTATCCGACTACCAAAACACAGCACACCATCATCATTGAAACAGAAATCCGAAGGTCTACCCTCCGCGATATCCTGAACATGAGACACCAAGGAATCATCCAACAACTGCTTATCCTTGATCAACTGAACCAAAGATGGCTTCACTTGTAACTCAGCTACAAGACCACCATCTCGCGATATGCTCAAGCTAGCAAACATCGCCCTCAGCTCAACAGCTACCTTCCTACTCAAGGCATCCGCAACAACATTGGCCTTTCCAGGATGATACTCAATCGTCAGATCATAATCCTTGAGCAACTCCAACCAACGACGCTGCCTAAGATTCAACTCCTTTTGAGACATCAGATACCTCAAACTCTTGTGATCTGTGTACACAGTACACTTCTCACCATACAGATAATGTCTCCAGATCTTCAGAGCAAAAACCACTGCAGCCAGCTCAATATCATGCGTAGGATAATTGCGCTCATGCACCTTCAACTGCCGCGACGCATAAGCCACAACCTTACCCTCCTGCATCAGCACACACCCCAAACCAACATAGGACGCATCACTGTAGACCACAAACTCTTTCCCTGATTCAGGCTGAATCAAGATAGGAGCTTGCGTCAAAGCCAACTTCAGCTTCTCAAAAGCTTGCTGCCTCACTTCTGTCCACTCATACTTCACATCCTTTTGCAAAAGCTTCGTCAAAGGAGCAGCAATCTTGGAAAAACCATCCACAAACCTTCGGTAGTATCCCGCCAAACCAAGGAAACTACGGACCTCATGAACAGACTTAGGAATCTTCCAGCTCATAACCGCCTCAATCTTCTGAGGATCAACACGAATCCCCTCAGCTGAGACAACATGCCCAAGAAACACCACCTCTCTTAGCCAAAACTCACACTTGCTCAGCTTAGCATAAAGCTGATTTTCCAACAAAGCTTGCAAAACCACCCTCAAATGCTCTTCATGTTCCTCCTCAGTACGCGAGTACACGAGGATATCATCAATGAACACCACAACAAACTTGTCCAGGTATTCATGAAAAACACGATTCATCATGTCCATGAAAGCAGCAGGAGCATTTGTCAACCCAAACGGCATCACAAGGAACTCATAATGCCCATACCTTGTCCTGAAAGCTGTCTTAGGCACATCCACATCTTTCACCTTCAACTGGTAATACCCTGACCTCAAGTCAATCTTAGAGAACACAGCTGATCCCCGAAATTGATCAAAGAGATCATCAATCCTCGGCAAAGGATACCGATTCTTGATAGTCAACTTGTTCAGCTGACGATAATCAATGCACATTCTCATAGTGCCATCCTTCTTCTTCACAAACAAGACAGGAGCACCCCAAGGCGATACACTCGGCCGGATAAAACCACGATCAAGCAGCTCTTGCAACTGCGTCTTCAGCTCCTTCAGCTCCTTAGGTGCCATTCTATAGGGAGTAATGGACACAGGAGTTGTATTCTCATACAGCTCAATTCCAAACTCCACCTCGCGGTTAGGAGGTAAACCAGGCAACTCTTCAGGAAAGACACCAGGAAACTCCTTTACAACCCTGATATCTTGCACCCTCAACTCCTTAGAGCTAGGATTCATCACAAAAGCTAGATAGGCTTCGCAACCCTGCCTCAGCATCCTGCTCGCCTCCAAAGAAGATACCACATTGGCAAGAAACTTCACATTCTCACCAACCACAACAACTTCATAATCATCCGCAAGCTTAAGCGAAACACGCTTATTCTCACAATCCACAACAGCACGATGCTCAGCAAGCCAATCCATACCAAGGATCACATCAAAACCATAGAAGGGCAACTCCATAAGATCAACATGAAAGACATGTTCTTGAACAACCAAAGGGCACCTTCTAAACAACTTTCGAGTCACAACAGTCTCACCAAAAGAACTAGTGACCCGAACACCAACATCCAAAGACTCAACAGGCAAACCAAGCAATTCAGCATGCTCACGAAGAATATATGAATGCGTAGATCCAGAATCAATCAAAGAAAGCAATGATAAGGACTGCAAAGTAAAGGTACCTGCAATCACATCAGCATCATTCCTGCCCTCTCTCTGAGCATACACCCTCGCTTGGCCTCCACCTTCAGGCTGAATAGCTACAACATGAGCTACCCCTCGGCCACCTTCCTCTCTCCTCTGGAAATTACCACGGCCGCGCCCACGACCTCTCTGCGCTGCTGCAACAACAGGAGCACGCTCTTGGCCACCAGCCAACCTCGGACAATCTCGCCTTATGTGGTCTGCAGAACCACAATTCCAGCATCCATTTCCAGCAGCATTACCAGCTGCCACAACAGGAGCTTGTGCTACTCTTTCAGCACGAGGACAGTCACGCTTCAAGTGACCACGTGAACCACAGATCCAACAAGCACTAGGATCAGCTCTAGCATAACCTCCTCTAGCAGGTGCACCGCCACCTCTCTTGGCTGAGGACTGATACTTCTGATCGCGTCCCCTCTTGTTCCGTCCACCTCCGGAACTATACTCAGCTGGTCTCTTTCCAGCACTTGCTCCAGCACCTCTAGCAGACAAACTCAGGTTCATCTCAATGTCCTTGGATCGACTCACCAACACATCAAAATCCTCATACTCAGCAGCCAACATATATGTCTTTACATCCGTCACAAGACCGTAACGAAACCTCTCACACCTCGCCCGCTCATCGGGTATCAGCTCCGGTGCATACTGACTGAGCCGTACAAACTGTACCTCGTACTCAGCTACACTCATGCTCCCTTGAGTAAGAGACATGAATTCCCGCTTTTTCTCATCCAGATATCTCACTCCCAGATATCTTCTCTTAAACACATTCTGAAAGAATGTCCAGGTAACATCAGCTTCAGCCATTCCAACTATGGTGGTCGTCCACCATGTATAAGCATCGTCCTGCAGCAAGGACACAACACAGCCCAGCTTTTGCACATCCGTGCAACTCATCTGACCCAAGATACGCTTGGTACTCTCAAGCCAAGCCTCAGAACTCTCAGCTGATAAACCTCTAAACTCAGTCCCTCCAAGACTGCGCAGACGCTCCAAAGGCAATCTGACTCCAGCATCCCCTTGATGCCCAGCTCCCTGAGCTCCAGCTACTGCTGCTCGAAAAGCACCCGCAATAGCTTGTACCAAAGCAGACATATCAGGCATCGCTTGCCCCTGACCAACCTCTGGTCCTGCAGCTCCAGCACCAGCATCAGCTTCAGCTCTCGCACCTCCATCACCACCACCAGGCGGAGGAGGGGGTAACACAGCACTACCAGTGTGCTCTTCATTCTCATTCTCGTTAGGAGCCGCAGCTCTCGCATTACCTCTTAACTCTCTACGTGGTGCCATACTTTTACCATGCAACAACAATGCAAAATAAAACAAGTCAGGCCCAGCAAGGTAAGCAATCCAAGTATTCAAGCTCCATTTCAATCAAAATCAATTTCATTTCATTAGCTTTTGTTTGGCAATGGGTACCCTCAGCATGCAACATCACAACATACAACTCAGTTGCATCAACATCTCAAGCCACTGAACATGCTTTCAAACAACAAGCATACAAAGCAACATGCTTCAATCATGCATACATACATTCCCAATTACTCGAGAACTCAGCTCTGATACCACCAAATGTAACCCCCTTAACCCGGCCTAGACGGTTGACCCGAATTAAGAAAGTCACACGGGGAAAACCAAAGTCAACCCGAAAGTCAACCTTGATTAACGACCCTTTTTTTTTCTTTTTAATCTTATCTAGATGCACATTACACCTATGTGTGATCATACAAACAACATACTCAAAGATCAGAAACATCAGAGGTCAAACAGGGACCCAATTGAACAAATTACAACTTTAGGGACCAAATTGTAATTTCTGATAAATATAAGGACTTAACCAAATTTGAAGTTAACATCTTGAAATTAAATAGGTTTCATGCTTCTCTGTGAAATTTCAGCTCAAAAGGACTTCCCAAACTCATACAATTGAACAAACAAGATTCAGGACCAAAACGTAAACCAAACAAAACATTTAAAGATACTTTTAACCAGATTAACGGTCGTGTATCGATACGCCTGGAGTCGTATCGATACACGGGGAAAACAGAAACTTGGACGAGTATCGATACCCAACCCGTATCGATACGCATGGCCAGAAATCTGCAGATTTGGCTCTTGCGTATCGATACGCAAGCTCGAGTATCGATACTCCTGCCAGAAATCGACTTAAAACAGCAACAATCATGCTTCAAACTTCAATTAAACAACACCAAATCATACCACAAAGTCTACCAACATGCAAGGACCATAAATGCAGCACCAATTCAACATATAACCAACACATATGAGAAGCCCCAAATTCTAATGGCATGCTTCCTAACAAGCTAGCTATTCAATACCAAACTTCCAAAACAAGCATATATGGTTCCAATGCAAAAACCAGCAAACACATCAACATTCAACATACTTAGGGAGCCTCAAACACCTCCCAAAACATACACATTGGTCCCCCATTGCCAAAACATACAAAAGCTAAATTGCACTTATAAAACCTTCATACTTTGAGCTTCACTTGAACTTGATTGCTTGCCTTTCCTTGCTGCCCTTAAGGTACTCTAATGATCTGCATTATTGAATTAAGAAAACGTAGAGAGCGTAAGCAAAAGCTTAGTGAGGCATGCTCATTAAAAACAATTCAATAATGCAATTAAAACCATTTATAAATCATGCTTAAAGTCAACCTTTGCACATGCTCAAAGCACACTTTAAAACAAGCAATCTCATGCTTCATATCATATATCAAAACAAGCATCTCATGCTTCTTACATACTTAACATGTCATATTGGCTCAAGTGACAAATTCCATTTCATAAAACAAGTTCAACAACTTCCCAAGGACTTTTAAACACCTTGGCCCCAAGGACTTTTAAACACCTTGGCCTATGGACTTTTAAACACCATAGAAAGTATCTCATCAAGGACTTTTAAACACCTTGATCCCAAGGACTTTTAAACACCTTGGCCATGGACTTTTAAACACCATGAATGAATCACATCAAGGACTTTTAAACACCTTGATCCCAAGGACTTTTAAACACCTTGGCCTATGGACTTTTAAACACCATAGAAAGGATCACCTAAGGACTTTTAAACACCTTAGTGTCCGCAACATGAACCATCCAAGGACTTTTAACCACCTTGATGTTCATAAGTAACAAGGCTCACTCAAGGACTTTTAACCACCTTAGTGACCTTAACATTTTAAAAACATCACTTGCCAATATACATCATTTCCATCATTTAATCCACTGTTTTAAAGCATTAAATCAAGCCATTTCATCATGCATTTCAAAGCATCAAACCACATCATTTCAATGTACAAAATCAAGGAACTCCTACCTAGAGTTACCTTCAACATATGGCTTACATCATCAGCAAAAACCATGCTAAAACATGCTTTCAAAACAGTAATTAAAACATGCAAATCATCATTTTGCATCACATCAAGATCATGGCCACCACTAGAGAGAAAATCCGAAAACTTACACTTGAGCTTAGCAAAGTTGTTTAGACTTAAACTAAGCTCCCACAACCTTCAAACCTTGGTTTAAAAAGCTGAAAATCCAATTTCCACAATTGCACTCACCGATTTCCACTTCGCCACTTGCCGAAGCACGAAATCAAGCTTCGGGATCAACCAAACTTGGATCCAAAGATGCCTCCCCTGTTTCAACACATCAAAGCAGTAAATTAATGCATCACCATGCATCAATTACTTCAATGAAAGCACCTAAACTCGCTGCTCTCATCCAACCTCCATTTTCGGCCACCAAACACAACCGAAAATGCATCAAAACCACTTCTAAACAAAGCCCAGCCATAACCCAGCAAAACCTAACATCCATCATCACCATTTAACATCTAAAAACAACCTACAACCATCCTTATACCTCCAGCAACATCAGATCACCAAGATCACCTCAAAAACCACCTTAAAACACAAGCTAAACTTAGGAAACTCAACCTATCCGGGATTGCATTGATCAAAACTCATTTCCTTATCAATTTAGAGTTCATTTAACATCAAAAACACCTCTTAAAACCCAGATTACTCAGATCTAACGAAAATCAAGTGAAAACATCAAAATCTTGCATAATTAGCCAAGATCCACAAATCTACTTGAAAACCTTTAATTAAACATAAATTTAGGATTGAAAACTTTAGGAATTTCATTAAAGAACTTAAAGTTCAGAGGAGAAATCGTTCATACCTCCAAACTTGTGATTCTCCACTTTTTGGAATGAAAACCTTGTTGAAACTTGTAGCAATTGAGTAGGTTTCGATGACACAATGATTTGCTATCAATTGTGAGTTGAAAGGATGATTTTAGATGAAGAAATCAGATCAAAATCTCTGGAAAAAGAAATGTTTGGTTGGAGAGAAAATGAGAGAAGAAAATAGGAAGTTAGGAAAGAAAATAGTAAAAATGAGTTTCCCTCCTTTTATGAAACCTTTAAAATCAGAATTTAGGATTAAAATATCTTAGAAAAATCTGGAGAATTCACTTTTGGGCAAATAGCTCCTTAAAGATTCAAAGTTTCAATCCTTTTTAAAACAGCCACCAAATTTGCGAAAATTACATTTTGGTCACTAGCCAAAATGTCAACCTTCCAAACCTCATTTTCCAAAATTGTTTTCACAGTTCATCTAATTATATTAAAAGATGATTTTAGAACATTTTTCCATATTTTTGATGCAACCCGAACTAGGCTTTCCTAATTTAACCTCTTAAGATTCGAACAGGACTTTGACCAAACCGGTCAACGCCCAAAACTTCTAAGCCCAAAACCGGGGCGTTACAAACGACCCCAGCACCATCACCGCCAGGTGGTCCACCACCAGGGGGAGGAGGTAAATCTACAACATTATCAACGTTTTCCTCGTTCTCATTCTGAGCCATAGCTCTCTTATTCACCCTCATTTCTCTACGAGGCCCCATTTACAAGAAAAACAATGCACTGACACAAATGCAATAAAAATAATTAGGCTCAACAAGGTAAGTAATCCAAGTACTCAAGCTCATTTTCCAAACATAATTCCTTTCATTAGTTTTGATATGGCAATGGGTTCCCCTAACATGCTTCAACATAGCATGGCATCACAATTGCAACATACTTTACAATTCATACAACATACTTTCATTTAAAAGGCATATCATGCAATCACACATACTTCACCCACATAACCATTCCCATTTACAAGAGAACTTAGCTCTGATACCACCAAATGTAACCACCTTAGCCCGGCCTAGAAGGTTGACCCGAACTACGAAGATTACACGGGAAAAACCAAAGTCAACCCGAAAGTCAACCTTGATTAACGACCCTTTTTTTTCTTTTTACTTGTCTAGATGCACATTAACCCTAAGCGTACTCTTGAGAAACATTTATGAGAAAATATCAGTGATCGTTTAACAATAAGGGACTCAATTGCACAAATCACAACATTAGGGACCAATTTGAAAATTCTTGAAATTAGGAGGTCTTAACTGATTTTTAAGTTACCAATATTAAATTAGTCACATTACATGCTTCCCTGTCAAATTTCACCTTAATCGAACATCTCAAACTCATGCAATTGCAATTACAATTTTCGGGACTAAAACGTAAAGCTTGCAAACCTCAAAACCATTCAAATCAGTGCCCAACGGTCACCTGTTTCGAAACGGGGTTGACCGTTCCGAAACACGGGTTCGTTTCGAGACTTGTTCCGAAACAGGGCCTTCTAGTGGCCAAACCATTTCGATATGGTCACCAGCCGTTTCGAAACACTAAGGCCATTACAGGCCCCCGTTTCGAAACGCCTATGAGTGTATCGATACGGGTTGCCCAGAAGCTGCAGATTTTGCTGGTTTAACATGCATAAAACCACTCAAACGCATCCTAATGACTTACTAATCATGCAAACAAGTCATCTTACATATAAGGTACATGTTTGCAACTTCAAAATGCATTCATGGCATCAATCATGGAATTCCACAAGTCTATCGGCATGCATCCTAATATCCAAAACCAAACAACCAACAAAACACCAAATCAAGCTTCAAAAGGCCAATTACAAATCCCAAAACAACAAAAGCATCAAGCCACAACTAGGGAGTCCAAAACATCTCCCAAAACACATCTTAGGTTCCCATTGGCAAAATATCAAAATCTAATAGTGTTATGAAAACATCACCATACATGAGCTTAGTTTCCCTTGGACTCTTAGCCTCCTTGTTGCCCTCAAACACTTCAATTATCTGCATTATTGGTTCAAGTGAGAGAGCGTAAGCACAATTGCTTAGTGAGGCATGCTCTAAAGAAACAACACAATAATGCTTTTTATAAAACTCTTTTAATAAAGCCTTCCATCACATAAACATCATTATTCATGCAACCTTGCATACATAACAAGCATCTCATGCTTCACTAAAATCAACATGTCATATTGGCTTTCAAGTGATAATCCATAACCATTTACAACACAAAACATATTCGGATACGCGGATTACAAGCGTTGTCCCATACGCTTCATACACACTACCAAACACACAAGGTGGAGTTTACCGGTACAATCACAACCCTCAACACCCGTGATGGAGTTTAAAGGTACAATCACAACCCCTCAACATTACTCATCGGTAGTTGTATAATTTCACTAACGAGAACACGGGACACACAACATAAGATCCACACACGGACTTTTAACCACCGATGTGATCTTACCTTACTCGTTAGTGTACTTGGATGGAGTTTACAGTACAATCTCAACCCCTCAACATCCAAGGCGACTTTATTCACGGTGCACCCAATCCTATAGCCGGCTAACTATATCCGATTCAAGTACTTAAAAACCTTTACATCACTTGCCAATATACATCATATAACATCAACAACTCACTGTTTTAAAGCATTAAACAAATCCATTTAACATCATGCATCACTATGCATCAAAACCACATTTACAATATGTCAAACCAAGGATCTCTTACCTTGAGCATCCTTCAACATATGGCTTTCAAAACCACCATTTACCATGCTAAAACATGCTTTCAAAACAGAATTTAAACATGCAAATATAATCAATGCATCGAACCACATCATGGCTCATCCAAGAGAGTTTTCCTGAAAACTTACTCTTGAGCTTAGTTAAGTTGTTTAGACTTAAACTAAGCTCCCAAAACCTTCAAACATTTGTTTTAAAGCTGGAAATCCAACTTCACTCACCAATTCCGTTTCGCAAGCTTTCCGAAACGCCGATCAAGCCTCCGGATCAACACCACAAGTGTCCGAAGATGTCTCCCCTGTTTTAAACACATCAAAGCAGAGGATTAATGCATCATCATGCATTGAAATCTTCAGCCAACACTCTTAAACTCACTGCTCTATCTAAAGCCAACATTTCGGCTACCAAACACAACCGAAATGACCTCCAAACTCTTCCAAAACTTAACCCAGCCAAGATCCGTCACTTCTACTCATTTCTAAACATAAATTAACATCCAAAATGAACCTAAACTCGTTCTTATACCTCCAGCTATAACAGAACACCAAGATCACCCCAAAAACCACCATTTTCATAAGCAAAAACTTAGAAAACACAACTTATTCGGGATTGCATTGATAAAACCTCATTTACACATCATTAGACATCCAAAATACATTTAAAAATCATCTCAAAACAGAGCCCAAACAATCACAACGAAATTCTTCAAGATTCCCTCAAAACAGAGCCAAAATCAAGTTCATATCATTAAAAACCATTTATAAAACTTAAATTAAGGATTGCTAACTTGGGAATTTCAGTAAAGAACTAAGTATTTAGAGGAAAAGAACAACCTTACCTCTAAATGGTGATTTCTCCTTGATTTGAGCCAATTTCCTTGAAAATCCAATGAGGAAATCAAAAGGTTTTGATGTAAGATGGATTAGGAAGTAATTGATGATTGAAATCTCATCAATAGAAGTGAAGATCAAAGAAAAATTTGCTGGAGAAAAGTGTTTGGATGATGGAATTTTGGGAGAAAAAGAAATGAGAAAGTTTTAGGAAAAAGTAGTTATGATTTAACAAAAGGTAGTTTCTCTTCACTTCTAATTAATTAAAACATTAATTAATTCACTCAAATTAAAGAAAATTCTGGAGAAATCATTTTTGGTAAATTAGCTCCTTAAAGATTCAAAGTTTCAATCCTTACAAAACAGTCACCACTGAACTTTTAAAAAATCGCATTTTAGTCACTATTTCAAAATGTTGCATTTCCAAACCTTATTTTGCAAAATTGACTTCACCACTCTCTTATATATACATGAAAAAAGGATTTTTAGATATTTTTCCGTAATTTTAAAGCATCCCGAACTAGGATTTCCCTAAAACCTCCTTTTAAATTCGAACCGAAAAACAGACCGGTCCGGTTCAGGACCTAAACTTCTAAGCCCAAAATTGGGGTGTTACACCAACAGAGGCAGTTCATGCCCGGGTAGCAAGTGCTGCTGTTCAATTCCCGCCTCAAGTTGTTTCCTGGGAAGTTAAAATCCAGATGGTCAGGACCATTCGAAGTACTCCAAGCCTTCCCACATGGTGCCGTGACAGTAAAACCAATAAATGGGGGGACAGAACTCAAAGTTAACGGGCAACGATTAAAGCACTATATAGGAGATTCTGTCCCCGAAGGAACAAGAAGTATTCACATTGGGGACCGCCCACCCCAATGTGACGTAATTTTATCTTTCTACATCTTTACCGCTTTAGTAGGTGTAGATTTTTAGGATAAGATTTTATCTTTTTCATTTTCTTTACAATTTATTCCCGTCTTACAATTAATTATTCAGGTTCAAGCCCTTAAGAAACAAGACTGCTAAGTACAACAAAGGGCACCATTTCTAAGCCCGTTGTCATAACCCGCAGATGACGACAGAGAACTCCTCCAAATCCTCTACACCATCTGACTAAGCGTAAGTCTTTTTCCCTTTTTCATGTATTTATTTTCTTTTTTGTTTTCTTTTATGTTTTTATTTTGTGCATTGAAGTCAATGCCCCTCTCGAGTTTGTGGGGGATAGCTCTCGCATCTTTTTGTCTAGGCATACTTAGTAGCATATAGATTACATTGTACTTGCCTTAATGTTAATCGGAATAGAAAAATTTGTTATATAACTTGTGCCTGTGATAGTTAGCCAATTACTTATTTTCACACCAATAAATAAATTGAACTTAATTTGGGAAGAGCATACAAAATGACTTAGAATTTTTTTTAGTTGCCAAAACTGTCAAACACTACTGTTACTTGCTGAATTTGCTAGAATATCTAATGAACAATGCCTGCTTTCTTTTTAGAATTCATGTGCTAGGACACTCTGCTACTATCAAAGTCCATGAATCTGAAAAATTTGAACTGACGGACAAATTAGCATGTGTGAATGAAAGTGTTGACATGATGACTCTACTCCATGGTTCGGGGTTTTGTACTTTGCTCCTATCTTAATTTCAGACCTAGAAGAGTAGTTGTGATGAGTTGAAGCCCTCACTGTGATGATTATTTAAAGTGTGCTTAACTATGTTGTCTCGGCAGCAACCTTATATATCATAACAACATCTTTATTTATCTAGTTATTCTGCATATTCAACCTGTACATAGTTCTGCACACACTGCACTGGCATTAGAAATTAATTCTGTGTTATTTTCTTGCTATTTTCCCTTCACTAATTTAATATAGGTGCCATGACCTTGAGGTACAAAATCAAGTTGAAAACAAGTTTTTCCTTCTGGTTAATATAAGGGAAAGTATGCTTAGGTTGCATTGCTTGAGGACAAGCAATAGTTCGAGTTTGGGGGTGTGTAAAGTGTCCACAAGTTTTATATTTCATTCACATTCCACCTCATATTATAGCTATTTTGACTGCATTTTAGGCATAATTAGGACCATGCATTGCATTTTACAGTATTTCTTTACTTTTCCAAACTTTTAGTGATTATCTTTTATTTGGTGAAGAAAAGATATTGTTTTAACTTAGTTTTAGTTTCAGGAACTAGAGGCTGACAGAGGAAAAGAGGAGCTGAGGATGTGATGCTGAGGCAGCAGACCAAAGAGCTGTACTGATGCTGTTCCAGATAGAGACAGCAGTTGCCGCGTTGTTGCCCGTCGCCCAACTTGCCGCCCATGATAGCAGACTATGGAGTTGGAGAACCGAAGTGCGATCTGTAGAGCAGAAAATCATGATTCTATCGATGTTGTTCACTTAATTTTCCGACGTCTGTAGCTGTGGGTAGAACCGCAGAAGGAGAAACTCGAGATTTCTTGCGGAGCAAGGCAACGTGATAATGTCCACATTCAACTCAAAGAAGACAGAGTTTAAAGTCACATTTAATGTGAAAAGCTACTTTGAAGACTTCTACTTCAAGAAGGACTAGACCTAGCTAATGCCTATATATACCCATTGTAATTCTAATTCAAAATAACTTAGGTTTTCCTTAGGCATAGTTTAGGTTTTCTTGCCGCCAACATATTATAAATTTCCCCTTGAGTTTGGGTCATGTTGTAATTAGTTGTGAGAACGGTTGTTTAGGATTTCAAGTTTGTTTTTGCAAATAAAATTACAAGATTTACTTATTCCATGTTCTTCATAGTTTTCAATTAAGGGGAAAGATTAGTTGAATTCTATCCATTTGTTCAGTATCGAAAGAGTCGAACTGACGAAAGGAGTAAGTACGATTTCATCTATAGACGTTGCGATCAATCCGGCCTAGACATAGGTTAAGGGTTTAAGGTGGCTAAAAGAGGACGAATTAACATTGATGTCTTTGCACGATTCATGCTGCGACTGGTATTATCTGCAGTGGGCATCAACATCATTATGAATTAGACATAAGCAGAATTAACTTCGAAGCGTTCTGCCGAGCCTTGTAGTTCTGCTGAGTTTGCCGCTGAGACACAGTTCCATTCCCCTGTCGAGGCAGCAAGAGGGTCTCAGCAGTCTACCTGCCATCCACCGCCGAGGCAGCAAAATCTGGCACCGCAAATCAACTTGTCCTATTCAACGCAGTTTCACACTAAGTAGCAGCATAACACTGCCCTCTCTATCAATATGATCACTTCCTCTTCAATTACTTATATTTTTATTTTACTTTTCTTCTCAACTATCAAATTTAATTGTGCATTTATTTTTCTTGTGCAGGACTTACAACTCGAATCAAGCTGTCCAGTCCATGTGGGAGACAATATCTTTTATACTATAACTTGACAGGAGTGTGCACTTGCGCTCATAAATAGAGAACAGCCAAACGCTCTACAACGTAGTATGCATGGCCAAGAAATGTGCACACTTCGTAAGACGATCTACAATCACCCAAATGGAGTTCTTCTTTAGTGGTGTCAAAGGAAAACTGGACACAAAATCCATCATAATCCTCTCCCATTTCCATTTCGGTATCCTCAAAGGCTACAACAAACCAGAAGGAAATTGATGCCCAGCTTTCACACGCTGAAATACCATACACTTGCTCACAAAATCAGGAAATCCTTTTTCAATCCAACCCAATAGTACTAATCTTTTAAACCATGATACATCTCGGTACTACCAGAGTGCATTGCAAAAGGACTATTATGAGCTTCAGTCAAGATAGTGCGCCTCAACTCAACATCCTCCGGCACAACTATCTAACTTTTAAAGCATAAAACACCATCATCATTGAAACAGAAATTCGTCGCATTACCATCAGCTATATCCTGAACATGACGCACCAACGAATCATCAAGCAAGTGCTTAACCTTAATTAACTGAATCAAGGATGGTTTCACCTGTAACTCGGCTATCAACCCACCATCACGCGATATACTCAACCGAGGAAACATCGCTCTCAACTCAACAACCACCTTCCTACTCAATGCATCGGCCACAACATTGGCCTTTCCAGGATGGTACTCAATCATAAGATCATAATCATTAAGCAACTACAACCATCTTCGTTGCCTAAGATTTAACTCCCTCTGAAACATGAGATACTTCAAACTTTTATGATCGGTGTAAACCACACACTTCTCACCGTAAAGGTAGTGTCTCCAAATCTTCAAAGCAAACACAACCGCAGCTGTAACGCCCTAGTTTTGGGCCTGAATGGTTTAGACATCGGACCGGACCGGACCGGTCGAGAACGGTTCGAACCATATAAGGTGAATTAAGGAAGCCAAGGATCATGATAGGATAAAAATGTGGTAAAATTGCTAAAATCCTCTAAAAATATGTTTAAGAGGTTGGTCAAGTCAATTTTACAAAATGGATTTCAAAAATTGGACATTTTGAGTAGTGACCAAATTGTAAAGTTTCAAAACTGGGAAAATGTGATTTTAAGGTGGAAGCCAAAATCCTAGAATCTTTAGGGGGCTTTAAGTCAATTTGATCTTTTCTCAATATGACATGTGTTTTAAAAGGCTTTAAATTAAATGGATTTAATTGGGTTTATATTAATTAATTAATTTAGTTAGTTAATGTGAGATTTTCAATCTCGTAACTACCAATTCTTTCTCATTTTCAGCCAAACACCAATTCACTCATCTTTTTCAAGAATTCTTTCTCCCAAAAACTCTCTCAGCATTTTCTAAACCATTTTCAAGTGATCTTTTCTAATTCTTCAAGATTTAGGAAGAAATCGATTGAGTTTTTGGTTGTTTTGGATGAGTATTTTGGTATAGTTTGGGTGAGCAACGAGTTTCTGATCGTTGCTGGTGTTAGAATGCATTTTAATGCATTTAGATCGCTGTTTTGATGATGTGAAAATAGGGGATCTTGATCCGGAAGCAAATGAGGTGTTGTTGGAGGCTCCAAAAGGGTAATTCCGTGTCGGCGAGCAAGGTTTCATGTATCGGTGAGTGGAAATTTTTTTTCCAGCTTTGAAACGTTTTGAACGTGGTTTTGGGAGCTTAGTGTAAGTTTGAAACACTTAGATAAGCTCAAGAGTAAGTAAATCGAAAGTCTCTCTTGGAATGTGCTATGTTTTGGTTTAAAATGCACTTGATTTAAATGTGTTTTGATTACTGTTTTAAGGCATGTTTTAAGCATGAATGCTGCTGGATTTTAATGCCATTATGTTAAGGATGCACTAGGTAAGTGATCCTTGGTTTTCATGTGTTGAATGAATATGATGTAAGCATGTTATGCTTGTGGAAATGACATTGTGTTTATGCTTGTAAAACACTGAATTAATGTGGTTAAATGATTATATTGGCAAGTGATGTAAATGGTTTTTGGTTACTTTAATCGGATATAGTTAGCCGGCTATAGGATTGGGTTCACCGTGAATAAAGTCTCCTTGGATGTCGAGGGGTTGTGACTGTGCCGTAATCTCCATCCAAGTACCTTAACGATTGATGTTAAGACCACAATGGTGAATGGTTTAATCCCGTGTGTGAGTCTTGTGTATGTGTCTCGTACTCTCGTTAGTGGAATTATACAACTACCGATGAGTGATGTTGAGGGGTTGTGATTGTGCAATTAATCTCCATCACGGGTGTTGAGGGGTTATGATTGTGCCATTGATCTCCACCTTGTGTAGTCCGGTAGTATGTATGAAGCGTGTGGGACAACGCTTGTAATTCGCGTATCCGATTGTGTCTTTTGTTGGAATGGTTTATGGATTGTCACTTGCACGCCAATATAATGTTAAATGATTAATGTGACGCATGAGATTCTTGTTAATGATGCAAGAATGCATGAGATGCTTGGTAAAGCATGAGCAAAGATTTATTTGATGTTTTAAAAATGTTGCATATGAACATGTGTTTGTAATGGGCATTGATGTCTTGAGAAGACATGTTTATGAAAAGGCATGTGATAGAAAGTGGTGGTTTGGTAAATGTTTTGTTGTTGATCCCTTGCAAGACAATGTAAAGTTGTTGATATAATGATTAATGATGAACATTTATTTCGAGAAAGCATGTGATGCTTGTGAGTTATGCTAGAATGCATGTGATGCTTAGGTTAAGCATGAGCTAGGATTTTGCTGTTGTCATTAATGATGTTATGAGCATGTGGATTTGAAAGAGGAAGTGTTGTTTTTAAGTGCATGATTTAAAGGAAGGCATGTGTTTACAAAGAATGGTGATTTGGTTTTTAAAATGCATTGATGAATGTTTTGGTTTTATAGCGGTACTCACTAGGGGTGGGCAAAAAACCCGATTACCCGGTCTTGGTCCCGGACCCGGTGGATTTTTACTCGGTATTGGTTCCGGTGGGACCGGAACTGGATCCAAAATTTAGGTCCCGATTGCAACCAGGACCGGGACTGGATCTTGCTTTTTTGGACCCGGTACCCGGTGGGTACCCAATGGGACCGGGACCTGTCCTAGGTACCCGGTACTGGTCTGGTACCGAATGGTGTTGAAGAGGTTGAAAGCAACTGAATACGCTCCTTTATTTCTCTTTGTGTATGAATTTTATGAGTATGACTCGTTTTAAGACTTCAACCTTCAAGCCTACAATATTCTGACTTTGTTATTTAATATTATTATTGATGGTTGGAATTTTTTTCCCCTGCTGCTCAAAATTTATTAATAATAGACTAATTGACCGGGTACCCGGTATTGGTACCAGTTCCCACTAGTGCCGGGACCGGTTCTTGAAATCTTGGACCCAGTCTAACCGGGACCAGGACTGGTTCTAATTTTCAGGAACCGGTGGTTACCGGGACCGGGACCAATTCTAGACAAATTGGCCGGGTACCCGGTCTTGCCCACCCCTAGTACTCACTAAGCTTTATGCTTACGCTCATTTGTTTCATCAATGCAGAGAATTGGGCAATCACGGCAGCCCAAGAGCAAGGGGATTCCAAGAGTTTTTGGCTAAACAATGTATGCGGTTTTACTTTAGTGTAATAAGAGTCAATGGGAGGGATTTCTACTCATGTGATGCTTGGTGTTATGTGACACCTTGAACAAGTTTGGTTTATGGTTTGGGACTTGTAAATGGCCATTATATGGTATTTGGGTCCTCATTTTGCATTTTGGATATGTTATGGTTTATGTTTTAAAAGCATGCTTGAATAGTTAGTGACTCTCCATGGATTGCCATGCTTGATGCTTATATGGTGAATATTTGTTGATACATAAGTGTTGGTATGTTGATTATTGTATGCATGAATGATTAGGACATGATTAGATGACGCTAAAAGTGTTTTTGGGGCTATTTCTTGAGCATTTCTGGTATGGGTATCGATACTCGGGCAAGTGTATCGATACCCTTAAGCTAAAATGATGCAGGTGTATTGATACGCCTGTGCAATCTTTGAAGGGTGTATCAATACACTTGGGAAGTGTATCGATACCCTTAAGCTAAAATGGTACAAATGTATTGATACGGGCATCAGGTGTATTGATACACATGTGCAATTTTATTAGGATGTATCGATACACGAGAGAAGTGTATCATTACCCTTTCTCAACTTTGGCTACTACCATTTTGCGTATCGATACGGGCTAAGGCGTGTCGATACGGGTAGTTGAAATTCAGTTAAAAGAATCCTTTTAAGTTTGGAAATGTTGCATTTTGATCCCTGAATATTGTGTATGCAATTGAATAAGTTTGGATGATCTGTTTGAGCTGAAATTTGCCATGTTGGCATGTTACATGACTAATTGAAGAATGGTAACTTTAAAATCTTAAAAGTCCCTGTATTTTATTGAAATTACAGTTTAGTCCCTAAAAGTCAAAGTTTGCAATTGAACCCCTAATTGAACTCCGATTGTAACACCCCGGTTTTGGGCTTAGAAGTTTTGGGCGTTGACCGGTTCGGTCAAAGTGCTGATCGAATATATAAGAGTGAATTTAGGAAAGCCTAGTTCGGGTTGCATTAAAAATATGGAAAAATGTTCTAAAATCATGTTTTATTATATAAAAGTGAACTGTGAAATCAATTTTGGAAAATGAGGTTTGGAAGGTTGACATTTTGGCTAGTGACCAAAATGTAATTTTTGAAAGTTGCGGGACAGTTTTATAAAGGATTGAAACTTTGAATCTTTAAGGAGCTATTATTCCAAAAAGGATTTCTCCAGATTTTTCTAATATGTTTTAAGGCTTTATTCTGATTTTTAAAGATTAAGAAAAGGAGGGAAATCATTTTAACCAATTTCCTAACTAATTTTCCATTTTCTCTCAATTTCTATTTTCTCTCATTTTCTCTCAACCCAAACAAAATTCTCCAGATTTCTTTCTCTGATTTTGGCATCTAAATCTCTCATTTCAACTCTTACTTGATTCCTAATCATCTCATCAACAAAACCTCTCAATTTGCAAGTTGTTTCATCAAGCTTTTTGGCTCTAGAAAGGAGAAAATTCAAGTTTGGAGGTAAGAACGTCCTTCTCCTCTGAACTTCAAGTTCTTTATTGAAATTCCCAAGTTCTCAATCCTAGATTTATGATTTGTTAATGGTTTTTCAAATGAGATCTTGATTTTTGGCTAAAATGCAAGATTTGGTGATTTTGGTGGAATTTTCGTGTGATCTGTTTGGGCAGTGTTTTGAAGTGTCAAAATGATGTTAAATGAATGCTAAGTTGATTAGAAATTGATGTTTAACTAATGCAATCCCGGATAGGTTGAATTTCCTAAGTTTTGCTTGAGTTTTTGGTTGTTTTTGGAGTGTTTTTGGTGATCTGTTATACCTGGAGTTATAAGGATGTGTTTGTAATCATTTTGGATGTTAATTGATGTATAAAAATGGTTAGAAGTGATGGATCTTGGCTGGGTTAAGTTTTGGTAATGTTTGGAGGTGATTTCGGTTGTGTTTGGTGGCCGAATTGTTGGATTTGTGTTGAGCAGCGAGTTTGGTTGTGTGGCTGCTGTTCTTAATGCATAATGATGCATTAATGTGCTGTTTTTGTGTGCTTGAAACAGGGGAGTTTGATCCTTGAGCTTTGAAGGTGTTTGCAGAAGGTTTCGGAAGCTTGGAAGGCTTGTTGGCTAGTCTTGTTTGGTTATCGGTGAGTGAAGTTGGGTTTTCGGCTTTTAATCAAGGTTTGAAGGTTTTGGGAGCTTAGTTTAAGTCTAAACAACTTTGCTAAGCTCAAGAGTAAGTAAATGGATTTCTTACTTGAGTTGTGATATGAATTGGCTTTTTAAGCAATGGTGGTTGATGATTGAAATGCATGTGTTTTGCATGGTTTATATTATGTTTTGAAAGCATGTTTAGGCATGGTTTAATGCTGGTTTTGAAAGCCATATTTGAAGGATGCTCAAGGTAGGAGATCCTTGGTTTTATACATTGAAAATGTGGTTTTGATGCATGGTGTTGCATGTTGTTCAATGGCTTTGCTTAATGCTTTAAAACAGTGATTTGATGATGTTAAATGATGGTTTTTGCATATTGGTTATGCATGTGAATCATTTGATTAATGTGGTAATGGTTTTGCATATTGGTTATGCATGTGAAACATTGGACTAATGTGGTAAGGTGGTTATATTGGCAAGTGATGTAAGTGGTTCTTGGTTCTTTGATCGGATATAGTTAGCCGGCTATAGGATTGGGTGCACCGTGAATAAAGTCGCCTTGGGGTGGAGTGGTCAAGAGTGGACCGGATAAGCTCCCTTCAAGTTTCCTAACGAGATGAGGTCATAGTGGAGGTTGTTGCCCACTCGAGGACCTTGGTTATTTGAGGTCATAATGGAGGTGTTGCCCATTCGAGGACCTTGGTTGAGCAAAGGTTATATGGAGGTGTTGCCCATATGTGAGAACCTTGTGCTTGTTGAGATCACAATGGCAGTGTTAGGTCCATGTGTGGATCTTGTGTGTGATGTCCCGGATCTCGTTAGATGATGTTCTACAACTACCAATCGGTTATGCAAAGGTTGTATGGTGGTTAAAAGTCCATACGGGAGAACCTTGTGCATGTCAAGGTTGTATGGTGGTTGAAAGTCCATACATGGAACCTTGAGGAAAAGCTAAGGTTGTGTGGTGTTTAAAAGTCCATGCATGGGAACCTTAGGATGTTGAGGTCATAATGGAGGTGTTGCCCATTCGAGGACCTTGGATTGGGTAGGGTGTAGGGAGCGTAGGGACAACGCTCGGAATCCGCGTATCCGATCGGGTTGTTGTGTGGGAATGTGAACGTGGTTGATCTCTTGGATGCCAATGTAATATTCTTGATTATGTGAAGCATGAGATGCTTGAAATGATGCATGGTTGCATGTGAAGCATGAGATGCTTGAAATGGTGCATGGTTGCATGTGAAGCATGAGTTGCTTGAAAAGATGCATTGTTGCATGAAAGGTTTATGATGCATGTGAATGCATGTTTACTTGTTAGGTTGAACAAGTGTTGATTATCATTTGGTAAATGATGTATGTGAGCATGAATATCCTTTATGCATTGAAGTCTTGTAGGACTTGTTTTTAAAAGGCATGTGATGATGATAGTATGGTTTATATGTTGCCTTGGTTAAACGCATGTGTGGGATTGCTTGAGTAATGATTTTAAAAGGATTCTTGTTTGAAATGGCTTTCAAGTTTAAGAAAGGTATGTTGTGAAATGGAAGTGTTTTCCATGGTTTTGTTTTAGCCTTGCATATGGTGTTTATGCATGGTTGATGCTTGTTGTTGAAAAGGATTTCAAACATCGTTTTGGTAAACAAATCGGGTTATTTTACAAGTGTTTTATGACCCGCTGCATTGATGGTGTTTTGGTTTTGAGCATTCCTCACTAAGCATTATGTGCTTACGCTCTTTTTGTCCATCAATGCAGATCTTTGAAGTTTGGACAGCAAGGAGCAAGGGATTCAAGGTGGACTCCAAGTGAGATGTATGTCTCGGTGAATAGCTATAGTTAATAAAGGCAATGGGGGTAGAATCTCTTGGGATTATTGTGTTTGTGATCGTTTATGTTGATCAGGAATGTTTTAATGTTGTTAATGATGTTGGACCATGATTTGGCTTAATTGAGATTGTTTTGGAAGGTTTGTGCCTAAATGGTTGCTTGTGTAGGAAGCATGCCTATAGATTTGGGGCTTTTTGCTCATGATGTGTTTCTGATGAATTGTTGATGCAAGCATGTCTCGTTTATGTTGAATTGCACGTTGGTAAAGTTTGGTGGCTTTTGGAGCATGTTCGGTTGGTCAATTGTGTGTTTGAGTGGGCAAAATGCAGCTTTCTGGGCTAGGCGTTTCGGAACAGGTGACACCGTTTCGGAACGGGTGCCCTGCATGAACCCAGGCGTCCGAAACGGGTGCTACCGTTTCGGAACGGTTTGGCTACTGCCAGACCCCCGTTGCGGTACGCGTTGCGAAACGGCCCCGCGTTTCGAAACGGGCTGTCCCCCGTTTCGGAACGGTTGACCGTTGGGGGCTGACAGTGGCAGTTATGTGTTTCAAAAAGTTTGCATTTTGGTCATGAATCTTGTTTGTTCAATTGTATGAGTTTGGGATGTCCGTTTGAGCTGAAATTTGGCAGAGAAGCATGAAACCTGATTAATTTCAAGATGGTAACTTTCATTTGGGTTAAGTCCTTTTATTTATCAGAAATTACAATTTGGGTCCCTATTTGATCTCTTATGATTGTGATCTTTGCGTATGTTGTCTGTGTGATCACACCTAAGGTTAATGTGCATCTAGATAAGTTTAAAAAGAAAAAAAGAGGGTCGTTAATCAAGGTTGACTTTCGGGTTGACTTTGGTTTTCCCCGTGTAATCTTCGTAGTTCGGGTCAAACGTCTAGGCCGGGCTACGGGGGTTACATTTGGTGGTATCAGAGCTGTGTTGCGAATGCTTGGGGAAAACGGTAAGATGTTGTGATGTGTGTTTGGTGTTACCTTGTTGTGTGGATGAAAGTGGGCTGAATGTTGGTTGAAACATGTGTTTTTGGGCAAATTGTTGATGTTTTGATCAAGTTGCTGATGTTTCGAGCATGCTTTGTGTTTATGAATCATTGTTGAATTAATGTGGATATGTGCTGATGTGGTGAGCTGGTGCTGTGCTTGATGAAAGTGTAAGGTGTATGTTATGTTGCTAGTATGCTGTGGCAAGAGGATGCTGTTTGATGTAAGCATGATCAAAGTATTTTGTTTGATATGCTTGATGTGGTGATATCCATGTTGTGTTGACTGTTATGTCATGTAAATGGGAGGATTTGGGATACCCATTGCCTTATTAATATAGCTATTGTGTTATTTTGGAGTTGGAATTTGAATCCTTGCTAATGCTGGTCTAACTGGTTTGTTGTTTGTTGTGATTGTATGTTTGTTGTTGTTAGTGGTATGGCAAAGTCAATGGAGGATTGGCGAATGAGGGAGATGGTTGCTGCCTTGGGGCGGGTTGTTAAGGCAAGGAATTCACCCTTTGGTAGAGGTGTTTTGTCTCAGTCTTCTGTGCCTAGTGTTGAGATGGTAAGGCAAGGGAAAGAAGCTGGTTCTGTGGTGAAGAGTTCATCACCTGTTGAGCAGGAGGTGTTGGGAACATCTCAGGGTATGGTTGAGGTAAAGTCAGTAGATGTGCTGGCTGTGGGATGTGAGGGTTTGCCGAAGCAGTGTTTGCTTGATTTGGGTGCTGTAGAGTACCATGGTACTTCCCCGGAGATGTTTGAGGCCTGGTTGGCCAATGTGGTTCAGATCTTGGATCGGGAAGGCTGTGATTATGCCTGTAAGCTGGGGAGTGTTGTTTCTTTGATGTTGGAAGATGTGAGTGCCTGGTGGACATCTGTGGCAGTTGCGTCACATATCCATGATATTGATTGGGATTTCTTTGTGTCGGCCTTCTATGAAAGGTATCTTGGAAGGGAATTTTCAAGGGTTAAGCAAGGCGCGGGTAGTGCTGTTGTTGAGCAAGTATTGCTTGAGCAAGGAGTGGAAGCTCAGTCATCTGTGTGTGACCGTTGTGAAAGGCAACATGTTGGAAATTGTTGGGGCGCAGGTGTTTGTTGGAATTGTGGTTCCAAAGTACATGTTAAGCGTGATTGTCCTCATGGAGGGAAGTTAGCTTTGGTGTTAGCCAAAGGGTTTCAGAAAGGTCGTGGGCACGGCCGAGGCAAGGTTCAGAAGAGGCAGAAAGAGCAGAATGTTGTGAAGGGTGTGAGAAAGGAGAATTGCTGGAAATGTGGGTCTGCTGGACACATGAGGCGTGATTGTTTGATGATGGCTCGGAATAGCCAAGGTTCTTTACCGCAGGGAGTTGGTGGTGACCCTAGTGTGTTAGCTGGTGCTGCAGTGGTGTGGCAGGAGGGTGGTGGTTCCGCAAGGAAGAGAGCTCGTCTGATGAAGCTTCAGGGAGGTGTTGTGTTTCCAGGTAACCTTGTTTAGTAATCTTTGCTCTAGTTGCCTTAGTTTGGTTTCTGTTGGTTTTCCTTGCGTGGTAAGTTAGTCTTGTTGCTAGCTTGTTGGGGTTTTTAGTTATGGTTTGGATGTCTTGGGTGTGAAGAAGGCTTGGTAAGTATCTTGTAGTTAATGGTTGTTGGTATGGTGGAGTTAGATGAGTTAGAAGTGAGGTAGGAGGTTGTTCTTAGACGGATTTGAGGATGTTATTGGAGGGTGTGTATTGGCATTCATGCACAGTTAAAATCATTGTTATATACTATATTATATATGTTGGTCCATGCATACATGTGGCATGACATTAGAGGTTTTGCATACATGTACATCCGGCATTGATAGGGCATGTTGGTGATCATGCATACGATGTTCACACTCGCTAATAACTTATCGAATCTGTTAGTGTGTTGGATTAGGTTGGATGATGGGTTTTTAGAGGTTGTTTTGGTGCTGGGTGAGAGTTAGTAGTGGAGTATATCAAGCTAGTTGCTAGTGAAAGTGAGAGTGGTGTAGCTGCTGGTAGAAGGATAGTGTTTGATGTTTAAGGAGTTTAGTGGTTTGGTGTTGGACGGTATCGGTCGAGTTTAGAATCGGTTTAGTGGTTTGAATAGCTAAGTGGAAGGGGGTAGTTCCTTGGTGCTAAGTGATGTTGCAGCTTAGTGGTTGTGTTCTCAAGTACTGAAGCAGCTTAGCTTTTAAGTGGTTGTGGAAGAGTTGGGTTTGTAAGTGCTGGTTCTTAGTAACCTTTGAGGAGTTAAGAAGATGGTTTGTATGTTTAAGCTGGGCGATGTTTTAGTATGGTAAGTGTTATGGTTGAAGTTTGAAGTGGAAGGTCAATGAAAGATTGAAGTTTTTGTTGGTTGTTGGGTTCTTGTGAGAATTGGTTGGTGGTGTGTGGAACGGCTGACGGAGTCAAGTTGGGATTGTGATGTAATTCTTGGAATCTGGGTGAGTATTCCTGATGGGCTGTTATGGTAATGTTAGTAACAGTTGTGAGGTTTTATCAGTTTTCGTTGAGGAGTTTGAGTAAGCAGTTGATGCTTAAGGATTTTTGCTAGTTGGGAAATTCTTGAAAGAGGTTTGGGAGTTTGCAAGGGTTTTAGAAGCAGAGAAGGTTGCTTAGTGGCTGGATTGGGTTGGCTGTTGTCTTTGTGTAAACAGGTTTTGGGTATGGTGTATTGCAGTGATGTCTGCTGTAAGAGCTGAAGTTCTTTAGGATGATGTTGGGACTGTGTACAGTCCGGTTATGTGAAAGGTTAAGTTGTGGCTATCTTTGTGTATTCTGGATTCTGTGAACAGCATATGGTGGTGCTAGGTTTGGTGGAGGTTTTGTGTGGAAAGTGTTCAGTGTTGGTCGAGGCTTTTGTGTTGCCTTGTGTGTTGGTTTGGGAAGGTTGTGGTTTTCTTTCGCCGGTTAAATTTCGAGGACGAAATTTCCTAAGGAGGGGAGAGTTGTAACACCCCGGTTTTGGGCTTAGAAGTTTTGGGCGTTAACCGGTTCGGTCAAAGTGCTGATCGAATATATAAGAGTGAATTTAGGAAAGCCTAGTTCGGGTTGCATTAAAAATATGGAAAAATGTTCTAAAATCATGTTTTATTATATAAAAGTGAACTGTGAAATCAATTTTGGAAAATGAGGTTTGGAAGGTTGACATTTTGGCTAGTGACCAAAATGTAATTTTTGAAAGTTGCGGGACAGTTTTATAAAGGATTGAAACTTTGAATCTTTAAGGAGCTATTATTCCAAAAAGGATTTCTCCAGATTTTTCTAATATGTTTTAAGGCTTTATTCTGATTTTTAAAGATTAAGAAAAGGAGGGAAATCATTTTAACCAATTTCCTAACTAATTTTCCATTTTCTCTCAATTTCTCTTTTCTCTCATTTTCTCTCAACCCAAACAAAATTCTCCAGATTTCTTTCTCTGATTTTGGCATCTAAATCTCTCATTTCAACTCTTACTTGATTCCTAATCATCTCATCAACAAAACCTCTCAATTTGCAAGTTGTTTCATCAAGCTTTTTGGCTCTAGAAAGGAGAAATTCAAGTTTGGAGGTAAGAACGTCCTTCTCCTCTGAACTTCAAGTTCTTTACTGAAATTCCCAAGTTCTCAATCCTAGATTTATGATTTGTTAATGGTTTTTCAAATGAGATCTTGATTTTTGGCTAAAATGCAAGATTTGGTGATTTTGGTGGAATTTTCGTGTGATCTGTTTGGGCAGTGTTTTGAAGTGTCAAAATGATGTTAAATGAATGCTAAGTTGATTAGAAATTGATGTTTAACTAATGCAATCCCGGATAGGTTGAATTTCCTAAGTTTTGCTTGAGTTTTTGGTTGTTTTTGGAGTGTTTTTGGTGATCTGTTATACCTGGAGGTATAAGGATGTGTTTGTAATCATTTTGGATGTTAATTGATGTATAAAAATGGTTAGAAGTGATGGATCTTGGCTGGGTTAAGTTTTGGTAATGTTTGGAGGTGATTTCGGTTGTGTTTGGTGGCCGAATTGTTGGATTTGTGTTGAGCAGCGAGTTTGGTTGTGTGGCTGCTGTTCTTAATGCATAATGATGCATTAATGTGCTGTTTTTGTGTGCTTGAAACAGGGGAGTTTGATCCTTGAGCTTTGAAGGTGTTTGCGGAAGGTTTCGGAAGCTTGGAAGGCTTGTTGGCTAGTCTTGTTTGGTTATCGGTGAGTGAAGTTGGGTTTTCGGCTTTTAATCAAGGTTTGAAGGTTTTGGGAGCTTAGTTTAAGTCTAAACAACTTTGCTAAGCTCAAGAGTAAGTAAATGGATTTCTTACTTGAGTTGTGATATGAATTGGCTTTTTAAGCAATGGTGGTTGATGATTGAAATGCATGTGTTTTGCATTGTTTATATTATGTTTTGAAAGCATGTTTAGGCATGGTTTAATGCTGGTTTTGAAAGCCATATTTGAAGGATGCTCAAGGTAGGAGATCCTTGGTTTTATACATTGAAAATGTGGTTTTGATGCATGGTGTTGCATGTTGTTCAATGGCTTTGCTTAATGCTTTAAAACAGTGATTTGATGATGTTAAATGATGGTTTTTGCATATTGGTTATGCATGTGAATCATTTGATTAATGTGGTAATGGTTTTGCATATTGGTTATGCATGTGAAACATTGGACTAATGTGGTAAGGTGGTTATATTGGCAAGTGATGTAAGTGGTTCTTGGTTCTTTGATCGGATATAGTTAGCCGACTATAGGATTGGGTGCACCGTGAATAAAGTCGCCTTGGGGTGGAGTGGTCAAGAGTGGACCGGATAAGCTCCCTTCAAGTTTCCTAACGAGATGAGGTCATAGTGGAGGTTGTTGCCCACTCGAGGACCTTGGTTATTTGAGGTCATAATGGAGGTGTTGCCCATTCGAGGACCTTGGTTGAGCAAAGGTTATATGGAGGTGTTGCCCATATGTGAGAACCTTGTGCTTGTTGATATCACAATGGCAGTGTTAGGTCCATGTGTGGATCTTGTGTGTGATGTCCCGGATCTCGTTAGATGATGTTCTACAACTACCAATCGGTTATGCAAAGGTTGTATGGTGGTTAAAAGTCCATACGGGAGAACCTTGTGCATGTCAAGGTTGTATGGTGGTTGAAAGTCCATACATGGAACCTTGAGGAAAAGCTAAGGTTGTGTGGTGTTTAAAAGTCCATGCATGGGAACCTTAGGATGTTAAGGTCATAATGGAGGTGTTGCCCATTCGAGGACCTTGGATTGGGTAGGGTGTAGGGAGCGTATGGACAACGCTCGGAATCCGCGTATCCGATCGGGTTGTTGTGTGGGAATGTGAACGTGGTTGATCTCTTGGATGCCAATGTAATATTCTTGATTATGTGAAGCATGAGATGCTTGAAATGATGCATGGTTGCATGTGAAGCATGAGATGCTTGAAATGGTGCATGGTTGCATGTGAAGCATGAGTTGCTTGAAAAGATGCATTGTTGCATGAAAGGTTTATGATGCATGTGAATGCATGTTTACTTGTTAGGTTGAACAAGTGTTGATTATCATTTGGTAAATGATGTATGTGAGCATGAATATCCTTTATGCATTGAAGTCTTGTAGGACTTGTTTTTAAAAGGCATGTGATGATGATAGTATGGTTTATATGTTGCCTTGGTTAAATGCATGTGTGGGATTGCTTGAGTAATGATTTTAAAAGGATTCTTGTTTGAAATGGCTTTCAAGTTTAAGAAAGGTATGTTGTGAAATGGAAGTGTTTTCCATGGTTTTGTTTTAGCCTTGCATATGGTGTTTATGCATGGTTGATGCTTGTTGTTGAAAAGGATTTCAAACATGGTTTTGGTAAACAAATCGGGTTGTTTTACAAGTGTTTTATGACCCGCTGCATTGATGGTGTTTTGGTTTTGAGCATTCCTCACTAAGCATTATGTGCTTACGCTCTTTTTGTCCATCAATGCAGATCTTTGAAGTTTGGACAGCAAGGAGCAAGGGATTCAAGGTGGACTCCAAGTGAGATGTATGTCTCGGTGAATAGCTATAGTTAATAAAGGCAATGGGGGTAGAATCTCTTGGGATTATTGTGTTTGTGATCGTTTATGTTGATCAGGAATGTTTTAATGTTGTTAATGATGTTGGACCATGATTTGGCTTAATTGAGATTGTTTTGGAAGGTTTGTGCCTAAATGGTTGCTTGTGTAGGAAGCATGCCTATAGATTTGGGGCTTTTTGCTCATGATGTGTTTCTGATGAATTGTTGATGCAAGCATGTCTCGTTTATGTTGAATTGCACGTTGGTAAAGTTTGGTGGCTTTTGGAGCATGTTCGGTTGGTCAATTGTGTGTTTGAGTGGGCAAAATGTAGCTTTCTGGGCTAGGCGTTTCGGAACAGGTGACACCGTTTCGGAACGGGTGCCCTGCATGAACCCAGGCGTCCGAAACGGGTGCTACCGTTTCGGAACGGTTTGGCTACTGCCAGACCCCCGTTGCGGTACGCGTTGCGGAACGGCCCCGCGTTTCGAAACGGGCTGTCCCCCGTTTCGGAACGGTTGACCGTTGGGGGCTGACAGTGGCAGTTATGTGTTTCAAAAAGTTTGCATTTTGGTCTTGAATCTTGTTTGTTCAATTGTATGAGTTTGGGATGTCCGTTTGAGCTGAAATTTGGCAGAGAAGCATGAAACCTGATTAATTTCAAGATGGTAACTTTCATTTGGGTTAAGTCCTTTTATTTATCAGAAATTACAATTTGGGTCCCTATTTGATCTCTGATGATTGTGATCTTTGCGTATGTTGTCTGTGTGATCACACCTAAGGTTAATGTGCATCTAGATAAGTTTAAAAAGAAAAAAAGAGGGTCGTTAATCAAGGTTGACTTTCGGGTTGACTTTGGTTTCCCCCGTGTAATCTTCGTAGTTCGGGTCAAACGTCTAGGCCGGGCTACGGGGGTTACACCGATCATTGTGCCGTTTTCACCTGATCGCTTTGCTGAACATATAGGATAATAATATGCATCTAGAGAAGATAAAAAGAAAAAAAGGGTCGTTAATCGAGGTTGATTTTAACGAGTTGGCTTTGGTTTTCCCCGTGTAATCTTCTTAGTTCGGGTCGAGCGTCTAGGCCAGGCTAAGGGGGTTACAACAGCAAGCTCTAGATCATGAGTAGGATAGTTGCGCTCATGCACCTTCAACTGTCTAGATGCATATGCCACAACCTTCCCACCTTGCATCAATACACAACCTAGACCAACATATGACACATCACTGTAAACCACAAACTCCTTACTCGATTCTGGTTGAGTCAAGATAGAAGCTTGCGTCAAAGCTTCCTTTAACCTTTCAAAAACTTGTTGCCTATCATCCGTCCATTCAAAGCTAACATTCTTTTGCAACAACTTAGTCAATGGAGCAACAATCTTAGAAAAACCTCCACAAATCTTCAATAATATCCAGCCAAAGCAAGGAAACTACGCATTTCTGTCACCGACTTAGGCGTTTTCCAATTCATCACCGCCTCGATCTTGGATGGGTCAACCCGAATACCCTCGGCCGTCACTACATGTCCGTGAAAGACCACTTCCCTCAGCCAAAACTCATACTTGCTCAGCATAGCATAAAGCTAATTCTCCAACAACACTTGTAATACAATGCTCATATACTGATCATGATCCTCCTCAATACACGAGTACACAAGAATATCAACGATAAATACTACTACAAACTGATCCAAGAAGTCATGGAGCACATGATTATCATATCCATGAATACAGCCGGTGCATTTGTCAACCCAAACGGCATCATTAAGAATTCATAATGGCCATACCTTGTCCGAAAAGCTATCTTAGGTACATCTACGTCCTTAACCTCCAATTGATAATACCCATACCTCAAATCAATTTTCGAAAAAACTAAAGCACCTCGAAACTGATCAAACAAATCATCAATCCTTGGCAAAGGGTACATGTTCAGTTGCCGATAATCTATACACATACGCATTGTGCCATCCTTCTTCTTTACAGACAAGACTGGTGCACCTTAAGGTAAAACAATTGGCCTTATGAACCCTCGATCAAGCAACTCCTGAAGATGTGTTTTCAACTCCTTGAATTATTTAGGTGCCATCCGATAAGGAGCAATAGACACTAGAGTCATATTTTTATACAACTCAATGCCAAACTCAACTTCTCTGTTCGGTGGAAAACAAGCAACTCTTCCGGAAAGATACCTGGAAACTCACATATCGTTCGTATGTCTTGCACTCGCACTTCCTTTGTACCAGGGTTCATCGTATAAGCTAGGAAAGCTTCACAACCCAACTCCATCATCTGACTCGCTTCAAAGGTGAAATTGCATTGGACAAGAACTTCACATTTTCGCCTACGATTACTACTTCGTAGTCATCAGCAAGTTTCAAGGTAACTCGCTTAACTTCAAAATCAACTATAGCTCTATGCTTAGACAACCAATCCATTCCGAGGATCACATCAAAACCATAAAAAGGCAACTCCATCAATTCAATTGAAAACACATGGCCTTGAACAGATAAAGGACATCTCCTATACTTTTTCTCGTAACAACAATTTCACCAAAAGAGCTTGTCACTTGCATTCCTACATCTAGCACCTCAACAAGAATATCAACCAAATGTGCATGCTCACTCAAGATGTATGAATGCGTAGATCCATAATCAATTAAAGTTAACAAAGACAAGGATTGCAAGGTGAAGGTACCTGCAATCACGTCGGTGTCGTTACGTCCCTCGTAATGTGCATACACTCTCACCGGACCACCACCCTCAGGTTGAACAGTAACAACATGAGCTACACCTCGCTGCCCATCCCCCTCCGTTGGAAATTACCATGACCGCGCCCACAGCCTCTCTGTGGTGCAACAATAGGTGCTCGTCCCTGACCACCTCCAACTAGAAAAGGACACTCACATCTCATGTGGTCAGCTGATCCACAGTTCCATTAAGAATTAGCGCCAGCCACAGGAGCATGCGCCTCACGAGCCACACGAGGACAATCTCGCCTCAAATGCTCTCGCGATCCACATGACCAGCAAGTACTCTGCTCAAACCTCACCATGTTACCCTGAGCTGGCACACCTCAGCCAAAATTACCTTGCCTCGCCTCAGGCCGATATCTGCGATCACGGTTCCGGTTGTTCTGTCCACAACTAGGACCAAAATCTGCAGCTCTCTTACTCGAGCTAGAACCACCAACGCGACATGTCAAACCCAAACTGTAACCCACTAAGCCCGACCTAGCCACCAGACCAACCTAAGGTGGTCACACGGGACTAACCGAAGAAAGACCCAAAGATATCTCTTCAATTAGCAACCATAAAAGAGGGACAAGCTTTTAAAGTTATCTTTTCTAGATGCTCCTATTAAAACTTAGGTGAGGAACACTCGCAGCAGAAGAAAACACGATAAAACGAACCTCAAACCGACAAACAAGCATATATGGACCAAAATGCAATTCTAGCATAAAACAGGGACCTAATATGAAATTAAGGTTACCATCTTGTGATTAGTCAGTTTCCATACACGTATGCCAAATTGTAGCATGAAACGACCAACCAAACTCATACAATTGATAAAACATCAACATGGGACCAAAACGCAAGAAAATAGAACTTAAGAAAGGGTGCCCTCAACTAACTTAACTGCCAGGCGTTTCAAAACGCTACTGCCCGTTTTGAAACAAGGTTTCAAAACCAGATTTTTCAGAGGCAATCTGTTCTGAAACACCAAGGGGTGTTTCGTAACAGCTAGGCAAATTTCATGTCCGTTTCGATATGGTTGCACCCGTTTCGGAACCCCTGTGCACAGTTTGGTTCAAAATGGGTCTTAGGCATTTCTGAAGCTTACCGAAACCATTCCTACAACATACCATCAGCAAAGGATCAACAAAACATTCATTTCACAGGCAAAGGAATTTAACAACATCAAACAAGAGCATTTCAACACTTTGATTAAACAAGAACAAAACATACGGAGAACCACATTTGCATAAGAGTTTAAAACACAAGTTAAGCTTAAAAACATCAAAACCAAACTTCACACAACTTCAAAGGATCATAACAAACTTGTCTCAACAAAAAGGGAGTTCAATAAACGCTCCCAACACTCATAAAGGTCTTGCCCCATTGCTACTACACTACTATCAGAATAAACCATACTTGAGCTAAGATATAGACTCTTGGACACCTCCCTTGCACCCTTGCTGTCCCGAAAGGTTTAGCGATCTTCATTGTTGGAAAAGAGAGCGTTTGCTAGAGAGTTTAGTGAGCGGTGCTCAAAACCAAAGCAACAACAATGCAGTTTTTAAACATATAATTTGTTCATAAAAGCATTTCATTAACCACGTTAAGGCTTTAAAAGAATTTCCACTCACCAGCAAACCACAAACACAAGCCGAAATGCTGACTTAAGCCTCCGAATCACCCAAAAATGTGTCCGATGATTTCAAATCCAAACCCATGTTTCTAACCATTACAAAACATCGAAACATATCCAAAATAAGCTAAAAACATCGAATAAATCAACACAAACGATCTCCAGCCAAAACCCAACAATATTAGCATCATAAATACATCTAATAGCATCCAAAAACATTAACCCATCATCATATAACCACCAGCTACTGATTTCTCACAAATCCAAGCCAAAAACCCAAAATTACCAATCCGAAACTTCATCAACTTAACCAAATTCATGATTCTTTTGATTAACCCAAAAACAACTCTATGCTCAGACAACCAATCCATTCCAAGGATCACATCAAAACCATAGAAAGGCAACTCCATCAAATCAACTGAAAACTCATGGCCTTGAACAGATAAAGGACATCTACTATACAGTTTCACTAAAAGAGCTTCTCACTTGGATTCCTACATCTAGCACCTCAACAGGAATATCAAGCAAATGTGCATGCTCACTCAAGATGTATGAATGCGTAGATCCATAATCAATTAAAGTTAACAAAGACAAGGATTGCAAGGTGAAGGTACTTGCAATCACGTCGGTGTCTTTACGTCCCTCGCGATATATATACACTCTCACCGGACCACCACCCTCAGGTTGAATAGCAACAACAAGAGCAACAACAAGAGCTACACCGATCCCACGACCTTTGTGTGGTGCAACAACAAGGGCTCGTCCCTGACCACCTCCAGCTAGCAAAGGACACTCACGTCTCATATGGTCAGCTGATCCAAAGTTCCAACAAGAATTAGCCCCAGCCACAGAAGCCTGCGTCTCACGAGCCACACGAGGACAATCTCACCACAAATGCTCTCGCGATCCACATGACCAGCAAGTATTCTGCTCAAACCTCACCATGTTACCATGAGTTGGCGCACCTCACCCAAAATTACCTTGCCTCGCCTCAGGCTTATATCTACGATCACGGTTCCTCTTGTTCTGTCCACCACTAGGACCAGAATCTGCAGCTCTCTTACTCGAACTAGAACAACCAACGTGAGAGGTCAAACCCAAATTGTAACCCCCTAAGCCCGGCCTAGTCCCCAGACCGACCTAAGGTGATCACACGGGACTAACCGAAGAAAGACCCAAAGATTTCTCTTCGAATAGCAACCCTAAAAGAGGAACAAGCTTTTAAAGTTATCTTTTCTAGATGCTCTTATTAAAACTTAGGTGAGGAACACTCGTAGTGGATAAAAACACGTTAAAACGAACTTTGAACCGGCAAACAAGCGTACAGGGTCCAAAATGCAATTGTAGCATAAAACAGGGACCTAATATGAAATTAAGGTTACTATCTTGTGATTAGTCAGTTTTCATTAACGTATGATAAATTGTAGCATGAAATGACCAACCAAACTCATACAATTGATAAAACATCAAACATGGACTAAAACACAAGAAAACATAACTTAAGAGATGCCCTCAAATAACTTAACTGCCAGGCGTTTCAAAACTCTACTGCCCGTTTTGAAATAGGGTTTCAAAACCAAATTTTCCAGAGGCAAACTGTTCCGAAACACAAAGGGGTGTTTCGGAGCAGCTAGGCAAATTTCATGTTCGTTTCGATACGGTCGAGCCCGTTTCAGAACCCCTGTGCACAGTTTGGTTCAAAATGGGTCTTAGGCATTTCCGAAGCATACTGGAACCATTCCTACAACATACCATCAGCAAAAGATCAACAAAACTTGCATTTCACAGGCAAAGGAACTTAACAACATTAAACAAGAGCATTTCAACACTTTGATTAAACAAGAACGAAACATACGAAGAACCACATTTGCATAAGAGTTTAAAACACAAGTTAAGCTTAAAAACAGCGAAACCAAACTTCACACAAGTTAAAAGGATCATAACAAACTTGTCTCAACAAAAAGGGAGTTCAAGAAACGCTCCCAACACTCACAAAGGTCTTGCCCCAATTCTACTACACTACTATCAAAATAAACCATACTTGAGCTAAGATTTAGACTCTTGGAGACCTCCCTTGCACCCTTGTTGTCCCGAAAGGTTTAGCGATCTGCATTGTTGGAAAAGAAAGCGTAAGCTAGAGAGCTTAGTGAGCGTTGCTTAAAACCAAAGCAACAACAATGCAATTTTTGAACATATAATTTGTTCATAAAACCAAAACCTTCCTTCAAATCATTTCCTTACAACAAAACAATAAACAAGCTAGAATTACAACACAAGGCATATCATCATGTCAAAACCACAATACCACAATTCATGCATTACCGATGCAAATCAACCATAGCTTACCAACTCGTACAATCCATGCATTACCGATGCCAAAACATACCAACTCAAGATCAAACACCATGCCAAAACATAGTGTAAACATAATGAGAACAACATATGTATATTGGCCACAAGTGATCCGGGATGCCACTACCCGCAGAGCCCAAGGTGATAGCACTACCTCTATCACTCTCAAATCGAATATGCGGACACCTTGATGACACTACCCCATCAAGTCACATGCATTATCGATGCATAAAACTCACTTCGGCCGGGATGCTACTACCCGCAAAGCCCATTGGTGATAGCACTACCCCTACCACTCGCATCACAATAGCACTACCCCTATTATGAAACCGAAGGATACTACACGTGCAAATTTTGTATTATAGAGCTCTCCACATCCTATTGATCGATCAACATATCCGATATATATAATCATCACTTGCCAATATACAATTTACCTCCAGAATCATTCATTAATTTCAAAGCAGAAACATGATCACAATCCCATTTCAAAGCATGTACAATGCATGGCATTTCTCAACATAATTTCATAATAGTGAAATCAGGACATCAACTCATGACATTTCATATAAGAACAATTAAAACAACTCATTATGCATGAAAATAGTGGAATTTATCAGAATCATTCGTGCAATCGCATCGTCATCACAATAACCAAAACAATTGGAAATAAGGTTAAAACAAGGGAATAAACTCCCAAACTTACGCTTGAGCATAGATTGTTCTCTCGGACACAATCCAAACCCTTTAAAACATGTTCTTAACAATGTTAAGGCTTTAATAGCATTTCCACTCACCAGCAAACCACAAACTCAAGTCGAAACGCTTAATTAAGCATCCGGATCACCCAAAAATGCATCCGATGATTCCGAATCCAACCCATGTTTCTAACCATTACAAAATAGAGCATTATACTTTATTTCAACCTAAAAACTTGCTAGAAAACAAAGACTCGTCATCGAGCAATAATCGGCCATCAAAACATATCTGAAATAGGCTGAAAACATCGAATAAATCAACGCAAACGATCTCTAACCAAATCCCAGTAATATTAACATCATAAATACATCTAATACCATCCAAAAACATTAACCCGCCATCATATAACCACCAGATACTGATTTCTAATCAATCAAAGCCAAAAACCCAAAAATATCAATCTAAAACTTCATCAACATAACCAAATTCGGGATTCTTTTGAATAACCCAAAAATAGCTCTATGCTCAGACAACCAATCCATTCAAAGGATCACATCAAAACCATAGAAAGGCAACTCCATCAAATCAACTGAAAACACATGGCCTTGAATAGATAAAGGACATCTCCTATACAGTTTTCTCGTAACAACAGTTTCACCAAAAGAGCTTGTCACTTGCATTTCTACATCTAGCACCTCAACAGGAATATCAAACAAATGTGCATGCTCACTCAAGATGTATGAATGCGTAGATCCATAATCAATTAAAGTTAACAAAGACAAGGATTGCAAGGCAAATGTACCTGCAATCACGTCGGTGTCGTTACGTCCCTCGCGATGAGCATACACTCTCATTGGACCACCACCCTCAGGTTGAACAACAACAACATGAGCTACACCTCGCTGCCCATCCCCCCTCCGTTGGAAATTACCACGATCGCGCCCACGGCCTCTCTGTCATGCAACAACAGGTGCTCGTCCCTGACCACGTCCAGCTAGCAGAGGACACTCGCGTCTCATATGGTCAGTTGATCCACAGTTCCAACAAGAATTAGCCCCAACCACAGGAGCCTGTGCCTCACAAGCCACACGAGGACAATCTCGCCTCAAATGCTCTTGCGATCCACATGACCAGCAAGTACTCTGCTCAAACCTCACCCTATTACCCTGAGCTATCGCACCTCGCCCAAAATTACCTTGCCTCGCCTCAGGCCGATATCTACGATCACGGTTCCTCTTGTTCTTACCACCACTAGGACTAGAATCTACAGCTCTATTACTCGAGCTAGAACCACTAACGCGAAAGGTCAAACCCAAATTGTACCCCCCTAAGCCCGGCCTAGCCACCAGACCGACCTAAGGTGGTCACACGGGACTAACCGAAGAAAGACCCAAAGATTTCTCTTTGATTAGAAACCCTAAAAGATGAACAAGATTTTAAAGTTATCTTTTCTAGATGCTCTTATTAAAACTTAGGTGAGGAACACTCGCAGCGGAAGAAAACACAATAAAACGAACCTCGAACCGGTAAACAAGCATATATGGACCATAATGCAATTCTAGTATAAAATTGGGACCTAATGTGAAATTAAGGTTACCATCTTGCAATTAGTTAGTTTTCATACACGTATTCCAAATTGAAGCATGAAACGACCAACCAAATTCATTCAATTAAAAAACATCAACTAAGGACCAAAACGTAAGAAAATATAACTTAGGAGATGCCCTCAACTAACTTAACTAACAGGCGTTTCAAAACACTACTGCCCGTTTTGAAACAGGGTTTCAAAACCAGATTTTCCAGAGGCAAACTGTTTTGAAACACCAAGGGGTGTTTCAAAACAGCTAGGCAAATTTCATGTCTGTTTCGATACGGTCGAGCCCGTTTCAGAACCACTGTGCACAGTTTGGTTCGAAATGGGTCTTAGGCGTTTCTGAAGCTTAAGGAAACCATTCCTACAACATACCATCAACAAAGGATCAACAAAACTTGCATTTCACAGGAAAAGGAACTTAACAACATCAAACAAGAGCATTTCAACACTTTGATTAAACAAGAACGAAACATACGAAGAACCACATTTGCATAAGAGTTTAAAACACGAGTTAAGCTTAAAAACAGCGAAACCAAACTTCACACAAGTTCACAGGATCATAACAAAGTTATCTCAACAAAAAGGGAGTTCAACAAACGCTCCCAACACTCATAAAGGTCTTGCCCATTGCTACTACACTACTATCGGAATAAACCATACATGAGCTAAGATTTAGACTCTTGGACACCTGTCTTGCACCCTTGCTGTCCCGAAAGGTTTAGCGATCTGCATTGTTGGAAAAGAGAGCGTAAGCTAGAGAGCTTAGTGAGCGGTGCTCAAAACCAAAGCAACAACAATTCAGTTTTTAAACATATAATTTGTTCATAAAACCAAAACCTTCCTTCAAATCATTTCCTTACAACAAAACAATAAACAAACTAGAATTACAACACAAGGCATATCCTCAGGTCAAAACCACAATACCACAATTCATGCATTACCGATGCAAATCAACCATAGCTTACCAACTCGTACAAACCATGCATTATCGATGCATGCCAAAATATAACTTACCAACTCAAGATGAAACACCATGCCAAAACATAGTATAAACATAATGAGAACAACACATGTATATTGACCACAAGTGATCTGGGATGCAACTACCCGTAGAGCCCAAGGTGATAGCACTACCTCTATCACTCTCAAATCGAATATACGGACACCTTGATGGCACTACCCCCATCAAGTCACATGCATTATCGATGCATAAAACTTACTTTGGTCGGGATGCTACTACGCGCAGAGTCCATTGGTGATAGCACTACCCCTATTGTGAAACCGAAGGATACCACACGCACAAATTTTGTATTATAGAGCTTTCCACATCCTATTGATCGATCAACATATCCGATATATATATATAATCATCACTTGTCAATATACAATTTACCTCCAGAATCATTCATTAATTTCAAAGCATAAACATGATCAGAACATCCCATTTCAAAGCATGTACAATGCATGGCTTTTCGTAACATAATTTCAAAACTTTGAAATTAGGACATCAACTCATGAGATTTCATATAACAACAATTAAAATAACTCATTATGCATGAAAACAATGGAATTTATCAGAATCATCCATGCAATCGCATCATCATCACAATAACCAAAACAATTACAAATAAGGTTAAAACAAGGATGAAAACTCCCAAACTTACGCTTGAGCTTAGATTAGTCTCTCAGACACAATCCAAACCCTTTAAAACATGTCCTTAACCACGTTAAAGCTTTAAAAGCATTTCCACTCACCAGCAAAACACAAACGCAAGCCGAAACGCTAAATTAAGCCTACGAATCACCCAAAAACGCGTTTGGTGATTCCGAATCCAAAACCCATGTTTCTAACCATTACAAAACAGAGCATTAGACTTTATTTCAACCTAAAAACTTGCTGGAAAACAAAGACTCGTCATCTAGCAATAATCGGCCATCAAAACATATCTGAAATAAGCTGAAAACATGTAATAAATCAACACAAACGATCTCCAGCCAAAACCCAGCAATATTAACATCATAAATAAATCTAATAGCATCCAAAAACATTAACCCATCATCATATAACCACCAGCTGCTGATTTCTCATAAATCCAAGCCAAAAACCCAAAAATATCAATCCGAAACTTCATCAACTTAACCAAATCAGGGATTCTTTTGATTATCCCATTATCTCAACATATTTCAACATCAAAAGCCTTGCCCACAACAATCTAAAACCCAAAAAAACCTGATCCAATAATGAAACTCACTAAACAACAAGTTTTAGCTTTATTTCTCACTTTTTCATAAATATATTTGCAAATCCTTTAATCTAAAACAATAAAAGAATCAATAACATGGGAATATCAATAAAGAACCTTACATTAGAGGAGAAAAATGCAGCCCACCTCTAATGGTAGAGTTTCCCCTTGATTTGCAAGAAAAAGATTAAGAAATCTAAGAGAAAACAATTGGGTTGTAGAAGAAAATCATAAGGAAATACTTTGATGGTTAGAAATAAACTTAAAACGAAGTTTACCTTTTGGAAATTTTTAATGTCAAATCTTGAAATGTTATAAAACCCTTTTAAAATATGAATTAAAATCCTTTTAAAATCACTTTTAGGAAATAAATAAATAAGGGAAAAGTCTGAAATTAGACTTGGCTAATTATCTCCTTAAAGATTCAATGTTTTGATTCTTTTACAAAACGGTCACTAAAAGAGTTTTTTAAATTCGTATTTTACTCACTAGACCAAAATGTCATAATTTCGGACATCATTTTCAAAAATTGATTTCGCACACATCATATATATAATATATAAGGATTTTAGAAATTATTCCCACAATTTTAAGAACACTAGAGGGCAGTTTTCCCTGAACTCACCTCAAACTACCCGAACTCCAAAAACAGATTCGGCCAACTCTAAAACCATCATCAAAACTCCTAAGCCAAAAATCGGGGCATTACACAAACTTTGCTCTATATCCTTGGCTCGCGTCACCAGCACATCAAAATTAGTGTAATTAGAAGAGAACATGAAAGTCTTCGCTTTCTACACCAAGCCATAACGGAAGTGATCACATTTATGCCTATCACTTGGCACCAATTCTGGAGCATAGTGACTCAAACGTATGAACTGGACCTCGTACTCAGCTACTGTCAGGTTACCTTGCACCAAGGACATGAACTACCGCTTCTTATCATCCAAGTATCTAACTCCTAGATACTTCTTTTTAAAGGCAGCCTGGAAGAATTCCCAATCCACCTCATTGGGTTCCATGGTCGCGGTCACAGTCGTCCACCAAGCATATGCATCACCATGCAATAAAGAGACAATGCATCATAACTTACGCGCATCATTACATCCCATCTGAACCAAAATCCGGATCGTACTAGCCATCCAAGCCTCGGATGCTTCAGAAGACAATCCCCGATATTCAACGCCTCCCAAAATTTGCAAGCGTTCTAACGGCAAACCCAATTTCCTAGCAGCAAGTTCTTGCACTTGCACTTGCACTCCAGCAATAGTAGCCTAGAATGCTCCAGTCATTGCTTGTACCAAAGGCGTCAAATCACCCAACACCAGACCAGCTTGTCGGTGTTGCACTTGCTCCTCACCCCAGGTGGCAGTGGCGGTGGAGGAGGTAAATTCACACCAGGATGAACCTTGTTCTCCTAATTCCTTTTCTCACCAACAGGAGCAACTAACCCTAAATGTAACTCTCTCCTCGGTCCCATTATGCTATTATCATTAAGGCATGAATATAAAACAAAACAAGAAATCATGCCAGCTTCTAGCAAGGATCCAAGACTTCAAATTCAATTTAAAACATTTCACAATAGTAATAAGGCAATGGGCATCCCAATTTCCCCCAATCATAGCATAAAGCATACAACGTACATGTCTCAACCATCTTTCATAACAATCAATAAGATTCAGCCCATATTACCATCACATATAATAGCTAATACTCATATCACAATCATCATACATAGCATCACTATCATTTGATCAACATTAACATGCTTATGACATCCACCGTGCAAAATAAACATAACCAAATACATACAATTACATCACATTGACTTACCATTAACTTACCATCATCTTATTCTTTCGTAACCTGGATCTGATACCACCAAATTTAACCCCCTCGACCTGGCCTAGCCGGTAGACCGAACTGAACGGGTCACACGAGGAATATTGAAGTAAACCAGGAAGATTTACCTCAATAAACAACCCTATTTTTTCTTTTCATCTTATCTAGATGCAAATTAGATTCCTATGTTTTTAACAATGTAGCGGATCAAACACAACTCAAAAGCTCATCAATTTTATACAATTTTAGTTTTTAAGGATCATTTTGAAATTTTCTCAATTCGAAGGGATTTAAATCAAATTCGTGTTATCAACATTTAATTAGTCTCATTACATGCATCTATGTCAAATTTCAGCTCAAAATAACCATACATGCTTATTGAATTGCATCCACAATATTTAGGGACTAAAACATAAAGAATCAGAACTTCAGAACATGCCACTAACCAACTTAACTTCCACTTGTTTCGGAACACCAAAGCCCCATTCCGAAACACCAAACATTCCATTAACTAACATAACTGCCACATGTTCTGAAACACTAAAGCCCTGTTTTGAAGCAGGTGTTCGTACCGAAACGCCTTTGAAGTGTTTCAAACCATGGTTTCCAATAGCAAATTGTACCGAAACAGACCTTACTCGTTTCGATACACCAAGGCCATTTCAAGCACCCCGTTTCGATACAGGCTCGAGTGTTTCGAAACACTTACGCCTGTAATGACAGATTTTACTGGTTTTACAACTAAAAATTAAACCTAAATTGATCCAACATGTTTCTAACATACATACATCACTCTTAAACATTATTCCTCAATCATATGCATCATACTAAGCATTAAGACATGGCTAATTGCATCAAAGGAAATCTAGAGGCATGCAACCTAGCAAACAAACCACTCAAGAGTCAAAACTCAAATCAATACTTCAAACACCAATTAAAGGCCTTTTACAAGTATAAAAGCATATAGCAAACATGTTCAAAGGGTGTTTATACACATCACCCAAACAAAACTTGAAATCCCCTATTGCCCTTATTACTCTAGTTCGTAACCGAAGCATACTTTCAAAGTGAAGTCTTCTTAGATCCCCTTGCAAGTTGCTTCCTCCTAACACTTAGTTATCTGCATTGTTGGACAAAAGAGAGAGTAAGCATACAAGCTTAGTGAGGAATGCTCAAAAACCAAAAATACCATCAATGCTTAAAACAATTTTCACACTTTTGAAAACTATCATGCCCTATTCGAAATCCATGCACTTTAACATTAAAATAGCATGTTATACATCATGCATCAAGTATCAAATACTTAAACAGCAAATACATTGCTAAAATGTAAATCAAGCCTTCCATGCATATCTACCGATATGCAAAGCTTTAAGATAAAACATGCATTTTTCATGCTAAGCATCCATAAACATTTTCGTAGAAATTATTCAATTATATTCGCTCACAAGTGATCAATAATATTCTCATTTCTAAAAAAGCATATCGGATACACGGATTACCAAGTGTTATCCCAAACAATTCATACACTCTACCGGCACCTCAAGGCTCACACTCGGGAGCTACCCTCCACCATTGAGACATCCATATTGGAGTATTCTGTACAATAACTGTAACACCACGAAATCCAGTATAGTCGGAATTAAGTTTTGATAATCGGAAATCCTACATTGATGAAGCTTAAATATTGCATCGACTAGTTAATTATTGTCATCGAACCCTAAATGGGCTTAAAACATCGTGAATGAACTCTATTAAATAATATTGAGCTTTTAGTGGCTAAAATGGAAGAAGTGTACGTTTGAGGGTAAAACTATAATTGTATGAAAAGTGAGGGACTAACCTCGCGATTAACCCTCCTTAATTAAATTCTCCACTTACGTGGAGTTATCTGATGACTTTCCTTCAATTGAAGGAAAGCTTTGTATTAAAATTAGAAACAAAAACAATAGGAGATAGCTTACCCAAGTAAACTCCCAAACTAGCACCTCTCACTTTCATCATCTTCTTCAACTAAGCACACACCTCCATTGGAGGAATTTCAAGCTTTGTTATTTCTTCACTTTATCGATATTGAATCGTTGCTATCGATCGGGTAAGCTATATTCTTCAATCGGTTGCTGGATTCCATGGATGTATTGAGCGTAATCTAAGCTAGGGTTTTGACTATCCATGGATATCTAATCGTTCTCCTCACTATTGAAGTCAAATATTGATTTTGATATCGAAACATCGATCCTAATAGTTTTCTATTAATTTTTTAGCTCAAGAAGTGGAGAAAGAGGTTTCACCATCTCCATCAAAAGCTAGGAACAAAGGAATTGCTATCTGAGAGCCTTGAAACTTCGGATTGTTAAGGTGAGTGTAGTCAAAGTCTCGGGTTAGGCGAAAGGCCTTCTCAGATCATTATTGATTATTTTAGATTACTTCGCTAACATTGTTATTGAAGCAATTGAATTGGATGGTTAATCAGACACATTGGTAAGTGTCGGTAAGTTGCCATTGTGCCTTTATTATTGTCATTGAACGTTGTCATCGATATAAGCATTGTTATTGGATTATTGCATTGAAATCACCGAACATTGATATTGATACCAATCTATGAGTTATTGATGTTGAGACACATATATTGATCATCGACAACATAGAATTTATTGGACATTGATATATCATTGACTATTAAAATGAATATGTATATTGCAACCTTGGATTGGAATGGACTCGGGATACAATTGGCATGCCATAGAATTCATGAGCTCAGTGTACAGGTGGACTACGGTCCCAAGGCTACGACCTATATTGATTTGGCGAGGCGGAGGGATGTGTATTGTTATTTGTCATATTGGCAAGGCGGAGGGATTAGACTACGAATGAAAATGAAATATTTTTACACTTTGTGCATTGTTGCATAGCATTGATAATGTTGGCATCAAATTATGTATAAGTGTAACCATGGCACTACCATTTCTCACATTGTTTGTGACTACCTCACTAGGCAAAGTATGCCTAACGTGTCTCATCTCATGCATTTTCAGGTTAAGAAGGTTTCTTCGTTGGAAGATCGGATCGACCATCAAGACAAGTCACTACCAAGCTACAAGTAATGTAATTATAACTTTTAAACTCCTAGGAAGGTGGCAAAGTAGTTGAACTAATCATACATGCCCATTTTGATGTGTTGGTGCGTTGTCTATTTTGTAATTTGGTAATTGGCTCCAAATGGCCTTTTTGGTTCATTAGAAATAGCCTTAATATGCATGCTTAGCTTAAAAAGGTAAAAACATAGTAAACATGTTTGTATGGTCATGAAACTTGACATGCTAGTATTTTATATCCTTGAAATATTGTCTGTGAAGTTTCGTTGAATTTGGACATCATTCGGGAGGGTAAATTGATCAAAAACCAGCAAAAATCTGTCATTACAGGCCAGACCGTATCGAAATGGGTGATGTCGTTTCGGTACAACTGCACATTATTGAACCTAAGATTATGGGTGTTCCGAAACGAAGTAATGTCATTTTGGAACATTTTGACATTGGAAACCATTGTTTCGGTACGAGTTTAAAGCGTATCGAAACGAGTCAAAGTGGGTAGCCTATTTCGAAACGGTCTAAAGGGATGGTCAACATGAGTTAACTCTAAGTTAGTTAAAGACTCTTTGAATAGTTTGATAATGTTACAATCTCACTAAACTTTTGTAAAGTCAATTGATGGTGTTACTGATTCCCGAATTGAATGAATTTGGGTAGACATGGCCTTTAAGTAATGAATTTCATTTTGGTAAAGGTATTCACATCGAAGGACCTCAAACTTGACAGAATTTACAAATTAGTCCCTAATACTTGTAAAAGTTGTGAAATGGCCCTAGAATGTTAATTGTGCACGCTACTTGAATATATTGGACTGATAAGTGCATTGGTAACATATTGTACGTCTTCTATTAATTAAAAGTGTGGCTAAGATGAAATTTTATAGCTCCGTTCATCGTATCGTCCTCCGGTAACACGCTTCGACCCGGTTCTCTACCAGGCTGGGAAGAGGGTGTTACATTTGTGGTATCAGAGCTAGAGTTTAGTCGATTCTATGACTAAACCGAAGTCTATTGCATTTATGTTGTGTTACTTTGAAACCAAGGAGTTTTATATTGTGTATATTGTGACTTGTCGACTAATCTGATCTTTTATATAGATATGTCTGAGACAAATGAAGCTCACATTAACGAGCTTGCCACTGGCTCCTCAACACATGGCAAGGAGATTAGGGGAGGAAATCCTCAAAATCCACCGCAACCACAGGACCCTCCTGTTCAGGGTGCTGAGCCTGCAGCACCTACTACTCAGGCTGAATGATATCAGAATATGGCTAACATGTTTAAACAGTTTATGACTGCGGTGCAAGCAACACCACTAGTTCAGCCTACCCCTCATGTCGCCCAGTATGTTCAAGCCCCTGTGAACACACTAGCTTCACTCCGAGCCTATTCTTTCACCGGACAGGATGATGATAACCCTGAAATTGATGAATATTGGTTGGATAACACTATACATATCCTAAATAAATAGTTGCAGTGTTCCAACGAGCACAAGCTGGAGTGTGCTATTGCATTGCTGACCGACGAGCCCTTTATGTGGCGGGAGACTACTATTCTTACCGTTCCTGAAGAGTCGGTCACTTGGGAATTCTTTCTAAAGGAATTTCAGAACAAATACATCAGCGAGTACTATCTCGCGGAGAGACGAAGCACTTTTCTTCGTCTGAAGCAGGGCGGGTAGCTTATCGAGTAGTACATTCATGATTTCTGCAAGTATTGCCGATATGGAGCTGAGTTTATAAAGAAAGAGAAAGACAAGTGAATAATGTTTATTGCTGGGTTGAGCGATGAGATGCGACCTATGTTTACGGCCTTGGGTATCACCAACTTTCAGGATTTGGTGAATCAAGTTAAAGCGACAGAGGCGGCACAGAGAGCTCAGAGAGGAAATATGTCCGGTAGATCTGAGAAAAGGGCATGGGGCGATTCTCGACCACCCAAGTGGAACAAGAAGGGCAAGTATCAAGGCTCGAGGCAAGCTTCATTTTCACAGCCTTCCCGTACAGGGAACATTGAGATACCACAGGCTATCAACAAGTCTTAGTCTAAGGTAGCTTCAGTTGAGAGTACTGGAGGTTTGAACCGGAGTGTTCAACATCCAATTTGTAATTTTTGTCAGAAACGACACCCAGTAGGTCAGTGTCGTAAGCAGACGGGAGCATGTTTCTTTTGTGGGGAACAAGGACATTTTATTAGTGACTATCCTCAGAATCCCTCTAAGTCAGTGGTTGTGCACATAGACATTACCTCACCAGCCCAATCCTTCCGAGGAAAAGGGCCAAGACAAGCACCATCGGGAATCTCAGGCAAGCCAGACGGATTCGGGAAACAAGGTAACAAGTAGGAATCGAAGGCCTCTGCCTAGATGCATCATGTGAGAGGTTGCGAGGAGAATGATGAGCCTGATGTTATAGAAGGTACCATTATGTTATATGCACAATCATTGTATGTATTTATTGATCCTGGATCTACACATTCTTTTATAAGCCTGGAATTGGTTAAAAGACATAGGATGTCTAGTGAACCTTTGGCAACAAAGATCTCCGTGACAAATCTGTTAGGTGATTGTGTTGCTCTAAGCCTTGTATGCAAGAATTTCCTGATCTTGATTCAAGGAATTTCGTTCCCCGCGGGTCTCCTAGTCTTACCAATCCCCGAGTTTGATGTGATTCTAGGCATGGATTGGCTTATTAAACATCAATCGTGGGTGGACTGCAGTAAGCGAAAATTTTATCTCCATGGTCTTGGCAAGGAGAGAATAATGTTGATGGAATCTTGGAACTCCATGTTGTGTGCATTGTCCACAGAATCCAGAAATGAACCTCAGATTCATGATATTGACAGAGTAAATGAATTCCCATATATTTTTCCTGACGAACTTCCGGGATTGCTGCCAACCCGTGAAGTGGAATTTGGTATTGAGGTGCAACCTGGGACTGCTCCAGTTTCCATTGCACCATATCGGATGGCGGCTGTGGAGTTGAAAGAATTAAAATCTCAAATTCAGGACCTTATGAACAAGGGTTTTATTCAACCGAGCTCTTTACCTTGGGGAGCCCCGGTTCTCTATGTCAAAAATAATGATGGTACTATGCGATTGTGCATTGACTATAGGCAAATTAACAAAGTCACCATCAAGAATAAATATCCTTTGCCTAGGATAGACGACCTGTTAGACAAATTAAAAGATGCCTCTGTGTTTTCCAAGATCGATTTAAGGTCGGGTTACTATCAAATGAAAGTCAAGGAGTGTGATGTGCCAAAAATTGCCTTTCGTACAAGATATGGACACTATGAATTCTTGGTAATGTAACACCCCAATTTTGGGCTTAGAAGTTTTGGGTTTGGACCGGACCGGTCGGGTTGCGGTTCGAATATAAAAGGTGATTTTTAGGAAAGCCTAGTTCGGGTTGCATTAAAAATATGGAAAAATGTCTTAAAATCCTCTTTTATTATATATAAGAGAAAGGTGAAATCAATTTTACAAAATGAGGTTTGGAAGTGTGACATTTTGGGTTAGTGACCAAAATGTAATTTTTGAAAACTGTGAGACTGTTTTAAAAAGGATTGAAACTTTGAATCTTTAAGGAGCTATTTACCCAATAGGAGTTTCTCCAGATTTTTCCTAAATATTAAAGATTTAATTAATGGTTTTTAAATAAAAGAAAAGTGGAGGGAAGATATTTTGGCATTTTCTAACTAACTTTCCAAATTTCCATTTTCATTTTCTCTCATCTTTTCTCTCAAACCAAACACCTTTTCTCCAGAGCTTTTCCCTCTGATTTTGTCACCTAAATAACTCATTTCAATTCTCTTTTGATCCTTCATCATCTCTTCATCAAAACCTTTGTATTTGCTAAGTGGATTTTCAAGAATTTGGTTCCAAAAAAGGGAGAAACTCAAGTTTGGAGGTAAGAACGTGCTTCTCCTCTAAACTCTCAGTTCTTTACTGAAATTCCCAAGTTCTCAATCCTTGAATTGTGTTTTGTTAAAGGTTTTGCAAAGGTATTCTTGATCTTGGCTTTAAAATGCAAGATTTGATTGATTTTTATGAATTTTCGTATGATCTGATTGGGCATGGTTTTGAGGTGTCTTTTTGATGTTAAATGAATGTTAAATTGATGAGAAGTTGAGGTTTAATCAATGCAATCCCGAATAGGTTAATTTTCCTAAGTTTTGCTTGAGTTTTTGTTGGTTTTTGGAGTGATCTTGATGATCTGTTATTGCTGGAGGTATAAGGACGTGATTGGGATCATTTTGAATGTTAAGTGATGTTTATAAATGGTTAGAAGTGATGGATCTTGGCTGGGTTAAGTTTTGGAAGTGTTTGGAAGTGATTTCGGTTGTGTTTGGTAGCCGAAATGTTGGATTTGTTAGGAGCAGCGAGTTTAGGTGTGTTGCTGGTGTTTTTAATGCATTATGATGCATTAATCCTCTGCTGTTATGTGCTTGAAACAGGGGAGAATGATCTGTGAGCAATAGAGGTGGCGTTGAAGGGTTCGGATGCTTGGAAGGCTTGTTGGCTAGCCTTGTTTTGTGTATCGGTGAGTGAAGTTGGGTTTTCAGCTTTAAACCCAAGGTTTGAAGGTTTTGGGAGCTTAGTTTAAGTCTAAACAACTTAGCTAAGCTCAAGAGTAAGTTTTCGGAAAAACTCTCTTGGTGATGAACCATGGATTGGTTGTATGCAATGTGGTTTGTTTGCATGTTTTAAATCCTATTTTGAAAGCATATTTAGCATGTTTATTTGCTGAGATTATAAGCCATGTGTTGAAGGATGCTCAAGGTAAGAGATCCTTGTTTTTGAACATTGTTAAATGTGGTTTGATGCTTAAAGATGCATGATGTTTATGGCTTTGTTAAGTGCTTTAAAACAGTGGAATATTGTGGTTTGAAAGCATATTTTAGCATGGTTAAATGCTGGTTTTGAAAGCCATGTGTGAAGGATGCTCAAGGTAAGAGATCCTTGGTTTTGTACATTGGAATTGTGGAATTTATGCATAGTGTTGCATGTTGTTTAATGGCTTTGTGTGATGCTTCAAAAATAGTGGATTTATGATGGTAAATGGTGGTTTTTGGATTTTGGTTATGCTTGTAAATCAATGGATTAATGTGGTAAGATGGTTATATTGGCAAGTGATGTAAGTGATTCTTGGTTACTTAAATTGGATATAGTTAGCCGGCTATAGGATTGGGTGCACCGTGAATAAAGTCGCCTTGGATGTGGAGTGGTTGTGAGTGAACCGGTAACTCCATCCAAGTACACTAACGAGATGGTTAAGATCATCAAGGTGGTTAAAATTCCTTGGATGAGTCTTGTGTATTTTAAGAACAACATGGTGTTTAAAAGTCCATGGTTGGTTCTTGGTTAAGGTTCAAGGTGGTTAAAATTCCTTGTGTAAGCCTTGTTATTTAAGAACACCAAGGTGTTTAAAATTCCTTGGGTGATTCTTGTTAAGGATACAAAGGTGTTTAAAAGTCCTTGTGTGGTCCTTGTCATGGTGTTTAAAAGTCCATGGATGGTTCATGTTAAGATTACAATGGTGGTTTAAAGTCCATGTGTGGATCTTGTGAAGTATGTCCCGGATCTCGTTAGTGAGGTTATACAACTACCAATGGTTGATGCTAAGGTCATATGGTGGTTAAAATTCCATATGGAGACCTTGTGCATGTTAAGGTTATATGGTGGTTAAAATTCCATATGAGAACCTTGTGTATGTTAAGGTCATATGGTGTTTAAAAGTCCATATGAAGACCTTGTGATTGGTAGTGTGTATGAAGCGTGGGGACAACGCTTGTAATCCGCGTATCCGATTGGTTGTTGAGTTGAAAAGTGGATATGGTTTATCACTTGGAAGCCAATATAATGTTCTTGATTATAATGAAGCATGAGATGCTTGAAATGATGCATGGTTGTATTAAAAATGTTGATCGAATATATAAGAGTGAATTTAGGAAAGCCTAGTTCGGGTTGCATTAAAAATATGGAAAAATGTTCTAAAATCATCTTTTAATATATAAAAGTGAACTGTGAAATCAATTTTGGAAAATGAGGTTTGGAAGGTTGACATTTTGGCTAGTGACCAAAATGTAATTTTTGAAAGTTCGGTGACAGTTTTATAAAGGATTGAAACTTTGAATCTTTAAGGAGCTATTATTCCAAAAAGGGTTTCTCCAGATTTTTCTAATATGTTTTAAGGCTTTATTCTGATTTTTAAAGATTAAGAAAAGGAGGGAAATCATTTTAACCAATTTCCTAACTAATTTTCCATTTTCTCTCAATTTCTCTTTTCTCTCATTTTCTCTCAACCCAAACAAAATTCTCCAGATTTCTTTCTCTGATTTTGGCATCTAAATCTCTCATTTCAACTCTTACTTGATTCCTAATCATCTCATCAACAAAACCTCTCAATTTGCAAGTTATTTCATCAAGCTTTTTGGCTCTAAAAGGAGAAATTCAAGTTTGGAGGTAAGAACGTCCTTCTCCTCTGAACTTCAAGTTCTTTATTGAAATTCCCAAGTTCTCAATCCTAGATTTATGATTTGTTAATGGTTTTTCAAATGAGATCTTGATTTTTGGCTAAAATGCAAGATTTGGTGATTTTGGTGGAATTTTCGTGTGATCTGTTTGGGCAGTGTTTTGAAGTGTCAAAATGATGTTAAATGAATGCTAAGTTGATTAGAAATTGATGTTTAACTAATGCAATCCCGGATAGGTTGAATTTCCTAAGTTTTGCTTGAGTTTTTGGTTGTTTTTGGAGTGTTTTTGGTGATCTGTTATACCTGGAGGTATAAGGATGTGTTTGTAATCATTTTGGATGTTAATTGATGTATAAAAATGGTTAGAAGTGATGGATCTTGGCTGGGTTAAGTTTTGGTAATGTTTGGAGGTGATTTCGGTTGTGTTTGGTGGCCGAATTGTTGGATTTGTGTTGAGCAGCGAGTTTGGTTGTGTGGCTGCTGTTCTTAATGCATAATGATGCATTATTGTGCTGTTTTTGTGTGCTTGAAACAGGGGAGTTTGATCCTTGAGCTTTGAAGGTGTTTGCGGAAGGTTTCGGAAGCTTGGAAGGCTTGTTGGCTAGTCTTGTTTTGGTTATCGGTGAGTGAAGTTGGGTTTTCGGCTTTTAAACAAAGGTTTGAAGGTTTTGGGAGCTTAGTTTAAGTCTAAACAACTTTGTTAAGCTCAAGAGTAAGTAAATGGATTTCTTACTTGAGTTGTGATATGAATTGGCTTTTTAAGCAAAGGTGGTTGATGATTGAAATGCATGTGTTTTGCATGGTTTATATTCTGTTTTGAAAGCATGTTTAGGCATGGTTTAATGCTAGTTTTGGAAGCCATGTGGGAAGGATGCTCAAGGTAAGAGATCCTTGGTTTTATACATTGAAAATGTGGTTTGATGCATAGTGTTGCATGTTGTTCAATGGCTTTGTTTAATGCTTTAAAACAGTGAATTGATGATGTTAAATGATGGTTTTTGCATATTGGTTATGCATGTGAATCATTCGATTAATGTGGTAATGGTTTTGCATATTGGTTATGCATGTGAAACATTGGACTAATGTGGTAAGGTGGTTATATTGGCAAGTGATGTAAGTGGTTCTTGGTTCTTTGATCGGATATAGTTAGCCGACTATAGGATTGGGTGCACCGTGAATAAAGTCGCCTTGGGGTGGAGTGGTCAAGAGTGGACCGGATAAGCTCCCTTCAAGTTTCCTAACGAGATGAGGTCATAGTGGAGGTTGTTGCCCACTCGAGGACCTTGGTTATTTGAGGTCATAATGGAGGTGTTGCCCATTCGAGGACCTTGGTTGAGCAAAGGTTATATGGAGGTGTTGCCCATATGTGAGAACCTTGTGCTTGTTGAGATCACAATGGCAGTGTTAAGTCCATGTGTGGATCTTGTGTGTGATGTCCCGGATCTCGTTAGATGATATTCTACAACTACCAATCGGTTATGCAAAGGTTGTATGGTGGTTAAAAGTCCATACGGGAGAACCTTGTGCATGTCAAGGTTGTATGGTGGTTGAAAGTCCATACATGGAACCTTGAGGAAAAGCTAAGGTTGTGTGGTGTTTAAAAGTCCATGCATGGGAACCTTAGGATGTTGAGGTCATAATGGAGGTGTTGCCCATTCGAGGACCTTGGATTGGGTAGGGTGTAGGGAGCGTAGGGACAACGCTCGGAATCCGCGTATCCGATCGGGTTGTTGTGTTGGAATGTGAACGTGGTTGATCTCTTGGATGCCAATGTAATATTCTTGATCATGTGAAGCATGAGATGCTTGAAATGATGCATGGTTGCATGTGAAGCATGAGGTGCTTGAAATGATGCATGGTTGCATGTGAAGCATGAGATGCTTGAAATGATGCATGGTTGCATGTGAAGCATGAGTTGCTTGAAAAGATGCATTGATGCATGAAAGGTTTATGATGCATGTGAATGCATGTTTACTTGTTAGGTTGAACAAGTGTTGATTATCATTTGGTAAATGATGTATGTGAGCATGAATATCCTTAATGCATTGAAGTCTTGTAGGACTTGTTTTTAAAAGGCATGTGATGATGATAGTATGGTTTATATGTTGCCTTTGTTAAATGCATGTGATGGATTTCTTGAGTAGTGGTTTAAAAGGATTCTTGTTTGAATTGGCTTTCAAGTTTAAGAAAGGTATGTTGTGAAATGGAAGTGTTTTCCATGGTTTTGTTTTAGCTTTGCATATGGTGTTTATGCATGGTTGATGCTTGTTGTGGAAAAGGATTTCAAACATGGTTTTGGTAAACAAATCGGGTTTGTTTTAAATGTGTTTGGTGACCCGCTGCATTGATGGTGTTTTGGTTTTGAGCATTCCTCACTAAGCATTATGTGCTTACGCTCTTTTTGTCCATCAATGCAGATCTTTGAAGTTTGGACAGCAAGGAGCAAGGGATTCAAGGTGGACTCCAAGTGAGATGTATGTCTCGGTGAATAGCTATAGTTAATAAAGGCAATGGGGGTAGAATCTCTTGGGATTATTGTGTTTGTGATCGTTTATGTTGATCAAGAATGTTTTAATGTTGTTAATGTTGTTAGACCATGTTTTGGCTTAATTGAGATTGTTTTGGAAGGTTTGTGCCTAAATGGTTGCTTGCGTAGGAAGCATGCCTATAGATTTGGGGCTTTTTGCATATGATGTGTTTCTGATGAATTGTTGATGCAAGCATGTATCGTTTATGTTGAATTGCATGTTGGTAAAGTTTGGTGGCTTTTGAAGCATGTTTGGATGGTCAATTGTGTGTTTAAGTGAGCAAAATGCAGCTTTCTGGGCTAGGCGTTTCGGAACAGGTGACACCGTTTCGGAACGGATGCCCTGCATGAACCCAGGCGTCCGAAACGGGTGCTACCGTTTCGGAACGGTTTGGCTACTCCCAGACCCCCGTTGCGGTACGCGTTGCGGAACGGCCCCGCGTTTCGAAACGGGCTGTCTCCCGTTTCGGAACGGTTGACCGTTGGGGGCTGACAGTGGCAGTTATGTGTTTCAAAAAGTTTGCATTTTGGTCCTGAATCTTGTTTGTTCAATTGTATGAGTTTGGGATGTCCGTTTGAGCTGAAATTTGGCAGAGAAGCATGAAACCTGATTAATTTCAAGATGGTAACTTTCATTTGGGTTAAGTCCTTTTAATTATCAGAAATTACAATTTGGTCCCTAAAGTTGTAATTTGTTCATTTGGGTCCCTATTTGATCTCTGATGATTGTGATCTTTGAGTATGTTGTCTGTGTGATCACACCTAGGGTTAATGTGCATCTAGATAAGTTTAAAAAGAAAAAAAAGGGTCGTTAATCAAGGTTGACTTTCGGGTTGACTTTGGTTTTCCCCGTGTAATCTTCGTAGTTCGGGTCAACCGTCTAGGCCGGGCTACGGGGGTTACATTTGGTGGTATCAGAGCTGTGTTGCGAATGCTTGGGGAAAACGGTAAGATGTTGTGATGTGTGTTTGATGTTACCTTGTTGTGTGGATGAAAGTGGGTTGAATGTTAGTTGAAACACGTGTTTCTGGGCATGATGCTGATGTTTCGAGCATGCTTTGTGTTTATGAATCATTGTTGAATTTAATGTGGATATGTGCTGATGTGGTGAGCTGGTGTTGTGCTTGATGAAAGTGTAAGGTGTATGTTATGTTGTAAGTATGCTGTGGCAGGTGGATGTTGTTTGATGTAAGTATGATCAAAGCATGTTGTTTGATATGCTTGATGTTGTGATATCCATGTTGTGTTGACTGTTATGTCATGTAAAGGGGAGGATTTGGGATACCCATTGCCTTATTAATATAGCTATTGTGTTATTTTGGAGTTGGAATTTGAATCCTTGCTAATGCTGGTCTAACTGGTTTGTTTGTTTGTTGTGATTGTATGTTTGTTGTTGTTAGTGGTATGGCAAAGTCAATGGAGGATTGGCGAATGAGGGAGATGGTTGCTGCCTTGGGGCGGGTTGTTAAGGCAAAGAATTCGCCCTTTTGTAAAGGTGTTTTGTCTCAGTCTTCTGTGCCTAGTGTTGAGATGGTAAGGCAAGGGAAAGAAGCTGGTTCTGTGGTGAAGAGTTCATCACCTGTTGAGCAGGAGGTGTTGGGAACATCTCAGGCTATGGTTGAGGTAAAGTCAGTAGATGTGCTGGCTGTGGGATGTGAGGGTTTGCCGAAGCAGTGTTTGCTTGATTTGGGTGCTGTAGAGTACCGTGGTACTTCCCCGGAGATGTTTGAGGCCTGGTTGGCCAATGTGGTTCAGATCTTGGATCGGGAAGGCTGTGATTATGCCTGTAAGCTGGGGAGTGTTGTTTCTTTGATGTTGGAAGATGTGAGTGCCTGGTGGACATCTGTGGCAGTTGCGTCACATATCCATGATATTGATTGGGATTTCTTTGTGTCGGCCTTCTATGAAAGGTATCTTGGAAGGGAATTTCCAAGGGTTAAGCAAGGCGCGGGTAGTGCTGTTGTTGAGGAAGTATTGCTTGAGCAAGGAGTGGAAGCTCAGTCATCTGTGTGTGACCGTTGTGAAAAGCAACATGTTGGAAATTGTTGGGGCGCAGGTGTTTGTTGGAATTGTGGTTCCAAAGTACATGTTAAGCGTGATTGTCCTCATGGAGCGAAGTTAGCTTTGGTGTTAGCCAAAGGGTTTCGGAAAGGTCGTGGGCACGGCCGAGGCAAGGTTCAGAAGAGGCAGAAAGAGCAGAAAGTTGTGAAGAGTGTGGGAAAGGATAATTGCTGGAAGTGTGGGTCTGCTGGACACATGAGGCGTGATTGTTTGATGATGGCTCGGAATAGCCAAGGTTCTTTACTGCAAGGAGTTGGTGGTGACCCTAGTGTGTTAGCTGGTGCTGCAGTGGTGTGGCAGGAGGGTGGTGGTTCCGCAAGGAAGAGAGCTCGTCTGATGAAGCTTCAGGGAGGTGTTGTGTTTCCAGGTAACCTTGTTTAGTAATCTTTGCTCTAGTTGCCTTAGTTTGGTTTCTGTTGGTTTTCCTTGCGTGGTAAGTTAGTCTTGTTGCTAGCTTGTTGGGGTTTTTAGTTATGGTTTGGATGTCTTGGGTGTGAAGAAGGCTTGGTAAGTATCTTGTAGTTAATGGTTGTTGGTATGGTGGAGTTAGATGAGTTAGAAGTGAGGTAGGAGGTTGTTCTTAGACGGATTTGAGGATGTTATTGGAGGGTGTGAATTGGCATTCATGCACAGTTAAAATCATTGTTATATACTATATTATATATGTTGGTCCATGCATACATGTGGCATGACATTAGAGGTTTTGCATACATGTACATCAGGCATTGATAGGGCATGTTGGTGATCATGCATACGATGTTCACACTCGCTAATAACTAATCGAATCTGTTAGTGTGTTGGATTAGGTTGGATGATGGGTTTTTAGAGGTTGTTTTGGTGCTGGGTGGGAGTTAGTAGTGGGGTATATCAAGCTAGTTGCTAGTGAAAGTGAGAGTGGTGTAGCTGCTGGTAAAAGGATAGTGTTTGATGCTTAAGGAGTTTAGTGGTTTGGTGTTGGACGGTATCGGTTGAGTTTAGAATCGGTTTAGTGGTTTGAATAGCTAAGTGGAAGGGGTAGTTCTTTGGTGCTAAGTGACGTTGCAGCTTAGTGGTTGTGTTCCCAAGTACTGAAGTAGCTTAGCTTTTAAGTTGTTGTGGAAGAGTTGTGTTTGTAAGTGCTGGTTCTTAGTAACCTTTGAGGAGTTAAGAAGATGGTTTGTATGTTTAAGCTGGGCGATGTTTTAGTATGGTAAGTGTTATGGTTGAAGTTTGAAGTGGAAGGTCAATGAAAGATTGAAGTTTTTGTTGGTTGTTCGGGTTCTTGTGAGAATTGGTTGGTGGTGTGTGGAACGGCTGACGGAGTCAAGTTGGGATTGTGATGTAATTCTTGGAATCTGGGTGAGTATTCCTGATGAGCTGTTATGGTAATGTTAGTAACAGTTGTGAGGTTTTATCAGTTTTCGTTAAGGAGTTTGAGTAAGCAGTTGATGCTTAAGGATTTTTGCTAGTTGGGAAATTCTTGAAAGAGGTTTGGGAGTTTGCAAGGGTTTTAGAAGCAGAGAAGGTTGCTTAGTGGCTGGATTGGGTTGGCTGTTGTCTTTGTGTAAACAGGTTTTGGGTATGGTGTATTGCAGTGATGTCTGCTGTAAGAGCTGAAGTTCTTCAGGATGATGTTGGGACTGTGTACAGTCCGGTTATGTGAAAGGTTAAGTTGTGGCTATCTTTGTGTATTCTGGATTCTGTGAACATCATGTGCTGGTGCTAGGTTTGGTGGAGGTTTTGTGTGGAAAGTGTTCAGTGTTGGTCGAGGCTTTTGTGTTGCCTTGTGTGTTAGTTTGGGAAGGTTGTGGTTTTCTTTCGCCGGTTAAATTTCGAGGACGAAATTTCCTAAGGAGGGGAGAGTTGTAACACCCCGGTTTTGGGCTTAGAAGTTTTGGGAGTTGACCGGTTCGGTCAAAATGCTGATCGAATATATAAGAGTGAATTTAGGAAAGCCTAGTTCGGGTTGCATTAAAAATATGGAAAAATGTTCTAAAATCATCTTTTAATATATAAAAGTGAACTGTGAAATCAATTTTGGAAAATGAGGTTTGGAAGGTTGACATTTTGGCTAGTGACCAAAATGTAATTTTTGAAAGTTCGGTGACAGTTTTATAAAGGATTGAAACTTTGAATCTTTAAGGAGCTATTATTCCAAAAAGGGTTTCTCCAGATTTTTCTAATATGTTTTAAGGCTTTATTCTGATTTTTAAAGATTAAGAAAAGGAGGGAAATCATTTTAACCAATTTCCTAACTAATTTTCCATTTTCTCTCAATTTCTCTTTTCTCTCATTTTCTCTCAACCCAAACAAAATTCTCCAGATTTCTTTCTCTGATTTTGGCATCTAAATCTCTCATTTCAACTCTTACTTGATTCCTAATCATCTCATCAACAAAACCTCTCAATTTGCAAGTTGTTTCATCAAGCTTTTTGGCTCTAAAAAGGAGAAATTCAAGTTTGGAGGTAAGAACGTCCTTCTCCTCTGAACTTCAAGTTCTTTATTGAAATTCCCAAGTTCTCAATCCTAGATTTATGATTTGTTAATGGTTTTTCAAATGAGATCTTGATTTTTGGCTAAAATGCAAGATTTGGTGATTTTGGTGGAATTTTCGTGTGATCTGTTTGGGCAGTGTTTTGAAGTGTCAAAATGATGTTAAATGAATGCTAAGTTGATTAGAAATTGATGTTTAACTAATGCAATCCCGGATAGGTTGAATTTCCTAAGTTTTGCTTGAGTTTTTGGTTGTTTTTGGAGTGTTTTTGGTGATCTGTTATACCTGGAGGTATAAGGATGTGTTTGTAATCATTTTGGATGTTAATTGATGTATAAAAATGGTTAGAAGTGATGGATCTTTGCTGGGTTAAGTTTTGGTAATGTTTGGAGGTGATTTCGGTTGTGTTTGGTGGCCGAATTGTTGGATTTGTGTTGAGCAGCGAGTTTGGTTGTGTGGCTGCTGTTCTTAATGCATAATGATGCATTATTGTGCTGTTTTTGTGTGCTTGAAACAGGGGAGTTTGATCCTTGAGCTTTGAAGGTGTTTGCGGAAGGTTTCGGAAGCTTGGAAGGCTTGTTGGCTAGTCTTGTTTTGGTTATCGGTGAGTGAAGTTGGGTTTTCGGCTTTTAAACAAAGGTTTGAAGGTTTTGGGAGCTTAGTTTAAGTCTAAACAACTTTGCTAAGCTCAAGAGTAAGTAAATGGATTTCTTACTTGAGTTGTGATATGAATTGGCTTTTTAAGCAAAGGTGGTTGATGATTGAAATGCATGTGTTTTGCATGGTTTATATTCTGTTTTGAAAGCATGTTTAGGCATGGTTTAATGCTAGTTTTGGAAGCCATGTGGGAAGGATGCTCAAGGTAAGAGATCCTTGGTTTTATACATTGAAAATGTGGTTTGATGCATAGTGTTGCATGTTGTTCAATGGCTTTGTTTAATGCTTTAAAACAATGAATTGATGATGTTAAATGATGGTTTTTGCATATTGGTTATGCATGTGAATCATTCGATTAATGTGGTAATGGTTTTGCATATTGGTTATGCATGTGAAACATTGGACTAATGTGGTAAGGTGGTTATATTGGCAAGTGATGTAAGTGGTTCTTGGTTCTTTGATCGGATATAGTTAGCCGGCTATAGGATTGGGTGCACCGTGAATAAAGTCGCCTTGGGGTGGAGTGGTCAAGAGTGGACCGGATAAGCTCCCTTCAAGTTTCCTAACGAGATGAGGTCATAGTGGAGGTTGTTGCCCACTCGAGGACCTTGGTTATTTGAGGTCATAATGGAGGTGTTGCCCATTCGAGGACCTTGGTTGAGCAAAGGTTATATGGAGGTGTTGCCCATATGTGAGAACCTTGTGCTTGTTGAGATCACAATGGCAGTGTTAAGTCCATGTGTGGATCTTGTGTGTGATGTCCCGGATCTCGTTAGATGATATTCTACAACTACCAATCGGTTATGCAAAGGTTGTATGGTGGTTGAAAGTCCATACATGGAACCTTGAGGAAAAGCTAAGGTTGTGTGGTGTTTAAAAGTCCATGCATGGGAACCTTAGGATGTTGAGGTCATAATGGAGGTGTTGCCCATTCGAGGACCTTGGATTGGGTAGGGTGTAGGGAGCGTAGGGACAACGCTCGGAATCCGCGTATCCGATCGGGTTGTTGTGTTGGAATGTGAACGTGGTTGATCTCTTGGATGCCAATGTAATATTCTTGATCATGTGAAGCATGAGATGCTTGAAATGATGCATGGTTGCATGTGAAGCATGAGGTGCTTGAAATGATGCATGGTTGCATGTGAAGCATGAGATGCTTGAAATGATGCATGGTTGCATGTGAAGCATGAGTTGCTTGAAAAGATGCATTGATGCATGAAAGGTTTATGATGCATGTGAATGCATGTTTACTTGTTAGGTTGAACAAGTGTTGATTATCATTTGGTAAATGATGTATGTGAGCATGAATATCCTTAATGCATTGAAGTCTTGTAGGACTTGTTTTTAAAAGGCATGTGATGATGATAGTATGGTTTATATGTTGCCTTGGTTAAATGCATGTGATGGATTTCTTGAGTAGTGGTTTAAAAGGATTCTTGTTTGAATTGGCTTTCAAGTTTAAGAAAGGTATGTTGTGAAATGGAAGTGTTTTCCATGGTTTTGTTTTAGCTTTGCATATGGTGTTTATGCATGGTTGATGCTTGTTGTGGAAAAGGATTTCAAACATGGTTTTGGTAAACAAATCGGGTTTGTTTTAAATGTGTTTGGTGACCCGCTGCATTGATGGTGTTTTGGTTTTGAGCATTCCTCACTAAGCATTATGTGCTTACGCTCTTTTTGTCCATCAATGCAGATCTTTGAAGTTTGGACAGCAAGGAGCAAGGGATTCAAGGTGGACTCCAAGTGAGATGTATGTCTCGGTGAATAGCTATAGTTAATAAAGGCAATGGGGGTAGAATCTCTTGGGATTATTGTGTTTGTGATCGTTTATGTTGATCAAGAATGTTTTAATGTTGTTAATGTTGTTAGACCATGTTTTGGCTTAATTGAGATTGTTTTGGAAGGTTTGTGCCTAAATGGTTGCTTGCGTAGGAAGCATGCCTATAGATTTGGGGCTTTTTGCATATGATGTGTTTCTGATGAATTGTTGATGCAAGCATGTCTCGTTTATGTTGAATTGCATGTTGGTAAAGTTTGGTGGCTTTTGGAGCATGTTTGGATGGTAAATTGTGTGTTTAAGTGAGCAAAATGCAGCTTTCTGGGCTAGGCGTTTCGGAACAGGTGACACCGTTTCGGAACGGATGCCCTGCATGAACCCAGGCGTCCGAAACGGGTGCTACCGTTTCGGAACGGTTTGGCTACTGCCAGACCCCCGTTGCGGTACGCGTTGCGGAACGGCCCCGCGTTTCGAAACGGGCTGTCTCCCGTTTCGGAACGGTTGACCGTTGGGGGCTGACAGTGGCAGTTATGTGTTTCAAAAAGTTTGCATTTTGGTCCTGAATCTTGTTTGTTCAATTGTATGAGTTTGAGATGTCCGTTTGAGCTGAAATTTGGCAGAGAAGCATGAAACCTGATTAATTTCAAGATGGTAACTTTCATTTGGGTTAAGTCCTTTTAATTATCAGAAATTACAATTTGGTCCCTAAAGTTGTAATTTGTTCATTTGGGTCCCTATTTGATCTCTGATGATTGTGATCTTTGAGTATGTTGTCTGTGTGATCACACCTAGGGTTAATGTGCATCTAGATAAGTTTAAAAAGAAAAAAAAAGGGTCGTTAATCAAGGTTGACTTTTGGGTTGACTTTGGTTTTCCCCGTGTAATCTTCGTAGTTCGGGTCAACCGTCTAGGCCGGGCTACGGGGGTTACAGATTGGTAGTGTGTATGAAGCGTGGGGACAACGCTTGTAATCCGCGTATCCGATTGGTTGTTGAGTTGAAAAGTGGATATGGTTTATCACTTGGAAGCCAATATAATGTTCTTGATTATAATGAAGCATGAGATGCTTGAAATGATGCATGGTTGTATGAGAAGTGTATAATGCTTAATGAATGCATGTATTACTTGTTAGCTTGATCAAGTGGTTATCTTTTATTGAGAATGGTGCATATGTGCATGAAATCTCTTAGTGCATTGAAGTCTTGTGAAGGCTTGTTAAAGGCATGTAATACAAATGTGGAATTTGTGGTCCATGTGTTGCATTTGCTTAATGCATGTGATTAATTGAGGAGGTAAGTGGTTTCCAAAGGTTTCTTGCTTGAAATGATTTCCAATGTGTGAGAAAAGTGTGATGTGAAGTGGAAGTGTTTTCCAAGGTTCTTGCATTTAACTTTGCATGTGACGTTCATGCATGGTATGGTTAAAATGTTGGTTTTGCAAGTTTATGCTTTGAAAAGGGTTACTTAGCTTTCTAAGCTAAAGGTTGGTTTCATGTTTGAGCAATGCATGGCTTTGAGCAAGTTGTTGGAAAGGGGTTTTCAAACGTTGCTTTGGTTTAACGAATCGTGTTTGCTTTTAAAAGTGGTTTTATGATTCGCTGCATTGATGGTGTTTTAGTTTTGAGCATTCCTCACTAAGCATTATGTGCTTACGCTCCTTTTTGTCCATCAATGCAGATATATGAAGTTGGAACAGCGAGAAGCAAGGGATTCAAGGAAAGCTCCACTTGAGATGTATGTCTCGGTTAATAGTTATAGATAATAAAGGCAATGGGGGAAGAATCTCTTATGTTGATGCTTTATGAGATTGTGTATGTTGGACAAGTTTGGTTTATGATTTTGAACTATGTGGTTTAACGCTTGTAACGTTTGAATCTTCTTATTCTTAAGTCGTTATGCTATGCTTCTTGTTTTAAAAGCATGATTGAGTGTTGGATGTGTTGAATGAGTTGGTGCACCTTGGGGTGGTTTTGTATCTAGATTTTGATGCAAATTGGTAGGTATGATTCTTGGCATGTTGTTGATTTAATGTGGAATGGTTTGGAGCATGTTTGATGGGGTTTAAAGGTGTTTAAACAGGCCTATCTGCTGTTTCTGGGCAGGGTGTTTCGAAACACCCTTGCCTATTTCGAAACAAGCTTTTGTTTTGGCCAGGGTGTTCCTGAACGGCCTAGACCCGTTTCTGAACACTTTGGCTACTGCCAAGGGGTGTTCCTGAACGGCCTAGACCCGTTTCTGAACACCTGATGGTTTGCAAGCTTTACGTTTTAGTCTCGTTTCTTGTTTGTGCAATTGCTTGAGTTTGAGATGTCCGTTTGAGATGAAATTTGGCAGAGAGGCATGAAACATGACTAATTTCATAATGGTAACTTAAAAATTGGTAAAGTCCTCTTAATTTTCAGAATTTACAATTTGGTCCCTAAATTCGTATTTTGTGCAATTGGGTCCCTTATCGTTTTCTGATTGCTGTGATTTTTGAGTATGCTTATCTCAAGAGTATGCCTAGGTTTAATATGCATCTAGACAAGTTTAAAAAAGAAAAAAAAGGGTCGTTAATCAAGGTTGACTTTCGGGTTGACTTTGGTTTTCCCCGTGTAATCTTCGTAGTTCGGGTCAACCGTCTAGGCCGGGCTAAGGGGGTTACATTTGTTGGTATCAGAGCTGAGTTGCGAATGCTTGGGGAAAACGGTAAATTGTTGTATTATGTGTTTGATGTATATTCTGATGTGTGGTTGAAAGCCGGTTGAAATGCGTGTTTTTGAGTAAATTGTTGATGTTTTTAACATGCTTCTTGGTTATGAATCTTCGCTGAGCTAATGTGGATTTGTGCTGATGATATGTTGTTGTTGTGAGCTGATTTTATGAATGATGGAAGTGTAATGGGTATGATATGTTGATGATGCTATGCTGTTACGAATGGATGTTGTTTGATGAAAGCATGATCGAGTATGTTGTTTGATATGCTTGATGTTGTGATGTCCATGTTTTTGTTGACTGTTATGTCATGTAAAAGGGGGGAATTCGGGATACCCATTGCCTTATTATTATAGCTATTGTGTTATTTTGGAGTTGGAGCTTTGAATCCTTGCTTAAAGCTGGTCTGATCGATTTGTTTGTTTTGTTATGATTGTTTGCTGTTAATAGCATGGTAAAATCGATGAAAGAACGACAGTTGGGTGAGAGGGTTGCTGCTTTAGAGCAGGTTGTTAAGGCGTGGAATTCACCTTTTGATGGAAGTGTTTCGTCTCAGTCTTCTGTGCCTGGAGTTGAGGTAGTGAGGCAGGAGGAGAAAGTTCGTTCTGTGATGAAGAGTTCATCACATGTAGTTCAAGAGGTGTTGGGAACATCTCAGGCTGTGGGAAAGGTAAAATTTGTAAGCGTGCCGGCTACGGGATGTGTGGGTTTGTCGAAACAGCGTATACATGATTTGGGAGTTGTGAAGTATCTTGGTTCGTCACCTGAGACATTCGAGGCCTGGTTGGCCATTGTGGTTCTGATTTTGGATCAGGAAGGTTGTGATTATGCCTGTAAGCTGGGAAGTGTTGTCACATTGATGCTGGAGGACGCATGTGCCTGGTGGACATATGTGGCGGTGGCATCACACATCCAAGATATAGATTGGGACTTCTTTGTGTCTGCCTTTTATGAAAGGTATCTTGGAGAGAAATTCCCAAGGGTTAAGCAATGTGAGGGTGTGGTTTCTGTTTATGAAGGTGGAAAAGGTTTAAGCGAGAGAGTTGTGGGTACTGACCTCCGGTGTGGTCAGAGTAAGAGGCTACGTGATGGGAGGTTTTGATTGAATCAAAGTCTGAGTGGTAGTGCAAATCTGGGGCAAGTGCTGCCTGATCAAGGAGTGGAAGCTCAGTTACCGGTGTGTGACTGTTGTGGAAGGCGCCATGTTGGAGGTTGCTGGAGCGCATGTGTTTGTTGGAACCGTGGTTCTAAGGAGCATGTGAAGCGGGATTGTCCTCATGTGGTGAAATCAGCTTCAGTGGTAGCAAAAGGGTCTCTGAAGGGTCGTGGGCACGGCCGAGACGAAGTTCGAAGGTGGCAGGAAGAGCATAAAGGTGTGAGTAGCTTGGAGAATGAAATCTGTTGGAATTGTGGGTCTGTTGGACATATGAGACGTAATTGTTTGAAGTTGGCTCGGGGTAGTCAAGGTTCTTTACCGCGGGGAGATGGTGGTGACCTTAATGTGCTAGCTGATGCTGGAGCGGTGCGGCTGGAGAATGATGGTTATGCGAGGAAGAGAGCTTGTCTGTTGAAGCTCCGGGGTGGTGAGGTGGTTTTAGGTAACCTTGTTAAGTAACCTTTGCCTAGTTATCTTAGTTTGGTTTTGGTTTGGTTTCCCTTGCGTTGCGGGTTTGGTCTTGTTGCTAGCGTGTTGGGGTAGTAGTTGTAGTTGTTTTGAAAACAACTTTAGCGTGAAGAGGGCTTTATTGAGTATCTTGTGTATAGTGGTTGCTAGAATGATGGAGTTAGACAAGTTAGAAGTGAGTTAGGAGGTTGTTCTTAGACAGATTCTGAGGATGTTATTGGTGGGTGTGAACTGACATACATGCACAGTTAAAAATCATTTGTTATATGCTATATTATATATGTGCTGGTCAATGCATACATGTGGCATGACATTAGAGGTTTTGCATACATGTACAGCAGGCATTGATAGGGCATATTGGTGATCATGCATACGAACGTTCACACTCGCTAATAGCTAATCGGGTCTGTTAGTGTTGTGATGGGATTAGGGTTGATGATGGGATTAGAGGTTGTGTTGGTGCTAGGTGAATGTTAGAAGTTATGGAGGGTATTAAGCAAGTTGTTAGTAATAGTGAGTGCGGTATAGCATGTTGGTAGAAGGAAGGTGTTTGATGCTTTATGGGTTTAGCGGGGTGGTGGTAAGAAGATTGCCGACTAAGGTTGGAATCGGTCAAGTGGTTGTGAATAGCTGGTAGAAGCGGTAGTTTCTTGGTATTAAGTGATGTTGCAGGTTAGTGGATGTGTTCCAAAGTGCTGAGGTAACTTGGCATTGTTGTAGTAATAGAAGGATTGTTTATGTAAGTGTAGGTTGGGCGGTGTCCTGGTAAGGCAAGAGTTACAGTCAATCTTTAAGTGGAAAGGCAATGTAAGATCAAAGGCCATTGTTGGTTGGGCGAGTTCTTGTGAGAAGCGGTTGGCGGAGTCAGGGTTGGGGTTTTTGTGACGTGAGTATCGGGTGATGGGTGAGTAGTCCTGGTGAGTTGTTGTGGTGATGGTAGCGGTGGATGTGAAGTAGTGCCAACAATGCGTAGAGAAGTTTGAGTAAGCAGTTGATGCTTAAGAATTCTTGCTTGTTGTAGTAACCTTTGGAAAAGGTTGAGCAGTTGTGCAAGGGGTTTTTGGAAGCAGTGAAGGTTGTGGGTCACATGGTGGCTGAACTGGTTTGGTTGGTGTCACTGAGTGAACAAGTTTTGGGAGTTATGAGTTAAGGTGGTGTATGCTGTAAAAGGGTTGGAGGTTCTTCAGGTTGTTGTTGGGGCTATGTGTAGTCCGGAAGTGTGAAAAGTTAAGATGTGGTTAACATCTGAGTGTTCTGGAATTTGTGAACAGTATGTGGTGGTGTTGAGCTTGGGTGAAGTTTGTGAGGAGAGTGTTCAGTGGTGGTTAAGTCTCCTGTGTTGCTTTGTGTGTTGTTTTGAGAAGTTGGTTGTTCTCTTTTCGCCAGTTGAAATTTCGAGGACGAAATTTCCTAAGGGGGGGAGAGTTGTAACACCCCAATTTTGGGCTTAGAAGTTTTGGGTTTGGACCGGACCGGTCGGGTTGCGGTTCGAATATAAAAGGTGATTTTTAGGAAAGCCTAGTTCGGGTTGCATTAAAAATATGGAAAAATGTCTTAAAATCCTCTTTTATTATATATAAGAGAAAGGTGAAATCAATTTTACAAAATGAGGTTTGGAAGTGTGACATTTTGGGTTAGTGACCAAAATGTAATTTTCGAAAACTGTGAGACTGTTTTAAAAAGGATTGAAACTTTGAATCTTTAAGGAGCTATTTACCCAATAGGAGTTTCTCCAGATTTTTCCTAAATATTAAAGATTTAATTAATGGTTTTTAAATAAAAGAAAAGTGGAGGGAATATATTTTGGCATTTTCTAACTAACTTTCCAAATTTCCATTTTCATTTTCTCTCATCTTTTCTCTCAAACCAAACACCTTTTCTCCAGAGCTTTTCCCTCTGATTTTGTCACCTAAATAACTCATTTCAATTCTCTTTTGATCCTTCATCATCTCTTCATCAAAACCTTTGTATTTGCTAAGTGGATTTTCAAGAATTTGGTTCCAAAAAAGGGAGAAACTCAAGTTTGGAGGTAAGAACGTCCTTCTCCTCTAAACTCTCAGTTCTTTACTGAAATTCCCAAGTTCTCAATCCTTGAATTGTGTTTTGTTAAAGGTTTTGCAAAGGTATTCTTGATCTTGGCTTTAAAATGCAAGATTTGATTGATTTTGATGAATTTTCGTATGATCTGATTGGGCATGGTTTTGAGGTGTCTTTTTGATGTTAAATGAATGTTAAATTGATGAGAAGTTGAGGTTTAATCAATGCAATCCCGATTAGGTTAATTTTCCTAAGTTTTGCTTGAGTTTTTGTTGGTTTTTGGAGTGATCTTGATGATCTGTTATTGCTGGAGGTATAAGGACGTGATTGGGATCATTTTGAATGTTAAGTGATGTTTATAAATGGTTAGAAGTGATGGATCTTGGCTGGGTTAAGTTTTGGAAGTGTTTGGAAGTGATTTCGGTTGTGTTTGGTAGCCGAAATGTTGGATTTGTTAGGAGCAGCGAGTTTAGGTGTGTTGCTGGTGTTTTTAATGCATTATGATGCATTAATCCTCTGTTGTTATGTGCTTGAAACAGGGGAGAATGATCTGTGAGCAATAGAGGTGGCGTTGAAGGGTTCGGATGCTTGGAAGGCTTGTTGGCTAGCCTTGTTTTGTGTATCGGTGAGTGAAGTTGGGTTTTCAGCTTTAAAACCAAGGTTTGAAGGTTTTGGGAGCTTATTTTAAGTCTAAACAACTTAGTTAAGCTCAAGAGTAAGTTTTCGGAAAAACTCTCTTGGTGATGAACCATGGATTGGTTGTATGCAATGTGGTTTGTTTGCATGTTTTAAATCCTGTTTTGAAAGCATATATAGCATGTTTATTTGCTGAGATTATAAGCCATGTGTTGAAGGATGCTCAAGGTAAGAGATCCTTGTTTTTGAACATTGTTAAATGTGGTTTGATGCTTAAAGATGCATGATGTTTATGGCTTTGTTAAGTGCTTTAAAACAGTGGAATATTGTGGTTTGAAAGCATATTTTAGCATGGTTAAATGCTGGTTTTGAAAGCCATGTGTGAAGGATGCTCAAGGTAAGAGATCCTTGGTTTTGTACGTTGGAATTGTGGAATTTATGCATAGTGTTGCATGTTGTTTAATGGCTTTGTGTGATGCTTCAAAAACAGTGGATTTATGATGGTAAATGGTGGTTTTTGCATTTTGGTTATGCTTGTAAATCAATGGATTAATGTGGTAAGATGGTTATATTGGCAAGTGATGTAAGTGGTTCTTGGTTACTTAAATCGGATATAGTTAGCCGGCTATAGGATTGGATGCACCGTGAATAAAGTCGCCTTGGATGTGGAGTGGTTGTGAGTGAACCGGTAACTCCATCCAAGTACACTAACGAGATGGTTAAGATCATCAAGGTGGTTAAAATTCCTTGGATGAGTCTTGTGTATTTTAAGAACAACATGGTGTTTAAAAGTCCATGGTTGGTTCTTGGTTAAGGTTCAAGGTGGTTAAAATTCCTTGTGTAAGCCTTGTTATTTAAGAACACCAAGGTGTTTAAAAGTCCTTGGGTGATTCTTGTTAAGGACACAAAGGTGTTTAAAAGTCCTTGTGTGGTCCTTGTCATGGTGTTTAAAAGTCCATGGATGGTTCATGTTAAGATCACAATGGTGGTTTAAAGTCCATGTGTGGATCTTGTGAAGTATGTCCCGGATCTCGTTAGTGATGTTATACAACTACCAATGGTTGATGCTAAGGTCATATGGTGGTTAAAATTCCATATGGAGACCTTGTGCATGTTAAGGTTATATGGTGGTTAAAATTCCATATGAGAACCTTGTGTATGTTAAGGTCATATGGTGTTTAAAAGTCCATATGAAGACCTTGTGATTGGTAGTGTGTATGAAGCGTGGGGACAACGCTTGTAATCCGCGTATCCGATTGGTTGTTGAGTTGAAAAGTGGATATGGTTTATAATTTGGAAGCCAATATAATGTTCTTGATTATAATGAAGCATGAGATGCTTGAAATGATGCATGGTTGCATGAGAAGTGTATAATGCTTAATGAATGCATGTATTACTTGTTAGCTTGATCAAGTGGTTATCTTTTATTGAGAATGGTGCATATGTGCATGAAATCTCTTAGTGCATTGAAGTCTTGTGAAGGCTTGTTAAAGGCATGTAATACAAATGTGGAATTTGTGGTCCATGTGTTGCATTTGCTTAATGCATGTGATTAATTGAGGAGGTAAGTGGTTTCCAAAGGTTTCTTGCTTGAAATGATTTCCAATGTGTGAGAAAAGTATGATGTGAAGTGGAAGTGTTTTCCAAGGTTCTTGCATTTAACTTTGCATGTGACGTTCATGCATGGTATGGTTAAATGTTGGTTTTGCAAGTTTATGCTTTGAAAAGGGTTACTTAGCTTTCTAAGCTAAGGGTTGGTTTCATGTTTGAGCAATGCATGACTTTGAGCATGTTGTTGGAAAGGGGTTTTCAAACGTTGCTTTGGTTTAACGAATCGTGTTTGCTTTTAAAAGTGGTTTTATGATTCGCTGCATTGATGGTGTTTTGGTTTTGAGCATTCCTCACTAAGCATTATGTGCTTACGCTCCTTTTTGTCCATCAATGCAGATATATGAAGTTGGAACAGCGAGAAGCAAGGGATTCAAGGAAAGCTCCACTTGAGATGTATGTCTCGGTTAATAGCTATAGATAATAAAGGCAATGGGGGAAGAATCTCTTATGTTGATGCTTTATGAGATTGTGTATGTTGGTTATGCTATGCTTCTCGGTTAATAACTATGTGGTTTAACGCTTGTAACGTTTGAATCTTCTTATTCTTAAGTCGTTATGCTATGCTTCTTGTTTTAAAAGCATGATTGAGTGTTGGATGTGTTGAATGAGTTGGTGCACCTTGGGGTGGTTTTGTATCTAGATTTTGATGCAAATTGGTAGGTATGATTCTTGGCATGTTGTTGATTTAATGTGGAATGGTTTGGAGCATGTTTGATGGGGTTTAAAGGTGTTTAAACAGGCCTATCTGCTGTTTCTGGGCAGGGTGTTTCGAAACACCCTTGCCTGTTTCGAAACAAGCTTTTGTTTTGGCCAGGGTGTTCCTGAACGGCCTAGACCCGTTTCTGAACACTTTGGCTACTGCCAAGGGGTGTTCCTGAACGGCCTAGACCCGTTTCTGAACACCTGATGGTTTGCAAGCTTTACGTTTTAGTCTCGTTTCTTGTTTGTGCAATTGCTTGAGTTTGAGATGTCCGTTTGAGATGAAATTTGGCAGAGAGGCATGAAACATGACTAATTTCATAATGGTAACTTAAAAATTGGTAAAGTCCTCTTAATTTTCAGAATTTACAATTTGGTCCCTAAATTCGTATTTTGTGCAATTGGGTCCCTTATCGTTTTCCGATTGCTGTGATTTTTGAGTATGCTTATCTCAAGAGTATGCCTAGGTTTAATATGCATCTAGACAAGTTTAAAAAAGAAAAAAAAGGGTCGTTAATCAAGGTTGACTTTCAGGTTGACTTTGGTTTTCCCCGTGTAATCTTCGTAGTTCGGGTCAACCGTCTAGGCCGGGCTAAGGGGGTTACAGGTAATGCCTTTCGAGCTAACTAATGCACCGGCAACTTTTATAGATTTAATGAATAGGGTATTTAGACCATATCTTGACAAATTCGTAGTAGTGTTTATAGATGACATTTTGATCTATTCCAAGAATGAAACGGAGCATCAAGATCATCTTCGTATTGTACTCCAGACTTTGAGAGAGAAACAATTGTATGTGAAGTTTTCTAAGTGTGAGTTCTGGCTCACCGAAGTTTCCTTTTTGGGGCATATCATATCGGCTTTGGGCATTCAAGTAGACTCGAAGAAAATTCAAGTTATTGTAGATTGTCATCCACCGAAGAATATTGGTGAGGTCAAAAGTTTCCTTGGCCTTGCTGGCTATTACCGTAGATTCGTGAAAGGATTTTCTATGTTAGCCGCTCCTTTAACAAAAATATTACGAAAGGAAGCTTCTTTTGTTTGGACCGAGGTCCAAGAACGAAGCTTTGATAAGTTGAGACAAGTTTTGACCCATGCACCTGTCTTGACCCAGCCTGAGTCTGGAAAAGACTATACAGTTTACAGTGATGCATCGCATCTTGGGTTAGGATGCGTATTGATGCAAGAAGACAAGGTTGTTGCTTATGCTTCGAGGCAACTTAAGCCACACGAGATGAATTATCCCACCCACGACCTTGAATTGGCTGCGATTGTCTTTGCATTGAAAATCTGGAGGCATTATCTCTACGGGGAGAAATGCTATCTTTTCACTGACAATAAAAGCCTCAAATAGTTATTGACGCAAAAGGAGTTGAATCTTCGACAACGTAGGTGGATGGAACTTCTTAAAGATTATGATCTAGTCATTGATTACCATCCGAGAAAAGCCAATGTTGTAGCTGATGCGCTCAGCCGCAAACCTTTGCCTGGTAAGCATTGATTATGGACTTGAAGTTATAAGTATTGTAAAACATATTAACTCATCGTAATATTGCTATATTGTAGCTCCTCGTGCAATTAACGCTCACTTCCGACTTTGAAAGCATCGTTGCCTTGTAGCTGAACTTCAAGTTTAGTCTACCATCATTTCTCGAATCAAGGACTTGCAAGAGCAAAATTCTGAGCTCCAAGCCATTGTCTCTAAGCTATCAGATAACCTTGACTTCAGAATGAATTATGAGGGACTCTTATGTTTCCGTGATCAAATTTGTGTACCTAGTGATGAAACTCTTCGCACCGACATCATCTCTGAAGCTCATTCGAGTTTTTTTTTCTGTTCATCTCGGGTCTGTGAAAATGTATAAAGACCTACATGAGCTCTATTGGTGGCCAGGCATGAAGCAGGCCATAGTTGATTACATTTCCAAATGCCTCACGTGTCAACGTGTTAAAGCTGAGCATATTGCCCCTATTGGGTTATTGCAACCTATTGATCCGCCAAAATGGAAATGGGAAAAGATAACTATGGACTTTGTTTGTGGTCTACCGTTAACTCATGCAAAGCATGATGTTATATGGGTTAATGTAGAATGTTTCACGAAGTCAGCTCATTTTATACCAGTTAGAATGGACTACGATCCTCCTAAGCTAGCTGACTTCTACATCAAGGAAGTAATCCGACTTCATGGAGTACTTAAGTCTATCATCTCCGATCGAGATCCTCGATTTACATCCCGGTTTTGAAGAACCTTGCAGGAAGCTCTGGGTACCAGAATTAATCTTAGCACAACTTTTGACCCTCAATCTGACGGTTAGTCAGAATGGGTAATTCAGGTAAATCATCGAACAATTTGTTTATTGAAATCTTAGAATTTGGATTGTTATTGAACCTCCCTATGCAGATATTAGAAGACATGCTTCGGGCATGTATTATCGATTTTGGTGGAACTTGGGAGAAATCTCTACCTCTTGTCGAGTTTGCCTATAACAATAGTTACCAAGCATCCATGCAAATGGCCCCGTATGAAGCATTGTATGGTAGACGATGCAGAACTCCATTGTGTTGGTCAGAGCTTGGTGAGGGTAAGATGTTAGGCCCTGACTTGCTTCGTGAGGCTGAAGAATGAGTTATCATTATCCATGAACGTTTAAAAGTTGCTTTTGATCGAAAAAAGCTTATGCTGATCTTAAAAGGAGAGACATTGAATATGAAGTTGGTGAAAAAGCCTTTCTTAAAGTGACTCCGTGGAAGAAAGTCTTGAGATTTGGCAAGAAGAGAAAATTGAGTCCCCGATTCATTGGACCTTTTGAAATCATTGAAAAGATTGGCCCAGTGGCTTATCGGCTATTACTACACTCAGAATTGAGTAAAATCCATGATGCCTTTCATGTATCGATGCTTCAGAAGTATCGATCTGACCCCTCACACATTGTGGAACCCGAATCTGTAAAACTTCGACTAAATCTATCCTATGAAGAAGAACCAGTTCAGATTCTTGCAAGAGATGTTAAAAGGCTTCGCAATAAAACCGTACCATTAGTTAAAGTGCTCTGGAAGAGCCACAGTGTTGAGGAAGCTACTTGGGAGCCTGAAGAGACTATGAAACAACAATATCTGCAGCTCTTCAGTTCAGGTAAAAATTCGAGGACGAATTTTTCTTAAGGGGGGAGAGTTGTAACACACTAAAATCCAGTCTAGTCGGGATTAAGTTCCAGTAATCGGAAATCCTACATTGATGAAGCTTAACTATTGCATCGACTAGTTAATTATTATGATTGAACCCTAAATGGGCTTAAAACATCGTGAATGAACTCTATTAAATAATATTGAGCTTTTAGTTGCTAAAATGGAAGAAGTGTAAGTTGGAGGGTAAAACTATAATTGTATGAAAAGTGAGGGACTAACCTCGCGATTAACCCTCCTTAATTAAATTCTCCACTTACGTGGAGTTATCTGATGACTTTCCTTCAATTGAAGGAGAGCTTTGTACTAAAATTAGAAACAAAAACAATAGTAGTTAGCTTACCCGAGAAAACTCCCAAACTAGCACCTCTCACTTTCATCATCTTCTTCAACTAAGCACACACCTCCATTGGAGGAATTTCAAGCTTTGTTATTTCTTCACTTTATCGATATCGAATCGTTGCTATCAATCGGGTAAGCTATATTCCTCAATCGGTTGTTGGATTCCATGGATATATTGAGCGTAATCTAAGCTAGGGTTTTGACTATCTATGGATATCTCATCGTTGTCCTCTCTATTGAAGTCGGATATTGGTTTTGATATCGTTATATTGATTTTGATATCTAAACATCGACCCTAATAGTTTTCTATTAATTTTCTAGCTCAAGAAGTGGAGAAAGAGGTTTCACTATCTCCATCACAAGCTTGGAACAAAGGAATTGCCATCTGAGAGCCTTGAAGCTTCGGATTGTTGAGCTGAGTGTAGTCGGAGTCTCAGGTTAGGCGAAAGGCCTTCCCGGATCATTATTTGTTATTTTAAATTACTTCGCTAACATTGTTATTGAAGCAATTGCATTGGATGGTTAATCGGACACTTTGGTAAGTGTCGGTAAGTTGCCATTGAGCCTTGATTATTATCATTGAACATTGTCATCGATATAAGCATTGTCATTGGATTATTGCATTGAAATCATCGGACATTGATATTGATACCAATCTATGAGTTATTGATGTTGAGACACATATATTGATCATTGAAAACATTGAATTTATAGGACATTGGTATATCATTGACTATTGAAATGAATATGTATATTACAACATTAGATTGGAATGGACTCGAGATACAATTGGGATGCTATAGAATTCATGAGCTCAGTGTACGGGTGGACTGCGGTCCTAAGGCTACGACCTATATTGATTTGGCGAGCTGGAGGGATGTGTATTTTTATTGGTCATATTGGCGAAGTGGAGGAATTAGACCATTCATTGATTTGGCGAGGCGTAGGAATTCGTGTATCAGCGATCTTGATTCAATCCAAGGACTACGAATGAAAATGAAATATGTTTATACTTTGTGCATTGTTGCATAACATTGATAATGTTGGCATGAAATTATGTAGAAGTGTAACCATGGCACTACCATTTCTTACACTGTTTGTGACTACCTAACTAGGCCAAGTATGCCTAACGTGTCTCATCTCATGCATTTTCAGGTTAAGAAGGGTTGTAATTATGACTTTTGAACTCCTAGGAAGGTGGGAAAGTAGTTGAACTAATCATACATGACCATTTTGTTGTGTTGGTGCATTGTCTATTTTGTAATTTGGTAATTGGCCCTAAATGGCCTTTTTGGTTCATTAGAAATAGCCTTAATATGCCTGCTTACCTTAAAAAGGTAAATATGTAGTCAAAATTTTCGTACGGTCATGAAACTTGACTTGCTAGTAATTTATATCCTTGTAATGTTGTGTGTGAAGTTTCGTTGCATTTGGACATCATTCGGTAGGGTAAATTGATCAAAAACAAGCAAAAATCTGTCATTACAGGCCATACCGTATCGAAGCGGGTGATGTCGTTTCGGTACGGGTGCACATTATTGAACCTAAGATTATGGGTGTACCGAAACGAAGTAATGCCGTTTCGGAACATTTTGACACTGGAAACCATTGTTTCGGTACGGGTTTAAAGCGTATCGAAATGAGTCAATGTCAAAGTGGGTCAATCCATTCCGATACAGGTAAAGCATGTTTCGAAACGATCTAAAGTGATGGTCAACATGAGTTAACTCTCGTGCCCCCCGTTCCGAAACAGCCTGAGGCGTTTCGATACAGGGTTAGGTAAGTTAGTTAAAGACTCTTTGAATAGTTTGATAATGTTACAATCTAGTCGCTGCACATTTGTAAAGTCAATTGATGGTGTTACTGATTCCCGAATTGAATGAAATTGGGTAGACATGACCTTTAAGTAATGAATTTCGTTTTGGTAAAGGTATTCACATCGAAGGACCTCAAACATGACATAATTTAAAAATTAGTCCCTAATAATTGTAAAAGTTGTGAATGGCCATAGAATGTTAATTGTCCACCCTACTTGAATATATTGGACTCATAAGTGCATTGGTAACATATTGTACGTCTTCTATTGATTAACAGTGTGGCTAAGATGAAATTTTATAGCACCGTTCATTGCATCGTCCTCCGGTAACACGCTTCGACCCGGTTCTCTACCAGGCCGGGAAGGGGGTGTTAAAATCACAACCTCTCAACACCAGTCATCGGTAGATGTATAGCCCACTAACGAGACACGGAATATAACCCCCTCAGCCCGGCCTAGCCACCAGACCGGCCTAAGGTGGTCACACGAGACTAACCGAAGAAACACCTGAAGATTTCTCTTCGATTAGCAACCCTAAAAGAGGAACAAGCTTTTAAAGTAAAATTTTCTAGATGCTCTTATTAAAACTTAGGTGAGGAACACTCGCAGTGGATAAAAACACGATAAAACGAACTTCGAACCGGCAAACAAGCGTACAAGGTCCAAAAGGCAATTCTAGCATAAAACAGGTACCTAATATGAAATTAAGGTTACCATCTTGCGATTAGTCAGTTTTCATACACCTATGCCAAAATACAGCGCGAAACGACCACCCAAACTCATACAATTGATAAAACATCAACTGGGGTTCAAGACGCAAGAGAACAGAACTTAGGAGATGCCCTCAACTAACTTAACTTCCAGGTGTTTCGAAATACTACTGCCCATTTCGAAACAGGGTTTCAAAACCAGATTTTCTAGAGGCAAACTGTTCCGAAACACCAAGGGGCATTTCGAAACAGCTAGGCAAATTTCATGCCCGTTTCGATACGGTCGAGCCCGTTTCATAACACATGTGCATAGTTTGGTTCAAAATGGGTTTTAGGCATTTCTGAAGCTTACCGGAACCATTCCAACAACATAGCACCAGCAAAGGATCAACAAAACATGTATTACACAGGCAAAGGAACTTAACAACATCAAGCAAGAGCATTTCAACACTTTGATTAAACAAGAACGAAACATAACAAGAACCACATTTTGCATAAGAGGTTAAAACACAAGTTAAGCTTAAAAACAACGAAACCAAACTTCACACAACTTCAAAGGATCATAACAAACTTGTCTCAACAAAAAGGGAGTCGAACACACGCTCCCAACACTCATAAAGGTCTAGCCCCATTGCTACTACACTACTATTGGAATAAACCATACTTGAGCTTAGATTTGGACTCTTCGACACCTCCCTTTTTCCCTTGCTGTCATGAAAGGTTTAGTGATATGCATTGTTGGAAAAGAGAGCGTAAGCTAGAGAGCTTAGTGAGCGGTGCTCAAAACCAAAGCAACAACAATGCAGTTTTTAAAACATATAATTTGTTCATAAAATCAAAACCAGAATACTACAATTCACGCATTACTGATGCAAATTAACCATAGCTTATCAACTCGTACAAACCATGCATTACCGATGCAGGTCAAAAAATAACTTACCAACTCAAGATCAACATCATGCCAAAACATAGCATAAACATAATGAGAATAACACATGTATATTGGACACAAGTGATTCGGGATGCCACAACCCGTAGAGCCCAAGGTTATAGCACTACCCCTATCACTCCCAAATTGGATATACGGACACCTTGATGGCACTACCCCTATCAAGTCACATGCATTATCGATGCATAAAACTCACTTCAGTTGGGATGATACTACCCGTAGAGCCTGTTGGTGATAGCACTACCCCTACCACTCGCATCACAATAACACTACCCCTATTGTGAAACCAAAGGATACCACGCGCGCAAATTTTATATTATAGAGCTGCAACGCCCTGGTTTTGGGCCTAGAAGTTTAGAGGTTGAATCGGGCCGGTCGAGAACGGTTCGAATCTTTAAGGGAGATTTACGGAACACCTAGTTTGGGATGCTTTAAAAATATGCAAAAATATCTAAAAATCCTCATTTAATATATATATATATATATATATATATAAATATATATATATATGATTATGGTGAAAAGAATTTTACAAAATATGATTTGGAAATACTACATTTCGGTGTACTGACCAAATCGCAGTTTTTGCAAAAGTTGACTAGTGAATGTTTTGTAAAGGATTGAAACTTTGAATCTTTAAGGAGCTAATTTTACCAAAATGTTTTAATTAAGGATATAAAGGAGAATTAAAAAGAAAATCTATTTTGACTTTTCATAACTACCTTACGTTAGTTTTCTCTCATTTTATTTTCTCTCAATTTCCACTCAGCCAAACACATTTCCTTCATCAACTAACCTATGATTTTCATCCCTTTTGATGAGATTTCATTCTGTTATGGATTCCTAATCTTTTCCTCGTCAAATCCTTTTGTTTTCACTTTGGATTTTCAAGAAAACTTGCCCAAATTAAAGAGAAGTCAGCCATTAGAGGTAAGCTTCGTCCTTCTCCTCTAATGATCAGTTCTTTACTGAAATTCCCAAGTTATCAATCGTTTGTTAATGCTTTTTGAGTTGCTTTAATGTTAGAAACATGAAATTGTGGTAAAACTCAATATTCTTGGAGAGATCTTCATGATTTTCGTAATTTTTGGTTAGGCTCTGTTTTGAGGATGATTTCTGATGTATTTTGGATGATATTTGATGTTGAGAATGAGGTTTTAACAAATAAATCCCGAATAGGTTTGATTTCCTAAGTTTGAGATGCTAGATTTGGGGGTTTTGGGGTGTTTTTGATGATCTGTTGTTGCTGGAGGTATACGGTCATGTTTTTGTTGTTTTTTATGTTAATTGATATTAAGAAAAGGTTATAATTGATTGATCTTGGCTGGGCTTTGTTTTGTGAATGTTTGGTGATGTTTTCGGTTATTTTGGATAGCCGAAATACTTGTTTTGAGGGGAGAAGCGGGTTAGAATGAATGGCTGATGATTTTAATGCATGGTGATGCATTAATCCTCTACTATTATGTGTTAAAAACATGGGAGAGTGATCCGGAAGCAATCGAGGTAGCGTTGGAGGTTTCAGACGCTTGGTTGGCTCGTCGGCTAGTGTAGTGTTGCGTATCGGTGACTGAGAACGTGTTTTCCAGCTTTGGAATGATTTTGAAAAGCGGTTTGGGAACTTAAATCTAGGCTTGTAACGCCGGTTTAAGTTTGGAAGCAACCGAAGTAGATTTCTCTCTCGGTTTGTGCTATTATTGTTTGAAAATATTAAAATGGGTTTTAATGTGCTTGGTTTGGCAATATGATTTCATTTTCTATTGAGCATGGTTTCTAAGCATTTGAGTTGGTTATCAAACTTGGTTTGGTGAAAAAAACATGAAATTGATGACCCTTGAGAGTATGTGGTGTTAATTTGAGTTTTAAAGGCATGGTTTAATATTTTTGGCCTTGATGGTGTTGCATGCTTTGAAAACTGTAGATGAGTTGATGCTTTTTGAAATAATATATTGGCATAGAAGATGAGATAATTACCGGATATAATTGATCTATCAATAGGATATAGAGTGCACTATAATCTAAAAATTTGTACGTGCTCTTGGGATTCTTTCCAAAGAGAGAGACCGATGAGGGGCATTCCATCAGAGTAGGACTTGGTGAAATACCCAAGCTTAATGGCATTGAATGGTACCGCCATGAGAAACCGATGATGGGCATTCCATCGGGGTATGACTTGGTGAAAGACCGAAGCTTTATGGCATTAGATGTTATCGCCATGAGAAACCGATGATGGGCATTCCATCAGAGTAGGGCTTGGTGAAATACCCAAGCTTTGTGGCGAAGGTAGATACCGCTATGAGAGTCAGGTGATGAGATCCCACCAGGGTAGGACTTGACCTCGAGTCAAGCTATCCACATATCTGTGTAAAGTGGAATATGAAAATGCCAATATATGAGAATGAAGTGTGTATCACATGTACCAATGCTTGAAATGTTTTATGCTATGAGAAATGCATATGAGATATTGAGATTATGAAATGCTTTTGTGTATAAAGCATGTGTGGCCTTGCCATGAGTTTTGCATTGGTAGAATGCTTGAGATAGCTAGATGGTGCATGTGGATTTCAAAGGGTGATTTGCTTTGAAATGATTTTCAAGCATGAGAAAGAAAGAGTGTGAAGTGGAGTTGATTTCCAAGAAAAATGGTTTAAACTTTGCATGAAGCGTTTGTGCATGAGAAGGTTTAAATGGAAGTATTTACAAGAATGTAGTTTGAGATTGAGTTGTTTATTGCGTTTGAGTTTAATGTTGGTTTATATATATACCGAGAGATGCATGATTTAAGGCATTGATGCTTCTAATATAATTTTCAAACAATACATTGGTTTAGAGAGGTGCGATTGCAATTAAAGAATGTTTTATGGTTTCGCTGCATTGATGGTGATTTTGGTTTTGAGCATTCCTCACTAAGCATTATCTGCTTACGCTCCTTTTTTTCCATCAATGCAAATAGTTGAATTTGGGACAGCAAGAAGCAAGGGATTCAAGAAGAGCTCCACTTGGAAAGTATGTTTGTATTTTATAGCTATAGATAATAAAGGCAATGGGGGGGGTCCTTACTTTGTTGTATGGTGAGATTGATTATCTAGAGCAAGTTGGTTTGTGATTTGAGGCTTGTAGATGGCTATTATGTGGTGTTTGGATCCTCATTGTGTATCTTAGTATTGCTATGCTTTATGGATAAAAGTATGTTCATTCAAACTGCATAAGATAAATATATTGATGTGCTTAATGCTTGCAATGTGACTATCCTTGAGGTAAATATGATGGAGTTGATGCTTAAACATGTTGTGAATATGTTGTGGTATGAGTTGGCATATGTTTGGATGTGTTTGAATGTGAAAAGATGTGAAAAACCAAAAAAAAAAAACAAATAGTTGCAAGGAAGGGTGTATCGAAACAACCTTATCTATTTTAGAACGGGGGCCATTAAAGGCCATGGTGTTTCGGAACAGGGTAAGAGTGTTTCGGAACACTTTGGCGACTGGAAGACCCTGTTTTGATACGGGTTCCGAAACGAGCCCGAGTACCGAAACGGTTAGCTCAGTTTCGATACGGCCTTTCGATACCAGGGTCAGCATTTCGATAACACCTGACCGTTGGACTGCATTTTGAATCGTTTTAACTTTCTATTTCTTACATTTTAGTCCTTGTTTATCATGGATGTAATTGATTGAGTTTGGAATGTCCGATCAAGATGATATTTGACCGAGATGCATGTAATATGATTAGTTACATACTGGTAAGCTTAAAATCAACAAAGTCCTCATATTTTCAAGAAATTACATTTTGGTCCCTAGAAGTGTAACTCTTACAATTGAGTCCCTAAACGTCTTTTGATCGCTGTGACTTTCCTACCTATGATCTTGAGTGATCACATAGGTTAAATAATGCATTTATAAAAGATAAAAAGAAAAAAAAGGACCGTTAATCAAGGTTGACTTCCGGGTTGACTTTTGTTTTCCCCGTGTAATCCTTGTAGTTCGGGTCAAGCGTCTAGGCCGGGTTAAGGGGGTTACATTTGTTGGTATCAGAGCCAGGTTTGCAAACATTTGGGGCGATGGTAAGTTTGTGGTAAGTTGTTATGGTAAGTTTTGATGTGTATCTTGGTGTATGGTGGAAGGTTGGGTTGAAAAATATGTTTTTGGGTGAAATGTTAATGTTTATGTCATGCTTAATTGTTATGAATCATATGTGAGTTAATGTGAACATGTTTTGTTGATACGATGACGTTATAAGCTGAGTTGAGTGATAAAAAGGTATGATGAGGGTGATATTTTGCTATTATTATGTTGAAGGTGAATGTTGTTGGATGAGAGCATGATTGAATTTTGCTGTTTTGGATGCACAGTGTTTGTGATATCAATGTTAATATTGATTATTATGTCATACAAGAGGGGGAAATTCGGGATACCCATTGCCTTATTATTATAGCATGTGTGTTAACTTGGAGTTGGAGTTTTGAATCCTTGCTTGAAGCTGGCCTGATCGTTTTGTTTGTTTTGTTATCATTTCCTTGGTAATAATAGCACAATAGAATTGAAGAGAGAATTGCAATCGGGTACGATTGTTGCTGCTTTAGAGCAGGTTGTTGGGAGGTGGAATTCACCATCTGGTGAGAGTGTATCATTTCAGTCGTCCGTGCCTGGAGTTAAGGCGGTAGGGCAGAATGAGAGGGCTGGCCCTGTGATGAAAGATTTGTCATCTGTGGTTAAGGGGATGTCGGGAACATCTCAGGCCGTAGTGAATGTTGGGTCTGTGTATGTGCCGGCTGTGGGACTGGCGAGTTTGTCAAAGCAGTGTCTACGTGATTTGGGAGTTGTTGAGTATCATGGTTCGACGCCTGAGGCGTTTGAGGCTTGGTCAGCCAGCACGATTCTGATTTTGGATCAGGAAGGGTGTGACAATGCCTGTAAGCTGGGAAGTGTGGTTTCGCCAATGTTGGAGGATGCTTGTGTTTGGTGGACATCTGTGTCGGTGGCAACGAATATCCACGATATGGATTGGGAGTTCTTTTTATCTGCCTTTAATAGGAGATACCTTGGAGATAAGTTTTCAGGGGTTAAACCAAGTGAAAGTGTGGCCTCAGTTTATGATGGTGAGAAAAATACAAGCAAAAGAGCTGCGAGTTGTGGCCTCGAGAGTGGGCAGCGTAAGAGACTTCGTGACAGAAGGATTCGTCTGAATCAGAGTTTTGGTGGTGGTGCTGATGCGGGTGAAGTGCAACAAGACCAGGGAGTAGTAACTCGTTTACCGGAGTGCAACCGTTGTAGAAGGCATCACATTGGGGTTTGCTGGGGTGTTGGAGCTTTTTGGAATTGGGGTTCAATAGAGCATGTGAAGCGAAATTGTCCTCAAGTAGTGAGACCAGTTTCAGCGCGTGCAAATGAGTCTCAAAGGGGTCGTGAGTGCGGACGAGACAGAGTTCGGAAGTGCCAAGAAGGGCAGAGAGGTGCGAGGTGTACGGTGGTTGAATCTTGTTAGAATTGTGAGTCTGTTGGACATTTGAGGCGAGATTTTCCGGAGTTGGCTCGTGGTGGTCAAGGTGGAATGTTTGTTGAAGCTCTTTGCAAGCGTAAGTGTGGTCAGGGTTCTTTACAGCAAGGAGACCATGATGACCTCAAGGTGTTGGTTGGTGCTACGGTGGTGCGGCCGGAGAATGGTGGTTCTACGAGAGAGAGAGCTTGTCTGTTGAAGCTCTGGGATAATGATGTGATTGCAGATATTTTTGCTAAGCTATCCTTGCCACAGTTACCTTTGTTTGGTTTTGGTTTTGGGTTTTCTTGTGTAGTAGATAAGGTCCTGTAGTTAGTGAGTTGGGTAGTAACCGGTGTTGTTTTTGAGAACAACATTAGTGATGAAGAGTGTAAGAGTTGGAGTAGTTTGCCGTTAGCGAGTTGTTAGAATGGTGTGGCTAGAAAAAGGTGGAAGCGGGGTAAAAGGTTGTTCTTGGGCAGATTCTGAGGACGTTATTGGTAAGTGTGAACCGACATACATGCACAGTTAAAATCATTTTGTATATATATTATATATGTTGGTACATGCATACATATGACACGACATTAGAGGTTTGCGTACATGTATAGAGGCATTTATAAGGGCATGTAGGTAACCATGCATACAACGTTCACACTTGCGAATAGCTACTTGAACCCGTTAGTGATGTGGTAGGATTAAGGTAGTTTGTGGGTTTAAAGTGTTGTTTTAGTATAAGGAAAATGATAGATGTGACAGTAAGAAGTAAACAAGTTGTTGGTAGTGATAAGCGTGATCTAGCCTGGTTGGCAAGAGGAAAGGTGTTTTAGGTGTTTTAAGAGTTTTGGCGGCGTGGTGGTAAGGAGGTGACTGTTGGGGTTAGAATCGGTTGAGGTTGTTTGAGGTGTAGTTAAAAGCATTTTGGGAATAACAGTTAGATGTTGTAGTTTCTTTGTGTTGGACGGTTGTTGTAGGCTCACGAATGTGTTTGCGAAGTATTGATGCATCTTTGCATAAATGGTTAAAATAGATGGTTGTTCTAGGTGGGTGTCGGTTCGTCAGTAACCTTAGGGGAGTTGGAAGGAGGTTTTTGACGAAAACTTTATTTGAGGTTTTGCTTAAGATGAGTGGGGGATTCATGGTCCTAGTATGTATTGTATGGGGATGGAATGGCTGGCCAGGTAAGTTGGAAAGTTGTTGTGTATGCGTTCAGACAGTTGTAAATGTTTGGGAATGAATTTTACGGGTGGCGTGTTGCGGTTGTCCTTGTGTAAGGATTAAGAAATATCATGAGTGGCATCCAGGTAAGATTAGTATCATAGTCAAGCTTGCAGGGGGAAATGTAATGTAAGTTCAAAGGCCATGGTTAGTTTGGATGGGTCCTTGTGAGAGGGTGGTTGGCTGAGTATAAGTAAATCTTCCTTGAGACAGTTGAGGTAAGTGAAGCAACTTTTGGAGATAAGGTTGGAGTCTCGTGAAGAGGATTTTCGGATGTTGTGTGGGCAAATTTTGATGAGCCATTGAGGCAAGTGATGGTAGCGAATGTGAAGGAATGTTTGTTAATACATCGGGGAACGTATGTAAGCAGTTGTTACCTAGGAAAATTTTGTGTGTCGTGGTAATCCTCGAGCAAGAGTTTGAGCGGTTTGTAGGAGGATTTGGAAAGAGGAGTGAGTTGTAGATCACGTGGTGGCTGAAGAATGGATGGGTTGGTGTCACAGTGTGGATTGTGTTGAAAGAATTATGAGGGAAGATGGAGTATGTTGCAAAGGTTTAAGATTTCTTTTGGTTGTTGGAGGTCTTGCACAGTTCGGAGGTGTGGGAAGCATAGCTAAGATTGGTAATCGTGTGTTCTAGAAGTCTTGCACCGTGAGTGGTGATGTTGAAGTTGGGTGTAGGGTAAGTTTAATCTGAGGATTTTTGGATCGTAAAGGTTGAGGAGTGTGTTGGTTTGGTTTTGTTTTGGTTGAGGATGTTTTCCGTGATGGTTATGCCTCTTGGGTTTATGTTGTGTTTTGTTCTGGTAGGTTTTGTATCACGTTCTCTTCGCAAGTTGAAATTTCGAGGACGAAATTTCTTAAGAGGGGGAGAGTTGTAACGCCCTGGTTTTGGGCCTAGAAGTTTAGATGTTGAATCGGGCCGGTCGAGAATGGTTCGAATCTTTAAGGGAGATTTAGGGAACACCTAGTTCAGGATGCTTTAAAAATATGGAAAAAATATCTAAAAATCCTCATTTAATATATATATATATATATATATATATATGATTATGGTGAAAAGAATTTTATAAAATATGATTTGGAAATACTATATTTCGGTGTAGTGACCAATCACAATTTCTGCAAAAGTTGACTAGTCACTATTTTGTAAAGGATTGAAACTTTGAATCTTTAAGGAGCTAATTTTACCAAAATGTTTTTCATCAGATTCCTTTTTAATTTGGGAGTTTTTATTAATGTTTTAATTAAGGGAATAAAGGAGAATGAAAAAGAAAATCTATTTTGACTTTTCATAACTACCTTACGTTAGTTTTCTCTCATTTTATTTTTTCTCAATTTCCACTCAGCCAAACACATTTCCTTCATCAATTAACCTCTGATTTTCATCCTTTTTGATGAGATTTCATTCTCTTATGGATTCCTAATCTTTTCCTCATCAAATCCTTTTGTTTTCACTTTAGATTTTCAAGAAAACTTGCCGAAATTAAGGAAAAATCAGCAATTAGAGGTAAGCTTTGTCCTTCTCCTCTAATGATCAGTTCTTTACTGAAATTCCTAAGTTATCAATCCTTTGTTAATGATTTTTGAGTTGCTTTAATGTTAGAAACATGAAATTGTGGTAAAACTTAAGGTTCCTGGAGAGATCTTGATCATTTTCGTAATTTTTGGTTAGGCTCTGTTTTGAGGATGATTTCTGATGTATTTTGGATGGTATTTGATGTTGAGAATGAGGTTTTAACAAATAAATCTCGAATAGGTTTGAGTTCCTAAGTTTGAGATGCTAGATTTGTGGTTTTTGGGGTGTTTTTGATGATCTGCTGTTGCTGGAGGTATAAGGTCATGTTTTTGTTGCTTTTTGATGTTAATTGATGTTTAGAAAAGGTTAGAATTGATTGATCTTGGCTGGGCTTTGTTTGGGGATGTTTTCGGTTATTTCGGATAGCCGAAATACTTGTTTTGAAGGGAGCAGCGGATTAAAATGAATTCTGGTGATTTTAATGCATGGTGATGCATTAATCCTCTGCTCTTATGTGTTAAAAACAGGGGAGAGTGATCCGGAAGCAATCGAGGTAGCGTTGGAGGTTTCGGATGCTTGGTAGGCTCGTCGGCTAGTGTAGTGTTGCATATCTGTGAGTGAGAACGTGTTTTCCAGCTTTGGAATGATTTTGAAAAGAGGTTTAGGAACTTAAATCTAGGCTTGAAACGCTGGTTTAAGTTCGGAAGTAAGTGAAGTAGATTTTTCTATCAGTTTGTGCTATTATTGTTTGAAAATATTAAAATGGGTTTTAATGTGCTTGGTTTGGCTATATGATTTGATTTGCTATTGAGCATAGTTTCTAAGCATGTGATTTGGTTATCAAACTTGGTTTGGTGATGGAAGCATGAAATTAATGACCCTTGAGAGTATGTGGTGTTAATTATAGTTTTAAAGTCATGGTTTAATATTTTGGCATTGATGGTGTTGCATGCTTTGAAAACAGTAGATGAGATGATGTTTTTTGACATAATATATTGGCATAGAAGATGAGATAATTACCGGATATAATTGATCGATCAATAGGATGTAGAGTGCAATATAAACTAAAAATTCGTACGTGCTCTTGGGATTCGTTCCAAAGAGAGAGACCGATGAGGGGCATTCCATTGGAGTAGGACTTGGTGAAATACCCAAGCTTAATGCAATTGAATGGTACCACCATGAGAAACTGATGATGGGCATTCCATCGGGATAGGACTTGGTGAAACACCCAAGCTTTATGGCATTAGATGTTATCGCCATGAGAAACCGATGATGGGCATTCCATCGGAGTAGGACTTGGTGAAATACCTAAGCTTTGTGGCGAAGGTAGATACCGCCATGAGAGTCTGGTTGCGAGATCCCACCGAGGTAGGACTTGACCTCGAGTCAAGATATCCGCATATCCGTGTAAAGTGGAATATGAAAATGCCAATATATGAGAATGAAGTGTGTATCACATGTACCAATGCTTGAAATGTTTTATGCTATGAGAAATACATATGTGATATTGAGTTTATGAAATGCTTTTGTGTATCAAGCATGTGTGGCCTTGCCATGAGTTTTGCATTGGTAGATTGCATGAGATAGCTAGATGGTGCATGTGGATTACAAATGGTGATTTGCTTTGAAATGATTTTCAAGCATGAGAAAGAAAGAGTGTGAGGTGGAGTTGATTTCCAAGAAAAATGGTTTAAACTTTGCATGAAGCGTTTGTGCATGAGAAGGTTTAAATGGAAGTATTTATAAGAATGTAGTTTGGGATTGAGTTGTTTATTACGTTTGAGTTTAATGTTGGTTTATATATATATATCGAGCGATGCATGATTTAAGGCATTGATGCTTCTAATATAATTTTCAAACAATACATTTGGTTAGAGAGTTGCGATTGCAATTAAAGAATGTTTTATGGCTTCGCTGCATTGATGGTGATTTTGGTTTTGAGCATTCCTCACTAAGAATTATGTGCTTATGCTCCTTTTTGTCCATCAATACAGATAGTTGAATTTGGGACATCAAGAAGCAAGGGATTCAATAAGAGTTCCACTTGGAAAGTATGTTTGGATTTTATAGCTATAGAGAATAAAGGCAATGGGGGGATCCTTACTTTGTTGTGTGGTGAGATTGATTATCTAGAGCAAGTTGGTTTGTGATTTGAGGCTTGTAGATGGTTATTATGAGTTGTTTGGATCCTCATTTTGTATCTTAGTATTGCTATGCTTTATGGATAAAAGTATGTTCATTCAAACTGCATAAGATAAATGTATTGATGTGCTTAATGCTTGCAATGTGACTATCCTTAAGGTAAATATGATGGAGTTGATGCTTAAACATGTTGTGAATATGCTGTGGTATGAGTTGGGATATGTTTGGGTGTGTTTGAATGTTAAAATATGTGAAAAACAAAAAAAAAACAAATAGTTGCAGGGCAGGGTATATGGAAACACCCTTATCTGTTTTGGAACGGGGGCCTGTAAAGGCCATGGTGTTTCGGAACAGGGTAAGAGTGTTTCGAAACACTTTGGCTACTAGAAGACCCTATTTCGATACGAGTTCCGAAACGAGCCCGAGTACCGAAACGGTCAGCTGAATTTCGATACGGTCGTTTCGATACCAGGGTCAGCGTTTCGAAACACCTTACTGTTGGACTGCATTTTGAATCGTTTTAACTTTCTATTTCTTACATTTTTGTCCTTGTTTATCATGGATGCAATTGGTTGAGTTTGGAATGTCCGACCAAGATGATATTTGACCGAGATGCATGTAATATGATTAATTACATACTGGTAAGCTTAAAATCAACAAAGTCCTCATATTTTCCAGAAATTACATTTTTGTCCCTAGAAGTGTAACTCTTACAATTGAGTCCCTAAACGTCTTACGATCGATGTGCCTTTCCTACCTATGATCTTGAGTGATCACATAGGTTAAATAATGCATTTAGAAAAGATAAAAAGAAAAAAAGGGCCGTTAATCAAGGTTGACTTCCGGATTGACTTTGGTTTTCCCCGTGTAATCCTCGTAGTTCGAGTCAGGCGTCTAGGCCGGGCTAAGGGGGTTACAAGAGCTCTCCACATCCTACTGATCGATCAACATATCTGATATATATATAATCATCACATGCGAATATACAAATTACCTCCAGAGTCATTCATTAATTTCAAAGCATAAACATGATCACAACATCCCATTTCAAGAATATACAATGCACGGCATTTCTCAACATAATTTCGTAACTTTGAAATCCGGACATCAACTCAGGAGATTTCATATAAAAACAATTAAAACAACTCATTATGCATGAAAATAGTGGAATTTATCATAATCATCAATGCAATCGCAACATCATCATATTAAACCAAAACATTCGAAAACAAGGGCGAAAACTCCCAAACTTACACTTGAGCCTAGATTGGTCTCTCGGACACAATTCAAACCCTTTAAAACATGTCCTTAACCACGTTAAGGCTTTAAAAGCATTTCCACTCACCAGCAAACCATAAAAACAAGCTAAAAAATCGATCTAAGCCGCCGGATCACCCAAAAATGCGTCTGATAATTCCAAATCCAAAACCCCTGCTTCTAACAATTACAAAACAGAGCATTAGAATTTATTTCAACCCAAAAACTTGCTGCAAAATAGAGACTCATCATCTAGCAACAATCAACCATAAAAAAATATCTAAAATAAGCCGAAAAATCGAATAATTCAACCCAAACGTTCTCCTGCCAAAACCCAGCAATATTAACATCATGAATACATCTAATAGAATCCAAAAACATTAACCCATCATCATATAACCACCAGCTACTGATTTCTCACAAATCCAAGCCAAAAACCTAAAAATGTCAATCTGAAACTTCATCAACTTAACCAAATTCAGGATTCATTTGATTAACCCATTATCTCAACATATTTCAACATCAAAAACATTGCCCACAACAATCTAAAACCCAGCAAAACCTGAACCACCAATGAAACTCACTAAACAACCATTTTAGCTTTATTTCTCACTTTTTCATAAACATATTTGTAAAACCTTTAATTTAAAACAATAAAAGAATCAATAACATGGGAATATCAATAAAGAACCTTACATTAGAGGATAAAAACGCAGCTCACCTCTAATGGTAGAGTTTTCCCTTGATTTTGAAGAAAAACTTAAGAAATCTAAGAGAAAACAATTGGGTTTTAGAAGAAAATCATAAGGAAAGATTTTGGTGATTAGAGATCAACTTAAAAAGAAGTTTACCTTCGAAAAATTTCTGCTAAAATGGTGTTTGGTTGAAGAGAAAGTGAAGAAAGCCTTTTGGAAATTTTAACGTCAAAAGTTGAAATGATATAAAACCCTTTTTAAAATATAAATCAAAACCCTTTTAAAATTACTTTTGGGAATAAAATAAATAAGGGAACATTCTGAAATTAGACTTGGCTAATTAGCTCCTTAAAGATTCAATGTTTTAATTCTTATACAAAACGGTCACTAAAACAGTTTTGAAAATTCACATTTTAGTCACTAGACCAAAATGTCATAATTTCGGACATCATTTTCCAAAATTGATTTCGCACACAACACACACACACACACACACACACACACACACACACACACACACATATATATATATATATATATATATATATATATATATAAGAATTTTAGAAATTATTTCCATATTTTTAAGAACACTCGAGGGCCGTTTTCCCTGAACTCGCCCCAAACTACACGAACTCTAAAAACAGATTTAGCCAACTCTAACACCATCATCAAAACTCCTAAGCCCAAAATCGGGGCGTTACACGAGACACCAAACAAGGTTCGTACACGAGAGTTATCCTCCACCGTTGCAACACCATAAACATTCCTCGATCGTTATAGTACTTGGATGGAGTTTTCGGTACAATCACAACCCCTCAACATCCACGACGACTTGTTTATAGTGCACTCAATCCTATTGTCGGCTAACTATATCCGATTTCATTTGCAAAACACTTTACACAACATCGCTTGCCAATATAATTCACTTTTAACACAAACTTCACCATTTTACAAAGCATCCACAATAAGTCATATTCCAAGCATTAAATCATGCTTCAAAAACCATGTATAAACACATGCATACAAGGATCACTTACCTAGTGCATCCTTAAACCATATGGCATCATCAACAACATATCATATACTCAAATCATGCTTTAAAACAATAGGTAAACACATTTAAAAACAAGTACATCCATTAGCTCATAATAGCACAATCCGAGGGAGAAAATCACTTTACTTACTTCCGAACTTAGTAAAGCGTTTCAAGCTTATACTAAGTTCCCAAAACCACTTTTAAGATGTTTCAAAGCTGGAAATCCCATTTCCACTAACCGACTTGCGAAACCTCAATTGGTGACGCGAAAATCAAGCGTCAGAAGCCCCCGGATCTTCACCGTTTGCTTCCAAAAGATCCTCCCTTGTTTACACCAAACAAGGACAGAGGATTAATGCATCTCAATGCATTAAAACCACCAGCAAACACTAAAATCCCGCAGCTCTGCCCAAAGGCACCAAAATACCTATCTAAAAACAACCAAAATCACCTTCAATTGATCACTAAACTCAACCGAGCCATCAACAAACACTTCCAACCCATTTTAACTATAAACCAACATCCAAAAACATCCTAATATCATCCTTATACCTCCAGCAACTTATATTTAACATTTCCAACCCAAAAACCCAAAACTAACAACCTAGACAATTAGAGATCTCAATGATTTTAGGATTATTATGATTAAAGCTCATTATTAACATCATTTAACATCCAAATCAACCTTAAAATCATTCTCAAAGCAATCAAACAGTGCCCAAAAAATCACATTTAATCTCATCGTTTAGCAAGATTTTGACATTTTCATCAAATCAACATTAAAACCTTAATTAAAAACATAAATCAAGAGTCAAATACTTTGGAATTTCATTAGAGTACCTTGATTAGAGGAGTAGCACAATGTTACCTCCAATCCTTGCTTTTCTTTCAATTGGCAAGTTTTCAACTCAAGAAGCTTTAAGAAATCTTTGCAAATCTTTGAGTAGAATCTTTGGAAAAGAGTTGTGAATCAAAAGAGAAAATGGATGAAAAGAATTCTGGAAATTGAGAGAAATGAGGGAATGTTTGGCGGAAGAGAAAAGGATAATAGAAAAGTTACATCAAAATTGATTTAACAAATTAACTACCTTATTTTAATAAAATCACCCTCATCCATTTAATTAAAGCATTAAAATCACATGACAATTAAAGAAAAAGGCTTAATTGCCATTAAGCTCCCTAAAGATTCTAAGAATTTGACTCTCCTTTAAAAATCACACTTTTTACAGAGTTTTAAATCTTTACAATTTGGCCACTGCCCAAAATGTACATGTTCCAAAATCCATTTTATAAAATTGATTTTACTAAACCCATCTATACCATTTTAGATGATTTTAGAAATTTTTACCATATTTTTACCTCATCCCGAACCATGATTTCCCTGAACCGTTCTTAAAGACTCAAATCTCCAAATCTAGGTTCGACTTGCCCAAACAGATGACTAAAACATCTAGGCCCAAAATCGAGGCGTTACAAAAATCAACCAAAATAGTGCCCAAACGAAAATCATGGAAAATCACCACATAAAGCCATTTTTAGCCAATTTCCTTTTATTTAACTATAAAACAAAGTTAATAAACATACTTAGAAGGCACAAGAGTTGGAAATTTCATTAAAGAACCTTGATTAGAAGAGTTAAACAAAATCTTACCTCTAACCTTGTCTTTTCTCCTCAAATGACAAGATTTTGATGAAATCTTCAAGTAAACTCAATGCTAATTGATACGAGAATCAAAAAACTCTTTAGCTATTCAGAAAGAATTAGGAAAGATGGAAAAATTCTCTGGTTTTTAGAAAAGAAATAGTGTTTGCCTGAAGGCTAAATGAGAGAAGTTAGTTATGTAAACTCTTCTCTTATTTTAATTAAAAATTCCATTTTAATTTGAAACCTTTTTTAAAATCTTTTTACTAAAATAATTAAAATGGTCAATTTGAGAGAAAAAGCCCACAAAAAGATATAAGCTCCCTAAAGATTCTAAGTCTTGTCGTCTTTTCATTTTAGTCCTTAAAATACAACTTTGAACTTTTTACAAAATGGTCACTTTCCAAAATCTCGACTTTCCAAAACCAATTTTCTAAAATTTATTTTACCAACCTTCTATATATATTTTTAAAATATTTTAGCAATTTTTCTCATAATTTTATCCCATCCCAGACTACGTGTTTCCTAAACTGCTTCAAAATGCTCAGATCTCTAATTCTAGGCTCGACTAACCCAAACCGATGCCTAAAATATCTAGGCCCAAAACTGGGACGTTACAATTCTCCCCCACTTATGAAATTTCGTCCCTGAAATTTTACCTGAAGGAAAAAGATGCAGAAACTGCTTCAACATGTCCGCCTTGCTTTCCCACGTGGACTCTTCAACTCCTCGATGACGCCACAACACCTTCACAAGTTCAACCGCCATACCATGAATAACCTTGCTACTAGAATCAACGATCCCCACTGGTTGCTCGTCATAAGATAAATTTGGATTCAACTCAATCTCCTCAACATGAATAACATGAGACAGATCTGATCTATACCTTCGTAACATTGAAACGTTAAATACATCATGAATCTTCTCCAATTTAGGAGGCAATCTCAACCGATATGCAACAGGACCAACACGCTCCACAACCTCATAAGGTCCCATAAACCTTGGACTAAGCTTACCCTTACGTCCAAATCTCATTACCTTCTTCCAAGGTGATACCTTCAAGAACACGCGATCTCCAACCGCAAACTCATTCTCCTTACGCTTTAAATTCGCGTAAGTCATTTGACGATCTGATGCAGTCTTCAACCGCTCACATATAAGCTTCACCTTCTCAGTCGTTCCCTTTAGCAAATTCGGAAAGGAAACCAACTTTTGCCCTGTCTCCGCCCAACAGAGAGGCATTCTACACTTCCTTTCATACAAAGCTTCATACGGAGCAATTTGTATGCTTTACTGGAAACTATTAATATAGCAAACTCCGATTGTCCATCCGTTTGAGAATGATACGAGGTATTGAAATTAAGCCTTGTACCCAATGCTTGGTGTAGCCACTCCCAAAACCTTATTGTAAACCTCAGATCCCTATCTGACACTATAGATTTAGGCACACCATGCAAACGCACAATCTCAGCAATATACATCTCCGCTAATTTATCCAACGTATACGTAGTATGCACAACCAAGAAATGCGCACACTTCATAAGAGGATCTACAATCACCCAAATGGAGTTCTTCTTTGATGGTGTCAAAGGCAAACCGAACACAAAATCTATCGTAATCATTTTTCATTTCCATTCCGATATCCTCAAAGGCTGCAACAAACCGGAATGAAATTGATGATCAGCTTTCACACGCTGATATACCATACACATGCTCACAAAATCAGCATCATCCTTTTTCAGCCCAACTGAATAGTACTCATCTTTCAAACTACGATTGTAACACCCTGGTTTTGGGCCTAGATGTTTTAGAGTTTGAATCGGACCGGTCTAGAACGGTTTGAATCTTTAAGGGAGATTTAGGGAACGCCTAGTTCGGGATGCTTTAAAAATATGGAAAAATACGTAAAAATTCTCATTTAATATATGAATGATTATGGTGAAAACAATTTTACAAAATAAGGTTTGAAAATACTACATTTCGGTGTAGTGACCAAATCACAATTTTTGCAAAGTTGAATAGTGACTGTTTTGTAAAGGATTGAAACTTTGAATCTTTAAGGAGCTAATTTTACCAAAATGTTTTTAATCAGATTTTCCCTTATTTAGGGTGATTTTAATAATGTTTTAATTAAAGGAAATAAAAGTAATTAAAAGGAAAAACTATCTTTGACTTCTCATAACTACCTTACGTCAATTTTCTCTCATTTAATTTTCTCTCAATTTCTTTTCAGCCAAACACCATTCCTTCATCAATTAGCCTCTGATTTTCATTCCTTTGATGAGATCTCACTCTCCTTTTGATTACCAATCTTTTCCTCATCAAATACTCTTGTTTTCACTTTGGATTTTTAGGAAAACTTGCCCAAATCAAGGAGAAATCAGCCATTAGAGGTAAGCTTCGTCCTTCTCCTCTAATGATCAATTATTTACTGAAATTCCCAAGTTATCAATCCTTTGTTAATGATTTTTGAGTTGCTTTAATGTTAGAAACATGAAATTGTGGTAAAACTCAAGAATCTTGGAGGGATCTTGATGATTTTCGTGGTTCTTGGTTGGGCTCTGTTTTGAGGTTGTTTTCTAATGTATTTTGGATGGTGATTGATGTTATAAATGAGGCTTAATCAAACAAATCCTGAATAGGTTTGGATTCCTATGTTTTGCATGCTATAATGGTGGTTTTTGGGGTGGTTTTGTTGTTCTGTTATAGCTGGAGGTATAAAGATGAGTTTATGGTGTTTTTTGATGTTAATTGATGTTTAGAAAAGGTTAGAATTGATTGATCTTGGCTGGGCTTTGTTTGGTAAATGTTTGGTGATGTTTTCGGTTGTTTCGGATAGCCAAAATGGTTGTTGTGAGGGGAGCAACGGGTTAGAATGAATGGCTGGTGATTTTAATGCATGGTGATGCATTAATCCTCTGCTCTTATGTGTTAAATACATGGGAGAGTGATCTAGAAACACTCGAGGTAGCGTTGGAGGTTTCATACGCTAGGTTGGATCGTCGGCTATCATATTGTTGCGTATCGGTGAGTGAAAACGTGTTTTCCAGCTTTGGAATGATTTTGAAAAGAGGTTTGAGAACTTAAATCTAGGCTTGAAACGCCGGTTTAAGTTCAGGAGTAAGTGAAGTAGATTTCTCTCTCGATTTGTGCTTTTATTGTTTTGAAAAATATCAAAATGGATTTTAATGTGATTGATTTGGCAATATTGTTTAATTTGCTGTTTGAGCATGGTTTTAAGCATGAGAGTTGGTTATCAAACTTGGTTTGGTGAAGGAAGCATGAAACTATTGTTCCTTGAGAGTATGTGTTGTTAATTTGTGTTTTAAAGGCATAGTTTCGCATTTTGGCCTTGATTGTGTTACATGCTTTAAAAACAGTGAGTGTGCTAATGATTTTAACATGACATATTGGCATTGATGATGAGAAGATTACCGAATATAATTGGTCGACCAATAGGATGTAGAGTGCACTATAAACTAAAATTTGTACTTGGTCTTGGGATTCGTTCCAAAGAGAGAGACCGATGAGGGGCATTCCATCGGAGTAGGACTTGGTGAAACACCCAAGCTTTATGGCATTGAATGGTACCTCCATGAGAAACCGATGATGGGCATTCCATCGGAGTAGGACTTGGTGAAAGACCCAAGCTTTATGGCATTAGATGTTATCGCCATGAGAACCGATGATGGGCATTCCATCGGAATAGGACTTGATGAAATACTCAAGCTTTGTGGCGAAGGTAAATACTGCCATGAGATTTCGGTGGCGAGTTCCTACCAGGGTAGGACTTGACTTCGAGTCAAGTTGTCCGCATATCCGTGTAAAATAGAATATGAAAATGCCAATATATGAGAATGAAGTGTGTATCATATTTACAAATACTTGAAATGTTTTATGCTATGAGAAATGCATATGAGATACTGAGTTTATGAAATGCTTTTGTGTATCAAGCATGTGCGGCCTTGCCATGAGAATTGCATAGGTTGTATGCATGAGATAGCTAGATGGTACATGTCGTTTTCAAGTGGAGATTTACTTATGCAAATGAGGTTTTGAGTTTTTGAGATGCTTTTGAGTAACAAGCATGTGTGGCTTTGCCATGAGTTTTACATTAGTTGAATGCATGAGTTAGATAGATGGTACATATGGTTTTGAAAAGGTTTTCAAGCATGTGAAAGAAAGAGTGTGAATTGGAATTGGTTTCCAAGTGAATTGGTTTAAGCTTTGCATGAAGAGTTTATGTATGAGAAGGTTTAAATGGAAGTAATTGCAAGAATGTTGTTTGAGATTGAGTTGCTTATTGCATTTGAGTTTAATGTTGATTTATATGTCGAGTAATGCATGATTTAAGGCAATGATGTTTTAAATGAAGTTTTCAACAATACTTTGGTTTTTAGAGGTGTGTTTGTAAATAAAGAGTATTTTACGGTTTTGCTGCATTGATGGTGTTTTGGTTTTGAGCATTCCTCACTAAGCATTATGTGCTTACGCTCTTTTTTGTCCATCAATGCAAATAGTTGAATTTGAGACAGCAAGAAGCAAGGGATTCAAGAAGAGCTCCACTTGAGAAGTATGTTTTGTTATAGCTATAGTTAATAAAGGCAATGGGGGGAATCCTTAACTTGTTGTGAGATGAGATTGTGTACCATGAGCAAGTCCGGTTTATGGATTGATTCTTGTAGATGGCCAATATGTAATGTTTGGATCCCCATTTTGTATCTTAGTGTTGCTATGCTTTATGGTTGAAAGTATGTTCTTTAGAATTGTATGAGATAATTGAGTTGATGTGCTTAATGCTTGCAGTGTGTCCAGCTTTTGATGTAATATGATATATTTGATGCTTTAACATGTTGTGAATATGTTTTGGTTTAGTTGGGGCATGTTCGAATGTGTTTGATTATGAAAAGAGGTCAAAAACCAGAAAAATGGGTTGCTGCAGGGCAGGGTGTATCGAAACACCCGTGTCTGTTTCAAAACAGGGGCATGGGATGGCCATAGCGTTTCAGAACGAGCATTAGTGTTTCGGAACACTTTGGCTACTGGAGAGGGATGTTCCGATACTGGTCTCGGAACGCACCCGAGTTCCGAAACGGTCAGCACCGTTTCAATAGGGGTGTTTCGGTACGAAGGTCAGCGTTCCGGAACGGTTGACCGTTGGTCTGTGCATTTGAATTGTTTCAAGTTTTCAAGTCTTACATTTTAGTCATGAATGTTTTGCTTGCAATTGCTTAAGCTTGGAATGTCCTTTTAAGCTGAAATTTGACAGAGAGGTATTTGATATGACTAATTCCTTATTGGTAAGCTTAAAATCTGCAAAGTCCTTATATTTTATAAAATTTACATTTTGGTCCCTAAAAGTTTATGTCTTGCAATTGAGTCCTTAAATGTTTTTCGATCGCTGTGCTCTTCTCTCCCATGAATCTTGAGAATTCACATAGGCTTAATGCCCATCTAGCAAGGTTAAAAAAAGGGTTGTTAATCAAGGTTGACTTTCAGGTTGACTTTGGTTTTCCCCGTGTAATCTTTGTAGTTCGGGTCTAGCGTCTAGGTCGGGCTAAGGGGGTTACATTTGTTGGTATCAGAGCTAGGTTTGCGAACACTTGGGGAGATAGTAAGTTTGTGGTAAGTGTTATCGTAAGTTTTGGATGTCTGTCTTGGTGTGTGGTTGAAAGACGGTTGGAAATATGCTTTTGAGTGATATGTTGATGTTTGTATTATGTTTAATTGTTATGAATCATATGTGGGTTAATGTGAACATGTATTGATGATATGATGGTGCTGTGAGCTGATTTTGATTAATGAAACTATGATGAGTGTGATATGTTGCTATTATTCTGTTGATGGTGAATGTTGCTTGATGAGAGCATGATTGAAGTTTTGCTGATTGATATGCCCGTTGTTTGTGATATCAATGTTTTATTGATTATTATGACATATAGAAGGGGAAAATTCGAGATACTCATTGCCTTATTATAATAGCAAATGTGTTAACTTGGAGTTGGAGTCTTGATTCCTTGCTTGAAGCTGGCCTGGTTGTTTGTTTGTTTTGTTATCATTGCCTTGTTAATAATAACACAATGGAATCGATGAGAGAATTGCAATCGGGTACGATTGTTGCTGCTTTAGAGCAGGTTGTTGGGAGGTGGAATTCACTATCTGGTGAGAGTGTATCGTTTCAGTCGTTAGTGCTTGGAGTTGAGGTGGTAGGGTCTGTGTATGTGCCAGCTGTGGGACATGCGAGTTTTTCAAAGCATCGTCTACATGATTTGAGAGCTGTTGAGTATCATGGTTTGACGCCTGAGGCGTTCGAGGCTTGGTTAGCCAATATAATTACGATTCTGGATCGGGAAGGGTTTGACAACGCCTGAAAGCTGGGAAGTGTTGTCTTGCTAATGTTGGAGGATGCTTGTGCTAGGTGGACATCTGTGTCAGTGGCAACGAATATCTGTGATATAGATTGGGAATTCTTTTTATCTGCCTTTAATAAGAGATACCTTGGAGATAAGTTTTCAGGGGTTAAACAACGTGAAGGTGTGGTTTCCGGTTATGGTGGTGACAAAAATTCAAGCAAAAGAGCTGTGAGTTCTAGCCTCGAGAGTGGGCAACGTAAGAGACTCCGTGACAGGAGGTTTTGCCTGAATCAAAGTTTAGGTGGTAGTGCTGATGGGGATCAAGTGCAACATGACCTAGGAGTGGTAGCTCGGTTGCCGAAGTGCGACCGTTGTAGAAGGCATCATGTTGGGGTTTGTTGGGGAGTTGGAGCCTGTTGGAACTGTAGCTCAAAGGAACATGTGAAGCGGAATTGTCCTCAAGTAGTGAAACCAGCTTCAGTGTATACAAAAGGGTTTTAGTTGGGTCGTGAGCGCGGTCGAGACAGAGTTCGGAGGTGGCAAGAAAGGCAAAGAGGTGCGAGGTGTATGGAGATTGGATCTTGTTGGAATTGTGGGTATGTTGGACATTTGAGGCGAGATTGTCCAGAGTTAGCTCGGGGTGGTCAAGGTGGAATGTTTGTTGAAGCTCCTCGCAAGTGTGAGTATGGTCAGGGTTCTTTACAGCAGGGAGACGGTGATGATCCTAAGGTGTTGGTTGGTGCTGCGGTGGTGTGGCCAGAGAATAGTGGTTCTGCGGGGAAGGGAGCTTGTCTGTTGAAGCTTCGGGGCAATGAGGTGATTACAGGTATCTTTGCTAAGTAAACTTTGCCCTAGTTATCTTTGTTTGGTTCTGGTTTTTGAATTTTCTTGTGTAGTGGGTAAGGTCTTATAGCTAGCAAGTTTGGGTAGTAACTAGTGTTGTTTTTGAAGACAACTTTAGTGCGAGAGTGTAATAGTTGGAGTAATTTGTTGTTGGAAAATTGTTAGAATGGTAGGGTTGGAAAAGTTGGAAGTGGGGTAAGAGGTTGTTCTTAGGCGGATTCTGAAGATGTTATTGGTAAGTGTGAACCGACATACATGCACAGTTAAAACCATTTGTTTATATTATATATATATATATATATATATATATATATATATATATATATATATATATGTTGGCACATGCATACATAAGACATGACATTAGAGGTTTTGCATACATGTAGACAGGCATTGATAGGGCATGTAGGTGACCATGCATACAAATGTTCACACTTGCGAATAGCTAATTGGGTCCGATAGTGTCGTGGTAGGATTAGGGTAGTTTGTGGGTTTAAAGTGTTGTTTTGGTGTTAGCTGAATGCTAGAAGTGATGGTAGGAAGTAAACAAGTTGCCGGTAGTAATGAGTGTGATCTAGCCTGTTTAGCGAGAGGAAAGGTGTTTTAATGGTTTTAGTGTTATGGTGGTAAGGAGGTGATTGTTTAGGGTTAGAATCGGTCGGGGTGGTTGAGAATGATAGATAGGTGAAGTAGTTTCTCTGTGTTGGATGGTTGTTGTAGGCTAGCAGATGTGTTTCCGAAGTGTTGAGGTATCTTTGCTTGGTGGTTGCAGTAAAATGATTGTTCTATGTAGGTGAAAGTTCGGTAGTAACCTTAGGGTAGTTAGAAGGAGGTTCTGACGAGAGTTTTGGATGAGGTTTGGCTTGGGATGAGTAGAGGTTTCATGGTCCTAGTATGTTTGTATGTGGATGGAATGAGTGGCATCCAGATAAGATTAATATCATGGTCAAAGCTTGAAGGGAAAAGGTAATGTAATTTCAAAGGCGATTGTTGGGGATAAGGTTAAGGTCTCGTGACGTGGATTTCGGATGTTGTGTGGGCAGTTTTGATGAGTTGTTAAGGCAGTTGATGGTAGCGGATGTGGAGGAATGTTGTCAATGCGTAGGGGAACGTGAGTAAGCAGTTGTTGCTTAAGAAATTTTTGCTTATCATGGTTATCTTCGAGCAGAAGTTGAGATGTTTGAGGTTTTTGGAAGTGGAGTAGGTTGAATGGGTTGGTGTCACCGTATGGGTGTTTTGTTGAAAGAGTTATGAGGTAAGGCAGAGTATGTTGCAAAGGTTTGAGAGTTCCTCGGGTTGTTAGAGTTCTTGCACAGTTCGAAAGTGTGGAAAGCTAAGCTAAGATTGGTAATCGTGTGTTCTGGAAATCTTGCACCGTGAGTAGTGGTGTTGAAGTTGGGTGTGGAGTAAGTTTGGGTTGAAGATGTGTTTTGGGTTCAGAATGTTTCCGTGATGGTTAAGACTCTTGTGTTTATGTCGTGTGTTGCTTTGGGAGGTTTGGTATCGCGCTCTCTTCACAAGTTGAAATTTCGAGGACAAAATTTCCTAATGGGGGGAGAGTTGTAACGCCCCGATTTTGGTCTTGGAAATTTAGAGGTTGAATCGGACCGGTCGAGAATGGTTCGAATCTTAAAATGGAGATTTAAGGAACACCTAGTTCGGGATGCTTTAAAAATAAGGAAAAATACTTAAAAATCCTTATTTAATATATAAATGATTATGATGAAATATATTTTACAAAATAAGGTTTGGAAATACTACATCTCGGTGTAGTGACTAAATCGCGGTTTTTGCAAAAGTTGAATAGTGACTGTTTTGTAAAGGATTGAAACTTTGAATCTTTAAGGATCTAATATTACCAAAATGTTTTTAATCAGACTTCTTCCTAATTTGGGTGATTTAATTAATGTTTTAATTAAAGGGAAACAAAGATTTATTAAAAGGAAACTACCTTTGACTTTTCATAATAACTTTACGTCAATTTTCTCTCATCCTATTTTCTCTCAAATTCTTTTCATCCAAACACTCTTTCTCCATCAATTGGATACTGATTTTCATTCCTTTTGATTGGATTCCAATTCTTTTTTGATTCCTAATCTTCACCACACCAAAACCTCTTGATTTTTACATTGGATTTTCAAGAAAACTTGCCCAAATCAAGGGGAAATCAACCATTAGAGGTAAGCTTCATCCTTCTCCTCTAATGATCAGTTCTTTACTGAAATTCCCAAGTTATCAATCCTTTGTTAATGATTTTTTTAGTTGCTTTAACGTTAGAAACATGAAATTGTGCTAAAACTCAAGATTCTTGGAGAGATGTTGATGATTTTTGTGGTTCTTGGTTAGGCTCTGTTTTGAGATTGTTTTCTAATGTATTTTGGATGGTAATTGATGTTATAAATGAGGTTTAATCAAACAAATCCCGAATAGGTTTGGATTCCTAAGTTTTGCATGCTATAATGGTGGTTTTTGGGGTGGTTTTGATGTTCTGTTGTTGCTGGAGGTATAAGGACATGTTTATGTTGCTTTTTGATTTTAATTGATGTTTAGAAATGATTAGAAGTAATAGATCTTGGCTGGGCTTTGTTTTGGAAGAGTTTGGAGATGGTTTCGGTTGTGTTTGGTAGCCGGAATGAGGTTCTTGAGTAGAGCAGCGAGTTTAGGTTGTATGACTGGTGATTTTAATGTATGGTGTTGCATTAATCCTCTGCTCTTATGTGTTAAAAACAGGGGAGTGTTATCCGGAAGCGATTGAGGTAGCGTTGGAGGTTTCAGACGCTTGGTTGGCTCGTCGGCTAGCATTGTGTTGTGTATCAGTGAGTGAGAACGTGTTTTCCAGCTTTGGAATGATTTTGAAAAGAGGTTTGGGAACTTAAATCTAGGCTTGAAACGCCGATTTATGTTCGGAAGTAAGTGGAGTAGATTTCTCTTTCGATTTGTGCTATTATTGTTTTGAAAAATATCAAAATGGATTTTGATGTGATTGATTTGGAAATACGGTTTAATGTGTTGCGTGAGCATGGTTTTTAAGCATGTGAGTTGGTTATCAAACTTGGTTTGATGAAGGAAGCATGAAATTTATATTCCTTGAGAGTATGTGTTGTTAATTTGTGTCTTAAAGACAATGTTTAGCATTTTGGCCTTGAAGGTGTTGCATGCTTTAAAAAAGCGAGTGTGTTGATGATTTTAACATGATATATTGGCATAGATGATGTGAAGATTACCAGATATATTGATCGATCAATAGGATGTAGAGAGCACTATAAACTAAAATTTGTGCGTGCTCTTGGGACTCGTCCCAAAGAGAGAGACCGATGATGGGCATTCCATCTGTAACCCCCTTAGCCCGGCCTAGACGGTTGACCCGAACTATGAAGATTACACGGGGAAAACCAAAGTCAACCCGAAAGTCAGCCTTGATTAACGACCCTTTTTTTCTTTTTTCTTGTCTAGATGCACATTAAACATAAGCGTACTCTTGGGAAACACATACTTGAATAGCACAGCGATCGGATTTCATTAAGGGACTCAATTGCACAGATTACAATAATAGGGACCAAAATGTAAATTCTGGAAATTAAAGGGACTTAACTGATTTTTAAGTTACCAAAATGAAATTAATCATATTACATGCTTCCCTGTCAAATTTCACTTCAAACGAACATCTCAAACTCAAGCAATTACAAAAACAATATTAAGGACTAAAACGTAAAACTTGCAAACCAACGGTCGTCTGTTTCGGAACGGGGGTTGACCGATCCGAAACGCGGGTTCGTTTCGAGACCTATATCGAAACAGGGCTTGGCAGTGGCAAAAGCGTTTCGGAACGACCTCTACCCGTTTCGATACACGAAGGCCATTACATGCTCCCGTTTCGAAACGCTAGTGCCCGTTCCGATACGGATTGCCTAGAAAGTGCAGAATTTGCTGGTTTAATACACATTTATCCACTCAAACATGTTCTAGTGACCTCCTAATCATGCCAACAAGTCATCATACATATAAGGTACATATTTGCATCATCAAAACACATTCATGGCATCAATTAGGAAAATCCACAAGTCTATAGGCATGCAACCTAATATTCAAAGCCAGCCAATCATCAAATCATCAAATCAAACACCAAAATGGCCATTTACAAGTCCAAAACCTCAAAGGCTTCATGCCACACTTAGGGAGTCCAAAACATCTCCCAAAAACACAACCCAGGTTCCCATTGCCAAAATATCAAAAACTAATAGTGTTGTGAAAACATCACCATACATGAGCTTAGCTTTCCCTTGGATTCTTAGCCTCCTTGCTGCCCTCAAAACACTTCAATTCTCTGCATTATTGGTTCAAGAAAGAGAGCGTAAGCACATTTGCTTTGTGAGGCATGCTCTAAAGAAACAACACAATAATGCATTTCATAAACACCTTTCATAAGGCCTTTAAACTCATAAACATCATTTCTCATGCAACAATGCATAAACAACAAGCATCTCATGCTTCATTAACATCAACATGTCATATTGGCTTCCAAGTGATAAACCATAACCATTTTCAACATAAAACACAATCGGATAGGCGGATTACAAGCGTTGTCCCATACGCTTCATACACACTACCGAACACACAAGGTGGAGTTTACCGGTACAATCACAACCCCTTAACACCTGTGATGGAGTTTAACGGTACAATCACAACCCCCTCCACATCACTCATCGGTAGTTGTATAACATCACTAACGAGAACACGGGACACACAACACAAGATCCTCACATGGCCATTTAACCACCATTATGATCTTAAACATCTCGTTAGTGTACTTGGATGGAGTTTGCGGTACTATTACAACCCCTCAAAATCCAAGGCGACTTTATTCACGGTGCACCCAATCCTATAGCGGGCTAACTATATCCGATTCAAGTACTTTAAAACCATTACATCACTTGCCAATATACATCATTTATCAACAACAATCCACTGTTTTAAAGCATTAATCAAAGCCATTAAACCATCATGCATCACAATGCATCAAACCACATTTATCCATAACAAACCAAGGATCTCTTACCTTGAGCATCCTTCAACACATGGCTTTCAAAACCAGCATTAGTCATGCTAAAACATGCTTTCAAAACAGAATTTAAACATGCAAATTAAATACATTGCATCCAACCATTTCATGGTTCATCCAAGAGAAAGAGTTTTCCCGAAAACTTACTCTTGAGCTTAGTTAAGTTGCTTAGACTTAAACTAAGCTCCCAAACCTCCAAACATTCATTACAAAGCTGGAAATCCCAACTTCACTCACCAATTCCGTTTTGCAAACTTGCCGAAACGCTGATCAAGCCTCCGGATCAACACCACAAGGATCCGAAGATGTCTCCCATGTTTTAAACACATCAAAGCAGAGGATTAATGCATCATCATGCATTAGAATCTTCAGCCATTACACCTAAACTCACTGCTCTCACCAAATCTAACATTTCGGGTACCAAACACAACCGAAATCACTTCCAAACACTTCCACAACATTACCCAGCCAAGATCCATCACTTCTAAACATTCATAAACATCAACTAACATCCAAAAAGAACCTAAACTCGTCCATATACCTCCAGCTATAACAGAACACCAAGATCACCCCGAAAACCACCATTTTCATAAGCAAAAACTTAGGAAATTCAACTTATTCGGGATTGCATTGATTAAACCTCAATTACACATCATTAAACATCCAAAATACATTAAAAAGCCATCTCAAAACAGAGCCCAAACAATCACCACGAAATTCTTCAAGATTTAATCCAAATCTTCAATTTTAAGCCAAAATCAAGATCACAACATTAAAACCTTTCATAAAACTTAATTTAAGGATTGAGAACTTGGGAATTTCAGTAAAGAACTGAGTATTTAGAGGAGAAGAACATCCTTACCTCTAAATGTAGATTTCTCCTTGATTAGAGCCAAAATCCTTGAAAATTCAATAAGCAAATCAAGAGGTTTTGATGTAGAAAGGATTAGGAATCAATTGATGATTGAAACCTCATCATTTAGTGTGAAAATCAAATGAAATGTTGCTGTGGAAATGTGTTTGGCTGAGGGAATTTTGAGAGAAAATGAGATGAGAAAGTTTTTAAGAAAGTTAGTTATGAAAAGCTAAAATATGGTTTCCCTCTTTTCCTTTAATTAATTAAACATTAAATGAATCATTAAAATTAAGAAAAATCTGGAGAAATCCTTCATTGGGTAACTTAGCTCCTTAAAGATTCAAAGTTTCAATCTTTACAAAACAGTCACCACTGAACTTTTCAAAAATTACATTTTAGTCACTATTTCGAAATGTCACACTTCCAAACCTCATTTTGTAAAATTGATTTCACCACTCTCTTATATATATTAAAAGAGGGTTTTTAGATATTTTCCCATATTTTTATCGCATCCCTAACTAGGCTTTCCCTAAAACCACCTTTTATATTCAACTAGAAAATCAAATCGGTCCGGTTCAGACCCTAAACTTCCAAGCCCAAAATTGGGGTGTTACAACTCTCCCCCCTTAAGAAATTTCGTCCTCGAAATTTACTTGGAGGAAAAAGATACGGAAACTGCTTCTTCATGTCATCCTTCCGTTCCCACGTGGCTTCCTCAACACCACGATGCTTCCACAACACCTTTACCAACTTAATGGTCTTGCCCCGAAGAACTTTACTGTCTGAATCCAGAATTTCCACCGGCTTCTCATCATAGGTCAAATCTAGATTCAACTCCACTTCCTCCACAGGCATAACATGCGAAGGATCCGATCTATACCTCATAAGCATAGAGACATGAAACACATCATGAATCTTTTCCAACTCTTGCGGCAACCTCAACCTGTACGCAACAGGACCCACACGCTCAATCACCTCGTATGGTCCAATGTACCTAGGGCTAAACTCACCCTTTCGGCCAAACCTCATCACCTTTTCCAAGGCGAAACTTTCAAAAACACACGGTCACCTACCGCATACTCAATCTCCTTACGCTTCAAATCCGCATAAGACTTCTATCGATCAGAAACTGCCTTCAAACGCTCACAAATGAGCTTCACCTTCTCGGTGGTCCCTTTCAACAAAGCTGGCATTGAAACCAACTTCTGACCTGTTTCAGCCCAACAAAGAGGAGTTCTGCACTTCCTCCCCTACAAGGCTTCATAAGGTGCCATTTGAATACTCGCCTGGTAGCTATTGTTATAAGCAAACTCCACCAAAGGCAAATATTTCTCCCAAGAGCCTTGAAACTCAATCACACAGCACCTCAACATATCCTCCAGCACTTGGATAACACGTTCAGACTGTCCATCCGACTGTGGATGATAAGAAGTACTGAAATTCAACTGTGTACCCAAAGCTTGATGCAAACATTCCTAGAAACGCGATGTAAACCTTGGATCCCTATCCGACACTATAGACTTTGGCACACCATGCAGCCGCACAATCTCAGCAATGTACAACTCTGCAAGCTTATCAAAAGTATACGTAGTATGCACAGGCAAGAAATACGCACACTTCGTCAGGCGATCCACAATCACCCACACCGAATTCTTCTTCGATGGCGACAAAGGCAACCCAGACACAAAGTCCATGGTAATCCTTTCCCACTTCCACTCAAGAATCCTCAACGAATGCAACAACCCAGAAGGAAACTGATGCTCAGCCTTAACTCGCTGACAAACCATGAATTTCTCACATACTCAGCAACATCCTTCTTCAAACCCACCCAATAGTACTCATCTCTAAGATCATGATACATCTTAGTACTACCAGGGTGTATAGCAAAAGGATTGCTATGAGCCTCAGTCAGAATAGCACGCCTCAACTCACCATCATTGGGCACTACTATCCGACTCCCAAAACATAAAACTCCATCATCATTAAAGTAGAAATCTGATGGTCTATCCTCAGCAATATCCTGAACATGTGGCACCAAGGAATCATCCAACAACTGCTTATCCTTAATCAACTAAACCAAGGATGGTTTCACTTGCAACTCAGCCACAAGACCGCCATCCCGCGAAATGCTCAAACTGGCAAACATATACCTCAACTCCACTGCCACTTTCCTACTCAAGGCATCCGCTACAACATTAGCTTTGCCCGGATGGTACTCGATCGTTAGATCGTAATCCTTAAGCAACTCCACCCGACGTCGTTGCCTAAGATTCAACTCCTTCTGAGAAATCAGATTTTCAAACTCTAGTGATCCGTGTACACCGTACACTTCTCACCATACAGGTCATGTCTCCAAATTTTCAAAGCAAAAACCACCGCAGCTAACTCAATGTCATGCGTAGGATAATGGCGCTCATGCACCTTCAACTGATGCGATGCACAAGCCACCACCTTACCCTCTTGCATCAACACACACCCCAACCCAACATAGGATGCGTCACTATACACCACAAACTCTTTCCCTAATTCAGACTGAACCAAGATAGGAGCTTGCGTCAAAGCTGCCTTCAACTTCTCAAAATCCTGCTGTCTCGCTTCCGTCTACTCATACTTGACATCCTTCTGTAATAACTTCGTCAAAGGTGAAGCAATCTTCGAAAATCCATCCACGAACCTCCGATAGTATCCTGCCAAACCAAGGAAACTACGGACTTCATGAACAGACTTAGGAGGCTTCCAATTCATCACCGCCTCAATCTTCTGAGGATCAACACGAATCCCCTCAGCAGAAACTACATGTCCAAGGAACACAACTTCTCTAAGCCAGAACTCACACTTGCTTAGCTTAGCATAAAGTTGATTTTCCAACAAAGCCTGCAACACAATCCTCAAATGCCCTTCATGCTCCTCCTCAGTACGAGAGTACACAAGGATATCATCAATGAACATCACAACAAACTTTTCCAAGTACTCATTTAACACTCTATTCATCATGTCCATAAAAGCCGCAGGAGCATTCGTCAAACCAAACGGCATCACAAGGAACTCATAATGCCCATACCTCGTTCTGAAGGCTGTCTTTGGCACATCCACATCCTTCACCTTCAACTGGTAATAACCTGACCTTAAGTCAATCTTAGAGAACACAACTGCTCCCCGAAATTGATCAAAAAGATCATGAATCCTCGGCAATGGATACTGATTCTTGATAGTCAACTTGTTCAGCTGACGGTAATCGATGCACATTCTCATAGTGCCATCCTTTTTCTTCACAAACAAGACCGGTGCACCCCAAGGTGACACACTCGGCCGAATGAAACCACGATCAAGCAACTCCTGAAGTTGTGTCTTTAGCTCCTTCAACTCCTTCGGTGCCATTCGATACGGAGTAATGGACACTGGAGTTGTATTTTCATACAGCACAATTCCAAACTCCACCTCTCGGTTAGGAGGCAAGCCAGGTAACTCCTCCGGAAACACACCAGGAAACTCTCGCACAGTCCTGATATCCTGAACTCGCAACTCCTTAGAGCTAGGATTCATCACAAAGGCTAGGTAGGCCTCACAACCTTGCCTCAGCATTCGGCTCGCTTCCAATGTAGACACCACATTGGCAAGAAACTTCACATTCTCACCAACCACCACTACCTCATAATCATCCGCAAGCTTCAACGAAACTCGCTTCTTTTCAAATCCACCACAGCTCGATGTTCAACAAGCCAATCCATACCAAGGATTACATCAAAAACATAGAATGGCAATTCCATGAGATCAACATGAAAAACATGATCCTGCACAACCAAGGGACATCTTCTATACAACTTCCGTGTCACAACAGTTTCACGAAAGGAACTAGCTACACGCATACCAACATCCAAAGACTCAACAGGCAAACCAAGCAATTGAGCATGTTCACGCAATATGTATGAGTGTGTGGATCCAGAATCAATCAAGGAAAGTAATGACAAGGATTGCAAAGTGAAGGTACCTGCGATCACATCCGTGTCATTCCTCCCCTCTTGCTGCGCATACACTCGAGCCTGACCACCACCCTCAGGTTGGACAGCCACCACATGCGCCACATTCCTTCCGCCATCATCTCTGCGCTGGAAGTTACAACGGCCGCGCCCACGACCTCTCTGTGGTGCAACAACTCCAGGAGCACGTGCCTGACCACCACCGGCCAACAGAGGACACTTCCTCTTCATGTGGTCTGCTCTCGCCCTGTCTCCCCGAACAGGCGCACCATGCCCTCCATTACCACGCCTAGTAGAAGACTGATATCTCCTATCTCGTCCTCTCTTGTTCCGTCCACCACCGGAACTATACTCAGCAGCTCTCTTGCCCGAGCCAGAACCATCACTCCTGGAAGACAAACCCAGGTTCTGCTCAATATCCTTCGCCCTACTAACCAGCACATCAAAATCCGTGTACTTAGCTGCAAGCATAAAGGTCTTTACATCCGACACCAAACCATATCGGAAACGCTCACACCTCTCCCGCTCATCAGGGATAAGCTCAGGTGCATATTGACTGTGACAAACAAACTGAATCTCGTACTCAGCCACCATCATGCTCCCTTGCGTAAGAGACGTTAACTCTCTTTTCTTTTCATCCAGGTATCGCACACCTAGATACTTTCGCTTGAACGCGTTCAGGAAGAACGTCCAAGTCACATCAGCTTCCTCCATTCCGGAGACAGTGGTCGTCCACCAGGTATACGCATCATCATGTAACAGCGATACCACACATCCTAACTTCTGCACATCATTGCAGTTCATCTGTACCAATATCCTCTTGGTACTTTCCAACCAAGATTCAGAACCTTCAGCAGACAAACCTCTGAACTCAGTCCCTCCCAGACTGTGCAAACGTTCCAAAGGTAATCTAGCATTAGCATCACCCTGATGCCCAGCTCCATGAGCTCCAGCTACTACCGCCTAAAAGGCTCCAGCAATAGCCTGTATCAAAATAGTCATGTCAGGAGCAGCTTGCCCCTGCCCAGCTTCAGGTCCAGCGACCCTAGCTCCAGCACCAACACCAGCCCCATCACCTCCAGCACCACCACCACCGGGCGGTCCACCACCAGGAGGAGGAGGTAAATCCACAACATTATCAACATTCTCTTTATTCTCGTTCTGAGCCATCGCTCGCATATTAACTCTGGTCTCTTTACGAGGTCCTATTCACTAAAACAATGCACTAACACAAATGCAATAAACATAATTAGGCTCAACAAGGTAAGTAATCCAAGCACTCAAGCTCATTTTTCAAAAACAATTTATTTCATTAGTTTTGATATGGCAATGGGTAACTCTAACATGCTTCAACATAGTATAACATCACAATTGCAACATACTTTACAATTAACTCATCAAACTTTCATTCAAAAAGACATATCATGCTATCACACATACATCACCCACATAACCATTCCTGTTTACTCGAGAACTCAGCTCTGATACCACCAAATGTAACCCCCTTAGCCCGGCCTAGACGGTTGACCCGAACTATGAAGATTACACGGGGAAAACCAAAGTCAACCCGAAAGTCAACCTTGATTAACGACCTTTTTTTTCTTTTTTCTTGTCTAGATGCACATTAAACCTAAGCGTACTCTTGGGAAACACATACTTGAAAAGCACACCGATCGGATTTCATTAAGGGACTCAATTGCATAAATTACAATAATAGGGACCAAAATGTAAATTCTGGAAATTAAAGGAACTTAACCGATTTTTAAGTTACAAAAATGAAATTAATTATATTACATGCTTCCCTGTCAAATTTCACTTCAAACAGACAACTCAAACTCAAGCAATTGCAAAAACAATATTCAGGACTAAAACGTAAAACTTGCAAACCACAAAACCATTCAATCCGGTGCCCAACGGTCGTCTGTTTTGGAATGGGGGTTGACCGTTCCGAAACGTGGGTTCATTTAGAGACATGTATCGAAACAGGGCTTGGCAGTGGCAAAAGCGTTTCAGAACGACCTCTACCCGTTTCGATACACGAAGGCCATTACAGACCCCGTTTCGAAACGCTAGTGCCTGTTCCGATACGGATTGCCCAAAAAGTGAAGAATTTGCTGGTTTAACACACATTTATCCACTCAAACATGTTCTAGTGACCTCCTAATCATGCCAACAAGTCATCATACATATATGGTACATATTTGTATCATCAAAACACATTCATGGCATCAATTAGGAAAATCCACAAGTCTATAAGCATGCAACCTAATATTCAAAACCAACCAATCATCAAATCAAACACCAAAATGGCCATTTACAAGTCCAAAACCTCAATGGCTTCATGCCACATAGGGAGTCCAAAACATCTCCCAAAAACACAACCCAGGTTCCCATTGCCAAAATATCAAAAACTAATAGTGTTGTGAAAACATCACCATACATGAGCTTAGCTTTCCCTTGGATTCTTAGCCTCCTTGCTGCCCTCAAAACACTTCAATTATCTGCATTATTGGTTCAAGAAAGAGAGCGTAAGCACATTTGCTTAGTGAGGCATGCTCTAAAGAAACAACACAATAATGCATTTTATAAACACCTTCCATAAGGCCTTTAAACTCATAAACATCATTTCTCATGCAACAATGCATACACAACAAGCATCTCATGCTTCATTAACATCAACATGTCATATTGGCTTCCAAGTGATAAACCATAACCATTTTCAACATAAAACACAATCGGATACGCGGATTACAAGCGTTGTCCCATACGCTTCACACACACTACCGAACACACAAGGTGGAGTTTACCAGTACAATCACAACCCCTTAACACCCGTGATGGAGTTTAACGGTACAATCACAACCCCCTCCACATCACTCATCGGTAGTTGTATAACATCACTAACGAGAACACAGGACACACAACACAAGATCCTCACATGACCATTTAACCACCATTATGATCTTAAACATCTCGCTAGTGTACTTGGATGGAGTTTACGGTACTATTACAACCCCTTAACATCCAAGGCGACTTTATTCACGGTGCACCCAATCCTATAGCCAGCTAACTATATCCGATTCAAGTACTTTAAAACCATTACATCACTTGCCAATATACATCAATTATCAACAACAATCCACTGTTTTAAAGCATTAATCAAAGCCATTAAACCATCATGCATCACAATGCATTAAACCACATTTATCCATAACAAACCAAGGATCTCTTACCTTGAGCATCCTTCAACACATGGCTTTCAAAACCAGCATTAATTATGCTAAAACATGCTTTCAAAAAAGAATTTAAACATGCAAATTAAATACATTGCATCCAACCATTTCATGGTTCATCCAAGAGAAAGAGTTTTCCCGAAAACATACTATTGAGCTTAGTTAAGTTGCTTAGACTTAAACTAAACTCCCAAACCTCCAAACATTCATTACAAAGCTGGAAATCCCAACTTCACTCACCAATTCTGTTTCGCAAACTTGTCGAAACGCCGATCAAGCCTCCGGATCAACACCACAAGGATCCGAAGATGTCTCCCCTGTTTTAAACACATCAAAGCAGAGGATTAATGCATCATCATGCATTAGAATCTTCAGCCATTAAACCTAAACTCGCTGCTCTCACCAAATCTAACATTTCGGCTACCAAACACAACCGAAATCACTTCCAAACACTTCCACAACATTACCCAGCCAAGATCCATCACTTCTAAACATTCATAAACATCAATTAACATCCAAAATAACCTAAACTCGTCCTTATACCTCCAGCTATAACAGAACACCAAGATCACCCCAAAAACCACCATTTTCATAAGCAAAAACTTTGGAAATTCAACCTATTTGGGATTGCATTGATTAAACCTCAATTACACATCATTAAACATCCAAAATACATTAAAAAGTCATCTCAAAACAGAGCCCAAACAATCACCACGAAATTCTTCAAGATTTAATCCAAATCTTGAATTTTAAGCCAAAATCAAGATCACAACATTAAAACCTTTCATAAAACGTAATTTAAGGATTGAGAACTTGGGAATTTTAGTAAAGAACTGATTATTTAGAGGACAAGAACATCCTTACCTCTAAATGTAGATTTCTCCTTGATTAGAGCTAAAATCCTTGAAAATTCAATAAGCAAATCAAGAGGTTTTGATGTAGAAAGGATTAGGAATCAATTGATGATTGAAACCATATAATTTAGTGTGAAAATCAAATGAAATGTTGTTGTGGAAATGTGTTTGGTTGAGGGAATTTTGAGAGAAAATGAGATGAGAAAGTTTTTAAGAAAGTTAGTTATGAAAAGCTAAAATATGGTTTCCCTCTTTTCCTTTAATTAATTAAACATTAAATGAATCATTAAAATTAAGAAAAATCTGGAGAAATCCTTCCTTGGGTAAATTAGCTCCTTAAAGATTCAAAGTTTTAATCCTTACAAAACACTCACCACTGAAGTTTTCAAAAATTACATTTTAGTCACTATTTCGAAATGTCACACTTCCAAACCTCATTTTGTAAAATTGAGTTCACCACTCTCTTATATATATTAAAAGAGGATTTTTAGATATTTTCCCATATTTTTAATGCATCCCAAACTAGGCTTTCCCTAAAACCACCTTTTATATTCGACCCGAAAATCAGACCGGTCTGGTTCAGACCCTAAACTTCCAAGCCCAAAATTGGGGTGTTACACCATCGGAGTAGGACTTGGTGAAATATCCAAGCTTTTTGGCAACATGAGTTATTGCCATGAGACCAATGATGGGCATTCCATCGGAGTAGGACTTGGTGAAATATCCAAGCTTTTTGGCAACAATAGTTATTGTCATTAGACCGATGATGGTCATTCCATTGGAGTAGGACTTGGTGAAATATCCAAGCTTTTTGGCAACAAGAGTTATTGCCATGAGACCGATGATGGGCATTCCATCAGAGTAGGACTTGGTGAAATATCCAAGCTTTTTGGCAACAATAGTTATTGCCATGAGACCGACGATGGGCATTCCATCGGAGTAGGACTTGGTGAAATATCCAAGCTTTTTGGAAACAAGAGTTATTGCCATGAGACCGATGATGGGCATTCCATCGGAGTAGAACTTGGTAAAATATCCAAGCTTTTTGGCAACAAGAGTTATTGCCATGAGACCGATGATGGGCATTCCATCGGAGTAGGACTTGGTGAAAGACCCAAGCTTTGTGGCGAGGGTAGATACCGTCATGAGAGCCGATGGAGACATCCCACCGGGGTAGGACTTGACCTCGAGTCAAGCTGTCCGCATATCCGTGTACAATAGAATATGAAAAATGCCAATATATGAGAATGAAATGTGTGTCACATGTACCAAATTCTTGAAATGTTTTATGCTGTGAGAAATGCATATGAGATAATGAGCTTATGAAATGCTTTGTGTATCAAGCATGTGTGGCCTTGCCATGAGATTTGCATAGGTTGTATGCATGAGATAGCTAGATGGTACATGTGGTTTTCAAAATGGAGATTTGCTTATGCCAATGAGGTTTTGAGGTTATGAAATGCTTTTGAGTAACAAGCATGTGTGGCTTTACCATGAGTTTTGCATTGGTTGAATGCATGAGATAGATAGATGGATCATGTGGTTTCCGAATGGCATTTTGCTTTGAAATGATTTTCAAGCATGAGAAAGGAATGGTGTGGAGTGGAAATGGTTTCCAAGGAAATTGGTTTAAACTTTGCATGGGGCATTTATGCATGAAAAGGTTTAAATATGAGTAATTGCAAGAGTGTTGTTTGGGGTTGAGTTTCTTATTGCATTAAAGTTTAATGTTGGTTTTTATGTTGAGCAATGCATGATTTAAGGCAATGGTATTTCAAATGAAGTTTTCAAACGATACATTTGGTTTATAGAGGTGTGATTACATTTTAAGAGTGTTTTACGATTTTGTTGTATTGATGGTGTTTTGATTTTGAGCATTCTTCACTAAGCATTATGTGCTTACGCTCTTTTTTGTTCATCAATGCAGATAAATGAATTTGGGACAGCAAGAAGCAAGGGATTAAAGAAGAGCTCTACTTGAGAAGTATGTTTTGGTTTATGGCTATAGATAATAAAGGCAATGAGAGGGAAAATCTTTTACGTTGTTGTGTAATGAGATTTTTTACCTTGAGCAAGTTCGGTTTATGGTTAGATACTTGTTGATGATCAATTTGCAATATTTGGATCTTCTTTTGCGTATTTTGATATTGCTATGCTCTTTGGTTAAAAGCAAGATCTTGTGTTGAATGAGATAAATGAGTTGGTGCGCTTAATGCTTGCAATGTATCTAGCTTTTGATGTAATATGATGGGTTTTGTGCCTGACATGTTGTTGTTATGTTTTGGAATGTTTTAAAGAATGTTTGATGATGTTTAGATGTGAAAAACCAGCAGTTTCTGCTGTTTCTGGGCAGGGTGTATCGAAACACCCTTAGCTGTTTCGAAACGGGTGCCTGAAATGGCCAGGGCGTTTCGGAACGGCTGGAAGTGTTTCGGAACACTTTGGCTACTGGAAGGGTCCGTTTCGATCGGGTCTCGGAACATACCCGCGTACCGAAACGGTCAACACCGATTCGATACGGGTGTTTCGGTACGGGTGTCAGAGTTCCGAAACGGTTGACCGTTGGGCTGTGTATTTGATTTGATTCAAGTTTGCAAGTCTTACATTTTAGTCCTGAACGTTGTGGTTGGAATTGTTTGAGCTTGGAATGTCTTTTAAAGATGAAATTTGGCAGAGGGGCTCGTAATATGATTAATTGAGGTTTGGTAAAACTAAAAGCTACAAAGTCCCTATATTTTCCAAAATTTACATGTTGGTCCTTTAAAGCGTATTTCTTGCAATTGAGTCCTTAAATGTTTTCCGATCGTTGTGCTTATCTCTCCCAAGATTCTTGAATATCCACATAGGCCTAATGTGCATCTAAAAAAGTTAAAATGAAAAAAAGGGTCGTTAATCAAGGTTGACTTTTGGGTTGACTTTGATTTCCCTGTGTGATCTTCGTCGTTCGGGTCTAGCATCTAGGCCGGGCTCAGGGGGTTACACGATGCATCACTATAAACCACAAACTCCTTACTCGATTCTAGTTGAATCAAGATAGGAGCTTACGTCAAAGCTTCCATTAAGCTATCGAAAGCTTGTTGTCTAACACCCGTCCACTCAAAACGAATATTCTTTTGTAGCAATTTAGTCAACGGAGCAGCAATCCTAGAGAAACCCTCAACAAAACTTCGATAATATCCAGCCAGACCAAGGAAACTACACACTTTCGTCACCGTTTTAGGCGTTCTCCAATTCATCATCGCCTCGATCTTATGTGGGTCAACTCGGATACCCTCACCTGACACTACATGTCCAAGGAAGACAACTTCCCTGAGCCAAAACTCGCACTTGCTCAGCTTAGCATTAAGCTTATTCTCAACCAATACTTGCAACACAATCCTTAAATGCTTATCATGATCATCCTCGGTACGCGAGTACACGAGAATATCGTCAATAAACACTACCACGAACTGATCCAAGAACTCATGGAACACACGATTCATCATGTTCATGAATGTAGTCGGTGCATTTGCTAATCCAACCGGCATCACTAAGAACTCATAATGCCCATAACTTGTCCGAAAAGCTGTGTTAGATACATCTACATCCTTGACCTTCAGTTGATAATATCCATACCTCAAATCAATTTTTGAAAAAACTGAAGCACCTCAAAACTAGTCAAACAAATCATCGATCCTTGGCAAAGGGTACTTGTTCTTAATCGTCAACTTGTTCAATTGCAGATAATCTATACAGATACGCATCGTTCCATCCTTCTTCTTTATAAACAAGACTGGTGCACCCCATGGTGAAACACTTGACCTTATGAACTCTTGATCTAGCAACTCCTAAAGTTACGTTTTCAACTCCTTCAACTCCTTAGGTGCCATCCGATAAAGAGAAATAGACACTGGAGTTTTATTTTCATACAACTCAATACCAAACTCAACTTCTCTGTCCGGTGGAAAACCATGCAACTCTTCCAGAAAGGCACCCAGAAACTCACATATCTGTCGTATGTCTTGTACTCGCACCTCCTTTGTACTAGAGTTAATCACATAAGCTAGGAAAACTTCACAACCCAACTCCATCATACGACTCGCTTCAAGAGTCGAAATTGCATTGGACAAGAATTTCACATTCTCGCCTACGATTACCACTTCGTAATCATCAGCAAGTTTCAAGATAACTCGCTTAACATCAAAATCAACTACAGCCCTATGCTCGGTCAACCAATCTATCCCAAAGATTACATCAAAACCATAGAAAGGCAACTCCATCAAATCAACTGAAAACACATGGCCTTGAACAGATAAAGGACATCTCATATACAACTTTCTCGTAACAACAATTTCACCAAAAGAACTCGTTACTTGCATTCCTACATCTAGCATCTCAGCAGGTATATCAAGCAAATGTGCATGCTTACTCAAGATGTATGAATGCGTAGATCCAGAATCAATTAAAGCTAACAAAGAAAAGGGTTGCAAGGTGAAAGTACCTGCAATAACGTCGGTGTCATTAAATCCCTCGCGATGTGCATACACTCCCGCATGACCACCACCCTCAGGTTGAACAACAACAACATGAGCTACACCTCTCTGTTCATCCTCCCTCCATTGGAAATTACCACGACCACACCCACGGCCTCTCTGTGGTGCAACAATAGGTGCCCGTCCTTAACCATCTCCAGCTAACAAAAGACACTCACATATCATATAATCAGCTGATCCACAATTCAAACAATAGTTAGTCGCTCCAACTACAGGAGCATGTTCTTCTCGAGCCACGACAATCTCGCCTCAAATGCTCTCGTGATCCGCATGTCCGTCAAGTATTCTGTTTCGATCTATCTCTATTAACCTAAGCTGGCACACCTCGCCCAAAAGTACCTCGCCTCGCCTCAGGCCGATATCAACGATCACAGTTTCACTTATATTTTCCACCACTAGGACCAGAATCTGCAACTCTCTTACCCGAGCTAGAACCACCCCCGCGAGAGGTCAAACCCAAACTTTGCTCAATATTATTGGCTCGCGTAACTAGCACAACAAAATCAGTATAATCGGAAGCTAGAATGAAAGTCTCCAATTCATGCACCATGTCGTAACGGAAGTGATCACATCGATGCCTATCACTTGGCACCAATTCCGAAGCATGCTGGCTCAAACGTACGAACTGGACCTTGTACTCAGCATACTTGCACCAAGGACATGAATTCATGCAATTTTTCGTCCAAGTATCTAATTCAAAGATACTTCTTCTTAAAAGCAGCTTGGAAGAAGTCCCAATCCACCTCATTTGGTTCCATAGCCGTGGTCATAGTTGTCAACCAACTGTATGCATCACCATGTAACAAGGAAACAACACATCCTAGCTTGTGTGCATCATTGGACTCCATCTAATCCAAAATCTAGATTATACTAGCCATCCAATCCTTCGATGCTTCATGAGACAATCCACGATACTCAACACCTCCCAAACTTCGCAAGCGTTCCAACGGAAAACGCAATTGCCCAGCCACATGTGCTTGCACTTGAACTTGCACTCCAGCAATAGCAGCCTGGAATGCCCTAGTCATCGCCTGTACCAAAGGCGTCAAATCTCCCAACACTAGACCGGCCTGTCCGTGTTGTACTTACTCCTCACCCCCAGGTGGTGGCGGTGGAGGAGGTAAATTCGCACCAAACAAAACCTCGTTCTCCTAATTCCTTTGCTCACCAGCAGGAGTAACTGATCCCGAACGTAGCTCTCTCCTCGGTCTCGTTGTGTTATTATAATTAAGGCATGAATATAAAACAAAACTAGAAATTAGGCCAGCTTCAAGCAAGGATCCAAGACTTCGAATTCAATTTAAAAACACTTCGCTACAGTAATAAGGCTATGGGCATCCCAATTTCCCCCAAACATAGCATAAAGCATACAACGTACACATCACTATCATCATGTATTACAATCAATAAGATTCAGCCCACATCATCATCATATATAACAACTTGTACGTATATCACACTCATCATACATATCATCATCTTCATTATATCAACATTACCATGCTTACAACATCAACCATGCAAGCAAACATCACCAATTACATGAAATCACCTCACATCGACTTACCATTAAATTACCACCATCCCATTCTTTTTGAAACATGGCTCTAATACTACCAAATGTAACCCCCTCGACCTGGCCTAGGCATTCGACCGAACCGAACGAGTCACACGAGAAATATTGAAGTAAATCGAGAAGTTTACTCCAATAAACAACCCTATTTTGTTTCTTTTATCTTGTCTAGATGCTCATTACAAACTTAAGTGTTTAATGTTGCAGTGGAACATACATAAAAACAATCGAACATCAATCACATTTAAGTCAGCTTTTAGGGACCAAAATGTAAACTTACCGAATTTCAAGGGTTTACCCCAATTTTACATTACCATCTTTAAATTAATCATATTACATGCATCTCTGCCAAAACTCAGCTCAAAATAATAATTCAAACTCAATTAATTGCATCCATAACATTCAGGGACTAAAACGTAAGAAAAACAAAACATTTAAACAAGCTTTCAACTACCATAACGACCACTATACCGATACCCTTGAGGAGGGAATCGATACACCCTCGACGGATGCAACACTCAAGTTCAAAAACACAAAGCTCGTACCGATACCCTTCAAGCCCTTATCGGTACGCCTAAAACCAGTAGCCAAAATTGGTATCGATACGCCCCCCCGTATCGATACCCCCTTCCCCTTTTGCAATACCGTACCGATACTCTAAGAAGGGTATCGATACTCTGCAGTTTTCAATTACACTAAAGGCTAGTTTTACATGTTTAAACCCACCCAAAAGCAATCCAACATACCTTCAAACATAACTAATGAAAACTAAACAACATTCCCTAAGCATACATAGCAATTTCAATCAACGAAACAAGGCAATTATCATCAAGTTATTCTAGAGGCATGCTTCGTATGAAATCAAAGCATCCAAAAGTCAAATCTCAAAACAAGGCTTAAACCATCATATAGAACCCTTTTACAAATTCAAAACCAACAAGTAAACATACTCAAATAGGGAGATTCATTATATCTCCCAAATAAACCATGCTGCCTCCAAACACTTAGTTATCTACTTTAATGGAAAAAAGAGAGAGTGAGCATACAAGTTTAGTGAGGAGCGCTCAAAACCAAAAACACCATCAATGCTTAAAACCATTTTACACCATTTGGAAACCATCATGCCCTCTTTGAAATCCATGCACTTCATTAACAAAATCAGCATGTTTAACATCATGTAACAAGTATCACATACTTCAACAATAAAATCATTTGCTAAAACTCATTCTAAGCCTTTCCATGCATAGTTACCATATGGAAAGCTTAAAGAGTAAAACATGCATTTTTCATATTATGCATCCATATACTTTTCATAGCAATTTAACAATTATATTGGCTCACAAGTGATCTTCAACATTCTCATTTCTCAAAACGTATCGGATACACATATTCCCAAGTGTTGTCCTAACACTTCATACATTCTCACTGGCATCTCAAGGTTCACACATGGGAGCTACCCTCCACCGTTATGACACTCGTGGTAGAGTATTCGGTACCTTTCAACCCCTCAACACCACTCATCAGTAGATGTAAAACCCTACTAACGAGAGACGAGACAAAACTCAATTTACTCAATCGTTAGAGTACTTGGATGGACTTTTAGGTACATTCACAACCCCTCAACATCCAACGACTTGTTTATAGTGCACTCAATCCTATAGCCGGCTAACTATTTCCAATTTCATTTATAAACCACTTTACACAACAACACTTGCCAATATAATTCTCATTTAGTACAAACTTCACTGTTTTTCAAAGCATTCACAATAAGCTATATTTCCAAGCATCAAACCCTGCTTCATAAAACATGTATAAACATATACTACAAGGATCACTTACCATGTGCATTCTTTAACAATATGGCATCATAAATAACAAATCTCTTACTCGAAATCATGTTTAAAAATAGTAGGTAAACACATACAAAATCAACTGCATCAACAAGTCTATAATAGCACAATCCAAGAGAGATAATCACTTTACTTACTTCCGAACTTAGTGAAGCATTTCAAGCTTACAACAAGTTCCCAAAACCACTTTTAAGATGTTTCAAAGCTGGAAATCTCATTTCCACTCACCGACTCGCGACACCTCAACCGCCGACGCGAAAATCAAGCATGTGAATTCCCTAGAACTTCGCCAAATGCTTTTAAAGAATCCTTCCCTGTTTATACCACACAAGAACAGAGGATTAATGTATCTCAATGACTTAAAACCACCAGCAATCACTAAAAACCCAAAGCTCTACCCAAAGGCACTTAAAAGCCTATCTGGAACAACCGAAAACTCAATCGATCTTACTCCAACCTTAACCCAGCCACAAACCATCACTTCCATTCACTTTTAACCATTAATAAACATCCAAAACACCCTAATTACATTTAATAACACCCAACACCACCAGATTCACATTTTCTATCAAAAACCCATAACTAACAACCTAAACTTTTAAAGATCCAACCTGATCCTGGATTATTATGAATGAGCCATTATTTCAACATCATTTTATATCCAAAGCAACTTTAAAATCAATTTAAAACAAACCAAAATAGTGCCCAAACGAAAATCTTGGAAAATCACCACATAAAGCAATTTTTATCCAATTTCCTTTTAATCAACTATAAAACAAAGTTAATAAACATACATAGAAGGCACAAGACTTGGGAATTTCATTAAAGAACCTTGATTAGAGGAGTTAAACGAAATCTTACCTTTAACATTGCCTTTTCTCCTCAAATGACAAGATTTTGATGAAATCTTCAAGTAAACTCAATGATAATTGATAGAAGAATCAAAAAACTCTTTAGCTATTCAAAAAGAATTACGAAAGATGGAAAAACTCTCTGGTTTTTAGAAAATAAAGAGTGTTTGACTGAGTGCAAAATGAGAGAAGTTAGTTACGTAAACTCTTCTCGTGTTTTAATTAAAAACCCCCTTTTAATTTGAAACCTTTTTTAAAATATTTTTATTAAAATAATTAAAATGGTCAATTTGAGAGAAAAGGCCCACAAAAAGATATAAGCTCCATAAAGATTCTATGTCTTGTCCTCTTTTCATCTTAGTCCTTAAAATCCAACTTTGCACTTTTTACAAAATGGTCACTTTCCAAAATCTCGACTTTCCAAAACCAATTTTCTAAAATCGATTTTACCAACCTTCTATATATATTTTTAAAATATTTTAGCAATTTTTCTCATAATTTTATCCCATTTCGGACTACGTTTTCCCTGAACCACTTCAAAAGGCTTGGATCTCTAATTCTAGGCTCCACTAACCCAAACTGATGCCTAAAACATCTAGGCCCAAAACCGGGGCGTTACATGGCAACTTTCTTAGCAAAAAGGTACTTAATTTCCGAGTGGTCAGTATGAACAATTACCTTTGTTCTGATCAAGTAGGAGCGAAATTTGTCAAAAGCAAAAAACCATGGCTAGTAACTCTTTTTCTGTAGTGGTGTAGTTCAATTGGGCACCATTAAGAGTTTTACTAGCGTAGTATATTACATGGAAGATTTTACCTGTTCGTTGGCCTAGAACTGTTCCTACTGCAAAATCACTTGCGTTACACATGATCTCGAAAGGTAAAGTCCAATCAGGTGGAACGACTATAGGTGCCGAGGCAAGTTTTTCCTTTAGGGTTTTGAATGCTTTGGCGCAAGAATCATCAAAATTGAAGGCCTTGTCTTGTTCAAGCAAGCTACACAAGGGTTTAGTAATTTTAGAAAAATTATGTATAAACCTTCTGTAAAAACATGTATGTCTGACGAAGCTTCGAATTCCCTTGACTAAATTTTGCGAGGATAATTTTTCAATCACTTCCACATTGGCTCTATCAACTTCAATGCCTTTAGATGACATCTTATGGTCGAGCACAATTTCTTCGTTCACCATGAAATGGCACTTCTACAAATTAAGCACTAGATCGGATTCTTCACATCTTGTCAGCACCTTTTCCAAATTATCGAGGCAATTGCCGAAATCATCCCCAAACACCAAGAAATCGTCTATGAAGATCTCAAGGAAGTCTTCAACCATGTCGGAAAAAATGCCATCATGCATCTTTGTAAAGTTGTTGGGGCATTGCATAATCCGAACGACACCCTTTGAAAGGCATAAGTATCGTATGGGCATGTGAATGTGGTGTTTTCCCGGTCATATGGTGCTATGGAAATTTGGTTGTAACCTAAGTTACCATCAAGAAAACAATAAAAAGGTTTACATACAAGACGATCAAGCATTTGATCAATAAAGGGTAAAGGAAATTGATCTTTCTTAGTAAATTTATTCAACTTACGGTAATCCATGCAAACCCTCCAGTCGGTCACAGTCCTAGTTGGGATTAGTTCATTTTTTCATTACTTACCACAATTATACCTCTCTTTTTCGGTACACATTTTACCAGACTTACTCCTGTACTGTCGGAGATAGGATAGATGATACCGACATCTAGCCACTTCATGTTTTCTTTCCTCACAACTTCCTTCATAACACGATTTAGTCTTCTTTGTGCCTCAATCGTTGGTTTATGATCATTCATTAAAATGTTTTTGTGCATATACACCAACGGACTAATTCCCTTCAAGTTGGAAATTGTCCACCCTATTACCTTTTTATGCAGTGTTAGCATGTCAATCAACCTTTTTTCCTATTCAGGCTGCAACTCAGAAAAATAATTACTGGCAATGTATTTTCGTTTCCTAAATAAACATATTTCAATTGCCCTGGCAATGGTTTCAGCTCAAGGATAGGAGGTTGTTCAATTGAGGGTTTCTCGAGTTTTCCTTCCTTACCTGAATTGTCCAATGGTTCAATGTTTGTACTTGGTCGAGTTGTTATCCAATTTGCCTCATCTTGCTCTTCGACGATAGGTTCTTCAAATTCCTCATGCTCCTATGGTTCGACAATAAAATTGCCGAGGCAAGCGCACTTTGAGATGGCGAGGCAACTCTCTTCCCTGTCAAAATCAAACTTCATGATGCATAGATGATTTACGGTGTTGGACACATTAAGTTTTACTTGCTGGTCATTCACCCTCATTGTGAGTTCTCCCTTTTTGACATCGATCAAGGTTCTTCTCGTTGCTAAGAAGGGTCTCTCGAGGATAATGGGTGCGTGCTCATCTACATCACAATCCAAAACAATAAACTTAGCGGGAAAAATAAATTTATCAACTCTTACGAGTATATCTTCGATTTTTCCCTATACGTGCACATAAGATCTGTCGGCTAACTATCGCATAATTGTGGTTGGTCTTGCCTTCTCGATTTATAATTTTTGGAAAAACGATTTGGGCATCAAGTTTATGCATGATCCAAGATTGCATAACGCCTTCCTGGCATAGTGTTTTCTGATTGCACATGGTATTTAAAACTGTCGGGATCTTTAAGCTGGGGTGGCTTTTGGTTATGTAGCATTGCCATGCATCCTTCTATCACAACAACCATTTCGAACTCTCCTAACCTAGTCCTCTTAGAGACTATGTCTATAAGAAACTTAGCATGATTCGAAATTTGCTCAATTGCCTCAACCAACAGCAAGTTGATATGAACTTGTTTTAAGATGTCGAGGAACTTCTTGAATTGGTACTCTTGCTTTTGTCACTTCAACCTCCGTGGGAAAGGTGGTGGAAGTCAATTGTCCTCAATCTTTTCACTAGTTTGGAACTTGATTGATGGCTTTGCCAAGACATCAAGCCTTGTCACGGCATGAGCAGTTGATGTTGCCGAGGCATCTGTACTTGTAGCTGTCGAAGCATCAGGATTTGCCTTAGCACTTTCCGATTCACCGGTTTTTCTAGAGGTTTGATTGCTAGATTCTTTCTCTGGATACAAGATTGCTCCTTTGTTTGTGTGCTCTCCGTTAAATGGGTTAGAGCTTCCTCAAATTGTCGACCACTCCGAGTGGTGATTGCTTTACACTGCTCATGTAACGCCCTCGACCCGGCCTAGACGGTAGACCGAACCGAACGGGTCACACGGGGAATATTGAAGTAAACCTCGAAGTTTACTCCAATAAACAACCCTATTTTTTCCTTTTTATCTTATCTAGATGCTCATTAGAGTCATAAGTGTTTAACACCGTAACAGAAGATTCATAACCCAATCGGACGTCGATTAACAATCGATTGCATTCGATTACAATTTTAGGGACCATTTTGTCATTTTACAAAACTATAGGGAATTATACCATTTTTATGATATCAACCCTTAATTAGTCACGTTACATGCATCTGAGTCAAAACACAACTCAAAATAATCATTCATACTCATTTAATTACATGCACAACATCCAGGGACCAACACGCAAAGAATCAGAACTTCAGAATTTTAACACCCCAAATTTGGGCTTATATGTTTTAGAATTCGAATCGTACCGGTCGAGAGCTGTTCAAATATAAAAGGAGGGTTTAGGGAACACCCAGTTCAGGATGCTTTAAAAATATAGAAAAATATCTAGAAATCCTCATTTAATATATGAAAGATTATGGTGAAGTCAATTTTTCAAAATAAGGTTTGGGAATACTACATTTCGGTGTAGTGACCAAATCGTAGTTTTTACAAAATTAAATAGTGATTGTTTTGTAAAGGATTGAAACTTTGAATCTTTAAGGAGCTAATTTTACCAAAATGTTTTAATCAGATTTCTCTTTATTTTGGGTTATTTTAATATAGTTTTAATTAAGGAAAATAAGATAATTAAAAGGGAGAAACTACCTTTGACTTTTCATAACCACTTTACGTCAATTTTTTGTCCTTCCATTTTCTCTCAAATTCTTTTTAGCCAAACACTCTTTCTCCATCCATTTGCTACTAATTTTCATCCATTTTGGTTGGATTCTAATTCATTTTTGATTCTTAATCTTCTCCTCATCAAAACCTCTTGTTTCTTCATTGGATTTTCGAGAAAACTTGCCCAAATCAAAGAGAAATCAGCCATTAGAGGTAAGCTACGTCCTTTTCCTTTAATGATCAGTTCTTTACTGAAATTCTCAAGTTATCAATCCTTTGTTAATGATTTTTGAGTTGGTTTAATGTCAGAAACAAGAATTTGTCTAAAAACTCAAGGTTCTTGGAGGAATCTTGATGATTTTCGTGCTTGATGATTAGGCTCTGTTTTGAGGTGTTTTCTAATGTATTTTGGATGATTATTGATGTTACAAATGAGGTTTTATCAATGAAATCCCGAATAGGATTGGTTTCCTAAGTTTTGTAGGCTAGAATGTTGGCTTTTGGGGTGATTTTGATGTTCTATTATAGCTGGAGGTATAAGGACGAGTTTGTGGTGGTTTTTGATGTTAATTGATGTTTATAAATGATTAGAAGTGGTAGATCTTGGCCGGACTTTGTTTTGGAAGAGTTTGGAGGTGATTTCACTTGTGTTTAGTAGCCGAAATGTGGTTTTTGAGTAGAGCAGTGAGTTTAGGTGTGTGGCTGATGATTTCAATGCATGATGATGCATTAATCCTCTACTCTTATGTGTTTAAAACAGGGGACACACCTTCAGACGCCTTTGGTGTTGATCCAGAAGCTTAAATAGCGTTTCGGCGAGCAAGCGAAACGTAATCGGTGAGTGCGTATGGTTTTAGAAGTCCTTGAGGGACAAAGAATCAAGATTTGGGGATTTAGGAAAGGTTTGAAACACCTTCCTAAGTCCGGAAGTAAGTATTGGTTAGATTGCTCTCTTGAATGTGGTGAATGCCCCAAAAATGCTTTTACATGCTCATGGTTTGAGATAGATAAATTCCTACTATTTTTATGCATGTTTTATAGCATGAGATGATGCTAGAAATGATTTCATAAAGTAACATGTTGCATGGTTGAGATTTGAGCTTTTGATTAAGTCATGGCAAATGTTATGGTTTTGAAATGAGGTGAGAATGTTTTGAGAATTGTTGCACGAAAAACAGATGGTGAGATGATGTTTTGACATGATATATTGGCATAGATGTTGAGATACTTACCGGATATAATTGGTCGATCAATAGGATGAGAGTGCACTATAAACTAAAAATTCGTACGTGCTCTTTGGTTAATCCAAAGGGAGAGAACCGATGATGGGCATTCCATCGGGTAGAACTTGGTGAAATACCCAAGCTTTGTGGCGATGAGAGATTCCGCCATGTGAGTACGATGATGTGAGATTCCACCGGAAATTATGTTACTAGACGAGTGAGTACGGTGATGGCAGATGCCACCGGAAGTGTCTAGTGAGTTGTCCGCATATCCGAGTAATAATGAGATATGAAATGCCAATAGAAAATATGAAATGGTTTTTGATTCACATGGACCTTTAATGAAATGATTTATGCTATGAGAAATGCATATGATATTTGTACATGAAATGCTTTGGTGTTACAAGCATTAGTATGGATTTCCATGAGTTTTGCATTGGTTTAAATGCATGAGATAGAATGAAGGTAAATGTGTTTTCAATGAGAAGTTGCTTTGAATGATTTTCAAGCATGAGATAGAATGAGCATGTTGTTAAAAGCTTTTGAGAAAGTGTTTTCAAGAAATGCATTATTGAGTTGGTTTTCTTTAGAGAATGCCTCACTAAGCATTTGTGCTTACCCTCTCTTTTACCAATAATGCAGATAATTGAGGTGTGTCCGGCATCAAGGAGGATAAGAACATCCAAGGAAGTACAAGCTCATGTATGGTGATATTTTCATACACTTTAGTTTTGATATTTTGGCAATGGGAAACCAAGTTTGTATTTGGGAGATATGTTTTAACTCCCTAAGGTTGTGGCATGTTTATGTTGGCATTCTTGGGTTGTAAGTGGCCTTAACTGTTTGGCTTGGGGTTGATTTACCTATTTTGGTTTTGAGATTAGGGAGTATGCCTTTAGACTATGTGATTTTGTGTTTGATGCTATGCATGTGCTAGAGAGTCCTAAATATGTTCCTTAATTGCTTAATGGTTTGCTGGTATGACTTGGGAATCTTTGAGGCACGTTTGAATGGGTTAAAGGGTGAAAAACCAGCTATGTCTACTATTTTTGGGCAAGGTGTATCGAAACACCCTCAATTGTTTCAAAACGGGGGCTTGTAATAGTCTTTGTGTTTCGAAACGATTGAAGCTGTTTCGAAACAGTTTGGCTACTGGAGTGCCCTATTTCGGAACTGGTCTCGGAACATACCCATGTACCGATATGTGCGTTTCGGTACGGTGGGTAGGCGTTTCGATACATTTGACCGTTGGAGGTTGATTTAAATTGCTTTGAGTTTTCATGCTTTACATTTTAGTCCTAAATGTTGTGGATGTAATTACTTGAGCTTGGATTGTCTTTTTAAGCTGAAATTTGACAGAGAGGCATGTAACATAATTAATTATATATTGGTAATACTGAAATCGATGAAGTCCTTCTAATTTCCAAAAATTACTATTTGGTCCCTAAACACGTAAATTGAGCAATTGAGTCCCTAAATGATATCTGATCGCTGTGCCTTTTTCAATCATGATTCGTGAGTACTCACTTAGGCTTAATATGTATCTAGACAAGTTTAAAATAAAAAAGGGTCGTTTATCAAGGTTGACTTTCGGGTTGACTTTGGTTTTCCCTGTGTAATCTTCGTAGTTCGGATCAAACATCAACACCGGGCTAAAGGGGTTACATTTGTTGGTATCAGAGCCAGGTTATCGAATAATTGGGGTTTGGTATGTGGTTGTTGTATGTGATTATGCATTATTGTTTCTTTTCAGTGAAAGTTTGATATATGAACAGTGATGTGTGATTAAGTTGAGATGATTTTGTGATGCTATGCTATGTTTGGAGGGTGGTTAGGGACCCCATTGCCATATAAAAACTAATGGAAGAATTTTTTTTGAAAATGAGCCTGAGTACTTGAATTAATTACCTTATTATGCCTAATTGTGTTTATTGCATTTTGTTAGTGCATTGTTTTTATTATGGGGCCACATAGAGAGCTGAGAATCAATACTAGATCTATGGCGGATAATGAGAATGCAGAGAATGTTGAGGATTTGCCTCCTCCTCCCCCTGGCGGTGGACCACCCGGTGGTGGTGGAGCTGAGGCTGGTGTTGTTGGAGTTGGTGCTGGGGTTGCTGGACCCGAGGGTGTTCAGGGGCAAGCTGCTCCTTACATGACCATGTTGATACAGGCTATTGCTAGAGCTTTCCAGGCAGCCGTAGCTGGAGCTCATGGAGTTGCGCATCAGGATGATGCTAATGTGAGATTGCCGTTGGAGCGTCTCCGTAGTCTTGGAGGAACAGAGTTTAGAGGATTGTCGCTTGAAGGATCTGAGTCTTGGTTGGAGAGCACCAAGAGGATTCTTGGTCAACTGAATTGCAACAATGTGCAGAAGTTGGGTTGTATTGTGTCACTATTGTATGGTGATGCTTATACGTGGTGGACGCCCACTATCTCTGGGATGGAGGATGATGAGGTTACTTGGATGTTCTTCTTGAATGCGTTCAAGAGGAACTATTTGGGAGTGCGTTATCTCGACGAAAATAAGAGAGTGTTTATGTCTCTCATGCAAGGGAATATGTTTGTAACTGAATATGAGATTCAGTTTGTTCGTCTGAGCCAGTATGCACCTGAGCTAATTCCTAATGAGCAGGAGAGGTACGAACGATTCCGTTATGGGCTGGTAGTGGATGTTAAGACCTATATGCTTGCAGTTGATTACATAGATTTCGATGTCTTGGTCACAAGAGTGAAGGACATTGAATCGAATCTTGGTTTGGCAAGTCGAGCTGGTGGCTCTAGTTCGGGAAAGCGAGCTACAGAACGGGATTATGGTAGAGATCGCAACAAGAGACATAAGGATAGGAAGCCGTACTATGATGCTAGGCATGGGGGTGGTAACCCTGGTAGAGGTCATCAAGGACCTAATGCTATTTTGAGGACTCCTGAGTGTAACCGTTGTTGTAGAAGACACGTTGGTGAGTGTTGGGGTAACCTTGGGACATGCTAGAATTGTGGAAACCGAGGGCATTTAAAGAAAGATTGCCCTCAGCCGCTGAGAGAGGGATAGGCTCTGGTGAGAGCAGCTGAGCCACATAGAGGTCGTGGGCGCGGTCGTGGTAACTTTCAGCGTAGGGATGATGGTGGAAGGAACGTGGCGCATGTTGTAGCTGTCCAACCTGAGGGTGGCGGTCAAGCTCGAGTGTATGCCCATCGTGAGGGAAGGAATGATACGTATGTGATCGCAGGTACCATTACTTTGCAATCCTTGACATTACTTTCTTTGATTGATTATGGATCTACACACTCGTACATATTGCGTGAACATGCTCAAATGCTTGGTTTGCCTGTTGAGTCTTTGGATGTTGGTATGCGTGTAACTAGTTCCTTTGGTGAGACGGTTGTAACAAGAAAGCTGTATCGGAGATGCCCCTTAAAGGTGCAAGATCATGTGTTTCTTGTTGATCTTATGGAATTGCCATTCTACGGCTTTGATGTAATCCTTGGCATGGATTGGCTTGTAGAGCATAGAGCCGTGGTGGATTTTGAAAGCAAGTGAGTTTCGTTGAAACTTGCAGATGATTATGAGGTGGTGGTGGTGGGTGAGAATGTAAAGTTTCTCGCCAATTTGGTGTCTACATTGGAAGTAAGCTGGATGTTGCGGCAAGGTTGCGAGGCTTATCTAGCCTTTGTCATGAATCCTAGTTCAAAGGAGGCGTTCAGGATATAAGGACCGTGTGTGAGTTTCCTAGAGTGTTTCTGGAGGAGTTACCTGGTTTGCCACCTAGTCGGGAGGTTGAGTTTGGAATTGAGTTGTATGAGAACACAACTCCGGTGTCCATTACTCCCTATCACATGGCACCCAAGGAGTTGAAGGAGATGAAGACACAACTTCAGGAGTTGCTTGACCGTGGCTTTATTCGGCCTAGTGTGTCACCTTGGGGTGCACCGGTCTTCTTTGTGAAAAAAGAAGGATGGCACGTGTTGGGTCACGTCGGCACGCCCTGTGGCACAGCGGAAAAATTAATCTGACGTAATCCAGCCAGGATCCATGTATATGAACGAATCTGGGGTGAAAAGTTGAAGAGTTACCTTTTAAAACTCTGGAAACTGGAAAATTGACGGTATATCGGAATAACCACGTCAAGTAAAACCGGAATCGTCACAGGTTCGCAACCACCTCTACGGAATCCACCCGAACAAAACGAACAAAGTTTCCGACTCCCTAACACTTAGGGATAAATTTCGACAGGTTTGAACACATTCCAGGGAGAAGTCGAAATCCCTCCAGGGATTCTTGAGGGAGTCTGAAATCGTCCAGGAGCTCAATCGGGACTTGCAATCGATCAAGGGAACCTCTAGGGATTTGCCAGAGGGCAAGTAGAACACCAGAAAAATATCAAACAGCTTCTTAGAGAGCTTTCTAGGATATGTCGAATTCCAGTAGGGAATCCCTATGGGTGTTGTCGAAATCTTCAAGAGGAGGAAGAGGGATGATTTGGTTGCTAGCCCTTGTCCCTTTAAATAGTATTCAGAGACTTAATTCTAGTTGAATATCTTAAATCCAAGTTCAACCAAAATTCATAGAATCTAATTCTGCTTGAAATTGGTTTATATACATTATATTTAATAATATTAAATGAAATATATATATTTAATTATGTAGAATCTTATTCTACATAAAACATGGATTTACATATACATTATATTTAATCTAAATATATATATTTTTATTATATAGAATCTCATTCTATCTTTACTTGGATTTAAATATATTTAAATATATATTTTTAATTATGTTGAATCTAATTCTACATAAACTTGGAATTAAATATACATTATATAAATTCAAAATATATATTTAAATTTCTAGAATCTTATTCTATAATATTTAAGTCTCTAAATATTTTCCATACTCTAAATAATATTTGATAAATACAATATTTATCCAATATTATTCCCATTTAAGGGAGTTGTCGATTTCCCCTATCCCATAGGGGATTTTCGGCAACCTCCCTAAAATAGGGAGTATGGTTTCCAATTTTTGTTCGTTTCATTCGAAGAGTGTGACCCTTATAGGTTCATGCAACGTTAGCAGCAAAATTAGAATTGTTCTAATTTTACAAACAATGAGTGGCCTCTAGCAATACATCATTGCTACCTAAGTTGCATAAAGTCATGGTTTAACTTTCCTGATTCCTGAATAAACTTCCTTTATGTATTTCATCCTTTTGTCCTTTATATCTTATATGAACACAAGTCATGGGTTAGTCACACTTGCGTTGTCCATCTTGTGTTTCTTGGTTTCTTGAGTAGATTATGATAAACGAATCTCTATGATATCTCATATCTTAATATTCGAGCATGCCCATGCATTTTGTAATCTCACTCAATCAAGTGGCCGAAGATATTTCTCCCATTATGTAGGAGGGACAAATCCTTTCTTGATCAACCATATTTCACTACATAGGTCATCACGTATCCAATCATCAGTCTTTATAATGTAGTCAGTTACGACACACATTTGACTATGTCAAAATACATAAATCTTTATGTTGAAATCATGTTGATCTCATGTCGGAGGATTATACATATGTTTATCATGAGCAATGTTGTGACTTTCACATAATTACCCAATAAACATGCTCATAGCGGGCCAATCCAGTATGCTGTTCTCTAATAAATACTTATGTGTTGATTTTGACATCTCTATGTCAATAAAAACGCTTGTCATCAACCACATATTAGTCTTTATATATTATCACTGTCCATACCCGTAATAATATTCGACTAAGGATCCTATTTAACAATAATCATATTACTGTATGGACATTATTATCCAATGGTTAGTTTGATGCACAGAAACATACAAAATGATAATAACGACAATGCCATTACTTGATAAATCTAGTAAAATAGTATGTCTATTCAATCATCATATGATTGGTCTTTGGGCATACTCCAACAATCTCCCACTAGCACTAAGACCAATCATTCTCGTATCTAATACGATATGGCTTAGTGTAACTGACATGCTTATGCTGTGTCAAAAGCTTTGTCAGGGAGTTGACAAAGTTGTCAACTTTGTGCGTATGTTGCATACTTTCACATCTCCAAGATGTAAGTACTTTAGAATATGTTTGGATTTATTGATGAGATCTGGGTTTTATTTGCTTACGCAAAGGTTCCACCATAACAGAGTTATGTAGCATCTAATATGCTGGGAACAACCCTTAGTTCAGAAGTGAACCCTTTAGATCCAAACATCCTTCTTTATTACTATGTCGACTGTAAAATATTCAGCCTATATTGTAGAGTTAGATATTGTCTCATGTTGCTAACTCGCAGTATCTTTTATTAATGCAAAATGGATTGCGATCTTTAGTTCATTTTGATGAGTATGTCATCTACATACAATACTTAGAAAAGTAACAATGCTCCCACTAGCTCTTTTGAAAACAAGACTCTCCTTTGTTTCTAGATAAACCAAACCTTTTGATTGTATCTTCTGAAACGAATATCCCAACTTTGAGAAGCTTGCCTTAGTCTACGAATAGACCTTTGTAGCTTACATACCTTCCAAGTGTTTACTGGAGTGAAAAAACCTTCTGGATGTGTCATGTACACATCTGTTTCAAGTTTTCCCTTAGGAAAGTGGTTTTGACATTCCTTTATTTGATTCCATAATCATCGTATGTAACTACTTGCAAGTGAGATTAAGATGGATTAAGCATAGCTACAAGGAAGATGCTTTATCATAGTCTATACTATGAAGTTTGTCGAAAACTTTTAGCGACGAATCATCCTTTGTATGATTTATCATCCATGTCGGTTTTTCCTTTTTGAAAAACTCATCCATACCTCTTAGGTTTTACCCTTTTAAGTGACAAAAGTCTATACTTGGTTATAGACATGGATTCCATCTCATATCTCATGGCTCTTAGCCATTTCTCAAATTTTGGGCTCACCATTGCTTTCTGATAAGACCTAGTCTTTATCTTGATCCGAAAAGAAGAGTGTTTCCATGTACGGATAGTGAGAAATCCATATTTCTCAAGTATATGGTATTCTCTTAAGGATCAACACAATTGTTGTGTTTTGTTCCAATGTTCCTTGATCATTTGTGGAACATTCTCAACCTTTGGTTCATAAATTTGTTGTCTAAAATTTCTTCACATTCCAAATTCCATTTTTTTTCTTTTGTGAGAGGTAATCTCTTTCGAGAGAAACTCTCGTTTGAGCAACAAACATTTTGTTCTCGTTGAAAAATGAAATCCCTTAGTGATAAGTATTCTCTTTCGAGATAAACTATCGTTTGAGCAACAAATATTTTGTTCTCATTAAAGTTGAAGAAATAATATCCCTTTGTGAGAATTAATCTCTTTCAAGATAAACTCTCGTTTGAGAAACAAACGCTTTGTTCTCGTTAGGATAAACAACAAATGGAGTTTCTAAGGTTCGAACTTTGTAAACATTTTAACTTGTAAGTAACCTTAAAACTTCAAAGGTATTCTAGAACAATTCTTGGTCTATATCTTATATGACGTTTCGAAAAAAACACGATTAAGTATGAGAGTTGTTTTTCTAGTGTGTAAAGAAGTCAAAAATGACTTGTTCTGAATCAAAACATGTCTAACATATTTGATTCTCTTTCAAAGACTTTTCGTTCCACTTGTGGGATTTAATTATGGGACAATCCCATATTCTTTGAAAGTTCATCAAACTTTAAATATTCTTGAATTTGAACTCGTGAAATTACCTTAATACTTTTTATGAGTTTGAGATTAGTCATTTGTTTTATTTATCTTATAAATATTATTCATTTGATTAGTTTAAAGATCATTGATTCGTTGTACCATAAGAGATTAAAAGAATAACATTTATTTAAATAATCTCAAAATTAAAATATCTTGTCCTTACAAGATAACTAAAACTTAGGCACAAAATAATAATCTTAAAAACTAAAACAAATCTATTTAAGGAAAAACACATGTCCAAATGGATGATGTAGCAACTCTTCCAATGTCCGGTCTTGCCGCAATGGAAACATTTTCCATCCTTCTTGATTCCCTTCTTAGGTTTCAATGCCTCCTTTCCATCGGTTTTGGTCTTACCATCACCTTTAGACTTTGCTGCAAATTTACCTTTCTTCTTGCCCTTGCGGACCATCAGAACAGGTTTAGGTCCTACCTTCTACAGGTTGATTTCAGCAGTTCTCAACATGCTGAGCAACTGTGGCAGCGTCTTGTTAATTTCATTCATATTGAAATTAAAGACGAAATGATTGAAACTGTCCGGCAACGATTGCAGGATGACATCAGTAGCTAATTCGTCTTTCAGCGGAAAGTCGAGCTTCTCCAACGTTTGGATGTAGCCCATCATTTTGATGACGTGAGCTCCTACGGGAGATCCCTCACTCATCTTGCATTGAAACAGAGCTTTAGAGGTCTCGTACCTCTCTTGACGAGCTTGCCCTTCATAAATCTCCTTGAGATTTTGAATCATATCATAAGCTACCATGTCCTCATATTGCTTCTGAAGCTCAGGGGTCATGGAGGCAAGCATAAGACAACCGACATCCAGCATGTTGTCCATGTGTTTCTTAAACTTGTCTTTGTAAGCTCTGGAAGCAGTGGCAACCGGTTCATCAGGAACATGTTCTTCAATGACATATTCCTTCTTTTCCTGTTTGAGAACAATTCTGAAATTGCGGAACCAGTCAAGGAAGTTTATGCCATTGAGCTTATCCTTCTCAAGGATAGATCGCAAAGATAGGGTATTATTTTCCATTAATTCTACAACAAAGAAAATATGCTACATAAGTTTTACTAAATTTTAAAATTTATAGATAGGTCTTTACTATAAATTTACTCCCACTATTTTCTTCAAAATTAAAAACCCTCTAGTTTTAATTTCGGAAAAACGTTTCGATAGTTTTTCTAGTGAGTGAGGATCCGTATTTCACCATTCCTAAATCAGCTTTGGCCAGTCTTTTAGGAAATGGTTATTTAGGTAAGTAACACCTTACTAATTACATCTCATGTAATTCCTCATCTTTTGGCGAACAACTCTTGTTCTTTAAATCATCTTATGATTATCCAAAACTTTTAACCACTAGGTTTTCTAATCCTATTAGAACAACCCAGCTAAGTCAATACCAATATCTCAAACGGCGAATATCACTAGCTTATTCTTCGTGTTTAACTAAGATAGATAAATGTGACATTGCTTTGGCAAAGCTCGCATTATATCGATCGAAGCTTTAACGAGGGTAAATATTGGATGGTTAAAACATACTTAGAATTATAGTGAGGGATTTACTTAATTATCTCATAATTTTAACATTGATCCTATCAATAGAACTATGTTTAATAATGCTTATAAAACTTCCATTGCATCACATACAAGGTAAATATAAGCGGTAAATAAATATGCAATGATTATAGCCCTTCTAAACCTAAGGCGACCCGTCCCAAGCCAATGGGAGGACAATTCTACTGAAGATAGAATCTACTTCTGAAACGCCCGGTCCACCAGGGAAGGCCCACCACGCTGCTACCTTGGTTCTTGCTTTATCTCCATGAGTATTTACAATTTTCAGAAACTCGCGTTACATGCGAGGGAGTGAGGTGAAAAGAGAAGTACAATAGAAGATAGAGAAAGGCACGACACGCAGGCCGTATTTATAAAAACCAAAACTATTAAGGCAATGGGATATAACCATGCAAAACAAACACCATGCAATCTAACATGTATTTCAAACATCGTGTGAACAAAGTAATGACGTGTTTACGGAGTTTTAAACTGATTATCCCTATGTTGCGGTTAATGGGCCAAAGAAGGATCACGAGGTTTCATTAACCATTTGCGTTAACAAACAAATGCAACAAGTAGGTCAACATGAAAGAGAGGTGGTGCACTAGGCACACTTAAGTACCAGGTCTTTGATGATGCAAATCCTAGACATGCATTTTTCATAACGTCTAACCATAACTTTTATGGATTCACCGTGAAAGATAGTTCGATAACTTTTATCAAATTAGAAGCCCATTCAGAGATTTCATAAATCTATGAAACTATGAACAACTACTTGTTCTCTAAACTAACTATTAGTCTCAACATGTTAACATTTAACATTGAAACAACCTAACATAGTTATGATTCACTCTTAATCATTCAGTGATAATCGAAATAAGTCTTTATTTAGTTTGATACGATAAACGATAAATATCTAAAACGAATCAAACAGCATGCATCTCATACATAAACATCACCCAATAATTTAAGTCATAATTCGTATGATACAAGTGGCTCTGATACCACTGTTAGGTCACATCGGCACGCCCCGTGGCGCAACGGAAAAATTAATCCGACGTAATCCAGCCAGGATCCATGTACAGGAACGAATCCGGGGTGAAAAGATGAAGAGTTACCTTTTAAAACTCTGGAAAATGGAAAACCGACGGTATGTCAGAATAACCACGTCAAGTAAAACTGGAATCATCACAGGTTCGCAACGACCTCTACGGAGTCCACCCGAACAAAAGGAACAAAGTTTCCGCCTCCCTAACACTTAGGGATAAATTTCGATAGGTTTGAACACCTTCTAGGGAGAAGTCGAAATCCCTCCAGGGATTCCTGAGGGGGTCTAAAATTGACCAGGAGTTCAACCGGGACTTGCAATCGAGCAAGGGAACCTTCAGGGGTTTGCCAGGGGGCAAGTAGAACACCAAAAAAATATCGAACAGCTTCTTAGAGAGCTTTCTGGGATATGTCAAATTCCAGTGGAGAATCCCTAGGGGTGTTATCGTAATCTTCAAGAGGAGGAAGAGGGATGATTTGGTTGCTAGCCCTTGTCCCTTTAAATAGTATTCAAAGACTTCATTCTAGTTGAATATCTTAAATCCAAGTTCAACCAAAATTCATAGAATCTAATTCTACTTGAAATTGGTTTATATACATTATATTTAATAATATTAAATGGAATATATATATATTTAATTATGTAAAATCTTATTCTACATAAAGCATGGATTTAAATATACATTATATTTAATCTAAATATATATATTTTTATTATATAGAATCTCATTCTATCTTTACTTGGATTTAAATATATTTAAATATATATTTTTAATTATGTAGAATCTAATTCTGCATAAACTTGGAATTAAATATACATTATATAAATTGCAAATATATATTTAAATTTCTAGATTCTTATTCTATAATATTTAAGTCTCTAAATATTTTCCATACTCTAAATAATATTTGATAAATACAATATTTATCAAATATTATTCCCATTTAAGGGAGTTGCCGATTTCCCCTATCCCATAGGGGATTTTCGGCAACCTTCCTAAAATAGGGAGTATGGTTTCCAATTTTTGTTCGTTTCATTCGAAGGGTGTGACCCTTGTAGGTTCATGCAACGTTAGCAGCAAAATTAGAACTGTTCTAATTTTACAAACAATGAGTGGTATCTAGCAATACATTATTGCTACCTAAGTTGCATGAAGTCATGGATTGACTTTCCTAATTCCTGAATAAACTTTTTTTATGTATTTCATCCTTTTGTCCTTTATATCTTAGATGAACACAAGTCATGGGTTAGTCACACTTGCGTTGTCCATCTTGTGTTTCTTGATGTTTTGAGTAGATTATGATAAACGAATCTCTATGATATCTCATATCATAATATTCGAGCATGCCCATGCATTTTCTAATCTCACTCAATCGAGTGGCTGAAGATATTTCTCCTATTATGTAGGAGGGACAAATCTTTTCTTGATCAACCATATTTCACTACATAGGTCATCACGTATCCTATCATCAGTCTTTATAATGTAGTCAGTTACGACACACATTTGACTATGTCAAAATACGTAAATCTTTATGTTGAAATCATGTTGATCTCAAGTCTGAGGAGTATACATATGTTTATCATGAGCAATGTTGTGACTGTCACATAATTACCCAAGAAACATGCTCATAGCGGGTCAATCCAATATGTTGTTCTCTAATAAATACTTATTTGTTGATTTTGACATCTCTATGTCAATGACAACGCTTGTCATCAACCACATATTAGTCTTTATATATTCAACTAAGGATCCTATTTAACAATAATCGTATTATTGTATGGACATTATTATCCAATGGTTAGTTTGACGCACATAAACATACCAAATGATAATAACGGCAATGCCATTACTTGATAAATCTAGTAAAATAGTTTGATGCACATAAACATACCAAATGATAATAACGGCAATGCCATTACTTGATAAATCTAGTAAAATAGTATGTCTATTCAATCATCATATGATTGGTCTTTGGGCATACTCCAACAGCACGATGAGAATGTGCATCGATTATCGTCAATTGAATAAGTTGACCGTCAAGAACAAGTATCCTTTGCCGAGGATTGATGATCTCTTTGATCAGTTTCGGGGAGCGGCTGGGTTTTCAAAGATTGACTTGAGGTTAGGATACTATCAGTTAAAGGTGAAAGATGTGGATGTGCCGAAAATAGCCTTTAGAACAAGGTATGAGCATTATGAGTTCCTTGTAATGCCGTTTGGCTTGACGAATGCTCATGCCGCTTTCATGAACATGATGAATAGGGTGTTCCATGAATTCTTGGACAAGTTCGTTGTGGTGTTCATCGATGATATCCTTGTGTACTGTCGTACTGAGGAGGAGCATGAGGGTCATCTGAGGATTGTTTTGCAAGCGCTGTTGGAAAATCAGCTTTATGCTAAGTTGAGCAAGTGTGATTTTTGGCTAAAGGAAGTTATTTTCCTAGGTCATGTGGTTTCGGCAGAAGGGATTCGAGTTGATCCCCAGAAGGTTGAGGCGGTGATGAATTGGAAGCCTCCTAAGTCTATTCATGAAGTTCGTAGTTTCCTTGGGTTGGTAGGATACTACCGGAGGTTCGTGGATGGATTTTCTAAGATTGCTGCCTCTTTTACGAAGTTGTTGCAAAAAGATGTTAAGTATGAGTGGACAGAAGCGAGACATCAAGCTTTTGAGAAGCTTAAAGCAGCTTTGACGCAAGCTCCTATCTTGGTTCAACCTGAATCAGGGAAAGAGTTGTGGTGTATAGTGACGCATCCTATATTGGTTTGGGGTGTATGTTAATGCAAGAGGGTAAGGTGGTGGCTTATGCATCGCGACAATTGAAAGTGCATGAGCGCAATTATCCTATGCATGATATTGAGTTAGCTGCGGTGGTTTTTGCTTTGAAAATCTGGAGACATTATCTTTATGGTGAGAAGTGTACTGTGTACACGGATCATAAGAGTTTGAAGTATTTGATGTCTCAGAAAGAGTTAAATCTTAGGCAACGGTGATGGGTGGAGTTGCTTAAGGATTACGATCTAACGATCGAGTATCATCAGGGGAAGGCCAATGTTGTGGCTGATGCTTTGAGCAGGAATGTAGCGGTGGAGTTAAGGGCTGTAACACCCCATTTTTGGGCTTAGAAGTTTAGGGTCTGAACCGGACCGGTCTGATTTTCGGTTTATAAAAGGAGGTTTTAGGGAAAGCCTAGTTCGGGATGCTTTAAAAATATGGAAAAATATCTAAAAATCCTCTTTTAATATATATAAGAGAGTGGTGAAATCAATTTTGCAAAATAAGGTTTGGAAATGCTACATTTCGGTGTAGTGACTAAAATGCAAGGTTGTGTTTGGTAGCCGAAATGTTGGTTTTGGGTAGAGCAGCGAGTTTAGTTGTGTTGGCTGAAGATTTCAATGCATAATGATGCATTAATCTTCTGCTTTGATGTGTTTAAAACAGGGGAGGCATCTTCAGACACTTTTGGAGTTGATCCGGAGGCTTGATTGGCGTTTCGGCAAGCAAGCAAAACGTAATTGGTGAGTGGAGTTGGGTTTTCAGCTTTGAAACGATTAATTGGAGGTTTTGGGAGCTTAGTTTAACTCTAAACAACTTAGCTATTCTCAAGAGTAAGTTTTTAGAAAAACTCCCTCGGATGTGCAATGAAGTGGTTTGATGCATTGGTTATAATTTGCATGTTTAAATTCTGTTTTGAAAGCATGTTTTAGCATGGTTAATGCTTGGTTTTGAAAGCCATGTATTGAAGGATGCTCAAGGTAAGTGATCCTTGGTTTGATACATTAAGAATATGGTTTTGATGCATAGTGATACATGTTGTTTAATGGCTTTGATTAATGCTTTAAAACAGTGAATTGTTGATGGTAAATGATGTATATTGGCAAGTGATGTAATGGTTTTAAAGTACTTGAGTCGGATATAGTTAGCCGGCTATAGGATTGGGTGCACCGTGAATAAGGTCGCCTTGGATGTTGAGGGGTTGTGATTGTACCGTAAACTCCATCCAAGTACCGTAACGAGTGAGGTAAGATCACAACGTTGGTTAAAAGTTCGTGTGTGGATCTTGTGTTATGTGTCCCTTGCACTCGTTAGTGGAATTATACAACTATCGATGAGTGATGTGGAGGGGTTGTGATTGTACCGTTAAACTCCATCACGGGTGTTGAGGGGTTGTGATTGTACCGATAAACTCCACCTTATGTTGTTCGGTAGTGTGTATGAAGCGTATGGGACAACGCTTGTAATCCGCGTATCCGATTGTGTTGTAAATGGTTATGAATTATCACTTGAAAGCCAATATGATGATTTGAATGTAATGAAGCATGAGATGCTTGTAAAGTATGCAAGGTTGCATTAAAAGAGATGAGCATGTGAATAAAAGCTTTGTTGAAAGTGTTTTCTAAAATGCATTATTATGTTGTTTTCTTTAGAGCATGCCTCACTAAGCAATTGTGCTTACGCTTTCTCTCTTGTACCAATAATGCAGATAATTGAAGGGTTTATGGGCAACAAGGAGGCTAGAGTGTCCAAGGGAAACCAAGCTCATGTATGGTGATGTTTTCATACACTATTAGTTTTGGTAATTTGGCAATGGGAACCTAAGATGTGTTTTGGGAGATGTGTTGAGCTCCCTAGTTTGTGGCATGATGCTTTTGATGTTTTGAATTTGTAAATGGCCTTTTAATGCTTGTTTTGGAGTTTGGTTGATTGCTTGGTTTTGGATATTAGGATGCTTGCCTATAGTCATGTGAAGTTTCATGTTTGATGCCATGAATGTGTTTAGGAGTTGCAAACCTGCTCTATGTATGTATGATGGCTTGTTGGTATGATTAGGATGTCTTTAGGTTGTGTTTGGGTGGATTTATGTATGAAAAACCAGAAAAATCTGCAGCTTCTGGGCAAACCATTTCGGAACACTCACTGGCGTTCCGAAACACTCACTGGCGTTTCGAAACGGGGGCCTATAATGGCCTTCGTGTTTCGAAATGGCTGGAGGCTGTTCCGAAACGTTTTGGCTACTGGTATGCCCTGTTTTGGAACTAGTCTCGAAACCAACCCGTGTTTCGGAACGGTCAATGCCGTTTCGAAACAGGTGACCGTTGGGCACTGATTTGAATGGTGTTGAAGTTTGCAAGCTTTACATTTTAGTCCCGAAAGTTGAAATTGCAATTGTATGAGTTCGAAATGTCCAAATAAGGTGAAATTTGACAGGGAAGCATGTAATAAGATTAATTTAATATTGGTAACTTTAAAATCAGTTATGACCTTCTAATTTACAGAATTTACGTTTTGGTCCTTAATATTTGTATATTGTACAATTGAGTCCCTCTCTGAACTCCGATTACTGTGCTTTACACCTATATGTTTCTCGAGTGTTCACTTAAGGTTAACGTGCATCTAGACAAGATTAAAAAGAGAAAAAAAAGGTCGCTAATTAAGGTTGACTTTCGAGTTGACTTTGGTTTTCCCCGTGTAATCTTCGTGGTTCGGGCCAACCGTCTAGGCCGGGCTAAGGGGGTTACAAGGGCGATGTTTGCTAGTTTGAGCATATCGTGAGATGGAGGTCTTGTTGTTGTATTGCAAGTAAAACCATCACTAGTTCAGTTGATAAAGGATAAACAGTTGTTGGATGATTCTTTGGTGCCACATGTTCAGGATATTGTTGAGGATAGACCATCAGATTTCTGTTTTAATGATGATGGTGTTCTATGTTTTGGTAGTCGGATAGTAGTGCCGAATGATGTGGAGTTGAGGCGTACTATTCTAACCGAAGCTTATAGTAGTTCATTTGTTATGCACCCTAGTAGTACAAAGATGTACCATGATCTGAAGGATGAGTACTACTGGGCAGGTTTGAAGAAGGATGTCGCTGAGTATGTGAGCAAGTGCATGGTTTATCAACGGGTTAAGGCTGAGCATCAGTTTCCTTCAGGGTTGTTGCAACCATTGAGGATCCCTGAATGGAAATGGGAGAGGATCACCATGGACTTTGTGTCTGGTTTGCCTTTAACGCCATCAAGGAAGAATTCTGTTTGGGTGATTGTGGATCGCCTTACGAAGTGTGCGCATTTATTACATGTGCATACTACGTACACCTTGGATAAGCTTGCGGAGCTGTACATTGCGGAGAATGTACGTCTGCATGGTGTACCAAAATCTATAGTGTCGGATAGAGATCTGAGGTTCACTGCAAGGTTCTGGGAGTGTCTACATCAAGCATTGGGTACGCGGCTAAATTTCAGTACTTCTTATCATCCGCAGACGGATGGACAGTCGGAGCGTGTTATCCAAGTGCTTGAGGATATGTTGAGGTGCTGTGTTATAGAGTTTCAAGGCTCTTGGGAGAAGCACTTGCCTTTAGTGGAGTTTTCTTACAACAATAGCTATCAGGCGAGTATTCAAATGGCACCTTATGAAGCTTTGTACTGGAGGAAGTGCAGAACTCCTCTTTGCTGGGCTGAAACAGGACAAAAGTTAGTCTCGATGACGGTTTTGTTGAAAGGAACCACCGAGAAGGTGAAGCTCATTTGTGAGCGGTTAAAGGAAGCATCGGATCGGCAAAAGTCTTGCGTGGATTTGAAGCGTAAGGAGATAGAATTTGCGGTGGGTGATCGTGTGTTCTTGAAGGTTTCACCTTGGAAGAAGGTGATGAGATTTGGCCGAAAGGGCAAGTTGAGCCCGAGATACATTGGACCATACGAGGTGATAGAACGTGTGGGTCCTGTTGCTTATAAGCTGAGACTACCACAAGAGCTAGAAAATATACATAATGTGTTTCATGTATCCATGCTTTGGAGGTATAGATCGGATCCTTCGCATGTTATGCCTGTGGAGGAAGTTGAGTTGAATCCATATTTTTCATATGATGAAGAACCAGTTGAGATTTTGGATTCGGACAATAAGGTTCTCCGTGGTAAGACCATTGAGCTGGTTAAGGTGTTGTGGAGACATCGTGGTGTTGAGGAAGCCACGTGGTAAAGAAAGGAAGACATGAAGAAGCAGTTTCCTTAACTTTTTCCTCCGGGTAAATTTCGAGGACAAAATTTCTTAAGAGGGGGAGTTGTAACACCCCAAATTTGGGCTTAGATGTTTTAGAATTCGAATCGGACCGGTCGAGAGCGGTTCGAATATAAAAGGAGGGTTTAGAGAACACCTAGTTCGGGATTCTTTAAAAATATAGAAAAATATCTAAAACTCCTCATTTAATATATGAAAGATTATGGTGAAGTCAATTTTTCAAAATAAGGTTTGGGAATACTACATTTCGGTGTAGTGACCAAATCGCAGTTTTTACAAAGTTAAATAGTGAATGTTTTGTAAAGGATTGAAACTTTGAATCTTTAAGGAGCTAATTTTACCAAAATGTTTTAATCAGATTTCTCTTTATTTTGGGTGGTTTTAATATAGTTTTAATTAAGGAAAATAAGATATTTGAAAGGGAGAAACTACCTTTGACTTTTCATAACCACTTTACGTCGATTTTCTCTCCTTCCATTTTCTCTCAAATTCTTTTCACCCAAACACTCTTTCTCCATCAATTTGCTACTGATTTTCATCCCTTTTGGTTGGATTCTAATTCCTTTTTGATTCTTAATCTTCTCCTCATCAAAACCTCTTGTTTCTTCATTGAATTTTCAAGAAAACTTGCCCAAATCAAAGTGAAATCAACCATTAGAGGTAAGCTTCGTCCTTCTCCTCTAATGATCAGTTCTTTACTGAAATTCCAAAGTTATCAATCCTTTGTTAATGATTTTTGAGTTGCTTTAATGTTAGAAACAAGAATTTGTCTAAAAACTCAAGGTTCTTGGAGTAATCTTGATGATTTTCGTGCTTGATAATTAGGCTCTGTTTTGAGGTGTTTTTCTAATGTATTTTGGATGATTATTGATGTTACAAATGAGGTTTTATCAATCAAATCCCGAATAGGTTTGGTTTCCTAAGTTTTGAAGGTTAGAATGATGGTTTTTGGGGTGATTTTGATGTTCTGTTATAGCCGGAGGTATAAGGACGAGTTTGTGGTGGTTTTTGATGTTAAATGATGTTTAGAAATGATTAGAAGTGGTAGATCTTGGTTGGGCTTTGTTTTGGAAGAGTTTGGAGGTGATTTCGGTTGTGTTTAGTAGCCGAAATATGGTTTTTAAGTAGAGCAGTGAGTTTAGGTGTGTGGCTGATGATTTCAATGCATGCTGATGCATTAATCCTCTACTCTTGTGTGTTTAAAACAGGGGAGACATCTTCGGACGCCTTTGGTGTTGATCCGAAAGCTTAGATAGCGTTTCGGCGAGCAAACGAAACGTAATCGGTGAGTGCGTATGGTTTTAGAAGTCCTCGAGGGACAAAGAATCGAGGTTTGGGGATTTAGGAAAGGTTTGAAACACCTTCTTAAGTCCGGAAGTAAGTATTGGTTAGATTGCTCTCTTGAATGTGGTGAATGCCCCTAAAATGCTTTTACATGCTCATGGTTTGAGATAGATAAACTCCTACTGTTTTTATGCATGTTTTATAGCATGAGATGATGCTAGAAATTATTTCATAAAGTAACATGTTGCTTGGTTGAGATTTGAGCTTTTGATTAAGGCATGGCAAATGTTATGGTTTGGAAATGAGGTGAGAATGTTTTGAGAATTGTTGCACGAAAAACAGTATGTGAGATGATGTTTTTACATGATATATTGGCATAGATGTTGAGATACTTAACGGATATAATTGGTAGATCAATAGGATGAGAGTGCACTATAAACTTAAAATTTGTACATGCTCTTTGGTTAATCCAAAGGGAGAGAACCGATGATGGGCATTCCATCGGGTAGGACTTGGTGAAATACCCAAGCTTTGTGGCGATGAGAGATTCCGCCATGTGAGTACGGTGATGTGAGATTCCACCAGAAATTATGTTACTAGACGAGTGAGTACGGTGATGGTAGATGCCACCGGAAGTGTCTAGTGAGTTGTCCGCATATCCGAGTAATTATGAGATGTGAAATGCCAATATAAAATATGAAATGGTTTTTGATTCACATGGACCTTTGATGAAATGATTTATGCCATGAGAAATGCATATGAGATTTTTCCATGAAATGCTTTGGTGTTACAAGTATGAGTATGGCTTGCCATGAGTTTTGCATTGGTTTAAATGCATGAGATAGAATGAAGGTACATGTGTTTTCAATGAGAAGTTGCTTTGAATGATTTTCAAGCATGAGATAGAATGAGCATGTTGTTAAAAGCTTTTGAGAAAGTGTTTTCAAGAAATGCATTAATGAGTTGGTTTTCTTTAGAGCATGCCTCACTAAGCATTTGTGCTTACGCTCTCTTTTACCAATAATGCAGATAATTGAGGTGTGTCCGGCATCAAGGAGGATAAGAACATCTAAGGAAGTACAAGCTCATGTATGGTGATATTTTCATACACTTTAGTTTTGATATTTTGGCAATGGGAAACCAAGGTTGTATTTGGGAGATATGTTTGAACTCCCTAAGGTTGTAAGTGGCATGTTTATGTTTGAATTCTTGGGTTGTAAGTGGCCTTAATTGTTTGGCTTGGGGTTGATTTGCCTATTTTGGTTTTGAGATTAGGGAGCATGCCTTTAGACTATGTGTTTTTGTGTTTGATGCCATGCATGTGCTAGAGAGTCCTAAATATGTTCCTTAATTGCTTAATTGTTTGCTGGTATGACTTGGGAATCTTTGAGGCACGTTTGAATGGGTTAAATGGTGAAAACCAGCTACGTCTGCTGTTTCTGGGCAAGGTGTATCGAAACACCCTCAATTGTTTCGAAACGGGGGCCTGTAATGGTCTTTATGTTTTGAAACGGTTGAAGTTGTTTCGAAACAGTTTGGCTACTGGAGTGCCCTGTTTCGTAACTGGTCTCGAAACTTACCCGCGTACCGAACGGTCAACACCATTTTGATACGTGCGTTTCGGTACGGTGGGTAGGTGTTTCTATACAGTTAACTGTTGGAGGTTGATTTAAATTGCTTTGAGTTTTCATGCTTTACATTTTAGTCCTAAATGTTGTGGATGCAATTACTTGAGCTTGGATTGTCTTTTTAAGCTAAAATTTGACAGAGAGGCATGTAAAATAATTAATTATATATTGGTAATCCTAAAGTCGATGAAGTCCTTCTAATTTCCAAAAATTACTATTTTGTCCCTAAATTTGTAAATTGAGCAATTGAGTCCCTGAATGATATCCGATCGCTGTGCCTTTTTCAATCATGATTTGTGAGTACTCACTTAGGCTTAATATGTATCTAGACAAGTTTTAAATAAAAAAGGGGTCGTTAATCAAGGTTGACTTTCGGGTTGACTTTGGTTTTCCCCGTGTAATCTTCGTAGTTTGGGTCAAACGTCTAGGCCGGGCTAAGAGGGTTACAAGAATATTCCATCAACTAACTTACCAGCCTGTCGTTTCTGTACATGCTAGCCCTGTATCGAAACATGTGTACCAGAACAGGTTCACAGAGCTCAGAAGACGGGCCCGTATCGAAACACCCTTGAGGTGTTTTGGAATAGTGGTTTCCAGTGGCAAAACGTATCGGAACAAACCTTCCTTGTTTCGAAACCCTTAGGCCATTTCAGGCTCACTGTTTCGGTACAGACTCTAGTGTAACGAAACACCTGGGCATGTAATGACACTTTTTTGTGGTTTTTCACACTTACATCAATCTTAAACCATTCCAACATGCTTCCAACATGCATACAACAAATTTAAACATCAATACTCAATCATTCATAGCATATTCAACATCAAATCATGGAAATTTGCATCAAAGATAAACTATAGGCATGCTACCTAGCAATAAGCCCATCAAGAGTCAATACTCCAACCATTGCACAATCCATCAAATAAAGGCCTTTTAATAGTTTAAAACCATAAAGCAAACATGCTCACAAAGGGTGTTCATACACATCACCGAAATAGACTATGGAACCCCCATTACCCTTATTATTCTAGTACATAAACGAAATCTACATTCGAAAGCAAAGTCCCTTGGAATCCCTTGCCTCTTGATGCCTCCTAAGCTTTAATTATTTGCACTGATGGACAAATAAGAGCATAAGCACACAAGGCTTAGTGAGGAGTGTTAAAAAACAAAACGCCATCAGTGCCTGAAAACTATTTTCATGTTCACATTGAATTCTCATTTCAATTACCAAACATCCTTTGAAAAGACATCACACCCTTTTTAAAACCATTCACTTTCCTCAATCAAAAAACAACATCTTCAACATCATGCATCATGTATTATGAACTCTGTAACCCCCCTAGCCCGGTCTAGACGTTTAACCCGGACTACGAAGATTACACGGGGAAAACAAAAGTCAACCTGAAAGTCAACCTTGATTAACAACCCTTTTTTCTTTTTATTTTCTATAGATGCATGTTGTTAACCTATAAGTTCAACGAAGCGATTAGGTGAAAACGGCACAGCGATCGGGGTTCGATTAGGGATTCAATTGCATACATTTGACTTTTAGGGACTAAACTGTAAATACCATAAAATACAGGGACTTTCATGATTTTAAAGTTACCAATCCTCAATTAGTCATGTAACATGCCAACATGTCAAAATTCAGCTCAAACGGATCATCCAAACACATTCAATTGCACACACAATATTCAGGGACCAAAATGCAACATTTTCCAACCTTAAAAGATACTTTTAACTGAAATTTAACTACCCGTATCGATACACTTGGCCCTGTATCGATACGCGGGAAGACAATAGCTAAAGAAGGTTCAAGCGTATCGAAACGCTTCCTCGCGTATCGGTACGACCTTCAAACTTGGCCTAGGCGTATCGATACGCGGGCAACCCGTTTCGATACCCCTGTACAGAATTGCCTCATTTTGCCTTAGCATATCGATACGCTTCCCTGTGTATCGATACGCATACCAGATTGGCTTCAAATAACACCATTTAAACATACCAAATCACATTCAAACAAGCTCAAATCATGCACACAAGATAAGCTCTATCTAATAAACTTTCAAACACCATCAAACAACAAAACATACTCTTCAATCACATCATATCATGATGGCATTTAGTTATTCTAGCATGTTTGAGACATAAATCTACTAAAAGGGGTAAAACACCACAACCAAGCCATAGGACCATACAAACACCAATTACAAGTCCACAACCAGAAACTAAACATGCTTATAACAACAAACATCTCTAATCAGAATCAGAAAGTAGAAGTCCCACCCATTGCCACTTACTACACTAAGAGTGAACCACTTACATCTCTTTAACAAAGCCCTTGATTCCTCTTGCTTTTGGGTTGCCTTGAAATGATCAGTTTTCTGCATTGATGAAACAAATGAGCGTAAGCATATAGCTTAGTGAGGATCGCTAAACCACATTCATCAATGCATTAAACATGATTTGTAAAACCACCATTTTTATCACATACTTTTCATAAACCATGTCTTCTCAAGACAACAATGCATTTAAATAAACACAAGCTCATATGCATCACTTTAAAAACAGCAATTAAACCATTGATCATGCTTTACCAAGCATCTCATGCATTCTTGCATCATTTACAAGCATCTCATGCTTCACATTATTCATTTACATTATATTGGCTCGCAAGTGATAATCCATTAACCATTTCAACACAAGACACAATCGGATACGCGGATTACAAGCGTTGTCCCTCACGCTTCATACAAACTACCGGACTACACAAGGTGGAAATTAATAGCACAATCACAACCCCTCAACACCCGTGATAGAGATTATTGGCACAATCACAACCCCTCAACATCACTCATCGGTAGTTGTATAATTACACTAATGAGAGCATAGGACACATATACAAGACTCACACACGGGACTAACCATTCACCGTTGTAATCTTAACCTCAATTGTTAAAGTACTTGGATGGAGATTACGGCACAATCACAACCCCTCGACATCCAAGGCGACTTTATTCACGGTGCACCCAATCCTATAGCCGGCTAACTATATCCGATTAAAGTAACCAAAAACCATTTTCATCACTTGCCAATATAATCATTTAACCACATTAATCCACTGTTTTACAAGCATAACCACAATGCCATTTCCACAAGCATCACATTATTAATATCATATGCATTCAACACATGCAAACCAAGGATCACTTACCTAGTGCATCCTTAACATAATGGCATTAAAATCCAGCATCAAACCATGCTTAAACATGCTTAAAAATAGTAAACAAATCCACTCTTACATCAAGTGCAATTCATCAAACATAGCACATTTCAAAGAGAGGGATTACCGAAACACTTACACTTGAGCTTAGTTAAGTGTATCAAACTTACACCAAGCTCCCAAGATCACGCTCAAAGCGTTACAAGCAGGAAATTGCATTTCCACTCACCGATACGCAAAGCCTTGTTCACCGACACGGAAATTACACATGCAGAGCCTCAAAAATCACCTCATTTGCTTTCGGATCAAGATCACCTATTTTCACATCATCAAAACAGAGATCTAAATACATTAAAATGCATTCTAACACCAGCAACAATTCACACACTCGTTGCTCACCAAAACAACACCAAAATACCCATCCAAAGCAATTGAAAACTCAATCGATTGCTTCCTAAACCAAGCCCAGCCAACATACATCACTTCCAAAGCATTATAAACATCAAAACACATCTAACAAACATCCTAACCCAACATTATACCTCCAACAAGCAAGATTCCACGAAAACACCCCAAAAACTCACTTAAAGCAAGCAAGAACCTCAAGGATCTCAAGGATTTCGGGATCGATGTTATCAACACATCATTTTGGAATATAAATCAACTTAGAACTCAAATAAAATCAACACAAAACAGAGCCCAACTCATCAAGTCCGAAAATCAAGAACCACATCCCAATTTTGCAAGATTTTGCTCTTGATTCAAAACTATAATCAAAATTCAGTTAAAAATCATAAATGAGAGTCAATAATCTTGGGAATTTCAATAAAGAACCTAGATTGAAGGTTTAGAACGAGATTTACCTCCAATCCTTGCTTCCTTGACAATTTGACAAGTTTTTCTTCCAAGAATTATGAAGAAAACGAAGTGAATCTTTGAAAAAGAGTTTAGAGAAGAAAAGATGAATTTGAGAGAAAAGAAATTTGATGAAAAGTTGTTTGACAAATGTGTTTGGCTGAAATGAGAGAGGGAAAAGTAGTTACGTGAATTAAACCTGTCTAATTTCCCATTTATTTAATGTTTAATTAAAACCATTTTAATTCCTTTTATTAAAACCCTTTAAAAACGCATGTCAAATTGAAGGAAGGCTAAATTGTACAAAAGCTCCCTGAAGATTCTAAGATTTTGACTCTCTTCTTGAAAATAGCATTTTTCCACAGTTTTAAAACTTTACAAATTGGTTACTACTCCAAATGTCCATTTTCCAAAACCTTTTTTTGTAAAATTTTTTTGACCAATCCCATAAACATATTTTTAGAGGATTTTAGCAATTTTTATCATAATTTTATCCTATCTCGATCCTTGATTTCCTTAAATCACCTTACGCGATTCGAATCGTTCTCGACCGATCCGATCCAATGTCTAAAACACCTAGGCCGAAAACCAGGGTGTTACAACTCTCCCCCACTTAGGAAATTTCATCCTCAAAATTCTTACCTGATGGAAAGAGATGGGAAAACTGCCTCAGCATGTCCGCCTTGCTTTCCCACGTTGCCTCCTCAACTCCTCGATGTCGACACAACACCTTCACAAGTTCTATCGTCTTGCCATGAAGAACTTTGCTACTAACATCCAGAACCTTCACTGGTTCCTCATCATATTACAGATTCGGATTCAACTCTATCTCCTCAACAGGCATTACATGCGAAGGATCTGATCTATACTTTCGTAACATGGAGACATGAAACACATCGTGTATCTTCTCCAACTCTGCAGGCAATCTCAACCGATATGCCACAGGACCAATACGCTCCACAATCTCGTAAGGTCCAATGAACCTTGGGCTAAGCTTACCCTTACGCCCAAATCTCATCACCTTCTTCCAAGGCGATACTTTCAAGAACATATGTTCGCCAACCGCGAACTCAACTTCCTTACGCTTCAAGTATGCGTAAGACTTTTGCCTATCCGATGCTGCCTTTAAACGCTCACAAATGAGATTCACCTTCTCGGTGGTTCCCTTAAGCATAGCTGGCATCGAAATCAACTTTTGCCCAGCTTCTTCCCAACAAAGAGGGGTTCTACATCTTCTCCCATACAGAGCCTCATATGGAGCCATCTGGATACTTTCCTAGTAACTATTATTATACGCAAACTCAACCAACGACAAGTGCTTCTCCCAAGAACCCTGGAAATCTATCACATAGCACCTCAACATATCCTCAAGCACTTGGATCACACGCTCTGACATTTCATCCGTCTGAGGATGATAAGAAGTACTGAAATTCAATTGTGTACCCAAAGCTTGATGCAAACATTCCCAAAATCGTGCTGTAAACCTCGGATCTCTATCCGACACAATGGACTTTGGCACACCGTGCAACCGTACAATCTCAGCTATATATAGCTCAGCCAATTTATCCAAAGTATACGTAGTATGCACAGGCAGAAAATGCGCACGCTTCGTAAGCCGGTCCACAATCACCCAAACATAATTCTTCTTTGATAGTGACAAAGGCAAGCCAGACACAAAATCCATGGTGATTCTCTCCCTCTTCCATTCTGGGATTCTCAAAGGCTGCAATAACCCAGAAGGAACCTGGTGCTCAGCCTTCACTCGCTGACACACCATACACTTACTAACAAACTCAGCCACATCTTTTTTTAACCCCACCCAGTAGTACTCATCTTTCAGGTCACGATACATCTTTGTACTACCCGAATGCATAGCGAAAGGACTACTATGAGCTTCAGCCAGAATAGTGTGCCTTAATTCAGCATCATCTCGCACTACTATTCGACTCCCAAAGCACATAACACCATCATCACTAAAGCTGAAATCTGAAGGTCAAGCTTCCGCAATGTCCTGAACATGCGAAGCAAGAGAATCATCAAGCAACTGCTTATCTTTGATCAACTGTATCAGAGATGGCTTCACTTGCAATTCCGCATAAGACCACCATCACGCGATATGCTCAAACGAGCAAACATCGCTCTCAACTCCACAACTACTTTCCTACTCAAAGCATCGGCTACAACATTAGCCTTACCTGGGCGATGCTCAATCGTCAGATCATAATCTTTAAGAAACTCTACTCAGCGACGTTGCTTAATATTCAACTCCTTTTGAGACATGAGATACTTCAAGCTCTTATGGTCTGTAAACACAACACACTTCTCACCGTACAGGTAATGCCTCCAAATTTTCAAGGCAAACACCACAGCCGCAAGCTCAAGATCATGAGTAGGGTAGTTGCGTTCATGCACCTTCAACTACCTAGATGCATAGGCCACTACCTTACCCGCCTGCATCAACATGCAGCCCAAACCAACAATGGACGCATCACTATAGACCACAAACTCTTTACCAGATTCAGGTTGAATCAGAACAGGAGCTTGCGTCAAAGCTTCTTTCAGCTTCTCAAAAGCTTGTTGTCTCACATATGTCCACTCAAAGCGAACATTCTTTTGCAACAACTTGGTCAAAGGCGCTGCTATCTTCGAGAAACCTTCGACAAACCTACGGTAGTACCCAGCCAAACCAAGGAAACTTCGTACCTTTGTCACTGACTTAGGCACTTTCCAGCTCATCGCAGCTTCTACCTTGTGCGGATCAACACGAATACACGATTCATCATGTCCATGAAAGCAGCAGGCGCGTTAGTCAAACCAAACGGCATCACCAAAAACTCATAATGTCCATACCTCGTGCGAAAAGTTGTCTTAGGCACGTCCACATCCTTCACCTTTAGCTGATAATACCCAGATCTCAAGTGTATCTTAGAAAACACTGAGGCTCCCCGAAACTGATCAAAGAGATCATCAATTCTAGGCACGGGATACTTGTTCTTGATTGTCAACTTGTTCAATTGCCGATAATCAATGCACATCCGCATTGTCCCATCTTTCTTCTTTACAAACAAGACCAGTGCACCCCAAGGTGACACACTCAGTCGAATGAAACCTCGATCCAACAACTACTGCAACTGCATTTTCAACTCTTTTAGCTCTTTGGGTACCATGCGATAGGGAGCAATGGACACCGGAGTTGTATTCTCGTACAACTCTATACCAAACTCAACTTCCCTGTTTGGTGGCAATCCAGGCAATTCTTCCGGAAAGACACCCAGAAAATTGCGAACAATTCGGATGTCCTGCACACGCACATCCTTGGTACCAGGATTCATCACATAGGCAAGATAACCCTCGCAACCCAACCTCATCATACGGTTTGCTTCCAAAGCCGAAATCACATTCGACAAGAATTTCACATTCTCGCCTACAACCACAACTTCATAATCATCGGCCAACTTTAAGGTGACTCGCTTGACCTCAAAGTCATCCACCGCCCTATGCTCCGACAACCAATTCATGCCAAGGATTACATCAAATACGTAGAAAGGTAACTCCATCAGATCCACAAGGAAAACATGACCTTGCACAGACAAAGGGCATCTCCTATACAACTTCCTAGTGACTACAGTCTCACCAAAAGAACTAGTCACTTACATTCAAATTTCAAGCATCTCAACAGGTATATCAAGCAAATTTGCATGCTCACTCAAGATGTAAGAATTCGTGGATCCAGAATCAATCAAAGCCAGCAAAGATAAAGACTATAGAGCAAAGGTACATGCGATAACATCGGTGTCATTGCGCTCCTCGCGCTGAGCATACACCCTCGCTGGTCCATCTCCCTCAGGTTGAACAGCTACAACATGAGCAATACCCCGCTGCCCCTCATCCTTCCTCTGAAAGTTCCCACGGCCGCGCCCACGGCCTCTCTGAGGTGCAGCTACCACAGGAGCACGTCCTTGGCCACCACAAGTCAACAAAGGACACTCCCTCCTCATATGATCCGCCGATCCACAATTCCAACAAGAGTTCCCTGTCACCACAAAAGAAGCCTAAACCTCTCTAGCTGCTCGATGACAATCTCTCCTCAAACGATCCCTCCAACCACATGTCCAGTATGTATGCTGCTCAGATCTCACACGTCCTCTATGAGCCTGACCACCTCGACCCGGAACACCACGCCTTACCTCAGGCTGATGTCTCCTATCACGACCTCTTTTGTTCCGTCCACCACCGGAACTATACTTAGCGGCTCTCTTCCTAGAGCTAGAACAAACAAAACACCTCTAGATGACAAACCTAAATTCTGTTCGATGTCCTTTGCCCGACAAACAAGCACGTCAAAATCAGTGTAATCTGCAGCTAGCATGTACGTCTTAACTTCCTGTACCAACCCATACCGGAAGCGATCACATTGGTGCCTCTCACTAGGTACCAGCTCAGGAGCATACTGCCTCAAGCGTACGAACTAGACCTCGTACTCAGCCACAAATAGATTGCCCTGAACAAGCGACATAAACTCTTGTTTCTTTTCATCTAGGTATCTCACCCCAAGATACTTCCTCCTGAAGGCACCTCTGAAAAACTCCCAATCAACCTCATTGGGCTCCATACCAGCCGTGGTAGTCATCCACCAGCTGTAGGCATCACCTTGCAACAAAGATACTGCGCATCCCATCTTGCGCACATCCTTACAGCCCATCTGATCCATGATACAGATCGTACTCGCCAACCAGGCCTCATACGCCTCAGGAGACATATCAAAGAACTCTACAGCTCCTAAGCTCCTCAATCTTTCCAACGGTAAGCCCGCCTGCCCAGCTGCAGGGGCTTGTACATGCGCCCCAGCAACAGCAGCCTGAAACGCTCCGGTGATCGCCTGAACCAGTGGCGCCAAATCACCCAAAGCAGGACCAGCAGGCCCTTGTTGCATCTGCTCCCCACCTCCAGGTGGTGGTGGAGGAGGTAGATTTCCACCAGGAGGGACATCAGCCCCTTGCGCACCCTGGTCACCCTGCCCAGCCGCAGGTATGATCGTACTGGACCTCAACTCCCTTCTAGGTCCCATTGAGATCTCTTTAACAAAACACAACAACCAAAAACAAATCAACCATTTAGGCCAGCTGCAAGCAAGGATCCAAGTTTACAAAAAAAAACATTTGATTAGTGTAATAAGGCAATGGGCACCCCGACTTCCCATAACATTACAAAGCGTACAAAGACTCTTCAAGCTCAACATGCTTTTCATCATTCAAATTCAGCATACAACAACATTACATCATCATCACGCACTCATATCCATTTCACATGCAATTTATACAAATCAAGCATGGCATAAGCTTCAGAATCCAACCAATTGCATGCTTTCAAATAACATACAGCGATACACATCAATTTCACATACCAACATTCCCAATTCTTTCGTAACCTGGCTCTGATACCAACAAATGTAACTCCCTTAGCCCGGTCTAGTTGTTTAACCCGAACTACGAATATTACACGGGGAAAACCATAGTCAACCCGAAAGTCAACCTTGATTTATGACCCTTTTTTATCTTCTCTAGATGCATGTTATTAACCTATAAGTTCAACGAAGCGATTAGGTTAAAACAGCACAACGATCGGGGTTCGATTAGGGATTCAATTGTATACATTTGACTTTTAGGGACAAAACTGTAAATAGCATAAAATACCGAGACGTTCATGATTTTAAAGTTACCAATCCTCAATTAGTCATGTAACATGCCAACATGTCAAAATTTAGCTCAAACGGATCATCCAAACACATTCAATTGCACACACAATATTCAGGGACCAAAATGCAACATTTTCAAACCTTAAAAGATACTTTTAACGGAAATTTAACTACCCGTATCGATACGCGGGAAGACAGTAGCTAAAGAAGGTTCAAGCGTATCGAAACGCTTCCTCGCGTATCGGTACGACCTTTAAACTTGGCCTAGGCGTATCGATAAGCGGGCAACCCGTTTCGATACCCATGTACAGAATTGCCTCATTTAGCCGTAGCGTATCGATACGCTTCCCCGTGTATCGATACGCATACCAGATTGGCTTCAAATAACACCATTTAAACATACCAAATCACATTCAAACAAGCGCAAATCATGCATACGAGATATGCTCTATCTAATAAACTTTCAAACACCATCAAACAACAAAAATACTCTTCAATCACATCATATCATGATGGCATTTAGCTATTCTAGCATGCTTGAGACATAAATCTACTAAAAGGGGTAAAACACCACAACCAAGCCATAGGACCATACAAAGGCCATTTACAAGTCCACAACAAGAAACTAAACATGCTTATAACAACAAACTTCTCCAAACAGAATTAGAAATTAGAAGTCTCACCCATTGTCACTTATTACACTAAGAGTGAACCACATACATCTCTTTAACAAAGCCTTGGATTCCTCTTGCTTTTGGGCTGCCTTGAAATGATCAGTTCTCTGCATTGATTAAACAAATGAGCGTAAGCATATAGCTTAGTGAGGATCGCTAAACCACATTCATCAACGCATTAAACATGATTTGTAAAACCACCATTTTTATCACATACTTTTCATAAACCACGTCTTCTCAAGACAACAATGCATTTAAATAAACACAAGCTCATATGCATCACTTTAAAAACATCAATTAAACCATTACTCATGCTTTACCAAGCATCTCATGCATTCTTGTAACATTTACAAGCATCTCATGCTTCACATTATTCATTTATATTATATTGGCTCGCAAGTGATAATCCATTAACCATTTCAACACAATACACAATCGGATACGCGGATTAAAAGCGTTGTCCCTCGCGCTTCATACAAACTACCATACTACACAAGGTGGAGATTAATGACACAATCACAACCCCTCAACACCTGTGATGGAGATTAATGGCACAATCACAACCCCTCAACATCACTTATCAATAGTTGTATAATTCCACTAACGAGAGCATAGGACACATACACAAGACTCACGCACGGGACTAACCATTCACCGTTGTGATCTTAACCTCAATCGTTAGGGTACTTAGATGGAGATTACGACACAATCATAACCCCTCGACATCCAAGGCGACTTTATTCATGGTGCACCCAATCCTATAGCCGGCTAACTATATCCGATTAAAGAAACCAAAAACCATTTTCATCACTTGCCAATATAATCATTTAACCACATTAATCCACTGTTTTACAAGCATAACCACAATGCCATTTCCACAAGCATCACATGCTTAATATCATATGCATTCAACACATGCAAAACAAGGATCACTTACTTAATGCATCCTTAACATAATGGCATTAAAATCCAGCATCAAAACCATGCCTAAACATGCTTAAAAACAGTAAACAAATCCACTCTTACATCAAGTGCAATTCGTCAAACATAGCACATTTCCAAGAGAGTGATTACCGAAACACTCACACTTGAGCTTAGTTAAGTGTATCAAACTTACACCAAGCTCCCAAGATCACGCTCAAAGCGTTACAAGCAGGAAATTGCATTTCCACTCACCGATACGTGAAGCCTTGCTCGCCGACACAGAAATTACACATCCGGAGCCTCCAAAATCACCTCGTTTGCTTTCGGATCAAGATCCCCTATTTTAACTTCATCAAAACAGAGATCTAAATGCATTAAAATGATTCTAACACCAGCAACAATTCACACACTCGTTGCTCACCAAAGCAACACCAAAATACCTATCCAAAGAAACCGAAAACTCAATCGATTGCTTCCTAAACCAAACCCATTCAACATAAATCACTTCCAAAGCATTATAAACATCAAAACACATATAGCAAACATCCTAACCCAATCTTATACCTCCAACAAGCAAGATTCCACCAAAACACCCCAAAAACTCACTTAAAACAACCAAGAACCTCAAGGATCTCAAGGATTTCAGGATCTATAATATCAACACATCATTTTGACATATAAATCAACTTAGAACTCAAATAAAATCAACACAAAACAGAGCCCAACTCATCAAGTCCGAAAATCAAGAATCACATCCCAATTTTGCAAGATTTTTTTCTTAATTCAAAACTATAATCAAAATTCAGTTAAAAATCATAAATGAGAGTCAGTAACCTTGGGAATTTCAATAAAGAACCTAGATTGAAGGTTGAGAATGGGATTTATCTCCAATCCTTGATTCCTTGACAATTTGACAAGTTTTCCTTCTAAGAATCTTGAAGAAAAAGAAGTGAATCTTTGAAAAAGAGTTTAGAGAAGAAAAGAGGAATTTGAGAGAAAATAAATCTGATGAAAAGTTGTTTGACAAATGTGTTTGGCTGAAATGAGAGTGGGAAAAGTAGTTACGTGATTAAAACCTCTCTAATTTCCCATTTATTTAATATTTAATTAAAACCATTTTAATTCCTTTTATTAAAACCCTTTAAAAACACATGTCAAATTGAAGGAATGCTAAATTGTACAAAATCTCCCTAAAGATTCTAAGATTTTGACTCTCTTATTGAAAATAACATTTTTCCACAGCTTTAAAACTTTACAATTTGGTCACTACTCAAAATGTCCATTTTCCAAAACCATTTTTTTGTAAAATTGATTTGACCAATCCCATAAACATTTTTTTAGAGGATTTTAGCAATTTTTATCATAATTTTATCCTATTCTGATCCTTGATTTCCTTAAATCACCTTACGCGAATCGAACCGTTCTCGACCGGTCCGATCCAATGTCTAAAACACCTAGGCCCAAAACCAGGGCGTTACAAACTCAACAGCAAATCCATTGCTAACACTCAACTTAAGCCTTCCCATGCATGGCTACCATATACAAAGCTTAAAGAGTAAAACATGCATTAACATAATATGCATCATTAACCATTTCATAATACATCATCAATTTTATTGGCTTACAAGTGATCATCAACATGTTCATTTCTCAAAACCACATCGGATTTCAAGGTTCACACACGGGGGCTACCCTCCGCCATTGTGACACTCGTGGTGGAGTATTCGGTACACCGTATAAACCCCTCAACACCACTCATAGGTATATGTATAACCCAACTAACGAGAGACGAGACACTATACACTTTCCTCCATTGTCGGGGTACTTGGATGGAGTATTCGGTACACCGTATAAACCCCTCAACATCGAAGGCGACTTGTTTATAGTGCACTCAATCCTATAGCCGGCTAACTATATCCGATTTTCATCTATAAATCAATTTCACAACATCACTTGCCAATATAATTCGCATTTAACATAAACCTCACTGTTTTCAAAGCATTACCAATACACCACATTTCCAAGCTTCAAACCATTCTTCATTAAACAAGTATAAGCATATACTTACAAGGATCATTTACCATGTGCATCCTTCATCATTATATCATCAAAAACAGTAAATCACTTACTTCAATTCATGCTTTAAAACAGTAGATAACTTGCTTTTAAAATCAAGTACATAAGTAATTAATAATAGCACAATCCAAGGGAGAAACTCCTTTTACTTACTTCTGACCTTATTAAAGCATTTCAAGCTTACACTAAGTTCCCAAAACCACCTTTTAAGTGTTTCAAAGCTGAAAAACACGTTCTCACTCACGGACTCGCGAAACCGAGATTCACCGACGTGAAATTAAGCGTGTGACGCCCCTAGAACTTCACCGATTGCTTCTGATGTATTCTCCCATGTTTATACCACACAAGAACAGAGGGTTAATGCATCATAATGCATTAACATCACCAGCAACTTAAACAATCTCGCTGCTCTTCCCTAAAGCACAAAAATATCCATCCAAGACAACCGAAATCACCTTTGATTGCTCTCCAAACTCAGCCCATCCATAATCTATCACTTCCATCCCATTTTAACCATCAATCAACATCCAAAATCAACCTAATTTCATCCTTATACCTCCAGCAACTCACATTTCAGACTAATACCTCAAAAACCCAAAATCTAATAATCTAACAATTAGAGATCCAACTCAATTCGGGATTACATTCATACAAACTTTATTTCCACATCATTTAACATCCAAATTATGATTAAAATCATTCTCAAACCAACCAATATAGTGCGCAAATAAATTACTTAGAAATTTACCTTGAAAAGCTAGATTAATCAATTTTCCATTAATCAAAAAATGAAACATAGTTAGTAAACATATTTAGGAAGCCAAAGAATTGGGAGTTTCATTAAAGACCTTGATTAGAGGAGTTGAACGAAATCTTACCTGTAACCTTGCCTCCTCCCCTCAAATGACAAGATTTTGAAGAAGTCTTCCAAGATAGCTTTAGGAAATTGAAAGTAAACTCAAAGAAATCATTGGCTAACCAAAAAGATTTGAGAAAATGGAAATCTCTGAAATTTTTGAGAGAAAGAAGAGTGTTTGACTTATTGGTAAAATTCCTTTTTACATTAAAATCCATTTTAAAATCCTTTTTAATTAAACAATTAAAATGGTCAATTTGAGGGAAAAGGTTCACAAAATAGATATAAGCACCCTAAAGATTCTAAGCATTGGCCCCTTTTTAATTTAATCCTTAAAAACCAAATTTGCACTTTTTACATAATATTCACCAAACAGAAATCTTAACTTTCCAAAACTTATTTTCCGAAATTGATTTTGCTTTCCCTCAGTATATAGTTAAAGAGGATTTTAGAAAATTTTCCCACGATTTTATCGCATCCCGAACTAAGTTTTCCCTGAACCAACTCTGAACTGACCTAGATCTCTAATTTAGATTCAACGGACCCTAAACTGCCCTTAAAACCTCTAGCCCAAAACCGAGGTGTTACAACTCATGGCCAATTTCTATTGTGACCTTAGGTAAACCTCTTTGTGGTCTTGTATTCAGATTTTGGGTGAACTGTCCAACTTGAGTCTCCAATGACTTTAGGGCTGCCTCCTGATTCTGCAATCTCATCTCAGTCCTGTTAATAAAAGCGTCAGTCCTTATCATGAAACTACTATTCTCAACCATATAAGATTCAATTTTTAACATGAAAGCATTAAGAGAGTTTTCCAAAGAACTAGATGGAGTTGACTGTTGCTGGAGAATCGGTTGCCAAGGCATATTCTGTTGGAATCCCGATGATTGTGCATTCTGATTGTTCTGATTGAGGGCATTGTTGGGATTGCTCCATGAGAAATTTGGATGCTTCTTCCAGGCTGGATTGTAGCTGTTGGACATCACGTTATTGTTCCGGTTGTATTGCTTGGTCGTTGGGAACTGATAATCATTTTTAGCAAGCCTGTTCAAAATCATGGTTATCGTTACATAAATCACAAAAGGAACCTACTACCTTGACCTCCTGTGTATTGCTTGGTCGTTGCATGTTCTTAACCAAATTGGTTAAGGTAGCCAATTGTGTGAGAATTGTATCTAATGACTCAAGCTCGTTTATCGTGGCATGGCGTCTGACTCCTCATCTTCTAGTACTTAGGAACTGATAATCATTTTTAGCAAGCATGTTCAAAATATCTATTGCTTATTTTGGTGGATTGTCTAGGAGTATGCCATTTGCCGAGGCATCTAGCATCATCCTTGTCGACGTGTTTACTGCATTGTAAATATCGTCACTTGTGTCCATACTAGGAATCTGTGTAGGGGGCATTTGTGTAACAGTTCTCTATTTTTCTCTCAAGCCTCGTACATGGATTCATCATCTGTCTTCCAAAAAGAAGTAATTTCGTTACATAACTTATCAGTCATATTTGTAGGATTAAATCGAGAAAGAAAATCATGACATAAATCAGTCCAAGATCATATTGATACGGATGGAATACAATTCAACCACGATTTCATCCTATCCTTCAGTGAATAGGGGAACAATTTTAGCCTCAAAATATCCTCATGGACTCCTTGTAGTTTGAATGAATTGCAAATCTCAGGAAAGATTTGAGATGTTTTCTGGCATCTTTAGTTGTCGATTTTCCAAATAGACCATTTGTATTGATTATATAGAACATTAGTGGTTTTAATTCGATGTGGGCAGCTTCAATTTCAGGTGTGACAATTCATGGGTTTAGGCCGTTGAGATCTTCCTCTAAATAGTCTCGAAGGGTTCGGTTCCTTGCCTGAGCAAGTTGAGCTGGCAAAATCACTCCACCTCTTGCCTTGGCAACCTTATTACCGTTGGCATTGTTATTGCCGACTTGATCTGTCATTGTTGCTCTCAGTCTTTGTCTGAGTCTCTGGCAGGTATGTTCAATGTCTAGATCAAGGGGATATTCTGAAGCTGTCGGGTTTGCCCTGGTCATTGTTGCGTGTAAAAGGTGCTCCTCAATTAGTGCAAGTGCACACGTCTCAAGTAATATAATGATAAGTATTAGAGTATCGTCTCCACAGGGATTGGGATAGCTTCATTTGTTTATCTTCTCACAGTGAAAAGGAAAAGTAAAAGTAAAAACACAAGTTGAGGAGTTTTGGGTTTTATTTAAACTAAAAATTATAAACAAAAGTAAACAAGTAAAAGTAGAGTAATCAAGATGAGAGAATGGTCCAAATTAGATTGCATCGTAGTGTGGAAATAAATTGACTTGCCTTGGTCTTTGAATGTAATAAACACCAAACTACCTCGACAATGACCTAAGTCCTTACCGCGACAATAAATTGTGCTGCCTCGGCAATCCCTTGTTAGGCGGCAGACGTTGTCAAGGTTCGGCAAAGCGTCCTTTGATGACTCCTCCTTATCCCTAAGTTGTCACACTGTTAATGAATGAGCCTTGATAATGCATCCCGGCGTAAACAAAGGATGAACAACAACTAATCTCGCGCTTTTTTTAGCCGTTGAAACTCTAACTTATCCCTAAACTGAGTTAGCTTCCACCATAGCGATGAAAACCATACTTATTCGTTTCCTGAGTTTAATTCTTTTGATATTAAACAAATAGATAACCTCACAATACTCTTTCTCGATAAGATTGCAAGAATAAAATCAATGCCAAGAATAAGCAAACCTTGAACTAAATTGCATTAACAAAAACTTAAACAAAGTACAATTGTTTTCTCATACCTACTCAACAAAATAATCCTAGACCTAAGAGAATTTAGAACATGATGAACATGGAGATCACACGACTAAACCTATTCTCAAGCTCTCATAATTCGACTACATTGATGTGTGCGGCAAGCCTTGTTTAAATAGGAAGAGGAGTAGGGCAAAGTACTTATTGGATAGGAAGTTAAGTTGGACTTGGACTTGTCTTCATTAAAGAGGTGAATCTCTTTAATTTTAATGCTTTTATCCACTTTGGCCAAATTCTCGTGCTCCAATTTCCACGGAAAGTGTGTAGAAAAATACAGTGTTTTATGCTCTACAAATCGGCTACCACTTTGCATACTTTGCCCTTCGGCAAGTTGATCTATGCACTGCCGCGAAAGAGGATATATGCTGCCTCGGCAGTGGTTTGTTACTGGATATACTCTGTAAGGCTTCATCTTCATAATTCAACTTCCTTCAGTAAAAGTTGTCATCTTTGGCTTAGCTTGATCTAGACATGCCACGAGCTCGTTCTGCACCATCTTCCCTTTTATACATTGCCCACTCCACATCACCTGCCCCGGCAGTGAGTAAATCTGTGCAAGCACCAAACATGCATTAAAACAGTACCTTTTTCATTAAATACATCAAATATCAGGATCAAAGGTATAAGCAGTGTAATTAATGCATATAAGGCCATAATGCCACTCAAATGGGTGTAAGTTAAGCAATAATTGCCATGTAAAAAGGGTAAAAACATAGGACTTTTGGGCACTTATCACACCCCCAAAACTCGGACTACTGCTTGTCCTCAAGCAATGCAAACCATCAATTTCCAAAACATTACTCTTCATGAAAGTTCTCATTGGTCTTACTTTTCCTTCTTCTCTCCAAACCATGTCCATGAATGCTTGGCCCTTAAGTATTCGGATTCCTTAGGAATTTCCTGGAATCAAACTATAAGATTTGTCAGTGTGTGCATGAATTGTGAACAAGATGATTATTCAAGTTCTAGGTAAACACTTAAGCATTAAACTACATGGGTAAATATTTTAAGCAATCTAACCGACTAGAGCCAATTTCGGGCACCCCTAGTGATTAGCCTAGAGTCGGTTTAAGGTACCTCTAGGGCTTCCTTAAGCTAGAGCCAGTTTTAGACTTCCTTAAGCAAGTCTATGTCCTAAGTGTTCTAGAACTCCTTAAATCATACAAGTCACAAAAGTGTATTAAAGCACTTATCTCATAGTATGATTCTAAGTTATCTTCCTTATGTGTCCTAAAATTAAAGGCTCTAAACAGTTCAAAGCTATGGTACGAAGAGAGATATCTATGGCCAAGACGGAAAATTCATTTAAATTAAACTAAGGCAATTAATGAAGGACATTGTTCACGCATAAACTTCATTCAGCTTAGGCAATATGTGTAGTAAAACATTGACAAGTATAAAACAGAACTGCATTGCAATATATTGATATGCTGCGATAGGGAACTGCCTCGGCAGCGGAACCTACACCCCCAAACTCAAGACAAGCATTGCTCTCAATGCATTAACAAAAGATGCAATAATAGAAAAAATTAAGCACAAATATTAAGGGCATAAAAATAAAGGAAAGAGAGAAAATTTTAGATGGACTCGGATGAGTCATCGCTTTGTAGGATTAGTTTTCTCCCTTTGGAGGCCGTATGCTTGACTCTCTTAGTTTCTCTTGGCGGTTGGATGCACGTGGGGGGTTGGCTTGGTCGGAGCGGTTACTTCTTCCTCTCTATCTGTGTCAAGGTGGAGCTCCTCCATGGCTCTCATGGTGGATGCCTTGTGTTTTGCAGCTTCAAATGTTCGAAGGACAGATTGGGCAATTTTAGTCCAATTGGAGAAGCCTTTTGTCCTGATCGGTGAACCCATAGGAGTGTCTAGAGGTGCTTTACCCTTGGCCTTCCTGGCCGCGGCACGGGAAGTGGTGGTTGCGGTGGCAGAGTGCCTTGGTGAGGCTTGGGCAGTAGCAGTGGCAGGTGTGGCTCTGGAATTGGGCTCTAGGACGACTGCGGCATGGGGCTCTAGGGCGGCTGTGGCAGAGATGGCGACAGGGAACTAAGGAAACTAGACGATATGGTCAGGGAACTTCTCTTCAATTAGTTGGACAATGGTCAAAGAGAAGTCCCTTCTAAAGGCCATAAAGAGGCGTTGCCATGTGTCCATATCCTCCAACTTCTAGGCAATTTGTTGGACGGTGGCTGCCGGGGCAGCGGTTTGTGGAGTCTCTGAAACATCTGCCGAGGATGCTGCCACGACATGGCCCTACATCATCGTAGATTTCCTTGGTTCAGCCTTCGTGATCTGCATTAACCTGTAGTATGCTTCTCTGTCACATCCTTTCCTTGAAGGCATATATTCATCGGCTTCATAGGTTGGTACCTCATGTTCAGTGCATAAGCCGGTGATGAGTGATGGGAAGTAGAGGGGGCTGCGTTCTTTTTGCTGCACTAATGAATCTCGTGACATATAATGTTACCAACATTATTGATACGATTATTTAAAATAGAGTGTATGTGTGCAAGCCTGGGGCAATCAATAGTGTTGTGCGAGGTGGGAATGAGGCGGCGTTTGACAAATGTGTTCTATACCTTGTCTTCAGGCCGCAACTGTCGTCGATTGACTGAGCCCTTGTGGGCACCGACATTCCATGTCGTGCCAGCATAGCAAAGTTCTTCCTTTATTTGTTCTTAGTCTTCATCCGTTAGTGACTCGACAAATTCTACATGCTCGTCCCTCTCTAGGTGGATGCTATAAAATAAATTTATGGCATCGGAATCCACCTTTATTGCTTTCCCTCAGACGTGAACAAAGAGTGCGGTTGGGCTTGGATTGTAGGCGTAAATCTCCCGTACCACTGTTATGTTGTCCCGTTCGGGTTGGAGGCAAAATATTTGCCACTTTTGGTGATCCACCTTGTTAAGAGGTAGTGGTTGAGGCCGAAATTTGGCTCATCGGAGCATTGGAATCCTTGCTCCTCCCATACTTGGCAAGCTATGAAGTGCTTGTTGAAGCGCTTTTCTACCTCCGGCAGTGCGAAGCGTTTGTAGGTTGGTGCCTCGATCGAGTGTGAGCTTTCTTCTTTGTTTAATTTGAGGGCCATCTCAAAAAATAGGAGTGAGTTGTGAGAGAGCAAAAGAAAATACTAAACTTTGGAGAATGCAAGAGAGTAGATGAGAATGTTTGAGTGATGAACAGTTTAGAGAAGTGTGGCCTTTATATAGAGTTTGGCACACTATGCCTTTGCGGCATTAAATGCGGGAGCAGCATCGCTAGCCCTTACTAGTTGTTTCTGCCCGTTACATATGTTGTTGCGGCTTTCTCGGTCCGTTGGTAGATTATGCCGTTGCGGTTTTCTGCACGTTGGCAGGTTGTGTTGTTGCGACAGAGGTTTCTCAACACTTAGTTGTTGGTTCATCTCTTCTTTCTTTCTTGATCTCCATCCTAAAAAACAAATAATAAATAAAAATAAAACTTTATTCCTAAAAGAAAAATTAAAAATGTGGAAAATAAAAACTAAAAATAAAACTAAAAATAAAAATGAAAAGATAGAGAGAAAAGGTTAAGACACTAAATGAGTGCATGTTGGTGCATCTCCTAAAGTGATTACTTCCTTATCCTTCATGCCATGTGGTTTAGAATAATGCTTCAATCGCTGCCTAGTATTTTTGAATTCATGGTCATCTTGCGCTTTTGCCTCTGTACCTCTAGGTCTTGACGTTATACTATCGCGGTAGTTGCCCAGGCATTGGCCAATGCTGCTGCCGAGGCAGTATGGTTCTATGTCGATATCAGACTCAGTTAGAGCCTGGATTGCCTGACATTCTTCTGGGTCATCAGCGTGTTTTATTGTGTTTAGTACATTGAATTTCACGTACTGGTTGTTGAGGTTGCTCCAGGAGAAATTCGGGTGTTTCTTCCAGGCTAGGTTGTAGTTGTTGGACATCATGTTATTGTTCCGATTCTAATTTCCAATGTAACAGCTTGACTCCATATTCTATGGACATTCAAAAGAAACATGGTTACCCACAGTTTTCACAAAATAAATCCATTGCCTTAACCTCCTGGTGATTGTTCTGTGGCTGCATGTTCCTGACCAACTTTGTTAAGGTGGCAATTTGGGATGAAATCGAGTCTGAGGACTCTATTTTATTTACTTTGGGTTGGCACCAGACTCCTCCTATTCTGGCTGTTGGGAACTGATAGTCGTTCTTGGCCGTCTTGTTCAGAATATCCATCGCTTCCTCTGGTTCTTTGTCTAGGAGTATGTCGTTTGCTGAGGCATCAAGCATCATCCTAGTTTCCGTGTTGACAGTATTGTAGAACATTGTCACTTGTGTCCACAATGGGAATCCGTGCAAGGGGCATTTGTGTACCAGCTCTTTGTATCGCTCCCAGTCCTCGTGCATGATTCTTCGTCAGCCTATCGAAAAGAGGTGATTTCGTTACGCAATTTATTGGTTAAATTCGTAGGATTAAAATGTGCTAAGAAATCAGGACATAAATCACTCCAAGATTCAATTGATCCCGGTGGAATGCTATTTAGTCGGGTTTTTGAGGTACTCCATGTATTTTAAATGAATTGCAAATCTACAGGAATGATTTGAGGTGCTGTATGGCATCTTCAGTTGCCGAACCGCCTAATTACCCCATAGTATTGATCATGTTGACAATCAAGGGGCTTCAGTTCAAAGTGGGCGGCTTCTATCTCAGGTGTGACAACTCCCGAATTTAGTTCGTTCAGATCTTCTTCTAGGTAGTCTCAGACAGTTAGGTTCCACACTGGCTCAAACTAAATTCGTGGATTTTCTCCATCTCCTACTGGGGCATCTTGCTGCCCGTCAACAACTGGTTGTCCGTCGGCAACCCGCTGCCCATTGGAATTCCAGTTGTTGTTGCCATTGTTGCCGCCAACTTGATGTGCCATCTTTTGTCTTATATGTTGCTTGAGTCCTTATTAACTACGATCGATTTCTTGATCAAGGTCATAGAATGGATACTTCAGGTTCGCCCTAGTCATACAACAATGCAAAACCAAAGTTTATTAGTGCTTGAGAAATAGATAAATAAAGGTGCAAGAAAATAAAATTGAAAGTCGCTATTGCCAATCCCCGACAACGGCGCCAAAAACTTGTTGCGTGTAAAAGGTGTTATGCAATTAGTGCAAGTGTACACGTTTCAAGTAATATAATATATGTATTAGAGTATCGTCTCCACAGGGATTGGGATGGCTTCCTTCGTTTATCTTCTCGCAGTGAAAAGGAAAAGGAAAAGTAAAAATACAAGTAGAGGAGTTTTGGGTTTTAATTAAACTAAAAATCATAAAGTAAAGTAAACAAGTAAAAGTAGAGTAATCAAGATGAGAGAATGGGTCGGATTAGATTGCGTCATACTGTGAAAATCAATTGACTTGTCTTGGTCTTTGAATGCAATAAACACCAAACTACCTCGGCAATGACTTAAGTCCCTGTTGCGGCAATAAGTTGTGCTGCCTCGACAATCCCTTGCTGGTCAGCAGACGTTGTCAAGGTTCAGTAATGCGCCTTTTGATGGCTCCTCCTTATCCCTAAGTCGTAGCACTATTGATGAATGGGCCTTGATAATGCCTCCCAGCGTGATCCAAGGATGAACACCAACTAATCTCAAGCTTCTTTTATCTGTTGAAACTCTAACTTATCCCTAAGCCGAGTTAGCTTCCACCGTAACGATGAAAATCATGCTTATTTGTTTATTCAGTATAATTCTTCCGATATTAAACAAATAGATAACCTCACAATACTCTCTCTCGATATGATTGCAAGAATAAGCAAACCTTGAACTAAACTGCATTAACAAAAACTTAAACAAAGTATAATTTTTTTCTCACAACTACTCAACAAAATAATCCTAACCCTAAGAGAATTTAGAACATGATGAACATGGAGATCTCAGAACTAAACCTATTCTCAAGCTCTCAAAATTCGACTCCCTTGATGTGTACGACAAGCCTTGTTTAAATAGGAAGAGGAGTAGGGCAAAGTCCTTCTTGGATAGGAAGTTAAGTTGGACTTGGACTTCTCTTCAATAAAGAGGTGAATCTCTTTAATTTTAATGCCTTTATCCACTTTGGCCAAATTCCATCTTTAACCTTCCTTCTATGTTTCCACCATCTTCTCGTTCTCCAATTTCCACGCAAAGTGTGCGGAAAAATCCGGCGTTTTATGCTCTACAAATCGGCTACCACTTTTCCCTCCGACAGGTCGATCTATGCACTGCCGCGACAGAGGATATCTACTGCCTCGGCAGTGGTCTGTCATTGGATCTACTCCGTAAGGCTTCATCTTCATAATTCAGCTTCCTTTAGTAAAAGCTATCATCTTATGCTTAGCTTGATCTGAACATGTCATGAGCTTGTTCTGCACCATCTTAACTTCCTATCCAAGAACTTCCCATCCCCGGCAATGGCACCAAAAACTTGTTACGCGTAATATGTTCTCCGCAATTGGTGCAAGTGTACACATCGCAAGTTATAGTATAGAAAGATATCGTCTCCACAGGGATGGGTGCTACTTCGGGAATCTACTTTCTCACACTTAAAATAAAAAACACAAGTTTAGTAATGGTAGGAGTTCTAATTAATAAGTAAAATAAAGTCAATTAAATAAAAGAAGATGTAATCAAATGAGAGAGAATAGGTCGGGTTATTGTGAGTTTGATGAGTGATATTTGAATCTATCGTCTTGGTAAATGAGTGCAGCAACAACTCGGTTGCCATGGCAACTAGCACAATTTGGGTTGCCTGGGAAACTAGTAGAACGGTTGCATGGGCAACTTGTAACCCCCTCAACTCGGCCTGAGTGAAAGGCCGAACCAAACAGGTCACACGGGGAATATTGAAGTAAATCAGGAAGTTTACCTCAATAAACGACCCTTTTTTTCATTTTATCTTGTCTAGATGCTCATTATTATCCTATGTGATAAACTTCGCAACAGAACTATTTGCAACTCGATCAGACAACGCTTAGGGACTCAATTTCAGTCAAACACATTTTAGGGACCATTTTGTATGTAACGCCCCGGTTTTGGGCTTAGAAGTTTTGGGCGTTGACCGGTTCGGTCAAAGTGCTGTTCGAATCTAAAAAGGTGAAATTAGGAAAACCTAGTTCGGGTTGCATTAAAAATATGGAAAAATGTTCTAAAATCCTCTTTTAATATATATAAGTGAACTGTGAAATCAATTTTACAAAATGAGGTTTGGAAGGGTGACATTTTGGCTAGTGACCAAAATGTAATTTTTGAAAACTACGTGACTGTTTTAGAAAGGATTGAAACTTTGAATCTTTAAGGAGCTATTTACCCAAAGGGAGTTTCTCCAGATTTTTCTAAGATAATTAATGTTTTAATTCTGAATTTTTAAACAAAAGAAAAGTGGAGGGAAGTTATTTCTAACTAATTTCTCCTAAAATCTCATTTTCCTTTTCTCTCATTTTCTCTCAAACCAAACATCTTTCTCCAGAGTTTTTCTTCTGATTTTGCCACTTAAATCTCTCTTTTCAATCCTCTTTTGATTGCTAATCATCTCATCAACAAAACCTCATCAATTGCTATTTGATTCTTCAAGCTTTTTGGTTCTAAAAGAGGAGAAACTCAAGTTTGGAGGTAAGAAGGTCCTTCTCCTCTGAACTTCAAGTTCTTTACTGAAATTCCTAAGTTTTCAATCCTTAATTGATGATTTATAAGTGGTTTTAAAGTTGTGTAATGGATCTTGGCTTAAAATGCAAGATTTGATGATTTTTGATGAATTTTCGTGGGATCTGTTAAAGCAGTGATTGGAGGTGTATAATTGATGATAAATGGATGTTAAATTGATTGGAAATTGAGTTTTAACTAATGCAATCCCGGATAGGTTGAATTTCCTAAGTTTAGCTTGTGATTCTTGGTTGTTTTTGGAGTGATCTTGTGGATCTGTTGTTGCTGGAGGTATAAGGATGTTGTTAGGTCCTTTTTAGATGTTGAATGATGTTTAAGGATGCTTAGTTTTGATGGTTTATGGCTGGGCCTTGTTGAGGAGTTGTTTGGATGCATTTTCGGTTGTGTTTGGTGGCCGAAAATGGAGTGTGGATGAGAGCAGCGAGTTTAGGTGCTTTCATTGAAGCTATTAATGCATGATGATGCATTAATCTACTGTTTTGATGTGTTAAAACAGGGGAGTCATCTTTGGATCCAAGTGGTGGTGATCCGGAAGCTTGATTTGGTGTTTTGGCAAGAAGCAAAACGGAATCGGTGAGTGGATTTTGGTTTTCGGCTTTGAAACCAATGTTTTGGAGGTTTGGGAGCTTAGTCTAAGTCTAAACAAATTTGCTAAGCTCAAGAGTAAGTTTTCGGAAAAACTCTCTTGATGAGGAACCATGTGATGGTTAGGTGCAATGTGTTTGTTTCCTGTTTAAATTCTGTTTTTAAAGCATATCTAGCATGTTTGTTTGCTGAGATTATAAGCCATATGTTTAAGGAAGCTCAAGGTTAGAGTTCCTTGCTTTTGAACATTGTTTAAGTGTGGTTTAATGCTTAAAGATGCATGATGTTTATGGCTTGGTTAAATGCTTTAAAACAGTGGATTATTGATGATAAATGATGTATATTGGCAAGTGATGTTTTGAAAAGGTTAAGGTCACCAAGGTGGTTAAAATTCCTTGAGTGAGCCTTGTTTACTTAAGAACATCAAGGTGTTTAAATGTCCTTGGATGGTTCTTGTTACGGACACAAAGGTGTTTAAAAGTCCTTGTGTGGTCCTTTCCAAGGTGTTTAAAAGTCCTGTAACGCCCCGGTTTTGGGCTTAGAAGTTTTGGGCGTTGACCGGTTTGGTCAAAGTCCTGTTCGAATCTTAAGTGGTTAAATTAGGAAAGCCTAGTTCGGGTTGCATTAAAAATATGGAAAAATGTTCTAAAATCATCTTTTAATATAATTAGATGAACTGTGAAATCAATTTTGAAAAATGGGTTTTGGAAGTATGACATTTTGGCTAGTGACCAAAATGTAATTTTCGAAAGTTTGGTGGCTATTTTATAAAGAGTTGAAACTTTGAATCTTTAAGGAGCTATTAATCCAAAGATGATTTCTCCAGATTTTTCTAAGATATTTTAAGTCTATAATCTGATTTTAAAACATATTAGAAGTGGAGGGAAAATCTATTTGGCATTTTCTCAACTAACTTCTCATTTTCTTTCTCTCTTTTTCTCTCAACCCAAACACTCCATTTCCAGAGTTTTGTTTCTGATTTTCTCACCTAAATTCCTCCATTCAACTCTCATTTGATTGCAAATCATTGTATCTTCAAAACCTCCTCAATTGCTTCTTGTTTCTTCAAGGATTTTCATTCCAAAAAGTGGAGAATCACAAGTTTGGAGGTAAGAACGCCCTTCTCCTCTAAACTATCAGTTCTTTACTGAAATTCCCAAGTTCTCAACTCTTAATTGATGTTTAATTAAAGGTTTTAAAGTGTTGAAATGAATCTTGGCTTATTATGCAAGATTTTGATGATTTTTGATGATTTTCGTTAGATCTGAGTAATCTGTGATTTAAGAGATGTTTTTGGTGTTAAATGATCTCTAAATTGATAAGGAAATGAGTTTTGATCAATGCAATCCCGGATAGGTTGAGTTTCCTAAGTTTAGCTTGTGTTTTAAGATAGTTTTTGAGGTGATCTTGTGGATCTGTTGTTGCTGGAGGTATAAGGATGTTAATAGGTTGTTTTTAGATGTTGTATGGTGTTGATGGATGTGAGGTTTTGCTGGTTTATGGCTGGGCTTTGTTTAGAAGTGGTTTGGATGCAATTTCGGTGGTGTTTGGTGGCCGAAATTGGTGTATGAATGAGAGCAGCGAGTTTGAGTGCTTTCATTGAAGCTTTTGATGCTTGATGATGCATTGAACCTCTGATTTAATGTGTTTGATCAGGGGAGGCATCTTTGGATCCAAGAGTTGTTGATCCGGAAGCTTGAATTCGTGCTTCGGCAAGTGGCGAAGTGGAATCGGTGAGTGAAAATGGGTTTTCGGCTTTGAAACCAATGTCTTGGGAGCTTAGCTTAAGTCTAAACAACTTTGCTAAGCTCGAGTGTAAGTTTTCGGAATTTCTCTCTAGTGGTGGCCATGATTTTGTTGTGATGCGAAATGATAATTTGCATGTTTTACATACTGTTTTGGAGGCATGTTTTAGCATGGTTTTTGCTGTTGATATAAGCCATATGTTGAAGGTAACTCTAGGTAGGAGTTCCTTGCTTTTGCACATTGAAATGTTGTGGTATAATGCTTTTAAATGCATGATGAACATGGCTTGGTTTTATGCTTTAAAACAGTGATGTAAGTGATGAAAATGATGTATATTGGCAAGTGATGTTTTTAAAATGTTAAGGTCACTAAGGTGGTTAAAAGTCCTTGAGTGAGCCTTGTTACTTATGAACATCAAGGTGGTTAAAAGTCCTTGGATGGTTCATGTTGTGGACACTAAGGTGGTTAAAAGTCCTTAGGTGATCCTTCTCTATGGTGTTTAAAAGTCCATAGGCCAAGGTGTTTAAAAGTCCTTGGGATCAAGGTGTTTAAAAGTCCTTGATGTGATTCATTCATGGTGTTTAAAAGTCCATGGCCAAGGTGTTTAAAAGTCCTTGGGATCAAGGTGTTTAAAAGTCCTTGATGAGATACTATCTATGGTGTTTAAAAGTCCATAGGCCAAGGTGTTTAAAAGTCCTTGGGGCCAAGGTGTTTAAAAGTCCTTGGGAAAGTTGTTGAACTTGTTTTAATAAATGGAATGTTTCGCTTAAGCCAATATGACATGTTAAGAATATTGAGAAGCATGAGATGCTTGTTTAAATGTTTATGTTGAAGCATGAGATTGCTTGTTAAGAATGCTTTTGAGCATGTGAAAAGGTTGATTTAAAGCATGTTTTGTAAATGTTTTGAATTGCATTATTGAATGGTTTTAAGAGCTTTCCTCACTAAGCTTTTGCTTACGCTCTCTACGTTTTCCTAATTCAATAATGCAGAGCATTAGAGTACCTTGAGGGCAGCAAGAAAGGGCAAGCAATCAAGTTCAAGTGAAGCTCAAAGTACGAAGGTTTTATAAGTGCATTTAGCTTTTGTATGTTTTGGCAATGGGGGACCAAAGTGTATGTTTTGGGAGGTGTTGGAGACTCCCTAAGTATGATATATGTTGATGTGTTTGCTGGTTTTGGTTTGGAACCATTTATGCTTGTTTTGCAAGTTTGGTGTTTGAATGTCTAGCTTGTGTAGGAAGCATGCCTTTAGAATTGGGGCTTTTTGCTTGTGATGATGTTTGGATGAATTGATGATGCTATTATGTTGTTTCTATGTTGAATTGCATGTTGGCAAAGTTTGGTGATGTTCGGAGCATGTTTGGATGTGTAATTGCATGTTTAAAGTGATGTTTTGAAGCAATCTGGGCAGGGTGTTTCGGAACAGCACCTACCGTTTCGGAACGGGTGCCTTAAATGAGCCCAGGCGTCCGAAACGGGAGGGGCCGTTCCGAAACGGAAGAGCCTCTGCCAGACCCCCGTTTCGAAACAAGCTAAGACTGTTTTGGAACGGCCCCGCGTTTCGGAACGGGCTGTCTCCCGTTTCGGAACGGTTGACCGTTGGGGGCTGACATTGGTAGTTATGTGTTTTGAATTGTTTGCGTTTTGGTCCTGAATCTTGTTTATGCAATTGTATGAGCTGTGGATGTCCTTTTGAGCTGAAATTTCACAGAGAAGCACGAAACCTGATTAATTTCAAGTTGGTAACTTCAATTTGGATTAAGTCCTTTAATTTATCAGAATTTACAATTTGGTCCCTAAAGTTGTAAATTGTTCAATTGAGTCCCTGTTTAACCTCTGATGTTTGTGATCTTTTGGTATGATGTATGTGTGATCACCATTAGGCTTAATGTGCACCCAGACAAGTTTAAAAAGAAAAAAAAGGGTCGTTAATCAAGGTTGACTTTCGGGTTGACTTTGGTTTTCCCCGTGTGACTTTCTTAATTCGGGTCAACCGTCTAGGCCGGGTTAAGGGGGTTACAAGTCCTTGGGGTGATTCATGTCATGGTGTTTAAAAGTCCATGGGCCAAGGTGTTTAAAAGTCCTTGGGGTCAAGGTGTTTAAAAGTCCTTGAGGTGAAACTTGTTAAGGACACAAAGGTGTTTAAAAGTCCTTGTGTGGTCCTTGCCATGGTGTTTAAAAGTCCATGGGCCATGGTGTTTAAAAGTCCATGGGGATAAGATCACAATGGTGTTTAAAAGTCCATGTGTGAGTCTTATGTTGATCTTGTTAAAAGATGGTAATTATCACTTGTGGCCAATATGACACGTTATGATATGAAGCATGAGATGCTTGGTTAAGATTGCTTGTGAGCATGTCTAAATGATTTTAAAGTATGACTTGTAAAGTGTTCTATAAATGCATTATTGTGTGGTTTTAATGAGTATTCCTCACTAAGCTTTTGCTTACGCTCTCTCTCTTTTCTTAAACCAATAATGCAGAACATTAAGGTGCATTAAGGGCAGCAAGGAAGGCAAGCAATCAATTGGAAGATAAGCTCATGTATGGGAAGGTTTTCTTAAACACCTTTAGCTATTGGTTTTTGGCAATGAGGGACCTATGTTGTTGTTTTGGGAGATGATTTGGACTCCCTATTTTGAATTTATGTTGTTGTTAATGTTGGTGCATGTAATTGGCCATTATGTGTTGGTTTGGAGGTTTTAGTGCATGAATGGTTTGCTTGTGTAGGAAGCATGCCTTTAGATTTGGGGCTTTTCATAAATGATGATATAATGATAAGTGGTTGATGCAAATATGTCTCTTGTATGTTGTATGAGTTGCTGGTAAAGTTTGATAGTAATTGGAGCATGTTTGGTTGGTCAATTGTGTGTTTAAGCAAGCAATTTTCTGCAATCTGTGCAGGCTATATCGGAACAGTAGCCACCATTTCGGAACGGGTGCCTTGTAGCAACCCAGGCGTCCGAAACGGGAGACACCGTTCCGAAACGGAAAGGTCACTGCCAGCCCTCGTTTCGGTACGCGTTGCGGAACGGCCCCGCGTTTCGAAACAGGCTCTCCCTGTTTCGGAACACCTGACCGTTGGAGGCTGACATTGGCAGTTATATGTTTCAAAATGTTTGCATTTTGGTCCCGAAACTTGTTTGTGCAATTGTATGAATTTGGGATGTCCGTTTGAGCTGAAATTTGGCAGAGATGCATGAAACATGATTAATTTCAAGTTGGTAACTTTAATTTGGGGTGAAGTCCTTGTATTTATCAGAATTTACTTTTTGGTCCCTAAAGTTGTAAATTGTTCAATTGGGTCCCTGTTTGATCTCTGATGTTTATGATCTTTGAGTATGTTGTTTGAATGTTCATAACTAGGGTTAATGTGCATCTAGACAAGTTTAAAAAGAAAAAAAGGGTCGTTAATCAAGGTTGACTTTCGGGTTGACTTTGGTTTTCCCCGTGTGACTTTCTTAATTCGGGTCAACCGTCTAGGCCGGGTTAAGGGGGTTACATTGTAATTTTATCAAATTACAAGACTTCTTCAATTTTTAAGTTACCAACCTTTAATTAGTAACATTACATGCCTCTCAGTTAAATCTCAGCTCAAAAAAATCATCCAAGCTCATATACTTGCATCCACAACATCGAGGGACTAAAATGTAAAGAAACAAAAATTCAAAAGATTCCAATAACCAACTTAACAGCTAGGTGTTTCGGTAAAGGTTGCTCTATATCAGAACACACCGTTTCGGAACAGGTTCAACCGTTTCGAAGCTCAGGCTCGTATCAGAACACCTTCTATGGTGTTTCGAAACACGAGATTCTAGTAGCCAACCTGAAGGAGCCCATATCGAAACACTTTCCTCTGTTTCGAAACCCCAAGGCCAATTCAGGCTCAATGTTTCGGTACAACCTTAGGCTTAACGAAACTCCTGGGCTTGTAATGACACTTTCTCCTGATTGTTCACACTTTAATGCACTCATAGTCATTCCAACATGCATACAACTTATCCAAACATCAAACCTCAACCATACATGGTGATCTTAACATCATAGAATGACAATATGCATTAAGGAAATCTATAGGCATGCTACCTATGCAAAAAGGCCATTCAAGAGCCAAAATAAAAGCCAAAGCAAAAACCAACAAGTAAAGGTCATTTACAAGTCATCAAGGGCATCACAAACTTGCCACAAAACAGGGAGTTTCAAAACACACTCTCCTAAAACATAAAGGCATCCTGCCATTGCCAATTATTACTAGTAAGTAAAACATAAAACCATACTTGAGCTAAGTCTCACTCCTTGGGTTCTTTCTTGCTTGTTTGCTACCCAAAAGATGTTATTTCTCTGCATTGTTGGGAAAAGAGAGCGTAAGCAATAATGCCTAGTGAGTGATGCTAAAAACAAACCAACAACAACAATGCATTTTAAAATCATTTCTCAATTAGAAAACTCTATCTCATCATGCTCAATATATCTCATGCTTGAAATCATTTTCAAAGCAAAAACCACATCATTTAAAACCACATGTACCATCTATCTCAAGAATTAAGTAAAATGCAAAGTCTCAAAGAAAATCCATTCATTCTTGTTTCTCATAAAGCATTTCTCAAATCATATCCATATATGAAAACTCAAATCAATAAAACATTTGTCATCAAGGTGCATGTGAATCTCATATATTGGCATTTTAGCAATATTACTCGGATATGTGGATAGCTTGACAGAATCTCACATCGTCAAGTCGTACCTTGGTGGAATCTCACATCACCGAACTCTCATGGAAGTATCTCTCTTCGCAAAAAAGCTTGATGGAATCGCACATAATCAAGACCTATCGTTGTAGAATCTCTCATCACCACACTCTCACTTTGGAACGGGATGGAACTACCCCCATTATGTGTTGGTTTGGAGGTTTTAGTGCATGAATGGTTTGCTTGTGTAGGAAGCATGCCTTTAGATTTGGGGCTTTTCATAAATGATGATATAATGATAAGTGGTTGATGCAAATATGTCTCTTGTATGTTGTATGAGTTGCTGGTAAAGTTTGATAGCAATTGGAGCATGTTTGGTTGGTCAATTGTGTGTTTAAGCAAGCAATTTTCTGCAATCTGTGCAGGCCGTATCAGAACAGTAGCCACCGTTTCGGAACGGGTGCCTTGTAGCAACCCAGGCGTCCGAAACGGGAGACACCATTCCGAAACGGAAAGGCCACTGCCAGCCCTCGTTTCGGTACGCGTTGCGGAACGGCCCCGCGTTTCGAAACAGGCTCTCCCTGTTTCGGAACACCTGACCGTTGGAGGCTGACATTGGCAGTTATATGTTTCAAAATGTTTGCATTTTGGTCCCGAAACTTGTTTGTGCCATTGTATGAATTTGGGATGTCCGTTTGAGCTGAAATTTGGCAGAGATGCATGAAACATGATTAATTTCAAGTTGGTAACTTTAATTTGGGGTGAAGTCCTAGTATTTATCAGAATTTACTTTTTGGTCCCTAAAGTTGTAAATTGTTCAATTGGGTCCCTGTTTGATCTCTGATGTTTATGATCTTTGAGTATGTTGTTTGAATGTTCATAACTAGGGTTAATGTGCATCTAGACAAGTTTAAAAAGAAAAAAAAGGGTCGTTAATCAAGGTTGACTTTCGGGTTGACTTTGGTTTTCCCCGTGTGACTTTCTTAATTCGGGTCAACCGTCTAGGCCGGGTTAAGGGGGTTACATTTGGTGGTATCAGAGCTGAGTTCTCGAGTAATTGGGAATGTGTATGTGAATGTTTGAAGTATGTATGCCTTGTATGCTTGTTGGGTGAAAGCATGTTGAGTAAATTGCATGTATGTTGCAATTGAGATGTATGCTGTGATGCAGCATGTTGTGGGTACCCATTGCCAAATCAAAGCTAATGAAATGATGTTGATTTTAATTGGAAATGAGCTTGAGTACTTGGATTGCTTACCTTGCTGGGCCTGATTTTGTTTATTTGCATTGTGATTGCATAGTTAGAGTATGGCACCTCGTAGAGAGTTGAGGAGTAATGTGCGAGCTACGGCTCAGAATGAGAATGAAAACGAAGAGAATGTTGAGAGTGCGGTTTTACCTCCTCCACCTGGTGGTGGTGGTGCTGGTGCTGAAGAAGCTGGAGCTGCAGCTGGTGCTGAGGCTGCTGGACCTGAGGCTGGTCAGGGGCAAGCTGTTCCTGACATGACGGTGTTAATTCAAGCTATAGCTGGTGCTTTTCAAGCAGCGGTAGCTGGAGCTCGTGGAGCTGGGCATCAGGAAGATGCTGGAGTTAGACTACCTTTGGAGCGGTTGCGCAGTCTAGGAGGGACTGAGTTCAAGGGTATGTCTGCTGAAGGTTCTGAGGCTTGGTTAGAGAGTACCAAGAGAATCTTGGGACAGATGAGTTGCACTGATGTGCAGAAGCTTGGCTGTGTTGTGTCCTTGCTGCAGAAGGATGCATATACGTGGTGGACAACCACTATTGCTGGGATGGCAGAAGTTGATGTGACTAGGACATTCTTTCAGAATGTGTTCAAGAGAAGGTATCTGGGTGTGAGGTACCTAGATGAGAAAAGGAGGGAGTTCATGTCTCTTACCCAAGGGAGCATGACGGTGGCTGAGTATGAAGTACAGTTTGTTCGACTCAGTCAATATGCACCTGAGCTTGTCCCGGATGAGCGAGCGAGGTGTGAAAGGTTCCGTTATGGCTTAGTGACGGATGTGAAGATGTATGTGCTGGCTACCGAGTATGATGATTTTGATGTGTTGGTGGGCCGAGCCAAGGATATTGAGATGAACTTGGGTTTATCTGCTAGAGGTGCTGGAGCAAGTGCTGGTAAGCGGGCAGCTGAATATAGTTCCGGTGGTGGACGGAACAAGAGGGGACGTGATTAGAAGTATCAGTCCTCGGCTAAGCGAGGTGGTGGAGCACCTGCTCGGGGAGGCAACGCTAGAGCTGATCCGAGTGCTTGTTGGATATGTGGTTCGCATGGCCACATGAAACGTGATTATCCTCGTGCTGTGAGGGAGGTGCAAGCTCCTGTTGCGGTAGCTGGTAATGGTTGCTGGAACTGCGGATCTACGGATCATTTGAGGCGTGATTGTCCTATGTTGGCTGGTGGCCAAGTTCGTGCTCCTGTTGTTGCAGCAGCACAGAGAGGTCGTGGGCGCGGCCGTGGTAATTTTCAGCGAAGAGAGGAAGGTGGCCGAGGTGTAGCTCATGTTGTAGCTGTACAGCCAGAGGGTGGCGGACAGGCGAGAGTGTTTGCTCAGCGTGAGGGGAGGAATGACGCGGATGTGATTGCAGGTACTTTTACTTTGCAATCCTTGTCATTACTTTCCTTGATTGATTCTGGATCTACGCACTCTTACATATTGCGTGAGCATGCTGAATTGCTTGGTTTGCCTGTTGAGTCTTTGGATGTTGGTATGCGTGTCACTAGTTCTTTTGGTGAGACTGTTGTGACTCGAAAGTTGTATAGAAGGTGTCCTTTGGTTGTTCAAGATCATGTATTTCATGTTGACCTTATGGAGTTACCTTTCTATGGTTTTGATGTAATCCTTGGTATGGATTGGCTTGCTGAGCATCGTGTTGTGGTGGATTGTGAAAATAAACGAGTTTCGCTGAAGCTTGCGGATGATTATGAAGTTGTTGTGGTTGGTGAGAATGTGAAGTTTCTTGCCAGTGTGGTGTCTACGTTGAAGGCAAGCCGGATGCTGAGGCAAGGCTGTGAAGCTTACCTAGCTTTTGTGATGAATCCTAGCTCTAAGGAGTTGCGTGTGCAAGATATCAGGGTTGTGAAGGAGTTTCCTGGTGTGTTTCCTGAGGAGTTGCCTGGTTTACCTCCTAATCGTGAGGTGGAGTTTGGAATTGAGCTGTATGAGAATACAACTCCTGTGTCCATTACTCCCTATAGAATGGCACCTAAGGAGCTGAAAGAGCTGAAGACGCAGTTGCAAGAGTTGCTTGAGCGTGGTTTCATTCGGCCGAGTGTGTCGCCTTGGGGTGCACCGGTCTTGTTCGTGAAGAAGAAGGATGGCACTATGAGGATGTGCATTGATTACCGTCAGCTGAACAAGTTGACTATCAAGAATCGGTATCCTTTGCCGAGAATTGATGATCTCTTTGATCAATTTCGGGGAGCTGCTATGTTCTCTAAGATTGACTTGAGGTCAGGGTATTACCAGTTGAAGGTGAAGGATGTGGATGTGCCTAAGACAGCTTTCAGGACAAGGTATGGGCATTATGAGTTCCTTGTGATGCCGTTTGGTTTGACAAATGCTCCTGCTGCTTTCATGGACATGATGAATCGTGTGTTTCATGAATACCTGGACAAGTTTGTTGTGGTGTTCATTGATGATATCCTCGTGTACTCGCGTACTGAGGAGGAGCACAAAGAGCATTTGAGGATTGTTTTGCAAGCTTTGTTGGAGAATCAGCTTTACGCTAAGTTGAGCAAGTGTGAGTTCTGGCTTAAGGAGGTGGTGTTTCTTGGACATGTGGTTTCTGCCAAGGGGATTCGTGTTGATCCTCAGAAGATTGAGGCGGTGATGAATTGGAAGGTTCCCAAGTCTGTTCACGAGGTTCGTAGTTTCCTTGGTTTGGCGGGGTACTACCGAAGGTTTGTGGATGGGTTTTCTAAGATTGCTGCACCTTTGACAAAGTTGTTGCAGAAGGATGTTAAGTATGAGTGGACGGAGGCGAGACAGCAGGCTTTTGAGAAGCTTAAGGCGGCTTTGATGCAAGCTCCTATCTTGGTTCAACCTGAATCAGGGAAAGAGTTTGTGGTGTATAGTGATGCGTCCTATGTTGGTTTGGGATGTGTGTTGATGCAAGAGGGTAAGGTGGTAGCTTATGCATCGCGGCAGTTGAAGGTGCATGAGCGCAATTATCCTACGCATGACATTGAGTTGGCTGCAGTGGTTTTTGCTCTGAAGATCTGGAGGCATTACCTGTATGGTGAGAAGTGTACTGTGTACACGGATCACAAGAGTTTGAAGTATCTGATGTCTCAGAAGGAGTTGAATCTCAGGCAGCGACGTTGGGTGGAGTTGCTCAAGGATTATGATTTGACGATTGAGTATCACCCTGGGAAGGCTAATGTTGTAGCGGATGCCTTGAGTAGGAAGGTAGCTGTTGAGCTGAGGGCTATGTTTGCCAGTTTGAGTATTTCGCGCGATGGTGGTCTTGTGGCTGAGTTGCAAGTGAAACCATCTTTGGTTCAGTTGATTCAGGAAAAGCAGTTGCTGGATGATTCCTTGGTGTCTCATGTACAAGATATCGCGGAGGGTAGACCTTCGGATTTCTGCTTTAATGATGATGGAGTGTTGTGTTTTGGGAGTCGGATAGTAGTGCCCAATGATGCTGAGTTGAGGCGTGCTATTCTGACTGAAGGTCATAGTAGTCCTTTTGCTATGCACCCTGGTAGTACTAAGATGTATCGAGATCTTCGTGATGAGTACTATTGGGTGGGTTTAAAGAAAGATGTTGCGGAGTTTGTCAGCAAGTGTATGGTGTGTCAGCGAGTTAAGGCTGAGCATCAGTTTCCTTCAGGGTTGTTGCAACCGTTGAGAATCCCTGAGTGGAAGTGGGAAAGGGTTACCATGGATTTTGTATCTGGTTTACCCTTGTCACCATCGAAGAAGAATTCGGTATGGGTGATTGTGGATCGCCTGACGAAGTGTGCGCATTTCTTGCCTGTGCATACTACGTTTTCTTTGGATAAGCTTGCGGAGCTGTACATTGCTGAGATTGTGCGGCTGCATGGTGTGCCTAAGTCGATTGTGTCGGATAGGGATCCAAGGTTCACATCGCGTTTCTGGCAGTGTTTACATCAAGCTTTGGGTACAAGGCTGAATTTCAGTACATCTTATCATCCTCAGTCGGATGGTCAGTCTGAGCGTGTTATCCAGATTTTGGAGGATATGTTGAGGTGCTGCGTGATTGAGTTTCAGGGCTCTTGGGAGAAGCATTTGCCTTTGGTTGAGTTTGCTTATAACAATAGTTATCAGGCAAGTATTCAAATGGCACCTTATGAGGCTTTGTACGGAAGGAAGTGTAGGACTCCTCTTTGTTGGGCTGAAACGGGTCAAAAGTTGGTTTCGATGCCGGCTTTGTTGAAGGGAACCACCGAGAAGGTGAAGCTCATTTGTGAGCGTTTGAAGGCAGCTTCTGATCGGCAGAAGTCTTACGCGGATTTGAAGCGTAAGGAGATTGAGTATGCGGTGGGTGACCGTGTGTTTCTGAAGGTTTCGCCTTGGAAGAAGGTGATGAGGTTTGGCCGGAGAGTTAAGTTGAGCCCTAGGTACATTGGACCATACGAGGTGGTTAAGCGTGTGGGTCCTGTTGCGTACAGGTTGAGGTTACCTCAAGAGTTGGAGAAGATTCATGATGTGTTTCATGTTTCTATGCTCCGGAAGTATAGATCTGATCCTTCGCATGTGATGCCTGTGGAAGAGGTGGAATTGAATCCGGATTTGACTTATGATGAGGAACCGGTGAGGATTCTGGATTCGGATAGCAAGGTTCTTCGTGGCAAGACCATTGAGTTGGTAAAGGTGCTGTGGAAGCATCGCGGTGTTGAGGAAGCCACGTGGGAGCGAATGGATGACATGCTGAAGCAGTTTCCTTATCTCTTTCCTTCAGGTAAATTTCGAGGACGAAATTTCTTAAGGGGGGGAGAGTTGTAACGCCCCGGTTTTGGGCTTAGAAGTTTTGGGCGTTGACCGGTTCGGTCAAAGTGCTGTTCGAATCTAAAAAGGTGAAATTAGGAAAACCTAGTTTGGGTTGCATTAAAAATATGGAAAAATGTTCTAAAATCCTCTTTTAATATATATAAGTGAACTGTGAAATCAATTTTACAAAATGAGGTTTGGAAGGGTGACATTTTGGCTAGTGACCAAAATGTAATTTTTGAAAACTGCGTGACTGTTTTAGAAAGGATTGAAACTTTGAATCTTTAAGGAGCTATTTACCCAAAGGGAGTTTCTCCAGATTTTTCTAAGATAATTAATGTTTTAATTCTGATTTTTAAACAAAAGAAAAGTGGAGGGAAGTTATTTCTAACTAATTTCTCCTAAAATCTCATTTTCCTTTTCTCTCATTTTCTCTCAAACCAAACATCTTTCTCCAGAGTTTGTCTTCTGATTTTGCCACTTAAATCTCTCTTTTCAATCCTCTTTTGATTGCTAATCATCTCATCAACAAAACCTCATCAATTGCTATTTGATTCTTCAAGCTTTTTGGTTCTAAAAGAGGAGAAACTCAAGTTTGGAGGTAAGAACGTCCTTCTCCTCTGAACTTCAAGTTCTTTACTGAAATTCCTAAGTTTTCAATCCTTAATTGATGATTTATAAGTGGTTTTAAAGTTGTGTAATGGATCTTGGCTTAAAATGCAAGATTTGATGATTTTTGATGAATTTTCGTGGGATCTGTTAAAGCAGTGATTTGAGGTGTATAATTGATGATAAATGAATGTTAAATTGATTGGAAATTGAGTTTTAACTAATGCAATCCCGGATAGATTGAATTTCCTAAGTTTAGCTTGTGATTCTTGGTTGTTTTTGGAGTGATCTTGTGGATCTGTTGTTGCTGGAGGTATAAGGATGTTGTTAGGTCCTTTTTAGATGTTGAATGATGTTTAAGGATGCTTAGTTTTGATGGTTTATGGCTGGGCCTTGTTGAGGAGTTGTTTGGATGCATTTTCGGTTGTGTTTGGTGGCCGAAAATGGAGTGTGGATGAGAGCAGCGAGTTTAGGTGCTTTCATTGAAGCTATTAATGCATGATGATGCATTAATCTACTGTTTTGATGTGTTAAAACAGGGGAGTCATCTTTGGATCCAAGTGGTGGTGATCCGGAAGCTTGATTTGGTGTTTCGGCAAGAAGCGAAACGGAATCGGTGAGTGGATTTTGGTTTTCGGCTTTGAAACCAATGTTTTGGAGGTTTGGGAGCTTAGTCTAAGTCTAAACAACTTTGCTAAGCTCAAGAGTAAGTTTTCGGAAAAACTCTCTTGATGAGGAACCATGTGATGGTTAGGTGCAATGTGTTTGTTGCATGTTTAAATTCTGTTTTTAAAGCATATCTAGCATGTTTGTTTACTGAGATTATAAGCCATATGTTTAAGGAAGCTCAAGGTTAGAGTTCCTTGCTTTTGAACATTGTTTAAATGTGGTTTAATGCTTAAAGATGCATGATGTTTATGGCTTGGTTAAATGCTTTAAAACAGTGGATTATTGATGATAAATGATGTATATTGGCAAGTGATGTTTTGAAAAGGTTAAGGTCACCAAGGTGGTTAAAAGTCCTTGAGTGAGCCTTGTTTACTTAAGAACATCAAGGTGTTTAAAAGTCCTTGGATGGTTCTTGTTACGGACACAAAGGTGTTTAAAAGTCCTTGTGTGGTTCTTTCCAAGGTGTTTAAAAGTCCTAGGGGCCAAGGTGTTTAAAAGTCCTTAGGGTGATTCATGTCATGGTGTTTAAAAGTCCATGGGCCAAGGTGTTTAAAAGTCCTTGGGGTCAAGGTGTTTAAAAGTCCTTGAGGTGAAACTTGTTAAGGACACAAAGGTGTTTAAAAGTCCTTGTGTGGTCCTTGCCATGGTGTTTAAAAGTCCATGGGCCATGGTGTTTAAAAGTCCATGGGGATAAGATCACAATGGTGTTTAAAAGTCCATGTGTGAGTCTTATGTTGATCTTGTTAAAAGATGGTAATTATCACTTGTGGCCAATATGACACGTTATGATATGAAGCATGAGATGCTTGGTTAAGATTGCTTGTGAGCATGTCTAAATGTATTTTAAAGTATGACTTGTAAAGTGTTCTATAAATGCATTATTTTGTGGTTTTAATGAGTATTCCTCACTAAGCTTTTGCTTACGCTCTCTCTCTTTTCTTAAACCAATAATGCAGAACATTAAGGTGCATTAAGGGCAGCAAGGAAGGCAAGCAATCAATTGGAAGATAAGCTCATGTATGGGAAGGTTTTCTTAAACACCTTTAGCTATTGGTTTTTGGCAATGGGGGACCTATGTTGTTGTTTTGGGAGATGTTTTGGACTCCCTATTTTGGATTTATGTTGTTGTTAATGTTGGTGCATGTAATTGGCCATTATGTGTTGGTTTGGAGGTTTTAGTGCATGAATGGTTTGCTTGTGTAGGAAGCATGCCTTTAGATTTGGGGCTTTTCATAAATGATGATATAATGATAAGTGGTTGATGCAAATATGTCTCTTGTATGTTGTATGAGTTGCTGGTAAAGTTTGATAGCAATTGGAGCATGTTTGGTTGGTCAATTGTGTGTTTAAGCAAGCAATTTTCTGCAATCTGTGCAGGCCGTATCAGAACAGTAGCCACCGTTTCGGAACGGGTGCCTTGTAGCAACCCAGGCGTCCGAAACGGGAGACACCATTCCGAAACGGAAAGGCCACTGCCAGCCCTCGTTTCGGTACGCGTTGCGGAACGGCCCCGCGTTTCGAAACAGGCTCTCCCTGTTTCGGAACACCTGACCGTTGGAGGCTGACATTGGCAGTTATATGTTTCAAAATGTTTGCATTTTGGTCCCGAAACTTGTTTGTGCAATTGTATGAATTTGGGATGTCCGTTTGAGCTGAAATTTGGCAGAGATGCATGAAACATGATTAATTTCAAGTTGGTAACTTTAATTTGGGGTGAAGTCCTAGTATTTATCAGAATTTACTTTTTGGTCCCTAAAGTTGTAAATTGTTCAATTGGGTCCCTGTTTGATCTCTGATGTTTATGATCTTTGAGTATGTTGTTTGAATGTTCATAACTAGGGTTAATGTGCATCTAGACAAGTTTAAAAAGAAAAAAAGGGTCGTTAATCAAGGTTGACTTTCGGGTTGACTTTGGTTTTCCCCGTGTGACTTTCTTAATTCGGGTCAACCGTCTAGGCCGGGTTAAGGGGGTTACATTGTAATTTTATCAAATTACAAGACTTCTTCAATTTTTAAGTTACCAACCTTTAATTAGTAACATTACATGCCTCTCAGTTAAATCTCAGCTCAAAAAAATCATCCAAGCTCATATACTTGCATCCACAACATCGAGGGACTAAAATGTAAAGAAACAAAAATTCAAAAGATTCCAATAACCAACTTAACAGCTAGGTGTTTCGGTAAAGGTTGCTCTATATCAGAACACACCGTTTCGGAACAGGTTCAACCGTTTCGAAGCTCAGGCTCGTATCAGAACACCTTCTATGGTGTTTCGAAACACGAGATTCTAGTAGCCAACCTGAAGGAGCCCATATCGAAACACTTTCCTCTGTTTCGAAACCCCAAGGCCAATTCAGGCTCAATGTTTCGGTACAACCTTAGGCTTAACGAAACTCCTGGGCTTGTAATGACACTTTCTCCTGATTGTTCACACTTTAATGCACTCATAGTCATTCCAACATGCATACAACTTATCCAAACATCAAACCTCAACCATACATGGTGATCTTAACATCATAGAATGACAATATGCATTAAGGAAATCTATAGGCATGCTACCTATGCAAAAAGGCCATTCAAGAGCCAAAATAAAAGCCAAAGCAAAAACCAACAAGTAAAGGTCATTTACAAGTCATCAAGGGCATCACAAACTTGCCACAAAACAGGGAGTTTCAAAACACACTCTCCTAAAACATAAAGGCATCCTGCCATTGCCAATTATTACTAGTAAGTAAAACATAAAACCATACTTGAGCTAAGTCTCACTCCTTGGGTTCTTTCTTGCTTGTTTGCTACCCAAAAGATGCTATTTCTCTGCATTGTTGGGAAAAGAGAGCGTAAGCAATAATGCCTAGTGAGTGATGCTAAAAACAAACCAACAACAACAATGCATTTTAAAATCATTTCTCAATTAGAAAACTCTATCTCATCATGCTCAATATATCTCATGCTTGAAATCATTTTCAAAGCAAAAACCACATCATTTAAAACCACATGTACCATCTATCTCAAGAATTAAGTAAAATGCAAAGTCTCAAAGAAAATCCATTCATTCTTGTTTCTCATAAAGCATTTCTCAAATCATATCCATATATGAAAACTCAAATCAATAAAACATTTGTCATCAAGGTGCATGTGAATCTCATATATTGGCATTTTAGCAATATTACTCGGATATGTGGATAGCTTGACAGAATCTCACATCGTCAAGTCGTACCTTGGTGGAATCTCACATCACCGAACTCTCATGGAAGTATCTCTCTTCGCAAAAAAGCTTGATGGAATCGCACATAATCAAGACCTATCGTTGTAGAATCTCTCATCACCACACTCTCACTTTGGAACGGGATGGAACTACCCCCATTGCCTGAACCAAAGAGCACATACGAATTTTGTATATTATAGTGCACTTCTCATCCTATTAGTCGACCAATTATATCTGGTAACAATAATCACATATCATGCCAATATACTCATTTTAAACATCATTTCCTACTATTTTTCAATGCATAAACATAAACCATTCTCATCCCATTTCAAAAGTATAATTAAAGCATATCATTTTCTCAATAAGTTCTATCTCTCCAAAATAATAATTCTATCTCATGGGATCATATAAGCCATCAAATCATTTCTCAAAACATGCATAAAACAGTAGGTTTAATTCTATCTTCAAAACATGAGGATGATCATATAAATCAATGGGATAAAAACCGAGAAACGATAGTGAAACATCTCAAACTTACTTTCGAGTTTAGATTAGCGTTCCAAGTTTAATATAAACCCCCAAACCTTGTTTTCAAACCTTTGAGAAGATTTTAAACCAATTCCACTCCCTAGCAACGCCTCGCTTGTTTTGTCAAAGCATAATCAAGCTTCCGAAGTTCCTGGAACTTCGTCGATTGCTTCTGATACTGTTGAACTAATATTTTGATATAAAAAATTAAAAGAAAATTGTTTTTGGACTTAATCGAATATATTAAATCTTTCAAAAATAATTCAAAGTCCAAACAAACTTGAAAAATTCGTTTCGAATTTTTTCCATCTTAGTTGATCTTTTTCAAAACAAGTATGATCCGTTTTTTGCAATACGAATTTTTTTTTCTAGACTCTAAGGCAAAAAGGATCGATCCCCTAATAAAAGATATCGATCCCCTTTTGGAAAATTTCATACATTTTTTTTGTTTCCAGTCTCAAAGTGCAAAAGGATCGATCCCCTAGTGTATGGGATCGATCCCTTAGTGCAACGGTCATATTTTTATGAAAAAGGATCAATCCCTTTATAAAAGGATCGATTCAATGTGTTATAAATGCTCTATTTTTTGTAGGTGACTACTTGATGTCATCCCCAACGGCTCCAAACGGATAGTATTGATTGAGAGGATACAAAAAAAACCATCTCAGCAACAAAAAGAAAGTTCATACAAACATTCAAGCAATCAAGAGTCCATTTTGTGCTTAATTTTAGATCTTTCTTGTAAACACTTGAGTGTTCTTCATTGTAATTCTTTTGCTAGTGTTTCTTTGGGTGTGTGAGAGAGCTTAAGCTTTGCAAACACCTTCCTTGTGAGGATTTCCTAGTTTGCTTCTTTGTATTTGTTTTGGGGAAAGGATTCAATAGACTTTGGGGTATAAGTCTATTGAATTGTGTAAGGTTAATCCTTGTCCTTAAAGTAAAGACAAATTAATGGATTTATGGAAAATCCTTAGTGTGGTCACTAAGGTAGTGGATGTAGACTCCATTAAGAGAGTTGAACCACTCTAAATCATCTTGCAATTTTTCCTCCTTTGTAATTATTGTCCACCATCTTTTAAAAATCCAAATCACCCCCTCTTGGTTTTATTCGATTGATTGCCACTCTCAACAGATACGTTCTCCCTTGTTTATACCATAGAAGAATAGAGGATTAATGCATCTCAATGCATTAAAATCACCAGCAACCAAAACCACCACAATGCTCTGCCCAAAAAACACCAAAATGCTTATCCAAAACAACCAAAAACACCTTCGATTACTCTATTGTTGAGTTGTACATTAGTTCTACATCTACAAACTCAACCCAGCCAAAGTCTAACACTTCCATCCATTTTTAATCATCAAATAACATCCAAAAATAACCTAATTGCATCCTTTTATCTCTAGCAATACAAAAACCACACTATCACCACAAAAAACCCAAATCTAGCAACCTAAGAACTAGAGATCCAACTCATTTCGGGATTACTATGATAAAACCTTTATTTCAACATCTTTTAACATCCAAAACATGATTAAAAATCAATCTCAAATTAACCAAAATAGTACCATTATAAAAATCTTGAGAAATCATCTTTCAAAGCTTGATCTAACCATTTTCTTCAAATAGATAATAAAACTTTATTAATAAACAAAATTAGAGAGCCAAAGACGGGAATTTCATTAAAGAACCTTTGATTAGAGTAGAGAAAAGAAAGATCACCGCTAACACAAGCTTTTTCCCTTTACTGTCAACGATTTAGATGAAAACCTTCAAGAAATCCATAGCTAGTTGATGTAGAAATCCATTAGAACCATTTAGAAATCAAGAGTGGGTGAAAAAAAGTTAGGAGAAAAAGTTGATGTAGAAATCCATTAGAACCATTTTAGTGATGAGAAAATAGTTTAGCTGATGGGAAAGTTGGGAGAAAAAGTTAGGAGAAAAGTAGTTACGTAAGAAAATGTTTTAGCCTTTTAAATTCCTTTTTATTAAGACTCATTTAATAAATCAATTTATTAAATCTTTTAAAATGTTAAAACAAAGGAAAAGGATGATAACACCTTGGTGTAATAGCTCCCTAAAGATTCTAAGTTTTGGCCCGCTTTCAAAATAGTCCTTTAAAACATATTTTACATTTCTTAGAGGATTTTAGGAAATTTTCCCAAAATTTTACCACATCCCGAACATGCCTAAACCATTTCTAAACTAACCCGGATCTCTAGTCTAGGTCCTACAAACCCTAAACCAACATTAAAAACTCCTAGGCCCAAAAACGATGTGTTACAACTCTCCCCCTCTTAGGAAATTTCGTCGTCGAAATTTACCTGATGGAAAAAGATAAGAAAACTGCTTCTTCATGTCATCCTTCCTTTCCCACGTGGCTTCCTCTACTCCACGATGTCGCCACAAGACCTTGACCAACTTGATGGTATTACCCCAAGGAACGTTGTTGTCCGAATCCAAGATCTCGATCGGTTCTTCATAATAGGATAAATATGGATTTAACTCTATCTCCTCAACAGGCATAACATGACGGAGATCCGATCTATATCTCCGAATCATGGATGCATGGAAAACATCATGTATCTTTTCCAACTCATGAGGCAACCTTAACTTATAAGCAACAGGTCCAACACGTTCAAGCACTTCATAAGGTCCAATAAACCTCAAACTCAGGTTGCCCTTCTGGCCAAACCTCGTCACCTTTTTCCAAGGCAAAACCTTCAAAAACACCTTATCACCTATAGCATACTCCACTTCTTTACGCTTCAAATCCGCGTAAGACTTTTACCGATCTGAAGCCGCTTTCAAACGTTCACTAATGAGCTTCACTTTTTTGTAGTGCCCTTTAACACATTAGGCAAAGAGACAAACTTCTGCCCCACTTCTGCCCAACAAAGAGGCGTTCTACATTTCCTTCCATACAGAGACTCATAAGGAGCCATTTGAATGCTCGCTTGATAACTGTTATTGTAGGCAAATTCCACAAAAGGTAATTGTTTCTCCCAAGAACCTTGGAAATCAATGATGCAACACCTCAACATATCCTCCAACACTTGGATAACCCGTACAGACTGACCATACATATGCGGATGATACGAAATACTGAAACACAAATGCGTACCCAACACTTGATGTAGACACTCCCAAAACCTTGCTGTGAAACGCGGATCTTGATCCAAAACAATGGACTTAGGCACCCCATGCAACCTCACAATCTTCGAGATGTACAAATCCACCAACTTGTCTAACGCATACGTAGTATGCACTGCCAAAAAATGTGCACACTTCGTAAAACAGTCAACAATCACCCAAATGGAATTCTTCTTGGACGGTGTCAAAGGCAAGCTCGTCACAAAATCTATGGTGATTCTCTCCCATTTCCATTTGGAATCTTCAACGGTTGCAACAATCCAGAAGGAAATTGATGCTCAGCTTTAACTCATTGACAAACCATGCACTTACTAAAAAAATCAGCAACGTCCCTCTTCAAACCAACCCAATAGTACTCATCCTTCAACTCGTGATACATCTTTGTACTACCGGGTTGCATAGCAAAAGAACTGCTATGAGCCTCAGTCAAAATAGTGCGCCTCAACCCAACATTCTCCAGCACAATTATTTGACTCTTAAAGCACAAAACACCAGCATCATTGAAACAAAAGTCCATTGGATTACCTTTCACAATGTCTTGCACATGGGTACCAACGAATCATCCAAAAACTGCTTTTCCTTAATCAACTATACCAACGAGGGTTTCACTTGCAATTAAGCCACCAAACCACCATCTTGTGATATACTCAAACGAGCAAACATTGCCCTCAACTCTAAAGCCACCTTTCTACTCAAGGCATCGGCTACAAGATTAGCCTTCCCCGGATGGTACTCAATCGTCAAATAATAATCCTTAAGCAACTCCAATCATCGTCGTTGCCTAAGATTTAACTCTTTTGTGACATTAAATACTTCAAACTTTTGTGGTCCGTGTAAACCGTACACTTTTCACCATAATTGTAATGCCTCTAAATTTTCAAGGCAAACACCACCGCGGCTAACTCGATATCATGCGTAGGGTAATTACGCTCCAACTGTGGAGATGCATAAGCTACAACTCTACCCTCTTGCATTAACACACATCCCAAACCAACATAGGACGTATCACTATAAAACACAAACTCTTTACCCGATTCCAGTTGAATCAGAATAGGAGCTTGCGTTAATGCTTCCTTTAACTTCTCGAAAGCTTCTTGCCTCACCTCCGTCCATTCAAACTTAACATCTTTTTATAACAACTTTGTCAAAGGAACAAAAATCCTTGAAAAGCCATCCACAAACCTACGATAGTATCTCGCCAAACCAAAGAAACTACGCACCTCGTGGACCGACTTAGGCGACTTCCAATTCATCACTGCCCCAACCTTTTGAGGATCGACCCGAATCCCTTCGGCCGACACCACTTGTCCAAGGAAAACAACCTCCTTATGCCAAAACTCGCACTTGCTCAACTTGGCATAGAGCTGATTTTCCAACAAAACTTGCAACACGATCTGCAAATGCTTGTCATGATCCTCCTCGGTACGAGAGTACACAAGAATGTCATCGATAAACACAACTACAAACCTATCCAAAAACTCCTGAAACACACGATTCGTCATGTCCATAAACAGAGCAGGGGTATTAGTCAAACCAAAAGGCATCACCAAAAACTCATAATGCTCGTACCTCGTACGAAAAGCAGTCTTAGGCACATCCACATCCTTTAGCTTCAACTGGTAATGTCTGGATCTCAAATCAATCTTGGAAAACACCGAAGCACCACAAAACTGATAAAAAAGATCATCAGTCCTTGTTCAAGAAACTCTTGAAGTTGCGTCTTCAACTCCTTCAACTCTTTCGGAGCCATTCCATTGGGAGTAATTGACACTGAGTCGTATTTTCATACAACTCAATGACAAACTAAACCTCTTTGTTTGGTGGCAAACCATGCAACTCTTCCGGAAATACACCCAGAAACTCACATATCGTACGTATGTCCTATACTCGCACCTTCTTTGTACCCGGATTCATCACATAAGCCAGGAAAGCTTCACATCCCAAACGCATCAACCGACTCACTTTAAGATTCGAAACCACATTAAACAAGAATTTCACATTATCGCCTACAATTACCATCTTGTAATCATCGGCAAGTTTCAATAAGACTAGCTCAGTCTCAAATCAACCACAACCTTATGCCCAGATAACCAATCCATACCAATAATTACATCAAAACAATAGAAAGGTAACTCCATAAAATCAACCTCAAACACATGACCTTGAACAGACAAAGGACACCTCCTATGCAACTTCCTCGTAACAATCATTGTAACCCCCTCGACCCGGTCTGGGCGAAAGACCGAACCGAATGGATCACACAGGGAATATTAAAGTAAACCGGGAGGTTTTCCTCAATAAACGACCATATTTTTTCATTTTTATCTTGTCTAGATGCTTATTATAATCCTAAGTGTTTAACATCACAGCAGAACAATCAACAACTCGATCAGATAATGATTTGGGATCCAATTGCATACAATTACATTTTAGGGACCATTTGGTAATTTTAACAAAATATAGGGACATCTTCACTTTTAAAGTTACCAGCCTTTAATTAAAAATATTACATGCATCTCAGCTCAAAATAATCATGTAACGCCCCGGTTTTGGGCTTAGAAGTTTTGAGCGTTGACCGGTTTGGTCAAAGTGCTGTTCGAATCGTAAGTGGCTAATTTAGGAAAGCCTAGTTCGGGTTGCATTAAAAATATGGAAAAATGTTCTAAAATCATATTTTAATATATATTGATGAACTGTGAAAACAATTTTGGAAAATGAGTTTTGGAAGGTTGACATTTTGGCTAGTGACCAAAATGTAATTTTCGCAAATTTGGTGGCTGTTTTAAAAAGGATTGAAACTTTGAATCTTTAAGGAGCTATTTGCCCAAAATTGAATTCTCCAGATTTTTCTAAGATATTTTAATCCTAAAATCTGATTTTAAAGATATCAAAGTGGAGGGAAGTTTCATTTTCTCTATTTTCCCAACTAACTTCCTATTTTCTCTTCTCCTTTTCTCTCCAACCAAACATCACCATTTCCAGAGATTCTAATCTGATTTCCTCACCTAAATTCTTCCTTTCAACTTTCATTTGATTGCAAATCAACATATCTTCAAAACCTACTCATTTGCCACAAGTTTCAACAAGGTTTTCATTCCAAAAAGTGGAGAAATCACAAGTTTGGAGGTATGAACGATTCTCCTCTGAACTTTAAGTTCTTTAATGAAATTCCTAAAGTTTTCAATCCTAAATGTATGTTTAATTAAAGGTTTGTAAGTTGATTTAAGAATCTTGGCTAATTGAGCAAGATTTTGATGATTTCAATTGATTTTCGTTTGATCTGTTAAATCTGGGTTTTGAGAAGTGTTTTTGATGTTATTTGATCATTAAATTGATATGGAAATGAGTCTTGATTGATGCAATCCCGGATAGGTTAAGATTCCTAAGTTTAGCTTGTGTTTTAAGGTAGTTTTTGTGGTGATCTTGTGGATCTGTTGTTGCTGGAGGTATAAGGATGTTTGTAGGTTGTTTTTAGATGTTGATTGATGTTAATAGAAGTGAGGTTTTGCTGGTTTATGGCTGGGTTATGTTTGGAAGTGGTTTTGATGCATTTTCGGTTGTGTTTGGTGGCCGAAAATGGAGGATGGATGAGAGCAGCGAGTTTGAGTGCTTTCATTGAGGTAATTGATGCATGATGATGCATTGATTTACTGCTTTGATGTGTTGAAGCAGGGGTGGCATCTTTGGATCCAAGAGTTGTTGATCCGGAAGCTTGAATTCGTGCTTCGGCAAGAGGCGAAGTGGAATCGGTGAGTGAAATTGGGTTTTCGGCTTTGAAACCAATGTCTTGGGAGCTTAGTCTAAGTCTAAACAACTTTGCTAAGCTCGAGTGTAAGTTTTCGGATTTTCTCTCTAGTGGTGGCCATGATTTTGGATGTATTGCAAAATGATGATTTGCATGTTTTACATACTGTTTTGAAAGCATGTTTTAGCATGGGTTTTGCTGTTGTTGTAAGCCATATGTTGAAGGTAGCTCTAGGTAGGAGTGCCTTGCTTTTATACATTGAAATGGTGTGGTTTAATGCTTTGAAATGCATGATGAATATGGCTTGGTTTTATGCTTTAAAACAGTGTTGTAAATGATGAAAATGATGTATATTGGCAAGTGATGTTTTGAAAATGTTAAGGTCACTAAGGTGGTTAAAAGTCCTTGAGTGAGCCTTGTTACTTATGAACATCAAGGTGGTTAAAAGTCCTTGGATGGTTCATGTTGCGGACACTAAGGTGTTTAAAAGTCCTTAGGTGATCCTTTCTATGGTGTTTAAAAGTCCATAGGCCAAGGTGTTTAAAAGTCCTTGGGATCAAGGTGTTTAAAAGTCCTTGATGTGTTTCATTCATGGTGTTTAAAAGTCCATGGCCAAGGTGTTTAAAAGTCCTTGGGATCAAGGTGTTTAAAAGTCCTTGATGGGTTACTTCTATGGTGTTTAAAAGTCCATAGGCCAAGGTGTTTAAAAGTCCTTGGGGCCAAGGTGTTTAAAAGTCCTTGGGAAGTTGATGAACTTGTTTTAATAAATGGAAATGTATCACTTGAGCCAATATGACATGTTGAGGATATTGAGAAGCATGAGATGCTTGTTTTTATGTTTATGTTTAAGCATGAGATTGCTTGTTATGAATGCTTTTGAGCATGTGAAAATGGTTGATTTAAAGCATGTTTTGTAAATGTTTTGAATTGCATTATTGAATGGTTTTTAAGAGCTTTCCTCACTAAGCTTTTGCTTACGCTCTCTTCGTTTTCTGAATTCAATAATGCAGAGCATTAAAGTACCTTGAGGGCAGCAAGAAGGGTCAAGCAATCTAGTTCAAGTGAAGCTCAATGTATGGATGGTTTTGTTAAACATTTTAGCTTTTGTATGATTTGGCAATGGGGGACCAATGTGTATGTTTTGGGAGGTGTTGGAGACTCCCTAAGTATGTTTAATGTTGATGTGTTTGCTGGCTTTTGAATTGGAACCTTATATGCTTGCTTTGTAAGTTTGGTGTTTGTATGCCTAGCTTGTGTAGGAAGCATGCATCTAGAATTGGGGCTTTTTGCATATGATGATGAATGGATGAATTGTTGATGCTAATATGTTGTTTATATGTTAAATTGCATGTTGGCAAAGTTGGTAGTGTTAGGAGCATGTTTGAGTGTGTAATTGCATGATTAAAGTTGAGTTTTGGAGCATTCTGGTGCAGGCGTTTCGGAACTGGGTGCCCCGTTTCGGAACGGGTGCCTTGCATGAACCCAGGCATCCGAAACGGGGAGGGCCGTTTCGGAACGAGTAAGCCTCTGCCAGACCCCCGTTTCGAAACGGGCTATGCCTGTTTCGGAACGGCCCCGCGTTTCGGAACGGGCTGTCCCCCGTTTCGGAACGGTCGACCGTTGGGGGCTGACATTGGCAGTTATGTGTTTTGAATGGTTTGCATTTTGGTCCTGAATCTTGTTTGTGCAATTGTATGAGCTGTGGATGTCCTTTTGAGCTGAAATTTCACAGAGAAGCATGAAACCTGATTAATTTCAAGTTGGTAACTTCAATTTGGATTAAGTCCTTTAATTTAACAGAATTTACAATTTGGTCCCTAAAGTTGTAATTTGCTCAATTGGGTCCCTGTTTGATCTCTGATGTTTGTGATCTTTTAGTATGTTGGTTGTATGGTCACACTTAGGTGTAATGTGCATCTAGACAAGATTAAAAAGGAAAAAAAAAGGGTCGTTAATCAAGGTTGACTTTCGGGTTGACTTTGGTTTTCCCCGTGTGACTTTCTTAATTCGGGTCAACCGTCTAGGCCGGGTTAAGGGGGTTACATTTGGTGGTATCAGAGCTGAGTTCTCGAGTAATTGGGAATGTTTGTATGCATGATTGAAGCATGTTTGCCTTGTATGCTTGTTGTTTGAAAGCATGTTCAGTGGCTTGAGATGTTGATGCAATTGAGTGTATGTTGTGATGTTGCATGCTGAGGGTACCCATTGCCAAACAAAAGCTAAAGGAAACATGTTGTTTTGAAATGAAATTGAGCTTGAATACTTGGATTGCTTACCTTGCTGGGCCTGACTTGTTTTATTTTGCATTGTTGTTGCATGGTAAAGTATGGCACCACGTAGAGAGTTGAGAGGTAGTGTGCGAGCTACGGCTCCCAATGAGAATGAGAATGAAGAGCACGCTGATAGTGCTGTGTTACCCCCTCCTCCGCCTGGTGGTGGTGCTGGAGGTGCGAGAGCTGAAGCTGCAGCTGATGCTGGTGCTGGAGCTGCTGGACCAGAGGTTGGTCAGGGGCAAGCTGTGCCTGATATGTCTGCTTTGGTACAAGCTATTGCGGGTGCTTTTCGAGCAGCAGTAGCTGGAGCTCAGGGAGCTGGGCATCAGGGAGATGCTGGAGTCAGATTGCCTTTGGAGCGTCTGCGCAGTCTTGGAGGGACTGAATTTAGAGGTTTATCAGCTGAGAGTTCTGAGGCTTGGCTTGAAAGTACCAAGCGTATCTTGGGTCAGATGAGTTGCACGGATGTGCAAAAGCTGGGCTGTGTTGTGTCCTTGCTGCAGGACGATGCTTATACATGGTGGACGACCACCATAGCTGGGATGGCTGAAGCTGATGTTACCTGGACATTCTTTCAGAATGTGTTTAAAAGGAGATATCTGGGAGTGAGATATCTGGATGAGAAAAAGCGGGAATTCATGTCTCTTACCCAGGGAACCATGAGTGTGGCTGAGTATGAGGTACAGTTTGTGCGCCTTAGCCAGTATGCACCGGAGCTAATACCTGATGAGAGGGCTAGGTGCGAGAGGTTTCGTTACGGTCTTGTAACGGATGTCAAGATGTATTTGTTGGCCACCGAGTATGTTGATTTTGATGTGTTGGTGGGCCGAGCTAAGGATGTTGAGATGAACCTGAGTTTGTCTGCTAAGAGTGCTGGCAAGCGAGCTGCTGAGTATAGTTCCGGAGGTGGACGGAACAAGAGGGGACGAGATCAGAAGTATCAGTCCTCAGCCAGGAGAGGTGGTGGTGTGCCTGCTAGAGGAGGTAATGCTAGAGCTGACCCTAGTGCTTGTTGGATATGTGGTTCCCGTGGTCACTTGAAGCGTGATTGTCCTCGTGCTGAGAGAGTGGCACAAGCTCCTGTTGTGACAGCTGGTAATGCTGGTGGAAATGGATGCTGGAATTGTGGTTCTGTGGACCACATCAGGCGAGATTGTCCGAGGTTGGCTGGTGAGCAGGTGCGTGCTCCTGTTGTTGCTGCACCGCAGAGAGGTCGTGGGCGCGGCCGTGGTAATTTCCAGAGGAGAGAGGAAGGTGGCCGTGGGGTAGCTCATGTTGTAGCTATTCAGCCTGAAGGTGGGGGCCAAGCGAGGGTGTATGCTCAGAGAGAGGGCCGGAATGATGCAGATGTGATTGCAGGTACCTTTACTTTGCAGTCCTTGTCATTGCTTTCTTTGATTGATTCTGGATCTACGCATTCATATATTCTCCGTGAGCATGCTGAATTGCTTGGTTTGCCTGTTGAGTCTTTGGATGTTGGTGTTCGGGTCACTAGTTCTTTTGGTGAGACTGTTGTGACTAGGAAGCTTTATAGAAGGTGTCCTTTGGTTGTTCAAGAGCATGTCTTTCATGTTGACCTTATGGAGTTGCCCTTTTATGGTTTTGATGTGATCCTTGGTATGGATTGGCTTGCTGAGCATCGTGCTGTTGTGGATTGTGAGAATAAGCGTGTTTCGCTTAAGCTTGCGGGTGATTACGAAGTAGTGGTGGTTGGTGAGAATGTGAAGTTTCTTGCCAATGTTGTTTCTACCTTGGAGGCAGGTAGGATGTTGAGGCAGGGTTGTGAAGCCTATCTTGCTTTTGTGATGAATCCTAGCTCTAAGGAGTTGAGAGTGCAAGATATCCGCGTGGTGAAGGAATTCCCTGATGTTTTCCCGGAGGAGTTGCCTGGTTTACCTCCTAATCGCGAGGTGGAGTTTGGAATTGAGCTGTATGAGAATACAACTCCTGTGTCCATTACTCCATATAGAATGGCACCTAAGGAGCTGAAGGAGCTGAAGACGCAGTTGCAAGAGCTGCTTGATCGTGGTTTTATCCGGCCGAGTATGTCGCCTTGGGGTGCTCCTGTCTTGTTTGTGAAGAAGAAAGATGGCACTATGAGAATGTGCATTGATTACCGTCAGCTGAACAAGTTGACTATCAAGAATCGGTATCCTTTGCCGAGGATTGATGATCTCTTTGATCAATTTCGGGGAGCTGCTGTGTTCTCTAAGATTGACTTGAGGTCAGGGTATTATCAGTTGAAGGTGAAAGATGTGGATGTGCCTAAGACAGCTTTCAGGACAAGGTATGGGCATTATGAGTTCCTTGTGATGCCGTTTGGGTTGACAAATGCTCCTGCTGCTTTCATGGACATGATGAATCGTGTTTTTCATGAATACCTGGACAAGTTCGTTGTGGTGTTCATTGATGATATCCTTGTGTACTCGCGTACTGAGGAGGAGCATGAAGAGCATTTGAGGGTTGTTTTGCAAGCTTTGTTGGAGAATCAGCTTTATGCTAAGCTGAGCAAGTGTGAGTTCTGGTTAAGAGAGGTGGTTTTTCTTGGGCATGTTGTCTCAGCTGAGGGGATTCGTGTTGATCCTCAGAAGATTGAGGCGGTGATGAGCTGGAAGGTTCCTAAGTCTGTTCCTGAGGTCCGTAGTTTCCTTGGTTTGGCGGGATACTACCGGAGGTTTGTGGATGGTTTTTCCAAGATTGCTGCTCCTTTGACGAAGCTGTTGCAGAAGGATGTTAAGTATGAATGGACAGAAGCGAGACAGCAGGCTTTTGAGAAGCTGAAGGCGGCTTTGACGCAAGCTCCTATTTTGATTCAGCCTGAATCAGGGAAAGAGTTTGTGGTTTACAGTGATGCATCCTATGTTGGTTTGGGGTGTGTGCTGATGCAGGAGGGTAAGGTGGTGGCTTATGCATCGCGGCAGTTGAAAGTGCATGAGCGCAATTACCCTACGCATGATATTGAGCTGGCGGCAGTGGTTTTTGCTCTGAAAATCTGGAGACATTATCTGTATGGTGAGAAGTGTACTGTGTACACGGATCACAAGAGTTTGAGGTATCTGATGTCTCAGAAGGAGTTGAATCTTAGGCAGCGACGTTGGTTGGAGTTGCTCAAGGATTATGATCTGACGATTGAGTATCATCCTGGAAAAGCCAATGTTGTTGCGGATGCCTTGAGTAGGAAGGTAGCAGTTGAGCTGAGGGCGATGTTTGCTAGCTTGAGCATATCGCGAGATGGTGGTCTTGTTGCTGAGTTGCAAGTGAAACCATCTTTGGTTCAGTTGATCAAGGAAAAGCAGTTGTTGGATGATTCCTTGGTGTCTCATGTTCAGGATATTGCGGAGGGTAGGCCTTCGGATTTCTGTTTTAATGATGATGGTGTGCTGTGTTTTGGGAGTCGAATAGTAGTGCCTGCTGATGCTGAGTTGAGGCGTGCTATTCTGACTGAAGGTCATAGTAGTCCTTTTGCTATGCACCCTGGTAGTACTAAGATGTATCGTGATCTTCGTGATGAGTACTATTGGGTTGGTTTGAAGAAGGATGTGGCGGAGTTTGTGAGCAAGTGTTTGGTGTGTCAGCGAGTTAAGGCTGAGCATCAGTTTCCTTCTGGTTTGTTGCAACCGTTGAAAATCCCTGAGTGGAAGTGGGAGAGGGTTACCATGGATTTTGTATCTGGTTTACCTTTGTCTCCGTCGAAAAAGAATTCGGTTTGGGTGGTTGTGGATCGCCTGACGAAGTGTGCGCATTTCTTGCCTGTGCATACTACGTTCTCTTTGGACAAGCTGGCAGAGCTGTACATTGCTGAGATTGTGCGGTTGCATGGTGTGCCTAAGTCGATTGTGTCAGATAGGGATCCGAGGTTCACATCGCGTTTTTGGCAGTGTTTGCATCAAGCTTTGGGTACAAGGTTGCATTTCAGTACATCCTATCATCCTCAGTCGGATGGTCAGTCTGAGCGAGTTATTCAGATTTTGGAGGATATGTTGAGATGCTGTGTGATTGAGTTCCAAGGTTCTTGGGAGAAGCATCTGCCTTTGGTTGAGTTCGCTTATAACAATAGTTATCAGGCGAGTATACAGATGGCACCTTATGAGGCTTTGTACGGGAGGAAGTGTAGGACTCCTCTTTGTTGGGCTGAAACTGGTCAAAAGTTGGTTTCAATGCCTGCTTTGTTGAAAGGGACCACAGAGAAGGTGAAGCTCATTTGTGAGCGGTTGAAGGCTGCTTCTGATCGGCAGAAGTCTTACGCGGATTTGAAGCGTAAGGAGATAGAGTATGCGGTGGGTGACCGTGTGTTCTTGAAGGTTTCACCTTGGAAGAAAGTGTTGAGGTTTGGCCGGAAGGGCAAGTTGAGCCCTAGATACATTGGACCATATGAGGTGGTTGAGCGTGTGGGTCCTGTTGCGTATCGGTTGAGGTTACCTCAGGAGTTGGAGAAGATCCATGATGTGTTCCATGTCTCTATGCTTCGGAAGTATAGGTCTGATCCTTCACATGTGATGCCTGTTGAGGATGTGGTTCTGAATCCGGATTTGACCTATGATGAGGAACCGGTGAAGGTTCTGGATTCAGATAGTAAGGTTCTTCGTGGCAAGACCATTGAGTTGGTGAAGGTGCTGTGGAAGCATCGCGGTGTTGAGGAAGCCACGTGGGAGCGGAGGGAAGACATGCGGAAGCAGTTTCCTTATCTCTTTCCTTCAGGTAAATTTCGAGGACGAAATTTCTTAAGGGGGGGAGAGTTGTAACGCCCCGGTTTTGGGCTTAGAAGTTTTGAGCGTTGACCGGTTTGGTCAAAGTGCTGTTCGAATCGTAAGTGGCTAATTTAGGAAAGCCTAGTTCGGGTTGCATTAAAAATATGGAAAAATGTTCTAAAATCATCTTTTAATATATATTGATGAACTGTGAAAACAATTTTGGAAAATGAGTTTTGGAAGGTTGACATTTTGGCTAGTGACCAAAATGTAATTTTCGCAAATTTGGTGGCTGTTTTAAAAAGGATTGAAACTTTGAATCTTTAAGGAGCTATTTGCCCAAAATTGAATTCTCCAGATTTTTCTAAGATATTTTAATCCTAAAATCTGATTTTAAAGATATCAAAGTGGAGGGAAGTTTCATTTTCTCTATTTTCCCAACTAACTTCCTATTTTCTCTTCTCCTTTTCTCTCCAACCAAACATCACCATTTCCAGAGATTCTAATCTGATTTCCTCACCTAAATTCTTCCTTTCAACTTTCATTTGATTGCAAATCAACATATCTTCAAAACCTACTCATTTGCCACAAGTTTCAACAAGGTTTTCATTCCAAAAAGTGGAGAAATCACAAGTTTGGAGGTATGAACGATTCTCCTCTGAACTTTAAGTTCTTTAATGAAATTCCTAAAGTTTTCAATCCTAAATGTATGTTTAATTAAAGGTTTGTAAGTTGATTTAAGAATCTTGGCTAATTGAGCAAGATTTTGATGATTTCAATTGATTTTCGTTTGATCTGTTAAATCTGGGTTTTGAGAAGTGTTTTTGATGTTATTTGATCATTAAATTGATATGGAAATGAGTCTTGATTGATGCAATCCCGGATAGGTTAAGATTCCTAAGTTTAGCTTGTGTTTTAAGGTAGTTTTTGTGGTGATCTTGTGGATCTGTTGTTGCTGGAGGTATAAGGATGTTTGTAGGTTGTTTTTAGATGTTGATTGATGTTAATAGAAGTGAGGTTTTGCTGGTTTATGGCTGGGTTATGTTTGGAAGTGGTTTTGATGCATTTTCGGTTGTGTTTGGTGGCCGAAAATGGAGGATGGATGAGAGCAGCGAGTTTGAGTGCTTTCATTGAGGTAATTGATGCATGATGATGCATTGATTTACTGCTTTGATGTGTTGAAGCAGGGGTGGCATCTTTGGATCCAAGAGTTGTTGATCCGGAAGCTTGAATTCGTGCTTCGGCAAGAGGCGAAGTGGAATCGGTGAGTGAAATTGGGTTTTCGGCTTTGAAACCAATGTCTTGGGAGCTTAGTCTAAGTCTAAACAACTTTGCTAAGCTCGAGTGTAAGTTTTCGGATTTTCTCTCTAGTGGTGGCCGTGATTTTGGATGTATTGCAAAATGATGATTTGCATGTTTTACATACTGTTTTGAAAGCATGTTTTAGCATGGGTTTTGCTGTTGTTGTAAGCCATATGTTGAAGGTAGCTCTAGGTAGGAGTGCCTTGCTTTTATACATTGAAATGGTGTGGTTTAATGCTTTGAAATGCATGATGAATATGGCTTGGTTTTATGCTTTAAAACAGTGTTGTAAATGATGAAAATGATGTATATTGGCAAGTGATGTTTTGAAAATGTTAAGGTCACTAAGGTGGTTAAAAGTCCTTGAGTGAGCCTTGTTACTTATGAACATCAAGGTGGTTAAAAGTCCTTGGATGGTTCATGTTGCGGACACTAAGGTGTTTAAAAGTCCTTAGGTGATCCTTTCTATGGTGTTTAAAAGTCCATAGGCCAAGGTGTTTAAAAGTCCTTGGGATCAAGGTGTTTAAAAGTCCTTGATGTGTTTCATTCATGGTGTTTAAAAGTCCATGGCCAAGGTGTTTAAAAGTCCTTGGGATCAAGGTGTTTAAAAGTCCTTGATGGGTTACTTCTATGGTGTTTAAAAGTCCATAGGCCAAGGTGTTTAAAAGTCCTTGGGGCCAAGGTGTTTAAAAGTCCTTGGGAAGTTGATGAACTTGTTTTAATAAATGGAAATGTATCACTTGAGCCAATATGACATGTTGAGGATATTGAGAAGCATGAGATGCTTGTTTTTATGTTTATGTTTAAGCATGAGATTGCTTGTTATGAATGCTTTTGAGCATGTGAAAATGGTTGATTTAAAGCATGTTTTGTAAATGTTTTGAATTGCATTATTGAATGGTTTTTAAGAGCTTTCCTCACTAAGCTTTTGCTTACGCTCTCTTCGTTTTCTGAATTCAATAATGCAGAGCATTAAAGTACCTTGAGGGCAGCAAGAAGGGTCAAGCAATCTAGTTCAAGTGAAGCTCAATGTATGGATGGTTTTGTTAAACATTTTAGCTTTTGTATGATTTGGCAATGGGGGACCAATGTGTATGTTTTGGGAGGTGTTGGAGACTCCCTAAGTATGTTTAATGTTGATGTGTTTGCTGGCTTTTGAATTGGAACCTTATATGCTTGCTTTGTAAGTTTGGTGTTTGTATGCCTAGCTTGTGTAGGAAGCATGCATCTAGAATTGGGGCTTTTTGCATATGATGATGAATGGATGAATTGTTGATGCTAATATGTTGTTTATATGTTAAATTGCATGTTGGCAAAGTTGGTAGTGTTAGGAGCATGTTTGAGTGTGTAATTGCATGATTAAAGTTGAGTTTTGGAGCATTCTGGTGCAGGCGTTTCGGAACTGGGTGCCCCGTTTCGGAACGGGTGCCTTGCATGAACCCAGGCATCCGAAACGGGGAGGGCCGTTTCGGAACGAGTAAGCCTCTGCCAGACCCCCGTTTCGAAACGGGCTATGCCTGTTTCGGAACGGCCCCGCGTTTCGGAACGGGCTGTCCCCCGTTTCGGAACGGTCGACCGTTGGGGGCTGACATTGGCAGTTATGTGTTTTGAATGGTTTGCATTTTGGTCCTGAATCTTGTTTGTGCAATTGTATGAGCTGTGGATGTCCTTTTGAGCTGAAATTTCACAGAGAAGCATGAAACCTGATTAATTTCAAGTTGGTAACTTCAATTTGGATTAAGTCCTTTAATTTAACAGAATTTACAATTTGGTCCCTAAAGTTGTAATTTGCTCAATTGGGTCCCTGTTTGATCTCTGATGTTTGTGATCTTTTAGTATGTTGGTTGTATGGTCACACTTAGGTGTAATGTGCATCTAGACAAGATTAAAAAGGAAAAAAAAAGGGTCGTTAATCAAGGTTGACTTTCGGGTTGACTTTGGTTTTCCCCGTGTGACTTTCTTAATTCGGGTCAACCGTCTAGGCCGGGTTAAGGGGGTTACAAATCATCCATGCTCATTTAATTGCATCGACAACATTCAGGGACCAAAACGTAAAGAATCAGAACTTTAGAATATCCCATTAACCAACATAACAACTTGTTGTTTCGGTATAGGTTGCCATGTATCGAAACAGGCGTACCAAAATAAGTTCACATGGCTCAGAACACGGGCTTGCATCGAAACACCCTTTGAGGTGTTTCGGAACAGAGGTTTCCAGTAGCAAATTGTACCGGAACAGACTTTCTTGTTTCGAAACCCTTGGGCAATTTCAAGCTCACCGTTTCAGTACAAGCTCGAGTGTACTGAAACACCTGGGCTTGTAATGACACTTTTTGCTGGTTTTTCACACTTTCATGCATACAAAATCATCCCATCATTCATGGTAGAAACAACATCATAACACATCCATAGGCATCAAAGGAAACTATAGGAATGCAAACTATGCAAAAAGGCCATTCAAGAGTCAAAACACAAACAAAGGCATAAACCAACAATTAAAGGCCCTTTACAAGTCATTAAGGGCATTTCAAACATGCCTCAAACCATGGAGTTTCAAAACACATCTCCCAAAACAACATGGTAACCTCTCATTGCAAACTATTATTACTAATAAGCAAATGTAAAATCATAATTGAGCTTAACCAAACTTCTTGGAATCTTTCTTGCCTCTTTGCTGCCCAAACAAGCTAATTCTCTGCATTGTTGGAAAAAGAAAGCGTAAGCACAATTTGTTAGTGAGGGATGCTCAAAATAAACCAACACAACAATGCATTTTAAAACCATTTCTCATTTAGAAATCTCATCATGCTCTTTCTATGTCATGCTTGAAATCATTTTCAAAGCAAAACCACATCCTTAAATCACATGTACCATCTATCTCCTGCATTCATCAAATGCAAAATCTCAAGGCATAGCCTTACATGCTTAAAACTCATAAAGCATCTCTCAAATCATATTCTCATATGCAATACACAATGCATAAAATCATTTATAAACAAGGTACATGTGAATCTCATACATTGGAATTTTAGCAACATTACTCGGATATACGGATAGCTTGACTAAAATGTCAAGTCCTACCCATATGGAATCTCACATCACCGAACTCTCAGGGCGACATCTCTCATCGCCACAAAGCTTGATGGAATCTCTCATCATCAAGACCTACCATGGTGGAATCTCTCATCACCACACTCTCACTTTGGAACGGGATGACACTACCCCCATTGCATGAACCAAAGAGCACTTAAGAATTTTGTATATTATAGTGCAATTCTCATCCTATTTGTCGACCAATTATATCCGGTAACAATAATCTCATCTCATGCCAATATACTCTTTTTAAATATCATTACCTACTATTTTTCATTGCATCATTCTAAATCATTCTCATCCCATTTCAAAAGCATACACAATGCATAACATTTCTCAAATAGTTCTATCTCATTGAAATATCATTTCTATCTCATGGGATCATTAAAATCATCATATCTTTTCTCAAAACATGCATAAAACAGTAGGTGTATATCTATCTTCAAAACAAGAGCATGATCATAAAACCAGTGGGATAATAGCCGAGAAAACGGGAGCGAAACATCTCATTCTTACTTCCAAATTTAGGTTACTGTTTCAAACTCAACCTAAACCCCCAAACCTTGCTTTCAAGTCTTTAAAAGGCTTTTAAAACTAATTCCAATCACAGGAGCACGTCCTTGGCCTCCACCAGACGACAAAGGACACTCCCTCCTCATGTGATACGTCGAACCACAATTCCAACATAAATTCCCTGTCACCACAACAGGAGCCTAAACCTCTCTAGCCGCCCGAGGACAATCTCGCTTCATATGACCCCGAGAACCACACGTCCAGCACGTGTTCTGTTCAGCCCTCATCCTATCTCCCTAAGCAGGCGCACCATATCCACCATTACCCCGCCTAGCAGCTGGTTGGTATATCCTATCTCGTCCCCTCTTTTTCCGTCCACCGCCGAAACTATACTCAACTGCTCTCTTCCTAGAGCTAGAACCTACACCTCGAGCTGACAACCCCAGGTTCTGTTCGATGTCCTCCGCTCGACAAACAAGCACATCAAAATCGGTGTAATCCGCAGCCAACATGTACGTCTTGACTTCCTGTACCAAACCGTACCGGAAGCGATCACATCGGTGCCTCTCACTAGGTACCAGCTCAGGGGCATACTGGCTCAAGCGTACAAACTGGACCTCGTACTCAGCCACATTGAGATTACCCTGAACTAGCGACATAAACTCACGTTTCTTCTCATCCAAGTATCTCACCCCTAGATACTTTCTCTTAAAGGCACCCCTGAAATACTCCCAATCAACCTCATTGGGTTCCAAGCTAGCAGTGGTAGTCGTCCACCAGCTGTAGGCATCGCCTTGCAACAAAGAAACTGTGCATCCCAGCTTGCGCGCATCATTACAGCCCATCTGATCCATGATACGGATCGTACTTGCTAACCAGGCTTCTTACGCCTTAGGAGACATACCAAAGAACTCCACAGCTCCTAGGCTCTTCAACCACTCTAATGGCAAGCCCAGCTGCAGGGGCCTGTACATGCGCTCCGGCTGAAACGCCTTAATTTTTGGCCTAGATGTTTTAGAGTTTGAATCGGGCCGGTCGAGAACGGTTCGAATCTTTAAGGGAGATTTAAGGAACACCTAGTTCAGGATATTTTAAAAATATGGAAATGTAACCCCCTTAGCCCGGCCTAGACGCTTGACCCGAACTACGAAGATTACACGGGGAAAACCAAAGTCAATCCAAAAGTCAACCTTGATAAACGACCCTTTTTTTCTTTTAATCTTTTCTAGATGCACATTAAGCCTATGTGAGTATTTAAGAATCCTATTACAGAAAGGCACAGTGATCGGAAAACATTTAGGGACTCAATTGCATGAATTACACTTTTAGGGACCAAAATGTAAATTTTAGAAAATATAAGAACTTTGCAGATTTTACGTTTACCAATATGTAATTAGTCATATTATATGCTTCTCTGTCAAATTTCAACTTAGAAGGACATTCCAAACTCAAGCAATTGCATGCACAACATTCGGGACTAAATTGTAAAACATACGAACTTAAAGCAATTCAAAATCATCATCCAACGGTCACCTGTTTTGGAACTTTAGCCCCCGTATCGAAACACATGCTTTGGAACTGAGCTGGATGTTTCAGTACTCAGGCCGTTCTGAAACACGTATCGGAACAGGGCCTTCCAGTAGCCAAAGTGTTCCGAAACACCTCCAGTCGTTCCGAAACGCCCTAGCCATTTCAGGCACCTGTTTCGAAACCGTTAAGGGTGTTTCGATACACCCTGCCCTGTAACAGCAGAAAATGCTGGTTTGCACCTCATAACCCACTCAAACATGCTTCAAATCATACCATATCATACTAGCAACTCGCTTGGACACCAAAGATCATATTCAAGAACCTTAAGCTAGAGCATGGCATCAAACACAAGATCACTCAATCTATATGCATTCTTCCTAGCCACAATTCCAAATATAGAGCTCAAACCTCCAACCAAACCATTAGGACCATTTACAATCCATAAAAGCCATCACAAACATGCCACAAACTTAGGGAGTTCAAAACACATCTCCCAAATACAACCTTGAAGTCCCATTGCCAAATATCAAAACTAAGTGTATAAAAACATCACCATACATGAGCTTTGCACTTCCTTGGATTTTCTTAACCTTCTTGCTGCCCAAAACAACTCAATTATCTGCATTATTGGTAAAAGAGAGCGTAAGCACATTTGCTTAGTGAGGCATGCTCTAAGAAAACCAACGCGATAATGCATTAATCAAAACACTTTCTCAAAAGCCTTTCTCTACATCATGCTCATTATATCTCATGCTTGAAAACCGTTTCAAAGCAAATCTCCATTGAAAACACATGTACCTCAATTCTATCTCATGCATTTAAACCAATGCAAATCTCATGGCAAGGTCATACACATGCTTATGAAAACTAAAGCATTTCATATACAAATCTCATATGCATTTCTCATAGCATAAATCATCACATCAATAGGTACATGTGGATCAAAAGCATTTTCATATATTATATTGGCATTTCACATCTCATTATTACTCGGATATGCGGACAACATTCTCAAACCACTAGACTCTTCCGGTGGAATCTCACATCACCGTACTCACTTGTCTAGTAACATAATTTCCGGTGGAATCTCACATCACCGTACTCACATGGCGGAATCTCTCATCGCCACAAAGCTTGGGTATTTCACCAAGTCCTACCTGAAAGAATGCCCATCATCAGTCTCTCCCTTTGGATTGAATCCAAAGAGCGCGTACGAATTTTTAGTTTATAGTGCACTCTCATCCTATTGATCGATCAATTATACCTGGTAAGTATCTCATCTTCTATGCCAATATATTATGTTAAACATCATCTCACCTACTATTTTTAATGCAACATTTCTCAAAGCTTTCTCAACTCATTCAAAACCATAAAATTTGCCATGCTTTAAAACAGAAGCTCAAAACTCATCAATGCAACATGTTACTTCATGAAATCTTTTCAAGCATCATCTCATACTACAATTCATGTATAAAAACAGTAGGAATTTATCTAACTCAAAACATGAGCATGTAAAAGCATTTTAGGGTCGACCACAACATATATGAGAGCAATCTAGCCAATACTTACTTCCGGACTTAGGTAGGTGTTTCAAACCTTTCCTAAATCCCCAAACCTTGTTTCTTGTCCCTCAAGGACTTCTAAAACCATTCGCACTCACCGATTACGTTTCGCTTGCTCACCGAAACGCTATCTAAGCTCCCGATTCAAAACCAAAGGCCTCCGAAGATGTCTCCCCTGTTTATAACACATAAGAGCATAGGATTAATGCATCATCATGCATTGAAATCATCAGCCACACACCTAAACTCGCTGCTCTACTCAAGAACCTCATTTCGGCTACCAAAAACAACCGAAATCATCTCCAAACTCTCCCGAAACAAAGCCCAACCAAGATCTATCACTTCTAATCATTTTTAAACATCAATCAACACCAAAAACCACCACAAACTCGTCCTTATACCTCCAGCTATAACAGAACACCAAAACCACCCCAAAAACCACCATTCTAGCATACAAAACTTAGGAACCCAAGCCCATTCGGGATTTGTTTGATAAAACCTCATTTATAACATCAATTACCATCCAAAATACATTAGAAAACAACCTTAAAACAGAGCCTAACCAACAACCACGAAAATCATCAAGATCTCTCCAAAAACCTTGAGTTTTAATACAATTTCTTGTTCCTAACATTAAAGCAACTCAAAAATTATTAACAAAGGATTGATAACTTGGGAATTTCAGTAAAGAACTGATCATTAAAGGAGAAGGACGAAGCTTACCTCTAATGGTTAATTTCTCCTTGATTTGGGCAAGTTTTCTTGAAAATCCAATGTAAAAACAAGAGGTTTTGGTGAGGAAAAGATTAGGAATCAAAAGGAGATTGAAATCTCATCAAAAGGAATGAAAATCAGAGGCTAATTGATGGAGGAAATGTGTTTGGCTGAAAAGAAATTGAGAGAAAATGAAATGAGAGAAAATTGACGTAAGGTAGTTATGAAAAGTCAAATATGGTTTTTCCTTTTAATTAACTTTATTTCCCTTAATTAAATCATTATTAAAATCACCCAAAATAAGGAGAAATTTGATTAAAAACATTTTGGTAAAATTAGCTCCTTAAAGATTCAAAGTTTCAATCCTTTACAAAACAAACACTATTTAACTTTTACAAAAACTACGATTTGGTCACTACAACGAAATGTAGTATTTCCAAACCTTATTTTGTAGAATTGTTTTCACCATAGTCATTCATGTAATAAATGAGGATTTTTAGATATTCTCCATATTTTTAAAGCATCCCGAACTAGGTGTTCCCTAAATCCCCCTTTAAGATTCGAACCGTTCCCGACCGGTCTGATTCGAACTCTAAAACATCTAGGCCCAAAATCGGGGCGTTACAACTCTCCCCCTCTTAAGAAATTTCGTCCTCAAAATTTAACTGGAGGAAAAGGATAAGGAAATTGCTTCTTCATGTCTTCCTTCCTTTCCCACGTGGCTTCCTCAGCACCACGATGTCTCCACAACACTTTGACCAGTTCAATTGTCCTACCTCGGAGAACCTTACTATCAGAATCCAGAATTTCAACAGGTTCCTCATCATATGTCAAATTCGGATTCAACTCAACCTCTTCCACAAGCATAACATGCGAATGGTCCGATCTATACCTCCGAAGCATGGATACATGAAACACATTATGTATCTTTTCCAAATCTTGAGGTAGTCTCAGCTTATAGGCAACAGGACCCACACGTTCTATCACTTCGTACGGTCCAATGTACCTTGGGCTCAACTTGCCCTTCCAGCCAAACCTCATAACCTTCTTCCAAGGTGAAACTTTCAGAAACACACGGTCACCCACAGAAAACTCTATCTCCTTACGCTTCAAATCCGCGTAAGACTTTTTCCGATCCGATGTCGCCTTCAACTGCTCACAAATGAGCTTCACTTTCTCGGTGGTTCCTTTCAACAAAGACGGCATCGATACCAGCTTTTGTCATGTTTCAACCCAACAAAGAGGAGTGTTGCACTTTCTCCTGTACAAAGCTTCGTAAGGCGCCATTTGAATACTCGCCTGATAACTGTTATTATATGCAAACTCCACCAAAGGCAAGTGCTTCTCCCAAGAGCCTTGAAACTCAATAACACAACACCTCAACATATCTTCAAGCACTTGGATAATACGCTCCGAATGTCCATCCATTTGCGGATGATAAGAAGTGCTAAAATTCAGCCGTGTACCCAAAGCTTGATTTAAACACTCCCAAAACCTTTCAGTGAACCTCGGATCTCTATCCGACACTATAGATTTTGGTACACTATGAAAACGTACAATCTCAGCAATGTACAACTCCGCAAGTTTATCCAAGGTGTACGTAGTATGCACGGGCAAGAAATGTGCACACTTTGTAAGGCGATCCACAATCACCCAAATAGAATTATTCTTTGATGATGATAGAGGCAAACCAGACACAAAGTACATGGTGATCCTCTCCCACTTCCATTCAGGAATCCTTAACGGCTGCAACAACCCTGAAGGAAACTGATGTTCAGCCTTAACCCACTGACAAACCATACATTTACTGACATACTCAGCAACATCTTTCTTCAATCCCACCCAATAGTACTCATCCTTTAGATCACGATACATCTTTGTACTACTAGGGTGCATAGCAAAAGGACTACTATGAGCTTCGGTCAGAATAGTGCGCCTCAACCCAACATCACTCGGCACCACTATCCGACTTCCAAAACATAAAACACCATCATCATTAAAATAGAAATCTGATGGTCTACCCTCAGCAATATCCTGGTCATGAGGCACCAAGGAATCATCCAACAATTGGTTATCCTTTATCAACTAAACCAAAGATGGTTTCACTTGCAATTTAGCAACAAGACCACCATCTCGCAATATGCTCAAGCTAGCAAACATCACTCTTAACTCCACTGCCACTTTCCTGCTCAAAGCATCGGCCACAACATTGGCCTTCCCCGGATGATACTCGATCGTTAGATCGTAATCCTTAAGCAACTCCAGCCAACGTTGTTGCCTAAGATTTAACTCCTTCTGAGACATCAAATACTTCAACTTTTGTGATCCATGTACACAGTACACTTCTCACCATAGAGATAATGTCTCCAAATATTTAGAGCAAAAACCACTGCGGCCAACTCAATGTCATGCGTAGGATAATTGCGCTCCTGCACTTTCAACTGTCGCGATGCATAAGCCACCACCTTACCCTCTTGCATTAACACACACCCCAAACCAACATAGGATGCGTCACTATACACCACAAACTCTTTTCCTGATTCAGGTTGAACCAAGATAGGAGCTTCTGCCAAAGCTGCTTTTAGCTTCTCAAAAGCTTGCTGTCTCACTTTCGTCCACTCATACTTAACATCCTTTTGCAACAACTTCGTCAAAGGGGCAGCAATCTTAGAAAATCCATCCATAAACCTCTCGTAGTATCCTGCCAACCCAAGGAAACTACTGACTTCATGAACGGACTTAGGAGGCTTCCAATTCATCATCGCCTTAACCTTTTGAGGATCAACTTGAATCCCTTCAGTTGAAACCACATGACCAAGGAAAACAACTTCCTTTAACAAAAGCTCACATTTACTCAGCTTAGCATAAAGTTGACTTTCCAACAGCGCTTGCAAAACAATCCTCAATTGACTTTCATGTTCCTCCTCAGTACGAGAGTACACGAGGATATCATCGATGAACACCACAACGAACTTGTCCAAGAATTCATGGAACACCCTATTCATCATGTCCATGAATGCAGCAGGAGCATTCGTCAAACCAAACAACATCACTAGGAACTCATAATGCCCATATCTTGTTCTAAAGGCTATTTTCGGCACATCCACATCCTTCACCTTTAACTGATAATATCCTTACCTCAGATCAATATTTGAAAACACAGCCGCTCCACGAAACTGATCAAAAAGATCATCAATCCTCGGCAAAGGATACTTGTTCTTGACGGTCAACTTATTCAGCTGACGATAATCAATGCACATCCTCATCCTGCCATCTTTCTTTTTCATAAACAAGACTGGTGCACCCCAAGGTGATACACTAGGCCGAAAAAAGCCACGGTCAAGCAACTCCTGAAGTTGCGTCTTCAACTCCTTCAACTCTTTGGGTGCCATGCGATAGGGAGCAATGGACACCGGAGTTGTATTCTCGTACAACTCAATTCCAAATTCAACTTCCCGACTAGGCGGCACTTATATCCTGAACGCGCACTTCTTTCGAATTGGGATTCATAAAAAAGGCTAGATAAGCCTCACAACCTTGCCGCAACATCCGGCTTGTTTCCAAAGTAGATACCACATTAGCTAAAAATTTCACATTTTCACCAACCACCACAACTTCATAATCATCCGCAAGTTTCAGCGAAACTGGCTTGCTTTCGAAATCCATTGTAACCCCCTTAGCCCAGCCTAGACGGTTGACCCGAACTACGAAGATTACACAGGGAAAACCAACGTCAACCCGAAAGTCAACCTTGATTAACGACCCTTTTTTTCTTTTTAACCTTATCTAAATTCATATTAACCCTAGGCGTACTCTTGAGATAAGCATATTCAAAAATCACAGCAATCGGAAAACAATAAGGGACTCAATTGCACAACATACAAATTTAGGGACCAAAATGTAAAATCTGGAAATTAAGAGGACTTTACCAATTTTTAAGTTACCATTATGAAATTAGTCATGATTCATGATTCTCTGCCAAATTTCATCTCAAACGGACATCCCAAACACAAACAATTGCACATACAAAAATCAGGACTAAAACGTAAAGCTTGCAAACCTCAAAACCATTCAAATCAGAGCCCAACGGTCAAGTGTTTCGAAACGGGTATAGACCGTTCAGAAACACGGCTTGGCATTAGCCAAAGTGTTTCGAAACACCTCTGCCCGTTTCGAAACGCCTAGGCCAAAACATGCACCTGTTTCGAAACATGCAAGGGTGTTTCGAAACACCCTGCCCAGAAACAGCAGAAAAACCTGATTTTACACACTTTCAACCCATCGAACACATTCATATGACCTCCTTATCATGCCAACAAGTCATCAATCACTAAAGGAACATATTTGCATCTTCAAAACTCAATCATGGCACCATTTAGGAAAAACCACAAGTCTATAGGCATGCATCCTAAAATTGGAAATCAAGTTATCATCAAATCTTCAAAACAAATACCAAATGGCCATTTACATACTCCAAAAATCATATACATCAAACCAAACTTAGGGAGTCCAAAACACCTCCCAAAAACACAAACTAGGTTCCCATTGCCAATTACCAAAAGCTAATAGTGTTGTAAAAATAGTCACCATACAAGAGCTTAGACTTTCACTTGGATCCTTGACCTCCTTGCTGCCCTTTAAGCACTTCAATTCTCTGCATTAATGGTTCAAGAAAGAGAGCGTAAGCACAAATGCTTAGTGAGAAATGCTCTAATGAACAACACAATAATGCATTTTGTAAAACACCTTTCAAAGGCTTTTAATTCCATAAACAACATTTCTCATGCTACAATGCACATAAAACAAGCATCCCATGCTTCACTATATCAACATGTCATATTGGCTTTCAAGTGATAAACCATAACCATTTTTCATCTCAAAACACAATCGGATACGCGGATTACAAGCGTTGTCCCATACGCTTCATACACACTACCAAACACTTAAGGTGGAGTTTACTGGTACAATCACAACCCCTCAACACCCGTGATGGAGTCTACGGTACAATTACAACCCCTCCACATCACTCTTTGGTAGTTGTATAACATCACTAACGAGAACACGTGACACACAACACAAGATCCCCACATGGCATTTTAACCACCATTATGATCTTAGACATCTCGTTAGTGTACTTGGATGGAGTTTACGGTACCATTACAACCCCTCAACATCCAAGGCGACTTTATTCACGGTGCACCCAATCCTATAGCCGGCTAACTATATCCGATTCAAGTACTTTTAAACCAACACATCACTTGCCAATATACATCATTTACCATCATCAATCAACTGTTTTTAAGCATTAAACAAAGCCATTAAATAGTCATGCATCACTATGCATCAAACCACATTTATCAATGTCCAAATCAAGGATCTCTTACCTTGAGCATCCTTCAACACATGGCTTACAAAACCAGCATTAAACATGCTAAAATATGCTTTCAAAATAGAATTTAAACATGCAAATTAAACATATTGCATCCAACCATCTCATGGTTCATCAAAAAGAGAGTTTCTCCGAAAACTTACTCTTGAGCTTAGCTAATTTTTTTAGACTTAAACTAAGCTCCCATAACCTTCAAACATTGGTTTCAAAGCTGAAAACCAAACTTCACTCACCAATTCCGTTTCGCAAACTTGCCGAAACGCCGATCAAGCCTCCGGATCAACACCACAAGGATCCGAAGATGTCTTCCCTGTTTTAACACATCAAAGCAGTGGATTAATGCATCATCATGCATTAAAATCTTCAACCAAAACACCTAAACTCGCTGCTCTCATCAAAACTCACATTTCGGCTACCAAACACAACCGAAATCACATCCAAACACCTCTACAACATTACCCAGCCAAGATCCATCACTTCCAATCATTCTTAGACATCAAATAACATCCAAAAAGAGCCTAATCACGTCCTTATACCTCCAGCTATAGCAGAACATCAAAATCACCGCAAAAACCACCATTTTTCACAAGTAAAAACTTAGGAAAATCAACCTATTCGGGATTGCATTGATTAAACCTCCATTTCACAGCATTTAAACATCCAAAATACATCAAAAAGACATCTCAAAACAGAGCCCAATCATCCATTACGAATTTCTTCAAAATTAAATCCAAATCTTGCATTTTAAGCCAAAATCAAGAACACAATGTTGTGTGTAAAAGAGTCTATCGCAATTGAGTGCAAGTGTACACGTCGCAAGTAATAAAGTGATACTGGAGTATCGGATATCATCTCCACAGGGACTGGGCTAACCCTTTCCTTCGCTATCTGCACAAGGGGAAAAAGAATGATTTAAGATTTTGTCACTAGAAATATAAAGTAAACTTAAATAAAAGAGTAGAGAAATCAAGATAGAGAGAATGGGCTGGTATTGAATTGCTCAGTAGTGCAGGTATTGCAGAGTTTAGGAAATCTAGTTCTGTCATCGCGCCCGTTGCGGGCAGCACCTGTCGCGGCGGCAGTCCGTTGATTGTCGCGGCAGCAAACACTCAACTCAGTACTTTCAAGTTTGGCAAGAATCCCAGATCTGCCTTGGCCTATCCCTAGGTCCAAGTCTGTCGATGATCACGTCTTGATGATACCTCCCGGCGTGAATCGAAGGATGAACACCGATGTGTATGAATTCTTCTTTAGCCACTTAACCTCGCCCTATCCCTAGGCACGAGATAGTTCAACTATAAACTAGAGAACTTGCTCTTATTTCTTTCGTATACTTAACTCTCCCGATGCTAAGTAAATAGATAACCTCACAATGCTCTCCCGATGCTCTTGCAAGATATTAATAACTAAAATAAGAGAACTTGAAGTTTATTTTATTGAACTGAAAATTCCTAAAACAAAACAACCCTTGCAACTACTTTACAAATCAACCCGTGGCCCTAGGGGGGGTTTTAGAACATATCGACGGCGGGTAAACGGCGGAGGGGTTTTTGGTTGTCGGTTATGGGGTAATCGGCTATGGGATGTGATATATGCCCTAGGTTAAAATACATGCCCTTATATAAGCTTTGGGCTCAAGTTATCTACGTTAACAAGGATTACAACTTTAATTAAAAGTATGATTCTAATAAAGACTTAATCTTCAAGGAATCTACTTTCCAGCCGTCCTCCTTGTTTCTTGGGATTTTCTCTCCTTGAACTTTGGGCTTGACATATCTTTTGATCTGGGGCTTGGAAAAATATGAGGTTTTCACACGACAGACGGGCTGAATTTTCTCTATCTGTCGAGGTCCACTTTGCTTTTTCTCTCCACAAAACTGTTGTCACCATGCTGTCACGGCGGCACCATGGCAGGATCATCCTCTTTGTCTGCTTGTCCAATTCAGCTCTTCTGCTTCTCTGCCCAGCGCCTACCTTCTCCGTCAGCTATGGCGGATACCTGCAAAAACAGCCATTTTTAGTAGAATCTGTGTAGTTTTATCTAAATGTGATGTTGATGCAAAACTTAACCTAAAATGCAGTTAAACATGCTTGAGTGCAGCAAAAATAAGGATAAATGATGGGTAAAATATAGAACTTTTATACACTGATCACACCCCCAAACTCGAATCTTTGCTTGTCCTCAAGCAATTCAGACCTAAAAGAAAAATGAAATATTTTTGTTTTGGCTTTCAAACAGTGACCTTTCCCTTACCCGTCGTTCGTTCCCTGTGACGGCAGCAACCTGTCGGATAATTTAAGATCTGTCCGGAATCTCACTATAGTCCTCGTGCAGTGTGTGCATGCTTGTGAACAGTTATATGCCAAGACTCTCTTAGTTTCACTAGAATATTCAACTCTTAACTCGAATTTTTATGCCAAAGTTTATCTTTTGAAGGCACTTTTTATGCTCCTTTGATTTCTTGTTTTGATTCGATTTTTTTTAAGCTAAAGTTTCACTAGAGCCGGTTTCGGGCACCTCTAGCTAACTTCCTAGAGCCGGTTTCGGGCACCTCTAGGGCTGTTGAGTCTCTTTTGCTAAACTTCTTTCCTAGAGCCAGTGTTAGGCACCTCTAGGGGCTATTCAAGTGCTAAGCTTCCTATTCTAGTTTGGCTAAAAGAAGTCTAAGCAGTATAACAGTCACAATGGTGTTTAAGTTTTCAGAACTATAGAAAGGCTCTAAACTTCTCCTTAAACTATCCTAAAGTTTCTGCCACGACAGAGCTGTCACGACAGGGAAGTTCAGCTCATAGTTTTAAGCCAAAATTTTCAATATTTTCATTTTTTTGCATAAAATAAATGCGACACAATTAAAACTAAATGCAATATTATATTAATAATTAGGAGGACTGCCTACCCCCAAACTCAAGGGTTGCATTGTCCTCAATGCATGACACAAAAGATGAAAAACAGAAGAAAAAAAATGACAGAAAAGTTAAACATCACAAAAAGATAATATATATAGCAGACGACAGAAAAGAAGAAAAAGAAAACTTAAGTTGTGCGGCTGTCGTCACTGCTGCTGGAGTTTTGGATGAGGAGCTGTTGGCGGGCAGTCTTTTTTAACTTTGTCGGAGGAGCTGTGGGTGCTGCCCTGAGAGTATGAGTGCTGTCGCGGCAGGGGTGGAGGCAGAGCTTCCTCGGGTTGCTTGTATCGTCATTGCAAGGGTTTTTCTTTGTTTACCTAATAACAAAAACAAACTAAAAACCAATATCAAATTTCTATTTCCTAAAATAATAAAGATAAAATAAGATAAAAATAAAATAAAATAAGTTAAATTAGGAGTGCCTTGAGGGGCATCTCCTAAAGTAACTACTCCCTGTTCTATTGATGCTTGATGGGTCGTTTTCGGTACTTCTTGAAGTCCATCCGTACCCTTCATCTGGTGATTATTCTCATGGTGGAGGCTCCTTTCTTTCTCTTCCCTTTGTAGTCCATGAAGTCCTCCCTTCTTGGTAATGTTTCTGAGGGCATGAATATATGATTAGAAAAAATCAAATTGACATTCGGCCACAAACTTACCTTGTTTTCGTTGAATGTTGTTGTGGTTGAATGTAGCCCTTGCTGTCGTGTCTGCTGCTGCGGCAGCCAGTTATTTTGACAGTCTGTATTCAGGTTACTTTGCAGGTCAATGGGACATTGGTAAGTGCCATCACTCTCTATACCAAATTCTGTTGACCACTCGTAGATCTCCATCAGTAGAGACTTTGATGATTCTATGTCCACCGGCTTTGGTTCCTCTAATACCTGCAATGGATTTTGTGAGTTTTCAAAGAATTCAAAAGGTTCGTTTATTACCTGTTGACCAAGCATTTGAGCATGTTCACGCAATATGTACGAGTGTGTAGATCCAGAATCAATCAAAGAAAGTAATGACAAGGATTGCAAAGTAAAGGTACATGCGATCACGTCCGTGTCATTCCTTCCCTCTCGATGGGTATACACTCGAGCCTGACCACCACCCTCAGGTTGGACAGCCACCACATACGCCACATTTCCTTCCACCCTCATCTCTGCACTGGAAATTTCCTCGGCCGCGCCCACGACCTTTTTGTGGCTCAGCTGCTCTCACCAGAGTCTGACCCTCTCTCAACAGCTGTGGACAATCCTTCTTCATATGCCCTCGGTTACCACAGTTCCAGCATGTACCCAGGTTGCCCCAACACTCACCGACATGTCTCCTACCACACGGGTTACACTCAGTAGTTCTCAAGAAAGCATTCGGTCCTTGCTGACCTCTTCCAGGGTTACCACCCCTGCGTCTAGCATCAAAATGCGACCTTCTATCCTTTTGCCTCTTATTGTGATCTCTACCATAATCACGTTCCGCAGCTCACTTCCCCGAGCTAGATCCTCCTGCTCGGCTCGCCAAACCAAGATTCAACTCAATGTCCTTGGCTCTAGTGACCAAGACATCGAAATCAGTATAATCGGCTGCGAGCATATAGGTTTTCACGTCCGCCACCAGCCCATAACGGAACCGTTCACATCTTTCTCTCTCGTTAGGAATCAGCTCAGGGGCATATTAGCTAAGGCGAACAAACTGAATCCCATATTCAGCCACAGACATGCTCCCTTGCACAAGGGACATAAACTCCCTCTTTTTCTCATCGAGGTAGCGAACTCCCAAATATTTCTGCTTGAACGCATTCAAAAAGAATGTCCAAGTCACCTCGTCATCCTTCATTCCTGCAATAGTGGTCGTCCACCATGTGTATGCATCACCATGCAGTAGTGACACAATGCAGCCCAACTTCTGAACATTGTTGCAGTTCAGCTGTCCAAGTATCCACTTGGTGCTCTCCAACCAGGACTCAGAACCTTCCGGTGTCAAACCTCTAAACTCAGTCCCTCCTACACTACGGAGACGCTCCAACGACAATCTCACATTAGCACCATCCTGTGGTGCAGCTCCATGAGCTCCAGCTACTGCTGCCTGGAAAGCTCCAGCAATAGCTTGTATCAGAACAGACATATCAGGAGCAGCTTGCCCCTGAACTCCTTCGGGTCCAGCAACCCCAGCACCAACTCCAACAGCACCAACCCCAGCTCCACCACCACCAGGTGGTCCACCAGGGGAGGAGGAGGTAGGTCCTCAACATTCTCTATATTCTCATTCTCAGCTGTGGCTCGAGTATTAGTTCTAAGCTCTCTACGTGGCCCCATAATAAAACAATGCAACTGACAAAATACAATAAATCCAATTAGGCATAATAAGGTAAGTAATCCAAGTACTCAAGCTCATTTCTGAAAACAATTCTTCTCATTAGTAATGATATGGCAATGGGATCCCCAACTATACTCCAAACACAGCATAGCATCACAAATTCATCTCAATTAAATTATACTTCAATACTCAAAAATCATACTTTCACCGAAAAGTCACAAACATACATAACTACATACAATAACCACTTACCAAACCCCAAACATTCGCTAACCTGGAATTGATACCAACAAATGTAACCCCCTTAGCTCGGCCTAGACGCTTGACCCGAACTACGAAGATTACACGGGGAAAACCAAAGTCAACTCAAAAGTCAACCTTGATTAACGACCCTTTTTTTCTTTTAATCTTTTCTAGATGCACATTAAGCCTATGTGAGTATTTAAGAATCCTATTAGAGAAAGGCACAGCGATCGGAAAACATTTAGGGACTCAATTGCATGAAATACACTTTTAGGGGCAAAATGTAAATTTTAGAAAATATAAGGACTTTGCAGATTTTACGTTTACCAATATGTAATTAGTCATATTATATGCTTCTCTGTCAAATTTCAACTTAGAAGGACATTCCAAACTCAAGCAATTGCATGCACAACATTTAGGACTAAATTGTAAAACATGCGAACTTAAAACAATTTAAAATCATCATCCAACGGTCACCTGTTTCGGAACTTTAGCCCCCGTATCGAAACGCCTGCTTCTGAACTGAGCTGGCCGTTTCGGTACTCAGGCCATTCCGAAACCCGTATCGGAATAGGGCCTTCCAGTAACCAAAGTGTTCCGAAACACCTCCAGCCGTTCCGAAACGCCCTGGCCATTTCGTGCACCTGTTTCGAAACCGTTAAGGGTGTTTCGATACACCCTACCCTGTAACAGCAGAAAATGCTGGTTTGAACCTCATAACCCACTCAAACATGCTTCAAATCATACCATATCATACCAGCAACTCGCTTAGACACCAGAGATCATATTCAAGAACCTTAAGCTAGAGCATGGCATCAAACGCAAGATCACACAATCTATATGCATGCTTCCTAGCCACAATTCCAAATATAGAGCTAAAACCTCCAACCAAACCATTAGGACCATTTACAACCCAAAAAAGCCATCACAAAAATGCCACAAACTTAGTGAGGCATGCTCTAAGAAACTAAGTGTATAGAGCTAAAAACCCATTAGGACCATTTACAACCCAAAAAAACACATCTCCCAAATACAACCTTGAAGTCCCATTGCCAAATATCAAAACTAAGTGTATAAAAACATCACCATACATGAGCTTTGCACTTCCTTGGATGTTCTTAACCTTCTTGCTGCTCAAAACACCTCAATTATCTGCATTATTGGTAAAAGAGAACGTAAGCACATTTGCTTAGTGAGGCATGCTCTAAGAAAACCAACACAATAATGCATTAATCAAAACACCTTCTCAAAAGCCTTTCTCTACATCATGCTCATTATATCTCATGCTTGAAAATCGTTTCAAAGCAAATCTCCATTGAAAACACGTGTACCTCAATTCTATCTCATGCATTTAAACCAATGCAAATCTCATGGCAAGGCTATACACATGTTTATGAAAACTAAAACATTTCATATACAAATCTCATATGCATTTCTCATAGCATAAATAATCTCATCAATAGGTACATGTGGATCAAAAGCATTTTCATATATTATATTGGCATTTCACATCTCATTATTACTCGGATATGCGGACAACATTCTCAAACCACTAGACTCTTACGGTGGAATCTCACATCACTGTACTCCCTTGTCTAGTAACATAATTTTCGGTGGAATCTCACATCACCGTACTCACATGACGGGATCTCTCATCTCCACAAAGCTAGGGTATTTCACCAAGTCCTACCTGATGGAATGCCCATCATCGGTCTCTCCCTATGGATTGAATCAAAAGAGCACGTACAAATTTTTAGTTTATAGTGAACTCTCATCCTATTGATCGATCAATTATATCCGGTAAGTATCTCATCTTCTATGCCAATATATTATGTCAAAACTTTTTCTCACCTAATGTTTTTAATGCAACATTTCTCAAAGCTTTTTCATCTCATTCAAAACCATAGCATTTGCCATGCTTTAAAACAAAAGCTCAAAACTCATCAATGCAACATGTTACTTCATGAAATCTTTTCAAGCATCATCTCATGCTACAATTCATGCATAAAAAGAGTAGGAATTTATCTATCTCAAAACATGAGCATGTAAAAGCATTTTAGGGGCGACCACCACATATATGAGGGCAATCTAGCCAATACTTACTTCCGGACTTATGAAGGTGTTTCAAACTTTTCCTAAATCCCCAAACCTTGTTTCTTGTCCCTCAAGGACTTCTAAAACCATTCGCACACACCGATTATGTTTCGCTTGCTCGCCGAAACGCTATCTAAGCTCCCGGATCAACACCAAAGGCGTCTGAAGATGTCTCCCCTGTTTATAACACATAAGAGCATAGGATTAATGCGCCATCATGCATTGAAATCATCAGCCACACACCTAAACTCATTGCTCTACTCAAGAACCTCATTTCGGCTACCAATAACAACCAAAATCATCTCCAAACTCTCCCAAAACAAAGCCCAGCCAAGATCTATCACTTCTAATCATTTCTAAACATCAATCAACACCAAAAACCACCACAAACTCGTCTTTATACCTCCAGCTATAACAAAACACAAAAACCACCCCAAAAACCACCATCTAGCATACAAAACTTAGGAACCCAAGCCCATTCGGGATTTTTTTGATAAAACTTCATTTATAACATCAATTACCATCCAAAATACATTAGAAAACAACCTTAAAACAGAGCCTAACCAACAACCACGAAAATCATCAAGATCTCTCCAAAAACCTTGAGTTTTAATACAATTTCTTGTTCCTAACATTAAAGCAACTCAAGAATTATTAAAAAAAAGATTGATAACTTGGAAATTTCAGTAAAGAACTGATCATTAGAGGAGAAGGACGAAGCTTACCTCTAATGGCTGATTTCTCCTTGATTTGGGCAAGTTTTCTTGAAAATCCAATGTAAAAACAAGAGGTTTTGGTGAGGAAAAGATTAGGAATCAAAAGAAGATTGAAATCTCATCAAAAGGAATGAAAATCATAGGCTAATTGATGGAGGAAATGTGTTTGGCTGAAAAGAAATTGAGAGAAAATGAAATGAGAGAAAATTGACGTAAGGTAGTTATGAAAAGTCAAATATGGTTTTTCCTTTTAATTAACTTTATTTCCCTTAATTAAATAATTATTAAAGTCACCCAAAATAAGGAGAAATCTGATTAAAAACATTTTGGTGAAATTAGCTCCTTAAAGATTCAAAGTCTCAATCCTTTACAAAACAATCACTATTTAAATTTTGCAAAAACTGTGATTTGGTCACTACACCAAAATATAGTATTTCCAAACCTTATTTTGCAGAATTGTTTTCACCATAGTCATTCATGTAATAAATGAGGATTTTTAGATATTTTTCCATATTTTTAAAGCACCCCGAACTAGGTGTTCCCTAAATCCCCCTTTAAGATTCGAACTATTCTCGACCGGTCCGATTCGAACTCTAAAACAGCTAGGCCCAAAATCGGGGCGTTACAGGAAAAATATATAAAATTCCTCATTTACTATATAAATGATTATGGTGAAAAAAAATTTACAAAATATGATTTGGAAATACTACATTTCGGTGTAGTGACCAAATTGTTGTTTTTACAAAAGTTGACTAGTGAATGTTTTGTAAAGGATTGAAACTTTAAATCCATAAGGAGATAATTTTACCAAAATGTTTTTCATCAGATTTCTCTTTAATTTGGGAGTTTTTAATAATGTTTTAATTAAGGGAATAAAGGAGAATTAAAAAGAAAAATCTATTTTGACTTTTCATAACTACCATACGTTAGTTTTCTCTCATTTCATTTTCTCTCAACTTCCACTCAGCCAACCACATTTCCTTCATCAATTAACCTTTGATTTTCATCTCATTTGCTGAGATTTCATTCTCCTATGGATTCCTAATCATTAGCTCATCAAAACCTCTTGTTTTTACTTTGGATTTTCAAGAAATCTTGCCCAAATTGAGGAGAAATCAACCATTAGAGGTAAGCTTCGTCCTTCTCCTCTAATGATCAGTTCTTTACTGAAATTCCCAAGTTATCAACCCTTTGTTAATGATTTTTGAGTTGATTTAATGTTAGAAACATGAAATTGTGGTAAAACTCAAGATTTTTGGAGAGATCTTGATGATTTTTGTAATTCTTGATTAGGCTCTGTTTTGAGATTGATTTCTAATGTATTTTGGATGGTAATTTATGTTATAAATGAGGTTTTATCAAACAAATCTCGAATAGGTTTGGATTCCTAAGTTTTACATGCAAGATTTGTGGTTTTGGGGTGGTTTTGGTGTTCTGTTGTTTCTGGAGATATAAGGACGAGTTTATGATGATTTTTGGTGTTCATTGAGGTTTAGAAATGATTAGAATTGATAGATCTTGGCTGGGCTTTGTTTTGGAAGAGTTTGGAGATGATTTCGGTTGTTTTGGGTAGCCGAAATGGTGCTTTTGAGTAGAGCAGCGAGTTTGTTTAGATGGCTGGTGATTTCAAAGCATGATGATGCATTAATCCTCTGCTCTTATGTGTAATAAACATGGGAGACATTTTCATACGCTTTTGGTGTTGATCTGGAAGTGCCAGAAGCTTAGATATCGTTTCGGCAAGCAAGCGAAACATAATCGGTGAGTGCGAATGGTTTTAGAAGTTTTTGAGGGACAAAGAAACAAGGTTTGGGGGTTTAGGATTGGTTTGAAACATCATCGTAAGTCCGGAAGTAAGTATGGCTAGAATTTGCTCTCAAATATGTGGTTGATGCCCCTAAATACTTTTACATGCTCTTGTTTTGAGATAAACAAATTCCTACTGTTTTATGCATGATTTGTAGCATGAGATGATGCTTTATAGAGATTTCATGAGAAAGCATGTTTCATTAAAGAGTTTTTGAGACTTTGACTTAATGCAAAGCGTGAGATATAATTTTGAAATGAGATGAGAAAGACTTGAGAAATATTGCATAAAAACAGTAGGTCAGATGATGTTTTTGACATAATATATTGGCATAGAAGATGAGATAATTACCGGATATAATTGATCGATCAATAGGATGAGAGTACACTATAAACTAAAAATCCATACGTACTCTTTGGAGTCGGGCAATGGGGGAAGTGCCATCCCTATCCAAAGTGAGAATCCGATGATGAGAGATACCATCATGGTAGGACTTGGTGAAAGACCCAAGCTTTATGGTGATGAGAGATACCGCCATGAGAGTCTGGTGATGAGAGATTCCACAAGGGTAGGACTTGACCTCGAGTGAAGCTAATCCGCATATCCGAGTAAAAATGTAATATGAAATGCCAATATAGTTTGTGAAATTGTATTTGATTCACATGCACCAAATGTTGAGATGATTTATGCTATGAGAGATGCATATGAGATTTGTGTATGAAATGCTTTTGTTTTCACAAGCATATGTATGGCTTTGCCATGAGATTTGCATTGGTTTAAATGCATGAGATAGAATAGAGGTACATGTGTTTTCAAATGGAGATTTGCTTTGAAATGGTTTTCAAGCATGAGATAGAAAGAGCATGATGTTGAAAATGGTTTGAAATATTGCATAAAAACAGTAGGTCAGATGATGTTTTTGACATAATATATTGGCATAGAAGATGAGATAATTACCGGATATAATTGATCGATCAATAGGATGAGAGTACACTATAAACTAAAAATCCATACGTGCTTTTTGGAGTCGGGCAATGGGGGAAGTGCCATCCCGATCCAAAGTGAGAATCCGATGATGAGAGATACCATCATGGTAGGACTTGGTGAAATACCCAAGCTTTATGGTGATGAGAGATACCGCCATGAGAGTCCGGTGATGAGAGATTCCACCTGCGTAGGACTTGACCTCGAGTCAAGCTAATCCGCATATCCGAGTAAAAATGTAATATGAAATGCCAATATAGTTTGTGAAATTGTATTTGATTCACATGCACCAAATGTTGAGATGATTTATGCTATGAGAGATGCATATGAGATTTGTGTATGAAATGCTTTTTTTCACAAGCATATGTATGGCTTTGCCATGAGATTTGCATTGGTTTAAATGCATGAGATAGAATAGAGGTACATGTGTTTTCAAATGGATATTTGCTTTGAAATGGTTTTCAAGCATGAGATAGAAAGAGCATGATGTTGAAAATGGTTTTTGAGAAAGAGTTTTATAAGTGCATTGTTCTGTTGGTTTTCCTTAGAGCTTGCCTCACTAAGCAAATATGCTTACGCTCTCTTTTACCAACAATGCAGATAATTGAGACGAGTTTGGGCAGCGAGTAGGCTAAGGACATCCAAGGAAGTGAGAAGCTCATGTATGGTGAAGTTTTCATATTCTTTATTATTGATATTTCGCAATGGGGATCCATAGTTTGTTTTGGGAAATGTGTTTTGAACTCCTTATGTTTGTGGCTAGTTTGATTTGGTTTTTGAAGTTTGTAAATGGCCTATATGGTTTGGTTTGAGGCTTTAGGATTTTATATGGTTCATGAGACTAGGAAGCATGCCTATAGACTCAATGATCACTTGATTGATGCCATGCTCTAGCTTAAGCTTCATAACAATGTTCTCTAATGTTTATTCTTGTTGCTGGTGTGAAATGGCATGATTTGGGAAATGTTCGAATGTGTAAAGATGTGAAAAACCAGAAAATTATACAGTTGCAGGGTAGCGTGTATCGAAACACCCTTGTCTGTTTTGTAACAGGGGCTTGAAATGGGCATAGTGTTTCGGAACGGGTAAAGGTGTTTCGAGCACTTTAGCTACTGGAAAGGCCTTTTTCGATACTGGTCTCGGAATGCACCCGAGTACCGAAACGGTCAACTCTGTTTCGATACGACTGTTTCGATACCAGAGTCAGTGTTTCGAAACGGTTGATCGTTGGTCTGCATTTTGAGTTGTTTCAAGTTCTCATTTCTTACACTTTAGTCCTGGTAGATTTTGAATGCAAATGGTTGAGTTTGGAATGTCCAATTGAGCTGATATTTGATAGAGATGCATGAAAAATGAATAATTACATAATGGTAAGCTTAAAATCTCCAAAGACCTCATATTTTCAAAAATTTACATTTTGGTCCCTAAAGGTGTAATTCTTACAATTGAATCCCTAATTGAGTTCCGTTCGTTGTATCGTGTCCGCTATAATGTTTTGCTAATCATATAGGCTAATATTAAGCATCTAGAGAAGATAAAAAGAAAAAAAGGTCATTAATCAAGGTTGACTTTTGGTTTGACTTTGGTTTTCCCCGTGTAATCTCCGTAGTTCGGGTCAAGCGTCTAGGCTGGGCTAAGGGGGTTACATTTGTTGGTATTAGAGCCAGGTTTACGAATATTTGGGGTTTTGTAAATGGTTAATGTGTGTGGTTATGAATGATTATGACTTTTTGGTGAATGTATGATGTATGATTGTTGATGTTTGGTTCTAATGAGATGAAAGTGTGATGCTATGTTGTGTTTGGGGTATATTTGGGGATCCCATTGCCATATCATTACTATTGGAAAGAATTGTTTTGAAAAAATGAGCTTGAGTACTTGGATTACTTTCCTTATGTTGTCTAATTGAATTTATTGTATTTTGTCAGTTGCATTGTTTTCTTATGGGGCCACGTAGAGAGCTTAGAATTAATACTCGTGCTACGACTGGGAACGAGAATGTTGAGGATTTACCGCCTCCGCCTCCTGGTGGACCACCCGGTTGTGGTGGAGCAGGGGTTGGTGCTGCGGGAGCTGATGCTGGGGTTGCTGGACCCGAGGGAGTTCAGGGGCAAGCTGCTCCTGATATGTCAGTGTTGATTCAAGCTATTGATTGAGCTTTCCAGGCAGCAGTAGCTGGAGCTCATGGAGCTGCACCTCAGGATGGTGCTAATGTGAGGTTGTCGTTGGAGCGACTCCGTAGTCTGGGAGGGACTGAGTTCAGGGGGTTGACTCTAGAAGGTTCCTAGTCTTGGTTAGAGAATACCAAGAGGATTCTCAGGCAGCTGAACTGTAATAATGTTCAGAAGTTGGGATGTATTGTGTCCCTGTTGCATGGTGATGCATATATGTGGTGGACAACCACAATAGCGGGGATGGATGATGATGAGGTGACTTGGACATTCTTCTTGAATGCATTCAAGCAAAAGTATTTGGGATTTTGCTACCTCGATGAGAAAAGGAGGGAATTCATGTCCCTGGTGCAAGGGAGTATGTCTATGGCGGAGTATGAGGTGCAATTTGTACGCCTTAGCCAATATGCACCCGATCTGATTCCTAGCGAGCGGGAGAGATGTGAACGATTCCATTATGGGCTGGTGGCTGATGTGAAAACCTATATGCTCACAGCAGACTATACTGATTTTGATGTCTTTGTCACTAGAGCCAAGGACATTGAGCTGAATCTCGGTCTGGCAAGTCGAACGGGAGGATCTAGCTCAAGGAAGCGAGCTGCGAAACGTGATCTTGGTAGGGATCGGTACAAGAGGCATAATGATAGAAGGCCGCATGCGGATGCTAGGCGCGGGGGTGGCAACCCTGGAAGGGGTCAGCAAGGACCAAATGCTTTCTTACGGACTCCTGAGTACAATCGGTGTGGTAGAAGTCACACTGGTGAATGTTGGGGCAATCTTGGTAAATGCTGGAACTATGGTAATCGTGGGCACATGAAGAGGGATTGTCCACAGCCGATGAGAGAGGGTCAGGCTTCGGTGAGACCAGCTGAACCACATAGAGGTCGTGGGCGTGGTCGTGGCAATTTCCATCGCAGAGATGAAGGTGGAAGGAATGTAGCTCATGTGGTGGTTGTTCAGCCTAAAGGTGGTGGTCAAGCTAGATTGTATGCCCATCGAGAAGGGAGGAATGACATGGACGTGATCGCAGGTACCTTTACTTTGCAATCCTTGTCATTACTTTCTTTGATTGATTCTGGATCTACACACTCGTACTTATTGCGTGAACATGCTCAAATGCTTGGTTTGCCTGTTGAGTCTTTGGATGTGGGTATGTGTGTGACTAGTTCATTTGGTGAGACAGTTGTAACAAGGAGATTGTATAGGAGATGCCCCTTAAAGGTGCAAGATTATGTGTTTCTTGTTGATCTTATGGAATTACCATTCTATGGATTTGATGTAATTCTTGGTATGGATTGGCTTGTCAAGCATAGAGTCGTAGTGGATTTTGAAAATAAGCGAGTTTCGTTGAAACTCGAAGATGATTATAAGGTTGTGGTGGTGGGAGACAATGTGAAGTTCCTATCTAATGTGGAGTCGATGCTTGAAGCAAGCCGGATGTTGCATCAAGGATGCGAGGCTTATCTAACCTTTGTTATGAATCCTAGTACAAAGGAGGCTCGTGTACTGGATATAAGGACCGTGTGTGAATTCTCTGGAGTGTTTCCGGAGGAATTACCGGGTTTTCCACCTAGTCGAGAGGTTGAATTCGGAATTGAGTTGTATGAGAACACAACTTCGGTGTCCATTGCTCCCTATCGTATGGCACCCAAGGAGTTGAAGACGCAATTTCAAGAGTTGCTTGACGGAGGCTTTATTCGGCCTAGTGTGTCACCTTGGGGTGCACCGGTCTTGTTTGTTAAAAAGAAAGATGGCACGATGAGGATGTGCATTGATTATCGTCAGCTGAATAAGTTGACTATCAAGAACAAGTATTCTTTGCCGAGGATTGATGATCTTTTTTATCAGTTTCGAGGAGCGGCTGTGTTTTCAAAGATAGATTTGCGGTCAGGATATTTTCAGCTAAAAGTGAAGGATGTGGATGTGCCGAAAACAGCCTTTCGAACGAGATATGGGCATTATGAATTTCTAGTGATGCCGTTCGGATTGACGAATGCTCCTGCTGCTTTCATGGATATGATGAACATGGTGTTTCATGAATTCCTAGACAAGTTTGTTGTGGTGTTCATCGATGATATCCTTGTGCACTCTCGTACTGAGGTGGAGCATGAGGAACATTTGAGGATTGTTTTGCAAGCGCCGTTAGAGAATCGGCTTTATGCTAAGCTGAGCAAATGTGAGTTTTGGCTAAAGGAAGTTGTTTTTCTTGGCCATGTGGTTTCGGCTGAAGGGATTCGTGTGGATCCTCGGAAGATTGAGGCGGTGGTGAATTGGAAGCCTCCTAGGTCTGTTCATGAAGTTCGTAGTTTCCTTGGGTTGGCAGGTTACTACCGGAGGTTCGTGGAGGGATTTTCTAAAATTGTTGCCCCTTTGACGAAGTTGTTACAGAAAGATGTTAAGTATGAATGGATGGAAGCGAGACAACAAGCTTTTGAGAAGCTGAAGGCAGCTTTGACGTGAGCTCTTATCTTGGTTCAACCTGAATCAGGAAAAGAGTTTGTGGGGTATAGTGACGCATCCTATGTTGGTTTGGGGTTTGTGTTGATGCAAGAGGGTAGAGTAGTGGCTTATGCATCGCGACAGTTGAAAGTGCATGAGCGCAATTACCCTACGCATGACATTGAGCTTGCAGCGGTGGTTTTTGCTTTAAAGATCTGGAGACATTATCTCTATGGTGAGAAGTGTACTGTGTACACGGATCACAAAAGTTTGAAGTACCTTATGTCTCAGAAGGAGTTAAATCTTAGGCAACGACGTTGGGTGGAGTTGCTTAAGGATTACGATCTTACGATTGAGTATCATCCGGGGGAGGCCAATGTTGTGGCTGATGCTTTGAGTAGGAAGGTGGCAGTGGAGTTAAGAGCGATGTTTTCTAGCTTGAGCATATCGCGAGATGGTGGTCTTGTTGCTGAATTACAAGTGAAACTATCTCTAGTTCAGTTGATAAAGGACAAACAACGGTTGGATGATTCTTTGGTGGCGCATGTTCAAGACATCGCAGAAGGTAGGCCTTCGAATTTCTGTTTCAATGATGATGGTGTTTTATGTTTTGGGAGTCGGATAGTGGCGCCGAATGATATGAGTTAAGATGCACTATTCTGACTGAAGCTAATAATAGTCCTTTTGTTATGCACCCTGGTAGTACAAAGATGTACCGTGATTTGAAGGATGAGTACTATTGGGTGGGATTGAAGAAAGATGTTGCTGAGCTTGTTAGCAAGTGTATGGTTTGTCAGCGGGTTAATGCTAAACATCAATGTCCTTCAGGGTTGTTGTAGCCGCTGAGGATCCCAGAATAGAAATGGGAAAGGATCACTATGGACTTTGTGTCTGGTTTGCTGTTCTCGCCATCAAAGAAGAATTTTGTTTGAGTGATTGTGGATCCCCTTACGAAGTGTGCACATTTCCTACCTGTGCATACTACGTACACCTTGGATAAGCTTGCGGAGTTGTACATTGATGAGATTGTACGATTGCATGGGGTGCCAAAATCTATAGTATCAGATAGAGATTGGAGGTTCACAACAAGGTTTTGGGAATGTTTACATCAAGCATTGGGTACGCGACTGAATTTCAGTACTTCTTATCATCCGCAGACGGATGAACAGTCGGAGCGTGTTATTCAAGTTCTTGAGGATATGTTGATGTGTTATGTTATTGAGTTTCAAGGTTCTTGGGAGAAGCACTTGCCTTTGGTGGAGTTTTCTTATAATAACAGTTACCAGGCAAGTATTCAAATGGCACCTTATGAAGCTTTATACGGGAGGAAGTGCAGAACTCCTCTTTGTTGGGCTAAAACGGGACAAAAGTTGGTCTCGATGCCAGCTCTGTTGAAAGGAACCACTGAGAAGGTGAAGCTCATATGTGAGCGTTTGAAGGCAGCGTCGGACCGGCAAAAGTCTTACGCGGATTTGAAGCGTAAGGAGATAGAATTTGCAGTGGCCGAGCGTGTGTTTTTGAAAGTTTCACCTTGGAAGAAGGTGATGAGATTTGTCTAGAAGGGAAAATTGAGTCCAAGGTTCATTGGACCATATGAGGTGATAGAACGTGTGGGTCATGTTGCCTACAAGCTGAGACTACCTCAAGAGTTAGCAAAGATACATAATGTGTTTCATGTATCCATGCTTCGGAGGTATAGATCGGATCTGTCGCATGTTATGCCTGTGGAAGAGGTTGAGCTAAACCCAGACCTGACGTATGATGAGGAGCCCGTTGAGATTTTGGATTTGGATAGTAAGGTTCTCCGGGGTAAGACCATCGAGCTGGTCAAAGTCTTGTGGAGGCATCGTGGTGTTGAGGAAGCCACGTGGGAAAGAAAGGATGACATGAAGAAGCAATTTCCTTACCTTTTTCCTCCGGGTAAATTTCGGGGACGAAATTTCTTAAGAGGGGGAGAGTTGTAACGCCCTGATTTTGGGCCTAGATGTTTTAGAATTTGAATCGGGCCGGTCGAGAACGGTTCGAATCTTTAAGGGAGATTTAGGGAACACCTAGTTCGGGATATTTTAAAAATATGGAAAAATATCTAAAAATCATCATTTACTATATAAATGATTATGGTGAAAACAATTTTACAAAATATGATTTGGAAATACTATATTTCGGTGTAGTGACCAAATCGCAGTTTTTACAAAAGTTGACTAGTGACTGTTTTGTAAAGGATTGAAACTTTGAATCTTTAAGGAGCTAATTTTACCAAAATGTTTTTCATCAGATTTCTCTTTAATTTGGGAGTTTTTAATAATGTTTTAATTAAGGGAATAATGGAGAATTAAAAAGAAAAATCTATTTTGACTTTTCATAACTACCTTACGTTAGTTTTCTCTCATTTCATTTTCTCTCAACTTCCACTCAGCCAAGCACATTTCCTTCATCAATTCACCTTTTATTTTCATCTCATTTGCTGAGATTTCATTCTCCTATGGATTCATAATCTTTAGCTTATCAAAACTTCTTGTTTTTACTTTGGATTTTCAAGAAATCTTACCCAAATTGAGGAGAAATCAACCATTAGAGGTAAGCTTCGTCCTTCTCCTCTAATGATCAGTTTTTTACTGAAATTCTCAAGTTATCAATCCTTTGTTAATGATGTTTGAGTTGCTTTAATGTTAGAAACATGAAATTGTGGTAAAACTCAAGATTTATGGAGAGATCTTGATGATTTTCGTAATTCTTGATTAGGCTCTGTTTTGAGGTTGATTTCTAATGTATTTTGGATGGTAATTGATGTTATAAATGAGGTTTTATCAAACAAATCCCGAATAGGTTTGGATTCCTAAGCTTTACATGCTAGATTTGTGGTTTTTGGGGTGGTTTTTATGTCCTGTTGTTGCTGGAGATATAAGGACGAGTTTATGATGATTTTTTGTGTTGATCGAGGTTTAGAAATGATTAGAATTGATAGATCTTGGCAAGGCTTTGTTTTGGAAGAGTTTGGAGATGATTTCGGTTGTTTTGGGTAGCCAAAATGGTGCTTTTGAGTAGAGCAGCGAGTTTGTTTAGATGGCTGGTGATTTCAATGCATGATGATGCATTAATCCTCTGCTCTTATGTGTAATAAACAGGGGAGACATCTTCGGACGCTTTTGGTGTTGATCCGGGAGTGCCAGAAGCTTAGATATCGTTTCGGCAAGCAAGCGAAACGTAATCGGTTAGTGCGAATAGTTTTAGAAGTCTTTGAGGGACAAAGAAACAAGTTTTGGGGATTTAGGATTGGTTTGAAACACCATCCTAAGTCCGAAAGTAAGTATGGCTTGAATTTTCTCTCAAATATGTGGTTGATGCCCCTAAATACTTTTACATGCTCTTGTTTTGAGATAGACAAATTCCTACTGTTTTATGCATGATTTGTAGCATAAGATGATGCTATGTAAAGATTTCATGAGAAAGCATGTTACATTAAAGAGTTTTTGAGACTTTGACTTAATGCAAAGCATGAGATATAATTTTGAAATGAGATGAGAAAGACTTGAGAAATGTTGCATAAAAACAGTAGGTGAGATGATGTTTTTGACATAATATATTGGCATAGAAGATGAGATAATTATCGGATATAATTGATCGATCAATAGGATGAGAGTGCACTATAAACTAAAAATTTGTACGTGCTCTTTGGAGTCGGGCAATGGGGGTAGTGCCATCCCGATCCAAAGTGAGAATCCGATGATGAGAGATACCATCGGGGTAGGACTTGGTGAAACACCCAAGCTTTGTGGCGATGAGAGATACCGCCATGAGAGTCCGGTGATGAGAGATTCCATCGGGGTAGGACTTGACCTCGAGTCAAGCTAATCCGCATATCCGAGTAAAGATGTAATATGAAATGCTAATATAGTTTGTGAAATTGTATTTGATTCACATGTACCAAATGTTGAGATGATTTATGCTATGAGAGATGCATATGAGATTTGTGTATGAAATGCTTTAGTTTTCACAAGCATATGTATGGCTTTGCCGTGAGATTTGCATTGGTTTAAATGCATGAGATAGAATAGAGGTACATGTGTTTTCAAATGGAGATTTGCTTTGAAATGGTTTTCAAGCATGAGATAGAAAGAGCATGTTGTTGAAATTTTTTTTGAGAAAGAGTTTTATAAATGCATTGTTGTGTTGGTTTTCCTTAGAGCATGCCTCACTAAGAAAATATGCTTACGCTCACTTTTACCAAAAATACAGATAATTGAGACGAGTTTGGGCAGCGAGAAGGCTAAGGACATCCAAGGAAGTGAGAAGCTCATGTATGGTGAAGTTTTCATATGCTTTAGTATTGATATTTGGCAATGGGGATCCATAGTTTGTTTTGGGAGATGTGTTTTGAACTCCCTATGTTTGTGGCTAGTTTGATTTGGTTTTTGAAGTTTGTAAATGGCCTATATGGTTTGGTTTGAGGCTTGAGGCTTTTATATGGTTCATGAGACTAGGAAGCATGCCTATAGACTCAATGATCACTTGATTGATGCCATGCTCTAGATTAAGCTTCATGATAATGTTCTCTAATGTTTATTCTTGTTGCTGGTGTGAAATGACATGATTTGGGAAATGTTTGAATGTGTAAAGATGTGAAAAACTAGAAAATTATACAGTTGCAGGGCAGGGTGTATCGAAACACCCTTGTCTGTTTCGGAATAGGGGCCTGAAATGGCCATAGTGTTTCGGAACGGGTAAAGGTGTTTCGGAACACTTTAGCCACTGGAGAGGCCTGTTTCGATACTGATCTCGGAACGCACCCGAGTACCGAAACAGTCAACTCTGTTTCGATATGACCGTTTCGATACCAGGGTCAGCGTTTCGAAACGGTTGACCGTTGGTCTGCATTTTGAATTGTTTCAAATTCTCATTTCTTACACTTTAGTCCCGGTAGATTGTGATTGCAAATGGTTGAGTTTGGAATGTCCAATTGAGCTAATATTAGACAGAGATACATGAAAAATGACTAATTACATAATGGTAAGCTTAAAATCTACAAAGACCTCATATTTTCCAAAATATACATTTTGGTCCCTAAAGGTGTAATTTTTACAATTGAATACTTAATTGAGTTTCGTTCGCTGTATCGTGTCCGCTGTAATGTTTTGCTCATAATATAGGCTAATATTGAGCATCTAGAGAAGATAAAAAGAAAAAAAAAGGGTCGTTAATCAAGGTTGACTTTCGGGTTGACTTTGGTTTTCCCCGTGTAATCTTCGTAGTTCAGGTCAAGCGTCTAGGGCGGGCTAAGGGGGTTACACCGGCCACAGCAGCCTGAAACGCTCTGGTGATCGCCTGAACCAATTGCGCCAAATCACCCAAACCAGGACCAGCATGTCATTGCTGCACCTGCTCCCCACCTCCAGGTGGTGGCGGAGGAGGTAAATTTCCACCATGAGGGACATCTGTCCATTGCTCACCCTGGTCACCCTGAGGTACTATTGTATTCGACCTCAGCTCTCTTCTCAGACCCATGGTGTTATTTTAAACAAGGCATAACAACAAAACAAGTCAAACCATTTAGGCCAGCTGCAAGCAAGAATCCAAGTTTACAAAAACGTTTATTTAGTGTAATAAGGCAATGGGCACCCCAATTTCCCTCAACATAGCATAGCATACATTAAAACATCATGATCAACATGCTTTACATCATCCCAAATCCATCACATAACAGCATTGCATCATCATCACGCAATCATATTCATTTCACATACGATTCATATCAATTCAGCCTTTCATAAGCTTCACAATTCAACCAATTGCATGCTTTTCACACAACATACATCAATACATATCAATTCCCCATACCAACATCCCCAAATCTTTCAAAACCTTGCTCTGATACCAACAAATGTAACCCCCTTAGCCCGGCCTAGACGCCCGACCCGAACTACAAAGATTACACGGGGAAAACCAAAGTCAACCTACAAGTCAACCTTCATTAACGACCCTTTTTTCTTTTTATCTTATCTAGATGCACTTTATTAGCCTAAGTGATTAGCAATTCATTTCAGCGGGAGCGACACAGCGAACGGAACTCAAACATGGATTCAATTGAAAATAAACGTCTTTTAGGGACTAGAATGTAAGGACTTAACAAGATGTAAGGTTACCAATCTAAAATTAGACTTATAACAAACCATCATATTAAATTTCAAACTTAAAATGATCAACCAAACTCATTTAATTAAGCAATCTAGATTCAGGGACCAAAACGTAAGAAACAGAAACCTGAAACAATTTAAATTCAAACTTCAACGGTCAGGTGTTCCGAAACGCAGAGACCTGTATCGGGAGGGTCGTTTCGAAACCAGGTTGACCGTTCGACACACGGGTACGTTCCGAGACCCGTATCGAAACACCCCTTTCCAGTAGCAAAACCGTTTCGATACGCTCTTAACCGTTCCGAAACCTCATGGCCATTTCAGGCCTCTGTTCCAAAATAGGCAAGGGCGTTCCGATACGCCTTGCCTTGCAATAGCAGATTTTGCTGGTTTTTCACATCTTTTCATGTTCGAAAACATCCCAAAACATATCACAACATACATGCAACATACTTATGCATCAGGGATCATCTTCACAAAGCCAAAGCTAAAGCATAGCATCAAACGTGCAAATAATGAAACTATAGGCATATACCCTAGTCCACCAAAGCCATACAAGCTAAACTCAACATTTAAACATAAAACAATCCATGAAAACCCTTTACAACTCAAGGAACAACAACCAAACATGCTCAAAGTAAAAGAGAGAACATCCACAACCATCCAAGAGTATAAATCCCACCCATTGCCTCTAATTACACCAAAGTAAAGCTACATACTTTGCTAAACCAAATGCTTGGATTCCCTTTCTTGTGTGCTGCCTCAAACTTCTAATTCTTTGCATTGATGAAACAAAGGAGCGTAAGCACAAAGCTTAGTGAGGATCGCAAAACAACATTCATCAATGCATATCACATGACTTGAAAAACCACCACTTTTCAACACATGCATTTTCGTAAAACATGTCTTCTCAAGACATCAATGCACTTTATAAATAAATGCTCATATGCAACATTTTGAAACAACAAATAAACCTTTGCTCATGCTTTCCAAGCATCTCATTCATTCTTGCATCAATTACAAGCATCTCATGCTTCACATTAATCTTTAACATTATATTGGCTCACAAGTGATAATCCATAAACCATTCCAACCAAAAGACACAATCGGATACACGGATTACAAGCATTGTCCCACACGCTTCATAAACACTATCGAACTACACAAGGCCCACACACGAGAGCAACCCTCCATCGTTGTGAAACCCGTAGTGGAGTATAACAGTACAATCACAACCCCTCAACACCACTCATCGGTAGTTGTATAATTCCACTAACGATAGCACGGGACACATAACACAAGATGCACACACAGAATTAACATCCATCGTTGTGATCTTAACCTCGATCGTTAGGGTACTTGGATGGAGTATACAATACAATCACAACCCCTCAACATCTAAGGCGACTTTATTCACGGTGCACCCAATCCTATAGCCGGCCAACTATATCTGATTAACACAACCAAAAACCATTTCCATCACTTGCCAATATAATCATTTAACAACATTAATCCACTGTTTGACAAGCATAAATACAATGCCATTTCCACAAGCATAACATGCTTAACATCACATGCACTTATCACATGAAAACCAAGGATCACTTACCTAGAGCATCCTTAACTCAATGGCATTAAAAACCAGCATTTTACCATGCTTAATCATGCTTTAAATCAGTAAACAAAACCACAATTGTCACAAGTGCATTTTCATTAAACATAGCACATTTCCGAGAGAGAGATTTCTGAATCACTTACTCTTGAGCTTAGCTAAGTGTATCAAACCTACACTAAGCTCTCAAGATCACGCTCAAGGCGTTACAAAGCATAAAATTCCATTTTCACTCATCGATACGCGAAGGCTCGCTCGCCGACACAAAAATTACCCTTCTAGAGCCTCCAACAACTCCGCATTTGTTTCCGGATCAAGATCCCTTGTTTTCAATACATCAAAACAGAGATATAAATGCATTAAAATGCATTCCAACACCAGCAACAATTCACAATCTCGTTGCTCACCCAAACTACACCAAATTACCCATCCAAAACAACCGAAAACCCAATCAATTGCTTCCTAAACCAAGCCCAGCCAACATACATCACTTCCAAAACATTATGAACATCAAAACACATCTAACAAATAACCTAACCCAACCTTACACCTCCAGCAAGCAAGATTCCACCATTTCACCTCAAAAACTCACTTAAAACAACCAAGAAACTCAAGGATCTCAAGGATTTCGGGATTTATGATATCAACGCTTCATTTCAACATATTAATCAACTTAGAACTCAATTAAAATCAGTACAAAACAGAGCTTTACACATCAAGTCCGGAAATCAAGATTTCAACCATAATTTCACAAGATTTTGATCTCCAATCAAAACTACAATGAAAACTCAACCAAAATAGTATTTAGAAGCCAAATATCTTGGGAATTTCAATAAAGAACTTTTATTAGAGGTTGAGAACGAGATTTACCTCCAATCCTTGCTTCCCTCAATGAATGACAAGTTTTCCTTAGCAAAATCTTGAAGAACTAGGAAAGATTTCTTGAAAATGATTTAGGAAATATTGAGAGAGTTTTTGGGAGAAAGAATTCTGAAGAAAGATGAGTGAAATAGTGTTTGGCTGAAAATGAGAAGGAGTTGGTAGTTACGTAATTGAAAATCTCACATTAACTACATGTTTTAATTGATTAATATAAATCCAGTTAAAGCCATTAAATTAAAAGCCTTTTAAAACACATGTCATATTGAGAAAGGTCAAATTGCCTTAAAGCCCCCTAAAGATTCTAAGATTTTGGCCTCTACATTAAAAATCAAATTTTCCCCAGTTTTGAAACTTTAAAATTTAATCACTATTCAAAATGTTCCACTTCTGAAACTCATTTTGCAAAATTGATTTAACTAACCTCTTAAACATATTTTTAGAGGATTTTAGCAAATTTTCTCACATTTTTATCCTATCCCGGTCCTTGATTTCCTTAAATCTCCTTACGCGATTCGAACCGTTCTCGACCGGTCCGATCCGATGTCTAAAACATCTAGTCACAAAATAAGGGCGTTACAACTCTCCCCCACTTAGGAAATTTCGTCCTCGAAATTTTACCTGAAGGAAAAGGGTGCAGAAACCGCTTCAGCACGTCCGCCTTGCTTTCCCACGTGGCCTCCTCAACTCCTCGGTGTCGCCACAACACCTTCACAAGCTCTATCGTCTTGCCACGAAGAACTTTGCTACTCACATCCAAAACCTTCACTGGTTCCTCATCATAAGATAGATCCGGATTCAACTCTATCTCCTCAACAGGCATCACATGCGAAGGATCCGATATGTACCTCCACAACATAGAGACATGAAACACATCATGTATCTTTTCCAACTCCGTAGGCAATCTCAATCGATATGCCACAAGACCAATACGCTCCACAAACTCGTAAGGTCTGATGAACCTTGGGCTAAGCTTAACCTTACGCCCAAATCTCATCACCTTCTTCCAAGGTGATACTTTCAAGAACACACGTTCGCCAACCGCGAACTCAATCTCCTTACTCTTCAGGTCCGCACAAGACTTTTGCCTATCCGATGCTGCTTTCAAACGCTCACAAATGAGCTTCACCCTCTCGGTGGTTCCCTTTAGCATAGCTGGCATCGAGATCAAGTTTTGCCCAGCTTCTGCCAAACAGAGAGGGGTTATACAACGTCTCCCATACAAAGCCTCGTATGGAGCCATTTGAATACTCGCCTGATAACTGTTATTATACGCAAACTCAACCAACGGCAAATGCTGCTCCCAAGAACCCTGAATATCTATTACACAGCACCGTAACATGTCCCCAAGCACTTGGATCACACGTTCTGATTGTCCATCCGTCTGAGGATGATAGGAAGTACTGAAATTCAACCGTGTACCCAAGGCTTGATACAAACATTCCCAAAATTGCCCTGTAAACCTCGGATCCCTATCCGACACTATAGACTTTGGCACACCGTGAAACCGCACAATCTCAGCTATATACAACTCAACCAACCTATCCAAGATATACGTAGTATGCACAGGCAGAAAATGTGCACACTTCGTAAGGCGATCGACAATCACCCAAACTGAATTTTTCTCTGATACCAACAAAGGCAATCCAGACACAAAATCCATGGTGATCCTCTCCCACTTCCATTCTGGGATCCTCAAAGGCTGCAACACACCATGCACTTACTAACGAACTCAGCCACATCCTTTTTCAACCCCACCCAGTAGTACTCATCCTTCAAATCACGATACATCTTTGTACTACCAGGATGCATAGCAAAAGGACTACTATGGGCTTCAGCCAAAATAGTGCGCCTCAACTCAACATCATACGGCACCACTATTTGACTACCAAAGCACGGAACACCTTCATCACTAAAGCTGAAATCCGAAGGTCTACCCTCCGCAATGTCCTGAACATGCGAAACAAGAGAATCATCAATAAACTGCTTATCTTTGATCAACTGAATCAGAGATGGTTTCACTTGCAATTTAGTGATAACACCACCATCACGCGAAATGCTCAAGCGAGCAAACATTTCCCTCAACTCCACAACCACTTTCCGGCTCAAAGCATCGGCCACAACATTAGCCTTGCCCGGGTGGTACTCGATCGTCAGATCATAATCTTTAAGCAACTCCACCCAACGTCGCTGCCTAAGATTCAACTCCTTTAGAGACATAAGATACTTCAAGTTCTTATGATCCGTGAACACAACACACTTCTCACCGTACAGGTAACACCTCCAAATCTTCAGGGCAAACACCACAGCCGCAAGGTCAAGATCATGGGTAGGGTAGTTGCGCTCATGCACCTTCAACTGCCTAGATGCATAGGCCACTACCTTACCCTCCTGCATCAACACGCAGCCCAAACCAACAATGGACGCATCACTATAGACCACAAACTCCTTACCGGACTCAGGTTGAATCAGAACAGGAGCTTGCGTCAAAGCTTCTTTCAGCTTCTCAAAAGCTTGTTGTCTCGCATCCATCCACTCAAAGCGAACATTCTTCTGCAACAGCTTTGTCAATGGTGCTGCTATCTTCGAGAAACCCTCGACAAACCTACAGTAATACCCAGCTAGACCAAGGAAACTCCGTACCTCTGTCACTGATTTAGGCACCTTCCAACTCATCATTGCCTCAACCTTGTGCGGATCAACGTGTATACCCTCAGCTAACACAACATGTCCAAGGAAGACCACCTCCCTAAGCCAAAACTCACACTTACTCAGGTTGGTATACAACTGATTTTCCAACAGCGCTTGCAAAACAATTCTCAAGTGTCTATCATGATCCTCCTCGGTACGCAAATACACGAGGATATCATCGATGAACACCACCACAAACTAATCCAAGAATTCATGGAATACACGATTCATCATGTCCATGAAAGCAGCAGGCGCGTTGGTCAAACCAAACGGCATCACCAAGAATTCATAATGTTAATAACTCGTCCGAAAAGCTATCTTAGGTACGTCCACATCCTTCACCTTCAGTTGGTAATACCCCAACGTCAAATCTATCTTAGAAAACATTGAGGCTCCCCGGAATTGATCAAAGAGATAATCAATTCTAGGTAAGGGGTACTTGTTCTTGATCGTCAACTTATTCAGTTGTCGATAATCTATGCACATCCACATCGTCCCATCCTTCTTCTTCACAAACAAGACTGGTGCACCCCAAGGTGACACACTCGGCCGGATGAAACCTCGATCCAACAACTCATGCAATTGCATTTTCAACTCTTTTAGCTCTTTAGGTGCCATGCGATAAGGAGCAATGGACACCGGAGTCGTATCCTTGTACAACTCGATACCAAACTCAACTTCCCTGTTTGGTGGTAGTCCAGGCAATTCTTCCGGAAAGACACCCAGAAAATTGCGAACAGTTCGGATGTCCTGCACATGCACGTCCTTGGTGCCAAGATTCATCACATAAGCAAGGTAAGCCTCACAACCCATCCTCATCATACGGTTCGCTTCCAAAGCTGAAATCACATTCGACAAGAATTTTACATTCTCGCCTACCACCACTACTTCTTAATCATCGGCCAACTTTAAGGTGACCCGCTTGACATCAAAATCAACCACCGCCCTATGCTCTGTTAACCAATCCATGCCAAGGATTACATCAAATCCGTAGAAAGGTAACTCCATCAAATCCACAAGAAAAACATGTCCTTGCACAGATAAAGGGCATCTCCTATAAAACTTCCTAGTGAGTACAGTCTCACAAAAAGAACTAGTCACATGCATTCCTACTTCAAGCATCCCAACAGGTATATCAAGCAAATGCGCATGCTCACTCAAGATATAAGAATACGTGAACCCAGAATCAATCAAAGCCAGTAAAGATAAAGACTGAAGAGCAAAGGTACCTGCGATGACATCTTTATCATTGCGCTCCTCATGCTGAGCATAAACCCTCGCTGGTCCACCTACCTCAGGACGAACGGCTACAACATGAGCAATACCTATCTGGCCCTCGTCTCTCCTCTGAAAGTTCCCATGGTCGCGCCCACGTCCTCTCTGAGGTGCAGCTACTACTGGAGCACGTCCTTGGCCTCCACCAGCCAACAAAGGACACTCCCTTCTTATGTGATCCGCCGAACCACAATCCCGACATGAATTCCCTGTCACCACAACAGGAGCCTGAACCTCTCTAGCCGCTCGAGGACAATCTCGCCTCAAATGACCCCGAGAACCACACGTCCAGCACGTGTTCTGTTCAGCCCTCATCCTATCTCCCTGAGCAGGCGCACCATGTCCACCATTACCCCGCCTAGCAGCAGGCTGGTATCTCCTGTCTCGTCCCCTCTTGTTTCGTCCACCACCGGAACTATACTCAGCTGCTCTCTTCCCAGAGCTAGAACCTACACCTCGAGCTGACAACCCCAGGTTTTGCTCGATGTCCTTCGCTCGACAAACAAGCACATCAAAATCGGTGTAATCCGCAGCCAACATGTACGTCTTGACTTCCTGTACCAAACCGTATCAGAAGCGATCACATCAGTGCGTCTCACTAGGTACCAGCTCAGGGGCATACTGGCTCAAGCGTACGAACTGGACCTCGTACTCAGCCACAGTGAGATTGCCCTGAACTAGCGACATCAACTCACGTTTCTTTTCATCCAAGTATCTCACCCCTAGATACTTTCTCTTAAAGACACCCCTGAAATACTCCCAATCAACCTCATTGGGTTCCAAGCTAGCAGTGGTAGTCGTCCACCAGCTGTAGGCATCGCCTTGAAACAAAGAAATTGCGCATCCCAGCTTGTGCGCATCATTACAACCCATCTGATCCATGATACGGATCATACTTGCTAACCAAGCTTCTGACGCCTCAGGAGACATACCAAAGAAATCCACAGCTCCTAGGCTCCTCAACCTCTCTAATGGTAAGCCCGCCGCCCAGCTGCAGGGGCCTGTACATGCGCTCCGGCCACAGCAGCCTGAAACGCTCCGGTGATCGCCTAAACCAATGGTGCCAAATCACCCAAACCAGGACCAGCATGTCCTGCAATAGCAGATTTTGCTGGTTTTCACATCTTTTCATGTTCGAAAACATCCCAAAACATATCACAACATACATGCAACATACTTATGCATCATGGATCATCTTCACAAAGCCAAAGCTAAAGCATAGCATCAAACGTGCAAATAATGAAACTATAGGCATATACCCTAGTCCACCAAAGCCATACAAGCTAAACTCAACATTTAAACATAAAACAATCCATAAAGGCCCTTTACAACTCAAAGATCAACAACCAAACATGCTCAAAGTAAAAGAGAGAACATCCACAACCATCCAAGAGTATAAATCCCACCCATTGCCTCTTATTACACCAAAGTAAAGCTATATACTTTGCTAAACCAAATACTTGGATTCCCTTGCTTGTGTGCTGCCTCAAACACCTAATTCTTTGCATTGATGAAACAAATGAGCGTAAGCACAAAGCTTAGTGATGATCGCAAAACAACATTCATCAATGCATATAACATGACTTGAAAAACCACCACTTTTCAACACATGCCTTTTCGTAAAACATGTCTTCTCAAGACATCAATGCACTTTATAAACACATGCTCATATGCAACATTTTAAAACAGCAAACAAACATTTACTCATGCTTTCCAAGCATCTCATGCATTCTTGCACCAATTACAAGCATCTCATGCTTCACATTAATCTTTAACATTATATTGGCTCACAAGTGATAATCCATAAACCATTCCAACCAAAAGACACAATCGGATACGCGGATTACAAGCGTTGTCCCACACGTTTCATACACACTACCACACTACACAAGGCTCGCACACGAGAGCAACCCTCCATCGTTGTGACACCCGTGGTGAAGTATAAATGTACAATAACAACCCCTCAACACCACTAATCGGTAGTTGTATAATTCCACTAACGAGAGCATGGGACACATAACACAAGATGTACACACGGAATTAACATCCACCGCTGTGATCTTAACCTCAATCGTTAGGGTACTTGGATGGAGTATACGGTACAATCGCAACCCCTCAACATCCAAGGCGACTTTATTCACGGTGCACCCAATCCTATAGCCGGCTAACTATATCCGATTAACACAACCAAAAACCATTTCCATCACTTGCCAATATAATCATTTAACCACATTAATCCATTGTTTTGCAAGCTTAAATACAATGCCATTTCCACAAGCATAACATGCTTAACATCACATGCACTTATCACATGAAAACCAAGGATCACTTACCTAGTGCATCCTTAACTAAATGGCATTAAAAACCAGCATTTAACCATGCATAATCATACTTTAAAATAGTAAACAAAACCACAATTGTCACAAGTGCATTTTCATTAAACATAGCATATTTCCGAGAGAGAGATTTCCGAATCACTTACTCTTGAGCTTAGCTAAGTGTATCAAACTTACACTAAGCTCTCAAGATCACGCTCAAGGCGTTACAAAGCAGGAAATTCCATTTCCATTCACCTATACGAGAAGCCTCGCTCGCCGACACGAAAATTACCCTTCCAGAGCCTCCAACAACTCTTCGTTTGTTTCCGGATCAAGATCCCATGTTTTTACAACATCAAAACAGAGATCTAAATGCATTAAAATGCATTCTAACACTAGCAACAATTCACAATCTCGTTGCTCACCCAAACTACACCAAATTACCCATCCAAAACAACCGAAAACCCAATCGATTGCTTCCTAAACCAAGCCCAGCCAACATACATCACTTCCAAACCATTATAAACATCAAAACACATCTAACAAACAACCTAACCCAACCTTATACCTCCAGCAAAAAAGATTCCACCATTTCACCACAAAAACTCACTTAAAACAACCAAGAAACTCAAGGATCTCAAGCATTTCGGGGTCTATGTTATCAATACTTCATTTCAACATATTAATCAACTTAAAACTCAATTAAAAATAGTACAAAATAGAGATTAACACATCAAGTCCGAAAATCAAGATTTCAACCATAATTTCACAAGATTTTGATCTCCAATCAAACCAGCCACGAAGCAACCTTCTCTGCTTCTAAAACCCTCGCCAACTCCCAAACCTCTTCCAAGAATCTTCCCAACAAGCAAAAATCCTTAAGCATCAACTGCTTACTCAAACCTCTCAACGAAAACTGATAAACCCTCACAACTGTTGCTAACATTAACATAACAGCTCATCAGGAATACTCACCCAAATTCCAAAAATTACATCACAATCCCAACTTGACTCCGTCAGCCATTCCACACACCACCAACCAATTATCACAAGAACCCAAACAACCCACAAAAACTTCAATCTTTCATTGACCTTCCACTTCAACTTCAACCAAAACACTTACCATACTAAAACATCGCCCAGCTTAAACATACAAACCATCTTCTTAACTCCTCCAAGGTTACTAAGAACCAGCACTTACAAACACAACTCTTCCACAACAACTTAAAAGCTAAGCTACTTCAGCACTTGGGAACACAACCACTAAGCTGCAACATCACTTAGCACCAAGGAACTACCCCTTCCACTTAGCTATTCAAACCACTAAACCGATTCTAAACTCAACCGATACCGTCCAACACCAAACCACTAAACTCCTTGAGCATCGAACACTATCCTTCTACCAGCAGCTACACCACTCTCACTTTCACTAGCAACTAGCTTGATATACCCCACTACTAACTCTTACCCAGCACCAAAACAACCTCTGAAAACCCATCATCCAACCTAATCCAACACACTAACAGATTCGATTAGTTATTAGCGAGTGTGAACATCGTATGCATGATCACCAACATGCCCTATCAATGCCTGATGTACATGTATGCAAAACCTCTAATGTCATGCCACATGTATGCATGGACCAACATATATAATATAGTATATAACAATGATTTTAACTGTGCATGAATGCCAATTCACACCCTCCAATAACATCCTCAAATCCGTCTAAGAACAACCTCCCACCTCACTTCTAACTCATCTAACTCCACCATACCAACAACCATTAACCACAAGATACTTACCAAGCCTTCTTCACAACCAAGACTTTTCCAAACTACAACTATTACCCCAACATGCTATCAACAAGACTAGACTTACCACGCAAGGAAAACCAACAGAAACCCAAACTAGGCAACTAGAGCAAAGATTATTAAACAAGATTACCTGAAAGCACAACACCACCCTGAGGCTTCATCAGACGAGCTCTCTTCCTAGCGGAACCACCACCCTCCTGCCACACCATTGCAGCACCAGCTAACACACTAGGGTCACCACCAACTCCTTGCGGTAAAGAACCTTGACTATTCCGAGCCAACATCAAACAATCACGCCTCTTGTGTCCAGCAGACCCACATTTCCAGCAATTCTCCTTTCCCACACTCTTCACAACTTTCTGCTCTTTCTGCCACTTCTGAACCTTGCCTCGGCCGTGCCCACGACCTTTCTGAGACTCTTTGGCTAACACCAAAGCTAACTTCGCTCCATGAGGACAATCACGCTTAACATGTACTTTGGAACCACAATTCCAACAAACACCTGCGCCCCAACAATTTCCAACATGTTGCCTTTCACAACGGTCACACACAGATGACTGAGCTTCCACTCCTTGCTCAAGCAATACTTGCTCAACAACAGCACTACCCGCGCCTTGCTTAACCCTTAGGAACTTCCTTCCAAGATACCTTTCATAAAAAGCAGATACAAAGAAATCCCAATCAATATCATGGATATGTGACGCAACTGCCACAGATGTCCACCAGGCACACGCATCTCCAAACATCAAAGAAACAACGCTCCCCAGCTTACAGGCATAATCACAGCCTTCCCGATCCAAAATCTGAACCACACTGGCCAACCAGGCCTCAAACATCTCCGGGGAAGTACCATGATACTCCACAGCACCCAAATCAAGCAAACACTGCTTTGGCAAACCCTCACATCCCACAGCCAGCACATCTACTGACTTTACCTCAACCATAGCCTGAGATGTTCCCAACACCTCCTGCTCAACAGGTGATGAACTCTTCACCACAGAACCAGCTTCTTTCCCTTGCCTTACCACCTCAACACTAGGCACAGAAGACTGAGGCAAAACTCCACTACCAAAGGGTGAATTCCTTGCCTTAACAACCTGCCCCAAGGCAGCAACCATCTCCCTCAACCGCCAATCCTCCATTGACTTTGCCATACCACTAACAACAACAAACATACAATCACAACAAACAAACAAACCAGTTAGACCAGCATTAGCAAGGATTCAAATTCCAACTCCAAAGTAACACAATAGCTATATTAATAAGGCAATGGGTATCCCGAATCCTCCCCTTTACATGACATAACAGTCAACACAACATGGATATCACAACATCAAGCATATCAACAACATACTTTGATCATGCTTACATCAAACAGCACCCACTTGCCACAGCATACTAGCAACATAACATACAACTTACACTTCCATCAAGCATAACACAAGCATAAGACCAGCTCACAACATCATCACATATTCACATTAGCTCAACCAAGATTCATTACCATGAAACATGCCTGAAAACATCATCAACATGTTCAGAAACATCAACACCATGCCCAGAAACACGTGTTTCAACCAACATTCATCCCACTTTCATATACACAACAAGGTAACATCAAACACACATCACAACATCTTACCGTTTTCCCCAAGCATTCGCAACACAGCTCTGATACCACCAAATGTAACCCCCATAGCCCGGCCTAGACGGTTGACCCGAACTACGAAGATTACACGGGGAAAACCAAAGTCAACCCGAAAGTCAACCTTGATTAACGACCCTTTTTTTTTCTTTTTAATCTTATCTAGATGCACATTAGTCCTATATGTGATCACACAAGCAACATACTCAAATATCATAGCCATCAGAGATCATTCAGGGACCCAATTGCACAAAACACAACTTTAGGGACCAAATTGCAAATTTTGAAAACTTTGAGGCCTTAACCAGATTTTAAGTTACCAACTTAAAATTAATCATGTTTCATGCATCTCGGCCAAATTTCAGCTCAAACGGACATCCCAAACTCATACAATTGCACAAACAAGATTCAGGACCAAAATGCAAACATTTTGAAACACATAACTGCCACTGTCAGCCCCCAACGGTCAACCGTTCCGAAACGGGAGACAGCCCGTTCCGAAACGCGGGGCCGTTCCGAAACAGGCATAGCCCGTTTCGAAACGGGGGTCGGGCAGAGGCCTTTCCGTTTCGGAACGGTCTCACCCGTTTCGGACGCCTGGGTTCATGCAGGGCACCCGTTCCGAAACGGTGTCTCCTGTTCCGAAACGCCTAGCCCAGAAAGCTGCATTTTGCTCACTCAAACACACAATTGACCATCCAAACATGCTCCAAAAGCCACCAAACTTTACCAGCATGCAATTCAACATAAATGAGACATGCTTGCATCAACAATTCATCAGAAACACATCATATACAAAAAGCCCCAAATCTATAGGCATGCTTCCTACACAAGCAACCATTTAGGCACAAACCTTCCAAAACAAACTCAATTAAGCCAAATCATGTTCCAACAACTTTAACAACATTAAAACAATCTTGAACAACATAAACGATCACAAACACAATAATCTCAAGAGATTCTACCCCCATTGCCTTTATTAACTATAGCTATTCACCGAGACATACATCTCACTTGGAGTCCACCTTGAATCCCTTGCTCCTTGCTGTCCAAACTTCAAAGATCTGCATTGATGGACAAAGAGAGCGTAAGCACATAATGCTTAGTGAGGAATGCTCAAAACCAAAACACCATCAATGCAGCGGGTCATAAAACACTTGTAAAACAAACCCGATTTGTTTACCAAAACCATGTTTGAAATCCTTTTCAACCACAAGCATCCACCATGCATAAATGCCATATGCAAAGCTAAAACAAAACCATGGAAACACTTCCATTTCACAACATACCTTTCATAAACTTGAAAGCCATTTCAAACAAGAAACCTTTAAAACCATTTCACAAGCCAACCAACACTTGCATTACACCAAGGCAACATATATACCATACAAACATATTCACATGCCTTTCAAACAAGTCCTACAAGACTTCAATGCATTAAAGATATTCATGCTCACATACATCATTTACCAAATGATAATCAACACTTGTTCAACCTAACAAGTAAACATGCATTCACATGCATCATACACCTTTCATGCAACAATGCATCTTTCCAAGCAACTCATGCTTCACATGCAACCATGCATCATTTCAAGCATCTCATGCTTCACATGCAACCATGCATCATTTCAAGCATCTCATGCTTCACATGCAACCATGCATCATTTCAAGCATCTCATGCTTCTTTATATTTAAGAACATCATATTGGCCTTCAAGTAATCAATCACATCCACTTTCCAACTCAACACCCGATCGGATACGCGGATTCCGAGCGTTGTCCCTACGCTCCCTACACCCTACCCAATCCAAGGTCCTCGAATGGGCAACACCTCCATTATGACCTTGCAAGCCTAAAGTTCCCATGCATGGACTTTTAAACACCATACAACCTTAGCTTTTCCCGAGGTTCCCATGTATGGACAACCATACAACCTCAACATGCACAAGGTTCTCCCGTATGGACTTTTAACCACCATACAACCTTTGCATAACCGATTGGTAGTTGTAGCAATCACTAACGAGATCCGAGACACCCTATACAAGATCCACACATGGACTTAACACCGCCATTGTGATCTCAACAAGCACAAGGTCCTCACATATGGACTTTTAAACACCATATAACCTTTGCTTAACCAAGGTCCTCGAATGGGCAACACCTCCATTATGACCTCAAATAACCAAGGTCCTCGAGTGGGCAACACCTCCACTATGACCTCATCTCGTTAGGAAACTTGAAGGGAGCTTATCCGGTCCACTCTTGACCACTCCACCTCCAAGGCGACTTTATTCACGGTGCACCCAATCCTATAGCCGGCTAACTATATCCGATCAAAGAACCAAAAACCACTTACATCACTTGCCAACATAACCATCTTGCCACATTAATCCAATATTTCACATGCATAGCCAATATGCCAAAACCATTTCATTATAAACCAATGATTCACATGCATAACCAATATGCAAAACCATTTCATTATAAACCAATGATTCACATGCATAACCAATATGCAAAACCATCATTTATCATCATCAACTCACTGTTTTAAAGCATTAAACAAAGCCTTTGAACATCATGCAACATCATGCATCAAAACCACATTTTCAATGTATAAAACCAAGGATCTCCTACCTAGAGCATCCTTCACATATGGCTTTCAAAACCAGCACTAAACCATGCTAAAATATGCTTTCAAAACAGAACTAAACCATGCAAAACACATGCATTTCAATCATCAACCACAATTGTCTAAAAACCACTTCATAACACAAATCAAGTAAGAAATCCATTTACTTACTCTTGAGCTTAGCAAAGTTGTTTAGACTTAAACTAAGCTCCCAAAACCTTCAAACCTTTGATTAAAAGCTGAAAACCCAACTTCACTCACCGATAACCAAACAAGACTAGCCAACAAGCCTTCCAAGCTTCCGAAACCTTCCGCAAACACCTTCAAAGCTCAAGGATCAAACTCCCCTGTTTCAAGCACACAAAAACAGCACATTAATGCATCATTATGCATTAAGAACAGCAGCCACACAACCAAACTCGCTGCTCAACACAAATCCAACAATTCGGCTACAAAACACAACCGAAATCACCTCCAAACATTACCAAAACTTAACCCAGCCAAGATCCATCACTTCTAACCATTTTTATACATCCATTAACACCCAAAATGAATACAAACACATCCTTATACCTCCAGGTATAACAGATCACCAAAAACACTCCAAAAACAACCAAAAACTCAAGCGAAACTTAGGAAATTCAACCTATCCGGGATTGCATTTATTAAACATCAATTTCTAATCAACTTAGCATTCATTTAACATCATTTTGACACTTCAAAACACTGCCCAAACAGATCACACGAAAATTCCACCAAAATCACCAAATCTTGCATTTTAGCCAAAAATCAAGATCTCATTTGAAAAACCATTAACAAATCACAAATCAAGGATTGAGAACTTGGGAATTTCAGTAAAGAACTGATAGTTTAGAGGAGAGAGACGTTCTTACCTCCAAACTTGAATTTCTCCTTTTTAGAGCCAAAAAGCATGATGAAACAACTTGCAAATTGAGAGGTTTTGTTGATGAGATGATTAGGAATCAAGTGAGAGTTGAAATGAGAGATTTAGATGCCAAAATCAGAGAAAGAAATCTGGAGAATTTTGTTTGGGTTGAGAGAAAATAAGAGAAAAGGAAAATGGAGAGAAAATGAAAAAGTAGTTAGGAAATTGGTTAAAATGATTTCCCTCCTTTTCTTAATCTTTAAAATCAGAATAAAGCCTTAAAATATCTTAGAAAAATCTGGAGAAATCCTTTTTGGAACAATAGCTCCTTAAAGATTCAAAGTTTCAATCCTTTATAAAACTGTCCCGCAACTTTCAAAAATTACATTTTGGTCACTAGCCAAAATGTCAACCTTCCAAACCTCATTTTCCAAAATTGATTTCACAGTTCACTTTTATATAATAAAAGATGATTTTAGAACATTTTTCATATTTTTAACGCAACCCGAACTAGGCTTTCCTAAATTCACTCTTATATATTCGATCAGCACTTTGACCGAACCGGTCAACGCCCAAAACTTCTAAGCCCAAAACCGGGGTGTTACAATGAAAACTCAACCAAAAATAGTATTTAGAAGCCAAATATATTGGGAATTTCAATAAAGAACTTTGATTAGAGCTTGAGAACCGGATTTACCTCCAATCCTTGCTTCCCTCAATGAATGACAAGTTTTCCTTAGCAAAATCTTGAAGAACTTGGAAAGATTTCTTGAAAATGGTTTAGGAAATATTGAGAGAGTTTTGGGGAGAAAGAATTCTGGAGAAAGATGAGTGAAATGGTGTTTGGCTGAAAATGAGAAGGAGTTGGTAGTTAAGTAATTGAAAATCTCACATTAACAACCTGTTTTAATTGATTAATATAAATCCAGTTAAAGCCATTTAATTAAAAGCTTTTTAAAACACATGTCATATTGAGGAAAGTTCAAATTTCCTTAAAGCCCCCTAAAGATTCTAAGATTTTGGCCTCTACATTAAAAATCACATTTTTCCCAATTTTGAAACTTTACAATTTGGTCACTATTCAAAATGTTCCATTTCCGAAACTCATTTTGCAAAATGGATTTAACTAACCTCTTAAACATATTTTTAGAGAATTTTATCAATTTTCTCACATTTTTATCCTATCTCGATCCTTGATTTCCTTAAATCTCCTTACGCGATTCGAATTGTTCTCGACCGGTCCGATCCGATCCGATGTCTAAAACATCTAGGCCCAAAACCAGGGCGTTACATTAATTACTTAAGACTTGTTGAATATTCGATGATGAATTTTTGCCACTGCACTTAATTGAAAAATCCTTTAAATTTTAGGATTGCATGAAAAGAACCTAGAAACTTACTATGATACTTAAAAATTTTACACAGTTGTGACTTGTTGATTGATACAAACTTAGTGAACTTAGGTTGCTAATTTTTGGGGGGTAAATTGAAAAATTAAAAGGTTAATTTCTTGCTAGTGGTGCCCGAAACCGGCTCTAGTAGTTAATGCACTTAAAAGAATCGCTAGATGTGCCCGAAATTGGCTATAGTCGAATCAATTAAAAAATGAGAAATTGAATTGCTAGAGGTGCCCGAAATTAGCTCTAGTGAAAGTAAAAATAAATACCCTGGTAATTAAATAGATAAAAGCATATTGTTCATATGGAATCTTGAAAATCAACTTGTACACAACAACACACACATTGTCACGGGCATTATAGTATGGTTCCGGGTAATTTTTATGTCATTCGAAAAATTTAAAAGGTGATCATATTTTGTGCCACGGTTCTGAGGATTGAATTCAAGTTTGAAAGCATGTCTTTGATGATTAAAGTCTTAGTAGGTAATTGTTAGTTTGTATTGCTTGAGGACAAGCAATAGTTCGAGTTTGGGGGTATGTTAAGTGTGTAAAAGTACTAATTTTCTACCCTTTTTCATCTCAATTATTGTTAGACTTAGGCTCATTTAGGTTGCATATCTAGTCATTCATGCATATTTGCATTGTTTTCTTCCTTGCCATGCTTGATTGTCTTTAATTGCTTATTTGGTAGAAAAGGTGCTGCTCTGGTATATGTTTTGATGTGTGCATGTTAAATGCTTGGGCAAGTATTGTTGCGGCAATTCATGACCGAACCTTTCCGAGTGGAGCCATGCTAAACCCTACCGGGTGATGCCGAGCAGAGATGGTCAAGTGATGCTGAGTACACCTGGACGAGCGAAGACAACCGAGAGACCACTATCCGGTCATTGTCGCGGCGAACTATGCCGAGCCATTGCCGAGGCAATTTCCGACAAGGAAGAAAAAGAGCAAAGTGGTAGGCGACTTGAAGAGCGTAAAGATCTAAATTTTTAAAGATAACTTGCATGAAGATTAGAGCTTGGATATCAATGAAGAGGTCAAAAAAGATTAAATCCTAAGAAAATAGGAGTTTTCGTTGGAATAAAATTAAAAGAGATTTAATATTTCTTTTATTCAATTTAATTCCAACTTAACTTCCTCCTCAAGAAAGACTTTGACCTAGCCATCTCCTATATAAAGAAGTCCAAGCCGTCAACTTCGAAGGGAGTCAATGGGAGAGAAAGAAACAAGGGGACTATTCGAATTCTTCATCTTTTTCTTCTTTGTTTCGATTAGATTCATGCTAGAGAATTATTCTTTGTATATCTTTCAAAACCTAGTCATGAACTAACTTGTTTGGCTTAGGTTATTTTGGGTTTGTGGATTTGATAAACGTTTAGATTTGTTTAGGTTTTTGTTATGCAATTTAAGTTCAAGGTTTGCTTATTCTTGGTGTTTATCTTTACTTGCAATTGAATCGGGAGTGGAAATTATGATTGCATCCATTTATCTAATATCGGGAGAGTTAGATTCAAGAAACGAATAAGCATGGTTTTAGCCCAAATCGGTGAAGACTAATTCAGCTTAGGAATAAGTACGAATTTCAACGGCTAAGAGAGGCGTAAGATCGGTTGATGTTCACCCTTGATTCACGCTGGGAGGTATTATCAAGGCTTGTACATTGATAGAGTTTCGACTTAAGGATAAGAAGAAACCATTGAAGAACGCTTTGCCGAACCTTGAAGGTTGTCGCCAAATTGCCCAGGTAGTAGCTATTTTCATTGCTCAGGCATCCGCCTTACCAATTGCCTAGACAATCATCTTGTGCATTGCCCAGGCAATCGTATTGCCCATTGAAGAGGCAATCATTCTACCCGTTGTCGAGGCAATCAAGTTTCCTCGTACATGCAAAACCAAAACGATCCATTCGGCTATCACTCCTCAAATTCACAATAATTTGGCCTACTCTTCTCTCTTATTTGATTTCCTCTATCTTTTAGTTTTATTGTTCTTTAGTTTACTTGTTAGTTAGAACTCTTCCTGTCACCTATTTGTGTTTTAATTTTCTACAGTGCAATAACTTAAGCAAAGTGGCCCAAACCAATCCCTGTGGAGACGATACTCGATACTTATATCACTTTATTACTTGCGACGTGTATACTTGCACAATTGCGTAGCACTTATTACACATAACACTCTCACAATGTTAATCAATCGAGTTTGGGACGTTGGGTTTCAAAAGGGTATTGGACTTGAAGGCGACGGGAGTGAAGAGCCTTGCAAGCCATGCACTTTGCTGCATTTAGTTTAAATTTTACACATTGTTGTTTGTTTACTTTTTGGACACATTGTTATTTGTTTTGTGCCTTGTTTACTTTTTAAATTTCCAACATTTTATTTAGTGAGTCATGTGGTTTGTTTTATGTAACCCCCTTAACCCGGCCCAGACGGTTGAACCGAATTAAGAAGTTTACACGGGGAAAACCAAAGTCAACCCGAAAGTCAACCTTGATTAACGACCCTTTTTTTTCTTTTTAATCTTGTCTAGATGCTCATTAACCCTAGATGTGATCATACGAACATCATACTCAAAGATCATAACCATCAGAGAACATCCAGGGACCCAATTGCACAAAATACAACTTTAGGGACCAAACTGTAAATTTTGAGAATTTCAGGGACTTAACCCAATTAAAAGTTACCAATATGAAATTAGTCATATCTCATGATTCACTGCCAAATTTCAGCTCAAACGGACATCCCGAACACATACAATTGCAAAAACAAGATTCAGGACCAAAACGCAAACATTTCAAAACACATAACCGCCAATGTCAGCCCCCAACAGTCAGGTGTTCCGAAACAGGGAGAACCTGTTTTGAAACGCGGGGCCGTTCCGCAACGTGTTCCGAAACGGGGACTGGCAGTAGCATACTCGTTCCGGAACGGATCATCCCGTTTCGAAACGCCCTGGCCATAACAGGCCCCTGTTCCGAAATGGTAGTGATCGTTCCGAAACGACCTGCCCAGATTGCAGCAACTTTGCTGGTTAAATGCATCTTTGACCCACCAAACATGCTCCGAATGCAACCAAAACACACCAGCAAGTCTTACAACATACAATGGACATAAATGCATCAAAACTAGATTCATAACCACCCCTAGGTGCAACAACACATTAAACTCATTCAACACTCATTCATGCTTGTAAAACAAGAGGCATAGCAATACAACTTAAACATAAGAAGAAACGAATGTTGCAACATTAATCCACATGGTTCAAAGACATAACCAAACTTGTCCAACATACACAATCTTCCTTAACACAACATAAGAGATTCTACCCCCATTGCCTTTATTAATTATAGCTATTAACCGAGACATACATCTCTAATGGAGTCCTCCTTGAATCCCTTGATTCTCGCTGTTCCAACTTCAAATATCTGCATTGATGGACAAAAAGGAGCGTAAGCACATAATTCTTAGTGAGGAATGCTCAAAACCAAAACACCATCAATGCAGCGAGTCATAAACCACTTTTAAAAACAACTCGATTTCATAAACCAAAGCATTGTTTGAAAACCCTTTTCAACAACATGCTTAAAACCATGCATTGCTCAATCATGAAAACCAATCCTTAGCTTAGAAAGCTAAGCAAGCCTTTTCAAAACATAAACTTGCAAAACCATCAATTTAACCACACCATGCATAAACACCATATGCAAAGTTAAATTCAAACCCTTGGAAATCACTTCCAATTCACAACATACCCTTCTCATACTTGATTATCACTTTAAGCAATAAACCTTTTAAACCATTTTCTCATTCATTATAACACATGCATTAACAAATGCAACATATGAACCACAACATCAATATTTGCAACACATGCTTTTGAATACAAGTCTCCACAAGACTTCAATGCACTAAGGAGATTTCATGCACACATGCATCATCCTCACTAGATAATCAACACTTGTTCAAACTAACAAGTAAACATGCATTCATAAAATATTATACACTTCTCATGCAATCATGCATCATTGCAAGCATCTCATGCTTCATTATATTCAAGAACATTATATTGGCTTCCAAGTGACCAACCAATCCACTTTTCAACTCAACATCCGATCGGATACGCGGATCACAAGCGTTGTCCCCACGCTTCATACACACTACCAATCCAAGGTCCCCAAATGGACTTTTAATCACCATTTGACCTTACCATTCACAAGGTTCCCATGTATTGTAACCCCCTTAACCCGGCCCAGACGGTTGACCCGAATTAAGAAGGTCACACGGGGAAAACCAAAGTCAACCCGAAAGTCAACCTTGATTAACGACCCTTTTTTTTTCTTTAGTCTTGTCTAGATGCACATTAACCTTAGATATGATCACACAACATCATACTTAAAGATCATAAACATCAGAGATCAAACAGGGACCCAATTGATCAATTTACAACTTTAGGGACCAAATTGTAAATTATGAAGACTTAAGGACTTAACCAGATTTTAAGTTACCAACTTAAAATTAATCATGTTTCATGCTTCACTGCCAAATTTCAGCTCAAACGGGCATCCCAAACTCATACAATTGCACAAACAAGTTTCAGGACCAAAATGTAAACTTTTCAAAACATTTAACTGCCAATGTCAGCCCCCAACGGTCACCCGTTCCGAAACAGGCAGAGCCCGTTTCGAAACGCGGGGCCGTTCCGCAACGCGTACCGAAACGGGGGTCTGGCAGTAGCCTTTCCGTTTCGGAACGGTCTCTCCCGTTTCGGACGCTTGGGCTGGTTTGGGGCACCCGTTCCGAAACGGTATGGACTGTTCCGAAACACCCTGCACGGAAAGCCACCATATGCATACTTAAACCTGCAATTGATCATCCAATCATGCTCCAAAAGCCACCAAACTTTACCAACATGCAATTCAACATGTAAAAGGCATACTTGCATCAACAATTCAACAAAATATCAACATACATGAAAAGCCCCAATTCAAAGGATATGCTTCCTACACAAGCAACCATTTAAACACCATACTTCCAATTCAATCTCATAAAGGCCAAAACATGTTCCAACAACATCAACAACATAAAACCATACTTGTCCAAACATATACGAATACACAAACATCAACCCGAGAGGTTCTACCCCATTGCCTTTATTAACTATAGCTATTAACCGAGACATACATCTCAAGTGGAGTCCTTCTTGAATCCCTTGCTCCTCGCTGTCCAAACTTCAAGAATCTGCATTGATGGACAAAAAGGAGCGTAAGCACATAATGCTTAGTGAGGAAAGCTCAAAACCAAAACACCATCAATGCAGCGAGCCATAAAACCTCTTTGAAAAGCAATTCGACTTGTTACCAAGCAAAGTTTGAAAACTCCTTTCAACATCACGCTTAAAACCGTGCATTGCACATACATGAAAACCAACCCTTAGTTTAGCAAACTAAGAAAACCATTTTCAAAGCACAACTTGCAAAACCAACCATTTAACCATCCCATGCATAAACACCATATGCAAAGTTAAATACAAACCTTGGAAAACCATCCCAAGCAAGAAACCCCTTTAAAACCATTTACTCAATCAATCCAACACATGCACTAAACAAAGGCAACATATGAACCACAACATCATCTTCACATGCCTTTCAAAACAAGTCTCAACAAGACTCCAATGCATTAAGGAGATTTCATGCACATATACATCATTTACCAAATGATAATCAACACTTGCTCAACTTAACAAGTAAACATGCATTCACAAGCATTTAACACTTATCATGCAACCATGCATCTTTTCAAGCATCTCATGCTTCTTTATAATCAAGAACATCATATTGGCTTTCAAGTGATCAACCACATCCACTTTTCAACTCAACATCCAATCGGATACGCGGATCCCAAGCGTTGTCCCCCACGCTTCATACACACTACCAATCCAAGGTCTCCAAATGGACTTTTAAACACCATTTGACCTCACCATCCTAAGGTTCCCATGTATGGACTTTTAAACACCATACAACCTTAGCTTTCCCGAGGTTCCCATGTATGGACTTTCAAACACCATACAACCTCAACTTTTCCCAAGGTTCCCATGTATGGACTTTCAAACACCATACAACCTTGACTTGCACAAGGTTCCCGTGTATGGACTTTTAAACACCATACAACCTTGACTTGCATTCACCGATTGGTAGTTGTACAACATCACTAACGAGATCCGGGACACCCTACACAAGATCCACACATGGACTTAACACCGCCATTGTGATCTCAACAAGCACAAGGTTCCCATATATGGACTTTTAACCACCATATAACCTTTGCTTAACCAAGGTCCTCGAATGGGCATTCATCCTCCATTATGACCTTAACCATCTCGTTAGGATACTTGAAGGGAGTTTACCGGTTCACACTTAACCACTCCACCTCCAAGGCGACTTTATTCACGGTGCACCCAATCCTATAGCCGGCTAACTATATCCGATCAACGAACCAAGAACCACTTACATCACTTGCCAATATAACCATCTTACCACATTAGTCCAATGATTCACATGCATAACCAATATGCAAAACCATTACCACATTAGTCCAATGATTCACATGCATAACTAATATGCAAAAACCATCATTTACCACCATCAATCCACTGTTTTAAAGCATTACACAAAGCCATTAAACATCATGCAACACCATGCATCAAAACTACATTTTCAATGTATAAAACCAAGGATCTCTTACCTTGAGCATCCTTCACATATGGCTTTCAAAACCAGCATTAAACCATGCTAGAATATGCTTTCAAAACAGAATTAAACCATGCAAAACACATGCATTGGAACCATTAAACACAATTGCTTTTAAAGCCAAATCACAACACAATTCAAGAGCGAAAATCCATTTACTTACTCTTGAGCTTAGCAAAGTTGTTTAGACTTAAACTAAGCTCCCAAAACCTTCAAACCTTGGTTTAAAAGCTGAAAACCCAACTTCACTCACCGATACACAAAACAAGGCTAGCCAACAAGCCTTCCAAGCATCCGAAACCTTCCTCACCACCTCAAATGCTCACGGATCTTCCTCCCCTGTTTCAAGCACATAACAACAGAAGATTAATGCATCATTATGCATTAAAAACACCAGCAACACAACCAAACTCGCTGCTCATCATAAAACCAACAATTCGGCTACCAAACACAACCGAAACCACCTCCAAACACTACCAAAACTTAACCCAGCCAAGATCCATCACTTCTAACCATTTTTAAACATCCATTAACATCCAAAATGATCACAAACACGTCCTTATACCTCCAGGTATAACAGATCACCAAAAACACTCCAAAAACAACCAAAAACTCAAGCTAAACTTAGGAAATTCAACCTATCCGGGATTGCATTAATTAAACCTCAACTTCTAATCAGTTTAGCATTCATTTAACATCATTTTGACACTTCAAAACACTGCCCAAACAGATCACACGAAAATTCCACCAAAATCAAGCAAATCTTGCATTTTAAGCCAAAAATCAAGATCACATCCATAAAACCTTTACCAAATCATAAATCAAGGATTGAGAACTTGGGAATTTCAGTAAAGAACTGATAGTTTAGAGGAGAAGGACGTTCTTACCTCCAAACTTGAGTTTCTCCCTTTTTGGAACCAAAAAGCTTGATGAAACAACTTGCAAATTGAGAGGTTTTATTGATGTGATGATTAAGAATCAAAAGAGAGTTGAAAAGGAAGATTTGAGTGACAAAATCAGAGGAGAAAATCTGGAGAAATGTGTTTGGGTTGAGAGAAAATGAGAGAAAAGGAAAATTGAGAGAAAATGGAAAGTTAGTTATGAAATAGTCAAAATGATTTCCCTCCACTTTTCATAAACTTTAAAATCAGAATAAAACCTTAAAATATCTTAGAAAAATCTGGAGAAACTCTTTTTGGAATAATAGCTCCTTAAAGATTCAAAGTTTCAATCCTTTATAAAACTGTCACCGAACTTTCAAAAATTACATTTTGGTCACTAGCCAAAATGTCACCCTTCCAAACCTCATTTTCCAAAATTGATTTCACAGTTCACTTATATATATTAAAAGATGATTTTAGGACATTTTTCCATATTTTTAATGCAACCCGAACTAGGCTTTCCTAAATTCACTCTCATATATTCGATCAGCACTTTGACCGAACCGGTCAACGCCCAAAACTTCCGAGCCCAAAACCGGGGTGTTACATGTATGGACTTTTAACCACCATACAACCTTAACATTCACAAGGTTCCCATGTATGGACTTTTAATCACCATACAACCTTAACATTCACAAGGTTCCCATGTATGGACTTTTAACCACCATACAACCTTAACATTCACAAGGTTCCCATGTATGGACTTTTAACCACCATACAACCTTAACATTCACAAGGTTCCCATGTATGGACTTTTAACCACCATACAACCTTAACATGCACAAGGTTCCCATATATGGAATTTTAATCACCATATAACCTTAGCATCACCGATTGGTAGTTGTATAACATCACTAACGAGATCCGGGACACCCTACACAAGATCCACACATGGACTTTACACCACCATTGTGATCTTACCAAGCACAAGGTCCTCAAATGGAATTTTAATCACCATTATTACCTTTGCTTAACCAAGGTCCTCGAATGGGATCTCATCCACCATTATGACCTTAACCATCTCGTTAGGAAACTTGGATGGAGTTTACCGGTTCACTCTCAACCACTTCACATCCAAGGCGACTTAATTCACGGTGCACCCAATCCTATAGCCGGATAACTATATCCGATCAAAGAAACCAAGAACCACTTACATCACTTGCCAATATAACCATCTTACAACATTAATCCATTAATTCACAAGCATAATCAAAATGCAATAACCACCATGAATTTTAACCAAGAACCATCCATGGACTTTTAAACACCATGTTGTTCTTAAATAAACAAGGCTTACACAAGGACTTTCAACCACCTTTGTAACCTTAACCATCACTTACCAATGTGCATCATTAACAACAATATTCCACTGTTTTAAAGCATCACACAAAGCCATTAAACAACATGCAACACTATGCATCAATTCCATAATTTCAATGTACAAAACCAAGGATCTCTTACCTCGAGCATCCTTCACGTATGGCTTTCAAAACCAGCATTAAACCATGCTAAAATATGCTTTCAAAACAGAATTTAAAACATGCAAATCATATACATTGCAACCATCAATCACAATTGCTTAAAAAGCCAATTCACAACACAACCAAGAGCGAAAATCCATTTACTTACTCTTGAGCTTAGCAAAGTTGTTTAGACTTAAACTAAGCTCCCCAAACCTTCAAACCTTGGTTTAAAAGCTGAAAACCCAACTTCACTCACCGATACACAAAACAAGGCTAGCCAACAAGCCTTCCAAGCATCCGAAACCTTCCGCACCACCTCTAATACTCACGGATCAACCTCCCATGTTTCAAGCACATATCATCAGAGGATTAATGCATCATAATGCACTAAAAACACCAGCAACACAACTCAACTCGCTGCTCTACACAAATCCAACAATTCGGCTACCAAACACAACCGAAAACACCTCCAAACACTTCCAAAACTTAACCCAGGCAAGATCCATCACTTCAAACCATTTTTAAGCATCAATTAACATCCAAAAAGGATCTAACCACGTCCTTATACCTCCAGCTATAACAGATCACCAAGATCACTCCAAAAACAACCAAAAACTCAAGCAAAACTTAGGAAATTCAACCTATTCGGGATTGTATTGATTAAACCTCAATTATTCATCAATTTAACATTCAATTAACATCAATTTAACACCTCAACACACTGCCCAAACAGATCATACGAAAATTTCACCAAAATCAAGCAAATCTTGCATTTTAAAGCCAAAAATCAAGATTCCAATTGTAAAACCTTTAATAAATCATAAATCAAGGATTGAGAACTTAGGAATTTCAGTAAAGAACTTAAAGTTCAGAGGAGAAGGACGTTCTTACCTCCAAACTTGAATTTCTCCCTTTTTAGAACCAAAATCTTGAAAATCCAATTAGCAATTGGTGAGGTTTTGTTGATGAGATGATTAGCAATCAAAAGAGAATTGAAAAGAGGTATTTAGGTGCCAAAATCAGAGGAAAAAGCTCTGGAGAGAATGTTTGGTTTGAGAGAAAATGAGAGAAAAGGAAAATTGGAAAAGTTAGTTGAAAATAGGAAAATAACTTCCCTCCACTTTTCTTTTGTTTAAAACTCGGAATTAAATCACTAAATATCTTAGAAAAATCTGGAGAAATTCCCTTTGGGTAAATAGCTCCTTAAAGATTCAAAGTTTCAATCCTTTTTAAAACAGTCACGCAGTTTTCAAAAATTACATTTTGGTCACTAACCCAAAATGTCACCCTTCCAAACCTCATTTTGCAAAATTGATTTCACAGTTCACTTATATACATTAAAAGAGGATTTTAGGACATTTTCCATATTTTTAATGCAACCCGAACTAGGCTTTCCTAATTTCACCCCTTTTATATTCGAACAGCACTTTGACCGAACCGGTCAACGCCCAAAACTTCTAAGCCCAAAACCTGGGCGTTACAACTCTCCCCCTCTTAGGAAATTTCGTCCTCGAAATTTCAACTAGCGAAAAGAGCACAACCAAACTTCTCAAGGCAACACAGGGGACTTAACCACCACTGAACACTCCCTCTACAAAACTCCACACAACTCAACACCACCACATACTATTCACGAATTCCAGAACACTCAAAGACAACCACAACTTAACCTTTCACAACTCCGGACTACACATAGCCCCATCAACAACCTGAAGAACCTCAAACTTTTACAGCATACAACACCAACTGATTTCAAAAGAAAATTCACTTACTCACAACCAGCCAATCACTTCTCACAAGAACTCATTCAACCAACAATGGCCTTCGATCTCACATTGCCTTTCCACCTCAAGCTTTGACTGCAACACTTGCCTTACTAGAACATCGCCCAACTTGAACATACATACCATCTTCTCAACTCCCCGAAGGTTGCTACGAACCCTCACCCACATAAACAACCCTTCTATTACAACCTCCATGCCAAGCTACCTCAGCACTTTAAAAACACAACCACTAACCTACAACATCACTTAACACCAAGGAACCACCCCTTCCACTAGCTATCCAAAACCACATGACCGATTCTAACTTCAACCGGTACTCCTCACCACCAAACCACTAAACTCATTAAGCACCAAACACCTTCCTTCTACCATATACTATACCGCACTCACTATTACTAACAACTTGCTTAATACCCTCCATTACTTCTATCCTTCACTCAGCACCAAAACAACCTCTAAAAACCCATCATCCAACCTAACCCAAACTCAACACTAACAGACTTGATTAGTTATTAGCGAGTGTGAACATTCATATGCATGGTCACCAATATGCCCTATCAATGCCTGATGTACATGTATGCAAAACCTCTAATGTCATGCCACATGTATGCATGGACCAGCACATATATAATATAGCATATAACAAATGATTTTAACTGTGCATGAATGCCAGTTCACACCCACCAATAACATCCTCAGAATCTGTCTAAGAACAACCTTTTATCTCACTTCTAACTTGACCAACTTCATCATTCTAACAACTCATTAACCACAAGATACTCACTAAAGCCCTCTTCACACTAAAGATGTTTCCAAATCAACAACCACTACCCCAACATGCTAGCAACAAGACCGCACTCACTACGCAAGAGAAACCAACAGATACCAAACTAGGATACTAGAGCAAGGGTTACTTAACAAGGTTACCTGAAAACACCTCACTGCCCTGAAGCTTCAACAGACGAGCTCTCTTCCTTGCAGAACCATCATTCTCCAGCCGCACCGCTGCAGCATCAACTAACACACTACGGTCATCACCCCCTCCTTGCGGTAAAGAACCTTGGCTGTTCCGAGCCAACTTTAAACAATCACGTCTCATGTGTCCCGCAGACCCACATTTCCAACAGATCTCACTTCCCAAACTCTTCACAACTTCCTGCTCTTTCTGCCACCTTCGAACCTTGTCTCGGCCGTGCCCACGACCCTTCAGAGACACTTTGGCTACCACAGAAGCTGATTTCACCCCAAGAGGACAATCCCGCTTCACATGCTCTTTAGAACCACAGTTCCAACAAGCACCTGCGCCCCAGCAACCTCCAACATGGCGCCTTCCACAACGAGCACACACCGGTAGCTGAGCCTTCACTCCTTGATCAAGCAGCACTTACCCCAGATCTGCTCTACCTTCACATTGCTTAACCCTTGCAAATTTCTCTCCAAGATACCTTTCATAAAAGGCAGACACAAAGAAATCCCAATCAATATCGTGGATGTGCGATGCCACCGCCACAGATGTCCACCAGGAAGATGCATCCTCCAACATCAATGAGACAACACTTCCCAGCTTACAGGCATAATCACAACCTTCTTGATCCAAAATCAGAATCACACTGGCCAACCAGGCCTCAAACGTCTCAGGTGTCGAACCATGATACTCCACAGCTCCCAACTCATGCAAACGCTGCTTCGACAAACCCACACATCCCACAGCCAGCATATCCACTGACTTTACCTTCGCTACAGCCTGAGATGTTCCCAACACCTCCTGAACAACAGGTGATGAACTCTTCATCACAGAACCAACTTCTTCCTTCTGCCTTACCACCCCAACTCCAGGCACAGAAGACTGAGACGAAACACCTCCATTAAAAGGTGAATTCCACACCTTAACAACCTGCCCTAAGGCAGCAACCATCTCACCCAACTGCCATTCACCCATCGATTTCGCCATACTACTAACAACAAGCAATCACAACAAAACAAACAAAACAATTAGACCAGCTTTAAGCAAGGATTCAAACTCCAACTCCAAAATAACACAATAGCTATAATAATAAGGCAATGGGCATCCCGAATCCTCCCCTTTTACATGACATAACAGTCAACAAAAGCATGGGTATCACAACATCAAGCATATCAAACAACATATTCGATCATGCTTTCATCAAACAACATCCACTTGCAACAGCATAACATCATCAACAAATCATACCCATTACACTTTCATCATGCATAAAATCAGCTCACAACAACAGCATAAACCACATGAGCTCCATGAAGATTCATAACCACAAAGCATGCTTAAAAACATCAACAATTTGCTCAGAAACACGTGTTTCAACCGGCTTTCAACCATACATCAGGATATACATCAAACACATATCACAACAACTTACCGTTTTCCCCAAACATTCGCAACCTGGCTCTGATAGCACCAAATGTAACCCCCTTAACCCGGCCCAGACGGTTGAACCGAATTAAGAAGTTTACACGGGGAAAACCAAAGTCAACCCGAAAGTCAACCTTGATTAACGACTCTTTTTTTTCTTTTTAATCTTGTCTAGATGCTCATTAACCCTAGATGTGATCATACGAACATCATACTCAAAGATCATAACCATCAGAGAACATCCAGGGACCTAATTGCACAAAATACAACTTTAGGGACCAAAGTGTAAATTCTGGGAATTTCAGGGACTTAACCCAATTAAAAGTTACCAATATGAAATTAGTCATATCTCATGCTTCACTGCCAAATTTCACCTCAAACGGACATCCCGAACACATACAATTGCAAAAACAAGATTCAGGACCAAAACGCAAACATTTCAAAACACATAACCGCCAATGTCAGCCCCCAACGGTCAGGTGTTCTGAAACAGGGAGAACCTGTTTCGAAACACGGGGCCGTTCCGCAACGTGTTCCGAAACGGGGACTGGCAGTAGCATACTCGTTCCGGAACGGATCCTCCCGTTTCGAAACGCCCTGGCCATAACAGGCCCCTGTTCTGAAACGGTAGTGATCGTTCCGAAACGACCTGCCCAGATTGCAGCAACTTTGCTGGTTAAATGCATCTTTGACCCACCAAACATGCTCCGAATGCAACCAAAACACACCAGCAAGTCTTACAACATACAAGGGACATAAATGCATCAAAACTAGATTCATAACCACCCCTAGGTGCAACAACACATTAAACTCATTCAACACTCATTCATGCTTGTAAAACAAGAGGCATAGCAATACAACTTAAACATAAGAAGAAACGAATGTTGCAACATTAATCCACATGGTTCAAAGACATAACCAAACTTGTCCAACATACACAATCTTCCTTAACACAACATAAGAGATTCTACCCCCATTGCCTTTATTAATTATAGCTATTAACCGAGACATACATCTCTAATGGAGTCCTCCTTGAATCCCTTGCTTCTCGTTGTTCCAACTTCAAATATCTGCATTGATGGACAAAAAGGAGCGTAAGCACATAATGCTTAGTGAGGAATGCTGAAAACCAAAACACCATCAATGCAGCGAGTCATAAACCACTTTTAAAAACAACTCGATTTCATAAACCAAAGCATTGTTTGAAAACCCTTTTCAACAACATGCTTAAAACCATGCATTGCTCAATCATGAAAACCAAGCCTTAGCTTAGAAAGCTAAGCAAGCCTTTTCAAAACATAAACTTGCAAAACCATCAATTTAACCACACCATGCATAAACACCATATGCAAAGTTAAATTCAAACCCTTGGAAATCACTTCCAATTCACAACATACCCTTCTCATACTTGATTATCACTTTAAGCAATAAACCTTTTAAACCATTTTCTCATTCATTATAACACATGCATTAACAAATGCAACATATGAACCACAACATCAATATTTGCAACACATGCTTTTGAATACAAGTCTCCACAAGACTTCAATGCACTAAGGAGATTTCATGCACACATGCATCATCCTCACTAGATAATCAACACTTGTTCAAACTAACAAGTAAACATGCATTCATAAAATATTATACACTTCTCATGCAATCATGCATCATTGCAAGCATCTCATGCTTCATTATATTCAAGAACATTATATTGGCTTCCAAGTGACCAACTAATCCACTTTTCAACTCAACATCCGATCGGATACGCGGATCACAAGCGTTGTCCCCACGCTTCATACACACTACCAATCCAAGGTCCCCAAATGGACTTTTAATCACCATTTGACCTTACCATTCACAAGGTTCCGATGTATGGACTTTTAACCACCATACAACCTTAACATTCACAAGGTTCCCATGTATGGACTTTTAATCACCATACAACCTTAACATTCACAAGGTTCCCATGTATGGACTTTTAACCACCATACAACCTTAACATTCACAAGGTTCCCATGTATGGACTTTTAACCACCATACAACCTTAACATTCACAAGGTTCCCATGTATGGACTTTTAACCACCATACAACCTTAACATGCACAAGGTTCCCATATATGGAATTTTAATCACCATATAACCTTAGCATCACCGATTGGTAGTTGTATAACATCACTAACGAGATCCGGGACACCCTACACAAGATCCACACATGGACTTTACACCACCATTGTGATCTTACCAAGCACAAGGTCCTCAAATGGAATTTTAATCACCATTATTACCTTTGCTTAACCAAGGTCCTCGAATGGGATCTCATCCACCATTATGACCTTAACCATCTCGTTAGGAAACTTGGATGGAGTTTACCGGTTCACTCTCAACCACTCCACATCCAAGGCGACTTAATTCACGGTGCACCCAATCCTATAGCCGGCTAACTATATCCGATCAAAGAAACCAAGAACCACTTACATCACTTGCCAATATAACCATCTTACCACATTAATCCATTAATTCACAAGCATAATCAAAATGCAATAACCACCATGAATTTTAACCAAGAACCATCCATGGACTTTTAAACACCATGTTGTTCTTAAATAAACAAGGCTTACACAAGGACTTTCAACCACCTTTGTAACCTTAACCATCACTTACCAATGTGCATCATTAACAACAATATTCCACTGTTTTAAAGCATCACACAAAGCCATTAAACAACATGCAACACTATGCATCAATTCCATAATTTCAATGTACAAAACCAAGGATCTCTTACCTCGAGCATCCTTCACGTATGGCTTTCAAAACCAGCATTAAACCATGCTAAAATATGCTTTCAAAACAGAATTTAAAACATGCAAATCATATACATTGCAACCATCAATCACAATTGCTTAAAAAGCCAATTCACAACACAACCAAGAGCGAAAATCCATTTACTTACTCTTGAGCTTAGCAAAGTTGTTTAGACTTAAACTAAGCTCCCAAAACCTTCAAACCTTGGTTTAAAAGCTGAAAACCCAACTTCACTCACCGATACACAAAACAAGGCTAGCCAACAAGCCTTCCAAGCATCCGAAACCTTCCGCACCACCTCTAATACTCACGGATCAACCTCCCATGTTTCAAGCACATATCATCAGAGGATTAATGCATCATAATGCACTAAAAACACCAGCAACACAACTCAACTCGCTGCTCTACACAAATCCAACAATTCGGCTACCAAACACAACCGAAAACACCTCCAAACACTTCCAAAACTTAACCCAGGAAAGATCCATCACTTCAAACCATTTTTAAGCATCAATTAACATCCAAAAAGGATCTAACCACGTCCTTATACCTTCAGCTATAACAGATCACCAAGATCACTCCAAAAACAACCAAAAGCTCAAGCAAAACTTAGGAAATTCAACCTATTTGGGATTGCATTGATTAAACCTCAATTATTCATCAATTTAACATTCAATTAACATCAATTTAACACCTCAACACACTGCCCAAACAGATCATACGAAAATTTCACCAAAATCAAGCAAATCTTGCATTTTAAAGCCAAAAATCAAGATTCCAATTGTAAAACCTTTAATAAATCATAAATCAAGGATTGAGAACTTAGGAATTTCAGTAAAGAACTTAAAGTTCAGAGGAGAAGGACGTTCTTACCTCCAAACTTGAATTTCTCCCTTTTTAGAACCAAAATCTTGAAAATCCAATTAGCAATTGGTGAGGTTTTGTTGATGAGATGATTAGCAATCAAAAGAGAATTGAAAAGAGGTATTTAGGTGCCAAAATCAGAGGAAAAAGCTCTGGAGAGAATGTTTGGTTTGAGAGAAAATGAGAGAAAAGGAAAATTGGAAAAGTTAGTTGAAAATAGGAAAATAACTTCCCTCCACTTTTCTTTTGTTTAAAACTCAGAATTAAATCACTAAATATCTTAGAAAAATCTGGAGAAATTCCCTTTGGGTAAATAGCTCCTTAAAGATTCAAAGTTTCAATCCTTTTTAAAACAGTCACGCAGTTTTCAAAAATTACATTTTGGTCACTAACCCAAAATGTCACCCTTCCAAACCTCATTTTGCAAAATTGATTTCACAGTTCACTTATATAAATTAAAAGAGGATTTTAGGACATTTTTCCATATTTTTAATGCAACCCGAACTAGGCTTTCCTAATTTCACCCCTTTTATATTCGAACAGCACTTTGACCGAACCGGTCAACGCCCAAAACTTCTAAGCCCAAAACCGGGGCGTTACATTTTATATGTTTTAAAACCATATTTTATAATTTAATTTCAACATTTATATGTCGCACATTAATGTGTTTTATTTGACCATATAGGTGTACAAGTGGCACGCCGACTTGGAGCTTGGAGGGGAAGCATTGTCCATGTCATTTGGAGAGGATTGGAATAGCAAGAAATGGAAGAAGGAAAGCCAAGAGACACCTCTATTTGAATCTTCAATGTGTGGCAATAATAAGAAGCATGATCCAATGCCTTTACATATGATGTCCATTCATATTCATTGGGAAGATTCATCACCAAAAACGTTAGTCAGGTTGTTTGCCATTTTCGAGTAAGATCCAAGCATAACTGGGTTGTGAAGTCTTCATGAAACATAATCTCCTATCTCTTAGCTTTCCAATGTATTTTGAATCACATCAATCCGATATCAAGATATGTCCATATTACAGAAGGCAGTGCAGGCTAGAAAGTCATACGAGATTTGCAACCATTCACTTTCAAAAGGCATGTCCATTCATATTTCAGCACTAATGAAGAGGCTTTATGCATCATCTTGAGTGAAGGAAGAACTTTTGGCCTTTCATATCCTTTGTAAGCCTATAAATAGAAGGCTTTTGGTCATTTGTAAAGATAACTTAGAATTTGAATATACTTCTGAGATTGTTCTCCTCATTGTTCTTCATTGAACTTCTTGACTTCCAAGCTTACTTTTGTGATTGTCAATCTCTACTTTCCATCATCTTATAACGTTGGTTAGTTGCATATAACTAGTGGGTCGCGTTCCATCATCTACCTTTCCATTAATTATAGCATTGGTTCCTAGATCTCAATATTTAGAGGGTCACGTTCCATCCAAACTATTCTTTAATCTATCCAAACGTCCACTCCCTTCCACCACCATCCACGCATCCATCCTCTTTACCATTTTCATCTTCTTTGTTTCATCCCACCGAACCCTTTTGCTAGCCTTCAACAACGATTTCAAATACACCTTGATTTATGATCGGGAACAAATACGTCTCAACTTTAACTTACGGAGGCAAGCACATATCAGACTCTTCCAAAAACTCAAAACTATCTAGGTGCTAACGGCGATAGACGTGGTTAGACCAACAAGGATCATATTTCAGAGATAGACATGGAAATCTCGATTAAACAAAGAGAAGAGTTAGCTGCAGGGGTTGAGCTCTGTAGACTATTGTAGCGACGTATTTTTTGAAAAACATAAAGTATATGTAGGTATATATGTATAGGTGTATAGTGTAGGTATTTGGTGGAAGATGTTTCAGAAATTTTGAAATAGGGGTTTAAAAAGTGAATTTTTGGAAATTGAGGGGTGAAGATGGATTTTAGAAAATTATTGGGAAATTGATGATTAAAAAGGATTTTGAAAAATAGAAGGAGTCGCCACCGGCCACTTTGAAATGGTAGACCGGACACCGGAAATTGAAACCAGAGATTCGAAAGGGTTCGGGAGTCGGTTACACGCGAGGAAGGGTTAGCACCCTCGACGTGCCCAAAATTGGTACCAAAACTTTACCGCTTAATTAATGTCGAATTTTGCGAATCGAAGTGAAAATTTTAACCGAGATTTGATTATGTACGCGAGTAAATTTCGAATATCCTAATATTCGGGAACGAACGTCCAAACCACCACCACTACGACTGGTACTGGCCTCATTCGTTTCCGAATAAAAGGACATCGCATCCTTTTAAATAACAAAATTAACTTTAAAAACCCTAATGCATGAAGATATAGACATCCGAAAGCACACCGAGAATAAAATTGGGCATAAAAAAACATAAACATGGAACATTAAACCAAATAGTCGTGATTAAAGACTGAAAATAAGAGCATAAATCTGGAAATGACCAGATTGAACAAAAAATAATAATAACGATAATAAAACGCAGAAAATTAAATTACACCGGATATGGGACCGGATTTAAAAATAAAGTAAAATGCGGGAAATTAAATGAATATCCAGAAAGGACCGGATCGAATAAAAATTAAAATGCAAGAAAATAAAAGCTGAAATTAAATGTTAGTAAGTCACGTTAGATGTTAGTAAGTAAACTGAGCCGTAGATGAATCGTGTTCGATCCAAAATAAAAATAAATGCGAACAAATAATGGTGTAAATAAAATAAAATATAACATTAAATATATATACATATACATTCTTACTATACGTAAACCATATGATATATATGTAGTTTATATTTATTAAAATGTAATGATTTTATAAAAGCTTTATATGATATATATATATGGTGAAATTGGTAATTTAGAAAAAGCCTTAATATATATATATATATAAATAAGGAAAATAATAAAAAAGAAAACGGCATTAAGTGGGGGATTGAAATATAAACAGAAATAAAATTAAAGGAAAAAAAAAAAGATAAGGCAAAATAGAAATGGAAATTATAAAGAAAGAAGGGAAAGCATTTGTAAATTCTTAAAGAAAATAAAATAAAATCCCCTTAAATCACGTGTTAATTAAAATAAAAAAAAAGGAAAAGTTTCACTTTTACTCTAAAACACAAACAAACGAAAAAAAATATGCTCTGCTTTTTCTTTAAGAGCATCGAAGAAACCCTAACTTCCGTTCGCGCCGTTCATCGGCGACGCTACCTCGCCGGTTATACTCGTCGTTCGGAGAAGACGGTGCACGGTGGCTTTTTTCCCGGACAGGTAAACTTGAAACCCCCTTCTTCTGACTTTGATTTCAGATTTAAAAAGAAAAAAACTGGACTTTTATTTAAAACTAAACCTCTTTTGATTTTGCTTGAAAAAAAAACAAGATTCCTCAAAGTTTTGAAAGGCCCTTGTTTTTTAAAACAAGTTTTGGAGATTTCGAAAGAACGAGCTTAGATCTCAGTTTTTTTTTAAAAAAATGCAAAAGATCCACCCTAATAAAATGCGAAAAAGGAAGAAGAGAGACTCGAAAAGATTTTGTTTCATTCGTATTGATTTTTCTGATAATTGCCCGGGGGTTACAACGTTTTTTGGGTTCGGTTTTTATAACCGAATGTTACAAAGAGACCATAAAAAAACAAAAAGGTTGACTTCTCCTTGTCCTTGGTCTGTCTTTGCTTTGATTGCCTCTGTTTTTATGTTTCTTTTTTTGCTGTTTTTGGGTTTCTGATTGCTGGCTTTTTTATTGTCTTGGTCGGCATTACTCGATCGGGAGGGACATTGCTGGTCACAGCAGACGGCACGGGCGCGTCGAGCAACGAAGGGTCGCGCGTGGGGCGTGGGGCTTCTGGAGGTTTCCGCATCGAACCGGGACCGTTCGATGCCGCTTCGATCCAACGGCTAAGGGGATGCGGCGCCAGATGAAAAAAGATGGCCTTCTAGGGTTTTCACGGGATTGAATCTGGGCCATTGGATGCATCTTGATCAGACGGTTGACATTTGTGGCGGCTGCACAAATAGAACAACATATTAGGGTTTGTGTATTTGATTAGGCTTGGGCTCAATATGGGCTTTGTGGTTATTTAGAACATTTGGACTATCATTTTTTTTGTAGATGGACTTTATTTATAACATGATTTATTTATTTATTTATGTGTTCATAATAATAATAATATTAGTAATAAATAATAATAATAAGATAGTAAAGATAATATATAATAATAGTAGTAATAATGATACTAATAAAAATATTAAGATAATAAATACAAGACGTATATAGGGATAATACTAGTAGTAACACATGTATATATATATTTTCGTTTTCTTTTTTCTTCTTCTTTTTTTTTGGTTTATTTTTAAATTATTATTATTTTAGCCCAATATAAGCCTAAAAATCATAAAAGAAATAAAATTAAAAATCGGGACAAAATTAGTGATTACAGTTGCCCCTCTTTGCTTATACTTGTGCAACAAGGATAAAGCAAAGACCATAAGCACTAATTTTGTCCCACTTCCCTGTTGGATGTGGGTGATCCGTTACGCCACCGACAACGAGACGAGATCAGGAGATTGAAGTGGATCAAGCTGCGACTCCGACGAAGAGGCATGACCCGATGAGTTGGTGGAGATCGAGCTACGACTTAGATGAAGAGACACGATCTGAAGAAGTTAGTGGCGATCAAGCTACGACTTTGATGAAGAGGCATGATCTGATGAGTTAGTGAGGATCAAGCTACGACTTAGATGAAGAGGCATGATCCGATTAGATTGGGGACCAAGCTGCGACTTAGATGAAGAGGCATGGTCCGATGAGAGTGGAGATCAAGCTGCGACTTAGATGAAGAGGCATGATCCGATTTAGATTGGAGACCAAGCTGCGACTTAGATGAAGAGGCATGGTCTGATTTAGATTGGAGACCAAGCTGCGACTTAGATGAAGAGGCATGGTCTGATTTAGATTGGAGACCAAGCTGCGACTTAGATGAAGAGGCATGGTCCGATGAGGTTGGAGATCAAGCTACGACTTAGATGAAGAGGCATGATCTGAAGGAGTATATTGGAGATCAAGCTACAACTCTGACGAAGAGGCATGATCTGAAGGAGTATATTTGAGATCAAGCTACAACTCTGACGAAGAGGTATGACCCGGTGAGGAGGAGATCCGATACACCATTAACGGCATAACAAGATCGATGTTGAAAGAAATCCGCTACCATCAAAGGCAAGACGAGATCGATGTTGTAGGAGATCTGCTATACCACCAACGGCATAACAAGATCGATGATGAAAGAGATTTGGTATTGTAGTTGTTCCTCTTGGTGGGTTCACCTTCTTTATTGATCTGGTTTTTTGTTGGTGTGGCTTTCCTTTGAGGGTTCGCCATCTTTGTTTTTGACCTGTTTGTTTTTATGTACGGATGAGGTATGTGTGTTTTGTATGGATGCATGTGTTGATGTTTGATGTGAATGCATGATGAATGCGCTGATGTTGGAATGACATGTAATGCAATTGATCCTGATGTTGACATTCAAAGGGATGCCCCCTAATTTTGTAGTTATATTGGCTCGGTCTTGCGGTCTTGATCAAAGGGTTTCAATGATGCCCCAACCTTTTGTGGGTTCGACTATCATCTTCCGAAATGTCACCTGTTTAGGGGATGTCAACTATTGTATGCTTTATTTAGTTAAAATTTTGTTGTTTTTTTGTTTTTTTGTGCAATCGGCCGACAAGCTCGTTGTCGGTCCTTGTACTCTTGAAATCGTTTGTGAAGAAATGTAGAGAAATCTTTTGTATTGATATAGAGTGTGAGATGCTTGTTGAAAAAAAAAATTGTATTATGTACACATATACATTTTGAAAAATCATGAGAAGTGAAATTTATGAAAATCTAGTTACGGTTTTTTTGAAAAAGTGCCAAATAGTATTTTTGTTTGAAAAGTCACGAATGTTGTAAAGGGCATACATGTGGCGACCTTTCTGGGCTATCAAGCTTCCGAGAGGAGAGACTCCCATACCTAGTTTCTACCCGATTTGATGGTGGCCCTCATTGACTCATTAACTCACCGTGCCCCATCCTTCTCTTATTTTTGATATCGATCAAGCATTAGAAGTGTGGAAATCCTTGAAGAAAGGTTAACTCCGATAGGCGGGATGTATTCTGAAGACACATTCATCCATCCGTGTATGGTCGGAGTGGTCTTGTAGATCTTGAAATGTAGGCTACGGCCCGTGGTTGTGACAGAAGGGGGACATATGCCCCAGATTGAGGATCATCATGTGATGTCTGATGTGGATATATTGTTTGGGTGTTCGCCTTTCATTAGGTGTAGCTTCAGATCGACTTGCACCTTTGCATTGTGTTGGTGCGTGCTTCTGATTAATCTTAGTAGAGGTGCGATTGGATGAAGAATTCCCATAGCTCGCGCTTTCGCTTTTGGTTTCAACTTGACAACTTGCAGCTTGGTTTGAATTGGCCTTTTGAGCACAACTTTCCTTATAGATTTATGAAGAGTTTTTTTTAGCCCTCTTGTTGATTCGGGCTCACGCGTTGATGACTTCGATCTTGGTCTAGGTTGGCTTCATTGAGCACGATTTTTTTGTTTTTGTTTTTTTGTTTTTTTGTTTTTTTGTTTGTTTTTTTGTAAAGATTAGACCAAGTGTCTCCTTTATTGCACTTTTTCTCTTCATAGCTTGATTTGAATTGAAAGTCGCTCATTTGTCCACGTACATTCATCCTCTTGCCCCCTAGCGCGGAAGTGATCCTTGGCTTGGATCCAAATGTCCTTCCATACTTGGATATCAAAATAGTCTTCAGGTGGTAGATATTTTCGGGTTATCGCTTCCTTCAAGGATCTTAGACAACAATGCTTGAGAGGCGAATTCATTCAATGGGAGTGGCCCATTACTTCTGATCACTCATTGTCACTCCTCCCTTGGCTCGAGTAGAACAGATAGTGTTTCTATTTGTAACGTCCTCAACATTCGGGTTTTTTTTTTTTGGAAAAAATTGTTTTTGAATTGAATGAAAATAGTATATACATGTATGTTTAGAAAACAATAGTGAGTTCATGAATGAAATGTTTAAAGAATCAAAGAATGCAACAAATGTTTTTTGAAATAGTTTTTTTTATCAAAAAAATATCCAAAAATTGACAGCTTAGCTTGTTTCTTTTGCATTTTTCCCAAATGCACAGGGATTAACGGATTTGAATTGCCTTTACCGGTAGCCGTTTGCTCCGGGCTAGTCGTACCATTTCCCTGGGTACAATCAGTTTTTACCAATTATGACGTTGGATTTTTCCAAAGGATTTATTTCCCTTTGACCATTCGTGAAAATGGATTTTTCAATGGACATTTGTATTATCCATGAATTGAGATTTGCATTTTTCCCAAATGCACAGGGATTAACGGATTTGATTTGCCTTTACCGGTAGCCGTTTGCCCCGGGCTAGCTGTACCATTCCCCTGGGTACAATCAGTTTTCACCAATCTTGAGAATTGGAGTTTTGCATGTTGACCCCCTTTGATTCTGAACTGAGTGTCGTTGAAGTTGTTCAAGCTAGTCGCTCGGTCATTCGTTCTCTTTCACTTGGGCGAGGGTCTCTCCCGATTAGCAATGATGTGATGAATGAATTTGATCAAAGAGTTTTAGCAATGAGTATGATGTTATGTATGCATTGTGGATTTGAATGCATCATAGATTTAAACTAAAATTTATTGTCCAATTAGCAATAGGTATGATGTAATGAATGTATAACTAGAAATTTAATGTTGTGAATGATTATGCTATGAAATGATGTATGAACAGATAATGTAAAAAAAATATATACAAATATGTATGTGAATAACGGTGTTGGTCGTATAGGTGATTCCCCTTAGGTCAACTTTCATTTAGACATAAAAGAGGTTCCTTGTTACAAGGTAGTCATAGCAGATTCTAACAGATGCCCCTTGTGTCTCCGAATTGCGTCCGAGAAAAAAAAGGTTTTGAAAAAAATGTCGAGGCTGAATTTGCTTTCTTCTTCAACCGTCTAGAATTTGTTAGATTTGCAATTTGACATCCTTTTTAGTAATCTCCTTCCATAATGAAAGCACCTGAATTGGGTAAAATCACCTTGACTCAACACCGTTATGTCATGGTATGTATGCAAAATAAATGCAAAAAGCAAAATGAAACGTGTTAGTGTCGTGTAGTTATGATTAATAAGACAGAAAACAAGCATAAATAAGCAGCCCTATTCATCTCGTCTAGTTCACCTAGGTTATCCGCATGGCTCTAAAGGGGTAGGCTTTCTAGTTCGCTACATGCAGTTTTGGTTCTAGGAGATACTCGAATTGTCCTCGCTGTCCCCTACTAAGGGTAGCAAGGCCCCCGGTCATCACCCATTATAGGCTCATTTCAACCGAGTTCAATCCGAGGGGACCCTTTAGCTATATCTGCACGGAGAAACAATATTCCCACGAAGATATAGGGTAGTCGAGCCCCGAAGGTACTTACTAGGCCTACACGGAGGAACGATATCCCCACGAAAGCACTAGCGTTTTCCCCTCACTTAGACGAAAGGGTATACATGCCAAAAAAGTGAATGCGTCCGAAATAGACTCGCGTTTATAAACAAGTATCGGTTAAATTTGTCACTTTAGCTCGAACCTTCGATATTAGTTAAGCGGTAAAGTTTTCTTGGCCTGACTCTCTTTTTTGTTTTTGAAAACAAAAATTTTCCCCAGCGCAGTCGCCATCTGTAGCGACGTATTTTTTGAAAAACATAAGTGTAGGAAAGTATATATGTATAGGTGTATAGTGTAGGTATTTGGTGGAAGATGTTTCAGAAATTTTGAAATAGGGGTTTAAAAAGTGAATTTTTGAAAATTGAGGGGTGAAGATGGATTTTAGAAAATTATTGGGAAATTGATGATTAAAAAGGATTTTGAAAAATAGAAGGAGTCGCCACTGGCCACTTTGAAATGGTAGACCGGACACCGGAAATTGAAACCAGAGATTCGAAAGGGTTCGGGAGTCGGTTACACGCGAGGAAGGGTTAGCACCCTCGACGTGCCCAAAATTGGTACCAAAACTTTACCGCTTAATTAATGTCGAATTTTGCGAATCGAAGTGAAAATTTTAACCGAGATTTGATTATGTACGCGAGTAAATTTCGAATATCCTAATATTCGGGAACGAACGTCCAAACCACCACCACTACGACTGGTACTGGCCTCGTTCGTTTCCGAATAAAAGGACATCGCATCCTTTTAAAAAAAAAAATTAACTTTAAAAACCCTAATGCATGAAGATATAGACATCCGAAAGCACACCGAGAATAAAATTGGGCATAAAAAAACATAAACATGGAACATTAAACCAAATAGTCGTGATTAAAGACTGAAAATAAGAGCATAAATCTGGAAATGGCCAGATTGAACAAAAAATAATAATAACGATAATAAAACGCAGAAAATTAAATTACACCGGATATGGGACCGGATTTAAAAATAAAGTAAAATGCGGGAAATTAAATGAATATCCGGAAAGGACCGGATCGAATAAAAATTAAAATGCAAGAAAATAAAAGCTGAAATTAAATGTTAGTAAGTCACGTTAGATGTTAGTAAGTAAACTGAGCCGTAGATGAATCGTGTTCGATCCAAAATAAAAATAAATGCGAACAAATAATGGTGTAAATAAAATAAAATATAACATTAAATATATATACATATACATTCTTACTATACGTAAACCATATGATATATATGTAGTTTATATTTATTAAAATGTAATGATTATATAAAAGCTTTATATGATATATATATATATGGTAAAATTGGTAATTTAGAAAAAGCCTTAATATATATATATATATATATATATAAATAAGGAAAATAATAAAAAAGAAAACGGCATTAAGTGGGGGATTGAAATATAAACAGAAATAAAATTAAAGGAAAAAAAAGATAAGGCAAAATAGAAATGGAAATTATAAAGAAAGAAGGGAAAGCATTTGTAAATTCTTAAAGAAAATAAAATAAAATCCCCTTAAATCACGTGTTAATTAAAATAAAAAAAGGAAAAGTTTTACTTTTACTCTGAAACACAAACAAACGAAAAAAAAATATGCTCTGCTTTTTCTTTAAGAGCATCGAAGAAACCCTAACTTCCGTTCGCGCCGTTCATCGGCGACGCTACCTCGCCGGTTATACTCGTCGTTCGGAGAAGACGGTACACGGTGGCTTTTTTCCCGGACAGGTAAACTTGAAACCCCCTTCTTCTGACTTTGATTTCAGATTTAAAAAGAAAAAAACTGGACTTTTATTTAAAACTAAACCTCTTTTGATTTTGCTTGAAAAAAAAACAAGATTCCTCAAAGTTTTGAAAGGCCCTTGTTTTTTAAAACAAGTTTTGGAGATTTCGAAAGAACGAGCTTAGATCTCAGTTTTTTTTTTAAAAATGCAAAAGATCCACCCTAATAAAATGCGAAAAAGGAAGAAGAGAGACTCGAAAAGATTTTGTTTCATTCGTATTGATTTTTCTGATAATTGCCCGGGGGTTACAACGTTTTTTGGGTTCGGTTTTTATAACCGAATGTTACAAAGAGACCATAAAAAAACAAAAAGGTTGACTTCTCCTTGTCCTTGGTCTGTCTCTGCTTTGATTGCCTCTGTTTTTATGTTTCTTTTTTTGCTGTTTTTGGGTTTCTGATTGCTGGCTTTTTTTATTGTCTTGGTCGGCATTACTCGATCGGGAGGGACATTGCTGGTCACGGCAGACGGCACGGGCGCGTCGAGCAACGAAGGGTCGCGCGTGGGGCGTGGGGCTTCTGGAGGTTTCCGCATCGAACCGGGACCGTTCGATGCCGCTTCGATCCAACGGCTAAGGGGATGCGGCGCCAGATGAAAAAAGATGGCCTTCTAGGGTTTTCACGGGATTGAATCTGGGCCATTGGATGCATCTTGATCAGACGGTTGACATTTGTGGCGGCTGCACAAATAGAACAACATATTAGGGTTTGTGTATTTGATTAGGCTTGGGCTCAATATGGGCTTTGTGGTTATTTAGAACATTTGGACTATCATTTTTTTTTGTAGATGGACTTTATTTATAACATGATTTATTTATTTATTTATGTGTTCATAATAATAATAATATTAGTAATAAATAATAATAATAAGATAGTAAAGATAATATATAATAATAGTAGTAATAATGATACTAATAAAAATATTAAGATAATAAATACAAGACGTATATAGGGATAATACTAGTAGTAACACATGTATATATATATTTTCGTTTTCTTTTTTCTTCTTCTTTTTTTTTGGTTTATTTTTAAATTATTATTATTTTAGCCCAATATAAGCCTAAAAATCATAAAAGAAATAAAATTAAAAATCGGGACAAAATTAGTGATTACAACTATAACCAGCATACTATCAAGGAGGGAAAATTATTTCAATGATCGATCGAAATTGAGGCTATCAAAGCCTAGGGCTATCTCACCAATTCTTGATTTTTTTTTTATAATTTTCTATCTTAATTTACCACTCATCACTTTCATTCTTTATTAATATTTTTTACCATTTTATTATTTCTAAAATCCCCACCTTTTTTTTGCAGATTACTCAAACCAAGAAACGAAGTCGATAATTTACTTAGTCCCTGTGGACCGACCCTACTTTTTTATACTACTTTCCATTTTCTTATTGTTAGAGATTAAGAATATTTATTTGAAAATTTTGGCACTTCGTCAATTGACAAGTGCCGAAATTGTCAAATAAATATTCCTAATCTCTAATAATGAATAAAAATAAAAAGTAGTAAAGAGAAATAAGGTCGATCCTAAGGGAGTAAGGAAATTAACGACTTTGTTTATTGGCTTAAGTAATCTACAAAAAATAATAAAAAAGAAGGATTTTAGAAATAATAAAATAGTAAAAGAAATAATAATAAATAATGAAAGTGATGAATGGTAAATTGAGATAAAAAATTAAAAGAGTTCAAGAATGGTGAGATAGCTCTAGGCTTTGTCAGCCTCAATTTCAATCGAATCAAAATAATTTTCCTTCCTTAATACTATGCTGGTTACAATCTATAGGGCTCAACCCCTGCAGCTAACTCTTCTCTTTGGTTAATCAAGATTTTCAAGTATATCTTTGAAATCTGATCCTTGCTGGTCTAACCACGTTTATCGCCATTAGCACCAAGACAATTTTAAGTTCTAAAAAAGCTCAACTTGAGTTATAACATCTCTGTGAGAATCGAACTCAATCTTGATTCACCTTAGCGGACCGCCGCTAAGTTTGTTTACTAAAAGCCGGATTACGACCAACCGATCCGACTCCCAAACCGCAAGCCAAAACACTTTTTAAATCAATGTCGACTTTTTTAGTTGGAGATGTAGTAACTTTTAAAGGAATGACTGATTGCTACTCCTATGTAAAACCTATGTTTGATTTTGATATAACTAGATCTTTAAGGATCAAATTGAAGAACTTAAAATTGTTTGTACAAATCCCTTAATAAGTTTTTGAAACCCCAAAGACTTTAAACTGATTTATTAGAACTCAAACTCAAATATTTTCTAAGTGTTCCAAGGCAAAAACATTGAAAAACGTCAACCAGTATCGATACCCATTGAGGAGTATCGATACCTTTTTAGCAAAATTTGCCTCTGTCGGAACAAGTATCGAAACGGCAAACCCTAGTATCGATACGCTATGAAATCAGTATCGATACGGATGAACCAGTATCGATACCATTTTATAATTATTAATTTCAAAGTCAGTTTAAAAATATAACCGTTGAGATTTTTAAACGGTCACTAAACCTGTATCGATACCTCTAACCCTAGTATCGATACCCCATTTGACAGTGAGCTATGTCGAGAAAAAGGTATCGATACAGCCTGTGCTGTTTCGATACCCAGTACCGATACGCCAAGAACGCGTATCGATACCCCGTTATCATTTGTGCACAACGGCTATTTTCTTGTGAGACAGGTATCGATACCCCACTATAGAGTACCGATACTCATAGCTGGAAAAGTGCAAGAAAGTGGAGAAAAAGCATCCCAACGGCTATAATCTTAAAATCAACACTCACAACGGTTGGAAATCATCAAGAGGCTATAAAAAGACCCCAAGAAGCTCAAGCAACATATTATTGAACCTCAAGAAGATATAAAAACATCAAATCCAAGCATTTGTGCAAAAATCCTACTTTGTCTAGAAATCCCAATTGTATCCTTCATTTCTATTTTGTTCAATTGGGTTGAGTGCTTGATATTGGGCTATCATTTGTATTGAGAGATACCTTATTAGCCACCAAATTTCTTTGTTCTATTGTGTGAGGATTGGGTTAATTTTTGGGTAGAAAAATTAACCGAAATTGTAAAGGTTGCCTCCTTGTCCTGGAAAAAGGGGACGAACAATTTAGTGGAAATTGTTGGAAATCCTTGGTGAGACTAAGGTAGTGGATGTAGAGTTCGGTTGGTGAACTTGAACCACTCTAAATTCCCGTGTCAATATTTTTAAGTTGCAATTTCCGTTACAACATCGTTAAAATTCCAATTCACCCCCCCTCTTGGTTATTATCTTTCGTGTGATCCACTCAACAATTGGTATCAGAGCTTAACTCTTTGAGGATTAACAACCGCAAAAGGAGATCCTTGGAAGAAGTGTGATCATCATCAAAATATCAAGAGATGGCATCAACCTCCGCTCCCGGTGTGTACGACTCACAATCCACCACAAAGCCTCCTTTCTTCAATGGTGAGAACTACTCATTTTGGAAAAACAAAATGCGTCTATTTATTAAATCAAGTGACTACCTTGTGTGGGATGTCATTGAGGATGGACCATATATTCCATTGAAGCAAGATGTTGATGGCAAGATGGTGCTTAAAAGAAGAACGGAAATGAGTGAAGAGGAAAGGAAAAAGATCCAAGTAAATGATAAAGCTCTTCACATGCTATTTTGTGCTTTCGGTCCGGACATCTACTCAAAGGTCTCATCAATTGAAAGTGCCAAAGAAGTGTGGGACACTCTTGAAACCACCTATGAAGGCACCAACGATGTCAAAGAAACTAAGATTGGAATTCTCAATCTTAGTTATGAAAATTTCAAGATGGAATTTGATGAGACGGTGTCAAAGATGTTTGATCGATTCTCCACAATTGTGAATGGTCTAAAGGGCTATGGAGAAATTATACCGGAAGACAAGCTTGTTCGAAAGCTACTCTATTCACTTCCCGAATCTTGGGATGGGAAGAGAACCGCTATCATCGAAGCAAAGAATTTAAAAACTTTAAAGCTTGATGAACTTGTAGGTTATCTCCTTACTCACGAGATCATGAAGCAAGGAAGGGAAGATGAGAAAAAGAAAGAAGAAAAAAGAATGGAGAAGCTTGAAGGGGAGAAAAAGAAGAAAATAGGAATAGCTCTCAAGGCTAAAACTTCCCAACTTGATGAAAGTTCATCTAGTGATGAGGATGAACTTGAAGAATTGGCTATGATAGCCAAACGATTCTCACGCCTTATGAGGTCCAACCGAGGAAGAAGAATCCAAAGGAAAATGGACTTTAAAGGCAAGAACAAAGAAGAAGGAAGGGATCCAATCACGTGCTTCGAGTGCGGACAACCCGGCCACATACGTTCGGAGTGCCCTCAACTCAAGAAGAAGGGCTTTGAGAAGAAGAAAAAGCTCAAAGCCAAGCTTGCTACTTGGAGTGATGAGGAGTCATCGGAGGATGACGAACAAGAAGTGGCGAACCTTTGCCTCATGGCACTTGAGGAAGATTCCTCCTTGGTAACCTCTAACTCATCTACTTTAGATTATTCATATGAAGAATTAAATGATGCTTATGATGAGTTACAAGAGGTATATGATGAATTAGTTGAGAAGTATAAGGAGTCGGTTATTAAGAATAGAAAAATTATTCTAGAATTAAAAGAGAAAAATAACTCACTTACTCAAACTAATTCTAAAATAGAGAAAAAGATATTAGGATTAGAAGATGAACTTAAATTCTTTCAAAAAGAAAATATTGATCTTAATAATCTTTTATCTCAAAATAATTGTGAACACCAAAAGGTGTTAAGTGAGCTAAATGAGCTCAAAAAGTCTTTAAAAATTAATGGTAGTGTTAAACATAACATAGGAGAATCCTCTAGAACACACCAATATAAGAAAAAGACTAACTACTACAAACAAAATAACTATCCTAGACATAGTAAAGTTAAAAGAATTAGAAATGTATGGGTTCCTAAGGAACTTGTTAAATCTAATGATATTATTGCTATGTCACCTTGGATTCCTAAGGGAACCAAAGTTTTAGGAACTAACACACATGGACCCAAAATGATTTGGGTACCAAAAACAAAAGTTTAAATATCTTTGTTTGTAGGGGGAGCATTGCTACAAGGCCAAAGCACAAAGTCAAAACTCATGGTACCTTGATAGTGGATGCTCGAGACACATGACCGGAGACAAGAGTAGACTAATGGATCTAAAGCCAAAAAGTGGAGGAGTAGTAACTTTTGGTGACAACTCCAAAGGCCACATTGAAGGTATTGGCTCCATAGGTAATCACTCTACTACTCTCATTGAAAATGTTTTATATGTCAATGGTCTTAAACACAATTTATTGAGCATAAGTCAACTATGTGATAAAGGTTTTAATGTTATATTTGATAAAACCGGTTGTAAAATTGTAGACATTAAAACTAATAATATTATGCTCATAGGTCATCGCATAGGGAATATATACATGGTGCATCTAGATGACATTCATACATCTCATGCATGCTTAGTTGCTCAAAACGAAAATGATGCATGGTTGTGGCATAGGAAGCTAGGACATGCTAGCACAAGTGTTTTAGAAAAACTAGTCTCTCTAAACCTAGTTAAAGGTTTACCCAAGATAAAATTTTCAAACGATAAAATTTGTGATGCATGCTCAAAGGGTAAACAACATAGATCTTCCTTTAAATCCATTAATGACATTTCTACTAGTAGATGTTTACAACTAATCCATATGGATTTATTTGGGCCAATTAGGACTATGAGCTTGGGTGGCAAATCATATGCTTTTGTATTAGTTGATGATTTTTCTAGATTCACTTGGGTTCTCTTTTTAAGTACTAAGGATGAGGCTTTGGAAAAATTCATCACATTTTCAAAATTAATTCAAAATGATCTTGAACTTAAAATTTCACATATTATAAGTGATCATGGAACCGAATTTCAAAATTTAGGATTTGAAGATTTTTTAAATGAAAATGGTATTAGCCATAATTTTTCAGCTCCTCGAACTCCTCAACAAAATGGGGTAGTTGAGAGGAAAAATAGAACTTTACAAGAAATGGCTAGAACTATGCTTTGCGAAAACAATTTACCAAAATATTTTTGGGCGGAAGCAACAAACACGGCTTGTTATATTATAAATCGTGTAACCATTAGGCCGATTTTAAAGAAAACACCTTATGAGATTTTAAAATCTAAAAAGCCTAATATTAGCTACTTCCACCCTTTTGGATGTAAATGCTTTGTTTTAAATAATGGAAAAGATAATTTAGGTAAATTTGATGCAAAAAGTGATGAAGCTATTTTTATAGGTTACTCTTTAACCTCTAAAGCCTATCGAGTATTTAACAAAAGAACTTTAGTTGTAGAAGAATCTATTCATGTTGTATTCGATGATAATCCCCTTCCTAGGAAGGATTCTTGTGATGATGATAATGTAGGAATCACAAATACCTTTGATGGAGGTCAAACTTCAAAGAAGGATGAGATTCAACCAAAAGAAGAAGACACACAAGATCCACCTCTTGAAGCCTTGAGGGACTTGGCTATTGAGGAAAAGGAAGTTAGCTATCCAAGGGAGTTGAACTATGTCAAAGATGGTGAAATCTTGGGTGATCCATCCAAGGGGGTAACCACTCGTTCTTCTCTTAGATTAATGAATCATATTGCGTTTATCTCATGCATAGAGCCTAAAAATATCAAAGAAGCATTGAAAGATGATTTTTGGATTATGGCTATGCAAGAAGAGTTAAATCAATTTGAGAGAAGTAATGTTTGGACATTAGTTGATAGGCCTAGTAATCAATCTACAATAGGAACTAAATGGGTATTTAGGAACAAACTAGATGAGAGTGGTAACATTGTGAGAAATAAAGCTAGACTTGTAGCACAAGGTTACACTCAAGAGGAGGGAATAGATTTTGATGAAACCTATGCACCCGTAGCTAGAATGGAAGCCATTAGGATGTTGCTTGCATATGCATGTTATCATAATTTCAAGCTTTTTCAAATGGACGTTAAAAGCGCATTTTTAAATGGTTTTATAAATGAAGAAGTGTATGTAGAACAACCACCGGGTTTTGAAGACTCAAAATTTCCAAATCATGTTTTCAAACTAACAAAAGCACTTTATGGTTTAAAACAAGCTCCTAGAGCTTGGTATGAAAGGCTTTCAAATTTTTTGATTGAAAAAGGATTTGAAAAAGGTAAGGTGGACACTACACTCTTTATAAAAATGTATAAAAATGACATTTTAGTAGTTCAAATTTATGTTGATGATATTATATTTGGATCTACTAATGAATGTTATTGTCAAGAGTTTGCTAAGTTAATGCAAGGTGAATTTGAGATGAGCATGATGGGGGAGCTCTCATTCTTTTTGGGACTCCAAATCAAACAAATGAAGGATGGCACCTTCATAAATCAAGCAAAATACATAAAGGATATGCTCAACAAGTTTGGCTTTGAGAACACTAAGCCTCAAGCCACTCCTATGAGCTCATCTACAAAGCTTGACAAAGATGAAGGAGGTAAGTGTGTTGACTCTAAGCTTTATCGCTCTATGATTGGATCTTTGCTTTACCTTACCGCAAGTAGACCGGATATACTGTTTAGTGTTTGCTTGTGTGCTAGGTTTCAAGCTAGTCCTAAAGAGTCTCACCTTATAGCCGTTAAGAGAATCTTTAGATACCTTAGAGACACCCCTTGTTTAGGCCTTTGGTATCCTAGAGTCTCAACCTTCAACCTTCATGCTTACTCGGATGCGGATTATGGGGGTTGCAAAATCGATAGGAAAAGTACTTCGGGAACTTGTCAATTCTTAGGTAGTATGCTCATATCTTGGTTCTCTAAGAAACAAAATAGTGTAGCCTTATCTACCACCGAAGCCGAGTACATATCCTTAGGGAGTTGTTGTGCTCAAGTCCTTTGGATGAAGCAACAACTCTTAGATTATGGTGTAAAAATAGAAACCATACCTCTTAAATGTGATAATACAAGTGCAATATGTTTAACGAAAAATCCCATCCAACACTCTAGAACCAAACATATAGAAATAAGGCATCATTTCATTAGAGATCATGTCCTTAAGAAAGATGTGGCTATAGAGTATGTAGACACCTTAAATCAATTAGCGGACATTTTCACAAAACCATTAGATAAAGAGCGTTTTTGGTCCCTTAGGAGAGAGTTGGGTCTAACTAGCCTATCTTGACCCTTAGGACCTCTTTTTAAAATTAAATGTGCTTGATTTTGTGAAATTACCATGTTTATGTGTTTTAGTCTCCCAATTTCTTCCATGCATATAGTTAGGGGGAGTATGTTTCTGTTAAAATATGCTTAGATATGTTCATTCATCATTTGCATATTTTTAAGAGATGTTTAGTTCATGTTTTTGGTTATTTTTAACCAAATAGGCAAAATTCTGGGCATAAGGTATCGATACTGCCCAATGGGTATCGATACTTGTTCTTCATTTAAATTTCCTAGAATTTCTCATCGCTTCACGCGTATCGATACCGCCTCATGCGTATCGATACCCTCTTCCAACGGTCAAAATTGAGAAAAGACAAGTCTATCCCTGTATCGATACCGTCTAATAAGTATCGATACCTCCTTCAACGGTCAAATTTGAGGAAAGACAATTCTATCCCCGTATCGATACCCCCTGAGGAGTATCGATACCCTTTCGCGCTGATGGCATTAAATAGGTTTTTAATGAGATCTAATTTTACCAAAATTAAAACTCTTTAATATCCTATTAACCCTAAACGTTTTTGGCTATATAAAGGCCTCTTCTCCTTCATATTCTTCACCAAAAATCAAAAGAAACCCTTGAATCAAAGCTTTTGCTCTCTCTCAAAATTCTCTCTTCAAAGTTTCTATGGCACCAAAAGAGCATTCAAGGAAACGTCAAAGAGTTCTTCTTGCCGGAGACTCTTCAACTCCCGGATCGGTTGCTCGTCCGGATTATGCTACTATCTACAACCAATCCTTTGAAGATTCCGAGGGCCTTCCTTATTTCCGCCAATTTGAAAACTACAAAATTCGTGCGGAGAGGATCGTATCCATCCCCTTTCTCGACTCCGAGCGCTTCAAGTTTGAATATCTTCCGCTTCTTCATCTTTGGAATTTCATGCACTTTCTCACTATTCCGGGTATTTACTATCGGCTTTTGGTTTTGATTTTCTTCTCTAATGCTAAATGCATTTATCGTAATGGAGAAGTCGTTGCCATTCGATCGTATCTTATGGGGAAACAAATAGTTCTTGATGTCAAGTCTATTTGTGAAGTTTTTAAATTGGAGGATGAAGGTGAAGATAATGAGAATGCATTAGGGCATGTTCTTAGCGGTTCCGTAACCGTCCTCAATGCTCATGATCGAATCCTACATTTGATGGTATCATGGTGGCTTCGTCCCTCCGGAGGCAAATATTCCACCATCCGTCTATTGGATGATTTTTGGATTCGAAGTTTCCGTCAACGAAAACGCCCAAATCTTGCTCGCATCATGTTCAATGAGATTGCTTATCATGTTCAACAACGTGAAACTCCTCTCATCACATCCTTTATCTATGGTACGGCCTTAAGCTATTACTTTGTTCAAAAGGATATTGATTGTTCGTTTGATCTTGCTTCTACTCTTACCGATCCTATCGACGAACATTCTCTTGCTCGAAGCAAATTTCATTATTTTAATGGAAATTGGCTACGTCTTACCGAGCTTCCACCCGAGGCCGCCGCCGCCTTAGAACAACAAGCTCCTCAAGCTCCTCAAGTCCCACAACCCAATATGGATAATCTCATGACATATCTCAATGAACATTTCACCGGGTTGAATACTCGTCTTACCTCTATAGAAACTACATTTGATACGAGGATGACGAGTATGGAGAATCGCCTTACATCCCTCGAAAGCAAGCAAAATTCCTCGAATATTTCCATTGCCGCTTTCCACGATGAATGGCGTAATAGTATGAGGAACAATGACCCTTTGGGAGATGAAGATGACGATGATGAAGACGATGAAGATGATGCCTAGACTTCTATCTTTGCATATCATATCATATCATTTAGGATTTTTTTTGCACCTATGTTTTATGTTCTTAGGATTAAGTTTATTATTAGGATTAATACCTATGCTTTGATTTTTTAGGATTTAAGTTTACTTATGTTTTGGATTTATGATATAATAAGATTATGTTGCTTATCTTTATACTCTTGATATTTGATGCACATTATGCTCTCACAATTTTTTTTTGATCTAACAAAAAGGGGGAGAAGATATAGCTCACAAACAAACTTCAAAATTTTTTTTGTTTTTATCAAACTTACATCATGGGGGAGTTAAGAATTTTGATTTTGAGAAATTTCTTTGGTCTTAACTAAATTGAAATATCAAGCTTATATTAAGGGGGAGTTAATTTTCAAAAGTTGTCAAAAATTTTAAGTTTTGGTTTTGTTATATCAAAAAGGGGGAGATTGTAAAACCTATGTTTGATTTTGATATAACTAGATCTTTAAGGATCAAATTGAAGAACTTAAAATTGTTTGTACAAATCCCTTAATAAGTTTTTGAAACCCCAAAGACTTTAAACTGATTTATTAGAACTCAAACTCAAATATTTTCTAAGTGTTCCAAGGCAAAAACATTGAAAAACGTCAACCAGTATCGATACCCATTGAGGAGTATCGATACCTTTTTAGCAAAATTTGCCTCTGTCGGAACAAGTATCGAAACGGCAAACCCTAGTATCGATACGCTATGAAATCAGTATCGATACGGATGAACCAGTATCGATACCATTTTATAATTATTAATTTCAAAGTCAGTTTAAAAATATAACCGTTGAGATTTTTAAACGGTCACTAAACCTGTATCGATACCTCTAACCCTAGTATCGATACCCCATTTGACAGTGAGCTATGTCGAGAAAAAGGTATCGATACAGCCTGTGCTGTTTCGATACCCAGTACCGATACGCCAAGAACGCGTATCGATACCCCGTTATCATTTGTGCACAACGGCTATTTTCTTGTGAGACAGGTATCGATACCCCACTATAGAGTACCGATACTCATAGCTGGAAAAGTGCAAGAAAGTGGAGAAAAAGCATCCCAACGGCTATAATCTTAAAATCAACACTCACAACGGTTGGAAATCATCAAGAGGCTATAAAAAGACCCCAAGAAGCTCAAGCAACATATTATTGAACCTCAAGAAGATATAAAAACATCAAATCCAAGCATTTGTGCAAAAATCCTACTTTGTCTAGAAATCCCAATTGTATCCTTCATTTCTATTTTGTTCAATTGGGTTGAGTGCTTGATATTGGGCTATCATTTGTATTGAGAGATACCTTATTAGCCACCAAATTTCTTTGTTCTATTGTGTGAGGATTGGGTTAATTTTTGGGTAGAAAAATTAACCGAAATTGTAAAGGTTGCCTCCTTGTCCTGGAAAAAGGGGACGAACAATTTAGTGGAAATTGTTGGAAATCCTTGGTGAGACTAAGGTAGTGGATGTAGAGTTCGGTTGGTGAACTTGAACCACTCTAAATTCCCGTGTCAATATTTTTAAGTTGCAATTTCCGTTACAACATCGTTAAAATTCCAATTCACCCCCCCTCTTGGTTATTATCTTTCGTGTGATCCACTCAACATCCTAGTTTACAGAGAATCGAAAAATACTTTCTCGGAGTTGTTAAGTGCAAACTCAATTATCACGATTTAGAATTGAGCCATTGCAAAGCTTTAGGCTAAGTGAATTTTAGTTAAGCACATAGTGGATCATGCTTAGCATTTGGCTTGGAAAATAAATAAAGAAGAAAGTAAAAGAATGAGAAAGAAAATAAAATTTCTATAGAAATTACCAAGGAAATTACAAATTCGAATCTGCGGAATAAACTAGCCTAAGGAGGTATTTATACACAAAGATTTCAGAATTTATGATTCAAAATATCTAAGATAAATATCCTAAATTCAAGATAAATCGTCCAATGATCTTGAATTTGAATTCAAAATAATCAAGATAAATTATCCTAAATTTAATATTCAAGATAAAGTATCTAATTATCTTGAATTTAAAATCCAAATCACCCAAGATAAGGGATCATGTTTGAACAAGTGGTCGGATTTAAATTCTGTCTTATCCTCCAGATAATGTTGATCCTTATCTAAATTTTGCTGAAAACGAATTTGATTGCGTCGTGCCCACATCTCCTGCCATGACATTCGAAATCTGCCAGATTCTACTTTTAATCATGAATTCTGGGTTAACATATTCTAATTGAGTATCTGACCAAAATTAAGCCCCAAAAGTAATGGATTAGTAGTATTTAGGCAAAACGCGGGCTTAAAAATAAAACAATTAGATGCATTATTTTACACATATCAAAATTTATAAAAAAAATTAAATTACAAATGACTAGGACATAATAATGACCACAAATAAACTTAATTCTTGAAAAATAAACTAAAAAGATAATAACAATAATAATAATAATAATAAATATTAGTGATAAAAAAATATATATGATAATAAAAATAATAAAAATGGTAAAAATAAAAATAATCATAATAAATATAATAAAATAGATGGAAAATATATTACACAATAATTATAGAAGAGAAAATATCTTATGCACTGGCGGTAGAAACGAAAAGTTTTCACAAGCGCCTTAATTTTAGGGATTAGAGACTTAGTTTAGGGTTTAAGTGTAGGAGTTTAGAATTTAAGGTTTATGGTTATAATTTAGGGTGTAGAGGTTAGAGTTTTGGTTTTAGAGTAATATGATTAAGGATTTAGGTTTTAACCAATAAACCCTAAAATTTAACCTTAAATCCTAAATTATAACTACACTCCCTAAATTGGAAACCCCTATTCCTAAACCCTTAAACGCTAAACCTTAAATGATGTCTCCAAACCCTAAAACTGAGGCGATTGTGGAAACAAATACTTGTGCATGGGATAATTACCCTTATAAAAAAAGTATATTAACTATCAAAAAATAATAGTGGTGTTTTATAATAATAAAATAAAAAACTAATAATAAGGGAAAATATTCTATGCATTAGTAGGAGAACTTGTTTTCCACAATCACATAGCGTTTAGGGTTTAGAGATTAAAGTTTAAGGTTTAGTGTGTGGCTAGGTTTTAAGGGTTGAGAATAGATTTTATGGTTTAAAATTTTGAGTTTAGGGTTAATGACTCCTAAAAGAGATATGTAGTAGCTTTAGAAGGCCACTTGAGGGAAAAAAATTCACCACAGTGCATCAAACAATTACCATAACAAAAAAATATACAATAGAATAAAATAATAAATAAATAACAAAGATAAAAATAAACATGATAAAGTATTGAAAGAAAATAAAACTTAAAATGGTCAAAATAATAAATAATTATGTAACATTATATTAAAATGAACTATGCATAAAAGCTTGAGGACCAACAGAAAAAATAACCCCAAAAGAATGGAATTTTTTTTAGTGATGGGTCACGTTACCCAGTAGGTATACTAGTAGATACTCCATGATCACTAGTATCCTTTGAATCGATTTTCATGGCCTTGACAGCATTGCTTGCTTTAAAATCTTCAACAGCCTTGCCACAAAAGTGCTATTTACGTTGCCTGCACATCAGCATCAGATCTCGACATTCATCTTTCAACACCTCACTTGCCGGATCACCTGCAAAATTTCATTAAAAGAAGACAATTTTCGCAACCAAAACTGCATCTTATCCAACTGAAAAGTGGAAAAGTGGAACCCAACAATTTAGTTCCTATACTGTTAAATGCATCAATTTAGTTCCTTTTATTATATAGATTGGTTTAGATTAGTCCCTTTTTATCAGATTAGTCCCTCTACTATTAAATTCAGATTAATCTCTCTACTATTAAATAGATCAATTATGTCCCTATACTAGTAAAAAATCAAATAAGGCCATGTTTAAGAGTTGACATTTACTATGCTTAGAAAATGTCGATTATTGTTCAGCTGAGTTAATATTTTTACTACTTTTATGATTCTGTGAATGAAATGTTTTGTTTGGAGCTGAACTACGAATGGAAAAAATAATTTTAATGTCATTTTTAAACATTAAGTGTTAATTTGTTAAATATTTTACTGGTACAAGGAATATATTGATCCATTTAATAGTAGAGTAACTAATTTGAACCAGTCTCTATAATGGAGGGATCAAATTGATCAATTTAATAGTCCCTATAATGGAGGGAACCAGCAATTATTTTCGCCAGTTTTCAACGGTACATCATGGAGTGTGACTAAAAAGGCTAAAACCCTAATTCGAATATAACGATTAACGAACGTGGTGAGGTTTATTCTGCCATTTCCTTGTTTACGGCGATTCCTTAAACCCCCAACAAAAAACAAAGCTCAGAGTAAAATTTTACAATACCCCTTTATTTTCTGATATTGTTTAAATATTTTCCCTTGATATTTCTGGGTCGATCTTTGTTTGTTTCTCAGGGGTTCAATGGCTGCCAACATCCCAGCTGGAATTGCAAAGAGCAGGTTAGCTGTTACTTCATAAACAATGTTTTGCATCAATTAAGGAAGAAAGACTTGATCTTTTCCATTGATTGATTTGGCCTTTTTGTTTTATTCAGTTTGGAGTGTTCAAGTAATATTGGGTCATTGTATGTATAGTCTCAATGGATTAAGGTTTTTATTATGAACTAACTGGAATTGGTTCTTTGAGATTTACTTCGATTTGGGTTTCGGTTATTGCAATTGCATTTATCTGTCTTTTACCATTTATGCGTTCATGTCTTGAACACTTTGCAGGCCTTTGGCATGGCAGAAACAGAGATGGAATATAGGGTAGAACTCTTTAACAGGTATGAGAGAACTGCCCAAAATTTAATCACCATGTTTGATTAGGCCTGTCATGATTCTGACTTGAATTCGAAAACCTGTTTCAACAAGTGCGTTGACAAAAGGTATGAAAAGTGTGAACACGGTGTTTCTTATTGTTTCGTTCAACCCATTTAATTGATTTACTCATGGTATACGGTTAATTTTACCCCCTAAGGAAATGGTGTCAATGATAACACATTTCTGCTTTAGGTACAAAGAAGCTGAGCTAAATATGGGGGAAAACAGTTGCATTGATCGCTGTGTTTCAAAGTATTGGCAGGTAAGCTTGGGTTTCAATTTATTCATAAATGTTCCAGTTTGTGTTTTTTGAAGTTGTAAGCATGACTTATGCTAGTTTTACTATCGCTTCCTCTGGCTTTGACCTTCTATATGATGAATTATAAGGAACATTCTGTTATTTATTTATACTCTGCAGAAAGTACTATAATTCAACTTGCTTGACTCCGATGTTTTCGTATAGAATTGTTTGATCTTTGTATCTATTTTTTAGTTCAATGGCTGACATTTGGTTCTTTTACGCAAAATGTTTTCTAGGTGAATAGCATGATTGGCCAGATGCTCAGTGCTGGTGGTCGGCCTCTGATGTAACACACAGTCATCTTCGTGTTATGTGTAAAGCATGGCTTGACCTGCAATTGACATTAGCAATTTATCTGTACTTGTTTTTTTGAAATACAATTTATCTGTACTAGGAATTGCTAATCAAGAGTTCTTTATAAACCAAGCTTTCATCCATAGAAACTACCATTGCTCTTTCAAGAAATAATACATGCTAAACTTGCTTGTTAACTGCAAATAATCTTGATTACATTGCACTAATCTTTAACCAATCATTAAATAATGCAAAAAGGTGGCATAACACAGAAAGATATGAGTGATATTTGAAAGTGGAAGGGGGGAAAAGGACCTATACACTTTCAGTTCCTATGTTTTTTTGGCTTCCAAGTTTGTACCATCTTTTAGGGTTTCCTTAGCATCATTCTCCATCCCAAGGCTAAACAGAGCAGCAGCTTGGAGGTAAAATGCCGTCGACCACTCGGGAGATATCACCTGCGCCTGCATGGCATCTCCAAGGGCTTCTTGTGTCATGTCATTAATCAAGTAGCACAAGCAGCGTCTTGCAAACACGGTCGGTGATACCATTATCCCACTATCGATGAACTATATATTTAACAAGACACATTGTTAATACTATTAGGCCTACTGTTGACGTAATTCTGCCTGCAGATTGCCAAATTGTAAAACAAAAGGCTTACATGAGTGTAACATTCGATGGCTGTTCTGAAGTCCTTTGCTCGGAAAGCAGTATCTCCACATTTTTTCGAATTAAGAGTCTCCTGTATTTGGTCTGTCCAGATTTGGAACGAAAGCTACAAAGCAGCAAAATACAATGCCAATTAGCATAAAGCAATTTTGTAAGAAGATCTATCTATACCAGAAGTTATCTTAAATGCTTTTGATAATGATAAGAAAGTAAATAAAGCAATCCTCTTCTTCTAGCAGTTCGAAAATAAAAGCTACTATCAGCAGTGAAGACAATAAGAACACTAGATTTATCGAGTTTGTCATATAAACTCAAAGTTTTCGTAAATTCATAACGAGAAGCTTTCATGCTAAACTACCACAAGCATAAATTAACCCCTTTATTCTTATTATTATTTTCTTGACTCAAATTTAAAGCATCACAAAAGATATGGATTGCTTACATCATTTGCAATCCCCTCATCATCCTTGTATCCAGTCTTCTCCAGTATTTCATGTATTGCAGTAAGATCCATTCTTGAGCATGCTTCTCCCAGAGGCGTTAGTAATATTGTCTGGTTTGAGGATGCCATTTCATGTGAAATGCCCAGCAGAACAGGTGATGGAACCTGTTAAAAGATACAGGTAGGAAAGGTAACACGGAATTTTCTCGTGGAAGAAGGTTAATTCAACAAATCATGTACTTATGAATACCAGAATAATGAAACTGAGTTCAGCACTCGATGGTTTAAAGAGAAGTAACACATCTTTATCCCTATCATAAAGCTTCCAACTAGTAGTTACTAAATGGCACACAAAATTACAAAGGATGGTCCTATCTGTGCCAGCAACTTCATTGCCAGTAAAATCCGAAAGTGATCACTTACACTAACAAAGCATAGCTAGATCTCTACTTGAAGGTAAGATAATAAGGTAGAAGGCAAGCATACCCCAGTTTCCTTCTGTAGCGGAGTAAGACCAATTACAAGAGATTTCACATTTGGCCTCTCACGAGGTTCATACTGCAAACAGCGGGAAGCTAACCGCATTAATTCGGTTCCATCATCATTTGAAAATTGACCCTCCAGACACGAGTCCATTAGCATAGGAAAGTTTTTTCCACGTATAAGGTCAAGTGCCTGCAATGATGATAACAATCCAGCATTTAAGCATTTAAATTATCTCCCAAGGGTGCAGTTTAGATATCCAGTCTGAATAATTTCTTTAGTTGCCATGGAAAAGATTTCTGACAAGACTTCAACCTTAGTGGAGATGGCAAGAAAAGAGAACTCACATGGCTTGGAGGTATATGCTTTCCGCTGAGAAGATCAAGCAATAGGGTGCCGAAACTGTAGACCACGCTCTCTGGTATTACCCTTCCTGTCACATTAAGGTGTCAAAGCTCAGCTAAAGAGACAGGAAAGTATGTTGTATGAGAACCTAACGACTAACGTATATAGTCGGCTTAATAGACATATATCCTTCCCTCAATTCACACTACGGATAGACTATTGCATTCTGTAAAAGAGTTCCATAAACTTTATCTGTTAACACATATTACCCGTCCTTAGGTACTCTGGAGGGGTGAACGCCAAGTTTGTACTATAACTTTTTCCATCCCTGCTATTCTTCATAAGGCCAAAACTCGAAAGCCTAGGATTACCGTCCTGTCAAGAAGTAAACAACTATAAGAGATAAAATGGAAATTCCAAAGAGAATATGTGCAGCAATGTTATAGGTTCAATTTCGAATATGGATGCTAAAGATCGAAGTTACCTGATCAAACAAGATTCTATAAGCATTAAGGTCATGGTATAATGCCCTTCCTTTACAACTGCAATATTCAAGCGCCTCAGCTAGATATAAAGCCACTCTCAATCTCATTGCCCATTTCATATGCTGATTTTCCCCTACACCCATTTCAAACCAATGCAAAACAATTTGTCAAATTCTATTATTAGTCTAGGGCATCCATTATCGACACACTTTCTATATACTAAAAGAAATGCAGATTTTATAGGTTAAAATATGTCAATCTTAGCTTGTTCTTATTTGAAAATCTCAGTTCAATCTTTAACATTGGTTATATTGGTCCTCAAAGTTTGTCATCAATACACCCATGCAATCACGCCAATTTTTAGAAGCAAATCATTATGAACTAAGCACACTTTATACTAAACAAATTTTGATAGAAATTACTAATAATATCAACAATTAGACTAGAATTTTTTTTTAATAGAGAAAGGGAATTTAATTTAAAGACTGAATCTCAAAATTTGCCAAATTACAGGTAGTGACACGGCATAGTCTCTAATGACTATTTCAATTCATTACACATTTGCCATAGACCATTATAATCAAATCAAACTACGGACTATGCATATAAAAAAGAGGGAAACTGATGAAGAAAATAGTGGAAATTACAGTGAAAAAGATGCTTAGACAGAGTTTCATTGGGCATAAACTCAGCAACCAACAATCTCTCATTTCCTTCGCAGCAACAACCAATCAGATTCGCCAGCCGCTCGCTGCTTAATTGGCCAACTGCCCTCGCTTCTTCCTAAAATCAAGGGGAAAGGAGGGGAAAACTCAATAATTACAAAATTCAACCAAAATAATCAAAATAAATTACAGTAAAAATGTGAAATTAGATATATACAAGGAACTGTCGAGGATCAGGCCAAGCCGATCTATTAAAGCGTTTAATGGCAACCAAACGATCCTCGTTGTCGAGCTTCCCTCGGTAAACGACATTGGGAGCTTTCTCTCCGTGCTCCGATACAATGCTTTCCGTACTGAATCCAGCAGTGGCGGCTCTTAATTGGTCCAGACTGTATTCAATGAATCCAGGTAATGATTCCTTCCCATTCTCTATTGTAAAAAAAACAAAGAAAATGAAAATGAAATTAGTATAAAAGAACCGTAACAGTAATTTTTTCTCGAGAAAGCGATGGAAACAAGTGAACTAAACTAACCGAGATCGGAGGAGTCCTTGATGTTTGACTTGAGATTTGACGAGCACCAGCAAAGTGATAGTTTGGAGCAACGAGCTCCCATTGCCTTAAACCTCAAATTTAAACTTAAACAGAGAAATAAAAGTTCGTTTTCCTATTTTTCTTTGCTTTTGGGGTTGGCAACGGAATTTGAGGCATGAAATGGTAGAATGAAAATGCTACTGCTAGTACTAAACTGAAGAGAGCGTTTGGGCAGCGAGAAAGTAAGAGAAAACAAGGTAAAAAGAATATTAAAATTTTGGGATCTAATTGCTACATGATTAATTCAAATTCGAATTAATCAATTTTAATTTGACTTTAGAGTAAACTATATTATTAGTCATTGGGTTTTAAGTCTTATCTCATTTTGGTCACTTAATTAAAATATTTTAATTTTATTAAATTTCTTAAAAGGGATTTTTTTCGGGTGAGTTTGGGTGCGGCAGGTCTAGAGTGCGGCAAAAAACCGGTAAGTTTTAAAACTTGTCCAAGAACCCAAAATGTTAGACTTTTAGATTGTAACCCCCTTAGTCCGGCCAAGACGCCCGACCCGAACTAAGAAGATTACATGGGGAAAACCGAAGTCAACTCATTAAAGTCAACATCGATTAACGACCCTTATTTTTTTTTTTATCTTCTCTAGATGCACATTATTATCCTATGTGTTCAGCAAAACGATTAGGCGAAAACGGCACAGTGATCGGGTTCGATTAGGGGTTCAATTGCATACATTTGACTTTTAGGGACTAAATTGTAATTTCCAGAAAATACAGGGACTTTTCAGATTTTAAAGTTACAAATTCTTAATTAGTCATGTAACATGCCAACATGCCAAAATTCAGCTCAAACAGATCATCCAATTAAACATACAACATTCAGGGACCAAAATGTAACAATTTAGAACTTAAAAAGATTTCATTAAATGAAATTAACGAACCAGTATCGGTACGCCTTAGCCTGTACCGATACGCAAAATGGCAGTAGCTAAAATTGGCAAAAGGGTATCGATACGCTCAAGCCCATATCGATACGACCTTCAAACTTTTGCCCAGACGTATCGATAGGTGGGCAAATCGTATCGGTACACCTTAGCTGAAAAGCCTGAATTTGGCCTTAGTGTATCGATACTGTAACACCCTAAACTCGACCTAGGAGAAATGACCGAATTTAGGAAGTTACAATTGAAAATTTTACCCTCAAGAAATCAAATTTTGAAAATTATACTTTAATTAAAATAAAATAAAATAAATTTAGTAATAAATAAAAATATAAATATTCGAATAATTATATAAAATCTCTTAATTAAAATAACAGTAGATGAATGCTAAAAATAATCTCAAAATATAAATAGACTAAAATAACATCCATGTCCCAAAATAATAAATAATAAAAGAATAACAAAAAATAGTTTTGTGCTGAATAATAAAATAACCCGATAAAATATGAAATCCTCCAAGTACCATAACATCTAAAGTCCAAGAATATCTGTAAGAGGAAACTATGGGGGAGTAAGCTAAAGAGCTTAGTGTGTCTCTAAAGTGCAAGAAAAACCATAATTATAAAACATAATATTATTTTGAATGAAATCTTTTAAACCATAACACAAATCACAAGCACAGTGCAATGTGTTGAGTGGATCGAATGATCGAAATGAACCAAGAGGGGGTGAATTGGATTTTTAAAGGTTTAGGTGGTGGAAATTGCAAATTAAAAAGATAGACAAGGAATTTTAGAGTGGTTCAAGTTCCAAATGAACTCTACATCCACTACCTTAGCTTCACTAAGGATTTGCAACAATTCCACTAATTGCTCTTCCTTTTTTCTAGGCTAAGGAGGTAACCCTTACACTTTTCGGTTAAATTTTCTACCCAAAATTTAACCCAATCCTCACACAAATAAAACAAAGATTTTGATGGCTAAGAAAGTATCTCTCAATACAAATTGTAGCCCAATTACAAGCACTCAACCCAATTGAAATGATAAGAATGAAAATTACAATTGGGGTTTCTATACAATATTGGGATTTAGGCACAAATGCTTGGATTTGATGTTTGGATGTATGCTTTTGGATCAATAGTTGTTGCTGGAGCTTTTAGAGGTCCCTTTTATACCTTCTCATTGATTTCTAGCCGTTGTGGTTGTTGCATTCATCAATAGAGCCGTTGGGGGTGTTATCTAACCTCCATAAATGCAGTCTGCAACCAACCGTTTCGAAACGCCCGACCCTGTTTTGAAACAGACAAAAATAGAAAGAGCCGTTGGGGTGCATTAAAGAGCCCGTATCGAAACGGTCTGACCCGTTTTCGAAACACTTTTGCCACTGTCAAGGGTCGTATCGAAACGGCTTGAACTCGTTTCGAAACGCCTTAACGGTTTCTTAAAAATCAGTTAAAAACTTGCAACGGTCATATTTTTCAAATCAAATGAAGAACCGTTTCGAAACACTGAGTGTCGTTTCGATACGGTGTCTCTACGTTCTTAAGCCGTTTTGAAACTTGTTTCGAAACACAGGTTGACAGTGTTGAAAACGTTTCGATACCCGTTTCGAAACATGGGTTGACAGTTTCAAAACCGTTTCGAAACGCCTTAGGCCGTTTCGAAACAGGGACTTGAAAATCACTGTTTTGGCTTTAAGAACACTTAGAAAATATTTGGAAAACATAGTTTTTAACTTAGGCATATTCTTTAAATCATATAGGGATGTTTGAGGACTTAAAAATTCGTTTTCACATTTTCAATTTAGTCCTTAGGTTCTTTAGTTATATCAAAATTAAAATATCGGTTTCACAATCTCCCCCCTTTTGATATAACAAAACCAAAGTTAGAATTTTTAAGAGTTTTGAAAATTTTGAATACATTCTAACTCCCCCTCAATTTAAGATCGGTTTTTAAAGTTTTAAAAAGATTCAACTTTGAAATTCAAGGTTTAAAAAATAAAAACACTTTAAACATTTAAAAACGAATTTTTGCCTCTTAGATTACTTTTCCCCCTTTTTGTTAGATCAAAAAAATATAAACAAGGCTCAAGAGAAGAAATAGGGTTAATGACAATAATCATTAAGCAATAAGCAACAATAATATTAATTCATAAAATTAAAATATCCAAAACATAAATCTTCAACAATAAGTTCAAAGCATAATCCCAAATAAAATCAAAAGCATAGGTTCATAAAACCTAATGGAAATAAAGATGCAAACTTAATCCTAAAATGCATAGCTAATATGATATGTCATGAATATCCTAGGCCTCGTCGTCACCATCATCATCCGAAGTCTCATCATCACTCTTCACTTGAGATTGACGAAACTTCATCCATTGGCCATAAAAGGTAGAGAAGGACATATCCATGGCCGAGTGTTGATTCTCAAGGAATTGGAGTCGATCCTCTACATTTTGCAAGCGTGTGTTGATAGCACCAAAACCCGAAGCCATGTTAGTGTCCATGGCATTGAACCGCTCGGTAAGGAAAGCCGTGAGAGCTTCAATGTTTGCAACTTGAGCTTATGGTTGAGGTTCCACGGGAGGAGGAGGAGGAGGTGCTTCCCGATCAACACGTTCCCAATTGCCATCGTTTACATAGTGAAAATCGGACTTACGGAGAGAGGACTCACCAATTTTTGACTTGCGAGGTTCCAGAGAGTCGCAGGTGCAATCAAGATTAAGCTTGCTAAAGATATGACTTAAAACCGTTCCATAAGTGAAGGATTTCAGAACATCAGAGTCACGAAGCTTAAAATTGTAAACCATTTCGGCAAACATGATCTTAACTAGATTAGGGCGCTCACCACGACGGCAACACTCAAGCCAAAAATAGTCTACTTGACGGATGTGAGAATATTTACCTCCAGAGAGGCGAAGGAACCATGAGACTATCAAATGGAGGAAACGATCGTGCACATCCAAAGTAAGCACCTGACCGGTGTGAGAACTAAAGTGACTCTCATTCTCAATTCCTTCATCCTTAAGAGAAAATGTAGACTCCAAGAGAGGGACATTAACAACAATCCTTTTTCCCAAAATAAAAGATTCAATCCCAACAATTTCCGAGTTGTCTTCATCATTGATAAATTGAGCATTGGAGTAAAAGAGAAGTACCATGTGTTTGTAGCAAATGTTCGAGATGCTTAAAAGACCAAGGAAACTCCATTCTCTCAAACGCTCGAGGTAACGGAAAAGAAAGCGCTTGGAGTCAAGGAAGTTGAGATCAATAACCCGCTCACGACGAACTTCATACTCCTTGACGTACTTCAAACGATCCATCATCTCTTGAGTACGAAGAGATTTTTGAAAGAGCAGGGTGAGATTTGGGTGAATACTCGAGTCACTAACTTGACTGGTCTTACGCTTTTTGTGAATATTTGCCGAAGCCATCCTAAAAACATTAAGCAAGCAAGAAATTTTTTTTAAGTGTATGCATGAGATTTTATAATTCAATCCAATGAGAAATCCCACTTAGGTTTAAAAACAAGTTTTTTTTAAAGTCAAATAAACAAAGCAAAACAAAACACACAAAATTTTTAAGAGAAAAACAGTGAATAAAAATACGAGAGAAAAATTTTATATTCGAATCAAAAAATTGAAGATTTTGAATTTTTTTTACAAGATTTGAAAAACCCAAGCATCAAAACAGAGAAACTATACAAAAATAAAATTTTCTAACCTAAGATTGAAATACAAATTGAAGGAAAAAGAAAAAGATGAAAAATAGGTTAAATTGGGATTTTGGATGAATGGATGAAAATCCTTGCACAATATTGTTGAAGCTTGCTTAGACTTGTGTTTTAGAGAAAAACCCCTCAAGAATTGTTGAAAAACAAAGAGGTTTAGAGGGTTTTTATAGAAAAAATCTGAGTCTAGGGTTTTTAGGGTTTGGGAGTGTTTTAGTTTGTGTTAAACTTTATCATTAAAGGCCTCTTTAAAGTAGTCTGCGAATCCGTTTCGGAATGGTCTTGACCTTTTCGAAATGCGGGCATGAAGGTTTGACCGTCTTTTCGACTTCAGCTGACCGTTTCGATACGGGTTTGACCGTATCGAAGCCCCGTTGACTCGTATCGAAACTTGTTTCGATACACCCCTTGGCAGTAGCCAAAACGTTATGAAACCCTTGGAAGGCGTTTCGAAACGCCCTTCTCTCAAATAGAAATTTAAAGCAACCGTATCGAAACAGGTTCACCAGTTTCGATACACCTGGGCCTGGAAGTGCAGATGAGGCTCTAAAAGTGCAGAAAAATGAGTTTTTCTAGGGCCTAACTTGCATGAATGACATGAATGAGCAGGAAAAACATATGCAAACATAAACATACTCCCCTAGCTATAGGCATGGATGAAATTAGGAGTAAAAACACATAAACATGGCATTTCACAAGATCAAGCAATTTTAAGCACAAAAGAGGTCCTAAAAGGTCAAGATAGGCTAGCTAGACCTAACTCTCTCCTAAGGGACCAAAAACGCTCTTTGTCTAAAGGTTTTGTAAATATGTCCGCTAATTGATTTAAGGTGTCAACATACTCTATAACCATATCTTCTTTAAGGACATGATCTCTAATGAAATGATGCCTTATTTCTATGTGTTTGGTTCTAGAGTGTTGGATGAGATTTTTTGTTAAACATATAGCACTAGTGTTGTCACATTTTAGGGGTATGGTTTCAACTTTAATACCATAATCTAAGAGTTGTTGCTTCATCCAAAGGACTTGAGCACAACAACTCCCTAAGGATATGTACTCGGCTTTGGTGGTAGATAAGGCTACACTATTTTGTTTCTTAGAGAACCAAGATATTAGCATACTACCTAGGAATTGACAAGTTCCCGAAGTACTCTTCCTATCGATTTTGCATCCCCCATAATCCGCATCTGAATAAGCATGAAGGTTGAAGGTGGAATCTCTAGGGTACCAAAGACCTAAACAAGGAGTATCTCTAAGGTACCTAAAGATTCTCTTAACGGCTATAAGGTGAGACTCTCTAGGACTAGCTTGAAACCTAGCACACAAGCAAACACTAAACAAGATATCCGGTCTACTTGCGGTAAGGTAAAGCAATGATCCAATCATAGAACGATAAAGCTTAGAGTTAACACACTTACCTCCTTCATCTTTGTCAAGCTTTGTAGATGAGCTCATAGATGTGGCTTGAGGCTTTGCATTCTCCAAGCCAAACTTATTGAGCATATCCTTTATGTACTTTTCTTGATTGATGAAGGTGCCATCATTCTTTTGCTTGATTTGGAGTCCCAAAAAGAATGAGAGCTCCCCCATCATGCTCATCTCGAATTCACCTTGGATTAGCTTAGCAAACTCTTTGCAATGACATTCGTTAGTAGAACCAAAAATAATATCATCAACATAAATTTGAACTACTAAGATGTCATTTTTATACATTTTTATAAAAAAGTGTAGTGTCCACCTTACCTTTTTCAAAACCTTTTTCAATTAAAAAGTTTGAAAGTCTTTCATACCAAGCTCTAGGAGCTTGCTTTAAACCATAAAGAGCTGTAGTGAGTTTGAAAACATGATTTGGAAATTTTGAGTCTTCAAAACCCAGTGGTTGTTCCACATACACTTCTTCATTTATAAAACCATTTAAAAACGCGCTTTTAACATCCATTTGAAAAAGCTTAAAATCATGATAACATGCATATGCAAGCAACATCCTAATGACTTCCATTCTAGCTACGAGTGCATAGGTTTCATCAAAATCTATTCCCTCTTCTTGAGTGTAACCTTGTGCTACTAGTCTAGCTTTATTTCTCACAATGTTACCACTCTCATCTAGCTTGTTCCTAAAGACCCATTTAGTTCCTATGGTAGATTGATTACTAGGCCTATCAACTAATGTCCAAACGTTACTTCTCTCAAATTGATTTAACTCTTCTTGCATAGCCATAATCAAAAAATCATCTTTCAATGCTTCTTTTATATTCTTAGGCTCTATGCATGAGATAAATGCAACATGATTCATTAATCTAAGAGAAGATCGAGTGGTTACCCCCTTGGATGGATCACCCAAGATTTCACCATCTTTGACATAGTTGAACTCCCTTGGGTAGCTCACTTCCTTTTCCTCAAGAGCCAAGTCCTTCAAGGCTTAAAGAGGTGGATCTTGCGTGTCCTCTTCTTTTGTTGGAATCTCATCCTCCTTTGAAGTTTGCCCTCCATCAAAGGCATTTATGATTCCTACATCATCATCATCACAAGAATCCTTCCTTGGAAGAAGGTTATCATCGAATACAACATGTATAGATTCTTCTACTACTAAAGTTCTCTTGTTAAATACTCGATAGGATTTAGATGTTAAAGAGTATCCTATGAAAATAGCTTCATCACTTTTTGCATCAAATTTACCTAAGTTGTCTTTTCCATTATTTAAAACAAAACACTTGCAACCAAAAGGGTGAAAATAACTAATGTTAGACTTTTTAGATTTTAAAATTTCATAAGGTGTTTTCTTTAAAATTGGCCTAATTATTACTCGGCTAACAATATAGCAAGCAGTGTTTGTAACTTCCGCCCAAAAATATTTAGGTAAATTATTTTCACAAAGCATGGTTCTAGCCATTTCTTGTAAAGTTCTATTTTTCCTCTCAACTACCCCATTTTGTTGAGGAGTTCGAGGAGCCGAAAAATTGTGGCTAATACCATTTTCATTCAAAAAATCTTCAAACCCTAAATTTTGAAACTCAGTTCCATGATCACTTCTAATATGTGAAATTTTAAGTTCAAGATCATTTTGGGTTAGTTTTGAAAATGTGATGAATTTTTCTAAAGCCTCATCTTTAGTACTTAAAAATAGAACCCAAGTAAATCTAGAGAAATCATCAACAAGTACAAATGCATAAGATTTACCACCCAAGCTCATAGTCCTAATTGGCCCAAATAAATACATATGTATGAGTTGTAAGCATCTACTTGTAGAAACATCATTAATGGATTTAAAGGAAGACTTATGTTGTTTACCTTTAGAGCATGCATCAAAAATTTTATCATTTGAGAATTTAATCTTGGGTAAACCTCTAACTAGATCAAGGGAAACTAGTTTTTCTAAAACACTAATGCTAGCATGTCCTAGTTTCCTATGCCACAACCATGCATCATTTTCATTTTGTGCTACTAAGCATGCATGAGATGTATGCATGTCATCTAGATGCACCATGTATATGTTCCCTATGCGATGACCTATGAGCATAATATTATTAGATTTAATGTCAACAATTTTGCATCCATTTTTATCAAATAGAACATTATATCCTTTGTCACACAATTGACTTATGCTCAACAAGTTATGTTTAAGACCATCGACATACAAGACATTTTCAATAAGAATAGTAGAGTGATTACCTATGGAGCCAATACCTTTAATGTGGCCTTTGGAGTTGTCACCAAATGTCACCACTCCTCCACTTTTTGGCTTTAAATCCATGAATCTACTATTGTCTCCGGTCATATGCCTTGAGCATCCACTATCAAGGTACCATGAGTTTTGACTTTGTGCTTTGGCCTTGTAGCAATGCTCCCCCTACAAACAAAGATATTAAGCTTTTGTTTTTGGTACCCAAATCATTTTGGGTCCATGAGTGTTAGCTCCCAAAACCTTTGTTCCCTTAGGAATCCAAGATGACATAGCAATAATGTTATTAGATTTTACAAGTTCCTTAGGAACCCATACACTTCTAATTCTTTTAGTTCTACTATGTCTAGGAAAGCTACCTTGTTTGTAGTAGTTAGTCTTTTTCTTAGGTTGGTTTGATTTTGAAGATTCACCTATTTCATGCTTGACACTACCAACATTTTTAAAAGACTCTTTGAGCTTATTTAGCTCATCTAACACCTTTTGGTGTTCACTATTACATTGAGATAAAAGATTATTAAGGTCAACATTTTCATCTTGAAAAAAATTTAGTTCATCTTTCAACCCTAATATCTTTTTCTCAAATTTTAAATTAGCTTGAGAGAGTAAGTCATTTTTATCATTTAGTTCCAAAATGATTTTCTTATTTCTAATGACCGACTCCTTATATTTCTCAACTAATTCATCATAGACCTCTTGCAACTCATCATATGCATCATTTAATTCATCATATGTAAAATCAAAAGATGATGAGTTAGAGGTTACCATAGAGGAATCTTCCTCAAGTGCCATGAGGCAAAGGTTGGCCACTTCTTGTTCGTCATCCTCCGACGACTCCTCATCACTCCAAGTAGCAAGCTTGGCTTTGAGCTTCTTCTTCTTCTCAAAGCCCTTCTTCTTGAGTTGAGGGCACTCCGAACGTATGTGGCCGGTTTTATTGCACTCGAAGCAAATGATTTGATCCCTTGCTTCTTCTTTGTTTTTACCTTTGAAGTCCATCTTCATTTGAATTTTTCTTCCCCGGTTGGACCTCATAAAGCGTGAGAATCGTTTGGCTATCATAGCCAATTCTTCTAGCTCATCCTTCTCACTAGAAGAGCTCTCCTCAAGTAATGAAGCTTTGAGAGCTATTCCTATCTTCATCTTCTTTTCTACCTCAAGCTTTTCTACTCTCTTCTCTTCTCTTCCTTCTTCTTCTCTTCTTCCCTTCCTTGCTTCATAATCTCATGAGTAAGGAGAGAACCCACTAGCTCATCAAGCTTTAAAGTCTTCAAATTTTTAGCTTCTATGATGGCGGTTCTCTTCCCATCCTAAGACTCGGGAAGTGAGTAGAGTAGCTTCCGGACAAGCTTGTCTTCCAGTATTGTCTCTCCAAATCCTTTGAGCCCATTGACTATGGTGGAGAATCTATCAAACATCTTGGACACCGTCTCATCGGGCTCCATCTTGAAATTTTCATAACTAAGATAGGGAATTCCAATCTTAGTTTCCTTGACATCATTGGTTCCCTCAAAGGTAGTCTCAAGAGTGTCCCACACTTCTTTGGCACTCTTAATGGATGATACTTTGGAGTAGATGTCCGGACCGAAAGAACAAAAGAGCATGTGGAGAGCTTTGTCATTTATTTGAATCTTTCTTCTTTCTTCTTCACTCATCTCCACCTTTTTCTTCAAAACCATCTTCCCTTCACTATCTTGCTTCAATGGAATGTAGGGGCCATCTTCAATTACATCCCAAACCAAGTAGTCATTGGACTTGAAGAAGAGGCGCATTCTATTCTTCCAAAACGGATAGTTGTCACCATTGAAGAATGGTGGTTTTGTAGTGGATTGAGACTCATACATGCCCGAACTAGAGGTAGAAGCCATCTCTTGATATTTGATGATCACACTCTTCCTAGGAACTCCTCTTGTGGTTGTTAATCCTCAAAGAGGTAGGCTCTGATACCAATTGTTGAGTGGATCGAATGATCGAAATGAACCAAGAGGGGGGTGAATTGGATTTTTAAAGGTTTAGGTGGTGGAAATTGCAAATTAAAAAGATAGACAAGGAATTTTAGAGTGGTTCAAGTTCCAAATGAACTCTACATCCACTACCTTAGCTTCACTAAGGATTTGGAACAATTCCACCAATTGCTCTTCCCCTTTTCTAGGCTAAGGAGGTAACCCTTACACTTTTCGGTTAAATTTTCTACCCAAAATTTAACCAAATCCTCACACAAATAAAACAAAGATTTTGATGGCTAAGAAAGTATCTCTCAATACAAATTGTAGCCCAATTACAAGCACTCAACCCAATTAAAATGATAAGAGTGAAAATTACAATTGGGGTTTCTAGACAATATTGGGATTTAGGCACAAATGCTTGGATGTTTGCTTTTGGATCAATGTTGTTGCTGGAGCTTTTAGAGGTCCCTTTTATACCTTCTCATTGATTTCTACCCGTTGTGGTTGTTGCATTCATCAATAGAGCCGTTGGGGGTGTTATCTCACCTCTATAAATGCAGTCTGCAACCAACCGTTTCAAAACGCCCGACCCTGTTTTGAAACAGACAAAAATAGAAAGAGCCGTTGGGGTGCATTAAAGAGCCCATATCGAAACGGTCTGACCCGTTTCAAAACACTTTTGCCACTGTCAAGGGTCGTATCGAAACGGCTTGAACTCATTTCGAAACGCCTTAACGGTTTCTTAAAAATTATTTAAAAACTTGCAACAATCATATTTTTCAAATCAAATGAAGAACCGTTTCGAAACACTGAGTGTCGTTTCGATACGGTGTCTCTATGTTCTTAAGCCGTTTCGAAACTTGTTTCGAAACACAGGTTGACAGTGTTGAAAACGTTTCGATACCCGTTTCGAAACATGGGTTGACAGTTTCAAAACCGTTTCGAAACAAGGACTCGAAAATCACTGTTTTGGCTTTAAGAACACTTAGAAAATATTTGGAAAACATAGTTTTTAACTTAGGCATATTCTTTAAATCATATAAGGATGTTTGAGGACTTAAAAATTCGTTTTCACATTTTTCAATTTAGTCCTTAGGTTCTTTAGTTATATCAAAATTAAAATATCGGTTTCACACTATGCACCAACTACATCACCATCCGAAGAGTGAGGTTCCCCAGAACCACTCTCTACTTCGTCACCAATCCGAAGTGGAACTCAACCCAAAGAAATTGCTATAGCAACAGAAAGAAAGGTGAACTCCCTCTCCGGCATGGACTGCCCGACTGTCTTAGGCCCACCTCCTCTTTCGAGGCCGGTGAGGCCACTCCTTGGAGCTTCAACGATGGAGGACACCGAGCTGGAAAAGATGAAGGTGGAAACTTCCCTCTCCTTTTCTCTCTCATCCGCCTCTTTTTGCAACACAATAATACCACACTTTGCTCCAAGCTTCTCTCCCTTTTATATAGTGGAGGCTTATAGGGTTTGGTGCCATAAAGATACCTTGATAATCCCAAGGAATATCCACCGACAAGGTCTGCCACGAGGGGACAAGGAGGACAGTCTGCAGGTGGTCACCGGCTGCTGCACATGTCAGATCATCCTTTTATGCATGTTCACATGTTTCTGCAGCTCACGTGTATCTCACGTGCTGGCCAATATCCACTTCCATCATGCTATAGCAATTCCCGGCACCGGCTTTCTCTCTTGACTCCTTTCCTGCGCATCACAAACCCAAAAACCAACCTTCCGAGCAGTATCCCTCGATATGGACCAATAACCAGCAAAGATAAATATGCACCCAGAAGAAGAAAATGCAACCTAAATGCAGTCTAAATGCTATGGTATGAGCTCAAGAACAGGCAACTGCTATAGCAAAAAGGTATGAAAACAAGGATATTTATGCAGTTATCACCCCCCAAACTTAAGCTATTGCTTGTCCTCAAGCAATGAATAGAACAGAACAAAAGAACTACTATGGCAAAGATTTAACCTAGAGGCTTGCTATGGCAATATTTCAGTCCTCAGAAATAACTTAGGCAAATAAATAAATATACACAACCATACATGAGATCCTTAATAACATTCCTTAGGACTAAGTTATGTGCGTGTGTGCGTGGCTGCCTTTCTCCTATACTTAAGCTGGTGAGACAAATTTTTAAGGAAGCTCCCTAGTTATACCCTAACTATGTTCTCTAGTCCTTTTCCCAAATTTTTAGACTCCCAAAGGTATAGGTTTTCTACTACGAAGGGTGTCAGCTCATCACACCTACCGTCCTTAACTCTAGATGACCAGGGAGCAAACCTCTCACCCCGAGTTAGTAGGCAGAGTCATCCTGTGACAACTTTCATTCACTCATATGCTATAGCAAAGCTTTATTTTTCTCTTTGTTTTTCTTGTTGTTTTTTTAAACACTGAAAAAGCTATATCAAAGCGGAGTGTCCTTCTACAGATATGCCGTAGCATTTATTCGTTTGTTTTATCACAGGGTCGTCTAGTTTTTCTTTTAAGTTCTCTAGAGTTTACATATCAGAGTTTACTAGGGTTCTTCCTGAAAATTTTTTTCTAACAAACTTACTTATAGAAATAGAGCAGATGTGTAACAATTTTTTTAACAACTAGATCCTAAAGTCAGTTCTACAGATCTCAACTAGTTGTGTTTTTTTTTCTAACTTAGTTCTGGCCTTACAGATTTCGTCGTCAGACATCATAAATACCTTCATAAGCTGTCTCTAGACTAAATATAATGCCATAGTAAAAATTTTGTTCTATTCTATAATGCATATGCTAAAGCCAAATGTTAACTATGAACACTAACACCCCCAAACTTGAGAAATGCAGTGTCCGCAATGCATAAACTAATATACACTATATGCCATGAAAAATGAAAAATTGGAAAGAAAAAGTTAGTTACCTCCTGGGTGCAGAGGCTAGGTGGTGCTGCTGGTGTTGTCCATTGACGTCTCAGAGGAGTAGTGGTGTGGGTCTTCCACATCATCCACATTTTCTGATAAGACTGATTGAGCACTCGACGAGGGCCTGACACGTCCAGCAGTATGTTTGATGCGAGTTTTCGGTCTGGATACTGTAGCATCCTCAGATTGTGCTGGTGTCGGCTCAGTTGCTGGTGCTGTAGCTGTTTCTTTCTGAGGGGTTTCCTCAGGACCAATTGGTACGTGCTCTGGCTCTAGAAGTGGGTTTTCTGGTCTTGAAGGTTTAGGATTGGTTTTCTTTCTGGTGCGTTTCCTTTTCTTGGCTGGAGAGGCTGCTGGGTCGGTTTCTTTGATAGTAGGCTGAATAGAGGGAGTTTCTTGTTCTGACTGGGCAGTTGGAGTTGCTGATGCTTTCTTTCTTGGAGTCTTTTTCTTGGCAGCAGGTGGGACGGAGCTAGGTTCACTAGGAGACATTGTGCTTGATGTAGCAGTGGTGGGGGCTTGCAGTAACTCCATAGGAAATAATGGAAAAGAAACGTTTTGGTCCAGTAGGAGTTTGCTTAAGCAGGATGCTATTGCACTATCGCGGTGTTGGGCGTATTTGAAGTACGCCAGCTGGTGTGCCTTCATCATGCTGAGCTCAGAGCTCAGTTCTTTTGTTGTTGCCACCAATGCCGTCACACTTGCTGCAGCAAAACTTTTAGCTCCTCCCTCCACTACTTGCTGAGGCATGTCTTCATTAAATCCCCGGAGTTCCGTAACAAGGGCTGGAGTCAAACCTGTCTTTCCTGAAAGTGTAACACCCCAATTTTGGGCTTAGAGGTTTTGGGTTTGAATCGGGCCGGTCGAATTTCGGTTCGAATATAAAAGGTGGTTTTTAGGGAAAGCCTAGTTCGGGATGCATTAAAAATATGGAAAAATATCTTAAAATTCTCTTTTATTATATATAAGAGAGTGGTGAAATCAATTTTACAAAATGAGGTTTCGAAATGTGACATTTCAAGTTAGTGACTAAAATGTAATTTTTGAAAAGTTGGTGACTGTTTTAAAAGGATTGAAACTTTGAATCTTTAAGGAGCTAATTTACCCAAGAAGAGTTTTCTCCAGATTTTTCTTAATATTAAACATTTATTAAATGATATTTAATAAAAGGAAAAAGGGGAAATAGATATTTTGGAAGTTCATAACTAACTTTTCTCAAAATTTTCCCTCTTCATTTTCTCTCCCTTTTCTCTCAGCCAAACACATTTCCCCAGCCATTTTCCCTCTGAATTTAACACCTAAAGATGAGATTTCAAACTCCAGTTGGTTTCTAATCATTCCTACATCAAATCATTACCATTTGCTTATTGAATTTTCAAGAATCTTGGCTTTAAACAAGGAGAAACTCACATTTAGAGGTATGAACGTCCTTCTCCTCTAAATACTCAGTTCTTTACTGAAATTCCCAAGTTCTCAATCCTTGATTTGAGTTTTATTAAAGGTTTTAATGTTGTGTTCTTGATTTTGGCTTAAAATGCAAGATTTGGATTTAATTTGGATTAAATTCGTACTAAGTGATTGGGCTGTGTTTTGAGATGTCTTTTTGATGTTTATTGAATGTATAAATGTGGTGTAATTGAGGTTTAATCAATGCAATCCCGGATAGGTTGATTTTCCTAAGTTTTTGATTGAGTTAATGATGGTTTTGGGGTGGTTTTGATGTTCTGCTATAGCTGGAGGTATAAGGACGTGATTAGATCCTTTTTGGATGTTAAATGATGATTAAGTATGATTGGAATTGATGGATATTGGCTGGGTAAGGTTGTAGAGGTGTTTGGATGTGATTTCGGTTGTGTTTGGTAGACGAAATGTGAGTGTTGATGTGAGCAGCGAGTTTAGGTGTCTTGGTTGAAGATATTAATGCATGATGATGCATTAATCCACTGCTTTGATGTGTTTAAAACAGGGGAGACATCATCGGATCCTTGTGGTGTTGATCCGGAGGCTTGATCGGTGTTTCGGCAAGCTTGCGAAACGGAATCGATGAGTGAAGTTTGGTTTTCAGCTTTGAAACCAATATTGGAAGGTTTTGGGAGCTTAGTTTAAGTCTAAACAACTTAGCTAAGCTCAAGAGTAAGTTTTTCGAAGAAACTCTCTTGTTGATGAACCATGAGTTGGTTGAATGCAATGTGTTTTATTTGCATGTCTAAATTCTGTTTTGAGAGCATATTTTAGCATGTTTAATGCTAGCTTTGTAAGCCATGTGTTGAAGGATGCTCGAGGTAAGAGATCCTTGTTTTGAACATTGATAAATGTGGTTTGATGCATTGTAATGCATGATGATTTAATGGCTTTGTTAAATGCTTTAAAACAGTGGATTAATGATGTTATATGATGTATATTGGCAAGTGATGTGTTGGTTTTAAAGTACTTGAATCGGATATAGTTAGCCGGCTATAGGATTGGGTGCACCGTGAATAAAGTCGCCTTGGATGTTGAGGGGTTGTGATTGTACCGTAAACTCCATCCAAGTACACTAACGAGATGGTTAAGATCATCATGGTGGTTAAAAGTCCATGAGTGGATCTTGTGTTAAGATCACAATGGTGTTTAAAAGTCCATGTGTGGATCTTGTGTTGTATGTCTCGTGTTCTCGTTAGTGATGTTATGCAACTACCAATGAGTGATGTTGAGGGGTTGTGATTGTACCATAGTCTCCATCACGGGTGTTGAGGGGTTGTGATTGTACCATGCTCCACCTTGATATTGGTAGTGTGTATGAAGCGTATGGGACAACGCTTGTAATCCGCGTATCCGATTGTGTTTTTGAGTTGTAAAATGGTTATAGTTATCACTTGTAAGCCAATATGACATGATGATGATTTGAAGCATGAGATGCTTGGTTTGTATGTATAATTGCATGATAAATGTTGTTTTGAAACTAAAGGCCTTGAAAAGGGTGTTTTTGCAAATGCATTATTGTGATGTTTTAATTGAGCATTTCCTCACTAAGCTATGTGCTTACGCTTTCTCTTACTTAAACCAATAATGCAGAGCATTGAAGTGCATAAAGGGCAGCAAGGAGGTCAAGGATCCAAGTGGAAGATTAAGCTCATGTATGGTGAATGTTTTCATAACACTATTAGCTTTTGGCATTTGGCAATGGGAACCTAAATTGTGTTTTTGGGAGATGTTATGGACTCCCTATTTTGGTTTAATGCCTTTGATGATGTTGGAACATGTAAATGGCCTTTTGGTATTTGGTTTTGGAGAATTGTTGGTTGCATGGTTTACAATATAGGATGCATGCCTATAGAATTGAGTTTTTCTTTGAATGATGCCATGATTGTGTTTAGTTGATGCTAATATGTTCCTTAAGTGTTTGATGACTTGCTGGTACGATTTGAGTGTCATCGGAATGTGTTTGATGGGTCAAATTCTTGTTAAACCAGCAAAATTCTGCAATTCTGGGCATCTCGTTTCGGAACGGGTGCTACTGTTTCGGAACAGGTGGCCTGAAATGGCCTTAGCGTTTCGAAACAGGTAGAGCTGTTCCGAAACGGATTTGCCACTGCCAAGCTCTGTTCCGCAAAAAGTTTTGGAACGGTCCCGCGTTTCGGAACTGATCTTCCCCGTTTCGGAACACTCGACCGTTGGGCACTGAATTTGATGGTTATATGTTTTGAAACTCTTACGTTTTGGTCCCAATCTTTGTTTATGCAATTGGTTGAGTTTGTGATGTCCGATTGAGATGAAATTTGGCAGAGAGGCATGAAATATGATTAATTTCATAATGGTAACTTTAAAACATGTTAAGTCCTCTTAATTTCCAGAATTTGCATTTTGGTCCCTAAATTTGTATGTTGTGCAATTGAGTCCCTAAATGTTTTCCGATTGCTGTGATTTTTGAGTATGTTCTTGTCAAGAGTTCACCTAGGATTAATATGCATTTAGACAAGTTAAAAAAATAAAAAAGGGTCGTTAATCAAGGTTGACTTTCAGGTTGACTTTGGTTTTCCCCGTGTAATCTTCGTAGTTCGGGTCGACCGTCTAGGCCGGGCTAAGGGGGTTACATTTGTTGGTATCAGAGCTGAGTTCTCGAGTAATTGGGAATGGTTAAGTGGGTGATATGTGTATGATTGCTTTGTTTGCATGATGAGTGAAAGTATGATGTATAAATTGTAAGTATGTTGCAATTGTGGTGTATGTTGTGGTGAAGCATGTTAGAGGGATCCATTGCCAAATCAAAGCTAATGAAACGATTTGTTTTTAGTTGGAAATGAGCTTGAGTACTTGGATTGCTTACCTTGCTGAGTCTGATTTTGTTTATTGCATTGTGATTGCATTGTTTAGTGAATGAGACCTCGTAGAGAGACGAGGATTAATACGCGAGCTATGGCTCAAAATGAGAATGAGGAGAACGCTGAGAATGTAGTGGATTTACCTCCTCCACCTGGTGGTGGTGGTGCTGGGGGTGAAGGAGCTGGTGTTGCTGCTGGTGCTGGGGTCGCTGGACCTGAAGCTGGGCAGGGGCAAGCTGTTCCTGACATGACAATGCTGATACAGGCTATTGCTGGAGCCTTTCGGGCGGCGGTAGCTGGAGCTCAAGGAGCTGGGCATCAGGGAGATGCTAATGTAAGACTACCTCTAGAACGTTTGCGTAGTCTGGGAGGGACTGAGTTCAGGGGATTGTCTGCTGAAGGTTCTGAATCTTGGTTGGAAAGTACCAAGAGAATCTTGGGACAAATGAACTGCAACGATGTGCAAAAGCTGGGTTGTGTGATATCATTGTTGCATGACGATGCGTATACCTGGTGGACAACCACTATCTCCGGGATGGAGGAAGCTGATGTGACTTGGACGTTCTTTCTGAACGCGTTCAAGAGGAGGTATCTGGGTGTGCGATACCTGGATGAGAAGAAAAGGGAATTCATGTCTCTTACTCAAGGGAGTATGACAGTGGCTGAGTACGAGGTTCAGTTTCTCCGACTCAGTCAGTACGCACCTGAGCTTGTTCCTGATGAGCGGGAGAGGTGTGAACATTTCCGTTATGGTCTGGTGACGGAGGTGAAGACTTATATGCTGGCTGCTGAGTACACAGATTTTGATGTGCTGGTTGGAAGGGCAAAGGACATCGAGTTGAATTTGAGTTTATCTTCTAGAGGTGCTGGTCCTAGTGTGGGCAAGCGAGCTGCTGAGTATAGTTCCGGTGGCGGACGAAACAAGAGAGGACGTGATCGGAAGTATCAGTCTTTAGCTAGGCGAGGTGGTGGAGGGCAAGGTGCGCCTGTTCAGGGAGACAGAGCGAGAGCTGATCTGAACACATGTTGGACATGTGGATCGCGTGGACACCTGAGGCGTGATTGTCCTCGAGCAGCGAGGGAGGTTCAGGCTCCTATTGTGGTGGCCGGTAACTCGTGCTGGAACTGTGGTTCGGCGGATCATATGAGGAGGGAGTGTCCTCTGTTGGCCGGTGGTGGTCAGGGACGTGCTCCTGGAGTTGTGGCACCGCAGAGAGGCCGTGGGCGCGGCCGTGGTAACTTCCAGCGTAGAGAGGATGGTGGAAGGAATGTGGCTCATGTTGTAGCTGTTCAGCCTGAGGGTGGTGGCCAGGCCAGAGTGTATGCTCAGAGGGAGGGGAGGAATGACACGGATGTGATCGCAGGTACTTTTACTTTGCAATCCTTGTCATTACTTTCCTTGATTGATTCTGGATCTACACACTCATACATATTGCGTGAGCATGCTCAATTGCTTGTTTTGCCTGTTGAGTCTTTGGATGTTGGTATGCGTGTAACTAGTTCTTTTGGTGAGACTGTTGTGACACGAAAGCTTTATAGAAGATGTCCCTTGGTTGTGCAAGAGCATGTTTTTCATGTTGATCTTATGGAGGTGCTCCACCACCTCGCTTAGCCGAGGACTGATACTTCTGATCACGTCCCCTCTTGTTCCGTCCACCACCGGAAATATATATTCAGCTGCCCGCTTACCAGCACTTGCTCCAGCACCTCTAGCAGATAAACCCAAGTTCATCTCAATATCCTTGGCTCGGCCCACCAACACATCAAAATCATCATACTCGGTAGCCAGCACATACATCTTCACATCCGTCACTAAACCATAACGGAACCTTTCACACCTCGCTCGCTCATCCGGGACAAGCTCAGGTGCGTATTGACTGAGTCGAACAAACTGCACTTCATACTCAGCCACTGTCATGCTCCCTTAGGTAAGAGACATGAACTCCCTCTTTTTCTCATCTAGGTACCTCACACCCAGATACCTTCTCTTGAACACATTCTGAAAGAATGTCCAAGTCATATCAGCTTCTGCCATCTCAGCAATAGTGGTTGTCCACCACGTATATGCATCCTTCTGCAGCAAGGACACAACACAACCAAGCTTCTGCACATCAGTGCAACTCATCTGACCCAAGATTCTCTTGGTACTCTCTAACCAAGCCTCAGAACCTTCAGCAGACATACCCCTGAACTCAGTCCCTCCTAGACTGCGCAAACGCTCCAAAGGTAGTCTAACTCCAGCATCTTCCTGATGCCCAGCTCCACGAGCTCCAGCTACCGCTGCTTGAAAAGCACCAGCTATAGCTTGAATTAATACCGTCATGTCAGGAACAACTTGCCCCCGACCAGCCTCAGGTCCAGCAGCCTCAGCACCAGCTGCAGCTCCAGCTTCCTCAGCCTCAGCACCACCACCACCAGGTGGAGGAGGTAAAACCGCACTCTCAACATTCTCCTCGTTTTCATTCTCATTCTGAGCCGTAGCTCGCACATTACTCCTCAACTCTCTACGAGGTGCCATACTCTAACTATGCAATCTCAATGCAAATAAACAAAGTCAGGCCCAGCAAGGTAAGCAATCCAAGTACTCAAGCTCATTTCCAATTAAAATCAACATCATTTCATTAGCTTTGATTTGGCAATGGGTACCTACAACATGCTTCATCACAACATACATCTCATTTGCAACATACATGCAATTCACTCCACATGCTTTCACCCAACAAGCATACAAAGCATACATACCTCAAACATTCACATACACATTCCCAATTACTCGAGAACTCAGCTCTGATACCACCAAATGTAACCCCCTTAACCCGGCCTAGACGGTTGACCCGAATTAAGAAAGTCACACGGGGAAAACCAAAGTCAACCCGAAAGTCAACCTTGATTAACGACCCTTTTTTTCTTTTTAAACTTGTCTAGATGCACATTAACCCTAGTTATGATCATTCAAACAACATACTCAAAGATCATAAACATCAGAGATCAAACAGGGACCCAATTGAACAATTTACAACTTTAGGGACCAAAAAGTAAATTCTGATAAATACAAGGACTTCACCCAAATTAAAGTTACCAACTTGAAATTAATCATGTTTCATGCATCTCTGTCAAATTCCAGCTCAAACGGACATCCCAAACTCATACAATTGCACACACAAGTTTCGGGACCAAAATGCAAACATTTTGAAACATATAACTGCCAATGTCAGCCCCCAACGGTCAGGTGTTCCGAAACAGGGAGAGCCTGTTTCGAAACGCGGGGCCGTTCCGCAACGCGTACCGAAACGAGGGCTAGCAGTGGCCTTTCCGTTTCGGAACGGTGTCTCCCGTTTCGGACGCCTGGGTTGCTATAAAGCACCCGTTCCGAAACGGTGGCTACTGTTCCGATACGGCCTGCACAGATTGCAGAAAATTACTTGCTTAAACACACAATTGACCAACCAAACATGCTCCAATTGCTATCAAACTTTACCAGCAACTCATACAACATACAAAAGACATATTTGCATAAACCAATTATCATTATATCATCATTTATGAAAAGCCCCAAATCTAAAGGCATGCTTCCTACACAAGCAAACCATTCATGCACTAAAACCTCCAAACCAACACATAATGGCCAATTACATGTACCAACATTAACAACAACATAAATCCAAAATAGGGAGTCCAAAACATCTCCCAAAACAACAACATAGGTCCCCCATTGCCAAAAACCAAAAGCTAAAGGTGTTTAAGAAAACCTTCCCATACTTGAGCTTATCTTTCACTTGATTGCTTGCCTTCCTTGCTGCCCTCAAAGCACCTTAATGTTCTGCATTATTGGTTTAAGAAAAGAGAGAGAGCGTAAGCAAAAGCTTAGTGAGGAATGCTCCTTAAAACCACACAATAATGCATTTATAAAACTCATTTATAAATCATACTTCAAAATACATTTAGACATGCTCACAAGCAATCTTAAACAAGCATTTCATGCTTCATATCAAAACATGTCATATTGGCCACAAGTGATAATTACCATCTTTTAACAAGATCAACATAAGACTCACACATGGACTTTTAAACACCATTGTGATCTTATCCCCATGGACTTTTAAACACCATGGCCCATGGACTTTTAAACACCATGGCAAGGACCACACAAGGACTTTTAAACACCTTTGTGTCCTTAACAAGTTTCACCTCAAGGACTTTTAAACACCTTGACCCCAAGGACTTTTAAACACCTTGGCCCATGGACTTTTAAACACCATGACATGAATCACCCCAAGGACTTTTAAACACCTTGGCCCCAAGGACTTTTAAACACCTTGGAAAGGACCACACAAGGACTTTTAAACACCTTTGTGTCCGTAACAAGAACCATCCAAGGACTTTTAAACACCTTGATGTTCTTAAGTAAACAAGGCTCACTCAAGGACTTTTAACCACCTTGGTGACCTTAACCTTTTCAAAACATCACTTGCCAATATACATCATTTATCATCAATAATCCACTGTTTTAAAGCATTTAAACAAGCCATAAACATCATGCATCCTTAAGCATTAAACCACATTTAAACAATGTTCAAAAGCAAGGAACTCTAACCTTGAGCTTCCTTAAACACATGGCTTATAATCTCAGCAAACGAACATGCTAGATATGCTTTAAAAACAGAATTTAAACATGCAACAAACACATTGCACCCAACCATCACATGGTTCCTCATCAAGAGAGTTTTTCCGAAAACTTACTCTTGAGCTTAGCAAAGTTGTTTAGACTTAGACTAAGCTCCCAAACCTCCAAAACATTGGTTTCAAAGCCGAAAACCAAAATCCACTCACCGATTCCGTTTCGCCTCTTGCCGAAACACAAAATCAAGCTTCCGGATCACCACCACTTGGATCCAAAGAAGACTCCCCTGTTTTAAACACATCAAAACAGTAGATTAATGCATCATCATGCATTAATAGCTTCAATGAAAGCACCTAAATTCGTTGCTCTCACCCACACTCCATTTTCGGCCACCAAACACAACCAAAAATGCATCCAAACAACTCCTCAACAAAGCCCAGCCATAAACCATCAAAACTAAGCATCCATAGACATCATTTAACATCTAAAAAGGACCTAACAACATCCTTATACCTCCAGCAACAACAGATCCACAAGATCACCCAAAAACAACCAAGAATCACAAGCTAAACTTAGGAAATTCAACCTACCCGGGATTGCATTAATTAAAACTCAATTTCCAATCAATTTAACATTCATTTATCATCAAATATACACCTCAAATCACTGCTTTAACAAATCCAACGAAAATTCATTAAAAATCATTAAATCTTGCATTTTAAGCCAAGATCCATTACACAACTTTAAAACCATTTATAAATCATCAAATAAGGATTGAAAACTTAGGAATTTCAGTAAAGAACTTGAAGTTCAGAGGAGAAGGACGTTCTTACCTCCAAACTTGAGTTTCTCCTCTTTTAGAACCAAAAAGCTTGAAGAATCAAATGGCAATTGGTGAGGTTTTGTTGATGAGATGATTAGCAACCAAAAGAGGATTGAAAAGAGAGATTTTAGTGTCAAAATCAGAAGAGAAATCTCTGGAGAAAGGTGTTTGGTTTGAGAGAAAATGAGAGAAAAGGAAAATGAGATTTTAGGAAAATTAGTTAGAAAATAACTTCCCTCCACTTTTCCTTTTGTTTAAAATCAGAATTAAAACATTAAATATCTTAGAAAAATCTGGAGAAACTCCCTTTGGGTAAATAGCTCCTTAAAGATTTAAAGTTTCAATCCTTTTTAAAACAGTCACACAGTTTTCAAAAATTACATTTTGGTCACTAGCCAAAATGTCACCCTTCCAAACCTCATTTTGTAAAATTGATTTCACAGTTCACTTATATATATTAAAAGAGGACTTTAGAACATTTTTCCATATTTTTAATGCAACCCGAACTAGGTTTTCCTAATTTCACCTTTTTAGATTCGAACAGCACTTTGACCGAACCGGTCAACGCCCAAAACTTCTAAGCCCAAAACCGGGGCGTTACAACTCTCCCCCCCCTTAAGAAATTTCGTCCTCGAAATTTACCTGAAGGAAAGAGATAAGGAAACTGCTTCAGCATGTCATCCTTCCGCTCCCACGTGGCTTCCTCAACACCACGGTGCTTCCACAACACCTTCACCAACTCAATGATCTTGCCACGAAGAACCTTGCTATCCGAATCCAGAACCTTCACCGGTTCCTCATCATAGATCAAATCCGGATTCAATTCCACTTCCTCCACAGGCATCACATGCGAAGGATCAGATCTATACTTCCGGAGCATAGAAACATGAAACACATCATGAATCTTCTCCAACTCTTGAGGTAACCTCAACCTGTACGCAACAGGACCCACACGCTCAACCACCTCGTATGGTCCAATGTACCTAGGGCTCAACTTACCCTTCCGGCCAAACCTCATCACCTTCTTCCAAGGCGAAACCTTCAAGAACACACGGTCACCCACCGCATACTCAATCTCCTTACGCTTCAAATCCGCGTAAGATTTCTGCCGATCAAAAGCTGCCTTCAAACGCTCACAAATGAGCTTCACCTTCTCGGTGGTTCCTTTCAACAAAGCCGGCATCGAAACCAACTTCTGACCCGTTTCAGCCCAACAAAGAGGAGTCCTACACTTCCTCCCATACAGAGCCTCATAAGGTGCCATTTGAATACTTGCCTGATAACTATTGTTATAAGCAAACTCAACCAAAGGCAAATGCTTCTCCCAAGAGCCCTGAAACTCAATCACACAGCACCTCAACATATCCTCCAAAATCTGGATAATACGCTCAGACTGACCATCCGACTGAGGATGATAGGATGTACTGAAATTCAACCTCGTACCCAAAGCTTGATGCAGACACTGCCAAAAACGCGATGTGAACCTCGGATCCCTATCCGACACAATCGACTTTGGCACACCATGCAGCCGCACAATCTCAGCAATGTACAGCTCCGCAAGCTTATCCAAAGAAAACGTAGTATGCACAGGCAAGAAATATGCACACTTCGTCAGGCGATCCACAATCACCCATACCGAATTCTTCTTCGACGGTGACAAAGGTAAACCAGATACAAAATCCATGGTAACCTTTTCCCACTTCCACTCAGGGATTCTCAACGGTTGCAACAACCCTGAAGGAAACTGATGCTCAGCCTTAACTCGCTGACACACCAAACACTTGCTCACAAACTCCGCAACATCCTTTTTCAAACCCACCCAATAGTACTCATCACGAAGATCACGGTACATCTTAGTACTACCAGGGTGCATAGAAAAGGGACTACTATGACCTTCAGTCAGAATAGCACGCCTCAACTCAACATCATTGGGCACTACTATCCGACTCCCAAAACACAACACTCCATCATCATTAAAGCAGAAATCCGAAGGTCTACCCTCCGCGATATCCTGAACATGCGGCACCAAGGAATCATCCAGCAACTGCTTTTCCTTGATCAACTGAACCAAAGATGGTTTCAATTGCAACTCAGCCACAAGACCACCATCACGCGAAATACTCAAACTGGCAAACATAGCCCGCAACTCAACAGCTACCTTCCTACTCAAGGCATCCGCTACAACATTAGCTTTTCCAGGATGGTACTCAATCGTCAGATCATAATCCTTGAGCAACTCCATCCAACGCTGCTGCCTGAGGTTCAACTCCTTCTGAGACATCAGATACCTCAAACTCTTGTGATCCGTGTACACAGTACACTTCTCACTATACAGATAATGTCTCCAGATCTTCAAGGCAAAAACCATTGCAGCCAACTCAATGTCATGCGTAGGATAATTGCGCTCATGCACCTTCAACTGTCGCGATGCATAAGCCACCACCTTACCCTCTTGCATCAACACACATCCCAAACCAACATAGGACGCATCACTATACACCACAAACTCTTTCCCTGATTCAGGTTGAACCAAGATAGGAGCTTGCCTCAAAGCCACCTTAAGCTTCTCAAAAGCCTGCTGCCGCGCCTCCGTCCACTCGTACCTAACATCTTTTTGCAACAACTTCGTCAAAGGTGCAGCAATCTTAGAAAACCCATCTACAAACCTTCGGTAGTATCCTGCCAAACCAAGGAAACTACGAACCTCGTGAACAGACTTAGGAACCTTCCAATTCATCACCGCCTCAATCTTTTGAGGATCAACACCAATCCCCTTGGCAGAGACTACATGCCCAAGAAACACCACCTCACTTAACCAGAACTCACACTTGCTCAGCTTAGCGTAAAGCTGATTCTCCAACAAGGCTTGCAACACAATCCTCAAATGCTCTTCATGCTCCTCCTCAGTACGCGAGTACACGAGGATATCATCAATGAACACCACAACAAACTTGTCCAGGTATTTATGAAACACACGATTCATCATGTCCATGAAAGCAGCAGGAGCATTTGTCAAACCAAACGGCATCACAAGGAACTCATAATGCCCATACCTTGTCCTGAAAGCTGTCTTAGGCACATCCACATCCTTCACCTTCAACTGGTAATACCCTGACCTCAAGTCAATCTTAGAGAACACAGCAGCTCCCCGAAATTGATCAAAGAGATCATCAATTCTCGGCAAAGGATACCGATTCTTGATAGTCAACTTGTTCAGCTGACGGTAATCAATGCACATTCTCATAGTGCCATCCTTCTTCTTCACGAACAAAACCGGTGCACCCCAAGGCGACACACTCGGCCAAATGAAACCACGCTCAAGCAACTCTTGCAACTGCGTCTTCAGCTCTTTCAGCTCCTTAGGTGCCATTCTAAAGGGAGTAATGGACACAGGATTTGTATTCTCATACAGCTCAATTCCAAACTCCACCTCACGATTAGGAGGTAAACCAGGCAACTCCTCAGGAAACACACCAGGAAACTCCTTCACAACCATGATATCTTGCACACGCAACTCCTTTGAGCTAGGATTCATCACAAAAGCTAGGTAAGCTTCACAGCCTTACCTCAGCATCCGGCTTGCCTCCAACGTGGACACCACATTGGCAAGAAACTTCACATTCTCACCAACCACTACAACTTTATAATCCTCCGCAAGCTTCAGCGAAACCCGCTTATTTTCACAATCCACCACAGCACGATGCTCAGCAAGCCAATCCATACCAAGGATTACATCAAAACCATAGAAAGGTAACTCCATAAGGTCAACATGGAAAACATGATTTTGAACAACCAAAGGACACCTTCTATACAGCTTTCGAGTCACAACAGTCTCACCAAAAGAACTAGTGACACGCATACCAACATCCAAAGACTCAACAGGCAACCCAAGCAATTCAGCATGCTCACGCAATATGTAAGAGTGCGTAGATCCAGAATCAATCAAGGAAAGTAATGACAAGGATTGCAGAGTAAAAGTACCTGCGATCACATCCGCGTCATTCCTCCCCTCACGCTGAGCAAACACTCGCGCCTGTCCGCCACCCTCTGGCTGTACAGCTACAACATGAGCTACACCTCGGCCACCTTCCTCTCTCCGCTGGAAATTACCACGGCCGCACCCACGACCTCTCTGCGGTGCTGCAACAACAGGAGCACGAACTTGGCCTCCAGCCAATATAGGACACTCACGCCTCAAATGATCCGTAGATCCACAGTTCCAGCAACCATTACCAGCTGCCGCAACAGGAGCTTGCACCTCCCTCACAGCACGAGGACAATCACGTTTCATGTGGCCATGCGAACCACATATCCAACAAGCACTCGGATCAGCTCTAGTGTTGCCTCCCCGAGCAGGTGCTCCACCACCTCGCTTAGCCGAGGACTGATACTTCTGATCACGTCCCCTCTTGTTCCGTCCACCACCGGAACTATATTCAGCTGCCCGCTTACCAGCACTTGCTCCAGCACCTCTAGCAGATAAACCCAAGTTCATCTCAATATCCTTGGCTCGGCCCACCAACACATCAAAATCATCATACTCGGTAGCCAGCACATACATCTTCACATCCGTCACTAAACCATAACGGAACCTTTCACACCTCGCTCGCTCATCCGGGACAAGCTCAGGTGCGTATTGACTGAGTCGAACAAACTGCACTTCATACTCAGCCACCGTCATGCTCCCTTGGGTAAGAGACATGAACTCCCTCTTTTTCTCATCTAGGTACCTCACACCCAGATACCTTCTCTTGAACACATTCTGAAAGAATGTCCAAGTCACATCAGCTTCTGCCATCCCAGCAATAGTGGTTGTCCACCACGTATATGCATCCTTCTGCAGCAAGGACACAACACAACCAAGCTTCTGCACATCAGTGCAACTCATCTGACCCAAGATTCTCTTGGTACTCTCTAACCAAGCCTCAGAACCTTCAGCAGACATACCCCTGAACTCAGTCCCTCCTAGACTGCGCAAACGCTCCAAAGGTAGTCTAACTCCAGCATCTTCCTGATGCCCAGCTCCACGAGCTCCAGCTACCGCTGCTTGAAAAGCACCAGCTATAGCTTGAATTAATACCGTCATGTCAGGAACAACTTGCCCCCGACCAGCCTCAGGTCCAACAGCCTCAGCACCAGCTGCAGCTCCAGCTTCCTCAGCCTCAGCACCACCACCACCAGGTGGAGGAGGTAAAACCGCACTCTCAACATTCTCCTCGTTTTCACTCTCATTCTGAGCCGTAGCTCCCACATTACTCCTCAACTCTCTACGAGGTGCCATACTCTAACTATGCAATCTCAATGCAAATAAACAAAGTCAGGCCCAGCAAGGTAAGCAATCCAAGTACTCAAGCTCATTTCCAATTAAAATCAACATCATTTCATTAGCTTTGATTTGGCAATGGGTACCTACAACATGCTTCATCACAACATACATCTCATTTGCAACATACATGCAATTCACTCCACATGCTTTCACCCAACAAGCATACAAAGCATACATACCTCAAACATTCACATACACATTCCCAATTACTCGAGAACTCAGCTCTGATACCACCAAATGTAACCCCCTTAACCCGGCCTAGACGGTTGACCCGAATTAAGAAAGTCACACGGGGAAAACCAGTCAACCCAAAAGTCAACCTTGATTAACGACCCTTTTTTTCTTTTTAAACTTGTCTAGATGCACATTAACCCTAGTTATGATCATTCAAACAACATACTCAAAGATCATAAACATCAGAGATTAAACAGGGACCCAATTGAACAATTTACAACTTTAGGGACCAAAAAGTAAATTCTGATAAATACAAGGACTTCACCCAAATTAAAGTTACCAACTTGAAATTAATCATGTTTCATGCATCTCTGTCAAATTCCAGCTCAAACGGACATCCCAAACTCATACAATTGCACACACAAGTTTCGGGACCAAAATGCAAACATTTTGAAACATATAACTGCCAATGTCAGCCCCCAACAGTCAGGTGTTCCGAAACAGGGAGAGCCTGTTTCGAAACGCGGGGCCGTTCCGCAACGCGTACCGAAACGAGGGCTAGCAGTGGCCTTTCCGTTTCGGAACGGTGTCTCCCGTTTCGGACGCTTGGGTTGCTATAAAGCACCCGTTCCGAAACGGTGGCTACTGTTCCGATACGGCCTGCACAGATTGCAGAAAATTACTTGCTTAAACACACAATTGACCAACCAAACATGCTCCAATTGCTATCAAACTTTACCAGCAACTCATACAACATACAAAAGACATATTTGCATCAACCAATTATCATTATATCATCATTTATGAAAAGACCCAAATCTAAAGGCATGCTTCCTACACAAGCAAACCATTCATGCACTAAAACCTCCAAACCAACACATAATGGCCAATTACATGTACCAACATTAACAACAACATAAATCCAAAATAGGGAGTCCAAAACATCTCCTAAAACAACAACATAGGTCCCTCATTGCCAAAAACCAAAAGCTAAAGGTGTTTAAGAAAACCTTCCCATACTTGAGCTTATCTTTCACTTGATTGCTTGCCTTCCTTGCTGCCCTCAAAGCACCTTAATGTTCTGCATTATTGGTTTAAGAAAAGAGAGAGAGCGTAAGCAAAAGCTTACTGAGGAATGCTCCTTAAAACCACACAATAATGCATTTATAAAACTCATTTATAAATCATACTTCAAAATACATTTAGACATGCTCACAAGCAATCTTAAACAAGCATTTCATGCTTCATATCATAACATGTCATATTGGCCACAAGTGATAATTACCATCTTTTAACAAGATCAACATAAGACTCACACATGGACTTTTAAACACCATTGTGATCTTATCCCCATGGACTTTTAAACACCATGGCCCATGGACTTTTAAACACCATGGCAAGGACCACACAAGGACTTTTAAACACCTTTGTGTCCTTAACAAGTTTCACCTCAAGGACTTTTAAACACCTTGACCCCAAGGACTTTTAAACACCTTGGCCCATGGACTTTTAAACACCATGACATGAATCACCCCAAGGACTTTTAAACACCTTGGCCCCAGGGACTTTTAAACACCTTGGAAAGGACCACACAAGGACTTTTAAACACCTTTGTGTCCGTAACAAGAACCATCCAAGGACTTTTAAACACCTTGATGTTCTTAAGTAAACAAGGCTCACTCAAGGACTTTTAACCACCTTGGTGACCTTAACCTTTTTGAAAACATCACTTGCCAATATACATCATTTATCATCAATAATCCACTGTTTTAAAGCATTTAAACAAGCCATAAACATCATGCATCTTTAAGCATTAAACCACATTTAAACAATGTTCAAAAGCAAGGAACTCTAACCTTGAGCTTCCTTAAACACATGGCTTATAATCTCAGCAAATGAACATGCTAGATATGCTTTAAAAACAGAATTTAAACATGCAACAAACACATTGCACCCAACCATCACATGGTTCCTCATCAAGAGAGTTTTTCCGAAAACTTACTCTTGAGCTTAGCAAAGTTGTTTAGACTTAGACTAAGCTCCCAAACCTCTAAAACATTGGTTTCAAAGCTGAAAACCAAAATCCACTCACCGATTCCGTTTCGCCTCTTGCCGAAACACAAAATCAAGCTTCCGGATCACCACCCCTTGGATCCAAAGAAGACTCCCCTGTTTTAAACACATCAAAACAATAGATTAATGCATCATCATGCATTAATAGCTTCAATGAAAGCACCTAAACTCGCTGCTCTCATCCACACTCCATTTTCGGCCACCAAACACAACCAAAAATGCATCCAAACAACTCCTCAACAAAGCCCAGCCATAAACCATCAAAACTAAGCATCCATAGACATCATTTAACATTTAAAAAGGACCTAACAACATCCTTATACCTCAAGCAACAACAGATCTTCAAGATCACCCAAAAACAACCAAGAATCACAAGCTAAACTTAGGAAATTCAACCTACCCGGGATTGCATTAATTAAAACTCAATTTCCAATCAATTTAACATTCATTTATCATCAAATATACACCTCAAATCACTGCTTTAACAGATCCAGCGAAAATTCATTAAAAATCATTAAATCTTGCATTTTAAGCCAAGATCCATTACACAACTTTAAAACCATTTATAAATCATCAAATAAGGATTGAAAACTTAGGAATTTCAGTAAAGAACTTGAAGTTCAGAGGAGAAGGACGTTCTTACCTCCAAACTTGAGTTTCTCCTCTTTTAGAACCAAAAAGCTTGAAGAATCAAATGGCAATTGGTGAGGTTTTGTTGATGAGATGATTAGCAACCAAAAGAGGATTGAAAAGAGAGATTTTAGTGTCAAAATCATAAGAGAAATCTCTGGAGAAAGGTGTTTGGTTTGAGAGAAAATGAGAGAAAAGAAAAATGAGATTTTAGGAAAATTAGTTAGAAAATAACTTCCCTCCACTTTTCCTTTTGTTTAAAATCAGAATTAAAACATTAAATATCTTAGAAAAATCTGGAGAAACTCCCTTTGGGTAAAGAGCTCCTTAAAGATTCAAAGTTTCAATCCTTTTTAAAACAGTCACACAGTTTTCAAAAATTAAATTTTGGTCACTAGCCAAAATGTCACCCTTCCAAACCTCATTTTGTAAAATTGATTTCACAGTTCACTTATATATATTAAAAGAGGACTTTAGAACATTTTTCCATATTTTTAATGCAACCCGAACTAGGTTTTCCTAATTTCACCTTTTTAGATTCGAACAGCACTTTGACCGAACCGGTCAACGCCCAAAACTTCTAAGCCCAAAACCGGGGCATTACAAATCTTTAAGGAGCTATTTACCCAAATGAGTTTCTCCAGATTTTTCTTAATATTAATCAATTTAATTAATGGTTTTAATTAAAGGAAAAAGGAGGGAAGAAGATATTTTGTCATTTTTAACTAACTTTCTCAAATTTTCCATTTTCTTTTCTCTCAACTTTTCTCTCAAACCAAACACTTTTCTCCAGCAAATTTCCCTCTGATTTTGTCAACAAAAGATGAGATTTCAATCCTCATTTGATCTCTAATCATTTCTATAACAAAACCTTAGCATTTGCTTATTGGATTTTCAAGAATCTTGGTTCCAAAAAGGGAGAAACTCAAGTTTAGAGGTATGAACGTCCTTCTCCTCTAAATTCTCAGTTCTTTACTGAAATTCCCAAGTTCTCAATCCTTGAATTATGTTTTATTAAAGGTTTTGTAATTGAGTTCTTGATCTTGGCTTTAAAACTCAAGATTTGCTTTAAAATCCCTGGTAGTACTAAGATGTACCGTGATCTTCGTGATGAGTACTATTGGGTGGGTCTAAAGAAGGATGTTGCTGAGTTTGTAAGCAAGTGCATGGTGTGTCAGCGAGTTAAGGCTGAGCATCAGTTTCCGTTAGGTTTGTTGCAACCGTTGAGAATTCCTGAGTGGAAGTGGGAAAGGATTACCATGGATTTTGTTTCTGGTTTACCTTTGTCGCCATCGAAGAAGAATTCGGTGTGGGTGATTGTGGATCGCTTGACGAAGTGTGCGCATTTCTTGCCTGTGCATACTACGTATTCTTTGGATAAGCTTGCGGAGCTGTACATTGTTGAGATTGTGCGGCTGCATGGTGTGCCTAAGTCGATTGTGTCGGATAGGGATCCGAGGTTTACATCGCGTTTCTGGCAGTGTTTACATCGAGCTTTGGGTACAGGTAGAATTTCAGTACGTCTTATCATCCTCAGTCGGATGGTCAGTCCGAGCGTGTTATCCAGGTCTTGGAGGATATGTTGAGGTGCTGCGTGATTGAGTTTCAGGGCTCATGGGAGAAACATTTGCCTTTGGTGGAGTTTGCCTATAACAATAGTTATCAGGCGAGCATTCAAATGGCACCTTATGAGGCTTTGTACGGGAGGAAGTGTAGGACTCCTCTGTGTTGGGCTGAAACGGGTCAGAAGTTGGTTTCGATGCCAGCTTTGTTGAAGGGAACCACCGAGAAGGTGAAGCTCATTTGTGAGCGTTTGAAGGCAGCTTCTGATCAGCAAAAGTCTTACGCGGATTTGAAGCGTAAGGAGATTGAGTATGCGGTGGGTGACCGTGTGTTTTTGAAGGTTTCGCCTTGGAAAAAGGTGATGAGGTTTGGCCGAAAGGGTAAGTTGAGCCCTAGGTACATTGGACCATACGAGGTGGTTGAGCGTGTGGGTCCTGTTGCGTATAAGTTGAGGTTACCGCAAGAGTTGGAGAAGATCCATGATGTGTTTCATGTTTCTATGCTTCGGAAGTATAGATCGGATCCTTCACATGTGATGCCTGTGGAAGAAGTGGAATTGAACCCGGATTTGACCTATGATGAGGAACCGGTGAGGATTCTGGATTCGGATAGTAAAGTTCTTCGTGGCAAGACCATCGAGTTGGTAAAGGTGTTGTGGAAACATCGTGGGGTTGAAGAAGCCACGTGGGAGCGGAAGGATGACATGTTGAAGCAGTTTCCGTACCTCTTTCCTTCAGGTAAATTTCGAGGACGAAATTTCTTAAGGGGGGGAGAGTTGTAACACCCCAATTTTGGGCTTAGAAGTTTTGGGTTTGGACCGGACCGGTCGGGTTGCGGTTCGAATATAAAAGGGTGAATTTAGGAAAGCCTAGTTCGGGTTGCATTAAAAATATGGAAAAATGTCTTAAAATCCTCTTTTATTATATATAAGAGAAAGGTGAAATCAATTTTACAAAATGAGGTTTGGAAGAGTGACATTTTGGGTTAGTGACCAAAATGTAATTTTTGAAAACTGGGTGACTGTTTTAAAAAGGATTGAAACTTTGAATCTTTAAGGAGCTATTTACCCAAAGGAGTTTCTCCAGATTTTTCTTAATATTAATCAATTTAATTAATGGTTTTAATTAAAGGAAAAAGGAGGGAAGAAGATATTTTGTCATTTTTAACTAACTTTCTCAAATTTTCCATTTTCTTTTCTATCAACTTTTCTCTCAACCCAAACACTTATCTCCAGCAAATTTCCCTCTGATTTTGTCAACAAAAGATGAGATTTCAATCCTCATTTGATCTCTAATCATTTCTACAACAAAACCTTAGCATTTGCTTATTGGATTTTCAAGAATCTTTGTTCCAAAAAGGAAGAAACTCAAGTTTAGAGGTATGAACGTCCTTCTCCTCTAAATTCTCAGTTCTTTACTGAAATTCCCAAGTTCTCAATCCTTGAATTATGTTTTATTAAAGGTTTTGTAATTGAGTTCTTGATCTTGGCTTTAAAATGCAAGATTTGCTTTAATTTTGATGAAATTCGTATGATCTGATTGGGCATTGTTTTGAGATGTGTTTTTGATGTAAAATGGATGTATAATTGATGAGAAATTGAGGTTTAATCAATGCAATCCCGAATAGGTTGATTTTCCTAAGTTTTGTTTAAGTTTTTGGTGGTTTTTGGAGTGATCTTGATGTTCTGCTATAGCTGGAGGTATAAGGACGTGATGAGATCCATTTTGGATGTTAATTGAGGTTTATAGATGTTTGGAATTGATGGATCTTGGCTGGGTAGTGTTGAGGAGATGTTTGGATGTGATTTCGGTTGTGTTTGGTAGCCGAAATGTGAGTGTTGATGTGAGCAGCGAGTTTAGATGTCTTGGTTGAGGATATTAATGCATGATGGTGCATTAATCTACTGTTTTGATGTGTTTAAAACAGGGGAGACATCTTCGGATCCTCGTGGTGTTGATCCGGAAGCTTGATTGGTGTTTCGGCAAGTGGCGAAACAGAATTGGTGAGTGGATTTTGGTTTTCAGCTTTGAAACCATTGTTTTGAAGGTTTGGGAGCTTAGATTAAGTCTAAACAACTTTGCTAAGCTCAAGAGTAAGTTTTCAGAAAAACTCTCTTGTTGATGAACCATGTGTTGGTTGTGTGCAAGGTGTTTTTTTGCATGTTTTATATTCTGTTTTGAAAGCATATATAGCATGTTTATTTGCTGGTTTTATAAGCCATGTGTTGAAGGATTCTCAAGGTAAGAGATCCTTGTTTTGAACATTTGATAAAATGTGGTTTTGATGCATAAGGATGCATGATGATTAATGGCTTTGTTAAATGCTTTAAAACAGTGGATTATTGATGTTAAATGATGCATATTGGCAAGTGATGTTTCGTGAAAGGTTAAGAACACTATGGTGGTTAAAAGTCCATAGGTGGTTCTTGTGTTAAGAACAATATGGTGGTTAAAAGTCCATGATTGGTTCTTCTGTTAAGGTCACAAAGGTGGTTAAAAGTCCTTGTGTGAGCGTTGTGTATTTTAAGAACACCATGGTGGTTAAAAGTCCATGGGTGATTCTTGTGTTAAGGTCACAAAGGTGGTTAAAAGTCCTTGTGTGAGCCTTGTGTATTTTAAGAACACCATGGTGGTTAAAAGTCCATGGGGTGATTCTTGTGTTAAGGTCACAAAGGTGGTTAAAAGTCCTTCTGTGAGCCTTGTGTGTTTTAAGAACACCATGGTGGTTAAAAGTCCATGGGTGATTCTTGTGCTAAGGACACAATGGTGGTTAAAAGTCCATGTGTGGTCCTTGTGAATTGTAAGATCACAATGGTGTTTAAAAGTCCATGTGTGAGTCTTATGTTGATTGTACTATGAAATGGAAAGATTATGATTATCACTTGTGGCCAATATGACATGTTAATGATTTGAAGCATGTATGCTTGTTTTAAATGCTTTTGTGCATGGTTAAAGATTGTTTCGAATTGAGATTTATAAAAGTGTTTATAAATACATTATTGTGTTGTTTTAAATGAGCATTCCTCACTAAGCTATGTGCTTACGCTCTCTCTTTTCTTAAACCAATAATGCAGAGCATTGAAGTGCATATAAGGGCAGCAAGAGGTCAAGAATCCAAGTGAAGAACTAAGCTCATGTATGGTGAATATTTTCATAACTTGTTTAGCTTTTGGCATTTGGCAATGGGGAACCTATGTTGTTGTTTTGAGAGATATTTTGGACTCCCTAAGATGGTTTTATGTTGTTGTTGATGATGGAACTTGTAAATGGCCTTTATGAGGATTGTTTGGTGATTTGGTGTTTGAATGGTTTTCAATATAGGATGCATGCCTATAGAATTGGGGCTTTTCTTGTTTGATGCCATGTTTATGAATTGTTGATGCCATTACGTTCCTTATGCATGTAATGTATTGCTGGTATAATTTGGTTGCCTTTGGAGCGTGTTTGATGGGTCAATTGTGTGAAAATCTAGTTAAATTTCTGCAATCTGGGCAGCCTGTTTCGGAACAGGTGCTGCCGTTTCGGAACAGAGGGCCTAAAATGGCCTAGGCGTTTCGAAACGGGCAAAGCCGTTCCGAAACAGTTTGGCCACTGCCAGGCCCTGTTGCGCAACGCGTTTCGGAACGGTCCCGCATTTCGGAACGGATCATCCCTGTTCCGAAACACCCGACCGTTGGGCACTGAAATTGTTGGTTATATGTTTTGAAACCTTTGCGTTTTGGTCCTGAATCTTGTTTATGCAACTGAATGAGTTTGAGATGTCCGTTTGAGTTGAAATTCGGCAAGGAAGCATGAAATATGACTAATTTCATATTGGTAACTTAAAAATGGGTTAAGTCCCTCTAATTTCCAGAATTTACATTTTGGTCCCTAAACTTGTATGTTGTGCAATTAAGTCCCTGAATGTTTTCCGAATGCCCTGATCTTTGAGTATGCTGCTGTCATGAACATATCTAGGGTTAATATGCATTTAGATAAGATTAAAAAGAAAAAAAAGGGTCGTTAATCAAGGTTGACTTTCGGGTTGACTTTGGTTTTCCCCGTGTAAACTTCTTAATTCGGGTCAACCGTCTAGGCCGGGTTAAGGGGGTTACATTTGGTGGTATCAGAGCTGAGTTCTCGAGTAATTGGGAATGATTATGTGGGTGATTAATGTATGTATGCTTTGTATGCTTGTTGAATGAAAGCATGTTGTGTGAATTGTAAGTATGTTACAATTGTGGTGTATGCTATGGTGAAGCATGTTAGGGGGACCCATTGCCAAATCAAAGCTAATGAAATGATGTTGTTTTTAATTGGAAATGAGCTTGAGTACTTGGATTGCTTACCTTGCTGGGCCTGACTTTGTTTATTTCATTGTGATTGCATTGTTTAGTGAATGGCACCTCGTAGAGAATTGAGGGTTAATACGCGAGCTATGGCTCAAAATGAGAATGAGGAGAATGCTGAAAATATGGTGGATTTACCTCCACCTGGTGGTGGTGGTGCTGGGGGTGAAGGAGCTGCTGCTGGTGCTGATGCTGGGGTCGCTGGACCTGAAGCTGGTCAGGGACAAGCTATTCCTGACATGACAATGCTGGTTCAAGCCATTGCTGGAGCTTTTCGAGCAGCGGTAGCTGGAGCTCAAGGAGCTGGGCATTAGGGAGATGCTGGAGTTAGACTACTTCTGGAGCGTTTGCGCAGTCTGGGAGGGACTGAGTTCAGGGGTTTGTCTGCTGAAGGTTCTGAGTCTTGGTTGGAAAGTACCAAGAGAGTCTTGGGGCAAATGAATTGCACTGATGTGCAGAAGCTGGGCTGTGTGGTATCATTGTTGCAAGACGATGCTTACACTTGGTGGACAACCTCTATCTCTGGAATGGAGGAAGCTGATGTAACTTGGACGTTCTTTCAGAATGCGTTCAAGAGGAGATATCTGGGTGTGAGGTACCTAGATGAGAAGAAGAGAGAATTCATGTCTCTTACCCAATGGAGCATGTCTGTAGCTGAGTACGAGGTTCAGTTTGTCCGACTCAGTCAATACGCACCTGAGCTTGTTCCTGATGAGCGGGAGAGGTGTGAAAGGTTCCGTTATGGTTTGGTGACGGAAGTAAAGACGTATATGCTAGCTGCTGAGTATAATGATTTTGATGTGCTGGTTGGGAGAGCAAAGGACATTGAGATGAATTTGGGTTTATCATCTAAAGGTGCTGGTAAGAGAGTTGCTGAGTATAGTTCCGGTGGTGGACGGAACAAGAGGGGACGTGATCAGAGGTATCAGCCTTCTGCTAAGCGAGGTGGTGGTGCGCCTGCTTAGGGAGGCAAGGCAAGAGCTGAACCGAGCGCATGTTGGACATGTGGATCGCATGGCCATATGAAACGTGATTGTCCTCGAGCTGTGAGGGAGGTGCAAGCTCCTGTTGTGGCAGCTGGTAATTCGTGCTGGAACTGTGGATCTACGGATCACTTGAGGAGAGAGTGTCCTATGTTGGCTGGTGGCCAAGGGCGTGCTCCTGTAGTTGCTGCACCACAGAGAGGTCGTGGGCGCGGCCGTGGTAACTTCCAGCGGAGAGAAGAGGGTGGACGGAATGTGGCTCATGTTGTAGCTGTTCAGCCTGAAGGTGGTGGCCAGGCTAGAGTGTTTGCTCAGAGGGAGGGGATGAATGACGCGGATGTGATTGCAGGTACTTTTACTTTGTAGTCCTTGTCATTACTTTCCTTGATTGATTCTGGATCTACACACTCATACATTTTGCGTGAGCATGCTGAATTGCTTGGTTTGCCTGTTGAGTCTTTGGATGTTGGTATGCGTGTCACTAGTTCTTTTGGTGAGACTGTTGTGACTCGAAAGCTTTATAGAAGATGTCCTTTGGTTGTGCAAGATCATGTTTTTCATGTTGATCTTATGGAATTGCCTTTCTATGGTTTTGATGTAATCCTTGGTATGGATTGGCTTACTGAGCATCGTGCTGTAGTGGATTGTGAGAATAAGCGAGTATCGTTGAAGCTTGCGGATGATTATGAGGTGGTTGTGGTTGGTGAGAATGTGAAGTTTCTTGCCAATGTGGTGTCTACGTTGGAGGTGAGCCGGATGCTGAGGCAAGGTTGTGAAGCTTACCTAGCCTTTGTGATGAATCCTAGTTCTAAGGAGTTGCGTGTGCAGGATATCAGGACTGTGCGAGAGTTTCCTGGTGTGTTTCCGGAGGAGTTGCCTGGATTGCCTCCTAATCGTGAGGTGGAGTTTGGGATTGAGCTGTATGAAAACACAACTCCTGTGTCCATTACTCCTTATCGAATGGCACCTAAAGAGTTGAAAGAGCTAAAGACGCAGTTGCAAGAGTTGCTTGACCGTGGTTTCATTCGGCCGAGTGTGTCACCTTGGGGTGCGCCGATCTTGTTTGTGAAGAAGAAGGATGGCACTATGAGAATGTGCATTGATTACCGTCAGCTTAACAAGTTGACTATCAAGAATCGGTATCCATTGCCAAGAATTGATGATCTTTTTGATCAATTTCGGGGAGCAGCTGTGTTCTCTAAGATTGATTTAAGGTCAGGGTATTATCAGTTGAAGGTGAAGGATGTGGATGTGCCAAAGACAGCTTTCAGGACGAGGTATGGGCATTATGAGTTCCTTGTGATGCCGTTTGGTTTGACAAATGCTCATGCAGCTTTCATGGACATGATGAATCGTGTATTTCATGAATACCTGGATAAGTTTGTTGTGGTGTTCATTGATGATATCCTCGTGTACTCGCGTACTGAGGAGGAGCATGAAGGGCATCTGAGAGTTGTGCTGCGAGCTTTGTTGGAAAATCAGCTTTATGCTAAGCTGAGCAAGTGTGAGTTCTGGCTTAGAGAAGTGGTGTTTCTGGGTCATGTGGTTTCTGCTGAGGGGATTCGTGTTGATCCTCAGAAGATTGAGGCGGTGATGAATTGGAAGGTTCCTAAGTCTGTTCATGAAGTTCGTAGTTTCCTTGGTTTGGCGGGATACTACCGAAGGTTTGTGGATGGGTTTTCGAAGATTGCTGCACCTTTGACAAAGTTGTTGCAGAAGGATGTTAAGTATGAGTGGACGGAAGCGAGACAGCAGGCTTTTGAGAAGCTTAAGGCAGCCTTGACACAAGCTCCTATCTTGGTTCAACCTGAATCAGGGAAAGAGTTTGTGGTGTATAGTGATGTGTCCTATGTTGGTTTGGGATGTGTGTTGATGCAGGAGGGTAAGGTGGTGGCTTATGCATCACGGCAGTTGAAGGTGCATGAGCGCAATTATCCTACGCATGACATCGAGTTGGCTGCGGTGGTTTTTGCTTTGAAGATCTGGAGACATTATCTGTATGGTGAGAAGTGTACTGTGTACACGGATCACAAGAGTTTGAAGTATCTGATGTCTCAGAAGGAGTTGAATCTTAGACAGCGACGCTGGGTGGAGTTGCTCAAGGATTATGATTTGATGATTGAGTATCACCCTGGGAAAGCTAATGTTGTAGCGGATGCCTTGAGTAGGAAGGTAGCTGTTGAGTTGAGGGCTATGTTTGCTAGTTTGAGTATTTCGCGTGATGGTGGTCTTGTGGCTGAATTGCAAGTGAAACCATCTTTGGTTCAGTTGATCAAGGAAAAGCAGTTGTTGGATGATTCCTTGGTACCGCATGTTCAGGATATCGCGGAGGGTAGGCCTTCGGATTTCTGTTTTAGTGATGATGGAGTGTTGTGTTTTGGGAGTCGGATAGTAGTGCCTAATGATGTTGATTTGAGGCGTGCTATTCTGACTGAAGGTCATAGTAGTCCTTTTGCTATGCACCCTGGTAGTACTAAGATGTACCGTGATCTTCGTGATGAGTACTATTGGGTGGGTCTAAAGAAGGATGTTGCTGAGTTTGTAAGCAAGTGCATGGTGTGTCAGCGAGTTAAGGCTGAGCATCAGTTTCCGTTAGGTTTGTTGCAACCGTTGAGAATTCCTGAGTGGAAGTGGGAAAGGATTACCATGGATTTTGTATCTGATTTACCTTTGTCTCCATCGAAGAAGAATTCGGTGTGGGTGATTGTGGATCGCTTGACAAAGTGTGCGCATTTCTTGCCTGTGCATACTACGTATTCTTTGGATAAGCTTGCGGAGCTGTACATTGCTGAGATTGTGCGGCTGCATGGTGTGCCTAAGTCGATTGTGTCGGATAGGGATCCGAGGTTTACATCGCGTTTCTGGCAGTGTTTACATCGAGCTTTGGGTACAGGTTGAATTTCAGTACGTCTTATCATCCTCAGTCGGATGGTCAGTCCGAGCGTGTTATCCAGGTTTTGGAGGATATGTTGAGGTGCTGCGTGATTGAGTTTCAGGTCTCATGGGAGAAACATTTTCCTTTGGTGGAGTTTGCCTATAACAATAGTTATCAGGCGAGCATTCAAATGGCACCTTATGAGGCTTTGTACGGGAGGAAGTGTAAGACTCCTCTGTGTTGGGCTGAAACGGGTCAGAAGTTGGTTTCGATGCCAGCTTTGTTGAAGGGAACCACCAAGAAGGTGAAGCTCATTTGTGAGCGTTTGAAGGCAGCTTCTGATCGGCAAAAGTCTTACTCGGATTTGAAGCGTAAGGAGATTGAGTATGCGGTGGGTGACCGTGTGTTTTTGAAGGTTTCGCCTTGGAAAAAGGTGATGAGGTTTGGCCGAAAGGGTAAGTTGAGCCCTAGGTACATTGGACCATACGAGGTGGTTGAGCGTGTGGGTCCTGTTGCGTATAAGTTGAGGTTACCGCAAGAGTTGGAGAAGATCCATGATGTGTTTCATGTTTCTATGCTTCGGAAGTATAGATCGGATCCTTCACATGTGATGCCTGTGGAAGAAGTGGAATTGAATCCGGATTTGACCTATGATGAGGAACCGGTGAGGATTCTGGATTCGGATAGTAAGGTTCTTCGTGGCAAGACCATCGAGTTGGTAAAGGTGTTGTGGAAACATCTTGGGGTTGAAGAAGCCACGTGGGAGCGGAAGGATGACATGTTGAAGCAGTTTCCGTACCTCTTTCCTTCAGGTAAATTTCGAGGACGAAATTTCTTAAGGGGGGAGAGTTGTAACACCCCAATTTTGGGCTTAGAAGTTTTGGGTTTGGACCGGACCGGTCGGGTTGCGGTTCGAATATAAAAGGGTGAATTTAGGAAAGCCTAGTTCTGGTTGCATTAAAAATATGGAAAAATGTCTTAAAATCCTCTTTTATTATATATAAGAGAAAGGTGAAATCAATTTTACAAAATGAGGTTTGGAAGAGTGACATTTTGGGTTAGTGACCAAAATGTAATTTTTGAAAACTGGGTGACTGTTTTAAAAAGGATTGAAACTTTGAATCTTTAAGGAGCTATTTACCCAAAGGAGTTTCTCCAGATTTTTCTTAATATTAATCAATTTAATTAATGGTTTTAATTAAAGGAAAAAGGAGGGAAGAAGATATTTTGTCATTTTTAACTAACTTTCTCAAATTTTCCATTTTCTTTTCTATCAACTTTTCTCTCAACCCAAACACTTTTCTCCAGCAAATTTCCCTCTGATTTTGTCAACAAAAGATGAGATTTCAATCCTCATTTGATCTCTAATCATTTCTACAACAAAACCTTAGCATTTGCTTATTGGATTTTCAAGAATCTTTGTTCCAAAAAGGGAGAAACTCAAGTTTAGAGGTATGAACGTCCTTCTCCTCTAAATTCTCAGTTCTTTACTGAAATTCCCAAGTTCTCAATCCTTGAATTATGTTTTATTAAAGGTTTTGTAATTGAGTTCTTGATCTTGGCTTTAAAATGCATGATTTGCTTTAATTTTGATGAAATTCGTATGATCTGATTGGGCATTGTTTTGAGATGTGTTTTTGATGTAAAATGGATGTATAATTGATGAGAAATTGAGGTTTAATCAATGCAATCCCGAATAGGTTGATTTTCCTAAGTTTTGTTTAAATTTTTGGTGGTTTTTGGAGTGATCTTGATGTTCTGCTATAGCTGGAGGTATAAGGACGTGATGAGATCCATTTTGGATGTTAATTGAGGTTTATAGATGTTTGGAATTGATGGATCTTGGCTGGGTAGTGTTGAGGAGATGTTTGGATGTGATTTCGGTTGTGTTTGGTAGCCGAAATGTGAGTGTTGATGTGAGCAGCGAGTTTAGATGTCTTGGTTGAGGATATTAATGCATGATGGTGCATTAATCTACTGTTTTGATGTGTTTAAAATAGGGGAGACATCTTCAGATCCTCGTGGTGTTGATCCGGAAGCTTGATTGGTGTTTCGGCAAGTGGCGAAACGGAATTGGTGAGTGGATTTTGGTTTTCAGCTTTGAAACCATTGTTTTGAAGGTTTGGGAGCTTAGTTTAAGTCTAAACAACTTTGCTAAGCTCAAGAGTAAGTTTTCGGAAAAACTCTCTTGTTGATGAACCATGTGTTGGTTGTGTGCAAGGTGATTGTTTGCATGTTTTATATTCTGTTTTGAAAGAATATATAGCATGTTTATTTGCTGGTTTTATAAGCCATGTGTTGAAGGATTCTCAAGGTAGGAGATCCTTGTTTTGAACATTTGATAAAATGTGGTTTTGATGCAGAAGGATGCATGATGATTAATGGCTTTGTTAAATGCTTTAAAACAGTGGATTATTGATGTTAAATGATGCATATTGGCAAGTGATGTTTCGTGAAAGGTTAAGAACACTATGGTGGTTAAAAGTTCATAGGTGGTTCTTGTGTTAAGAACAACATGGTGGTTAAAAGTCCATGATTGGTTCTTGTGTTAAGGTCACAAAGGTGGTTAAAAGTCCTTGTGTGAGCCTTGTGTATTTTAAGAACACCATGGTGGTTAAAAGTCCATGGGTGATTCTTGTGTTAAGGTCACAAAGGTGGTTAAAAGTCCTTGTGTGAGCCTTGTGTATTTTAAGAACACCATGGTGGTTAAAAGTCCATGGGTGATTCTTGTGTTAAGGTCACAAAGGTGGTTAAAAGTCCTTGTGTGAGCCTTGTGTATTTTAAGAACACCATGGTGGTTAAAAGTCCATGGGTGATTCTTGTGCTAAGGACACAATGGTGGTTAAAAGTCCATGTGTGGTCCTTGTGAATTGTAAGATCACAATGGTGTTTAAAAGTCCATGTGTGAGTCTTATGTTGATTGTACTATGAAATGGAAAGATTATGATTATCACTTGTGGCCAATATGACATGTTAATGATTTGAAGCATGTATGCTTGTTTTAAATGCTTTTGTGCATGGTTAAAGATTGTTTCGAATTGAGATTTATAAAAGTGTTTATAAATGCATTATTTTGTTGTTTTAAATGAGCATTCCTCACTAAGCTATGTGCTTACGCTCTCTCTTTTCTTAAACCAATAATGCAGAGCATTGAAGTGCATATAAGGGCAGCAAGAGGTCAAGAATCCAAGTGAAGAACTAAGCTCATGTATGGTGAATATTTTCATAACTTGTTTAGCTTTTGGCATTTGGCAATGGGGAACCTATGTTGTTGTTTTGGGAGATATTTTGGACTCCCTAAGATGGTTTTATGTTGTTGTTGATGATGGAACTTGTAAATGGCCTTTATGAGGATTGTTTGGTGATTTGGTGTTTGAATGGTTTTCAATATAGGATGCATGCCTATAGAATTGGGGCTTTTCTTGTTTGATTCCATGTTTATGAATTGTTGATGCCATTATGTTCCTTATGCATGTAATGTGTTGCTGGTATAATTTGGTTGCCTTTGGAGCGTGTTTGATGGGTCAATTGTGTGAAAATATAGCTAAATTTCTGCAATCTGGGTAGCCTGTTTCGGAACAGGTGCTGCCGTTTCGGAACAGAGGGCCTGAAATGGCCTAGGCGTTTCGAAACGGGCAGAGCCGTTCCGAAACAGTTTGGCCACTGCCAGGCCCTGTTGCGCAACGCGTTTCGGAACGGTCCCGTGTTTCGGAACGGATCATCCCTGTTCCGAAACACCCGACCGTTGGGCACTGAAATTGTTGGTTATATGTTTTGAAACCTTTGCGTTTTGGTCCTGAATCTTGTTTATGCAACTGAATGAGTTTGAGATGTCCGTTTGAGTTGAAATTTGGCAGGGAAGCATGAAATATGACTAATTTCATATTGGTAACTTAAAAGTGGGTTAAGTCCCTCTAATTTCTAGAATTTACATTTTGGTCCCTAAACTTGTATGTTGTGCAATTAAGTCCCTGAATGTTTTCCGAATGCGCTGATCTTTGAGTATGCTGTTGTCATGAACATATCTAGGGTTAATATGCATTTAGATAAGATTAAAAAGAAAAAAAAGGGTCGTTAATCAAGGTTGACTTTCTGGTTGACTTTGGTTTTCCCCGTGTAAACTTCTTAATTCGGGTCAACCGTCTAGGCCGGGTTAAGGGGGTTACATCTAGTTCCCTTGAGAGCTCTTCTTGGTCTGAATCATCATCTTTGCAGAGTGCTTCAAACTCTTCCATTTGCATCTCATTGCTACAGCAAAACTCATCAATCATATTCTGTGTTGTAGCATCTACATATTGGCATACTCCTGGGTTGTCTGCATACTTGAGGGTGTCATGAATATTGATCGTGACCGTCTGATCAGCCACTCGCATCATGAATTCACCCTTCTAACAATCGATCAAAGCTCGCCCAGTGGCTAAAAATGGCCTTCCCAAGATAATGGGTATGTTGCTATCAGCTTCATAGTCGAGGATTTAGAAGTCGACTAGAAAGATAAATATGTCCACTTTTACCACAACATCTTCAATTCTCCCTTCTGGGCGAACATGAGAATGATCTGCTAGCTGTAGCACAACTTTGCTGGGCTGTGCCTCTCGAATTCCTGGTTTCAGAAAAACCGACTTAGGCATCAAGTTAACACTTGATCCCAAATCACAAAATGCTCTTCCAACAAACTTGTCGCCAATAGAACATGGGATAGAAAAACTATCTGGGTCCTTCCTCTTAGGTGGCAGATTGCTCCACATAGAATAACATTCTTCTGCTATAGCGACAGTCTCTTGCTTCTCGACCTTCCTCTTTTTCGTGACTATATCCTTGAGGAACTTGGCATATGTTGGCATCTGATCAATGGCGCCTCCAGAAATGGGACATTGATATGTAATTTGTCCAAGATATCCACAAATTTCTGGAACTGAAGGTCTTCTTTCTGCTTCTTGAATCGTTGAGGAAAAGGAGGAGGGGGTCTAACTTCATTTGTCTGAATTGGTGGAGGTACATCTTTTGCTGTAGCAAAAGCAGGCTCATCTTCTGGCTTTTCTTTTGCTACGACATCCTCACCCTTCTCTTCAACTGGAGGATCTTGTAAGTTATCTTCTTCCTGAGGCAAGTTGGGCTGAGAGTCCTCCTTCTCGTTTCCCCCAAACTTGTCTTCTTTGCTAATTTCCTTGCCACTCCTTAATGTGAGTGCACTGCATTGTTCCTTGCTATGGTTCTTAGTGGCTTCAGTGCCACTAGGCAGACTTCCTTGTGGTTGCACATGTAAGTTTTGAGCTATTTGACCAACTTGTATTTCTAAGGCTTGGAGAGAGGAACTATGGCTTTGCAATAAGGCTCCTTGATTTTTGATGTTTGTTGTATGATCCTGTAGCAAAACTTTTGTGGTTCCCATGAAATCTGTTCGATGAAGATGCTACTCCCTTGTGACCTTGCCAAGGCATCATCTGGTTAGAAGATGGTGCTTCGATCAGATTTTGTTGTGGCGCTGGCTATGCAGAATTACTGTGCCCTTGATTACCCCAACTGAAATTTGGATGCTAACGCCATCCTGGGTTGTAGGTATTGGAGTATGGATTGTTGTTGCGGTTATAATTCCCTACATAGTTGGCTGACTCTTGATTGTCAGGGCATTCACTTAAATGGTGATTGCCATCGCATCTGAGACACGAGGTTGTGGATTTCACTTCCTTGACTTCGTTGGGACGTTGGAGGTTCTTTAGCATATTTGTGATAGTAGCTAACTGGATGGCTACCGAGTCATCAGCTTCACTGTCTCGAGTTACTTGGGTTCTCCTCCCCGTTCCCAGCCTTGTGGTCGAAAACTGGTAATTATTGTTGGCTACCCTATCAATAATGTCAAATGCTTCCTCCGGTGATTTGTCTAATAAGGTCCCATTTGCTGAAGCATCTAGCATCATCCTTGTGAGAGCATTTACCCCATTATAGAACATAACCACTTGGGTCAAATCATGAAAACCATGATTTGTGCATTCCTCAAAAATCCCTTGAATCGATCCCAACACTCATACATGGATTCGTCATCAGCTTGACGAAAAGAAGCTATATCATTTCTCAACTGAGTGTTTCTATTTGGTGGATTATACCGTAGCAGAAAACTTTTGCATAGATATGTCCAAGTCTTCATTGATCCAGCTGGCACTCCACTTAGCCTTGCTCTAGCGCGATCACGTAAAGAATATGGAAACAATTTAAGCTTTAGCACATCCTCGTGCACTCCTTGCTGTCTGAACGAGTCACAAACTTCCAAGAAAGCACGTATATGTTATCTTGCATCTTCGTGAGGCATACCTCCAAACTGACCAATAGTGTTCAACATGTTGAACATAATAGGTTTAAGCTCGAACTGGGCTGCCTGAATTTCTGGAGCTACTATTCCGGGATAGAGATCGTCCAAGACAGGAGTTAAATGATCTCTGATAGCTCGTGGTCGAGCTGCTTCTCCCTGGCCATTTGCCATAGCATCTCCGTTACCTTGAGGTTGTGGTATTTCTCCGTTCATGTTTCTAGTCTCTTCTCTTCGAACACGTCTCCAAAGTCTCAAGAAATGCTTGATCTCAGAAATAGGTGATTGCAGGGGTCCTCTAGGTCGCCTTCTGGTCATACATAGCAAGACACCTGAAAAGAAAAATGAAAAACCTAAAATAAATTTGTACAAAAACAAAAAGAACAAGCGATAAAAACAAAAACCGTAAACAACCAATTGCCAATCCCCAGCAACGACGCCAAAAACCTCTTGCTTTTGTGCAGTGACTATAAATGATACGCAAATGGTGCAAGTATACACGTCGAACGAGTAATAAAGTGATGAGTGAGTATCATCTCCACAGGGATTGGAGGTATTCACGATTGCTGTAACAATAAAGATTGAACTTTTTGCAAATGGCAATGCTATAGTAAAAGAGATGGTGTAAAATAATGCTGAAGCAAAATAGTGCAGAGAAAGATGAGATAACAATATGATAGACAGGTCCCCTTTTGTATGCGAAACTCAATACGGAATGACTGGCTGGGAATGATGGACAACCTAACTCAAGCTTCTTAAAGACACTAAGGCTCTTCAGCTATCTTCTATGCTAGGCGGGATTTGTTAAGATTGTTCTTAAACTATCTCTAGCCAGGAAACCGGGAGTCAGAAATGCTACAGCCATACCTCTCGGCGTAAACTCTTAACACTCCCCTACCCTTCACGTACTATCCTTTTTAGCCCTTGAAACCTATCACTTATCTCTAAGGTAGGTTAGAGTCTGCCTCTCAACAGTCACTCCATTGCTTATGAGGGTTCTAGGGCTAGCTCTCTCGATTATTAATCCCAACATACACTTAAAGAACGGCCAACTCTTGAAGGCGCTTAAGGTAGGGCCTATCTCTCAAAGCACTTACAACCCTAAGCTCTTACAACTTTAAGGAAATGAGAAATGCATAAGCAAAGCATAGAATCATGATAAACACCGAAAAAGCCATAGCATGCATTAAAAAGTACTCAAAATAAAATCATCCATCAAACCCAAGTCACCTAAAATAGTTCGTGGTTGGGCAATATCATCCAACGTATCATTGCGATAACATCACCAAATATAAAGATATGAAAAGAAATTGCTATAGCGACAAAAAGAAAGGTGAACTCCCTCTCCGCGATGGACTACCTGACTGTCTTAGGCCCACCGCCTCTCTCGAGGCCGGTGAGGCCACTCCTTGGAGCTTCAACGATGGAGGACACCAAGCTGGAGAAGATGAAGGTGGAAATTTCCCTCTCATTTTCTCTCTCTTCCGCCTCTCTTTTTACAACACAATAATACCACACTTTGCTCCAAGCTTCTCTCCCCTTTATATCGTGGAGGCTTCTAGGGTTTGATGCCCTAAAGATGCCTTGATAATCCCAAGGAATATCCACCGACAAGGTCTTCCACGAGGGGACAAGGAGGATAGTCTGCAAGTGGGCACCGGCTGCTGCACATGTCAGATCATCCTTTTCTGCATGTTCACATGTTTCTGCAGCTCACGTGCATCTCACGTGCTGACCAATATCCACTTCCATCATGCTATAGCAATTCCCGGCACCGGCTTTCTCTCTTGACTCCTTTCCTGCGCATCAAAAACCCAAAAAGCAACCTTCCGAGCAGTATTCCTCGATATGGACCATTAACCAACAAAGATAAATATGCACCCAGAAGAAGAAAATGGAACCTAAATGCAGTCTAAATGCTATGGTATGAGCTCAAGAACAAGCAAATGCTATAGCAAAAAGGTATGAAAACAAGGATATTTATGCAGTTATCACCTTGTCCGAAAAGTCGTCTTAGGTACGTCTACATCCTTCACCTTTAATTGGTAATACCCTGACCTCAAGTCTCTCTTAGAAAACACTGAGGCTCCTCAAAACTGATCAAAGAGATCATCAATCCTTGGCAAGGGATACTTGTTCTTAATCGTCAACTTGTTCAGTTGTCGATAATCTATACACATCTGCATTGTCCCATCTTTCTTTTTTACAAACAACACCGGCGCACCTCAAGGTGACACACTCGGCCGAATGAACCCTCGATCAAGCAACTCCTGAAGTTGCATCTTCAACTCTTTTAGCTCTTTAGGTGCCATGCGATAAGGAGAAATGGACACCAGAGTCGTATTCTCATACAACTCAATACCAAACTCAACTTCCCTGTTTGGCGGCAACCCAGGCAATTCTTCCGGAAAGACACCTGAAAAATCGCAAACAGTTCTGATGTCTTGCACACGTACATCCTTTGTACCAGGATTCATCACATAAGCAAGATAAGCATCACAACCCATCCTTAGCATACGTCTTGCTTCCATAGCCGAAACGATATTAGAAAAGAATTTCCCACCCTCGCCCACTATCACAACCTCATAAACATCAGCAAGCTTTAAGGTAACTCGCTTAACTTCAAAGTCTACCACTGCTCTATGTTCAGACAACCAATCCATTCCAAGGATCACATCAAATCCATAAAAGGGTAACTCCATCAAATCCACAAGAAAAACATGACCCTGAACAAATAAGGGACACCTCCGATACAACTTCCTAGTGACTACAGTCTCACCAAAAGAACTAGTCACGTGCATTCTTACTTCAAGCAACTCAACATGTATATCAAACAAATGCACATGCTCACTCAAGATATAAGAATGCGTGGATCCAGAAACAATCAAAGCAAAAAATGATAAAGACTGTAGAACAAAGGTACCTGCAATGACATCGGCGTCGTTGCTCTCCTCGCGCTGAGCATAGACCCTCGCAGGACCGCCTCCCTCAGGCTGAACTGCCACGACATGGGCGATACCACGCTGACCCTCTTCCTTCCTCTGGAAGTTACCTCGGCCGTGCCCACGACCTCTCTGAGGTGCAGCCACAGCAGGTGCACGTCCTTGACCTCCACCAGTCAATAGAGGACACTCACGCCTCATATGATCTGTTGAACCACAATTCCAGCAAGAATTCCCTATTACCACAACAGGATCTTGTGCCTCTCTAGCTGCACGTGGACAATCTCGCCTAAGATGGTCGTTCGATCCACATGTCCAGCACGTGTGCTGCTCAGACCTCACTCGGCCTCCCTGAGCCTTTCAACTACATCATGGAGCACCTCGCCTCACATCAGGCTGATGTCTCCTATCACGGCCTCTTTTGTTCCGTCCACCTCCGGAACTATACTCAGCTGCTCTCTTTCCAGAGATAGAACCACCTCCACGAGATGCCAGACCCAAGTTCTTCTCGATGTCCTTAGCTCGACATACAAGCACATCAAAATCTATGTAGTCTGTAGCCAACATATAGGTCTTTACTTCTTGCACCAGCCCATATCAGAAGCAATCACAACGATGCCTCTCACTCAGCTCCAACTCATGTGCATACTGGCTCAGACGTACGAACTGGACCTCGTACTCAGCCATAGAAAGACTTCCTTGAACAAGCGACATAAACCCGCGCTTCTTCTCATCCAAGTATCTCACACCAAGATACTTCCTCTTAAAGGCACCTCGAAATAACTCCCAATCTACTTCATTGGGTTCCATTCCAGCAGTGATAGTCGTCCACCAACTATAAGCATCACCCTGGAGTAAAGAAACTGCGCATCCTAGCTTGCGCACATCATTTCATCCCATCTAATCCATAATACGAATCGTACTAGCTAACCAGGCTTCCGAAACCTCAGGAGACATTCCATAGAACTCAACAGCTCCCTAACTCCTCAGCCTTTCCAATGGCAAACCCACATGCCCAGCTGCAGGGGCCTGAACATGCGCTCAAGCTACCATAGCCTGAAACGCTCCGGTGATCGCCTCAACTAGCGGTGCTAGATCATCCAAAACTGGACAAGCTTGTCCTTGTTGCTCCGGCTCTTCACCCTTAGGTGGGAGCGGCGGAGGATGAGGTAGGTTTCCACCAGGTGGAACCTCAGCTACCTGATTACTCTAGTTGCCCTGCTCAGGCGCAGACACGATCGTATTCTATCTAAGCTCTCTCCTCGGACCTATAGTACTATTTTTAACAAGGCGTAACAAAAAAATAAATCAAACCATGATTTAGGCCAGCCTCAAGCAAGGATCCAAGTTCACAAAAACATTTAACTAGTGTAATAAGGCAATGGGCACCCCGATTTCCCTCAAACATAACATAGCACATAATAGCATATCATATTCATCATGCTTTACATCATCCGAAATCAGCACACATCCTTATCACATCATCATCATACAATCATATTTAACTCACATATGATTCATAACATCCAAGCATGGCATGAACACCAACATTCAACCAAAAGCATGATTTTCCAAACAACATGCCATTTAACATTGAACTGAACATCAAAGCATACCAATTTTACTTACCATCATTCCCAATTCTTTTGTAACCTGGCTCTGATACCTGCAAATGTAACCCCCTTAGCCCGACCTAGACGCCCGACCCGAACTAAGAAGATTACACGGGGAAAACCGAAGTTAACTCGTTAAAGTCAACCTCGATTAATGACCCTTTTTTCTTGTTATCTTCTCTAGATGCACATTATTATCCTATGTGTCTAGAGACGCGATTAGGCGAAAACGGCACAACGATCAGGGTTCGATTAGGGGTTCAATTGCATACATTTGACTTTTAGGGACTAAATTGTAATTTCTAGAATATACAAGGACTTTTCAGATTTTAAAGTTACAAATCCTTAATTAGTTATGTAACATGCCAACATGCCAAAATTTAGCTCAAACGGATCATCCAAACTCATCCAATTGAACATACAACATTCAGGGACCAAAATGCAACAATTCAAAACTTAAAAAGATTCCATTAACTTAAATTAACGAACCCGTATCGGTACGCCTTAGCCTGTATCGATACGTAAAATGGCAGTAGCCAAAGTTGGCTAAAGGGTATCGATACGCTCAAGCCTGTATCGATACGGCCTTCAAACTTTTGCCTAGGCGTATCGATACGCGGGCAAATCGTATCGGTACACCTAAGCTGAAAAGCCTGAATTTGGCCTTAGTGTATCGATACTCCTCCCCGAGTATCGATACGCATACCAGACTTGCACATTCAACAACCATTTAAACACATTTAACAACATCTAAACATACTTAAAACATACATACATGTTATAAACAACTTACCAAACACATAAGCATCAACAAACAGCATAACATAATCACCAAGCATATCAAATCATGGTGAAAATATTAGCTACTCAAGCATGCTTTAGAATATAAGCCATAGCATAGCCAAAACACAATAAGCAAGACCATAAACCAATTAGAGACCATTTACAATTCCAAAAACATAAACCAAACATGCCCAATGTGTTTAACATCACCAACAAACCAAGAGTAGAAATCCCACCCATTGCCTCTTATTACACTAAAGTAAATCCACATACATTACTTAGCCAAATACTTGGATTTCCCCTTGCTTTCTTGCTGCCTCTAATGCTCAATCCTCTGTATTGATGAAACAAATGAGCGTAAGCATAAAGCTTAGTGAGGACCGCTAAAAACCAAACATTCATCAATGCATTTTGTAAAATCAAAACATCATCATTTGTCAACATATGCCTTTCTTTAAAACATGCTCTTTAAAGCATCAATATACTTTTAAAACCACATGCTCATAGCATCATTAAAATAACAGCAAAATCCATTTGCTCATGCTTAAACCAAGCATCACATGCATTCTAGCATAATTTCAAAGCATCACATGCTTAATTCATTTCTCAACATCATTATATTGCCTCACAAGTGATCATTAACAAACCATATCAAAACCAACACAATTGACACATTCGGATACACGGATTAAAAGCGTTGTCCCACACGCTTCATACACACTACCGGATTATACAAGGAGGATATATATGGCACAATCACAACCCCTCAACACCCGTGATGGAGATTAATGGCACAATCACAACCCCTCAACATCACTCATCAGTATTTGTATAATTTCACTAACGAGAGTACGTGACACATAACACAAGACTCACACACGGGATTAAACCATCAACCGTTGTAATCTTAGCCTCAATCATTAGGGTACTTGGATGGAGATTACAACATAATCACAACCCCTCGACATCCAAGGTGACTTTATTCATGGTGCACCCAATCCTATAGCCGGCTAACTATATTCGATTAATGTAACCAAAAACCATTTCCATTACTTGCCAATATAATCATTTATCAACAACAATTCACTGTTTTACAAGCATAACTCACAATGCCATTTATACAAGCATGGACATGCTTAAACCAAATGCATTAATCACATAAACCCAAGGATCACTTACCATGTGCATCCTTAACAAAATGACATTAAAAACCAGCTTCATCAATGCTCAAAACATGCTTTAAAACAGTAATCAATCTACATTTAATTCAAGTGCATTTCCAACAAAAACATAGCACATTCCGAGAGAGACTTTCGATTTACTTACTCTTGAGCTTAGCTAAGTGTTTCAAACTTACACTAAGCTCCCAACACCACGCTCAAAGCGTTACAAAGCTGGAAAATCCATTTCCACTCACCGATACGCTAAACCTCGCTCGCCGACACGAAGATCACCCTTCTGAAGCCTCCAAAAACGCTTCGCTTGCTTTCGGATCAAGATCCTCTGTTTTTAGAGCATCAAAACAGAGATCCAAATGCATTTCAACACCAGCAACTAAACACAAACTCGTTGCTCACCGAAACTACATCAATTTCCCCATCCGAAACAACCAAAACTCAATCGATTACTTCATAAACCAAGCCCAGCCAACATACATCACTTCCAACCATTAATAAACATTTCAACACATCTAAAAACAACCTAAACCCTTCCTTATACCTCCAGCAAGCATAGCACCATCAAAACACCTCAAAAATCCAACTAAAACCATCAAGAAACTCAAGGATCTCAAGGATTTTGTGATTAATATTATCAAAACTCTTTTTCAACATAATAATCAACTCAAAACTCAATTAAAATCAATCCAAAACAGAGCTCATCAACAATACTCTGAAAATCAATATTTAAACCATGATTTTGCAAGGTTTTGATCTTAAATCAAAACTATAATAAAATCTCAGCCAAAAACAACAATTAGGAGCCAACGATCTTGGGAATTTCAATAAAGAATCTAGATTGAAGGTTGAGAACGAGATTTACCTCCAATCCTTGCCTTCCTTAAGAATTGACAAGTTTTTGCTTCACAAAACTTGGAGAACTTGAATAGATTTCTTGGAAATGATTTAAGAATCAAAGAGAGAGTGCTTGGTTGAAAAGAAATCTGGAGAAATGGTTGAGAAAATAGATTTTGCTGAAACGAGAGTTAGTTACGTCAAAAACTTCTCATTAATCTATTTTAGCAATTTAATATAATAAAATCCTTTTTATTTAATCATCTAAAAATTATTTAAAACACATGTCAATTTAAGGAATGTGTAATTGCACCATAGCTCCCTAAAGATTCTAAGATTTTTGACTCCTCTTTTGAAATTGCATTTTCCACAGTTTTGAAACTTTACATTTTGGTCACTACCTAAAATGTCCACTTCCAAAGCTTATTTTGTAAAATTGGTTTGACCAACCCCTCAAACATAATTTTAGAGGATTTTAGCAATTTTTGTCATAATTTTATCCTTTCCCGATTCTTGATTTCCCTAAACCACCTAATACAATTTGAACCGTTTCCGACTGGTCCGATCCGATGTCTAAAACATCTAGGCCCAAAACTAGGGCATTACATATATAACATTTTAGGTTGTTTTTTTCTTGATTTTTTTATAAGTTTCGATACTTACAAAACAAGCTTTGATACTTTATCCAAGAACCTAAGATGTTATAAAAAAGTATCGAAACTTGTTAAAATCACGAAAAAAACAACTTAAAATGTTATCAAAAAGTCTATAACATTTTAAGTTCTTGGAAAAGTGACAAGTCGTTGATTCCATCAAATAAAAAGATCCTAATCTCAATCAAAGATAAACAATAGTATAGAGAAATAGGATCGATCCACATATGTAACACCCTAAACCCGAATGTAACATTTGGGCCTTAAGCCCAACCTGTTACCATAAAATTTCTCAACTTAGTTTAGCCCAAATAAAATACTTTCCAATAACATTTAAAGCCAACAATTGAAAATATAGATAAATGATTAAAACGTTACAAATGAGCTCCAATTTAATTTAAAATATTTGAACATTTGACTTGATCAATACAATTCCAAAATAAGAGTTACAGACTCGACAATGTAAGGTCATATGAATACACAGCCCACTAAATACAAGTATCAAACTCTGGAAATCATCTTATGCTGGAATCCCAAACAATTGTGCTCCTCAAGCTTACAATCAGTCTACCAACCTACGCACAGAAACAACAATCCCGAGCATTGAGCTTACAAAGCTCAGTAGTACACATTTACTCTGCTATACTTCATGCTAATCATAAACATAAGCATGCAAGCTAGTACGAGCAATAAGGAGAGATAAAATAAACACATGGCACTACCACTAGTCGCCTAAACATATGCTCTTAGCATGCAAACATCTTACGTGGCACACAAGGCCCAACCATACTTGGGATCTCACCAGATCATCCGAGGACAAGCACACAAAGTCATAACCACAAACCTGGAGTGAGTGATGCATGCATGAAAGCCCTAAAACGACACATGGAGTATGATGAGTTCTCCTTACCACAAGAACCAATAAATGATACACACATAGGAGGGGTAAAACAATGGATCTTGGACAAAAAGATGAAGCTCTTTTTGAAGTCTGGAACAACAGCTGACTTGCATCGTATTTTCAGATGGGATACGGGCATTTCTGGTTCGCGTTGTCTTCTAAAAAATTGACAGTCAGTCAGTTATCTTTCCAACTCATCTTGAAATGCATCAAGCTAATATCAAAAACTCAAGGTACGTCCGTTTTAGTGAAGACCGCACAAGCAGAAAACTGAATACGGTTTAACTACGGGATTCAGCCCAAAAGCGATTACATAAAGTTTTTGGACGAATTAGACTTAGCCCAATTTAATTTATTAGCATTTAAATTATGTTTTTAGGGTTTTATATACTTTATAACCAGCCACCTTTCTCCCAAGCCATTAGATCAAGTCTAATTTAACGGACCGCATTTCTTTATTTATTTTATTCATTATTAGCTTGAGGTTAAAGTCATCCTTCATCTATAAAAAGATGATGTTTTTCTTCTTCTTTTTTTCTAATTTGAATGATTAAATAAAGTTCTCTTTTGAGTTCCAACTTGCAAGAATGTTATCTTGTGTTTCAGAAGCAAATTGATTTTCAAGTTCTCTGGGATTTGTTGTTGAGGATCTTTACACTCTTGGTTGCCCATACAATCGCGTTTGGGAGGGTGGGTTAGAGCCGCTTGAGGGTGTTTGCTTGGTTAATTGCGATCAAGAGGGTGCCCGAGGACAACTACCAATTCATCATGCCATCTCCATATCTTCAAGCTTCCTCCATTGACGCCACCGCCATAAGCAAATCTGAATTTTCAGATTTGATCTTTATCTATCATTTTATTTTATTTTGGTTTGTTTTTCTCTTTATTTAGATTTCCGCTACTATATCATTTGGTATCATATTGGGATGATTCCTTGGGAATTTTTGACGTTTTTTGGGTGAAAATCTAGAAAAAATCAAAAAATCAAACAAAAGAATTTTGAGCAAAAAATTTCTAGACCAGATCTACTATGATTGAGGACGCATCACACAAAAATTCAGAATTTTTGGACTTCGAGAACGCTTTGAACGAAATAGATCAAGTAGCTACACAAATCTAGGTTTTTTTTCTAATTTTCTTTCATTCGCAACCATTAGTTTTCTTTTATTTTAGCTTTTATTGCTTCTTATACATCTTCTAACACCTTTTATTTCCTTGTGTTAGTAGGAATATAAAAGTTGCATTGTAACACCCCAATTTTGGGCTTAGAAGTTTTGGGTTTGGACCGGACCGGTCGGTTCGCGGTTCTAATATAAAAGAGTGAATTTAGGAAAGCCTAGTTAGGGTTGCATTAAAAATATGGAAAAATGTCTTAAAATCCTCTTTTATTATGTATAAGAGAAAAGTGAAATCAATTTTACAAAATGAGGTTTGGAAGTGTGACATTTTGGGTTAGTGACCAAAATGTAATTTTCGAAAACTGTGAGACTGTTTTAAAAAGGATTGAAACTTTGAATCTTTAAGGAGCTATTTACCCAATAGGAGTTTCTCCAGATTTTTCCTAAATATTAAAGGTTTAATAAATGGTTTTTAAATAAAAGAAAAAGAGAGGGAAGATATTTTGGCATTTTCCAACTAACTTTTCCTAAAATTCTATTTTCATTTTCTCTCATCTTTTCTCTCAAACCAAACACATTTCTCCAGAGCTTTTTCCTCTGATTTTTGACATCCAAACATGATATTTTAATTCTCTTTTGATCTCTAATCATCTCTTCAACAAAACCTCACCATTTGCTACTTGGATCTTCAAGAATTTTGATTCTAAAAAGGGAGAAACTCAAGTTTAGAGGTATGAACGTCCTTCTCCTATAAATTCTCAGTTCTTTACTGAAATTCCCAAGTTCTCAATCCTTGATTTGTGTTTAATTAAAGGTTTTACAATTGTATTCTTGATTTTGGCTTTAAAATGCAAGATTTGTTTATTTTGATGAAATTTCGTATAATCTGATTGGGCAGTGTTTTGAGGTGTCAATTTGATGTTAAATGAATGTTTAATTGATGAGAAATTGAGATTTAATCAATGTAATCCCGGATAGGTTGAATTTCCTAAGTTTTACTTGTAATAGTGATGGTTTGTGGAGTGATCTTGATGATCTGTTATGGCTGGAGGTATAAGGATGTGTTGAGATCCATTTTGGATGTTAATTAATGTTTAAAGATGTTTAGAGTTGATGAATCTTGGCTGGGTAGTGTTGTGGAGTTGTTTGGTTGTGTTTTCGGTTGTGTTTGGTAGCCGAAAATGGAGTGTGGATGAGAGCAGCGAGTTTAGGTGCTTTCATTGTAGATATTAATGCATGATGATGCATTAATCTACTATTTTGATGTGTTTAAAACAGGGGAGTCATCTTTGGATCCTAGTGGTGGAGATCCGGAAGCTTGATTGGTGTTTCGGCAAGAGGCGAAACGGAATCGGTGAGTGGATTTTGGTTTTCAGCTTTGAAACCAATGTTTTGAAGGTTTGGGAGCTTAGTTTAAGTCTAAGCAACTTAGCTAAGCTCAAGAGTAAGTTTTCGGAAAAACTCTCTTGATGATGAATCATGGATTGGTTGTGTGCAATGTGGTTTGTTTGCATGTTTTAAATCCTGTTTTGGAAGCATATTTAGCATGTTTATTTGCTGAGATTATAAGCCATGTGCTGAAGGATGCTCAAGGTAAGAGATCATTGTTTTTGAACATTGTTTAAATGTGGTTTGATGCCTAAGGATGCATGATGTTTATGGCTTTGTTAAATGCTTAAAAACAGTGGAATATTATTGTTAATGATGCATATTGGCAAGTGATGGTTAAGGTCACAAAGGTGTTTAAAAGTCCTTGTGTGAGCCTTGTTTATTTAAGAACAACATGGTGGTTAAAAGTCCATGGTTGGTTCTTGGTTAAGATCACAAAGGTGGTTAAAAGTCCTTGTGTGAATCTTGTGTATTTTAAGAACAACATGGTGTTTAAAAGTCCATGGTTAGTTCTTGGTTAAGGTTACAAAGGTGGTTAAAATTCCTTGTGTAAGCCTTGTTATTTAAGAACACCAAGGTGTTTAAAAGTCCTTGGGTGATTCTTGTTAAGGACACAAAGGTGTTTAAAAGTCCTTGTGTGGTCCTTGTCATGGTGTTTAAAAGTCCATGGATGATTCTTGTTAAGGACACAATGGTGTTTAAAAGTCCATGTGTGGTCCTTGGAAATTATAAGATCACAATGGTGTTTAAAATTCCATGTGTGGATCTTATGTTGAATGTATCACTTGTGGCCAATATGACATGTTTATATTTGAAGCATGAGATGCTTGTTTTAAATGTTATGTGCATGTATAAATGTTGTTATGAACTAAGGTTTACAAAAGTGTTTTAAATGCATTATTGTGTTGTTTTAATTGAGCATTCCTCACTAAGCTATGTGCTTACGCTCTCTCTTTTCTTAAACCAATAATGCAGAGCATTAAAGTGCATTGAGGGCAGCAAGGAGGTGAAGAATCCAAGTGGTGAACCAAGCTCATGTATGGTGAAGGTTTCTTAAACACTATTAGCTTTAGGCATTTGGCAATGGGGAACCTATGTTGATGTTTTAGGAGATGTTTTGGACTCCTTAAGTTGGTTTTATGTTGTTAATGTTGTTGGAACATGTAAATGGCCTTTATGTGGTTGATTTGGTATTTTGATGCTTGAATGGTTTTCTAAATAGGATGCATGCCTATAGAATTGGGGCTTTTCTTGTTTGATGCCATGTTTATGAATTGTTGATGCCAATATGTTCCTTATGCATGTTATGTCTTGCTGATAAAATTTGGTTGCCTTAGGAGCATGTTTGATGGGTCAATTGTGTTTTTAAACAGCAAAAATCTTCAAATCTGGGCAGCCTGTTTCGGAACATGTGCTGCCGTTTCGGAACAGGGGGCCTGAAATGGCCTAGGTGTTTCAAAACGGGCAGAGCCGTTCCGAAACGAAAATGCTACTGCCAGGCCCTGTTCCGATACTCGTTTCGGAACGGTTCCGCGTTTCGGAACAGGCTCTCCCTGTTTCGAAACACTCGACCGTTGGGCACTGAAATTGATGGTTATATGTTTTGAAATGCTTGCGTTTTGGTCCCGAAATTTGTTATTGCAATTGAATGAGTTTGGAATGTCCGTTTGAGCTGAAATTTGGCAGAGAAGCATGAAAGATGTTTAATTTCAAGTTGGTAACTTCTAATTGGGTTAAGTTTTTATAATTTTCAGAATTTACATTTTGGTCCCTAAAGTTGTAATTTGTTCAATTGAGTCCCTGAATGTTCTCTGATTGTTTTGATCTTTGAGTATGATTATCTTGTGAACATATCTAGGGTTAATGTGCATTTAGACAAGATTAAAAAGAAAAAAAAGGGTCGTTAATCAAGGTTGACTTTCGGGTTGACTTTGGTTTTCCCCGTGTAAACTTCTTAATTCGGGTCAACCGTCTAGGCCGGGTTAAGGGGGTTACATTTGGTGGTATCAGAGCTGAGTTCTCAAGTAATTGGGAATGATTATGTGGGTGATTGATGTATGTATGCTTTGTATGCTTGTTGAGTGAAAGCATGATGTGTGAATTGTAAGCATGTTACAATTGTGGTGTATGCTGTAGTGAAGCATGATAGGGAGACCCATTGCCAAAACAAAGCTAATGAAATGATGTTGTTTTTAATTGGGAAATGAGCTTGAGTACTTGGATTGCTTACCTTGCTGAGCCTGACTTTGTTTATTTGCATTGTGATTGCGTTGTTAGTGAATGGGACCTCGTAGAGAGACGCGGGGTAATGTGCGAGCTACGGCTCAGAATGAGAATGAGAATGATGAGAATGTTGAAAGTGCGGTGGATTTACCTCCTCCACCTGGTGGTGGTGGTGCTGAGGGTGAAAGAGCTGGAGCGGCAGCTGGTGCTGGGGTCGCTGGACCTGAAGCTGGTCAGGGGCAAGCTGTACCTGACATGACAGTGTTGATTCAAGCTATTGCTGGAGCTTTTCAAGCAGCAGTAGCTGGAGCTCAAGGAGCTGGGCATCAGGGAGATGCTGGAGTTAGACTACCCTTGGAGCGTTTGCGCAGTCTGGGAGGGACTGAGTTCAGGGGTTTGTCGGCGGAAGGTTCTGAGGCTTGGTTGGAAAGTACCAAGAGAATCTTGGGTCAAATGAGTTGCACTAATGTGCAGAAGCTGGGGTGTGTGGTGTCATTGCTGCAGGATGATGCATACACGTGGTGGACAACCACAATCGCTGGGATGGCGGAAGCTGATGTAACTTGGACGTTCTTCCAGAGTGTGTTCAAGAGAAGGTATCTAGGTGTGAGGTACCTAGATGAAAAGAAAAGGGAGTTCATGTCTCTTACCCAGGGGAGCATGTCTGTGGCTGAATACGAGGTCCAGTTTGTTCGACTCAGTCAGTATGCACCTGAGGTTGTCCCGGATGAGCGGGAAAGGTGTGAAAGGTTCCGTTATGGCTTGGTGACGGATGTAAAGATGTATGTGCTGGCTACCAAGTATAATGATTTTGATGTGCTGGCTGGCCGAGAAAAGGACATAGAGATGAACTTGGGTTTATCTGCTAGAAGTGCTGGGTCAAGTGCTGGTAAGCGAGCAGCCGAATATAGTTTCGATGGTGGACGGAACAAGAGGGGGCGTGATCAGAAGTATCAGTCCTCAGCTAAGCGAGGTGGTGGTGCGCCTGCTCGGGGAGGCAACGCTAGAGTTGATCCGAGTGCATGTTGGACATGTGGTTCGCGTGGCCATATGAAACGTGATTGTCCTCGAGCTGTGAGGGAGGTGCAGGCTCCTATTGTGGCAGCTGGTAATGCGTGCTGGAACTGTGGATCTACAGATCATATGAGGCGAGAGTGTCCTATGTTGGCTGGTGGCCAAGTGCGTGCTCCTGTAGTTGCTTCACCACAAAGAGGTCGTGGGCGCGGCCGTGGTAACTTCCAGCGTAGGGAGGATGGTGTTCGTAATGTGGCTCATGTTGTAGTTGTTCAGCCTGAAGGTGGTGGTCAGGCTAGAGTGTTTGCTCAAAGGGAGGGGAGGAATGACGCGGATGTGATCGCAGGTACTTTCACTCTGCAATCCTTGTCATTACTTTCCTTGATTGATTCTGGCTCTACACACTCATATATATTGCGTGAGCATGCTGAGTTGCTTGGTTTGCCTGTTGAGTCTTTGGATGTTGGTATGCGTGTCACTAGTTCTTTTGGTGAAACTGTTGTGACTCGAAAGCTTTATAGAAGATGTCCTTTGGTTGTGCAAGATCATATTTTTCATGTTGATCTCATGGAATTGCCTTTCTATGGTTTTGATGTAATCCTTGGTATGGATTGGCTTGCTGAGCATCGTGCTGTAGTGGATTGTGAGAATAAGCGAGTTTCTTTGAAACTTGCGGATGATTATGAGATTGTTGTGGTTGGTGAGAATGTGAAGTTTCTTGCCAATGTGGTGTCTACATTGGAGGCGAGCCGGATGCTGAGGCAAGGTTGTGAAGCTTATCTAGCTTTTGTGATGAATCCTTGTTCTAAGGAGTTGCTCGTGCAAGATATCAGGGTTGTGAAAGAGTTTCCTGGCGTGTTTCCTGAGGAGTTGCCTGGATTACCTCCTAATCGTGAAGTGGAGTTTGGGATTGAGTTGTATGAGAACACAACTCATGTGTCCATTACTCCTTATAGAATGGCACCTAAAGAGTTGAAAGAGCTGAAGATGCAATTGCAAGAGTTGCTTGATCGTGGTTTCATTCGGCCGAGTGTGTCACCTTGGGGTGCACCAGTCTTGTTTGTGAAGAAGAAGGATGGCACTATGAGAATGTGCATTGATTATCGTCAGCTGAACAAGTTGACTATCAAGAATCGGTATCCTTTGCCGAGAATTGATGATCTCTTTGATCAATTTCGGGGAGCATCTGTGTTCTCTAAGATTGATTTAAGGTCAGGGTATTACCAGTTGAAGGTGAAGGATGTGGATGTGCCAAAGACAGCTTTCAGGACAAGGTATGTGCATTATGAATTCCTTGTGATGCCGTTTGGTTTGACAAATGCTCCTGCAGCTTTCATGGACATGATGAATCGTGTGTTTCATGAATACCTGGATAAGTTTGTTGTGGTGTTCATTGATGATATCCTCGTGTACTCGCGTACTGAGGAGGAGCATGAAGAGCATTTGAGAGTTGTGTTGCAAGCTTTGTTGGAGAATCAGCTTTATGCTAAGCTGAGCAAGTGTGAGTTCTGGCTTAAAGAAGTGGTGTTTCTTGGGCATGTGGTTTCTGCTGAGGGGATTCGTGTTGATCCTCAGAAGATTGAAGCGGTGATGAATTGGAAGGTTCCTAAGTCGGTTCATGAAGTCCGTAGTTTCCTCGGTTTGGCAGGATACTACCGGAGGTTCGTGGATGGGTTTTCGAAGATTGTCGCACCCTTGACAAAGTTGTTGCAAAAGGATGTTAGGTATGAGTGGACGGAAGCGAGACATCAGGCTTTTGAGAAGCTTAAGGCAGCTTTAACGCAAGCTCCTATCTTGGTTCAACCTGAATCAGGGAAAGAGTTTGTGGTGTATAGTGATGCATCCTATGTTGGTTTGGGTTGTGTGTTGATGCAAGAGGGTAAGGTGGTGGCTTATGCATCGCGGCAGTTGAAGGTGCATGAGCGCAATTATCCTACGCATGACATTGAGTTGGCTGCGGTGGTTTTTGCTTTGAAGATCTGGAGGCATTATCTGTATGGTGAGAAGTGTACTGTGTACACGGATCACAAGAGTTTGAGGTATCTGATGTCTCAGAAGGAGTTGAACCTTAGGCAGCGACGTTGGGTGGAGTTGCTCAAGGATTATGATTTGACGATTGAGTATCACCCTGGGAAGGCTAATGTTGTAGCAGATGCCTTGAGTAGGAAGGTAGCTGTTGAGTTGAGGGCTATGTTTTCCAGTTTGAGTATTTCGCATGATGGTGGTCTTGTGGCTGAGTTGCAGGTGAAACCATCTTTGGTTCAGTTGATCAAGGAAAAGCAGTTGTTGGATGATTCCTTGGTATCTCATGTTCAGGATATCGCGGAGGGTAGGCCTTCGGATTTCTGCTTTAATGATGATGGAGTGTTGTGTTTTGGGAGTCGGATAGTAGTGCCCAATGATGCTGAGTTGAGGCGTGCTATTCTGACTGAAGGTCATAGTAGTCCTTTTGCTATGCACCCTGGTAGTACTAAGATGTATCGTGATCTTCGTGATGAGTACTATTGGGTGGGTTTGAAGGAGGATGTTGCTGAGTTTGTGAGCAAGTGTATGGTGTGTCAGCGAGTTAAGGCTGAGCATCAGTTTCCATCAGGTTTGTTGCAACCGTTGAGGATTCCTGAGTGGAAGTGGGAAAGGATTACCATGGATTTTGTGTCTGGTTTGCCCTTGTCACCATCGAAGAAGAATTCGGTGTGGGTGATTGTAGATCGCCTGACGAAGTGTGCGCATTTCTTGCCTGTGCATACTACGTATACCTTGGATAAGCTTGCGGAGCTGTACATTGCTGAGATTGTGCGGCTGCATGGTGTGCCTAAGTCGATTGTGTCGGATAGGGATCCGAGGTTTACTTCGCGATTCTGGCAGTGTTTGCATCAAGCTTTGGGTACGCGGTTGAATTTCAGTACGTCTTATCATCCTCAGTCGGATGGTCAGTCCGAGCGTGTTATCCAGGTTTTGGAGGATATGTTGAGGTGCTGTGTGATTGAGTTCCAGGGCTCTTGGGAGAAACATTTGCCTTTGGTGGAGTTTGCCTATAACAATAGTTATCAATCAAGTATTCAACGGGAGGAAGTGTAGGACTCCTCTTTGTTGGGCTGAAACAGGTCAGAAGTTGGTTTCGATGCCGGCTTTGTTGAAAGGAACCACCGAGAAGGTGAAGCTCATTTGTGAGCGTTTGAAGGCAGCTTTTGATCGGCAAAAGTCTTACGCGGATCTGAAGCGTAAGGAGATTGAGTATGCGGTGGGTGACCGTGTGTTTTTGAAGGTTTCGCCTTGGAAAAAGGTGATGAGGTTTGGCCGTAAGGGTAAGTTGAGCCCTAGGTACATTGGACCATACGAGGTGATTGAGCGTGTGGGTCCTGTTGTGTACAAGTTGAGGTTACCTCAGGAGTTGGAGAAGATTCATGATGTGTTTCATGTTTCTATGCTTCGGAAGTATAGATCGGATCCTTCACATGTGATGCCTGTGGAAGAAGTGGAATTGAATCCGGATTTGACCTATGATGAGGAGCCGGTGAGGATTCTGGATGCGGATAGTAAGGTTCTTCGTGGCAAGACCATTGAGTTGGTAAAGGTGTTGTGGAAGCATCGTGGTGCTGAGGAAGCCACGTGGGAACGGAAAGATGACATGCTGGAGCAGTTTCCGTATCTCTTTGCTTCAGGTAAATTTCGAGGACGAAATTTCTTAAGGGGGGGGGAGAGTTGTAACACCCCAATTTTGGGCTTAGAAGTTTTGGGTTTGGACCGGACCGGTCGGTTCGCGGTTCTAATATAAAAGAGTGAATTTAGGAAAGCCTAGTTCGGATTGCATTAAAAATATGGAAAAATGTCTTAAAATCCTCTTTTATTATGTATAAGAGAAAAGTGAAATCAATTTTACAAAATGAGGTTTGGAAGCGTGACATTTTGGGTTAGTGACCAAAATGTAATTTTCGAAAACTGTGAGACTGTTTTAAAAAGGATTGAAACTTTGAATCTTTAAGGAGCTATTTACCCAATAGGAGTTTCTCCAGATTTTTCCTAAATATTAAAGGTTTAATAAATGGTTTTTAAATAAAAGAAAAAGAGAGGGAAGATATTTTGGCATTTTCCAACTAACTTTTCCTAAAATTCTATTTTCATTTTCTCTCATCTTTTCTCTCAAACCAAACACATTTCTCCAGAGCTTTTTCCTCTGATTTTTGACATCCAAACATGAGATTTTAATTCTCTTTTGATCTCTAATCATCTCTTCAACAAAACCTCACCATTTGCTACTTGGATCTTCAAGAATTTTGATTCTAAAAAGGGAGAAACTCAAGTTTAGAGGTATGAACGTCCTTCTCCTCTAAATTCTCAGTTCTTTACTGAAATTCCCAAGTTCTCAATCCTTGATTTGTGTTTAATTAAAGGTTTTACAATTGTATTCTTGATTTTGGCTTTAAAATGCAAGATTTGTTTGATTTTGATGAAATTTCGTATAATCTGATTGGGCAGTGTTTTGAGGTGTCAATTTGATGTTAAATGAATGTTTAATTGATGAGAAATTGAGATTTAATCAATGCAATCCCGGATAGGTTGAATTTCCTAAGTTTTACTTCTAATAGTGATGGTTTGTGGAGTGATCTTGATGATCTGTTATGGCTGGAGGTATAAGGATGTGTTGAGATCCATTTTGGATGTTAATTAATGTTTAAAGATGTTTAGAGTTGATGAATCTTGACTGGGTAGTGTTGTGGAGTTGTTTGGTTGTGTTTTCGGTTGTGTTTGGTAGCCGAAAATGGAGTGTGGATGAGAGCAACGAGTTTAGGTGCTTTCATTGTAGATATTAATGCATGATGATGCATTAATCTACTGTTTTGATGTGTTTAAAACAGGGGAGTCATCTTTGGATCCTAGTGGTGGAGATCCGGAAGCTTGATTGGTGTTTCGGCAAGAGGCGAAACGGAATTGGTGAGTGGATTTTGGTTTTCAGCTTTGAAACCAATGTTTTGAAGGTTTGGGAGCTTAGTTTAAGTCTAAGCAACTTAGCTAAGCTCAAGAGTAAGTTTTCGGAAAAACTCTCTTGATGATGAATCATGGATTGGTTGTGTGCAATGTGGTTTGTTTGCATGTTTTAAATCCTGTTTTGGAAGCATATTTAGCATGTTTATTTGCTGAGATTATAAGCCATGTGCTGAAGGATGCTCAAGGTAAGAGATCCTTGTTTTTGAATATTGTTTAAATATGGTTTGATGCCTAAGGATGCATGATGTTTATGGCTTTGTTAAATGCTTAAAAACAGTGGAATATTATTGTTAATGATGCATATTGGCAAGTGATGGTTAAGGTCACAAAGGTGTTTAAAAGTCCTTGTGTGAGCCTTGTTTATTTAAGAACAACATGGTGGTTAAAAGTCCATGGATGGTTCTTGGTTAAGATCACAAAGGTGGTTAAAAGTCCTTGTGTGAATCTTGTGTATTTTAAGAACAACATGGTGTTTAAAAGTCCATGGTTAGTTCTTGGTTAAGGTTACAAAGGTGGTTAAAATTCCTTGTGTAAGCCTTGTTATTTAAGAACACCAATGTGTTTAAAAGTCCTTGGGTGATTCTTGTTAAGGACACAAAGGTGTTTAAAAGTCCTTGTGTGGTCCTTGTCATGGTGTTTAAAAGTCCATGGATGATTCTTGTTAAGGACACAATGGTGTTTAAAAGTCCATGTGTGGTCCTTGAAAATTATAAGATCACAATGGTGTTTAAAAGTCCATGTGTGGATCTTATGTTGAATGTATCACTTGTGGCCAATATGACATGTTTATATTTGAAGCATGAGATGCTTGTTTTAAATGCTATGTGCATGTATAAATGTTGTTATGAACTAAGGTTTACAAAAGTGTTTTAAATGCATTATTGTGTTGTTTTAATTGAGCATTCCTCACTAAGCTATGTGCTTACGCTCTCTCTTTTCTTAAACCAATAATGCAGAGCATTAAAGTGCATTGAGGGCAGCAAGGAGGTGAAGAATCCAAGTGGTGAACCAAGCTCATGTATGGTGAAGGTTTCTTAAACACTATTAGCTTTAGGCATTTGGCAATGGGGAACCTATGTTGATGTTTTAGGAGATGTTTTGGACTCCTTAAGTTGGTTTTATGTTGTTAATGTTGTTGGAACATGTAAATGGCCTTTATGTGGTTGATTTGGTATTTTGATGCTTGAATGGTTTTCTAAATAGGATGCATGCCTATAGAATTGGGGCTTTTCTTGTTTGATGCCATGTTTATGAATTGTTGATGCCAATATGTTCCTTATGCATGTTATGTCTTGCTGGTAAAATTTGGTTGCCTTTGGAGCATGTTTGATGGGTCAATTGTGTGTTTAAACAGCAAAAATCTGCAAATCTGGGCAGCCTGTTTCGGAACAGGCAGAGCCGTTCCGAAACGAAAATGCTACTGCCAGGCCCTGTTCCGATACTCATTTCGGAACGGTCCCGCGTTTCGGAACAGGCTCTCCCTGTTCCGAAACACTCGACCGTTGGGCACTGAAATTGATGGTTATATGTTTTGAAATGCTTGCGTTTTGGTCCCGAAATTTGTTATTGCAATTGAATGAGTTTGGAATGTCCGTTTGAGCTGAAATTTGGCAGAGAAGCATGAAACATGATTAATTTCAAGTTGGTAACTTCTAATTGGGTTAAGTCCTTATAATTTTCATAATTTACAGTTTGGTCCCTAAAGTTGTAATTTGTTCAATTGAGTCCCTGAATGTTCTCTGATTGTTTTGATCTTTGAGTATGATTATCTTGTGAACATATCTAGGGTTAATGTGCATTTAGACAAGATTAAAAAGAAAAAAAAGGGTCATTAATCAAGGTTGACTTTCGGGTTGACTTTGGTTTTCCCCGTGTAAACTTCTTAATTCGGGTCAACCGTCTAGGCCGGGTTAAGGGGGTTACATGCATATTTTTCTTTCTCTTTGCAACTATAATTATATTGGTGTCATACATTTCATTGGACTCATAGTACAAATAGGACTCATTGTTAGGATTAAACTCACATTATAACTTGTTAACTTGTGGCAGGAAGGTCTTTAAAGAGCATAAGATCGTCTTACTTGCCTCGCATAGTATTTCTTTCTTGGAGTGTTTAGTGAGATTTCTAATTTTCTTTCTTTTGCTTTTCACCTTTTTAAAATTGAGTGTTTCAGGATGTTTCGCAGAGATAACCCTCCTGCAAAGCAACATGATACTTTGGGTTCTACTTATCATGGAAAGCCTTCCTTGACTAAACAAAGGCCTTCGTTCAATTTTTGTGGAGAAAGGTGAAATGAACCAAGTCGAACCAAACACACTTTGGCCATCCCAAACTTCAAAATACCTTACTTCCCCTTTCAAGGGAAGTATGATCCTGATGGTTATTGTGATTAAGAAAATATGGTTGATTTCCTGTTTGATTGTTACTTTATCATTTAGTATCAGATTCAAGTCATTCTTGAGGATGTCATTGAGCAACGTACTGGATTTTACCCTTTTGGGGACTCAATGTCATTATTGTTGTCGACTAGATCATTCAGGGTATGATTGTCCAGATAAGTCTTATTTTCAAGAAATTTTTTTGAGAGATATGTTTTATGGATTCATGTCTTCTAATGATATTGAAATTCGTGTACATGTGGAAGAAAAAAATTCCTCCTACACCACTATCCTTCAATGAAATTCAGAATTGTTGTGAAGATGATGTGAGAAATGTGTTACCTTGTGATCAAGAGAAAGAACTTGTGAGTCACGAAAAGTCTTCACAAGAATCCATCAAAGCGCATTCTCTTCCATGGTACTTTAATGAACTTCCTCCATTTGTCGGTTTAGAATCGGGGAAAAATCTTTTTAAGGAGTGGGGAATGATACATGCATATACATAGGAGGGCTAGATTGGTACATTGAAGACAAGAAGCTAAAACCGTTTCACATGCTCGATCTTTTTTCCTTTGAGACTTTAGATTTGGGGACGAATCTTTTTGAGGAAGGAGGGGACAAATCTTTTTCCTACTAACCATCATAGGGTTTCTAAACTCGCAATGGATGAAACATAAAGAATTCCCGAGGGAACGATTCGTTCCACCATTATATCGACGAGAGATCAAACAAAAGTTACAAAAGATCAGACAAGGCTATAGAATTGTTGATGAGCATCTTAAAGAGACGGAATCCTTGATGCAAAGAGCCGATATACAAGAGGACGAAGAGGATACAATGACTAGGTTTGTTGTCGGACTCAATGACAACATTCTTGAGGTAATTGAATTAAAACCTACTACACTCTTCAAGAGGCATTCCAATTCACAATGTCAATCGAAAAGCGCATCAAAGATATACAACAATATCGACAGATGATTTATCGATATGATAGAGGTGCTACTCAACCTTTGTCTCATTCTAATACTTCTAATCCTTTTCTCGACTCTAGTAGAACAAAGCAGAAAACTAAAGCATCCAAACCACTGGACAATACCAAGGCCAAACCTCCCATATTGCCTGAAAATGTAGAAAAAACCAACCAAACTCGACATATGGTATGCTTCAAGTGTAAAGGTCATGGACACTATCAAAGAGATTGCCCAAACACTCGACTTTTCTTGGTACGAGATGATGGAAACTATTCATTTGACTAAGAGAAGGAAAATGATGATTTTCCCGATAATGAATTCATAGCCGGAAATTATTCCAGTGATGAACCTGACCCTAGAAGCTTGGTGATTCAACGCTCACTTAATATCCAAGCAATGGAAGATACGGAAGCACAGATGACAAATATCTTCCACACACGGTGTTTGATCAAAGGTAAACTTTATTCTGTCATCATTGGTAGTGGGAGTTGCGTAAATGTGGCGAGCAACTACCTCGTCGATGTAGTTGATCTACCTTGTCAACGCCATCCAAAGCCATACTATCTACAATGGCTCCATGAAGGATCATAATTGAAGGTAAACAAACGTACACTAATCACATTTACTATGGGAAAATATTGTGATGATGTTTGGTGTGATGTTATCCCTATGCAAGCTTCTCACTTGCTTTTAGGACGACCTTGGCAGTACGATCGTGATGTAACTCACCATGGTAAGTTGAATAAGTATTCATTTGTATTCCATGGAAAGAAGTACACCTTGGCCCTACTTGATGCAAAAGAGGTCTACAAAGACCAAATGAGAATGAAAAAGTTTTGTGAGGGGTGGAAATAAAAAAAAAAGATGAAAATGAAGAAAAAATGAAAAACAAAAGGCAATAACCAAAGAGGCCAGTAGTGATAAAAGCTAGAAAATAAAGGCTCATGGGTGGTGAGTGATCCTAAATGTGAGAAAAAAAAGAGTGTCTCAAAATATTTATGCGAGAGAAAAAGACGTGAGACAAGCCCTTTCTCTTAAACAACCTTGCATCCTCATTTGCTTTAGGGACAATTTTTTTTATCTATCACCGATGATAACAAACATTTGCCTAGTGTGTTTGTCTCTCTTTTGCAGGACTTTAAAGATGTTTTAGGCGATCCACCCGAAAGTTTGCCACCTTTACATGGGATTGAACATCAAATTGATCTAATTATGGGTTATTTCATTCCAAATAAACCAGCATATAGATGCAATCTAGAAGAAACCAATGAGTTAGAAAGGCAAGTGGAAGAACCGCTCAACAAATGCTACATTCGTGAGAGTTTAAGCCCTTGTGCCATTCTAGTACTTTTTGTGCCAAAGAAAGATGGTTCATATCGAATGTGTTTAGATTGTCGACCAATCAACTGAATCACCATCAAGTATAGGCATCCTATTCCACACCTAGATGATATGCTTGCTGATCTTTACGGTACATGCATCTTCACCAAGATCGATTTGAAGATTGGTTATCATCAAATAAGGATGAAAAAAGGAGATGAATGGAAAACTTCCTTCAAGATCAAGTTCAGATTATATGAATGGACAATCATGCCTTTCAGCTTAACCAATGCACCTAGCACACTCATGAGATTGATGAACTATGTCTTGCGGGAGTTCCTCGGTAAGTTTGTTGTTGTTTATTTTGATGATATTCTTATCTACTCTTGTTCTATTGATTCACATCCTCTAATATGGAATAGGTCTTTACAGTTCTCCGACGAGAACGATTATATGCTAATATGGAAAAGTGCGTGTTTTGTAGTGAAAGTCTTAATTTTCCAGGAATTATAGTAAGTGCACAGGGTATCCATGTTTATGATGAATTTTTTTTTGCAAAACCACCTACTTCTAAAGGAGTTTGTCATACACACCGACAATGAATCTTTGAAGTGGCTAAACGGTGAAGGTAATTTGAGCAAGAGACATGCTCGATGGTTGGATTTCATTGAAACATTCCCTTAAGTGATCAAATACAAGAAAGGTAAGGATAATGTAGTAACCGATGCACTATCTCGAAGGTACACCCTAATTACACAAATGCATGCTACTATATTAGGATTTGAACATATAAAGGAATTGTATCGTAATGATCCAGATTTTAAGGAAATTTATACTCATTGTTTAAAAGGTGATTCCAAACAAGTTTTATCTTGTAGATGGGTTTCTTTTCCGAATGAACAGGTTGTGTATACCACAAGGCACCATTAGAGAACTTATTGTCCATGAATCACATTCTGGAGGCTTAATAGGGCACTTTGGCATCTCAAAAACAGTAACCCCCTCGTCCCGGCCTAGCCAACAGACCGGACCGAACGAGTTATGTTGCGTGTAAAAGTTTCTATCGCAATTGTAGTGCAAGTGTACACGACGCAAGTAGTAAAGTGATACTGAAGTATCGGATATCGTCTCCATAGGGACTGAGCCAGTATCTTCACCTTGAATTACTGCACGAAGGTAAAGAAAATAGTTTAAGATGTTGTCACGAAAATAATAAAGAATACTCGAAAATAAGATAGAAATAATCAAGATAGAGAGAATGGGCTGGTATTGAATTGCTCAGTAGTGCAGGTATTGCTAAGTCAAGGAATATCAGCGCTGTCGTAGTCCCCGTCGCGGCAGCACCTGTCGCAGCAGCACCTGTCGCAGCAGCGGTCCGTTGGTTATCGCGGCAGCGATTACCCAACTCTATACTTCAAGTTTGGCAAGAATCCCTGCTGTGCCTTGGCCTATCCCTAGGTCCAAGTCTGTCGATGATCACGTCTTTGATGATACCTCCAGGCGTGAATCGAAGGATGAACACCGATGTTGTTGAATTCTTCTTTAGCCACTTAACCTCGTCCTATCCCTAGGTCCGAGATAGCTCAACTATAAACTAGAGAAGTCGCACTTATCCCTTTCGTATACTTAACTCTCCCGATATTAAGTAAATAAATAACCTCGCAATGCTCTCCCGATACTCTTGCAAGATGTTAATAACCAGAATAAGAGAACTTGAAGTTTATTTTATTGAACTGAAAATTCCTAAAACAAAAGCAACCCTTGCAACTACTTTACAAATCAACCCGTGGCCCTAAGGGGAATTTAGAACATGATGAGAAGGGGAAAACGGCTAGGGTTTTGGGGAGAAGGCTAGAGAATGCGTAATGTTCCTCCGAGGTCTAATTACATGCCTTTATATAGGCCTTGGGTTCAAGTTTTCTAATTATGGAAGGAATACAACTTTAAATTAAAGTACAATTCTAATAAAGACTAAATCTTCAGAAAAACAGTCTTTAAATCGTCCTTCCTTCTTTCTAGGGATATCTTCCTTGAACCTTGGGATTGGCCTTCATTCTAATCTAGGGCTCGGAAAAATATAGTGGTATTACACGACAGACGAGCTAAATTTTCTCTTTCTGTCGAGGTCCACTTTGCTTCTTCTCCTCAAAACTGTTGTCGTCCTTTGCTGTCACGGCAGCAACCATGGCCGCATCGTCCACTTCGACTGCTCATCCAGTTCCAGCTTTTCTACATTACTGCCCAGCTCCTGCTTCTTCATCTGCTACAACAGCAACCTGCAAAAAATAACCAATTTCAGTAGAAACTGTGCCATTTAATATATCTGTGATGTTTAACTGTAATCTGACCTAAATGCAATGAATTATGCTTGAATGCAGCAAAAATATGGGTTAAATAGGGGGTAAATAATAGAACTTTTACACACTCAACACACCCCCAAACTCAAGTTTTTGCTTGCCCTCAAGCAACTAAGACCTAAAAGAAAAATAAAATAGTTTTGTTTTGGCATAAAACAGTGAACTTTATCTTACCCTCCATTCCTTCTCTGTGACAGCAACACCTTGTCAGATAACTTAGGTTTTGTCCGGAGTCTCACTATAGTTCTCGTGCAGTGTGTGCATTCTTGTGAACAGTTATATGCCAAGACTCCCTTAGTTTCATTAGAATATTTCAGCCTCTAACTCGAGTTTTTATGCCAAAGTTTATCTTTTAGAAGGCACTTCTTATGCTCTTTTGATTTTCTATTTTGACTCGATTTCATTTATTTAAGCTAAAGTTTCACTAGAGCCGGTTTCGGGCACCTCTAGGGCTATTGAGTCTTTTTGCTAAACTTTTTTCCTAGAGCCAGTGTTAGGCACCTCTAGGGGCTATTCAAGTGCTAAGCTTCCTATTTTAGTTAACTAAAAGAGTTCTAAGCAGTATAACAGTCACAAATAGTGTTTAAGTTTCAGAACTATAGAAAGGCTCTAAACTGCTCCTAAAACTATCCTAACGGCACTGCCACGACAGAGCTGTCACGGCAGGTAAGTTCAGTTTACAGACTTAAGCCAAAATTTTCAATTTTTCAATTTTTTTTTACCAAAAATAAACTAAGTAAAGACACAATTTTAAGACTAAAATGGACTCCATTAATGGAGGGATGCCACCCCCAAACTCGAGGGTTGCATTGCCCTCAATGCAAATGACAAGTAAAAATAAGGATAAAAGCAGTACATCACAAAATATATAGGCAGACAGCAAAATAAGATAAGATACTTAAATTTTTAATCGCTGTCTTCGCTGCTGCTGCTGACTCTGATCTGGCGGCGGGCACGAGCTTTCGGAGCTGGCTGGCAGATGGGGGAGGCAGATGTGGTCTTTGCTTTGGCCTCCCGTGGTGGTTGAATCCTGGTTGGGGAGATATGAGGGGGTTTCTCCACAACCTGGACGTCAGAGCTGCTGCTGCTGTCCTCACCGCTGCTGCTGTCACTGCTGCTGTCGCTGGCTTTTGGCATATTTTTTTTGTTCGCCATTCGCTTCTGCCTTTTCACCGGTGAAAACTCCTTCGATAGATTCCTCTTAATAGAGGGTTCATTGTCGCTGGCGGCCCAAACGGAGGAAGACGAGAAACCGGCAATGAAGGTGTCAAGTTCCTCCGATGCCATTCTGTGTTTCATGCCACGAGTAGAAGGTTCAGCACGGTTGCTGCCGGCGGCTGTCGGAGCAGGTGATGGTGTTGATGCGGCAGAAGGTGTCCGTGGTGTGGCAGCAGGTGTGGGAGTGTGGGCAGGGGTGGTTACAGGAAAATAATGTGCAGGGAAGGTGGGGAAGACAACATCAGGGAAATTTAAAGAGTTATGGATAAAATTTACCATAGATGCAGTAAAATCCCTGCTGAAGGTCATCAGACCGAGCTTTCGTTCCTCCATCTTCTGAATGGTAGCTAAGATCTGGGAGGAGGAGTCTATCGGGGCAGCTGCTGCGGCAGCTGGTTCAGTCTCTGGCTGCTCTGTCGTGTCTGCTGTTGTGGCAGCTGGATCAAATGATGATAGATGAGTAGCAGCGGTCAGCTCCATGAGGCTGAGTATGTTCTTTTCTGTCCAACCTTTCCCTTGGACTCGAAGATCAGTGGTCACTTCTTGTACGCTATGGCCACGACAGAGGGATGTGATGAGGTATGGCAGGTAAAGCGGACCCGTCGGTCTGTGTGCGCACTCCAAGATGCTTTCACGGATATAGCTGCCCACGTTAATGGGCCTCTCATGTAGTATGGAGTGAATTAAGGCTAACCTGGGCTGGTCGACCGTTGTATTGTGTGACGACGGCATGATACGCTTTTTGATAAAAGCATTCCATAATTTATCCTCCGGCAGTAGTTGAGTCCTCTTTACCGTCCGTGGATTCTTGCGGCTGGTGTTCCATTGAGTTCCCTCATCTGTCAGCTCTGCCATGACAGCATCATAGGCAGCAGGGTCTAATGCGTTGAGGAACTGTTGGTGAGCGTCGTCATTACTGCCAACGTAGAATCCATACAGTGTGTTAATGTACTCAGCTTCGAACGGCACTTCCTTTCCTCGTACGATCACTGCTGTCGTCGTCCTGCTGTTAATGGCAGCGTAGAAATCTCGCACCAATGAGACGTTCATCTCCTCAGGCTGCTCGGGAAAGAGCTGCCACTGTAGAGCTCGAATTTTTCGGGTTATGAACGACTTTAGACCCAGATCTTCCTCCTCTGTCGTGTAAATGAATCCCCTTTCTTCCCACATGTCTCTGATCTAAAATGAGCGTGTGGTGGTTGCTGTCGGTGTGGAGCTGGAAGCAGCATTCCTACGGGTATTCCTGGAAGACATTGTTGCAAGGGTTGTGAAAATGAAAATGAAAGCAAGAAAATTCTAGAGGAGTAAGTAAGAAGAGTAGAAGTGAGTGAAAAGGACAAAATGAAACGGGGTTTATATAGAGAAGGATTTGCTGCCCGTTGGAGCTGTAATGGCAGGCGCGAATAACGGGGCCAGCTGTTACGCGGTAGCGTGTCTGACGCATCTGTCACGCGTTTCTGTGTCTGCTGCGCGTCTGTTACGCGTTTGCGTGTCTGTCGCGACAACGTGTTGACAGCCTGTATTTTCCGCGTCTGTCACGACAACTGAAACGACAGGCTCCATAATTTTGGCTTTTTGGGCTGGTGGAAGGATGGTGGGCTGAATTCACTTCTCCTGTTCTTCTTGTCTCCTTTATTTCCTAAAAACAGAAAAATAAAAACATTATTTAAAAATAAAATAAATCTAATTTCCTAATAAATAATACTAAATTATAAAAATAATAAAATTTAGGTTAAGTTAGGGATGCCGGGTGGGGCATCTCCTAAGGTAACCACTTCCTGCATTCGTGGGGCTTCAGTCCCCTGATAATGCTTCAAGCGCTGTTCGTTGACTTTGAATTGGTGCCCATCTTTTAAAGATCTGATCGTGATGGCACCATGGGGAAAAACCTGTACAACTTGGAACGGGCCAGACCATCTAGATTTCAGCTTTCCTGGAAAGAGTTTTAATCTAGAGTTAAATAGCAATACAAGCTGCCCTGGGTAGAACTGTCGTAGCAGCAACTTTTGATCATGCCACTTCTTAGTTTTATACTTGTAGATTCTTGCATTGTCGTAGGCCATTGTCAGGATTTCTTCCATTTCGTTAAGATCTAATAGCCTTTTCTACCCTGCCTTGTCCAAATCCATATTCACTGCCTTGATTGCCCAGTATGCTCTGTGCTCTATCTCGATAGGTAGATGGCATGTTTTTCCATAAATCAATCGGTAAGGAGACATGCCCAATGGAGTTTTGAAAGCTGTTCTATAAGCTCATAACGCATCATTCAGGTGTAAAGACCAATCTTTCCTAGTTGTCTTAACCATCTTTTCAAGAATGTTCTTGACTTCCCTGTTGGAAATTTCAGCTTGTCCATTGGTCTGTGGGTGATATGTTGTTGCAATCCGATGCTTAACATCATACTTCTTCAAGGCAGCAGCAATAACCCTGTTGTCGAAATGTCTCCCTTCATCACTGATGATCGCCTTAGGGATGCCAAATCTAGAAAAGATGTTTTTGTGTAAAAACCGTTGAACTGTCTTGGCATCATTCTTTTGAGTAGCGATAGCTTCAACCCACTTAGATACATAATCTACTGCCAGGAGGATGTACAAATTCCCACATGAAGATGGGAATGGCCCCATAAAATCGATCCCCCAAACGTCGAAGATCTCGACTTCAATAATGTTCTGCAGCGGCATCTTGTGTCTTCTTGAGATGTTTCCTGTCCGTTGGCACTTGTCACAGCTCTTGTAGAAGATTTGAGCATCTTTATACAATGACGGCCAATAGAATCCTGACTGCAAAACTTTGGCAGCAGTTTTGTTCCCTCCTAAGTGTCCTCCATACTGTGAAGCATGACAGTGATGAAGTATATCTTCCTGTTCATTTTGTGGTACGCATCTCCTTATAACCTGATCTGCACAAATTTTGAAAACAAGAGGTTCGTCCCAATAATAATGCTTAACATCATTTTGGAACCTCTTCCTGGCTTGATAATTAAGGTCAGAAAGAATTATTCCGCTAACTAAGAAATTAACGAAATCTGCATACCAAGGAAGTTCAGAATACTTACCTGCCGCCATGGCTGTCGCGGTAGTGACTGCGGCAGCAAAGAGCTGCTCATCTGGGAAGGTCTCCAATATGTTTGTCTCATCTGTCGGTACACTCTGTCCCTTTTCCAACCTTGACAAGTTATCTGCCACTTGATTTTCTGTCCCTTTTTGGTCCTTGATTTCAAGGTCGAATTCTTGCAATAGCAGGATCCAACGTATCAATCGAGGTTTTGCATCCTTTTTTGCGAACAGATACTTTAATGCAGAGTGGTCTGTATGCACTATGACCTTCGTTCCAAGTATATAAGAATGAAACTTGCCAATGAAGAATACCACAGCTAATAACTCCTTCTCTGTGGTGGTGTAGTTTACTTGGGCGTCGTTCAGTGTCTTGCTGGCATAGTATATGACATGAAAAAGTTTGTCTCTTCGCTGCCCAAGTGCTGCTCCGACAGCGTAGTCACTAGCATCACACATGATCTCGAACGACAATGTCCAGTCTGGTGGCTGTACTATTGAGGCTGTTACCAGTTTTTCCTTCAGAACCTTGAATGCCTCAGTACATTCATCATTAAAGTCGAAGGGTCGGTTCTGCTCTAGAAGATGGCATAGGGGCTTGGTTATCTTTGAAAAATTCGCAATGAACCTCCGATAAAAACCAGCATGTCCTAAGAAACTTCTGATTCCCTTGACTGTGCTGGGCGGCGGCAGCTTTTCGATCACTTCTATCTTGGCTCTGTCGACTTCTATGCCACGACAGCTAATCTTATGGCCAAGGACTATCCCTTCATCCACCATGAAGTGACATTTTTCCCAGTTCAGCACTAAATTTGCTTTTTCACATTTCTCGAGCACCTTTTGTAGGTTGCCTAGGCAGCTTTTAAAGTCGTCTCCATAGACTGAAAAGTCATCCATAAAGATCTCTAGGAAGTCCTCCACCATATCGGAGAATATGGCCATCATGCACCTTTGGAAGGTGGCTGGTGCATTGCATAGTCCAAAAGGCATTCTCCTAAAAGCGTAAGTTCCGTAAGGGCATGTGAATGTCGTCTTTTCTTGATCTTCTGGTGCGATAGCGATTTGATTGTAACCTGAATAACCATCAAGAAAACAATAGTAAGGTTTACCCGCTAATCTATCAAGCATTTGATCAATAAAGGGTAAAGGAAAGTGGTCCTTTCGGGTAGCTTTGTTAAGCTTTCGATAGTCTATACAAACCCTCCAACCGGTCACAGTCCTGGTTGGGATTAGCTCATTGTTTTCGTTGGTCACCACGGTCATTCCTCCTTTCTTGGGAACGCACTGTACTGGGCTCACCCATTTGCTGTCCGAGATGGCGTAGATTATTCCAGCATCTAACCATTTGATTATCTCTTTTCGCACCACCTCTTTCATGGCATGGTTCAGTCGTCTCTGAGCATCAATAGTCGACTTATGATCATCCTCTAAAAGAATTTTATGCATACATAATGCCGGACTAATGCCTTGGATATCATCTATCGTCCATCCAATCGCCTTTTTATGCTGTTGCAGCATCCCTATTAACTGCTGTTCCTGTTCCTGCATCAACTTGGAAGATATGATTACGGGCAACGTATCATTTAAACCAAGAAAAGCATATTTTAGCTGCCCTGGCAGGGGCTTAAGATCTAAAATAGGGGGCTCAACAGTTGATGGCTTTTGAATTGCATGGTTATCTGAGGTATAATTTAAAGGCTCAAATAACTTACCTGGACGATTTCCTATCCAGTTTACCTCCTCCTGATCTTCAGTATCAGATGTATCAGATTATAAGAAGCTTCTGTCGTCGGTGCTATCGTGACAGTCTTCTAAATGGCTGCCGAGGCAGTGACCAATTTTGATTTCGTGGCAGCCCGACCTGATGCAGGGTTGGTCAAAGGTGATTGCAGTGACGGCCTTGCATTCTTCTCCTGCATCAGCATGTTTCATTGCTTGGAGAACGTTTAGCTTGATCTCTTGATCGTTCACTCTCATAATTAGTTCTCCCCTTTCCACATCAATCAGTGATCTTCCTGTGGCTAAGAAGGGTCACCCCAGGATGATTGGTGCATTCTCATCTGCTTCACAATCTAAGATAAGAAAGTCATCAGGAAAAATAAAATTATCCACTCTTACCAGAATATCTTCAATTTTTCCTTCTGGTGAACGTAAGAGCGGTCTGCCAGCTGCAGTACTATTGTTGTGGGCCGAGCTTTTCCAATACCTAATTTCTGAAAAATAGATTTTGGCATTAAATTTATACTAGCACCAAGATTAGAAAGTGCCTTACCCACAAATTTATCTCCGATTACGCATGGTATGATGAAGCTCCCATGATCCTTCTTCTTCTCGGGTGGATACTTGTGCAAAATACTCATGCATCCATGTGTCATATTTACCGTTTCAAACTCCCCAAGTCTGGACTTCTTTGACATGGCATTCTCGAGAAATTTGGCGTAACTGGGTATTTCCCTCACAGCATCTAACAGCGGAATGTTGATATGAACCTGCTTAAAAATATCATAAATTTTCTTAAGCAATGATTCCTGTTTCAATTTCTGTAACCGCTGAGGGAAAGGTGGTGGAGGACGATAATCAGCAATACGTCCTTCCCACTGCATACGGATCTGAGGAGGTTTGGGTTCATCATCTTTCTCCTCTGTCCCTTCTGCTGTCGTGATAGGTTCATTGGCAGCATGCTGTTTATTACCTGTCGGGGCAGCTTCCTCGGCGGGTGTCTTTAGGGCTGGTTTCTTTGATGTTTCAGTTTCCTTCTCTGGCCCTGGTAATTGCTTCCCACTCCTAGTAGTAATGGCTTTACACTGCTCATGTGTGGGCTGCCTAGCGTTTTCAGTATTGCTAGGAAAGCCGCCATTCTGCCTTGGGTTAACATGCTGGGAAATCTGACCCATTTGTGTCTCCAACGATTTCAAAGTAGCCTCATGATTGGTCATCCGCATCTCTGTTTTATCCATGAATGTTTCTGTCTTCTTGACAAAGTGATTCATGTTCTCAATGTAGGTACCTGTTTGAGACATAAATGTAGCCAGAGTCTGTTCCAGTATACTATTCGAGGCAGGTGGTGGCTGTTGCTACTGCTGCTGCGGTTGCTGCCGAGTCAGCAATCTAGGTCCTCCCTGGTTGTGATTGTTCTGCGCTTGAGGATTCAGAGCATTGTTAGGATTACTCCAAGAGAACTTGGGATCCTTTCTCCAGTTGGGATTGTAGTTGTTGGATTTGTAATTCTGCTTATTGTAGTTTCCAACATACTTTCCCTCTTCTAACTGTATAGGACATTCATCCGAACTATGATTTCCTTCACAAATTTCACATACCTCTTCGGCAGCAAATACCCGCTGGGACTCATCGTTCAAGAGCTTTTTCATAGCCTTAGTGAGGTATGCCACCTGTGATTTCATTGTGTTGTCGGCCTCATAATCCTTAACATCTAGGACCCGTTTACCCCCTCTTCTTGTTGTCAGAAACTGCTCCTCATTCTTAGCCAGATTTTTCAATACTTGCATTGCCTCATCTGGGTCTTTGTCCAGTAGTAATCCATTTGCTGCTGAATCAATTCTAATACGAGTTTGTAAATTGGTAGCATTATAAAACTTGGTTACCTGGTTCCAAACGGGGAATCCATGCATTGGGCAGTTCCGTAGAAGAGTGGTAAATCTGTCCCAGGCCTCGTGCATCGGCTCGTCTTCTTCCTGTTGAAAAGTAGCAATTTCGTTACGTAATCGCTCAGATAAATGTGAAGGATTAAAACAAGACAAGCATTCACGAGATAAATCTGCCCAAGTTCTAATTGAACCCGGCGTAAGTTTATTCCACCAAGTCTTTGCTCTGTCCCTCAATGAATGGGGAAACAACCGAAGCCTCAGTATCTCCGGATTAACTCCTGGTAGTCTAAACGAACCACAGATTTCCTGGAATGTTTTTAGATGCTCCCTAGCATCCTCAGTAGCAGCACCACTAAATTGGCCAGCGTTGTTGATCATGCTGAACATAACAGGTTTCAGCTCAAAGTTGTCAACCTCTACATCCGGCAGCGTCGTTTCTAGTTCTACATGGTCATTCAGCATGTAGTCCCGGCATGACCGACGTGCGGCATCGGCAGGAAGGTCGGCAGCATGACCGTTCCCTCCATTCCCGGCAGGATCTACAGCATCCTGGGGATTTCTTGGGTCGTCCCTTCTCTCTTCTTGTCTTTCGTTCACCATTGCTTCGAGTTGTTGCTCTAGGTATTCGTTCCTTTCAACGAGGTAGCAGACTCTTTTCTTGAGATTGAACGTTCGTTCTGGTTCAGGATCTAACTGGTACTCCGGTTCCTTCCCTCGTTGAGATCTGCGCATACGAAAACAAAAGACCTTGTGAAAGGTATAGGTTGGAAAATCCAAGTAAAATTGAAAAATAAAACAAATACAATAAAAGGTAGGGTAAAGATATGTTGCCAGTCCCCGGCAACGGCGCCAAAAACTTGTTGCGTGTAAAAGTGTCTATCGAAATTGTAGTGCAAGTGTACACGACGCAAGTAGTAAAGTGATACTGAAGTATCATATATCGTCTCCACAAGGACTGAGCCAATAGCTTCACCTTGAATTACTGCACGAAGGTAAAGAAAATAGTTTAAGATGTTTTCACGAAAATAATAAAGAATACTGGAAAATAAGATAGAAATAATCAAGATAGAGAGAATGGGATGGTATTGAATTGCTCAGTAGTGTAGGTATTGCTAAGTCGAGGAATATCAGCGATGTGGTCGTCCCCGTCACGGCAGCACATGTCGCGGCAGCGTTCTGTTGGTTATCGCGGCAGCGATTACCCAACTCTGTACTTCAAGTTTGGCAAGAATCCCTGCTGTGCCTTGGCCTATCCCTAGGTCCAAGTCTGTCGATGATCACGTCTTTTATGATACCTCCCGGCGTGAATCGAAGGATGAACATCGATGTTGTTGAATTCTTCTTTAGCCACTTAACCTCGTCCTATCCCTAGGTCCGAGATAGTTCAACTAAAAACTAGAGAACTCGCACTTATCCCTTTCGTATACTTAACTCTCCTGATATTAAGTAAATAAATAACCTCGCAATGCTCTCCCGATACTCTTGCAAGATGTTAATAACCAGAATAAGAGAACTTGAAGTTTATTTTATTGAACTGAAAATTCCTAAAACAAAAGCAACCCTTGCAACTACTTTACAAATCAACCCGTGGCCCTAAGGGGAATTTAGAACATGATGAGAAGGGGAAAACGGCTAGGGTTTTAGGAAGAAGGCTAAAGAATGCGTAATGTTCCTCCTAGGTCGAATTACATGCCTTTATATAGGCCTTGGGTTCAAGTTTTCTAATTATAGAAGGAATACAACTTTAAATTAAAGTACAATTCTAATAAAGACTAAATCTTCAGAAAAACAGTCTTTAATTCGTCCTTCCTTCTTTCTAGGGATATCTTCCTTGTGTAACCCCCTTAGCCCGGCCTAGACGGTTGACCCAAACTACAAAGATTACACGGGGAAAACCAAAGTCAACCTTGGTTAACGACCTATTTTTTTCTTTTTAAAACTTGTCTAGATGCATAATAACCCTAGGCGTACCCTTGAGAAAAGCATACATGAAAAGTATAACGATCGGAAAACGTTAAGGGACTCAAATGCACAAATTACAACATTTAGGGACCAAAATGTAAATTCTGGAAATTAAGAGGACTTAGCTGATTTTTATGTTACCATTATGAAATTAGTCATATTACATGCTTCCCTGCCAAATTTCACCTTAAACGGACTTCTCAAACTCAAGCAATTGCATATACAAAATTCAGGACTAAAACGTAAAACTTGCAAACCTTTAACCATTCAAATCAGTGCCCAACGGTCACCTGTTTCGAAACGGGGGTTGACCGTTTCGAAATGTGGGTTCGTTTCGAGACTTGTTTCGGAACAGGGCTTGACAGTGGCAAATCCGTTTCGAAACGCCCTCTACCCGTTTCGATACACGAAGGCCATTACGGGCCCCCGTTTTGAAACGGTAGTGCCCGTTCCGATACGGACTGCCCAGAAAGTGCAGATTTTGCTGGTTTATCATACAATTAATCACTCAAATACATCCCTATGACCCCCTAATCATGCCAACAAGTCTTCAAACATATAAGAAACATACTTGCATCATCAAAACACATTCATGGCATCAATTAGGAAAAACTACAAGTCTATAGGCATGCATCCTAATGCTCAAAACCAACCAATCATCAAATCACCGAAACAAGCAACATAATGGCCATTTACAAGTCCAAAACATCATAGGCATCATGCCAAACTCAGGGAGTCCAAAACATCTCCCAAAAACACAATCTAGGTTCTCATTGCCAAATACCAAAAGCTAATAATGTTGTAAAAATAGTCACCATACATGAGCTTAGCCTTTCCTTGGATTCTTAGCCTCCTTGCTGCCCTTAAAGCAGTTCAATTCTCTGCATTATTGGTTCAAGAAAGAGAGCGTAAGCACAAATGCTTTGTGAGGCATGCTCTAAAGAAACAACACAATAATGCACTTTATAAAACACCTTTCAAAAGGCCTTTAAACACATAAACATCATTTCTCATGCAACAATGCATAAACAACAAGCATCTCATGCTTCATTAACATCAACATGTCATATTGGCTTCCAAGTGATAATCTATAACCATTTTCAACATAAAACACAATCGGATACGCGAATTACAATCGTTGTCCCATACGCTTCATACACACTACCAAACATACAAGGTGGAGTTTATCGGTACAATCACAACCCCTCAACACCCGTGATGGAGTTTAACGGTACAATCAAAACCCCTCCACGTCACTCATTGGTAGTTGTATAACATCACTAACGAGAACACGGGACACACAACACAAGATCCACACATGGACTTTTAACCACCAGTGTGATCTTAAACTTCTCGTTAGTGTACTTGGATGGAGTTTACGGTACAATTACAACCCCTCAACATCCAAGGCGACTTTATTCACGGTGCACCCAATCCTATAGCCGGCTAACTATATCTGATTCAAGTACTTTAAAACCAAACATCACTTGCCAATATACATCATTTATCATCAACATTCCACTGTTTTAAAGCATTAATCAAAGTCATTAAACCATCATGCATCACTATGCATCAAAACCACATTTATCAATATCAAACCAATGATCTCTTACCTTGAGCATCCTTCAACACATGGCTTTCAAAACCAGCATTAATCATGCTAAAACATGCTTTCAAAACAGAATTTAAACATGCAAATTAAACACATTGTATCCAACCATCCCATGGTTCATCAAAGAGAGAGTTTCTCCGAAAACTTACTCTTGAGCTTAGTTAAGTTGCTTAGACTTAAACTAAGCTCCCAAAACCTTCAAACATTGGTTTCAAAGATGAAATCCAAACTTCACTCACCAATTCCGTTTCGCAAGCTTGCCGAAATGCCGTTCAAGCCTCCGGATCAACACCACAAGGATCCGAAGATGTCTCCCCTGTTTTAAACACATCAAAGCAGAGGATCAATTTATCATCATGCATTAAAATTTTCAGCCACAACACCTAAACTCGCTGCTCACATCAAATCTAACATTTCGGCTACCAAACACAACCAAAATCACTTCCAAACTCATCCACATCATTACCCAGCCAAGATCCATCACTTCTAAACATTCATAAACACCAATTAACATCCAAAAAGAGCCTAGACTCGTCCTTATACCTCCAACTATAACAGAACACCAAGATCACCCCAAAAACCACCATTTTCACAAGTAAAAACTTAGGAAAATCAACCTATTTGGGATTGCATTGATTAGACCTCAATTACACATCATTAAACATCCAAAATACTTTAAAAAGACATCTCAAAACAGAGCCCAAACATTCATTACGAATTTCTTCAAGATTAAATCCAAATCTTGAGTTTTAAGCCAAAATCAAGATCACAACATCAAAACCTTTTATAAAACTTAATTTAAGGATTGAGAACTTGGGAATTTCAGTAAAGAACTGAGTATTTAGAGGAGAAGGACATCCTTACCTCTAAATGTAGATTTCTCCTTGATTTGAGCAAAAATCCTTGAAAATCCAATGAGAAAATGAAGAGGATTTGATGTAGAAAGGATTAGGAATCTTTTGATGATTGAAACTCATCATTTAGTGTGAAAATCAAAAGGAATGTTGCTGTGGAAATGTGTTTGGCTGAGGAAATTTTGAGAGAAAATGAGATGAGAAAATTTTAACAAAAGTTGGTTATGAAAACTAAAATATGGGTTTTCCCTCTTTTCTTTTAATTAATTAAACATTAAATGAGTCATTAATATTAAGAAAAATCTGGAGAAATACTTCCTTGGGTAAATTAGCTCCTTAAAGATTCAAAGTTTCAATCCTTACAAAAAAAGTCACCACTGAACTTTTCAAAAATTACATTTTAGTCACTAATTCGAAATGTCACACTTCCAAACCTTATTTTGAAAATTTGATTCCACCACTCTCTTATATATATTAAAAGAGGATTTTTAGATATTTTTCCATATTTTTAATGCATCCCGAACTAGGCTTTCCCTAAAACCACCTTTTATATTCGAACCAAAAATCAGACCGGTCCAGTTCAGACCCTAAACTTCCAAGCCCAAAATTGGGGTGTTACACCTTGAACCTTGGGCTTGGCCTTCATTCTGATCTAGGGCTCGGAAAAATATAGTGGTATTACACGACAGACGGGCTGAATTTTCTCTTTCTGTCGAGGTCCACTTTGCTTCTTCTCCTCAAAACTGCTGTCGTCCTCTGCTGTCACGGTAGCAACCATGGCCGCATCATCCTCTTCGACTGCTCATCCAGTTCCAGCTTTTCTGCATTACTGCCCAGCTCCTGCTTCTCCATCTGCTACAACAACAACCTGCCAAAAATAACCAATTTCAGTAGAAACTGTGCCATTTAATATATTTGTGATGTTTAACTGTAATCTGACCTAAATGCAATGAATTATGCTTGAATGCAGCAGAAATATGGGTTAAATAGGGGGTAAATAATATAACTTTTACACACTCAACAGGTTACATAGGGAAAACCGAAGCGAAACCCGCTAAGGCCTCACTCCGATTAGCGACCCTATTTTTTCATTTATTTTAATTATCTTTTCTAAATATCACTTTTAATCCTACGTGTGAAGACAACAACGGAAAAGCAAAAACGAATACAATCCAAGCAGAGCATACGATAACTTAATTTACCAAGTAGCTTAATTTGGTCAAGTTCCATGCACACGAGGCAAAACCATCAGAAATGGGGGCACATATATCATAATTAGGAAGCATACAAGATTTATGGACTAAAATGTAACATTCAGAAACCCTTGAAGATGCCATCTAACCGATTTAACTCCCTACGTTTCGAAACAGGCTTTCCCGTTCCGAAACGCGGGCTCCATTTAAAAAGTAAGACCAAGCCGTTCCGAAACGGTCCCACCTTGTTCCGGAACGAGAGTCTACAGTGGCAAAACGTATCGGAACGAGTTCCGAAACAGGGGCTCACAGTGGCAAATCGTACTGAAACGGCCCTAGATGGTTCCGAAACGGGAGCCTCTAGTGGCAAAACGTACCGAAACGGCACCACCCCCGTTCTGATACGGGTACCCCTAGAGCATCGACCGTTCCGAAACCATATCGTGCGTTTCGAAACGTCTGCACACAGTTTGGCCTGAAAACATAGTTTGACATCTCCAAACGTCCCCAAGCTTGCCCCGAAACATCGCAACCCACATAGCAACATATCATACATACAATCTAGAGGCAAAACATCCTAATCACATCATCATACACGCATTCAAGCAACAAATTGAATTTCAAGCTCAAAACTTACAAGAACACTTAGTCTCAAAAGCACTGACGAGTCAAAATGCATAGCAATTCATTCAAGGCCACATCAAGTCTCAATTTAACATAGTATCACCATTTAAAACATGCTAACAACATAAACAAAGCCAAAGTATAGGAGTTTGAACACCAACTCCCTAACGACAAGCCTAACAATCCCATTGTCTAAGTGTTATTACAAACTAATAAAACCATACTTTGAGCCACACAAGAACTCCGAGAATCCCTTCCTTGCCCACCTGCCTCCCGAAACCTCTAACGATCTGCATTGTTGGAAAAAGAGAGCGTAAGCTTAAAATCTTAGTGAGCGGAGCTCTAAAACACAACAACAATGCAGTTTTAAAATATATTTTTAGATTTAGAGCAACCATTTAAGAAAAAGGTGTAATGAAACACAAACATAAACAATACATGGTATGCACATGCATAACCAAAACCCGGTGGGACTACACATCACCGTTCACAACAACTAGTAGTTTTTCGATGGGACTACACATCACCGTACTCTTCTACTAGTCACTACGAGTGGGACTACACATCACCGTAGCAACGACAACCATAACGTGAGGCTCGACACCAACGACTACACAACAACATTAAACGGAGAGTAAAGGCAATCCACATTTCACACAACATTACAAATAATCGTACACACCAATACTTAAGGAACAAGGAGAATTAACAAACTTACACTTGGGTTTAGATTAGCCTTTAAGGCTCCACCCAAACCCCCAAGAACCCACTTTGATATCATTTTAAACTTCAAAACGTTACCACTCACCGATATAGTCCAACAAAAGCTGAAACACCGATCTCAAGCCTCCGTAGCACCCGGTGTTGTGTCCAAAGTACCCGAACCCGTTTCCCCTGCTTCTAACCAACCAAAAACAAAGTATTACTCCCATACTCTTCCATAAATCCACTGTCAAACACCAGTACACAAATCCACAACATTCTCTCGACGATTTAAAGCCGAAATCCATCAAAATACCATTCAAACCTGTTCTTAAGCAAAGCCCAGCAAATACCCATCAAATTAATCATCCAAAACACATCAAAACAATCTAAAAATACCCAACCTAGGTCCATATACCTCCAACCCTCATTTTACCCCCAAAACTAAGCCAAAACACCATTTTCACCTTCAAAACTTACCCACTGCACCTAGTTTCGGGTTTTATAGGTTTAAGCCACTTATTAATATTATTTAGCAACAAAAAATAGTTTAAAAACTTCCCACCAAGTACCCATTGAAAACCCCTACGAAAATTTCAGAAATCCCTCTCCTTTCCATCAAAACTTTGGAACCCTAAGTTGAAAAATCAATACTTTGCTAGATTTTCGAAAAAGTAAGATTCAATAATTAAAAGCAATTGTAAAAGTGATGTTTACCTTTGAAATTCTTCTAAGAACCTTTGAGCCAAGGAGAAATGGTGGTGGAGAGCTTTTAGGAGAAAGCTAAAGCTTTTTAGGTTTTACTCTTTTGAAAATGAAGATGACTCTTTAATCTAAAAAAATCCTCTTTTCAAATTCATTAATGGCGTTATTGTAATTAATGGAATTTCTTTATAAAATCAGTATTTTAATTCTAAATTTAACCCGAACTAGTCCTAGATCAAAACCGATAACTCTCGGACCCTAAACCAGGGCGTTACAACTCTCCCCCACTTAAGGAATTTCATCCCCGAAATTACCTGACGGAAAAAGATACGGAAACTGTCTTTCCATGTCTTCCTTTCTCTCCCAAGCAGCCTCTTCCACACCTCGGTGTCTCCACAAAACTTTGACTAACTTGATAGACCTCCCACGCAACACTTTCTTATCCGTAGCAAGAATCTCAACTGGCTCTTCATCATACGACAGGTCGGGGTTCAACTCAATTTCCTCCACCGGCATTACGTGAGACGGATCCGATCTATACTTCCGAAGCATATAAACATGGAAAACATCATGAATCTTTTCTAACTCGGTCGGGAGTCTCAATCTATAAGCAACGAGACCAATCCTCTCAACTACCTCGTAACGACCAATGAATCTCAGACTCAACTTACCTTTCCTACCAAACCTCATCACCTTCTTCCAAGGTGAGACTTTCTAAAACACTTTTTCGCCCACGTCATACTCTATCTATTTTCTTTTCAAATCGGCATACGACTTCTATCGGTCTGAAGCTGCCTTCAAGCGATCACAGATCAACTTTACCTTCTCGGTAGTGCCCTTAAGCAAATCGTGCATAAGTACTAGCTTCTGTCTGGCCTCGACCCAACAAATAGGTGCTCTACACCTCATACCATATAGAGCTTCATACGGTGCCATCTGAATACTAGCCTGATAACTGTTGTTGTATGCAAACTCCACTAACGGCAGGTGTTTCTCCCAAGAACCCTGAAAATCGATGATGCAATACCTCACCATGTCCTCCAACACGTGAATAACTCTCTCTGACTGACCATCTGAGTACGGATGATACGAAGTACTGAAGTTCAACCAAGTACCCAAGGCACGATGCAAACACTCCCAAAATCTAGCTGTAAACCTCGGATCTTGGTCTGATACAATCGACTTTGGTACTCCATGCAATCTCACTATCTCACTAATGTACATATCAGCCAACTTATCTAAGGTGTAGGTAGTATGGACATGTATGAAATGAGCACACTTAGTGAATCTATCGACTATCACCCACACTGAATTCTTCTTCGAAGGAGTCAACGGTAAACCCGACACAAAGTCCATGGTGATACATTCTCACTTCCATTCCAGAATCTTCAACGGCTCTAACAAACCTAAAGGAAACTGATGCTCGGCCTTAACTCGCTGACATACCATACAATTACTCACAAACTCGGCCACATCCTTCTTCAACCCAATCCAGTAGTACTCTTCTTTTAAACCACGGTACATCATCGTACTACCCGGATGCATAGCAAAAGGACTGTTATGAGCTTCATTCAGGATAGTATGCCTTAACTCGTCGTCTTTTGGGACTATTATCCTATCCTTGAAACATAGGATCCCGTTCTCACCAAAGCAAAAATCTATAGGTCTATCCTCGGCTATATCTTGCACGTGAGGTGCCAAAGACTCGTCTTACAACTGTTTCTCTTGAATCAACTGAGCCAACGAAGGTTTAACCTGTAACTCGGCTATCAAACCACCATCTCGTAAATATAGCTCGTAACTCAACTGCCACTTTTCTACTCAAAGCATCGGCCACTACGTTTGTCTTACCCGGATTATACTCTATTGTAAGATCATAGTCCTTAAGAAGATCTATACACCTACATTATCTAAGGTTCAACTCTCTCTGAGTCATCAAGTACTTCAAACTCTTGTGGTCGGTATAAACGGTGCACTTCTCACCAAAAAGATGGTGTCTCCAAATCTTCAAAGCAAACACTACTGCGGCTAACTCAATATCATGAGTAGGGTAGTTCTTCTCGTGAACCTTCAACTGTCTCGAAGCGTAAGCTACAACCTTACCCTGTTGCATAAGCACACAATCTAAACCTACATACGAGGCATCACTATAAATCACAAACTCTTTTCCCGGTTCAGGCTGAATCAAGATAGGAGCTTTGGTCAAAGATTTCTTCAACTTCTCAAACGCTTGTTGCCTTACATCTGACCACTCATACGGGACATTCTTCTAAAGCAATTTAGTCAAGGGTGCCGCAATCTTCGAAAATCCTTCAACGAATCTTCGATAATATCCCGCCAAGCCTAAGAAAATACGGATTTCCGTCACCGATTTCGGATGCTTCCAGTTCACTATGGCTTCTATCTTCTTGGGATCCATACTAATTCCATTGGCCGAGATCACATGACCTAGAAAGACTGCCTCCTTGATCCAAAACTCGCATTTACTCAACTTGGCATACAACTGATTTTCAAGCAAAGTCTGAAGTACTAGCCGCAAATGCTCATCATGCTCTTCCTCGGTCCTAGAGTACACTAAGATATCATCTATGAAGACTACCACAAACTTGTCCAAAAACTCGTGGAACACTCAGTTCATCATATCCATAAATGCAGCTGGAGCATTAGTCAAACCGAAAGGCATTACCCAGAACTCATAGTGCCCATAACGTGTACGAAAAGTTGTCTTCGGTATCTCCATATCTTTCACCTTCAACTGATAGTAACCGAATCTCAAATCAATCTTCGAAAACACTGAAGCACCTATCAACTGATCAAGCAAGTCATCTATCCGAGGTAAAGGGTACTTGTTCTTCACTGTTACCTTGTTCAACTGTCTATAGTCTATGCACATTCTCATGCTACCATCCTTATTCTTCACAAACAAAACCGGAGCACTCCACGGAGAAATACTAGGCCTAATGAAACCTCCATCTGACAATTCCTGAAGCTGCGTCTTCAACTCTTTCAACTCTTTCGGTGCCATTCTATACGGAGCAATAGACATGGGTGCACAATCGGAATACGTCTCAATAGCAAACTCAACTTCCCTATCTAGAGGCAAACCCGACAACTCTTATGGAAAAACACTCGAAAATCACAAACTGTTCTGACATCTTGCGGTCTAATCTCACTCATATTCAGATTCATCACATAAGCCAAGTACGCCTGACAACCCGAACCATCAATCTCTGAGCTTCTAAAGCAGAAACAACATTTTACAAGAACTTAATGTTCTCGCCCACCACTACAACTTCAACATCATCCGTAAGCCTCAAGGAGACTCTCTTGGTCTCAAAGTCTACCCTAGCTCTATGCTCTACGAGCTAATCCATGCCCAAAATCACATCAAAACCATAGAACGATAACTCCATCATGTCAACCGGAAACATATAGCCCTGAATCATCAAGGGACACCTCCTATACATCTTCCTAACTACCACAGTCTCACCAAAAGAACTAGTAACAGTTACACCTACCTCTAACCACTCATACGGTAGACCTAGGGACTTTGCATGCTAACCCAAAATATACTAATGTGTCGAACCTGAATCTATCAAAGAAAGAAAAGTCAAAGACTGTAACGAGAAATTACCTGCGATGACATTCGTGTCATTCCCAACATCTCTCTGTGCATACACCCTAGCCGGTCCTCCACCCTCGGGCTGAACTGCCACCACATGAGCCAAGTTCCTCTAACCATCGTTCCTCGACTGAAAGTTACCACGACCGCACCCACGACCTCTCTGATTCTCAAAACCCATAGCTGGAGCCTGTCCGCCCCTGGCCGGGTGTAGACAGTTACGCCTCAAATGATCTCGGGAACCACAGTTCCAACATACCCCAAAGGTACCCATACACTCGCCCTGGTGGCGTCTCCCACATCTAGTGCACTCAGGAGTGTGAACAATGGCTCATTGGCCCTGATGGCCCCGTCCATGGTTACCACCCCTATGCCTCGAATCGGGCTGATACCTCCTATCTCTATGCCTCTTGGCATGATCTCTGTCCCAATCCACATGTCTCTTCCCGTAATCGGACTCACTAGCACGAGCACTCGAGCCTAAGTTCTTGTAACACCCCCTTCCAAGTCTGGAAGAGAACCGAGTCAGAGTGTGTTACTAGAAGTCATAACCACAAACAGTGATATAAAATTTCATTTTTAACTCGTGAATATTCAATAGGTGATGTCCATCATACGGACAAGCACTCCTCTTTCCCTAATATCAAGAAGAATATGCGATTAACAATCAAGGATCATTTTACAACTATTACAAACGTTTAGGACTAAATTGTAAATTTTAACAAAATTGAGGTCTCTTATCGAATAGACCCTGCCACCGTGAGATTCATTACTACAGGGTTATGTTTACCAAATTTCATTCAATTCCAAGGCCATTAGCACTTTCAATTTGACTCTACAAGAACCAGTGACTAGATTGTAAAGTAATTAAAGTTGTCCGTTGAGTCATAACAAACTTACCTAATCTCGTTTCGAAACACCTTAAGCTATTTCGGAACGAGTACTCGGGAGTCAACCTTGTTGACCCAACCCTTCAGACCGTTTCAATACATGTATGATCTGTATCGAAACGGATTGACCGACATTGACCTTGACTTGACCGTTCTGAAGCCTGTATCGAAACAGGGGTCACCGATATCAAACCGTTTCGAAACATGTATCAAAACAGGGGTCATTAGTGGAAAAATGTTCCGAAACGACATCACATCGTTCCGGAACGCCCTTAATCCCAGGTTCAAAGTTAGGGTACCCGTATCGAAACGTCATCACCTGTTTCGATACGGTGAGACCTTTAAAGACAGATTTTATCTGGTTTTTATAAAAATTACCCTACCATATGATGTCCAATTACAGTGAAACTTTACACACAACATGCCATTAATATAAACTACTAGCATGCAAATTTTAAAGGCTATATGTGTACGTTTACTTCGTTTTTACCTTTTTTAGCAAAACATGTATATTTAGGGCCATATTAGCAAAACCAAAATGGGCATTTAGGGCCATAGACCTTAATACAAAATGGGCAAGCCACTAACACAACAAAACAAGCATATTTGACTAGTCTAACTACTTTGCCACCTCCCTAGGAGTTTGAAAACATAAATACATTACTTGTATCTTAGAAGTAACTTGTCGTTGTGGCCGACCCGATCTTCCAACGAACAACTCTTAACCTGAAAATGCATGAGGAAAGACACATTAGGCACACTTTTCCTAGTGAGGTAGTCACTATTAACTTAAACAATGGAATGCCATAGCTGCAATGATACATAAATTACATGCTAACATAATCAATGCCATATAACAATGCAATAATCAATAAACATGTTTCTCTTTCATTCATAATTCCTTGGATTGAATTAAGATCGTGGATACGCAAATTCTTACACCTCTCCAAATCAATGAATGGTCTTATCCCTCCGCCTTGCCAAATCAATATAGGCCGTAGCCTTAGGACCGTAGTCCACCCGTACACTGAGCTAATGAATTCTATGGCATGCCAATTGTATCCCGAGTCCATTCCAATCCAAGGGCACAATATACTTATTCATTTCAATGATCTATGTTACATCAATGTTCCATAAATTCAATGTAGTCGATGTTTGATATACATATATTTCATCATCAATATCTTAAGGATTGTTGTCAATATCCATGTCCGATGATTCAATGCCATGATCTCATAACAATGCTTGTATCAATGACAATGCACAATGAACATAATCCATATCAATGGTAACTTACCGACACTTACCAAACTGCCCGATTAACATTTAATGCATTCGCTTCAATAACAAAGTTAGCGAAATAATTTAACACAACAAATAATGATCCGGGAAGGCCTTTCGCCCAAACCCGGGACTCCGACTACACTCACCTTAACAATCTGAAGCTTCAAGGCTCTCAGATAACGATTCCTTTATTCCTAGCTTGTGACGGAGATGGCGATACCTCTTTCTCCCCTTCTTGAGCTAGAAAGATTAATAGGATCTTATTAGAATTGATGTTTCAACATCGAAATCAACATAGGGATATCGAAATCAATATCCAACTTCAATAAAGATAGTAACAAGGAAATATCCATGGATAGTCAAAACCCTAGCTTAGGTTACACCCAAGCTATCCATGGAATCCATTAATTGAATGAGGAATATAGCTTACCCGATCGATAACAACGTTTCGATATCGTTAAAATGAAGAAATTACAAGCTTGGATTTTCCACCAATGGAGGTGTGTGCTTAGGTGAAGAAGATGATGAAAAGAGTGAGAGGTGCTAGCTTAAAGATAGTGATGTGACCACAACCAGCAAGAATCCCAATGAATTTCCTAGAGGTCCTATGACTCGTGCAAGAGCTAAAATGATTCAAGATGTCATGGAAAGTTTGCTTTGCCAATGCTGGAAAATAAATGAAGAAATGACAGCAACAATTAGATCTTGCAACGTTTTGAGTTTGTTGGAAAGTTGAAATAAGTTACCTAAGAATTTTCATGAGTAGTTGTATAATAGTTCATTCATTCCATGAGAATAAATATGCTTGTTGTTGCATTTATGCAAGCACTTCATTTATGAAAATACTTCACTTATGTATGTGTTTCATTTAAGCATGTATGTTCATTTATTAAACTAGTTCATTCATTGAACTTATTCAATTAATTCTTTAAGTTTGCATAACATTTTTATCATATTTTAATTAATATTTTATGTGTTTTTAGTGTCATTACACGTTGGGATTAAGATGGAAACAATTGAAGACTTTTCATCTTCTTCAAGGAGACATGTCATCTTTATCACCATTCAAAGAGAGAGTCTTTTTGAATTCCATGGAGGATGAAGCATTTAGAAGAATTTATTATGCTTTTATTCAACCAATAAAGTTGAGAAATAAAGAAAAGAAGTGGAAGAGTGTAACACCCCAATTTTGGGCTTAGAGATTTTGGGTTTGAATCGGACCGGTTGGATTGCGGTTCGAATATAAAAGGTGGTTTTAGGGAAAGCCTAGTTCGGGATGCATTAAAAATATGGAAAATATCTAAAAATCCTCTTTTATTATATATAAGAGAGTGGTGAAATCAATTTTACAAAATGAGGTTTCGAAATGTGACATTTCAAGTTAGTGACTAAAATGTAAATTTTGAAAAGTTGGTGACTGTTTTAAAAGGATTGAAACTTTGAATCTTTAAGGAGCTAATTTACCCAAGAAGAGTTTTCTCCAGATTTTTCTTAATATTAAACATTTATTAAATGATATTTAATAAAAGGAAAAAGAGGGAAATGGATATTTTGGTTTTCATAACTAACTTTTGTTAAAATTTTCCCACTTCATTTTCTCTCCATTTTCTCTCAGCCAAACACATTTCCCCAGCCATTTTTCCTCCGATTTTAACATCTAAAGATGAGATTTCAATCTCTAATTGATCTCTAATCATTCCTACATCAAATCCTTATCATTTGCTTATTGAATTTTCAAGAATCTTGGCTTTAAACAAGGAGAAACTCACATTTAGAGGTATGGACGTCCTTCTCCTCTAAATACTCAGTTCTTTACTGAAATTTCCAAGTTCTCAATCCTTGATTTGAGTTTTATTAAAGGTTTTAATGTTGTGTTCTTGATTTTGGCTTAAAATGCAAGATTTGGATTTAATTTTAATTAAATTCGTACTAAATGATTGGGTTGTGTTTTGAGATGTCTTTTTGATGATTATTGGATGTATAAATGATGTGTAATTGAGGTTTAATCAATGCAATCCCGGATAGGTTGATTTTCCTAAGTTTTGCTTGAGTTAATGGTGGTTTTTGAGGTGTTTTTGATGCCCTGCTATAGCTGGAGGTATAAGGGCGTGATTAGATCCTTTTTGGATGTTAATTGATGTATAAGTATGTTTGGAATTGATGGATCTTGGCTGGGTAATGTTGTAGAGGTGTTTGGATATGATTTCGATTGTGTTTGGTAGCCGAAATGTGAGTGTTGATGAGAGCAGCGAGTTTAGGTGTCTTGGTTGAGGGTATTAATGCATGATGATGCATTAATCTTCTGCTTTGATGTGTTTAAAACAGGGGAGACATCTTCGGATCCTTGTGGTGTTGATCTGGAAGCTTGATTGGTGTTTCGGCAAGCTTGCGAAACGGAATCGGTGAATGAATTTGGTTTTCAGCTTTCAAACCAATGTTTGAAGGTTATGGGAGCTTAGTTTAAGTCTAAACAACTTAGCTAAGCTTAAGAGTAAGATTTCGGAGAAACTCTCTTGTTGATGAACCATGAGATGGTTGTATGCAATGTGTTTATTTTGCATGTTTTAAATTCTGTTTTGAAAGCATATTTTAGCATGTTAAATGCTGGTTTTGAAAGCCATATGTTGAAGGATGCTCAAGGTAAGAGATCCTTGTTTTGAACATTGATAAATGTGGTTTGATGCATTGTAATGCATGTCTATTTAATGGTTTTGTTAAATGCTTTAAAACAGTGGATTAATGATGGTAAATGATGTATATTGGCAAGTGATGCGTTGGTTTAAAAGTACTTGAATCAGATATAGTTAGCCGGCTATAGGATTGGGTGCACCGTGAATAAAGTCGCCTTGGATGTTGATGGGTTGTGATTGTACCGTAAACTCCATCCAAGTACACTAACGAGATGGTTAAGATCACCATGGTGGTTAAAAGTCCATGAGTGGATCTTGTGTTAAGATCACAATGGTGGTTAAAAGTCCATGTGTGGATCTTGTGTTGTGTGTCTCGTGTTCTCGTTAGGGATGTTATACAACTACCAATGAGTGATGTGGAGGGGTTGTGATTGTACCGTATACTCCATCACGGGTGTTGAGGGGTTGTGATTGTACCATATTCTCCACCTTGATATTGGTAGTGTGTATGAAGCGTATGGGACAACGCTTGTAATCCGCGTATCCGATTGTGTTTTGAGTTGTAAAATGGTTATGGATTATCACTTGTAAGCCAATATGACATGATGATGGATTGTGTAACGCCCCGGTTTTGGGCTTAGAAGTTTTGGGCGTTGACCGGTTCGGTCAAAGTGCTGTTCGAATCTAAAAAGGTGAAATTAGGAAAACCTAGTTCGGGTTGCATTAAAAATATGGAAAAATGTTCTAAAATCCTCTTTTAATGTATATAAGTGAACTGTGAAATCAATTTTACAAAATGATGTTTGGAAGGGTGACATTTTTGCTAGTGACCAAAATGTAATTTTTGAAAAACTGCGTGACTATTTTAGAAAGGATTGAAATTTTGAATCTTTAAGGAGCTATTTACCCAAAGGGAGTTTCTCCAGATTTTTCTAAGATATTTAATGTTTTAATTCTGATTTTAAACAAAAGGAAAGTGGAGGGAAGTTATTTCTAACCAATTTTCCTAAAATCTCATTTTCCTTTTCTCTCATTTTCTCTCAAGCCAAACATCTTTCTCCAGAGTTTTTCTTCTGATTTTGCCACTTAAATCTCTCTTTTCAATCCTCTTTTGATTGCTAATCATCTCATCAACAAAACCTCACCAATTGCCATTTGATTCTTCAAGCTTTTTGGTTCTAAAAGAGGAGAAACTCAAGTTTGGAGGTAAGAACGTCCTTCTCCTCTGAACTTCAAGTTCTTTACTGAAATTCCTAAGTTCTCAATCCTTAATTGATGATTTATAATGGTTTTAAAGTTGTGTAATGGATCTTGGCTTAAAATGCAAGATTTGATGATTTTGATGGATTTTCGTTGGATCTGTTAAAGCAGTGATTTGAGGTGTATTTTTGATGTTAAATGAATGTTAAATTGATTGGAAATTGAGTTTTAACTTATGCAATCCCGGATAGGTTGAATTTCCTAAGTTTAGCTTGTGATTCTTGGTTGTTTTTGGAGTGATCTTGTGGATCTGTTATTGCTGGAGGTATAAGGATGTTGTTAGGTCCTTTTTAGATGTTAAATGATGTTTATGGATGCTTAGTTTTGATGGTTTATGGCTGGGCTTTGTTGAGGAGTTGTTTGGATGCATTTTCGGTTGTGTTTGGTGGCCAAAAATGGAGTGTGGATGAGAGCAGCGAGTTTAGGTGCTTTCATTGAAGCTATTAATGCATGATGATGCATTAATCTACTGTTTTGATGTGTTTAAAACAGGGGAGTCATCTTTGGATCCAAGTGGTGGTGATCCGGAAGCTTGATTTGGTGTTTCGGTAAGAGGCGAAACGGAATCGGTGAGTGGATTTTGGTTTCGGCTTTGAAACCAGTGTTTTGGAGGTTTGGGAGCTTAGTTTAAGTCTAAGCAACTTAGCTAAGCTCATGAGTAAGTTTTCGGATAAACTATCTTGGTGATGGCTATGTATTTGGTTGAATGCAATGTGGTGGTTTGCATGTTTTTAAATCTGTTTTGAAAGCATATCTAGCATGTTTATTTGCTGTGATTTAAAGCCATGTGATGAAGGAAACTCAAGGTAAGAGTTCCTTGTTTTTTGAACATTGTTATAATGTGGTTGATGCTTTAAGATGCATGATGTTTATGGCTTTGTAAAATGCTTTAAAACAGTGGATTATTGATGATAAATGATGTATATTGGCAAGTGATGTTTTGAAAAGGTTAAGGTCACTAAGGTGGTTAAAAGTCCTTGAGTGAGCCTTGTTTACTTAAGAACATCAAGGTGGTTAAAAGTCCTTGGATGATTCTTGTTAAGGACACAAAGGTGGTTAAAAGTCCTTGTGTGGTCCTTTCCAAGGTGTTTAAAAGTCCTTGGGGCCAAGGTGTTTAAAAGTCCTTGGGGTGATTCATGTCATGGTGTTTAAAAGTCCATGGGCCAAGGTGTTTAAAAGTCCTTGGGGTCAAGGTGTTTAAAAGTCCTTGAGGTGAAACTTGTTAAGGACACGAAGGTGTTTAAAAGTCCTTGTGTGGTCCTTGCCATGGTGTTTAAAAGTCCATGGGCCATGGTGTTTAAAAGTCCATGGGGATAAGATCACAATGGTGTTTAAAAGTCCATGTGTGAGTCTTATGTTGATCTTGTTAAAAGATGGTAATTATCACTTGTGGCCAATATGACATGTTATGATATGAAGCATGAAATGCTTGTTTAAGATTGCTTGTGAGCATGTCTAAATGTATTTTGAAGTATGATTTATAAATGAGTTTTATAAATGCATTATTGTGTGGTTTTAATGAGCATTCCTCACTAAGCTTTTGCTTACGCTCTCTCTCTTTTCTTAAACCAATAATGCAGAGCATTAAGGTGCATTGAGGGCAGCAAGGAAGGCAAGCAATCAAGTGAAAGCTAAGCTCAAGTATGGGAAGGTTTTCTTAAACACCTTTAGCTTTTGGCATTTGGCAATGGGGAACCTATGTGGATGTTTTGGGAGATGTTTTGAACTCCTTAAGTTTGTTAAATGTTGATGTTAATGTTGGTACATGTAATTGGCCATTATGAGGTTGAATTGAAGTATTGATGCTTGAATGGTTTGCTAAGTAGGAAGCATGCCTTTAGATTGGGGCTTTTCATATGTGATGCCATGATGATGTTTGGTTGATGCTTATATGTCTTTCATATGTTGAATTTCTTGCTGGTAAAGTTTGGTAGCATTTGGAGCATGTATGGTTGATCAATTGTGGTTTTTAGTAGCCTTTTCTATGCAATCTGTGCAGGCCGTATCGAAACAGTAGCTGCCGTTTCGGAACGGGTGCCTTGTAGCAACCCAGGCGTCCGAAACGGAAGACACCGTTCCGAAACGGAAAGGCCACTGCCAGCCCTCGTTTCAGTACACGTTGCGGAACGGCCCCGCATTTCGAAACAGGCTCTCCCTGTTTCGGAACGCATGACCGTTGGGGGCTGACATTGGCAGTTATATGTTTCAAAATGTTTGCATTTTGGTCCTGAAACTTGTATGTGCAATTGTGTGAGTTCGGGATGTCCGTTTGAGCTGAAATTTGGCAGTGAAGCATGAAACCTGATTAATTAAAAGTTGGTAACTTTAATTTGGGCGAAGTCCTTATAATTAACAGAATTTATATTTTGGTCCCTAAAGTTGTAAATTGTTCAATTGGGTCCCTGTTTGATCTCTGATGTTTATGATCTTTGAGTATGTTGTTTGAATGATCATAAGTAGGGTTAATGTACATCTAGACAAGTTTAAAAAGAAAAAAAAGGGTCGTTAATCAAGGTCGACTTTCGGGTTGACTTTGGTTTTCCCCGTGTGACTTTCTTAATTCGGGTCAACCGTCTAGGCCGGGTTAAAAGGGTTACATTTGGTGGTATCAGAGCTGAGTTCTCGAGTAATTGGGAATGTGTATGTGAATGTTTGAGGTATGTATGCTTTGTATGCTTGTTGGGTGAAAGCATGTTGAGTGAATTGCATGTATGTTGCAAATGAGATGTATGCTGTGATGAAGCATGTTGTAGGTACCCATTGTCAAATCAAAGCTAATGAAATGATGTTGATTTTAATTGGAAATGAGCTTGAGTACTTGGATTGCTTACCTTGCTGGGCCTGACTTTGTTTATTTGCATTGTGATTGCATAGTTAGAGTATGGCACCTCATAGAGAGTTGAGGAGTAATGTGCGAGCTACGGCTCAGAATGAGAATGAAAACGAGGAGAATGTTGAGAGTGCGGTTTTACCTCCTCCACCTGGTGGTGGTGGTGCTGAGGCTGAGGAAGCTGGAGCTGCAGCTGGTGCTGAGGCTGCTGGACCTGAGGCTGGTCAGGGGCAAGCTGTTCCCGACATGACGGTATTAATTCAAGCTATAGCTGGTGCTTTTCAAGCAGCGGTAGCTGGAGCTCGTGGAGCTGGGCATCAGGAAGATGCTGGAGTTAGACTACCTTTGGAGCGTTTGCGCAGTCTAGGAGGGACTGAGTTCAGGGGTATGTCTGTTGAAGGTTCTGAGGCTTCGTTAGAGAGTACCAAGAGAATCTTGGGTCAGATGAGTTGCACTGATGTGCAGAAGCTTGGCTGTGTTGTGTCCTTGCTGCAGAAGGATGCATATACGTGGTGGACAACCACTATTGCTGGGATGGCAGAAGCTGATGTGACTTGGACATTCTTTCAGAATGTGTTCAAGAGAAGGTATCTGGGTGTGAGGTACCTAGATGAGAAAAAGAGGGAGTTCATGTCTCTTACTCAAGGGAGCATGACGGTGGCTGAGTATGAAGTGCAGTTTGTTCGACTCAGTCAATACGCACCTGAGCTTGTCCCGGATGAGCGAGCGAGGTGTGAAAGGTTCCATTATGGTTTAGTGACGGATGTGAAGATGTATGTGCTGGCTACCGAGTATGATGATTTTGATGTGTTGGTGGGCCGAGCCAAGGATATTGAGATGAACTTGGGTTTATCTGCTAGAGGTGCTGGAGCAAGTACTGGTAAGCGAGCGGCTGAATATAGTTCTGGTGGTGGACGGAACAAGAGGGGACGTGATCAGAAGTATCAGTCCTCGGCTAAGCGAGGTGGTGGAGCACCTGCTCGGGGAGGCAACGCTAGAGCTGATCCGAGTGCTTGTTGGATATGTGGTTCGCATGGCCACATGAAACGTGATTGTCCTCGTGCTGTGAGGGAGGTGCAGGCTCCTGTTGCGGCAGTTGGTAATGGATGCTGGAACTGTGGATCTACGGATCATTTGAGGCGTGAGTGTCCTATGTTGGCTGGTGGCCAAGTTCGTGCTCCTGTTGTTGCAGCACCGCAGAGAGGTCGTGGGCGCGGCCATGGTAATTTCCAGCGGAGAGAGGAAGGTGGCCGAGGTGTAGCTCATGTTGTAGCTGTACAGCCAGAGGGTGGCGGACAGGCGAGAGTGTTTGCTCAGCGTGAGGGGAGGAATGACGCGGATGTGATCGCAGGTACATTTACTCTGCAATCCTTGTCATTACTTTCCTTGATTGATTCTGGATCTACGCACTCTTACATATTGCGTGAGCATGCTGAATTGCTTGGTTTACCTGTTGAGTCTTTGGATGTTGGTATGCGTGTCACTAGTTCTTTTGGTGAGACTGTTGTGACTCGAAAGCTGTATAGAAGGTGTCCTTTGGTTGTTCAAGATCATGTTTTTCATGTTGACCTCATGGAGTTACCTTTCTATGGTTTTGATGTAATCCTTGGTATGGATTGGCTTGCTGAGCATCGTGCTGTGGTGGATTGTGAGAATAAGCGGGTTTCGCTGAAGCTTGCGGATGATTATGAAGTTGTAGTGGTTGGTGAGAATGTGAAGTTTCTTGCCAATGTGGTGTCTACCTTGGAGGCAAGCCGGATGTTGAGGCAAGGTTGTGAAGCTTACCTAGCTTTTGTGATGAATCCTAGCTCTAAGGAGTTGAGGGTGCAAGATATCAGGGTTGTGAAGGAGTTTCCTGGTGTGTTTCCTGAGGAGTTGCCTGGTTTACCTCCTAATCGTGAGGTGGAGTTTGGAATTGAGCTGTATGAGAATACAACTCCTGTGTCCATTACTCCCTATAGAATGGCACCTAAGGAGCTGAAAGAGCTGAAGACGCAGTTGCAAGAGTTGCTTGAGCGTGGTTTCATTCGGCCGAGTGTGTCGCCTTGGGGTGCACCGGTCTTGTTCGCGAAGAAGAAGGATGGCACTATGAGAATGTGCATTGATTACCGTCAGCTGAACAAGTTGACTATCAAGAATCGGTATCCTTTGCCGAGAATTGATGATCTCTTTGATCAATTTCGGGGAGCTACTGTGTTCTCTAAGATTGACTTGAGGTCAGGGTATTACCAGTTGAAGGTGAAGGATGTGGATGTGCCTAAGACAGCTTTCAGGACAAGGTATGGGCATTATGAGTTCCTTGTGATGCCGTTTGGTTTGACAAATGCTTCTGCTGCTTTCATGGACATGATGAATCGTGTGTTTCATGAATACCTGGACAAGTTTGTTGTGGTGTTCATTGATGATATCCTCGTGTACTCGCGTACTGAGGAGGAGCATGAAGAGCATTTGAGGATTGTGTTGCAAGCCTTGTTGGAGAATCAGCTTTACGCTAAGCTGAGTAAGTGTGAGTTCTGGTTAAGTGAGGTGGTGTTTCTTGGGCATGTAGTCTCTGCCAAGGGGATTTGTGTTGGTCCTCAGAAGATTGAGGCGGTGATGAATTGGAAGGTTCCTAAGTCTGTTCACGAGGTTCGTAGTTTCCTTGGTTTGGCAGGATACTACCGAAGGTTTGTAAATGGGTTTTCTAAGATTGCTGCACCTTTGACGAAGTTGTTGCAAAAAGATGTTAAGTATGAGTGGACGGAAGCGAGACAGCAGGCTTTTGAGAAGCTTAAGGCAGCTTTGACGCAAGCTCCTATCTTGGTTCAACCTGAATCAGGGAAAGAGTTTGTGGTGTATAGTGATGCGTCCTATGTTGGTTTGGGATGTGTGTTGATGCAAGAGGGTAAGGTGGTGGCTTATGCATCGCGACAGTTGAAGGTGCATGAGCGCAATTATCCTACGCATGACATTGAGTTGGCTGCGGTGGTTTTTGCCTTGAAGATCTGGAGACATTATCTGTATGGTGAGAAGTGTACTGTGTACACGGATCACAAGAGTTTGAAGTATCTGATGTCTCAGAAGGAGTTGAACCTCAGGCAGCGACGTTGGGTGGAGTTGTTCAAGGATTATGATATGACGATTGAGTATCACCCTGGGAAGGCTAATGTTGTAGCGGATGCCTTGAGTAGGAAAGTAGCTGTTGAGTTGAGGGCTATGTTTGCCAGTTTGAGTATTTCGTGTGATGGTGGTCTTGTGGCTGAGTTGCAAGTGAAACCATCTTTGGTTCAGTTGATCAAGGAAAAGCAGTTGCTGGATGATTCCTTGGTGTCTCATGTTCAGGATATCGCGGAGGGTAGACCTTCGGATTTCTACTTTAATGATGATGGAGTGTTGTGTTTTGGGAGTCGGATAGTAGTGCCCAGTGATGCTGAGTTGAGGCGTGCTATTCTGACTGAAGGTCATAGTAGTCCTTTTGCTATGCACCCTGGTAGTACTAAGATGTACCGTGATCTTCGTGATGAGTACTATTGGGTGGGTTTGAAAAAGGATGTTGCGGAGTTTGTGAGCAAGTGTTTGGTGTGTCAGCGAGTTGAGGCTGAGCATCAATTTCCTTCAGGGTTGTTGCAACCGTTGAGAATCCCTGAGTGGAAGTGGGAAAGGGTTACCATGGATTTTGTATCTGGTTTACCCTTGTCACCATCGAAGAAGAATTCGGTGTGGGTGATTGTGGATCGCCTGACGAAGTGTGCGCATTTCTTGCCTGTGCATACTACGTTTTCTTTGGATAAGCTTGCGGAGCTGTACATTGCTGAGATTGTGCGGCTGCATGGTGTGCCAAAGTCGGTTGTGTCGGATAGGGATCCGAGGTTCACATCGCGTTTTTGGCAGTGTCTGCATCAAGCTTTGGGTACAAGGTTGAATTTCAGTACATCTTATCATCCTCAGTCGGATGGTCAGTCTAAGCGTGTTATTCAGATTTTTGAGGATATGTTGAGGTGCTGTGTGATTGAGTTTCAGGGCTCTTGGGAGAAGCATTTGCCTTTGGTTGAGTTTGCTTATAACAATAGTTATCAGGCAAGTATTCAAATGGCACCTTATGAGGCTTTGTACGGAAGGAAGTGTAGGACTCCTCTTTGTTGGGCTGAAACGGGTCAGAAGTTGGTTTCGATGCCGGCTTTGTTGAAAGGAACCACCGAGAAGGTGAAGCTCATTTGTGAGCGTTTGAAGGCAGCTTCTAATCGGCAGAAGTCTTACGCGGATTTGAAGCGTAAGGAGATTGAGTATGCGGTGGGTGACCGTGTGTTCTTGAAGGTTTCGCCTTGGAAGAAGGTGTTGAGGTTTGGCCGGAAGGGTAAGTTGAGCCCTAGGTACATTGGACCATACGAGGTGGTTGAGCGTGTGGGTCCTGTTGCGTACAGGTTGAGGTTACCTCAAGAGTTGGAGAAGATTCATGATGTGTTTCATGTTTCTATGCTCCGGAAGTATAGATCTGATCCTTCGCATGTGATGCCTGTGGAAGAGGTGGAATTGAATCCGGATTTGACCTATGATGAGGAACCGGTGAGGATTCTGGATTCGGATAGCAAGGTTCTTCGTGGCAAGACCATTGAGTTGGTAAAGGTGCTGCGGAAGTATCGCGGTGTTGAGGAAGCCACGTGGGAGCGAAAGGATGACATGCTGAAGCAGTTTCCTTATCTCTTTCCTTCAGGTAAATTTCGAGGACAAAATTTCTTAATGGGGGGAGAGTTGTAACGCCCCGGTTTTGGGCTTAGAAGTTTTGGGCGTTGACCGGTTCGGTCAAAGTGCTGTTCGAATCTAAAAAGGTGAAATTAGGAAAACCTAGTTCGGGTTGCATTAAAAATATGGAAAAATGTTCTAAAATCCTCTTTTAATATATATAAGTAAACTGTGAAATCAATTTTACAAAATGAGGTTTGGAAGGGTGACATTTTGGCTAGTGACCAAAATGTAATTTTTGAAAAACTGCGTGACTATTTTAGAAAGGATTGAAACTTTGAATCTTTAAGGAGCTATTTACCCAAAGGGAGTTTCTCCAGATTTTTCTAAGATATTTAATGTTTTAATTCTGATTTTAAACAAAAGGAAAGTGGAGGGAAGTTATTTCTAACCAATTTTCCTAAAATCTCATTTTCCTTTTCTCTCATTTTCTCTCAAGCCAAACATCTTTCTCCAGAGTTTTTCTTCTGATTTTGCCACTTAAATCTCTCTTTTCAATCCTCTTTTGATTGCTAATCATCTCATCAACAAAACCTCACCAATTGCCATTTGATTCTTCAAGCTTTTTGGTTCTAAAAGAGGAGAAACTCAAGTTTGGAGGTAAGAACGTCCTTCTCCTCTGAACTTCAAGTTCTTTACTGAAATTCCTAAGTTCTCAATCCTTAATTGATGATTTATAATGGTTTTAAAGTTGTGTAATGGATCTTGGCTTAAAATGCAAGATTTGATGATTTTGATGGATTTTCGTTGGATCTGTTAAAGCAGTGATTTGAGGTGTATTTTTGATGTTAAATGAATGTTAAATTGATTGGAAATTGAGTTTTAACTAATGCAATCCCGGATAGGTTGAATTTCCTAAGTTTAGCTTGTGATTCTTGGTTGTTTTTGGAGTGATCTTGTGGATTTGTTGTTGCTGGAGGTATAAGGATGTTGTTAGGTCCTTTTTAGATGTTAAATGATGTTTATGGATGCTTAGTTTTGATGGTTTATGGCTGGGCTTTGTTGAGGAGTTGTTTGGATGCATTTTCGGTTGTGTTTGGTGGCCGAAAATGGAGTGTGGATGAGAGCAGTGAGTTTAGGTGCTTTCATTGAAGCTATTAATGCATGATGATGCATTAATCTACTGTTTTGATGTGTTTAAAACAGGGGAGTCATCTTTGGATCCAAGTGGTGGTGATCCGGAAGCTTGATTTGGTGTTTCGGCAAGAGGCGAAACGGAATCGGTGAGTGGATTTTGGTTTCGGCTTTGAAACCAGTGTTTTGGAGGTTTGGGAGCTTAGTTTAAGTCTAAGCAACTTAGCTAAGCTCAAGAGTAAGTTTTCGGATAAACTATCTTGGTGATGGCTATGTATTTGGTTGAATGCAATGTGGTGGTTTGCATGTTTTTAAATCTGTTTTGAAAGCATATCTAGCATGTTTATTTGCTGTGATTTAAAGCCATGTGATGAAGGAAACTCAAGGTATGAGTTCCTTGTTTTTTGAACATTGTTATAATGTGCTTGATGCTTTAAGATTCATGATGTTTATGGCTTTGTAAAATGCTTTAAAACAATGGATTATTGATGATAAATGATGTATATTGGCAAGTGATGTTTTGAAAAGGTTAAGGTCACTAAGGTGGTTAAAAGTCCTTGAGTGAGCCTTGTTTACTTAAGAACATCAAGGTTGTTAAAAGTCCTTGGATGATTCTTGTTAAGGACACAAAGGTGGTTAAAAGTCCTTGTGTGGTCCTTTCCAAGGTGTTTAAAAGTCCTTGGGGTGATTCATGTCATGGTGTTTAAAAGTCCATGGGCCAAGGTGTTTAAAAGTCCTTGGGGTCAAGGTGTTTAAAAGTCCTTGAGGTGAAACTTGTTAAGGACACAAAGGTGTTTAAAAGTCCTTGTGTGGTCCTTGCCATGGTGTTTAAAAGTCCATGGGGATAAGATCACAATGGTGTTTAAAAGTCCATGTGTGAGTCTTATGTTGATCTTGTTAAAAGATGGTAATTATCACTTGTGGCCAATATGACATGTTATGATATGAAGCATGAAATGCTTGTTTAAGATTGCTTGTGAGCATGTCTAAATGTATTTTGAAGTATGATTTATAAATGAGTTTTATAAATGCATTATTGTGTGGTTTTAATGAGCATTCCTCACTAAGCTTTTGCTTACGCTCTCTCTCTTTTCTTAAACCAATAATGCAGAGCATTAAGGTGCATTGAGGGCAGCAAGGAAGGCAAGCAATCAAGTGAAAGCTAAGCTCAAGTATTGGAAGGTTTTCTTAAACACCTTTAGCTTTTGGCATTTGGCAATGGGGAACCTATGTGGATGTTTTGGGAGATGTTTTGAACTCCTTAAGTTTGTTAAATGTTGATGTTAATGTTGGTAAATGTAATTGGCCATTATGAGGTTGAATTGAAGTATTGATGCTTGAATGGTTTGCTAAGTAGGAAGCATGCCTTTAGATTGGGGCTTTTCATATGTGATGCCATGATGATGTTTGGTTGATGCTTATATGTCTTTCATATGTTGAATTTCTTGCTGGTAAAGTTTGGTAGCATTTGGAGCATGTATGGTTGATAAATTGTGGTTTTTAGTAGCCTTTTCTATGCAATCTGTGCAGGCCGTATCGAAACAGTAGCTGCCGTTTCGGAACGGGTGCCTTGTAGCAACCCAGGCGTCCGAAACGGAAGACACCGTTCCGAAACGGAAAGGCCACTGCCAGCCCTCGTTTCGGTACGCGTTGCGGAACGGCCCTGCGTTTCGAAACAGGCTCTCCCTGTTTCGGAACGCATGACCGTTGGGGGCTGACATTGGCAGTTATATGTTTCAAAATGTTTGCATTTTGGTCCTGAAACTTGTATGTGCAATTGTGTGAGTTCGGGATGTCCGTTTGAGCTGAAATTTGGCAGTGAAGCATGAAACCTGATTAATTAAAAGTTGGTAACTTTAATTTGGGCGAAGTCCTTATAATTAACAGAATTTACATTTTGGTCCCTAAAGTTGTAAATTGTTTAATTGGGTCCCTGTTTGATCTCTGATGTTTATGATCTTTGAGTATGTTGTTTGAATGATCATAACTAGGGTTAATGTACATCTAGACAAGTTTAAAAAGAAAAAAAAAGGGTCGTTAATCAAGGTTGACTTTCGGGTTGACTTTGGTTTTCCCCGTGTGACTTTCTTAATTCGGGTCAACCGTCTAGGCCGGGTTAAGGGGGTTACAGATTGAAGCATGAGATGCTTGGTTTGTATGCATAGTTGCATGATAAATGTTGTTTTGAAACTAAAGGCCTTGAAAAGGTGTTTTTACAAATGCATTATTGTGATGTTTTAATTGAGCATTCCTCACTAAGCTCTGTGCTTACGCTCTCTCTTTCTTAAACCAATAATGCAGAACATTGAAGTGCTTAAAGGGCAGCAAGGAGGTCAAGGATCCAAGTGAGAGACTAAGCTCATGTATGGTGAATGTTTTCCTAACACTATTAGCTTTTGGCATTTGTCAATGGGAACCTAGTTTGTGTTTTTGGGAGATGTTTTGGACTCCCTAAGTTTGGTTAATGCCTTTGATGATGTTGGAACATGTAAATGGCCTTTTGGTATTTGGTTTTTGTGAATTGATGGTTGCATGAATTTCAATATAGGATGCATGCCTATAGAATTGGGATTTTCCCTTGAATGATGCCATGATTGAGATTAGATGGTTCTATTATGTTCCTTAAGTGTTTGATGACTTGTGTGTATGATATGGAGGTCATATGGATGTGTTTGATGGGTTGAAAGTGTAATAAACCAGCAAAATTCTGCAATTATGGGCAGCCCGTATCGGAACAGGTGCTACCGTTTCGGAACATGTGGCTTGAAATGGCCATGGCGTTTCGAAACAGGTAAGAGCTGTTCCGAAACGGATTTGCCATTGCCAAGCCCTGTTCCGCAACAGGTTTCGGAACGGTCCCGCGTTTCGGAACGGATCTTCCCCGTTTCGGAACACTCGACCGTTGGGCACTGAATCTGATGGTTAAATGTTTTGAAACTCTCACGTTTTGGTCCCAATGTTTGTACATGCAATTGGATGAGTTTGAGATGTCCGAATGAGATGAAATTTTACAGAGAAGCATGAAATATGATTAATTTCATGATGGTAACTTTAAAACTGGTTAAGTCCTCTTAATTTTCAAAATTTGCAATTTGGTCCCTAAATTTGTATATTGTGCAATTGAGTCCCTAAATGTTATCCGATTGCTGTGATTTTTGAGTATGTTCTTTCCAAGAATACACCTAGGGTTATTATGCATTTAGACAAGATTAAAAATAAAAAAGGGTCGTTAATGAAGTTTGACTTTCGGGTTGACTTTGGTTTTCCCCGTGTAATCTTCGTAGTTCGGGTCAACCGTCTAGGCCGGGCTAAGGGGGTTACATTTGGTGGTATCATAGCTGAGTTCTCGAGTATTTGGGATTGGTTATGTGGGTGATATGTGTATGATTGCTTTGTATGCTTGTTGAGTGAAAGTATGATGTATGAATTGTAAGTATGTTACAATTGTGGTGTATGCTGTGGTGAAGCATGTTAGAGGGACCCATTGCCAAATCAAAGCTAATGAAATGATTAGTTTTTATTTGGAAATGAGCTTGAGTACTTGGATTGCTTACCTTGCTGAGCCTGATTTTGTTTATTGCATTGTGATTGCATTGTTTAGTGAATGGGACCTCGTAGAGAGACGAGGATTAATACGCGAGCTATGGCTCAAAATGAGAACGAAGAGAATGCTGAAAACGTTGTGGATTACCTCCTCCACCTGGTGGTGGTGGTGCTGTGGGTGAGGGAGCTGGTGTTGCTGCTGGTGCTGGGGTCGCTGGACCTGAAGCTGGTCAGGGGCAAGCTACTCCTGACATGACAGTGCTGATTCAAGCTATTGCGGGAGCCTTTCGGGCGGCGGTAGCTGGAGCTCAAGGAGCCGGGCATCAGTGAGATGCTAATGTAAGACTACCTCTAGAACGCTTGCGCAGTCTGGGAGGGACTGAGTTCAGGGGTTTGTCTGCTGAAGGTTTTGAGTCTTGGTTGGAAAGTACCAAAAGAATTTTGGGACAAATGAACTGCAATGATGTGCAGAAGCTGGGTTGTGTGATATCATTGTTGCATGATGATGCGTATACCTGGTGGACAACCACTATCTCCGGAATGGAGGATGTTGATGTGACTTGGACGTTCTTTCTGAACGCGTTCAAGAGGATGTATCTGGGTGTGCGATACCTGGATGAGAAGAAAAGGGAATTCATGTCTCTTACTCAAAGGAGTATGACAGTGGCTGAGTACGAGGTTCAGTTTGTCCGACTCAGTCAGTACGCACCTGAGCTTATCCTTGATAAGCGGGAGAGGTGTGAACGTTTCCGTTATGGTTTGGTGACGGAAGTGAAGACTTATATGCTGGCTGCTGAGTATACTGACTTTGATGTGCTGGTTGGTAGAGCAAAGGACATCGAGTTGAATTTGAGTTTATCTTCTAGAGGTGCTGGTCCTAGTGTGGGAAAGCGAGCTGCTGAGTATAGTTCCGGTGGCGGACGGAACAAGAGAGGACGTGATCGGAAGTATAAGTCTTCGGCTAGGCGTGGTGGTGGAGGGCGTGTGGGTTGCGTGGACACCTGAGGCGTGATTGTCCTCGAGCAGCGAGGGAGGTACAAGCTCCTGTTGTGGTGGCCGGTAACTCGTGCTGGAACTGTGGTTCGGCGGATCATATGAGGAGGGAGTGTCCTCTGTTGGCCGGTGGTGGCCAGGGACGTGCTCCGAGAGTTGTTGCACCACAGAGAGGTCGTGGGCGCGGCCGTGGTAACTTCCAGCGCATGGAGGATGTTGGAAGGAATGTGGCTCATGTGGTAGCTGTTCAGCCTTAGGGTGGTGGCCAGGCCAGAGTGTATGCTCAGAGGGAAGGGAGGAATGACACGGATGTGATCGCAGGTACTTTCACTTTGCAATCCTTGTCATTACTTTCCTTGATTGATTCTGGATCTACACACTCATACATATTGCGTGAGCATGCTCAATTGCTTGGTTTTCCTGTTGAGTCTTTGGATATTGGTATGCGTGTAACTAGTTCTTTTGGTGAGACTGTTGCGACTCGAAAGCTTTATAGAAGATGTCCTTTGGTTGTGCAAGATCATGTTTTTCATGTTGATCTTATGGAATTGCCTTTCTATGGTTTTGATGTAATCCTTAGTATGGATTGGCTTGTTGAGCATCAAGCTGTTGTGGATTTTGAAAATAAGCGAGTTTCGTTGAAGCTTGCGGATGATTATGAAGTGGTGGTGGTTGGTGAGAATGTGAAGTTTCTTGCCAATGTGGTGTCTACATTGGAAGCGAGCCGGATGCTGAGGCAAGGCTGTGAAGCTTACCTAGCCTTTGTGATGAACCCTAGCTCTAAGGAGTTGCGAGTGCAAGATATCAGGACTGTGCGAGAGTTTCCTGGTGTGTTTCCGGAGGAGTTGCCTGGGTTGCCTCCTAATCGCGAAGTGGAGTTTGGGATTGAGCTGTATGAAAACACAACTCCAGTGTCCATTACTCCTTATCGAATGGCACTTAAAGAGTTGAAAGAGTTGAAGACGCAACTTCAGGAGTTGCTTGATCGTGGTTTCATTCGGCCGAGTGTGTCACCTTGGGGTGCACCGGTCTTGTTTGTGGAGAAAAGGATGGCACTATGAGAATGTGTATTGATTACCGTCAGCTTAACAAGTTGACTATCAAGAATCGGTATCCATTGCCGAGAATTGATGATCTTTTTGATCAATTTTGGGGAGCGGCTGTGTTCTCTAAAATTGACTTAAGGTCAGGGTATTATCAGCTGAAGGTGAAGGATGTGGATGTGCCAAAGACAGCCTTCAGAACGAGGTATGGGCATTATGAGTTCCTTGTGATGCCGTTTGGTTTGACGAATGCTCCTGCAGCTTTCATGGACATGATGAATAGAGTGTTCCATGAATACTTGGATAAGTTTGTCGTGGTGTTCATTGATGACATTCTCGTGTACTCTCGTACTGAGGAGCATGAGGGGCATTTGAGAATTGTGTTACAAGCTTTGTTGGAGAATCAGCTTTATGCCAAGCTGAGCAAGTGTGAGTTCTGGCTTAGAGAAGTGGTGTTTCTTGGTCATGTGGTTTCTGCTGTGGGGATTCGAGTTGATCCTCAGAAGATTGAGGCAGTGATGAATTGGAAGTCTCCTAAGTCTGTTCATGAAGTCCGTAGTTTCCTGGGTTTGGCAGGATACTATCGAAGGTTTGTGGATGGGTTTTCCATGATTGCTGCACCTTTGACGAAGTTGTTGCAGAAGGATGTTAAGTATGAGTGGACAGAAGCGAGACATCAGGCTTTTGAGAAGCTTAAGGCAGCTTTGACGCAAGCTCCTATCTTGGTTCAACCTGAATCAGGGAAAGAGTTTGTGGTGTATAGTGATGCGTCCTACGTTGGTTTGGGATGTGTGTTGATGCAAGAGGGTAAGGTGGTGGCTTATGCATCACGGCAGTTGAAGGTGCATGAGCGCAATTATCCTACGCATGACATTGAGTTAGCTGTGGTGGTTTTTGCTTTGAAAATTTGGAGACACTATCTGTATGGTGAGAAGTGTACGGTGTACACGGACCACAAGAGTTTGAAGTATCTGATGTCTCAAAAAGAGTTGAATCTTAGGCAACGACTTTGGGTGGAGTTGCTTAAGGATTATAATTTGACGATCGAGTACCATCCGGGTAAAGCTAATGTTGTAGCGGATGCCTTGAGTAGGAAGGTAGCTGTGGAGTTGAGGGCTATGTTTGCTAGTTTGAGCATTTCGCGTGATGGTGGTCTTGTGGCTGAGTTGCAAGTGAAACCATCCTTGGTTCAGTTGATTAAGGAAAAGAAGTTGTTGGATGTTTCCTTGGTGCCACATGTTCAGGATATTGCAGAGGGTAGGCCATCGGATTTCTGCTTTAATGATGATGGAGTTTTATGTTTTGGGAGTCGGATAGTAGTGCCCAATGATGCTGATTTGAGGCGTGCTATTCTGACTGAAGGTCATAGTAGTCCTTTTGCTATGCACCCTGGTAGAACTAAGATGTATCGTGATCTTCGTGATGAGTACTATTGGGTGGGTTTAAAGAAAGATGTTGCTAAGTTTGTAAGCAAGTGCATGGTTTGTCAGCGAGTTAAAGCTGAGCATCAGTTTCCTTCAGGGTTGTTGCAACCGTTGAGGATTCCTGAGTGGAAGTGGGAAAGGGTTACCATGGACTTTGTGTCTGGTTTGCCTTTGTCGCCATCGAAGAAGAATTCGGTGTGGGTGATTATGGATCGCCTGACGAAGTGTGCGCATTTCTTGCATGTGCATACTACGTACACTTTGGATAAGCTTGCGGAGCTGTACATTGCTGAGATTGTGCGGCTGCATGGTGTGCCAAAGTCGATTGTGTCGGATAGGGATCCGAGGTTTACATCGCGTTTCTGGCAGTGTTTGCATCAGGCTTTGGGTACACGGTTGAATTTCAGTACTTCTTATCATCCGCAGTCGGATGGACAGTCTGAGCGTGTTATCCAGGTGTTGGAGGATATGTTGCGGTGCTGTGTGATTGAGTTTCAGGGTTCTTGGGAGAAACATTTGCCTTTGGTGGAATTTGCATATAATAATAGTTATCAGGCAAGTATTCAAATGGCACCTTATGAAGCTTTGTACGGGAGGAAGTGTAGGACTCCTCTTTGTTGGGCTAAAGCGGGTTAGAAGTTGGTTTCGATTCCGGCTTTGTTGAAAGGAACCACCGAGAAGGTGAAGCTCATTTGTGAGCGTTTGAAGGCAGCTTCTGATCGGCAAAAGTCTTACGCTGATTTGAAGCGTAAGGAGGTTGAGTATACGGTGGGTGATCGTGTGTTTTTGAAAGTTTCGCCTTGGAAAAAGGTGATGAGGTTTGGCCGAAAGGGTAAGTTGAGCCCTAGTGTAACCCCCTTAACCCGGCCTAGACGGTTGGCCCGAATTAAAAAGATTACACGGGGAAAACCAAAGTCAACCCAAAAGTCAACCTTGATTAACGACCCTTTTTTTTTCTTTTAAATCTTGTCTAAATGCTCATTAACCCTAGATGTGATCACACAAACGTCATACTCAAAGATCACAACCATCAGAGATCATTCAGGGACCCAATTGCACAAAACACAACTTTAGGGACCAAATTGTAAATTCTGAAAACTTTGAGGCCTTAACCAGATTTTAAGTTACCAACTTAAAATTAATCATGTTTCATGCATCTCGGCCAAATTTCAGCTCAAAAGGACATCTCAAGCTCATACAATTGCTCATACAAGATTCAGGACCAAAATGCAAACATTTTGAAACACATAACTGCCACTGTCAGCCCCCAACGGTCAACCGTTCCAAAACGGGAGACAGCCCGTTTCGAAACGCGGGGCCGTTCCGCAACGGGTTCCGAAACGGGGGTTTGGCAGAAGCCTTTCCGTTTCGGAACGGTGTCACCCGTTTCGGACGCCTGGGCTGCTTCGAGGCACCCGTTCCGAAACGGTTCACCCTGTTCCGAAACACCCTGCACAAAATGCAGAATTCTGCCGGTTTAAACATGCAATAGGCCAACCCAACATGCTTCAAACGCTACCAAACTTTACCAGCATGCAAAACAACATATAAGGGACATACTTGCATCAACAATTCAACAAAATAACAACATACACAAAAAGCCCCAATTTCAAGACTAAGCTTCCAACACAAGCAATCCATTTAGACAACATACTTCCAATTCAAACTCATAAGCCAAACCATGTTCCAACAACATCAACAATACAAAACCATACTTGTCTGAACATAAACAAACACATACATCAACCCAAGAGATTCTACCCCATTGCCTTTATTAACTATAGCTATTAACCGAGACATACATCTCAAGTGGAGTCCTTCTTGAATCCCTTGCTCCTCGCTGTCCAAACTTCAAGAATCTGCATTGATGGACAAAAAGGAGCGTAAGCACATAATGCTTAGTGAGGAATGCTCAAAACCAAAACACCATCAATGCAGCGAGCCAAAAATCACTTTTAAAACAAACTCGATTTGTTTACCAAAGCCATGTTTGAAAACTCCTTTTCAACAACAAGCTCAAACCATGCATCGCACATACATGAAACCAACCCTTAGTTTAGCAAACTAAGAAAACCCTTTTCAAAGCACAACTTGCGAAAATCAACCATTTCACTAACCAACCAACACATGCATTAAACCAAAGGCAACATATATGAACCACAACATCATCAACACATGCCTTTAAAAACAAGTCTTAACAAGACTCCAATGCACTTAAAGATATTTCATGCTCACATGCATCATTCTCCAAATGATAATCAACACTTGTTCAACTTAACAAGTAAACATGCATTCACAAGCACTATGCACTTTCCATGCAACCATGCATCTTTTCAAGCATCTCATGCTTCACATGCAATTATGCATCATTTCAAGCATCCCATGCTACTTCATAATCAAGAACATCATATTGGCCTTCAAGTGATCAATCACATCCACTTTTCAACTCAACATCCAATGGGATACGCGGATTCCGAGCGTTGTCCCTACGCTACCTACACCCTACCAATCCAAGGTCCTCGAATGGGCAACAACCTCCATTATGACCTCAACATCCTAAGGTTCCCATGTATGGACTTTTAAACACCACACAACCTTAGCTCTTCCCCAAGGTTCCCATGTATGGACTTTTAACCACCATACAACCTTGACATGCACAAGGTTCTCACATATGGGCAACACCTCCATATAACCTTTGCATTCACCGATTGGTAGTTGTAGAACATCACTAACGAGATCCGGGACACCCTACACAAGATCCACACATGGACTTAACACTGCCATTGTGATCTCAACAAGCACAAGGTTCTCACATATGGGCAACACCTCCATATAACCTTTGCTCAACCAAGGTCCTCGAATGGGCATTCAACCTCCATTATGACCTTAACCATCTCGTTAGGATACTTGAAGGGAGTTTACCGGTTCACTCTTAACCACTCCACCTCCAAGGCGACTTTATTCACGGTGCACCCAATCCTATAGCCGGCTAACTATATCCGATCAAAGAACCAAGAACCACTTACACCACTTGCCAATATAACCACCTTACCACATTAGTCCAATGTTCCACATGCATAACCATTATGCAAAACCATTACCACATTAATCAAATGATTCACATGCATAACCAATATGCAAAACCATTACCACATTAATCAAATGATTCACATGCATAACCAATATGCAAAAACCATCATTTACCAGCATTAATTCACTGTTTTAAAGCACTAAACAAAGCCATTGAACAACATGCAACACCATGCATCAAATCCACATTTTCAATGTATAAAACCAAGGATCTCTTACCTTGAGCATCCTTCACATATGGCTTTCAAACCAGCATTAAACCATGCTAAAATATGCTTTCAAAACAGATTTAAACCATGCAAAACACATGCATTTCAATCATCAACCACAATTTCTTAAAAAGCCAATTCATATCATAAATCAAGTAAGAAATCCATTTACTTACTCTTGAGCTTAGCAAAGTTGTTTAGACTTAAACTAAGCTCCCAAAACCTTCAAACCTTTGTTTAAAAGCCGAAAACCCAACTTCACTCACCGATACACAAAACAAAGCTAGCCACCAAGCCTTCCAAGCATCCGAAACCTTCCGCAACACCTCTAAAGCTCACGGATCAAACTCCCCTGTTTCAAGCACACAAAAACAGCACATTAATGCATCATTATGCATTAAGAACAGCAGCCACACAACCAAACTCGCTGCTCGACACAAATCCAACAATTCGGCTACCAAACACAACCGAAATCACCTCCAAACATTTCCAAAACTTAACCCAGCCAAGATCCATCACTTCTAACCATTTTTAAACATCCATTAACATCCAAAATGATCACAAACACGTCCTTATACTCCCAGGTATAACAGATCACCAAAAACACTCCAAAAACAACCAAAAACTTAGGAAATTCAACCTATCCGGGATTGCATTAATTAAACCTCAACTTCTAATCAATTTAGCATTCATTTAACACCATTTTGACACTTCAAAACACTGCCCAAACAGATCACACGAAAATTTCACCAAAATCGCCAAATCTTGCATTTTAAGCCAAAATCAAGATTTCAATTGAAAAGCCTTTAACAAAACACAAATCAAGGATTGAGAACTTGGGAATTTCAGTAAAGAACTGATAGTTTAGAGGAGAGAGACGTTCTTACCTCCAAACTTGAGTTTCTCCTTTTTGGAGCCAAAAAGCTTGATGAAACAACTTGTAAATTGAGAGGTTTTGTTGATGAGATGATTAGGAATCAAATGAGAGTTGAAATGAGTGATTTGAGTGACAAAATCAGAGGAGGAAATCTGGAGAGAATGTGTTTGGTTTGAGAGAAAAGATGAGAGAAAATGGTTGAGAGAAAAGTTAGTTAGAATTAGGAAAATATCTTCCCTCCACTTTTCTTTAGTTTAAAAACATTTAATTAATCATTTAATATATTTAGAAAATCTGGAGAAACTCCCATTGGGTAAATAGCTCCTTAAAGATTCAAAGTTTCAATCCTTTTTAAAACAGTCACCGAACTTTCAAAAATTACATTTTGGTCACTAACCCAAAATGTCAACCTTCCAAACCTCATTTTCCAAAATTGATTTCACAGTTCACTTTTATATATTAAAAGATGATTTTAAGACATTTTTCCATATTTTTAATGCAACCCGAACTAGGCTTTCCTAAATTCACTCTTATATATTCGATCAGCACTTTGACCGAACCGGTCAACGCCCAAAACTTCCGAGCCCAAAACCGGGGCGTTACAACTCTCCCCCCCTTAGGAAATTTCGTCCTCGAAATTTCAACCGGCGAAAAGAGAACAACAACCTTCTCAAAACACTCACAAGGCAACACAAAAACCTCAACCAACACTGAACACTTTCCACACAAAACTCCACCAAACCCAACACCACCACATGCTGTTCACAAACCCAGAACACTCAATGATAGCCACAACTTAACCTTCCACATATCCGAACTGTACACAGCCCCAACTTCAATCATGAAGAACTTTAACTTTCACAGCACACATTTCTGTAACACACAACTTCCAAGACTGGTTTACACAGGGACTCTAACCAATCCAATTCCACCACCACACAAACTTCTCTGCTTCCAAAACTCTTGCAACTCTCAAACCCCTTCCATGAATCTTCCCAACAAGCAAGAATTCTTAAGCATCAACTGCTTACCCAAACTCCTCAACAAAAGCTGACATTCCTTCACATCTGCCGCTAACATTACCAAAACGACTCACCAGGTCTACTCACCCACAAACCAAAATTTACATTACAACTCCAACTCGGCTCCGCCAGCTGTTCCATACACCACCAGCTGATCTCCAAAAATAAATTCACATACACACAACCAGCCAACCACTTCTCATAAGAATCCTTTCAAACAACACAAGCCTTCGATCTTTCATGATCCTTCCACTTCAAACTTCAACCATAACACTTGTCTTACCAGAACATCGCCCAACCTACCATACATACCAACTCCTCAACTCCTCAAAGGTTGCTAAGAATCAGCACTTACAAACACAACCCTTCCACAACAACCCGAATGCTAAGCCACCCCAGCACCTGGAAACACAACCGTTAAACTACAACAACACTTAGCACAAAGGAGCTACCGCTCCCACTTAGCTATTCAAACCACTTGACCGATCCTACTTCAACCGGTACTCCTCACCACCAAACCACTAAACTTTATAAGCAACAAACACCATCCTTCTACCATCAAACCATACCACTCTCACTATTACAAGCAACTAGCCTAACATACTCTATTACGTCTAACTCTCACCCAGCACCAAAACAACCTCTAAAAACCCATCATCCAACCACCACTCTAACAGATTCGATTAGTTATTAGCGAGTGTGAACATCGTATGCATGATCACCAACATGCCCTATCAATGCCTGATGTACATGTATGCAAAACCTCTAATGTCATGCCACATGTATGCATGGACCAACATATATAATATAGCATATAACAAAGATTTTAACTGTGCATGAATGCCAGTTCACACCCTCCAATAACATCCTCAAATCCGTCTAAGAACAACTTCCTACCTCACTTCTAACTTAACTACTCCACCATACCAACAACTATTAACCACAAGATTCTCACAAAACCCTCTTCACACCAAAGATGTTTCCAAACTACAACCATTACCCCAACATGCTAGCAACAAGACTAAACTTATCACGCAAGGAAAACCAACAGAAACCAAACTAAGGTAACTAGAGCAAAGATTACTAAACAAGGTTACCTGAAAGCATCACACCACCCTGAAGCTTCATCAGACGAACTCTCTTCCTCGCGGAACCATCAACCTCCTGCCGCACCACTGCAGCACCAGCTAACACACTAGGGCCACCACCATCTCCTTGCGGTAAAGAACCTTGGCTGTTCCGAGCCAACATCAAACAATCACGTCTCATGTGTCCAGCAGACCCACATTTCCAGCAATTCTCCTTTCCCGCACTCTTCACAACTTTCTGCTCTTTCTGCCACTTCTGAACCTTGCCTCGGCCGTGCCCACGACCTTCCTGAGATCCTTTGGCTATCACTGAAGCTGACTTCACCCCTAAAGGACAATCACGCTTAACATGCACTTTGGAACCACAGTTCCAGCAAGCACCCGCGCCCCAACAACCTCCCACATGACGCCTTTCACAACGGTCACACACCGATGGCTGAACTTCCACTCCTTGCCCAAGCAACACTTGCTCCACAACAGCACCACCGTCACTTTGCTCAACCCTTGGAAACTTCCCTCCAAGATACCTTTCATAAAAGGCAGATACAAAGAAATCCCAATCAATATCTTGGATATGTGACGCCACCGCCACAGATGTCCACCAAGCACATGCATCCTCCAACATCAGAGAAACAACACTCCCCAGCTTACAAGCAAGATCACAGCCTTCCTGATCCAAGATCAGAACCACACTGGCCAACCAGGCCTCAAACATCTTCGGTGTGGAACCATGATATTCCACAGCACCCAAATCAAGCAAACGCCGCTTCGGCAAACCCACACATCCCACAGCCAGCACATCCACTGACTTTACCTTTACCACAGCCTGAGATGTTCCCAACACCTCCTGAACATCAGATGATGAACTCTTCACCGCAGAACTAGCTTCTTTCCCTTGCCTTATCACCTCAACCCCAGGCATAGAAAGCTGAGACAAAACACCTCTACGAAAGGGTGAATTCCACGCCTTAACAACCTGTCCCAAGGCAGCAACCATCTCACCCAACTGCCATTCCTTCATCGACTTAGCCATACTACTAACAACAGCAAACATACAATCACAACAAACAAACAAACCAGTTAGACCAGCATTAAGCAAGGATTCAAACTCCAACTCCAAATAACACAATAGCTATATTAATAAGGCAATGGGTATCCCGAATCCTCCCCTTTACATGACATAACAGTCAACACAACATGGATATCACAACATCAAGCATATCAATCTACACACCTTGATCATGCTTACCTCAAACAGCATCCATTTGCATCAGCATATTAACAACATAACATACTCATTACACAATCATCAAGCATAACACCAGCTCACAACATCAGCACATATCCACATTAATTCAACAATGATTCATAAACACAAAACATGCTCGAAAACATCAGCAACATGCTCAGAAACATCAACAATTTGCTCAGATACATCAGCATCATGCCCAGAAACACGTGTTTCAACCAACATTCAACCAACTTTCATCCACACAACAAGGTAAACATCAACACACATCACAACAACTTACCGTTTTCCCCAAGCATTCGCAACACAGCTCTGATACCACCAAATGTAACCCCCTTAACCCGGCCTAGACGGTTGGCCCGAATTAAGAAGATTACACGGGGAAAACCAAAGTCAACCCGAAAGTCAACCTTGATTAACGACCCTTTTTTTCTTTTAAATCTTGTCTAAATGCTCATTAACCCTAGATGTGATCACACAAACGTCATACTCAAAGATCACAACCATCAGAGATCATTCAGGGACCCAATTGCACAAAACACAACTTTAGGGACCAAATTGTAAATTCTGAAAACTTTGAGGCCTTAACCAGATTTTAAGTTACCAACTTAAAATTAATCATGTTTCATGCATCTCGGCCAAATTTCAGCTCAAACGGACATCTCAAGCTCATACAATTGCTCATACAAGATTCAGGACCAAAATGCAAACATTTTGAAACACATAACTGCCACTGTCAGCCCCCAACGGTCAACCGTTCCGAAACGGGAGACAGCCCGTTTCGAAACGCGGGGCCGTTCCGCAACGGGTTCCGAAACGGGGGTTTGGCAGAAGCCTTTCCGTTTCGGAACGGTGTCACCCGTTTCGGACGCCTGGGCTGCTTCGAGGCACCCGTTCCGAAACGGTTCACCCTGTTCCGAAACACCCTGCACAAAATGCAGAATTCTGCCGGTTTAAACATGCAATAGGCCAACCCAACATGCTTCAAACGCTACCAAACTTTACCAGCATGCAAAACAACATATAAGGGACATACTTGCATCAACAATTCAACAAAATAACAACATACACAAAAAGCCCCAATTTCAAGACTAAGCTTCCAACACAAGCAATCCATTTAGACAACATACTTCCAATTCAAACTCATAAGCCAAACCATGTTCCAACAACATCAACAATACAAAACCATACTTGTCTGAACATAAACAAACACATACATCAACCCAAGAGATTCTACTCCATTGCCTTTATTAACTATAGCTATTAACCGAGACATACATCTCAAGTGGAGTCCTTCTTGAATCCCTTGCTCCTCGCTGTCCAAACTTCAAGAATCTGCATTGATGGACAAAAAGGAGCGTAAGCACATAATGCTTAGTGAGGAATGCTCAAAACCAAAACACCATCAATGCAGCGAGCCAAAAATCACTTTTAAAACAAACTCGATTTGTTTACCAAAGCCATGTTTGAAAACTCCTTTTCAACAACAAGCTCAAACCATGCATCGCACATACATGAAACCAACCCTTAGTTTAGCAAACTAAGAAAACCCTTTTCAAAGCACAACTTGCGAAAATCAACCATTTCACTAACCAACCAACACATGCATTAAACCAAAGGCAACATATATGAACCACAACATCATCAACACATGCCTTTAAAAACAAGTCTTAACAAGACTCCAATGCACTTAAAGATATTTCATGCTCACATGCATCATTCTCCAAATGATAATCAACACTTGTTCAACTTAACAAGTAAACATGCATTCACAAGCACTATGCACTTTCCATGCAACCATGCATCTTTTCAAGCATCTCATGCTTCACATGCAATTATGCATCATTTCAAGCATCCCATGCTACTTCATAATCAAGAACATCATATTGGCCTTCAAGTGATCAATCACATCCACTTTTCAACTCAACATCCAATCGGATACGCGGATTCCGAGCGTTGTCCCTACGCTCCCTACACCCTACCAATCCAAGGTCCTCGAATGGGCAACAACCTCCATTATGACCTCAACATCCTAAGGTTCCCATGTATGGACTTTTAAACACCACACAACCTTAGCTCTTCCCCAAGGTTCCCATGTACGGACTTTTAACCACCATACAACCTTGACATGCACAAGGTTCTCACATATGGGCAACACCTCCATATAACCTTTGCATTCACCGATTGGTAGTTGTAGAACATCACTAACGAGATCCGGGACACCCTACACAAGATCCACACATGGACTTAACACTGCCATTGTGATCTCAACAAGCACAAGGTTCTCACATATGGGCAACACCTCCATATAACCTTTGCTCAACCAAGGTCCTCGAATGGGCATTCAACCTCCATTATGACCTTAACCATCTCGTTAGGATACTTGAAGGGAGTTTACCGGTTCACTCTTAACCACTCCACCTCCAAGGCGACTTTATTCACGGTGCACCCAATCCTATAGCCGGCTAACTATATCCGATCAAAGAACCAAGAACCACTTACACCACTTGCCAATATAACCACCTTACCACATTAGTCCAATGTTCCACATGCATAACCATTATGCAAAACCATTACCACATTAATCAAATGATTCACATGCATAACCAATATGCAAAACCATTACCACATTAATCAAATGATTCACATGCATAACCAATATGCAAAAACCATCATTTACCAGCATTAATTCACTGTTTTAAAGCACTAAACAAAGCCATTGAACAACATGCAACACCATGCATCAAATCCACATTTTCAATGTATAAAACCAAGGATCTCTTACCTTGAGCATCCTTCACATATGGCTTTCAAACCAGCATTAAACCATGCTAAAATATGCTTTCAAAACAGATTTAAACCATGCAAAACACATGCATTTCAATCATCAACCACAATTTCTTAAAAAGCCAATTCATATCATAAATCAAGTAAGAAATCCATTTACTTACTCTTGAGCTTAGCAAAGTTGTTTAGACTTAAACTAAGCTCCCAAAACCTTCAAACCTTTGTTTAAAAGCCGAAAACCCAACTTCACTCACCGATACACAAAACAAAGCTAGCCACCAAGCCTTCCAAGCATCCGAAACCTTCCGCAACACCTCTAAAGCTCACGGATCAAACTCCCCTGTTTCAAGCACACAAAAACAGCACATTAATGCATCATTATGCATTAAGAACAGCAGCCACACAACCAAACTCGCTGCTCGACACAAATCCAACAATTCGGCTACCAAACACAACCGAAATCATCTCCAAACATTTCCAAAACTTAACCCAGCCAAGATCCATCACTTCTAACCATTTTTAAACATCCATTAACATCCAAAATGATCACAAACACGTCCTTATACTCCCAGGTATAACAGATCACCAAAAACACTCCAAAAACAACCAAAAACTTAGGAAATTCAACCTATCCGGGATTGCATTAATTAAACCTCAACTTCTAATCAATTTAGCATTCATTTAACACCATTTTGACACTTCAAAACACTGCCCAAACAGATCACACGAAAATTTCACCAAAATCGCCAAATCTTGCATTTTAAGCCAAAATCAAGATTTCAATTGAAAAGCCTTTAACAAAACACAAATCAAGGATTGAGAACTTGGGAATTTCAGTAAAGAACTGATAGTTTAGAGGAGAGAGACGTTCTTACCTCCAAACTTGAGTTTCTCCTTTTTGGAGCCAAAAAGCTTGATGAAACAACTTGTAAATTGAGAGGTTTTGTTGATGAGATGATTAGGAATCAAATGAGAGTTGAAATGAGTGATTTGAGTGACAAAATCAGAGGAGGAAATCTGGAGAGAATGTGTTTGGTTTGAGAGAAAAGATGAGAGAAAATGGTTGAGAGAAAAGTTAGTTAGAATTAGGAAAATATCTTCCCTCCACTTTTCTTTAGTTTAAAAACATTTAATTAATCATTTAATATATTTAGAAAATCTGGAGAAACTCCCATTGGGTAAATAGCTCCTTAAAGATTCAAAGTTTCAATCCTTTTTAAAACAGTCACCGAACTTTCAAAAATTACATTTTGGTCACTAACCCAAAATGTCAACCTTCCAAACCTCATTTTCCAAAATTGATTTCACAGTTCACTTTTATATATTAAAAGATGATTTTAAGACATTTTTCCATATTTTTAATGCAACCCGAACTAGGCTTTCCTAAATTCACTCTTATATATTCGATCAGCACTTTGACCGAACCGGTCAACGCCCAAAACTTCCGAGCCCAAAACCGGGGCGTTACACCTAGGTACATTGGACCATATGAGGTGATTGATCGTGTGGGTCCTGTTGCGTACAAGTTGAGGTTACCGCAAGAGTTAGAAAAGATTCATGATGTGTTTCATGTTTCTATGCTTCGGAAGTATAGATCGGATCCTTCGCATGTGATGCCTGTGGAGGAAATGGAGTTGAATCCGGATTTGACCTATGATGAGGAACCGATGAAGATTTTGGATTCGGATAGTAAAGTTCTTCGAGGCAAGACCAATGAATTGGTAAAGGTGTTGTGGAAGCATCGTGGTGCTGAAGAAGCCTCGTGGGAACGGAAGGATGACATGTTGAAGCAGTTTCCGTACCTCTTTCCTTCAGGTAAATTTCGAGGGCGAAATTTCTTAAGGGGGGGGGGAGTTGTAACACCCCAATTTTGGGCTTAGAGGTTTTGGGTTTGAATCGGACCGGTTGGATTGCGGTTCAAATATAAAAGGTGGTTTTAGGGAAAGCCTAGTTCAGGATGCATTAAATATATGGAAAAATATCTAAAAATCCTCTTTTATTATATATAAGAGAGTGGTGAAATCAATTTTACAAAATGAGGTTTCGAAATGTGACATTTCAAGTTAGTGACTAAAATGTAATTTTTGAAAAGTTGGTGACTGTTTTAAAAGGATTGAAACTTTGAATCTTTAAGGAGCTAATTTACCCAAGAAGAGTTTTCTCCAGATTTTTCTTAATATTAAACATTTATTAAATGATATTTAATAAAAGGAAAAAGAGGGAAATGGATATTTTGGTTTTCATAACTAACTTTTGTTAAAATTTTCCCACTTCATTTTCTCTCCATTTTCTCTCAGCCAAACACATTTCCCCAGCCATTTTTCCTCTTATTTTAACATCTAAAGATGAGATTTCAATCTCTAATTGATCTCTAATCATTCCTACATCAAATCCTTATCATTTGCTTATTGAATTTTCAAGAATCTTGGCTTTAAACAAGGAGAAACTCACATTTAGAGGTATGAACGTCCTTCTCCTCTAAATACTCAGTTCTTTACTGAAATTCCCAAGTTCTCAATCCTTGATTTGAGTTTTATTAAAGGTTTTAATGTTGTGTTCTTGATTTTGGCTTAAAATGCAAGATTTGGATTTAATTTTAATTAAATTCGTACTAAATGATTGGGCTGTGTTTTGAGATGTCTTTTTGATGATTATTGGATGTATAAATGATGTGTAATTGAGGTTTAATCAATGCAATCCCGGATAGGTTGATTTTCCTAAGTTTTGCTTGAGTTAATGGTGGTTTTTGAGGTGTTTTTGATGCCCTGCTATAGCTGGAGGTATAAGGACGTGATTAGATCCTTTTTGGATGTTAATTGATGTATAAGTATGTTTGGAATTGATGGATCTTGGCTGGGTAATGTTGTAGAGGTGTTTGGATATGATTTCGGTTGTGTTTGGTAGCCGAAATGTGAGTGTTGATGAGAGCAGCGAGTTTAGGTGTCTTGGTTGAGGGTATTAATGCATGATGATGCATTAATCTTCTGCTTTGATGTGTTTAAAACAGGGGAGACATCTTCGGATCCTTGTGGTGTTGATCCGGAAGCTTGATTGGTGTTTCGGCAAGCTTGCGAAACGGAATCGGTGAGTGAAGTTTGGTTTTCAGCTTTGAAACCAATGTTTGAAGGTTATGGGAGCTTAGTTTAAGTCTAAACAACTTAGCTAAGCTCAAGAGTAAGTTTTCGGAGAAACTCTCTTGTTGATGAACCATGAGATGGTTGTATGCAATGTGTTTATTTTGCACGTTTTAAATTCTGTTTTGAAAGCATATTTTAGCATGTTAAATGCTGGTTTTGAAAGCAATATGTTGAAGGATGCTCAAGGTAAGAGATCCTTGTTTTGAACATTGATAAATGTGGTTTGATGCATTGTAATGCATGTCTATTTAATGGCTTTGTTAAATGCTTTAAAACAGTGGATTAATGATGGTAAATGATGTATATTGGCAAGTGATGTGTTGGTTTAAAAGTACTTGAATCGGATATAGTTAGCCGGCTATAGGATTGGGTGCACCGTGTATAAAGTCGCCTTGGATGTTGAGGGGTTGTGATTGTACCGTAAACTCCATCCAAGTACACTAACGAGATGGTTAAGATCACCATGGTGGTTAAAAGTCCATGAGTGGATCTTGTGTTAAGATCACAATGGTGGTTAAAAGTCCATGTGTGGATCTTGTGTTGTGTGTCCCGTGTTCTCGTTAGTGATGTTATACAACTACCAATGAGTGATGTGGACGGGTTGTGATTATACCGTATACTCCATCACGGGTGTTGAGGGGTTGTGATTGTACCATATTCTCCACCTTGATATTGGTAGTGTGTATGAAGCCAATATGACATGATGATGGATTGAAGCATGAGATGCTTGGTTTGTATGCATAGTTGCATGATAAATGTTGTTTTGAAACTAAAGGCCTTGAAAAGGTGTTTTTACAAATGCATTATTGTGATGTTTTAATTGACCATTCCTCACTAAGCTATGTGCTTACGCTCTCTCTTTCTTAAACCAATAATGCAGAACATTGAAGTGCTTAAAGGGCAACAAGGAGGTCAAGGATCCAAGTGAGAGACTAAGCTCATGTATGGTGAATGTTTTCCTAATACTATTAGCTTTTGGCATTTGGCAATGGGAACCTAGTTTGTGTTTTTCGGAGATGTTTTGGACTCCCTAAGTTTGGTTAATGCCTTTGATGATGTTGGAACATGTAAATGGCCTTTTGGTATTTGGTTTTGGTGAATTGATGGTTGCATGATTTTCAATATAGGATGCATGCCTATAGAATTGGGATTTTCCCTGGAATGATGCCATGATTGAGATTAGATGGTTCTATTATGTTCCTTAAGTGTTTGATGACTTGTGTGTATGATATGGAGGTCATATGGATGTGTTTGATGGGTTGAAAGTGTAATAAACCAGCAAAATTCTGCAATTCTGGGCAGCCCGTATCGGAACAGGTGCTACCGTTTCGGAATATGTGGCTTGAAATGGCCATGGCGTTTCGAAACAGGTAAGAGCTGTTCCGAAACGGATTTGCCACTGCCAAGCCCTGTTCCGCAACAGGTTTCGGAACGGTCCCGCATTTCGGAACGGATCTTCCCCGTTTCGGAACACTCGACCGTTGGGCACTGAATCTGATGGTTAAATGTTTTGAAACTCTCACGTTTTGGTCCCAATGTTTGTACATGCAATTGGATGAGTTTGAGATGTCCGAATGAGATGAAATTTGACAGAGAAGCATGAAATATGATTAATTTCATGATGGTAACTTTAAAACTAGTTAAGTCCTCTTAATTTTCAGAATTTGCAATTTTGTCGTTAAATTTGTATGTTGTGCAATTGAGTCCCTAAATGTTATCCGATTGCTGTGATTTTTGAGTATGTTCTTTCCAAGAATACACCTAGGGTTATTATGCATTTAGACAAGATTAAAAATAAAAAAAGGGTCGTTAATCAAGGTTGCCTTTTGGGTAGACTTTGGTTTTCCCCGTGTGATCTTCGTAGTTCGGGTCTAACGCCTAGGCCGGGCTAAGGGGGTTACATTTGTTGGTATCAGAACTAAGTTGCGAAATTTTGGGGGCAACGGTAAGTTTGTGGTAAGTTGTTATGGTAAGTGTTGGATGTTTAATCTAATGTGTGGTTGAAAGTTGGTTGAAAAATATGACTTTGAGTGAATTGTTAATGTTTTTATCATGCTTTGTGGTTATGAATCTTCTGTGAGCTAGTGTGAGCATGTATTGGGGGTATGCTGATGTTGTAAGTTGATTTTGAATAATGAAAATGTGATGGGCGTGATGTGTTGATATTATGTTGTTCGATGAGAGCATGATTGAAGTTTTGCTGATTGATATGCCGATATTTGTGATATCAATGTTTTTATGGATTGTTATGTCGTGTAAGAAAGGAAAACTCGGGATACCCATTGCCTTATTATTATAGCTATGTGTTAGTTTGGAGTTGCAGTCTTGAATCCTTGCTCGAAGCTGGTCTGATCGTTTTGTTTGTTTTGTTATTGTTGCTTTGTTAATAATAGCACAATGGAATCGTTGAGAGAGTGGCAACTGGGTACGATGGTTGCTGCTTTAGAGCAGGTTGTTAAGGGGTGGAATTCACCTTTTGGTGGAGGTGTTTCGCTTCAGTCAACTGTGCTTAGAGTTGAGGTGGTAAGGCAGAATGAGAGAGTTGGTTCTGTGATGAAGGATTCGTCATCTGTGGAACATGAGAGTTTGTCAAAACATCGTTTGCATGATTTGGGAGCTGTGGAGTATCATGGTTCGACGCCTGAGGCATTCGAGGCTTGGTTAGCCAGTATAATTCCGATTCTGGATTGGGAAGGGTGTGACAACGCCTGTAAGCTGGGAAGTGTTGTCTCGCTAATGCTGGAGGATGCTTGTGCATGGTGGACATCGGTGTCTGTGGCAATGAATATCCGTGATATAGATTGGGAGTTCTTTGTGTCTGCCTTTAATAGAAGATACCTTGGAGATAGGTATCCAGGGGTTAAGCAACGTGGGAGTGTGGGTTCAGTTTGTGATGGTGAGAAAAATACAAGAAAAAGAGCTGTGAGTACTGACCTTGAGAGTGGTCAGCGTAAGAGGTTACGCGATGGTAGGGTTCGCCTGAACCAAGGTTCTGGTGGTGGTGTTGATGTGGGTCTAGTGCAATATGACCAAGGAGTGATAGTTCGCTTACCGAAGTGTGATCGTTGTAGAAGGCGTCATGTTGGAGTTTGTTGGGGTGTTGGAGTTTGTTGGAACTGTTGTTCTAAGGTGCATGTGAAGCGGGATTGTCCTCAAGTAGTGAGATCAGCTTCAGTGTGTGAAAAAGGGTCTCAGAAGGGTCGTGAGCGCGGCCGAGACAGAGTACGAAGGTGGCAAGAAGGGCAAGGAGGTGTTTAGGTGCTTAAAGAGTTTAGCGGTGTGGTGATAAGTAGGTGATCGTTTGGAGTTAGAATCGTTTGAGGTGGTTTCGAAAAATAGATAAGTGTTGTAGTTTCTCTGTGCTGGGTGATTGTTGTAGGATAGTGGATGTGTTTCCGGAGTGTGGAGGTATCTTGCGTTGATAGTTCCAATAGGAGGGTTTTGCTATGTAGGTGATGGTTCGTAGTGACCTTAGGGAAGTTAGAAGGAAGTTGTGTTGAGAGTTTTAGGTGAGGTTTGGCCTGGGATGAGTAGAGGTTTCATGGTCTCAATATGTTTGCATGTGGATGGAGTGAGTGGCATCCCGGTAAGATTAGTGTCATAGTTTAAGCTTGATGTGGAAAGGCAATGTAAGTTCAAGGGTCATTGTTGGTTAGCCGGGTTTTTGTGAGAAGGTGGTTGGTTAGTCGTGTACAAGTAAATCTTCCTAAGACAGTTGGGGTAAGTGAAACAACTGTTGAGTTAAGGATAGAGTCTCGTGATGTGGATTTTGGGGGTTGTGTGGGCAGTGTTGATGGGCTGTTAAGTCAGGTAATGGTAATGGATATGGAAGAATGTTGTCAATACATTGGGAAATGTGAGCAAGCAGTTGTTGCTTAAGAAATTTTTGCTTGTTGTGGTAATCTTTGAAAGGAGTTGAGCGGTTTTGCAAGGGGTTTTAGAAGCAGTGAAGGTTGTGGGTCACATGGTGGCTGAAAAGGGATGGGTTGGTGTTACCGTGTGTGTGAGTTTGTTGAAGGAGTTATGAGGTGAGGCGGAGTATGTTGTGAATGCTTAAGAAGCTCTTCGGGTTGTTGAGGGTCTTGCACAGTTTGAAAGTGTGAAAAGCTAAGCTGAGATTAGTAACTGTGTGTGTTAGAAGTCTTGAACCGTGTGTAGTGGAGTTGGAATTGGGTATAAAGTAAGTTTGATTTGAGGATGTGTTGGTTTCGTTGTGTTTTGGGTTGAGGATGTTTCTGTGGTGGTTAAGTCTCTTGTGATACATTGCGTATTGCTTTGGGAGGTTTGGTACCGTGCTCTCTACTCAAGTTGAAATTTCGAGGACGAAATTTCCTAAGAGGGGGAGAGTTGTAACACCCCAAATTTGGGCCTAGATGTTTCGAGTCTGAACCGGATCGGTCTGGGAAACGATTCGAATCTAAAAGGGAGTTTTAGGGAGCACCTAGTTCGGGATACTTAAAAAATATAGAAAAATATCTAAAAATCCTAATTTAATATATAAAAGAGAATGGTGAAATCAATTTTACAAAATAAGGTTTGGAAATACTATATTTCGGTGTAGTGACCAAATCGCAGTTTTTGCAAAGTTAAATAGTGACTGTTTTGTAAAGGATTGTGTTGGGTTTTTCGACGCTCGATTCGATCAACCGATTATGCTCGCCAAGTGGTGGAGAGGTGAATTTTTGGGTGGAAGGGTTTAGGAAGCTAAAAGAATAAAGACACGATGATTTATAGTGGTTCAACCTTCTAACCAAGGTCTACATCCACTACCTTAGCTTCCTACTAAGGATTTCACAATCAATCCACTAATTGATTCGTCCCCTTTTCTAGGATCAGGAGGAAACCCTTTACAACGATCAAGCTTCTACCCAAAGCCTTGATCAAAACCCTCGAAGCTTTCTACCCAAAGCTTGAAGGAACCCCTCTCTTACAAAGAGATAAACAAAGAAGCAAACTTGAACCCTCTAATAGGTGTTTTGTTTGCACAATGAAGCACTCACCCAAAACTAAGACACTTGAGCAATTTTAACAATGTAAGCTCACAAGTGTTGTCTAAGCAAGAAATAAACGATTTAAGCTCTAGACAAGTTTTCCACTCATAATGTTGTAACAATTGAAGCTCTTGTCATTCTTGATGCTTGGAGGTCTTATTTATAGTCCCAATTGAGTTTGTAGCCGTTTATGGCCGTTGGGATCAAAATATAGCCGTTTGAAGACTTTAATTTCCTCCAAAATGCAATTCAGCTGCTACCCGTTTCGGAACGCTTCAAGCCCGTTTCGGAACGCCTTCTTTATAGAGATAGCCGTTGCAGCCTGTCGGGGTACCCGTTTCGGAACACCCTATAGCCGTTTCGGAACGCGTATCGGAACGCCTTAACCCTGTTTCGAAACGCCTGCATTTTGAATATTAGTTGGGAAAGAGCCGTTGGGGTTTATAGCCGTTAGGGTCGTTGCCACGTAGGCGTATCGAAACGGCCTATACTGTTTCGGAACGCTTGGCCCGTTTCGATACGAATATCGAAACGTTTTGCCACTGGAATCCCCCTGTTTCGAAACGCCCTATGGTGTTTCGAAACGCCATTTGGTTTTTGAGAAATTTGGCCTTTGAAACACATTAAAAACCATTTAAAAACTTCCTAAACATAATTTCAAGATGTTTGGACTTTAGAAATGTTTTTAAATTCTTTTTAAAATAGTCCAAAATATTTTTCAAATATTATATCAAAACATTAGTTCTACAATCTCCCCCTTTTTGATATAATAAAACCAACTTGAAAAATTGTTTGGGATTCTCCCCCTTTAACTTTAAAATTGTGAATAAGAGATTAAGATATTAAATAAAATAAAGCTCCCCCTTATTCGTTTGAAAATTCAATTTTTCAAACCATTTCTCCCCCTTTTTGTTATATCAAAAAGAATTTAAAATGACATTTAAGTTCAAGATAACATAGGAGGCGAAAAAAAATTTTGACACTTAAAATTTTGGTTAAAAAAAAATTGGCTCCCCCTTACTCAAAGCATCATTAAATGTTAGTTCAACATATAAGCATATCTAGTTGAAAAAAAAAATAAATCAAATAAAATCAAAAACAACTAGAAATTTTACCAACACTTGAACCCAAGGGAGGATGTGAAGCCTTCCTTCTTCAAGTATTCTTTCTTGTGTGCATGGAGCTCCCCCTCAATTTTTGACTTGTTGAACATTCTCCATCACACCTAGCAAAAGACAATCAAGTAATTTTTGGTATCCAAATTGCTTTGGATCCATAAACGTTAGTAGCACAAAATTTAGTCCCCTTAGGAATCCATTTTTCAATTTCATCCTTTTTAGTTGAAGTGGTTAGTCCTTTTGGGACCCAAACACTTCTAAAACATTTTCCATTTAAAAATCTAGGGGCACTAGATTGTCTTACATAAAAATTTGATTTTCCAAAATTGTTTTTCTTTTGAAGTTCATTGGAAATCAAATCTTTTTCCTTTTTGAGATCATCGACTTCTTTTTGATGATCTCTTTCCATCGTTTGAAGCAAGTTTTGTAAATCTAAAACTTTAAGCTCAAAATCTTTGATTTTTGCTTCAAACTCTAAATTGGTTTTAGAAAGCAAATCATTTTCGATTTTTAATTTTGAAATCAATTTCTTATTTTTCGAAAATGAAGCCTTGAATTCAAAAACCAATTCATCGTAGGCTTCTTGTAACTCATCAAATGTATACGAATTTGAAATAGATGAGTTAGAAGTTACCTCCCCCTCACTGAGGGCCATCATGCATAGGTGGGCTACTTCATTATCGGTGGAGTCTTCATCACTCCAAGTGGCCACGTATGCTTGTTTAGAAGATGATCCCTTCTTTTTGGATTTGTGGGAATCCTTCATCTTCTTCCTCGATTCATGCTTGGATTTTTCCATTTTGTTCTTCATGAACCGGGTGAATTTGTTGAAGAGATGGACCATCTCTTCATCTTCACTATCCTCCTCACTTGAATCTACATGATGACTTGTGGAGGATTTGAGAGCAATGGCATTTACATTGATGCCAATACTCTTGAGTTTCTTCTCTCCCATAGCTCTAATTTCTTCCCTCCTTTTCTCATCTTCTTTGTTCTTCTTCATGATTTGATGAGTAAGAAGTGACCCCATGAGTTCATCAAGCTTCAAAGTCTTCAAATTTTTGGCTTCGATGATGGCGGTCCTTTTTGAGTCCCAAGACTCAGGAAGTGAGTGAATGAGCTTTCGGACAAGTTTTTCTTCCGGAATGGCTTCTCCATAACCTTTAAGACCATTGATGATGGTGGAGAATCTATCAAACATCTTCTCGATGTTCTCTTCCGGATCCATTTTGAAGTTCTCATACTCTAAGGTGAGGAGCCCAATCTTGGTCTCCTTGACTTCATTAGTCCCATCGTATGTGACTTCAAGCTTGTCCCATACCTCCTTGGCACTTTCACAAGAAGACATCTTCTCATAGATGGTTGGGCCAAATGCACAAAAAAGCATGTGCAAGGCTCTACAATTTAGCTCCATCTTCTTGCGATCGTTGGCACTCCATTCCGCTTTGCTTCCTTGAGGCACGAACGGACCGTCTTCAACTACGTCCCATAGTTTGTAATCATTTGCCTTCAAGAAGAATTTCATCTTTGTCTTCCAATGGGCATAGTGATTTCCGTCGAAGAAAGGCGGTATGTTGATGGATTGCGACATTTTGAGCCGGTTGGTGAAATGTTGATCGAGCTTGCCGGATCTTCTCAATAGGATGTGAATCCCCTTCAATTGAGCCAAGCTCTGATACCAATTGTTGGGTTTTTCGACGCTCGATTCGATCAACCGATTATGCTCGCCAAGTGGTGGAGAGGTGAATTTTTGGGTGGAAGGGTTTAGGAAGCTAAAAGAATAAAGACACGATGATTTATAGTGGTTCAACCTTCTAACCAAGGTCTACATCCACTACCTTAGCTTCCTACTAAGGATTTCACAATCAATCCACTAATTGATTCGTCCCCTTTTCTAGGATCAGGAGGAAACCCTTTACAACGATCAAGCTTCTACCCAAAGCCTTGATCAAAACCCTCGAAGCTTTCTACCCAAAGCTTGAAGGAACCCCTCTCTTACAAAGAGATAAACAAAGAAGCAAACTTGAACCCTCTAATAGGTGTTTTGTTTGCACAATGAAGCACTCACCCAAAACTAAGACACTTGAGCAATTTTAACAATGTAAGCTCACAAGTGTTGTCTAAGCAAGAAATAAACGATTTAAGCTCTAGACAAGTTTTTCACTCATAATGTTGTAACAATTGAAGCTCTTGTCATTCTTGATGCTTGGAGGTCTTATTTATAGTCCCAATTGAGTTTGTAGCCGTTTATGGCCGTTGGGATCAAAATATAGCCGTTTGAAGACTTTAATTTCCTCCAAAATGCAATTCAGCTGCTACCCGTTTCGGAACGCTTCAAGCCCGTTTCGGAACGCCTTCTTTATAGAGATAGCCGTTGCAGCCTGTCGGGGTACCCGTTTCGGAACACCCTATAGCCGTTTCGGAACGCGTATCGGAACGCCTTAACCCTGTTTCGAAACGCCTGCATTTTGAATATTAGTTGGGAAAGAGCCGTTGGGGTTTATAGCCATTAGGGTCGTTGCCACGTAGGCGTATCGAAACGGCCTATACCGTTTCGGAACGCTTGGCCCGTTTCGATACGAGTATCGAAACGTTTTGCCACTGGAATCCCCCTGTTTCGAAACGCCCTATGGTGTTTCGAAACGCCATTTGGTTTTTGAGAAATTTGGCCTTTGAAACACATTAAAAACCATTTAAAAACTTCCTAAACATAATTTCAAGATGTTTGGACTTTAGAAATGTTTTTAAATTCTTTTTAAAATAGTCCAAAATATTTTTCAAATATTATATCAAAACATTAGTTCTACAGATTGAAACTTTGAATCTTTAAGGAGCTAATTTACCAAAATTGTTTTCATCAGATTTTTTCTTAATTTGGATGATTTAATTAAAGATTTAATTAAATAAAATAAAGGAGATAAACCACCATTGACTTTCATAACCACTTTTCTCTAATTTTCACTCATTTCATTTTCTCTCAAAATCCTATCAACCAAACACTTTTTCTCCAGCAAATTTTACTTTGATTTCCACTTCATTTGATGAGAATTCCATCACTCATTGATTCGTAATCAATCTTTCATCAAATCTATTTGTTTTCCACATTGAATTTTCATGGAAACTTGCCCAAATCAAGGAGAAATCATCTTTTAGAGGTAAGCTTGTTCTTCTCCTCTAAATACTCAGTTTTTTACTGAAATTCCCAAGTTGTCAATCCTTTATTAAAGTTTTATGAATGGTTTTAATGTTGGAAACAAGAATTTGGCTTAAAACTCAAGATTTTGGAAGAGATCTTGAAGATTTTCGTGGTAATTGATTGGGCTATGTTTTGAGATGGTTTTCTAATGTATATTGGATGTTAAATGATATTAGAAATGAGGTTTTATCAATCCAATCCCGAATAGGTTGTTTTCCCTATGTTTTTGCTTGTGAAAATGGTGGTTTTTTGGGGTGATTTTGGTGTTCTGTTATAGCTGGAGGTATAAGGACGAGTTTAGGGTTATTTTTGATGTTAATTGATGTTTAGAAATGTTTAGAATTGATAGATCTTGGCTGGGCTTTGTTTTGGGAGAGTTTGGAGGTGATTTCAGTTGTTTTTGGTAGCCGAAATGAGGTTCTTGAGTAGAGCAGCGAGTTGAGTTGTGTGGCTGGTGATTTTAATGCATGATGGTGCATTAATCCTCTGCTCTTATGTGTTAAAAACAGGGGAGAGTGACTCGGAGACGATTGAGGTAGCGTTGGAGGTTTCAGATGCTTGGGAGGCTTGTCGGCTAGCATAGTGTTGTGTATCGGTGAGTGAGATCATGTTTTCCAGCTTTGGAATGATTTTGAAAAGAGTTTTGGGAACTTAAATTTAGGCTTGAAACACCGGTTTAAGTTCGGAAGTAAGTAAAGTAGAATTCTCTCTCAATTGTGCTATTATTGTTTTGAAAACTATCAAAATGAGTTTTGATGTGATTGATTTGACAATGTGGTTTAATTTGTTGTTTGAGCATGGTTTTAAAGCATGTGAGTTGGTTGTCAAACTTGGTTTGAAGAAGGATGCATGAAATTAATATTCCTTGAGAGTATGTGTTGTTAGTTTGCATCCTAAGGCAATGTTCGGCATTTTGGCCTTGAAGGTGTTGCATGCTTTAAAAACAATGAGTGTGTTGATGCTTTTAACATGATATATTGGCATAGATGATGTAAAGATTACCGGATATATTGATCGATCAATAGGATGTTGAGTGCACTATAAACTAAAATTCGTATGTGCTCTTGGGATTCCTCCCAAAGAGAGAGACCAATGATGGGCATTCCATTGGAGTAGGACTTGGTGAAATATCCAAGCTGTAACCCCCTTAACCCGGCCTAGACGGTTGACCCGAATTAAGAAAGTCACAAGGGGAAAACTAAAGTCAACCCGAAAGTCAACCTTGATTAACGACCCTTTGTTTTTCTTTTTAAACTTGTCTAGATGCATATTAATCCTTAGATATGATCATACAACAGCATACTCAAAGATCATAAACATCAGAGATCAAACAGGGACTCAATTGAACAAATTACAACTTTAGGGACCAAATTGTAATTTCTGATATATATAAGAACTTAACCCAAATTAAAGTTACCAACTTGAAATTAATCAGGTTTCATGCTTCTCTGTGAAATTTCAGCTCAAAAGGACTTCCCAAACTCATACTATTGCACAAACAAGATTCAGGACCAAAATGCAAACTTTTCAAAACATCTAACTGCCAATGTCAGCTCCTAACGGTCACCCGTTCCGAAACGGGAGACAGCCCGTTTCGAAACGCGGGGCCGTTCCGCAACGCGTACCGAAACGAGGGCAGACAGTAGCCTATCCATTTCGGAACGGTGTCACCCGTTTCGGACGCCTGGGCTGCTTCAAGGCACCCGTTCCGAAACGGCAGGCACTGTTCCGAAACACCCTGTACAGATTACCCCAAAATGCATACTTAAACATGCAATTAAACATCCAATCATGCTCCAAATGCCACCAAACTTTACCAGCATGCTATTCAACATATATGAGACATACTTGCATCAACAATTCATCAAAACATCAACATATATGAAAAGCCCCAAATCTATAGGCATGCTTCCTACACAAGCAACCATTCAAGCATAAACTTCCAATTCAAGCATATAAAGGCCAATTACAAAAACCAACATTCTCAACAACCTAAAACATACTTGGGGAGTTCAAAACATCTCCCAAAAACATACACATAGGTCCCCCATTGCCAAATTACCAAAAGCTAAATGTACTTAAGAAAACTTTCCATACTTTGAGCTTTACTCCCACTTGAATGCTTGCCTTCCTTGCTGCCCTCAAAGTACTTTAATGTTCTGCATTATTGATTTGAGAAAACAAAGAGAGAGCGTAAGCAAAAGCTTAGTGAGGAATGCTCAATAAAACCATTCAATAATGCATTTATAAAACACTTATAAATCTTGCTTCAAATCATCATTTACACATGCTCAAAAGCAATCTTTAAACAAGCATCTCATGCTTTATATCATTACATGTCATATTGGCCACAAGTGATACATTTCATTTCTTTAAAAACAAGTTCATCAACTTTCCCCCAAGGACTTTTAAACACCTTGGCCCCAAGGACTTTTAAACACCTTGGCCCATGGACTTTTAAACACCATGATATAAATCACCTCAAGGACTTTTAAACACCTTGACCCCAAGGACTTTTAAACACCTTGGAAAGGATCACACAAGGACTTTTAAACACCTTTGTGTCCGTAACAAGAACCATCCAAGGACTTTTAACCACCTTGATGTTCTTAAGTAAACAAGGCTCACTCAAGGACTTTTAACCACCTTAGTGACCTTAACCTTTGCAAAACATCACTTGCCAATATACATCATTATCATCAATTTATCCACTGTTTTAAAGCATTAAACCAAGCCATACTCATCATGCATTTAAAAGCATCAAACCACATTTAATCAATGTTCAAAACAAGGAACTCTTACCTTGAGCTTCCTTCAACATATGGCTTACAAAAACAACATTAACCATGCTAAATCATGCTTTCAAAACAGAGTTTAAAACATGCAATAAACCACATTGCACAACAATCAAATCATGGCCACCACTAGAGAGTATTTCCGAAAACTTACACTTGAGCTTAGCAAAGTTGTTTAGACTTAAACTAAGCTCCCAAGACATTGGTTTCAAAGCCGAAAACCCAATTTCACTCACCGATTCCACTTCGCCTCTTGCCGAAGCACCAAATCAAGCCTCCGGATCACCACCACTTGGATCCAAAGATGACTCCCCTGTTTTAACACATCAAAACAGTAGATTAATGCATCATCATGCATTAATATCCTCAATGAAAGCACCTAAACTCGCTGCTCTCATCCACACCCCATTTTCGGCCACCAAACACAACCGAAAATGCATCCAAAGCACTGCTCAACAAAGCCCAGCCATAAACCATCAAAACCTAACATCCTTTAACATCATTTAACATCTAAAAAGAGCCTAACAACATCCTTATACCTCCAGCAACACCAGATCCACAAGATCACCTCAAAAACAATCAAGAATCACAAGCTAAACTTAGGAAGCCCAACCTATCCGGGATTGCATCAATCAAAACTCAATTCCTTATCAATTTAGAGTTCAAATAACATCAAAAACATATCTCAAATCACAGATCTAACAGATCAAACGAAAATCATCAAAAATCACCAAATCTTGCATTATAAGCCAAGATCCATTTCTCCACTTAAAAGTCTTTAATAAAACATCAATTAAGGATTGAAAACTTAGGAATTTCAGTAAAGAACTGATAGTTTAGAGGAGAAGGACGTTCTTACCTCCAAACTTGAGTTTCTCCTCTTTTTGGAATCAAAAACCTTGGTGAATCAAGTAGCAAATGATGAGGTTTTGTAGATATGATGATTAGGAATCAAAAGAGAGTTGAAAGGAGAGATTTAGGTGAGAAAATCAGAAACAATTCTCTGGAAAGAAAGTGTTTGGGTTGAGAGAAAATGAGAGAAAAGAAAATAGGAAATTAGTTATCAAAATGGCCAAAATGGCTTTCCCTCCTCTTTTGATATGTTTTAAAATCAGAATATAGCTTAAAATATCTTAGAAAAATCTGGAGAAACTACTTTTGGAATAATAGCCCCTTAAAGATTCAAAGTTTCAACCCTTTCTAAAACAGTCACAAAACTTTCAAAAATTACATTTTGGTCACTAGCCAAAATGTCACCCTTCCAAAACTCATTTTCCAAAATTGATTTCACAGTTCACTTAATTATATTAAAAGATGATTTTAGAACATTTTTCCATAATTTTAATGCAACCCGAACTAGGCTTTCCTAAATTCACCCTTTTAGATTCGAACAGCACTTTGACCAAACCGGTCAACGCCCAAAACTTCTAAGCCCATAACCGGGGCGTTACAACTCTCCCCCCCTTAAGAAATTTCATCCCCGAAATTTACCTGAAGGAAAGAGATAAGGAAACTGCTTCAGCATGTCTTCCTTCCGCTCCCACGTGGCTTCCTCAACACCTCGATGCTTCCACAGCACCTTCACCAACTCAATGGTCTTGCCACGAAGAACCTTGCTATCCGAATCCAGAAGCTTCACCGGTTCCTCATCATAGGTCAAATCCGGATTCAAAACCACTTCCTCCACAGGCATCACATGCGAAGGATCAGATCTATACTTCCGGAGCATAGAAACATGAAACACATCATGAATCTTCTCCAACTCCTAAGGTAACCTCAACCGATACGCAACAGGACCCACACGCTCAACCACCTCATATGGTCCAATGTACCTAGGGCTCAACTTACCCTTCCGGCCAAACCTCATCACCTTTTTCCAAGGCGAAACCTTCAAGAACACACGATCACCCACCACATACTCAATCTCTTTACGCTTCAAATCCGCGTAAGACTTTTGCCGATCAGAGGCAGCCTTTAACCGCTCACAAATGAGCTTTACCTTCTCTGTGGTCCCTTTCAACAAAGCCGGCATCGAAACCAACTTTTGACCAGTTTCAGCCCAACACAGAGGAGTCCTACACTTCCTCCAGTACAAAGCCTCATAAGGTGCCATCTGTATACTTGCCTGATAACTGTTGTTATAAGCAAACTCAACCAAAGGCAGATGCTTCTCCCAAGAACCTTGGTACTCAATCACGTAGCACCTCAACATATCCTCCAAAATCTGGATAACTCGCTCAGACTGACCATCCGACTGAGGATGATAGGACGTACTGAAATGCAACCTTGTACCCAGAGCTTGATGCAAACACTGCCAAAAACGCGATGTGAACCTCGGATCCCTATCCGACACAATCGACTTAGGCACACCATGCAGCCGCACAATCTCAGCAATGTACAGCTCTGCCAACTTATCCAAAGAAAACGTGGTATGCACAGGCAAGAAATGCGCACACTTCGTTAGGCGATCCACAATCACCCAAACAGAATTCTTCTTCGGGGGAGACAAAGGTAAACCAGATACAAAATCCATGGTAACCCTTTCCCACTTCCATTCAGGGATTTTCAACGGTTGCAACAACCCTGAAGGAACCTGATGCTCAGCCTTAACTCGCTGACACACCAAACACTTGCTCACAAACTCCGCAACATCCTTCTTCAAACCCACCCAATAGTACTCATCACGAAGATCACGATACATCTTGGTACTACCAGGGTGCATAGCAAAAGGACTACTATGACCTTCAGTCAGAATAGCACGCCTCAACTCAGCATCAGCAGGCACTACTATCCGACTCCCAAAACACAACACTCCATCATCATTAAAGCAGAAATCCAAAGGTCTACCCTCCGCGATATCCTGAACATGAGACACCAAGGAATCATCCAGCAACTTCTTATCCTTGATCAACTTAACCAAATATGGTTTCACTTGCAACTCAGCAACAAGACCACCATCTTGCGATATGCTCAAGCTAGCAAACATAGCCCTCAGCTCAACAGCTACTTTCCTACTCAAGGCATCCGCAACAACATTAGCTTTTCCAGGATGATACTCAATCGTCAGATCATAATCCTTGAGCAACTCCAACCAACGCCGCTGCCTAAGATTCAACTCCTTCTGAGACATTAGATACCTCAAACTCTTGTGACCTGTGTACACAGTACACTTCTCACCATACAGATAATGTCTCCAGATCTTCAGAGCAAAAACCACTGCAGCCAGCTCAATATCATGCGTAGGGTAATTGCGCTCATGCACTTTCAACTGCCGCGATGCATAAGCCACCACCTTACCCTCCTGCATCAGCACACACCCCAAACCAACATAGGATGCATCACTGTAAACCACAAACTCTTTCCCTGATTCAGGCTGAATCAAGATAGGAGCTTGCGTCAAAGCCGCCTTAAGCTTCTCAAAAGCCTGCTGTCTCGCTTCCGTCCACTCATACTTAACATCCTTTTGCAACAGCTTCGTCAAAGGAGCAGTAATCTTGGAAAAACCATCCACAAACCTACGGTAGTATCCCGCCAAACCAAGGAAACTACGGACCTCATGAACAGACTTAGGAACCTTCCAGTTCATCACCGCCTCAATCTTCTGAGGATCAACACGAATCCCCTCAGCTGAGACCACATGCCCAAGAAACACCACCTCCTTAAGCCAGAACTCACACTTGCTCAGCTTAGCATAGAGCTGATTCTCCAACAAAGCCTGCAAAACAATCCTCAAATGCTCTTCATGCTCCTCCTCAGTACGCGAGTACACGAGGATATCATCGATGAACACCACAACAAACTTGTCCAGGTATTCATGAAACACACGATTCATCATGTCCATGAAAGCAGCAGGAGCATTTGTCAAACCAAACGGCATCACAAGGAACTCATAATGCCCATACCTTGTCCTGAAAGCTGTCTTAGGCACATCCACATCCTTCACCTTCAACTGATAATACCCTGACCTCAAGTCAATCTTAGAGAACACAGCAGCTCCCCGAAATTGATCAAAGAGATCATCAATTCTCGGCAAAGGATACCGATTCTTGATAGTCAACTTGTTCAGCTGACGGTAATCAATGCACATTCTCATAGTGCCATCCTTCTTCTTCACAAACAAGACCGGTGCTCCCCAAGGTGACACACTCGGCCGGATGAAACCACGATCAAGCAACTCTTGCAACTGCGTCTTCAGCTCCTTAGGTGCCATTCTATAAGGAGTAATGGACACAGGAGTTGTATTCTCATACAGCTCAATTCCAAACTCCACCTCGCGGTTAGGAGGTAAACTAGGCAACTCCTCAGGAAAAACATCAGGAAACTCCTTCACAACTCTGATATCTTGCACCCTCAACTCTTTAGAGCTAGAATTCATCACAAAAGCTAGATAGGCTTCGTAACCTTGCCTCAGCATCCTGCTCGCCTCCAAGGTAGACACCACATTGGCAAGAAACTTCACATTCTCACCAACCACAACAACTTCATAATCATCCGCAAGCTTAAGCGAAACTCGCTTGTTTTCACAATCCACAACAGCACGATGCTCAGCAAGCCAATCCATACCAAGGATTACATCAAAACCATAAAAGGGCAACTCCATAAGATCAACATGAAAAACATGTTCTTGAACAACCAAGGGACACCTTCTATAAAGCTTTCGAGTCACAACAGTCTCACCAAAAGAACTAGTGACACGAACACCAACATCCAAAGACTCAACAGGCAAACCAAGCAATTCAGCATGCTCACGCAAAATGTATGAATGCGTAGATCCAGAATCTATCAAAGAAAGCAATGACAAGGACTGCAAAGTAAAGGTACCTGCAATCACATCCGCATCATTCCTTCCCTCACGCTGAGCATACACCCTCGCTTGGCCTCCACCTTCAGGCTGAATAGCCACAACATGGGCCACTCCACGACCACCTTCCTCTCTCCTCTGGAAATTACCACGGCCGCGCCCACGACCTCTCTGCGGTGCAGCAACAACAGGAGCACGCACCTGATCACCAGCCAACCTAGGACAATCTCGCCTCAAATGGTCTGCGGATCCACAATTCCAACACCCATTACCAGCTGCCGCAACAGGAGCTTGCACCTCTCTCACAGCACGAGGACAGTCACGCTTCATGTGACCACGTGAACCACAGATCCAACAAGCACTCGGATCAGCTCTAGCATTGCCTCCTCTAGTAGGTGCACCACCACCTCTCCTAGCTGAAGACTGATACTTCTGGTCACGTCCCCTCTTGTTCCGTCCACCTCCGGAACTATACTCAGCAGCTCTCTTACCAGAACTTGCTCCAGCACCTTTCGCAGATAAACCCAAGTTCATCTCAATGTCCTTGGCTCGGCCCACCAACACATCAAAATCATCATACTCGGTGGCCAGCACATACATTTTCACATCCGTCACTAAGCCATAACGGAACCTCTCGCACCTTGCCCGCTCATCAGGTACCAGCTCAGGTGCATACTGACTGAGTCGCACAAACTGCACTTCATACTCAGCCACACTCATGCTCCCTTGGGTAAGAGACATGAATTCACGCTTCTTCTCATCAAGATATCTAACACCAAGATATCTCCGCTTGAACACATTTTGAAAGAATGTCCAAGTCACATCAGCTTCAACCATCCCAGCTATAGTGGTCGTCCACCACGTATAAGTATCATCCTGCAGCAAGGATACAACACACCCCAGCTTCTGCAAATCAGTGCAACTCATCTGACCCAAGATTCGCTTGGTACTCTCTATCCAAGCTTCAGAACTCTCAGCAGACATACCCCTGAACTCAGTCCCACCAAGACTGCGCAGACGCTCCAAAGGTAGTCTAACACCAGCATCTCCCTGATGCCCAGCTCCTTGAGCTCCAGCTACTGCTGCTCGGAAAGCACCCGCAATAGCTTGTACCAACATAGACATATCAGGCATAGCTTGCCCCTGACCAACCTCTGGTCCAGCAGCTCCAGCACCAGCTGCAGCTTCAGCTCTTCCACCCTCAGCACCACCACCAGGTGGAGGAGGAGGTAACACCGCACTACCCGTGTTTTCCTCATTCTCGTTCTCATTGGGAGCCGTAGCTCGCACATTACCTCGTAACTCTCTACGTGGTGCCATACTTTTACCATGCAATCACAATACAAATAAACGAAGTCAGGCCCAGCAAGGTAAGCAATCCAAGTATTCAAGCTCAATTTCATTCAAAATCAACACCATTTCATTAGCTTTTATTTGGCAATGGGTACCCACAACATGCTACATCACAACATACATCTCAATTGTGTAACCCCCTTAACCCGGCCTAGACGGTTGACCCGAATTAAGAAAGTCACACGAGGAAAACCAAAGTCAACCCGAAAGTCAACCTTGATTAACGACCCTTTTTTTTCTTTTAAACTTGTCTAGATGCATATTAAGCCTTAGATAAGATCATACAACAGCATACTCAAAGATCATAAACATCAGGGATCAAACAGGGACCCAATTGAACAATTTACAACTTTAGGGACCAAATTGTAAATTCTGATAATTATAAGGACTTAACCCAAATTGAAGTTACCATCTTGAAATTAATCATGTTTCATGCTTCTCTATGAAATTTCAGCTCAAAAGGACTTCCCAAACTCATGCAATTGCACAAACAAGATTCAGGACCAAAATGCAAACATTTCAAAACATTTAACTGCCAATGTCAGCCCCCAACGGTCACCCGTTCCGAAACGGGAGACAGCCCGTTTCGAAACACGGGGCCGTTCCGCAACGCGTACCGGAACGGGGGTCGGGCAGTAGCCTTTCCGTTTCGGAACGGTCCCTCCCGTTTCGGACGCCTGGGCTTGTTTAAGGCACCCGTTCCGAAACGGTAGGTGCTGTTCCGAAACACCCTGCACAGATTGCCCAAAAATGCATACTTAAACATGCAATTGACCAACCAATCATGCTCCAAATGTCACCAAACTTTGCCAACATGCAATTCAACATATATAAGACATACTTGCATCAACAATTCATCAAAACATCCACATATATGAAAAGCCCCAAATCTATAGGCATGCTTCCTACACAAGCAACCATTCAAGCATAAACTTCCAATTCAAGCATATAAAGGCCAACCACAAAAACCAGCATTCTCAACAACATTCAACATACTTAGGGAGTTCAAAACATCTCCCAAAACATACACATAGGTCCCCCATTGCCAAATCACCAAAAGCTAAATGTACTTAAGAAAAACCTTCCACACTTTGAGCTTTACTACCACTTGAATGCTTGCCTTCCTTGCTGCCCTCAAAGTACTTTAATGCTCTGCAATATTGGTTTGAGAAAACAAAGAGAGCGTAAGCAAAAGCTTAGTGAGGAATGCTCAATAAAACCATCCAATAATGCATTTATAAAACACTTATAAATCATGCTTCAAATCATCATTTACACATGCTCAAAAGCATACTTTAACAAGCATCTCATGCTTCATTTCATTACATGTCATATTGGCCACAAGTGATACATTTCATTTCTTTGAAAACAAGTTCATCAACTTTCACCCCAAGGACTTTTAAACACCTTGGACCCCAAGGACTTTTAAACACCTTGGCCATGGACTTTTAAACACCATGATATAAATTACCTCAAGGACTTTTAAACACCTTAACCCCAAGGACTTTTAAACACCTTGGCCATGGACTTTTAAACACCTTGAATTAAATCACCTCAAGGACTTTTAAACACCTTGACCCCAAGGACTTTTAAACACCTTGGCCATGTACTTTTAAACACCATGAATTAAATCACCTCAAGGACTTTTAAACACCTTGACCCCAAGGACTTTTAAACACCTTGGCCTATGGACTTTTAAACACCATAGAAAGGACCACACAAGGACTTTTAAACACCTTTGTTTCCGTAACAAGAATCATCCAAGGACTTTTAACCACCTTGATGTTCTTAAGTAACAAGGCTCACTCAAGGACTTTCAACCACCTTAGTGACCTCAACCTTTTTAAAACATCACTTGCCAATATTCATCATTATCATCAAATTATCCACTGTTCTAAAGCATTAAACCAAGCCATATTCATCATGCATTTAAAAGCATCAAACCACATTTGATCAATGTTCAAAAACAAGGAACTCTTACCTTGAGCTTCCTTCAACATATGGCTTACAAAAACAGCATTAACCATGCTAAATCATGCTTTCAAAACAGAATTAAAAACATGCAATAAACCACATTGCACAACAATCAAATCATGGCCACCACTAGAGAGTATTTCCGAAAACTTACACTTGAGCTTAGCAAAGTTGTTTAGACTTAAACTAAGCTCCCAAGACATTGGTTTCAAAGCCGAAAACCCAATTTCACTCACTGATTCCACTTCGCCTCTTGCCGAAGCACCAAATCAAGCCTCTGGATCACCACCACTTGGATCCAAAGATGACTCCCCTGTTTTAACACATTAAAACAGTAGATTAATGTATCATCATGCATTAATAGCTTCAATGAAAGCACCTAAACTCGCTGCTCTCAACCACACTCCATTTTCGGCCACCAAACACAACCGAAAATGCATCCAAACCACTTCTCAACTAAGCCCAGCCATTAACCATCAAAACCTAACATCCTTTAACATCTTTTAACATCTAAAAAGAACCTAACAACATCCTTATACCTCCAGCAACACCAGATCCACAAGATCACCTCAAAAACAACCAAGAATCATAAGCTAAACTTAGGAAATTCAACCTATCCGGGATTGCATTAATCAAAACTCAATTCCTTATCAAATTAACATTCATTAATCATCATTTTAACACCTGAAAACACTACTTAAACAGATCCAACGAAATTTCATCAAAAACACACCAAATATTGCATTTTAAGCCAAGATCCATTAACCAATCTTAAAAGCCATTTATAAAACATCAATTAAGGATTGAGAACTTAGGAATTTCATTAAAGAACTTGAAGTTCAGAGGAGAAGGACGTTCTTACCTCCAAACTTGAGTTTCTCATCTTTTGGAACCAAAAAGCTTGATGAATCAAGTAGCAAATTGAGAGGTTTTGTAGATATGATGATTAGGAATCAAAAGAAGATTGAAAAGAGAGAAATGAGTGACAAAATCAGAAGGAAATCTCTGGAGAGAAAGTGTTTGGGTTGAGAGAAAATGAGAGAAAAGAGAAATTGGAAAATATGAGAATTAGTTACAAAATAACCAAAATGATTTTCCCTCCACTTTTCTTTTGCTTGAAAATCAGAATTAATCATTAAAATATCTTAGAAAATCTGGAGAAACTCCCTTTGGGTAAATAGCTCCTTAAAGATTCAAAGTTTCAATCCTTTCTAAAACAGTCACAAAACTTTCAAAAATTACATTTTGGTCACTAGCCAAAATGTCACCCTTCCGAAACTCATTTTCCAAAATTGATTTCACAGTTCACTTAAATATATTAAAAGATGATTTTAGAACATTTTTCCATATTTTTAATGCAACCCGAACTAAGCTTTCCTAAATTCACTCTCTTAGATTCGAACAACACTTTGACCAAACCGGTCAACGCCCAAAACTTCTAAGCCCAAAACCGGGGCGTTACAACTCTCCCCCCTTAAGAAATTTCGTCCCCGAAATTTACCTGAAGGAAAGAGATAAGGAAACTGCTTCAGCATGTCTTCCTTCCGCTCCCACGTGGCTTCCTCAACACCTCGATGCTTCCACAGCACCTTCACCAACTCAATGGTCTTGCCACGAAGAACCTTGCTATCCGAATCCAAAACCTTCACCGGTTCCTCATCATAGGTCAAATCCGGATTCAAAACCACTTCCTCCACAGGCATCACATGCGAAGGATCAGATCTATACCTCCGGAGCATAGAGACATGGAACACATCATGAATCTTCTCCAGCTCCTGAGGTAACCTCAACCGATACGCAACAGGACCCACACGCTCAACCACCTCATAGGGTCCAATGTACCTAGGGCTCAACTTGCCCTTCCGGCCAAACCGCATCACCTTCTTCCAAGGCGAAACCTTCAAGAACACACGATCACCCACCGCATACTCTATCTCCTTACGCTTCAAATCCGTGTAAGACTTCTGCCGATCAGAAGCAGCCTTCAACCGCTCACAAATGAGCTTTACCTTCTCTGTGGTCCCTTTCAACAAAGCCGGCATCGAAACCAACTTTTGACTAGTTTCAGCCCAACAAAGAGGAGTCCTACACTTCCTCCCGTACAAAGCCTCATAAGGTGCCATCTGTATACTTGCCTGATAACTGTTGTTATAAGCAAACTCAACCAAAGGCAGATGCTTCTCCCAAGAACCTTGGAACTCAATCACGCAGCACCTCAACATATCCTCCAAAATCTGGATAACTCGCTCAGACTGACCATCCGACTGAGGATGATAGGATGTACTGAAATGTAACCTTGTACCCAGAGCTTGATGCAAACACTGCCAGAACCGCGATGTGAACCTCGGATCCCTATCCGACACAATCGACTTAGGCACACCATGCAGCCGCACAATCTCAGCAATGTACAGCTCTGCCAACTTATCCAAAGAAAACGTGGTGTGCACAGGCAAGAAATGCGCACACTTCGTCAGGCGATCCACAATCACCCAAACCGAATTCTTCTTCGAGGGAGACAAAGGTAAACCAGATACAAAATCCATGGTAACCCGTTCCCACTTCCACTCAGGGATTTTCAACGGTTGCAACAACCCTGAAGGAAACTGATGATCAGCCTTAACTCGCGACATACCAAACACTTGCTAACAAACTCCGCAACATCTTTCTTCAAACCCACCCAATAGTACTCATCACGAAGATCACGGTACATCTTAGTACTACCAGGGTGCATAGCAAAAGGACTACCATGACCTTCAGTCAGAATAGCACGCCTCAACTCAGCATCAGCAGGCACTACTATCCGACTCCCAAAACACAACACACCATCATCATTAAAACAGAAATCCGAAGGTATACCCTCCGCGATATCCTGAACATGCGACACCAAGGAATCATCCAGCAACTGCTTATCCTTGATCAACTGAACCAAAGAGGGTTTCACTTGCAACTCAGCAACGAGATCACCATCTTGCGATATGCTCAAGCTAGCAAACATAGCCCTCAGCTCAACAGCTACTTTCCTACTCAAGGCATCCGCAACAACATTAGCTTTTCGAGGATGATACTCAATCGTCAGATCATAATCCTTGAGCAACTCCAACCAACGCCGCTGCCTAAGATTCAACTCCTTCTGAGACATCAGATACCTCAAACTCTTGTGATCTGTGTACACAGTACACTTCTCACCATACAGATAATGTCTCCAGATCTTCAGAGCAAAAACCACTGCAGCCAGCTCAATATCATGCGTAGGGTAATTGCGCTCATGCACTTTCAACTGCCGCGATGCATAAGCCACCACCTTACCCTCCTGCATCAGCACACACCCCAAACCAACATAGGATGCATCACTGTAAACCACAAACTCTTTCCCTGATTCAGGTTGAATCAAGATAGGAGCTTGCGTCAAAGCCGCCTTAAGCTTCTCAAAAGCTTGTTGTCTCGCTTCCGTCCACTCATACTTAACATCTTTTTGCAACAGCTTCGTCAAAGGAGCAGCAATCTTGGAAAAACCATCCACAAACCTTCGGTAGTATCCCGCCAAACCAAGGAAACTACGGACCTCATGAACAGACTTAGGAACTTTCCAATTCATCACCGCCTCAATCTTCTGAGGATCAACACGAATCCCCTCAGCTGAGACCACATGCCCAAGAAACACCACCTCCCCTAACCAGAACTCACACTTGCTCAGCTTAGCATAAAGCTGATTCTCCAACAAAGCTTGCAAAACAATCCTCAAATGCTCTTCATGCTCCTCCTCAGTACGCGAGTACACGAGGATAACATCAATGAACACCACAACAAACTTGTCCAGGTATTCATGAAACACACGATTCATCATGTCCATGAAAGCAGCAGGAGCATTTGTCAACCCAAACGGCATCACAAGGAAATCATAATGCCCATACCTTGTCCTGAAAGCTGTCTTAGGCACATCCACATCCTTCACCTTCAACTGATAATACCCTGACCTCAAGTCAATCTTAGAGAACACAACAGCTCCCCGAAATTGATCAAAGAGATCATCAATCCTCGGCAAAGGATACCGATTCTTGATAGTCAACTTGTTCAGCTGACGGTAATCAATGCACATTCTCATAGTGCCATCCTTCTTCTTCACAAACAAGACCGGTGCTCCCCAAGGTGACACACTCGGCTGGATGAAACCATGATCAAGCAACTCTTGCAACTGCGTCTTCAGCTCCTTCAGCTCCTTAGGTGCCATTCTATAGGGAGTAATGGACACAGGAGTTGTATTCTCATACAGCTCAATTCCAAACTCCACCTCGCGGTTAGGAGGTAAACCAGGCAACTCCTCAGGAAAAACACCAGGAAACTCCTTCACAACTCTGATATCTTGCACCCTCAACTCTTTAGAGCTAGGATTCATCACAAAAGCTAGATAGGCTTCGCAACCTTGTCTCAGCATCCTGCTCGCCTCCAAGGTAGACACCACATTGGCAAGAAACTTCACATTCTCACCAACCACAACAACTTCATAATCATCCGCAAGCTTAAGCGAAACTCGCTTGTTTTCACAATCCACAACAGCGCGATGCTCAGCAAGCCAATCCATACCAAGGATTACATCAAAACCATAAAAGGGCAACTCCATAAGATCAACATGAAAAACATGTTCTTGAACAACCAAGGGACACCTTCTATAAAGCTTACGAGTCACAACAGTCTCACCAAAAGAACTAGTGACACGAACACCAACATCCAAAGACTCAACAGGCACACCAAGCAATTCAGCATGCTCACGCAAAATGTATGAATGCGTAGATCCAGAATCTATCAAAGAAAGCAATGACAAGGATTGCAAAGTAAAGGTACCTGCAATCACATCCGCATCATTCCTTCCCTCACGCTGAGCATACACCCTCGCTTGACCTCCACCTTCAGGCTGAATAGCCACAACATGGGCCACTCCACGACCACCTTCCTCTCTCCTCTGGAAATTACCACGGCCGCGCCCACGACCTCTCTGCGGTGCAGCAACAACAGGAGCACGCACCTGATCACCAGCCAACCTAGGACAATCACGCCTCAAATGGTCTGCGGATCCACAATTCCAGTACCCATTACCAGCTGCTGCAACAGGAGCTTGCACCTCTCTCACAGCACGGGGACAGTCACGTTTCATGTGACCACGTGAACCACAGATCCAACAAGCACTCGGATCAGCTCTAGCATTGCCTCCTCTAGCAGGTGCACCACCACCTCTCTTAGCTGAAGACTGATACTTCTGATCACGTCCCCTCTTGTTCCGTCCACCTCCAGAACTATACTCAGCAGCTCGCTTGCCAGCACCCTTAGCAGATAAACTCAAGTTCATCTCAACGTCCTTGGCTCGGCCCACCAACACATCAAAATCATCATACTCGGTGGCCAGCAAATACATTGTCACATCCGTCTCTAAACCATAACGGAACCTCTCGCACCTTGCCCGCTCATCAGGTACTAGCTCAGGTGCATACTGACTGAGTCGCACAAACTGCACTTCATACTCAGCCACACTCATGCTCACTTGGGTAAGAGACATGAATTCACGCTTCTTCTCATCAAGATATCTCACACCAAGATATCTCCGCTTGAACACATTCTGAAAGAATGTCCAAGTAACATCAGCTTCTGCCATCCCAGCAATAGTGGTTGTCCACCACGTATACGCATCCTTCTGCAGCAAGGACACAACACAACCCAGCTTCTGCACATCAGTGCAACTCATCTGGCCCAAGATTCGCTTGGTACTCTCTAGCCAAGCTTCAGAACTCTCAGCAGACATACCCCTGAACTCAGTCCCACCAAGACTGCGCAGACGCTCCAAAGGTAGTCTGACACCAGCATCTTCCTGATGCCCCGCTCCACGAGCCCCAGCTACTGCTGCTTGAAAAGCACCAGCAATAGCTTGTACTAACATCGTCATATCAGGCATAGCTTGCCCCTGACCAGCCCCAGGTCCAGCAGCTCCAGCGCCAGCTGCAGCTCCAGCTTCCTCAGCCCCAGCACCACCACCACCAGGTGGAGGAGGAGGTAACACCGCACTACCCGTGTTTTCCTCATTCTCGTTCTCATTAGGAGCCGTAGCTCGCACATTACCTCGTAACTCTCTACGTGGTGCCATACTTTTACCATGCAATCACAACACAAATAAAACAAAGTCAGGCCCAGCAAGGTAAGCAATCCAAGTATTCAAGCTCAATTTCATTCAAAATCAACACCATTTCACTAGCTTTTATTTGGCAATGGGTACCCACAACATGCTACATCATAACATACATCTAAAATGCAACATACATGCAATTCACTCAACATGCTTCCACTCAACAAGCATACACACTTCAATCATGCACACATTCATTCCCAATTACTCGAGAACTCAGCTCTGATACCACCAAATGTAACCCCCTTAACCCGGCCTAGACGGTTGACCCGAATTAAGAAAGTCACACGGGGAAAACCAAAGTCAACCCGAAAGTCAACCTTGATTAACGACCCTTTTTTTTTCTTTTAAACTTGTCTAGATGCATATTAAGCCTTAGATAAGATCATACAACAGCATACTCAAAGATCATAAACATCAGGGATCAAACAGGGACCCAATTGAACAATTTACAACTTTAGGGACCAAATTGTAAATTCTGATAATTATAAGGACTTAACCCAAATTGAAGTTACCATCTTGAAATTAATCATGTTTCATGCTTCTCTATGAAATTTCAGCTCAAAAGGACTTCCCAAACTCATACAATTGCACAAACAAGATTCAGGACCAAAATGCAAACATTTCAAAACATTTAACTGCCAATGTCAGCCCCCAACGGTCACCCGTTCCGAAACGGGAGACAGCCCGTTTCGAAACACGGGGCCGTTCCGCAACGCGTACCGGAACGGGGGTCGGGCAGTAGCCTTTCCGTTTCGGAACGGTCCCTCCCGTTTCGGACGCCTGGGCTTGTTTAAGGCACCCGTTCCGAAACGGTAGGTGCTGTTCCGAAACACCCTGCACAGATTGCCCAAAAATGCATACTTAAACATGCAATTGACCAACCAATCATGCTCCAAATGTCACCAAACTTTGCCAACATGCAATTCAACATATATAAGACATACTTGCATCAACAATTCATCAAAACATCCACATATATGAAAAGCCCCAAATCTATAGGCATGCTTCCTACACAAGCAACCATTCAAGCATAAACTTCCAATTCAAGCATATAAAGGCCAACCACAAAAACCAGCATTCTCAACAACATTCAACATACTTAGGGAGTTCAAAACATCTCCCAAAACATACACATAGGTCCCCCATTGCCAAATCACCAAAAGCTAAATGTACTTAAGAAAAACCTTCCACACTTTGAGCTTTACTACCACTTGAAAGCTTGCCTTCCTTGCTGCCCTCAAAGTACTTTAATGCTCTGCAATATTGGTTTGAGAAAACAAAGTGAGCGTAAGCAAAAGCTTAGTGAGGAATGCTCAATAAAACCATCCAATAATGCATTTATAAAACACTTATAAATCATGCTTCAAATCATCATTTACACATGCTCAAAAGCATACTTTAACAAGCATCTCATGCTTCATTTCATTACATGTCATATTGGCCACAAGTGATACATTTCATTTCTTTGAAAACAAGTTCATCAACTTTCACCCCACGGACTTTTAAACACCTTGGACCCCAAGGACTTTTAAACACCTTGGCCATGGACTTTTAAACACCATGATATAAATTACCTCAAGGACTTTTAAACACCTTAACCCCAAGGACTTTTAAACACCTTGGCCATGGACTTTTAAACACCATGAATTAAATCACCTCAAGGACTTTTAAACACCTTGACCCCAAGGACTTTTAAACACCTTGGCCATGGACTTTTAAACACCATGAATTAAATCACCTCAAGGACTTTTAAACACCTTGACCCCAAGGACTTTTAAACACCTTGGCCTATGGACTTTTAAACACCATAGAAAGGACCACACAAGGACTTTTAAACACCTTTGTGTCCGTAACAAGAATCATCCAAGGACTTTTAACCACCTTGATGTTCTTAAGTAACAAGGCTCACTCAAGGACTTTCAACCACCTTAGTGACCTCAACCTTTTTAAAACATCACTTGCCAATATTCATCATTATCATCAAATTATCCACTGTTCTAAAGCATTAAACCAAGCCATTTTCATCATGCATTTAAAAGCATCAAACCACATTTGATCAATGTTCAAAAACAAGGAACTCTTACCTTGAGCTTCCTTCAACATATGGCTTACAAAAACAGCATTAACCATGCTAAATCATGCTTTCAAAACAGAATTTAAAACATGCAATAAACCACATTGCACAACAATCAAATCATGGCCACCACTAGAGAGTATTTCCGAAAACTTACACTTGAGCTTAGCAAAGTTGTTTAGACTTAAACTAAGCTCCCAAGACATTGGTTTCAAAGCCGAAAACCCAATTTCACTCACCGATTCCACTTCGCCTCTTGCCGAAGCACCAAATCAAGCCTCCGGATCACCACCACTTGGATCCAAAGATGACTCCCCTGTTTTAACACATTAAAACAGTAGATTAATGCATCATCATGCATTAATAGCTTCAATAAAAGCACCTAAACTCGTTGCTCTCAACCACACTCCATTTTCGGCCACCAAACACAACCGAAAATGCATCCAAACCACTTCTCAACTAAGCCCAGCCATTAACCATCAAAACCTAACATCCTTTAACATCTTTTAACATCTAAAAAGAACCTAACAACATCCTTATACCTCCAGCAACACCAGATCCACAAGATCACCTCAAAAACAACCAAGAATCATAAGCTAAACTTAGGAAATTCAACCTATCCGGGATTACATTAATCAAAACTCAATTCCTTATCAAATTAACATTCATTAATCATCAATTTAACACCTTTAAACTCTGCTTAAACAGATCCAACGAAATTTCATCAAAAACACACCAAATCTTGCATTTTAAGCCAAGATCCATTAACCAATCTTAAAAGCCATTTATAAAACATCAATTAAGGATTGAGAACTTAGGAATTTCATTAAAGAACTTGAAGTTCAGAGGAGAAGGACGTTCTTACCTCCAAACTTGAGTTTCTCCTCTTTTGGAACCAAAAAGCTTGATGAATCAAGTAGCAAATTGAGAGGTTTTGTAGATATGATGATTAGGAATCAAAAGAAGATTGAAAAGAGAGAAATGAGTGACAAAATCAGAAGGAAATCTCTGGAGAGAAAGTGTTTGGGTTGAGAGAAAATGAGAGAAAAGAGAAATTGGAAAATATGAGAATTAGTTACAAAATAACCAAAATGATTTTCCCTCCACTTTTCTTTTGCTTGAAAATCAGAATTAATCATTAAAATATCTTAGAAAAATCTGGAGAAACTCCCTTTGGGTAAATAGCTCCTTAAAGATTCAAAGTTTCAATCCTTTCTAAAACAGTCACAAAACTTTCAAAAATTACATTTTGGTCACTAGCCAAAATGTCACCCTTCCGAAACTCATTTTCCAAAATTGATTTCATAGTTCACTTAAATATATTAAAAGATGATTTTAGAACATTTTTCCATATTTTTAATGCAACCCGAACTAAGCTTTCCTAAATTCACTCTCTTAGATTCGAACAACACTTTGACCAAACCGGTCAACGCCCAAAACTTCTAAGCCCAAAACCGGGGCGTTACAAATTGCATCCAAATCACAAGCCACTAAACATGCTTTCGATCAACAAGCATACAAGGCACACATACTTCAATCATGCACACATTCATTCCCAATTACTCGAGAACTCAACTCTGATACCACCAAATGTAACCCCCTTAACCCGGCCTAGACGGTTGACCCGAATTAAGAAAGTCACACGGGGAAAACCAAAGTCAACCCGAAAGTCAACCTTGATTAACGACCCTTTTTTTTCTTTTTAAACTTGTCTAGATGCATATTAATCCTTAGATATGATCATACAACAGCATACTCAAAGATCATAAACATCAGAGATCAAACAGGGACTCAATTGAACAAATTACAACTTTAGGGACCAAATTGTAATTTCTGATATATATAAGGACTTAACCCAAATTAAAGTTACCAACTTTAAATTAATCAGGTTTCATGCTTCTCTGTGAAATTTCAGCTCAAAAGGACTTCCCAAACTCATACTATTGCACAAACAAGATTCAGGACCAAAATGCAAACTTTTCAAAACATCTAACTGCCAATGTCAGCTCCTAACGGTCACCCGTTCCGAAACGGGAGACAGCCCGTTTCGAAACGCGGGGCCGTTCCGCAATGCGTACCGAAACGAGGGCAGACAGTAGCCTATCCGTTTCGGAACGGTGTCACCCGTTTCGGACGCTTGGGCTGCTTCAAGGCACCCGTTCCGAAACGGCAGGCACTGTTCCGAAACACCCTGTACAGATTACCCCAAAATGCATACTTAAACATGCAATTAAACATCCAATCATGCTCCAAATGCCACCAAACTTTACCAGCATGCTATTCAACATATATGAGACATACTTGCATCAACAATTCATCAAAACATCAACATATATGAAAAGCCCCAAATCTATAGGCATGCTTCCTACACAAGCAACCATTCAAGCATAAACTTCCAATTCAAGCATATAAAGGCCAATTACAAAAACCAACATTCTCAACAACCTAAAACATACTTGGGGAGTTCAAAACATCTCCCAAAAACATACACATAGGTCCCCCATTGCCAAATTACCAAAAGCTAAATGTACTTAAGAAAACTTTCCATACTTTGAGCTTTACTCCCACTTGAATGCTTGCCTTCCTTGCTGCCCTCAAAGTACTTTAATGTTCTGCATTATTGATTTGAGAAAACAAAGAGAGAGCGTAAGCAAAAGCTTAGTGAGGAATGCTCAATAAAACCATTCAATAATGCATTTATAAAACACTTATAAATCATGCTTCAAATCATCATTTACACATGCTCAAAAGCAATCTTTAAACAAGCATCTCATGCTTTATATCATTACATGTCATATTGGCCACAAGTGATACATTTCATTTCTTTAAAAACAAGTTCATCATCTTTCCCCCAAGGACTTTTAAACACCTTGGCCCATGGACTTTTAAACACCATGATATAAATCACCTCAAGGACTTTTAAACACCTTGACCCCAAGGACTTTTAAACACCTTGGAAAGGATCACACAAGGACTTTTAAACACCTTTGTGTCCGTAACAAGAACCATCCAAGGACTTTTAACCACCTTGATGTTCTTAAGTAAACAAGGCTCACTCAAGGACTTTTAACCACCTTAGTGACCTTAACCTTTGCAAAACATCACTTGCCAATATACATCATTATCATCAATTTATCCACTGTTTTAAAGCATTAAACCAAGCCATATTCATCATGCATTTAAAAGCATCAAACCACATTTAATCAATGTTCAAAACAAGGAACTCTTACCTTGAGCTTCCTTCAACATATGGCTTACAAAAACAGCATTAGCCATGCTAAATCATGCTTTCAAAACAGAATTTAAAACATGCAATAAACCACATTGCACAACAATCAAATCATGGCCACCACTAGAGAGTATTTCCGAAAACTTACACTTGAGCTTAGCAAAGTTGTTTAGACTTAAACTAAGCTCCCAAGACATTGGTTTCAAAGCCGAAAACCCAATTTTACTCACCGATTCCACTTCGCCTCTTGCCGAAGCAGCAAATCAAGCCTCCGGATCACCACCACTTGGATCCAAAGATGACTCCCCTGTTTTAACACATCAAAACAGTAGATTAATGCATCATCATGCATTAATATCCTCAATAAAAGCACCTAAACTCGCTGCTCTCATCCACACCCCATTTTCGGCCACCAAACACAACCGAAAATGCATCCAAACCACTGCTCAACAAAGCCCAGCCATAAACCATCAAAACCTAACATCCTTTAACATCATTTAACATCTAAAAAGAGCCTAACAACATCCTTATACCTCCAGCAACACCAGATCCACAAGATCACCTCAAAAACAATCAAGAATCACAAGCTAAACTTAGGAAACCCAACCTATCCGGGATCGCATCAATCAAAACTCAATTCCTTATCAATTTAGAGTTCAAATAACATCAAAAACATATCTCAAATCACAGATCTAACAGATCAAACGAAAATCATCAAAAATCACCAAATCTTGCATTATAAGCCAAGATCCATTTCTCCACTTAAAAGTCTTTAATAAAATATCAATTAAGGATTGAAAACTTAGGAATTTCAGTAAAGAACTGATAGTTTAGAGGAGAAGGACGTTCTTACCTCCAAACTTGAGTTTCTCCTCTTTTTGGAATCAAAAACCTTGGTGAATCAAGTAGCAAATGATGAGGTTTTGTAGATATGATGATTAGGAATCAAAAGAGAGTTGAAAGGAGAGATTTAGGTGAGAAAATCAGAAACAATTCTCTGGAAAGAAAGTGTTTGGGTTGAGAGAAAATGAGAGAAAAGAAAATAGGAAATTAGTTATCAAAATGGCCAAAATGGCTTTCCCTCCTCTTTTGATATGTTTTAAAATCAGAATATAGCTTAAAATATCTTAGAAAAATCTGGAGAAACTACTTTTGGAATAATAGCTCCTTAAAGATTCAAAGTTTCAACCCTTTCTAAAACAGTCACAAAACTTTCAAAAATTACATTTTGGTCACTAGCCAAAATGTCACCCTTCCAAAACTCATTTTCCAAAATTGATTTCACAGTTCACTTAATTATATTAAAAGATGATTTTAGAACATTTTTCCATAATTTTAATGCAACCCGAACTAGGCTTTCCTAAATTCACCCTTTTAGATTCGAACAGCACTTTGACCAAACCGGTCAACGCCCAAAACTTCTAAGCCCAAAACCGGGGCGTTACACAAGCTTTTTGGCAACAAGAGTTATTGCCGTGAGACCAATGATGGGCATTCCATTGGAGTAGGACTTGGTGAAACATCCAAGCTTTTTGGCAACAAAAGTTATTGCCATGAGACCGATGAGGGGCATACCATTGGGGTAGGACTTGATGAAATACTCAAGCTTTTGGCGAAGGTAGAATCGCAATGAGAGAGTACGGTGTGGTGGAAGCCACAGGAAGATTATGTTCTAGAAGGGTGAGTACGATGATGGTAGATGCCACCGGAAGTGTCTAGTGAGTTGTCTGCATATCCGTGTAGAATAGAGTATGTAAATGCCAATATATGAGAATGTGCGTCAGATGTACCAATGCTTGAAATGTTTTATGCTATGAGACTTGCATATGAGTTAATGAAATTGTGAAATGCTTTTGTGTAAACAAGCCTTGGTGGCTTTGCCATGAGTTTTGCATAGGTTGTATGCATGGGATAGCTAGATGGTACATGTGGTTTTAAAATGGAGATTTGAGTCCATAGTATACTTTTGAGTAACCCGCATGTGCGGCTTTGCCATGAGTTTTGCATTGGTAGAATGCATGAGATAGATTTTTGATACATGAGATTTCAAATGGCGTTTTCTTTGAAATGGTTTTCATGTATGGGAAAGGAAGAGTGTGGAATGGAAATGGTTTCCAAGGAAATTGGTTTAAACTTTGCACAAAGCACTATTGCATGAAATGGTTTAAGTGGAAGTATTGCAAGAATGTTGTTTGGGGTTGAGTTGCTTAATTCATTTGAGTTTAAAGTTGATCTTATGTTAAGTAATGCTTAATTATAAGGTGTTGATGTTTTATATGAGGTTTTCAAACAATACTTGGTTTATAAAGGTGTGATTGCTTTTGAAAAGGGTTTTAAGGTTTGCTACATTGATGGTGTTTTGGTTTTGAGCATTCCTCACTAAGCATTATGTGCTTACGCTCCTTTTTGTCCATCAAGGCAGATAAATGAATTTGGGACAACAAGAAGCAAGGGATTCAAGAAAAGCTCCACTTGAGAAGTATGTTTTGGTTTATAGCTATAGATAATAAAGGCAATGGGGGGAGAGTCTTTTACATTGTTGTGTAATGAGATTGTTCATCTTGAGCATGTTCGGTTTATGGTTTGATACTTGTTGATGATCGTTTTGTGATATTTGGTTCTTCATCTCCATATTTGACATTGCTATGCTCTTTGGTTAAAAGTAAGATCTTGTGCTGAAAGTGATAAATGAGTTGGTGTGCTTAATGCTTGTTATGTATCTAGCTTCTGATGCAAATGATGGTTTTAATGCTTAGCATGTTGTTGATATGTTGTGGAGTGATTTAAAGTATGTTTGATGGTGTTTTGAAGTGAAAAACTATAAGTTTCTGCTGTTTCTGGGCAGGGTGTATCAAAACACCCTTAGCTGTTTCGAAACGGGTGCCTGAAATGGCCTCGGCGTTTCGGAACGGGTAGAAGTGTTTCGAAACACTTTGGCTACTGGAAGTGTCTGTTTCGGAACTGGTTTCGGAACATACCCGCGTACCGAAACGGTCAACACCGTTTTGATACGGGCGTTCGACACTGGTGTTTCGATACGGTTGTCAGTGTTTCGAAACGGGTGACCGTTGGTCACAGATTTGAATTGCTTTGAAGTCTGCATGCTTTACATTTTAGTCATGAAAATTGTAATAGCAATTGCTTGAGCTTGAGATGTCTTTTTAAGATGAAATTTGGTAGAGAGGCTTGTAATATGATTAATTAAGGTTCGGTAAAACTAAAATTTACAAAGTCCTTATGTTTTCCAAAATTTACATTTTGGTCCCTAAACGTGTATTTCTTGCAATTGAGTCCTTAAACGTTTTCCGATCGCTGTGCTTTTCTCTTCCAAGGTTCTTGAGCTTTCACATAGGCTTAATGCGTATCTAGAAAAGATAAAACGAAAAAAGGGTCGTTAATCAAGGTTGACTTTCGGGTAGACTTTGGTTTTCCCCGTGTGATCTTCGTAGTTTGGGTCTAACGCCTAGCCGGGCTAAGTGGGTTACATTACACGAGGAAAACTAAAACGAAACCCGCTAAGGCCTCACTCTGATTAGCAACCCTATTTTTTCATTTATTTTAATTATCTTTTCTAAATATCACTTTTAATCCTATGTGTGAAGACAACAGCGGAAAAGAGAAAACGAATACAATCCAAGCAGAGCATACGATAACTTAATTTACCAACTAGCTTAATTTGGTCAAGTTCCATGCACACGAGGCAAAACCATCAAAAAGGGGGGCACATATATCATAATTAGGAAGCATACAAGATTTAGGGACTAAAATGTAACATTCAGAAACCCTTGAAGATGCCATCAAACTGATTTAACTACCTGCGTTTCGAAACAGGCTTGCCCCTTCCGAAACGCGGGCTCCATTTAAAAAGTAAGACCAAGATGTTCTGAAACGGTCCCACCCTATTCCGGAAGGGGAGTCTACAGTGGAAAATGTATTGGAACGACACCACCCCCGTTCCGATACGGGTACCCCTAGAGCATCGATCGTTCCGAAACCATATCGAGCGTTTCGAAACACTTGCACACAGTTTGGCCCGAAAACATAGTTTGACATCTCCAAACGTCCCCAAGCTCGCCCCGAAACATCGCAACCCACATAGCAACATATCATACATACAGTCCTTAAGGCTCAACCCAAACCCCCAAGAACCCACTTTGAGATCATTTTAAACTTCAAAACGTTACCACTCACTGATAGAGCCCGACGAAAGCCGAAACACCGATCTCAAGCCTCCATAGCACTTGGTGTTGCGTCCAAAGTACCCGAACTCGTTTCACCTACTTCTAACCTACCGAAAACAAAGTATTACTCCCCTACTCTTCCATAAATCCACTGTCAAACATCAGTTCACAAATCCACAACATTCTCTCGACGATTTAAAGCAGAAATCCATCAAAATACCATTCAAACCCGTTGTTAAGCAAGCCCAGCATATACCCATAAAATTAAACATCCAAAACACATCAAAACCATCCAAAAACACCCAACCTAGGTCCATATACCTCCAGCCCTCATTTTACCCCCAAAACTAAGCCAAAAACACCAATTTTCACCTTCAAAACTTACCCACTGCACCTAGTTTCGGGTTTTATAGGTTTAAGCCACTTATTAACATTATTTAGCAACCAAAAATAGTTTAAAAACTTCCCACCAAGTACCCATTGAAAACCCTATTAAAATTTCACAAATCCCTCTCCTTTCCATCAAAACTTTGGAACCCTAAGTTGAAAAATCAATACTTTGCTAGATTTTTGAAAAAAGATAAGATTCAATAATTAAAAGCAATTGTAAAAGTGATGTTTACCCTTGAAATTCTTCTAAGAACCTTTGAGCCAAGGAGAGATGGTGGTGGAGAGCTTTTAGGAGAAAGCTAAAGCTTTTTAGGTTTTACTCTTTTGAAAATGAAGATGACTCTTTAATCTAAAAAAAATCATCTTTTCAAATTCATTAATTGCATTATTGTAATTAATGTCATTTCTTTATAAAATCAATATTTTAATTCTAAATTTAACCCGAACTAGTCCTAGATCAAAACCGATAACTCTCGGGCCCTAAATCGGGGCGTTACAAAAACCTTAGACATGGTAATGGAACACTTGTTTTGGTCTCATATGAAGATAACTGTGGAGAAAGTTTGTGCATCTTGCATAGTATGTAAACCGGCCAAATCCAAGGTAATTCCTAACGATTTATATACTCCCCTTCCTATTCCATCTTCACCTTGGGTCGATTTATCTATGGACTTTATTCTTGGATTACCTCGTACCAAGAGGGGTCGAGATAGTATTTTTGTTGTGGTCGACAGGTTTTCAAAGATGGCCCACTTCATACCATGCCACAAACAGATGATGCTACGCACATAGCCGGTCTCTTCATTCGAGACGTAGTAAGACTTCATGGAATCCCACGCACCATTGTTTCCAATAGAGATGTCAAATTCATAATCCATTTTGGAAGGTTTTGTGGAGAAAGATAGGTACCAAACTCCTATATTCTACTACTTGTCACCCACAAACAGATGGAGTGGTGGACAAACCGAAGTAATTAATCGGATCTTAGGTGCACTACTCAGAACAATTGTTGGTAAGAACATCATGAATTTTTTAGTTACAAAAGCCTTTGGCAATGGTCCATTTTATTTTCAAGGTTGATGGATTCACCTTGTTATTTTTCGTATCAGAAGTCTTCTTCAACATAAGTTCTTCAAGTTCTTGTGAGGGAGACCATCTGCACACTCTTTCAAGTTATTGGAAGATTTGAATGCTTTCCTAGGAAATTGCATCTAAGAGGGGTGGGTTAGAGCCTATTATAGTGTTTGCCTAGTCAATTACGATTAGAAGGGTGTCTAGGACAACATCTATATCGCCATCATCCATTCATCATAGAGATTCGTGCCGTATGCAAGTGTTTGTCAATTCAATTGCGATTAGGAGGGTGCCAAGGACAAATCTATCCAACATCACCACCACCATTGTTGCATGTCAAAAGTCCTATCGGATAACGTCTCCACAGGGACTGGAAATAACTTTATCCTAGAATTGTTGCACGAGAGAGAGAAAGAGTTTAATTGGATTGTAGAGTAATCTTGGGAAACAAGTAAAATAAAAGACAAGAGAATCAGGTTTAAGAGATAGGTCGGTATTGAATTGCTCAGTAGTGCAGGTGTTGCACTGTACGAGGAACTTCTATTCTGTCGTCGTCCCTATCGCGGCAGCACCTGTCGCGGTAGAAGTCTGTTGTTGTCGCGGCAGTAAAAACACAACTCTGCACTTCAAGTTTGGCAAGAATCCATGTTATGACTTGTCCTATCCCTAGGCCCAAGTTCTGTCGATGAGCACGTCTTGGATGATACCTCCCGGTGTGAATCAAAGGATGAACACCTGTAACGCCCTGGTTTTGGGCCTAGATGTTTTAGACATCGGGTCGGACCGATCAAGAATGGTTCGAATCGCGTAAGGTGATTTTAGGAAATCAAGGATCAGGATAGGGTAAAATGTGATAAAAATTGCTAAAATCCTCTAAAAATATAATTAAAAGGTTGATCAAATCAATTTTACAAAAAGGGTTTTGGAAAACGGACATTTTGAGTAGTGACCAAATTGTAAAGTTTCAAAACTAGAAAAAAATGTGTTTTTTAAGGTGGAACCAAAATCTTATAATCTCTAGGGGGATTTAAGTCAAGTTGACCTTTCTTAAATATGACATGTGATTTAAATGGGTTTTAATTAAATGATTTTAATTAGAATTTGATATTAATTAATTGGTAGTTAGTGAATTTTCATTTTACGTAACTACCAATTCCCTCTCATTCTATCCAAACACCATTTTCTCTCATATTTTCAAGAATTCTTTCTCCCAAAAATCCTCTCAACATTTCCTAAATCTTTTTCAAGAGATCTTCTTTAATTGTTCAATATTTTTGCAAGGAAAACTTGTCATCTATTGAAGGAAGCAAGGATTGGAGGTAAATCTCATTCTCAACTTCTAATCTAAGTTCTTTATTGAAATTCCCAAGATATTTGGCTTCTAATAACTATTTTTGATTGAGTTTTCAATATAGTTTTGATTTGAGATCAAAATCTTATGAAAATGTGGATGAAATCTTAATTTTCGGACTTGATGAGTTGGGCACTATTTTGTGTTGATTTTAATTGATTTCTAAGTTGGTTTGTATGTTAAAATGAGGTGTGGTTAATATAGATCCCGAAATCCTTGAGATCCTTGAGTTTCTTGGTAGTTTTAAGTTTGATTTTGGGGTGTTTTGGTGGAATTTTTGTTGCTGGAGGTATAAGGATGAGTTAGGATGTTTATTAGATGTGTTTTGATGTTGATAATTGTTTGGAAGTGTTGTATGATAGCTGGGCTTGGTTTAGGAAGCAATCGATTGAGTTTTCGGTTGTTTCAGAAGGGTATTTTGGTGTAGTTTGAGTGGGTAACGAGTTTATGATTTGTTGCTGGTGTTAGAATGCATTTTAATGCATTTAGATCTCTGTTTGATGATGTGAAAACAAGGGATCTTAATCCGGAAGCTAGCGAGGTGATTTTGGAGGCTCAGGAGCTGTAATTTCTTTGTCGGCGAACAAGGCTTCGCGTATCGGTGAGTGGAAATGCAATTTCCTGCATTGTAACGCTTTGAGTGTGATCTTGGAAGCTTAGTGTAAGTTTGATACGCTTAGCTAAGCTCAAGAGTAAGTAGTTCGGAAATCTCTCCTGGAAATGTGCTATGTTTTGATGTAAATGCCTTTGTGGATAATGTGGTTTTGTTGACTGTTTTAAGTATGTTTAAGCATGATTTAAATGCTGGATTTTAATGCCATGATGTTAAGGATGCACTAGGTAAGTGATCCTTGGTTTTTTATATGATTATGCATATGATGTTAAGCATGTGATGCTTGTGAAAATGGCATTGTGGTTATGCTTGTAAAACATTGGATTATTGATGATAAATGATTATATTGGCAAGTGATGGAAATGGTTTTTGGTTACTTTAATTGGATATAATTTGCCGGCTATAGGATTGGGTGCACCGTGAATAAAATCGCCTTGGATGTTGAGGGGTTGTGATTGTGTCGTAATCTTCATCCAAGTACCCTAACGATTGAGGTTAAGATCACAACGGTGAATGGTTAGTCCCGTGTGTGAGTCTTGTGTATGTGTCCCATACTCTCGTTAGTGGAATTATACAACTACCGATGAATGATGTTGAGGGGTTGTGATTATGCCATTAGTCTCCATCACGGGTGTTGATGGGTTGTGATTTTGCCATTTGTCTCCACCTTGTGTAGTCCGGTAGTTTGTATGAAGCGTGAGGGACAATGCTTGTAATCCGCGTATCCGATTGTGTCTTGTGTTGAAATGGTTTATGGATTATCACGTGTGAGCCAATATAATGAAAAGGACAATGTGAAGCATGAGATGCTTGTATATGATGCAAGGGTGCATGAGATATATGTGTATGATGCAGGAATGCATGTGATGATTGCTAAAGCATGAGCAAAGGTCTATTTGCTGTTGTAAATTGATGCATATGTTCATGAGGTTCTAAAAGTGCATTGAAGTCTTGAGAAGACATGTTTTATAAATGGCATGTGATATAAAGTGTTGATTTTGCAAAATCATGAGTAATGCATTGATGAATGTTGTTTAGGGATTCTCACTAAGCTTATTGCTTACGCTCTTGTTTCATCAATTGCAGAGGATTGAACCTTTGAAGGCAGCCCAAAAGCAAGAGGAATCCAATCTTTGTTAAAGAGATGTATGCGGTTCATCTTTAGTGTAATAAGTGGCAATGGGTGGGATTTATACTTTGGAATGATTGAGAATGTTTCCCTTTACTTTGAGAATGTTTGTTTGCCTATACTAGAGTTGTAAATGGCCTTTGGAGTTTGGATTTTGGTTTATTTTTGTGACATGCCTTGTTATGGTTTTGGTGAACTAGGGAGCATGCCTTTAGTACCTTTGATTATGTGTTGGTTTCCATGTTTAAGCTATAGTCTCGGTATGATGATTTTTTATATGTATCCTAGTTGTATGCATGTTGTGGCGTGTTTCGGGAATGATTCGAATGTGGAAAAGCATGAAAAACTAGCATTTTCTGCTATCACAGGGTAAGGTGTATCGAAACACCCTTAACTGTTCCGAAACAGGGGCCTGTAATGGCCATAGCGTTTCAGTACAGTTGAAGGTGTTTCGGAACATTTTGGCTACTGGAGAGACCTGTTTCGATACTGGTCTCAGAACACACCCGAGTACCGAAACGGTCAACACTGTTTCGATACGGGCGTTTCGGTACGAAGGTTGGTGTTTCAAAACGGATGACCATTGGATGATGATTTGAATTGTGTTAAGTCTTCATGTTTTACATTTTAGTCCTGAAGGTTATGGATGAAATTGCTTGAGCTTGGACTGACCTTTTAAGCTGAAATTTGGCAGAGAGGCATGTCATATGACTAATTACATATTGGTAATCTTAAATTCTTCAAAGTCCTTATATTTTCAAAAAATTACATTTTGGTCCCTAAAACTGTAATTCATGCAATTGAGTCCTTAAATGTTTTCCGAACGCTGAGTTCTTCTCCCCTATGATTCTTGTGTAATCACATAGGCTTAATGTGCATCTAGAGAAGATAAAAAGAAAAAAAGGGTCGTTAATCAAGGTTGACTTTCAGGTTGACTTTGGTTTTCCCCGTGTAATCTTCGTAGTTTGGGTCAAACGTCTAGATCGGGCTAAGGGGGTTACATTTGGTGGTATCAGAGCATGGTTTCGAAAGAATTAGGAATTTTGATATGTGTAATTGATATGATTCGAAGTTTGATGTTTGAAAAGCCTGCTAATGGTTGAATTTTGAACTTTATGCCATGTCGATTGATGTGAATTGCACAGGGAATGAATATGATTGTATGATGATGATGTTACATGGATATGTGCTGATTTGGAATGATGAAAAGTATGTGAGCATGATGTCTTTTGTATGCTATGATATGTGGGGAAATTGGGTGCCCATTGACTTATTACACTGACTAATGTTTTTGAAAACTTGGATCCTTTCTTGAGGCTGGCCTAAACGGTTTGTTTTGTTTGTTTTGTTAGTTTTTATCATGCCCCAGTAATAATAGCTCATTAAACTAAGGAGAGAGTAGCAATCTGGAATGATTGTTGTTACCATTAGGCAAGGAATATAGGAGAGTGTAAAGTCTCATGGGGCTAGATGCCTCAATGTGCCTCGAGGTGAGTACAACCTATGTTGGTTGGGTAAGTGTTGAAGTGTGTGGCGCCAGGTGTATAGGCGATGTTTAGAGCTTGTGAAGCTGTCAATGCTAAGGTGCATGTGATTGCGTTAGCAGGTGGGTGTTCATGAATTGTGGTTAGCGCTTACTCAAGTTGAGTAAAAATTGAGTTTGAAATTGACACCAGAGGTATCCAGGGAGTGGATGACCGGTATGAATGAGATTGTGGAATAAATATAGTGTGGTGATGGCCATAGTGTAAAAATGGGATGTATCCTGGTTATATAGAGATGTGTTTAGCTAGAGGACCACTGTGGTCGTGGGAATGGAACCTGATTTTGAGTTCTAAGAGTTCTTTTGAACTGTTTTAAAAGGAGAAGTATCTGGGCTTAGATACTGGTTCGGGATCAAAAATCGTAAGTTGTGGTTGAGTCAAGATACATGTTGTTAAGTTGAGCATGTGTGCTCTTGGATTCGAAGGGGATGTGAGACATCGTTGCGTTGGCACCCTTGTGGATTGATGCTTGTTGGAAAGTTATAATTATGGGTTTTGTGGCTACATTGTTTCGACGTGTTGGTGACACGGGCGAGGTATTTTAGCGGAACCTGAGTTTAAGAACTCGCACGTGAGGTTCAAGCGCTAGGAAGTGAGTTGCGAATTCTAGTTAGTGGTAGCTTGTGTACTAATGGTCATGTTTTAAGAGTATCGCCTGGGCTGAGGCAAGGTTGTATTACTTTTGGATGTAGGGTTCACAAGGGCACGTGAGATGGGGTTGCCCTTGTGTGATTCGTGAGATGCAGGCTCTTGTGGCTGGAGTTAATTCATGTTGGAAATGTGGGTCTGCTGACCGTATGAAGCTTGAGTAACGTTTGATATCCATTAAGTTGGTGGGTTACATGACCATGTGTGGTGAGCTTGTCCACGTGGGATCGGTGGGGCAAAGCTTTTTGCCCCTGTAGCTGCAAGTTGCTTAGGAAGTTGTGGCTTGATATGCCTGTTAAGACCCTTGAAGTAGGAATACAAGTGACTAGTTCTTTTGGTGAGACTGCCGTCACTAGGAAGTTGTTTAGGAGATGGTCTTTGTCTGTGCAAGGTCATGTCTTCCTTGTGGATTTGATAGAATTGCCTTTCTACGGATTTGATGTAATCCTTGGCATGGATTGGTTGACAGAGCATAGGGCGGTGGTTGACTTTGATGTTAAGCGAGTCACCTTAAAGTTGGCCGATGACTATGAGGTTGTTGTAGTGGGCGAAAATGTGAAATTCTTGTCGAATGTGATTTTGGCTTTGGAAGCAAACCGTATGATGAGGTTGGGTTGTGAGGCTTACCTTGCCTATGTAATGAATCCTGGAACCAAGGATGTGCGTGTGCAGGACATCCGAACGGTTCGCGATTATTCGGGTGTTTTTCTGGAAGAATTGCCTAGGTTGCCACCAAATAAGGAAGTTGAGTTTGGTATAGAGTTGTACGAGAATACAACTCCGGTGTCCATTGCTCCTTATCGCATGTCACCCAAAGAGTTAAAAGAGTTGAAAACGCAGTTGTAGGAGTTGTTGGATCGAGGTTTCATTCGGCCAAGTGTGTCACCTTGGGGTGCACCGGTCCTGTTTGTGAAGAAGAAAGATGGGATGATGAGAATGTTTATATATTATCAGTAACTGAATAAGTTGACGATCAAGAACAAGTATACCTTGCTTAGAATTGATGATCTCTTTGATCAATTCCGGGGAGCCTCAGTGTTTTCTAAGATAGACTTGAGATCAGGGTATTATCAGCTGATGGTGAAAGATGTGGACGTACCCAAAACTGCTTTTCGAACGAGGTATGGGTATTATGAATTTTTGGTGATGTTGTTTGGTTTGACCAACGTGCCTGCTGCTTTCATGGACATGATGAATCGTGTATTCCGTGAATTCTTGGATCAGTTTGTGGTGGTGTTCATCGATGATATCCTTGTGTATTCGCGTACTGAGGAGGATCATGATGGGCACTTGAGAATTGTTTTGCAAGCGTTGTTGGAAAATTAGTTGTATGCCAAGCTGAGTAAAAGTGAGTTTTGGCTTAGGGAAGTGGTCTTCCTTGGGCATGTTGTATCGGCTGAGGGTATTCGTGTTAATCCGCAAAAAGTGGAGGTTGTGATGAGTTGGAAAGTGCCTAAGTCAGTGACGACGGTAGGGAGTTTCCTCGGGTTGTTTGGGTACTACCGTAGGTTTGTCGAGGGTTTTTCAAAGATAGCAGCACCCTTGACCAAGTTGCTGCAAAAGAATGTTCGCTTTGAGTGGACGGAGGCAAGGCAACAAGCTTTTGAGAAGCTGAAGGAAGCTTTGACGCAAGCTCCTGTTTTGATTCAACCTGAATGTGGTAAGGAGTTTGTAGTCTATAGTGATGTGTCCATTGTTGGTTTGGGTTGCGTTTGATGCAGGAGGGTAAGGTAGTGGCCTATGCATCTAGGCAGTTGAAGGTGCATGAGCGCAACTACCCTACTCATGATCTTGAGCTTGCGGCTGTGGTGTTTGCCTTGAAAATTTGGAGGCATTACCTGTATGGTGAAAAATTTGTTGTGTTAACGGACCACAAGAGCTTGAAATACCTTATGTCTTAGAAGGAGTTAAATCTTAGGCAACGAAGTTTGTAACCCCCTTAACCCGGCCTAGACGGTTGACCCGAATTAAGAAAGTCACACGGGGAAAACCAAAGTCAACCCGAAAGTCAACCTTGATTAACGACCCTTTTTTTTCTTTTAAAACTTGTCTAGATGCATATTAAGCCTTAGGTATGTTCATACAACAGCATACTCAAAGATCATAAACATCAGAGATCTAACAGGGACCCAATTGAACAATTTACAACTTTAGGGACCAAATTGTAAATTCTGATAATTATAAGGAATTAACCCAAATTGAAGTTACCATCTTGAAATTAATCATGTTTCATGCTTCTCTGTAAAATTTCAGCTCAAAAGGACTTCCCAAACTCATACAATTGCACAAATAAGTTTCAGGACCAAAACGCAAACATTCCAAAACATATAACTGCCAATGTCAGCCCCCAACGGTCACCCGTTCCGAAACTGGCATAGCCCGTTTCGAAACTCGGGGCCGTTCCGCAACGCGTACCGAAACGGGGGTCTGGCAGTAGCCTTTCCGTTTCGGAACGGCCCCTCCCGTTTCGGCGGACATACCCCTGAACTCAGTCCCACCAAGACTGCGCAAACGCTCCAAAGGTAATCTGACACCAGCATCTTCCTGATGCCCCGCTCCACGAGCCCCAGCTACTGCTGCTTGAAAAGCACCAGCAATAGCTTGCACTAACATCGTCATATCAGGCATAGCTTGCCCCTGACCAGCCCCAGGTCTAGCAGCTCCAGCGCCAGCTGCAGCTCCAGCTTCCTCAGCCCCAGCACCACTACCACCAGGTGGAGGAGGAGGTAACACCGCACTACCCGTGTTTTCCTCATTCTCATTCTCATTAGGAGCCGTAGCTCGCACATTACCTCGTAACTCTCTACGTGGTGCCATACTTTTACCATGCAATCACAACACAAATAAAACAAAGTCAGGCCCAGCAAGGTAAGCAATCCAAGTATTCAAGCTCAATTTCATTTCAAATCAACATCTTTCCTTTAGCTTTGATTTGGCAATGGGTACCCACTACATGCTACATCACAGCACATACTTCAATTGCATCAAAATCACAAGCCATTAAACATGCTTTCACTCAACAAGCATACAAGGCATACATACTTCAATCATGCATACATACATTCCCAATTACTCGAGAACTCAGCTCTGATACCACCAAATGTAACCCCCTCAACCCGGCCTAGACGGTTGACCCGAATTAAGAAAGTCACACGGGGAAAACCAAAGTCAACCTGAAAGTCAACCTTGATTAACGACCCTTTTTTTTTCTTTTTAAACTTGTCTAGATGCATATTAAGCCTTAGATATGTTCATACAACAGCATACTCAAAGATCATAAACATCAGAGATCTAATAGGGACCCAATTGAACAATTTACAACTTTAGGGACCAAATTGTAAATTCTGATAATTATAAGGACTTAACCCAAATTGAAGTTACCATCTTGAAATTAATCATGTTTCATGCTTCTCTGTAAAATTTCAGCTCAAAAGGACTTCCCAAACTCATACAATTGCACAAATAAGTTTCAGGACCAAAACGCAAACATTCCAAAACATATAACTGCCAATGTCAGCCCCCAACGGTCACCCGTTCCGAAACAGGCATAGCCCGTTTCGAAACTCGGGGCCGTTCCGCAACGCGTACCGAAACGGGGGTCTGGCAGTAGCCTTTCCGTTTCAGAACGGCCCCTCCCGTTTCGGACGCCTGGGCACAAATAAGGCACCCGTTCCGAAACGGTAGGTGCTGTTCCGAAACACCCTGCACAAATTGCCTCAAAAAGCATTGTTAAACATGCAATTAAACATCCAATCATGCACCAAACGCCACCAAACTTTACCAGCATGCAATTAAACATAGAAGGGACATATAAGCATCTTCAATTCAACAAAACAACATCATAAGCAAAAAGCCCCAAATCTATAGGCATGCTTCCTACACAAGTAAGCCATTCAAGCATAAACTTCCAAAACAAGCATATAAAGATCCAACACCAAAACCAAACTTCTCAACATCAAACAACATACTTAGGGAGTTCAAAACATCTCCCAAAACATACACATAGGTCCCCCATTGCCAAATTACCAAAAGCTAAAATGTACTTAGAAAACCTTCCATACTTAGAGCTTTGTTTCCACTTGGATGCTTGCCCTCCTTGCTGCCCTCAAGTACTCTAATGTTCTGCATTATTGAATTAAGAAAACGAAAGAGAGCGTAAGCAAAAGCTTAGTGAGGAATGCTCGTAAAACCATTCAATAATGCATTTATAAAACACTTATAAATCATGCTTCAAAACATCATTTACACATGCTCAAAAGCATACTTTAACAAGCATCTCATGCTTCATTTCATTTCATGTCATATTGGCCACAAGTGATACAATTCATTTCTTTGAAAACAAGTTCATCAACTTTCACCCCAAGGACTTTTAAACACCTTGGACCCCAAGGACTTTTAAACACCTTGGCCATGGACTTTTAAACACCATGATATAATTTACATCAAGGACTTTTAAACACCTTGACCCCAAGGACTTTTAAACACCTTGGCCATGGACTTTTAAACACCATGATATAAGTTACCTCAAGGACTTTTAAACACCTTGACCCCAAGGACTTTTAAACACCTTGGCCTATGGACTTTTAAACACCATAGAAAGGACCACACAAGGACTTTTAAACACCTTTGTGTCCGTAACAAGAATCATCCAAGGACTTTTAACCACCTTGATGTTCTTAAGTAACAAGGCTCACTCAAGGACTTTTAACCACCTTAGTGACCTCAACCTTTTCAAAACATCACTTGCCAATATACATCATTTATCATCAATATTTCACTGTTTTAAAGCATTTAACCAAGCCATAAACATCATGCATTTTAAAGCATCAAACCACATTAAAACAATGTCCAAAAACAAGGAACTCTTACCTTGAGCTTCCTTCAACATATGGCCACCACTAAATCATGCTTTCAAAACAGAATTTAAATCATGCAATAAACCACATTGCACAACATCCAAATCATGGCCACCACTAGAGAGTATTTCCGAAAACTTACACTTGAGCTTAGCAAAGTTGTTTAGACTTAAACTAAGCTCCCAAGACATTGGTTTCAAAGCCGAAAACCCAATTTCACTCACCGATTCCACTTCGCCTCTTGCCGAAGCACCAAATCAAGCCTCCGGATCACCACCACTTGGATCCAAAGATGCCTCCCCTGATTAAACACATTAAAGCAGAGATTTAATGCATCATCATGCATCAAAAGCTTCAATGAAAGCACTCAAACTCGCTGCTCTCATTCACACTCCAATTTCGGCCACCAAACACAACCGAAATTGCATCAAAACCACTTCTCAACAAAGCCCAGCCATAAACCAGCAAAACCTAACATCCCTTAACACCATCTAACATCTAAAAACAACCTATAAACATCCTTATACCTCCAGCAACATCAGATCCACAAGATCACCACAAAAACATCCAAGAATCACAAGCTAAACTTAGGAAACACAACCTATCCGGGATTGCATTAATCAAAACTCATTTCCTTATCAATTTAGAGTTCATTTAACATCAAAAACACACCTCAAATCACAGATTAATCATATCTAACGAAAATCATCAAAAATCACCAAATCTTGCATTATAAGCCAAGATCCATTTCACCACTTAAAATCCTTTAATAAAACTTCAATTAAGAGTTGAGAACTTGGGAATTTCAGTAAAGAACTGATAGTTTAGAGGAGAAGGACGTTCTTACCTCCAAACTTGTGTTTCTCCACTTTTTGGATTCAAAAACCTTGTTGAATCAACTAGCAAATGATGAGGTTTTGAAGATATGTTGATTAGGAATCAAAAGAATGTTGAAAGGAGGATTTTAGGTGAGAAAATCAGAAACAACTCTCTGGAAAACAAGTGTTTGGATTGAGAGAAAATGAGATAAAGAAAATAGAGAAGTTAGTTAAGAAAATAGCCAAATGGCCTTTCCCTCCACTTTTGATATGTTTTAAAATCAGAATAAATCTCAAAATATCTTAGAAAAATCTGGAGAAACTACTTTTGGAATAATAGCTCCTTAAATATTCAAAGTTTCAACTCTTTATAAAACAATCACAAAACTTTCAAAAATTACATTTTGGTCACTAACCAAAATGTCACTCTTCCAAAACCCATTTTTCAAAATTGATTTCACAGTTCACTTAATTATATTAAAAGATGATTTTAGAACATTTTTCCATATTTTTAATGCAACCCGAACTAGGCTTTCCTAATTTCACCTCTTTAGATTCGAACAGCACTTTGACCAACCCGGTCAACGCCCAAAACTTCTAAGCCCAAAACCGGGGCGTTACAACTCTCCCCCCTTAAGAAATTTCGTCCTCGAAATTTACCTGAAGGAAAGAGATAAGGAAACTGCTTCAGCATGTCTTCCTTCCGCTCCCACGTGGCTTCCTCAACACCACGATGCTTCCACAGCACCTTCACCAACTCAATGGTCTTGCCACGAAGGACCTTGCTATCCGAATCCAGAACCTTCACCGGTTCCTCATCATAGGTCAAATCCGGATTCAAAACCACTTCCTCCACAGGCATCACATGCGAAGGATCAGATCTATACCTCCGGAGCATAGAGACATGGAACACATCATGAATCTTCTCCAGCTCCTGAGGTAACCTCAACCGATACGCAACAGGACCCACACGCTCAACCACCTCATATGGTCCAATGTACCTAGGGCTCAACTTACCCTTTCGGCCAAACCGCATCACCTTCTTCCAAGGCGAAACCTTCAAGAACACACGGTCACCCACCGCATACTCTATCTCCTTACGCTTCAAATCCGCATAAGACTTCTGCCGATCAGAAGCAGCCTTCAACCGCTCACAAATGAGCTTTACCTTCTCTGTGGTCCCTTTCAACAAAGCCGGCATCGAAACCAACTTTTGACCAGTTTCAGCCCAACAAAGAGGAGTCCTACACTTCCTCCCGTACAAAGCCTCATAAGGTGCCATCTGTATACTTGCCTGATAACTGTTGTTATAAGCAAACTCAACCAAAGGCAAATGCTTCTCCCAAGAACCTTGGAACTCAATCACGCAGCACCTCAACATATCCTCCAAAATCTGGATAACTCGCTCAGACTGACCATCCGACTGAGGATGATAGGACGTACTGAAATGCAACCTTGTACCCAGAGCTTGATGCAAACACTACCAGAACCGCGATGTGAACCTCGGATCGCTATCTGACACAATCGACTTAGGCACACCATGCAGCCACACAATCTCAGCAATGTACCGCTCTGCCAACTTATCCAAAGAAAACGTGGTGTGCACAGGCAAGAAATGCGCACACTTCGTTAGGCGATCCACAATCACCCACACCGAATTCTTCTTTGATGGAGACAAAGGTAAACCAGATACAAAATCCATGGTAACCCGTTCCCACTTCCACTCAGGGATTTTCAACGGTTGCAACAACTGTAACACCCCGGTTTTGGGCTCGGAAGTTTTGGGCGTTGACCGGTTCGGTCAAAGTGCTGATCGAATATATAAGAGTGAATTTAGGAAAGCCTAGTTCGGGTTGCATTAAGAATATGGAAAAATGTTCTAAAATCATCTTTTATTATATAAAAGTGAACTGTGAAATCAATTTTGGAAAATGAGGTTTGGAAGGTTGACATTTTGGCTAGTGACCAAAATGTAATTTTTGAAAGTTGCGGGACAGTTTTATAAAGGATTGAAACTTTGAATCTTTAAGGAGCTATTATTCCAAAAAGGATTTCTCCAGATTTTTCTAAGATATTTTAAGGCTTTATTCTGATTTTAAAGATTAAGAAAAGGAGGGAAATCATTTTAACCAATTTCCTAACTACTTTTTCATTTTCTCTCCATTTTCCTTTTCTCTTATTTTCTCTCAACCCAAACAAAATTCTCCAGATTTCTTTCTCTGATTTTGGCATCTAAATCTCTCATTTCAACTCTCATTTGATTCCTAATCATCTCATCAACAAAACCTCTCAATTTGCAAGTTGTTTCATCATGCTTTTTGGCTCTAAAAAGGAGAAATTCAAGTTTGGAGGTAAGAACGTCTCTCTCCTCTAAACTATCAGTTCTTTACTGAAATTCCCAAGTTCTCAATCCTTGTTTTATGATTTGTTAATGGTTTTTCAAATGAGATCTTGATTTTTGGCTAAAATGCAAGATTTGGTGATTTTGGTGGAATTTTCGTGTGATCTGTTTGGGCAGTGTTTTGAAGTGTCAAAATGATGTTAAATGAATGCTAAGTTGATTAGAAATTGATGTTTAATGAATGCAATCCCGGATAGGTTGAATTTCCTAAGTTTCGCTTGAGTTTTTGGTTGTTTTTGGAGTGTTTTTGGTGATCTGTTATACCTGGAGGTATAAGGATGTGTTTGTATTCATTTTGGATGTTAATGGATGTATAAAAATGGTTAGAAGTGATGGATCTTGGCTGGGTTAAGTTTTGGTAATGTTTGGAGGTGATTTCGGTTGTGTTTTGTAGCCGAATTGTTGGATTTGTGTTGAGCAGCGAGTTTGGTTGTGTGGCTGCTGTTCTTAATGCATAATGATGCATTAATGTGCTGTTTTTGTGTGCTTGAAACAGGGGAGTTTGACCCTTGAGCTTTGAAGGTGTTTGCGGAAGGTTTCGGAAGCTTGGAAGGCTTGTCGGCTAGTCTTGTTTGGTTATCGGTGAGTGAAGTTGGGTTTCGGCTTTTAATCAAAGGTTTGAAGGTTTTGGGAGCTTAGTTTAAGTCTAAACAACTTTGCTAAGCTCAAGAGTAAGTAAATGGATTTCTTACTTGATTTGTGATATGAAGTGGTTTTTAGGCAATTGTGGTTGATGATTGAAATGCATGTGTTTTGTATGGTTTAGTTCTGTTTTGAAAGCATATTTTAGCGTGGTTTAGTGCTGGTTTTGAAAGCCATATGTGAAGGATGCTCTAGGTAGGAGATCCTTGGTTTTATACATTGAAAATGTGGTTTTGATGCATGATGTTGCATGTTGTTCAATGGCTTTGTTTAATGCTTTAAAACAGTGAGTTGATGATGATAAATGATGGTTTTTGCATATTGGTTATGCATGTGAATCATTTGATTAATATGGTAATGGTTTTGCATATTGGTTATGCATGTGAATCATTGGTTTATAATGAAATGGTTTTGCATATTGGTTATGCATGTGAAACATTGGAATAATGTGGCAAGATGGTTATATTGGCAAGTGATGTAAGTGGTTCTTGGTTCTTTGATCGGATATAGTTAGCCGGCTATAGGATTGGGTGCACCGTGAATAAAGTCGCCTTGGAGGTGGAGTGGTCAAGAGTGGACCGGATAAGCTCCCTTCAAGTTTCCTAACGAGATGAGGTCATAGTGGAGGTGTTGCCCACTCGAGGACCTTGGTTATTTGAGGTCATAATGGAGGTGTTGCCCATTCGAGGACCTTGGTTAAGCAAAGGTTATATGGTGTTTAAAAGTCCATATGTGAGGACCTTGTGCTTGTTGAGATCACAATGGCGGTGTTAAGTCCATGTGTGGATCTTGTATAGGGTGTCCCGGATCTCGTTAGTGATTTCTACAACTACCAATCGGTTATGCAAAGGTTGTATGGTGGTTAAAAGTCCATACGGGAGAACCTTGTGCATGTTGAGGTTGTATGGTTGTCCATACATGGGAACCTCGGGAAAAGCTAAGGTTGTATGGTGTTTAAAAGTCCATGCATGGGAACTTTAGGCTTGTAAGGTCATAATGGAGGTGTTGCCCATTCGAGGACCTTGGATTGGGTAGGGTGTAGGGAGCGTAGGGACAACGCTCGGAATCCGCGTATCCGATCGGGTGTTGAGTTGGAAAGTGGATGTGATTGATTACTTGAAGGCCAATATGATGTTCTTAAATATAAAAAAGCATGAGATGCTTGAAATGATGCATGGTTGCATGTGAAGCATGAGATGCTTGAAATGATGCATGGTTGCATGTGAAGCATGAGTTGCTTGGAAAGATGCATTGTTGCATGAAAGGTGTATGATGCATGTGAATGCATGTTTACTTGTTAGGTTGAACAAGTGTTGATTATCATTTGGTAAATGATGTATGTGAGCATGAATATCTTTAATGCATTGAAGTCTTGTAGGACTTGTTTTGAAAGGCATGTGAATATGTTTGTATGGTATATATGTTGCCTTGGTGTAATGCAAGTGTTGGTTGGCTTGTGAAAGGGTTTTAAAGGTTTCTTGTTTGAAATGGCTTTCAAGTTTATGAAAGGTATGTTGTGAAATGGAAGTGTTTCCATGGTTTTGTTTTAGCTTTGCATATGGTATTTATGCATGGTTGATGCTCGTGGTTAAAAAGGATTTCAAACATGGTTTTGGTAAACAAATCGGGTTTGTTTTACAAGTGTTTTATGACCCGCTGCATTGATGGTGTTTTGGTTTTGAGCATTCCTCACTAAGCATTATGTGCTTACGCTCTCTTTGTCCATCAATGCAGATCTTTGAAGTTTGGACAGCAAGGAGCAAGGGATTCAAGGTGGACTCCAAGTGAGATGTATGTCTCGGTGAATAGCTATAGTTAATAAAGGCAATGGGGGTAGAATCTCTTGGGATTATTGTGTTTGTGATCGTTTATGTTGTTCAAGAATGTTTTAATGTTGTTAAAGTTGTTGGAACATGATTTGGCTTAATTGAGATTGTTTTGGAAGGTTTGTGCCTAAATGGTTGCTTGTGTAGGAAGCATGCCTATAGATTTGGGGCTTTTTGCATGTGATGTGTTTCTGATGAATTGTTGATGCAAGCATGTCTCATTTATGTTGAATTGCATGCTGGTAAAGTTTGGTGGTTTTTGGAGCATGTTTGGATGGTCAATTGTGTGTTTGAGTGAGCAAAATGCAGCTTTCTGGGCTAGGCGTTTCGGAACAGGAGACACCGTTTCGGAACGGGTGCCCTGCATGAACCCAGGTGTCCGAAACGGGTGAGACCGTTCCGAAACGGAAAGGCCTCTGCCCGACCCCCGTTTCGAAACGGGCTATGCCTGTTTCGGAACGGCCCCGCGTTTCGGAACGGGCTGTCTCCCGTTTCGAAACGGTTGACCGTTGGGGGCTGACAGTGGCAGTTATGTGTTTCAAAATGTTTGCATTTTGGTCCTGAATCTTGTTTGTGCAATTGTATGAGTTTGAGATGTCCGTTTGAGCTGAAATTTGGCCGAGATGCATGAAACATGATTAATTTTAAGTTGGTAACTTAAAATCTGGTTAAGGCCTCAAAGTTTTCAAAATTTACATTTTGGTCCCTAAAGTTGTGTTTTGTGCAATTGGGTCCCTGAATGATCTCTGATGGCTATGATATTTGAGTATGTTGTTTGTATGACCACATATAGGACTAATGTGCATCTAGATAAGATTAAAAAGAAAAAAAAGGGTCGTTAATCAAGGTTGACTTTCGGGTTGACTTTGGTTTTCCCCGTGTAATCTTCGTAGTTCGGGTCAACCGTCTAGGCCGGGCTACGGGGGTTACATTTGGTGGTATCAGAGCTGTGTTGCGAATGCTTGGGGAAAACGGTAAGTTGTTGTGATGTGTGCTTGTTGTTTACCCTGATGTGTGGTTGAATGTTGGTTGAAACACGTGTTTCTGGGCATGATGCTGATGTTTCTGAGCATGTTGTTGATGTTTTCAAGTATGTTTTATGGTTATGAATCTTGGTTGAGCTTATGTGGTTTGTGCTGATGATAAGCTGATGCTGTGAGTTGGTTTTATGCATGATGAAAGTGCTGTGAGTATGTTATGTTATGTTGCTAGTATGCTGTGGCATGTGGGTGCTGTTTGATGTAAGCATGATCAAAGTATGTTGTTTGATATGCTTGATGTTGTGATATCCATGTTGTGTTGACTGTTATGTCATGTAAAGGGGAGGATTCGGGATACCCATTGCCTTATTAATATAGCTATTGTGTTACTTTGGAGTTGGAATTTGAATCCTTGCTAATGCTGGTCTAACTGGTTTGTTTGTTTGTTGTGATTGTATGTTTGTTGTTGTTAGTGGTATGGCAAAGTCAATGGAGGATTGGCGGTTGCGGGAGATGGTTGCTGCCTTGGGGCAGGTTGTTAAGGCAAGGAATTCACCCTTTGGTAGTGGAGTTTTGTCTCAGTCTTCTGTGCCTAGTGTTGAGGTGGTAAGGCAAGGGAAAGAAGCTGGTTCTGTGGTGAAGAGTTCATCACCTGTTGAGCAGGAGGTGTTGGGAACATCTCAGGCTATGGTTGAGGTAAAGTCAGTAGATGTGCTGGCTGTGGGATGTGAGGGTTTGCCAAAGCAGTGTTTGCTTGATTTGGGTGCTGTGGAGTATCATGGTACTTCCCCGGAGATGTTTGAGGCCTGGTTGGCCAGTGTGGTTCAGATTTTGGATCGGGAAGGCTGTGATTATGCCTGTAAGCTGGGGAGTGTTGTTTCTTTGATGTTGGGAGATGCGTGTGCCTGGTGGACATCTGTGGCAGTTGCGTCACATATCCATGATATTGATTGGGATTTCTTTGTATCTGCTTTTTATGAAAGGTATCTTGGAAGGAAGTTCCTAAGGGTTAAGCAAGGCGCGGGTAGTGCTGTTGTTGAGCAAGTATTGCTTGAGCAAGGAGTGGAAGCTCAGTCATCTGTGTGTGACCGTTGTGAAAGGCAACATGTTGGAAATTGTTGGCGCAGGTGTTTGTTGGAATTGTGGTTCCAAAGTACATGTTAAGCGTGATTGTCCTCATGGAGCGAGGTTAGCTTTGGTGTTAGCCAAAGAGTCTCAGAAAGGTCGTGGGCACGGCCGAGGCAAGGTTTAGAGGTGGCAGAAAGAGCAGAAAGTTGTGAAGAGTGTGGGAAAGGAGAATTGCTGGAAATGTGGGTCTGCTGGACACAAGAGGCGTGATTGTTTGATGTTGGCTCGGAATAGCCAAGGTTCTTTACCGCAAGGAGTTGGTGGTGACCCTAGTGTGTTAGCTGGTGCTGCAGTGGTGTGGCAGGAGGGTGGTGGTTCCGCAAGGAAGAGAGCTCGTCTGATGAAGCTTCAGGGAGGTGTTGTGTGCTCAGGTAATCTTGTTTAGTAATCTTTGCTCTAGTTGCCTTAGTTTGGTTTCTGTTGGTTTTCCTTGCGTGGTAAGTCTAGTCTTGTTGATAGCATGTTGGGGTAATAGTTGTAGTTTGGAAATGTCTTGGGTGTGAAGAGGCTTGGTAAGTATCTTGTGGTTAATGGTTGTTGGTATGGTGGAGTTAGATGAGTTAGAAGTGAGGTAGGAGGTTGTTCTTAGACGGATTTGAGGATGTTATTGGAGGGTGTGAATTGGCATTCATGCACAGTTAAAATCATTGTTATATACTATATTATATATGTTGGTCCATGCATACATGTGGCATGACATTAGAGGTTTTGCATACATGTACATCAGGCATTGATAGGGCATGTTGGTGATCATGCATACGAGGTTCACACTCGCTAATAACTAATCGAATCTGTTAGTGTGTTGGATTAGGTTGGATGATGGGTTTTTAGTGGTTTGGTGTTGGACGGTATCGGTTGAGTTTAGAATCGGTTTAGTGGTTTGAATAGCTAAGTGGAAGGGGTAGTTCCTTGGTTCTAAATGATGTTGCAGCTTAGTGGTTGTGTTCCCCAGTTCTGAAGTAGCTTAGCTTTTAAGTTGTTGTGGAAGAGTTGTGTTTGTAAGTGCTGGTTCTTAGTAACCTTGGAGGAGTTAAGAAGATGGTTTGTATGTTTAAGTTGGGCGATGTTTTAGTATGGTAAGTGCTTTGGTTGAAGTTTTTGTTGGTTGTTTGGGTTCTTGTGATAATTGGTTGGTGGTGTGTGGAGTGGCTGACGGAGTCAAGTTGGGATTGTGATGTAATTTTTGGAATCTGGGTGAGTATTCCTGATGAGCTGTTATGGTAATGTTAGCAACAGTTGTGAGGGTTTATCAGTTTTCGTTGAGAGGTTTGAGTAAGCAGTTGATGCATAAGGATTTTTGCTTGTTGGGAAGATTCTTGGAAGAGGTTTGGGAGTTTGCAAGGGTTTTAGAAGCAGAGAAGGTTGCTTAGTGGCTGGATTGGGTTGGCTGTTGTCTTTGTGTAAACAGGTTTTGGGTATGGTGTATTGCGGTGATGTCTGCTGTAAGAGCTGAAGTTCTTCGGGATGGTGTTGGGACTGTGTACAGTCCGGTTATGTGAAAGGTTAAGTTGTGGCTATCTTTGTGTTTTCTGGATTCTATGAACAGCATGTGATGGTGCTAGGTTTAGTGGAGGTTTTGTGTGGAAAGTGTTCAGTGTTGGTCGAGGCTTTTGTGTTGCCTTGTGTGTAGGTTTGGGAAGGTTGTGGTTTTCTTTCGCCGGTTAAATTTCGAGGACGAAATTTCCTAAGGAGGGGAGAGTTGTAACACCCCGGTTTTGGGCTCGGAAGTTTTGGGCGTTGACCGGTTCGGTCAAAGTGCTGATCGAATATATAAGAGTGAATTTAGGAAAGCCTAGTTCGGGTTGCATTAAGAATATGGAAAAATGTTCTAAAATCATCTTTTATTATATAAAAGTGAACTGTGAAATCAATTTTGGAAAATGAGGTTTGGAAGGTTGACATTTTGGCTAGTGACCAAAATGTAATTTTTGAAAGTTGCGGGACAGTTTTATAAAGGATTGAAACTTTGAATCTTTAAGGAGCTATTATTCCAAAAAGGATTTCTCCAGATTTTTCTAAGATATTTTAAGGCTTTATTCTGATTTTAAAGATTAAGAAAAGGAGGGAAATCATTTTAACCAATTTCCTAACTACTTTTTCATTTTCTCTCCATTTTCCTTTTCTCTTATTTTCTCTCAACCCAAACAAAATTCTCCAGATTTCTTTCTCTGATTTTGGCATCTAAATCTCTCATTTCAACTCTCATTTGATTCCTAATCATCTCATCAACAAAACCTCTCAATTTGCAAGTTGTTTCATCATGCTTTTTGGCTCTAAAAAGGAGAAATTCAAGTTTGGAGGTAAGAACGTCTCTCTCCTCTAAACTATCAGTTCTTTACTGAAATTCCCAAGTTCTCAATCCTTGTTTTATGATTTGTTAATGGTTTTTCAAATGAGATCTTGATTTTTGGCTAAAATGCAAGATTTGGTGATTTTGGTGGAATTTTCGTGTGATCTGTTTGGGCAGTGTTTTGAAGTGTCAAAATGATGTTAAATGAATGCTAAGTTGATTAGAAATTGATGTTTAATGAATGCAATCCCGGATAGGTTGAATTTCCTAAGTTTCGCTTGAGTTTTTGGTTGTTTTTGGAGTGTTTTTGGTGATCTGTTATACCTGGAGGTATAAGGATGTGTTTGTATTCATTTTGGATGTTAATGGATGTATAAAAATGGTTAGAAGTGATGGATCTTGGCTGGGTTAAGTTTTGGTAATGTTTGGAGGTGATTTCGGTTGTGTTTTGTAGCCGAATTGTTGGATTTGTGTTGAGCAGCGAGTTTGGTTGTGTGGCTGCTGTTCTTAATGCATAATGATGCATTAATGTGCTGTTTTTGTGTGCTTGAAACAGGGGAGTTTGACCCTTGAGCTTTGAAGGTGTTTGCGGAAGGTTTCGGAAGCTTGGAAGGCTTGTCGGCTAGTCTTGTTTGGTTATCGGTGAGTGAAGTTGGGTTTCGGCTTTTAATCAAAGGTTTGAAGGTTTTGGGAGCTTAGTTTAAGTCTAAACAACTTTGCTAAGCTCAAGAGTAAGTAAATGGATTTCTTACTTGATTTGTGATATGAAGTGGTTTTTAGGCAATTGTGGTTGATGATTGAAATGCATGTGTTTTGCATGGTTTAGTTCTGTTTTGAAAGCATATTTTAGCGTGGTTTAGTGCTGGTTTTGAAAGCCATATGTGAAGGATGCTCTAGGTAGGAGATCCTTGGTTTTATACATTGAAAATGTGGTTTTGATGCATGATGTTGCATGTTGTTCAATGGCTTTGTTTAATGCTTTAAAACAGTGAGTTGATGATGATAAATGATGGTTTTTGCATATTGGTTATGCATGTGAATCATTTGATTAATATGGTAATGGTTTTGCATATTGGTTATGCATGTGAATCATTGGTTTATAATGAAATGGTTTTGCATATTGGTTATGCATGTGAAACATTGGAATAATGTGGCAAGATGGTTATATTGGCAAGTGATGTAAGTGGTTCTTGGTTCTTTGATCGGATATAGTTAGCCGGCTATAGGATTGGGTGCACCGTGAATAAAGTCACCTTGGAGGTGGAGTGGTCAAGAGTGGACCGGATAAGCTCCCTTCAAGTTTCCTAACGAGATGAGGTCATAGTGGAGGTGTTGCCCACTCGAGGACCTTGGTTATTTGAGGTCATAATGGAGGTGTTGCCCATTCGAGGACCTTGGTTAAGCAAAGGTTATATGGTGTTTAAAAGTCCATATGTGAGGACCTTGTGCTTGTTGAGATCACAATGGCGGTGTTAAGTCCATGTGTGGATCTTGTATAGGGTGTCCCGGATCTCGTTAGTGATTTCTACAACTACCAATCGGTTATGCAAAGGTTGTATGGTGGTTAAAAGTCCATACGGGAGAACCTTGTGCATGTTGAGGTTGTATGGTTGTCCATACATGGGAACCTCGGGAAAATCTAAGGTTGTATGGTGTTTAAAAGTCCATGCATGGGAACTTTAGGCTTGTAAGGTCATAATGGAGGTGTTGCCCATTCGAGGACCTTGGATTGGGTAGGGTGTAGGGAGCGTAGGGACAACGCTCGGAATCCGCGTATCCGATCGGGTGTTGAGTTGGAAAGTGGATGTGATTGATTACTTGAAGGCCAATATGATGTTCTTAAATATAAAGAAGCATGAGATGCTTGAAATGATGCATGGTTGCATGTGAAGCATGAGATGCTTGAAATGATGCATGGTTGCATGTGAAGCATGAGTTGCTTGGAAAGATGCATTGTTGCATGAAAGGTGTATGATGCATGTGAATGCATGTTTACTTGTTAGGTTGAACAAGTGTTGATTATCATTTGGTAAATGATGTATGTGAGCATGAATATCTTTAATGCATTGAAGTCTTGTAGGACTTGTTTTGAAAGGCATGTGAATATGTTTGTATGGTATATATGTTGCCTTGGTGTAATGCAAGTGTTGGTTGGCTTGTGAAAGGGTTTTAAAGGTTTCTTGTTTGAAATGGCTTTCAAGTTTATGAAAGGTATGTTGTGAAATGGAAGTGTTTCCATGGTTTTGTTTTAGCTTTGCATATGGTATTTATGCATGGTTGATGCTTGTGGTTAAAAAGGATTTCAAACATGGTTTTGGTAAACAAATCGGGTTTGTTTTACAAGTGTTTTATGACCCGCTGCATTGATGGTGTTTTGGTTTTGAGCATTCCTCACTAAGCATTATGTGCTTACGCTCTCTTTGTCCATCAATGCAGATCTTTGAAGTTTGGACAGCAAGGAGCAAGGGATTCAAGGTGGACTCCAAGTGAGATGTATGTCTCGGTGAATAGCTATAGTTAATAAAGGCAATGGGGGTAGAATCTCTTGGGATTATTGTGTTTGTGATCGTTTATGTTGTTCAAGAATGTTTTAATGTTGTTAAAGTTGTTGGAACATGATTTGGCTTAATTGAGATTGTTTTGGAAGGTTTGTGCCTAAATGGTTGCTTGTGTAGGAAGCATGCCTATAGATTTGGGGCTTTTTGCATGTGATGTGTTTCTGATGAATTGTTGATGCAAGCATGTCTCATTTATGTTGAATTGCATGCTGGTAAAGTTTGGTGGTTTTTGGAGCATGTTTGGATGGTCAATTGTGTGTTTGAGTGAGCAAAATGCAGCTTTCTGGGCTAGGCATTTCGGAACAGGAGACACCGTTTCGGAACGGGTGCCCTGCATGAACCCAGGTGTCCGAAACGGGTGAGACCGTTCCGAAACGGAAAGGCCTCTGCCCGACCCCCGTTTCGAAACGGGCTATGCCTGTTTCGGAACGGCCCCGCGTTTCGGAACGGGCTGTCTCCCGTTTCGGAATGGTTGACCGTTGGGGGCTGACAGTGGCAGTTATGTGTTTCAAAATGTTTGCATTTTGGTCCTGAATCTTGTTTGTGCAATTGTATGAGTTTGAGATGTCCGTTTGAGCTGAAATTTGGCCGAGATGCATGAAACATGATTAATTTTAAGTTGGTAACTTAAAATCTGGTTAAGGCCTCAAAGTTTTCAAAATTTACATTTTGGTCCCTAAAGTTGTGTTTTGTGCAATTGGGTCCCTGAATGATCTCTGATGGCTATGATATTTGAGTATGTTGTTTGTGTGACCACATATAGGACTAATGTGCATCTAGATAAGATTAGAAAGAAAAAAAAAGGGTCGTTAATCAAGGTTGACTTTCGGGTTGACTTTGGTTTTCCCCGTGTAATCTTCGTAGTTCGGGTCAACCGTCTAGGCCGGGCTACGGGGGTTACAACAACCCTGAAGGAAACTGATGCTCAGCCTTAACTCGCTGACACACCAAACACTTGCTCACAAACTCCGCAACATCCTTCTTCAAACCCACCCAATAGTACTCATCACGAAGATCACGGTACATCTTAGTACTACCAGGGTGCATAGCAAAAGGACTACTATGACCTTCAGTCAGAATAGCACGCCTCAACTCAGTATCATTGGGCACTACTATTCGACTCCCAAAACACAGCACACCATCATCATTGAAACAGAAATCCGAAGGTCTACCCTCCGCGATATCCTGAACATGAGACACCAAGGAATCATCCAACAACTGCTTATCCTTGATCAACTGAACCATAGACGGCTTCACATGCAACTCAGCCACAAGACCACCATCACGCGATATGCTCAAGCTAGCAAACATGGCTCTCAACTCAACAGCTACCTTCCTACTCAAGGCATCAACAACAACATTAGCTTTTCCAGGATGATACTCAATCGTCAGATCATAATCCTTGAGCAACTCCAACCAACGCCGCTGCCTAAGATTCAACTCCTTCTGAGACATCAGATACCTCAAACTCTTGTGATCTGTGTACACAGTACACTTCTCTCCATACAGATAATGCCTCCAGATCTTCAGAGCAAAAACCACTGCAGCCAGCTCAATATCGTGCGTAGGGTAATTGCGCTCATGCACTTTCAACTGCCGCGATGCATAAGCCACCACCTTACCCTCCTGCATTAGCACACACCCCAAACCAACATAGGATGCATCACTATAAACCACAAACTCTTTCCCTGATTCAGGCTGAATCAAGATAGGAGCTTGCGTCAAAGCCGTCTTCAGCTTCTCAAAAGCCTGCTGTCTCGCTTCTGTCCACTCATACTTAACATCCTTCTGCAACAGCTTTGTCAAAGGAGCAGCAATCTTGGAAAACCCATCCACAAACCAAGGAAACTACGGACCTCATGAACAGACTTAGGAACCTTCCAGCTCATCACCGCCTCAATCTTCTGAGGATCAACACGAATCCCCTCAGCTGAGACCACATGCCCAAGAAAAACCACCTCTCTTAACCAGAACTCACACTTGCTCAGCTTAGCATAAAGCTGATTCTCCAACAAAGCTTGCAAAACAATCCTCAAATGCTCTTCATGCTCCTCCTCAGTACGCGAGTACACGAGGATATCATCAATGAACACCACAACAAACTTGTCCAGGTATTCATGAAACACACGATTCATCATGTCCATGAAAGCAGCAGGAGCATTTGTCAACCCAAACGACATCACAAGAAACTCATAATGCCCATACCTTGTCCGGAAAGCTGTCTTAGGCACATCCACATCCTTCACGTTCAACTGATAATACCCTGACCTCAAGTCAATCTTAGAGAACACAGCAGCTCCCCGAAATTGATCAAAAAGATCATCAATCCTCGGCAAAGGATACCGATTCTTGATAGTCAACTTGTTCAGCTGACGGTAATCAATGCACATTCTCATAGTGCCATCCTTCTTCTTCACAAACAAGACCGGTGCTCCCCAAGGTGACACACTCGGCCGAATGAACCCACGGTCAAGCAACTCTTGCAACTGCGTCTTCAGCTCCTTCAGCTCCTTAGGTGCCATTCTATAGGGAGTAATGGACACAAGAGTTGTATTCTCATACAGCTCAATTCCAAACTCCACCTCGCGGTTAGGAGGTAAACCAGGCAACTCCTCAGGAAAAACACCAGGAAACTCCTTCACAACTCTGATATCTTGCACCCTCAACTCTTTAGAGCTAGGATTCATCACAAAAGCTAGATAGGCTTCGCAACCTTGCCTCAGCATCCTGCTCGCCTCCAAGGTAGACACCACATTGGCAAGAAACTTCACATTCTCGCCAACCACAACAACTTCATAATCATCCGCAAGCTTAAGCGAAACCCGCTTGTTTTCACAATCCACAACAGCACGATGCTCAGCAAGCCAATCCATACCAAGGATCACATCGAAACCATAGAAGGGCAACTCCATAAGATCCACATGGAAAACATGCTCTTGAACAACCAAGGGACACCTTCTATAAAGCTTACGAGTCACAACAGTCTCACCAAAAGAACTAGTGACACGAACACCAACATCCAAAGACTCAACAGGCAACCCAAGCAATTCAGCATGCTCACGCAAAATGTATGAATGCGTAGATCCAGAATCAATCAAAGAAAGCAATGACAAGGATTGCAAAGTAAAGGTACCAGCAATCACATCCGCATCATTCCTGCCCTCTCGCTGAGCATACACCCTCGCTTGGCCTCCACCCTCAGGCTGAATAGCCACAACATGGGCCACTCCACGACCACCTTCCTCTCTCCTCTGGAAATTACCACGGCCGCGCCCACGACCTCTCTGCGATGCAGCAACAACAGGAGCACGCACCTGATCACCAGCCAACCTCGGACAATCACGCCTCAAATGGTCTGCGGATCCACAATTCCAGCACCCATTACCAGCTGCCGCAACAGGAGCTTGCACCTCTCGCACAGCACGAGGACATTCACGTTTCATGTGGCCACATGAACCACAGATCCAACAAGCACTCGGATCAGCTCTGGCATTACCTCCTCTAACAGGTGCACCACCACCTCTCTTAGCTGAAGACTGATACTTCTGATCACGTCCCCTCTTGTTCCGTCCACCTCCAGAACTATACTCAGCAGCTCGCTTGCCAGCACCCTTAGCAGATAAACTCAAGTTCATCTCAACATCCTTGGCTCGGCCCACCAACACGTCAAAATCATCATACTCGGCGGCCAGCAAATACATTTTCACATCCGTCTCTAAACCATAACGGAACCTCTCGCACCTTGCCCGCTCATCAGGTACCAGCTCCGGTGCATACTGACTGAGTCGCACAAACTGCACTTCATACTCAGCCACACTCATGCTCCCTTGGGTAAGAGACATGAATTCACGCTTCTTCTCATCTAGATATCTTACACCCAGATATCTCCTCTTGAACACATTCTGAAAGAATGTCCAAGTCACATCAGCTTCTACCATCCCAGCAATAGTGGTTGTCCACCACGTATACGCATCCTTCTGCAGCAAGGACACAACACAACCCAGCTTTTGCACATCAGTGCAACTCATCTGGCCCAAGATTCGCTTGGTACTCTCTAGCCAAGCTTCAGAACTCTCGACAGACATACCCCTGAACTCAGTCCCACCAAGACTGCGCAAACGCTCCAAAGGTAATCTGACACCAGCATCTTCCTGATGCCCCGCTCCACGAGCCCCAGCTACTGCTGCTTGAAAAGCACCAGCAATAGCTTGCACTAACATCGTCATATCAGGCATAGCTTGCCCCTGACCAGCCCCAGGTCCAGCAGCTCCAGCGCCAGCTGCAGCTCCAGCTTCCTCAGCCCCAGCACCACTACCACCAGGTGGAGGAGGAGGTAACACCGCACTACCCGTGTTTTCCTCATTCTCATTCTCATTAGGAGCCGTAGCTCGCACATTACCTCGTAACTCTCTACGTGGTGCCATACTTTTACCATGCAATCACAACACAAATAAAACAAAGTCAGGCCCAGCAAGGTAAGCAATCCAAGTATTCAAGCTCAATTTCATTTCAAATCAACATCTTTCCTTTAGCTTTGATTTGGCAATGGGTACCCACTACATGCTACATCACAGCACATACTTCAATTGCATCAAAATCACAAGCCATTAAACATGCTTTCACTCAACAAGCATACAAGGCATACATACTTCAATCATGCATACATACATTCCCAATTACTCGAGAACTCAGCTCTGATACCACCAAATGTAACCCCCTTAACCCGGCCTAGACGATTGACCCGAATTAAGAAAGTCACACGGGGAAAACCAAAGTCAACCCGAAAGTCAACCTTGATTAACGACCCTTTTTTTTTTCTTTTAAAACTTGTCTAGATGCATATTAAGCCTTAGATATGTTCATACAACAGCATACTCAAAGATCATAAACATCAGAGATCTAATAGGGACCCAATTGAACAATTTACAACTTTAGGGAACAAATTGTAAATTCTGATAATTATAAGGACTTAACCCAAATTGAAGTTACCATCTTGAAATTAATCATGTTTTGTGCTTCTCTGTAAAATTTCAGCTCAAAAGGACTTCCCAAACTCATACAATTGCACAAATAAGTTTCAGGACCAAAACACAAACATTCCAAAACATATAACTGCCAATGTCAGCCCCCAACGGTCACCCGTTCCGAAACAGGCATAGCCCGTTTCGAAACTCGGGGCCGTTCCGCAACGCGTACCGAAACGGGGGTCTGGCAGTAGCCTTTCCGTTTCGGAACGGCCCCTCCCGTTTCGGACGCCTGGGCACAAATAAGGCACCCGTTCCGAAACGGTAGGTGCTGTTCCGAAACACCCTGCACAAATTGCCTCAAAAGGCATTGTTAAACATGCAATTAAACATCCAATCATGCACCAAACGCCACCAAACTTTACCAGCATGCAATTAAACATAGAAGGGACATATAAGCATCTTCAATTCAACAAAACAACATCATAAGCAAAAAGCCCCAAATCTATAGGCATGCTTCCTACACAAGTAAGCCATTCAAGCATAAACTTCCAAAACAAGCATATAAAGATCCAACACCAAAACCAACCTTCTCAACATCAAACAACATACTTAGGGAGTTCAAAACATCTCCCAAAACATACATATAGGTCCCCCATTGCCAAATTACCAAAAGCTAAAATGTACTTAGAAAACCTTCCATACTTAGAGCTTTGTTTCCACTTGGATGCTTGCCCTCCTTGCTGCCCTTAAGTACTCTAATGTTCTGCATTATTGAATTAAGAAAACGAAAGAGAGCGTAAGCAAAAGCTTAGTGAGGAATGCTCGTAAAACCATTCAATAATGCATTTATAAAACACTTATAAATCATGCTTCAAAACATCATTTACACATGCTCAAAAGCATACTTTAACAAGCATCTCATGCTTCATTTCATTTCATGTCATATTGGCCACAAGTGATACAATTCATTTCTTTGAAAACAAGTTCATCAACTTTCACCCCAAGGACTTTTAAACACCTTGGACCCCAAGGACTTTTAAACACCTTGGCCATGGACTTTTAAACACCATGATATAATTTACATCAAGGACTTTTAAACACCTTGACCCCAAGGACTTTTAAACACCTTGGCCATGGACTTTTAAACACCGTGATATAAGTTACCTCAAGGACTTTTAAACACCTTGGCCTATGGACTTTTAAACACCATAGAAAGGACCACACAAGGACTTTTAAACACCTTTGTGTCCGTAACAAGAATCATCCAAGGACTTTTAACCACCTTGATGTTCTTAAGTAACAAGGCTCACTCAAGGACTTTTAACCACCTTAGTGACCTCAACCTTTTCAAAACATCACTTGCCAATATACATCATTTATCATCAATATTTCACTGTTTTAAAGCATTTAACCAAGCCATAAACATCATGCATTTTAAAGCATCAAACCACATTAAAACAATGTCCAAAAACAAGGAACTCTTACCTTGAGCTTCCTTCAACATATGGCTTACAAAAAAACAGCATTAACCATGCTAAATCATGCTTTCAAAACAGAATTTAAATCATGCAATAAACCACATTGCACAACATCCAAATCATGGCCACCACTAGAGAGTATTTCCGAAAACTTACACTTGAGCTTAGCAAAGTTGTTTAGACTTAAACTAAGCTCCCAAGACATTGGTTTCAAAGCCGAAAACCCAATTTCACTCACCGATTCCACTTCGCCTCTTGCCGAAGCACCAAATCAAGCCTCCGGATCACCACCACTTGGATCCAAAGATGCCTCCCCTGATTAAACACATTAAAGCAGAGATTTAATGCATCATCATGCATCAAAAGCTTCAATGAAAGCACTCAAACTCGCTGCTCTCATTCACACTCCAATTTCGGCCACCAAACACAACCGAAATTGCATCAAAACCACTTCTCAACAAAGCCCAGCCATAAACCAGCAAAACCTAACATCCCTTAACACCATCTAACATCTAAAAACAACCTATAAACATCCTTATACCTCCAGCAACATCAGATCCACAAGATCACCACAAAAACATCCAAGAATCACAAGCTAAACTTAGGAAACACAACCTATCCGGGATTGCATTAATCAAAACTCATTTCCTTATCAATTTAGAGTTCATTTAACATCAAAAACACACCTCAAATCACAGATTAATCATATCTAACGAAAATCATCAAAAATCACCAAATCTTGCATTATAAGCCAAGATCCATTTCACCACTTAAAATCCTTTAATAAAACTTCAATTAAGAGTTGAGAACTTGGGAATTTCAGTAAAGAACTGATAGTTTAGAGGAGAAGGACGTTCTTACCTCCAAACTTGTGTTTCTCCACTTTTTGGATTCAAAAACCTTGTTGAATCAACTAGCAAATGATGAGGTTTTGAAGATATGTTGATTAGGAATCAAAAGAATGTTGAAAGGAGGATTTTAGGTGAGAAAATCAGAAACAACTCTCTGGAAAACAAGTGTTTGGATTGAGAGAAAATGAGAGAAAGAAAATAGAGAAGTTAGTTAAGAAAATAGCCAAATGGCCTTTCCCTCCACTTTTGATATGTTTTAAAATCAGAATAAATATCAAAATATCTTAGAAAAATCTGGAGAAACTACTTTTGGAATAATAGCTCCTTAAAGATTCAAAGTTTCAACTCTTTATAAAACAATCACAAAACTTTCAAAAATTACATTTTGGTCACTAACCAAAATGTCACTCTTCCAAAACCCATTTTTCAAAATTGATTTCACAGTTCACTTAATTATATTAAAAGATGATTTTAGAACATTTTTCCATATTTTTAATGCAACCCGAACTAGGCTTTCCTAATTTCACCTCTTTAGATTCGAACAGCACTTTGACCAAGCCGGTCAACGCCCAAAACTTCTAAGCCCAAAACCGGGGCATTACAAAGTTGGGTGGAGTTGCTTAAGGATTATGATCTGACGATTGAGTACCACCCGGGCAAGGCTAATGTTGTAGTCGATGCTTTGAGCTGGAAAGTGGCTGTGGAATTGAGAGCGATGTTTGCTCGTTTGAGCATATCGCATGATGGTGGCCTTGTGGCAGAGTTGCAAGTGAAACCGTCCTTGATACAGTTGATTAAAGACAAACAGTTGCTTGATGATTCTCTTGTTTCGCATGTTCAGGATATTGCGGAGGATAGACCTTCAGATTTCAGCTTTAATGATGATGGTGTTCTGTGTTTTGGGAGTCGAATAGTGGTGTCAGATGATGCTGAGTTAAGGCACACTATTCTGACTGAAGCTCATAGTAGTCCTTTTGCTATGTACCCGGGTAGTACAAAGATGTATCATGACCTAAAAGATGAGTACTATTGAGCGGGGTTGAAAAAGGATGTGGCTGAGTTTGTTAGTAAGTGCATGGTGTATCAGCGAGTGAAGGCTAAGCATCAGGTTCCTTCTGGATTGTTGCAGCCTTTGAGAATTCCAGAATGGAAACGGGAGAGAATCACCATAGATTTTGTGTCTGGTTTGCCTTTGTCACCAACAAAGAAGAATTCAGTTTGGGTGATTGTGGATCAGCTTACGAAGTGTGCACATTTTCTGCCTGTGCATACTACTTATACTTTGGATAAGTTGGCTGAGCTGTTCATAGATGAGATTGTGCGGTTGCACAGTGTGCCAATGTCCATTTTGTCGGATGGAGATCCGAGTTTTACAGCGCGATTTTGGGAATGTTTACACCAAGCCTTGGGTACACGGTTGAATTTCAGTACTTCTTATCATCCGCAGACGAATGGACAATCAGAACGTGTGATTCAGGTGCTTGGGGACATGTTAAGATGCTGTGTGATAGATTTTCAAGGTTCTTGGGAAAATCACTTGCCGTTGATTGAGTTCGCGTATAACAATAGATACGAGGCAAGTACCCAAATGGCTCCATACGAGGCTTTGTATAGAAGATGTAGAACCCCTCTCTATTTGGCAGAAGATGGGCAAAAGTTGATTTCAATGCCAGCTATGCTTAAGGGAACCACCGAGAAGGTGAAGCTCATTTGTGAGCGGTTGAAAGTGGCATCGGATAGGCAAAAATCTTACGCAGATTTAAAGCGTAAGGAAATTGAGTTCGCGGTTGGCGAACGTGTGTTCTTGAAAGTATCGCCTTGGAAGAAGGTGATGAGGTTTGGGCGTAAGGGTAAACTTAGCCCAAGGTTTATTGGACCTTACGAGATTGTGGAGCGTATTGGTCCCGTGGCATATCGGTTGAGATTGCCTGTGGATTTGGCGAAGATACATGATGTGTTTCATGTCTCCATGTTACGGAAGTACAGATCGGATCCTTCACATGTGATGCCTGTTGATGAGATAGAATTGAATCCGGATCTTTCATATGATGAGGAACCAGTGAGGGTTCTAGACGTGAGTAGCAAAGTTCTTCATGGCAAGATGATAGAACTTGTGAAGGTGTTGTGGCGACACCGAGGAGTTGAGGAAGCCACGTGGGAAAGCAACGCGGACATGCTGAGGTAGTTTCCGCATATCTTTCCATCAGGTAAGAATTTCGAGGATGAAATTTTCTTAAGTGGGGGAGAGTTGTAACGCCCTGGTTTTGGGCCTAAATATTTTAGACATCGGGTCGGACCGGTCGAGAACGGTTCGAATCGCGTAAGGTGATTTTAGGAAATCAAAGATCGGGATAGGGTAAAATTGTGATAAAAAATTGATAAAATCCTCTAAAAATATAATTAAGAGGTTGGTTAAATCAATTTTACAAAAAAGGGTTTTGGAAAACGGACATTTTGTGTAGTGACCAAATTGTAAAGTTTCAAAACTGGGAAAATGTGTTTTTTAAGGTGGAAGCCAAAATCTTAGAATCTTTAGGGGGCTTTATGTCAAGTTGACCTTTCTTCAATATGACATGTGATTTAAATGGATTTTAATTAAATGATTTTAATTAGAATTTGATATTAATTAATTGGTAGTTAGTGAATTTTCATTTTACGTAACTACCAATTCCCTCTCATTCTAGCCAAACACCATTTTCTCTCATCTTTTCCAGAATTCTTTCTCCCAAAAATCCTCTCAACATTTCGTAAATCTTTTTCAAGAGATCTTCTTTAATTCTTCAAGATTTTTCCAAGGAAAACTTGTCATCTTTTGAAGGAAGCAAGGATTGGAGGTAAATCTCGTTCTCAACTTCTAATCTAAGTTCTTTATAGAAATTCTAAGGATATTTGGCTTCTAATAACTATTTTTGATTGAGTTTTCAATATTGTTTTGATTTGAGATCAAAATCTTATGAAAATGTGGATGAAATCTTGATTTTCGGACTTGATGAGTTGGGCACTATTTTGTGTTGATTTTAATTGATTTCTAAGTTGGTTTGTATGTTAAAATGAGGTGTGGTTAATATAGATCTCGAAATCCTTGAGATCCTTGAGTTTCTTGGTAGTTTTAAGTGTGATTTTGGGGTGTTATGGTAGAATTTTGGTTGCTGGAGGTATAAGGATGAGTTAGGATGTTTATTAGATATGTTTTGATGTTGATAATTGTTTGGAAGTGTTGTATGATGGCTGGGATTGGTTTAGGAAGCAATTGATTGAGTTTTCGGTTGTTTCAGAAGGGTATTTTGGTGTAGTTTTAGTGGACAACGAGTTTATGATTTGTTGCTGGTGTTAGAATGCATTTTAATTCATTTAGATCTCCGTTTTGATGATGTGAAAACAGGGGATCTTAATCCAAAAGCTAGCGAGGTGATTTTGGAAGCTCCGGAGATGTAATTTCCGTGTCGGCAAACAAGGTGGAAAATGTGCTATGTTTTGATGTAAATGCATTTGTGGAAAATGTGGTTTTGTTTACTGTTTTAAGCATGTTTTAAGCATGATTTAAATGCTGGATTTTAAGGCCATGATGTTAAGGATGCACTAGGTAAGTGATCCTTGGTTTTTCATATGATTATGCATATGATGTTAAGCATGTGATGCTTGTGAAAATGGCATTGTGGTTATGCTTGTAAAACAGTGGATTATTGATGATAAATGATTATATTGGCAAGTGATGGAAATGGTTTTTGGTTACTTTAATCGGATTTAGTTAGTCGGCTATAGGATTGGGTGCACCGTGAATAAAGTCGCCTTGGATGTTGAGGGGTTATGCTTGTGCCATAATCTCCATCCAAGTACCCTAACGATTGAGGTTAAGATCACAAAGGTGAATGGTTAGTCACGTGTGTGAGTCTTGTGTAGGTGTCCCATTAGTCTCCATCACGGGTGTTGAGGGGTTGTGATTGTGCCATTTGTCTCCACCTTGTGTAGTCAGGTAGTTTGTATGAAGCGTGAGGGACAACGCTTGTAATCCGCGTATCCGATTGTGTCTTGCGTTGAAATGGTTTATGGATTATCACTTGTGAGCCAATATAATGAAAATGACAATGTGAAGCATGAGATGCTTGTATATGATGCAAGGGTGCATGAGATATATGTGTATGATGCAAGAATGCATGCGATGGTTGCTAAAGCATGAGCAAAGGTTTATTTGCTGTTGTAAATTGATGCATATGTGCATGAGGTTCTAAAAGTGCATTGAAGTCTTGAGAAGACATGTTTTATAAATGGCATGTGATATAAAGTGTTGATTTTGCAAAATCATGAGTAATGCATTAATGAATGTTGTTTAGCGATCCTCAGTAAGCTTATTGCTTACGCTCTTGTGTCATCAATGTTGAGAATTGAACCTTTGAAGGCAGCCCAAAAGCAAGAGGAATCCAAAGATTTGTTAATGAGATGTATGTGGTTCATCTTTAGTGTAATAAGTGGCAATGGGTAGGATTTATTCTTTGGAATGATTGAGAATGTTTCCCTTTACTTTGAGCATGTTTGTTTGCCTATACTTGAGTTGTAAATGGCCTTTGGAGTTTGGATTTTGGTTTATTTGGTGATATGCCTTGTTATGGTTTTGGTGAACTAGGGAGCATGCCTTTAGTACCTTTGATTATGTGTTGGTTGCCATGTTTAAGCTATAGTCTCGGTATGATGATTGTTGATATGTATCCTAGTTGTATGGATGCTGTTGTGTGTTTCGAGAATGATTCAAATGTGGAAAAACATGAAAAACCAGTATTTTCTGCTGTCACAGGGCACTGTGTATCGAAACACCCTTAACTGTTCCGAAACGGGGGCTTGTAATGGCCATAGCGTTTCGGTACGGTTGAAGGTGTTTCGGAACATTTTGGCTACTGGAGAGACCTGTTTCGATACTGGTCTCGGAACACACCGGAGTACCGAAACGGTCAATATCCTTTCGATACGGGCATTCCGGTACGAAGGTTGGTGTTTCGAAACGGATGACCGTTGGATGATGATTTGAATTGTTTTAAGTCTTCTTTTTTACATTTTAGTCCTGAATGTTCTGGATGAAATTTCTTGAGCTTGGACTGACCTTTTAAGCTGAAATTTGGCAGACGGGCATGTAATATGACTAATTACATATTGGTAATCTTAAATTCTGCAAAGTTATTATATTTTCTAAAAATTACATTTTGGTCCCTAAAAATTGTAATTCATGCTATTGAGTCCTTAAATGTTTTTCGAACGCTGAGTCCTTCTCCCCTATGATTCTTGTGGAATCACATAGGCTTAATGTGCATCTAGAGAAGATAAAAAGAAAAAAAGATCATTAATCAAGGTTGACTTTCGGGTTGACTTTGGTTTTCCCCGTGTAATCTTCGTAGTTTGGGTCAAATGTCTAGACTGGGGAAAGGGGGTTACAACACCGATGCTTGTGAATTCTTTATTAGCCACCGAACCTCGTCCTATCTCTAGGTCCGAGATGGTTTAACCATAAACTGGAAAACGTGTATTTATTCTGTTCGCATGCTTGACTCTCACGATATCAAACAAATTGATAATCTCTCAATGCTCTCCCGATACTCTTGCGAGATGTGAAAAACCAGAATAAATAAACTTGAAGTTTTTATTGCTTGAACAAAAAAAATCCTAAAACAGTACAATCCTTGCAACTACATTATAGAATCAACCCGTAGCCCTAGGGGAAGTTTAGAACATGATGAAAAGGGGGAAAACGACAAGGGTTTTGGGGAAGACGGCTAGAGATGAGATATCCCCCCTTGGGTCGAATTACATGCCTTTATATAGGCCTTGGGTCCAAGTTTTGTAATATGGCAAGAATACAAGTTTAAACTAAAGTACAACTCTATTGGAGATTAAATCTTCTGAGTAATTGCCTTTAATTCGTCCTCTTTTCTTGCTTTGAGTTATTTTCCTTGAACTTTGGGTTAGGCCTTCATTCTTCCTCTTGGCTCAGAAAAATATAAGAGTGCTCCACGACAGACCGTCTTGAAATCTTCTATCTGTCGAACTCCACTTCACTTTTCCACTTCACCCATTCTGTCGTCATGGCTGCCACGGCAGTGGCCACGGCAGCATGTGCTCATTGACTCCAGTCCTGTTATCCAGCTCTGCTCCCTTGCTGCCCTGAGTCTACCACAACAGATTCCTGCAAAAGTGACCAAAATCAGTAGCAACTGTGCTATTTTATCTAATTGTGATGTATATGCATAACTCTACCTAAATGCAATGAATTATGCTTGAATGAAGCAGAAATATGGGTTAAATAAGGTGTAAAATATAGAACTTGTGCACACTCAACACACCATCAACTATATTTTTTTCTACATCAAGATCATGCTTTCTTACTGATTTGGGAACTTAGAGTTATGAAATTTTCTCGGATCATATTAGTGACTTTTCTAGATTAATTGTGATCTAAAGGGTTCCTAGATTTTGAGGTAATTCTTGGATCCTGGCTTGCGTATCAATTGGTATAAGAGCATGCATGAAAGCCCTAAAACGACACATGGGGCGTGATGGGTTCTCCTTACCACAAGAACCAATAAATGATACACACGTATGAGGGGTAAAACAATAGATCTTGGACAAAATGATGAAGCTATTTTTGAAGTCTGGAACGACAGCTGCCTTGCATCGCAATTTCGAATGGGATCCTGTCATTTTCTGGTTCGAGTTGTCTTCTAACAAATTGATCTTAATTCAGTTACCTTTCTAACCCATCTTGAAACATATAAATCCAATATTAGGAACTCAAGATATGTCCATTTTAGCGAAGACTGCGCAAGCAGAAACTAGATATGAGTTTAACTACGAGATTATGTAAATTTAGCCCAAAAGCTAATACATAAAGTTTTTGGAGGAATTAGACTTATCCCAACTTAATAATTAACATTTAAATTTTTAGGGTTTTATATACATTAGGAACCAGCCACCTTCCTCCTAAGCCGTTAGATCTAGTCCAATTTAATGGACCATATTTCTTTGTTTATTTTATTAATTAATAGCTTTAGGTTAAAGCCATCCTTCATCTATAAAAGGATGATGTTTTTCTTCTTTGTTTTCAGGTTTGAATGATTAAATAAAGTTCTCTTTTGAGTTCCAACTTGCAAGAAGGTTATCTTGTGTTTTAGAAGCAAATCAATTTTCAAGTTCTCTAGGATTTTTTTGTTGAGGATCTTCACACTCTTGTACAATCGCGTTTGGGAGGGTGGGTTAGAGCCGCTTGAGGGTGTTTGCTTGGTTAATTGCGATCAAGATGGTGCCCGAGGGCAACTATCAATTCATCATGCCATATCCACATCTTCAAGCTTCCTCCATTGACGTCACCACCATAAACAAATCTGAATTTTCAGATTTGATCTTTATCTATCATCTTATTTTATTTTGGTTTGTTTTTTCTCTTTATTTAGATTTACGTTACTCTATTAGTGAGGTTTGGTGTCACACAACCTCAGGAGCGTACACCCATACTAGAAATCTATCATCGAGTATCATCGAATGAGGTTTGAGGTCACACAACATCGGGAACGTACATTCGGCATCTCTAACCATAGTTTTGCAACACGCTTGTAAAACCAAATAATTCATTTTGATTTAACAAAGGATTTACGGACTAAATTGAATATAGAAAATGAATTTTTAAGTCCTCAAAACTTCCTAAAACTTTTAAGTAAAGTGGTCAAGTAAAAACCAAATAGTTATACATATATTTCTAAGTATTTTCCAAGTCAAAATAGTGATTTTCGAGTCATCGTTTCAAAACATCCCTTAGGCGTTTTAGAACGTTTTGAAGCTGTTAACATTTGTTCGGAACGAGTCTTCTCGTTTCGATACGATAGTATCGAAACATGACCATATGTTTCGAAACGGGTGAAGAACAACGGAACGAGCAGATCTGTTTCGATACGGCAGTATCGAAATGACCTCAAACGTTTCGAAACAAGATTTAAACTTGGATTTATATTTTATGACCGTTTCAATTTATAACTGATTTTCACAAAACGGTTAAGACGTATCGAAACGATTTAAGTACGTTTCGATACGGGTTTTGACAGTTTCAAATTGTTTCGGAACGGATGTCAGGCTGTTTCAGTACGGGCTGTTAGTGTATCGAAACAATCATATATGTTTCGATACGGTCTCTTAATTACACCCCAACAGCTATTTCTATTTTGGTATGATTTGAAATAGGTACAGGTGTTTCGAAACGGGTAGTTGCAAAAGTGCATTTATGGTGGGAAGATTGTATCGCAATGACTATATTTATGATGACAACCACCCCAACGACTAGAATTGAATGAGGAGGTATAAAAGGGAGTCCAAAAATAACCAGCAACAACTAATTGATCCTAAGAGAAACAATTCTACATCAAATCCAAGCTCAAGTGCTTAATTTCAAGATCCTTGTAAAACCCCGATTGTCATTCTTTGTAATTTCCTATTTTTTAGATTCAATTGGGTTGAGTGCTTGTAATTTGGGCAATATTTTTCTTGAGAGATACATTGTAATTGCCATATTCTTCTTTGCATACTTGTGAGAGGGTTTGGTCAATTTTGGGTAGAAAATTGACCATTTGTGTAAAGGTTTCCTCCTAAGCCTAGAAAAGGGGAAGATCAACTAGTGAAGTTGTTTGGAAAATCCTTAGTGGGAGCTAAGGTAGTGGATGTAGAGTTCATTTGGAACTTGAACCACTATAAGTGCCTTTGTCTTCAATTTTTATTTTACCACTTCACTACCAACCAATTTAAAAATCCAATTCACCCCTTCTTGGCATTTATCGATTCAACGATCCACTCAACAATTGGTATCAAAGCCTATGTCTTTTGAAGTATTGACAACCACAAGAGGAGATCCTAGAAGAGTGTGATCAAATCTCTACTCAAGACATGACATCTACCTCAACCTCCAACATCTATGAGTCTCAATCCACCACTAAACCACCATTCTTCAATAGGAACAATTACCCATATTGGAAGAATATGATGCGTCTCTTCATCAAATCCACTGACTACATGGATTGGGATGTAGTTGAAGAAGGGCCTTACACTCCGATGAAAAGAAATGATGAATGAAGACTTGTCCCGAAGGTGAAATTGGAGATGACCGAAGAAGATAGAAGAAGGATGGAAGTCTTCCTTCTAAGGTTTCTTCTATTGAGAGTTCCAAAGAAGTGTGAGACACTCTTGAGACAACGTATGAAGGAACTAGAGATGTTAAGGAGGCAAAGATCGGGCTACTAAATTTGAGTTATGAAAATTTCAAGATGGATCCCGATGAAAGTGTCTCCAAGATGTTTGATCGATTTTCGATCATCGTCAATGATCTAAAAGGATTCGATGAAGTGATTCCCGAAGACAAGCTAGTTAGGAAGCTTCTATATTCTCTCTCGGAATCTTGGGATGGTAAATGAACGACCATCATCGAAGCTAAGAATTTGAAGACCTTGAAGCTTGATGAGCTAGTTGGTTCTCTTCTTACTCGTGAGATTATGAAACAAGGAAGAGAAGAAGAAAAGAGGAAAGAAGAAAGGAGAATAGAGAAGCAAGAGGTGGACAAGAAAAAGAAGCTAGGAGTTGCTATCAATGCCTCTCTACAAGAAGAGAGCTCTTCTAGTAAGGAGGATGATGTCGAGGAGTTGGAAATGATAGCCAAAAGCTTCTCACGGTTCTTGAAGTCTAACCGAGGGAGGAAATTTCAAAGAAAAAGAAACTTCAAGAACAAGAGCAAAGAAGAGGAAAAGGATCTTATCATTTGCTTTGAGAGCAAGAAGCTGGGTCATATTCGTTCCGGTTACCCTCAACTCAAGAAGAAGGGCTTTGAGAAGAAGAAGAAGCTCAAAGCCAAGATTGCTACTTGGAGTGATGAGGAGTCATCCGAGGATGAGGAACACGAAGTGGCCAACCTTTGCCTCATGGCTTTTGAGGAGGATTTTATGGTAACCTCTAACTCATCTTGCTATGATTTTACAGTTGATGAATTGCATGATGCATATGATGAGTTACAAGAGGTATATAATGAGTTAGTAGAGAAATACAAGGAGTCCATTTTGAAAAACAAAATGGTCATTTCGGATTTGAAAGCTCAAAATGATTTACTCTCTAAAACTAACTCGGATTTTGAGAAAAGGTTTAAAGCTTGCAAGATGATCTAAAGTTCTTTGAAAAAGAAAATATTTATTTGAACAACCTTCTTTCTCAATGTAATGATGAACACAAAAAATTGGTGAATGAGCTCAATGAGCTCAAAAATTCTTTCAAAAGTGTTGGTTCTTCAATGCTTGAAAAGAGTGAATCTTCAAAAATCAACTTTACAAAAAGAAAGAATTTAAACTATAAACAAAGTGGCTCCTATAGACACTTTAGGACTAAAAAGATTAGAAGTGTATGGGTTCCTAAGGAACTTGTAAAATCTAATAATGTTAATGCCTTGTCATTTTGGATTCCTAAGGGAACCAAGCTTTTGGGAGCTAACACTCATGGACCAAAAATGATTTGGGTACCAAAATCAAAGTTTAAACTCTTTGTTTGTAGGGGGAGCATTGCTACAATGCCAAAGCACAAAGTCAAAATTCATGGTACCTTGATAGTGGATGCTCGAGACACATGACCGAAGACAAGAGTCGATTCATGGAATTAAATCCAAAAAGTGGAGGAGTAGTAACTTTTGGTGACAACACCAAATGACACATTGAAGGTATTGGCTCCATAGGTAATCACTCTTCCATACTTATTGAAAATATCTTGTATGTCAATCGTCTAAAACATAATTTGTTGAGCATTAGTCAATTATGCGATAAAAGGTTTAATGTCATGTTTGATGTAAATGGGTGTAGAATAGTAGACATTAAATCTAACAAAATAATGATCATTGGTCATCGCATAGGCAATATTTATATGGTGCATCTAGATGACATTCATACATCTCATGCATGCTTAGTTGCACAAAATTAAAATGATGCATGGTTATAGCATAGGAAACTAGGACATGCTAGCATTAGCATTTCAGAAAAAATAGTTTCCCTTAATCTAGTTAGAGCCTACCTAAGTTAAGGCTCTCATTATATAAAATTTGTAATGTATGTGCTAAAGGTAAACAACATATAACCTCTTTCAAGTCCATTAATGATGTTTCTACTAGTAGATGTTTGCAATTGATCCATATGGATCTCTTTGAGCCTATTAGGACTACTAGCTTGGGTGGAAAATCATATGCATTTGTACTTGTTGATGATTACTCTAGGTACACTTGGGTTCTCTTTTTAAGCACCAAAGATTAGGCTTTAGAAAACTTCATCACATTTTCAAAAATATCCCAAAATGATCTTGAACTTAAAATTTCACATATTAGAAGTGATTATGGAACAAAATTTCAAAATATGGGTTTTGAAGATTTTTGTAATGAAAATGGGATTAGCCATTTTTTCGGCTCCTCGCACTCCTCAATAAAATGAGGTAGTTGAGAGGAAAAATAGAACTTTAGAAGAAATGGCTAGGACTATGCTTTGTGAAAATAATTTACCTAAGTATTTTTGGGCGGAAGCCACTAACACCACTTGCTACATTATAAACTGAGTAATGATTAGGCCTATTTTGAAGAAAACTCCTCATGAGATTTTAAAATCTAAAAAGCCTAACATTAGCTATTTTCATCTTTTTGGTTGCAAGTGTTTTGTTTTAAACAATGGAAAAGATAATTTAGGCAAATTTGATGCAAAGAGTTATGAAGCTATTTTTTTAGGTTACTCTTTAAACAATAGAAAAGATAATTTAGGTAAATTTGATACAAAAGAACTTTACTTGTAGAGGAATCTATTCATGTGGTTTTCGATGATAACCTCCTTCTGAGGAAGGATTATTGTGATGATGATGATGTAGGGATCATTGAAGCCAATGATGGTGGAGAATCATCAAATGTGAATGAGATTCCAACCAAAGAGGAAGAAGCATAAGAACTGCCTCTAGACGCATTGCAAGACATGTCTCTTGAGGAAAAGGAAGTGAGCTACCCAAGGGAGTAAAACTATGTCAAAGGTGGTGAGATCTTGGCTGATCCATCCAAGGGAGTAACAACTCGTTCTTCTCTTAAAATGCTTAATAATGTTGCTTTTATCTCACGCATTGAGCCTAAGAATGTTAAAGAAGCATTAAAATATGACTTTTGGATTATGGCCATGCAAGATGAGTTAAACCAATTTGAGAGATGTAAAGTATGAACATTAGTTGATAAGCCTAGAAATAAAACTACTATAGGAACTAAATGGGTCTTTAGAAACAAACTAGATGAGAGTGGTAGCATAGTGAGAAACAAGGCTAGGCTTGTTGCAAAAGGTTACACTCAAGAAGAGGGAATTGATTTTGATGAAACCTATGCACCCGTAGCTAGAATGGAAGCAATTAGGATGTTACTTGCATTTTCATGTTATCGTGATTTCAAGATTTTTCAAATGGATGTCAAAAGTGCGTTTTAAATGGCTTTATAAACGAAGAAGTGAATGTGGAACAACCACCGGGTTTTGAAGATCCCATTTTTCCAAACCATGTTTTCAAATTGTCAAAAGCTTTGTATGGTTTAAAACAAGCTCCTAGAGCTTGGTATGAAAGATTATCAAAGTTTCTAGTTGAAAAAAGATTTTGAAAAAGGAAAGGTGGACACAACACTATTTATTAAAAACAATGGCAAAGATATCTTAGTAGTTCAAATTTATGTTGATGATATTATTTTTGGTTCTACTAATGAGTTGCTTTGTCAAGATTTTTCTAAGTTGATGCAAGGTGAATTTGAAATAAGCATGATGGGGGAGCTCTCATTCTTTTTGGGACTCCAAATCAAACAAATGAAGGATGAAATATTCATCAATCAAGCTAAGTACATCAAAGATATGCTCAAGAAGTTTGGCTTGGAGCAAGCAAAGCCTTAAGCTACACCAATGAGCTCATCCACAAAGCTTGACAAAGATGAAGGAGGTAAGTGTGTTGACTCTAAACTTTATAGATCTATGATTGGGTCTTTGGTTTACCTTACCGTAAGTAGACCGGATATATTGTTTAGTGTTAGCTTGTGTGCTAGGTTCCAAGCTAGCCCTAGAGTGTCACACCTTATAGCCGTTAAAAGGATCTTTAGGTACCTTAGAGATACTCCTTGTTTAGGTCTTTGGTATCCTAGAGACTCAACTTTTAACCTTCATGCTTATTCGGATGCGGATTACATAGGTTGTAAGATAGATAGGAAAAGTACTTCCGGCACTTGCTAATTCCTAGGTAGTATGCTCATATCTTGGTTTTCTAAGAAACAAAATAGTGTAGCTTTATCTACCACCGAAGCGGAGTACATATCCCTAGGGAGTTTTTGTGCTCAAGTCTTTTAAATGAAACAACAACTCTTAGACTATGGAATTGAGGTAGACACCATACCCCTTAAGTGTGATAACACTAGTGCCGGCCAACACTCTAGAACCAAACACATAGAAATGAGGCATCATTTCATTAGAGATCACATCCTTAAGGAAAATGTTGTTTTAGTGTATGTAGACACCTTAAATCAATTAGCGGACATCTTTACCAAACCTCTAGATAAAGAGCATTTTGGTCCCTTAGGAGAGAGTTAGGTCTAACTAGCCTATCTTGACCTTTTAGGACCTTTGTGCTTAAAATTGCTTGAATTCTTGTTAAATTCAATGCTTACGTATTTTGATCCTAATTATATCCTTGCTTATAGTTAGGGGGAATATGTTTATGTTTTGATATGTTAAACTTGCTAAAACATCTCATTCATGCATCTAGGTCCAATCAAAGTTCGAATTTTCTGCATTTTTGTGCCTTATCTACTCTTCCAGTGCAATTGGTATCGAAACGGGTCACCCTGTTTCACCACGGGCTGCCTCTAAAGAACACATATGGACCAAGTTGTTTTGAAAGGCCCATAAGGGTTTCGAAAGGATTTGGTCCTGTTAAAACTTGTATCGAAACGCCCCTCCTCGTTTCGATACGGGCAACTCTACGGCTTCAATACAGTCAAACCTGTATCAAAACTGTCAATATGTTTCAGAACGTTTGAATGCGTTTCAGTATGCCTGTTTCGAAATGACCTATGTTGTTTCGAAATGCGTATCTGGAAAATCCAAATTTAAAGGGTTTTAAATGATAAAAGACTCTTTTAATTAAACCCAAAACCTCTCAAAACCCCAAACCAATTTCATCTATAAAATCCCTTCAAATCTCTTTGTTTTTCATCAAAACTTGAGGGCTTTTACTCCCAAACATCAATATAAGCAAGCTTCATCAATTTTGTGCAATTTCATCCACATATTCCTCCAAAATCCCATATTTGAGGTATTTTCTATCTTTTTCTTTTTATTTCGTTCGAATATTATGTTAAAAAATTATAGTTTTGTATAGAATACTTGTTTTACATTATGGGTTTTCAAAATCTTGTAATTTTTTTTTTCAAATCTCAAATTTTTTTGTTCGAATATATTTTATTTTAATCATATTTTTTAACACTGTTTTTCAAATTTGTTTTCATCAAAATTTTATTTTTTGTATATGCTTTCAAAGTGTTTTTAAAAACCTTAATGGGATTCTTATTGGATCGAATTAGGATTTAATGCATACACTTAAATTTTATTGCTTGCTTTGTTTTTAGGTGTTTTTAATGGATTCTAAGAAAAGAAATATTGAAGGGGGTGAAGGTTCGAACCCCGGTGACAATGTTCGTCCAAACCTTACCCTTCTTTATGCAAAAAGTCTTAGAAACCAAGAGGCTAGGAATCGTTTTAAAATTCTTCAAGATGTCGTTGTTCGGCGAGAGAGAGTTGTAGACATGGCATTCCTTGATTCTGAGCGTTTCTACTTCAAGTACCTACCTCTTTTTCAACAATTGGGTTTCCTAAGCTTCATGAGTATTCCTAACATTGTCTACAAAAACATGGTATTGCTTTTCTACTCCAATGCTAATCTTATTAGCAATGAAGATCGTTCCGAAGTTATTGCTATCGAGTCTTACATCTTGGGCAAGAAGTTTCGCATTGAACCATCCACCCTAGTGAACTTTCTTGGGCTTGTTGTTGAGGGTATTGAGGATGAAACCCACTTTGGATCTCAAACCTGATCGGTTCTCCCTTTGGATGCCAACGACTGTTTCTTGCACTTAATCATCTCTTGGTTCTTTCGCCCATCCGGAGGAAAATTTGCCCATATCTGTCAAGTTGACACCTTTTGGCTCGAGTGTTTCCGACAAGCGCACCAACTTAACTTGGTGAAGATAATGTTTGCCGAGATGGTCCATCTAGTAAGGCATCGTCTATTCGACTCCATCACCTCCCTCACCTATGGGTCTGTTTTGAGCTACATCTTTGTTCACATTGGCCTTGATCTCTCATACGATTTTCCGAAACAACAAAAGCAAAAGCTTGGTAAGTCTTCTCTCGTAAGGTCTGGATTTCGATACACTAATGGTGAATGGATTCGAGTTGATCGTAGAGCTCAAGCTCCTCAAGGAGAGCCTCAACCACAAGTTCAAGTTCCCGTTGTGGCTCCTCACAATGATGCTCTCATGGTCTTCCTCACCGAGAGGTTCAACACCATGGACAAAAACATGGCTTCCAGGTTTGCAATTATCAACACTCGTTTAACATCCTTGGAGGATCATGTTCTTGGCACCGAGAATCGCCTTACCTCCCTTGAAATCCAACAATCATCCATGGATCTCTCCTTCACCAACTTCTATGGTGATTGGAGGTGTTTTCGCAAGGATCAAGAGAAGGACAAGGATGATTTCTTGGATGACATTGGAAGCGATGAAGATGATGAGGCACCTTAGTTTCATTGCATATCATTATATTTTGTCATATTATGATTGAGTTTATGCACATATCTATGTCTTTTTTTAAGACCCATGCTTTGATTTCATGTTTTTAGGATTGAGTTTGATGTTATGTTTGGAATTGTTTCATGAACTTAATGCTTTCTATGATATTATGTTGTTTGGTTTATAATTTATGCCTCTTTTATTCTCATTTAGCATTGATTATATGTTTGATCTAACAAAAAAGGGGAAAAGTAATTCCTAAGAGCCTAAGTGTTTTTAACTTTGTTTTTTAGTTTCAAGTGCTTTAAATTTCAACTTTTCAAAACATTAAAACCTATCCTAAATTTAGGGGGAGTTAAAAGTTTTTCAAATATTTTAAAACACTTAAAAAATTTATACTTGGTTTTGTTATATCAAAAAGGGGGAGATTGAAACCAAAGAATTGATTTTGATATAACAAAAGATTTAAGGATAAATTGAAAATAGAAAATAAATTTTTTAGTCCTCAAAACTTTTAAGTAAAGTGGTCAAGTCAAAACCAAATAGTTATACAAATTTTTCTAAGTGTTTTCCAAGTCAAAACAGTGATTTTCGAGTCACCGTTTCGAAACAACTCTTAGGCATTTCGGAACATTTTGAAACTGTTAACATTTCTTTCGGAATGAGTCTTCCCGTTCCGATACGATAGTATCGAAACATGACCCTATATTTCGAAACAGATGAAGAACAACGGAATGCGCAAATCCATATCAATACGGCATTATCAAAACGACCTCAAACGTTTCGAAACGAGATTTAAATTTTATTACAGCTGTATTTTATAACTGATTTTTACAAAACGGTTAAGATGTATCGAAACGATTTAAGCACGTTTCGATACGGGTTTTGACAGTTTCAAATTGTTTCGGAGCGGATGTCAAGCCGTTTCGGAATGAGCTCTTAGCGTATCGAAACAATCGTATCCTTTTTGATACGGTCTCTTAATTAAACCCCAATGGCTATTTATATTTTGGTCTGTTTCGAAACAGGTACATGTGTTTCGAAAGGGGTAGTTGTAGAAGTGCATTTATAGTGGGAAGATTGCATCCCAACGGCTATATTTATGATGACAACCACCCCAACAGTTAGAATTGAATGAGAATGTATAAAATGGAGTCCAAAAACAACCAACAACAACTAATTGATCCTAAGAGGAACAATCCTACATCAAATTAAAATTCAAGTGCTTAATTTCAATATCCTTGTAAAACCCCAATTGTCATTCTTTGTAATTTCTTATTTTTCATATTCAATTGGGTTGAGTGCTTGTAATTTGGGCAATATTTGTCTTGAGAGATACATTGTAATTGCCATATTCTTCTTTGTATACTTGTGAGAGGGTTTGGTCAATTTTGGGTAGAAAATTGACCATTTGTGTAAAGGTTTCCTCCTAAGCCTAGAAAAGGGGAAGATCAACTAGTGAAGTTGTTTGGAAAATCCTTAGTGGGAGGTAAGGTAGTGGATGTAGAGTTCATTTGGAACTTGAACCACTATAAGTGCCTTTGTCTTCAATTTTATTTTACCACTTCACTACCAACCAATTTAAAAATCCAATTCACCCCTCTTGACATTTATCGATTCAACGATCCACTCAACAACGCTCTTTAGGTATTCAGATCCCAAAAATCAAAGGTGACTCAACCAACCAGCACACAACATTGACACGAATACCATACATCACACAACATTGGCACGATTACCATAACTCTATGGTTTCTATGAATTATTAAGTCAGCCAATTAAGTTTACCATCTTATTAATACGTTATGAAAATGTACTTTAATCATCCTTATTAATTTTCTTATTAATCTGCATTATCTCATTAATTAAGGCATAAATCAATTCATTAATATTTCGTATCGATTTCTATCTTTAACTGGTATTTTAGACTATTCAGTTTAGTGGGTACCGATACTCAAGTACGAGTATCGATATGGTACCCTTGGGTACCAGTACTCATACATATATTGATACTGATATTGCTTACCAAAAATCCTAGATTTCCACAAGTACCAGTATGGGTCGACCTGTACCGATACGTCCAAAAATCACGTACTGGTACAACCGAAGCTCGTACCGGTACCTTACTCACGAGTTCGTACCATTTCCTTGAATTAATTAATATCAAGGGTTAACTACTGGATGGTCACTTATGTTTCCCCCCAGTACAGAGTTGGTCACCGATTTTCAAAAACGACCACTAAGGTCACTTACGTTTTCGATCTGTAAACGTTTGGTCACTGAGACGTTTGTTGCGTTAAACATAACGAGAGGGTGATCTGGCACAATAAAAAATGGATAAATTACCTAGATAGTCCATAAACTATTACTCCACTTTTATTTTGACCACCGAAATAAAAATAATTTATATAATTTCACATTAATCCTCCGTACTTACAATTTTTTTTATTTCTTCTCCCCTCCACTATCTTCTTTTTGGTCAGGCCACTTTGAAGGAAGACATTCTCTAAGATACAAAATCTGATTTATCCTTAAACTCGAGAACTTGTAAACTCAAGATAAATTGATCAATATATAAGTACCAAAAGCAAGGCAATGCGGAAGAAGGAATGGGTGATGCATTTATAATTACCTCACAAGCCACACAACAATAACCCATAAACATATGGTTCCCATAGTAAAGCTTAAAAAGCTAATTGGAGCAGTCTTTCACATCTATATGGCTAGGCTTACCCACTATAAATGAACTGCAACATAAATATAAAGAGTTAACGAGGAAAGACACACCCAAGTAAAAAAATATGGAATGGAATATGTATTTCAAGGATAAAGAGCTACATGTACATTTGCAGCCAGTGGCTAGCAATATCTAGGGCTAGCAAAGACAAACTGTGCCAACAGACTCAGAACGTCGAAAACCCCCCGTATAGGGTCCCTCGAAGAGAAGTCAACGACGGCGACTACTGGCGGCTGGCAGGCCGGCTCATTGGGCATGCATCTCAGTTCAGTAGGTCCGCACAAACGGCTGGCCTAACGGCCCAATAGTTGAATACAACTGCCTTTTCTCGGCCATTCGTTGGCCACATGCGTGTGGTGGGTTCTGGTGGCTGGGCGGCGGCTGCAAAGCTACTTTTCGACTCTCTCAACACCGGTGAACACGATGGTGGCCTCGGTTTCTTGTTTCGAACTCGAACTACCCTAACTCAACAATCCAAATTTTCTTTTCTCTCACCCATTCCGAGGATGACTCTAATGGTGACGCCGCCGGTACCAACAAACTCATCTCGATGAGATGAACGCAATGGCGGTGGAGGTGTCAACAACAAACAGTCGAATATTAGTAGATCAGAGTTGAGAGATTGAAGAGGAAGAGAGAAAAGAGAAAGAAAAATATGGTGAAAAAGGAAGAGTGAGAAGGGAATAAAAAATTAATTTTCTCTCTATCTTTCTCACCTTTTAATTCAAAACACCCTCTTCCAAAACGTAACGATATAATCACACCATAAATCCTCAACCATCAATCCTTACACAAAAAGATCATCACTTACTTTAAAATTAATCTTTCAAAATCTTATTCCTTTAATTTAATACTAGAATTAAATATTCGACCCGAATCCAAGATCCGGATGATCAACCCGAAAATTTGGTCTTTACAACATGGACTTAGAAAATTCCATAATATCGTTTCCTTGTTTTAATCTTCTGGCTCAACTACAAAAGATAAAAAGAGGGATTTAGAACATTTGAATGTAATTATGATAATGAAAAGAGATGAGATAAATAATTGGATAAATAACGAGAAAAATCAAATATGAAATTTCTTAGCCTTAAACTTTGCTCTGTCCAAGTTGCGACCGGTCATCGAAGTTAACTTTACCTTCTAGATAGTAAGTTGGTTACAGTCTACGGGAACTAACTCTTATAGCTAACTCTTCCTTTGTTAACTGATTCAGAGCCAACCCAAAAATTTGATTCTTGACGAATGGTCTAATCGTAGTAGTTGTGATTCAATACTATGACAACTTTGAGATTTAGAAGAGCCCAACTCGAGTTAAAAATGTCCGACCAATGAATATTTGTCCAAACATGATCCCATTTCCTATTGACGGGCTGCCGTCAAATTTGTTCTCTGGAAACCAAAATTTCGACCAACCGACTCGACTTCTAAACTACAAGCCAAAACAACCTTGAAGCCAATGAACTTATTTTGAGTTAAAGATGATTTAACTTTTGAAGGAATAGCCAATTGTCAATCTAATAATCCGAAGAAAAGAAGAATATTATATTGAATGTAATAAGCATTTCACTCAATTCTCATGACCTTCAATTGGACTATTGCAAAGCTTATACTAATTAGGAGTTTAACTAATCATGAATTGGAACATGCTTAGCATTTTTGTATGGGAAAAAATTGAAGAAGAAAGTAAAACTAAAAGAGGAAAAGAAACATTTGATTGCCAAAAATAAAGATGAACAAGAGTTATAAATTCCAATCTATATAGTAAGCTAAGCTAAGGGGTACTTATACACAAGGATTCAAAGTGTTTGAAATTCAAAATATACATAAATCATGGATTTGTTACAAAAAGATAAGGGATCTGGTTTGAACTAGTGGCCTTGTTTAAATTTCGCCTATTTTCTTGATAATGCTTGTCAAATCCCGAAATTTGTTGGAACTAATTTTTGACTGCTTTGTGTCTTGGGTCGTGCCCACGCCTTCTGCCGTGACATCCGGTAAGTTGCCAGATTCTGCTTCCAGTTGTAGGTTTGGGGCTGACATACTTTGATAAAGTTCCTAACCAAAATTAAGCCCCTAAAAGCAATAGATTAGTAGTATTTAGGCTGAGTTTATAAACATAGTAATTTCATGCATTATTTCACATATATCCACAAATTTCGAAACTTACCGTTTTTTGCTGCACTTTAGAATCGCCCTTTTTTCAATCACTTTGTTGTTAATGAATTAACAGTACGACGATGACGTCATTATTATTTTTTAAGAGAACACTACATTACTCTGACAGTCACTGTTCACGAAAAAAATAGTAACAAAATGTTTACACGTATCTCCCCTTTCTTTTCATTTAAGTTTATGGATGAATCTAGAACATGCAACACACCACTAATGCTACGCACAATTACTTTTTAATAACTTTTAAATAAATATTAAAATTCTCAGAGACTCCACATGCAATTAACCATATTTCAAAACAAAGTTAGAATTTGGGATAAAATTTGGAAGCCAAATCATGTCACACAAAACTTTCGGCTCTCTAAACCCTAGCTTCATCCCTGATTTTCATCTCCAAATCTCTCATAAAATCATTGAAATCCCATTAGTTATTCAAATTTCAAGCAGAATTTAAAATTTCGTATTAGAACTTTGTCCTAAAGGAAACATGTTCAGTCACTGAAACAATTTTTCGGGAGCTTATTTGATTCAAATTTTCTATTTGCATGAGATTCAGAGGAATTTTCTAAGAACGTTTTGCCTTTTACTGTGCTGGAGCTTCTCGAAGTTTAGCATACAAAAGAGATTCGTCGAATTATTGCACTCGAAGCTTATTTGAATTGAATTTTGTGATTATTTAACTCAAATTCTAACTTTGTTTTGGAATACGATTAACCGCATGACGAATCCATGAAAATTTTATTATTTATTTAAAAGTTATTAAAAAATAATAGTGTGTAGCATTAGTGATGTGTAGTTGTGTGTCGCACTTTCAAAATGTAGATACCTAAGTCTTTTTCCGAGTAATAAAAACAAGATAGAATGATGATACTCTTTAGGGTTAATTATAGAATATGTCTACAAACTCCAACATAAATTCTAAATTAATCTTAAATTTTAAAAAATAATAAATAATTCTTCAAGGTATTAGTATTATATCAATTAGTTCTTCGTCGATCTAATTATTATCTTTGGCATTGAACCCGTGGAGTGGTCTCAGTGGTAAAGGATGATGTATTTCATCCAAGTGAGCCAGGTTCGAGCACCATGTGTGCACGGTGTGTATGAGTTATTAAAGGACTAAGAAAATTGAACAAATACTACCTTGTAATCACACTAGCATATTTTAAAAAAATATTATCTTTAGCATTAGATATTAACTTGGATATGATGTAAAACATATTTGAAACATGTTGATCAAATATGATGAATGCATGCGCCTAATAGAGTAGGTATGCACATTGTAGTCACCAATTTTATTCGACCCTTTAAATTCTATGCTTGTAAATATATTAGTCTGTATATAGATTAAAGTCCATAAAAGAGTCTATTAAAAATAAAAAGAAGTCCATATACATGAGTAAAGGCCCAATTGGCCCATTTATTATTATTATTATTGTAACACCCCAATTTTGGGCTTAGAAGTTTTGGGTTTGAATCGGACCGGTCGGATTTCGGTTCGAATATAAAAGGTGGTTTTAGGGAAAGCCTAGTTCGGGATGCATTAAAAATATGGAAAAATGTCTTAAAATCCTCTTTTATTATATATAAGAAAGTGGTGAAATCAATTTTACAAAATGAGGTTTCGAAATGTGACATTTCAAGTTAGTGACTAAAATGTAATTTTTGAAAAGTTGGTGACTGTTTTAAAAAGGATTGAAACTTTGAATCTTTAAGGAGGTAATTTACCCAAGAAGAGTTTTCTCCAGATTTTTTCTTAATATTAAACATTTATTAAATGATATTTAATAAAAGGAAAAAGGGGAAATAGATATTTTGGAAGTTTTAACTAACTTTTCTCAAAATTTTCCCTCTTCATTCTCTCTTCCTTTTCTCTCAGCCAAACACATTTTTCCAGCCATTTTCCCTCTGATTTTAACACCTAAAGATGAGATTTCAATCTCCAATTGGTTTCTAATCATTCCTACATCAAATCATTACCATTTGCTTATAGAATTTTCAAGAAATCTTGGCTTTAAACAACGAGAAACTCACATTTAGAGGTATGAACGTCCTTCTCCTCTAAATACTCAGTTCTTTACTGAAATTCCCAAGTTCTCAATCCTTGATTTGAGTTTTATTAAAGGTTTTTATGTTGTGTTCTTGATCTTGGCTTTAAATGCAAGATTTGGATTTAATTTTGATTAAATTCGTATTAAGTGATTGGGCTGTGATTTGAGATGTCTTTTTGATGTTTATTGAATGTATAAATGATGTGAAATTGAGGTTTAATCAATGCAATCCCGGATAGGTTGATTTCCCTAAGTTTTTGATTGAGTTAATGGTGGTTTTTGGGGTGATTTTGATGTTCTGCTATAGCTGGAGGTATAAGGACGTGTTTAGATCCTTTTTGGATGTTAATTGATGTATAAGAATGGTTGGAGTTGATGGCTCTTGGCTGGGTAAGGTTGTTGAGGTGTTTGGGTGTGATTTCGGTTGTGTTTGGTAGCCGAAATGTGAGTGTTGATGAGAGCAGCGAGTTTAGGTGTCTTGGTTGAAGATATTAATGCATGATGATGCATTGATCTACTGTTTTGATGTGTTTAAAATAGGGGAGTCGTCATCGGATCCTTGTGGTGTTGATATGGAGGCTTGATCGGTGTTTCGGCAAGTAGCGAAACGAAATCGGTGAGTGAAGTTTGGTTTTCAGCTTTGAAACCAATGTGTGAAGGTTATGGGAGCTTAGTTTAAATCTAAACAACTTAGCTAAGCTCAAGAGTAAGTTTTTCGAAGAAACTCTCTTGTTGATGAGCCATGAGATGGTTGAATGCATTGTGTTTTATTTGCATGTTTAAATTCTGTTTTGAAAGCATATTTTAGCATGTTTAATGCTGGTTTTGTAAGCCATCTATTAAAGGATGCTCAAGGTAAGAGATCCTTGTTTTGGAGCATTGATAAATGTGGTTTAATGCATTGTAATGCATGATGATTAAATGGCTTTGTTAAATGCTTAAAAACAGTGAATTAATGATGTTATAAGATGTATATTGGCAAGTGATGTGTTGGTTTTAAAGTACTTGAATCGGATATAGTTAGCCGGCTATAGGATTGGGTGCATCGTGAATAAAGTCGCCTTGGATGTTGCGGGGTTGTGATTGTACCGTAAACTCCATCCAAGCACACTAACGAGATGGTTAAGATCATCATGGTGGTTAAAAGTCCATGAGTGGATCTTGTGTTAAGATCACAATGGTGGTTAAAAGTCCATGTGTGGATCTTGTGTTGTATGTCCCGTGTTCTCGTTAGTGATGTTATACAACTATCAATGAGTGATGTTGAGGGGTTGTGATTGTACCATAGTCTCCATCACGGGTGTTGAGGGGTTGTGATTGTACCATGCTCCACCTTGATATTGGTAGTGTGTATGAAGCGTTTGGGACAACGCTTGTAATCCGCGTATCCGATTGTGTTTTTGGGTTGTAAATGTTATTGATTATCACTTGTAAGCCAATATGACATGATGATGATTTGAAGCATGAGATGCTTGGTTTGTGTGCATCATTGCATGATAAATGTTGTTTGAATCTAAAGGCCTTGAAATGGTGTTTTTGCAAATGCATTATTGTGATGTTTTAATTGAGTTTTTCTCACTAAGCTATGTGCTTACGCTCTCTCTTTCTTAAACCAATAATGCAGAGCATTGAAGTACATAAAGGGCAGCAAGGAGGTAAAGGATCCAAGCGAAGACTAAGCTCATATATGGTGAATGTTTTCCTAATACTTTTAGCTTTTGGCATTTGGCAATGGGAACCTAAATTGTGTTTTTGGGAGACGTTTGGACTCCCTAAAGTTTGGTTAATGCTTTTGATGATGTTGGAACTTGTAAATGGCCTTTTGGTATTTGGTTTGGTGAATTGATGGTTGCTTGGTTTTCAATATAGGATGCATGCCTATAGAGTTGGGATTTTCCTTGAATGATGCCATGATTGTATTTAGTTGATGCTATTATGTTCTATAAGTGTTTGATGACTTGTGTGCATGTTATGGAGGTCATATGGATGTGTTTGAGGGGCTAAAAGTGTGTTAAACCTGCAAATTTCTGCATTTCTGGGCAACTCGTTTCGGAACGGGTGCTACTGTTTCGGAACAGGAGGCCTGAAATGGCCATAGCGTTTCGAAACATGTAGGGCTGTTCCGAAACGGATTTGCCACTGCCAAGCCCTGTTCCGCAACAAGTTTCGGAACAGGTCTTCTCCGTTTCGGAACACTCGACCGTTGGGCACTGAATCTGATGGTTATATGTTTTGAAACTCTTACGTTTTGGTCCCAATCTTTGTAAATGCAATTGGTTGAGTTTGTGATGTCCGTTTGAGGTGAAATTTGGCAGAGAGGCATGAAATGTGATTAATTTCATAATGGTAACTTAAAAACATGTTAAGTTCTCCTAATTTCCAGAATTTGCGTTTTGGTCCCTAAATTTATATGTTGAGCAATTGAGTCCCTAAATGTTTTCTGATAGCTGTGATTTTTGAGTATGTTTATCTCAAGTGTTCACCTAGGGTTAATAAGCATCTAGACAAGTTTAAAAATAAAAAGGGTCGTTAATCAAGGTTGGCTTTCGGGTTGACTTTGGTTTTCCCCGTGTAATCTTCGTAGTTCGGGCCGACCGTCTAGGCCGGGCTAAGGGGGTTACAATTATTATTTCATTTTTGTTATTATTAATTTATTTTAGTTATTCTTGCAGATCACACAAGATCCTAACTATGTCAAATATGAGAAGATTGCAAGAGATTTTAGTCCAACAAATATGGGAAGTCAAGTGATGTGCAAGGAATTTTGACTGTAGACTCATGGCGAATATTCGTTAGGATCCAAGTATTTTGGGGCCAACATGTCTTCTCAAGAACTAACCATCTATCAATTCCCTTTCCAACACATCTTGAAACACCTCAATCGGACGTCGGGAGCTTAAGACATGTTTGTTTTACTGAAGACAACACGTGCAAAAATTTGGATACGGGTCCAATACGGGAATTCAGTATTATTACGAATTTTTAATTAATTTATTTATTAATTTTAATTAAAATCAAATTTAGGTTTTTCTTTATTTATTCTAATTAATTTAGGGTCATTTCGTGTTTAAAGAAAATGGTTTGATGCCCAAATAAAGACATTATTCTCTTTTCGAAAAAGAGTATTTAGCATTAATGTTTTACGGCTGTTAGGGTTTCTTGAAGCCTATAAATAGGCTTCATTCTTTTGTAATTTTTACAATGAAGTAGATACACACCACACAACACCACGGACCACACACACACCACACACTCACACAAAGAGAAGCATATACAAGCATTTTGTGTAACCGAAATTTTGGAGAAATAATACGAGAAGTAATTCAATTGTTGGAGGTATACTTTGTGTTTTCCTTTTTATGTATATGTTTATGCAAACAATTTCAGGGTAAAAGGGAGTAAGGGCGTGGGTTTTACCATTCGAATCACAAAAGGAGCCACCATTGGAGATTATCAAACCGACCGCCACTGTTCGAACTAAGAAGGGCAACTATAAGCTCCAAAGGTAGCCGCGGACGAGCAACCCTCAGTATCCATTCTCGGTGGCCAGAGCAACGGTGCGTGGCAACGCTGGGCTGAAACCTGGGATTCACGGCAATTTTGATTTTCTCCCTTTAATAGTTTTATTTTGCCCTTGAATTTTAATTTTCATTTAATTCAGTAATTTAATTAATTAATTTATTTTACATTTTTGTTTTGTCTTCATATTGATTATTTAACATCTTAGATTTAGATCCTAATGGTAATTTTAATTTAGACTCGTTAACTTTAATTAAAGCCTTGGATTTGTTTCCTTAGTTAGGTTTTTCTTTAATTGAATAAGTAGAGCCCCTAGTTTAGGTTTCTTAATTGATTGTAATATTCATATTACCTCTATTAGGATTAACCATTAATTTGATCCCATAATAAACTAGTTACCTAGGTTAGACTCTAAATAAGGCTCACAAATCACTATAAATGTAATTAATTAAATTTTAAATAGATACTTCATTTAAGATTAACATTAGATCTTTAAATGATTCCCCTTAATAACCTTGGTAAATATTACCTCATCTAAGTCGTCTTTAATTCAATCTCAATATTAAAAATGTAGACATTAGGTTTGATTGTTTTTAATCCAAAATACGCTAGAAAATATGAGTGGCCAAATAAGAGCCGTTTTTACGCGCGTTGTAGGGTGCTAATCTTTCCCCACACGTAACCCTGCCCCCGAACCCTTAAATTTCGTAATCTTTGGTTTGTTTTAGGATTTCGGTCTACTTATTAAAAAAGTACCAGTGGCGACTCTGTTATCATAGCTTGGTGACTCCGCTTTAGATTTTTATAAGTGGGCAAGACTTTTATTTGGTCACGAAATATTTACTTTCATATTTTGGATTTTGCTGTTTATTTATTATTTACTAATGTTTTTTTCCTTTTCTTATTTCATGTATTTTTAGGTGCATCAAAACATAGGGCTTCTACCGAGTTGAATCCTTTTAGGTGGAAGTTAGTAGCTCTCCCTTTATGAGTATTCCTCCGTATAAGCCAGTGAATACTTCCGGGGCCCAAAGTACCTATGCCTACCTAAGTAATCCTTCATATTGGCGTAGATTAAATTGAAAATAGAAATTGCCCTGATTGATCACGACCTTTAACAAAACTATTTTGGGAAATTGATATTATATGGATGTTTTGATCTATGAATTGGTAACAAACACTAGATTTAATGACTTACAAGACTAAAAGGATACTAATAAATAAAAGAAAATGTTTTTAAAATAGAATTTGATGACCGAATATATGATTTTGATTGGGAATGAAACTGCCTATGTTGGACCGTACCTCACTGCACTGTTAAGACATGAAATTATTTTTAATTAGAGATTCAATGAATTACAATAGGATGTTAAATTGAACTAGAATTAGGGGGAGGTCTTGAGTGGATTTAGAAGCAATTTAGATGAATTATCTTGAGCACGAAACTGCCATGTATCGAACAAAACAATGTGGGACTCTATTGTTGAAGATGGATTAGCTAAGTAAATTGGTTGTAATTAGCTAATTGTTAAATTGATAATTACTTTAATAAGGATGAGTAGTAATGAAATGTGGATGCAAGCTAATTGAAACTTGTCTAATTGAACGAAGAATTTATCATGTAGTGGGCAGTTTCAAATTGTTGATATGATAAGAGGACTATTTGCTTATGTAACATGTCCTTACTTACCTTGTATTGATAATTGTGGAAAAAGTTGTCATGTTTTAAGTTTCATATACATATAAAGGCTTTATGAAAGTGTTACCTTGAAACCTACATGAGCATGTGTTTAATAAATTGGAAATATTTAAGGATAATCGATTGATTCTAATACGTTACTAAATTATTGTTGTAATTAGACAAAGAGAGAATTGATAAAGGAGACGAGAGGCAAAAAGGAGTGGTGATTCACTATCAAGAATAGCTTGGAGTATAAGTGAGCCAAATCTGTATTTTGAATATGTATAGATTGTTAATTTGGCTAAATTGTTTGATTGCTACATGAGGCTTGAATGCCTATGCTTATCTTGGTTTGCTAGAGCCTTTTAAGTTGAATGTATCCATGTAAGTATGGTTACTAGATAACATGTTCCTAGCATAATTATAAGTTGGTTGCTTATTATGCTTAATGTAGCATCTTGTGCATATGAGTTAAAGAAGTATATGTAGTGAATGATTATGAAGTTTGTAAGAACCTTGACTAGTTTTAGCCCTAGCTAGATTGGCATGCCAATAGTGATTCCTGAGCTCAGCCTGAACTGGACTAAGGTACCCTGAATGGTACTAGGGTACCCTTGAATGATTCGAAAGGATTATATGTTTCAATGGTAAAAGATTACCATTGCTTGATAATGTTTGAGTGAATATTGTTGAGCTCGATGGTCACAACCGAGATGCTTGCCAAGTGGAGGAGAAGATTGAATTATGGGTTTTTTGTGGAAGCTAAAAGATAAAACAAAATTAACACAAGATTTAGAGTGGTTCGGCTTTCTAACCCAAAGCCTACATCCACCACCTTAGCTTTATACTAAGGATTTCAACAAATTCACTATTGAAATACGTCCCCTTTTCTCAGATTAGGAGGAAACCGTTACAACAATCAAGCTTCTACCAAAAGCTTGATCAAGCACTCTCTTACAAGAGAAATTCAAAGGAAACTTGAAAACCATGTATTTGTTTGCACAGTTAAGCCCCGACCCAAAACCTAAACACTTGAGCAAATTTAACAATGTTTAGCTCACAAGTGTTGTCTATACAAGAAATTTACAATAAAGCTCTAAAGACAATTTGACATCATAATGTTGTTGACAATTGAAGCATTAACCATCTCTTGATTCTTGGAGGTCCCTTTTATACTCCTAATTGAGTTTGTAGCCGTTGAGGACCATTGGGGTCTTTATTTCCGACCATATATGCAGTTCTACAGCTTGGCGTATCAATACTCCTCAAACCGTATCGATACGGTCCATTTAAGGAAGTAGCCGTTGAGCACTTCAGCCGGTGCGTATCGATACACATAGTAAGCATATTGGTACGGTCCTGCATTTTTAAAGACCGTTGGAAAATTGACCGTTAGGGGTAGTTGGGCGTATCGGTACGTGATACAATCGTATCGGTATGCGAACAAGAAGTTGGCTATTTTAAAGCACACCGTATCGATACGGCTAAGCGTATCGGTACGGGTTTTGGCTACTGGAAAATCACTGTAGTTAAAACCCTAATGGGTATCGATATGATACCATACTGTATCAGTACAGTTACACTTAAAACATGGTTTTGACTACTTTAAATGCACTTTAAATCATTCCAAAGCCTTGTAAAACCCTTAAACATATTTTCAAGTTGTTTTTGACTAAAAACATATTTTAAATTCTTTTCAATCTAGTCCAAAACATTTTTCAATTATTATATCAAAACAATTAGTTCTACAATCTCCCCCTTTCTGATATAATAAAACTAACTTGAAAAATTGTTTGGGATTCTCTCCCCTTTGTATTTTAAAATTTGAATAAGAGAATTAAAATTTGAATGAAATTAAAGCTCCCCTTATTCTCTTGAAAAATCAATTTTTCAAACCATTTTCCCCTTTTTTGTTATATCAAAAAGAATTCAATAAGACATTAGGCTCAAAATAACATAGGCGGTAAAAATAAAATTGACACAATTAAAAAAAATTGGTTTTAAAAATTGTCTCCCCCTTACTCAAAGCATCAAACAATGTTAGTCCAACATATGTGATAATCTAGTTGAAATAAAAAAATGAATCAAATTAAACGAATAAAACAACTAGATTTTACCACACTTGAACTCAAGAGAGGATGTAAAGCCTTCCTTCTTCAAGTGTTCTTCCTTGTGTGCATGGAGCTCCCCCTCAAATTTGGACCTGTTGATCACTCTCCATCACACCTAAACAAGACAATCAAGTAATTTTTGGTATCCAAATTGCTTTGGATTCATAGACGTTAGTTGCACATAGTTTAGTCCCCTTAGGAATCCATTTTCAATTTCATCCTTTTTAGTTGAAATACTTCGTCCTTTTGGGACCCAAATACTTCTAAAAACTTTTCTACTAAAAAATCTAGGGGCACTATATTGTCTTACATAAAAATTTGATTTTCCAACACTATTTTTCTTTTCAAGCTCTTTGGAAATCAAATCATTTTCCTTCGTAAGATCATCTACCTCTCTTTGATGATCTTTTTCAATAATTTGAAGCAAATTTTGTAAGTCTAAAACATTAAGCTCAAAATCTTTGATTTTTGCTTCAAACTCTAAATTGGTATTAGAAAGCAAATCATTTTCGATTTTTAACTTTGAAATCAATTTCTTATTTTTCGAAAATGAAGCCTTGAATTTAAAAACCATTTCATCATAGGCTTCTTGTAACTCATCAAAAGAATATGAATTTGGAATAGATGAGTTAGAAGTTACATCCGCCTCATTGAGGGCCATGAAGCATAGGTGGGCTACCTCATCATCGGTGGAGTCTTCATCACTATATGTCGCCACATATGTTTTCTTTGAAGATGACCCCTTTTTGTTAGACTTGTGGGATTCCTTCATCTTCTTCTTCTTCGATTCATGCTTGGATTTATCCATCTCGCTCTTCATGAATCGGGTGAACTTTTTTGAAGAGATAGGTCATCTCTTCATCTTCGCTTTACTCATCACTTAGTTCTACATGATGGCATGTAGAGGATTTGAGAGCAACGACACTCACATTAATGCCTAGCTCCATGATCTTCTTCTTCCCCATCTTTCTTATCTCTTCCTTCTTCTTCTCATCTTCTTTGTCTTTCGTCATAATCTGGTGAGTGAGAAGTGACCCCATGAGTTCATCAAGCTTCAAGGTCATGAGATTTTTGGCTTTGATGATGACGGTCTTTTTCGAGTCCCATGACTCGCGAAGGGAGTAGATAAGCTTTCGGACAAGCTTTTCTTCCAGAATGACTTCTCCATATCCTTTTAGTCCATTAGTGATGGTGGAGAATCGATGAAACATCCTCTCAAAGTCCTCTTCCAGATCCATCTTGAAGTTTTCATACTCGTGGTTGAGGAGGCCGATCTTGGTCTCCTTTACTTCATTTGTTCCTTCGTATGTGACTTCAAGCTTGTCACATACTTCATTGGCACTCTCACAGGAAGACATCTTCTCAAAGATGTTGAGGCTAAGTGCACAAAAGATGAAGTGTAAAGCCTTGCAATTTAGATTCATCTTCTTGCGATCGTCGGCACTCCATTTCGCCTTGCTTATTTGTGGTATGAATGGACCATCTTCAATAATGTCCCAAAGCTTGTAGTCTTTGGATTTGACAAAGAACATCATTCTCGTCTTCCAATAAGCGTAGTTGGTCCCATCGAAGAAGCGTGGCTTGTCGATGGATTGCGTCATTGCTTCGGTTGGTTGGATTGATGTATCAAGCTTCTCGGATCACCTCAATAGGATGTTAATCCGATAAATTGAGCCTTGCTCTGATACCAATTGTTGAGCTTGATGGTCACTACCAAGATGCTTGCCAAGTGGTGGAGAAGATTGAATTTTGGGTTTTTTCTGTGGAAGCTAAAAGAAAAAGAAAATTAACACAAGATTTAGAGTGGTTCGACTTTCTAACCCAAAGCCTACATCCACTACCTTAGCTTCCTACTAAGGATTTCAACAAATTCACAATTGAATTTCGTCCCCTTTTCTCGTATTAGGAGGAAACCGTTACAACGATCAAGCTTTCTACCCAAAGCATGATCAAGCACTCTCTTACAAGAGATTCAAAGAAAACTTGAAAACCCTCTAATAGATATTTGTTTGCACACTTAAGCCCGCACCGAAAACCTAAACACTTGAGAATATTTAACAATGTTTAACTCACAAGTGTTTTCTATACAAGAAATGTACAATAAACCTCTAAAGACAATTTGACATCATAATGTTGTTGACAATTGAAGCATTAACCATCACTTGTTGCTTGAAGGTCCCTTTTATACTCATAATTGAGTTTGTAGCCGTTGAGGACCGTTGGGGTTTAATTAGAGCCATTGGAGCCTTTATTTCCCACCATAAATGCAGTTCTGCAGCTTGGCGTCTCGATACTCCACAAACCGTATCGATACGGTCCCGATAAGGAAGTAGCTGTTGAGCACTTCAACTGGTGCGTATTGATACGCATAGTAAGCGTATCAGTACGGTCCTGCAATTTAAAAGATCGTTGGGAAATTGATTGTTGGGGGTAGTTGGGCGTATCTGTACGCGATACAATCATATTGGTACGCAAACTAGCCGTTGGCTGTTTTAAAGCACACCGTATCGATACGGCTAATGGTTACTGGAAAATCACTGTAGTTAAAACCCTAAAGGGTATCGATATGGTAGCATACCGTATCGATACGGTTACACTTAACACATGGTTTTGACTACTTTAAATGCACTTTAAATCATTCCAAAGCCTTGTAAAACCCTGAAACATATTTTCAAGTTGTTTTTGACTAAAAACATATTTTAATTTCTTTTCAATTTAGTCCAAAACATTTTTCAATTATCATATCAAAACAGTTAGTTCTACAAAATATGTACTTCTAGGCTAACAACTGGTCAAGGCTATATTATTTGACTAAGGTTGCTTGTGATAAATTGATTAATTGTTTTATTGAGTAACACCAATGGTTCTTGTTATTATATGATACTTATTTGGAAGCTTGATATTTGGTGACAAATGTGACAAATGTTATTTACTTTGGCGTAGTCTCGATGAGGAGCCTAAGTAAGATTGATAAATTGAGTAATGTACGTAATAGTTAAATTGATTTCACTCCTTATTTGGTTAAATTGTGAGACTATCTATCTAATAGCTAACTCTATTACTTGCAGGAAAAGCTGATTGCTAGATCTAGTTCAGGGAGTCAGTTCAAGGCCACCAAAAGAACAAATGTATGTCTTTTTGTTATAGTTTAACTCCTAGAAGGTGGTACTAGTTTGAACATTAGACGTATGATCTTTTGAGTACTATGGGGGTGTGTAAATATTAAATTATCAAGGCTTGTATATAATGTGTTCGGCATGATGCTTGATAATGGTTGATTTGCTTGAGTAGGTGTAGAGTGTCCACAAGTTCTATATTTTGTACACATTCTTGCCCTTATTATTGATGTTTTTAAGCTCATTTAGGCATATTTAGGTGCATTGCATGCATAATAACAACATTTGCTCTTTTACCATGCTTTTATCGAATATTATATGTTTGGCTAAGAAAAGATATTGTTTTAGTTAGTTTTCATTTTCAGGTGCTTAAGCTATATAGAGGAGGAGAGGACAGGAAAGTAGGGAGCAAAAGGAGCTGTACTGAATCAGTTCCAAAGTGTCGCCAAGGATGCCGCCGCAGCAGCATTGCCGCCGACTGCCACCCAGACATGAGTTAAACCGTCTTAGTCAAGATGGGTTGCGATTTAAGGAGGACAATCTCTTGAGTCCAATGAGCCCAATCTTGCAGTTTTCTAAAGACTGTAGCGGACTGAAGAGCTGATTGAAGAGGGATAAGTAAAGTGACTTATCTTTACTTGCTGGAGACGGCAACGTCCAAAGAGTCCACATTAAAGTCAAAAAGGAGTCGACATTTAATGTAAAGTTACTTTAAGGACTTCTACTCCAATGAGGACTCAACTTAGGCCAAGCCCTATATATACCCATGCTTGCAAGAGTATAGGGGCATAGATTAAGTGGGGGTATTGGTTTCACGTTTTAATTCTCTCATAGGGTTAGGATTTTGTATATAAAGTAGTTGTGAGAAATGGTTGTAACAGTTTAAGTTGTTTTGCAATAAAATACTCTCAAGTTTGCTTAATTCATGTTCTTCACTTCTTCAATTAGTTCCAAAAGTCCAGTTGAGGAAATCCATTTGTCGGGCACAAGAGTGTCAAACTCACGAAAAAATTAAGCACGATCTCATCATGTCGAGATGTTGACTAATTCGGCTTAAACATAAGTTAGAATTTCAGCGGCTAAAAGGAGAAACCAAATGTGGACTGTCTGTGTTAGGTTTACGCTAAGATTGCTAGGTATTGCCTACATCACATGGTGACAGAATCCTTGCCTAGACATAGGAAAGATCACTTCAGAATTTCTTCGTCGAACTTGAAGTATCTGCCAGACTTGCCATCGGGACTTCTCTCCATCTCACCTACCGAGACAACGAAAGTTGCAAGCGCAGAGTTCCATCGTGGCAGCGAAAGTTGTCGCCGCCTCAATCCGCCATTACCTTCCGAGGCAGCAGATCGTGGCAGCGCAAAACATACTTCATCTTTACAACGCAGTCTACACACTACTGAGCTACAATTACTTGACCCAATCTACCACCCTTATCTCTCTCTCTCTCTCTCTCTCTCTTCTTTCTATCTTAAATTATTTGTGTTTTTATTTTTATGCTTTTTAATATTCAGAAATTTAATTGAGCAATTTACTATTTTCTTGTGTAGGAAAACACTCATAGTAGTTGTTCCAATCCTTGTGGGAGACGATATCTTTTATACTATAACTTGACAAGAGTGTGCACATGCGCTCATAAATAGAGAACACCCAAACGCTCTACAAGTTTTTGGCGTCGTTGTTAGGGATTGACAACATCAACTGCGTTTGAATTCATGCACTTCTATTTTAGTTTTTGCAATTAAATTTCTGTTTATTTTACGTTTCAAAAAAATTATGCCTCTTGTTTGTCTTTGGTGTATGTCCCGCCAGGGCGGCAAAGATGGCAGCCAACACCCACCTGAGGAGAGGAATGACATACCTGGACGAAAAGCCAAACGCAAAACCCTCAGGAAGTGGTTATGTTTTGGAAATGCGCAACCCAACCCAACATAACCTAATTGTTATTTTTAATTTTAATTTATTTTTATGCATTAGGATTAGTTTAAATTTTTATTTAATTTCTTCATATTTATTTTTCTTGAAATTTATTTTTCAGTTATTTTTTATTTAATTTTTGTATTTACTTTATTTCAGGTTAGGAATGAAGGCAATACCAAGAAGGGTAAAGAATAAAGGAGAAGCCCAACCTAGAGGCCAAGGCAGATTAGCAAATGACTAGCAGCTTCATAACGGCTAGCCGCAACGGCTACATTTGCAACAGCTAGCGAAACGGCTATCTGCGTAACGGCTAGAATCCCGTTAGACGCACCGCAATCATTGCCGCCCGTTGGTAGCGCGCCCTCTAAGGCAACTGAGAGAAATGGCCATATAAGGCCAACTATTCTCTCATCGTTCTTCACTTCGCTCTCTCTTTTTCTCTCAATTCTTCATACCGTCTTTGCTTTCAAGATCTCATATGTTTACTTTTCTTGCAATTTCTTTCTTTTTCTTTAGGAAACACAGTCGTTCTCACAACTATGACAACATCAAAACCCACTGCCTCATCCTCCAAGCCAACTTTCAAGAGGTTCTTGAACGCTGATGTAGCGGATACCTATCGGCAGTACTTCGCGGAGCGGCAACTCTAGGAAGAGATAGGTTTCCAATACACAAGGCATGATGGGGATCTTGGCCTTGAGCCCACCATATTCGAAAGGGTCTACACCATAGGATGGCACATTTTTGCACGTCAGCCAGAGGAGATAAACACCAACCTAGTGCGTAAATTTTATGCCCACAAACCTACCCCGGGAAAACCCTTCATCTACGTTCGTGGCGAGGGTGTCAAGCTCACAACGGCAAGAATAAACAACTTCTATGGGTTAGAAATCAAAGGGAACCCACACGAAGAATGGAGTTTGGGTTTAACGGTATCAGGCTACAAGAAAATTAAAAGAGAAATCTGCCAGCCCAATGCCAAGTGGCTCACCGGCAAAAATAACGGCTCGGTAAACTACCGCAACCTGCTACTATAGGCCATTCTTTGGAGTAACTTCGTCCAGAGCCGCCTAATGCCAAATTCGCACGGATCTATAGTTAACAGGCCGCGGCTGGCTCTAATCCATAGCATAATGAAGGGGCGGCCAATCAACGTTGGGGAAGTTATCCTTGAGGAAATCCATGCCCTTGCAGCCAATCCCAACTCCAAGGGACCACTCGTCTTCCCTCACTCATCACAGGCCTCTATGCCAACTTCCGTGTGTCGCCACATCCCAAGGATACCATCATTGCCGCCAAGGAAGGGTGGAAAAGGAAGGCACGCCTCCAGATGATGCAAGAGCCAGAGCTTGAAACGCCAACAACCGCCCAACCGACATCTCAACCTGCCACTACCCCGGCCGCTGCAGGCAGTACTGATGCTGCCCTTTCCTCCGTCGTGATTCCCGTGCTTCAAAGCCTTGTAGAGAGCTGCCAGAGAATTGAGCACAAGCAGGTAATCTTTACAAGATACATCGCGGAGGTGCAAGAGGCCTTTGTGGCTTACTTGCTAGACAAATACCACAACCCCGGCCCACAGTTACCACCCTTCTCATTGGAGTTAGATGCTTCTAAACCAACCCAAATCACACCTAGACCAGCTGCCACTCCAGCCGCTGCCGACATCGAAGGGCTGCACATCCGCCCCAAACGAATGACCTTGCCCACTCCCATCCAGCCATACAACCTCACCTCTTCATCTGAGACTTAAAAAGAGGAGGTGAAGGTCTAAGAAGCTGAGGACTTAGACATGAAGATATCTGATTCCTCCGATGACGAGTCGACCGAGGCAGCAAGGAAAAGGAAGCGGCCCACGGTGCGACTGAGCCTCAAGGTGAAGGGTCTGAAACCGAGCCAGAAGCACCAGCCAAGAGACCCACTCCCTGCCGCATCCAGGCACTACGCGGCCAGAAGAAGAGCCCAGCCGCCAAATCTTCTGCCACACGCCGCCTCGTCCTCCCTGCCTCCTCGGAATCCTCCTCCGATGCAGCAGCAGAAACGAAGGGGAACTCCCCTAGTTTATAGCACCTTTTCTTTATTTTTTCTTTTAATTATCTGTTTTTCTTTATATGCTTTATTTTTTCTGTTTTTATTTTATGTTTTGTGTAAGGCATTGAGGACAATGCCAACCTTGAGTTTGGGGGGTTAGTCCTCTTTTTTTTCTTTAGTTGCATTTAGCCACATATAGCAGCATATGTAAATTCTGCCCTAGCACTTAATGAAATAGAAAAGTCTTAGCTTAAAAACTTGTGCCTATGATAGTTAGCCGATTACTTATTCTCGCACCATACTTAAAATTTAACTTAACCATGGAAAGAGGCATTAAAAATACTTAGAATTTTTTTGTCAATTATTGTTACATTGTGTATTAAGTGTTAAGTTTTGCTTGAGTTCTAAGTTTAACACTGCATGCTTTATTTAATGAAAATTTCTTAATTGGACACAGGTTTGCCGCCGCGGCAGCACATGGCAACATCACAAAGATGTTTAATACCATAGAGGTGCCCGAAATGGGCTCTATGCAGGATGTTTAATACCCTAGAGGTTCCTGAAATAGGCTCTGGGAAGGATCATGAGCAAGGACACTCCGCTGCTATCAAAGTCCAAGTATCTAAAATAAGTGACAGACAAATTACCAAGAGTGAATGAAAGCCTTTACGGGATGACTCTATTCAAAGGGTTCAGAGTTTCGTAGTGTGCACCTATCTTAGCTTCAGACTCGAAAAATAGTTGTGATGAGCTGAAGCCCTTATGGCCATGATCAGAAGAAGAGGAAAGAAGTGCTTAACTGTGCTTCCAAGGCAGCAACTCAAATCATTTTTCGAAATTTAGTTATTTTTAGCATTCTTTGATTACTTAGTATACTCGGCATGGTTAGCATGGAAACAGACTTGTACACACTGCACAAGCACTAAAGATATTAAATTCAAAGTTATTTCATGTCATTCCCTATCACTAACATAAAATAGGTGCTCTAACCCCCTTAGCCCGGCCTAGCCGCTAGACCCGAACTGCGAAGACCACACGGGGAAAACCAAAGTCAACCCAAAAGTCAACCTTGATTAACAACACTTTTTTTTTCATTTTATCTTTTCTAGATGCACATTAGGCCTATGTGGATATTCAAGAACCATGGGAGAGATAAGCACAACGATCGGAAAACATTTACAGACTCAATTGCAAGAAATACACTTTTAGGGACCAAAATGTAAATTTTGGAAAACATAAGGAATTTGAAGATTTTAGTTTTACCAAACCTCAATTAATCATATTACAAGCCTCTCTTCCAAATTTCAGCTTTAAAAGACATTCCAAGCTCAAACAATTGCAACCACAACATTCAGGACTAAAATGTAAGACTTGCATACTTGAACAATTAAAATACATAGCCCAACGGTCAACCGTTCCAGAACACTGACACCCGTATCGAAACAGAGTTGACCGTTTCGATACTCGGGTATGTTCCGAGACCCGTATCGGAATGGACCATTCCAGTAGCCGAAGTGTTCCGAAACACTTCCAGCCGTTCCAAAACGCCCTGACCATTTCAGGCACTCGTTTCGAAACAACTAAGGGTGTTTCGATAAACCATGTCCAGAAACAGCAGACATTGCTGGTTTTTCACATCTAAACACCATCAAACATTCTTTAAATCATTCCAAAACATACCAACAACATGCTAAGCATTAAACCATCATAATACCTCAAAGGCAAGACACATTGCAAGCATTAAGCACACCAATTCATTTATCTCATTCAACACAAGAACTTGCTTTTAACCAAAGAGCATAGCATTAACAAAATACAAAAAGGAGATCCAAATATAGCAAATTGATCATCAACAAGTATCAAATCATAAACCGAACTTGCTCAAGGTAAACAATCTCGTTACACAACAACGCAAAAGATTCCCCCCATTGCCTTTATTATCTATAGCTATAAACCAAAACATATCTCTCAAGTGGAGCTCTTCTTGAATCCCTTGCCTCTTGCTGTCCCGAATTCATTTATCTGCATTTATGGACAAAAAGGAGCGTAAGCACATAATGCTTAGTGAGGAATGCTCAAAACCAAAACACCATCAATGCAGCAAATCATAAAACCTTCTTTAATTGCAATCACACCTCTACAAACCAAAGTATTGTTTGAAAACTTCATGTGAAACATCAATGCCTTAAATCATGCATTGCTCAACATAAAAACCAACATTAAATTCAAATGCATTAAGCAACTCAACCCCAAATAGCATCCTTGCAATAACTGTAACCCCCTTAACCCGGCCTAGACGGTTGGCCCGAATTAAGAAGATTACACGGGGAAAACCAAAGTCAACCCGAAAGTCAACTTTGAATAACGACCCTTTTTTTTTTCTTTTTAATCTTGTCTAGATGCTCATTAACCCTAGATGTGATCACACAAACATCATACTCAAAGATCACAACCATCAGAGATCATTCAAGGACCCAATTGCACAAAACACAATTGTAGGGACCAAATTGTAAATTCTGAAAACTTTGAGGCCTTCACCAGATTTTAAGTTACCAACTTAAAATTAATCATGTTTCATGCATCTCGGCCAGATTTCAGCTCAAACGGACATCTCAAACTCATACAATTGCACAAACAAGATTCAGGACCAAAATGCAAACTTTTCAAAACATTTAACTGCCAATGTCAGCCCCCAACGGTCACCCGTTCCGAAACAGGCTTAGCCCGTTCCGAAACGCGGGGCCGTTTCGCAACGCGTACCGAAACGGGGGTCTGGCAGTAGCCTTTCCGTTTCGGAACGGTCCCTCCCGTTTCGGACGCCTGGGCTTGTTTAAGGCACCCATTCCGAAACGGTATTGGCTGTTCCGAAACACCCTGCACAACAAGCCTCAAAATGCATTCTTAAACATGCAATTAAACATCCAATCATGCTCCAAAAGCCACCAAACTTTGCCAACATGCAATTCAACATAAAAGAGGCATACTTGCATCAACAATTCAACAACATGCCAACATACACGAAAAACCCCAATTCAAGGTTAAGCTTCCAACACAAGCAACCATTTAAACAACATACTTCCAATTCAAACTCATAAGCCAAACCATGTTCCAACAACATCAACAACACAAAACCATACTTGTCCGAACATAAACAAACACATACATCAACCCAAGAGATTCTACCCCATTACCTTTATTAACTATAGCTATTAACCGAGACATACATCTCAAGTGGAGTCCTTCTTGAATCCCTTGCTCCTTGCTGTCCAAACTTCAAGAATCTGCATTGATGGACAAAAAGGAGCGTAAGCATATAATGCTTAGTGAGGAATGCTCAAAACCAAAACACCATCAATGCAGCGAGCCATAAATCACTTTTAAAACAAACTCGATTTGTTTACCAAAGCCATGTTTGAAAACCCCTTTTCAACAACAAGCTCAAACCATGCATTGCACATACATGAAAACCAACCCTTAGCTTAGCATGCTAAGAAAACCTTTTCAAAGCACAACTTACAAAATCATCCATTTAGCCAAACCATGCATAAACACCATATGCAAGCTAAAACAAAACCTTGGAAAACACTCCCATTTCACAACATACCTTTCTTAAACTTGAAAGCCAATTCAAGCAAGAATCTTTTAAAACCATTTCACAAACCAACCAACACATGCATTAAACCAAAGGCAACATATATGAACCACAACATCATCATCACATGCCTTTAAAAACAAGTCTTAACAAGACTCCAATGCACTAAAGATATTTCATGCTCACATGCATCATTTTCCAAATGATAATCAACACTTGTTCAACTTAACAAGTAAACATGCATTCACAAGCATTATACACTTTCCATGCAACCATGCATCTTTTCAGGCATCTCATGCTTCACATGCAATTATGCATCAATTCAAGCATCCCATGCTTCATCACAATCAAGAACATCATATTGGCCTTCAAGTGATCAACCACATTCACTTTTCAACTCAACACCCAATCGGATACGCGGATTCCGAGCGTTGTCCCTACGCTCCATACACCCTACCAATCCAAGGTCTCCCAAATGGACTTTTAAACACCATTTGACCTCAACATCCTAAGGTTCCCATGTATGGACTTTTAAACACCATACAACCTTAGCTTTCCCGAGGTTCCCATGTATGGACTTTCAAACACCATACAACCTCTACTTTTCCCCAAGGTTCCCATGTATGGACTTTCAACCACCATACAACCTTGACATGCACAAGGTTCCCATGTATGGACTTTCAAACACCATACAACCTTTGCATTCACCGATTGGTAGTTGTATAACATCACTAACGAGATCCGGGACACCCTACACAAGATCCACACATGGACTTAACCCCGCCATTGTGATCTCAACAAGCACAAGGTTCTCACATATGGACTTTTAAACACCATATAACCTTTGCTCAACCAAGGTCCTCGAATGGGCAACACCTCCATTATGACCTCAACCATCTCGTTAGGATACTTGAAGGGAGTTTACCGGTCCACTCTTGACCACTCCACCTCCAAGGCGACTTAATTCACGGTGCACCCAATCCTATAGCCGGCTAACTATATCCGATCAAAGAACCAAGAACCACTTACATCACTTGCCAATATAACCACCTTACCACATTAGTCCAATGTTTCACATGCATAACCAATATGCAAAATCATTACCACATTAATCAAATGATTCACATGCATAACCAATATGCAAAAACCATCATTTACCAACATTAATTCACTGTTTTAAAGCATTAGACAAAGCAATTGAACAACATGCAACACCATGCATCAAAACCACATTTCCAATGTATAAAACCAAGGATCTCTTACCTTGAGCATCCTCCACATATGGCTTTCAAAACCAGCATTGAACCATGCTAAAATATGCTTTCAAAACAGATTTAAACCATGCAAAACACATGCATTTCAATCATCAACCACAATTGCTTAAAAGCCAATTTCACAATCATAATTCAAGAGCGAAAAACCATTCACTTACTCTTGAGCTTAGCAAAGTTGTTTAGACTTACACTAAGCTCCCAAAAACCTTCAAACCTTGGTTCAAAATCTGAAAACCCAACTTCACTCACCGATAACCAAAACAAGGCTAGCCACCAAGCCTTCCAAGCATCCGAAACCTTCCGCAACACCTCTAAAGCTCACGGATCAAACTCCCCTGTTTCAAGCACACAAAAACAGCACATTAATGCATCATTATGCATTAAGAACAGCAGCCACACAACCAAAATCGCTGCTCATCACACAACCAACAATTCAGCTACCAAACACAACCGAAATCACCTCCAAACATTTCCAAAACTTAACCCAGCCAAGATCCATCACTTCTAACCATTTTTAAACATCAATCAACATCCAAAATGATCACAAACACGTCCTTATACTTCCAGGTACAACAGATCACCAAAAACAACCAAAAACTCAAGCAAAACTTAGGAAATTCAACCTATCCGGGATTGCATTAATTAAACCTCAACTTCTAATCAATTTAGCATTCATTTAACATCATTTTGACACTTCAAAACACTGCCCAAACAGATCACACGAAAATTTCACCAAAATCGCCAAATCTTGCATTTTAAGCCAAAATCAAGATGTCAATTGAAAAGCCTTTAACAAAACACAAATCAAGGATTGAGAACTTGGGAATTTCAATAAAGAACTTGAAGTTCAGAGAAGAAGGACGTTCTTACCTCCAAACTTGAATTTCTCCTTTTTGGAGCCAAAAAAGCTTGATGAAACAACTTGCAAATTGAGCGGTTTTGTTGATGAGATGATTAGGAATCAAATGAGAGTTGAAATGAGTGATTTGAGTGACAAAATCAGAGAGAAAAGATCTGGAGAGAATGTGTTTGGTTTGAGAGAAAAGATGAGAGAAAATGGTTGAGAGAAAAGTTAGTTAGAATTAGGAAAATATCTTCCCTCCACTTTTCTTTAGTTTAAAAACATTTAATTAATCATTTAATATATTTAGAAAATCTGGAGAAACTCCCATTGGGTAAATAGCTCCTTAAAGATTCAAAGTTTCAATCCTTTTTAAAACAGTCACGCAGTTTTCAAAAATTACATTTTGGTCACTAACCCAAAATGTCACCCTTCCAAACCTCATTTTCCAAAATTGATTTCACAGTTCACTTTTATATATTAAAAGATGATTTTAGAACATTTTTCCATATTTTTAATGCAACCCGAACTAGGCTTTCCTAAATTCACTCTTATATATTCGATCAGCACTTTGACCGAACCGGTCAACGCCCAAAACTTCTGAGCCCAAAACCGGGGCGTTACAATAACTTCCATTTAAAACTTTTCATGCATAAATGCTTCATGCAAAGTTTAAACCAATTTCCTTGGAAACCATTTCCACTCCACACTCTTCCTTTCTCATGCTTGAAAATCATTTTAAAGAAAAACACCGTTTGAGACCCGATGTATCAAATATCTATCTCATGCATTCTATCAATGCAAAACTCATGGCAAAGCCACACATGCTTGTTGCACAAAAGCATTTCATAACTCAAAACCTCATTTGCATAAGCAAATCTCCATTTGAAAACCACATGTACCATCTTGCTATCTCATGCATACAACCTATGCAAACCTCATGGCAAAGCCACTCATGCTTGTTACACAAAAGCATTTTATAATCTCATTATCTCATATGCAATTCTCGTAGCATAAAACATTTCAAGCATTGGTACATGTGACACACATTTCATTCTCATATATTGGCATTTACATACTCTATTGTACACGGATATGCAGACAACTCACTAGACACTTCCGGTGGAATCTACCATCACCGTACTCACTCGTCTAGAACATAATTTCCGGTGGAATCTACCAACACCGTACTCACATGGTGGTTTCTACCTTCGCCAAAAGCATGGGTATTTCACCAAGTCCTACTCTAATGGTATGCCCCTCACCGGTCTCATGGCAATAAATCTTGTTGCCAAATAGCTTGGATATTTCACCAAGTCCTACTCCGATGGAATGCCCATCATCGGTCTCATGGCAATAACTCTTGTTGCCAAAAAGCTTGGATATTTCACCAAGTCCTACTCCAATGGAATGTCCATCATTGGTCTCATGGCAATAACTCTTGTTGCCAAAAAGCTTGGATATTTCATCAAGTCATACTCCGATGGAATGCCCATCATCGGTCTCTCTCTTTGGGACGAATCCCAAGAGCACATACGAATTTTAGTTTATAGTGGACTCTACATCCTATTTATCGATAAATATATCCGGTAATCTTCACATCATCTATGCCAATATATCATGTTTAAATCATCAACACACTCGATGTTTTTAAAGCATGCAACACCTTCAAGGATAAAATGCTAAACATTGTCCTTAAGACACAAATTAACAACACATTCTCTCAAGGAATATCAATTTCATGCTTCCTTCATCAAACCATGTTTGATAACCAACTCACATGCTTAAAAACCATGCTCACACAACAAATTAAACCATATTGCCAAATCAATCACATCAAAATCCATTTTGATATTTTTCAAAACAATAATAGCACAAATCGAGAGAGAAATCTACTTCACTTACATCCGAACTTAAATCGGCGTTTCAAGCCTAGATTTAAGTTCCCAAACCTCTTTTCAAAATCATTCCAAAGCTAGAAAACACGTTCTCACTCACCGATACACAACACTATGCTAGCCGACAAGCGAACCAAGCGTCCGAAACCTCCAACGTTACCTCAATTTCTTCCGGATCATTCTCCCCTCTTTTTAACAAATAAGAGCAGAGGATTAATGCATCACCATGCATTAAAATCACCAGCCATACAACCTAAACTCGCAGCCCTATCCAAGAACCTCATTTCGGTTACCAAAAACAACCGAAATCATCTCTAAACTCTTCCAAAACAAAGACCAGCCAAGATCTATCACTTCTAACCATTTCCAAACATCATTTAACATCAAAAAGCAACATAAACATGACCTTATACCTACAGCAACAGTAGATCACCAAAACCACCCCAAAAACAAGCAAAACTTAGGAATCCAAACCTATTCGGGATTTGTATGATTAAACCTCATTTATAACATCAATTACCATCCAAAATACATTAGAAAACAACCTCAAAACAGAGCATAACCAAGAACCACGGAAATCATCATGATCTCTCCAAGAATCTTGAGTTTTAACAAGATTTCATGTTTCTAACATTAAAGCAACTCAAAAATCATTAAGAAAGGATTGATAACATGGGAATTTCAGTAAAGAACTGATCATTAGAGGAGAAGGACGAAGCTTACCTCTAATGGATGATTTCTCCTTGATTTGGGCAAATTTTCTTGAAAATCAAATGTAGAAATCAAGAGGATTTGATGAGGAATTGATTAAAAATCAAAAGAAGATTGAAATCTCATCAAATGAACTGAAAATCAAAGTATAATTGCTGGAGAGAATGTGTTTGGCTGAAAGCATTTGAGAAAAAATGAAATGAGAGAAAATTTGTTAAAAGTAGTTATGAATAGTCAAAGGTAGTTTCTCAACTAATTAATCTCCATTTCCTTTAATTAAAACATTAATAAAATCACCAAAAATAAGGAAAAATCTGATGAAAACATTTTGTTAAAATTAGCTCCTTAAAGATTCAAAGTTTCAATCCTTTACAAAACAAAACTATTTCACTTTTGCAAAAACTGCGATTTGGTCACTACACCAAAATGTAGTATTTTCAAACCTTATTTTGTAAAATTGTTTTCACCATAATCATTCATATAATAAATGAGGATTTTTAAGTATTTTTCCATATTTTTAAAGCATCCCGAACTAGGTGTTCCCTAAATCTCCCTTAAAGATTCGAACCGTTCTCAGCCGGTCCGTTTCAACCTCTATACTTCTAGGCCCAAAACCGAGGCGTTACAACTCTCCTCCATAGGAAATTTCGTCCTCGAAATTTTAACTTGTGAAGAGAGCGCAATACCAAACTTCCCAAAGCAACACGCAACATAAACACAAGAGGATTAACCATCACGGAAACATCCTCAACCCAAAACACAACGAAACCAGCACATCCTCAAATCAAGCTTACTCTACACCCAACTTTAACACCACTACTCACGGTGCAAGATTTCCAGAACACACGATCACCAATCTTAGCATTAGATTTTCACACTTATGAACTGTGCAAGACCTCCAACAACCTGAAGAACTCTTTAACCTCAGCAACATACTCCGTCTTACCTCATACCTCCTTCAACAATACTCACACACACACGGTGACACCAACCCATCCATTCTTCAGCCATCATGTGATCCACAACCTACTCCACTTCCAAAAACCACGAACCGCTCAACTCCTACTCGAAGATAACCATGATAAGCAAAAATTCCTTAAGCAACAACTGCTTACCCACGTTTCCCAATGTATTGACATCATTCCTTCACATCCGCTACCATCACTTGCCTTAACAGCCCATCAAAAACTGCCCACACAACATCTAAAATCCACGTCACGAGACTCCAACCTTAACTCCAATAGTCGCCTTTAAACTTACCTTACCTTTCCCCTTCAAGCTTTGACCATGATATTAATCTTATCTGGATGCCACTCATAACAATTCTTAATCCTCCACCAAAAACAACTACCACACACCACACCTAAAATTCATTCTCAAACACTTCAACTGTCTGAATGCTTACACCACATCTTTTCCAACTTACCTGGCTACCCATTCCATCCACATACAAACATATTGAGTCATGAAACGTCTACCCATCCCAAGCCAAACCTCATCTAAAGCTCTCATCAAAACCTCCTTTCAACTCCCCTAAGGTTCCTACCAAACTGCCGCCTGCACAGAACAACCATTTTATTGCAACCATCCAAGCAAGGAGGCGTCAACACTTCAGAAACACATCCACGAACCTATAGCAACCGTTCAACACAAAGAAACTACAACACCTAACTGTTACTCTCAACCACCTCGACCGATTCTAGCCCTAAACAATCACCTCCTTACCACCATAACACTAAAACCATTAAAACACTTTTCCTGTAACCCCCTTAACCCGGCCTAGACGGTTGACCCGAATTAAGAAAGTCACACGGGGAAAACCAAAGTCAACCCGAAAGTCAACCTTGATTAACGACCTTTTTTTCTTTTTAAACTTGTCTAGATGCACTTTAGACCTAATTGTGATCACACAAACATCATACCAAAAGATCACAAACATCAGAGATCAAACAGGGACTCAATTGAACAAGATACAACTTTAGGGACCAAATTGTAAATTCTGATAATTATAAGGACTTAACCCAAAATGAAGTTACCAACTTGAAATTAATCATGTTTCATGCTTCTCTGCAAAATTTCAGCTCAAAAGGACCTCCCAAACTCATACAATTGAACAAACAAGATTCAGGACCAAAACGCAAACAATTCAAAACACATAACTGCCACTGTCAGCCCCCAACGGTCGACCGTTCCGAAACGGGAGACAGCCCGTTTCGAAACTCGGGGCCGTTCCGAAACAGGCATAGCCCGTTTCGAAACGGGGGTCTGGCAGTGACCTTTCCGTTTCGGAACGGCCCCTCCCGTTTCGGACGCCTGGGCACGATTAAGGCACCCGTTCCGAAACGGTAGGTGCTGTTCCGAAACACCCTGCCCAGATTGCTCCAAAACTCCACTTTAAACATGCAATTACACAACCAAACATGCTCCAAAAGCATACTTAAACATGCATCTCATGCATCAAATCATAACATGTCATATTGGCCACAAGTGACAAATTCCATTTCTTTAAAAACAAGTTCATCAACTTTCACCCCAAGGACTTTTAAACACCTTGGCCCCAAGGACTTTTAAACACCTTGGCCTATGGACTTTTAAACACCATAGAATGTATCTCATCAAGGACTTTTAAACACCTTGATCCCAAGGACTTTTAAACACCTTGGCCATGGACTTTTAAACACCATGAAATGTATCACATCAAGGACTTTTAAACACCTTGATCCCAAAGGACTTTTAAACACCTTGGCCTATGGACTTTTAAACACCATAGAAAAGGATCACCTAAGGACTTTTAACCACATTAGTGTCCACAACATGAACCATCCAAGGACTTTTAACCACCTTGATGTTCATAAGTAACAAGGCTCACTCAAGGACTTTTAACCACCTTAGTGACCTTAACATTTTAAAAACATCACTTGCCAATATACATCATTTTCATCACTTACATCACTGTTTTAAAGCATAAAACCAAGCCATATTCATCATGCATTTAAAAGCATTAAACCACATCATTTCAATGTACAAAAGCAAGGAACTCCTACCTAGAGTTACCTTCAACATATGGCTTACATCATCAGCAAAAACCATGCTAAAACATGCTTCCAAAACAGTATGTAAAACATGCAAATTATCATTTCGCATCACAACAAAATCATGGCCACCACTAGAGAGAAATTCCGAAAACTTACGCTCGAGCTTAGCAAAGTTGTTTAGACTTAAACTAAGCTCCCAAGACATTGGTTTCAAAGCCGAAAACCCAATTTCACTCACCGATTCCACTTCGCCACTTGCCGAAGCACGAAATCAAGCTTCCGAATCAACAACTCTTGGATCCAAAGATGCCTCCCCTGATTAAACACATTAAAGCAGAGGTTTAATGCATCATCAAGCATCAAAAGCTTCAATGAAAGCACTCAAACTCGCTGCTCTCATTCCCACTCCAATTTCGGCCACCAAACACAACCGAAATTGCACCAAAACCACTTCTCAACAAAGCCCAGCCATAAACCAGCAAAACCTAACATCCATTAACACCATTTAACATCTAAAAACAACCTATAAACATCCTTATACCTCCAGCAACAACAGATCCACAAGATCACCACAAAAACATCCAAGAAACATAAGCTAAACTTAGGAAACTCAACCTATCCGGGATTGCATTAATCAAAACTCATTTCCTTATCAATTTAGAGTTCATTTAACATCAAAAACACATCTCAAATCACAGATCAATCAGATCTAACGAAAAATCATGAAAACCATCAAATCTTGCATTATAAGCCAAGATACAATTCCAAACTCAAAAGCCTTTAATTAAACATCAATTAAGAGTTGATAACTTGGGAATTTCAGTAAAGAACTGATAGTTTAGAGGAGAAGGACGTTCTTACCTCCAAACTTGTGTTTCTCCACTTTTTGGAATGAAAATCCTTGTTGAAACACTTAGCAATTGAAGAGATTTGAAGATACAATGATTTGGAATCAAATGAGAGTTGAATGGAGGGATTTAGGTGAAGAAATCAGATCCAATTCTCTGGAAAAGTAGTGTTTGGTTTGAGAGAAAATGAGAGAAAGAAAGTTTAGCAAAGTTGGTTACAAAATCCAAAAATAGCCAAAATGGCTTCCCTCCAATTTTAATGACCTTTAAAATCAGATTTTAGACTTAAAATATCTTAGAAAAATCTGGAGAAATCATCTTTGGATTAATAGCTCCTTAAGGATTCAAAGTTTCAACTCTTTATAAAACAGTCACCAAACTTTCAAAATTCACATTTTGGTCACTAGCCAAAATGTCATACTTCCAAAACCCATTTTTCAAAATTGATTTCACAGTTCACTTAATTATATTAAAAGATGATTTTAGAACATTTTTCCATATTTTTAATGCAACCCGAACTAGGCTTTCCTAATTTCACCTCTTTAGATTCGAACAGCACTTTGACCAAACCGGTCAACGCCCAGAACTTCTAAGCCCAAAACCGGGGCGTTACAACTCTCCCCCCCTTAAGAAATTTCGTCCTCGAAATTTACCTGAAGGAAAGAGATAAGGAAACTGCTTCAGCATGTCTTCCTTCCGCTCCCACGTGGCTTCCTCAACACCGCGATGCTTCCACAGCACCTTCACCAACTCAATGGTCTTGCCACGAAGAACATTGCTATCCGAATCCAGAACCTTCACCGGTTCCTCATCATAGGTCAAATCCGGATTCAAAACCACTTCCTCCACAGGCATCACATGCGAAGGATCAGATCTATACTTCCGGAGCATAGAAACATGAAACACATCATGAATCTTCTCCAACTCCTGAGGTAACCTCAACCGATACGCAACAGGACCCACACGCTCAACCACCTCATATGGTCCAATGTATCTAGGGCTCAACTTGCCCTTCCGGCCAAACCGCATCACCTTTTTCCAAGGCGAAACCTTCAAGAACACACGGTCACCCACCGCATACTCTATCTCCTTACGCTTCAAATCCGCGTAAGACTTCTGCCGATCAGAAGCAGCCTTTAACCGTTCACAAATGAGCTTCACCTTCTCCGTGGTCCCTTTCAACAAAGCCGGCATCGAAACCAACTTTTGACCAGTTTCAGCCCAACAAAGAGGAGTCCTACACTTCCTCCCGTACAAAGCCTCATAAGGTGCCATCTGTATGCTCGCCTGATAACTATTGTTATAAGCAAACTCAACCAAAGGCAGATGCTTCTCCCAAGAACCTTGGAACTCAATCACGCAGCACCTCAACATATCCTCCAAAATCTGGATAACTCGCTCAGACTGACCATCCGACTGAGGATGATAGGATGTACTGAAATGCAACCTTGTACCCAGAGCTTGATGCAAACACTGCCAGAACCGTGATGTGAACCTCGGATCCCTATCCGACACAATCGACTTAGGCACACCATGCAGCCGCACAATCTCAGCAATGTACAGATCTGCCAGCTTATCCAAAGAAAACGTAGTATGCACAGGCAAGAAATGCGCACACTTCGTCAAGCGATCCACAATCACCCAGACCGAATTCTTTTTCGATGGAGACAAAGGTAAACCAGATACAAAATCCATGGTAACCCTCTCCCACTTCCATTCAGGGATTTTCAACGGTTGCAACAAACCTGAAGGAAACTGATGCTCAGCCTTAACTCGCTGACACACCAAACACTTGCTCACGAACTCCGCAACGTCCTTCTTCAAACCAACCCAATAGTACTCATCACGAAGATCACGATACATCTTAGTACTACCAGGGTGCATAGCAAAAGGACTACTATGACCTTCAGTCAGAATAGCACGCCTCAACTCAGCATCATTGGGCACTACTATCCGACTCCCAAAACACAGCACACCATCATCATTGAAACAGAAATCCGAAGGTCTACCCTCCGCGATATCCTGAACATGAGACACCAAGGAATCATCCAACAACTGCTTATCCTTGATCAACTGAACCATAGAGGGCTTCACATGCAACTCAGCCACAAGACCACCATCACGCGATATGCTCAAGCTAGCAAACATGGCTCTCAACTCAACAGCTACCTTCCTACTCAAGGCATCAGCAACAACATTAGCTTTTCCAGGATGATACTCAATCGTCAGATCATAATCCTTGAGCAACTCCAACCAACGCCGCTGCCTAAGATTCAAATCCTTCTGAGACATCAGATACCTCAAACTCTTGTGATCTGTGTACACAGTACACTTCTCACCATACAGATAATGCCTCCAGATCTTCAGAGCAAAAACCACTGCAGCCAGCTCAATATCGTGCGTAGGGGAATTGCGCTCATGCACTTTCAACTGCCGTGATGCATAAGCCACCACCTTACCCTCATGCATTAGCACACACCCCAAACCAACATAGGATGCATCACTGTAAACCACAAACTCTTTCCCTGATTCAGGCTGAATCAAGATAGGAGCTTGCGTCAAAGCCGCCTTCAGCTTCTCAAAAGCCTGCTGTCTCGCTTCTGTCCACTCATACTTAACATCATTCTGCAACAGCTTTGTCAAAGGAGCAGCAATCTTGGAAAACCCATCCACAAACCTTCGGTAGTATCCCGCCAAACCAAGGAAACTACGGACCTCATGAACAGACTTAGGAACCTTCCAGCTCATCACCGCCTCAATCTTCTGAGGATCAACACGAATCCCCTCAGCTGAGACCACATGCCCAAGAAAAACCACCTCTCTTAACCAAAACTCACACTTGCTCAGCTTAGCATAAAGCTGATTCTCCAACAAAGCTTGCAAAACAACCCTCAAATGCTCTTCATGCTCCTCCGCAGTACGCGGGTATTCATGAAACACACGATTCATCATGTCCATGAAAGCAACAGGAGCATTTGTCAACCCAAACGGCATCACAAGGAAATCATAATGCCCATACCTTGTCCTGAAAGCTGTCTTAGGCACATCCACATCTTTCACCTTCAACTGATAATACCCTGACCTCAAGTCAATCTTAGAGAACACAGCAGCTCCCCGAAATTGATCAAAGAGATCATCAATCCTCGGCAAAGGATACCGATTCTTGATAGTCAACTTGTTCAGCTGACGGTAATCAATGCACATTCTCATAGTGCCATCCTTCTTCTTCACAAACAAGACCGGTGCTCCCCAAGGTGACACACTCGGCCGGATGAAACCACGATCAAGCAACTCTTGCAACTGCGTCTTCAGCTCCTTCAGCTCCTTAGGTGCCATTCTATAGGGAGTAATGGACACAGGAGTTGTATTCTCATACAGCTCAATTCCAAACTCCACCCCGCGGTTAGGAGGTAAACCAGGCAACTCCTCAGGAAAAACACCAGGAAACTCCTTTACAACCCTGATATCTTGCACCCTCAACTCCTTAGAGCTAGGATTCATCACAAAAGCTAGATAGGCTTCGCAACCTTGCCTCAGCATCCTGCTCGCCTCCAAAGAAGATACCACATTGGCAAGAAACTTCACATTCTCACCAACCACCACAACTTCATAATCATCCGCAAGCTTAATCGAAACACGCTTATTCTCACAATCCACAACAGTACGATGCTCAGCAAGCCAATCCATACCAAGGATCACATCAAAACCATAGAAGGGCAACTCCATAAGATCAACATGAAAGACATGCTCTTGAACAACCAAAGGGCACCTTCTATACAACTTTCGAGTCACAACAGTCTCACCAAAAGAACTAGTGACCCGAACACCAACATCCAAAGACTCAACAGGCAAACCAAGCAATTCAGCATGCTCACGAAGAATATATGAATGCGTAGATCCAGAATCAATCAAAGAAAGCAATGACAAGGACTGCAAAGTAAAGGTACCTGCAATCACATCTGCATCATTCCTGCCCTCTCTCTGAGCATACACCCTCGCTTGGCCTCCACCTTCAGGCTGAATAGCTACAACATGAGCTACCCCTCGGCCACCTTCCTCTCTCCTCTGGAAATTACCACGGCCGCGCCCACGACCTCTCTGTGGTGCAACAACAACAGGAGCACGCACCTGCTCACCAGCCATCCTCGGACAATCTCGCCTTATGTGGTCTGCAGAACCACAATTCCAGCACCCGTTACCAGCAGCCGCAACAGGAGCTTGTGCCACACTCTCAGCACGAGGACAGTCACGCTTCAAGTGACCACGGGAACCACAGATCCAACAAGCACTAGGATCAGCTCTTGCATTGCCTCCTCTAGCAGGTGCACCACCACCTCTCCTGGCTGAGGACTGATACTTCTGATCACGTCCTCTCTTGTTCCGTCCACCTCCGGAACTATACTCAGCAGCTCACTTGCCAGCACCCTTAGCAGACAAACTCAGGTTCATCTCAACGTCCTTTGCTCGGCCCACCAACACATCAAAATCATCATACTCGGCGGCCAGCAAATACATCTTAACATCCGTCATAAGACCGTAACGGAACCTCTCGCACCTTGCCCTCTCATCAGGTATCAGCTCCGGTGCATACTGACTGAGCCGTACAAACTGTACCTCGTACTCAGCTACACTCATGCTCCCTTGGGTAATAGACATGAATTCCCGCTTTTTCTCATCCAGATATCTCACTCCCAGATATCTTCTTTTAAACACATTCTGAAAGAATGTCCAGGTAACATCAGCTTCAGCCATTCTAGAAATGGTAGTCGTCCACCATGTATAAGCATCGTCCTGCAGCAAGGACACAACACAGCCCAGCTTTTGCACATCCGTGCAACTCATCTGACCCAAGATACGCTTGGTACTTTCCAGCCAAGCCTCAGAACTCTCAGCTGACAAACCTCTAAACTCAGTCCCTCCAAGACTGCGCAGACGCTCCAAAGGCAATCTGACTCCAGCATCTCCCTGATGCACAGCTCCCTGAGCTCCAGCTACTGCTGCTCGAAAAGCACCCGCAATAGCTTGTACCAAAACAGACATATCAGGCATAGCTTGCCCCTGACCAACCTCTGGTCCAGCAGCTCCAGCACCAGCACCAGCTGCAGCTTCAGCTCTCGCACCTCCAGCACCACCACCAGGCGGTGGAGGGGGTAACACAGCACTACCAGTGTGCTCTTCATTCTCATTCTCGTTAGGAGCCGTAGCTCTCGCATTACCTCTTAACTCTCTACGTGGTGCCATACTTTTACCATGCAATCACAACACAAATAAAACAAAGTCAAGCCCAGCAAGGTAAGCAATCCAAGTATTCAAGCTCAATTTCATTTCAAAACAACATCTTTCCTTTAGCTTTTGTTTGGCAATGGGTACCCTCAACATGCAACATCAGAGCATACAACTCAACTGCATCAACATTTCAAACTACTGAACATGCTTTCAAACAACAAGCATTCATAGCATACATACTTCAATCATGCATACAAACATTCCCAATTACTCGAGAACTCAGCTCTGATACCACCAAATGTAACCCCCTTAACCCGGCCTAGACGGTTGACCCGAATTAAGAAAGTCACACGAGGAAAACCAAAGTCAACCCGAAAGTCAACCTTGATTAACGACCCTTTTTTTTTCTTTTTAAACTTGTCTAGATGCACTTTAGACCTAATTGTGATCACACAAACATCATACCAAAAGATCACAAACATCAGAGATCAAATAGGGACTCAATTGAACAAGATACAACTTTAGGGACCAAATTGTAAATTCTGATAATTATAAGGACTTAACCCAAAATGAAGTTACCAACTTGAAATTAATCATGTTTCATGCTTCTCTGCAAAATTTCAGCTCAAAAGGACCTCCCAAACTCATACAATTGAACAAACAAGATTCAGGACCAAAACGCAAACAATTCAAAACACATAACTGCCACTGTCAGCCCCCAACGGTCGACCGTTCCGAAACGGGAGACAGCCCGTTTCAAAACTCGGGGCCGTTCCGAAACAGGCATAGCCCGTTTCGAAACGGGGGTCTGGCAGTGACCTTTCCGTTTCGGAACGGCCCCTCCCGTTTCGGACGCCTGGGCACGATTAAGGCACCCGTTCCGAAACGGTAGGTGCTGTTCCGAAACACCCTGCCCAGATTGCTCCAAAACTCCACTTTAAACATGCAATTACACAACCAAACATGCTCCAAAAGCATACTTAAACATGCATCTCATGCATCAAATCATAACATGTCATATTGGCCACAAGTGACAAATTCCATTTCTTTAAAAACAAGTTCATCAACTTTCACCCCAAGGACTTTTAAACACCTTGGCCCCAAGGACTTTTAAACACCTTGGCCTATGGACTTTTAAACACCATAGAATGTATCTCATCAAGGACTTTTAAACACCTTGATCCCAAGGACTTTTAAACACCTTGGCCATGGACTTTTAAACACCATGAAATGTATCACATCAAGGACTTTTAAACACCTTGATCCCAAGGACTTTTAAACACCTTGGCCTATGGACTTTTAAACACCATAGAAAAGGATCACCTAAGGACTTTTAACCACCTTAGTGTCCACAACATGAACCATCCAAGGACTTTTAACCACCTTGATGTTCATAAGTAACAAGGCTCACTCAAGGACTTTTAACCACCTTAGTGACCTTAACATTTTAAAAACATCACTTGCCAATATACATCATTTTCATCACTTACATCACTGTTTTAAAGCATACAACTAAGCCATATTCATCATGCATTTAAAAGCATTAAACCACATCATTTCAATGTACAAAAGCAAGGAACTCCTACCTAGAGTTACCTTCAACATATGGCTTACATCATCAGCAAAAACCATGCTAAAACATGCTTCCAAAACAGTATGTAAAACATGCAAATTATCATTTCGCATCACAACAAAATCATGGCCACCACTAGAGAGAAATTCCGAAAACTTACGCTCGAGCTTAGCAAAGTTGTTTAGACTTAAACTAAGCTCCCAAGACATTGGTTTCAAAGCCGAAAACCCAATTTCACTCACCGATTCCACTTCGCCACTTGCCGAAGCACGAAATCAAGCTTCCGAATCAACAACTCTTGGATCCAAAGATGCCTCCCCTGATTAAACACATTAAAGCAGAGGTTTAATGCATCATCAAGCATCAAAAGCTTCAATGAAAGCACTCAAACTCGCTGCTCTCATTCCCACTCCAATTTCGGCCACCAAACACAACCGAAATTGCACCAAAACCACTTCTCAACAAAGCCCAGCCATAAACCAGCAAAACCTAACATCCATTAACACCATTTAACATCTAAAAACAACCTATAAACATCCTTATACCTCCAGCAACAACAGATCCACAAGATCACCACAAAAACATCCAAGAAACATAAGCTAAACTTAGGAAACTCAACCTATCCGGGATTGCATTAATCAAAACTCATTTCCTTATCAATTTAGAGTTCATTTAACATCAAAAACACATCTCAAATCACAGATCAATCAGATCTAACGAAAAATCATGAAAACCATCAAATCTTGCATTATAAGCCAAGATACAATTCCAAACTCAAAAGCCTTTAATTAAACATCAATTAAGAGTTGATAACTTGGGAATTTCAGTAAAGAACTGATAGTTTAGAGGAGAAGGACGTTCTTACCTCCAAACTTGTGTTTCTCCACTTTTTGGAATGAAAATCCTTGTTGAAACACTTAGCAATTGAAGAGATTTGAAGATACAATGATTTGGAATCAAATGAGAGTTGAATGGAGGGATTTAGGTGAAGAAATCAGATCCAATTCTCTGGAAAAGTAGTGTTTGGTTTGAGAGAAAATGAGAGAAAGAAAGTTTAGCAAAGTTGGTTACAAAATCCAAAAATAGCCAAAATGGCTTCCCTCCAATTTTAATGACCTTTAAAATCAGATTTTAGACTTAAAATATCTTAGAAAAATCTGGAGAAATCATCTTTGGATTAATAGCTCCTTAAGGATTCAAAGTTTCAACTCTTTATAAAACAGTCACCAAACTTTCAAAATTCACATTTTGGTCACTAGCCAAAATGTCATACTTCCAAAACCCATTTTTCAAAATTGATTTCACAGTTCACTTAATTATATTAAAAGATGATTTTAGAACATTTTTCCATATTTTTAATGCAACCCGAACTAGGCTTTCCTAATTTCACCTCTTTAGATTCGAACAGCACTTTGACCAAACCGGTCAACGCCCAGAACTTCTAAGCCCAAAACCGGGGCGTTACATTTCCTATCGCTAAACAAGCTAGATTACACTCATTACTACCGGCAACTTGTTTACTTCCCACCATCTCCTCTAGCATTCACCTAACACCAAAATAACACTTTAAACCACAAACTACCCTAATCCTACCACGACACTATCAGACAAAATTAGCTATTCGCAAGTGTGAACATTCGTATGCATGGTCACCTACATGTCCTATCAATGCTTGTGTACATGTACGCAAAACCTCTAATGTCATGTCATGTGTATGCATGTACCAACATATATATATATAATATAAACAAATGGTTTTAACTGTGCATGTATGTTGGTTCACACTTACCAATAACATCCTCAGAATCCGCCTAAGAACAACCTCTTACCCCACTTCCAACTTTTCCAGCCCTACCGTTCTAACAATTCGCTAACAACACATTACTCCACTATTACACTCTTCACACTAAAGTTGTCTTCAAAAACAACATCGGCTACTACCCAAACTTGCTAGCTATAAGACCTTACCCACTACACAAGAAAATCTAAAACTAGAACCAAACAAAGATAACTAGGGCATATATTACTTAGCAAAGATACCTGTAATCACCTCATTGCCCTGGAGCTTCAACAGACAAGCTCCCTTATCCGCAAAACCACTATTCTCTGGCCGCACCGCCACAGCACCGAACAACATCTTAAGGTCATCACCGTCTCCCTGCTATAAAGAACTCTGACCACCCCGAGCTAACTACGGACAATTCCGTCTCAAATGTCCAACAGACCCACAATTCCAACAAGATCTATCCTCCAAACACCTCACACCTTTCTGCTCTTCTTGCCACCTCCGAACTCTGTCTCGGCCGCACTCATGACCCTTCTGAGACCCTTTTGCACCCACTGAAGCTGGTCTCACTACTTGAGGACAATTCCGCTTCACATGCTCTATTGAACCACAGTTCCAACAGACTCCAGCACCCCAGCAAACCCCAAAGTGACGCCTTCTACAACGATCGCACTCTGGTAATCGAGCTACTACTCCTCGGTCTTGTTGCACCTGACCCACATCAACACCACCACCAAAAATTTTATTCAGGCGAACCCTTCTGTCGCGTAGCCTCTTACGCTGACCAATCTCGAGGTCAGTACTCATAGCTCTTTTGCTTGTATTTTTCTTTCAATCATAAACTGAAGCCACACTCCCGCGTTGCTTAACCCTTGGAAACCTATCTCCAAGGTACCTTCTATTAAAGGCAAACACAATGAACTCCCAATTTATATCGTGGATATTCGTTGCCACCACCACAGATGTCCACCAAGCACAAGCATTCTCAAACATTAGTGAGACAACACTTCCCAGCTTACAGGCATTGTCACACCCTTCCTAATCCAGAATCGAAATTATACTGGCTAACCAAGCCTCGAACGCCTCAGGCGTCGAACCATGATACTCCACAACTCCCAAATCACGTAGACGCTGATTTGACAAACTCGCCTGTCCTACAGCTGGCACATACACAGACCTCACCTTCATCGCGGCCTAAGATGTTCCTGAAATCTCTTGAACCACAGATGACGAATCCTTCATCACAGAACTAGCTCTCTCATTCTGCCTTACCACCTCAACTCCAGGCACTGTCGACTGAAACGATACACTCCCACCAATAGGTGAATTCCACCCCTTTACAACCTGCTCTAAAGCAGCAACCATCGTACCCAATTGCCATTCTCTCATCGATCCCAATGTGCTATTATTAACAAGGCAATGATAACAAAACAAACAAAACGATCAGGTCAGCTTCAAGCAAGGATTCAAGACTCCAACTCCAAATTAACACATTTGCTATAATAATAAGGCAATGGGTGTCCCAAACTTAACCCCCTTTCATACGACATAACAATCAATAACAACATTGATATCACAAACATTGGCATTTCAATCAGCAAAACTTCAATCATGCTCTCATCAAACAACATTCACCTTTAACAGCATAAAAGCAACATATCACACTCACCATAATTTCCATTATTCAAAATCAACTCACAACATCATCGTATCATCAATATATGTTAACATAAACTCACACATGATTCATGACCATTAATCATGACAAAAACATCAACAATTCACTCAAAAACATATTTTTCAACCAACTTTCAACCACACATCAGAATAAACATCCAACACTTGCCATAACAACTTACCACCAACCTACCATCACCCCAAATTTTCGCAACTTAGCTCTGATACCAATAAATGCAACCCCTTAGCCCGGCCTAGACGCTAGACCCGAACTGCGAAGATCACACGGGGAAAACCAAAGTCAACCCGAAAGTCAACCTTGATTAACAACCCTTTTTTTTCATTTTATCTTTTCTAGATGCACATTAAGCCTATGTGGATATTCAAGAACCATGGGAGAGATAAGCACAGCGATCAGAAAACATTTAAGGACTCAATTGCAAGAAATACACTTTTAGGGACCAAAATGTAAATTTTGGAAAACATAAGGACTTTGGAGATTTTAGATTTACCAAACCTCAATTAATCATATTACAAGCCTCTCTGCCAAATTTCAGCTTTAAAAGACATTCCAATCTCAAACAATTGCAACCACAACATTCAGGACTAAAATGTAAGACTTGCATACTTGAACAATTCAAATACACAGCCCAACGGTCAACCGTTTCGGAACACTGACACCCGTACCGAAACACCCGGATTGAAACGGAGTTGACCGTTTCGGTACTCGGGTATGTTTCGAGACTCGTATCGGAACGGACCATTCCTGTAGCCAAAGTGTTTCAAAACACATTCAGTCATTCCGAAACGCCCTGGCCATTTCAGGCACCCGTTTCGAAATAGCTAAGGGTGTTTTGATACACCCTACCCAGAAACAGCAGACATTGCTGGTTTTTCACATCTAAACACCATCAAACATTCTTTAAATCATTCCAAAACATACCAACAACATGCTAAGCATTAAACCATCATAATACCTCAAAGGCAAGACACATTACAAGCATTAAGCACACCAATTCATTGATCACATTCAACACAAGAACTTGCTTTTAACCAAAGAGCATAGCATTAACAAAACACAAAAAGGAGATCCAAATATAGCACATCGATCATCAACAAGTATCAAACCATAAACCGAACTTGCTCAAGGTAAACAATCTCCTTACACAACAACGTAAAAGATTCCCCCCCATTGCCTTTATTATCTATAGCTATAAACCAAAACATACTTCTCAAGTGGAGCTCTTCTTGAATCCTTGGCCTCTTGCTGTCCCGAATTCATTTATCTACATTGATGGACAAAAAGGAGCGTAAGCACATAATGCATAGTGAGGAATGCTCAAAACCAAAACACCATCAATGCAGTAAATCATAAAACCTTCTTTAATTGCAATCACACCTCTACAAACCAAAGTATTGTTTGAAAACTTCATGTGAAACATCAATGCCTTAAATCATGCATTGCTCAACATAAAAACCAACATTAAATTCAAATGCATTAAGCAACTCAACCCCAAACAACATCCTTGCAATAACTTCCATTTAAACATTTTCATGCATAAATGCTTCATGCAAAGTTTAAACCAATTTCCTTGGAAACCATTTCCACTCCACACTGTTCCTTTCTCATGCTTGAAAATCATTTCAAATCAAAACACTGTTTGAAACCCCATTATCAAATATCTATCTCATGCATTCTACCAATGCAAAACTCATGGGAAAGCCTCACATGCTTGTTGCCCAAAAGCATTTCATAACTCAAAACCTCCTTTGCATAAGCAAATCTCCATTTGAAAACCACATGTACCATCTAGCTATCTCATGCATACAACCTATGCAAAACGCATGGAAAAGCCACTCATTCTTGTTACACAAAAGCATTTTATAATCTCATTATCTCATATGCAATTCTCGTAGCATAAAACATTTCAAGCATTGGTACATGTGACACACATTTGATTCTCATATATTGGCATTTACATACTCTATTGTACACGAATATACAGACAACTCACTAGACACTTCCGGTAGCATCTACCATCACCGTACTCACTCGTCTAGAACATAATTTCCGGTGGCATCTACCAACACCGTACTAACATGGCGGTTTCTACCTTCCCCAAAAGCTTGGGTATTTCACCAAGTCCTACTCCGATGGTATGCCCCTCATCGGTCTCATGGCAATAACTCTTGTTGCCAAAAAGCTTGGATATTTCACCAAGTCCTACACCGATAGAATGCCCATCATCGGTCTCATGGCAATAACTCTTGTTGCCAAAAAGCTTGGATATTTCACCAAGTCCTACTCCGATGGAATGCCCATCATCGGTCTCATGGCAATAACTCTTGTTGCCAAAAAGCTTGGATATTTCACCAAGTTCTACTCCGATGGAATGCCAATCATCGGTTTGACTCTTTGGGACAAATTCCAAGAGCACGTACGAATTTTAGTTTATAGTGCACTCTACATCCTATTGATCGATCAATATATCCGGTAATCTTCACATCATCTATGCCAATATATCATGTTAAAATCATCAACACACTCGATGTTTTTAAAGCATGCAACACCTTCAAGGCCAAAATGTTAAACATTGTCTTTAAGACACAAATTAACAACACATTATCTCAAGGAATATCAATTTCATGCTTCCTTCATCAAACCAAGTTTGATAACCAACTCACATGCTTAAAAACCATGCTCACACAACAAATTAAACCATATTGCCAAATCAATCACATCAAAATCCATTTTGATATTTTTCAAAATAATAATTATAGAATCACATCAAAAACTTAATCATGATGAAGAGGCACCTAAAATGACTTTTTCTTCGTGGCTTAGGTAAAGAATCCATCCTTTTGATTGATAAGAAACCCACCTCTATTTTTGCGGCTATGATTAAAGGAGATGAATTTGATTTTTGCCTAAAATCTATCCCAACTGGATATAAATTTCTTGATGTTTTTCATGAGGAACTCTCGGAACTACCACCAACCCGAGAAGTGGAATTCAAATTCGAGACTCAACCTAGAATCAATCCTATATCTATCACTCCTTATAGAATGGCTCCAGTGGAATTGAAAGAGCTTTAGAAGTAGTTACAAGAACTGCAAGACAAAGTGTTCATTCGACCAAGCTCGTCTCCTAGGGGAGCCTCGGTGCTATAACCCCCTCGACCCGGTCTGGACGATAGACCGAACCGAACGGGTCACACAGGTAATATTGAAGTAAACCGAGAAGTATACTCCAATAAACGACCCTATTTTTCATTTTAACTTTTCTAGATGCTCAACACTAACCTAAGTGATAAACTTCGCAGCGGAACAATTTATAACTCAAACAGACAACAATTAGGGACCCAATTGTATACAAACACATTTTAGGGACCATTTTGTAATTATACCAAATTATAGAGAGTTATGCCATTTTTATGGTACCAACCTTTATGTAGTAACATTACATGCCTCTCAGTGAAATCTCAGCTCAAAATAATCATCCAAGCTCATTTAATTGCATCCACAACATTCTGGGACTAAAATGGAAAGAAATAGAACTTCAGAAGATGCCATTAACTAACTTAACTATTGGTCGTATCGATACACAAGGGCCTTTAGCAAAACTCCCTTGATAGATAAGTTTCCAGATTCAAAAACACAAAGCCCGTATCGATACACCCTTAGGCCGTAGCAATACACGAATTTCCAGTAGCTTAAAACCGTACCGATTCACCTTCGTGTACCGATATTCTCAGTCTATTTCACAGGGACCGTATCGATACGCTTTCCACCATTCCGATACGCTATGCCTAAAATGGCTTAGCCGTATTGATACGGTTTGTCGAGTATCTATATGTCTGGGCCTGAAATGTCACATTTTGCTGGTTTTTCACACTTTAATCCAATCAGAGACATTCCAACATGCTTCCAACATGCATACGACTTATATAAACATCAAACTACAATCATACATGGAAAATTCAACATCATAACATGGCAATATGCATTAAGGAAATTTATAGGCATGCTTCCTATGAAAAATAACCACTCAAGTGTCAAAACTCAAACCAAGGCATAAACCAACAAGTAAATGTCATTTACAAGTCAATAAGGGAATCTCAAACATGCCACAAAATAGGGAGTTTCAGAATACACTCTCCCAAACATAAAGGCATCCTCCCATTGCCAACCATTATTACTAATAGGTAAACATATAACCATACTTGAGCTAAGATCCACTCCTTGGAAACCTTCTTGCTTCCTTGCTGCCAAAATATGCTAATTCTCTGCATTATTGGAAGAAGAGAGCGTAAGAAATAATGTTTAGTGAGGGATGCTCAAAACAAACCAACAACAAAACTGCATTTCAAAACAATTTCTCAAGTAGAAATCTCTATCTCATCATGCTCAATCTATCTCATGCTTGAAATCATTTTCAAAGCAAAATCACATCATTAAAACCACATGTACCATCTATCTCATGCATTAACCGAAATGCATAATCTCAAAGCAAAACCACACATGCTTGTTTCTCAAAAGCATTTCTCAAATCATATTCTCATTTGCAAAACACAATGAATAAAATCATTTATAATCAAGGTACATGTTAATCTCATATATTGGCATTTAAGAAACATTACTCGGATATGCGGATAGCTTGACGGAATCTCACATCGTCAAGTCCTACCTCGGTGGAATCTCACATCACCGAACTCTCATGGCAGTATCTCTCATCTCCACAAAGCTTGATGGAATCTCTCATCATCAAGACCTACCGTGGTGGAATCTCTCATCACCACACTCTCACTTTGGAACGGGATGGCACTACCCCATTGCCTGAACCGTACAAATTTTGTATATTATAGTGCACTTCTCATCATATTGGTCGATCAATTATATCCGGTAACAATAATCTCATCTCATGCCAATATACTCATTTTAAACATCATTTACCTACTTTTTTTCAATGCATAACATAAATCAATCTCATCCCATTTCTAAAGCATAAACAATGCATAACATTTTCTCAAAAAAATTCTATATTTTCAAAATCACAATTCTATCTCACAGGATCATATAAATCATCAATCATTTCTCAAAACACGCATAAAACAATAGGTGTACATCTATCTTCAAAACATGAGCATGATTATAAAAATCAATGGGATAAAAACCGAGAAACGAGAGCGAAACATCTCAAACTTACTTCTGGGCTAAGATTAGTGTTTCAAACTCAATCTAAACCCTCAATCCTTGCTTTCAAGTCATTGAAAGGCTTTTAAAACCAATTCCACTCACCGACAACACATCGCTTGCTTTGCGGAAGAGTAATCAAGCTTCTAAAGCTCCCGAAACTTCACTGATTGCTTCCGAAACGTTCTCCCATGTTTATACCACACAAGAGCATAGGATTAATGCATCTCAATGAATTAAAATCACCAGCAACTAAAGCCAGCACGCTGCTTTGCCCAAAAACACCAAAACGTCTATCCAAAACAACTAAAAACACCTTCGATTACTCTTCAAACTGAACTCAGCCAAAACCGAACACTTCCATCCACTTTTAATAATCAATTAACATCCAAAAACAACCTAATTGCATCTTTATATCCCCAGCAACACCAAAACCACATTATCACAACAAAAACCCAAATCTAGCAATCTAATATCTAGAGTTCCAACCAATTTCGGTATTATTATGAGAAAACCTTTATTTCAACATCATTTAACATCTAAAGCATGATTAAAATCAATCTCAAATTAACCAAAACATTACCAATACGAAAATCTTAAGAAACCATCTTTCAAAGCTTGATTTATCCATTTTCATCAATTAGATCACAAAACCTTGTTAATAAACACAATTAGAGAGCCAAAGACTTGAGAATTTCATTAAAGAACCTTGACTTGAGGAGTTGAACGAAAATTACCTCTAACTGTTGCCCATTCCCTTAATTGACAAGATTAGATGAGAAATCTTCAAGAATCTTTTGAGATAACTAAAAGAATCATCAAGAAAATCACTTGCAAATCAAAATGAAGTGAGAGGATGAAAATCTCTGGAAGTTTGAGAGAAAAAGAAGTGTTTGGATGATGAAAAATGAGAGAAAGGGAAGTTATGTCCAAATAGATTTTAGATGATTAAATCCCTTTTAACAAAATCACCTTTTAATTCCTTTTTAATAAAATACATTTAAAATAGTCAATTAAAGGAAAAGGCCGATTGAATATATAATAGCTCCCTAAAGATTCTAAGTTTTGGAACCTCTTTATAAGCAGTCCTTTAAAAATTATTTTATATTTTTACAAAATAGTCACTAACCCGAAATGTTAATCCTCCAAAATCCATTTTCCAAAATTGACTTCACCAAACATATATATATATATAGAGAGAGAGAGAGAGAGAGGATTTTAGGAAAATTTCCCATAATTTTATCATGTCCCGAGCCACGTTTTCCCTGAACCACTCCCGAACTAACCTAGATCTCTAGTCTAGGTCCTACGAAACCCGAGCCAACCTTAAAGACTCATAGGTCCAAAAGCGGGGCGTTACAACTCTTCCTGACTTAGGAAATTTCGTCCTTGAAATTTTACCTGATGGAAAAAGATAAGGAAACTGCTTCTTCATGTCATTCTTCCTTTCCTATATGGCTTCCTCTACACCACGATGTTGCCACAAGACCTTGACCAACTCAATGGTCTTACCAAGAAGAACCTCGCTGTCCAAATCCAAGATCTCAACTGGTTATTCATCATACGTCAAATATGGATTCAACTCTATCTCCTCAACAGGCATAACATGAGACGGGTCCGATCTATATCTCCGAAGCATGGATACATGGAAAACATCATGTATCTTCTCCAAATCAGGAGGCAACCTCAACCTATAAGCAACAGGTCCAACATGTTCAACTACCTCATACGGTCCAATAAACCTCAGACTCAACTTGCCCTTCTGGCCAAATCTCAACACCTTTTTCCAAGGTGAAACCTTCAAAAACACCAATTCACCTACAACATACTCAACCTCCTTACGCTTCAAATCTGCATAAGACTTCTGCCGATCCAAAGTCGCTTTCAACCTTTCACTGATAAGCTTCACTTTTTTGTAGTCCCCTTCTGTACATTAGGTAAAGACACAAATTTCTGCTCCACTCCCGCCCAACAAAGAGGCATTCTACACTTCCTTCCATACAAGGCTTCATAAGGAGCCTGATAACTATTATTGTAAGAAAACTCCACCAAAGGTAACTCTTTCTCCCAAGAACCTTGGAAATCAATGATGCAACACCTCAACATATCCTCAAACACCTGGATAACCCGTTTAGACTGTCCATCTGTATGTGGATGATACGAAGTACTGAAATTCAAATGCGTACCTAACGCTCGATGTAAACACTCTTAAAACCTCATTGTGAAACACGGATCTCGATCTGAAACAATGGACTTAGGCACCCCATGCAACCTCACAATCTTAGAGATTTACAAATCCGCCAACTTGTCTAACGTATATGTAGTATGCACTGCCAAAAGATTTGTACACTTCGTAAAATGATCAACAATCACCCAATTGGAATTCTTCTTTGACGGTGTCAAAGGAAAACCTGTCACGAAATCCATGGTGATTCTCTCCCATTTCAATTCCGGAATCTTCAATGGTTGCAACAATCCAGAAGGAAATTGATGCTCAGCTTTAACTCATTGACAAACCATGCACTTACTAACAAAATCAGCAACATCTTTCTGTAAACCAACCCAATAGTACACATCCTTTAACCCAAGATACATCTTTGTACTACCAGGATGCATGGAAAAAGGAGTATTATGCGCCGCAGTCAAAATAGTATGCCTCAACTCAACATCCTCTGGCACAACTATTCGACTCTTAAAGCACAAAACTCCATCATAATTGAAACAAAAGTCCGTTGGATTTACTTTCGCAATGTCCTGCACATGCGACACAAACGAATCATCTAACAATTGCTTCTTCTAAATCAACTCTACCAACGAGGGCTTCACTTGCAATTCAGCTACTAAACCACCATCTCGTGATATACTCAACCGAACAAACATCACCCTCAAATCTACAACCACCTTTATATTCAAGGCATCGGCTACAACATTAACCTTCCATAGATGGTACTCAATCGTCATATCGTAATCTTTAAGCAACTCCAACCATCATCGTTGCCTAAGATTCAACTCTTTTTGTGACATCAAGTACTTCAAACATTTGTGGTTCGTGTACACCGTACACTTCTCACCATAAAAGGTAATGCCTCCAAATATTCAGAGCAAACACTACCGCGGCCAACTCGATGTCATTCATAGGGTAATTACGCTCGTGCACCTTCAACTGTCGAGATGCATAAGCTACCACTCTACCTTCTTGCATCAAAACACATCCCAAACCAACATAGGATACATCACTATAAACCACAAACTCTTTACCTGATTTAGGCTGAATCAAGATAGGAGCTTGCGTCAACGTTTCCTTCAGTTTTTCGAAAGCTTGTTGTCTAGCCACCGTCCATTCAAACTTGACATCCTTTTGCAACGACTTCGTCAAAGAAGCAACAATAATTGAGAAACCATCCACAAATCTGCGATAGATTCCCGCCAAACCATGGAAACTACGTACCTCGTGGACCGACTTAGGTGACTTCCAATTCATCACTACCTCCACCATTTGGGGATCGACCTGAATCCCTTCGGCTGAAACTAGATGACCAAGGAAAATAACTTCCTTAAGCCAAAACTGGCACTTGATCAATTTAGCATAAAGATGATTTTCTAACAACATTTGCAACACAATCCGCAAATGCTTATCATGATCCTTCTCGGTACGAGAGTACACAAGAATGTCATCGATAAACACAACAACGAATTGGTCCAAAAACTCATGAAACATACGATTCATCATATCCATGAATGTAGCGAGGGCATTCGTCAAACCAAATGACATCACCAAAAACTCATAATGCCCGTACCTTGTACGAAAAGCAGTCTTAGGCACATCTACATCCTTTACCTTCAACTGGCAATATCCAGATCTCAGATCAATCTTGGAAAACATCGAAGTACCTTGAAATTGATCGAAAAGATCATCAATCCTTGGTAAAGGATACTTGTTCTTGATCGCCAACTTGTTCAGTTGCCGATAATCTATACACATTCGCATCGTGTCATCTTTCTTCTTCACAAACAAGACTGGTGCACCCCAAGGTGAAACACTAGGCCTAATGAAACCTCGATCAAGCAACTCGTTCAATTCTTTTTGGTGCCATTCTATAGGGAGCAATAGACATTGGAGACGTATTTTTATACAACTCAATGCCAAATTCAACCTCTCTGTTCGGTGGCAAGCCAAGCAACTCTTCCAAAAATATGCCAAAAAACTCACATACCGTACGTATGTCCTATACTCGCATATCCTTCGTACTCGGGTTCATCACATAAGCCAAGAAAGCTTAACATCCCAAACGCATCAATCAACTCGCTTCAAGAGCCAAAACCACCTCATAATCATCAACAAGTTTCAACGAAACTCGCTTGGTTTCAAAATCAACCACAGCCCTATGCTCAGACAACCAATCCACACCAAGAATTACATTGAAACCATAGAAAGGTAACTCCATAAGGTCAATTTCAAAAACATGACCTTGAGTAGACAAAGGACACCTCCTATACAACTTCCTCGTAACAATTGTCTCACCAAAAGAACTAGTTACAAGCATGCCTGTAACCCCCTTAGCCCGGCCAAGGCGTTAGACCCGAACTACGAAGATCACACGAGGAAAACCAAAGTCAACCTTGATTAACGACCCTTCTTTTTTTGTTTTATCTTTTCTAGATGCGCATTAAGCCTATGTGAATGCTCAAGAACCTGAGAAGACAAAAGCACAGCGATCGGAAAACATTTAAGGACTCAATTGCAAGAAATACATATTTAGGGACCAAAATGTAAATTTTGGAAAATATAAGGACTTTGTGGATTTTAGTTTTACCGAACCTTAATTAATCATATTACAAGTCTCTCTCCCAAATTTCAGCTTAAAAAGACATCTCAAGATCAAGCAATTGCCATTACAAAATTCAGGACTAAAATGTAAAGCATGCAGACTTCAGAGCAATTCAAATCTGTGTCCAACAGTCACCCGTTTCGAAACACCTACCTGCCGTATCGAAACACAGAACCAAGACACCCACCCGTTTCGAAACTGGTTCCGAAACAGGGCATTCCAGTAGCCAAAGTGTTTCGAAACACTTCTAGTCGTTCCGAAACGCCCAGGCCATTTCAGGCACCCGTTTCGAAACAGCTAAGGGTGTTTCGATACACCCTGCCCAGAAACAGCACAAATTTCTGGTTTTTCACATCAAAACACCACCAAACATACTTAAAACCATTCCACAACATATCAACAACATGCCAAGCATTAAAACCATCATATTGCATCAAAGACAAGATACATAGCAAACACTAAGCACACCTACTCGATTACCACACTCAACACATGATCTTGCTTTTAAACAAAGAACATAGCTATATCAAAAATGGAGATGAAAATCCAAATATCACAAAACAATCATCAACAAGTATCAAACCATAAACCGAACATGCTTAAGATGAACAATCTCATTACGCATCAACGTAAAAGACTCTCCCCCCATTGCCTTTATTATCTATAGCTATAAACCAAAACATACTTCTCAAGTGGAGCTTTCTTGAATCCCTTGCTTCTTGCTGTCCCAACTTCAAATATCTGCATTGATGGACAAAAAGGAGCGTAAGCACATAATGCTTAGTGAGGAATGCTCAAAACCAAAACACCATCAATGCAACGAATCATAAAACCATCTTAAAATGTAATCACAACTCAATAACCCAAAGTATTGATTGAAAATCTCCTTTGAAATACCATTGCTTTAAAACATGCATTGCTCAACAAGAAAACCAACATTTAACTTTGATACACTAAACAACTCACCCCAAACAACATCCTTGCAATTACTACCATTTAAACCTTTCCATGCACAATCACTTCATGCAAAGTTTAAACCAATTTCCTTGGAAATCACTTCCACTTCACACTATACTCTTCTCATGCTTGATGATCATTTCAAAGCAAAATACCTTTTGGAAACCATATGTTCCTTCTATCTATCTCATGCATTCAACAAATGCAAAACTCATGGCAAAGCCATACATGCTTGTTACTCAAAAGCATTTCATAAACTCAAAACCCCATTTGCATAAGCAAATCTCCATTTTGAAAACCACATGTACCATCTACGTAACACATGCATACAATCTATGCAAATCTCATGGCAAGGCCACATATGCTTGATACACAAAAGCATTTCCTAAAATTATTATATCATATGCATTTCTCAATACATACAACATCTCAAGCATTGGTACATGTGACACATTTCATTCTCATATATTGGGATTTTTCATATTCTATTGTACTCGGATATGCAGACAGCTTGACTCGAGGTTAAGTCCTACCCCGGTGGGATCTCGCCACCGGCTCTCATGGCAGTATCTACCCTCGCCACTAAGCTTGGGTATTTCACCAAGTCCTACTACGATGGAATGCCACTCATCGATTTCACATGGCAATAACTCCTGTTGCCAAAAAGCTTGGTCTCTCACCAAGTCCTACTCCGATGGAATGCCCATCATCGGTCTCATGGCAAGAACTCTTGTTGCCAAAAAGCTTGGATAATTCACCAAGTCCTACTCCAATGAAAATCCCATCATTGGTCTCTCTCTTTGGGACGACACCCAAGAGCACGTACGGATTTTTAGTTTATAGTGAACTCTACATCCTATTGATCGATCAATATATCCGATAATCTTTACATCATCTATGCCAATATATATCATGTTAAACTTCAACACATTCGATGTTTTTAAAGCATGCAACACCTTCAAGGCCAAAAAGCCGAACAAAGCATTTGAGACACAAATTGACAACTCAAACTCACAAGGAATATCAATTTCATGCATCTTTCCTCAAACCAAGTTTGACAACCAACTCACATGCTTTAAAACCATGTTCAAACAACAATTTAAACCACATTGTCAAATCAATCACATCAAAACCCATTTTGATAATTTTCAAAACAATAATAGCACAATTGAGAGAGAATTCCACTTTACTTACTTCCGAACTTAAACCGGCGTTTCAAACCTAAATTTAAGTTCCCAAACCTCTTTTCAAAACCATTCCAAAGCTGGAAAACATGATCTCACTCACCGATACACAACACTATACTAGCCGACAAGCCTCCCAAGCGTCCGAAACCTCCAACGCTACATCAATATCTTCCGGATCATTCTCCCATGTTTTTAACACATAACAACAGAGGATTAATGCATCACCATGCATTAAAATCACCAGCAATACAACCTAAACTCGCTGCTCTACTCAAGAACCTCATTTCGGCTTCCAAAAACAACCGAAATCACCTCCAAACTCTTTCAAAGCAAAGCCCAGCCAAGATCTATCCCTTCTAACCATTTCTAAACATCAATTAACATCAAAAACAACCCTAAACTCGTCCTTATACCTCCAGCTATAACAGAACACCAAAATCACCCCAAAAACCACCATTTTCCAAGCAAAAACTCGAGAAACACAATCTATTCGGGATTGGATTGATAAAACCTCTTTTCTAACATCATTTAACATCCAAAATACATTAGAAAACCATTTCAAAACAGAGCCCAATCAATTACAACGAAAATCCTCAAGATCTCTTCCAAAATCATGAGTTTTAGCCAAAATCTTGTTTCTAACATTAAAACCATTCATAAATCTTTAATAAAGGATTGACAACTTGGGAATTTCAGTAAAGAACTAAGTATTTAGAGGAGAAGAACAACCTTACCTCTAAAAGATGATTTCTCCTTGATTTGGGCAAATTTCCATGAAAATACAATGTAGAAATCACAAGGATTTGTTGCAAGATTGATTAGGAATCATTGAGTAATGAAAATCTCATCAAATGAAGTGGAAATCAAAGTGAATTTTGCTGGAGAAAGAATGTTTGGATGATAGGATTTTGAGAGAAAAAGAATTGAGAGAAAATTTAAGAAAAGTAGTTGTAAAAGTAAAAAGTAGTTAAACACCTTTCTTTTATTTAATTAAATCATTAATTAAATCACCCAAATTAAGAAAAAATCTGGAGAAAACATTTTGGGTAAATTAGCTCCTTAAAGATTCAAAGTTTCAATCCTTTACAAAACAGTCACTACTAAACTTTGCAATATCTACGATTTGGTCACTACACCGAAATGTAGTATTTCCGAACCTTATTTTGTAAAATTGATTTCACCAATCACCTTTATATATTAAAAGAGGATTTTTAGATATTTTTCTATATTTTTTTAAGTATCCCGAACTAGGTGTTCCCTAAAACTCCCTTTTAGATTGGAACCGTTTTCTAGACCGATCCGGTTCAGACTCGAAACATCTAGGCCCAAATTTGGGGTGTTACAACTCTCCTCCGCTTAGGAAATTTCGTCCTCGAAATTTCAACCTGCGAAGAGAGCACGATACCAAACCTCCCAAAGCAATACACAATATATCACAGGAGACTTAACCACCACTAAAACATCCTCAACCCAAAACACCACGAAACCAACACATCCTCAAATCAAACTTACACTATTCCCAAATCCAACACCACTACTCACGGTGCAAGACTTCTAACGCACACGGCTACTTACCTCAACTTAGCTTTTCACAGTTTCAAATTGTGCAAGACCCTCAACAACCCGAAGAACTTCTTAAGCCTTCACAACATACTCCGCCTCACTTCATAACTCCTTCAACAACCTCTCACACACGGTAACACCAACCCATCCATTTTCCAGCCACCATGTGACCCACAACCTTCACTGCTTCTAAAACCCCTTGCAAAACCGCTCAACTCCTAACAAAAATTACCACAACAAGCAAAATTTCTTAAGCAACAACTGCTTGCTCACATTTCCCAATGTATTGTCAACATTCTTCCACATACGTTATCACCACCTGACTTAACAACCCATCAAACATTGCCCACACAACACCCAAAATCCACATCACGAGACTCCATCCTTAACTCAACAGTTGTTTCACTTACCCCAACTGTCTTAAGAAGATTTACTTGAACACAACTAACCAACCACCTTCTCACAAAAACCCCGACCAACCATCAATGGCCCTTGAACTTACATTGCCTTTCCACATCAAGCTTAAACTATGACACTAATCTTATCGGGATGCCACCCACTCCATCCAAATGCGAACATATTGAGACCAAGAAACCTCTACACATCCCCAAGCCAAACCTCACCTAAAGCTCTCAACATAACCTCCTTCCAATTTCCCTAAGGTTACTACGAACCATCACCTACTTAGCAAAACCTTCCTATTGCGACTATCAACGCAATGTGCCTCCACACTCCGGAAACACATCCACTACCCTACAACAATCACCCAGCACAGAGAAACTACAACACTTATCTATTATTCGAACCACCTCAAACGATCCTAACTCCAGTTGATCATCAACTTATCACCACACCGCTAAACTCTCTAAGCACCTAAACACCTTCCTTCCTCCACCATGCTAGATCACACCCACTACTACTGACAACATGTTTACTATCTGCTACTACTTCTAGCATTCACCCGGTACCAAAACAACACTTTAAACCCACCAACCAACCTAATCCTACCACAACACTATCGGACCCAATTAGCTATTAGCAAGTGTGAACGTTCGTATTCATGGTCTCCAACATGCCCTATCAATGCCTATGCATATGTATGCATGTAACACCCCAATTTTGGGCTTATAAGTTTAGGGTCTGAACCGAACCGGTCTGAGAAACGGTTCAAATATAAAAGGGAGTTTTAGGGAAAGTCTAGTTCAGGATGCTTTAAAAATATAGAAAAATATTTAAAAACCTCATTTAATATATATAAGAAAGTGGTGAAATCAATTTTACAAAATAAGGTTTGGAAATACTACATTTCGGTGTAGTGACCAAATTGCGATTTTTGCAAAGTTTAGTAGTGACTGTTTTGTGAAGGATTGAAACTTTGAATCTTTAAGGAGCTAATTTACCCAAAATGTTTTTCTCTAGATTTTTCCTTAATTTGGGTGATTTAATTAATGTTTTAATTAAATAAAAGAAAAGGAAAACTACTTTTTAACTTTCATAACTACCTTTCTCTAATTTTCTCTCATTCCTTTTTCTCTCAAAATCCCATCATCCAAACACCTTTTCTCCGGCAACTTTCACGTTTTTTTTTTCACTTCAATTGATGAGATTTCATTCACTCATTGGTTCCTAATCAATCTTGCATCAAATCCTTTTGATTTCCACATTGAGTTTTCATGGAATTTGGCCCAAATCAAGGAAAAATCATCATTTATAGGTAAGATTGTTCTTCTCCTCTAAATACTCAGTTCTTTACTGAAATTCCCAAGTTGTCAATCCTTTATTAAAGTTTTATAAATGGTTTTAATGTTAGAAACAAGATTTTGGCTTAAAACTCAAGATCTTGGAAGAGATCTTCAAGATTTTCATTGTAATTGATTGGGCTCTTTTTTGAGATAGTTCCTTAATGTATTTTGGTTGTTAAATGATGTTAGAAATGAGGTTTTATCAATCTAATCCCGAATATGTTGTGTTTCCTAATTTTTTGCTTATGAATATGGTGGTTTTGTGGTGTTTTTGATGTTCTGTTATAGTTCGAGGTATAAGGACGAGTTGAGAGTTATTTTTGATGTTAATTGATGTTTAGAAATGATTAGAAGTGATGGATCTTGGCTGGGTTAAGTTTTGGAAGAGTTTAGAGGTGATTTCGGTTGTGTTTGGTAGCCGAAATGTTGGTTTTAGGTAGAGCAGCGAGTTTAGGAGTGTTGGCTGAAGATTTCAATGCATGATGATGCATTAATCCTCTGCTTTGATGTGTCTAAAATACGGGAGACATCTTCGGACACTTTTGGAGTTGATCCGGAAGCTTAATCGACGTTTTGGCAAGCAAGCAAAATGAAATCGGTGAGCGCGATTGGTTTCAAAGTCCATGAGGACAAAAATACAAGGTTTGGGGGTTTAGGAGAGGTTTGAAACACCTTCGTAAATCCGGAAGTAAGTATGGTTTGATTTGGTCTCTCTAAAGTGGTGTTTGCCCCTAAAATGCTTTTACATGCTCATGATTTGATATTGATAAATTCCTACTGTTTTTATGCATGATTTAGAGCATGAGATTATGCTTGTAGAGATGTCATGAGATGGCATGTTGCATTGAATGGATTTGAGCTTTTGGTTTGAAACAAGTTATGATTTATGATTTGAAATGTGGTGAGAAAACTCTTGAGTTTTATTGCATGAAAAACAGTAGATGAGATGATATTTTAACACATTATATTGGCATAGATGTTGAGAAACTTACCGGATATAATTGATCGATCAATAGGATGAGATTGCACTATAAACTAAAAATTCGTACATGCTCTTTGGTTAAGCCAAAGGGAGATTTTCCGATGATGGGCATTCCATCGGGTAGGACTTGGTGAAATACCCAAGCTTTGTGGCGATGAGAGATTCCGCCATGTGAGTACGGTGATGAGAGATTCCACCGGAAGTTGTTGCTAGACAAGTGAGTATGGTGATGTGAGATTCCACCGGAAGAGTCTAGTGTAGAAATGTGTCTGCATATCCGACTATTGATGAGATGCTAAATGCCAATATAAAGGATTAAATGGTTTTTGTTACACATGTACCTTGTTGAAATAATTTATGCTATGAGATATGCATATGTGTTTTGTTTAGAAATGCTTTGACAATAAAAGCATGTGAATGGCCTTGTCATGAGATTTGCATTGGTTTTAATGCATGAGATAGAATGGAGGTACATGTGTTTTCAATGAGTTTTGCTTTGAAAGTTTATCAAGCATGAGGATGAGATGAGCATGTGGTTTAAAAGCTTTGATGAATGTGTTTTCTAAAAGTGCATTATTGTGTTGGTTTTCTTTAGAGCATGCCTCACTAAGCAATGAAGCTTACGCTCTCTTTTCCCAATAATGCAGATATTTGAGGTGTCTAAGGGCATCAAGGATGCTAAGTGTGTCCAAGGGAATCCAAGCTCATGTATGGTGAAGTTTTCGTACACTATTAGTTTTGATAATTTGGCAATGGGAACCTAAGTTTTGTTTTGGGAGACGTGTTGAACTCCATAAGGTTGTGGCATGTGTGCCTTGGTAGATTTGAATTGTAAATGGCCTTATTTGTTTGTTTGGAGGTTTGATTTCCCTATTTGGTTTGGATATTAGGATGCATGCCTCAAGATTTATGAATTTTCTTGTTTGGTGCTATGAAGGTGTTTAGGGGCTCTAAATGTGTACCTTGTAAGTATGTTGACTTGTTGATATGATTGGGAAGTCGTTTGGATGTGTTTGATCGAGTTTTTGCAAGAAAAACCAGCATTTGCTGCTGTTTCTAGGCAAACCGTATCGAAACACCTCCTAGTGTTTCGAAACGGGGGCTTGAAATGGCCTTCGTGTTTCGAAACACTGAGGGATGTTTCGAAACGATTTGGCCACTAGAATGCCTCGTTTCGGAACCATTCTCGGAACCAACCCGCGTATCAAAACGGTCAACGCCGTTCCGATCCTGCGTTTCGATACAGTAGGCTGGTGTTTCGAAACAGGTGACCGTTGGGCACTGATTTGAATGGTGCAGAAGTTCGCAAGCTTTACATTTTAGTCCCAAATGTTGATGTTGCAATTGCTTGAGTTTGAGAGGTTCAATTAAGATGAAATTTGGCAGAGTAGCATGTAACAAGACTAATTTCATATTGGTAAGCTTAAAATCTGTAAAGACCTTCTATTTTATAGAAATTACAAAATAGTCCCTAAACTTATAATTAGTGCAATTGAGTCCCTGTTTGACATCCGATCGTTATGCCGTTCTCAAATATGTTTTATGAGTACTCATATAGGGTTAATATGTATCTAGACAAGACTAAAAATAAAAAAGGTCGTGAATCAAGGTTGACTTTCGGGTTGACTTTGGTTTTCCCCGTGTAATCTTCGTAGTTCGGGTCAACCGTCTAGGCCGGGCTAAAGGGGTTACATTTGGTGGTATCAGAGCCAGGTTCTCGTATAATTGGGGTCTGTGTTGTGGATGTTGTTTGTGTAATTGCATGATATGCCTTTTGGGTGAAAGAATGTTGTGTGAATAATGATGTATGATATAAAATGTGATGCTTTTGTGATATGATGCTATGTTGGAGTGTGTTAGGAGATCCATTTTCAATATCAAAACTAATTAAAGGAATTGTTTTTGAAAAAGAGCTTGAGTACTTGGATTACTTACCTTATTGAGCCTAATTGTGTTTATTGCATTTGTGTCAATGCATTGTTTTCTTTGTAAATGGGGCCACGTAGAGAGATGAGAATGAATACAAGAGCTATGGCTCAGAATGAGAATGCTGAGAATGTTGTGGATTTACCTCCTCCCCCTGGTTGTGGACCACCCGGTGGTGGTGGTGCTGGAGGTGATAATGCTGGTGTTGGTGCTGGTGCTGGGGTCGCTGGACCTGAAGGTGTGCAGGGGCAAGCTGCTCCTGACATGACTGTGCTAATTCAGGCTATTGCTGGAGCCTTTTAGGCAGCAGTAGCTGGAGCTCATGGAGTTGCGCATCAGGATGATGCCAATGTGAGATTGCCTTTGGAGCGTCTTCGCAGTCTGGGAGGGACTGAGTTCAGAGGTTTATCTCCGGAAAGATCGGAGTCTCGGTTGGAGAGCACCAAGAGGATTTTGGGTCAAATGAACTGCAATAATGTGCAGAAGCTGGGTTGTGTGGTATCACTGCTGCATGGTGATGCTTATACGTGGTGGACGACCACTATCTCTAGGATGGAAGATGATGAGGTGACCTGGACGTTCTTCCTGAGTGCATTTAAGCAGAAGTATATGGGTGTGCGTTACCTAGATGAGAAGAAAAGAGAATTTATGTCTCTTATGCAAGGTAGCATGTCTGTAGCTGAGTATGAGATTCAGTTTGTCCGCCTTAATCAGTATGCACCTGAGCTAATCCCTAATCAGCGTGAGAGATGTGAATGATTCCGTTATGGGTTGGTAACGGATGTGAAGACTTTCATGCTTGCAGCTGACTACACAGATTTCTATGTCTTGGTCACTAGAGCCAAGGACATCGAGTCAAATCTTGGTCTGACTAGTCGAGCGGGTGGATCTAGCTCTGGAAAGTGAGCGGCTGAGCACGATTATGGTAGAGATCGCAACAAGAGGCATAAGGATCGGAGGCCACAGTATGATGCTAGGCGTGGGGGTGGTAACCCTGGGAGAGGTCAGCAAGGACCTAATGTTGTACAGAGGACTCCTGAGTGTAACCATTGTGGTAGACGGCACAGTTGTGAATGTTAGGGTAACCTTGGGACGTGCTGGAATTGTGGAAACCGTGGACATATGAAGAAGGATTTTCCTCAGCCTCTAAGAGAGGGATAAGCTCCAGTGAGAGCAGCTGAGCCACAGAGAGGTCATGGGCGCGGCCGTGGTAATTTTCAGTGTAGAGATGATGCTGGCAGGATGTAGCTCATGTTGTGGCCGTTCAACCTGAGGGTGGCGGTTAGGCTCGAGTGTATGCCCATCGTGAGGGAAGGAATGATACGGATGTGATCGCAGGTACCTTCCCTTTGAAATCCTTATCATTACTTTCTTTGATTGATTCTGGATCTACACACTCATATATATTTCGTGAACATGCTGAAATGCTTGGTTTACCTGTTGAGTCTTTGGATGTTGGTATGCGTGTGACTAGTTCCTTTGGTGAAACGGTTGTGACGCGGAAGTTGTATAGAAGATGTCCCTTGGAAGTGCAAAACCATGTTTTTCTTGTTGATCTCATGGAATTGTCATTCTATGGTTTTGATGTAATCCTTGGTTTGGATTGGCTTGTTGAACATCGAGCTGTAGTGGATTTTGAGAGTAAGCGAGTTTCGTTGAAACTTGCGGATCATTATGAAGTGGTGGTGGTTGGTGAGAATGTGAAGTTTCTTGCCAATGTGGTGTCTACATTGGAAGCAAGCCGAATGTTGAGGCAGGGTTGCGAGGCTTACCTAGCGTTTGTGATGAATCCTAGTTCAAAGGAGTTGCGTGTTCAGGATATCAGAACTGTTCGTGAGTTCCCTGGAGTGTTTTCGGAGGAGTTACCTGGATTGCCGCCTAGTCGTGTGGTGGAGTTTGGAATTTAGCTATATGAAAACACAACTCCGGTGTCCATTGCTCCCTACCGCATGGCACCTAAGGAGTTGAAGGAATTGAAAACGCAGCTTCAAGAGTTGCTTGATCGTGGATTCATTCGGCCAAGTGTGTCACTGTGGGGTGCACCAGTCTTGTTTGTGAAGAAGAAAGATGGCACTATGAGAATGTGCATCGATTATCGTCAGCTTAACAAGTTGACCATCAAGAATCGGTATCCTTTGCCGAGGATTGATGATCTTTTTGATCTGTTTCGTGGAGCGGCTGTGTTCTCTAAGATTGACTTAAGGTAAGGGTACTACCAGCTTGAGGTGAAAGATGTGGATGTGCCAAAAACAGCCTTTAGGACGAGGTATGGGCATTATGAATTCCTTGTGATGCCGTTTGGCTTGACTGTAACGCCTCGGTTTTGGGCTTAGAAGTTTTAGGTTTGGACCGGACCGGTCGAGTTGCGGTTCGAATATAAAAAGGTGAAATTAGGAAAGCCTAGTTCGGGTTGCATTAAACATATGGAAAAATGTCCTAAAATCCTCTTTTAATATATATAAGTGAACTGTGAAATCAATTTTGCAAAATGAAGTTTGGAAGGGTGACATTTTGGGTTAGTGACCAAAATGTAATTTTTGAAAACTGTGTGAATGTTTTAAAAAGGGATTGAAACTTTGAATCTTTAAGGAGCTATTTACCCAATGAGAGTTTCTCCATATTTTCTAGAATATTAAATGATTTAATTAAGTGTTTTTAAATAAAAAGAAAAGTGGAGGGAAGATATTTTGTCATTTCTAACTAACTTTCCAAATTTTCTATTTTCTATTTTCTCTCATCTTTCTCTCAAACCAAACACATTCTCTCCATATCTTTTCCTCTGATTTTGTCATCTAAATATCATATTTCAATTCTCTTTTGATCTCTAATCATTTCTTCAACAAAATCTCACCATTTGCTAAGTGGAATTTTCAAGATTTTGGTTCCAAAAAGGGAGAAACTCAAGTTTGGAGGTAAGAACGTCCTTCTCCTCTAAACTCTCAGTTCTTTACTGAAATTCCCAAGTTCTCAATCCTTGATTTATGATTTATTAAAGGTTTTACAATTGGAATCTTGATTTTGGCTTTAAAATGCAAGATTTGCTTGATTTTGGTGAAATTTTCGTATGATCTGTTTGGGCAGTGTGTTGAGGTGTTAAATTGATGTTAATTGAATGTTAAATTGATGAATAATTGAGTTTTAATCAATGCAATCCCGAATAGGTTGAATTTCCTAAGTTTTGCTTGAGTTTTTGGTTGTTTTTGGAGTGATCTTGGTGATCTGTTATAGCTGGAGATATAAGGACGTGGTTAGATCCTTTTTGGATGTTAATTGATGTTTAAAAATGGTTTGAAGCGATGGATCTTGGCTGGGTTAAGTTTTGGAAGTGTTTGGAGGTGTTTTCGGTTGTGTTTGGTAGCCGAATTATTGGATTTGTGTAGAGCAGCGAGTTGAGTTGTGTTGCTGGTGTTTTTAGTGCATTATGATGCATTAACCCTCTGATGATATGTGCTTGAAACAGGGGAGGTTGATCCGTGAGTATTAGAGGTGGTGCGGAAGGTTTCGGATGCTTGGAAGGCTTGTTGGCTAGCCTTGTTTTGTGTATCGGTGAGTGAAGTTGGGTTTTCAGCTTTTAAACCAAGGTTTGAAGGTTTTGGGAGCTTAGTTTAAGTCTAAACAACTTTGCTAAGCTCAAGAGTAAGTAAATGGATTTTCGCTCTTGGTTGTGTTGTGAATTGGCTTTTTAAGCAATTGTGATTGATGGTTGCAATATATATGATTTGCATGTTTTAAATTCTGTTTTGAAAGCATATTTTAGCATGGTTTAATGCTGGTTTTGAAAGCCATATGTGAAGGATGCTCGAGGTAAGAGATCCTTGGTTTTGTACATTGAAATTGTGGAATTGATGCATAGTGTTGCATGTTGTTTAATGGCTTTGTGTGATGCTTTAAAACAGTGGAATATTGTTGTTAATGATGCACATTGGTAAGTGATGGTTAAGGTTACAAAGGTGGTTGAAAGTCCTTGTGTAAGCCTTGTTTATTTAAGAACAACATGGTGTTTAAAAGCCCATGGTTGGTTCTTGGTTAAAGTTCATGGTGGTTATTGCATTTTGATTATGCTTGTGAATTAATGGATTAATGTGGTAAGATGGTTATATTGGCAAGTGATGTAAGTGGTTCTTGGTTTCTTTGATCGGATATAGTTAGCCGGCTATAGGATTGGGTGCACCGTGAATTAAGTCGCCTTGGATGTAGAGTGGTTGAGAGTGAACCGGTAAACTCCATCCAAGTTTCCTAACGAGATGGTTAAGGTCATAATGGTGGATGAGATCCCATTCGAGGACCTTGGTTAAGCAAAGGTAATAATGGTGATTAAAATTCCATTTGAGGACCTTGTGCTTGGTAAGATCGCAATGGTGGTGTAAAGTCCATGTGTGGATCTTGTGTAGGGTGTCCCGGATCACGTTAGTGATGTTATACAACTACCAATCGGTGATGCTAAGGTTATATGGTGATTAAAATTCCATATATGGGAACCTTGTGCATGTTAAGGTTGTATGGTGGTTAAAAGTCCATACATGGGAACCTTGTGAAAGTTAAGGTTGTATGGTGGTTAAAAGTCCATACATGGGAACCTTGTGAATGTTAAGGTTGTATGGTGGTTAAAAGTCCATACATGGGAACCTTGTGAATGTTAAGGTTGTATGGTGATTAAAAGTCCATACATGGGAACCTTGTGAATGTTAAGGTTGTATGGTGGTTAAAAGTCCATACATGGGAACCTTGTGAATGGTAAGGTCAAATGGTGATTAAAAGTCCATTTGGGGACCTTGGATTGGTAGTGTGTATGAAGCGTGGGGACAACGCTTGTGATCCGCATATCCGATCGGATGTTGAGTTGAAAAGTGGATTGGTTGGTCACTTGGAAGCCAATATAATGTTCTTGAATATAATGAAGCATGAGATGCTTGCATTGATGCATGATTGCATGAGAAGTGTATAATATTTTATGAATGCATGTTTACTTGTTAGTTGAACAAGTGTTGATTATCTAGTGAGGATGATGCATGTGTGCATGAAATCTCTTTAGTGCATTGAAGTCTTGTGGAGACTTGCTTTCAAAAGCATGAGTTGCAAATATTGATGTTGTGGTTCATATGTTGCATTTGTTAATGCATATGTTATAATGAATGGGAAAATGGTTTAAAAGGTTTATTGCTTAAAGTGATAATCAAGTATGAGAAAGGTATGTTGTGAATTGGAAGTGATTTCCAAGGGTTTGAATTTAACTTTGCATATGGTGTTTATGCATGGTGTGGTTAAATTGATGGTTTTGCAAGTTTATGTTTTGAAAAGGCTTGCTTAGCTTTCTAAGCTAAGGATTGGTTTTCATGATTGAGCAATGCATGGTTTTAAGCATGTTGTTGAAAAGGGTTTTCAAACAATGCTTTGGTTTATGAAATCGAGTTGTTTTTAAAAGTGGTTTATGACTCGCTGCATTGATGGTGTTTTGGTTTTGAGCATTCCTCACTAAGCATTATGTGCTTACGCTCCTTTTTGTCCATCAATGCAGATATTTGAAGTTTGGACAGCGAGAAGCAAGGAATTCAAGGAGGACTCCATTAGAGATGTATGTCTCGGTTAATAGCTATAGTTAATAAAGGCAATGGGGGTAGAATCTCTTATGTTGTTGTTAAAAGGAGATTGTGTATGTTGGACAAGTTTTGGTTATGTCTTTGAACCATGTGGATTAATGTTGCAACATTTGTTTCTTCTTATGTTTAAGTTGTATTGCTATGCCTCTTGTTTTACAAGCATGAATGAGTGTTGAATGAGTTTAATGTGTTGTTGCACCTAGGGGTAGCTATGTATCTAGTTTTGATGCATTTATGTCCCTTGTATGTTGTAAGACTTGCTGGTGTGTTTTGGTTGCATTCGGAGCATGTTTGGTGGGTCAAAGATGCATTTAACCAGCAAAGTTGCTGCAATCTGGGAAGGTCGTTTCGGAACGATCACTACCATTTCGGAACAGGGGCCTGTTATGGCCAGGGCGTTTCGAAACGGGAGGAACCGTTCCGGAACGAGTATGCTACTGCCAGTCCCCGTTTCGGAACACGTTGCGGAACGGCCCCGCGTTTCGAAACAGGTTCTCCCTGTTTCGGAACACCTGACCGTTGGGGGCTGACATTGGCGGTTATGTGTTTTGAAATGTTTGCGTTTTGGTCCTGAATCTTGTTTTTGCAATTGTATGAGTTCGGGATGTCCGTTTGAGCTGAAATTTGGCAGTGAAGCATGAGATATGACTAATTTCATATTGGTAACTTTTAATTGGGTTAAGTCCCTGAAATTCTCAGAATTTACAGTTTGGTCCCTAAAGTTGTATTTTGTGCAATTGGATCCCTGATTGTTCTCTGATGGTTATGATCTTTGAGTATGATGTTCGTATGATCACATCTAGGGTTAATGAGCATCTAGACAAGATTAAAAAGAAAAAAAGGGTCGTTAATCAAGGTTGACTTTCGAGTTGACTTTGGTTTTCCCCGTGTAAACTTCTTAATTCGGTTCAACCGTCTGGGCCGGGTTAAGGGGGGGTACATTGACGAATGCTCCTGCAGCTTTCATGGACATGATGAATAGAGTGTTCCATGAATACTTGGATAAGATTGTTGTGGTGTTCATTGACGATATCCTTGTGTACTCTCGTACTGAGGAGGAGCATGAAGGTCATTTTAGGGTTGTCTTGCAAGCGCTTTTGGAAAATCATCTTTATGCTAAGTTGAGCAAGTGTGAGTTTTGGCTAAAGGAAGTTGTGTTCCTTGGTCATGTGGTTTCGGCTGAGGGAATTCGTGTTGATCCTCAGAAGATCGAGGCGGTTATGAATTGGAAGACTCCTAAGTCTGTTCATGAAGTCCGTAGTTTCCTTGGGTTGGCAGGATATTATCGGAGGTTTGTGGATGGATTTTCGAAGATTGCTGCACCTCTGACGAAGTTGTTGCAAAAGGATGTCAAGTATGAGTGGACGGAAGCAAGACAACAAGCTTTTGAGAAGCTTAAGGCAGCTTTGACGCAAGCTCCTATCTTGGTTCAACCTGAATCAGGAAAAGAGTTTGTGGTATACAGTGACGCATCCTACGTTGGTTTGGGGTGTGTGCTAATGCAAGAGGGTAAGGTGGTGGCTTATGCATCGCGACAGTTGAAGGTGCATGAGCGCAATTATCCTACGTATAATATTGAGTTAGCTGCGGTGGTTTTTGCTTTGAAGATTTGGAGACATTATCTTTATGGTGAGAAGTGTATTGTGTACACAGATCACAAGAGTTTGAAGTATCTGATGTCTCAGAACGAGTTGAATCTTAGGCAGCGGCGTTGGGTGGAGTTGCTTAAAGATTATGATCTGACGATCGAGTACCATCTAGGAAAAGCTAATGCTGTGGCGGATGCCTTGAGCAGGAAGGTGGCAGTGGAGTTAAGGGCCATGTTTTCCAGCTTGAGTATTTCGCAACATGGAGGTCTTGTGGCTGAGTTGCAAGTGAAACCATCTCTGGTTCAGTTGATAAAGGATAAGCAGTGGTTGGATGATTCGTTGGTGCCACATGTTCAGGATATTGCTGAGGATAGACCATCGGATTTTTGTTTTAATGATGATGGAGTTCTATGTTTTGGAAGTCGGTAGTAGTGCCAAATGATGCGGAGTTGAGGCGTACTATTCTGACTGAAGCTCATAGTAGTCCTTTTGCTATGCACCCTGGTAGTACAAAGATGTATCATGATTTAAAGGATGAGTACTACTGGGTGGGTTTGAAAAAAGATGTTGCGGAGTATGTGGGTAGGTGCATGGTTTGTCAGCGGGTTAAGGCTGAGCATCAGTTTCCTTCAGGGTTGTTGCAACCGTTGAGGATTCCTGAGTGTAAGTGGGAAAGAATTACCATGGACTTTGTGTCTGGTTTGCCTTTGTCGCCATCGAAGAAGAATTCGGTGTGGGTGATTGTGGATCGCCTTACGAAGTGTGCACATTTCTTACCCGTGCATACCACGTACACATTGGATAAGCTTGCAGAGCTGTACATTGCAGAAATCATGCGTTTGCATGGTGTACCAAAGTCCATAGTGTCGGATAGAGATCCAAGGTTCACATCGCGTTTTCGGGAATGTTTGCATCAAGCTTTGGGTACGCGGCAGAATTTCAGTACTTCTTATCATCCGCAATCGAATTGTCAGTCTGAGTGTGTTATTTAAGTGCTTGAGGATATGTTGAGGTGCTGCGTGATTGAGTTTGAAGGCTCTTGGGAGAAGCATTTGCCTTTGGTGGAGTTTGCTTATAACAATAGCTAACAGGCAAGTATTCAAATGGCACCTTATGAAGCCTTATATGGGAGGAAGTGCAGAACTCCTCTTTGCTGGGCTGAAACAGGTCAGAAGTTGGTCTCAATGCCGGCTTTGTTGAAAGGAACCACCGAGAAGGTGAAGCTCATTTGTGAGCGGTTGAAGGCAGCTTCTGATTTACAGAAGTCTTACGCGGATTTGAAGCGTGAGGAGATTGAGTTTGCGGTGGGTGACCGTGTGTTTTTGAAGGTTTCACCTTGGAAGAAGGTGATGAGATTTGGCCGGAAGGGTAAGTTGAACCCTAGGTATATTGGACCATACGAGGTGATTGAACGTGTGGGTCTTGTTGCATACAAGCTGAAGTTACCACAAGAGTTGGAAAAGATACATGATGTGTTTCATGTCTCTATGCTTCGGAGGTATAGATCGGATCCTTCGCATGTTATGCTTGTGGAGGAAGTGGAGTTGAATCCAGATTTGACCTATGATGAAGAGCCGATTGAGATTCTGGATTAGGACAGTAAAGTTCTTCGAGGTAAGACGATTGAGTTGGTTAAGGTAATGTGGAGGCATCGTGGTGTTGAGGAAGCCACGTGGGAAAGAAAAGATGACATGAAGGAGCAGTTTCCTTATCTTTTTCCTCCAGGTAAATTTCGAGGACGAAATTTCTAAAGAGGGGGAGAGTTGTAACACCTCAATTTTGGGCTTAGAAGTTTAGGGTTTGAACCGTACCGGTCTGAGAAACGGTTCGAATATAAAAGGGAGTTTTAGGGAAAGCCTAGTTCGGGATGCTTTAAAAATATAGAAAAACATTTAAAAATCCTCATTTAATATATATAAGAGAGTGGTGAAATCAATTTTACAAAATAAGGTTTGGAAATACTACATTTCGGTGTAGTGACCAAATTGCGATTTTTGCAAAGTTTAGTAGTGACTGTTTTGTAAAGGATTGAAACTTTGAATCTTTAAGGACCTAATTTACCCAAAATGTTTTTCTCCAGATTTTTCCTTAATTTGGGTGATTTAATTAATGTTTTAATTAAATAAAAGAAAAGGAAAACTACTTTTTAACTTTCATAACTACCTTTATCTAATTTTCTCTCATTCCTTTTTCTCTCAAAATCCCATCATCCAAACACCTTTACTCCAACAACTTTCACATTGTTTTTCACTTCAATTGATCAGATTTCCATCACTCATTGGTTCCTAATCAATCTTGCATCAAATCCTTTTGATTTCCACATTGAGTTTTCATAGAATTTGGCCCAAATCAAGGAGAAATCATCATGTAGAGGTAAGCTTGTTCTTCTCCTCTAAATACTCAGTTCTTTACTGAAATTCCAAAGTTGTCAATCCTTTATTAAAGTTTTCTAAATGGTTTTAATGTTAGAAACAAGATTTTGGCTTAAAACTCAAGATCTTGAAGATTTTCGTTGTAATTGATTGGGCTCTGTTTTGAGGTAGTTCCTTAATGTATTTTGGATGTTAAATGATGTTAGAAATGAGGTTTTATCAATCAAATCCCGAATAGGTTGTGTTTCCTAAGTTTTTGCTTATGAAAATGGTGGTTTTTGTGGTGTTTTTTATGTTTTGTTATAGCTGGAGGTATAAGGACGAGTTGAGAGTTGTTTTTGATGTTAATTGATGTTTAGAAATGATTAGAAGTGATGGATCTTGGCTGGGTTAAGTTTTGGAAGAGTTTGGAGGTGATTTCGGTTGTGTTTGGTAGCCGAAATGTTGGTTTTAGGTAGAGCAGCGAGTTTAGGAGTGTTGGCTAAAGACTTCAATGCATGATGATGCATTAATCCTCTGCTTTGATGTGTCTAAAATAGGGGAGACATCTTCGGACACTTTTGGAGTTGATCCGGAAGCTTAATCGGCGTTTTGGCAAGCAAGCAAAATGAAATCGGTGAGTGCGATTGGTTTAGAAGTCCATGAGGACAAAAATACATGGTTTGGGGGTTTAGGAGAGGTTTGAAACACCTTCGTAAATCCGGAAGTAAGTATGGTTTGATTTGGTCTCTCTAAAGTGGTGTTTGCCCCTAAAATGCTTTTACATGCTCATGATTTGATATTGATAAATTCCTACTGTTTTTATGCATGATTTAGAGCATGAGATTATGCTTGTAGAGATGTCATGAGATGGCATGTTGCATTGAATGAATTTGAGCTTTTGGTTTGAAACAAGTTATGATTTATGATTTGAAATGTGGTGAGAAAACTCTTGAGTTTTATTGCGCATGAAAAACAGTAGATGAGATGATATTTTAACACATTATATTGGCATAGATGTTGAGAAACTTACCGGATATAATTGATCGATCAATAGGATGAGAGTGCACTATAAACTAAAAATTCGTACGTGCTCTTTGGTTAAGCCAAAGGGAGATTTTCCGATGATGGGCATTCCTGTAACCCCCTTAACCCGGCCTAGACGGTTGACCCGAATTAAGAAAGTCACACGGGGAAAACCAAAGTCAACCCGAAAGTCAACCTTGATTAACGACCTTTTTTTTTCTTTTTAAACTTGTCTAGATGCACATTAATCCTAGTTATGATCATTCAAACAACATACTCAAAGATCATAAACATCAGAGATCAAACAGGGACCCAATTGAACAATTTACAACTTTAGGGACCAAAAGTAAATTCTGATAAATACGAGGACTTCACCCAAATTAAAGTTACCAACTTGAAATTAATCAAGTTTCATGCATCACTGTCAAATTTCAGCTCAAACGGACATCCCAAACTCATACAATTGCACACACAAGTTTCGGGACCAAAATGCAAACATTTTGAAACATATAACTGCCAATGTCAGCCCCCAACGGTCAGGTGTTCTGAAACAGGGAGAGCCTGTTTCGAAACGCGGGGCCGTTCCGCAACGCGTACCGAAACGAGGGCTGGCAGTGGCCTTTCCGTTTCGGAACGGTGTCTCCCGTTTCGGACGCCTGGGTTGCTACAAGGCACCCGTTCCGAAACGGTGGCTACTATTCCGATACGGCCTGCACAGATTGCAGAAAAATGCTTGCTTAAACACACAATTGACCAACCAAACATGCTCCAATTGCTATCAAACTTTACCAGCAACTCATACAACATACAAGAGACATATTTGCATCAACCAATTATCATTATATCATCACATATGAAAAGCCCCAAATCTAAAGGCATGCTTCCTACACAAGCAAACCATTCATGCACTAAAACCTCCAAACCAACACATAATGGCCAATTACATGTACCAACATTAACAACAATATAAATCCAAAATAGGGAGTCCAAAACATCTCCCAAAACAACAACATAGGTCCCCCATTGCCAAAAACCAAAAGCTAAAGGTGTTTAAGAAAACCTTCCCATACTTGAGCTTATCTTTCACTTGATTGCTTGCCTTCCTTGCTGCCCTCAATGCACCTTAACGTTCTGTATTATTGGTTTAAGAAAAGAGAGAGAGCGTAAGCAAAAGCTTAGTGAGGAATGCTTCTTAAAACCACACAATAATGCATTTATAAAACTCATTTATAAATCATACTTCAAAATACATTTAGACATGCTCACAAGCAATCTTAAACAAGCATTTCATGCTTCATATCATAACATGTCATATTGGCCACAAGTGATAATTACCATCTTTTAACAAGATCAACATAAGACTCACACATGGACTTTTAAACACCATTGTGATCTTATCCCCATGGACTTTTAAACACCATGGCCCATGGACTTTTAAACACCATTGCAAGGACCACACAAGGACTTTTAAACACCTTTGTGTCCTTAACAAGTTTCACCTCAAGGACTTTTAAACACCTTGACCCCAAGGACTTTTAAACACCTTGGCCCATGGACTTTTAAACACCATGACATGAATCACCCCAAGGACTTTTAAACACCTTGGCCCCAAGGACTTTTAAACACCTTGGAAAGGACCACACAAGGACTTTTAAACACCTTTGTGTCCGTAACAAGAACCATCCAAGGACTTTTAAACACGTTGATGTTCTTAAGTAAACAAGGCTCACTCAAGGACTTTTAACCACCTTGGTGACCTTAACCTTTTCAAAACATCACTTGCCAATATACATCATTTATCATCAATAATCCACTGTTTTAAAGCATTTAAACAAGCCATAAACATCATGCATCTTTAAGCATTAAACCACATTTAAACAATGTTCAAAAGCAAGGAACTCTAACCTTGAGCTTCCTTAAACACATGGCTTATAATCTCAGCAAACGAACATGCTAGATATGCTTTAAACACAAAATTTAAACATGCAACAAACACATTGCACCCAACCATCACATGGTTCCTCATCAAGAGAGTTTTTCCGAAAACTTACTCTTGAGCTTAGCAAAGTTGTTTAGACTTAGACTAAGCTCCCAAACCTCCAAAACATTGGTTTCAAAGCCGAAAACCAAAATCCACTCACCGATTCCGTTTCGCCTCTTGCCGAAACACAAAATCAAGATTCCGGATCACCACCACTTGGATCCAAAGAAGACTCCCCTGTTTTAAACACATCAAAACAGTAGATTAATGCATCATCATGCATTAATAGCTTCAATGAAAGCACATAAACTCGCTGCTCTCATCCACACTCCATTTTCGGCCACCAAACACAACCAAAAATGCATCCAAACAACTCCTCAACAAAGCCCAGCCATAAACCATCAAAACTAAGCATCCATAAACATCATTTAACATCTAAAAAGGACCTAACAACATCCTTATACCTCCAGCAACAACAGATCCACAAGATCACTCCAAAAACAACCAAGAATCACAAGCTAAACTTAGGAAATTCAACCTACCCGGGATTGCATTAATTAAAACTCAATTTCCAATCAATTTAACATTCATTTATCATCAAATATACACCTCAAATCACTGCTTTAATAGATCCAACGAAAATTCATTAAAAATCATTAAATCTTGCATTTTAAGCCAAGATCCATTACACAACTTTAAAACCATTTATAAATCATCAAATAAGGATTGAGAACTTAGGAATTTCAGTAAAGAACTTGAAGTTCAGAGGAGAAGGACGTTCTTACCTCCAAACTTGAGTTTCTCCTCTTTTAGAACCAAAAAGCTTGAAGAATCAAATGGCAATTGGTGAGGTTTTATTGATGAGATGATTAGCAACCAAAAGAGGATTGAAAAGAGAGATTTTAGTGTCAAAATCAGAAGAGAAATCTCTGGAGAAAGGTGTTTGGTTTGAGACAAAATGAGAGAAAAGCAAAATGAGATTTTAGGAAAATTAGTTAGAAAATAACTTCCCTCCACTTTTCCTTTTGTTTAAAATCGGAATTAAAACATTAAATATCTTAGAAAAATCTGGAGAAACTCCCTTTGGGTAAATAGCTCCTTAAAGATTCAAAGTTTCAATCCTTTTTAAAACAGTCATACAGTTTTCAAAAATTACATTTTGGTCACTAGCCAAAATGTCACCCTTCCAAACCTCATTTTGTAAAATTGATTTCACAGTTCACTTATATATATTAAAAGAGGATTTTAGAACATTTGTCCATATTTTTAATGCAACCCGAACTAGGTTTTCCTAAATTCACTCTTATATATTCGAACCGCACTTTGACCGAACCGGTCAACGCCCAAAACTTCTAAGCCCAAAACCGGGGTGTTACAACTCTCCCCCCTTAAGAAATTTCGTCCTCGAAATTTACCTGAAGGAAAGAGATAAGGAAACTGCTTCAGCATGTCATCCTTCCGCTCCCACGTGGCTTCCTCAACACCACGGTGCTTCCACAACACCTTCACCAACTCAATGGTCTTGCCACGAAGAACCTTGCTATCCGAATCCAGAACCTTCATCGGTTCCTCATCATAGGTCAAATCCGGATTCAATTCCACTTCCTCCACAGGCATCACATGCGAAGGATCAGATCTATACTTCCGTAGCATAGAAACATGAAACACATCATGAATCTTCTCCAACTCTTGAGGTAACCTCAACCTGTACGCAACAGGACCCACACGCTCAACCACCTCGTATGGTCCAATGTACCTAGGGCTCAACTTACCCTTCCGGCCAAACCTCATCACCTTCTTCCAAGGCGAAACCTTCAAGAACACACGGTCACCCACCGCATACTCAATCTCCTTAAGCTTCAAATCCGCGTAAGACTTCTGCCGATCAGAAGCTGCCTTCAAACGCTCACAAATGAGCTTCACCTTCTCGGTGGTTCCTTTCAACAAAGCCGGTATCGAAACCAACTTCTGACCCGTTTCAGCCCAACAAAGAGGAGTCCTACACTTCCTCCCATACAAAGCCTCATAAGGTGCCATTTGAATACTTGCCTGATAACTATTGTTATAAGCAAACTCAACCAAGGGCAAATGCTTCTCCCAAGAGCCTTGAAACTCAATCACACAGCACCTCAACATATCCTCCAAAATCTGAATAACACGCTCAGACTGACCATCCGACTGAGGATGATAAGATGTACTCAAATTCAACCTTGTACCCAAAGCTTGATGCAGACACTGCCAAAAACGCGATGTGAACCTCGGATCCCTATCCGACACAATCGACTTTGGCACACCATGCAGCCGCACAATCTCAGCAATGTACAGCTCCGCAAGCTTATCCAAAGAAAACGTAGTATGCACAGGCAAGAAATGCGCACACTTCGTCAGGCGATCCACAATCACCCACACCGAATTCTTCTTCGATGGTGACAAGGGTAAACCAGATACAAAATCCATGGTAACCCTTTCCCACTTCCACTCAGGGATTCTCAACGGTTGCAACAACCCTGAAGGAAACTGATGCTCAGCCTTAACTCGCTGACACACCAAACACTTGCTCACAAACTCCGCAACATCCTTTTTCAAACCCACCCAATAGTACTCATCACGAAGATCACGGTACATCTTAGTACTACCAGGGTGCATAGCAAAAGGACTACTATGACCTTCAGTCAGAATAGCACGCCTCAACTCAGCATCACGGGGCACTACTATCCGACTCCCAAAACACAACACTCCATCATCATTAAAGCAGAAATCCGAAGGTCTACCCTCCGCGATATCCTGTACATGAGACACCAAGGAATCATCCAGCAACTACTTTTCCTTGATCAACTGAACCAAAGATGGTTTCACTTGCAACTCAGCCACAAGACCACCATCACGCGAAATACTCAAACTGGCAAACATAGCCCTCAACTCAACAGCTACCTTCCTACTCAAGGCATCTGCTACAACATTAGCCTTCCCAGGGTGATACTCAATCGTCAAATCATAATCCTTGAGCAACTCCACCCAACGTCGCTGCCTGAGGTTCAACTCCTTCTGAGACATCAGATACCTCAAACTCTTGTGATCCGTGTACACAGTACACTTCTCACCATACAGATAATGTCTCCAGATCTTCAAGGCAAAAACCACCGCAGCCAACTCAATGTCATGCGTAGGATAATTGCGCTCATGCACCTTCAACTGTCGCGATGCATAAGCCACCACCTTACCCTCTTGCATCAACACACATCCCAAACCAACATAGGACGCATCACTATACACCACAAACACTTTCCCTGATTCAGGTTGAACCAAGATAGGAGCTTGCGTCAAAGCCGCCTTAAGCTTCTCAAAAGCCTGCTGCCGCGCCTCCGTCCACTCAAACCTAACATCTTTTTGCAACAACTTCGTCAAAGGTGCAGCAATCTTAGAAAACCCATCTACAAACCTTCAGTAGTATCCTGCCAAACCAAGGAAACTACGAACCTCGTGAACAGACTTAGGAACCTTCCAATTCATCACCGCCTCAATCTTCTGAGGATCAACACGAATCCCCTTGGCAGAGACTACATGCCCAAGAAACACCACCTCACTTAACCAGAACTCACACTTGCTCAGCTTAGCGTAAAGCTGATTCTCCAACAAGGCTTGCAACACAATCCTCAAATGCTCTTCATGCTCCTCCTCAGTACGCGAGTACACGAGGATATCATCAATGAACACCACAACAAACTTGTCCAGGTATTCATGAAACACACGATTCATCATGTCCATGAAAGCAGCAGGAGCATTTGTCAAACCAAACGGCATCACAAGGAACTCATAATGCCCATACCTTGTCCTGAAAGCTGTCTTAGGCACATCCACATCCTTCACCTTCAACTGGTAATACCCTGACCTCAAGTCAATCTTAGAGAACACAGCAGCTCCCCGAAATTGATCAAAGAGATCATCAATTCTCGGCAAAGGATACCGATTCTTGATAGTCAACTTGTTCAGCTGACGGTAATCAATGCACATTCTCATAGTGCCATCCTTCTTCTTCACGAACAAGACCGGTGCACCCCAAGGCGACACACTCGGCCGAATGAAACCACGCTCAAGCAACTCTTGCAACTGCGTCTTCAGCTCTTTCAGCTCCTCAGGTGCCATTCTAAAGGGAGTAATGGACACGGGAGTTGTATTCTCATACAGCTCAATTCCAAACTCCACCTCACGATGTAACCCCCTCAACCCGGCCCAGACGGTTGACCCGAATTAAGAAGGTCACACGGGGAAAACCAAAGTCAACCCGAAAGTCAACCTTGATTAACGACCCTTTTTTTTTCTTTTTAATCTTGTCTAGATGCTCATTAACCCTAGATGTGATCACACAAACATCATACTCATAGATCACAACCATCAGAGATCAAACGGGGACCCAATTGCACAAAATACAACTTTAGGGACCAAATTGTAAATTCTGAAAACTTTGAGGCCTTAACCAGATTTTAAGTTACCAACTTCAAATTAATCATGTTTCATGCATCTCGGCCAAATTTCAGCTCAAACGGACATCTCAAACTCATACAATTGCACATACAAGATTCAGGACCAAAATGCAAACATTTTGAAACACATAACTGCCACTGTCAGCCCCCAACGGTCAACCGTTCCGAAACGGGAGACAGCCCGTTTCGAAACACGGGGCTGTTCCGCAACGGGTACCGAAACGGGGGTCGGGCAGTAGCCTTTCCGTTTCGGAACGGTGTCACCCGTTTCGGACGCCTGGGCTGCTTCAAGGCACCCGTTCCGAAATGGTTCACCCTGTTCCGAAACACCCTGCACAAAATGCAGAATTTTGCCTACTTAAACATGCAATAGGCCAACCAAACATGCTCCAAACGCTACCAAACTTTGCCAACATGCAATTCAACATAAAAGAGGCATACTTGCATCAACAATTCAACAAAATAAAAACATATATGAAAAGCCCTAATCTCAAGGTTAAGCTTCCAACACAAGCAACCATTTAAACAACATACTTCCAATTCAAACTCATAAGCCAAACCATGTTCCAACAACATCAACAACACAAAACCATACTTGTCCGAACATATACAAACACATACATCAACCCAAGAGATTCTACCCCATTGCCTTTATTAACTATAGCTATTAACCGAGGCATACATCTCAAGTGGAGTCCTTCTTGAATCCCTTGCTCCTTGCTGTCCAAACTTCAAGAATCTGCATTGATGGACAAAAAGGAGCGTAAGCACATAATGCTTAGTGAGGAATGCTCAAAACCCAAAACACCATCAATGCAGCGAGCCATAAATCACTTTTAAAACAAACTCGATTTGTTTACCAAAGCCATGTTTGAAAACCCCTTTTCAACAACAAGCTCAAAACCATGCATCGCACATACATGAAAACCAACCCTTAGTTTAGCAAACTAAGAAAACCCTTTTCAAAGCATAACTTGCAAAATCAACCATTTAGCCAAACCATGCATAAACACCATATGCAAGCTAAAACAAAACCTTGGAAAACACTCCCATTTCACAACATACCTTTCTTAAACTTGAAAGCCAATTCAAGCAAGAATCTTTTAAAACCATTTCACAAACCAACCAACACATGCATTAAACCAAAGGCAACATATATGAACCACAACATCAACATCACATGCCTTTAAAAACAAGTCTTAACAAGACTCCAATGCACTAAAGATATTTCATGCTCACATGCATCATTTTCCAAATGATAGTCAACACTTGTTCAACTTAACAAGTAAACATGCATTCACAAGCATTATACACTTTCCATGCAACCATGCATCTTTTCAAGCATCTCATGCTTCACATGCAATTATGCATCAATTCAAGCATCTCATGCTTCACATGCAATTATGCATCATTTCAAGCATCTCATGCTTCATCACAATCAAGAACATCATATTGGCCTTCAAGTGATCAACCACATTCACTTTTCAACTCAACACCCAATCGGATACGCGGATTCCGAGCGTTGTCCCTACGCTCCATACACCCTACCAATCCAAGGTCTCCTAAATGCACTTTTAAACACCATTTGACCTCAACATCCTAAGGTTCCCATGTATGGACTTTTAAACACCATACAACCTTAGCTTTCCCGAGGTTCCCATGTATGGACTTTCAAACACCATACAACCTCAACTTTCCCGAGGTTCCCATGTATGGACTTTCAAACACCATACAACCTCAACATTTCCCCAAGGTTCCCATGTATGGACTTTCAAACACCATACAACCTTGACATGCACAAGGTTCCCATGTATGGACTTTCAAACACCATACAACCTTTGCATTCACCGATTGGTAGTTGTATAACATCACTAACGAGATCCGGGACACCCTACACAAGATCCACACATGGACTTAACCCCGCCATTGTGATCTCAACAAGCACAAGGTTCTCACATATGGACTTTTAAACACCATATAACCTTTGCTCAACCAAGGTCCTCGAATGGGCAACACCTCCATTATGACCTCAACCATCTCGTTAGGATACTTGAAGGGAGTTTACCGGTCCACTCTTGACCACTCCACCTCCAAGGCGACTTAATTCACGGTGCACCCAATCCTATAGCCGGCTAACTATATCCGATCAAAGAACCAAGAACCACTTACATCACTTGCCAATATAACCACCTTACCACATTAGTCAAATGATTCACATGCATAACCAATATGCAAAACCATTACCACATTAATCAAATGATTCACATGCATAACCAATATGCAAAAACCATCATTTACCAACATTAATTCACTGGTTTAAAGCATTAAACAAAGCCATTGAACAACATGCAACACCATGCATCAAAACCACATTTCCAATGTATAAAACCAAGGATCTCTTACCTTGAGCATCCTCCACATATGGCTTTCAAAACCAGCATTGAACCATGCTAAAATATGCTTTCAAAACAGATTTAAACCATGCAAAACACATGCATCTCAATCATCAACCACAATTGCTTAAAAGCCAATTCCACAATCATAATTCAAGAGCGAAAAACCATTCACTTACTCTTGAGCTTAGCAAGTTGTTTAGACTTACACTAAGCTCCCAAAAACCTTCAAACCTTGGTTTAAAAGCTGAAAACCCAACTTCACTCACCGATACACAAAACAAGGCTAGCCACCAAGCCTTCCAAGCATCCGAAACCTTCCGCAACACCTCAAAAGCTCACGGATCAAACTCCCCTGTTTCAAGTACACAAATACAGCACATTAATGCATCATTATGCATTAAGAACAGCAGCCACACAACCAAACTCGCTGCTCAACACACCACCAACAATTCGGCTACCAAACACAACCGAAATCACCTCCAAACATTACCAAAACTTAACCCAGCCAAGATCCATCACTTCTAACCATTTTTAAACATCAATTAACATCCAAAATGATCACAAACACGTCCTTATACTTCCAGGTATAACAGATCACCAAAAACACTCCAAAAACAACCAAAAACTCAAGCCAAACTTAGGAAATTCAACCTATCCGGGATTGCATTAATTAAACCTCAACTTCTAATCAATTTAGCATTCATTTAACATCATTTTGACACTTCAAAACACTGCCCAAACAGATCACAAGAAAAATTTCACCAAAATCGCCAAATCTTGCATTTTAAGCCAAAATCAAGATTTCAATTGAAAAGCCTTTAACAAAACACAAATCAAGGATTGAGAACTTGGGAATTTCAATAAAGAACTTGAAGTTCAGAGGAGAAGGACGTTCTTACCTCCAAACTTGAGTTTCTCCTTTTTAGAGCCAAAAAGCTTGATGAAACAACTTACAAATTGAGAGGTTTTGTTGATGAGATGATTAGGAATCAAATGAGAGTTGAAATGAGTGATTTGAGTGACAAAATCAGAGAGAAAAGATCTGGAGAGAATGTGTTTGGTTTGAGAGAAAAGATGAGAGAAAATGGTTGAGAGAAAAGTTAGTTAGAATTAGGAAAATATCTTCCCTCCACTTTTCTTTAGTTTAAAAACATTTAATAAATCATTTAATATATTTAGAAAATCTGGAGAAACTCCCATTGGGTAAATAGCTCCTTAAAGATTCAAAGTTTCAATCCTTTTTAAAACAGTCACGCAGTTTTCAAAAATTACATTTTGGTCACTAACCCAAAATGTCACCTTTCCAAACCTCATTTTCCAAAATTGATTTCACAGTTCACTTTTATATATTAAAAGATGATTTTAGAACATTTTTCCATATTTTTAATGCAACCCGAACTAGGCTTTCCTAAATTCACTCTTATATATTCGATCAGCACTTTGACCAAACCGGTCAACGCCCAAAACTTCTGAGCCCAAAACCGGGGCGTTACACACGATTAGGAGGTAAACCAGGCAACTCCTCAGGAAACACACCAGGAAACTCCTTCACAACCCTGATATCTTGCACCCTCAACTCCTTAGAGCTAGGATTCATCACAAAAGCTAGGTAAGCTTCATAACCTTGCCTCAACATCCGGCTTATCTCCAAAGTGGACACCACATTGGCAAGAAACTTCACATTCTCACCAACCACTACAACTTCATAATCATCCGCAAGCTTCAGCGAAACACGCTTATTCTCACAATCCACCACAGCACGATGCTCAGCAAGCCAATCCATACCAAGGATTACATCAAAACCATAGAAAGGTAACTCCATAAGGTCAACATGGAAAACATGATCTTGAACAACCAAAGGACACCTTCTATACAGCTTTCGAGTCACAACAGTCTCACCAAAAGAACTAGTGACACGCATACCAACATCCAAAGACTCAACAGGCAACCCAAACAATTCAGCATGCTCACGCAATATGTAAGAGTGCGTAGATCCAGAATCAATCAAAGAAAGTAATGACAAGGATTGCAGAGTAAAAGTACCTGCGATCACATCCGCGTCATTCCTCCCCTCACGCTGAGCAAACACTCGCTCCTGTCCGCCACCCTCTGGCTGTACAGCTACAACATGAGCTACAGCTCGGCCACCTTCCTCTCTCCGCTGAAAATTACCACGGCCGCGCCCACGACCTCTCTGCGGTGCTGCAACAACAGGAGCACGAACTTGGCCACCAGCCAACATAGGACACTCACGCCTCAAATGATCCGTAGATCCACAGTTCCAGCAACCATTACCAGCTGCCGCAACAGGAGCTTACACCTCCCTCACAGCACGAGGACAATCACGTTTCATGTGGCCATGCGAACCACATATCCAACAAGCACTCGGATCAGCTCTAGCGTTGCCTCCCCGAGCAGGTGTTCCACCACCTCGCTTAGCCGAGGACTGATACTTCTCATCACGTCCCCTCTTGTTCCGTCCACCACCGGAACTATATTCAGCTGCTCGCTTACCAGCACCTTTAGCAGATAAACCCAAGTTCATCTCAATATCCTTGGCTCGGCCCACCAACACATCAAAATCATCATACTCGGTAGCCAGCACATACATCTTCACATCCGTCACTAAACCATAACGGAACCTTTCACACCTCGCTCGCTCATCCGGGACAAGCTCAGGTGCGTATTGACTGAGTCGAACAAACTGCTCTTCATACTCAGCCACCGTCATGCTCCCATGAGTAAGAGACATGAACTCCCTCTTTTTCTCATCTAGGTACCTCACACCCAGATACCTTCTCTTGAACACATTCTGAAAGAATGGCCAAGTCACATCAGCTTCTGCCATCCCAGCAATAGTGGTTGTCCACCACGTATATGCATCCTTCTGCAGCAAGGACACAACACAGCCAAGCTTCTGCACATCAGTGCAACTCATCTGACCCAAGATTCTCTTGGTACTCTCTAACCAAGCCTCAGAACCTTCAGCAGACATACCCCTGAACTCAGTCCCTCCCAGACTGCGCAAACGCTCCAAAGGTAGTCTAACTCCAGCATCTTCCTGATGCCCAGCTCCACGAGCTCCAGCTACCGCTGCTTGAAAAGCACCAGCTATAGCTTGAATTAATACCGTCATGTCAGGAACAGCTTGCCCCCGACCAGCCTCAGGTCCAGTAGCCTCAGCACCAGCTGCAGCTCCAGCTTCCTCAGCCTCAGCACCACCACCACCAGGTGGAGGAGGTAAAACCGCACTCTCAACATTCTCCTCGTTTTCATTCTCATTCTGAGCCGTAGCTCGCACATTACTCCTCAACTCTCTACGAGGTGCCATACTCTAACTATGCAATCTCAATGCAAATAAACAAAGTCAGGCCCAGCAAGGTAAGCAATCCAAGTACTCAAGCTCATTTCCAATTAAAATCAACATCATTTCATTAGCTTTGATTTGGCAATGGGTACCTACAACATGCTTCATCACAGCATACATCTCATTTGCAACATACATGCAATTCACTCCACATGCATTCACCCAACAAGCATACAAAGCATACATACCTCAAACATTCACATACACATTCCCAATTACTCGAGAACTCAGCTCTGTTACCACCAAATGTAACCCCCTTAACCCGGCCTAGACGGTTGACCCAAATTAAGAAAGTCACACGGGGAAAACCAAAGTCAACCCGAAAGTCAACCTTGATTAACGACCCTTTTTTTCTTTTTAAACATGTCTAGATGCACATTAACCCTAGTTATGATCATTCAAACAACATACTCAAAGATCATAAACATCAGAGATCAAACAGGGACCCAATTGAACAATTTACAACTTTAGGGACCAAAAGTAAATTCTGATAAATACGAGGACTTCACCCAAATTAAAGTTACCAACTTGAAATTAATCATGTTTCATGCATCACTGTCAAATTTCAGCTCAAACGGACATCCCAAACTCATACAATTGCACACACAAGTTTCGGGACCAAAATGCAAACATTTTGAAACATATAACTGCCAATGTCAGCCCCCAACGGTCAGGTGTTCCGAAACAGGAAGAGCCTGTTTCGAAACGCGGGGCCGTTCCGCAACGCGTACCGAAACGAGGGCTGGCAGTGGCCTTTCCGTTTCGGAACGGTGTCTCCCGTTTCGGACGCCTGGGTTGCTACAAGGCACCCGTTCCGAAACGGTGGCTACTGTTCCGATACGGCCTGCACAGATTGCAGAAAAATGCTTGCTTAAACACACAATTGACCAACCAAACATGCTCCAATTGCTATCAAACTTTACCAGCAACTCATACAACATACAAGAGACATATTTGCATCAACCAATTATCATTATATCATCACATATGAAAAGCCCCAAATCTAAAGGCATGCTTCCTACACAAGCAAACCATTCATGCACTAAAACCTCCAAACCAACACATAATGGCCAATTACATGTACCAACATTAACAACAACATAAATCCAAAATAAGGAGTCCAAAACATCTCCCAAAACAACAACATAGGTCCCCCATTGCCAAAAACCAAAAGCTAAAGGTGTTTAAGAAAACCTTCCCATACTTGAGCTTATCTTTCACTTGATTGCTTGCCTTCCTTGCTGCCCTCAATGCACCTTAACGTTCTGCATTATTGGTTTAAGAAAAGAGAGAGAGCGTAAGCAAAAGCTTAGTGAGGAATGCTCCATAAAACCACACAATAATGCATTTATAAAACTCATTTATAAATCATACTTCAAAATACATTTAGACATGCTCACAAGCAATCTTAAACAAGCATTTCATGCTTCATATCATAACATGTCATATTGGCCACAAGTGATAATTACCATCTTTTAACAAGATCAACATAAGACTCACACATGGACTTTTAAACACCATTGTGATCTTATCCCCATGGACTTTTAAACACCATGGCCCATGGACTTTTAAACACCATGGCAAGGACCACACAAGGACTTTTAAACACCTTTGTGTCCTTAACAAGTTTCACCTCAAGGACTTTTAAACACCATGACCCCAAGGACTTTTAAACACCTTGGCCCATGGACTTTTAAACACCATGACATGAATCACCCCAAGGACTTTTAAACACCTTGGCCCCAAGGACTTTTAAACACCTTGGAAAGGACCACACAAGGACTTTTAAACACCTTTGTGTCCGTAACAAGAACCATCCAAGGACTTTTAAACACCTTGATGTTCTTAAGTAAACAAGGCTCACTCAAGGACTTTTAACCACCTTGGTGACCTTAACCTTTTCAAAACATCACTTGCCAATATACATCATTTATCATCAATAATCCACTGTTTTAAAGCATTTAAACAAGCCATAAACATCATGCATCTTTAAGCATTAAACCACATTTAAACAATGTTCAAAAGCAAGGAACTCTAACCTTGAGCTTCCTTAAACACATGGCTTATAATCTCAGCAAACGAACATCCTAGATATGCTTTAAAAACAGAATTTAAACATGCAACAAACACATTGCACCCAACCATCACATGGTTCCTCATCAAGAGAGTTTTTCCGAAAACTTACTCTTGAGCTTAGCAAAGTTGTTTAGACTTAGACTAAGCTCCCAAACCTCCAAAACATTGGTTTCAAAGCCGAAAACCAAAATCCACTCACCGATTCCGTTTCGCCTCTTGCCGAAACACAAAATCAAGCTTCCGGATCACCACCACTTGGATCCAAAGAAGACTCCACTGTTTTAAACACATCAAAACAGTAGATTAATGCATCATCATGCATTAATAGCTTCAATGAAAGCACCTAAACTCGCTGCTCTCATCCACACTCCATTTTCGGCCACCAAACACAACCAAAAATGCATCCAAATAACTCCTCAACAAAGCCCAGCCATAAACCATCAAAACTAAGCATTCATAAACATCATTTAACATCTAAAAAGGACCTAACACCATCCTTATACCTCCAGCAACAACAGATCCACAAGATCACTCCAAAAACAACCAAGAATCACAAGCTAAACTTAGGAAATTCAACCTACCCGGGATTGCATTAATTAAAACTCAATTTCCAATCAATTTAACATTCATTTATCATCAAATATACACCTCAAATCACTGCTTTAATAGATCCAACGAAAATTCATTAAAAATCATTAAATCTTGCATTTTAAGCCAAGATCCATTACACAACTTTAAAACCATTTATAAATCATCAAATAAGGATTGAGAACTTAGGAATTTCAGTAAAGAACTTGAAGTTCAGAGGAGAAGGACGTTCTTACCTCCAAACTTGAGTTTCTCCTCTTTTAGAACCAAAAAGCTTGAAGAATCAAATGGCAATTGGTGAGGTTTTGTTGATGAGATGATTAGCAACCAAAAGAGGATTGAAAAGAGAGATTTTAGTGTCAAAATCAGAAGAGAAATCTCTGGAGAAAGGTGTTTGGTTTGAGAGAAAATGAGAGAAAAGCAAAATGAGATTTTAGGAAAATTAGTTAGAAAATAACTTCCCTCCACTTTTCCTTTTGTTTAAAATCAGAATTAAAACATTAAATATCTTAGAAAAATCTGGAGAAACTCCCTTTGGGTAAATAGCTCCTTAAAGATTCAAAGTTTCAATCCTTTTTAAAACAGTCACACAGTTTTCAAAAATTACATTTTGGTCACTAGCCAAAATGTCACCCTTCCAAACCTCATTTTGTAAAATTGATTTCACAGTTCACTTATATATATTAAAAGAGGATTTTAGAACATTTTTCCATATTTTTAATGCAACCCGAACTAGGTTTTCCTAAATTCACTCTTATATATTCGAACCGCACTTTGACCGAACCGGTCAACGCCCAAAACTTCTAAGCCCAAAACCGGGGCGTTACAATTCCACCGGGTAGGACTTGGTGAAATACCCAAGCTTTGTGGCGATGAGAGATTCCGCCATGTGAGTACGGTGATGAGAGATTCCACCAGAAGTTGTTGCTAGACAAGTGAGTACGGTGATGTGAGATTCCACTAGAAGAGTCTAGTGTAGAAATGTGTCCGCATATCTGAGTATTGATGAGATGCTAAATGCCAATATAAAGGATTAAATGGTTTTTGTTACACATGTACCTTGTTGAAATAATTTATGCTATGAGATATGCATATGTGTTTTGTTTAGAAATGCTTTGACAATACAAGCATGTGAATGGCCTTGTCATGAGATTTGCATTGGTTTTAATGCATCAGATAGAATGGAGGTACATGTGTTTTCAATGAGTTTTGCTTTGAAAGTTTATCAAGCACGAGGATGAGATGAGCATGTGGTTTAAAAGCTTTGATGAATGTGTTTTCTAAAAGTGCATTATTGTGTTGGTTTTCTTTAGAGCATGCCTCACTAAGCAATGATGCTTACGCTCTCTTTTCCCAATAATGCAGATAATTGAGGTGTCTAAGGGCATCAAGGAAGCTAAGTGTGTCCAAGGGAATCCAAGCTCATGTATGGTGAAGTTTTCGTACACTATTAGTTTTGATAATTTGGCAATGGGAACCTAAGTTTTGTTTTGGGAGACGTGTTGAACTCCCTAAGGTTGTGGCATGTGTGCCTTGGTAGATTTGAACTGTAAATGGCCTTATTTGTTTGTTTGGAGGTTTGGTTTCCCTATTTGGTTTGGATATTAGGACGCATGCCTCTAGATTTATGAATTTTCTTGTTTGGTGCTATGATGGTGTTTGCGGGCTCTAAATGTGTACCTTGTAAGTATGTTGACTTGTTGATATGCTTGGGAAGTCGTTTGGATGTGTTTGATCGAGTTTTTGCATGAAAAACCAGCATTTGATGCTGTTTCTGGGCAAACCGTATCGAAACAACTCCTAGTGTTTCGAAACAGGGGCCTGAAATGGCCTTCGTGTTTCGAAACGCTGAGGGATGTTTCAAAACGATTTGGCCACTGGAAGGCATCATTTCGGAACCAGTCTCGGAACCAACCCGCGTATCAAAACGGTCAACGCCGTTCCGATCCTGCGTTTCGATTCAGCAGGTGGGTGTTTCGAAACAGGTGACCGTTGGGCACTGATTTGAATGGTGCAGAAGTTCGCAAGCTTTACATTTTAGTCCCAAATGTTGATGTTGCAATTGCTTGAGTTTGAGAGGTTCAATTAAGATGAAATTTTTCAGAGTAGCATGTAACCAGACTAATTTCATATTGGTAACCTTAAAATCAGTAAAGACCTTCTATTTTACAGAAATTACAAAATGGTCCCTAAACTTATAATTAGTGCAATTGAGTCCCTGTATGTCATCCGATCGCTATGCCATTCTCAAATATGTTTTATGAGTACTCACATAGGGTTAATATGTATCTAGACAAGACGAAAAAGAAAAAAAAGGGTCGTGAATCAAGGTTGACTTTCGGGTTGACTTTGGTTTTCCCCGTATAATCTTCGTAGTTCGGGTCAACCGTGTAGGCCGGGCTAAGGGGGTTACAATGCAAAACCTCAAATGTCATGTCACATCTATGCATGTACCAACATATATATAATATATAATCAAATGATTTTAACTGTGCATGTATGTCGGTCCACACTTACCAATAACATCCTCAGAATCCGCCTAAGAACAACCTCTTACCTCACTTCAAACTTTTCCAGCCCCACCACTCTAACAATTCGCTAATTACAAAATACTCCACTAGTACCCTCTTCACTCTAAAGTTGTTTTCAAAAACAACATCGGCTACTACCCAAACTTGCTAGTTATAAGACTCTACTCACTACACAAGAAATCCAAACCAGAACCAAACAAAGATTACTTAGAGAAATTACCTGTAATCACCTCATCGCCCCGGAGTTCCAACAGAACAAATCCCTTCCCCGCAGAACCACTATTCTCTGGTCGTACCGCCGCAGCATCAACCAACACCTTAAGGTCATCACCGACTCCCTGCTGCAAAGAACCATGTCCACCCCGAGCTAACTTCAGACAATTCCGTCTCACATGTTCAACGGACCCACAATTCCAACAAGATCCATCCTCCAAACACCTCACACTCCTTGCCTTTCTTGCCACCTCCGAACTCTATCTCGGCCGCGCTCACGACCCTTCTGAGACCCTTTTTCACGCACTGAAGCGGATCTCACGACATGAGGACAATCCCGTTTCACATGCTCCTTAGAACCAGAGTTCCAACAAACTCCAACATGACGCCTCCTACAACGATCACACTTCGGCAAGCGAACTATCACTCCTTGGTCATATTGCACTAGATCCACATCAACACCACCACCAGAACCTTGGTTCAGGCGAACCCTACCATCGCGTAACCTCTTACGCTGACCACTCTCAAGGTCAATACTCACAGCTGTTTTACTTGTATTTTCCTTACCATCACCAACTGAACCCACACTCCCACGTTGCTTAACCCCTGGAAACCTATCTCCAAGGTATCTTCTATTAAAGGCAGACACAAAGAACTCCCAATCTATATCGTGGATATTCGTTGCCACCGCCACAGATGTCCACCAAGCACAAGCATCCTTCAACATTAACGAGACAACACTTCCCAGCTTACAAGCGTTGTCACACCCTTCCCGATCCAGAATCGGAATTATACTGGCAAACCAAGCCTCGAACGCCTCAGGCGTCGAACCATGATACTCCACAGCTCCCAAATCATGTAAACGCTTCTTTGACAAACTATCATGCCCCACAGATGACAAATCCTTCATCACAGAACCAACCCTCTCATTCTGCCTTACCACCTCAACCCCAAGCACAGTTGACTGAAACGAAACACCTCCACCGAAAGGTGAATTCCACCCCTTAACAACCTGCTCTAAAGCAGCAACCATCGTACTCAATTGCCACTCTCTCAATGATTCCATTGTGCTATTATTAACAAACAAAACGATCAGACCAGCTTCGAGCAAGGATTCAAGACTCCAACTCCAAACTAACACATAGCTATAATAATAAGGCAATGGGTATCCCAAGTTTTCCCCTTTACATGACATAACAACCAATAAAAACATTGATTTCACAAACATCCAGCATATCAATCAGCAAACTTCAATCATGCTCTCATCAAACAACATAATATCAACACATCACGCCCATCACATTTTCATTATTCAAAAACAACTTACAACATCAGCATACCACCAATACATGCTCACACTAGCTCATAGAAGATTCACAACCAAAAAGCATGATAAAAACATTAATAATTCATTCAAAATCGTATTTTCAACCAATTTTCAACCACACATTAGATTAAACATCCAACACTTACCATAACAACTTACCACCACATTAATAATTAATTCAAGCTCAAGCAATTGCCATTACAAAATTCAAGACTAAAATGTAAAGCATGCAGACTTCAGAGCAATTCAAATCTGTGTCCAATGGTCACCCGTTTCGAAACACCTACCTGCCGTATCGAAACACCAGACAAAGACACCCACATGTTTCGAAACAGGTTCCGAAACAGAGCATTCCAGTAGCCAAAGTGTTTCGAAACACTTCTAGCCGTTTCGAAACGCCCAGGCCATTTCAGGCACCCGTTTCGAAATGCTAAGGGTGTTTCGATACACCCTGCCCAGAAACAGCAGAAATTTCTGGTTTTTCACATCAAAACACCACCAAACATACTTAAAACCATTCCACAACATATCAACAACATGCCAAGCATTAAAACCATCATATTGCATCAAAGACAAGATACATAGCAAACACTAAGCACACCTACTCGATTACCACACTCAACACATGATCTTGCTTTTAAACAAAGAACATAGCTATATCAAAAATGGAGATGAAAATCCAAATATCACAAAACAATCATCAACAAGTATCAAACCATAAACCGGACATGCTCAAGATGAACAATCTCATTACACATCAACGTAAAAGACTCTCCCCCCATTGCCTTTATTATCTATAGCTATAAACCAAAACATACTTCTCAAGTGGAGCTTTCTTGAATCCCTTGCTTCTTGCTGTCCCAACTTCAAATATCTACATTGATGGACAAAAAGGAGCGTAAGCACATAATGCTTAGTGAGGAATGCTCAAAACCAAAACACCATCAATGCAACGAATCATAAAACCATCTTAAAATGTAATCACAACTCAATAACCCAAAATATTTATTGAAAATCTCATTTGAAATACCATTGCTTTAAAACATGCATTGCTCAACAAGAAAACAAGCATTTAACTTTGATACACTAAACAACTCACCCCAAACAACATCCTTGCAATTACTACCATTTAAACCTTTCCATGCACAATCACTTCATGCAAAGTTTAAACCAATTTCCTTGGAAATCACTTCCACTTCACACTATACTCTTCTCATTCTTGATGATCATTTCAAAGCAAAATACCTTTTGGAAACCATATGTTCCTTTTATCTATCTCATGCATTCAACAAATGCAAAACTCATGGCAAAGCCATACATGCTTGTTACTCAAAAGCATTTCATAAACTCAAAACCCCATTTGCATAAGCAAATCTCCATTTTGAAAACCACATGTACCATCTACGTAACACATGCATACAATCTATGCAAATCTCATGGAAAGGCCATATATGCTTGATACACAAAAGCATTTCCTAAAATTATTATATCATATGCATTTCTCAATACATACAACATCTCAAGCATTGGTACATGTGACACATTTCATTCTCATATATTGGCATTTTTCATATTCTATTGTACTCGGATATGCGGACAGCTTGACTCGAGGTCAAGTCCTACCCCGGTGGGATCTCGCCACCAGCTCTCATGGCGGTATCTACCCTCGCCACTAAGCTTGGGTATTTCACCAAGTCCTACTACGATGGAATGCCACTCATCGATTTCACATGGCAATAACTCTTGTTGCCAAAAAGCTTGGTCTCTCACCAAGTCCTACTTCGATGGAATGCCCATCATCGGTCTCATGGCAAGAACTCTTGTTGCAAAAAAGCTTGGATAATTCACCAAGTCTTACTCTAATGAAAATCCCATCAATGATCTCTCTCTTTGGGACGACACCCAAGAGCACGTACGAATTTTTAGTTTATAGTGCACTCTACATCCTATTGATCGATCAATATATCTGATAATCTTTACATCATCTATGCCAATATATATCATGTTAAACTTCAACACATTCGATGTTTTTAAAGCATGCAACACCTTCAAGGCCAAAAAGCCGAACAAAGCATTTGAGACACAAATTGACAACTCAAACTCACAAGGAATATCAATTTCATACATCTTTCCTCAAACCAAGTTTGACAACCAACTCACATGCTTTAAAACCATGTTCAAACAACAATTTAAACCACATTGTCAAATCAATCACATCAAAACCCATTTTGATAATTTTCAAAACAATAATAGCACAATTGAGAGAGAATTCCACTTTACTTACTTCCAAACTTAAACTGGCGTTTCAAGCCTAAATTTAAGTTCCCAAACCTCTTTTCAAAACCATTGCAAAGCTGGAAAACATGATCTCACTCACCGATACACAACACTATGCTAGCCGACAAGCCTCCCAAGCGTCTGAAACCTCCAACGCTACCTCAATCTCTTCCGGATCATTCTCCCCTGTTTTTAACACATAAAAACAGAGGATTAATGCATCACCATGCATTAAAATCACCAGCAATACAACCTAAACTCGCTCCTCTAGTCAAGAACCTCATTTCTGCTTCCAAAAACAACCGAAATCACCTCCAAACTCTTTCAAAGCAAACCCCAGCCAAGATCTATCACTTCTAACCATTTCTAAACATCAATTAACATCAAAACAACCCTAAACTCGTCCTTATACCTCCAGCTACAACAGAACACCAAAATCACCCCAAAAACCACCATTATCCCAAGCAAAAACTCAAGAAACACAATCTATTCGGGATTGGATTGATAAAACCTCTTTTCTAACATCATTTAACATCCAAAATACATTAGAAAACCATCTCAAAATAGAGCCCAATCAATTACAATGAAAATCCTCAAGATCTCTTCCAAAATCTTAAGTTTTAAGCCAAAATCTTGTTTCTAACATTAAAACCATTCATAAATATTTAATAAAGGATTGACAACTTGGGAATTTCAGTAAAGAACTGAGTATTTAGAGGAGAAGAACAATCTTACCTCTAAAAGATGATTTCTCTTTGATTTGGGCAAATTTCCATGAAAATACAATGTAGAAATCACAAGGATTTGTTGCAAGATTGATTAGGAATCATTGAGTAATGAAAATCTCATCAAATGAAGTGGAAATCAAAGTGAATTTTGCTGGAGAAAGAGTGTTTGGATGATAGGATTTTGAGAGAAAATAATTGAGAGAAAATTTGAGAAAAGTAGTTATAAAAGTAAAAAGTAGTTAAACACCCAAATTAAGGAAAAATCTGGAGAAAACATTTTGGGTAAATTAGCTCCTTAAAGATTCAAAGTTTCAATCCTTTACAAAACAGTCACTACTAAACTTTGCAAAAACTGCGATTTGGTCACTACACTGAAATGTAGTATTTCCGAACCTTATTTTGTAAAATTGGTTTCACCAATCACCTTTATATATTAAAAGAGGATTTTTAGATATTTTTTCTATATATTTTTAAGTATCCCGAACTAGGTGTTCCCTAAAACTCCCTTTTAAATTCGAACCGTTTTCCAGACCGATCCGGTTCTGACTCGAAACATCTAGGCCAAAATTTGGGGTGTTACAATGCCAACATCTAACAACTCAACAGGTAAATCAAGCACTTTTGAATGCTCACGCAAAATGTATGAATGAGTAGAACCGGAATCAATCAAAGAAAGTAATGACAAGGATTGCAAAGTAAAGGTACATGTGATCAAATCCATGTCATTCCTTGCTTCTCGGTGTGCATACACCCTAGCCTGTCCACCTCTCTCAGGCTGAACAACAAAAACATGAGCAACATTCCTATTGCCCGTCATCTCTATGCTGAAAATTACCACGATCGCGCCCACGACCTCTATGTGGCTCAGCAGCTCGCATCGGAGCTTGACCATCTCTAGAAGGTTGTGGACAATCACGCTTCATATGTCCTCGTGATCCACAATTCCAACACGTACCCAGATTACCCCAACACTCTCTGGTGTGCCTTCTACCGCACCAGTTGCATTCTGGAATACGAATGAAGGCATTATGGCCTTGACGACCATGACCGGGGTTACCACGACCACGCCTTGGGTCCGGTTGATACTTTCGATCCTTGTGCTTCTTGTAACGATCTCTACAAGCATCAAACTCAGCCGTCCTCTTTCTAGAACTAGAACCACTAGAACGAGGAACTAAGCCCAAATTCTACTTGATGTCCTTAGCCCAAGTGACTAAGACATCAAAATCGGTGTAATTCGAAGCCAACATGTAGGTCTTGACCTACTTAACAAGACCATGATGGAAACGTTCATGTCTCTTTTGTTCATCAGGAACTAGTTCAGGAGCATACTGGCTCAACCGAACAAATTCAACCTTATACTCATGAACGGTCAAGTTTCCTTGCACCAAAGACATAAAGTCTCACTTCCTTTCATCATGGTAACAAACACCCAGATACTTCCTCTTGAAATCAGTTCCGGAGAACTCCTAAGAAACATCTGCAGGTTTCATACCCGTAGTGATTGTCATCCACCATGTATAAGCATCTGCGTGAAGCAAGGATACAACACAGCCCTAGCTTTTGCAAATCGTTGCAACCCATCTGACCAAGAATTCTCTGGGTGCTCTCAAACCAAGCCTTAGAAATCTAAGGAGTCAGACCTCAAAACTCAATTCCACCCAAACTGCGTAAACGCTCAAAAGGTAAACCAACATTAGCACCAGGCTGTGGTGCGGAAATTTGCATACCCGCTATCGCTGCCTGAAATGCCCCAGCTATATCTTGATTCAACAATGTCATATCAGGAGCAGCTTGCCCTTGCACTACCTGAGGTCCAGCACCTCTAACGCCAGCTCCCGCAACATCTTCATCACCACCAGGAGGAGGAGGCGACAAATTCTCAACATCATTAACCTCATTCTCAACCACATTACACACATTGGCTCTAAGCTTTAGTCTGTCCCATTATCAAAAACGGTTTAAGCTAAAAATGCAACATTAAAAACAATCATGCTAGCTGAAGCAACAATCCAAGGAGCTTAAGTTTACTTTTAAAACCAAAATCTTCTTTATATTAGTAATAATATGGTAATGTGGTAATGGGTACCCTTAACCTCTCCCCCAAAAATATATAACAATCATAAATCATGTTATCATACACCATGCATCACACACAAATCAAAACAACGATCATTTCATAGCATAAACAACCACAATACATAGCATTCATCATTAACTCAACCAAGCAACAATATCACATCAACGTTACCTCCCAATTCTTTCGAAACATGGCTCTGATACTACCAAATGTATTCCCTCGACCCGGTCTGGACGATAGACCGAACCGAACGGGTCACACGGGGAATAATGAAGTAAATAGGGAACTTTACTCCAATAAACGAACCCTATTTTTTCATTTTATCTTGTCTAGATGCTCAACATTAACCTAAGAAAAAAACTTTGCAGTGGAACAATTTGCAACTCAAACAGACAACGATTAGGGACCTAATTGCATACAAACACATTTTAGGGACCATTTTGTAATTTTACCAAGTTATAGGGTCTTATGTCATTTATCTGTTAACAACCTTTATATAGTCACATTACATGCCTCTCAGTCAAATCTCAGCTCAAAAAAATCATCCAAGCTCATTTAATTGCATCCAGAACATTCAGCAACTAAAACATAAAGAAATAGAACATCAGAAGATGCCATTAATTAACTTAACTACTGGCCATATCGATACACGAGGGCATGTATCTATACACCCTTGATAATTAAGTTTCTAGTTTCAAAAACACAAAGCTTGTATCGTTATACCCTTAATCCGTATCGATACACGAATTTCCAGTAACTCAAAACCGTACCGATATGCCTTCATGTACCGATACTCTTAGTCTATTACACAGGGACCATATCGATATGCTTTCCATCGTTCTGATACGCTATGCCTAAAGCGGCTTAGCTGTATCGATACGGTTTTTCGAGTACCGATACACCTGGGCTTGAAATGTCACATTTTGCGAGTTTTTTACACTTTTTTCCAATCAAAGACATTCCAACATGCTTCCAACATGCATACGACATATTTAAACATCAAGCCACAATCATACATGGCAATTTCAACATCATAACATGGCAATATCCATTAAGGAAATCTATAGGCATGCTTTCTATGCAAAATAACCACTCAAGTGTCAAAACTCAAACCAAGGCATAAACCAACAAGTAAAGGCCATTTCAAACTTGCCACAAAACAGGGAGTTTTAGAAAACACTCTCTCAAATATAAAGGCATCCTCTCATTGCCAACCATTATTACTAATAGGTAAACATAAAACCATACTTGAGCTAAGATCCACTCCATAGAAACCTTCTTGCTTCCTTGTTGTCCAAATATGCTAGTTCTCTGCATTGTTGGAAAAAGAGAGCATAAGAAATAATGCTTAGTGAGGGATGCTCAAAACAAACTTAGAACAACAATGCATTTCAAAACCATTTCTCAAGTAGAAATTTCTATCTCATCATGCTGAATCTATCTCATGCTTGAAATCATTTTCAAAGCAAAACCACATCATTAAAACCACATGTACCATTTATCTCATGCATTACCCCAAACGCAAAATCTGAAAGCGTTGAGTAGGTCAAGTTGTTTTGCGCTGCCACGATCTGCTGCCTCGGCAGGTAACGGTGGGTTGAGGTGGTGGCAACTTTCGATGCCACGACAGAACTCTCCTATTGCAACTTTCGTTGTCTCGGTAGGTGAGATAGAGGGAAGTCCCGGCGGCAAGTCTAGTAGATACTCTAAGTTCGGCGAAGCAATTCTGAAGTGATCCTACCAATGTCTAGGCTAGGATTCTGTCACTGTGTGATGTAGGCAATACCTAGCAATCTTAGTGTAAACCTAACACAGACAGTCGATGTTTGGTTGCTCCTTTTAGCCGCTGAAATTCTAACTTATGTCTAAGCTGAATTAGTCAACACCTCGTCATGATGAGACCGTACTTAATTCGATCGTGAGTTTGACACTCTCGTGCCTGACAAATGGATTTCTTCAATTGGACTTTTGGAACTAATTGAAGAAGTGAAGCACATGAATTAAGTAAACTTAGAATATTTTATTGCAAAAACAAAACTTGAAAACCTAAACAATTGTTCTCACAACTAATTACAACATAACCCCAAACCCATGAGAGATTTAAAACATGTCGGCGGCAAGAAAACCTAAGCTATGCCTAAAGAAAACCTAAGATGATTTGAATTAGAATTACAATGAGTTTATATAGACAATAGCTAGGCCTAGTCCTTCTTGAAGTAGAAGTCTTCAAAAGTAGCTTTCCACATTTAATGTGACTTTAAACTCTGACTTCTTTAAGTTGAATGTCGACTTTATCACGTTGCCTCGTCCCACAAGCAATCTCTAGATTTCGCTTTGGAGGCTTTTCCCGCTGCTACAGAAGTCGGAAAATGGAGTGGACAATGTTGATAGAATCAAGATTTTCTGCTCTACAAATCGCGCTTCGGTTTTCAAACTCCATAGTTAGCTGCCCTGGGCAACAAGGTGGGCGGCGGCAGCACTGGGCAGCTACTCGGCAGGTATTATTTCTGTCTGGAACTGCATCAATACAGCTCCATGGTTCGCTGCCTCATCATCAAATCCTCAGCTCATCTTTCCATCTGTTAGCCTTTAGTACCTAAAACCAAAAATACACTAAAACAATACCTTTTTCACCAATTAAAAGATAATCAATAGAAACATGGTAAAGCAAAGAAATACTGTAAAATGCAATGTATGGTCCTAATTATGCCTAAGATGTGCTTAAAAACAACAATAACATGAGATGGAATGTGCATGAAATATAGAACTTGTGGACTCTTTACACACCCCAAACTCGAACTATTGCTTGTCCTCAAGCAATGCAACATAAACATACTTTCTCTAATAATAACTAGAAAGAAAAACCTATTCTCGACTTGATTTCACACCTCAAGGCCGTGGCACCTATATAAGGTTGTTGTCGAGGTAACATAGTTAAGCACAATAATTTAATCATGGAAATAAGGGCTTTATCTTATCACAACTACTCTTCTAGGTCTGAAATTAAGATAGGAGCAAACTACAAAACCCGAACCCATAGAGTAGAGTCATCCTATGAAGACTTTCATTCACTCATGCTAATTTGTCCGTCACTTCAAAACTTTCAGATTCATGGACTTTGATAGCAGCGGAGTGTCCTCGCACTTGACTCATCCTAGAGCCTGTTGCGGGCACCTCTAGGGTAGAACATCAATGTCCTTTGTTTGTATTTCTACTGCCGTGGTAGTGCTGTATTTCTCTATTTCTTTTGCCTACCTCGGCGGCTACCTGCAACCATTGTTAGAACTTTGCAAAGAATTCTAAAAACATGCAGGCAGTGTTCATCAGATATTCTAAAAAATTAAGCAAGTAACAGAGGTTTTTGACAGTTTTGGCAAAAAGAAAAAAAATCTAAGTCATTTTTCATGCTTTTACCATATTAAGTTCAATTTATTATTGGTGCGAAAATAAGTAATTTGCTAACTAACATATGCACAAGTTAAATAACAATTTTTTTATTCCGATTATTACTAAGGCAAGTACAATGCAACCTATATGCTACTAAGTATGCCTAGACAAAAGATGTGAGAGCTATCCCCCCAAACTAGAGATGAGCATTACCCTCAATGCAAAAAAATAAAACAGAAAAATAAATACAAGAGATAAATAAAAGAAAACAGAAAAAGAAAAAGAAAATAAAGAAAATAGAAAGAAAAGAAAGAACTAAAAATTGGTTGCGGGTTTAGAGGAGGCTTGAGTCTTTTCTGCTGAGGAGGACGAAAAGGTTTGGATGATGAAGCTGCGGTCGGAAGATGTCTTGGCGGCAGTCTTAGCAAGTGAGATTTTTGCTGACCGCGTTGGTTGGACTCTTTTGGGCGTAGGACGAGGCTCTTCTTGAGGTTCGACAGTGAGCGCCAGGAGGTGCTTCGTTCGTTTCTGACTTTGTCTCATCGTCCACAAGATTGGTGGCTATGATGTGTCGCTTCCCCTTCGTAGTGCTTTCCGTTGTCGGTGCTGCCAGAGGGACAATCACCAATGGGATTGTTGATGTTGATGCTACCACTATTGTTGCTGGTTCCAGTGGCTGCTGCTCAATCTCCTCTGATGACGAAGTGCTTGCCACTGACGCTGCTGTGCAGACAGTCGAATGGTGCTGCGGATGCCTCTCGGGGGAGTCTACCACTGTGTCGGATGCGGTGCTGGCTGAGTAAGATAGGTAGTACTCGAAGAGGGCACCTGGCAGGCGGCATGGCGGGCAGCGATGGCGGATGGTGTTCCTTGTGTTGGGGCTGCTGCTGCGAGTTCTATAGGATATGGAGGTAGGATTGGTCCGTCATCAGGGAATTTCTGTAGGAGATAAGCCACAAAGGCTTCTTGGACCTCCCCCACGAATTTCATGAAGGTCAGTTGATGCTGCTCGATGCGCTTGTTGCTGTCGATAAGAGTGTGTAACAGCCTGAGGACTTCGTTGTCTGGGGCAGCTTCAGTACTGTCGGGGGGAGCTATAGTTTCAGGTTGGGCATTATAGGATCTGTCTCCGGGGCCTGCATAATCTGTATGTGGACTTTTCCGGTCCACCCTTCTTTGGCTGTTGTCATCTTATCCTTTGGGTCGACCGGAACACCAAAGTTGACGCAAAGTCTTGTGATGAGAGACGAGAAGTACAACTTGCCTTTCATCTTCCAAAAACAAGTGTGAATCTCCTTGCAGATAATCTCCCCAACATTTATGGGCCGGTTTCATCACGATGCTGTGGATTAGGGCAAGGCGCGACCGATCGACGGTAGAGTTGTGAGAGGTGGGCAGAATGCGCCTCTTGACAAATGTATTACATAGCATTGCCTCGGGCTGCAGGTGGAAGTGTTGGACAGATCCTACATGCTTGCCTGCTAACCACGACATGTTGGGCTTGCAGAGTTTGGCCTTGATTTTCTCATAATCGGCAGCCGTCAGTGACTACCTCCACTCCTCATGAGGGTTGTCGTGCATATCTAGGCCATAGAAGTTGTTGACTATGGCAGCGTTGAGCTTGACAGGCTCCCATCGGACGTACACGAATGGCATCTCTGGGCGGGGATGGTGGGCATAAAACTCCCCAACCATGGTGATGTTGGCTATCTCTGGCTGACGTGCAAAAATCTCATATCCCTTACTGTGGAAGGTCTCGAACAGGGCAGGCTCTAAGCTGAGATCGTTTGTTTCCCTTGTGTAGCGAAAGCGTTGCTACTCCCATACATTCTGCTTTGTGAATGGAGTTTGGTTTCTCGTTTCAGCTACGCGGGAGAAGAAGCGTTGGAAGGTGGGTTTGGGCTATGATGCGGATGCCATGTGAAATGGTTGAAGTATACTGTAATTTTAAAAGAAAAATTATTAGACAGCAGTGGATGCAAGAAATAGATTGCAAAGAGGTGAAAGTAAAGTAAAAGAATGAAGTGGGGAGGGTTTAAATAGAGGTTGTCGAGAGGTACCCAGGCGATATTAAATGTCCAACGGTTCAGTTGTCTCGCGCGTCTACCCGTTATTTTTGGAGTCGTTGGCAGCTAGCCGTTAGCGGTCAACAAGCCGTTACGCGTTTCTGCATTGGGCTATCTCGGCGGGATGGTGGGCGGGCTCCTTGATGGACCTCCTTCTTGATCCTGCTCTTTTATTCCTAAACATGAAATAAAAATAAAAATAAAAATGGAAGTAATTAAATAACTTTTGAAAAATAAAAATTTGAAAACTAATCTAATCCTAAAATAAATTAAACTCTAATCTTAATCCATAAAAAATAAAAATAAATAAATTATAAAAAATTATGTTATGTTAGGAGTGAATTTGGGTGCATCTCCCAGACATAACCACTTCCTGAGGTAATTTGGTTTGTCCTTCCCTCCCGGGGGGTCCTCTTGTTCCTTCAGGTGCTGCGCTACTAGGTCCTTTAGCACGACCTTTGGTCTGTCGCGACAACTGTTGCCCTGGCCTGTCTCTATGCTGATTTTGGCAGCTCTTGCATCTGGGCATCCTTCCTTTTCTTCTTCTGAGGGTTGTAGAACATTCAACTTGATGCTCTGGTCGTCTACCGTCATTGTTAGCTCCCCATATTCCACATCTATTAACGTTCTGCCCGTGGCCAAGAATGGTCGCCCAAGGATGATAAGGGCTTTTTCATCGGCCTCATAGTCTAGGATGAGGAAATCAGTCGGAAGAATCAGGTTTCCCACCTTCACCAGGGTGTCTTTGATTTTACCCTCCGGTTGTACAAACGAATGATCGGCAAGTTTTAGCACGACAAAGGTAGGTTTGGCAGGCCCAATTCCTAATTTACGGAAGACTGCCTTGGGCATAAGGTTGATGCTGGCTCCCAAGTCACACAGTGCTTTTGTTTCGTGTTTGCCGCCAATCCTGCATGGGATAATAAAGCTACCCGAGTCTATTTGCTTGGGCGGCAGTTTGTTGTGCAGCATTGCCATGCACTCTTCTATGACAGCCACTGCCTCGAACTCTCCAATCCTCTTCCTTCTAGAAACCATGTCCCTGAGATATTTGGCATACTTGGGCATATTTTGAATGGCTTCTATTAGAGGTATGTTTATGTGCACCTGTTTCAGAATATTCAGGAATATTCTGAATTGGTGCTCTTTCTTCTGTTGCTTAAGCCATTGGAGGAAAGGTGCTGGCAGACAGATGTCCTCAATACGCTCCTTGCATTGGAACTTATTCTGGGGAGGATCATCTGCTTCAGAACCGTTGTCTTGTTCAGCTGTCGGGGCGGCTGGTATTGGTGCTACCGCAGCAGGCTGTTCTTTCTGGTCTGTCTGAGTTTCTGTTTGTTTCTCCACCTTGGGTTCATCTATCTGCTTCCCACTCCTTGTAGATATGGCTTTGTACTGCTCGTAAGTTGGTTTGGCTGCTGCCTCTGAGCTGCTGGATGTTGCTCCCATTGTTCAGCTGCTGAAGATCTCTGTGAACTGCCCAAATTGGGTCTCTAGGTTTTTTATAGCAGCCTCCTGGTTGTTCATCTTCATCTCCTTCATGTCCATAAAAGACTTAGTTTTATCAATGAATTTAAGGGTACGAACAATAAAATCACTAGTTCTAGACATAAAACTGTGAAGAGTTGCTTCTAGATGCTCATGACCATCTCTGTCAGTGTGTCAAGGCGGGCATTGACAGATTCTGAGGCTGCTACCTCGTTCACAGTGGCTAGCTGCCTTACGCCCCCTCGGCGGGCTGTTTGGATACTTGTAGTCATTTTTAGCGGCTTGGGACAGAAGTCGCAGTGCCTCTTTTGGTGGTCTATTGAGGATGATTCCATTGGCTGAGGAATCAATCATTATCCGTGTTGGGTAGGTCACCCCGTTGTAGAATATTGATACATGTGTCCAAGCCAGAATACCATGTAGCGGGCAATTATTCAGCATCTGTTGGTACCGCTCCCATGCTTCGTACATCGACTCATCATCCTCTTGTCTAAAGGTTGTTATCTCGTTTCACAGTATGTTTGTGACATTGGACGGGCTGAATCAATCTAGAAAATCTTTACACAGCTCTATCTATGTGTTGAACGACCCTGTTGGCTGGTTATTTAACCATTGTTTTGCCCTATCCCTCAGTGAATAGGGAAATAACCTTAGCCTCAATATGTCTTGATGGACCCTGTGTATTTTGAATGCTCTGTAGATGACTAGGAATCCTCTCAAGTGTTGCCGAGCATCTTCTGTTGCACACCCTCCAAATTGGCTGAGCGTGTTGATTATGTTAAACATGACATGCTTCAGCTCGAAGTGGTCCGCCTCAATATCAGGTTCTGTCACTGTGGGATCGAACCCTCTAAAGTCATGTTCCAAATAGTCTCTAGTGGTTCGAATGTTCTGGGGATGCCTCGGCGGAATAGGGTGTTCCTGCCTTGGTGGATCTTGTTGTTCTCTACGCGGCAAGTCTTACTTCCCATCCCTACCGTTCGCGGCATCGTTGGGTGGGTCCATGTTTACCTTTGCTTCTTCCTTCTTTTCCTTGTTTTTCGCTAGGGTTACTCTGATTTCCTTCTTGAGTTCTCTTGCTCTACGTTCGATATCGTCGTAGAAGAGGATTTCTCCTTTCAGATTCGCCCTGGTCATACACTAGCAAAGGAAACTGTAAAATTCTTTTTTTTTCGATTAGAAATACAAATAAAATAAAATTTAAAGAAGAAGTGCATAAATTACAGAAGAATTTCGTTGTTACCAATCCCCGACAACAGCGCCAAAACTTGTAGAGCGTTTGGGTGTACTCTATTTATGAACGCAAGTACACACTCTTGTCAAGTTATAGTATATAAGATATCGTCTCCCATAGGGATTGGATAGCTTGGTTCGAATTGTTGTTCCTGCACAACGAAAGTAAATGCACAAGTGAAATGGTTGTTTGAGAAGAAAAGTAAATTAAAAACACAAGTAATTAAGAAGGAAGTGATCAGGTTGATAGAGAGGGCAGGGTTATGCTGCTGCTTAGTGTGTAAACTGTGTTGAGTAGGTCAAGTTGTTTTGTACTGCCATGATCTGCAGCCTCGGCGGGTAACGGCGGGTTGAGGTCGCGACAACTTTCGATGCCACGGCGGAACTCTGCTCTTACAACTTTCGTTGTCTCGACAGGTGAGATGGAGGGAAGTCCCGACAGCAAGTCTGGCAGATACTATAAGTTCGGCGAAGCAATCCTGAAGTGATCCTACCTATGTCTAGGCTAAGATTCTGTCACTCCGTGATGTAGGCAATACCTAGCAATCTCAGCGTAAACCTAACACAGGTAGTCGACGTTTGGTTACTCCTTTTAGCCACTGAAATTCTAACTTATGTCTAGGCTGAGTTAGTCAACACCTCATCATTATGTGACCGTACTTAATTATTTCTCGAGTTTGACACTCTCGTGCTCGACAAATGGATTTCTTCAACTGGACTTTTGGAACTAATTGAAGAAGTGAAGCACATGAATTAAGTAAACTTAGAATATTTTATTGTAAAAACAAAACTTGAAAACCTAAACAATTGTTCTCACAACAAATTACAACATAACCCCAAACCCAAGAGAGATTTAGAACATGTAACCCCCTTAACCCGGCCTAGACGGTTGACCCGAATTAAGAAAGTCACACGGGGAAAACCAAAGTCAACCCGAATGTCAACCTTGATTAACGACCCTTTTTTTCTTTTTAAAACTTGTCTAGATGCATATTAAGCCTAATTGTGATCACACAACATCATACCAAAAGATCACAAACATCAGAGATCAAACAGGGACTCAATTGAACAATTTACAACTTTAGGGACCAAATTGTAAATTCTGATAATTATAAGGACTTAACCCAAATCGAAGTTACCATCTTGAAATTAATCATGTTTCATACTTCTCTGCAAAATTTCAGCTCAAAAGGACTTCCCAAACTCATACAATTGCACAAACAAGTTTCAGGACTAAAACGCAAACATTCCAAAACATATAACTGCCAATGTCAGCCCCCAACGGTCGCCCGTTCCGAAACGGCATAGCCCGTTTCGAAACTCGGGGCCGTTCCGCAACGCGTACCGAAACGGGGGTCTGGCAGTGGCCTTTCCGTTTCGGAACGGCCCCTTCCGTTTCGGACGCCTGGGCACAATTAAGGCACCCGTTCCGAAACGGTAGGTGCTGTTCCGAAACACCCTGCACAGATTGCCTAAAAATGCATACTTAAACATGCAATTGACCAACCAATCATGCTCCAAATGCCACCAAACTTTGCCAACATACAATTCAACATATATGAGACATACTTGCATCTTCAATTCAACCAAATAACATCATAAATAAAAAGCCCCAAATCTATAGGCATGCTTCCTACACAAGAAAGCCATTCAAGCATAAACTTCCAATTCAAGCATAAGAAGGCCAACCACAAAACCAGCATTCTCAACAACATTCAACATACTTAGGGAGTCCAAAACATCTCCCAAAACATACACATAGGTCCCCCATTGCCAAATTACCAAAAGCTAAAATGTACTTAGAAAACCTTCCATACATAGAGCTTTGTTTCCACTTGGATGCTTGCCCTCCTTGCTGCCCTCAAGTACTCTAATGCTCTGCATTATTGAATTAAGAAAACAAAGAGAGCGTAAGCAAAAGCTTAGTGAGGAATGCTCATTTAAACCATTCAATAATGCATTTATAAAACACTTTATAAATCATGCTTCAACCATCATTTACACATGCTCAAAAGCATACTTAAACATGTATCTCATGCATCAAATCATAACATGTCATATTGGCCTCAAGTGATAAGTTCCATTTCTTTAAAAATAAGTTCATCAACTTTCACCCCAAGGACTTTTAAACACCTTGGCCCCAAGGACTTTTAAACACCTTGGCCATGGACTTTTAAACACCATGAATTGTATCACATCAAGGACTTTTAAACACCTTGATCCCAAGGACTTTTAAACACCTTGGCCTATGGACTTTTAAACACCATAGAAATGTATCACATCAAGGACTTTTAAACACCTTGATCCCAAGGACTTTTAAACACCTTGGCCTATGGACTTTTAAACACCATAGAAATGTATCACATCAAGGACTTTTAAACACCTTGATCCCAAGGACTTTTAAACACCTTGGCCCATGGACTTTTAACCACCATTGAAGGACCACACAAGGACTTTTAAACACCTTTGTGTCCGTAGCAAGAACCATCCAAGGACTTTTAACCACCTTGATGTTCTTAAGTAAACAAGGCTCACTCAAGGACTTTTAACCACCTTAGTGACCTTAACCCTTTTCAAAACATCACTTGCCAATATACATCATTATCATCAATTTATCCACTGTTTTAAAGCATAAAACCAAGCCATATTCATCATGCATTTAAAAGCATCAAATCACATTTAATCAATGTTCAACAACAAGGAACTCCTACCTTGAGTTACCTTCAACATATGGCTTACAAAAACAGCATTAACCATGCTAAATCATGCTTTCAAAACAGTAATTAAAACATGCAATAAACCACTTTGCATCACACATAGTCATGGCCACCACTAGAGAGAATTTCCGAAAACTTACACTCGAGCTTAGCAAAGTTGTTTAGACTTAAACTAAGCTCCCAAGACATTGGTTTCAAAGCCGAAACCCAATTTCACTCACCGATTCCACTTCGCCTCTTGCCGAAGCACCAATTCAAGCTTCCGGATCAACAACTCTTGGATCCAAAGATGCCTCCCCTGATTAAACACATTAAAGCAGAGATTTAATGCATCAACATGCATCAAAAGCTTCAATGAAAGCACTCAAACTCGCTGCTCTCATTCACACTCCAATTTCAGCCACCAAACACAACCGAAATTGCATCAAAACCACTTCTCAACAAAGCCCAGCCATAAACCAGCAAAACCTAACATCCATTAACACCATTTAACATCTAAAAACAACCTATAAACATCCTTATACCTCCAGCAACATCAGATCCACAAGATCACCACAAAAACATCCAAGAATCACAAGCTAAACTTAGGAAACTCTACCTATCCGGGATTGCATTAATCAAAACTCACTTCCTTATCAATTTAGAGTTCATTTAACATCAAAAACACATCTCAAATCACAGATTAATCAGATCTAACGAAAATCATCAAAAATCACCAAATCTTGCATTTTAAGCCAAGATCCACTAAACAATCTTAAAAGCCATTTATAAAACATCAATTAGGGATTGAGAACTTAGGAATTTCATTAAAGAACTTGAAGTTCAGAGGAGAAGGACGTTCTTACCTCCAAACTTGAGTTTCTCCTCTTTTAGAGCCAAAAAGCTTGATGAATCAAGTAGCAAATACAAAGGTTTTGATGAGAAGATGATTAGGAATCAAATGAGGATTGAAAAGAAGTATTTAGGTGATAAAAATCAGAGGAAAAGATCTGGAGAGAATGTGTTTGGTTTGAGAGAAAAGATGAGAGAAAATGTGTTTGGTTTTGATGAGAAAAGATGATTAGGAATCAAATGAGGATTGAAAAGAAGTATTTAGGTGATAAATATCTTTCCCTCCTTTTTACTTTTATTTTAAACCATTATTAAATCATTTAATATTCTAGAAAATCTGGAGAAACTCCCCTTTGGGTAAATAGCTCCCTAAAGATTCAAAGTTTCAATCCTTTTTAAAACAGTCACAAAACTTTCAAAAATTACATTTTGGTCACTAGACAAAATGTCACCCTTCCGAAACTCATTTTCCAAAATTGATTTCACAGTTCACTTAATTATATTAAAAGATGATTTTAGAACATTTTTCCATATTTTTAATGCAACCCGAACTAGGCTTTCCTAATTTCACTCTCTTAGATTCGAACAGCACTTTGACCAAACCGGTCAACGCCCAAAACTTCTAAGCCCAAAACCGGGGCGTTACAACTCTCCCCCCTTAAGAAATTTCGTCCTCGAAATTTACCTGAAGGAAAGAGATAAGGAAACTGCTTCAGCATGTCTTCCTTCCGCTCCCACGTGGCTTCCTCAACACCGCGATGCTTCTACAGCACCTTCACCAACTCAATGGTCTTGCCACGAAGAACCTTGCTATCCGAATCCAGAACCTTCACCGGTTCCTCATCATAGGTCAAATCCGGATTCAAAACCACTTCCTCCACAGGCATCACATGCGAAGGATCAGATCTATACCTCCGGAGCATAGAGACATGGAACACATCATGAATCTTCTCCAACTCCTGTGGTAACCTCAACCGATACGCAACAGGACCCACACGCTCAACCACCTCATATGGTCCAATGTATCTAAGGCTCAACTTACCCTTCCGACCAAACCGCATCACCTTCTTCCAAGGCGAAACCTTCAAGAACACACGGTCACCCACCGCATACTCTATCTCCTTACGCTTCAAATCCGCACAAGACTTCTGCCGATCAGAGGCCGCCTTCAACCGCTCACAAATGAGCTTCACCTTCTCAGTGGTCCCTTTCAGCAAAGCAGGCATCGAAACCAACTTTTGACCAGTTTCAGCCCAACAAAGAGGAGTTCTACACTTCCTCCCGTACAAAGCCTCATAAGGTGCCATCTGTATACTTGCCTGATAACTATTGTTATAAGCAAACTCAACCAAAGGCAAATGCTTCTCCCAAGAACCTTGGAACTCAATCACGCAGCACCTCAACATATCCTCCAAAATCTGAATAACACGCTCAGACTGACCATCCGACTGAGGATGATAGGATGTACTGAAATGCAACCTTGTACCCAGAGCTTGATGCAAACACTGCCAGAACCGCGATGTGAACCTCGGATCCCTATCCGAAACAATCGACTTAGGCACACCATGCAGCCGCACAATCTCAGCAATGTACAGCTCTGCCAACCTAACCAAAGAAAACGTAGTATGCACAGGCAAGAAATGCGCACACTTCGTCAGGCGATCCACAATCACCCAGACCGAATTCTTCTTCGACGGAGACAAAGGTAAACCAGATACAAAATCCATGGTAACCCTCTCCCACTTCCATTCAGGGATTTTCAACGGTTGCAACAACCCTGAAGGAAACTGATGCTCAGCCTTAACTCGCTGACACACCAAACACTTGCTAACAAACTCTGCAACATCCTTTTTCAAACCCACCCAATAGTACTCATCACGAAGATCACGGTACATCTTAGTACTACCAGGGTGCATAGCAAAAGGACTACTATGACCTTCAGTCAGAATAGCACGCCTCAACTCGGCATCAGCAGGCACTACTATCCGACTCCCAAAACACAGCACACCATCATCATTGAAACAGAAATCCGAAGGTCTACCCTCCGCGATATCCTGAACATGAGACACCAAGGAATCATCCAACAACTGCTTATCCTTGATCAACTGAACCAAAGAGGGTTTCACTTGCAACTCAGCAACGAGACCACCATCTTGCGATATGCTCAAGCTAGCAAACATAGCCCTCAGCTCAACAGCTACCTTCCTACTCAAAGCATCCGCAACAACATTAGCTTTTCCAGGATGATACTCAATCGTCAGATCATAATCCTTGAGCAACTCCAACCAACGCCGCTGCCTAAGATTCAACTCCTTCTGAGACATCAGATACCTCAAACTCTTGTGATCCGTGTACACAGTACACTTCTCACCATATAGATAATGCCTCCAGATCTTCAGAGCAAAAACCACTGCAGCCAGCTCAATATCATGCGTAGGGTAATTGCGCTCATGCACTTTCAACTGCCGCGACGCATAAGCCACCACCTTACCCTCCTGCATCAGCACACACCCCAAACCAACATAGGATGCATCACTGTAAACCACAAACTCTTTCCCTGATTCAGGCTGAATCAAGATAGGAGCTTGCGTCAAAGCCGCCTTAAGCTTCTCAAAAGCCTGCTGTCTCGCTTCCGTCCACTCATACTTAACATCCTTTTGCAACAACTTCGTCAAAGGAGCAGCAATCTTGGAAAAACCATCCACAAACCTTCGGTAGTATCCCGCCAAACCAAGGAAACTCCGGATCTCATGAACAGACTTAGGAACTTTCCAACTCATCACCGCCTCAATCTTCTGAGGATCAACACGAATCCCCTCAGCTGAGACCACATGTCCAAGAAACACCACCTCCCTTAACCAGAACTCACACTTGCTCAGCTTAGCATAAAGCTGATTCTCCAACAAAGCTTGCAAAACAATCCTCAAATGCTCTTCATGCTCCTCCTCAGTACGCGAGTACACGAGGATATCATCAATGAACACCACAACAAACTTGTCCAGGTATTCATGAAACACACGATTCATCATGTCCATGAAAGCAGCAGGAGCATTTGTCAACCCAAACGGCATCACAAGAAACTCATAATGCCCATACCTTGTCCTGAAAGCTGTCTTAGGCACATCCACATCCTTCACCTTCAACTGATAATACCCTGACCTCAAGTCAATCTTAGAGAACACAGCAGCTCCCCGAAATTGATCAAAAAGATCATCAATCCTCGGCAAAGGATATCGATTCTTGATAGTCAACTTGTTCAGCTGACGGTAATCAATGCACATTCTCATAGTGCCATCCTTCTTCTTCACAAACAAGACCGGTGCTCCCCAAGGTGACACACTCGGCCGGATGAAACCACGATCAAGCAACTCTTGCAACTGCGTCTTCAGCTCCTTCAGCTCCTTAGGTGCCATTCTATAGGGAGTAATGGACACAGGAGTTGTATTCTCATACAGATCAATTCCAACTCCACCTCGCGGTTAGGAGGTAAACCAGGCAACTCCTCAGGAAAAACACCAGGAAACTCCTTCACAACTCTGATATCTTGCACCCTCAACTCTTTAGAGCTAGGATTCATCACAAAAGCTAGATAAGCTTCGCAACCTTGCCTCAGCATCCTACTCGCCTCCAAGGTAGACACCACATTGGCAAGAAACTTCACATTCTCACCAACCACAACAACCTCATAATCATCCGCAAGCTTAAGCGAAACCCGCTTGTTCTCACAATCCACAACAGCACGATGCTCAGCAAGCTAATCCATACCAAGGATCACATCGAAACCATAGAAGGGCAACTCCATAAGATCAACATGGAAAACATGCTCTTGAACAACCAAGGGACACCTTCTATAAAGCTTTCTAGTCACAACAGTCTCACCAAAAGAACTAGTGACTCGAACACCAACATCCAAAGACTCAACAGGCAAACCAAGCAGTTCAGCATGCTCACACAATATGTATGAATGCGTAGATCCAGAATCAATCAAAGAAAGCAATGACAAGGACTGCAAAGTAAAGGTACCTGCAATCACATCTGCATCATTCCTGCCCTCTCACTGAGCATACACCCTCGCCTGGCCTCCACCCTCAGGCTGAATAGCCACAACATGGGCCACTCCCCGACCACCTTCCTCCCTCCTCTGGAAATTACCACGGCCGCGCCCACGACCTCTCTGCGGTGCAGCAACAACAGGAGCACGCACCTGATCACCAGCCAACCTCGGACAATCTCGCCTTATGTGGTCTGCAGAACCACAACTCCAGCACCCGTTACCAGCAGCCGCAACAGGAGCTTGCACCACTCTCTCAGCACGAGGACAGTCACGCTTCAAGTGACCACGGGAACCACAGATCCAACAAGCACTCAGATCAGCTCTAGCATTGCCTCCTCTAGCAGGTGCACCACCACCTCTCTTAGCTGAAGACTGATACTTCTGATCACGTCCCCTCTTGTTCCGTCCACCTCCGGAACTATACTCAGCAGCTCGCTTGCCAGCACCCTTAGCAGACAAACTCAGGTTCATCTCAACGTCCTTAGCTCGGCCCACCAACACATCAAAATCATTATACTCGGCGGCCAGCAAATACATTTTCACATCCGTCTCTAAGCCATAACGGAACCTCTCGCACCTTGCCCGCTCATCAGGTACCAGCTCAGGTGCATACTGACTGAGTCGCACAAACTGCACCTCATACTCAGCCACACTCATGCTCCCTTGGGTAAGAGACATGAATTCACGCTTCTTCTCATCTAGATATCTTACACCCAGATATCTCCTTTTGAACATACTCTAAAAGAATGTCCAGGTCACATCAACTTCTGCCATCCCAGCTATGGTGGTCGTCCACCACGTATACGCATCCTTCTGCAGCAAGGACACAACACAACCCAGCTTCTGCACATCCGTGCAGCTCATCTGACCCAAGATACGCTTGGTACTCTCCAACCAAGCTTCCGAACTCTCAGCAGACATACCCCTGAACTCAGTCCCACCCAGACTGCGCAGACGCTCCAAAGGTAGTCTAACACCAGCATCCTCCTGATGCCCCGCTCCACGAGCTCCAGCTACTGCTGCTTGAAAAGCACCAGCAATAGCTTGCACTAACATCGTCATATCAGGCATAGCTTGCCCCTGACCAGCCCCAGGTCCAGCAGCTCCAGCGCCAGCTGCAGCTCCAGCTTCCTCAGCCCCAGCACCACCACCACCAGGTGGAGGAGGAGGTAACACCGCACTACCCGTGTTTTCCTCATTCTCGTTCTCATTAGGAGCCGTAGCTCGCACATTACATCGTAACTCTCTACGTGGTGCCATACTTTTACCATGCAATCACAACACAAATAAAACAAAGTCAGGCCCAGCAAGGTAAGCAATCCAAGTATTCAAGTTCAATTTCATTTCAAAACAACATCTTTCCTTTAGCTTTGATTTGGCAATGGGTACCCACAACATGCTACATCACAGCACATACTTCAATTGCATCAAAATCACAAGCCATTAAACATGCTTTCATCAACAAGCATACAAGGCATACACACTTCAACCATGCATACATACATTCCCAATTACTCGAGAACTCGGCTCTGATACCACCAAATGTAACCCCCTTAACCCGGCCTAGACGGTTGACCCGAATTAAGAAAGTCACACGGGGAAAACCAAAGTCAACCCGAAATTCAACCTTGATTAACGACCCTTTTTTTCTTTTTAAAACTTGTCTAGATGCATATTAAGCCTAATTGTGATCACACAACATCATACCAAAAGATCACAAACATCAGAGATCAAACAGGGACTCAATTGAACAATTTACAACTTTAGGGACCAAATTGTAAATTCTGATAATTATAAGGACTTAACCCAAATAGAAGTTACCATCTTGAAATTAATCATGTTTCATACTTCTATGCAAAATTTCAGCTCAAAAGGACTTCCCAAACTCATACAATTGCACAAACAAGTTTCAGGACTAAAACGCAAACATTCCAAAACATATAACTACCAATGTCAGCCCCCAACGGTCGCCCGTTCCGAAACGGCATAGCCCGTTTCGAAACTCGGGGCCGTTCCGCAACGCGTACCGAAACGGGGGTCTGGCAGTGGCCTTTCTGTTTCGGAACGGCCCCTCCCGTTTCGGACGCCTGGGCACAATTAAGGCACCCGTTCCGAAACGGTAGGTGCTGTTCCGAAACACCATGCACAGATTGCCTAAAAATGCATACTTAAACATGCAATTGACCAACCAATCATGCTCCAAATGCCACCAAACTTTGCCAACATACAATTCAACATATATGAGACATACTTGCATCTTCAATTCAACCAAATAACATCATAAATAAAAAGCCCCAAATCTATAGGCATGCTTCCTACACAAGAAAGCCATTCAAGCATAAACTTCCAATTCAAGCATAAGAAGGCCAACCACAAAACCAGCATTCTCAACAACATTCAACATACTTAGGGAGTCCAAAACATCTCCCAAAACATACACATAGGTCCCCCATTGCCAAATTACCAAAAGCTAAAATGTACTTAGAAAACCTTCCATACATAGAGCTTTGTTTCCACTTGGATGCTTGCCCTCCTTGCTGCCCTCAAGTACTCTAATGCTCTGCATTATTGAATTAAGAAAACAAAGAGAGCGTAAGCAAAAGCTTAGTGAGGAATGCTCATTTAAACCATTCAATAATGCATTTATAAAACACTTTATAAATCATGCTTCAACCATCATTTACACATGCTCAAAAGCATACTTAAACATGCATCTCATGCATCAAATCATAACATGTCATATTGGCCTCAAGTGATAAGTTCCATTTCTTTAAAAACAAGTTCATCAACTTTCACCCCAAGGACTTTTAAACACCTTGGCCCCAAGGACTTTTAAACACCTTGGCCATGGACTTTTAAACACCATGAATTGTATCACATCAAGGACTTTTAAACACCTTGATCCCAAGGACTTTTAAACACCTTGGCCTATGGACTTTTAAACACCATAGAAATGTATCACATCAAGGACATTTAAACACCTTGATCCCAAGGACTTTTAAACACCTTGGCCTATGGACTTTTAAACACCATAAAAATGTATCACATCAAGGACTTTTAAACACCTTGGCCCATGGACTTTTAACCACCATGGAAGGACCACACAAGGACTTTTAAACACCTTTGTGTCCGTAGCAAGAACCATCCAAGGACTTTTAACCACCTTGATGTTCTTAAGTAAACAAGGCTCACTCAAGGACTTTTAAACACCTTAGTGACCTTAACCCTTTTCAAAACATCACTTGCCAATATACATCATTATCATCAATTTATCCACTGTTTTAAAGCATAAAACCAAGCCATATTCATCATGAATTTAAAAGCATCAAATCACATTTAATCAATGTTCAACAACAAGGAACTCCTACCTTGAGTTACCTTCAACATATGGCTTACAAAAACAGCATTAACCATGCTAAATCATGCTTTCAAAACAGTAATTAAAACATGCAATAAACCACTTTGCATCACACATAGTCATGGCCACCACTAGAGAGAATTTCCGAAAACTTACACTCGAGCTTAGCAAAGTTGTTTAGACTTAAACTAAGCTCCCAAGACATTGGTTTCAAAGCCGAAACCCAATTTCACTCACCGATTCCACTTCGCCTCTTGCCAAAGCACCAATTCAAGCTTCCGGATCAACAACTCTTGGATCCAAAGATGCCTCCCCTGATTAAACACATTAAAGCAGAGATTTAATGCATCAACATGCATCAAAAGCTTCAATGAAAGCACTCAAACTCGCTGCTCTCATTCACACTCCAATTTCGGCCACCAAACACAACCGAAATTGCATCAAAACCACTTCTCAACAAAGCCCAGCCATAAACCAGCAAAACCTAACATCCATTAACACCATTTAACATCTAAAAACAACCTATAAACATCCTTATACCTCCAGCAACATCAGATCCACAAGATCACCACAAAAACATCCAAGAATCACAAGCTAAACTTAGGAAACTCTACCTATCCGGGATTGCATTAATCAAAACTCACTTCCTTATCAATTTAGAGTTCATTTAACATCAAACACACATCTCAAATCACAGATTAATCAGATCTAACGAAAATCATCAAAAATCACCAAATCTTGCATTTTAAGCCAAGATCCACTAAACAATCTTAAAAGCCATTTATAAAACATCAATTAGGGATTGAGAACTTAGGAATTTCATTAAAGAACTTGAAGTTCAGAGGAGAAGGACGTTCTTACCTCCAAACTTGAGTTTCTCCTCTTTTAGAGCCAAAAAGCTTGATGAATCAAGTAGCAAATACAAAGGTTTTGATGAGAAGATGATTAGGAATCAAATGAGGATTGAAAAGAAGTATTTAGGTGATAAAAATCAGAGGAAAAGATCTGGAGAGAATGTGTTTCGTTTGAGAGAAAAGATGAGAGAAAATGGGAATGGAAAATTTAGAAAGTTAGTTAAATGACTAAAAATATCTTTCCCTCCTTTTTACTTTTATTTTAAACCATTATTAAATCATTTAATATTCTAGAAAATCTGGAGAAACTCCCCTTTGGGTAAATAGCTCCCTAAAGATTCAAAGTTTCAATCCTTTTTAAAACAGTCACAAAACTTTCAAAATTTACATTTTGGTCACTAGCCAAAATGTCACCCTTCCGAAACTCATTTTCCAAAATTGATTTCACAGTTCACTTAATTATATTAAAAGATGATTTTAGAACATTTTTCCATATTTTTAATGCAACCCGAACTAGGCTTTCCTAATTTCACTCTCTTAGATTCGAACAGCACTTTGACCAAACCGGTCAACGCCCAAAACTTCTAAGCCCAAAACCGGGGCGTTACAGAACATGTCGGCGGCAAGAAAACCTAAGCTATGCCTAAAGAAAACCTAAGATGATTTGAATTAGAATTACAATGAGTTTATATAGATAATAGCTAGGCCTAGTACTTCTTGAAGTAGAAGTCTTCAAAAGTAGCTTTCCACATTTAATGTGACTTTAAACTCTGACTTCTTTAAGTTGAATGTGGACTTTATCATGTTGCCTTGTCCCACAAGCAATCTCTAGATTTCGCTTCGATGGCTTTTCCCGCTGCTACAGATGTCGGAAAATCGAGTGGACAACGTCAATAGAATCATGATTTTTTGCTCTACAAATCTCACTCTAGTTCTCCAACTCCATAGTCAGCTGCCCTGGGCAGCAAGGTGGGCGGCGACAGCACTCGGTAGCTGTTATTTCTGTCTGGAACTGCATCAGTACAGCTCCATGGTTCGCTGCCTCCTCATCAAATCCTCAGCTCCTCTTTCCCTCTGTCAGCCTTTAGTACCTAAAACCAAAAATATACTAAAACAATACCTTTCTTCACCAATTAAAAGATAATAATAGAAACATGATAAAGCAAAGAAATACTGTAAAATGCAATGCATGGTCCTAATTATGCCTAAGATGTGCTTAAAAACAGCAATAACACTTTACAATCATAAAAATCAATGGGATAAAAATCGAGAAATAAGAACGAAACATCTCAAACATACTTTTAGGCTTAGATTAGTGTTTCAAACTCAATCTAAACCCTCAAACCTTTATTTCAAGTCTTTGGAAGGCTTTTAAAACCAATTCCACTAACCGACAACACCTCGCTTGCTTTGTCGAAGCGTAATTAAGCTTCTGAAGCTCCCGAAACTTCACCGATTTCTTCTGATACGTTCTCTCCTATTTATACCACAAAAGAATAGAGTATTAATACATCTCAATGCATTAAAATCGCCAGCAAAAAAAGCCAGCATGCTACTCTGCCCAAAAATACCAAAATGCCTATCCAAAACAACCGAAAACACCTTTGATTACTATACAAACTCAACCCAGCCAAAACCTAACACTTCCATCCACTTTTAATAATCAATTAACATCCAAAATCAACCTAATTGCATCCTTCTATCCCCAGCAACACCAAAACGACATTATCATCACAAAACCCCAATTCTAGCAATCTAACAACTAGAGATCCAACCAATTTTGGGTTTATTATGATAAAACCTTTATTTTAACATCATTTAAAATCCAAAACATCATTAAAATCAATCTCAAATTAACCAAGATAGTATCAATACGAAAATCTTAAGAAATCATCTTTCAAAGCTTGATTTACCCATTTTCATCAACCATATCACAAAACCTTGTTAATAAACACAATTAGATAGCCAAAGACGTGGGAATTTCATTAAAGAACCTTGATTAGAGGAGTGGAATGAAAATTACCTCTAACTCTTTCCTATTCCTTCAATTGACAAGATTAGATGAGAAATCTTCAAGAATCCTTCGAGATAATTGAAATAATCATCAAGAAAATCATTTTCAAATCAAAATGAATTGAGAGGATAATAATCTCTGAAAGTTTGAGAGAAACAGAAGTGTTTGGCAGATGAAACATGAGAGAAAAGGAAGTTACGTCCAAATAGATTTTAGATGATTAAATCTCTTTTAATAAAATCTCCTTTTAATTCCTTTTTAATAAATACATTTAAAATGGTCAATTAAAGGAAAAGACCTATTGAATATATAATAGCTCCCTAAAGATTCAAAGTTTTAGCTCTCTTTCAAAACAGATCTTTAAAAACAGATTTAAAATTTTTACAAAATAGTCACTAACCCGAAATGTCAATCCTCCAAAATCCATTTTCCAAAATTGACTTCACCAAACCTTTATATATATTTATAGGATTTTAGGAAATTTTCCCATAATTTTTCATGTCCTGAACCACGTTTTCCCTGAACCACTCCCGAACAAACCTAATCTCTAGTCCAGGTCCTACGAACCCCGAGCCAACCTTAAACACTCCTAGGACCAAAATTGGGGCGTTACAGGTACTCTTCATCAAGAAGAAAGATGGATCGATGAGATTGTGTATAGATTATCGATAACTTAATGAAATAACGATTAAGAACAAGTACCCACTTCTAGGAATTGAAGACTTGTTTGATCAATTGAAGGGTGCTTCGATATTTTCCATGATCGACCTTTGATCGGGATACTACCAAATGAAGGTCAAGGAATCAGACATACTTAAAACTGGTTTTAGGTCTCGATATGGCAACTACGAGTTCTTGGTAATGCCATTTGGTCTAACAAACTCCCCGGCTGCATATATGGATCTCACGAACCGAGTCTTCAAATCCTATCAGGATAAGTTTGTTGTGGTCTTCATTGAGGATAGTCTTATCTACTCGAAGAATGAATCTGAGCATTCCAAACATCTCAAAATTTTGTTGCAAACACTGCTAGGCAATCAACTCTATGCCAAATTCAACAAGTGTGAATTTTGGTTGCCTAAAGTATCTTTTGGTATGTACGTTGTATGCCTTATGCTATGTTTGGTGGAAAGTGGAATGCCCATTGCCTTATTACTATAGTAAAGTGTTTTAAAATTGAATTCGAAGTCTTGGATCCTGGCTTGAAGCTGGCCTGATTTCTTGTTTTGTTTTATTATCATACCTTAATTATTAATAGCACAATGGGACCGAGGAGAGAGCTACGTTCGGGTACGATTTCTCCTGCCGGTGAGTAAGGAAATCATGAGAATGAGCTTCTTCCTGGAGGGAATTTACCTCCTCCACCTTGGGGTGAGGATTAAGGAAAACATGGGCAAGCTGGCCATGTGTTGGGTGATTTGACGCCTTTGGTTCAGGCGATGACTGGGCATTTCAGGATGTTGTTGCTAGAGTGCAAGTGCAAGCACCTGTTGCTGGGCAATTGGGATTGCCGTTGGAACGCTTGTGAAGTTTTGGAGGCGTTGGGTATTGTGGTTTGTCTCCCGAAGCATCCGAGGCTTGGGTGGCTATTATGATCCAGATTTTGGATCAAATGGGGTGCAATGTTGCACGTAAGCTAGGATGTGTCGTTTCATTGTTGCTTGGTGATGCATACAGTTGGTGGATGATTGTGACTGCGACTATGGAGCTCAATGAGGTGGATTGGGAGTTCTTCCAAGCTGCCTTTAAGAAGAAGTATCTACGAGTTAGATACTTGGATGACAAGAAGTGTGAGTTTATGTCCTTGGTTCAAGGTAGCATGCACATTTTCTTGATATCCATGTTTAGATGTTAGATGTGAGAAAGCAAGTACCTAGTTCCTTTGGTTAAACTGTTGTTACGAGAAGGTTGTATATGTGATATCCTTTATTTGTCCATGGCCATGTATTTGCAATTGATTTAATGGAGTTGCCTTTCTATTGTTTTGATGTAATCCTTGGGATGGATTGGTTGACCGAGCATAGGGTTATGGTCGATTTTGATGCTAAGCGAGTTACCTTGAAACTTGTCGATGATTACGAAGTGTAATTGTAGGCGAGAATGTGAAATTCTTGTCTAATGCAATTTCGGCTCTTGAAGCAAGTCGCATGATAGAGTCGCGTTGTGAAGCTTTCATAGCCTATATAATGAATCCTGAAACAAAGAAGGTACGAGTGTAAGACATACGAACGATATGTGAGTTTTCGGGTGTCTTTCTGGAAGAGTTGCTTGGTTTGCCACCAAATAGGGAAGTTGAGTTTGGTATTGAGTTGTATGAAAATATGACTCTAGTGTCTATTGCTACTTATCGGATGGCACCTAAGGAGTTGAAAATGCAACTTCAGGAGTTGCTAGATCGAGGGTTCATTAGGCCAAGTGTTTCACCTTAGGGTGCATCGGTCTTGTTTGTAATGAAGAAAGACGACATGATGCGTATGTGCATAGATTATCGGCAACTGAACAAGTTGACGATTAAGAACAAGTGTCCTTTGCTAAGGATTGATGATTTGTTTGATCAGTTTCGAGGTGCTTTAGTGTTTTCTCATATTGATATGAGCTCTGGATATTATCAGTTGAAGGTAAAGGATGTAGATGTGCCTAAGACAACTTTTTGTACAAGGTACGAGCATTATGAATTCTTGGTGATGCCGTTTGGTTTGACCAATGCTCCTCGTGCATTCATGGACATGATGAATCATGTGTTCCATGAGTTTTTGGATCAGTTTGTGGTAGTGATTATTGATAATATTCTCGTGTACTCTCGTACCTGAAGGATCATGATAAGCATTTGCGGATCATGTTGCAAGTGTTTTTGGAGAACCAATTTTGTGCTAAGTTGGGCAAGTACGAGTTTTGGCTTAGGGAAGTAGTCTTCCTTGGACATGTGGTGTCAGTTGAGGGTATCCGAGTTGACCCACATAAAATTGAGGCGGTGATGAATAGGAAGACGCCTAAATTGGTGACTAAAGTGCGTAGTTTCCTTGGTTTGCCAGGATACTATCGAAGGTTTGTGCAGGGTTTCTCTAAGATTGTTGCTCCGTTAACCAAGTTGCTGCAAAAGAATGTTCATTTTGAGTGGACGAATGTTAGACAACAAGCTTTCGAGAAGTTGAAGGAAGCTTTGACGCAAGCTCCTGTCTTGATTCAACCTGAATCGGGTAAGGAGTTTGTAGTTTATAGTGATGCATCATACGTTGGTCTAGGTTGTGTGTTGATGCAAGGTGTAAAGGTTGTGGCGTATGCAACTAGGCAATTGAAGGTGCATGAACGCAAATATCCTACTCATGATCTAGAGCTTGCTGCAGTTGTGTTTGCTTTGAAGATTTGGAGCCATTACCTTTACGGTGAGAAGTGTGTGGTCTATATAGATCATAAAAGTTTGACATACCTAATGTCTCAGAGAGAGTTAAATCTTAGGCAACGAAGGTGGTTGGAGTTGCTAAAATATTATGATTTGACGATAGAGTATCATCATGGAAAGGCCAATGTTGTGGCCGATGCCTTGAGCAGGAAGGTGGTCGTAGAGTTGAGAGCGATGTTTGCTCGGTTGAGCATATCGTGAGATGGTGGATTGATAGCCGAGTTACAAGTGAAACTATCCTTGATTCAGTTGATTAGGGAGAAGCAGTTGCTTGATGATTCTTGGTGCCTCATGTTCAGGACATAGCAGATGGTAATGTAACACATTTTTGTTTTAATGATGATGGTGTTTTATGATTTAAAGTCAAATAGTTGTGCCGGATGATGTTGAGTTGAGGTGCACTATTTTGACTGAGGTTCATAGCAGTCATTTTGCTATGCATCATGGTAGTACAAAGATATATCGTGGATTGAAGGATGAGTACTATTGGATTGTGTTGAAAAATGATGTTGCTGATTTTGCGAGCAAGCGTATGGTTTGCCAACATGTGAATGCTCTACATCAATTTCCTTCCGGGTTGTTGCAACCTTTGATAATACCGGAATGGAAATGGGGGAGGATTACGATTGATTTTGTGTCTGGTTTGCCTTTAACCCCGTCAAAGAAGAACTCCATTTGGGTGATTGTAGATCGCCTTACGAAGTGTGCGCATTTCTTAGCTGTGCATACTAAGTATACGTTGGATAAGCTGGTAGAGTTGTACATTGCAGAGATAGTGTGCTTTCATGGTGTACCTAAATCTATAGTGTCGGATAGGGATCCGCGGTTTACAGCAAGGTTTTGAGAGTGCTTGCATATAGCTTTGGGTATAAGGCTTAATTTCAATACCTCGTATCATCCACAGACGGATGGTCAGTCTGAGCGAGTTATTCAGTTACCTTTGGTGGAGTTTGCCTATAATAATAGTTTTCAAGCGAGTATACAAATGTCTCCGTACGAAGCTTTGTATGGAAGAAAGTGTAGAACACCTCTTTGTTGGGCGGAGGCGTGGAAAAAGTTGGTTTCCTTGCCAGATTTTCTTAAAGGAACGATTGAGAAGGTAAACCTTATTTGTGATCGGTTGAAGGCAGCATCGGATCATCAAAAATCTTACGCAGATTTAAAGCGTAAGGAAATTGAGTTAGCGGTTGGAGATCGCGTGTTCTTGAAGGTATCGCCTTGGAAGAAGGTGATGAGGTTTGGACGTAAGGGTAAGCTTAGTCCAAGGTTTATTGGACCTTATAGGGTTGTAGAGCGTGTTGGTCCTGTAATGTGGAGCTTAGTCCCGAGTTGGAGAAAGTTCATGATGTGTTTCATGTTTCGTTGTTGCGAAGGTATAGATCGGATCCATCTCATGTTATGCCTATTGAAGAGATTGAGTTGAATTCGAATTTGTCTTATAATGAGGAACCAGTTGGGATTCTTGATTCTAGTAGCAAAGTTCTTCGTGGTAAGACGATTGAACTTGTGAAGGTGTAGTGGCGACATCGAGGAGTTGAGGAGGCCACGCGGGAAAGCAAGGCTGACATGTTAAAGTAGTTCCCGCACCTTTTTTCTTCAGGTAAAATTCTGAGGAAAAAATTTAATATGTGGGGGAGAGTTGTAACGCGCCAGTTTTTGGGCCTAGAGGTTTTAAGGGTGGTGTAGGGTCTGATGAATCTAGATTTGAGATCCGAGTCAGTTCGGAGACGATTTAGGGAAATCTTGGTTCGGGATGTAATAAAATCATGCGAAAATTTTCTAAAATCCTCTTTAATTATATATTGAGGGAAAGTAAAATCAATTTTTGAATATAAGTTTTGTAAAGTTAAGTTTTCGGTTTGGTGATATTTTTTAAAAAGTGGAAAATTGGTTTTTAAAGACTAAATTAAAAAGGGGCCAAGACTTAGAATCTTTAGGGAGCTTATATCTATTTTGTGAACCTTTTCCCCTCAAATTGACCATTTTAATTATTGTAATTAAAAGGGATCTTAAAGTAAAAAGGAAATTTTAATAAGTCAAAAGAGATTTCACGTAACTAACTCTTCTCTCATTTACCAATTAGCCAAATATTCTTCTTTTTCTCTAAAATTTTAGAGGATTCCATCTTCTCAAATCTTTTTGGTTAGCCAATGATTTCTTTGAGTTTCCTTTCAATTTTTCCTTAAGCTATCTTGAAAGATTTAATCAAATATTGTCACTTGAGGATAAAAGGCAAGGTTAGAGGTAGGATTTCGTTCAACTCCTCTAATCAAGGTTCTTTAATGAAATTCCCAAGTCTTCGGCTTCTGAAATATGTTTATTAACTATGTTTCATGTTTTGATTAATGGAAAATTGATTAATCTAACTTTTCTTGGCGAATTCTAAGAAATTCGTTTGGGCATTATTTTGATTGATTTGAGAATGATTTTAAACTTGATTTGGATGTTAAATGATGTGAGAATAATGGTTTTGTAATAATAAACCTGGAATAGGATGGATCTATAATTGTTAGATTTTGGGTTTTTGAGGTGTTAGTGCGAAATCTGAATTGCTGGAGGTATAAGGATGTTATTAGGTTGATTTTGGATGTTGAATGATGGTTAAATGGGATGGAAGTGATGGATTGTGGTTGGGATGAGTTTGGAGAGCAATCGAAGGTGATTTCGGTTGTTTTGGATGGGTATTTTGGTGCTTTAGGGCAGAGCAACCAGATTGTTTAAGTTTCTGGTGATTTTAATGCATTATGATGCATTAATCCTCTGTTCTTGTGTGGTATAAACATGGGAGTATACATCAGAAGCAATCGGTGAAGTTTCTGGGGTTTGAGACGCTTAATTTTGCTTCGACGAATCTTGATTTCGCGAGTCGGTGAGTGGGAACGTGTTTTCCAGCTTTGAAACACTTTAAAGATGGTTTTGTGAACTTAGTGTAAGCTTGAAACACTTTACTAAGTTCGGAAGTAAGTAAAAGGATTTTTTCCCTCGGATTGTGCTATTATGAGTTTGTTGATGCACTTGATTTGAAATGCAATTTACCTACTATTTAAAGCATGATGAAAGTAAGTGATTTACTGTTTTTGATGATATATTGGTGAAGGATGCACATGGTAAGTGATCCTTGTAAGTATATGCTTATACTTGTATTATGAAGAATGCTTTGATGCTTAGAAATGTGGTTTTGGTAATGCTTTGAAAACAATGAGGTTTATGTTAAAATGTGAATTATATTGGCAAGTGATGTTGTGAAACTGGTTTATAAATGAAATCAGATATAGTTAGCCGGCTATAGGATTGAGTTCGCTTTAAACAAGTCGCCTTGGATGTTTAGGGGCTTATACGGTGTACCGAATACTCCATCCAAGTACCCTAATCATTGAGGAAAGTGTATAGTGCCCCGTCTCTCATTAGTGGGGTTATACATCTACCGATGAGTGGTGTTGAGGGATTTATATGATGTACTGAATACTCCACCACGGGTATCAGAACGGTGGAGGGTAGCTCCCGTGTGTGATTCTTGAGATGCCAGTGAGAATGTATGTAGTGTTGGGACAACATTTGAGAATCCGTGTATCCGATGTGGTTTTGAGAATTGAACATGTTGATGATCACTTGTAAGCCAATATAATTGATGATGTGTTATGATACTGATAATGATGCATATGATGAAAATGAATGTTTTACTCTTTAAGTTTGCATAAGGTAGCTATGCATAAAAAGGCTTAAGTTGGGTGTTAGCAATAGATTTGTTGTTAGATATATAACACATGTTGCATGATGTTTAACATGCTGATTTGTTAAGGAAAGTGCATGGTTTTAAAAAGGGCATGATGGTTTTCAAATGATGGAAAATGGTTTTAATGCATTGCTAGTGTTTTGGTTTTAAGCACTCCACACTAAGCCTTGTGTGCTTACGCTCTTATTTGTCCATCAATGCAGATAATTGAAGCTTAGGAGGCAGTAAGAGGTAAGGGATTCCGAGGGACATTGCTTTTGAATGTATGTTTCGTTATGGACTAGAGTAATAAGGGTAATGGGGGTTCCATAGTCTATTTAGGGTTATGTGTATGAACACCCTTTGTGAGCATGTTTGCTTTATGGTTTTAAACTTGTAAAAGGCCTTTATTTGATGGATTGTGCATTGGTTTGAGTTTTGACTCTTGAGTGGCTTATTTTCTAGGTTCCATGCCTATAGTTTACCTTTGATGCAATTTGCCATGATTTGATGTTGAATATGCCGTAAATGATTGAGAATTAATGTTTAAATATGTTGTATGCATGTTGAAATGGTTTAGGGTGGATTTAAGTGTGAAAAACCAGCGAAAAAGTGTCATTACAGGCCCAGATGTTTCGGTACACTCGAGCCTATACCGAAACAGTGAGACTGAAATGGCCTAAGGGTTTCGAAACATGATTGGTATGTTCCGATACATTTTGCCAATAGAAACCACTGTCCCGAAACACCTCAAGGGTGTTTCCAGACGAGCCAGTGTTCCGAGCTCTGTGAATCTATTTCGGTACGTCTGTTTCGATACAGGGCTAGCCTGTACCGAAACGACAGGCTGGTAAGTTAGTTGATTGAATATTTTGAAGTTCTGATTCTTTGCATTTTGGTCCCTGAATGTTGTGGATGCAATTAAACGAGCATGAATGATTATTTTGAGTTGAGTTTTGACTAAGATGCATGTAATGTGACTAATTAAGGGCTGGTAACATAAAAAATGGTATAATTCACAATAGTTTGATAAAATTACAAAATGGTCCCTAAAATCGTAACTGAATGCAATCAAGTCTTAATCGATGTCCGTTTGAGTTATGAATATTCCGCTACGAGGTTAAACACATAGGATCCTAATGAGCATTTAGATAAGATAAAAACAAAAAAAATTAGGGTTGTTTATTGGAGTAAACTTCCCGATTTACTTCAATAATCCCTGTGTGACCAGTTCGGTTCGGTCTACCGTCTAGGCCGGGTCGAGGGGGTTACAAAGAAGCTATTTTCGCGACAATTCTTGCTCGGGCAATTAGGTCACTCCAGTAAACACTTGGAAGGTATGTAAGCTACACAGGTCTATCCGTAGACTAAGGCAAGCTTCTCGAAGTTGGGATATTCGTTTCAGAAGATACAATCAAAAGGTTTGGTTTATCTAGAAACAAAGGGGAGTCTTGTTTTCAAAAGAGCTAGTGGGAGCATTGTTACTTTCCTAATTATTGTATGTAGATGACATACTCATCAAAAGTAACTAAAGATCGCAATACGTTTTGCATTAATAAAACATACCGCGAGTTAGCAACATGAGACAATATCTAACTCTACAACATAGGCTAAATGTACTACAGTCGATATAGCAATAAAGAAGGATGTTTGGATCTAAAGGGTTCAATTCTAAACTAAGGGTTGTTCCCAGCATATTAGATGCTACATAACTCTGTTATGATGGAACCTTTGCGTAAGCAAATAAAACCCAGATCTCATCAATAAATCCAAACATATTCTAAAATGCTTACATCTTGGAGATGTGAAAGTATGCAACATACGCACAAAGTTGATAACTTTGTCAACTCCCTGACAAAGCTTTTGACACAGCATAAGCATGTCAGTTACACTAAGCCATATCGTATTAGATACGAGAATGATTGGTCTTAGTGCTAGTGGGAGATTGTTGGAGTATGCCAAAAGACCAATCATATGATGATTGAATAGACATACTATTTTACTAGATTTATCAAGTAATGGCATTGCCGTTATTAGCATTTGGTATGTTTCTATGCATCAAACTAACCATTGGATAATAATGTCCATACAATAATACGATTTTTGTTAAATATGATCCTTAGTCGAATATTATTACGGGTATGGACAGTGATAATATATAAAGACTAATATGTGGTTGATTGATAACAAGTGTTGTCATTGACATAGAGATGTCAAAATCAACACATAAGTATTTGTTAGAGAACAACATACTGGATTGACCCGATATGAGCATGTTTCTTGGGTAATTATGTGACAGTCACAACATTGCTCATGATAAACATATGTCTAATCCTCAGACTTGAGATCAACCTGATTTCAACATAAAGATTTACGTATTTTGACATAGTCAAACGTGTGTCGTAACTGACTACATTATAAAGACTGATGACTGGATACATTATGACCTATGTAGTGAAATATGGTTGATCAAGAAAGGGTTTGTCCCTCCTACATAATTGGGGAAATATCTTCGGCCACTTGATTGAGTGAGATTAGAAAATGCATGGCCATGCTCGAATATTATGATATAAGATATCATAGAGATTCGTTTATCATAATCTACTCAAGACATCAAGAAAAACTAGATGGACAACGCAAGTGTGACTAACCCATGACTTGTGTTCATCTAAGATATAAAAGACAAAAGGATGAAATACATAAAGGAAGTTTATTCAGGAATTAGGAAAGTCAAACCATGACTTAATGCAACTTAGGTAGCAATGATGTATTGCTAGATGCCACTCATTGTTTGTAAAATTAGAACAGTTCTAATTTTGCTGCTAACGTTGCATGAACCTACAAGGGTCACACCCTTCGAATGAAACGAACAAAAATTGGAAACCATACTCCCTATTTTAGGGAGGTTGCCGAAAATCCCCTATGGGATAGCGGAAATCGGCAACTCCCTTAAATAGGAATAATATTGGATAAATATTGTATTTATCAGATATTATTTAGAGTATGGAAAATATTTAGAGACTTAATTATTATAGAATAAGATTCTAGAAATTTAAATATATATTTGGAATTTATGTAACGTATATTTAATTCCAAGTTTATGTAGAATTAGATTCTACATAATTAAAAATATATATTTAAATATATTTAAATCCAAGTAAAGATAGAATGATATTCTATATAATAAAAATATATGTATTTGAATTAAATATAATGTATATTTAAATCCATATTTTATGTAGAATAAGATTCTACATAATTAAATATATTTATTTATTTAATATTATTAAATATAATGTATATTTAATATAAACCAATTTCAAGTAGAATTAGATTCTATGAATTTTGGTTGAACTTGGATTTAAGGAATTCAACTAGAATTAAGTCTCCGAATACTATTTAAAGGGACAAGGGCTAGCAACCAAATCATCCCTCTTCCTCCTCTTGAAGATTTCGACAATGTTGAGTGTGTAAAAGTTCTATATTTTACCCCATATTTAACCCATATTTATGCTGCATTCAAGCATAATTCATTGCATTTAGGTTAGATTTCAGTTATACATCACAAATATATCAAATGGCACAGTTTCTACTGAAATTGGTTGCTTTTGCAGGTAGCTGCTATAGCAGATGGAGGGCAGTAGAGAAGAATACACTGGGCAGTGAAGAAGCAGAGCAAGAACTGGATGTGCAGACGCTAGAGGACGATGCTGCAATGGCCGCTGCCGTGGCAGCCAAGGACGACAGCGATAGTGAAGGGAAGAAGTGAAGTGGGCCTCGACAGAAAGAGGAAATTAAGTCGGTCTTTCGTGGCATACTCTTATATTTTTCTGAGCCCTAGATCAGAATGAAGGCCAAGCCCAAAGTTCAAGGAAGAAACTCCAAGCAAGAAGGAATGACGAATTAAAGAGTCAAACTCTGAAGATTTAGTCTTTAATTGAGTTGCACTATAATTTAAACTTATATTATTGCCATATTAGAAAACTTGAACCCAAGGCCTATATAAAGGCATGTAATTCGACCTAGGGAGGGATATCATCATATTTTGTAGCCTTCTTCCCAAAAACCCTAGCCGTTTTCCCTTCCTCGTCATGTTCTAAACTTCCCCTCGGGCTAAGGGTTGATTTGTAAAGTAGTTGCAAGGATTGCATTTGTTTTAGGAATTTTTCTGTTCAATAAAATAACTTCATGTTTGCTTATTCTGGTTTTCAACATCTTGCAAGAGTATCGGGAGAGCATTGTGAGATTACAGATTTACTTAATATCGGGAGAGTTAAGTATACGAACGGAATAATTACGGGTTCTCCAGTTTATGGTTGAACTATCTCGGACCTAGGGATATGACGAGGTTAAGTGGCTAAGGAAGAATTCAACAACTTCGGTGTTCATCCTTCGATTCACGCCGGGAGGTATCATCAAAGACGTGTTCATCGACAGACTTGGACCTAGGGATAGGCCAAGGCATAGCATGGATTCTTGCCAAGCTTGAAGTACAGAGTTGTGTGATCGCTGCCGCGACTAACAACAGACCGCTGCCGCGATAGGTGCTGTCGCGACAGGCGCAACGATAGAACAGATATTCCTAGACTTTGCAACACCTACACTGCTGAGCAATTCAATACCGGCCCATTCTCTCTATCCTGATTTCAATACTCTTTCATTATCAGTATTCTTTTGTAACGCCCCGGTTTTGGGCTTAGAAGTTTTGGGCGTTGACCGGTTTGGTCAAAGTGCTGTTCGAATCTATAAGGGTGACATTAGGAAGCCTAGTTCGGGTTGCATTAAAAATATGGAAAAATGTTCTAAAATCATCTTTTAATATATATAAGTGAACTGTGAAATCAATTTTGAAAAATGAGGTTTGGAAGGGTGACATTTTGGCTAATGACCAAAATGTAATTTTTGAAAGTTGCGTGACTGTTTTATAAAGGATTGAAACTTTGAATCTTTAAGGAGCTATTATTCCAAAACTAGTTTCTCCAGATTTTTCTAAGATATTTTAAGGTTTTATTCTGATTTTTAAACATAAGAAAAGAGGAGGGAAAGTCATTTTGGCTATTTTGTAACTAACTTCTCATTTTCTTTTCTCTCATTTTCTCTCAACCCAAACACTTTCTCTCCAGAGAGTTTCTTCTGATTTTGTTACCTAAATCTCTCCTTTCAACTCTCTTTTGATTTCTAATCATCATATCTACAAAACCTCTCAATTTGCAAGTTGATTCTTCAAGCTTTTTGGCTCTAAAAGAGGAGAAACTCAAGTTTGGAGGTAAGAACGTCCTTCTCCTCTAAACTATCAGTTCTTTACTGAAATTCGTAAGTTCTCAATCCTTAATTGATGTTGTATAAATGGCTTTTAAGATTGTTTAATGGATCTTGGCTTAAAATGCAAGATTTGGTGTGTTTTTGATGAAATTTCGTTGGATCTGTTTAAGCAGTGTTTTAAGGTGTTAAAATGATGATTAATGAATGTTAATTTGATAAGGAATTGGGTTTTGATTAATGCAATCCCGGATAGGTTGAATTTCCTAAGTTTAGCTTATGATTCTTGGTTGTTTTTGGAGTGATCTTGTGGATCTGTTGTTGCTGGAGGTATAAGGATGTTGTTAGGTTCTTTTTAGATGTTAAAGGATGTTAGGTTTTGATGGTTTATGGCTGGGCTTTGTTAAGAAGTGGTTTGGATGCATTTTCGGTTGTGTTTGGTGGCCGAAAATGGAGTGTGGATGAGAGCAGCGAGTTTAGGTGCTTTCATTGAAGCTATTAATGCATGATGATGCATTAATCTACTGTTTTAATGTGTTAAAACAGGGGAGTCATCTTTGGATCCAAGTGGTGGTGATCCGGAGGCTTGATTTGGTGCTTCGGCAAGAGGCGAAGTGGAATCGGTGAGTGAAATTGGGTTTTCGGCTTGAAACCAATGTCTTGGGAGCTTAGTTTAAGTCTAAACAACTTTGCTAAGCTCAAGTGTAAGTTTCGGAAATACTCTCTAGTGGTGGCCATGATTTGATTGTTGTGCAATGTGGTTTATTGCATGTTTTAAACTCTGTTTTGAAAGCATGATTTAGCATGGTTAATGCTGTTTTTGTAAGCAATATGTTGAAGGAAGCTCAAGGTAAGAGTTCCTTGTTTTTGAACATTGATTAAATGTGGTTTGATGCTTTTGAATGCATGATGAATATGGCTTGGTTTAATGCTTTAAAACAGTGGATAAATTGAAGATAATGATGTATATTGGCAAGTGATGTTTTGAAAAGGTTAAGGTCACTAAGGTGGTTAAAAGTCCTTGAGTGAGCCTTGTTTACTTAAGAACATCAAGGTGGTTAAAAGTCCTTGGATGATTCTTGCTACGGACACAAAGGTGGTTAAAAGTCCTTGTGTGGTCCTTTCCATGGTGTTTAAAAGTCCATGGGCCAAGGTGTTTAAAAGTCCTTGGGGTGATTATTATCATGGTGTTTAAAAGTCCATGGCCAAGGTGTTTAAAAGTCCTTGGGGCCAAGGTGTTTAAAAGTCCTTGGGGTGATTATTATCATGGTGTTTAAAAGTCCATGGCCAAGGTGTTTAAAAGTCCTTGGGGCCAAGGTGTTTAAAAGTCCTTGGGGTGAAAGTTGATGAACTTGTTTTTAAAGAAATGAAATGTATCACTTGTGGCCAATATGACATGTAATGATATGAAGCATGAGATGCTTGTTTAAAGATTGCTTTTGAGCATGTGTAAATGATGATTTGAAGCATGATTTATAAAGTGTTTATAAATGCATTATTGAATGGTTTTATTGAGCATTCCTCACTAAGCTTTTGCTTACGCTCTCTTTGTTTTCTCAAATCAATAATGTAGAACATTAAAGTACTTTGAGGGCAGCAAGGAAGGCAAGCATTCAAGTGGAAGTAAAGCTCAAAGTATGGAAGGTTTTCTTAAGAACATTTAGCTTTTGGTAATTTGGCAATGGGGGACCTATGTGTATGTTTTGGGAGATGTTTTGAACTCCCTAGGTATTTTGAATGTTGTTGAGGTTGCTGGTTTTTGTGGTTGGTCATTATATGCTTGAATTGAAAGTTTATGCTTGAATGGTTGCTTGAGTAGGAAGCATGCCTATAGATTTGGGGCTTTCCATATATGTGGATGTTTTGATGAATTGTTGACGCAAGTATGTCTCTTATATGTTGAATTGCATGTTGGTAAAGTTTGGTGGCATTTGGAGCATGATTGGATGTTTAATTGCATGTTAAAGTATGCATTTTTGGGTAATATATGCAGGGTGTTTCGGAACAGCACCTACCGTTTCGGAACGGGTGCCTTAAACAAGCCCAGGCGTCCGAAACGGGAGGGACCGTTCCGAAACGGTTTGGCTACTGCCAGCCCGTGTTGCGGTACGCGTTGCGGAACGGCCCCGTGTTTCGAAACGGGCTCTGCTTGTTTCGGAACGGGTGACCGTTAGGGGCTGACATTGGCAGTTAAATGTTTTGAATTGTTTGCGTTTTGGTCCTGAATCTTGTTTGTGCAATTGTATGAGTTTGAGAAGTCATTTTGAGCTGAAATTTCACAGAGAAGCATGAAACCTGATTAATTTCAAGTTGGTAACTTTAATTTGGGTTAAGTCCTCATATATATCAGAAATTACAATTTGGTCCCTAAAGTTGTAATTTGTTCAATTGGGTCCCTGTTTGATCTCTGATGTTTATGATCTTTGAGTATGCTGTTGTATGATCATATCTAAGGATTAATATGCATCTAGACAAGTTTAAAAAGAAAAAAAAGGGTCGTTAATCAAGGTTGACTTTCGGGTTGACTTTGGTTTTCCCCGTGTGACTTTCTTAATTCGGGTCAACCGTCTAGGCCGGGTTAAGGGGGTTACATTTGGTGGTATCAGAGCTGAGTTCTCGAGTATTTGGGAATGAATGTGTGCATGATTGAAGTATGTGTGCCTTGTATGCTTGTTGATCGAAAGCATGTTAAGTGGCTTGTGATTTGGATGCAATTGAGATGTATGCTGTGATGTAGCATGTTGTGGGTACCCATTGCCAAATAAAAGCTAATGAAATGGTGTTGATTTTGAATGAAATTGAGCTTGAATACTTGGATTGCTTACCTTGCTGGGCCTGACTTCGTTTTATTTGTATTGTGATTGCATGGTAAAAGTATGGCACCACGTAGAGAGTTACGAGGTAATGTGCGAGCTACGGCTCCTAATGAGAACGAGAATGAGGAAAATACGGGTAGTGCGGTGTTACCTCCTCCTCCACCTGGTGGTGGTGCTGAGGGTGAAAGAGCTGAAGCTGCAGCTGGTGCTGGAGCTGCTGGACCAGAGGTTGGTCAGGGGCAAGCTATGCCTGATATGTCTATGTTGGTACAAGCTATTGCAGGTGCTTTCCGAGCAGCAGTAGCTGGAGCTCAAGGAGCTGGGCATCAGGGAGATGCTGGTGTTAGACTACCTTTGGAGCGCTTACGAAGTCTTGGTGGGACTGAGTTCAGGGGTATGTCTGCTGAGAGTTCTGAAGCTTGGCTAGAGAGTACCAAGCGAATCTTGGGACAGATGAGTTGCACTGATGTGCAGAAGCTGGGGTGTGTTGTATCCTTGCTGCAGAATGATGCGTATACGTGTTGGACGACCACTATAGCTGGGATGGTTGAAGCTGGTGTGACTTGGACATTCTTTCAGAATGTGTTCAAGCGGAGAAATCTTGGTGTTAGATATCTTGATGAGAAGAAGCGTGAATTCATGTCTCTTACCCAAGGGAGCATGAGTGTGGCTGAGTATGAAGTGCAGTTTCTTCGACTCAGTCAGTATGCACCTGAGCTGGTACCTGATGAGCGGGCAAGGTGCGAGAGGTTCCGTTATGGCTTAGTGACGGATGTGAAAATGTATGTGCTGGCCACCGAGTATGATGATTTTGATGTGTTGGTGGGCCGAGCCAAGGACATTGAGATGAACTTGGGTTTATCTGCGAAAGGTGCTGGAGCAAGTTCTGGTAAGCGAGCTGCTGAGTATAGTTCCGGAGGTGGACGGAACAAGAGGGGACGTGATCAGAAGTATCAGTCTTCAGCTAGGAGAGGTGGTGGTGCACCTGCTAGAGGAGGCAATGCTAGAGCTGATCCGAGTACTTGTTGGATCTGTGGTTCACGTGGTCACATGAAGCGTGACTGTCCTCGTGCTGTGAGAGAGGTGCAAGCTCCTGTTGCGGCAGCTGGTAATGGGTGTTGGAATTGTGGATCCGCAGACCATTTGAGGCGAGATTGTCCTAGGTTGGCTGGCGATCAGGTGCGTGCTCCTGTTGTTGCTGCACCGCAGAGAGGTCGTGGGCGCGGCCGTGGAAATTTCCAGAGGAGAGAGGAAGATGGTCGTGGAGTGGCCCATGTTGTGGCTATTCAGCCTGAAGGTGGAGGCCAAGCGAGGGTGTATGCTCAGCGTGAGGGAAGGAATGATGCGGATGTGATTGCAGGTACCTTTACTTTGCAATCCTTGTCATTGCTTTCTTTGATAGATTCTGGATCTACGCATTCATACATTTTGCGTGAGCATGCTGAATTGCTTGGTTTGCCTGTTGAGTCTTTGGATGTTGGTGTTCGTGTCACTAGTTCTTTTGGTGAGACTGTTGTGACTCGAAAGCTTTATAGAAGGTGTCCCTTGGTTGTTCAAGAACATGTTTTTCATGTCGATCTTATGGAGTTGCCCTTTTATGGTTTTGATGTAATCCTTGGTATGGATTGGCTTGCTGAGCATCGTGCTGTTGTGGATTGTGAAAACAAGCGAGTTTCGCTTAAGCTTGCGGATGATTATGAAGTTGTTGTGGTTGGTGAGAATGTGAAGTTTCTTGCCAATGTAGTGTCTACCTTGGAGGCGAGCAGGATGCTGAGGCAAGGTTGTGAAGCCTATCTAGCTTTTGTGATGAATCCTAGCTCTAAAGAGTTGAGGGTGCAAGATATCAGAGTTGTGAAGGAGTTTCCTGATGTTTTTCCTGAGGAGTTGCCTGGTTTACCTCCTAACCGCGAGGTGGAGTTTGGAATTGAGCTGTATGAGAATACAACTCCTGTGTCCATTACTCCCTATAGAATGGCACCTAAGGAGCAGAAGGAGCTGAAGACGCAGTTGCAAGAGTTGCTTGATCGTGGTTTCATCCGGCCGAGTGTGTCACCTTGGGGAGCACCGGTCTTGTTTGTGAAGAAGAAGGATGGCACTACGAGAATGTGCATTGATTACCGTCAGCTGAACAAGTTGACTATCAAGAATCGGTATCCTTTGCCGAGGATTGATGATCTCTTTGATCAATTTCGGGGAGCTGCTATGTTCTCTAAGATTGACTTGAGGTCAGGGTATTATCAGTTGAAGGTGAAGGATGTGCCTAAGACAGCTTTCAGGACAAGGTATGGGCATTATGAGTTCCTTGTGATGCCGTTTGGGTTGACAAATGCTCCTGCTGCTTTCATGGACATGATGAATCGTGTGTTTCATGAATACCTGGACAAGTTCGTTGTGGTGTTCATTGATGATATCTTCGTGTACTCGCGTACTGAGGAGGAGCATGAAGAGCATTTGAGGATTGTTTTGCAAGCTTTGTTGGAGAATCAGCTTTATGCTAAGCTGAGCAAGTGTGAGTTCTGGTTAAGGGAGGTGGTTTTCCTTGGGCATGTGGTTTCTGCTGAGGGGATTCGTGTTGATCCTCAGAAGATTGAGGCGGTGATGAATTGGAAAGTTCCTAAGTCTGTTCATGAGGTCCGTAGTTTCCTTGGTTTGGCGGGATACTACCGAAGGTTTGTGGATGGTTTTTCCAAGATTGCTGCTCCTTTGACGAAGCTGTTGCAAAAGGATGTTAAGTATGAGTGGACGGAAGCGAGACAACAGGCTTTTGAGAAGCTTAAGGCGGCTTTGACGCAAGCTCCTATCTTGATTCAACCTGAATCAGGGAAAGAGTTTGTGGTTTACAGTGATGCATCCTATGTTGGTTTGGGGTGTGTGCTGATGCAGGAGGGTAAGGTGGTGGCTTATGCATCGCGGCAGTTGAAAGTGCATGAGCGCAATTATCCTACGCATGACATTGAGCTGGCTGCAGTGGTTTTCGCTCTGAAGATCTGGAGACATTATCTGTATGGTGAGAAGTGTACTGTGTACACAGATCACAAGAGTTTGAGGTATCTGATGTCTCAGAAGGAGTTGAATCTTAGGCAGCGGCGTTGGTTGGAGTTGCTCAAGGATTATGATCTGACGATTGAGTACCATCCTAGAAAAGCTAATGTTGTTGCGGATGCCTTGAGTAGGAAAGTAGCTGTTGAGCTGAGGGCTATGTTTGCTAGCTTGAGCTTATCGCAAGATGGTGGTCTTGTTGCTGAGTTGCAAGTGAAACCATCTTTGGTTCAGTTGATAAAGGAAAAGCAACTGCTAGATGATTCCTTGGTGTCTCATGTTCAGGATATCGCGGAGGGTAAACCTTCGGATTTCTGCTTTAATGATGATGGAGTGTTGTGTTTTGGGAGTCGGATAGTAGTGCCTGCTGATGCTGAGTTGAGGCGTGCTATTCTGACTGAAGGTCATAGTAGTCCTTTTGCTATGCACCCTGGTAGTACCAAGATGTATCGTGATCTTCGTGATGAGTACTATTGGGTGGGTTTGAAGAAGGATGTTGCGGAGTTTGTGAGCAAGTGTTTGGTGTGTCAGCGAGTTAAGGCTGAGCATCAGGTTCCTTCAGGGTTGTTGCAACCGTTGAAAATCCCTGAATGGAAGTGGGAAAGGGTTACCATGGATTTTGTATCTGGTTTACCTTTGTCTTCCTCGAAGAAGAATTCTGTTTGGGTGATTGTGGATCGCCTGACGAAGTGTTCGCATTTCTTGCCTGTGCATACTACGTTCTCTTTGGATAAGCTTGCGGAGCTGTACATTGCTGAGATTGTGCGGCTGCATGGTGTGCCTAAGTCGATTGTGTCGGATAGGGATCCGAGGTTCACATCGCGTTTCTGGCAGTGTTTGCATCAAGCTCTGGGTACAAGGTTGCATTTCAGTACATCCTATCATCCTCAGTCGGATGGTCAGTCTGAGCGAGTTATCCAGATTTTGGAGGATATGTTGAGGTGCTGCGTGATTGAGTTCCAAGGTTCTTGGGAGAAGCATTTGCCTCTGGTAGAGTTTACTTATAACAACAGCTATCAGGCAAGTATACAGATGGCACCTTATGAGGCTTTGTACGGGAGGAAGTGTAGGACTCCTCTTTGTTGGGCTGAAACGGGTCAGAAGTTGGTTTCGATGCCGGCCTTGTTGAAGGGAACGACCGAGAAGGTGAAGCTCATTTGTGAGCGTTTGAAGGCAGCTTCTGATCGGCAGAAGTCTTACGCGGATTTGAAGCGTAAAGAGATTGAGTATGCGGTGGGTGATCGTGTGTTCTTGAAGGTTTCGCCTTGGAAAAAGGTGATGAGGTTTGGCCGGAAGGGTAAGTTGAGCCCTAGGTACATTGGACCATATGAGGTGGTTGAGCGTGTGGGTCCTGTTGCGTATCGGTTGAGGTTACCTCAGGAGTTGGAGAAGATTCATGATGTGTTTCATGTTTCTATGCTCCGGAAGTATAGATCTGATCCTTCGCATGTGATGCCTGTGGAGGAAGTGGTTTTGAATCCGGATTTGACCTATGATGAGGAACCGGTGAAGGTTCTGGATTCGGATAGCAAGGTTCTTCGTGGCAAGACCATTGAGTTGGTGAAGGTGCTGTGGAAGCATCGAGGTGTTGAGGAAGCCACGTGGGAGCGGAAGGAAGACATGCTGAAGCAGTTTCCTTATCTCTTTCCTTCAGGTAAATTTCGAGGATGAAATTTCTTAAGGGGGGGAGAGTTGTAACGCCCCGTTTTTGGGCTTAGAAGTTTTGGGCGTTGACCGGTTTGGTCAAAGTGCTGTTCGAATCTATAAGGGTGACATTAGGAAAGCCTAGTTCGGGTTGCATTAAAAATATGGAAAAATGTTCTAAAATCATCTTTTAATATATATAAGTGAACTGTTAAATCAATTTTGAAAAATGAGGTTTGGAAGGGTGACATTTTGGCTAGTGACCAAAATGTAATTTTTGAAAGTTGCGTGACTGTTTTATAAAGGATTGAAACTTTGAATCTTTAAGGAGCTATTATTCCAAAAGTAGTTTCTCCAGATTTTTCTAAGATATTTTAAGGTTTTATTCTGATTTTTAAACATAAGAAAAGAGGAGGGAAAGTCATTTTGGCTATTTTGTAACTAACTTCTCATTTTCTTTTCTCTCATTTTCTCTCAACCCAAACACTTTCTCTCCAGAGAGTTTCTTCTGATTTTGTTACCTAAATCTCTCCTTTAAACTCTCTTTTGATTTCTAATCATCATATCTACAAAACCTCACAATTTGCAAGTTGATTCTTCAAGCTTTTTGGCTCTAAAAGAGGAGAAACTCAAGTTTGGAGGTAAGAACGTCCTTCTCCTCTAAACTATCAGTTCTTTACTGAAATTCCTAAGTTCTCAATCCTTAATTGATGTTGTATAAATGGCTTTTAAGATTGTTTAATGGATCTTGGCTTAAAATGCAAGATTTGGTGTGTTTTTGATGAAATTTCGTTGGATCTGTTTAAGCAGTGTTTTAAGGTGTTAAAATGATGATTAATGAATGTTAATTTGATAAGGAATTGGGTTTTGATTAATGCAATCCCGGATAGGTTGAATTTCCTAAGTTTAGCTTATGATTCTTGGTTGTTTTTGGAGTGATCTTGTGGATCTGTTGTTGCTGGAGGTATAAGGATGTTGTTAGGTTCTTTTTAGATGTTAAAGGATGTTAGGTTTTGATGGTTTATGGCTGGGCTTTGTTAAGAAGAGGTTTGGATGCATTTTCGGTTGTGTTTGGTGGCCGAAAATGGAGTGTGGATGAGAGCAGCGAGTTTAGGTGCTTTCATTGAAGCTATTAATGCATGATGATGCATTAATCTACTGTTTTAATGTGTTAAAACAGGGGAGTCATCTTTGGATCCAAGTGGTGGTGATCCGGAGGCTTGATTTGGTGCTTCGGCAAGAGGCGAAGTGGAATCGGTGAGTGAAATTGGGTTTTCGGCTTGAAACCAATGTCTTGGGAGCTTAGTTTAAGTCTAAACAACTTTGCTAAGCTCAAGTGTAAGTTTCAGAAATACTCTCTAGTGGTGGCCATGATTTGATTGTTGTGCAATGTGGTTTATTACATGTTTTAAACTCTGTTTTGAAAGCATGATTTAGCATGGTTAATACTGGTTTTGTAAGCCATATGTTGAAGGAAGCTCAAGGTAAGAGTTCCTTGTTTTTGAACATTGATTAAATGTGGTTTGATGCTTTTGAATGCATGATGAATATGGCTTGGTTTAATGCTTTAAAACAGTGGATAAATTGAAGATAATGATGTATATTGGCAAGTGATGTTTTGAAAAGGTTAAGGTCACTAAGGTGGTTAAAAGTCCTTGAGTGAGCCTTGTTTACTTAAGAACATCAAGGTGGTTAAAAGTCCTTGGATGATTCTTGCTACGGACACAAAGGTGGTTAAAAGTCCTTGTGTGGTCCTTTCCATGGTGTTTAAAAGTCCATGGGCCAAGGTGTTTAAAAGTCCTTGGGGCCAAGGTGTTTAAAAGTCCTTGGGGTGATTATTATCATGGTGTTTAAAAGTCCATGGCCAAGGTGTTTAAAAGTCCTTGGGGCCAAGGTGTTTAAAAGTCCTTGGGGTGAGTATTATCATGGTGTTTAAAAGTCCATGGCCAAGGTGTTTAAAAGTCCTTGGGGCCAAGGTGTTTAAAAGTCCTTGGGGTGAAAGCTGATGAACTTGTTTTTAAAGAAATGAAATGTATCACTTGTGGCCAATATGACATGTAATGATATGAAGCATGAGATGCTTGTTTAAAGATTGCTTTTGAGCATGTGTAAATGATGATTTGAAGCATGATTTATAAAGTGTTTATAAATGCATTATTGAATGGTTTTATTGAGCATTCCTCACTAAGATTTTCTTACGCTCTCTTTGTTTTCTCAAATCAATAATGCAGAACATTAAAGTACTTTGAGGGCAGCAAGGAAGGAAAGCATTCAAGTGGAAGTAAAGCTCAAAGTATGGAAGGTTTTCTTAAGAACATTTAGCTTTTGGTAATTTGGCAATGGGGGACCTATGTGTATGTTTTGGGAGATGTTTTGAACTCCCTAGGTATTTTGAATGTTGTTGAGGTTGCTGGTTTTTGTGGTTGGTCATTATATGCTTGAATTGAAAGTTTATGCTTGAATGGTTTCTTGAGTAGCAAGCATGCCTATAGATTTGGGGCTTTCCATATATGTGGATGTTTTGATGAATTGTTGACGCAAGTATGTCTCTTATATGTTGAATTGCATGTTGGTAAAGTTTGGTGGCATTTGGAGCATGATTGGATGTTTAATTGCATGTTAAAGTATGCATTTTTGGGTAATCTGTGCAGGGTGTTTCGGAACAGCACCTACCGTTTCGGAACGGGTGCCTTAAACAAGCCCAGGCGTCCGAAACGGGAGGGACCGTTCCGAAACGGTTTGGCTACTGCCAGCCCGTGTTGCGGTACGCGTTGCGGAACGGCCCCGTGTTTCGAAACGGGCTCTGCTTGTTTCGGAACGGGTGACTGTTAGGGGCTGACATTGGCAGTTAAATGTTTTGAATTGTTTGCGTTTTGGTCCTGAATCTTGTTTGTGCAATTGTATGAGTTTGAGAAGTCCTTTTGAGCTGAAATTTCACAGAGAAGCATGAAACCTGATTAATTTCAAGTTGGTAACTTTAATTTGGGTTAAGTCCTCATATATATCAGAAATTACAATTTGGTCCCTAAAGTTGTAATTTGTTCAATTGGGTCCCTTTTTGATCTCTGATGTTTATGATCTTTGAGTATGCTGTTGTATGATCATATCTAAGGATTAATATGCATCTAGACAAGTTTAAAAAGAAAAAAAAAGGGTCGTTAATCAAGGTTGACTTTCGGGTTGACTTTGGTTTTCCCCGTGTGACTTTCTTAATTCGGGTCAACCGTCTAGGCCGGGTTAAGGGGGTTACATCTTTATTATCTCGTTACAAACCTTTAAACTATTTATTTTCCCTCTCGTGCAGTAATTCCAGGTTGAAGCTATTAGCCCAGTCCCTGTGGAGATGATATCCGATACTTACGTATCACTTTACTACTTGCGTCGTGTACACTTGCACTACATTGCGATAGACACTTTTACACGCAACAAGTTTTTGGCGCCGTTGCCAGGGACTGGCAACATATCTTTACCCTACCCTTTTACTGCATATTCTTTTTATTTTTCTATTTTTACTTGGATTGTTCAACCTATACCTTTCACAAGGTCTTTTGTTTGCTTATGCACAGATCTCAACGAGGAAAAGAACCTGAGCACCAGTTAGATCCTGAAATCGAACGTACGTGCAATCTCAGAAAGAGAGTCCGCCTCCTCGTAGAAAGAAACGAATACCTGGAAGAAAAATTAGAAGCAATGGTGAACGAAAGGCACGAAGAAAGAAGGAACAACCAAGGGAATCCCCAGGATAATGACAATCTTGCTAAAGATGGAAGGAACAGTCAACATGTCGATCCTTATGTCGCTGCCACACACCGGTCATGCTGAGACTACATGCTCAATGATCATCTAAAACAGGAAACAACCCTGCCAGACGTAGACGTTGTCAATTTTGAGCTGAAACTTGTTATGTTCAGCATGATTAACAACGCTGTCCAATTTAGTGGTGCTGCTACAGAGGATGCTAGGGAGCATCTGAAAACGTTCCAGGAAATCTGTGGTTCATTTAGACTACCATGAGTTAATCCGGAGATACTGAGGCTTCAGTTATTTCCTCATTCATTAAGGAACAGGGCGAAAACTTGGTGGAATAAACTAACGTCGGGTTCAATACGAACTTGGGCAGATTTAACTTGTGAATTCTTGTCTCGTTTTAATCCTTCACACTTATCTGAGCGATTATGTAACGAAATTGCTACTTTTCAACAGGAAGATGACGAGCCAATGCACGAGGCCTGGGACAGATTTACCACTCTTCTAAGAAACTGCCCTATGCATGGATTCCCCGTTTAGAACCAGGTAACTAAATTTTATAATGCTGCCAACTTACAAACTCGTATGAGAATTGATTTAGCAGCAAATGGATTGCTGTTGGACAAAGATCCAGAAGATGCAATGGCCGTATTGAAAAATCTGGTGAAGAATGAGGAACAGTTTCCTATAGCAAGAAGAGGGGGTAAACGAGTTCTAGCTGTAAAAGATTATGAGGCCGATAGTTCTTTAAAATCACAGGTGGCATATCTCACTAAGGCAATGATAAAGCTTTTGAAAGAAGATTCACAACCTTCCTACTCTACTGAAGAGGTATGCAAGACTTGCGATGGGAATCACAGTTCGGAAGATTGTCCGATACAGCTAGAGGAAGGGATGTATGTTGGGAACTACAATAAACAGAACTATAATTCCAACAACTACAATCCCAACTAGAGAAAGGACCCCAAGTTCTCTTGGAGCAACCCTACTAATGCCCTGAATCCTCAAGCACAGAACACTCAAAATCAGGGGGACCTAGATTATTGACTCGGCAGCAACCGCAGCAGCAACAGCCACAACCTGCCACGACTAGTATACTGGAGCAGACCCTGGCTAAGTTTATGTGTCAAACAAGAACTTACATTGAGAACATGAATCACTTCGTCAAGAAGACTGAGACATTCATGGATAAAACATAGATGCGGATGACCAACCATGAAGCTACTCTGAAATCACTGGAGACACAGATGGGTCAGATTTCCCAGCATATTAAACCGAGGCAGAATGGCGGATTTCCTAGCGATACTGAAAATGCTAGACAACCCACACATGAGCAGTGTAAAGCCATCACGACAAGGAGTGGGAAGAAATTACCAGGGCCAGAGAAGAAAGCTGAACCGATTAAGGAACCAGCCCTGGAGTCGACTACCGAGAACGCTGCCCCGACAGACGACAAACAGCCTGCTGCCGATGAACCTGTCACGAAAGTAGAAGGGACAGAGGAGAAAGATGAAGACCCAAAACCTCCTCAGATCCGAATGCAGTGGGAAGGACGCATTGCTGATTACCGCCCCCCACCTCCTTTTCCTCAGCGGTTACAGAAATTGAAACAGGAATCCCAGCTTAAGAAGATTTATGATATTTTTAAGTAGGTCCATATCAATATTCCACTGTTAGATGCCGTTAGGGAAATGCCCGGGTATGCCAAATTCCTCAAGGAGGCCATGTCGAAGAAATCCAGGCTTGTGGAATTTGAAACGGTTAAAATGACAGAAGGATGCATGACTATTCTACACAAGCATCCACCCCAGAAAAAGAAGGATCTTGGGAGCTTCATTATACCATGCATAATTGGAGATAAATTTGTGGGTAAGGCACTTTGTGATCTTGGTGCTAGCATAAATTTAATGCCCAAATCTGTTTTTCAGAAATTAGGTATTGGAAAAGCCCGGCCCACAACAGTAGTACTACAACTGGCAGACCGCTCTTACGTTCATCCAGAAGGAAAAATTGAAGATATTCTGGTAAGAGTGGATAAATTTATTTTTCCTGCTAACTTTCTTGTCTTAGATTGTGAAGCAGATGAGAATGCACCAATCATCCTGGGGTGACCCTTCTTAGCCACAGGAAGATCACTGATTGATGTAGAAAGGGGAAAACTCACTATGAGGTCAAGAAATCAAGCTAAATGTTATCCAAGCAATTAAGCAAGATGATGTAGAGGAAGAATGCAAGGCTATCACTGAAGTTATCCTTGACCAACCCTGCATCAGGTCGGACTACCATGACATCAAATTTGACCACTGCCTCAACAGCCATTTACATGTCTGTCAAGGCAGCGACGACGACAGCAGCTCCTCAGAATCTGATACATCTGGTACTGAAGATCAAGAGGAGGTAAACTGGATAGGCAATCGTCCAGGTAAGTTATTCGAGCCCTTAAACTATAGCTCGAATGAACATATAGTCCAAAAGCCATCAACTGTAGAGCCACCTGTTCTAGATCTTAAGCCCCTGCCAGGGCAGCTTAAATATGTTTTCCTTGGATTAAATGATACGTTGCTCGTAATCATCTCTTCCAAGTTGATGCAGGAACAGGAACAGCAGCTGATAGGGATGTTGCAGTAGCACAAAAAGGCTATTGGATGGACGATAGCTGATATCCAAGGCATCAGTCCGGCAATATGCATGCATAAAATCCTCTTAGAGGATGATCATAAGCCGACCATTGATGCACAGAGATGCCTGAACGACGCTATGCGTGAGGTGGTTCGTAAAGAGATCATAAAATGGCTAGATGCTGGAATAATCTATGCCATCTCGGATAGCAAGTGGGTGAGCCCAGTATAGTGCGTTCCCAAGAAAGGAGGAATAATCGTAGTAACCAATGAAGAAAACGAGCTAATCCCAACCAGGACTGTGACCGGTTGGAGGGTTTGTATGGACTCCCGAAAGCTTAACAAAGCTACCCGGAAGGATCACTTTCCTTTGCCCTTTATTGATCAAATGCTTGATAGATTAGCGAGAAAACCTTATTATTGTTTTCTTGATGGATACCCATGTTATAATCAAATAGCCATCGCCCCGGAAGATCAAGAAAAGACGACGTTCACTTGCCCATACGGTACTTACGCTTTTCAGAGGATGCCATTTGGACTTTGCAATGCACCAGCTACTTTTTAGAGGTGCATGATGGCAATATTCTCCGATATGGTGGAGGATTTCCTGGAGATATTCATGGATGATTTCTCTGTCTTTGGAGATAATTTTGAAAGCTGCCTTGGCAACCTACAGAAAGTGCTCGAAAGATGTGAGAAAGCGAACTTGGTATTAAACTGGAAAAATGTCACTTCATGGTGGATAAAGGGATAGTCCTAGGCCATAATGTAAGCTGCCGCGGCATAGAAGTCGACAGAGCTAAGATCGAGGTAATCGAAAAGCTGCCGCCACCCACCACAATCAAGGGAATCTGGAGTTTTTTAGGGCATGCTAGTTTTTTATCGAAGGTTTATTGCAAACTTTTCAAAGATCACCAAACCTTTATGCCATCTTCTGGAGCAGAACTATCCCTTCGACTTCAACACTGAATGTACTGAGGCATTCAAGGCTTTCAAAGAAAAGTTGGTAACAGCCCCAATAGTACAGCCACCAGATTGGAAATTACCATTTGAGATTATGTGTGATGCCAATGACTATGCTGTCGGGGCAGCACTTGCGTAGAGGAGAGACAAGCTCTTTGATGTCATATACTATGCCAACAAAACATTGAATGACGCCCAAGTAAATTACACCACAACAGAGAAGGAACTGTTAGCTGTGGTGTTTTCGATTGACAAGTTTCGTTCATATATAATTGGAACGAAGGTCAATATCCACACAGACCACTCTGCATTGAAGTATCTGTTCGCCAAAAAGGATGCAAAGCCTAGACTGGTACGTTGGATTCTGCTACTTCAAGAGTTCGACCTTGAGATCAAGGACAAAAAGGGGATAGAGAATCAAGTTGCAGATCACTTGTCAAGACTAGAAAAGGGAAAGAGTCTCCCAGCAGACGAGACACTCATACTGGAGACTTTCCCTGATGAGCAGTTGTTCACTGTCACAAGCACTGTCACGACAGCCATGGCGACAGGTAAGTTTTCTGAACTCCCCTGGTATGCTGATTTTGTTAATTATTTAGTTAAAGGAATAACTCCTCCTGACCTTAACTATCAAGCTAGGAAGAGGTTCCAAAATGATGTTAAGCATTATTATTGGGATGAACCTCTTCTTTTCAAATATTGTGCAGATCAGGTTATTAGGAGATGCATACCACAGGATGAACATGAAGTTGTGCTTCATCACTTCCATGCTTCACAATACGTAGGACATTTAGGTGGTAACAAAACGACAGCCAAGGTTTTGCAGTTGGGATTTTATTGGTCGTCGCTATTCAAGGATGCCCAAACATTCTACAATAACTGTGACAAGTGTCAACGGACTGGAAACATCTCAAGAAGACATGAGATGTCACTGCAAAACATTCTAGAAGTCGAGATCTTCGACGTTTGGGGGATTGATTTTATGGGACCATTCCCAACTTCATGTGGGAACTTATATATCCTCTTGGCAGTGGACTATGTGTTCAAATGGGTTGAAGCGGTCGCTACTCAGGAGAACGATGCCAAGACAGTTCAGAGGTTTTTACATAAAAACATATTTTCCAGATTTGGCATCCCCAAGGCGTTAATCAGTGATGAAGGGAGGCATTTCGACAATAGGGTTATAGCTGCTGCCTTGAAAACGTATGGTGTCAAACATCGGATCACAACAGCATACCACCCTCAGACCAATGGACAGGCTGAAATATCGAACATAGAGGTTAAGAACATCCTTGAAAAGATGGTTAAGCCAACTCGGAAGGACTGGTCTCTACACCTCAATGATGCATTGTGGGCCTACAGAACAACATTCAAAACTCCATCGGGATTGTCACCCTACCGGCTGATTTATGGAAAAACCTGCCATCTACCTGTCGAGATTGAGCACAGAGCATACTGGGCCATCAAGGCAGTGAATATGGACTTGGAAAAAGAAGGACAGAAAAGGCTACTTGATCTGAATGAGATTGAAGAAATTCGAGCAATGGCCTATGACAACGCAAGAATCTATAAAGACAAGACAAAGAAGTGGCATGATAAGAAGTTGCTGCCACGACAGTTCTGCCCAGGGCAGCTTGTGTTGTTGTTCAACTCTAGGTTGAAGCACTTCCAAGGAAAGCTAAAATCTAGGTGGTCCGGCCCATTCCAAGTGGTGCAAGTTTTTCCCCATGGTGCCATCACGATCAGATCTTTAAAAGACGGGCGTCAATTTAAAGTCAATGGACAAATATTGAAGCATTATCAGGGGACTAAAGCCCCAAGAATGCAGGAAGTGGTTACTTTAGGAGATGCCCCTGCTGGCACCCCTAATTTAACCTAATTTTTATTATTATTATTATTATTATTATTATTATTATTTATATATATTAGGTAATTAGAATTATATTATTTTTAGTAACTCAAGTTTTTATTTTTATTATTTCCAGGAAATAAATGAGACAAGGAGAAGAGGATAATTGAATTCAGCCCACCATCTTTCCATCAGCCCAAAAAGCCCAACTTTGGAGATTACCGTTACAGCTGCTGCGACAGACACGGAAAATCCAGCCTGTCCACACGCTATCGCGGCAGACACGAAAAACGCGTAACAAACGCGCAGTAGACACGGAAACGCATAACAGACGCGTCAGAAACCACGTAACAGCTGGCCCCGTTATTCGCGTCTGCCATTACAGCTCCAACGAGCAGCAAACTCCCCCTCTATATAAACCCCGTTTTACTATTAATTTTTCACTCACTTTCACTCTCTCTACTTGTTTCCTCTATAATTTTTACTTGCTTTCATTTTCTTTCCACAGACCTTGCAACATGAGCACTAGAAACACCCGCCGAAGCTCTGCCTTAGGATCTGCCCCGGCAGCATCCACTCCAAGCTCCTTCCAGATCCGTGATATGTGGGATGAGAGAGGTTTCATTTACACTTCCAAAACGGGGAACCTGGGACTGCAGCCGTTCATAGCCTGCAAAATCAGAGCCCTGCAGTGGCAGATATTCGCAGAACAACCAGAGGAAATGAACGTGACTCTCGTCCAGGAATTTTATGCTGCCATCAGCAGCAGGAACGCGACAGCAGTCATAGTTCGAGGGAAAGAGGTACCTTTTCAGCCCGGATATATCAACACACTCTACGGATTCTATGTGGGCACAAATGAAGATGGCCACCAAATATTTCTCGAGAGTCTAGAGCCTGCCGACTACGATGCTGTGATGGCAGAACTCACAGAAGAGGGTACCGAGTGGAATACCGATCCGAAACATCCGAGAACGGTCAAAAGAGTCCAGCTTACCCCGGAGGCAAAACTTTGGAACGCGTTTATCAAGAAATGGATTCTGCCCTCCTCGCACAACACGACAGCCGACCAACTAAGGTTAGCCCTCATCCATTCTATTTTAAATGAGAGGTCAATTAACGTTGGCAGATACGTCCGGGAGGGTATACTGGATTGTGCTTACCGGCCGTCAGGACCACTCTTTTACCCTTATCTCATCACTACCCTCTGTCGCGGCCACAATGTACCGGAAGCTGCCGAGAATTTAAGAGTTCGAGGGAAAGGCTGGAACGACAGAAACATACTCAGCCTGATGGAACTAAAAGCTGCCACGCCCCTGTCATCTTTTGATCCTACTCCCACGACAGTTGAGCCAACAGAGCCCACTAACATCGAGCCTGCTGCCACAAAACCCAAGCAGCCTACTGCAGCAGCTCCTCCAGCTCACACCTCCTCCCAAATCCTTGATGCCATAAAAAAATGGAGGAACGACAGCTCGGCCTCATGAATTTCATCCGAGACTTCACCACCACCACGGTACATTTCATCCACACCTCTCTTAATTTCCCTGATGAACTGTTTCCCACCTTCCTAAATCATTACTTTGCTGCAAACACCCCTGCCCATTCCCCTACCCCTGCTGCCACACCAAAAACACCATCTGCCGCGTCCACTCCAACCCCTGCCACAACAGCTGCAGGCGGCAGCCGCACAGCCGACACATCCGCCCGGGGAACCAAGAGAAAGGAGCCTGAAGACGACCTCGATAGGAATATTGTTCGTTTCTCTTCCTATGAAATCTGGGCGGCATCCGACAACGAGCCCTCTGTCAAGAGGAACTTGTCCAAGGAATTCACACCAGAGAAACGGCAGAAAATAGGAGTAGACAAAGAGAAATCTAAAAGTAGCAGCAGCGAGAGCAGCAACAGCTTTGAGGTTTAGGTAGTGGAGAAACCACCACATATCTCCCCTACCCGCATCCAACCTCCACAGGAAGCCAAAACCAAGAACACTTCTGCATCTCCCATCCGTCTGCCAGCACCAGCCAAGAAAGTCACTGTCCGTCGGCAGATTCAACTGAGCAGCAGCAGTAGCAGCTGCGACGACATCACTTGAAATTTTTAGTTTCTTATCTTATATTGTTGTCTGCCTTTTCATATTTTGTGATGTTGTTTTTATTTTTCTTTTTCATCCATGTCATTTGCATTGAGGGCAATGCAACCCTCGAGTTTGGGGGTGGCATCCCTCCAGTAATGGAGTCTTTTAAGTTTAAAAATTGTGTCTTTTACTTAATTTATTTTTGCTAAAAAAATTCTTTATTTCTTTTTTAGGTCTGAATTGCTTGAGGGCAAGCAAAAACTTGAGTTTGGGGGTAAGTAGAGTGTGTAAAAGTTCTATATTTTACCCCTATTTAACCCATATTTTTGTTGCATTCAAGCATAATTCATTTCATTTAGGTTAGCTTTCAGTTATACATCACAAATTTATCAAATGGCAAAGTTTCTACTGAAATTGGTTGCTTTTGCAGGTAGCTGCTGTAGCAGATGGAGGGCAGTAGAGAAGTAGACGATGGGCAGTGAAGAAGCAGAGCAGGAACTGGATATGCAGACGCTAAAGGACGATGCTGCCATGGCCGCTGCGGTGGCAGCCTAGGACGACAGCGATAGTGAAGGGAAGAAGTGAAGTGGGCCTCGACAGAAAGAGGAAATTAAGCCGGTTTGTCGTGGCATACTCTTATATTTTTCTGAGCCCTAGATCAGAATGAAGGCCAAGCCCAAAGTTCAAGGAAGAAACTCCAAGCAAGAAGGAAGGACGAATTAAAGACTCAAACTCTGAAGATTTATTCTTTAATAGAGTTGCAGTTTAATTTAAACTTGTATTCTTGCCATATTAGAAAACTTGAACCCAAGGCCTATATAAAGGCATGTAACTCGACCTAGGGAGGGATATCATCATATTCTCTAGCCTTCTTCCCAAAAACCCTAGCCGTTTTCCCTTCCTCATCATGTTCTAAACTTCCCCTCGGGCTAAGGGTTGATTTGTAAAGTAGTTGCAAGGATTGCATTTGTTTTAGGAATTTTTCTGTTCAATAAAATAACTTCAAGTTTGCTTATTCTGGTTTTCAACATCTTGCAAGAGTATCGGGAGAGCATTGTGAGATTACATATTTACTTAATATCAGGAGTGTTAAGTATATGAAAGGAATAAGTACGGGTTCTCTAGTTTATGGTTGAACTATCACGGACCTACGGATAGGACGAGGTTAAGTGGCTAAGGAAGAATTCAAAAACTTCGGTGTTCATCCTTCGATTCACGCCGGGAGGTATCATCAAAGACGTGTTCATCGACAGACTTGGACCTAGGGATAGGCCAAGGCATAGCATGGATTCTTGCCAAGCTTGAAGTACAGAGTTGTGTGATCGCTGCCGCGACTAACAATAGACCGCTGCCGCGATAGGTGCTGCCGCGACAGGCGCAACGACAGAACAAATATTCCTAGACTTTGTAACACCTACACTACTGAGCAATTCAATACTGGCCCATTCTCTCTATCCCGATTTCAATACTCTTTCATTATCAGTATTCTTTATTATCTCGTGACAAACCTTTAAACTTTTTCTTTTCCCTCTCGTGCAGTAGTTCCAGGTTGACGCTATTAGCCCAGTCCTTGTGGAGACGATATCCGATACTTACGTATCACTTTACTACTTGTGTCGTGTACACTTGCACTACATTGCGATAGACACTTTTACACGCAACAGACAACACCCCTAGTGATTCCCCACTGGAATTCGACATATCCCAGAAAGCTCTCTGAGAAGCTGTTTGATATTTTTCTGGTGTTCTACTTGCCCCCTGGCAAATCCCTGAAGGATCCCTTGCTCGATTTCAAGTCCCGGTTGAACTCCTGGTCGATTTCAGACTCCCTCAGGAACCCCTGGATGGATTTCGACTTCTCCCTGGAAGGTGTTCAAACCTGTCGAAATTTATCCCTAAGTGTTAGGGAGGCGGAAACTTTGTTCGTTTTGTTCGGGTGGACTCCGTAGAGGTTGTTGCGAACCTGTGACGATTCCGGTTTTACTTGACATGGTTATTCCGACATACCGTCGGTTTTCCAGTTTCCAGAGTTTTAAAAAGGTAACTCTTCATCTTTTCACCCCGGATTCGTTCCTGTACATGGATTCTGGCTGGATTACGTCGGATTAATTTTTCCACTGCGCCACGGGGCGTGCCGACGTGACCCAACACCAAGACCACGCTCGATGCGTTACAAAGCTGGAAAATCCATTTTCACTCACCGATACACAAAACCTCGTTTGCTAACGTGAAAATCACCCTTCCGGAGCCTCCAAAATCACCTCGTTTGCTCCCGGATCAAGATCCCCTGTTTTCACATCATCAAAAACAGAGATCTAAATGCATTAAAATGCATTTCAACAACAACAACTAACACAAATTCCCAGCTCACCCAAACTACACCAATTTACCCATCCGAAATAACCGAAAACTCAATCGATTGCTTCCTAAACAATTCCCAGCCAACATACTCCACTTTCAACCATTTATAAACATCAAAACACATCTAAAAACAACCTAAACCCATCCTTATACCTCCAGCAAGCATAATTCCACCATTTCACCTCAAAAACTCACTTAAAACTATCAAGAAACTCAAGGATCTCAAGGATTACGAGATCTATATTATCAAAACCTTATTTCAACATAAAAACCAACTTGAAACTCAATTAAAATCAATCTAAAATAGAGCTTAACAAAACAAGTACAAAAATCAAGATTTTAATCATATTTTTACAAGATTTTGATCTCAAATCAAAACTATAATGAAAACTCAACCAAAAACATGAATTAGAAGCCAAAGATCTTGGGAATTTCAATAAATAACCTTTATTAGAGGTTGAGAACGTGATTTACCTCCAATCCTTGCTTTCCTTAATGAATGACAAGTTTTTGCTTCACAAGACTTGAAGAATTTAAGAAGAAATCTTTGAAATGAGTAGGAAATCAAGAAAAGAGTGTTTGAGAGAAAAGAAATCTGGAGAAAATGAGTTAAAATGGTGTTTTGCTGAAAATGAGAAGAGAAAGGTAGTTACGTGATGAAATCTCACTAATTAACTAACTAATTAATTAAATAAAATAAAAGCCAATTAAAAGTATTTAATTAAAATCATTTTAAACACATGGCGTATTAAGGAAAGGCTAAATTGCCAAAAACCTCCCTAATGATTCTAAGATTTTGGCTTCTCCTTTAAAAATTGCATTTTCCACAATTTTGAAACTTTACAATTTGGTCACTGCCCAAAATGTACCATTTCCGAAACTCTTTTTGTAAAATTGATTTGACCAACCTCTTAAACATATTTTTAGAGGATTTGAACAATTTTTACCACATTTTTATCCTATCTCGATCCTTGATTCCCTTAAATCACCTTACGCGATTCAAACCGTTTCCGACCGGTCCGGTCCGTTGTCCAAAACATCCAGGCCCAAAACTAGGGCGTTACAAGTCATATGTTAGAATATGTCAGATTGCAAGCAGATACAAGAAGACATTTAAAGGGTAGAGAGAAAAAAGATTTATAACACTCCGGTTTTGGGCCTAGAAGTATTTGAGGTTGACTCGAGGTTCGTAGGACCTAGACTAGAGATCCAAGTTTTCGAGAGCGGTTCAGGGAAAATAAGGTTTGTATTATGATAAAAATATGAGAAAATTCTTAAAAATAATTATTAATTACATAAATTATTTTGGTAAAATCAATTTTAAGAAAAGGACATTGGAAGTGGGAAATTTTGAGTTAGTGACCAAAACACGATTTTTTACAAAGCTGTTTTAGTGACTGTTTTGTAAATGGATTGGAACTTTGAATATTTAAGGAGCTATTTGACCTACTTGTTTTCAAGAGATTTTTCTCTCAATTAGGATCATTTAAAGGGTTTTAATTAATGATTAAAAAGGATTTAATAAAGGGAGAGTTGGTTTTTTCTTTAAAAATCATTTTACGTCATTTTCTCTCATTCTATTTTCTCTCAAAGTTTTCAGTCGGCCAAACACTCTCAATTTCCAAGACACTTGAGGTAAATCTCTTAATTTACTAAGCTTTTTACTTCTAAAGGATTCTTTAATCTTGATTTATAAAACCTTATTGTTTTTCCTTTGATTTTTCAAGAAAAATACATCCAATATAGAGTGTAACACCAAAATAATTACGCCCAAATTGTAAACCCTAGATTCCAAAAATACCTAATTTAGAAACCTAATTTTGAAATCCCTAATTGAACCTAACAATTGAGAAAATTTAATTCAGAACCCTAACTTTTTTTATAAGGGATTAAATAAGACTTTTTATCAAACTTAGAAGTCAATATGAAATTTTTTGAAAATTTAAAGACTGACTCCATAAATAACCCTTTATCAAATTCAATTTTAATATACCTTAGTTTCTTCCTTCTTTCCGTCTTCTATATATATATATATATATATATACCTTAGTAGTAGTGGTGGTAGTGGTGATAGTAGTAGTGGTGGTAGTAGTGGTAGTGGTAGTGGTAGTAGTAGTGGTAGTGGTAGTGGTAGTGGTAGTAGTGGTTGTGGTAGTGGTAGTGGTAGTGGTACTAGTGGTAGTGGTAGTAGTGGTAGTGGTAGTAGTGGTAGTGGTAGTGGTAGTAGTAGTAGTGGTAGTAGTACTAGTGGTAGTAGTAGTAGTAGCAGCAGTACTAGCAGCAACAACAGTAGCAGCAGCAGCAGTAGTAGCAGTAGTAGTAGTAGCAGTAGCAGCAGTACTAGCAGCAACAGCAGTAGCAGCAGCAGCAGTAGTAGCAGTAGTAGTAGTAGCAGTAGCAGTAGCAGTAGCAGTAGCAGTAGCAGTAGCAGTAGCAGTAGTAGTAGTACGTACATAAATATACCTAAGCCTTAAGTTTTAAAGTGTCGTCGCTCTTAGTTGTTCCCATGCTTTATGAATTCCTCTTGGATTGACGCTGCCATCACCTTATATGAAAACTACAACTGCCTAGTAGTAGTAGTAGTACGTACATAAATATACCTAAGCCTTAAGTTTTAAAGTGTCGTCACTCTTAGTTGTTCCCATGCTTTATGAATTCCTCTTGCATTGACGCTGCCATCACCTTATATGAAAACTACAACCGCCCTTTGTTCGTCGTTAGAGCTTTAGTGTTGCGAGGTGTGTTTTCTTACTGTGCTACATAATAATGATGTTTACCGTGTGACATTGTTTTATATCGTATGCATATTTTTACATGTGATGTGGCGTGATGAATTTTGCATGCATTCATACTTGATTTTTGATTTAACTAAGCATCAAATTTATCGAATTGTGTTAATCATATTTATCGAATTATGAAATATCGGACTCATCGGACTATGTTTTGAGACTATTACGAATGTGATTTTACATCATTGTTTTGCATGGGATGGGATTGTACGGTGGAAGAAGTGGTTTTTATCGAAATAATTATGTTTTTGAGATTGATATTTTTCTTGCACTTTAGAGACACACTAAGCTCTCTAGCTTACTCCCCCTTAGTCTTTCTTTCAGATACTCAAACCATAGGTGGATCGGTACTTGGAGTATCTCATATTTTATTCGGTTATTTTATTATTTAGTACGATGTTATTTTTAGTTATTCAGATTATTATTTATTATTTTGTGACATTGATGTAATTTCATATTTGAGAGACTAATTATGTTTTCGGATTATCTAAGCATTCTTTTACTATGATTTTATTTTAGAAATTTTATGTAAACATTCAAATATTATTATAATATTTATGTTTTTATCTATTATAAGATTTTTATTAAAGTACTATTATTTTATTTAAATTAAAATATGATTTTTAAAATTAGTTTTCTTATGGGTTAAGTTTTCAAATGTGGCTTCCTAAATTCAACAATTTCTTCTGGGCCGAGTTTAGGGGGTTACATTTAGTGGTATCAGAGCCAAGTTCAACCCTCGAACTGTGAGGCTCACTTAAAATTTTAAACCGAAAATGATTTTTGCATGCATATTAAATGTTTTGGGGCAAAATGAGATTTTCTGATAAATTTATTATTTTAAAGAATTAAAGATATGTGTTGAAAAGAAACTCCAAGTACCAACTCTAATTCTAGGATTGTGTCTTACGTAGCTAGATTAATATGTCATCTCATACGAGCTCTAAATTAGCGACCGATTGTGATCATACTCGTTCCTATAAATTTTAGATTAAAGCCTATTTGAAAACTCATAAATTAGAGATAGATTAATATGTCATCTCATAGGAGCTCTAAATTAGCGACCGATTGTGATCATACTCGTTCCTATAAATTTGAGATTAAAGGCTATGTGAAAACTCCATGTTGTCATTTGTAACATGATCTAAAATGCCTTTTTAAAATTGTTATCAAAACCTCTATTTTTTTTTCAAGTATGTCGTTAGTCTGAAAGCTTTGAGGACAAAATTTCTTTTAAGGGTGGGAGAGTTGTAACACCCCAAAAATTATGCCCAAATTGTAAACTATAGATTCGAAAAATCCGTAATATTGAAATACCTAATTAAAAACCCTAACAATTGAGAATTTTTTATTCAGAACCCTAACTTTTTTATAAGGGACTAAATAATTTTTTTATCAAATTTGGAAGTCAATATGAATTTTTTTGAAAGTTTAAGGACTGACTCCATAAATAACCCTTTCTCATATTGAATTTTAATATACTTTAGTTTCTTCCTTCCTTCCATTTTTTTTGTTTAATATATATATATATATATATATATATATATATATATATATATATATATATATATATATATATATATATTTAATTCTTAAATGTCAAATTGAATTCTAATTCCTTTTTTCCCCACGGTTGAATTGACTCTCATTTTTCAAGTTAAATTCTTTTATTATAATAATAATAATAATAATAATAATAATAATAATAATTATTATTATTATTATTATTATTATTATTATTATTATTATTATTATTATTATTATTACTATTATTATTATCATTATCATTATCCTTATCCTTATCCTTATCATTATCATTATCATTATCATAAACCTAATTTGTTTAGATTACCACCGCTCAACTATATATATATATATAGTCATAGTTATTACGTACAGAAATATACATAAGCCTTAAGTTTTAAAGTGTTGACGCTCTTAGTTGTTCCCATGCTTCATGAATTCCTCTTGGATTGACGCTGCCATCACCTTACATCGAAACCACAACCGCCCTTTTTTCGTCGTTAGAGCTTTATTGTTGCGAGGTGTGTTTTCTTAATGTGCTATATAATAATGATTTTTTACCGTGTGACATTGTTTTATATCGTATGCATATTTTACATGTGATGTGGCATGATGAATTTTCCATGCATTCATACTTTATTTTTGATTTAACTATACATCGGATTTATCAAATTGTGTTCATTAGATTTATCGAACTATGAAATATCAGATTCATCGGACTATGTTTTGAGGCTATTACAAATGTGATTTTACATCATTGTTTGCATGAGATGGAATTGTACGGTGAAAGCAGTGGTTTTTACCACACATCGATTGGTGGATGTAGAGAATGGTTCTGGGGAACTTTACTCTTTGGACGGTGTTGTAGTTGGGATTCATTGAATTCTTTTTATTAGTTAAAGCTTTTGTGTTGTGCAATTTCATTTGTGAATTTATAGATTTTATCGAAATAATTATGTTTTTGGGATTGAGATTTTTCTTGCACTTTAGAGACACACTAAGCTCTCTAGCTTACTCTCCCTTAGTCTTTCTTTCCTATACTCAGACCATAGGCGGATCGGTACTTGGAGAATCTCATATTTTATCCGGTTGTTTTATTATTCAGTACGTAGCTATTTTTAGTTATTCAGCTTATTATTAATCATTTTGAAACATTGATGTAATTTCATAGTTGGGAGACTAATTATGTTTCAGATTATTTAAGCATTCTTTTACTATGATTTTATTTCAGAAATTTTATGTAAACATTCAAATATTATTATGAATTTTATGTTTTCTTGCGAGTTAAGTTTTCAAACGCGGCTTTCTAAATTCGGCAATTTCATCTGGGCTGGGTTTAGGGGGTTACAGAGAGAGATTTCATCCATTAGATGTAAGGTTCAACCTTGTTTTCTAAGTTGTTTTGATGAGTTAATTATGGAATGTTTGTTAAGTTGAGGATTATTGGTTGAAATCTTATTATTTTCGGATTGAATCTGATTTGGAGGGTTTCTAATTGATTTTGATAATGATTTGGGTGTTAAATGATGTTAAAATAAAGGTTTTTTCATAGTGAACCCGAAATAGATTGGGTCTCTAGTTGTTATATGGTTAGATTCGGGTTTTCGTGGATATAATGTGGTTCTAGTGTTGCTGGAGGTATAAGGATGAAATTAGATTGTTTTTGGATGTTATTTGACGCTTAATATTGGATGGAATTGTTAGGTTTTGACTGGTTTAAGGTTGTACAATAATCGAAGGTGTTTTCGGTTGTTTCGGGTAGGCGTTTTTGTGTTTTTGCGTAGAGCAGTGAGGTAGCTTTGATTGCTAGTGGTTTTAATGCATTGAGATGCATTAATCCTATGTTCTTGTGTGTTATTAATAGGGGAGAGCATATCAGAAACAACCGACGAAGTGCTAGAGGCTCCGTAAGCTTGATTACTCTTCGACAAAGCGAGTGTGGCGTTGTCAGTGAGTGGAATTGGTTTTAAAAGCCTTTCAAAGTCTTGAAAGCAAGGCTTGGGGTTTAGGTTGAGTTTGAAACACTAACCTAAATCTGGAAGTAAGTTTGAGATGTTTCACTCTAGTTTCTCAGTTTTTATCCCATTAATTTTATGATCATGCTCATGTTTTGAGGATAAAATTACACCTACTATTTTATGCATGTTTTGAGAAAATGTATGATGATTTACATGATCCCATGAGATAGACTTGTTATTTCAAAGAGATAGAATTTATAGAGAAAATGCTATGCATTGTTTATGCTTTTGAAATGGGATGAGAATGATTTATAATGATGTATTTAAAAATAGTAGGTAATGATGTTTAAAATGAGTATATTGGCATGAGATGAGATTATTGTTACCAGATATAATTGGTCGACCAATAGGATGAGAAGTGCACTATAATATAAAAAATTTGTATGTGTTTTTTGGTTCGGGAAATGAGGGTAGTGCCATCTCGTTTCAAAGTGAATGTGTGGTGATGAGAGATTCCACCACGGTAGGTCTTGATAAATCCATCAAGCTTTGTGGTGATAAGAGATGCCGCCATGAGAGTCCGGTGATGTGAGACTCCACCGGGGTAAGACTTGACGATATGAGATTTCGTCAAGCTATCTACATATCCGAGTTATCTTGCTAAAATGCCAATATATGAAATTTCACATGTAACTTGATTATAAATGTTATTATGCATTGTGTTTTGGCATATGATAACATGATTTGAGAAATGCTAATGAGATTTAAGCGTGTAAGGCTTTGCCTTGAGACTTTGCATTTTGATGAATGCATGAGATAAATGGTACATGTGGTTTAAATGATGTTGTTTTGCTTTGAAAATATTTCAAGCATGAGGTAGAAAGAGCATGATAAGATAGAGATTTCTAAATGAGAAATGGTTTTAAAAGGCATTGTTGTTGTTGGTTTGTTTGAGCATTCTTCACTAAGCATTTGTACTTACGCTCTCTTTTCCAAAAATGCATAGAATTAGCATATTTGAGCAGCAAAGAGGCAAGAAGGATTCCAAGGAGTGGGATTAAGCTCAAGTATGATTTTACGTATACCTATTAGTAATAATGGTTGGCAATAAGAGGATGCCATATTGTTTTGGGAAATGTGTTTTGAAACTCCTTGTTTTGTGGTAAAATTGTTTTGCCTTTAATGACTTGTAAATTGCCTTTACTTATTGGTTTATGCCTTGGTTTATGTTTTGACTCTTGAGTGGCTATTTTGCATAGGTTGCATGTCTATAAATACCTTTGATGCATATGGACATGTTATGATGTTAATTCTGCCACATATAATTGCGGATTGATATTTAAATATGTTGTATGCATGTTGGAAGCATGTTGGAATGGTTTTGTATGGATTAAAGTGTGTAAAACCAGCAAAAAGTGTCATTACAGGCCCAGGTGTTTCGGTACACTCGAGCATGTACCAAAACGGTGAGCCTAAAATGGCTTCAGGGTATCGAAATGGGGAGGGCCGTTTCAGTATGTTTTGCTACTGGAAATGCATGTTTCGAAACACCCTTGGGGATGTTTCGATACGGGCCCGAGCTTTAAGCCGCTTGACCCTGTTTCGATACGTCTGTTTCGATACAAGGCAACATGTACCAAAATAACAAGCTATTAAGTTAGTTATTGGAATCTTCTAAAGTTCTTTTTCTTTACATTTTGGTCCCTGAATGTTGTGGATGCAATTAAATGAGCATGGATGATTATTTTGAGCTGAATTTTGACAGAGATGCATGTAATGGAGTCCTTGTACTTTGTTACAATTTCAAAATGGTCCCTAAAATGCATTTGAATGCAATTGAGTCCCAAATCATTGTCCGGTCGAATTGTAAATTGTTTCGCTGTGATGTTTATCACTTAGGATCATAGTGATCATCTAGATAAGATAAAATAAAATAATAGGGTTGTTTGTTAAGGTAAACTTCTTAGTTTACTTTAATGTTCCCCGTGTGATCCGTTCGGTTCGGTCTTTCTCCCAGACCGGGTCGATGAGGTTACATTTGGTGGTATTAGAGCCAGGTTACGAAAGATTTGGGAGGTAAGGTTGATGTAATGTTGTTGTTTGGTTGATTTCTTGATGAATGCTATATACGACAAGTGATTATGCCATGTTTTGATCATTGTTTGATATGTGTGAGATGCACGGTGTTTGATAACTTGAATTATGTTTGTTATATGTTGTTGGGGGAGAGGTTAAGTATACACATTGCCAAATTATTACTAATGTAAAGAGAACTTTGGTATTGAAAAGTAAAACTTGAGCACCTTGGATTCTTGCTTTGGCTAGCCTGATTGTTTTTATTGTTGCATTCTTTTTAGCTATATCGTTTTGATAATAGGACCGAGACGAGAGCTTAGATCCAATGTGCGTAATGTGGTTGAGAACGAGATTAACGAGAATGTTGAGAGTTTTCCACCTCCTCCCCCTCCTCCTGGTGGTGATGGAGCTGGAGCGGGAGCTGGTGTGTAACCCCCTTAGCCCGGCCTAGACGCTTGACCCGAACTACGAAGATTACACGTGGAAAACCAAAGTCAACCCGAAAGTCAACCTTGATCAACGACCCTTTTTTTCATTTTAATCTTGTCTAGATACATTTAACCCTAAGTGAGTACTCATGAAACAAGATTGAGAAAGGCACAGTGATCGGATAGCATTTAGGGACTCAATTGCACTTACTACAAGTTTAGGGACCAAAATGTAAATTTTTGTAAATTAGAGGGACTTTAATGTTTTTAGAATTACCATTATGAAATTAATCATGTTACATACCTCTCTGCCAAATTTCGTCTTAAAAAGACATCTCAAGCTCATGCAATTGCAATCACAACATTTAGGACTAAAATATAAAATATGCAAACATCAGAACAATTCAAATCTGCGTCCAACGGTAACCCGTTTCGAAACGCCTACCTACCGTACCGAAACGCGGTATCGAAACGGTGTTGACCGTTTCGGTACACGAGTATGTTCCGAGACCAGTTCCGAAACATGGCATTCTAGTAGCCAAAATGTTCCGAAACAGCCTCCACCGTTTCGAAACACAAAGGCCATTTCAGGCCCCCGTTCCGAAACACTAGAGGGTGTTTCGATACGATCTGCCCAGAAACAGTAGGAAATGCTAGTTTTTCACTCAAACACATACTCAAACATGCTCCAAAGACCCCAAATCATACCATCAAGTCATCATACATACAAGGAGCATATTTGGGATATTCAAGCACATTCATTGCGTCAAACACAAAATATCATTAGTCTAGAGGCATGCTTCCTAATCCCAAAGCTAAAATAGGCAAACCAACCTCAAATCAAGCAATTAAGGCCATTTACATCCCAAACAAGCTAAAACAAACATGTCACACCCTTAGGGAGTTCAACGCAACTCCCAAATATAATTCTTGGTTTCCCATTGCCAATATACCAAAACTAAAGTGTATGAAAAACTTCACCATACATGAGCTTGGACTTCCTTGGATGCACTTAGCTTCTTTGATGCCTGAAAACACCTCAATTATCTGCATTATTGGTAAAGAGAGAGCGTAAGCACAAATGCTTAGTGAGGCATGCTCTAGAGAAAACCAACACAATAATGCATATTTTGAAAACACTTTCTCAAAAGCTTTTAAACCACATGCTCATTGTGTCTCATGCTTGAAAACCTTTCAAAGCAATTTCTCATTGAAAACACATGTACCTTCATTCTATCTCATGCATTTAAACCAATGCAAACCTCATGGCAAAGCCATACTCATGCTTGTACTCTAAGCATTTTATAAACATATCACATATGCATTTCTCGTAGCATAAACCATTTCATCAAGGTACATGTGAATCAAAAACCATAACATATTTTATATTGGCATTTCACATCTATTTAATACACGGATATGCGGACATTACACTAGACACTTCCGGTGGCATCTCTCATCACCGTACCCACTCGTCTAGCAACATAGTTTCCGGTGGAATCTCACATCACCGTACTCACATGGCGGAATCTCTCATCGCCACAAAGCTTGGGTATTTCACCAAGACCTGCCCGATGGAATGCCCATCATCGGTTCTCTCCCTTTGGCTTAACCAAAGAGCACGCTCGAAGTTTTAGTTTATAGTGCACTCTCATCCTATTGATCGATCAATTATATCCGGTAAGTATCGCAACATCTATGCCAATATATTATTTCAAATCATCATCTCACCTACTGTTTTTCATGTATTAAATCTCAACCATTCTCATCTCATTTCAAAATCATAACATTTGCTATGCTTTAACATAAAAGCTCAAATCTCAACTATGCAACATGCTACTTTATTAAATCATTTCAAGCATCATCTCATGCTATAATTCATGCATAAAACAGTAAGAATTTATTAATCTAAAACCATGAGCATGTAAAAGCATTTTAGGGTCAATCACCACATTCAAGAGAGCAATCTAGCCAATACTTACTTCCGGACTTAGGAAGGTGTTTCAAACCTTTCCTAAATCCCCAAACCTTGATTCTTTGTCCCTCAAGGACTTCTAAAACCATACGCACTCATAGATTACGTTTCACTTGCTCGCCGAAACGCTATCTAAGCCTCCGGATCAACTCCAAAGGTATCCGAAGATGTCTCCCTGTTTTAAACACTTATGAACAGAGGATTAATGCATCATCATGCATTGAAATCATCAGCCACACACCTAAACTCGCTGATCTACACAAAAGCCACATTTCGGCTACCAAACACTACCGAAATCACCTCCAAACTCTTCCAAAACCAAACCCAGCCAAGATCCATCATTTCTAATCATTTCTAAACATCAATTAACATCAAAAACCATCACAACCACGTTCTTATACCCCCAGCTATAGCAGAACACCAAAATCACCCCAAAAACCATCATTCTAACAAGCAAAACTTAGGAAAACAAACCTATTCGGGATTGGATTGATAAAACCTCATTTGTAACATCATTTAACATCCAAAATATATTAGAAACCCATCTCAAAACAGAACCCAATCAAGCATCACGAAAATCTTCAAGATCTCTTCCAAAATCTTGAGTTTTAAGCCAATTTCTTGTTATTAACATTAAAACCACTTAAACATCATTAATAAAGGATTGATAACTTGGGAATTTCAGTAAATAACTGATCATAAGAGGAGAAGGACGGAGCTTACCTCTAATGGATGATTTCTCCTTGATTTGGGCAAGTTTTCTTGAAAAATCAATGTGGAAATCAAGTGGATTTGGTGAGGAATTGATTAGGAATCAAAGAGTGATTGAAATCCCATCAAATGAAGTGAAAATCAAAGTGAATTTGCTGGAGAGAAATTGTTTGGTTGAAAGGAATTTGAGAGAAAACAAAATGAGGGAAAATTTGTGAAAAGTAGTTATGAAAAGTCAAAGGTGGTTTTTCTCATTTAATCACCTTCAATTTCTTTAATTAAAACATTAATTAAATCACCCAAATTAAGGAAAAATCTGATGAAAATATTTTTGGTAAAATTAGCTCCTTAAAGATTCAAAGTTTCAATCCTCTACAAAACAGTCACTACTTAACTTTGCAAAAACTGCGATTTGGTCACTACACCAAAAATGTAGCATTTCCAAACCTTATTTTCTAAAATTGATTTCACCATTCTCTTTTATATATTAAATGAGGATTTTTAGATATTTTTCTATATTTTTAAAGCATCCCGAACTAGGTGTTCCCTAAAACTCTCTTTTAGATTCGAATCGTTTTCCAGACCGATCCGGTTCAGACTCTAAACATCTAGGCCCAAATTTGGGGTGTTACAACTCTCCCCCTCTTAAGAAATTTCGTCCTCAAAATTTACCTCGAGGAAAAAGATAAGGAAACTGCTTCTTCATGTCATTTTTTCTTTCCCACGTGGCTTCCTCAACACCACAATGCCTCCACAACACCTTAACCAGCTCAATGGTCTTACCCCGGAGAACCTTACTGTCTGAATCCAAAATCTTGACCGGCTCCTTATCATAAGTCAAATCTGGATTCAACTCAACTTCCTCAACAGGCATAACATGCGAAGGATCTGATCTATACCTCCGAAGCATGGATACATGAAACACATTATGTATCTTCTCCAACTCTTGTGGTAGCCTCAGCTTATAAGCAACAGGACCCACATATTCTATCACCTCGTATGGTCCAATATATCTAGGGCTCAACTTACCCTTCTGACCAAATCTCATCACCTTCTTCCAAGGTGAAACCTTTAAGAACACACGGTCACCCACCGCAAACTCTATCTCCTTACGCTTTAAATATGCGTAAGATTTTTGCCGATCAGAGGCTGCCTTCAACCGCTCACAAATGATCTTCACCTTTTCGGTGGTTCCTTTCAACAAGGTCGGCATCGAGACAAACTTTTGTCCCGTTTCAGCCCAACAAAGAGGAGTTCTGCACTTCCTCCCATACAAGGCTTCATAAGGTGCCATTTGAATACTTGCCTGGTAGCTATTATTATAAGCAAACTCCACCAAAGGGAAGTGCTTCTCCCAGGAGCCTTGAAACTCAATCACGCAGCATCTCAACATATCCTCAAGCACTTGGATAACACGCTCAGACTGTCCATCCGTCTGCGGATGATAAGAAGTACTGAAATTCAGCCGCGTACCCAATGCTTGATGTAAACACTCCCAAAACCTTGTCGTGAACCTCGGATCTCTATCCGACACTATAGCTTTTGGTACGCCATGCAGACGTACAATATCAGAAATGTACAGCTCTGCAAGCTTATCCAAGGTATACGTAGTATGCACAGGTAAGAAATGCGCACACTTCGTAAGGCGATCCACAATCACCCACACAAAATTTTTCTTTGATGGCGTCAAAGGCAAACCAGATACAAAGTCCATGGTGATCCTCTCCCATTTCCACTCAGGAATCCTCAACGGTTGCAACAACCCCGAAGGAAACTGATGCTCAGCCTTAACCTGCTGGCAAACCATGCACTTGCCCACATATTCCGCAACATCATTCTTCAACCTCACCCAATAGTACTCATCCTTCAGATCACGATACATCTTTGTACTACCAGGGTGCATAGCAAAAGGACTACTATGAGCTTCGGTTAGAATAGTACGCCTCAACTCCACATCATTCGGAACTACTATCCGACTTCCAAAACATAGAACCACATCATCATTAAAGCAAAAATCCGATGGTCTATCCTCAGCAATATCCTGAACATGTGGCACCAAAGAATCATCCAACAACTGCTTATCCTTTATCAACTGAACTAGAGATGGTTTCACTTGCAATTCAGCAACAAGACCTCCATCTCGCGAAATGCTCAAGTTAGCAAACATCGCCCTTAACTCCACTGCCACTTTCCTGCTCAAGGCGTCAGCCACAACATTAGCCTTTCCTAGGTGATACTCGATCGTTAGATCGTAATCCTTAAGCAACTCTACCCATCGCCGTTGCCTAAGATTCAACTCCTTCTGAGACATCAGATACTTCAAACTCTTGTGATCCGTGTACACAGTACACTTCTCACCATAAAGATAATGTCTCCAGATTTTCAAAGCAAAAACCACCCCAGCTAACTCAATATCATGCGTAGGATAATTGCACTCATGCACCTTCAACTGTCGCGATGCGTAAGCCACCAGCTTACCCTCTTGCATTAGCACACACCCCAAACCAACGTAGGATGTGTCACTGTACACCACAAAATCTTTTTTTGATTCAGGTTGAACCAAGATAGGAGCTTGCGTCAAAGCTGCCTTAAGCTTCTCAAAAGCTTGTTGCCTCGCTTCCGTCCACTCATACTTAACATATTTTTGCAACAACTTCGTTAAAGGGGCAGCAATCTTTGAAAATCCATCCACAAACCTACGGTAGTATCCTGCCAAACCAAGGAAACTACGAACTTCATGAATAGACTTAGGAGGCTTCCAATTCATCACCGCCTCAACTTTCTGAGGACCAACTCGAATCCCTTCAGCCGAAACCACATGAGCAAGGCATGAAATGTATACGTAGTATGCACAGGCATGAAATGTGCACACTTCGTAAGGCGGTCAATAATCACCCAAACAGAATTCTTCTTCAATGGTGACAAAGGCAAACCAGACACGAAATCCATGGTAATCCTTTCCCACTTCTATTCTGGGATTTTCAATGGTTGCAACAACCCAGAAGGAACCTGATGTTCAGCCTTCACTCGCTGACAAACCATGCATTTACCAACAAATTCAGCAACATCCTTCTTCAACCCCACCCAATAGTACTCATCCTTCAAACCAATATACATCTTCGTACTACCAGGGTGCATAGCGAAAGGTCTACTATGAGCTTAAGTAGTAATAGTGCGCCTCAACTCAGCATCATTCGGAACCACTATCTGACTCCCAAAGCACAAAACACCATCGTCATTGAAACTGAAATTCGAAGGCTTACCATCCGTAATATCCTGAACGTGAGGGACAAGAGAATCATCAAGCAAGTGCTTATCCTTGATCAACTGAATCAAGGATGGTTTCCCTTGCAATTTGGCAGCAAGACCACCATCTCGCGATATGCTCAAGTGAGCAAACATCGCCCTCAAATCTACAGCCACCTTCTTGCTCAAAGCATCCGCCACAACATTGGCCTTCCCAGAAAGATACTCGATCGACAGATCATAATCCTTAAGCAACTCTACCCATCGTCCTTGCTTAAGATTCAACTCCTTTTGAGGCATAAGATACTTCAAACTCTTATGATCTGTGAATGCCACACACTTCTCACCATAAAGGTAATGCCTCCAAATCTTCAAAGCAAACACAACAGGCGCGAGCTCAAGATCATGAGTAAGGTAGTTATGCTCATGCACCTTCAACTGTATAGATGCATATGCCACTACCTTACCCTCTTGCATCAACACACATCCCAAACCGACATAGGACACATCACTATAGACTACAAACTCCTTACAAGACTCAGGTTGAATCAAGACAAGAGCTTGTGTCAAAACTTCCTTCAACTTCTCAAAAGCTTGCTGCATCGTATCTGTCCACTCAAAGCAAACATTCTTCTGCAACAACTTGGTCAAAGGTGCAACAATCTTTGAGAAACCCTCGACAAACCAATGGTAATATCCAGCCAAGCCAAGAAAATTTCGCACCTCTGTCACCGACTTAGGCACTTTCCAATTCATCACTGCCTCTATCTTATGTGGTAATACCCTAACCTCAAAACAATCTTAGAAAACACTGAGGCTCCTCGAAACTGATCAAAGAGATCATCAATCCTTGGCAAGGGATACTTGTTCTTGATCGTCAACTTGTTCAATTGTCAATAAGGCGATAATCTATACACATTCGTATTGTCCTATCTTTCTTCTTTACAAACAATACCGACACACCCCCAAGGGGATACACTCTGCTGGATGAATGCTCGATCAAGCAACTCCTAAAGTTGCGTCTTCAACTCTTTCAACTCTTTCGGCGCCATTTGATAAGGAGCAATGGACACCGGAGTCGTATTCTCATACAACTCGATACCAAACTCAACTTCCTTGTTTGGTGGTAATCCAGGCAACACTTCCGGAAAGACACCCGAAAAATCCTAAACGATTCTGATGTCTTACATACGTACATCCTTTGCACTAGGATTCGTCACATAGGCAAGATAAGCATCACAGCCCATCCTTAGCATACGACTTGTTTCCAAAGCTGAAACAACATTAGACAAGAATTTCACATTCTCGCCTACTATCACCACCTCAAAATCATCAACAAGCTTTAAGGTAACTCGCTTAACATCGAAATAAACAACAACCCTATGCTCAGACAACCAATCCATCCCAAGAATCACATCAAAACCATAAAAAGGTAATTCCATCAAATCCACAAGAAAAATATGACCCTGCATAGACAAAGGTCATCTCCTATACAATTTCCTTGTGACCACAGTCTCACTAAAGGAACTAGTACTTTGCATTCCTACTCTCAACAACTCAGCGGGTATATCAAGCAAATATGCATGCTCACTTAAGATATAAGAGTGTGTGGATCCAGAATCGATCAATGCTAACAAAGATAAAGACTGTAGAGCAAAGGTACCTGCAATCACATACGTATCGTTACGCCCCTCGCGCTGAGCATAAACTCTCGCAGGACCACCTCCCTTTGGCTGAACAACTACCACGTGAGCAACTCCTCGTTGTTCTTCCTCTCTCCTCTAAAAGTTACCTCGGCCGCGCCCACGACCTCTCTGAGGTTCCACAACACGTACTGGTGCCCGCCCAGGTAACTGCGAACAGTCACGCTTCACGTGACCTTGCATCCCACAGTGCCAACAAGTCCCTGAGACACCCCAACACTCCCCAGTGTGATGTCTCCCACAACGGTTGCAAACTGAAGCACGAGCACCCACATTCTGACCATGCTGACCATGACCTGGTCCACCACCACCCCGGCGATGATCCCTATGATAACCTCTATCCCATGGCCTTTTACCATGATCACGCCCAGCATCATGGTCTGCTCTCCTATTCCCTGAACTAGAGTCTCCAGATTGAGTCGTCATCCCTAGACTAAGCTCTATATCCTTAGCTCACGAGATCAGCAGATCAAAGTATGTGTACTATGTCGCTAGCATGTAAGTCTTAACTTCCCTTATCAACCCATAGCGGAAACGATCACACCTCGCCCGCTCGTCTAGCAGTAACTCAGGTGCATACTGGCTCAACCTCACAAATTGCACCTCATACTCAGCAACCGACATACTGCCTTGCGCTAGAGCCATGAATTCGCGCTTCTTCTTGTCCAGATAATTGACCCCCAAGAACTTTTTCTTGAATGCATTCACGAAAAAGGCCCACTCAATTTCCTGCTCCATCCCAGCCACGATAGTCGTCCACCATGTATACGCATCACCATGAAACAACGACACTACACAGCGCAACTTCTTGACATTATTACAGTTCATATATTCCAAGATTCACTTGGTACTCTCAAACCAAGCCTCAGACCCCTCAGGAGTCAACCCTTGCAACACTATCCTTAAGTGTCTATCATGATCCTCCTCGGTACGATAGTACACAAGGATGTCATCGATGAACACTACCACAACTTGATCCAAAAACTCATGGAATACACGATTTATCATGTCCATGAAAGCATCAAGTGCGTTGGTTAATCCAAAAGGCATCACTAAGAACTCATAAAGCATGTACCTTGTCTGAAAAGCTGTCTTAGGTACGTCCACATCCTTCACCTTCAACTGGCAATACCCTAACCTCAAATCAATCTTAGAAAACATTGAGGCTCCTCGAAACTGATCAAAGAGATCATCAATCCTTGGCAAGGGATACTTCTTCTTGATCGTCAACTTCTTCAGTTGCTGATAATCTATACACATCCGCATTGTCTCGTCTTTCTTCTTTACAAACAACACCGGTGTACCCCAAAGTGATACACTCGGCCGGATAAATCCTCGATCAAGCAACTCTTGAAGTTGCATCTTCAACTCTTTCAGCTATTTCAGTGCCATTCGATAAGGAGCAATGGACACTGGAGTCTTATTCTCATACAACTTGATTCCAAACTTAACTACCCTATTTGGTGGTAATCCAGGTAACTCTTCCGGAAAGACACCCGGAAAATCGCAAATGGTTCTGATGTCTTGCAAACGTACATCCTTTGCACCAGGATTCATCACATAGGCAAGATAAGCATCACATCCCATCCTTAGTATACAACTTGCATCCACAACCGAAACAACACTAGAAAAGAATTTCACATTCTCGCCTACTATCACCCCCTCAAAACCATCAGCAAGTGGTTTGCTTGTTGAGTTGTTAGATGTTGGTATGCGTGTAACCAGTTCTTTTGGTGAAACGATTATCACGAGGAAGTTGTATAGGAGATGTCCTTTGTTTGTTCAAGGTCATGTGTTTGAGGTTGACCTTATGGAGTTGCCTTTCTATGGTTTCGATGTAATTCTTCGTATGGATTGGTTATCTGAGCATAGGGCTTTGGTTGATTTTGAGACCAAGCGAGTTTCAGTGAAACTTGCCAATGATTATGAGGTTGTAATCATAGGTGAGAATGTGAAGTTCTTATTTAATATGGTTTCGGCTCTTGAAGCGAGTCGATTGATGCGTTCGAGATGTGAAGCTTTCCTCGCTTATATGATGAATTCAAGTACAAAAGAGGTGCAAGTATATGACAAACATACAATATGTGAGTTTTCGGGTGTATTTCTGGAAGAGTTGCCTGGTTTGCCACCGAACAGAGAGGTTGAGTTTGGCATTGAGTTGTATGAAAATATGACTCCAGTGTCTATTGCTCCCTACTGAATGGCACCTAAGGAGTTAAAAGAATTGAAGATGCAGTTGCAAGAGTTGCTCGATCGAGGTTTCATTAGGCCTAGTGTTTCATCTTGGGGTGCACCGGTCTTGTTTGTGAAGAAGAAAGATGGCACGATGCACATGTGTATAGATTATCGTCAATTGAACTAGTTGACAATCAAGAACAAGTATCCTCTGCCAAGGATTGATGATCTTTTTGATCAGTTTTGAGGATCTTCGGTGTTTTCCAAGATTCATATGAGACCCGAATAGTACCAATTGAAGGTAAAAGATGTGGATGTGCCTAAGACTGATTATCGCATAAGGTACGGGCATTATGAGTTTTTGGTGATGCCTTTTGGTTTCACTAATGCCCCGGCTGCGTTCATGGATATAGTGAATCGTGTGTTCCATTAGTTTTTGGATAGGTTTGTGGTTGTGTTTATCGATGATATTCTCGTGTACTCTCGTACCGAAGAGGATCATGATAAGCATTTGCGGATTGTGTTGCAACTTTTGTTGGAAAACCAACTTTATGCCAAGCTGAGCAAGTGTGAGTTTTGTCTTAGGGAAGTTATTTTCCTTGGTCATGTGGAGTTGGGCGAAGGGATTATAGTTGATCCTCAAAAGGTTAAAGCGATGATGAATTGGAAGTTAATTTGTGGATGGTTTGGCGGGATACTACCATAGGTTTGTGGATGATTTTTCAAGGATTGTTGCTCCTTTGCCAAAGTTGTTACAAAAAGAGGTTAAGTTTGAGTGGGCAGAGGCTAGACAACAAGCTTTTGAGAAGTTGAAGGAAGCGTTGACCCATGCTCCTATCTTGATTCAACCTAAATCGGGTAAAGAGTTTGTGGTTTATAGTGATGCATCCTATGTTAGTTTGGGATGTGTGTTGATGCAAGAAGGTAGGGTGGTAGCTTATGCATCTCGACAATTGAAGGTGAACGAGCGTAATTACCTACGCATGACATCGTGTTGGTTGCGGTGGTGTTTGCCTTAAAAATTTGGAGGCATTACCTTTATTGTAACGCCCTGGTTTTGGGCCTAGATGTTTTAAACATCGGATCGGGCCGGTCGGAAACGGTTCGAATCGTATTAAGTGGTTTAGGGAAATCAAGGATCGGAAAAAGGATTAAAATATGGTAAAAATTGCTAAAATCCTCTAAAATCATGTTTAAGAGGTTGGTCAAATCAATTTTACAAAAAGAGTTTCGGAAGTGGTACATTTTGGGTAGTGACCAAAATGTAAAGTTTTAAAACTGTGGAAAATTACATATTTCAAAAAGGAGTCAAAATCTTAGAATCTTTAGGGAGCTATGGTGCAATTACACCTTCTTTAAATTGACATGTGTTTTAAAATATTTTTTGGATGATTAAAATAAAAAGGATTTTATTTAATTAAATTGGTAAAATAGGAAATTGAGATTTCATTTCACGTAACTAACTTTCATTTTCAGCAAAACCATTTTCTCAACTCTTTCTCCAGATTTCTTTTCTTCCAAACACTCTCTCTTTGAATTCTAAATCATTTCCAAGAGTTCTCTTCAAGATTTTCAAGTTTTGTGAAGCAAAAACTTGTCAAACCTTAAGGAAGGCAAGGATTGGAGGTAAATCTCGTTCTCAACCTTCAATCTAGGTTCTTTATTGAAATTCCCAAGATCTTTTGCTACTAATTGTTGTTTTTGGCTGAGTTTTTATTATAGTTTTGATTTAAGATCAAAATCTTGCAAAATTATGGTTTAAATCTTGATTTTCGGAGTATTGTTGATGAGCTCTGTTTTGGATTGATTTTAATTGAGCTTTGATTTGATTATTCTGTTGAAAAATGGTTTTGATAATATAGATCCCGAAATCCTTGAGATCCTTGAGTTTCTTAATGGTTTTAGTTGGGTTTTCGAGGTGATTTGATGGTGTTATGCTTGCTGGAGTTATAAGGAAGGGTTTAGGTTGTTTTTAGATGTGTTTTGATGTTTAGTAATGGTTGAAAGTGATTTTTGTTGGCTGGGCTTGGTTTAGGAAGCAATCGATTGAGTTTTTGGTTGTTTCGGATCGGTAAATTGGTGTAGTTTTGGTGAGCAACGAGTTTGTGTTTAGTTGCTGGTGTTGAAATGCATTTTAATGCATTTGGATCTCTGTTTTGATGCTCTAAATACACGAGATCTTGATCCGAGAGCAAAAGAAGTATTTTTGGAGGCTTTGGAAGGGTAATCTTCGTGTCGGCGAGCGAGGTTTCACGTATTGGTGAGTGGAAATGGAATTTCCAGCTTTATAATGCTTTGAAAGTGGTCTTGGGAGCTTAGTGTAAGTTTGAAACACTTAGCTAAGTTCAAGAGTAAGTAAATCGAAAGTCTCTCTCGGAATGTGCTATGTTTTTGTTGGAAATGCACTTGAATTAAATGCGGTTTTAATTACTATTTTAAAGCATGTTTTTGGCATTGATGATGCTGGTTTTAATGCCATTTTGTTAAGGATGCACATGGTAAGTGATCATTGGGTTTATGTGATTAATGCATTTGGTTTAAGCATGTTTATGCTTGTGGAAATGGCATTGTGATTTATTCTTGTAAAACAGTGAATTGTTGATGTTAAATGATTATATTGGTAAGTGATGGAAATGGTTTTTGGTTACTTTAATCGGATATAGTTAGCCGGCTATAGTAATGGGTGCACCGTGAATAAAGTCGCCTTGGATGTCGAGGGGTTGTGATTGTGTCGTAAACTCCATCCAAGTACCCTAACGATTGAAGCTAAGATTACAACGATGGATGGTTTAATCCCGTGTGTGAGTCTTGTGGTTTGTGTCTCGTACTCTCGTTAGTGGAATTATACAACTACCGATGAGTGATGTTGAGGGATTGTGATTGTGCCATTAATCTCCATCACGAGTGTTGACGGGTTGTGATTGTGCCATTTATCTCCACCTTGTGTAGTCCGGTAGTGTGTATGAAGCGTGTGGGACAACACTTGTAACCCGTGTATCCGATTGTGCCAATTGTGTTGGTTTTGATATGGTTTGAGATGATCACATGCGAGCCAATATAATGTTTTTGATTAATGATTTAAGCATTAGATGCTTGGGAATTATGCTAGAATGCATGTGATGCTTGGTTCAAGCATGAACAAAGGATTTTGCTGTTATTTAAATGATGCTATGGGCATGTGGTTTTAAAAGTGCATTGATGCTTTAATGAGCATGATTTTAAAGGAAGGCATATGTTGACAAATGATAATGTTTTGGTTTTACAAAATGCATTGAGGAATGTTTGGTTTTAGCGATCCCCACTAAGCTTTATGCTTACGCTCATTTTTTTCTTCAATGCAGACAATTGAGCATTAGAGGCAGCAAGAAAGCAAAGGGAAATCCAAGTATTTGGCTAAGCAGTGTATATGGTTTTACTTTAGTGTAATAATAGACAATGGGTGGGATTTCTACTCTTTGTTGTGTTGGGTGATGTTAAACACCTTGTGCATGTTTGGTTTATGTTTTTGGACCTGTAAATGGCCTCTAATTGGTTTATGGTCTTGCTTATAGTGTTTTACCTATGCTATGGCTTATTTTCTTAAGCATGCTTGAGTAGCCAATATTTCACCATGATTTTATATGCTTGATGAGTATGTTATGTTGTTTGTTGATGCTGAAATGTATGGTAAGTTGATTACAACATGTATGTATGTTTTAAGCATGTTTAGATGTTGTTAATTGTGTTTAAATGGCAGTTGGAAGTGAAAGTCTGGTATGCGTATCGATACTCGAGGAGGAGTATCGATACACTAAGGCCAAATTCAGGCTTTTCAGCTTAGGTGTACCGATACGATATTCCTGCGTATCGATACGCCTAGGCAAAAGTTTGAAGGCCGTATCGATACGGGCTCGAGCATATCGATACCCTTTTGCCAGCTTTGGCTACTGCAATTTTGTGTATCGATACAGGCTAAGGCGTATCGATACGGGTCGTTAAAATTCAGTTAAAAGAATCTTTTTTAGTTTGGGATTGTTGCATTTTGGTCCCTAAACGTTGTATGTTCAATTGGATGAGTTTGGATGATATGTTTGTGGTGAATTTTGTCATGCTAGCGTGTTACATGATTAATTATGGATCGGTATCTTTAAAATCTAAAAAGTCCCTGTATTTTCTTGTAATTACAAATTAGTTTTTAAAAGTCAAATGTATACAATTGAACCCCTAATCGAACACCGATCGTTGTGCCGTTTTCTTCTTAGTGTCTTGTTGAACACATAAGATAATAATGTGCATCTAGAGAAGATAAAAAGAGAAAAAAGGGTTGTTAATCGAGGTTGACTTTTACGAGTTGACTTCGGTTTTCCCCATGTAGTCCTTTTAGTTCGGGTCGGGCATCTAGGTCGGGCTAATGGGGTTATATTTGTTGGTATTAGAGCCAGGTTACGAAAGAATTGGGGGTGATGGTAAGTGAAATTGGTATGTTATTCGGTTCAGTGTTTAATAGCATGTTGTTTGAAAAAGCATGTCTTTGGTCGAATGTTGGTGTTCATGCCATGCTTGGTTGTTATGAATTGTGTGAGTTAAATTTTATTGTATGATGATGAAGTGATAAGGATGTGTGCTGATTCCGAATGATGTTAAGCATGATGAATATGATATGCTATTGTATGCTATGTTATGCTTGAGGGAAATCGGGGTGTTCGTTGCCTTATTACACTAGTTAAATGTTTTTGTGAACTTGGATCCTTGCTTGAGGCTGGCCTAAATCATAGTTTGATTTTTTTCGTTGTTATGCCTTGTTAAAAATAGCACTATGGGTCCGAGAAGAAAGCTTAGGTCGAATACGAATGTGCCTGCGGCTGAACATGGCAATCAAGGTAACCAAGGGGCTGAGGTTCCTCCTGGTGGAAACTTACCTCCTCTGCCACCACCACCTGGGGGTGGAGAGCCGGAGCAACAAGGACAAGCTGGTCCAGTTTTGGGTGATCTAGCACCGCATGTTGAGGCGATCACCAGAGCGTTTCAGGCTGTGGTAACCGGAGCGCATGTTCAGGCCCTTGCAGGTGGGTTTGCCTTTGGAAAGGCTAAAGAGTTTGGGAGCTGTTGAGTTTTATGGAATGTCTCCTGAGGCGTCGGAAGCCTGGTTAGCTAGTACGATCCGTATCATGGATCAGATGGGATGTAATGATGTGCACAAGCTAGGATGCGCAGTTTCTTTATCCCAGGGTGATGCTTATAGTTGGTGGACCACTATCACTACTAGAATAGAAACCAATGAAGTAGATTGGGAATTCTTTCGAGGTGCCTTTAAGAGGAAGTATTTTGGTGTGAGATACTTGGATGAGAAGAAGCGTGAGTTTATGACGCTTGTTCAGGGAAGTCTTTATGTGGCTGAGTACAAGGTCCAGTTCGTACGTCTGAGCCAGTATGCACTTGAGTTGGTGCCGAGTAAGAGACATCATTGTGATCGCTTCAGATATGGGCTGGTGCAGGAAGTAAAGACCTATATGTTGGCTACAGACTACACAGATTTTGATGTGCTTGTATATCGAGCTAAGGACATCGAGCAGAACTTGGGTCTGGCATCTCGTGGAGGTGGTTCTAGCTCTGGAAAGAGAGCAGCTGAGTATAGTTTTGGAGGTGGACGGAACAAAAGAGGTTGTGCTCCAGAACGGGGTGGTCAGACTCAGGGAGGCCGAGTGAGGTCTGAGCAGCACACGTGCTGGACATGTGGATCGAGGGACCATCTGAGGCGAGATTGTCCACTTGCAGCTAGAGAGGCACATGCTCATGTTGTGGTAACAGAGAATTCTTGCTGGAATTGTGGTTCCGCAGATCATATGAGGCGTGAGTGTCCTCTATTGGCCAGTGGAGGCCAAGGACGTGCACCTGTTGTGGCTGCACCCCAGAGAGGCCGTGGGCGCGACTGAGGGAATTTTCAGAGGAGAGATGAGGGTTAGCGTGGTATCGCTCATGTGGTGGCAGTTCGGCCTGAGGGAGGCGGTCTTGCGAGGGTCTATGCTTAGTGTGAGGAGCGCAATGACACCGATGTTATCGCAGGTACCTTTGTTCTACAGTCTTTATCATTATTGGCTTTGATTAATTCTGGATCCAGACATTATTATATCTTGAGTGAGCATGTGCAATTGCTTGATATACCTGTTGAGTTGCTTGTAGTAGGAATGCAAGTGACTAGTTCTTTTGGTGAGACTGTAGTCACTAGGAGGTTGTATCGGAGATGTCGCTTATATGTTCAGGGTCATGTTTTCTTGTGGATTTGATGGAATTACCCTATTATGGATTTGATGTGATCCTTGGTATGGATTGGTTGTCTGAGCATAGAGCAGTGGTAGACTTTGATATTAAGCGAGTCACCTTAAAGCTTGCTGATGATTATGAGGTGTTGATAGTAGGCGAGAATGTGAAATTCTTGTCAAATGTGGTTTCGGCTATGGAAGCAAGCCGTATGCTAAGGATGGGTTATGGTGCTTATCTTGCTTATGTGGTGAATCCTGGTACAAAGGATGTACGTGTGCAGGACATTAGAACCGTTTGCAATTTTCTGGGTGTCTTTCGGGAATAATTGCATGGGTTGCCACCAAACAGAGAAGTTGAGTTTGGTATCTAGTTGTATGAGAATACGACTACGGTGTCCATTGCTTCTTATTGTTGGGTCACGTCGGTACGCCCTGTGGCGCAGCGGAAAATTAATCCAACGTAATCCAGCCAGGATCCATGTATAGGAACGAATCCGGGGTGAAAAGATGAAGAGTTACCTTTTAAAACTCTGGAAACTGGAAAACCGACGGTATGTCAGAATAACCACGTCAAGTAAAACCGGAATCGTCACAGGTTCGCAACGACCTCTACGGAGTCCACCCGAAGAAAACGAACAAAGTTTCCGCCTCCCTAACACTTAGGGATAAATTTCGACAAGTTTGAACACCTTCCAGGGAGAAGTCGAAATCCCTCTAGGGATTCCTGAAGGAATTTGAAATCGACCAGGGGTTCTACCGGGACTTGGATTCGAACTTGGAAATCGCCAGGAATTTGCCATGGGGCAAGAGAAACACCAGAAAAATATCGAACAGCTTCTCAGAAGAAATCGGGGACTTGTCGAAAATTCTAGAGGGGAATTCCCAGGGATATGTCGAAATTTTCAAGGAGGAATAAGGATGATTTGGTTGCTAGCCCTTGTCCCTTTAAATATTATTTAGAGACTTAATTCTAGTTGAATATCTTAAATCCAAGTTCAACCAAAATTCATAGAATCTAATTCTACTTGAAATTGGTTTACATTAAATATACATTATATTTAATAATATTAAATAAAATATATATATATATATATTTAATTATGTAGAATCTTATTCTACATAAAACATGGATTTAAATATACATTATATTTAATCCAAATATATATATTTTTGTTATATAGAATCTCATTCTATCTTTACTTGGATTTAAATATATTTAAATATATATTTTTAATAATGTAGAATCTAATTCTACATAAACTTGGAGTTAAATATACATTATATAAATTCCAAATATATATTTGAATTTCTAGAATCTTATTCTATAATATTTAAGTCTCTAAATATTTTCCATACTCTAAATAATATTTGATAAATACAATTTTTATCCAATATTATTCCCATTTAAGGGAGTTGCCGATTTCCCCTATCCTATAAGGGATTTTCGGCAACCTCCCTAAAATAGGGAGTATGGTTTCCAATTTTTGTTCATTTCATTCGAAGGATGTGACCCTTGTAGGTTCATGCAACGTTAGCAGCAAAATTAGAACTGTTCTAATTTTACAAACAATGAGTGACATCTAGCAATACATCTTTGCTACCTAAGTTGCATGAAGTCATGGTTTGACTTTCCTAATTCCTGAATAAACTTCCTTTATGTATTTCATCCTTTTGTCCTTTATATCTTAGATGAACACAAGTCATGAGTTAGTCACACTTGCATTGTTCATCTTGTGTTTCTTGATGTCTTGAGTAGATTATGATAGACGAATCTCTATGATATCTCATATCATAATATTCGAGCACGGCCATGCATTTTCTAATCTCACTCAATCAAGTGGCCGAAGATATTTCTCCCATTATGTAGGAGGGACAAATCCTTTCTTGATCAACCATATTTCACTACATAGGTCATCACGTATCGAACCATCAGTCTTTATAATGTAGTCAGTTACGACACACGTTTGACTATGTCAAAATACGTAAATCTTTATGTTGAAATCATGTTGATCTCAAGTATGAGGATTATACATATGTTTATCATGAGTAATGTTGTGACTGTCACATAATTACCCCAGAAACATGCTCATAGCGGGTCAATCCAGTATGTTGTTCTCTAACAAATACTTATGTGTTGATTTTGACATCTCTATGTCAATGACAACGCTTGTCATCAACCACATATTAGTCTTTTGATGAGTGTTTAAAAGTTCTATTATTTACACCCTTTTTAACCCATATTTCTGCTGCATTCAAGCATTATTCATTGCATTTAGGTCAGTTTATAGCAAAACATCACAAATATATTAAAAGGCACAGATTCTACTAAAAATGGCTGTTTTTGTAGGTATCTGCCATAGAAGACGGAGAAGGCAGGCCCAGGGCAGATAAGCAGAAGAGCTGAACTGGACAAGCAGCCGAAGAAGAACGAACCTGTCATGGACCTGTCGTGACAGCAAGGTGACAGCAGACTTATGAAGAGGAAAAGTAAAGTGGATCTCGATAGATAGAGAAAAATCTGCTCGTCTGTCGTGTGGAAGCCAAATATTTTTCCAAGCCCCGGATCAAAAGATATGTCAAGCCAAAGCTCAAGGAGAAGAAATTCCAAGAAACAAGGATGCGGCTGGAAAGTAGGAGACTTTAGAGATTTAGTCTTTATTAGAATCTTACTTTTAATTAAAGTTGTAATCCTTGTTACCTTAGATAACTTGAACCCAAAGCTTATATAAGGGAATAGATTAAACCTAGGGCAGAACGGATCACCCCATAACCGAAACCAAACCCCTGCCGTCCACCCGTCACCGACATGTTCTAAATTCCCCCTAGGGCTACGGGTTGTTTTGTAAAGTAGTTGCAAGGGTTGTTTTGTTTTAGGATTTTCCAAGTTCAATAAAATAAACTTCAAGTTCTCTTATTTTGGTTTTAATATCTTGCAAGAGCATCGGGAGAGCATTGTGAGGTTATCTATTTACTTAGCATCGGGAGAGTTAAGTATACGAAAGAAATAAGAGCAAGTTCTCTAGTTTATAGTTGAACTATCTCGTGCCTAGGGATAGGGCGAGGTTAAGTGGCTAAAGAAGAATTCATACACATCGGTGTTCATCCTTCGATTCACGCCGGGAGGTATCATCAAAGACGTGATCATCGACAGACTTGGACCTAGGGATAGGCCAAGGCAGATCTGGGATTCTTGCCAAACTTTAAAAACAGAGTTGGTGTGTTCGCTGCCGCGACAGCCAACGGACAGCTTCCGCGACAGGTGCTGCCTGCGACAGGCGCGACGACAGAACTGGATTTCCTAAACTCTGCAATACCTGCACTACTGAGCAATTCAATACCAGCCCATTCTCTCTATCTTGATATCCCGACTCTTTTATTTACGTTTACTTTATTCTTTCGTGACAAACAACTTAAACTATTTCTTTTCCCCTTGTGCAGATAGCAAAGGAAAGGGTTAGCCCAGTCCCTGTGGAGACGATATCCGATACTCTAGTATCACTTTACTACTTGCGTCGTGTACACTTGCACTACATTGCGATAGACTCTTTTACACGCAACATCTTTATATATTATCACTGTCCATACCCGTAATAATATTCGACTAAGGATCCTATTTAACAATAATTGTATTATTGTATGGACATTATTATCCAATGGTTAGTTTGATGCACAAAAACATACCAAATGGTAATAACGGCAATGCCATTACTTGATAAATCTAGTAAAATAGTATGTCTATTCAATCATCATATGATTGGTCTTTGGGCATACTCCAAAAATCTCCCACTAGCACTAAGACCAATCATTCTCGTATCTAATACGATATGGCTTAGTGTAACTGACATGCTTATGTTGTGTCAAAAGCTTTGTCAGGGAGTTGACAAAGTTATCAACTTTGTGCGTATGTTGCATACTTTCACATCTCCAAGATGTAATCACTTTAGAATATGTTTGGATTTATTGATGAGATCTGGGTTTTATTTGCTTACGCAAAGGTTCCATCATAACAGAGTTATGTAGCATCTAATATGCTGGGAACAACCCTTAGTTCAGAAGTGAACCCTTTAGATCCAAACATCTTTCTTTACTGCTATGTCGACTGTAATACATTCAGCCTATGTTGTAGAGTTAGGTACTGTCTCATGTTGCTAACTCGCAGTATCTTTTATTAATGCAAAACGAATTGCGATCTTTAGTTCCTTTTGATGAGTATGTCATCTACATACAATACTTAGGAAAGTAACAATGCTCCCACTAGCTCTTTTGAAAACAAGACTCCCCTTTGTTTCTAGATAAACCAAACCTTTTGATTGTATCTTCTGAAACGAATATCCCAACTTTGATAAGCTTGCCTTAGTCTATGGATAGATCTTTTTAGCTTACATACCTTGGAGTGACAAAACCTTCTGGATGAGTCATGTACACATCTGTTTCAAGTTTTCCCTTAGGAAAGTGGTTTTGACATTCCTTTATTTGATTCCATAATCATCGTATGTAACTACTTGCAAGTGAGATTAAGATGGATTAAACATAGCTACAAGGAAGATGCTTTATCATAGTCTATACTATGAAGTTTGTCGAAAACTTTTAGTGACGAATCATCCTTTGTATGTTTTATCATCCATGTCGGTTTTTCCTTTTTGAAAAACTCATTCATACCTCTTAGGTTTTACTGTTTTAGGTAACCAAAGTCTATACTTGGTTTTAGACATGATTCAATCTCATATCTCATGGCTCTTAGCCATTTCTCGAATTTTGGGCTCACCATTGCTTTCTGATAAGACCTAGTCTTTATCTTGATCCGAAAAGAAGAGTGTTTCCATGTACGGATAGTGAGAAATCCATATTTCTCAAGTATATGGTATTCTGTTAAGGATCAACACAATGGTTGTGTTTTGTTCCAATGTTCCTTGATAATTTGTGGAACATTCTCAATCTTTAGTTCATAAATTTGTTGTCTAAAATTTCTTCACATTCCAAATTCCATTTTTTCCTTTTGTGAGAGGTAATCTCTTTCGAGAAAAAACTCTCGTTTGAGCAACAAACATTTTGTTCTCGTTGAAAAATGAAATCCCTTAGTGATAAGTATTCTCTTTCGAGATAAACTATCGTTTGAGCAACAAATATTTTGTTCTCGTTAAAGGTGAAGAAATAATATCCCTTTGTGATAATTTATCTCTTTCAAGATAAACTCTCGTTTGAGAAACAAACGCTTTGTTCTCGTTAGGATAAACATCAAATGGAGCTTTTTTTAAGGTTCGAACTTTGTAAACATTTTAACATGTAAGTAACCTTAAAACTTCAAAGGTATTCTAGAACAATTCTTAGTCCATATCTTATATGACGTTTCGAAAAAAACACGATTAAGTATGAGAGTTGTTTTTCTAGTGTGTAAAGAAGTCGAAAATGACTTGTTCTGAATCAAAACATGTCTAACATATTTGATTCTCTTTCAAAGACTTTTCGTTCCATTTGTGGGATTTAATTATGGGACAATCCCATATTCTTTGAAACTTCATCAAACTTTAAATATTCTTGAATTTGATCTCATCAAATTACCTTAATACTTTTATGAGTTTGAGATTAGTCATTTGTTTTATTTATCTTATAAATATTATTGATTTGATTAGTTTAAAGATCATTGTTTCGTTGGGTCATAAGAGATTAAAAGAATAACATTTATTTAAATAATCTCAAAATTAAAATATCTTGTCCTTACAAGATAACTAAAACTTAGGCACAAAATAATAATCTTAAAAACTAAAACAAATCTATTTAAGCAAAAACACATGTCCTAATGGATGATGTAGCAACTCTTGCTTTATTTCCATTCGCAGGTCCATGTCTATTCTGATGCCTTCTCTTTAGAAGCCTCTGAGGTTGATGCCTCACTCGTTTTTGCTTTCCTGACTTCTTGTAGGTGTGTGGGACAGTTTCTCTTCCAATGTCAGGTCTTGCCGCAGTGGAAATATTTTCCATCCTTCTTGATTCCCTTCTTAGGTTTCAATGCCTCCTTTCCATCGGTTGGTCTTACCATCACCTTTAGACTTTGCTACCGATTTACCTTTCTTCTTGCCCTTGCGGACCATCAGAACAGGTTTAGGTCCTACCTTCTTCAGGTTGATTTCAGCAGTTCTCAACATGCCGAGCAACTCAGGCAGCGTCTTGTTAATTTCATTCATATTGAAATTAAGGACGAACTGATTGAAACTATCCGGCAACGATTGCAGAATGACATCAGTAGCGAATTCGTCTTTTAGCGGAAAGCCGAGCTTCTCCAACGTTTGGATGTAGCCCATCATTTTGATGACGTGAGCTCCTACGGGATATCCCTCACTCATCTTGCATTGAAACAGAGCTTTAGAGGTCTCGTACCTCTCTTGACGAACTTGCCATTCATAAATCTCCTTGAGATTTTGAATCTTATCATAAGCTACCATGTCCTCATGTTGCTTCGGAAGCTCAGGGGTCATGGAGGCAAGCATAAGACAACCGACATACAACATGTCGTCCATGTGTTTCTTAAACTTGTCTTTGTCAGCTCTGGAAGCAGTGGCAACCGGTTCATCAGGAACAAGTTCTTCAATGACATATTCCTTCTTTTCCTGTTTGAGAACAATTTTCAAATTGCGGAACCAGTCAAAGAAGTTTATGCCATTGAGCTTATCCTTCTCAAGGATAGATCGTAGAGATAGAGTATTATTTGCCATTAATTCTACAACAAAGAAAATATGCTACATAAGTTTTTACTAAATTTTAAAATTTATAGATAGGTCTTTACTATAAATTTACTCCAACTATTTTCTTCCAAATTTAAAACCCTCTAGTTTTAATTTCGAAAAAACGTTTCGATAGTTTTTCTAGTGAGTGAGGATCCGTATTTCACTGTAACCCCCTTAACCCGGCCTAGACGGTTGACCCGAATTAAGAAAGTCACACGGGGAAAACCAAAGTCAACCCGAAAGTCAACCTTGATTAACGACCCTTTTTTTTTCTTTTTAATCTTATCTAAATGCACATTACACCTATGTGTGATCATACAAACAACATACTCAAAGATCACAAACATCAGAGGTCAAACAGGGACCCAATTGAACAAATTACAACTTTAGGGACCAAATTGTAATTTCTGATAAATATAAGGACTTAACCAAATTTGAAGTTACCATCTTGAAATTAAATAGGTTTCATGCTTCTCTGTGAAATTTCAGCTCAAAAGGACTTCCCAAACTCATACAATTGAACAAACAAGATTCAGGACCAAAACGTAAACAAAACAAAACATTTAAAGATACTTTTAACCAGATTAACGGTCGTGTATCGATACGCCTGGAGTCGTATCGATACACGGGGAAAACAGAAACTTGGACGAGTATCGATACCCAACCCGTATCGATACGCATGGCCAGAAATCTGCAGATTTGGCTCTTGCGTATCGATACGCAAGCTCGAGTATCGATACTCCTGCCAGAAATCGACTTAAAACAGCAACAATCATGCTTCAAACTTCAATTAAACAACACCAAATCATACCACAAAGTCTACCAACATGCAAGGACCATAAATGCAGCACCAATTCAACATATAACCAACACATATGAAAAGCCCCAAATTCTAATGGCATGCTTCCTAACAAGCTAGCTATTCAACACCAAACTTCCAAAACAAGCATATATGGTTCCAATGCAAAAACCAGCAAACACATCAACATTCAACATACTTAGGGAGCCTCAAACACCTCCCAAAACATACACATTGGTCCCCCATTGCCAAAACATACAAAAGCTAAATTGCACTTATAAAACCTTCATACTTTGAGCTTCACTTGAACTTGATTGCTTGCCTTTTCTTGCTGCCCTTAAGGTACTCTAATGATCTGCATTATTGAATTAAGAAAACGTAGAGAGCGTAAGCAAAAGCTTAGTGAGGCATGCTCATTAAAAACAATTCAATAATGCAAATAAAACCATTTATAAATCATGCTTAAAGTCAACCTTTGCACATGCTCAAAGCACACTTTAAAACAAGCAATCTCATGCTTCATATTACATATCAAAACAAGCATCTCATGCTTCTTGCATACTTAACATGTCATATTGGCTCAAGTGACAAATTCCATTTCATAAAACAAGTTCAACAACTTCCCAAGGACTTTTAAACACCTTGGCCCCAAGGACTTTTAAACACCTTGGCCTATGGACTTTTAAACACCATAGAAAGTAACACATCAAGGACTTTTAAACACCTTGATCCCAAGGACTTTTAAACACCTTGGCCATGGACTTTTAAACACCATGAATGAATCACATCAAGGACTTTTAAACACCTTGATCCCAAGGACTTTTAAACACCTTGGCCTATGGACTTTTAAACACCATAGAAAGGATCACCTAAGGACTTTTAAACACCTTAGTGTCCGCAACATGAACCATCCAAGGACTTTTAACCACCTTGATGTTCATAAGTAACAAGGCTCACTCAAGGACTTTTAACCACCTTAGTGACCTTAACATTTTAAAAACATCACTTGCCAATATACATCATTTTCATCATTTAATCCACTGTTTAAAGCATTAAATCAAGCCATATTCATCATGCATTTCAAAGCATCAAACCACACCATTTCAATGTACAAAATCAAGGAACTCCTAACTAGAGTTACCTTCAACATATGGCTTACATCATCAGCAAAAACCATGCTAAAACATGCTTTCAAAACAGTAATTAAAACATGCAAATCATCATTTTGCATCACATCAAAATCATGGCCACCACTAGAGAGAAAATCCGAAAACTTACACTTGAGCTTAGCAAAGTTGTTTAGACTTAAACTAAGCTCCCACAACCTTCAAACCTTGGTTTAAAAAGCTGAAATCCAATTTCCATAATTGCACTCACCGATTTCCACTTCGCCACTTGCCGAAGCACGAAATCAAGCTTCCGGATCAACCAAACTTGGATCCAAAGATGCCTCCCCTGTTTCAACACATCAAAGCAGTAAATTAATGCATCACCATGCATCAATTACTTCAATGAAAGCACCTAAACTCGCTGCTCTCACCCAACCTCCATTTTCGGCCACCAAACACAACCGAAAATGCATCAAAACCACTTCTAAACAAAGCCCAGCCATAACCCAGCAAAACCTAACATCCATCATCACCATTTAACATCTAAAAACAACCTACAACCATCCTTATACCTCCAGCAACATCAGATCACCAAGATCACCTCAAAAACCACCTTAAAACACAAGCTAAACTTAGGAAACTCAACCTATCCGGGATTGCATTGATCAAAACTCATTTCCTTATCAATTTAGAGTTCATTTAACATCAAAAACACCTCTTAAAACCCAGATTACTCAGATCCAACGAAAATCAAGTGAAAACATCAAAATCTTGCATAATTAGCCAAGATCCACAAATCTACTTGAAAACCTTTAATTAAACATAAATTTAGGATTGAAAACTTTAGGAATTTCATTAAAGAACTTAAAGTTCAGAGGAGAAATCGTTCATACCTCCAAACTTGTGATTCTCCACTTTTTGGAATGAAAACCTTGTTGAAACTTGTAGCAATTGAGTAGGTTTTGATGACACAATGATTTGCTATCAATTGTGAGTTGAAAGGATGATTTTAGATGAAGAAATCAGATCAAAATCTCTGGAAAAAGAAATGTTTGGTTGGAGAGAAAATGAGAGAAGAAAATAGGAAGTTAGGAAAGAAAATAGTAAAAATGAGTTTCCCTCCTTTTATGAAACCTTTAAAATCAGAATTTAGGATTAAAATATCTTAGAAAAATCTGGAGAATTCACTTTTGGGCAAATAGCTCCTTAAAGATTCAAAGTTTCAATCCTTTTTAAAACAGCCACCAAATTTGCGAAAATTACATTTTGGTCACTAGCCAAAATGTCAACCTTCCAAACCTCATTTTCCAAAATTGTTTTCACAGTTCATCTAATTATATTAAAAGATGATTTTAGAACATTTTTCCATATTTTTAATGCAATCCGAACTAGGCTTTCCTAATTTAACCCCTTAAGATTCGAACAGGACTTTGACCAAACCGGTCAACGCCCAAAACTTCTAAGCCCAAAACCGGGGCGTTACAACTCTCCCCCCCTTAAGAAATTTCGTCCTCGAAATTTACCTGAAGGAAAGAGATAAGGAAACTGCTTCAGCATGTCTTCCTTTCGCTCCCACGTGGCTTCCTCAACACCTCGATGCTTCCATAGCACCTTCACCAACTCAATGGTCTTGCCACGAAGAACCTTGCTATCTGAATCCAGAACCTTCACCGGTTCCTCATCATAGGTCAAATCCGGATTCAAAACCACATCCTCAACAGGCATCACATGTGAAGGATCAGATCTATACTTCCGGAGCATAGAAACATGGAACACATCATGAATCTTCTCCAACTCCTGAGGTAACCTCAACCGATACGCAACAGGACCCACACGCTCAACCACCTCATACGGTCCAATGTATCTAGGGCTCAGCTTACCCTTCCGGCCAAACCTCATCACCTTCTTCCAAGGCGAAACCTTCAAGAACACACGGTCACCCACCGCATACTCTATCTCTTTACGCTTCAAATCCGCGTAAGACTTCTGCCGATCAGAGGCAGCCTTCAACCGCTCACAAATGAGCTTCACCTTCTCGGTGGTCCCTTTCAACAAAGCAGGCATCGAAACCAACTTTTGACCAGTTTCAGCCCAACAAAGAGGAGTCCTACACTTCCTCCCGTACAGAGCCTCATAAGGTGCCATCTGTATACTCGCCTGATAACTATTGTTATAAGCGAACTCAACCAAAGGCAGATGCTTCTCCCAAGAACCTTGGAACTCAATCACACAGCATCTCAACATATCCTCCAAAATCTGAATAACTCGCTCAGACTGACCATCCGACTGAGGATGATAGGATGTACTGAAATGCAACCTTGTACCCAAAGCTTGATGCAAACACTGCCAAAAACGCGATGTGAACCTCGGATCCCGATCCGACACAATCGACTTAGGCACACCATGCAGCTTCACCACCTCAGCAAGGTACAGCTCTGCCAGCTTATCCAAAGAAAACGTAGTATGCACAGGCAAGAAATGCGCACACTTCGTCAGGCGATCCACAACCACCCAAACCGAATTCTTTTTCGAAGGAGACAAAGGCAAACCAGATACAAAATCCATGGTAACCCTCTCCCACTTCCATTCAGGGATTTTCAACGGTTGCAACAACCCAGAAGGAAACTGATGCTCAGCCTTAACTCGCTGACACACCAAACACTTGCTCACAAACTCTGCAACATCCTTCTTCAAACCAACCCAATAGTACTCATCACGAAGATCACGATACATCTTAGTACTACCAGGGTGCATAGCAAAAGGACTACTATGACCTTCAGTCAGAATAGCACGCCTCAACTCAGCATCATTGGGCACAACTATCCGACTACCAAAACACAGCACACCATCATCATTGAAACAGAAATCCGAAGGTCTACCCTCCGCGATATCCTGAACATGAGACACCAAGGAATCATCCAACAACTGCTTATCCTTGATCAACTGAACCAAAGATGGCTTCACTTGCAACTCAGCCACAAGACCACCATCTCGCGATATGCTCAAGCTAGCAAACATCGCCCTCAGCTCAACAGCTACCTTCCTACTCAAGGCATCCGCAACAACATTGGCCTTTCCAGGATGATACTCAATCGTCAGATCATAATCCTTGAGCAACTCCAACCAACGACGCTGCCTTAGATTCAACTCCTTCTGAGACATCAGATACCTCAAACTCTTGTGATCTGTGTACACAGTACACTTCTCACCATACAGATAATGTCTCCAGATCTTCAGAGCAAACACCACTGCAGCCAGCTCAATATCATGCGTAGGATAATTGCGCTCATGCACCTTCAACTGCCGCGACGCATAAGCCACAACCTTACCCTCCTGCATCAGCACACACCCCAAACCAACATAGGACGCATCACTGTAGACCACAAACTCTTTCCCTGATTCAGGCTGAATCAAGATAGGAGCTTGCGTCAAAGCCAACTTCAGCTTCTCAAAAGCTTGCTGCCTCGCTTCTGTCCACTCATACTTCACATCCTTTTGCAACAGCTTTGTCAAAGGAGCAGCAATCTTGGAAAAACCATCCACAAACCTTCGGTAGTATCCCGCCAAACCAAGGAAACTACGGACCTCATGAACAGACTTAGGAACCTTCCAGCTCATCACCGCCTCAATCTTCTGAGGATCAACACGAATCCCCTCAGCTGAGACAACATGCCCAAGAAACACCACCTCCCTAAGCCAGAACTCACACTTACTCAACTTAGCATAAAGCTGATTTTCCAACAAAGCTTGCAAAACCACCCTCAAATGCTCTTCGTGCTCCTCCTCAGTACGCGAGTACACGAGGATATCATCAATGAACACCACAACGAACTTGTCCAGGTATTCATGAAAAACACGATTCATCATGTCCATGAAAGCAGCAGGAGCATTTGTCAACCCAAACGGCATCACAAGGAACTCATAATGCCCATACCTTGTCCTGAAAGCTGTCTTAGGCACATCCACATCTTTCACCTTCAACTGGTAATACCCTGACCTCAAGTCAATCTTAGAGAACACAGCTGCTCCCCGAAATTGATCAAAGAGATCATCAATCCTCGGCAAAGGATACCGATTCTTGATAGTCAACTTGTTCAGCTGACGGTAATCAATGCACATTCTCATAGTGCCATCTTTCTTCTTTACAAACAAGACAGGAGCACCCCAAGGCGATACACTCGGCCGGATAAAACCACGATCAAGCAGCTCTTGCAACTGCGTCTTCAGCTCCTTCAGCTCCTTAGGTGCCATTCTATAGGGAGTAATGGACACAGGAGTTGTATTCTCATACAGCTCAATTCCAAACTCCACCTCGCGATTAGGAGGTAAACCAGGCAACTCCTCAGGAAAAACACCAGGAAACTCCTTTACAACCCTGATATCTTGCACCCTCAACTCCTTTGAGCTAGGATTCATCACAAAAGCTAGATAGGCTTCGCAACCTTGCCTCAGCATCCTGCTCGCCTCCAAAGAAGATACCACATTGGCAAGAAACTTCACATTCTCACCAACCACAACAACTTCATAATCATCCGCAAGCTTAAGCGAAACACGCTTATTCTCACAATCCACAACAGCACGATGCTCAGCAAGCCAATCCATACCAAGGATCACATCAAAACCATAGAAGGGCAACTCCATAAGATCAACATGAAAGACATGTTCTTGAACAACCAAAGGGCACCTTCTAAACAGCTTTCGAGTCACAACAGTCTCACCAAAAGAACTAGTGACCCGAACACCAACATCCAAAGACTCAACAGGCAAACCAAGCAATTCAGCATGCTCACGAAGAATATATGAATGCGTAGATCCAGAATCAATCAAAGAAAGCAATGACAAGGACTGCAAAGTAAAGGTACCTGCAATCACATCTGCATCATTCCTGCCCTCTCTCTGAGCATACACCCTCGCTTGGCCTCCACCTTCAGGCTGAATAGCTACAACATGAGCTACCCCTCGGCCACCTTCCTCTCTCCTCTGGAAATTACCACGGCCGCGCCCACGACCTCTCTGTGCTGCTGCAACAACAGGAGCACGCTCTTGGCCACCAGCCAACCTCGGACAATCTCGCCTTATGTGGTCTGCAGAACCACAATTCCAGCATCCATTTCCACCAGCATTACCAGCTGCCACAACCGGAGCTTGTGCTACTCTTTCAGCACGAGGACAGTCACGCTTCACGTGACCACGTGAACCACAGATCCAACAAGCACTAGGATCAGCTCTAGCATAACCTCCTCTAGCAGGTGCACCGCCACCTCTCTTGGCTGAGGACTGATACTTCTGATCGCGTCCCCTCTTGTTCCGTCCGCCTCCGGAACTATACTCAGCTGGTCTCTTTCCAGCACTTGCTCCAGCACCTCTAGCAGACAAACTCAGGTTCATCTCAATGTCCTTGGATCGACTCACCAACACATCAAAATCCTCATACTCAGCAGCCAACATGTATGTTTTTACATCCGTCACAAGACCGTAACGAAACCTCTCACACCTCGCCCGCTCATCGGGTATCAGCTCCGGTGCATACTGACTGAGCCGTACAAACTGTACCTCGTACTCAGCTACACTCATGCTCCCTTGAGTAAGAGACATGAATTCCCGCTTTTTCTCATCCAGATATCTCACTCCCAGATATCTTCTCTTAAACACATTCTGAAAGGATGTCCAGGTAACATCAGCTTCAGCCATTCCAACTATGGTGGTCGTCCACCATGTATAAGCATCGTCCTGCAGCAAGGACACAACACAGCCCAGCTTTTGCACATCCGTGCAACTCATCTGACCCAAGATACGCTTGGTACTCTCAAGCCAAGCCTCAGAACTCTCAGCTGATAAACCTCTAAACTCAGTCCCTCCAAGACTGCGCAGACGCTCCAAAGGCAATCTGACTCCAGCATCTCCCTGATGCCCAGCTCCCTGAGCTCCAGCTACTGCTGCTCGAAAAGCACCCGCAATAGCTTGTACCAAAGCAGACATATCAGGCATCGCTTGCCCCTAACCAACCTCTGGTCCTGCAGCTCCAGCACCAGCATCAGCTGCAGCTTCAGCTCTCGCACCTCCATCACCACCACCAGGCGGAGGAGGGGGTAACACAGCACTACCAGTGTGCTCTTCATTCTCATTCTCGTTAGGAGCCGCAGCTCGCACATTACCTCTTAACTCTCTACGTGGTGCCATACTTTTACCATGCAACAACAATGCAAAATAAAACAAGTCAGGCCCAGCAAGGTAAGCAATCCAAGTATTCAAGCTCCATTTCAATCAAAATCAATTTCATTTCATTAGCTTTTGTTTGGCAATGGGTACCCTCAGCATGCAACATCACAACATACAACTCAATTGCATCAACATCTCAAGCCACTGAACATGCTTTCAAACAACAAGCATACAAAGCAACATGCTTCAATCATGCATACATACATTCCCAATTACTCGAGAACTCAGCTCTGATACCACCAAATGTAACCCCCTTAACCCGGCCTAGACGGTTGACCCGAATTAAGAAAGTCACACGGGGAAAACCAAAGTCAACCCGAAAGTCAACCTTGATTAACGACCCTTTTTTTTTCTTTTTAATCTTATCTAAATGCACATTACACCTATGTGTGATCATACAAACAACATACTCAAAGATCACAAACATCAGAGGTCAAACAGGGACCCAATTGAACAAATTACAACTTTAGGGACCAAATTGTAATTTCTGATAAATATAAGGACTTAACCAAATTTGAAGTTACCATCTTGAAATTAAATAGGTTTCATGCTTCTCTGTGAAATTTCAGCTCAAAAGGACTTCCCAAACTCATACAATTGAACAAACAAGATTCAGGACCAAAACGTAAACAAAACAAAACATTTAAAGATACTTTTAACCAGATTAACGGTCGTGTATCGATACGCCTGGAGTCGTATCAATACACGGGGAAAACAGAAACTTGGACGAGTATCGATACCCAACCCGTATCGATACGCATGGCCAGAAATCTGCAGATTTGGCTCTTGCGTATCGATACGCAAGCTCGAGTATCGATACTCCTGCCAGAAATCGACTTAAAACAGCAACAATCATGCTTCAAACTTCAATTAAACAACACCAAATCATACCACAAAGTCTACCAACATGCAAGGACCATAAATGCAGCACCAATTCAACATATAACCAACACATATGAAAAGCCCCAAATTCTAATGGCATGCTTCCTAACAAGCTAGCTATTCAACACCAAACTTCCAAAACAAGCATATATGGTTCCAATGCAAAAACCAGCAAACACATCAACATTCAACATACTTAGGGAGCCTCAAACACCTCCCAAAACATACACATTGGTCCCCCATTGCCAAAACATACAAAAGCTAAATTGCACTTATAAAACCTTCATACTTTGAGCTTCACTTGAACTTGATTGCTTGCCTTTTCTTGCTGCCCTTAAGGTACTCTAATGATCTGCATTATTGAATTAAGAAAACGTAGAGAGCGTAAGCAAAAGCTTAGTGAGGCATGCTCATTAAAAACAATTCAATAATGCAAATAAAACCATTTATAAATCATGCTTAAAGTCAACCTTTGCACATGCTCAAAGCACACTTTAAAACAAGCAATCTCATGCTTCATATTACATATCAAAACAAGCATCTCATGCTTCTTGCATACTTAACATGTCATATTGGCTCAAGTGACAAATTCCATTTCATAAAACAAGTTCAACAACTTCCCAAGGACTTTTAAACACCTTGGCCCCAAGGACTTTTAAACACCTTGGCCTATGGACTTTTAAACACCATAGAAAGTAACACATCAAGGACTTTTAAACACCTTGATCCCAAGGACTTTTAAACACCTTGGCCATGGACTTTTAAACACCATGAATGAATCACATCAAGGACTTTTAAACACCTTGATCCCAAGGACTTTTAAACACCTTGGCCTATGGACTTTTAAACACCATAGAAAGGATCACCTAAGGACTTTTAAACACCTTAGTGTCCGCAACATGAACCATCTAAGGACTTTTAACCACCTTGATGTTCATAAGTAACAAGGCTCACTCAAGGACTTTTAACCACCTTAGTGACCTTAACATTTTAAAAACATCACTTGCCAATATACATCATTTTCATCATTTAATCCACTGTTTAAAGCATTAAATCAAGCCATATTCATCATGCATTTCAAAGCATCAAACCACACCATTTCAATGTACAAAATCAAGGAACTCCTAACTAGAGTTACCTTCAACATATGGCTTACATCATCAGCAAAAACCATGCTAAAACATGCTTTCAAAACAGTAATTAAAACATGCAAATCATCATTTTGCATCACATCAAAATCATGGCCACCACTAGAGAGAAAATCCGAAAACTTACACTTGAGCTTAGCAAAGTTGTTTAGACTTAAACTAAGCTCCCACAACCTTCAAACCTTGGTTTAAAAAGATGAAATCCAATTTCCATAATTGCACTCACCGATTTCCACTTCGCCACTTGCCGAAGCACGAAATCAAGCTTCCGGATCAACCAAACTTGGATCCAAAGATGCCTCCCCTGTTTCAACACATCAAAGCAGTAAATTAATGCATCACCATGCATCAATTACTTCAATGAAAGCACCTAAACTCGCTGCTCTCACCCAACCTCCATTTTCGGCCACCAAACACAACCGAAAATGCATCAAAACCACTTCTAAACAAAGCCCAGCCATAACCCAGCAAAACCTAACATCCATCATCACCATTTAACATCTAAAAACAACCTACAACCATCCTTATACCTCCAGCAACATCAGATCACCAAGATCACCTCAAAAACCACCTTAAAACACAAGCTAAACTTAGGAAACTCAACCTATCCGGGATTGCATTGATCAAAACTCATTTCCTTATCAATTTAGAGTTCATTTAACATCAAAAACACCTCTTAAAACCCAGATTACTCAGATCCAACGAAAATCAAGTGAAAACATCAAAATCTTGCATAATTAGCCAAGAACCACAAATCTACTTGAAAACCTTTAATTAAACATAAATTTAGGATTGAAAACTTTAGGAATTTCATTAAAGAACTTAAAGTTCAGAGGAGAAATCGTTCATACCTCCAAACTTGTGATTCTCCACTTTTTGGAATGAAAACCTTGTTGAAACTTGTAGCAATTGAGTAGGTTTTGATGACACAATGATTTGCTATCAATTGTGAGTTGAAAGGATGATTTTAGATGAAGAAATCAGATCAAAATCTCTGGAAAAAGAAATGTTTGGTTGGAGAGAAAATGAGAGAAGAAAATAGGAAGTTAGGAAAGAAAATAGTAAAAATGAGTTTCCCTCCTTTTATGAAACCTTTAAAATCAGAATTTAGGATTAAAATATCTTAGAAAAATCTGGAGAATTCACTTTTGGGCAAATAGCTCCTTAAAGATTCAAAGTTTCAATCCTTTTTAAAACAGCCACCAAATTTGCGAAAATTACATTTTGGTCACTAGCCAAAATGTCAACCTTCCAAACCTCATTTTCCAAAATTGTTTTCACAGTTCATCTAATTATATTAAAAGATGATTTTAGAACATTTTTCCATATTTTTAATGCAATCCGAACTAGGCTTTCCTAATTTAACCCCTTAAGATTCGAACAGGACTTTGACCAAACCGGTCAACGCCCAAAACTTCTAAGCCCAAAACCGGGGCGTTACATTCACCATTCCTAAATCAGCTTTGGCCAGTCTTTTAGGAAATGGTTATTTAGGTAAGTAACACCTTACTAATTACATCTCATGTAATTCCTCATCTTTTGGCGAACAACTCTTGTTCTTTAAATCATCTTATGATTATCAAAAACTTTTAACCACTAGGTTTTCTAATCCTATTAGAACAACCCAGCTAAGTCAATACCAATATCTCAATCAGAGAATATCACTAGCTTATTCTTCGCGTTTAACTAAGATAGATAAATGTAACATTGCTTTGGCCAAGCTCGCATTATATCGATCGAAGCTTTAACGAGGGTAAATATTGGATGGTTAAAATAGACTTAGAATTATAGTGTAACCCCCTTAACCCGGCCTAGACGGTTGACCCGAATTAAGAAAGTCACACGGGGAAAACCAAAGTCAACCCGAAAGTCAACCTTGATTAACGACCCTTTTTTTTCTTTTTAAACTTGTCTAGATGCATATTAATCCTTAGATATGATCATACAACAGCATACTCAAAGATCATAAACATCAGAGATCAAACAGGGATCCAATTGAACAAATTACAACTTTAGGGACCAAATTGTAATTTCTGATATATATAAGGACTTAACCCAAATTAAAGTTACCAACTTGAAATTAATCAGGTTTCATGCTTCTCTGTGAAATTTCAGCTCAAAAGGACTTCCCAAACTCATACAATTGCACAAACAAGATTCAGGACCAAAATGCAAACAATTCAAAAAATTTAACTGCCAATGTCAGCCCCTAACGGTCACCCGTTCCGAAGCAGGCAGAGCCCGTTTCGAAACGCGGGGCCGTTCCGCAACGCGTACCGCAACACGGGCTGACAGTAGCCAACCATTTCGGAACGGTCCCTCCCGTTTCGGACGCCTGGGCTTGTTTAAGGCACCCGTTCCGAAACGGTAGGTACTGTTCCGGAACACCCTGCACAGATTACCCCAAAATGCATACTTAAACATGCAATTAAACATCCAATCATGCTCCAAATGCCACCAAACTTTACCAACATGCAATTCAACATATATGAGACATACTTGCATCAACAATTCATCAAAACATCAACATATGTGAAAAACCCCAAATCTATAGGCATGCTTCCTACACAAGCAACCATTCAAGCATAAACTTCCGATTCAAGCATATAGTGGCCAACCACAAAAACCAGCATTCTCAACAACATTCAAAATACTTAGGGAGTTCAAAACATCTCCCAAAACATACACATAGGTCCCCCATTGCCAAATTACCAAAAGCTAAATGTACTTAAGAAAACCTTCCATACTTTGAGCTTTACTTTCACTTGAATGCTTGCCTTCCTTGCTGCCCTCAAAGTACTTTAATGTTCTGCATTATTGATTTGAGAAAACAAAGAGAGAGCGTAAGCAAAAGCTTAGTGAGGAATGCTCAATAAAACCATTCAATAATGCATTTATAAAACACTTTATAAATCATGCTTCAAATCATCATTTACACATGCTCAAAAGCATACTTAAACATGCATCTCATGCTTCATATCATAACATGTCATATTGGCCACAAGTGATAAGTTCCATTTCTTTAAAAACAAGTTCATCAACTTTCACCCCAAGGACTTTTAAACACCTTGGCCCCAAGGACTTTTAAACACCTTGGCCCATAGACTTTTAACCACCATGGAAAGGACCACACAAGGACTTTTAACCACCTTTGTGTCCGTATCAAGTTTCACCCCAAGGACTTTTAAACACCTTAGTGACCTTAACCTTTGCAAAACATCACTTGCCAATATACATCATTATCATCAATTTATCCACTGTTTTAAAGCATTAAACCAAGCCATATTCATCATGCATTTAAAAGCATCAAACCACATTTAATCAGTGCTCAAAAACAAGGAACTCTCACCTTGAGCTTCCTTCAACATATGGCTTACAAAAACAGCATTAACCATGCTAAATCATGCTTTCAAAACAGAGTTTAAAACATGCAATAAACCACATTGCACAACAATCAAATCATGGCCACCACTAGAGAGTATCTCCGAAAACTTACACTTGAGCTTAGCAAAGTTGTTTAGACTTAAACTAAGCTCCCAAGACATTGGTTTCAAAGCCGAAAACCCAATTTCACTCACCGATTCCACTTCGCCTCTTGCCGAAGCACCAAATCAAGCCTCCGGATCACCACCACTTGGATCCAAAGATGACTCCCCTGTTTTAACACATCAAAACAGTAGATTAATGCATCATCATGCATTAATATCCTCAATGAAAGCACCTAAACTCGCTGCTCTCATCCCCACTCCATTTTCGGCCACCAAACACAACCGAAAATGCATCCAAACCACTTCTCAACAAAGCCCAGCCATTAACCATCAAAACCTAACATCCTTTAACATCATTTAACATCTAAAAAGAACCTAATAACATCCTTATACCTCCAGCAACACCAGATCCACAAGATCACCTCAAAAACAATCAAGAATCACAAGATAAACTTAGGAAACCCAACCTATCCGGGATTGCATCAATCAAAACTCAATTCCTTATCAATTTAGAGTTCAAATAACATCAAAAACACATCTCAAATCACAGATTTAACCGATCAAACGAAAATCATCAAAAATCACCAAATCTTGCATTATAAGCCAAGATCCTTTTCACAACTTAAAAGCCTTTAATAAAACATCAATTAAGGATTGAAAACTTAGGAATTTTAGTAAAGAACTGATAGTTTAGAGGAGAAGGACGTTCTTACCTCCAAACTTGAGTTTCTCCTCTTTTTGGATTCAAAAACCTTGATGAATCAAGTAGCAAATGATGAGGTTTTGTAGATATGATGATTAGGAATCAAAAGAGAGTTGAAAGGAGAGATTTAGGTGAGAAAATCAGAAACAATTCTCTGGAAAGAAAGTGTTTGGGTTGAAAGAAAATGAGAGAAAAGAAAATAGGAAGTTAGTTATCAAAATGGCCAAAATGGCTTTCCCTCCTCTTTTGATATGTTTTAAAATCAGAATATAGCTTAAAATATCTTAGAAAAATCTGGAGAAACTACTTTTGGAATAATAGCTCCTTAAAGATTCAAAGTTTCAACCCTTTCTAAAACAGTCGCAAAACTTTCAAAAATTACATTTTGGTCACTAGCCAAAATGTCACCCTTCCAAAACTCATTTTCCAAAATTGATTTCACAGTTCACTTAATTATATTAAAAGATGATTTTAGAACATTTTTCCATAATTTTAATGCAACCCAAACTAGGCTTTCCTAAATTCACCCTTTTAGATTCGAACAGCACTTTGACCAAACCGGTCAACGCCCAAAACTTCTAAGCCCAAAACCGGGGTGTTACAACTCCCCCCCTCTTAAGAAATTTCGTCCCCGAAATTTACCTGAAGGAAAGAGATAAGGAAACTGCTTCAGCATGTCTTCCTTCCGCTCCCACGTGGCTTCCTCAACACCTCGATGCTTCCACAGCACCTTCACCAACTCAATGGTCTTGCCACGAAGAACCTTGCTATCCGAATCCAGAACCTTCACTGGTTCCTCATCATAGGTCAAATCCGGATTCAATTCCACTTCCTCCACAGGCATCACGTGCGAAGGATCAGATCTATACTTCCGGAGCATAGAAACATGAAACACATCATGAATCTTCTCCAACTCTTGAGGTAACCTCAGCTTGTACGCAACAGGACCCACACGCTCAACCACCTCGTATGGTCCAATGTACCTAGGGCTCAACTTACCCTTCCGGCCAAACCTCATCACCTTCTTCCAAGGCGAAACCTTCAAGAACACACGGTCACCCACCGCATACTCAATATCTTTACGCTTCAAATCCGCGTAAGACTTTTGCCGATCAGAGGCAGCCTTCAACCGCTCACAAATGAGCTTTACCTTCTCTGTGGTCCCTTTCAACAAAGCCGGCACCGAAACCAACTTTTGACCGGTTTCAGCCCAACACAGCGGAGTCCTACACTTCCTCCCGTACAAAGCCTCATAAGGTGCCATCTGTATACTTGCCTGATAACTATTGTTATAAGCAAACTCAACCAAAGGCAGATGCTTCTCCCAAGAACCCTGAAACTCAATCACGCAGCACCTCAACATATCCTCCAAAATCTGGATAACTCGCTCAGACTGACCATCCGACTGAGGAAGATAGGATGTACTGAAATGGAACCTTGTACCCAGAGCTTGATGCAAACACTGCCAGAAACGCGATGTGAACCTCGGATCCCTATCCGACACAATCGACTTAGGCACACCATGCAGCCGCACAATCTCAGCAATGTACAGCTCTGCCAACTTATCCAAAGAAAACGTGGTATGCACAGGCAGGAAATGCGCACACTTCGTTAGGCGATCCACAATCACCCAAACAGAATTCTTCTTCGAGGGAGACAAAGGTAAACCAGATACAAAATCCATGGTAACCCTTTCCCACTTCCATTCAGGGATTTTCAACGGTTGCAACAACCCTGAAGGAACCTGATGCTCAGCCTTAACTCGCTGACACACCAAACACTTGCTCACAAACTCCGCAACATCCTTCTTCAAACCCACCCAATAGTACTCATTACGAAGATCACGATACATCTTGGTACTACCAGGGTGCATAGCAAAAGGACTACTATGACCTTCAGTCAGAATAGCACACCTCAACTCAGCATCAGCAGGCACTACTATCCGACTCCCAAAACACAACACACCATCATCATTAAAGCAGAAATCCGAAGGTCTACCCTCCGCGATATCCTGAACATGAGACACCAAGGAATCATCCATCAACTGCTTATCCTTGATCATCTGAACCAAAGATGGTTTCACTTGCAACTCAGCAACAAGACCACCATCTTGCGATATGCTCAAGCTAGCAAACATAGCCCTCAGCTCAACAGCTACTTTCCTACTCAAGGCATCCGCAACAACATTAGCTTTTCCAGGATGATACTCAATCGTCAAATCATAATCCTTGAGCAACTCTAACCAACGCCGCTGCCTAAGATTCAACTCCTTCTGAGACATCAGATACCTCAAACTCTTGTGATCTGTGTACACAGTACACTTCTCACCATACAGATAATGTCTCCAGATCTTCAGAGCAAAAACCACTGCAGCCAGCTCAATATCATGCGTAGGGTAATTGCGCTCATGCACTTTCAACTGCCGCGATGCATAAGCCACCACCTTACCCTCCTACATCAGCACACACCCCAAACCAACATAGGATGCATCACTGTAAACCAAAAACTCTTTCCCTGATTCAGGCTGAATCAAGATAGGAGCTTGCGTCAAAGCCGCCTTAAGCTTCTCAAAAGCCTGCTGTCTCGCTTCCGTCCACTCATACTTAACATCCTTTTGCAACAGCTTCGTCAAAGGAGCAGCAATCTTGGAAAAACCATCCACAAACCTACGGTAGTATCCCGCCAAACCAAGGAAACTACGGACCTCATGAACAGACTTAGGAACTTTCCAATTCATCACCGCCTCAATCTTCTAAGGATCAACACGAATCCCCTCAGCTGAGACCACATGCCCAAGAAACACCACCTCCTTAAGCCAGAACTCACACTTGCTCAGCATAGAGCTGATTCTCCAACAAAGCCTGCAGCACAATCCTCAAATGCTCTTCATGCTCCTCCTCAGTACGCGAGTACACGAGGATATCATCAATGAATACCACAACGAACTTGTCCAGGTATTCATGAAACACACGATTCATCATGTCCATGAAAGCAGCAGGAGCATTTGTCAAACCAAACGGCATCACAAGGAACTCATAATGCCCATACCTTGTCCTGAAAGCTGTCTTAGGCACATCCACATCCTTCACCTTCAACTGATAATACCCTGACCTCAAGTCAATCTTAGAGAACACAGCAGCTCCCCGAAATTGATCAAAGAGATCATCAATCCTCGGCAAAGGATACCGATTCTTGATAGTCAACTTGTTCAGCTGACGGTAATCAATGCACATTCTCATAGTGCCATCCTTCTTCTTCACAAACAAGACCGGTGCTCCCCAAGGTGACACACTCGGCCGGATGAAACCACGATCAAGCAACTCTTGCAACTACGTCTTCAGCTCCTTCAGCTCCTTAGGTGCCATTCTATAGGGAGTAAAGGACACAGGAGTTGTATTCTCATACAGCTCAATTCCAAACTCCACCTCGCGGTTAGGAGGTAAACCAGGCAACTCCTCAGGAAACACACCAGGAAACTCCTTCACAACTCTGATATCTTGCACCCTCAACTCTTTAGAGCTAGGATTCATCACAAAAGCTAGATAGGCTTCGCAACCTTGCCTCAGCATCCTGCTCGCCTCCAAGGTAGACACCACATTGGCAAGAAACTTCACATTCTCACCAACCACAACAACTTCATAATCATCCGCAAGCTTAAGCGAAACTCGCTTGTTTTCACAATCCACAACAGCACGATGCTCAGCAAGCCAATCCATACCAAGGATTACATCAAAACCATAAAAGGGCAACTCTATAAGATCAACATGAAAAACATGTTCTTGAACAACCAAGGGACACCTTCTATAAAGCTTTCGAGTCACAACAGTCTCACCAAAAGAACTAGTGACACGAACACCAACATCCAAAGACTCAACAGGCAAACCAAACAATTCAGCATGCTCACGCAAAATGTATGAATGCGTAGATCCAGAATCTATCAATGAAAGCAATTGCAAGGATTGCAAAGTAAAGGTACCTGCAATCACATCCGCATCATTCCTTCCCTCACGCTGAGCATACACCCTCGCTTGGCCTCCACCTTCAGGCTGAATAGCCACAACATGGGCCACTCCACGACCACCTTCCTCTCTCCTCTGGAAATTACCACGGCCGCGCCCACGACCTCTCTGCGGTGCAGCAACAACAGGAGCACGCACTTGATCACCAGCCAACCTAGGACAATCTCGCCTCAAATGGTCTGCGGATCCACAATTCCAACACCCATTACCAGCTGCCGCAACAGGAGCTTGCACCTCTCTCACAGCACGAGGACAGTCGCGCTTCATGTGACCACGTGAACCACAGATCCAACAAGCACTCGGATCAGCTCTAGCATTGCCTCCTCTAGCAGGTGCACCACCACCTCTCTTAGCTGAAGACTGATACTTCTGATCACGTCCCCTCTTGTTCCGTCCACCTCCGGAACTATACTCAGCAGCTCTCTTACCAGAACTTGCTCCAGCACCTTTCGCAGATAAACCCAAGTTCATCTCAATGTCCTTGGCTCGGCCCACCAACACATCAAAATCATCATACTCGGTGGCCAGCACATACATTTTCACATCCGTCACTAAGCCATAACGGAACCTCTCGCACCTTGCCCGCTCATCAGGTACCAGCTCAGGTGCATACTGACTGAGTCGCACAAACTGCACTTCATACTCAGCCACACTCATGCTCCCTTGGGTAAGAGACATGAATTCACGCTTCTTCTCATCAAGGTATCTAACACCAAGATATCTCCGCTTGAACACATTCTGGAAGAATGTCCAAGTCACATCAGCTTCAACCATCCCAGCTATGGTGGTCGTCCACCACGTATACGCATCGTCCTGCAGCAAGGACACAACACAACCCAGCTTCTGCACATCAGTGCAACTCATCTGACCCAAGATTCGCTTGGTACTCTCTAGCCAAGCTTCAGAACTCTCAGCAGACATACCCCTGAACTCAGTCCCACCAAGACTGCGTAAGCGCTCCAAAGGTAGTCTAACACCAGCATCTCCCTGATGCCCAGCTCCTTGAGCTCCAGCTACTGCTGCTCGGAAAGCACCCGCAATAGCTTGTACCAACATAGACATATCAGGCATAGCTTGCCCCTGACCAACCTCTGGTCCAGCAGCTTCAGCTCTTTCACCCTCAGCACCACCACCAGGTGGAGGAGGAGGTATCACCGCACTACCCGTGTTTTCCTCATTCTCGTTCTGATTAGGAGCCGTAGCTCGCACATTACCTCGTAACTCTCTACGTGGTTCCATACTTTTACCATGCAATCACAATGCAAATAAAACGAAGTCAGGCCCAGCAAGGTAAGCAATCCAAGTATTCAAGCTCAATTTCATTCAAAATCAACACCATTTCATTAGCTTTTATTTGGCAATGGGTACCCACAACATGCTACATCACAGCATACATCTCAATTGCATCCAAATCACAAGCCACTAAACATGCTTTCGATCAACAAGCATACAAGGCACACATACTTCAATCATGCACACATTCATTCCTAATTACTCGAGAACTCAGCTCTGATACCACCAAATGTAACCTCCTTAACCCGGCCTAGACGGTTGACCCGAATTAAGAAAGTCACACGGGGAAAACCAAAGTCAACCCGAAAGTCAACCTTGATTAACTACCCTTTTTTTTTCTTTTTAAACTTGTCTAGATGCATATTAATCCTTAGATATGATCATACAACAGCATACTCAAAGATCATAAACATCAGAGATCAAACAGGGATCCAATTGAACAAATTACAACTTTAGGGACCAAATTGTAATTTCTGATATATATAAGGACTTAACCCAAATTAAAGTTACCAACTTGAAATTAATCAGGTTTCATGCTTCTCTGTGAAATTTCAGCTCAAAAGGACTTCCCAAAACTGGGGCGTTACATATAGTGAGAGATTTACTTAATTATCTCATCATTTTAACATTGATCCTATCAATAGAACTATGTTTAATCATGCTTATAAAACATCCATTGCATCACATACAAGGTAAATATAAGCGGTAAATAAATATGCAATGATTATAGCCCTTCTTAACCTAAGGAGACCCGTCCCAAGCCAATGGGAGGACCATTCTACTGAAGATAGAATCTGCTTCTGAAACGCCCGGTCCACCAGGGAAGGCCCACCACGCTGCTACCTTGGTTCTTGCTTTATCTCCATGAGTATTTACAATTTTCAGAAACTCGCGTTACATGCGAGGGAGTGAGATGAGAAGAGAAGTACAATAGAAGATAGAGAAAGGCACGACACGCAGGCCGTATTTATAAAAACCAAAACTATAAAGGCTATGGGCTATAGCCATGCAAAACAAACACTGTGCAATCAAACATGCATTTCAAACATCGTGCGAACAAAGTAACGACGTGTTTACAGAGTTTTAAATTGATTATCCCTATGTTGCGGTTAATGGGCCAAAGAAGGATCACGAGGTTTCATAAACCTTTTGCGTTAACGAACAAATGCACCAGGTAGGTCAACATGAAAGAGAGGTGGCGCACTAGGCACACTTAAGTACTAGGTCTTTGATGATGCCAATCCTAGACAAGCAGTTTTCATAACGTCTAACCATAACTATTATCGATTCACCGTGAAAGATAGTTTGATAACTTTTATCAAATTAGAAGCCCTTTTAGAGATTTCATAAATCTATGAAACTACGAACAACTACTTATTCTCTAGACTAACTATTAGTCTCAACATGTTAACATTTAACATTGAAGCAACATAACATAGTTATGATTAACTCTTAATCATTCAGTTATAATCGAAATAAATCTTTATTAGGTGTGATACGATAAATGATAAATATCTAAATCGAATCAAACAGCATGCATCTCATACATAAACGTCACCCAAGAATTTAAGTATGAATTCGTATGATACAAGTGGCTCTGATACAAGCGGAAAAATTAATCCGACGTAATCCAGCCAGGATCCATGCACAGGAACGAATCCGGGGTGAAAAGATGAAGAGTTACCTTTTAAAACTCTGGAAACTAGAAAACTAACAGTATGTCAGAATAACCACGTCAAGTAAAACCGAAATCGTCACAGGTTCGCAACGATCTCTACGGAGTCCACCCGAACAAAACGAACAAAGTTTCCGCCTCCGTAACACTTAGGGATAAATTTCGACAGGTTGAACACCTTCTAGGGAGAAGTCTAAATTCCTCCAGGGATTCCTGAGGGAGTCTGAAATAGACCAGGAGTTCAACCGGGACTTGCAATCGAGCAAGAGAACCTTCAGGGATTTGCCAGGGGCAAGTAGAACACCAGAAAAATATCAAACAGCTTCTCAGAAGAAATCTGGGACTTGTCGAAAATTCCAGAGGGGAATTCCCAAGGATATGTCGAAATTTGCAAGGAGGAATAAGGATGATTTGGTTGATAGCCCTTGTCCCTTTAAATAGTATTCAGAGATTTAATTCTAGTTGAATTCCTTAAATCCAAGTTCAACCAAAATTCATAGAATCTAATTCTACTTGAAATTGGTTTATATTAAATATACATTATATTTAATAATATTAAATGAAATATATATATTTAATTATGTAGAGTCTTATTCTACATAAAACATGGATTTAAATATACATTATATTTAATCCAAATATATATATTTTTATTATATAGAATCTCATTCTATCTTTACTTGGATTTAAATATATTTAAATATATATTTTTAATTATGTAGAATCTAATTCTACATAAACTTGGAATTAAATATACATTATATAAATTCCAAATATATATATTTAAATTTCTAGAATCTTATTCTATAATATTTAAGTCTCTAAATATTTTCCATACTCCAAATAATATTTGATAAATACAATATTTATCCAATATTATTCCCATTTAAGGGAGTTGCTGATTTCCAATTTTTTATTCGTTTTATTCGAAGGGTGTGACCCTTGTAGGTTCATGTAACGTTAGCAGCAAAATTAGAATTGTTCTAATTTTACAAACAATGAGTGGCATCTAGCAATACATCATTGCTACCTAAGTTGCATGAAGTCATGGTTTGACTTTTCTAATTCCTGAATAAACTTTCTTTATGTATTTTATCCTTTTGTCCTTTATATCTTAGATGAACACAAGTCATGGGTTAGTCACACTTGCGTTGTCCATCTAGTGTTTCTTGATGTCTTGAGTAGATTGTGATAAACGAATCTCTATGATATCTCATATCATAATATTCGAGCATGGCCATGCATTTTCTAATCTCACTCAATCAAGTGGCCGAAGATATTTCTCCCATTATGTAGGAGGGACAAATCCTTTCTTGATCAACCATATTTCACTACATAGGTCATCACGTATCCAATCATTAGTCTTTATAATGTAGTCACTTACGACACACGTTTGACTATGTCAAAATACGTAAATCTTTATGTTGAAATCATGTTGATCTCAAGTCTGAGGATTATACATATGTTTATCATGAGCAATGTTGTGACTGTCACATAATTACCCAAAAAACATGCTCATAGCGGGTCAATCCAGTATGTTGTTCTCTAACAAATACTTATGTGTTGATTTTGACATCTCTATGTCAATGACAACGCTTGTCATCAACCGCATATTAGTCTTTATATATTATCACTGTCCATACCCGTAATAATATTCGACTAAGGATCATATTTAACAATAATCGTATTATTGTATGGACATTATTATCCAGTGGTTAGTTTGATGCACAGAAACATACCAAATGATAATAACGACAATGCCATTACTTGATAAATCTAGTAAAATAGTATGTATATTCAATCATCATTTGATTGGTCTTTGGGCATACTCCAACATTTAATTGGGTTTAAATGGCCATTGGAAGTGAAAGTCTGGTATACGTATCGATACTCGGGGAGGAGTATCGATACACTAAGGCCAAATTTAGGCTTTTCAGGTTAGGTGTACCGATACGATATGCCCGCGTATCGATACGCCTAGGCAAAAGTTTGAAGGCCGTATCGATACGAGCTCGAACGTATCGATACCCTTTTGCTAACTTTGGCTACTTCCATTTTGTGTATCAATACAGGCTAAGGCGTATCGATACGAGTCATTAAAATTCAGTTAAAAGAATCTTTTTAAGTTTGGGATTATTGCATTTTGTTCCCTGAACGTTGTATGTTCAATTGGATGAGTTTGGATAATCCGTTTGTGATGAATTTTGTCATGCTGGCGTGTCACATGATTAATTATGGATCGGTATCTTTAAAATCTAAAAAGTCCTTGTATTTTTTGGTAATTACAAATTAGTCCCTAAAAGTCAAATGTATACAATTGAACCCTTAATCGAACTCCGATCGCTGTGTCGTTTTCTTCTAAGTGTCTTGCTGAACACATAGGATAATAATGTGCATCTAGAGAAGATAAAAAGAGAAAAAAAGGGGTTGTTAATCGAGGTTTACTTTTACGAGTTGACTTCGGTTTTCCCCGTGTAATCTTCTTAGTTCGGGTCGGTCGTCTAGGTCGGGCTAAGGGGTTACATTTATGGTGAAAATTGTACAGTGTATACAGACCACAAAAGTTTGAAGTACTTGATGTTCCAAAAAGAGTTGAATCTTAGGCAACGAAGGTGGCTAGATTTGCTTAAAGATTACCATCCATGGAAGGCTAATGTTGTAGCCGATCCTTGAGTAGGTAGGTGGTTGTAGAGTTAAGGGTGATGTTTGCTCGGTTGAGTGTATCGTGAGATGGTGGTTTAGTGGCTGAGTTACAAGTGAAACCCTCGTTGGTGGAGTTGATTAAGGAGAAGCAGTTTTTGGATGATTCGTTGGTACCACATGTTTAGGACATTGCGAAAGGAAATCCAACATACTTTTGTTTCAATGATGATGGAGTTTTGTGTTTTAAGAGTCGAATAGTTATGCCAGAGGATGTTGAACTGAGGCGCACTATCTTGACTGAGGCTCATAGTAGTACTTTTTCTATGCATCCTAGTAGTACAAAAATGTATGGTGGGTTGAAGGATGAGTACTATTGGGTTGGCTTGAAGAAGGACGTAGCTAATTTTGTTAGTAAGTGTATGGTTTGTAAACGAGTTAAAGCTTAGCATCAATTTCCTTCTAGATTGTTGCAACCATTGAAGATTCTGGAATGGAAATGGGAGAGAATCACCATGGATTTCATGACGGGTTTGCCTTTGACACCGTTTAGAAAGAATTCCATTTGGGTGAGTGTTGATCGTTTTACGAAGTGTGCACATTTTCTGGCGATACATACTACGTATACGTTAGAAAAATTGGTGGATTTGCACATCTCTAAGATTTTGAGGTTGCATGGGGTGCCTAAGTCCATTGTTTCGAATCAAGATCCGCGTTTCACAGTGAGGTTTTGGGAGTGTCTTCATCAAGCGTTGGATACGCGTTTGAATTTCAGGACTTCGTATCATCCTTAAACGGATGGTCAGTCTGAATGAGTTATCCACGTGTTGGATGATATGTTGAGATGTTGCATCATTGATTTCCAAGGTTCTTGGGAGAAACAATTGTCTTTGGTGAAGTTTGCGTACAATAATAATTATCAAGCGAGCATTCAAATGGCCCCTTATGAGGCCTTGTACGGAAGGAAGTGTAGAATGTCTCTTTGTTGGGCGAAAGCGGGGTAGAAGTTGGTTTCTTTGCCTAATATTCTTAAGGGCATTATGGAAAAAGTGAAGCTTATTAGTGAAAGGTTGAAAGTGGCTTCGGATCGGCAAAAGTCTTACGCGTATTCGAAGCGTAGGGAGATTGACTATGCTGTGGGAGATAAGGGGTTTTTGATGGTCTCACATTGGAAGAAGATGATATGATTTGGACGGAAGGGTAGGTTGAGTCCGAGGTTTATTGGACCGTATGAGGTGATTGAGCGTGTTGGACCTGTTGCTTATAGGTTGAGGTTGCCTCCCGAGTTGGAGAAGATGCATGATGTTTTCCATGTATCCTTGCTCCGGAGATATAGATCAGATTCGTCTCATGTTATGCCTGTTGAGGAGATTGAGTTGAATCTGGATTTGTCTTATGAGGAAGATTTAACCCCCCCCCCCCGATTTTGGGCCTATAAGTATTTGAGGTTGACTCAAGGTTCGTAGAGTCTAGACTAGACATTCGAGTTTTCAAGATCGGTTTAGGGAAAACAAGGTTCGGGTTATGATAAAAAAATATGATAAAATGCTTTAAAATCATTATTAATTATATAAATGATTTTGTCAAAATCAATTTTAAGAAAAGGACTTTGGAAGTGGGACATTTTGAGTTAGTGACCAAAACACGATTTTGATAAAGTTTTTCTAGTGACTGTTTTGTAAAGGGATTGAAACTTTGAATCTCTAAAGGGCTATTTGTTTTCATCAGATTTTTCTCTCAATTAGGAGCATTTTAAAGGGTTTTAATTATTGATTAAAAATGATTTTATAAAAGGAGAGTTGACTATTTCATTAAAAATCATTTTACGTTAGTTTCTCTCATTCTATTTTCTCTCAAAGTTTTCCTTTAGCCAAACACTCTCCATTTTCAAGAAACATGAGGTAAAGCTCTTGATTCACTAAGTTTTTGATTTCTAAAGGATTCTTTAATCTTGATTTTTAAAACCTTATTGTTTTTCCATTGATTTTTCAAGAAAAACACAGCCAATTAAAAGATATTTCATCCATTAGAGGTAAAGTTCGTTCTTATCCTCTAATGATCAGTTCTTTACTGAAATTCCTAAGTAATCAATCCTTTACATATGTTTTCTAAGTGTTTTTGATGAGTTAATCATTGAAACTCTGTTAAATTGAAGATTATTGATTGAAATCTTGTGATTTTCGTAATGCTGCTAATTTAATTGAATTGAGGTTGATATTAATCATGATTTGGTTGTTAAATGATGTTGAAATAAAGATTTTATCATAATAATCCCGAATTAGATTGGATCTCTAGTTGTTAGATGGTTAGATTTGGGGTTTTGTGAAGATAATGTGGTTCAGGTGTTGTTAGAGGTATAAGGATGAAATTAGATTGTTTTTGGATGAAAAGAAAAGGGAGTTCATGTCTCTGACGCAAGGAAGTATGACAGTGGTTGAGTACGAGATCCAGTTTGTCCGTCTCAGTCAGTACGCACCTGAGCTTGTCCCTGATGAGCGGGAGAGGTGTGAACGTTTCCGTTATGGTTTGGTGACGGATGTAAAGACCTATATGCTTGCAGCTGAGTACACGAATTTTGATGTGCTGGTTAGTAGGGCGAAGGATATTGAGCAGAACCTGGGTTTGTCTTCCAGGAGTGCTGGTTCTGGCCCGGGCAAGCGAGCTGCTGAGTATAGTTCTGGTGGTGGACGGAACAAGAGAGGACGAGATAGGAGGTATCAGTCTTCTGCTAGGCGTGGTGGTGGAGGGCATGGTGCGCCTGTTCAGGGAGACAGGGCGAGAGCTGATCAGAACACACGCTGGGCGTGTGGATCGCGTTGCCATTTGAGGCATGATTGTCCTCGAGCAGCAAGGGAGGTGCAGGCTCCTGTTGTAGTGATTGGTAATTCGTACTGGAATTGTGGTTCGGCAGACCACATGAAGAGGGAGTGTCCTTTGTTGGCCGGTGGTGGTCACGGACTTGCTCCTGGAGTTATTGCACCACAGAGAGGTCGTGGGCGCGGTCGTGGTAATTTCCAGCGCAGAGAGGATGGTGGAAGGAATGTGGCGCATGTGGTGGTTGTCCAACCTGAGGATGGTGGCCAGGCTTGAGTGTATGCGCAGCGAGAAGGGAGGAATGACACGGATGTGATCGCAAGTACCTTCACTTTGCAGTCCTTGTCATTACTTTCCTTGATTGATTCTGGATCTACACACTCATACATATTGCGTGAACATGCTCAATTGCTTGGTTTGCCTGTTGAGTCTTTGGATGTTGGTATGCGTGTAACTAGTTCTTTTGGTGAGACCGTTGTAACAAAGAAGTTGTATAGAAGGTGTCCCTTGGTTGTGCAAAACCATGTTTTCATGTTGATCTTATAGAATTGCCTTTCTATGGTTTTGATGTAATCCTGTGTATGAATTGACTTGTTGAACAGCGAGCTGTGGTGGATTTTGAGAACAAGCGAGTTTCGTTGAAGCTTGCGGATGATTATGAGGTAGTGGTGGTTGGTGAGAATGTGAAGTTCCTTGCCAATGTGGTGTCTACATTGGAGGCGAGCCAGATGCTGAGGCAAGGTTGTGAAGCCTACCTAGCTTTTGTGATGAATCCTAGCTCCAAAGAGTTGCGAGTTCAGGATATCAGGACGGTGCGAGAGTTTCCTGGTGTGTTTCCGGAGGAGTTGCCTGGGTTGCCTCCTAACCGGGAGGTGGAGTTTGGAATTGAGCTGTATGAGAATACAACTCCAGTTTCCATTACTCCTTATCGAATGGCACTTAAGGAGTTAAAAGAGCTGAAGACGCAACTTCAGGAGTTGCTTGATCGTGGTTTCATTCGGCCGAGTGTGTCACCTTGGGGTGCATCGGTCTTGTTTGTGAAGAAAAAGGTTGGCACTATGAGAATGTGCATCGATTATCGTCAGCTGAACAAGTTGACTATCAATAATCAGTATCCATTGCCGAGGATTGATGATATTTTTGATCAATTTCGGGGAGCGACTGTGTTCTCTAAGATTGATTTAAGGTCAGGGTATTACCAGTTGAAGGTGAAGGGTGTGGATGTGCCAAAGACAGCCTTCAGAACGAGGTATGGGCATTATGAGTTCCTTGTGATGCCGTTTGGTTTGACGAATGCTCCTACAGCATTCATGGACATGATGAATAAAGTGTTTCATGAATATTTGGACAAGTTTGTTGTGGTGTTCATTGATGATATCCTTGTGTACTCTCATACTGAGGAGGAGCATGAAGGGCATTTGAGGATTGTGTTGCAGGCTTTGTTGGAGAATCAGCTTTATGCTATGTTAAGTAAGTGTGAGTTCTGGCTCAGGGAAATTGTGTTCCTTGGTCATGTGGTTTCTGCTGAGGGGATTCGTGTTGATCCTCAGAAGATTGAGGCAGTGATGAACTGGAAGCCTCCTAAGTCTGTTCATGAAGTTCGTAGTTTCCCTGGTTTGGCGGGATACTACCGGAGGTTCGTGGATGGATTTTCAAAGATTGCTGCACCTTTGATGAAGTTGTTGCAGAAGGATGTTAAGTACGAATGGACGAAAGCGAGACAGCAGGCTTTTAAGAAGCTGAAGGCAGCTTTGACGCAAGCTCCTATCTTGGTTCAACCTGAATCAGGGAAAGAGTTTGTGGTGTATAGTGACGCATCCTACGTTGGCTTGGGATGTGTGTTGATGCAAGAGGGTAAGGTGGTGGCTTATGCATCGCGCCAGTTGAAGGTGCATGAGCGTAATTATCCTACGCATGACATTGAATTGGCTGTGGTGGTTTTTGCTTTGAAAATTTGGAGACATTACCTGTATGGTGAGAAGTGTATTGTGTACACGGATCACAAGAGTTTGAAGTATTTGATGTCTCAGAAAGAGTTGAATCTTAGGCAACGACGTTGGGTGGAGTTGCTTAAAGATTATGATCTGACGATCGAGTATCATCAGGGAAAAGCTAATGTTGTAGCGGATGCCTTGAGTAGGAAGGTGGCAGTGGAGTTGAGGGCTATGTTTACCAGCTTGAGTATTTCGCGAGATGGAGGTCTTGTGGCTGAGTTGCAGGTGAAACCATCCTTGGTTCAGTTGATAAAGGATAAGCAACTGTTGGATGATTCCTTGGTGCCACATGTTCAAGATATTGCTGAGGATAGGCCATCGGATTTCTGCTTTAATGATGATGGAGTTTTATGTTTTGGGAGTCCGATAGTAGTGCCCAATGATGCTGAGTTGAGGCGTGCTATTCTGAATGAAGCTCATAGTAGTCCTTTTGCTATGTACCCTGGTAGTACTAAGATGTATCATGATCTTCGTGATGAGTACTATTGGGTGGGTTTAAAGAAAGATGTTGCCGAGTATGTGAGCAAGTGCATGGTTTGTCAGCGAGTTAAAGCTGAGCATCAGTTTCCTTCTGGGTTGTTGCAACCGTTGAGGATTCCTGAGTGGAAGTGGGAAAGGATTACCATGGTCTTTGTGTCTGGTTTGCCTTTGTCGCCATCGAAGAAGAATTCGGTGTGCGTGATTGTGGATCGCCTGACAAACTGTGCGCATTTCTTGCTTGTTCATACTACGTACACTTTGGACAAGTTTGCAGAGCTGTACATTGCTGAGATTGTGCGGCTGCATGGTGTGCCAAAGTCGATCGTGTCGGATAGAGATCCGAGGTTTACATCGCGTTTCTGGGAGTGTTTACATCAGGCTTTGGGTACACGGCTGAATTTCAGTACTTCTTATCATCCACAGTCGGATGGACAGTCTGAGCGTGTTATCCAAGTGCTGGAGGATATGTTGAGGTGTTGTGTGATTGAGTTTCAGTGCTCTTGGGAGAAGAATTTGCCGTTGGTGGAGTTTGCTTATAACAATAGCTACCAGGCAAGTATTCAAATGGTGCCTTATGAAGCCTTGTACGGGAGGAAGTGTAGGACTCCTCTTTGTTGGGCTAAAACTGGTCAGAAGTTGGTTTCAATGCCAGCTTTGTTCAAAGGAACCACCGAGAAGGTGAGGCTCATCTGTGAGCGTTTGAAGGCAACTTCTGATCGGCAGAAGTCTTACGCGGATTTGAAGCGTAAGGAGATTGAGTATGCGGTAGGTAACCGTGTGTTTTTGAAAGTTTTGCCTTGGAAAAATGTGATGAGGTTTGGTCGAAAGGGTAAGTTGAGCCCTAGGTACATTGGACCATACGAGTTGATTGAGCGTGTGGGTCCTGTTGCGTACAAGTTGAGGTTGCCGCAAGAGTTGGTAAAGATTCATGATGTGTTTCATGTTTCTATGCTTCGGAGGTATAGATCGGATCCTTCGCATGTTATGCCTGTGGAGGAAGTCGAGTTGAATCCAGACTTGACCTATGATGAGGAACCGGTGGAAATTCTGGATTCGGACAGTAAAGTACTTCGAGGTAAAACCATTGAGTTGGTAAAGGTGTTGTGGAAGCATCGTGGTGCTGAGGAAGCCACGTGGGAAAGAAAGGATGACATGGAGAAGCAGTTTTCATACCTTTTTCCTCCAGGTAAATTTCGAGGACGAAATTTCTTAAGGGGGGAGAGTTGTAACACCCCAATTTTGGGCTTGGAAGTTTGGGGTCTGAACCAGACCGGTCTGATTTTCGGTTCGAATATAAAAGGGTGGTTTTAGGGAAAGCCTAGTTCGGGATGCATTAAAAATATGGAAAAATATCTAAAAATCCTCTTTTAATATATATAAGAGAGTGGTGAAATCAATTTTACAAAATAAGGTTTGGAAGTGTGACATTTCGAAATAGTGACTAAAATGTAATTTTTGAAAAGTTCATTGGTGACTGTTTTGTAAGGATTGAAACTTTGAATCTTTAAGGAGCTAATTTACCCAAGGAAGGATTTCTCCAGATTTTTCTTAATTTTAATGACTCATTTAATGTTTAGTTAATTTAATGAAAAGGAGAAAAACCAATTTTGAGATTTCATAACTAACTTTTTCTAAAACTTTCTCATCTCATTTTCTCTCAAAATTCCCTCAGCCAAACAGATTTCCACAGCAGCATTTCTTTTGGTTTTCACGCTAAATGATGAGGTTTCAATCATCAATTGATTCCTAATCCTTTCTACATCAAATCCTCTTCATTTGCTTATTGGATTTTCAAGGATTTTGGCTCTAAACAAGGAGAAATCTACATTTAGAGGTAAGGATGTCCTTCTCCTCTAAATACTTAGTTCTTTACTGAAATTCTCAAGTTCTCAATCCTTAAATTAAGTTTTATAAAAGGTTTTGATGTTGTGATCTTGATTTTGGCTTAAAACTCAAGATTTGGATTAAATCTTGAAGAAATTCGTGATGAATGTTTGGGCTCTGTTTTGAGATGTCTTTTTAATGTGTTTTGGATGTTTAATGATGTGTAATTGAGGTTTAATCAATGCATTCCCGAATAGGTTGATTTTCCTAATATTTTATTTGTGAAAATGGTGGTTTTTGGGTTGATCTTGGTGATCTGTTATAGCTGGAGGTATAAGGACGAGTTTAGGATCTTTTTGGATGTTAATTGATGTTTAAGAATGTTTAGAACTAATGGATCTTGGCTGGGTAATGTTGTGGAGGAGTTTGGATGTGATTTCGATTGTGTTTGGTAGCCGAAATGTTAGATTTGATGAGAGCATCGAGTTTAGGTGTAATGGCGGAAGATTTTAATGCATGATGATGCATTAATCCTCTGTTTCTATGTGTTTAAAACATGAGAGACATCTTTGGATCCTTGTGGTGTTGATCCGGAGGCTTGAACGGCGTTTCGGCAAGCTTGCGAAACAGAATTGGTGAGTGAAGTTGGGTTAACAGCTTTGAAACCAATGTTTGAAGGTTTTGGGAGCTTAGTTTAAGTCTAAGTAACTTAACTCAGCTCAAGAGTAAGTTTTCGGAGAAACTCTCTCTTTGGTGAACCATGAGATGGTTGGATGCAATGTGTTTAATTTGCATGTTTAAATTCTATTTTGAAAGCATGTTTTAGCATGATTAATGCTGGTTTTGAAAGCCATGTGTTGAAGGATGCTCAAGGTAAGAGATCATTGGTTTGATATTGATATATGTGGTTTTGATGCATAGTGATGCATGATGGTTTAATGGCTTTGATTAATGCTTTAAAATAGTGGAATGTTGATGATAAATGATGTATATTGGATACAGTTAGCTGACTATAGGATTGGGTGCACCGTGAATAAAGTCGCCTTGGATGTTGAGGGGTTGTAATGGTACCGTAAACTCCATCCAAGTACACTAACGAGATGTCTAAGATCATAATGGTGGTTAAAATGTCATGTGAGGATCTTGTGTTGTGGGTCTCGTGTTCTCGTTAGTGACGTTATACAACTACCGATGAGTGATGTGGAGGGGTTGTGATTGTACCGTTAAACTCCATCACGGGTGTTGAGGGGTTGTGATTGTACCGATAAACTCCACATTTAATATATATAAGAGAGTGGTGAAATCAATTTTACAAAATAAGGTTTGGAAGTGTGACATTTCGAAATAGTGACTAAAATGTAATTTTTGAAAAGTTCAGTGGTGACTGTTTTGTAAGGATTTAAACTTTGAATCTTTAAGGAGCTAATTTACCCAAGGAAGGATTTCTCCAGATTTTTCTTAATTTTAATGACTCATTTAATGTTTAGTTAATTTAATGAAAAGGAGAAAAACCAATTTTGAGATTTCATAACTAACTTTTGCTAAAACTTTCTCATCTCATTTTCTCTCAAAATTCCCTCAGCCAAACACATTTCCACAGCAGCATTTCTTTTGGTTTTCACACTAAATGATGAGGTTTCAATCATCAATTGATTCCTAATCCTTTCTACATCAAATCCTCTTCATTTGCTTATTGGATTTTCAAGGATTTTGGCTCTAAACAAGGAGAAATCTACATTTAAAGGTAAGGATGTCCTTCTCCTCTAAATACTCAGTTCTTTACTGAAATTCTTAAGTTCTCAATCCTTAAATTAAGTTTTATAAAAGGTTTTGATGTTGTGATCTTGATTTTGGCTTAAAACTCAAGATTTGGATTAAATCTTGAAGAAATTCGTGATGAATGTTTGGGCTCTGTTTTGAGATGTCTTTTTAATGTATTTTGGATGTTTAATGATGTGTAATTGAGGTTTAATCAATGCATTCCCGAATAGGTTGATTTTTCTAATTTTTTATTTGTGAAAATGGTGGTTTTTGGGGTGATCTTGGTGATCTGTTATAGCTGGAGGTATAACGACGAGTTTAGGATCTTTTTGGATGTTAATTGATGTTTAAGAATGTTTAGAACTGATGGATCTTGGCTGGGTATTGTTGTGGAGGAGTTTGGATGTGATTTCGATTGTGTTTGGTAGCCGAAATGTTAGATTTGATGAGAGCAGCGAGTTTAGGTGTAATGGCGGAAGATTTTAATGCATGATGATGCATTAATCCTCTGCTTCTATGTGTTTAAAACATAGGAGACATCTTTGGATCCTTGTGGTGTTGATCCGGAGGCTTGAACGGCGTTTCGACAAGCTTGCGAAACGGAATTGGTGAGTGAAGTTGGGTTAACAGCTTTGAAACCAATGTTTGAAGGTTTTGGGAGCTTAGTTTAAGTCTAAGCAACTTAACTAAGCTCAAGAGTAAGTTTTCGGAGAAACTCTCTCTTTGGTGAACCATGAGATGGTTGGATGCAATGTGTTTAATTTGCATGTTTAAATTCTATTTTGAAAACATGTTTTAGCATGATTAATGCTGGTTTTGAAAGCCATGTTGTTACACCCCAATTTTGGGCTTGGAAGTTTAAGGTCTGAACCGGACCGGTTTAAATTACGGTTCGAATATAATGGTGGTTTTTAGGGAAAGCCTAGTTCGGGATGCATTAAAATTATGGAAAAATATCTAAAAATCATCTTTTATTATATATAAGTGAGTGGTGAAATCAATTTTACAAAATGGGGTTTGGAAATATGACATTTCAAGTTAGTGACTAAAATGTAATTTTTGAAAAGTTGGTGACTGTTTTAAAAGGATTGAAACTTTGAATCTTTAAGGAGCTAATTTACCCAAGGGAGGGTTTCTCCAGATTTTTCTTAAATTTTAAAGACTCATTTAATGTAATTTAATAAAAAGAAAAGAGGGAAAAGAGATATTTTAGTTTCATAACTAACTTTTGCCAAAATTTTCCCATTTTATTTTCTCTCAATTTTCCCTCAGCCAAACACATTTCCACAGCCACTTTTCCTTTGCTTTTCACACCTAAAGTTGAGATTTCAATCTCCAAATGATTTCTAATCATTTCTACACCAAATCCTCATCATTTGCTTATTGAATTTTCAAGGATTTTGGCTCTAAACAAGGAGAAACTCACATTTAGAGGTATGAACGTCTATCTCCTCTAAATACTCAGTTCTTTACTGAAAATCCCAAGTTCTCAATCCTTAAATTGAGTTTTAATAAAGGTTTTATTGATGTGTTCTTGATTTTGGCTTAAAATGCAAGATTTGGATTTAATTTTGAAGAAATTCGTAATAGATGATTAGGCTCTGTTTTGAGATGTCTTTTTGATGTATTTTGGATGTTTAAATGGTGTGTAATTGAGGTTTAATCAATGCAATCCCGAATAGGTTGATTTTTCTAAGTTTTTACTTGAGAAAATGGTGGTTTTTGGGGTGATTTTGATGTTCTGCTATAGCTGGAGGTATAAGGACGTGATTATGTCCTTTTTGGATGTTAATTGATGTTTAAGAATGATTGGATTTGATGGATCTTGGCTGGGTATTGTTGTAGAGGTGTTTGGATGTGATTTCGGTTGTGTTTGGTAGCCGAAATGTGAGTTTTGATGAGAGCAGCGAGTTTAGGTGTTGTGGTTGAAGATTTTAATGCATGATGATGCATTAATCCACTGCTTTGATGTGTTTAAAACATGGGAGACATCATCGGATCCTTGTGGTGTTGATCCTGAGGCTTGATCGGCATTTCAGCAAGCTTGCGAAACGGAATCGGTGAGTGAAGTTTGGTTTTCAGCCTTGAAACCAATCTTGGAAGGTTTTGGGAGCTTAGTTTAAGTCTAAACAACTTAGCTAAGCTCAAGAGTAAGTTTTTCGGAGAAACTCTCTTTTTGATGAACCATGAGATGGTTGAATGCAATGTGTTTATTTTGCATGTTTAAATTCTGTTTTGAAAGCATATTTTAGCATGTTTAATGCTGGTTTTGTAAGCCATGTGTTGAAGGATGCTCAAGGTAAGAGATCCTTGTTTTGGACATTGATAAATGTGGTTTGATGCATAGTGATGCATGATTATGTAATGACTTTATTTAATGCTTAAAAACAGTGGATTGTTGATGGTAAATGATGTATATTGGCAAGTGATGTGTTGGTTTTAAAGTATTTGAATCGGATATAGTTAGCCGGCTATAGGATTGGGTGCACCGTGAATAAAGTCGCCTTGGATGTTGAGGGGGTTGTGATTGTACCGTAAACTCCATCCAAGAACACTAACGAGATGTCTAAGATCATAATGGTGGTTAAAATGTCATGTGAAGATCTTGAGTTGTGTGTCCCGTGTTCTCGTTAGTGATGTTATACAACTACCAATGAGTGATGTTGAGGGGGTTGTGATTGTACCGTTAAACTCCATCACGGGTGTTGAGGGGTTGTGATTGTACTGGTAAACTCCACCTTGTGTGTTGGTAGTGTGTATGGAGCGTATGGGACAACGCTTGTATTCCGCGTATCTGATTGTGTTTTGAGTTGCAAATGGTTATGGATTATCACTTGAAAGCCAATATGACATGTTGATGTAATGAAGCATGAGATGCTTGGTTTGTATGCATAGATGCATGATAAATGTTGTTTTGAAATTAAAGGCCTTGGAAAGGTGTTTTTACAAATTGCATTATTGTGTTGTTTCATTAGAGCATTTCTCACTAAGCATGTGTGCTTACGCTCTCTCTTTCTTGAACCAATAATGCGGAGCATTGAAGTGCTTAAAGGGCAGCAAGGAGGTAAAGGATCCAAGTGAAAGTCTAAGCTCATGTATGGTGACTATTTTCACAACACTATTAGCTTTTGGTATTTGGCAATGGGAACCTAGATTGAGTTTTTGGGAGATGTTGTGGACTCTCTAAGTTTGGTTTAATGCCTATGATGATGTTTGAAACATGTAAATGGCCATTTGGTATTTGTTTTGGAGATTTGATGATTGCTTGCTTTTCATTATAGGATGCGTGCCTATAGACTTGTGATTTTCCTAAACGATGCTATGATTGAGCATTGATGATGTAAATATGTTCCTTTAATGTTTGATGACTTGTTGGCATGATGTGGAGGTCATATGAGAGTGTTTGGTGGGTCGAAAGAGTGTAAAACAGACTTTTCTGCTGTTTCTGGGCAGGTTTCGAAACACGCTTGCCTGTTTCGAAACAGGTGCATATTTTGGCCTGGGTGTTTCGAAACGGGCTGAGGTGTTTCGAAACACTTTGGCTACTGCCAAGGGGTGTTTCTGAACGGCCTAGACCCGTTTCGGAACACTTGACCGTTGGGCACTAATTTGAATGCTTTTGAGGTTTGCAAGCTTTACGTTTTAGTCCTAATTTTTGTATATGCAATTGATTGAGTTTGAGATGTCCGTTTGAGATGAAATTTGACAGATAAGCATGAAACGTGACTAATTTCCAGAATTTAAAAATTGGTCCCTAAATTCGTATGTTGTGCAATTGAGTCCCTTATTGTTTTCCGATTGCTGTGATTTTTGAGTATGCTTATCTCAAGAGTACACCTAGGGTTAATATGCATTTAGACAAGGTTAAAAAGAAAAAAAGGGTCGTTAATCAAGGTTGACTTTCGGGTTGACTTTGGTTTTCCCCGTGTAATCTTCGTAGTTCGGGTCAACCGTCTAGGCCGGGCTAAGGGGGTTACATTTGGTGGTATCAGAGCTGAGTTCTTGAGTATTTGGGAATGGTTATATGGGTGATATGTGTATGATTGCATGTATACTTGTTGAGTGAAGGTGTGATGTATGAATTGTAAGAATGTTGCAAATTGTGGTGTATGCTGTGGTGAAGCATGTTAGAGGGACCCATTGCCATATCAAAGCTAATGAAATGATTTGTTTTAAATTGGAAATGAGCTTGAGTACTTGGATTGCTTACCTTGCTGAGCCTGACTATGTTTATTACATTTGTGAATGCATTGTATAGTGAATGGGACCTAGTAGAGAGACGAGGATTAATACGCGAGCTATGGCTCAAAATGAGAACGAAGAGAATGCAGAAAATGTAGTGGATTTACCTCCTCCACCCGGTGGTGGTGGTGCTGGGGGGTGAGGGAGCTGGTGCTGGTGCTGGTGCTGGGGTCGCTGGACCTGAAGCTGGGCAGGGGCAAGCTGCTCCTGACATGACAGTGCTGATTCAAGCTATTGCTGGAGCCTTTCAGGCGGCGGTAGCTGGAGCTCATGGAGCTGGGCATCAGGGAGATGCTAATGTTAGACTACCTCTGGAACGCTTGCGCAGTCTGGGAGGGACTGAGTTCAGGGGTTTGTCTGCTGAGGGTTCCGAGTCTTGGTTGGAGAGTACCAAGAGAATTTTGGGACAAATGAACTGCAGTGAAGTGCAGAAGCTGGGTTGTATAGTATCGTTGTTGCATGACGATGCGTATACCTGGTGGACAACCGCTATCTCCGGAATGGAGGATGCTGATGTGACTTGGACGTTCTTTCTGAACGCGTTCAAGAGGAGGTGTCTGGGTGTGCGGTACCTGGATGAAAAGAAAAGGGAATTCATGTCTCTTACTCAAGGGAGCATGTCAGTAGCTGAGTACGAGGTTCAGTTTGTCCGACTCAGTCAGTACGCACCTGAGCTCATCCCTAATGAGCGGGAGAGGTGTGAACGTTTCTGTTATGGTTTGGTGACGGATGTAAAGACCTGTATGTTGGCTGCTGAGTACACTGACTTTGATGTGCTGGTTGGTAGAGCAAAAGACATTGAGTTGAATTTGAGTTTATCTTCTAGAGAAGCTGGTCCTAGTGCGGGCATGCGAGTTGCTGAGTATAGTTCTGGTGGTGAACGGAACAAGAGAGGACGTGATCAGAAGTATCAGTCTTCAGCTAGGCGTGGTAGTGGGGGGCAAGGTGCGCCTGTCCAAGGAGACAGGGCGAGAGCTGATCAGAACACATGTTGGGCATGTGGATCGCGTGGTCATCTGAGGCGTGATTGTCCTCGAGCAGCGAGGGAGGTACAGGCTCCTGTTGTGGTGACCGGTAATTCGTGTTGGAATTGTGGTTCGGCGGATCACATGAAGAGAGAGTGTCCTCTGTTGGCCGGTGGTGGTCAGGGACGTGCTCCTGGAGTTGTTGCACCACAGAGAGGTCGTGGGCGCGACCGTGGTAATTTCCAGCGTAGAGAGGATGGTGGAAGGAATGTGGCTCATGTGGTAGCTGTTCAGCCTGAGGGTGGTGGCCAGGCCAGAGTGTATGCTCAGAGGGAGGGGAGGAATGACACGGATGTGATCGCAGGTACTTTCACTTTGCAATCCTTTTCATTACTTTCCTTGATTGATTCTGGATCTACACACTCATACATATTGCGTGAGCATGCTCAATTGCTTGGTTTGCCTGTTGAGTCTTTGGATGTTGGTATGCGTGTAACTAGTTCTTTTTGCGAGACTATTGTGACTCGAAAGCTTTATAGAAGATGTCCGTTGGTTGTGCAAGACCATGTTTTTCATGTTGATCTTATGGAATTGCCTTTCTATGGTTTTGATGTAATCCTTGGTATGGATTGGCTTGTTGAGCATCGAGCTGTAGTGGATTTTGAGAATAAGCGAGTTTCGTTGAAGCTTGCGGATGATTATGAGGTAGTGGTGGTGGGTGAGAATGTGAAGTTTCTTGCCAATATGGTGTCCACATTAGAAGCGAGCCGGATGCTGAGGCAAGGATGTGAAGCCTACCTAGCCTTTGTGATGAATCCTAGCTCTAAAGAGTTGCGTGTGCAAGATATCAGGACTGTGCGAGAGTTTCCTGGTGTGTTTCCGGAGGAGTTGCCTGGATTGCCTTCTAATCGCGAAGTGGAGTTTGGAATTGAGCTGTATGAAAACACAACTCCAGTGTCCATTACTCATTATCGAATGACACCTAAAGAGTTGAAAGAGCTGAAGACGCAACTTCAGGAGTTGCTTGATCGTGGTTTCATTCGGCCGAGTGTGTCACCTTGGGGTGCACCGGTCTTGTTTGTGAAGAAAAAGGATGGCACTATGATAATGTGCATTGATTACCGTCAGCTTAACAAGTTGACTATCAAGAATCGATATCCATTGCCGAGAATTGATGATCTTTTTAATCACTTTCGGGGAGCAGCTGTGTTCTCTAAAATTGACTTAAGGTCAGGGTATTATCAGCTGAAGGTGAAGGATGTGGATGTGCCAAAGACAGCCTTCAGGACGAGGTATGGGCATTATAAGTTCCTTGTGATGCCGTTTGGTTTGACGAATGCTCCTGCAGCTTTCATGGACATGATGAATAGAGTGTTCCCTGAGTACTAGGATAAATTTGTTGTGGTGTTCATTGATGATATTCTCGTGTACTCTCGTACTAAGGAAGAGCATGAGGGGCATTTGAGAATTGTGTTGCAGGCTTTGTGGGAGAATCAGCTTTATGCCAAGCTGAGCAAGTGTGAGTTCTGGCTTACAGAAGTTGTGTTTCTTGGTCATGTGGTCTCTGCTGAAGGAATTCGTGTTGATCCTCAGAAGATTGAGGCAGTGATGAATTAGAAGCCTCCTAAGTCTGTTCATGAAGTTCGTAGTTTCCTTGGTTTGGCGGGGTACTATCAGAGGTTCGTGGATGGGTTTTCAAAGATTGCTGCACCTTTGACAAAGTTGTTGCATAAGGATGTTAAGTATGAGTGGACGGAAGCGAGACAACAGGCTTTTGAGAAGCTTAAGGCAGCTTTGACACAAGCTCCTATCTTGGTTCAACCTGAATCAGGGAAAGAGTTTGTGGTGTATAGTGACGCATCCTACGTTGATTTGGAATGTGTGTTGATGCAAGAGGGTAAGGTGGTGGCTTATGCATCGCGTCAGTTGAAGGTGCATGAGCGCAATTATCCTACGCATGACATTGAGTTAGCTGCGGTGGTTTTCTCTTTGAAAATTTGGAGACATTACCTGTATGGTGAGAAGTGTACTGTGTACACGGACCACAAGAGTTTGAAGTATCTGATGTCTCAGAAAGAGTTGAATCTTAGGCAACGACGTTGGGTGGAGTTGCTTAAGGATTACGATTTGACGATCGAGTACCATCCGGGTAAAGCTAATGTTGTAGCGGATGCCTTGAGTAGGAAGGTAGCTGTGGAGTTGAGGGCTATGTTTGCCAGTTTGAGCATTTCGCGTGATGGCGGTCTTGTGGCTGAGTTGCAAGTGAAACCATCCTTGATTCAGTTGATTAAGGAAAAGCAGTTGTTGGATGATTCCTTGGTGCCACATGTTCAGGATATTGCAGAGGATAGGCCATCGGATTTCTGCTTTAACGATGATGGAGTTTTATGCTTTGGAAGTCGGATAGTAGTGCCCAATGATGCTGAGTTGAGGCGTGCTATTCTGAGTGAAGCTCATAGTAGTCCTTTTGCTATGCACCCTGGTAGTACTAAGATGTACCGTGATCTTCGTGATGAGTACTATTGGGTGGGTTTAAAGAAGGATGTTGCTGAGTTTGTAAGCAAGTGCATGGTATGTCAGCGAGGTAAGGCTGAGCATCAGTTTCCTTCAGGGTTGTTGCAACCGTTGAGGATTCCTGAGTGGAAGTGGGAGAGGATTACTATGGACTTCGTGTCTGGTTTGCCTTTGTCGCCATCGAAGAAGAATTCGGTGTGGGTGATTGTGGATCGCCTGACGAAGTGTGCGCATTTCTTGCCTGTGCATACTACGTACACTTTGGATAAGCTTGCGGAGCTGTACATTGGTGAGATTGTGCGGCTGCATGGTATGCCAAAGTCGATTGTGTCGGATAGAGATCCGAGGTTTACATCACGTTTCTGGTTGTGTTTGTATCAGGCTTTGGGTACACGGTTGAATTTCAGTACATCTTATCATCCGCAGTCGGATGGACAGTCTGAGCGTGTTATCCAGGTGTTGGAGGATATGTTGAGGTGCTGCGTGATTGAGTTTCAGGGTTCTTGGGAGAAACATTTGCCTTTGGTGGAGTTTGCCTATAATAATAGTTATCAGGCAAGTATTCAAATGGCACCTTATGAAGCTTTGTACGGGAGGAAGTGTCGGACTTCTCTTTGTTGGGCTGAAACAGGTCAGAAGTTGGTTTTGATGCCCGCTTTGTTGAAAGGAACCACCGAGAAGGTGAAGCTCATTTGTGAGTGATTGAAGGCAGCTTCTGATCGGCATAAGTCTTACGCGGATTTGAAGCGTAAGGAGATTGAGTATGCGGTGGGTGACCGTGTGTTTTTGAAAGTTTCGCCTTGGAAAAAGGTGATGAGGTTTGGCCGAAAGGGTAAGTTGAGCCCTAGGTACATTGGACCACACGAGGTGATTGAGCGTGTGGGTCCTGTTCGTACAAGTTGAGGTTACCGTAAGAGTTAGAAAAGATTCATGATGTGTTTCATGTTTCTATGCTTCGGAAGTATAAATCGGATCCTTCTCATGTGATGCCTGTAGAGGAAGTGAAGTTGAATCCGGATTTGACCTATGATGAGGAACCGGTGGAGATTCTGGATTCGGATAGTAAAGTTCTTCGAGGCAAGACCATTGAGTTGGTAAAGGTGTTGTGGAAGCATCGTGGTGCTGAGGAAGCCACGTGGGAGCAGAAGGATGACATGTTGAAGCAGTTTCCGTACCTTTTTCCTCCAGGTAAATTTCGAGGACGAAATTTCTTAAGGGGGGAGAGTTGTAACACCCCAATTTTGGGCTTGGAAGTTTAGGGTCTGAACCGGACCGATTTAAATTACAGTTCGAATATAAAGGTGGTTTTTAGGGAAAGCCTAGTTCGGGATGCATTAAAATTATGGAAAATATCTAAAAATCATCTTTTATTATATATAAGTGAGTGGTGAAATCAATTTTACAAAATGGGGTTTGGAAATATGACATTTCAAGTTAGTGACTAAAATGTAATTTTTGAAAAGTTGGTGACTGTTTTAAAAGGATTGAAACTTTGAATCTTTAAGGAGCTAATTTACCCAAGGGAGGGTTTCTCCAGATTTTTCTTAAATTTTAAAGACTCATTTAATGTAATTTAATAAAAAGAAAAGAGGGAAAAGAGATATTTTAGTTTCATAACTAACTTTTGCCAAAATTTTCCCATTTTATTTTCTCTCAATTTTCCCTCAGCCAAACACATTTCCACAGCCACTTTTCCTTTGCTTTTCACACCTAAAGTTGATATTTCAATCTCCAAATGATTTCTAATCATTTCTACACCAAATCCTCATCATTTGCTTATTGAATTTTCAAGGATTTTGGCTCTAAACAAGGAGAAACTCACATTTAGAGGTATGAACGTCTATCTCCTCTAAATACTCAGTTCTTTACTGAAATTCCCAAGTTCTCAATCCTTAAATTGAGTTTTAATAAAGGTTTTATTGATGTGTTCTTGATTTTGGCTTAAAATGCAAGATTTGGATTTAATTTTGAAGAAATTCGTAATAGATGATTGGGCTCTGTTTTGAGATGTCTTTTTGATGTATTTTGGATGTTTAAATGATGTGTAATTGAGGTTTAATCAATGCAATCCCGAATAGGTCGATTTTCCTAAGTTTTTACTTGAGAAAATGGTGGTTTTTGGGGTGATTTTGATGTTCTGCTATAGCTGGAGGTATAAGGACGTGATTAGGTCCTTTTTGGATGTTAATTGATGTTTAAGAATGATTGGATTTGATGGATCTTGGCTGGGTATTGTTGTAGAGGTGTTTGGATGTGATTTTGGTTGTGTTTGGTAGCCAAAATGTGAGTTTTGATGAGAGCAGCGAGTTTAGGTGTTGTGGTTGAAGATTTTAATGCATGATGATGCATTAATCCACTGCTTTGATGTGTTTAAAACAGGGGAGACATCATCGAATCCTTGTGGTGTTGATCCGGAGGCTTGATCGGCGTTTCGGCAAGCTTGCGAAACGAAATCGGTGAGTGAAGTTTGGTTTTCAGCCTTGAAACCAATATTGGAAGGTTTTGGGAGCTTAGTTTAAGTCTAAACAACTTAGGTAAGCTCAAGAGTAAGTTTTTCGGAGAAACTCTCTTTTTGATGAACCATGAGATGGTTGAATGCAATGTGTTTATTTTGCATGTTTAAATTCTGTTTTGAAAGCATATTTTAGCATGTTTAATGCTGGTTTTGTAAGCCATGTGTTGAAGGATGCTCAAGGTAAGAGATCCTTGTTTTGGACATTGATAAATGTGGTTTGATGCATAGTGATGCATGATTATGTAATGGCTTTGTTTAATGCTTAAAAACAGTGGATTGTTGATGGTAAACGATGTATATTGGCAAGTGATGTGTTGGTTTTAAAGTATTTGAATCGGATATAGTTAGCCGGCTATAGGATTGGGTGCACCGTGAATAAAGTCGCCTTGGATGTTGAGGGGGTTGTGATTGTACCGTAAACTCCATCCAAGAACACTGACGAGATGTCTAAGATCATAATGGTGGTTAAAATGCCATGTGAAGATCTTGAGTTGTGTGTCCCGTGTTCTCGTTAGTGATGTTATACAACTACCAATGAGTGATGTGGAGGGGGTTGTGATTGTACCGTTAAACTCCATCACGGGTGTTGAGGGGTTGTGATTGTACCGGTAAACTCCACCTTGTGTGTTGGTAGTGTGTATGGAGCGTATGGGACAACGCTTGTAATCCGCGTATCCGATTGCGTTTTGAGTTGCAAATGGTTATGGATTATCACTTGAAAGCCAATATGACATGTTGATGTAATGAAGCATGAGATGCTTGGTTTGTATGCATAGATGCATGATAAATGTTGTTTTGAAATTAAAGGCCTTGGAAAGGTGTTTTTACAAATTGCATTATTGTGTTGTTTCATTAGAGCATTTCTCACTAAGCATGTGTACTTACGCTCTCTCTTTATTGAACCAATAATGCAGAGCATTGAAGTGCTTAAAGGGCAGCAAGGAGGTCAAGGATCCAAGTGAAAGTCTAAGCTCATGTATGGTGACTATTTTCACAACACTATTAGCTTTTGGTATTTGGCAATAGGAACCTAGATTGAGTTTTTGGGAGATGTTGTGGACTCCCTAAGTTTGGTTTAATGCCTATGATGATGTTTGAAACATGTAAATGGCCATTTGGTATTTGTTTTGGAGATTTGATGATTGCTTGCTTTTCATTATAGGATGCATTCCTATAGACTTTTGATTTTCCTAAACGATGCTATGATTGAGCTTTGATGATGTAAATATGTTCCTTTAATGTTTGATGACTTGTTGGCATGATGTGGAGGTCATATGAGAGTGTTTGGTGGGTCGAAAGAGTGTAAAACAGACTTTTCTGCTGTTTCTGGGCAGGATGTTTCGAAACACCCTTGCCTGTTTCGAAACAGATGCATATTTTGGCCTGGGTGTTTCGAAACGGGCTGAGGTGTTTCGAAACACTTTGGCTACTACCAAGGGGTGTTTCTGAACGGCCTAGACCCGTTTCGGAACACTTGACCGTTGGACACTAATTTGAATGGTTTTGAGGTTTGCAAGCTTTACGTTTTAGTCCTGATTTTTGTATATGGAATTGATTGAGTTTGAGATGTCCGTTTGAGATGAAATTTGACAGAGAAGCATGGAACGTGACTAATTTCATAATGGTAACTTAAAAATTGGTAAAGTCCTCTTAATTTCCAGAATTTACAAATTGGTCCCTAAATTCGTATGTTGTGCAATTGAGTCCCTTATTGTTTTCCGATTGCTATGATTTTTGAGTATGCTTATCTCAAGAGTACACCTAGGGTTAATATGCATTTAGACAAGGTTAAAAAGAAAAGAAAAAAAGGTCGTTAATCAAGGTTGACTTTCGGGTTGAATTTGGTTTTCCCCTCGTAATCTTCGTAGTTCGGGTCAACCGTCTAGGCCGGGCTAAGGGGGTTATACATGTGTTGAAGGATGCTCAAGGTAAGAGATCATTCGTTTGATATTTATATATGTGGTTTTGATGCATAGTGATGCATGATGGTTTAATGGCTTTGATTAATGCTTTAAAATAGTGGAATGTTGATGATAAATGATGTATATTGGCAAGTGATGTTTTGGTCTTAAACTACTTGAATCGGATACAGTTAGCTGACTATAGGATTGGGTGCACCGTGAATAAAGTCGCCTTGGATGTTGAGGGGTTGTAATGGTACCGTAAACTCCATCCAAGTACACTAACGAGATGTCTAAGATCATAATGGTGGTTAAAATGCCATGTGAGGATCTTGTGTTGTAGGTCTGGTGTTCTCGTTATTGATGTTATACAACTACCGATGAGTGATGTGGAGGGGTTGTGATTGTACCGTTAAACTCCATCACGGGTGTTGAGGGGTTGTGATTGTACCGGTAAACTCCACCTTGTGTGTTCGATAGTGTGTATGAAGCGTATGAGACAACGCTTGTAATCCGCGTATCCGATTGTGTTTTATGTTGAAAAAGGTTATGGATTATCACTTGGAAGCCAATATGACATGTTGATGTTAATGAAGCATGAGATGCTTGTTGTATATGCATTGTTGCTTGAGAAATGATGTTTATGAATGAAAAGGCCTTTTGAAAGGTGTTTTATAAGTGCATTATTGTATTGTTTCTTTAGAGCATGGCTCACTAACCAAATGTGCTTACGCTCTCTTTCTTGAACTAATAATGTAGAGAATTGAAGTGCTTAAAGGGCATCAAGGAGGCTAAGAATCCAAGGGAAAGCTAAGCTCATGTATGGCGACTATTTCACACATTATTAGTTTTTGGTAATTGGCAATGGGAACCTAGGTTGTGTTTTTGGGAGATGTTTTGGACTCCCTAATTGTGGCATGATGCCTATGATGTTTTGGACTTGTAAATGGCCTTTATAATACTTGTTTTGGTGATTTGATGATTGGTTGGTTTTGTGAATTAGGATGCATGCCTATAGACTTGTGGATTTTCCTAATTGATGCCATGAATGTGTTTTGATGATGCAAATATGTACCTTGTATGTATGATGATTAGTTGGCATGATTAGGAGATCATTAGGATGTGTTTGAGTGGTTAATTGAATGTTAAACCAGCAAAATCTGCACTTTCTAGGCAGTCCGTATCGGAACGGGTACCGATGTTTCGAAACGGGGGCCTGTAATGGCCTTCGTGTTTCGAAATGGGTAGAGGCCGTTCCGAAACGAATTGGCCACTGGTAAGCCTTGTTTCAATACAGGTCTCGAAACGAACCCGCGTTTCGGAACGGTCAACCCCCGTTCCGAAACAGATGACTGTTGGGCACTGATTTGAATGATTTAAGGTTTGCAAGCTTTACGTTTTAGTCCTGAATTTTGTATATGCAATTGCTTGAGTTTGAGATGTCCGTTTAAGGTCGAATTTGACAGAGAAGCATGTAATTTGACTAATTTAATAAATGGTAACTTAAAAATCAGTTAAGTCCTCTTAATTTCAAGAATTTACATTTTGGTCCCTAAAAGTTGTAATTTGTGCAATTGAGTCCCTTGACGTTTTCCGATCGCTGTGCTTTTCAAGTATCTGTTCCTCGAGAGTATGCTTAGGAATAATTTGCATCTAGATAAGTTTTAAAAAGAAAAAAGGGTCGTTAATCAAGGTTGACTTTCGGGTTGACTTTGGTTTTCCCCGTGTAATCTTCGTAGTTCGGGTCAACCGTCTAGGTCAGGCTAAGGGGGTTACATTGTTTATAACTAAATTAAGTGAATTAAAAATGAATATGAGATCATGGTTTGAAATATGCTTTAAGAGATTCAAGCATGTAAGGCTTTGCCATGAGACATTGCATTTTGATGAATGCATGAGATTGATGGTACACGTGGATTAAATGATATGGTTTTACTTTGAAAATGATTTCAAGCATGAGATGGAAAGTGCATGATGAGATAGAGATTTCTAAACGAGAAATGGTTTTATAATGCATTGTTGTTGTTGGTTTGTTTTGAGCATCCCTCGCTAAACATTTGTGTTTATACTCTCTTTTTCTAACAATGCAGAGAATTAGCATATTTGGGCGGCAAAGAGGTAATAAGGATTCCAAGGAGTGGGATTAAGCTCAAGTATGGTTTTGCATTTTCTTATTAGTAATAATAGTTGGCAATGGGAGGATACGTTGTTATAGAAGATGTGTTTTGAAACTCCTTGTTTTGTGGCAAGTTTGTTATGCCCTTAATGATTTGTAAATGGCCTATACTTGTTGTTTTATGCCTTGGTTTGTGTTTTGACTGTTATGTGGCTATTTTTCATAGGTTGCATGCCTATAGATTCATTTGATGCTTTAAATATGTTGTATGCATGATGGAACCATGTTGGAATGGTTTTGTATGGATTAAAGTGTGAAAAACCAGCAAAAAGTGTCATTACAGGCCCAAGTGTTACGGTACACTCGAGCTTGTACCGAAATGGTGAGCCTGAAATGGCTTAAGAGTTTCGAAACAAGGAGGCCTGTTATGGTATGATTTGTTGATGGAAACCTCTGTTTCAAAACACCTAAAGGGGTGTTTCGATACGGGTGTAGAGCGTTTAGGTGTACTCTATTTATGAGCGTAAGTGCACACAGCTGTGAAGTCATAGTATGTAAGATATCATCTCCCACAGGGATTGGATAGCTTGGTTCGAATTGTTGTTTCTGCACAAGTAAGTAAATGCACAAGTAAGATGATTGTTTGAGAAGAAAAGTAAAATAAAACACGAGTAATTAAGGAAGTGATCAGATTGATAGAGAGGGCAGGGTTATGCTGCTGCTTAGTGTGAAACTGCGTTGAATAGGTCATGTTGCTTTGCGCTGCCACGATCTGCTTCCTCGGCGGGTAATGGCGGATTGAGGCGGTGGAAACTTTCGATGCCACGACAGAACTCTGCTCTTGCAACTTTCGCTATCCCGACAGGTGAGATGGAGAGAAGTTCCTGCGACAAGTCTAGCAGATACTCCAAGTTCGGCGAAGCAATTATAAAGTGATCCTACCTATGTCTAGGCTAGGATTCTGTTACTGCGTGATGTAGGCAATACCTAGCAATCTCAGCGTGAACCTAACATAGGCAGTCAATGTTTGGTTGCTCCTTTTAGCCGCTGAAATTCTAACTTATGTCTAAGTCGAATTAGTCAACACCTCGTCATGATGAGACCATGCTTAATTCTTTCGTGAGTTTGACACTCTCGTGCCCGACAAATGGATTTCCTCAACTGGACTTTTGGAACTAATTGAAGAAGTAAAGAACATGAATTAAGCAAACTCAGAGTATTTTATTACAAAACAAACTTAAAAACCTAAACAACCTTTCTCACAACTAATTACAACATAACCCCAAACCCAAGAGAGATTTAGAACATGTCGGCGGCAAGAAAACCTAAGCTATGCCTAAAGAAAACCTAAGTTGTCTTGAATTAGAATTACAATAGGTATTTATAGGCTTTAGCTAGGTCTAGTCCTTCTTGAAGTAGAAGTCTTCAAAGTAGCTTTCCACATTAAATGTGACTTTAAACTCTTACTTCTTTGAGTTGAATGTGGACTTTATCACGTTGCCTTGTAACGCAAGCAATCTCGAGATTTTGCTTTGATGGCTCTATCTGCTACTACAGACGTCGGAAAATCGAGTGGATGACATCGATGGAATCAAGATTTTCTACTCTACAAATTGCACTCTGGTTCTCCAACTCTATAGTCTGCTACCTTGGGCAGCAAGGTTAGCGGCGGCAGCACTCGGCAGTTGTTGTTTCTATCTGGAACTGGATCAGCACAACTCCATGGTTCGCTGCCTCAGCATCACAGCCTCAGCTCCTCTTTCCCTCTGTCACCCTTTAGTACCTAAAACCAAAAATACACTAAAACAGTATCTTTTCTTCACCAATTAAAAGATAATCTATAAAAACATGGCAAAGCAAAGAAATACTGTAAAATGCAATGCATGGTCCTAATTATGCCTAAGATGTGCTTAAAAATAGCAATAATACGAGAGGTGTCGTGGCGACATTAAATATCAAACGGTCCAGTTGTCTCGCACACGATACGAGATTTCTGCCTGTTATTTTCGGAGCCGTTGGCAGTTAGCCGTTAACGGTCAACTAGTCGTTACGCGTTTCTGCGCTAGGCTGCCCTGGGCTATCTTGGTGGGATGGTGGGCGGGCTCCTTGCTAGGCCTCCTTCTTGCTCCTGCTCTTTTATTCTTAAATCTGAAATAAAAATAAAAATAAAAATAGAAGTAATTAAATAAGTTCTAAAAAATAAAAATATGAAAACTAATCTAATCCTAAAATAAATTAAACTCTAATCCTAATGCATAAAAAAATAAAAATAAATAAATTATAAAAAATTAAGTTATGTTGGGAGTGCATTTGGGTGCATCTCCCCGACATAACCACTTCTTGAGGTAATTTGGCTTGTCCTTCCCTCCTGGGGGTCCTCTTGTTCTTTCAGGTGTTGCGCTACTGGGTCCTTTAACCTGACCTTTGGTCTGTCGCGACAGCTGCTTCCCTGGCATATCTCTATGCTGATTTTGGCAGCTCTCTCATCTAGGCACCCTTCCTTTTCTTTTTCTGAGGGTTGTAGCACATTCAACTTGATGCTCTAGTTGTCTACCCTCATGGTCAGCTCCCCATGTTCCACATCTATTAACGTTCTGCCTGTGGCCAAGAATGGTCACCCAAGGATGATAAGGGCTTTTTCATCAGCATCACAGTCTAGGATGAGGAAATCAGTTGGAAGAATCAGGTTGCCCACCTTCACTAGCATGTCTTATATTTTACCCTCCGGTTGTACAAACGAATGATCAGCAAGTTTTAGCATGACGAAGGTAGGTTTGGCAGGCCCAATTCCTAATTTATCAAAGACTGCCTTGGGCATAAGGTTGATGCTGGCTCCCAAGTCGCACAGTGCTTTTGTTTCGTGTTTGCCGCCAATCCTGCATGGGATAATAAAGCTGGTTTGGTCTGTTTGATTGGGCGGTAGTTTGTTGTGCATCATTGCCATGCACTCTTCTGTGACAGCCACTGTCTCGAAATCCCCAATCTTCTTCCTTCTAGAAACCATGTCCCTGAGATATTTGGCATAGTTGGGCATATTTTGAATGCCTTCTATTAGAGGTATGGTTATGTGCACCTGTTTTAGAATATCCAAGAATCTTTTGAACTGGTGCTCTTGCTTCCGTTGGTTAAGCCTTTGGGGGAAAGGTGCCGGCAGGCGGATGTCCTCTATACGCTCCTTGCTTTGGAACTTAATATGGGGAGGATCATCTGCTTCAGGACCGCTGTCTTATTCAGCTACTGGGGCGGCTAGTGTTGGTGCTGCCACGACAGGCTGTTCTTTCTGGTCTGGCTGAGTTTCTGTTTGTTTCTGCACCCTGTGTTCATCCAACTGCTTCCCACTCCTGGTAGATATGGCTTTGCACTTCTCGTAAGTGGGATTGGCTGGTGCCTTTGAGCTGCTGCATGTTGCTCCCATTGTTCGGCTGCTGAAGATCTTTGTGAACTGCCCAAATTGGGTCTCCAGTTTTTTATAGCAGCCTACTGGTTGTTTAGCTTCATCTCCGTCCTGTCCATGAAAGACTCAGTTTTATCAATGAATTTATTAGTGCGAAAAATAAAATCACTAGTTCTAGACATAAAGGTATAAAGAGTTGCTTCTAGTGAATTATTGTTTTGCGGCTGTTGAGCCTGCTGTCTAGACAGGTTTTGTTGGTAGCCTTCATGTTGTTGTTGTTGTGGGTTTGCAGTAGTTTTTGGGTTGCTCCAGGAGAAGTTGGGATAGTTCTTCCATCCAGGATTGTAAGTGATCTGGGAAGGTCTATTGTTCCTCTCATATCCTCAATAAAATTGGCAGGTACGGTGCAGTCAGAGGAATCATGGTTGCCCCCACACTCATCACAGAACGGCTCCACAGCCTTTACCTCATAGACCTTCCCAACAGGTTTCACGATGCTCATTACATGCTCTGTTAGTGTGTCAAGGCGGGAATTGACAGATTCTGAGGCTGCTATATAACCTTCTTAGCCCGACCTAGACGTCCGACCCGAATTAAGAAGATTACACGGGGAAAACCAAAGTCAACTCATAAAAGTCAACCTCGATTAACAACCCTTTTTTCTTTTTATATTTTCTAGATGCACATTATCATCCTATATGATCAGCAAAGCGATTAGGCGAAAACGGCACAGCGGTTGGAGTTCAATTAGGGGTTCAATTGCATATATTTGACTTTTAGGGACAAAATTGTAAATTTCAGTAAATACAGGGAATTTTCAGTTTTTAAAGTTACCGATCCATAATTAATCATGTAACATGCCAGCAGGTCAAATTTCATCTCAAACGGATCATCCAAACTCGACTAATTGAACAAACATTAATCAGGGACCAAAATGCAACAATTGAGAACTTAAAAGATCCCATTAACTGAAAATAACGAACCCGTATCGATACGCAAATTAACAGTAGCGATTTTTAAGAAAAGGGTATCGATATGCCCAAGCTCGTATCGAAACGGGCTTTAATATTTTGCCTAGGCGAATCGATACGCGGGCAAATCGTATCGGTACACCTAATCTGAAAAGCCTGACTCAAGCCTTAGTGTATCGATACTCTTCCCCGAGTATCGATACGCATACCATAAACTCACTTACAACAGCCTTTAAATCATATTAAACATCAACTAAACATGTCTTAGTCAATCATACTTGCTATGAACAACTTACCAACACATTTGCATCATCAAGCATTCATCATATAAGCATCAAGCATGGCAAATCAAAGTGAATCATTAGTTACCCAAGCATGCTTTAAAACATAAATCATACCATAGCCAAAAGCACCATAAGCAAAACTGTAAACCAAATAGAGGACATGAACAAAACCAAATAGACAAACCAACACATCTCAACTAGAAGGTTACAAAACCAAACTCCCAAACCGAGGTTCTTTCCCCATTGCCAAATTCTACTTATTTAAAATTCACCAAAGTTCATACTTGAATTTGAGTGACGACTTAGGTGCTCCCACTTGCTACTTCTCAGTCCTCACGCTTAGTTATATGCATTGTTGGGAAAAAGGAGCGTAAGCACTCTTGCTTAGTGAGGGAAAGCTCAAAACACAACAACAATGCAGTTTTTAAAACATCAATTGAAACCATATCATGCTCAATCCCAAACATGCTTCTAAATAAAAGCAAAACATCATTTAACCATGTTCCGCATGAATCATTAGCCTCATGCATTGTTCACAATGCAAAGCTCCATTAAGCCTCACTTGCTTAATTCACGTGCATAGGTATACCCTATGCAACAACTCATCATCACATCTCATGCATTATAATCCATTATGCATCCACTAATAATCATGATACATGGGCAACAACAACAAACACACATATATTGGCATACAACATTCCGGCATAGGCTCACTCCTATCCGTTATGATAGACTCACATCTATCACTTTCACACACAACATCGGATACACGGACTCGTATAGGCTCACCCCTATACTCATTGATGGCTCACCCCATCTTAAAGGCTACGAATGGAATTAGGCTCACCCCTAACCCGTAGTGATAGACTCACCTCTACCACCCGCAATAGGCTTACCCCTATTACGTCACGTAGCTAAACACACGTACAATTTATAGATTATAGTGCACTCACATCCTATCGGTCGACCAACGTATCCGAGTATTAAAAATAGATCAATCACTTGCCAATATACCCATAAAACCATGTTAACTCACTGCTTTTAATGCATCACTAAAAATCTTCACATATCCCAAATTAAACATGCTTTTTAAATAGCAAAACCATTTCATACAAGATCAAACCATCTTGTATTCAAACTAAACACAAACTCCTTGCTCACTAAAACTACATCAAATTACCCATCCGAAACAATCGAAAACTCAATCTATTGCTTCCTAAACCAAGCCCAGCAAACATACATCACTTTCAATCATTACTAATCATCAAAGCACATCTAAAAACAACCTAAACCCTTCATTATACCTCCAGCAAGCATAACTTCATCATTTCACCTCAAAAACCCAACTAAAACCATCAATAAACTCAAGGATCTCACGGATTTCGGGATCTATATTATCAAAGCCCTTTTTCAACATAGTAATCAACTCAAAACTCGATTAAAATCAATCCAAAACAGAGCTCATCAATACCACTCCGAAAATCAAGATTTAAATCATAATTTTGCCTTCCTTAAAGAACCTAGATTGAAGGTTGAGAACGGGATTTACCTCCAATCCTTGCCTTCCTTAAAGTCTGACAAGTTTTTCCTTCACAAATCTTGCAGAACTTGAAGAGAATTCTTGAAAATGATTTAGAAATCAAAGAGAGAGTGTTTAGGAGAAAAGAAATCTAGAGAAAGAGTTGAGCAAATGAATTTTGCTGAAATGAGAGTTAGTTACGTCAAAAACTTCTCATTAAACTATTTTAGCAATTTAATAGAATAAAATCCTTTTTATTTAATCATCTAAAAATCATTTAAAACACATGTCAATTTAAGGAATGTGTAATTTCACCATAACTCCCTAAAGATTCTAAGATTTTTTACTCCTCTTTTGAAATTTCACTTTTCCACAATTTTAAAACTTTTCATTTTGGTCACTACACAAATTGTACATCTTCCAAAACTTATTTTGTAAAATTGATTTCACCAACCCCCTAAACATGATTTTAGAGGATTTTAGCAATTTTTGTCATATTTTTATCCTTTCCCAATCCTTGATTTCACTAAACCACCTAATACGGTTCGAACCGTTCCCGACCGGTCCGATCCGATGTCTAAAACATCTAGGCCCAAAACCAGGGCATTACAACTCTCCCCCACTTAGGAAATTTCATCCTCGAAATTTTACCTAAAGGAAAAAGGTGCAGAAACTGCTTCAGCATGTCCGCCTTGCTTTCCCAAGTGGCCTCCTCAACTCCTCGGTGTCGCCACAACACCTTCACAAGCTCTATCTTCTTGCCACGAAGAACTTTGCTGCTCGAATCCAGGGTCTTCACTGGTTCCTCGTCATAAGACAAATTCGGATTCAACTCTATCTCCTCAACATGCATTACATGCGAAGGATTCGATTTGTACCTCCGCAACATCAAGACATGAAACACATCATGAATCTTTTCCAACTCGGGAGGCAACCTCAACCGATAAGCCACATGACCAATACGCTCCAGAACCTCATATGGTCCAATAAACCTCGGGGGCTAAGCTTACCCTTACGCCCAAATCTCATCACCTTCTTCCAAGGCGATACCTTCAAGAACACATGTTCGCCAACCGCGAACTCAATCTCCTCACGCTTCAGATCCGCGTAAGACTTTTCCCAATCCGAGGCTATCTTCAAGCACTCACAAATGAGCTAAACCTTCTCAGTGATCCCTTTCAACATAGCCGACATCGATTTCAACTTTTTTCCTGTTTCCGCCCAACAAAGAGGGGTTCTACACTTTCTCCCATACAAAGCCTCGTATGGATCCATTTGAATGCTTGCCTGATAACTATTGTTGTAAGCAAACTCAACCAAAGGCAAGTGCTTCTCCCAAGAACCCTGAAAATCTATAACACAACATCTCAACATGTCCTCAAGCACTTGGATAACACGCTCCGACTGTCCATCCGTCTAAGGATGATAAGAAGTACTAAAATTCAACCTTGTACCCAAGGCTTGATGCAAACATTCCCAAAACCTCGACGTGAACCTCGGATCTCTATCTGACACTATAAACTTCGGCTCACCGTGCAACCGCACAATCTCAGCAATATACAGCTCTGCCAACTTATCCAAGGTATACGTAGTATGCACATGCAAGAAATGTGAACACTTCGTAAGGCGATCCACAATCACCCAAACCGAATTCTTCTTCAAAGGCGACAACGGCAAACCAGACACGAAATCCATGGTAATCCTTTCCCATTTCCATTCTAGGATTCTCAAAGGTTGCAACAACCCAGAAGGAACCTGATGTTCAGCCTTCACTCGCTGACACACCATGCACTTACTAACGAACTTAGCAACATCCTTTTTCAACCCCACCCATTAGTACCCCTCCTTCAAATCATGATACATCTTTGTACTACCAGGGTGCATAGCGAAATGACTATTATGAGCTTCAGTTAGAATAGTGCACCTCAACTGAACATCATCTGGCACCACTATTCGACTCCAAAATCACAGAACACTGTCATCGTTAAAACTGAAATCTGAAGGTTTACCATCCGCAATATCCTGAACGTGAGGAACAAGAGAATCATCAAGCAACTGCTTATCCTTGATCAACTGAATCAGGGATGGTTTCACCTGCAATTCAGCAACAAGACCACCATCTCGCGATATGCTCAAGCGAGAAAACATCACCCTCAACTCCACAACCACTTTCCGGCTCAAAGTATCGACCACAACATTGGCCTTTCGAGGATGATACTCGATCAACAGGTCATAATCCTTAAGCAACTCCACCAATCAATGTTGCCTAAGATTCAACTCCTTTTGAGACATAATATACTTTAAGCTCTTATGATATGTGAACACCACACACTTCTCGCCATACAGGTAATGCAAACACAACAGACTCAAGCTCAAGAACGTGAGTAGGGTAGTTACGCTCATGCACCTTCAACTGCCTCGATGCATACGCCACTACCTTACCCTCCTGCATCAACACACAGCCCAAACCAACGTAGGACGCATCACTATAGATCACAAACTTCTTACCAGACTCAGGTTGAATTAGGACAGGAGCCTGCGTCAAAGCTTCCTTCAGGTTCTCAAATGCTTGTTGCCTTGCATCTGTCCACTCAAAGTGAACATTCTCCTGCAACAACTTGGTCAAAGGTGCAACAATCTTCGAGAAACCCTCGACAAACCTACGATAATACCCAACCAAGCCAAGAAAACTTTGTACCTCTATCACCGACTTAGGCACCTTCCAACTCATTATCGCCTCTACCTTATGCGGATCAACACAGATACCCTCGGCCGATACAACATGTCCAAGGAAGACCACCACCTTAAGCCAAAACTCACACTTGCTCATCTTACCATGAAGTTGGTTCTCCAACAACACTTGCAACACTGTCCTTAGGTGTCTATCATGAGCTTCCTCAGTACGAGAGTGCAAAAGGATGTCATCGATGAACACCACCACAAACTGATTCAAGAACTCATGGAATATACGATTCATCATGTCCATGAAAGCAGCAGGTGCATTGGTTAAACCAAAAGGCATCACTATGAACTCATAATGCCCGTACCTCATCTGAAGCGTCGTCTTAGGTACATCCACATCCTTCACCTTTAACTGGTAATACCCTAACCTCAAGTCAATCTTAGAAAACACTGAGGCTCCTCGAAACTGATCAAAAAGATCATCGATCCTTGGCAAGGGATACTTGTTCTTGATCGTCAACTTATTCAGCTACCGATAATCTATACACATCCGCATTGTCCCATCTTTCTTCTTTACAAATAACACCAGTGCTCCCCACGGGGAAACACTCGGCCTGATGAACCCTTGATCAAGCAACTCCTGAAGTTGCGTCTTCAACTCTTTCAGCTCTTTAGGTGCCGTGCGATAAAGAGCAATGGACACCAGAGTCGTATTCTCATACAACTTGATACCAAACTCAACTTCCTTGTTTGGCGGTAACCCATGCAATTCTTCCGGAAAGACACACGGAGAATCGCAAAGGGTTCTGATGTCCTGCACACGTACATCCTCTGTACCAAGATTCATCACGTATGCAAGATAAGCATCACAATCCATCCTTAACATACGACTTGCTTCCATAGCCGAAACAACATTAGACAAGAATTTCACATTTTCACCTACAATCACCACTTCATAATCATCAGCAAGCTTTAACGTGACTCGTTTAACATCAAAGTCTACAACTGCCCTATGCTCAGACAACCAATCCATACCAAGGATCACATCAAATCCATAAAAGGGTAACTCCATCAACTCCACTTGAAAAACATGACCATGAACAGATAAGGGACACCTCCGATACAACTTCCTAGTGACTACGATCTCACCAAAAGAACTAGTCACTTGTATTCCTACTTTAAGAAACTCAACAGGTATATCAAGAAAATGCCCTTGCTCACTCAAGATATAAAATACGTGGATCCAGAATCAATCAAAGCCAATAATGATAAAGATTGTAGAACAAAGGTACCGACGATAACATCAGTGTCGTTGGGCTCCTCGCGCTGAGCACAGACCCTTGCAGGACTGCCTCCCTCAGGCTGTACAGCTACAACATGAGCAATACCACGCCGACCCTCTTCCCTTCTCTGAAAGTTACCTCGGCCACGCCCACAGCCTCTCTGAGGTTCCACAGCACGCACTGGTGCCTACCTCGGCAACTGCGGATAGTCACGGTTAACGTGACCCTGCACTCCATTGTGCCAGCAAGTCCCTGAGACACCCCAACACTCCCCAGAGTGATGCCTCCCACAACAGTTGCAAACAGGAGCACGAGCAACAACATTCTGACCAGGCTACCCACGGCCTGCTCCACTACCACCACCTCGATGATGATCCCTCTGATAACCTCTATCATGTGGCCTTTGGCCAGGATCACGCCCACCATCATGGTCTGCACCTCTCTTTCCAAAACTAGAGCCTCCATATCGAGCCGTCATCCCTAGGTTCAGCTCTATATCCTTCGCTCGCAAGACCAGCACATCAAAGTCTGTGTACTCAGCCGCTAGCACGTATGTCTTAACTTCTCTTACCAATCCATAGCGGAAATGTTCACACCTCGCCTGCTTGTCCGGTATTAACTCAGGTGCATAGTAGCTCAACCTCACAAATTGCACCTCATATTCGGCAAATGAAAAAAATTGCCCTGTATTAAAGCAATAAATTCATGTTTCTTCTCGTCAAGATAATGGACCCCAAGAACTTTTTTCTTAAACGTGCTCACGAAAAAGGTCCAATCAATCTCGTCTTGATACATCCCAGCTGTAATAGTCGTCCACCACGTATACGCATCGCCATGCAGCAACGACAGTATACAGCCCAGCTTCTGAACATTATTACAGTTTATATGTCCCAAGATTCGCTTGGTACTCTCGAACCAAGCCTCTAACCCCTCAGGAGTCATCCCTCTAAACTCATCACCGGCCAGGCTGCCTAAACGCTCCAGAGGCAACCCAGGGTTGGCACACTGTTGTGGTGCACCTACATGAAAGCCAGCCACTACCGCCTGAAAGGCTCCAGCAATAGCTTGAACCAAAACTGCCATATCCGAAACACCTTGTCCCGGTGCTCCCTCATGTGCAACACCTCCAGCACCAGCTCCAACCTCGACTCCTGCCCCACCACCTGCAGATGGTCCATCTAAAGGAGGAGGCGGTAGATTCTCAACTTGCTCTTCTGGCCCATTCTCGGCCACAACTCGGGCATTGCCCCTCATCTTGGACCCATGGTGAAAGAGGTATACTATAACGCAAACACAACAATAAAACAATTAGGCCTTCGGTAGCAAGGACCTAAGTCACTCAATTCATTTGCTCAAAACAAAATTTCCTTTATAAGTAGCTTGGCAATGGTTACCCCAGTCATACTTTAACTATCACATAAAATCAACTTACAATGCTATCTTATCATCAACACATGATCACATTAAACGTCACATATAATTCACAACACCCAAACATGACATAGATACCAACATTCAACCAAAATATGATTCTTCAACCAACATGGCAATTAACACTTAATCAAACATCAAAACATGCCAATTTCACTTACAATCATCCCCAATTCTTTCGAAACCTAGCTTTGATTCCAAAAAATATAACCCCCTTAGCCCGGCCTAGACGCCCGAGCCGAACTAAGAAGATTACATAGGGAAAACCGAAGTCAACTCATAAAAGTCAACCTCGATTAACGACCCTTTTTTATTTTTATCTTTTCTAGATGCACATTATCATCCTATATGATCAGCAAAGCAATTAGGCAAAAACGACACAACGATCGGAGTTCAATTAGGGGTTCAATTGCATAAATTTGACTTTTAGGGTTGTAAATTTCAGTAAATACAGGGACTTTTCAGTTTTTAAAGTTACCGATCCATAATTAATCATGTAACATGCCAGCGGGTAAAATTTCATCTCAAACGGATCATCCAAACTCGACTAATTGAACAAACATTAATCAGGGACCAAAATGCATCAATTCATAACTTAAAAGATCCCATTAACTGAAAATAACGAACTCGTATCGATAAGCCTCTTCCCTCATCGATACGCAAATTAACAGTAGCTATTTTTGGGAAAAGGGTATCGATACGCCCAAGCTCGTATCGAAACAGGTTTCAATCTTTTGCCTAGGCAAATTGATACGCGGCAAATCGTATCGGTACACCTAAGCTGAAAAGCCTGACTCAAGCCTTAGTGTATTGATACTCTCCCCCGAGTATCGATACGCATACCAGAAACTCACTTACAACAGCCTTTAAATCATATTAAACATCAACTAAACATGTCTTAGTCAAACATACTTGCTATAAACAACTTACCAACACATTTGGCATTAATCATATAAGCATCAAGCGTGGCAAATCAAAGTGAATCATTAGCTACCCAAGCATGCTTTAAGACATAAATCATAGCATAGCGAAAAACACCATAAGCAAAACTATAAACCAAATAGAGGCCATGAAAAAAACCAAATAGACAAACCAACACATCTCAACTAGAAGGTTACAAAACCAAACTCCCAAATCGAGGTTCTTTCCCCTTTGCCAAATTCTTCTTATTTAAAATTCACCAAAGTTCATACTTGAATTTGAGTGACGACTTAGGTTCTCCCACTTGCTACTTCTCAGCCCTCACGCTTAGTTATCTGCATTGTTGGGAAAAGGAGCGTAAACACTCTTGCTTAGTGAGGGAAAGCTCAAAACACAACAACAATGCAGTTTTTAAAACATCAATTGAAACCTTATCATGCTAAATCCCAAACATGCTTCTAAACAAAAGCAAAACATCCTTTAACCATGTTCCACATGTATCATTAGCCTCATGCATTGTTCACAATGCAAAGCTCCATTAAGCCTGACTTGCTTAATTCACATGCATAGATATACCCTATGCAAAATCTCATCATCACATCACATGCATTATAATCCATTATGCATCCACTAATAATCATGATACATGGGTAACAACAACAAACACACATATATTGGCATACAACATTCCGACGTAGGCTCACTCCTATCCGTTATGATAAACTCACCTCTATCACTTTCACACACAACATCGGATACATGGACTCGTATAGGCTCACCCCTATACTCAATGATGGCTCACCCCCATCTTAAAGGCTACAAATGGAATTAGGCTCACCCCTAACCCATAGTGATAGACTCACCTCTACCACCCGTAATAGGCTCACCCCTATTACGTCACGTAGCTAGACACACGTACGATTTATAGATTATAGTGCACTCACATCATATTGGTCGACCAACGTATCCGAGTATTAAAAATAGTTCAATCACTTGCCAATATACCCATAAAACCATGTTAACTCACTGCTTTCAATACATCACTAAAAATCTTCACATATCCCAAATTAAACATGCTTTTTAAATAGCGAAACCATTTCATACAAGATCAAACCATCTTGTATTCAAACTAAACCATTTCATGGGATAAACACAAGAAAAAACATGCTTAAATCCATGCATAACAGTTAGTAACAACCATTATCAAAACATGAGCATGATAAACCATGAAGTCCATTTCAAACCGAAATCCAAGAGTACAAGTATCCATACTTACTTCCAAGATTAGCTAAGCGTTTCAAGCTTAAACTAACCTCCTAACACCTCGTATCCAAGCTTAATAAAGCTTTAAACCACATCCACTCACCGATACGCGAAACTTCACGTTCCAACGTGAATATCACCCGTCCGAAGCCTCAAAAAATGCTTCGCTTGCTTCCGGATCAAGATCCCCTGTTTTTAGACCATCAAAACAGATATCCAAATGCATTAAAATGCATTTCAACACCAGCAACTAAACACAAACTCATTGCTCACCAAAACTACACCAAATTACCCATCCGAAACAACTGAAAACTCAATCGATTGCTTCCTAAACCAAGCCCAGCCAACATACATCACTTCCAACCATTTATAAACATCAAAGCATATATAAAAACAACCTAAACCCTTCCTTATACCTCCAGCAAGCATAACTTCATCATTACACCTCAAAAACTCAACTAAAACCATTAAGAAACTCACGGATCTCAAGGATTTCGGGATCTATATTATCAAAACCCCTTTTCAACATAATAATCAACTCAAAACTCAATTAAAATCAATCCAAAACAGAGCTCATCAAATCCTATCCGAAAATCAAGATTTAAATCATAATTTTTCAAGATTTTGATCTTAAATCAAAACTATAATAAAAACTCAACCAAAAACAAAAATTAGAAGTCAAATATCTTGGGAATTTCAATAAGGAACCTAGATTGAAGGTTGAGAATGAGATTTACCTCCAATCCTTGCCTTCCTTAAAGTTTGACAAGATTTTCCTGCACAAATCTTGAAGAACTTGAAGAGAATTCTTGAAAATGATTTAGAAATCAAAGAGAGAGTGTTTGGGAGAAAAGAAATGTGGAGAAAGAGTTGAGAAAATGAATTTTGCTGAAATGAGAGTTAGTTACGTCAAAAACTTCTCATTAAACTATTTTATCAATTTAATATAATAAAATCCTTTTTATTTAATCATCTAAAAATCATTTAAAACACATGTCGATTTAAGGAAGGTGTAATTGCACCATAGCTCCCTCAAGATTATAAGATTTTTGACTCCTCTTTTGAAATTTCACTTTTCCACAATTTTGATTCTTTACATTTTTGTCACTACCCAAAATGTACCTCTTCCAAAACTTATTTTGTAAAATTTATTTGACCAACCCCTTAAACATGATTTTAGAGGATTTTAGCAATTTTTGTCATATTTTTATCCTTTCCCGATCCTTGATTTCCCTAAACCACCTAATATGATTCGAATCATTCTCGACCGGTCCGATCCGATGTCTAAAACATCTAGGCCCAAAACTAGGGCATTACATGCTACCTCGTTCATAGTGGCTGGCCGCCTCGGCGGGCTGTTGGATACTTGTAATAGTTCTTGGCGGCTTGGTTCAGAATTCGCAGTGCCTCCTCTGGTGGTCTGTCAATGATGATTCCATTGGCTGAGGCATCAATCATCATCCGTGTTGGGTAGTTCACCCCGTTGTAGAATATTGATACATATGTCCAAGCCGAAAGTCCATGTAGCAGGCAGTTGTTCAGCATCTGTTGGTACCGCTCCCATGCTTCATACAACGACTCGTCATCCTCTTGTCGGAAGGCTGTTATCTTATTTCGTAGTCTGACTGTGACATTAGACGGGCGGAAACGATCCAGGAAATCCTTGCACAGCTCTGTCCATGTGTTAAACGACCATGTTTGATGGTTGTTTAACCACTATTTTGCCTTATCCCTCAATGAATAAGGAAATAACCTCAGCCTCAGGACGTCTTGATGGACCCCGTATATTTTGAATGCTCTGCAGATGTCCAGGAATCCTCTCAAGTGCTGCTGAGCATCTTCTGTGGCAGTCCTTATAAATTGCCTTAATGTGTTGATCATGTTAAACATGACGGGCTTCAACTCGAAGTGGTCCGCCTCGATCTCAGGTTCTGTCACTGTCGGATCGAACCCTCTAAAGTAATGTTCTAGATAATTTGTAGTGGTTCGAACATTTTGGGGTTGCCTGGGCGAAATAAGGGGTTCCTACCTTAGTGGATCTTGTTGTTCTCTGGGCGGCAAATTGTGCTGCCCTTCTCTGCCGTTTGCGGCATCGTTGGGTCGGTCCATGTTTACCTTTGCTTTTTCATTTTCTTTTTTGTTTTCCCTAGGGTTACTCTAAGTTCCTTCTTGAGTTCTCTTTCTCTACTCTCGATATCGTCGTAGAAGAGGATTTCTCCTTTTGGATTCGCCCTGGTCATACACTAGCAAAGGAAATTGTAAAATTCTTTTTTTATTAGAAATAAAAATATAATAAAAGTAAAGAAAAAGTGCAGAAATTAAAAAAGAAATTTGCTGTTACCAATCCCCGGCAACGATGCCAAAAACTTGTAGCGTTTAGGTGTACTATATTTATGAGCGCAAGTGCACACTCCTATCAAGTTATTGTATATAAGATATCATCTCCCACAGGGATTGGACAGCTTGGTTCGAATTGTTGTTCCTGCACAAGTAAAGTAAATGCACAAGTAAGATGATTGTTTGAGAAGAAAAGTAAAATAAAACACAAGTAATTAAGGAAGTGATCAAATTGATAGAGAGGGCAGGGTTATGCTGCTGCTTAGTGTGAAACTGCGTTGAATAGGTCAAGTTGCTTTGCGATGCCACGATCTGCTGCCTCGGCGGGTAATGGTGGATTGAGGCGGCGGCAACTTTTGATGCCACGGCAGAACTCTGCTCTTGCAACTTTCGATGTCCCGGCAGGTGAGATGGAGAGAAGTTCCGGCGGCAAGTCTGGCAGATACTCCAAGTTCGGCGAAGCAATTCTGAAGTGATCCTACCTATGTCTAGGCTAGGATTCTATTACTGCGTTATGTAGGCAATACCTAGCAATCTCAGCGTGAATATAACACAGACATTCAACGTTTGGTTGCTCCTTTTAGCCGCTGAAATTCTAACTTATATCTAAGCCAAATTAGTCAACACATCGTCATGGTGAGACCATGCTTAATTCTTTCGTGAGTTTGACACTCTCGTGCCCGAAAAATGGATTTCCTCAACAGGACTTTTGGAACTAATTGAAGAAGTGAAGAACATGAATTAAGCAAACTCAGAGTATTTTATTGCAAAACAAACTTAAAAACCTAAACAATCGTTCTTAAAACTAATTACAACATAACCCCAAACCCAAGAGAGATTTAGAACATGTCGCCGACAAGAAAACCTAAGCTATGACTAAAGAAAACCTAATTTGTCTTGAATTAGAATTACAATGGGTATTTATAGGCTTTAGCTAGGTCTAGTCCTTCTTGAAGTAGAAGTCTTCAAAGTAGCTTTCCACATTAAATGTGACTTTAAACTCTGACTTCTTTGAGTTGAATGTGGACTTTATCAAGTTGCCTTGTCCCGCAAGCAATCTCGAGATTTTGCTTTGACGGCTCTGGCCGCTGCTACAGACGTCAGAAAATTGAGTGGATGACATCGATAGAATCAAGTTTTTCTACTCTACAAATCGCACTCCGGTACTCCAACTCCATAGTCTGCTGCCTTGGGCAGCAAGGTTAGCGGCAGCAACACTTGGCAACTGTTGTTCCTGTCTGGAACTGCATCAACACAGCTCCCTGGTTCGCTGCCTCAACATCACATCCTCAGCTCCTCTTTCCCTCTGTCAGCCTTTAGTACCTAAAACCAAAAATACACTAAAATAGTATCTTTCTTCACCAATTAAAAGATAATCTATAAAAACATGGCAAAGCAAAGAAATACTGTAAAATGCAATGCATTGTCCTAATTATGCCTAAGTTGTGCTTAAAAATAGCAATAATATGAGATGGAATGTGTATGAAATATTGAACTTGTGGACACTTTACAACGGGCCAGAGTTTCGAGCCGGTTGAACCTATTTCGGAATGCATGTTTCGATACAAGGCAGCATGTACCGAAACGGCAAGCTGTTAAGTTAGTTAATGGAATCTTTTGATGTTCTGTTTCTTTACGTTTTAGTTCTTGAATGTTGTAGATGCAATTAATTAAGCATGGATGATTGTTTTAAGCTGAGATTTGACAGATATGCATGTAATATTATTTATTAAAGGTTGGTAACTTTAAAAGTGAAGTAGTCCCTGTATTTTGTTAAAATTACAAAATGGTCCCTAAAGTGTAATTGAATGCAATTGAGCTCCAAATTTTTGTCTGATCGAGTTGTATATTGTTCCATTGCGATGTTAATCACCTAGGATCATAAGAGCATCTAGACAAGATAAAATGAAAAAATAGGGTTGTTTATTCAGGTAAACTTCTCGGTTTACTTCAATATTCCCCGTATGATCCGTTCAGTTCGGTCTTTCACCCAGACCGGGTCGAGAGGGTTACATTTGGTGGTATCAGAGAAATGTTATTAAAGAATTGGGAGGTATGGTTGATGTGATATTGTTACTTGGTTTATTTAATGATGAATGCTATGCACTGCGAGTGATATTGCCATGTATTGATCATTGTTTGATTTGTGTGAGATGCACGGTGTTTGATAACATGGATTCTGATTGTAATATGTTGTTGGGGAAGAGGTTAAGGTTACCCATTGCCATATTATTATTAATTTAAAGAGAAATTTTGGTTTTGAAAAGTAAAACTTGAGCACCTTAGATTCTTACCTTGGCTAGCCTGAATGTTTTTCTTGTTGCATTTTTTAGCTATACTGTTTTGATAATGAGACCGAGACGATAGCTTAGAGGCAATGTGCGTAATGTGGTTGAGAATGAGATTAATGAGAATGTTGAGAACTTGCCGCCCCCTCCTCCTTCTGGTGGTGATAGAGCTAGAGCGGGAGCTGGTGTTGGAGGTGTTGGACCTCAAACAGCGCAAAAGCAAGCTACTACTGATATGACACCGTTGATACATGATATAGATGGGGATTTTTAGGAAGAGGTAGCGGCTATGCATGTGGTCGCACCTCATCTTGGTGCTAATGCTAGTTTACCTTTGGAACGTTTGCATAGTTTGGGTGCTACTGAGTTCCGAAGTCTATCTCCTGAGGGTTCCGAGGCTTGGTTTGAGAGCACCCGAAGGATTCATGGTCAAATGAGTTGCAATGATGTGCAAAAGTTGGGTTGTGTTGTCTCTTTGATTCACGAAGATGCTTATACGTGGTGGATGATCATCATTGCGGGTATGGAACATGGTGATGTTACATGGGAGTTCTTTGGAAATGCTTTCAAGAGAAAATACTTGGGTGTTCGCTATCTTGATGAGAAGAAGTGAGAGTTTATGTCATTGGTACAAGGAAACAAGATTGTTTTCGAATATGAGGTTCAGCTCGTTCGGTTGACCCAGTATGCTCCTAAGCTGGTTCCCGATGAACAAAAGAGATGTGATTGTTTTGCTATGGGCTTGTGAAGGATGTCAAGACATACATGTTGGCTTCGGACTACACTAATATTGATGTCTTAGTAACTCGAGTTAAGGACATCGAGCAGAATTTGGGTTTGACTACTCGTTCGGGTGGTTCTAGCTTTGGAAAGAGGGCGGATTAGTTTGATGGTGGAAAGAATCGTTACAAGAATTTTGTTTCGATAGGAAGCACACATGAGATTGTTGGGGTAATCTGGGTACTTGTTGGAATTGTGGATCACAAGGACATATGAAGCGTGATTGTCCACAACCGGTTAGAGATATACAAGCTTCAGTGCGAACTGTTGAGCCACAGAGAGGCTATGGGTGTAGTCGTGGTAACTTTCAGCGTAAAGATGATAGGTTGAGGAATGTTGCTCATGTTGTTGTTGTTCAGCCTGAGGGAGGTGAACAGGATAGGGTGTATGCACACCAAGAGGGAAGGAATGACATGGATGTGATCGCAGGTACCTTTACTTTGCAATCCTTGTCATTACTTTCTTTGATTGATTCTGGTTCTACTCATTCATGCATTTTGCGTGAACATGCATAAGTGTCTGGTTTGCCACCAAACAGAGAGGTTGAGTTTGGCATTGAGTTGTACGAAAATATGACTCCAGTGTTTATTGATCCCTATCGAATGGCACCTAAAGAGTTGAAAGAATTGAAGACGCAGTTGCAAGAGTTGCTTGATCGAGAATTCATTAGGCCTAGTGTTTCACCTTGGGCTGCACCGATATTATTTATGAAGAATAAAGATGGCACGATGTGCATGTGTATAGATTATCATCAATTGAACAAGTTGACAATCAAGAACAATTATCCTTTTCCAAGTATTGATGATCTTTTTTATCAGTTTTGATGTGCTTCGGTGTTTTCCAAGATTGAGCTGAGATCTGGATTTTACCAGTTGAAGGTAAAAGATGTGAATGTGCCTAAGACTGCTTTTCGTACAAGGTACGAGCATTATGAGTTTTTAGTGATGTCGTTTGGTTTGACTAATGCCCATGGTGCATTTATGGATATGATGAATCGTGTGTTCCATAAGTTTTTGGATAGGTTTGTGGTTGTGTTTATCGATGATATTCTTGTGTACTCTGATACCGAGGAGGATCATGATAAGCATTTCCGGGTTGTGTTGCATGTTTTGTTGGAAAATCAGCTTTATGCCATGTTGAGCAACTGTGAGTTTTGGCCTAGGGAAGTTGTTTTCCTTGGTCATGTGGTGTCGGCTGAAGGGATTAAAGTTGATCCTCAAAAGGTTGAAGTGGTAATAAATTGGAAATCACCTGAGTCGGTTCATGAGGTGCGTAGTTTCCTTGGTTTGGCGGGATACTACCGTAGGTTCGTGGATGGTTTCTCAAGGATTGCTGCTCCTTTGACAAAGTTGTTACAAAAGGATGTTAAGTTTGAGTGGACGGAGACTAGGCATCAAGCTTTTGAGAAGTTGAGGAAGCGTTGACGCAAGCTCTTATCTTGATTCAACCTGAATCGGGTAAAGAGTTTGTGGTTTATAGTGATGCATCTTATGTTGGTTTGGGATGTGTGTTGATGCAAGAAGGTAGGGTGGTAGCTTTTGCATCTCGACAGTTGAAGGTGCACGGGTGTAATTACCCTACGCATGACATCGAGTGGGCTGCGGTGGTGTTTACCTTAAAAATTTTGAGGCATTACCTTCATGGTGAAAAGTGTACGGTGTACACAGACCACAAAAGTTTGAAGTACTTGATGTCTCAAAAAGAGTTGAATCTTAGGCAACGAAGGTGGCTAGAGTTGTTGAAAGATTATGACTTGACGATTGAGTACCATCCCGGGAAGGCTAATGTTGTAGCCCATCCCTTGAGTAGGAAGGTGGCTGTAGAGTTAAGGGCGATGTTTGCTCGGTTGAGCATATCGTGAGATGGTGGTTTAGTGGCTGAGTTACAAGTGAAACCCTCGTTGGTGGAGTTGATTAAAGAGAAGCAGTTGTTGGATGATTCGTTGGTACCGCATGTTTAGGACATTGCGGAAGGAAATCCAGCGGACATTTGTTTCAACAATGATTGTGTTTTGTGTTTTAAGAGTAGAATAGTTGTGTCGGGGGATGTTGAGCTGAGGCACACTATTTTGACTGAGGCTCATAGCAAAACCTATTGCTATGCATCCCGGTAGTACAAAAAGTATCGTGTGTTGAAGGATGAGTACTATTGGGTTGGCCTGAAGAAGGACGTTGTTGATTTTGTTAGTAAGTGCATGGTTTGTCAACGAGTTAAAGTTGAGCATCAATTTCCTTCTGGATTGCTGCAACCGTTGAATATTCCGGAATGAAAATGGGAGAGAATCACCATGGATTTCGTGACGGGTTTGCCTTTGACACCATCCAAAAAGAATTCCATTTGGGTGATTGTTGATTGTTTTACGAAGTGTCCACATTTTCTGGCAGTGCATACTACGTATACGTTAGACAAGTTGGCGAATTTGTACATCTCTGAAATTGTGAGGTCGCATAGTGTGCCTAAGTCTATTGTTTCATATCGAGATCCGCGTTTTACAGTGAGGTTTTGGGAGTGCCTTCATCAACCGTCGGGTACATATTTGAATTTTAGTACTTCATATCATCCTCAGACGAATGGTTAGTCTAAACGAGTTATCCAAGTGTTGGAGGATATGTTGAGATTTTGCATCATTGATTTCCAAGGCCCTTGGGAGAAACAGTTGCCTTTGGTGGAGAATGCCTCTTTGTGAGGCCTTTTATGGAAAAAAGTGTAGAACGCCTCTTTGTTGGGCGGAAGCGGGGCAGAAGTTGGTTTCTTTGCCTAATATGCTTAAGGGCACTACGGAAAAAGTGACGCTTATTAGTGAAAGGTTGAAAGCGGCTTCGGATCGGCAAAAGTCTTATGTAAATTTGAAGCGTAAGGAGATTGAGTATGTTGTGGGAGATAAGGTGTTTTTGAAGGCTTCACCTTGGAAGAAGGTGATAAGATTTGGCAGGAAGGGCAAGTTGAGGTCGAGGTTTATTGGACCATATGAGGTGTTTGAGCGTGTTGGACCTATTGCTTATAGGTTGAGGTTGCCTTCCGAGTTGGAGATGATACATGATGTTTTCCATCTATCCATGCTTCGGAGATATAGATCGGATTTGTCTCATGTTATGCATGTTGAGGAAATTGAGTTGAATCCAAATTTGTCCTATGATGAACTAGTTGATATCTTGGATTCAGATAGCGAGGTTCGTCATGGTAAGACCATTAAGTTGGTCAAGGTCTTGTGGCGACATCGTGGTGTTGAGGAAGCCACATGGGAAAGGAAGGATGATATGAAGAAGCAGTTTCCTTATCTTTTTCCATCAAATAAAATTTTGAGGATGAAATTTCCTAAGTGGGGGAGAGTTGTAACGCCCCGATTTTGGGCCTAAAAGTATTTGAGGTTGACTCGAGGTTCGTAGAGTCTAGACTAGATATCCGAGTTTTTGGGATTGGTTCAGGGAAAATAAGGTTCGGGTTATGATAAAAAAATATGAGAAAATGCTTAAAAATCATTATTAATTATATAAATGATTTTGGTAAAATCAAATTTAAGAAAAGGACTTTGGAAGTGGGACATTTTATGTGAGTGACCAAAATGTGATTTTTACAAAGTTGTTCTAGTGACTATATTGTAAAGGGATTGAAACTTTGAATCTTTAAGGGGCTATTTGTTTTTATCATATTTTTCTCTCAATTAGGAGCATTTTAAAGGGTTTTAATTAATGGTTAAAAAGGATTTAATAAAATAAGAGCTGACTATTTCATTAAAAATCATTTTACATCATTTTCTCTCATTCTATTTACTCTCAAAGTTTTCCTTTAGCCAAATATTCTCTAAAGGATCCTATAATCTTGATTTATAAAACCTTATTGGTTTTCATTTGATTTTTCAAAAAAAAACACATTCAATTGAGAGAGATTTCATCCATTAGAGGTAAGGTTCGTTCTTCTCCTCTAATGATCAGTTCTTTACTGAAATTCCAAGTTATCAATCCTTTACATATGTTTTCTAAGTTGTTTTGATGAGTTAATCATTGAAACTTTGTTAAATTGAAGATTATTTGTTGAAATCTTGTGATTTTCATAATGCTACTGTTTTAATTGAATTGAGGCTGATATTAATCATGATTTGGATGTTAAATAATGTTGGAATAAACATTTTATCATAATAATTCCGAATTAGATTGGATCTCTAGTTGTTAGATGGTTAGATTTGGGGGTTTTGTGAAGATAATGTGGTTCTGGTATTGCTGGAGGTATAAGGATGAAATTAGATTGTTTTTGGATGATAATTGATGATTAAAATTGGTTGGAAGTGTTAGGTTTTGGCTGGGTTGAGTTTGGAGAGTAATCGAAGGTGTTTTCGGTTGTTTCATATAGGCGTTTTGGTGTTTTGGGGCAAAGTAGCGACGAAACTTTGTTTGCTGGTGGTTTTAATGCATTAAGATGCATTAATCCTCTATTCTTGTGTGTTATAAATAGGGGAGATCGTATCAGAAGAGATCGGTCAGTGGAATTAGTTTTAAAAGCCTTTCAAAGACTTGAAAGCAAGGTTTGGGGGTTTAGGTTAGTTTGAAACACTAAACTAAATCCGAAAATAAGTTTGAGATGTTTCTCTCTCGTTTCTCAGTTTTTATCCCATTGATTTTATGATCATGCTCTTGGTTTGAAGATAGAATTACACCTACTGTTTTATGCATGTTTTGAGAAATGATATGATGATTTTAATGATCCCATGAGATAGAATTGTTATTTCAATGAGATAGAACTATTTGAGAAAATGATATGCATTGTATATGCTTTTGAAATGGGATGAGAATGGTTTGTAAAGATGCATTGAAAAACAGTAGGTAATGATGTTTAAAATGGGTATATTGGCATGAGATGAGATTATTGTTACCAGATATAATTGGTCCTCAAATAGGATGAGAAGTGCACTATAATATACAAAATTCATATGTGCTCTTTGGTTCGGGCAATGGGGGTAGTGCCATCCCATTCCAAAGTGAGAGTGTGGTGATGAGAGATTCCACCATGGTAGGTCTTGATGATGAGAGATTCCATCAAGCTTTGTGGCGATGAGAGATGCCTCCATGAGAGTCTGGTGGTGTAAGATTCCACCGGGGTAGGACTTGAAATTTTAGTCAAGCTATCCGCATATCAGAGTAATATTGCTAAAATTCCAATATATGAGATTCACATGTACCTTGTTTATAAATGATTTAAATGAATCGAGGATGCATATGAGATCATGGTTTGAAATATCATTTATGAGATTCAAGCATGTAAGGCTTTGCCTTGAGATATTTCATTTTGATGAATGCATGAGATAGATGGTACATGTGGTTTAAATGATGTGGTTTTTCTTTGAAAATTATTTCAAGCATGAGATAGAAAGAGCATGATGAGATAGAGATTTCTAAATGAGAAATGGTTTTATAATGCATTGTTGTTGTTGGTTTGTTTTGAGCATCCCTCACTAAGCATTTGTGTTTATGCTCTCTATTTCCAACAATGCAGAGAATTAGCATATTTGGGCAGCAAAGAGGCAATAAGGATTCCAAGGAGTGGGATTAAAATCAAGTATGGTTTTGCATTTGCTTATTAGAATAATAGTTGGCAATGAGAGGTTACCTTGTTGTTTTGAGGGATGTGTTTTGAAACTCCTTGGTTTGTGGCAAGTTTGTTATGCCCTTAATGACTTGTAAATAACCTACACTTGTTGGTTTATGCCTTGGTTTGTGTTTTGACTCTTATGTAGCCTTTTTGCATAGGTTTCATGCCTATGGATTCCTTTGATGCATATAGACATGTTATGATGTTGTTTCTGTCATGTATGATTATGGTTTGATGCTTTAAATATGTTGTGTGCATGTTGAAAGTATGTTGGAATAGTTTTTGTATGGATTAAAGTGTGAAAAACCAGCAAAAAGTGTCATTACAGGCCTAGGTGTTTCGGTACACTCGAGCCTGTACTGAAATGGTGGGCCTGAAATGGCTTAAGGATTTCGGAACAGGGAAGTCTGTTCCGATATAATTTGCTACTATAAACCTCTGTTCCAAAGCACCTCAAGGGGTGTTTAGATATGGGCCCGAGTTTCGAGCCGCTTTAACCTATTTCATAACGCCTGTTTCGATACAGGGCAACCCTGTACCGAAACGGTAAGATGTTAAGTTAATTAATGGAATCTTCTGAAGTTCTGTTTCTTTACGTTTTAGTCCATGAATGTTGTAGATGCAATGAATTGAGCATGGATGATTGTTTTGAGCTGAGATTTGACAGAGATCAATGTAAGATGATTAATTAAAGGTTGGTAACTTTAAAAGTGAAGAAGTCCCTATAATTTGTTAAAATTACAAAATGGTCCCTAAAGTGTAATTAAATGCAATTGAGCTCCAAATTGTTGTCTGGTCGAGTTGTAAATTGTTCTGCTGCGATGTTAATCTCCTAGGATTATAATGAGCATCTAGACAAGATAAAATGAAAAAATAGGGTCGTTTATTGCTGTAAACTTCTCGGTTTACTTCAATATTCCCTAGTGTACCGTTCAGTTCGGTCTTTCACTCAGACCGGGTCGAAGGGGTTACAGAAGAACCAGTTGAGATCTTGGATTTGGACAACAAGGTTCTTCGTGGTCAAGGTCTTGTAGCGGCATCGCTGTATTTTTATTCGATGATGTGTTGCTTGAAATCTTTAAAGCCTCATGCCTCATCATTCGAGTCATTACAACATCAAGAATCATTGTGAGAATCATAATGGAGTTCATGATCGTGACATTGAAGACTATTACACTTTCAAGCTACAAGTTCAAAACTTTCCAAACCAAGAGATTTTGGAAACTGACATTGAAGGTCTTTCCATTAAGAGTTGTAACTTAAGATGTAGTCACCTTATCGGAGCTAATGTGATTGGGGTTGCCTGGAAATCAAGTGCTGAAAGACGTCAAGAAAAGAAAGAGAAAGAAGAGCAAACGGAAACTAATTGGGGACCATCAGCTGGAAATAAAGAAACCTTGAATAGACATTCCCATTGAAAGCACTAGTACATCTACTCAACATCACTAAAAGCAGAGTTCATCTAGACACCAGCATGAAGAAGTTGTAAGTTTCCGCATGATCGAACATTCTACAAAAAAAGAGTAAGCAACCGATTGAAGAAATAAGGAAACTCATAAGCATATTGGTCTTACTTCAACATTCTTTGGAAAAGTGTAAGCTTCATAGCATAAGCAAGAAGGGGCATGTCCCTGTGCTGTCAAAGGAAAATTGAAGAATTGTCGAGGTTGAAATTCACTCAAGATTAACAGTTTGATCGTAGGAGATCTGTCTGCACTTTTAGGATCGTTACAAAATAATACCCTGAACCATCCCAATCTATTTTTCCCGCGAGTATTGGAGGTTCTTTGTAAGGGAGGTCAATTGGTTTATGTAACCCCTTTAGCCCGGCCTAGACGTCCGACCCGAACTAAGAAGATTACACGGGGAAAACCGAAGTCAACTCGTAAAAGTAAACCTCGATCAACGACCCTATTTTTTTCCTTTTTATCTTTTCTAGATACACATTATAACTCTATATGATCAGCAAAGCGATTAGGCGAAAATGGCACAGCGATCGGAGTTCAATTAGGGGTTCAATTGCATACATTTGACTTTTAGGGACCAAATTGTAAATTTCAGGAAATACAAAAACTTTTCAATTTTTAATGTTACCGATCGATAATTAATCATGTAACATGCCATCAGGTCAAATTTCATCTCAAACGGATCATCCAAACTCATCCAATTGAACATACAACGTTCAGGGACCAAAATGCAACAATACCAAACATAGAAAGATTCTTGTAACTGAATTTTAATGACCCGTATCGATACGCCTTAGCCTGTATCGATATGCAAAATGGCAGTAGCCAAAATTGGCAAAAAGGTATCGATACGCTCGAGCCCGTATCGATACGACCTTCAAACTTTTGCTTAAGCGTATCGATACGCGGGCAAATCGTATCGGTACACTTAAGCTGAAAAAGCCTGAATTTGGCCTTAGTGTATCGATACTTCTCCCCGAGTATCGATACGAATACTAGACTTGCACATTCAACAGCCATTTAAACACATTCAACAACATCTAAACATGCTTAAAACATACATACATGTTATAAACAACTTGCTAAACACATAAGCATCAACAAACAACATAACATAATCGTCAAGCATATCAAATCATGGTGAACATATTAGCTACTCAAGCATGCTTTAGAATATAAGCCATAGCGTAGTCAAAACACTATAAGCAAGACCATAACCCAAATAGAGACCATTTACATGTCCAAAAACATATACCAAACATGCTCAAGGTGTTTAACATCACCAACAAAACCATGAGTAGAAATCCCTCCCATTGCCTCTTATTACACTAAAGTAAAACCACATATATTGCTTAGCCAAAATACTTGGAATCCCCTTGCTCTCTTGCTGTCTTAAATGCTCAATTCACAGCATTGATGAAACAAATGAGCGTAAGCATATAGCTTAATGAGAACCGCTATAAATCCAACATTCATCAATGCATTTCGAAAACCATATCATCATCATCATTTTGAAAACATATACTTCCTTTAAAACATGCACTTTAAACACCAATCCACTTTCAAACCACTTGCTCATAGCATCACTAATATAACAGCAAAAACCTTTTCTCATGCTTAAACCAAGCATCACATGCATTCTAGCATAAGTCACAAGCATCACATGCTTAAATCATTATTCAACAACATTATATTGGCTCGCAAGTGATCATTAACAAACCATTTCAATATCAAACCCAATTGACACAATCGGATACGCGGATTACAAGCATTATCCCACACGCTTCATACACCCTACCGGACACTCAAGGCTCGCACATGGGATTAGACCATCAACCGTTGTGACACCCAAGGTGGAGTTTAACGGTACAATAACAACCCTTCAACACTCGTGATGGAGTTTAACGGTACAATCCCAACCCCTCAACATCACTCATCGGTAGTTGTATAACCCACTAGACTTACACACGGGAGCAATCCTCCACCGTTGTGACGCTTATCCAAGTTCACCCACGAGAGCCAACCTCCATCATGGTGACGCCAATACCTCAATCGCTAGGGTACTTGGATGGAGTTTACGGTACAATTACAACCCCTCGACATCCAAGGCGACTTTATTCACGGTGCACCCAATCCTATAGCTGGCTAACTATATCCGATTCAAGTAACCAAAATCATTTACCATCACTTGCCAATATAATCATCAATCATCACCAATTCACTGATTTACAAGCATAATCCACAATGCCATTTTCACAAGCATTAACATACTTAAAATCAATTGCATAAATCATATAAACTCAAGGATCACTTACCATGTGCATCCTTAACAAAATGGCATTTAAAACCAGCAACATCATTGCTCAAAACATGCTTTTTAACAGTAATCAAAACACATTTAATCCAAGTGCATTTTAAACCAAAACATAGCACAAACCGAGAGAGACTTTCTTTTTACTTACTCTTGAGCTTAGTTAAGTGTTTCAAACTTACACTAAGCTACCAAAATCACGTTTAAAACGTTTCAAAGCTGGAAAATCCTTTTCCACTCACCGATACGCGAAACTTCGCTTGCCGACTCAATGATCCCCCTTCCGAAGCCTCCAAAAATGCTTCGCTTGCTTCTGGATCAAGATCCCTTGTTTTTAGAGCATCAAAACAGAGATCCAAATGCATTAAAATGCATTTCAACACCAGCAACTAAACACAAACTCGTTTCTCACCAAAACTATACCATTTTACCCATCTGAAACAACTGAAAACTCAATCGATTGCTTCCTAAACCAAGCCCAGCCAACATACATCACTTTCAATCATTACTAAACATCCAAAACACATCTAAAAACAACCTAACCCTTCCTTATACCTCCAGCAAGCATAACTTCATCATTTCACCTAAAAATCCCAACTAAAACCATCAAGAAACTCAAGGATCTCAAGGATTTCGAGATCTATATTATCAAAACTCTTTTTCAACATAATAATCAACTCAAAACCCAATTAAAATCAATCCAAAACAGAGCTCATCAATAACATTCCGACAATCAAGATTTAAACCATGATTTTGCAAGATTTTGATCTTAAATCAAAACTCAACCAAAAACAACAATTAGAAGCCAAATATCTTGGGAATTTCAATAAAGAACCTAGATTGAAGGTTGAGAACGAAATTAACCTCCAATCCTTGCCTTCCTTAAAGTTTGACCAGTTTTTCCTTCACAGATCTTGAAGAACTTGTACATAATTCTTGGAAATGATTTAGAAATCAAAGAGAGAGTGTTTGGGAGAAAAGAATTCTGGAGAAAGAGTTGAGAAAATGGTTTTGCTGAAAATGAAAGTTAGTTACGTGAAATGAAATCTCAATTTCCTATTTTACCAATTTAATTAAATAAAATCCTTTTTATTTTAATCATCCAAAAATCATTTTAAAACACATGTCAATTTAAGGAAGGTGTAATTGCACAATAACTCCCTAAAGATTCTAAGATTTTTGGCTCCTCTTTTGAAATTGCATTTTCCACAATTTTGAAACTTTACATTTTGGTCACTACCCAAAATGTACCGCTTCCAAAGCTTATTTTGTAAAATTGATTTGACCAACCTTTTAAACATGATTTTAGAAAAAAAATTCATATTTTTTCCTTTCCCGATCCTTGATTTCCTTAAACCACCTAATATGATTCGAACCGTTTCCGACCGGCCCGATCTGGTGTCTAAAACATCTAGGCCCAAAACCAGGGTGTTACAACTCTCCCCCACTTAGGAAATTTCGTCCTCGAAATTTCACCCGAAAGAAAAAAGGCGAGAGAATTGTTTCAACATGTTTGCTTGCTTTCACACGTGGCCTCCTCAACTCCTCGGTGTCTCCACAACACCTTCACAAGCTCTAACGCTATGCCACGAAGAACCTTTCTATTCGTGCCAAGGATCTTCACCAATCCCTTATCGCAAAATAAATTTGGGTTCAGCTCTATCTCCTCGATAGGCATAATATACGAAGAATCCGATCTATACCCCCACAACATCGAAACATGAAACACATCATGAATCTTGACTAACTCGGGAGACAACCTCAACCGATAAGCAACAGGACCAACACGCACCACAACCTCATAAGGTCCAACAAACCTCAGGCTAAGCTTACCCTTACGCCAATAAATATGAAGAAATGCTTTATTCTTTTAGGTAAGAGGGAGGCATAGTGCGGCAAGGGAGAGGGCGGCAATCCTTGCAGAAGAAAAGATCAGATCGAGAAGCTAGTGCTTGTTTAAGAAGGTGGGTAAATGAAAGATAAAGATCGAAGCCAAATCTCATCACCTTCTTCCAAGGTGATACCTTCAAGAACACACGTTCGCCAACCGCGAACTCAGTCTCCTTACGCCCTAAACCCGCGTAAGACTTTTGCCGATCCGATGCTGCCTTCAGACGCTCACAAATGAGCTTCACCTTCTTGGTGGTTCCTTTCGACATATCCCTCAAATACCTAGGCAACACACTCCGACTTTTCATCTTTCTGAGGATGATAAGAAGTACTAAAAAGCAACCGTATATCCAAGGCTTGATGCAAACATTCCAAAAACCTCGACGTAAACCTCAGATCTTTATCCAACACAATAGACTTCAGCACGCCCTGCAACCGCACAATCTCAGCAACAAACAACTCGGCCAACTTATCCAACGCATACGTAGTATGCAATGCCAAGGGATGTGCACTCTTCGCAAAATGGTCAACAACCACCCAAACAAAATTCCTCTTTAACAGTGTCAAAGGTAATCCAAATATGAATCCACGATAATCTTTTCCCCATTCTGAGATCCTCAAGGGTTACTACACTTAGAAGGAAACCAAAGCTCAGCTTCTACCCGCTAACAAGCCAAACATTTTCTTACAAACTTTGCAACATCCTATTTCACCTCATCAGGTATTAACCAACTCTCAAACCACGATACAACTTTGTACTACCAAGGCGCACAACAAAAGAACCACTATGAACTTCAACCAAAATAGAGCATCTCAATTCAACATCATTTGGCACCACTATTCAACACCCAAAACACAAAACACCATCATAACTGAAACAAAAATCTTAAGTCTTTCCAGCCACGATATCCTGAACACGCGATACAAGAGAATCGTCAAGCAATTGCTTATCACTGATCAACAGGTTCAGGGATGGTTTCGCCTACAATTCGGCAACAAGACCACCGTCTCATGATACGCTCAAGCGAGCAAACATCACCCTCAACTCCACAGCCACTTTCCTGCTCAAAGCATTAGCCACAACATTGGCCTTTCCGACAAGATACCACATCATCAGGCCATAATCCTTAAGAAACTCCACCCATCGACGTTGGCTAAGATCAACTCTTTTTGAAACATTAGATATTTCAAACTCTTGTGATCCATGAACCCTACATTTCTCAACACGAAAACCCAAAATTTTCCCACTCACCGTCCGAAAATCCTCATCACGAGACTCTAACACCATCTCCAACTGTTACTTCACTTACATCAACTATCTCAAGAAGGTTTACTTACACTCAGCCAACAAACCACCCTCTCACGAGAACCCAGCTAAAACAATATGGCTTTTGAGCTCACATAACCACGAATAAAGCTCATTCTCTAAGCACTTACATCCGACTAAAAGCATACGCTACAACCTTCCCAACCTTCTTAACCACTCTTCCTACAACACATCCAAGCCATGAATCCTTTACTCAGCTCAAGCTAAACCTCGATTAGAACTTTCGTCAAAATTTCCTTCCAACTCCTCCAAGGTCACCGTCAAAACTTTATCCACCAAAAACAACCATCCTACTATAACTATTCAAGGAAGAATACAACAACACTTCAAAACCACCTCCGTAAACCTACAACAACCGTCCAACCCAGAGAAACTACAACACCCCACGGATACTTCAAAATGCTTTTAACTACACACCAATTGACCTCGGCCGCTTCTAACCAAATCGGTCTCCTCTTTGCCACCAAGCCGCCAAGACCTTTAAAACATCTAGAAACTTTACCTCCGGCCAACAAAGCTAGGCCACACTCACTTCTAATGGTAAAATTATTCACTTCCTAAACTCACACCGACTCTTCAACTCGCACCAAAACAAAACTTTAAACCCACAAACTACCCTAATCATAACTCATCACTATCAGGTCCAATTAGCTATTAGTAAGTGTGAACATTCGTATGCATGATTACCTACATGTCCTTACGAATGCCTATGCACATGTATGCATACTTCTAATGTCATGCCAAATGTATGCATGTACCAACATATGTAATGTATATATACACATGATTTTAACTGTGCATGTATGTCTGTCCACACCTACTAATATCGTCCTCAAACCAACCTAAAAACAACCTCGTATCCTACTTCCAAACTTTTCCTGCTTCTCCACTCTTGCAACTCATTAAAGTAAACCACTTTAACTATTATTCCTCTTCACCAATGTTGTTCTCAAAGCAACTCCTAATACTATCCAAAACTCACTAACGATAGGACCTTAACCACTACACAAGAGGATACAAAACCAAAATTAATCAAAGATAACAATAACAGAGATTGCATAATAAAGATACCTGCAATTACATTATTGTTCTAGAGCTCCAAGCGACGAGCACTCTCTCCCATAGAACCACCATTCTCTGGCTGCACCACCACAGCATCGTCCAACACCCCAAGGACACCATCGTCTCCTTGCTGAAAAGGACCATGAATGCACTCACGATCACGGGGAGCTTCAACAGACATTCCACATTGACCACCCCGAGCTAACACTGGACAATCTCGCCTCAAATTTCCAACAGACCCACACTTCCAACAAGATTCAACCATCGTACACCTAGCGCCTTTCTGCCCTTCTTGCCAACTCCGAACCATGTCTTCGCCGCGCTCACAGCCTCTCTGAGACTCAACTGCACGTGCTGGAGTTGGTCTCGCTATCTGAGGAAAATTATGCTTCACATGTCCCATCGTACCACAGCTCCAACAAGCTTCATTATCCCAGCAAACCACAGTGTGTCGCCTTCCACAATGACCACACTCCGGTATACGAACCACCGCTCTCTGACCTGGATATTCTTGATCCACACCACCACCATTCGCAATCCTTGGACCTGGATGAAACCTTCTATCACGAAGTCTCTTACGACGCCCACTCTTGAGGCCAGAATTCGCAGCTCTTCTGCTCTCCTGCAGGTCACCATTGCCATCTGTAACCACACTCTCACGTAGCTTAACCCCCGAGAACTTATCTCCCATGTATCTCCTCTTAAAGGTAGATAAAAAGAACTCCCAATCCATATCATGGATATTAGATGCAACCGACATATATGTCCACCAAATACAAGCATCGTCCAGCATTAACGAGACAACGCTTCCAAGCTTACAGGCGCTCTCACACCCTTCCCGATCCAGGAATGGAATCGTACTGGCTAACCAAGCCTCAAACGCCTCCAGCGTCGACCCATGATACTCAATAGCTCCTAAATTGTGCAGACGGTGTTTTGACAAACTAGCTTGTCCGACAGCCGGCACATGCGCAAGCTTTTCATTCACCGCGGCCTGAGATGCTCTAGACATCTTCTGAACCACGGATGATAAAACTTTCATCACAGGGCCAACCCCCTCATGTTGACCTATTGCCTCAACTCTAGGTAAGAACGGCCAAACATGCACATTCTCAACAGACGGAACATCGTTCCCTTGATTACCCTGCTCGCCTGCAGGTACTAACGTATTCGATCCCAACTCTCTCCTCAGACTCATTGTGCTATTTTTAACAAGGCATAATAACAAAAACAAATCAAACCATGATTTAGGCCAGCCTAAAGCAAGGATCCAAGTTTACAAATCCAATTTGAAACATTTAACTAGTGCAATAAGGCAATGGGCACCCCGATTACCATCAAGCATAACATAGCATACACTAGCATATCATATTCATCATGCTTCACATCATTCGAAAACAGCACACTTCCTCATCACGACATCAACATACAATCATATCTAACTCACATATGATTCACAACAATCAAGCATGGCATAAGCTCCAACATTCAATCAAAAACGTTCTTTTTCAATCAACATGCCATTTAACATTGCAACGAACATCAAAATATACCGATTTCACTTACCATCATCCCCAATCTTTCGTAACCTAGATCTGATACCAACAAATGCAACCCCCTTAGCTCAGCCTAGACGCCTGACCTGAACTAAGAAGATTACACGGGGAAAACCGAAGTCAACTCGTAAAAGTCAACCTCGATCAACAAACCCTATTTTTTTTCCTTTTTATCTTTTCTATATACACATTATCACTCTATATGATCAGCAAAGCTATTAGGCAAAAACGGCACAGCGATAGGAGTTCAATTAGGGGTTCAATTGCATACATTTGACTTTTAAGGACCAAATTGTAAATTTTAGGAAATATAGGGACTTTTAAATTTTTAAAGTTACTGATCCATAATTAATCATGTAACATGCCAGCATGTCAAATTTCATCTCAAACGGATCATCCAAACTCATCCACTTGAACATACAACGTTCAGGGACCAAAATGCAACAATTCCAAACTTAGAAAGATTCTAGTAACTGAATTTTAATGACCCGTATCGATACGTCTTAGCCTGTATCGATACGAAAAATGGCAGTAGCCAAAATTGGCAAAAGGGTATCGGTAAGCTCGAGCCTGTATCGATACGACCTTCAAACTTTTGCTTAGGCGTATCGATACGCAGGCAAATCGTATCGGTACATTTAAGCTGAAAAGCCTGAATATGGCCTTAGTGTATCGATACTCCTCCCCAAGTATCGATACACATACCAGACTTGCACATTCAACAACCATTTAAACACATTCAACAACATCTAAACAAGCTTAAATCATACATACATGTTATAAACAACTTGCTAAACACATAAGCATCAACAAACAGCATAACATAATCGTCAAGCATATCAAATCATGGTGAACATATTAGCTAATCAAGCATGCTTTAGAATATAAGCCATAGCGTAGCCAAAACACTATAAGCAAGACCATAACCCAAATAGAGACCATTTACAAGTCCAAAAACATAAACCAAACATGCTCAAGGTGTTTAACATCACCAACAAAACCATGAGTAGAAATCCCTCTCATTTCCTCTTATTACACTAAAGTAAAACCACATACATTGCTTAGCCAAAATACTTGGAATCCCTTTTCTCTCTTGCTGCCTCAAATGCTCAATTCACTGCATTGATGAAACAAATGTGCATAAGCATATAACTTAGTGAGAACCGCTATAAATCTAAGATTCATCAATGCATTTTGAAAACCATATCATCATCATCATTTTGAAAACATATGCCTTCCTTTAAAACATGCACTTTAAACACCAATCCACTTTCAAACCACATCTCATAGCATCACTAATATAACAGCAAAAACCTTTGCTCATGCTTAAACCAAGCATTACATGCATTCTAGCATAAGTCCCAAGCATCACATGCTTAAATCATTATTCAACAACATTATATTGGCTCGCAAGTGATCATTAACAAACCATTTCAATACCAAACCCAATTGACACAATCGGATACGCGGATTACAAGCATTGTCCCACACGCTTCATACACCCTACCGGACACTCAAGGCTCACACACGGGATTATACCATCAATCGTTGTGATACCCAAGGTGGAGTTTAACGGTACAATCACAACCCCTCAACACCCGTGATGGAGTTTAACGGTACAATCCCAAACCCTCAACATCACTCATCGGTAGTTGCATAACCCACTAGCGAGAGCCGGAACACAAGACAAGGCTTACACATGGGAGCTACCTCAACCATTGTAATCACCTTAACCAAACTCACACACTGGAGCAATCCTCCACCGTTGTGACGCTTAACCAAGTCCACCTACGAGAGCCAACCTCCATCGTGGTGACGCCACTACCCCAATTGCTACGGTACTTGGATGGAGTTTACGGTACAATTACAACCCCTAGACATACAAGGTGACTTTATTCACGGTGCACCCAATCCTATAGACGGCTAACTATATCCAATTCAAGTAACCAAAATCATTTACCATCACTTGCCAATATAATCATCAATCATCAATAATTCACTGATTTACAAGCATAATCCACAATGCCACTTTCACAAGCATTAACATGCTTAAAACCAATTGCATAAATCATATAAACTCAAGGATCACTTACCATGTGCATTCTTAACAAAATGGCATTTAAAACCAGCAACATCATTGCTCAAACATGCTTTTTAACTGTAATCAAAACACATTTAATCCAAGTGCATTTTAAACCAAAACATAGCACAAACCGAGAGAGACTTTCGTTTTACTTACTCTTGAGCTTAGCTAAGTGTTTCAAACTTACACTAAGCTACCAAAATCACGTTCAAAACGTTTCAAAGCTGGAGAATCCTTTTCCACTCACCGATACGTGAAACTTCGCTTGCCGACTCAAAGATCCCCCTTCCGAAGCCTCCAAAAATGCTTCGCTTGCTTCTGGATCAAGATCCCCAATTTTTAGATCATCAAAACAGATATCCAAATGCATTAAAATGCATTTCAACACCAGCAACTAAACACAAACTCGTTTCTCACCAAAAATACACCAATTTTTTAACCCCCTTAGCCCGGCCTAGACGCTAGACCCGAACAACGAAGATTACACGTGGAAAACCAAAGTCAACCCGAAAGTCAATCTTGATTAACGACCCTTTTTTTCTTTTTAATCTTTTCTAGATGCACATTAAGCCTATGTGATTACTCAAGAATCATATGATAGAAGGGCACATCGATCGGAAAACATTTAGGGACTCAAATGCATGAATTAATCTTTTAGGGACCAAAATGTAATTTTTAGAAATTATACGGACTTTGCAGATTTTAGGTTTACCAAAATGAAATTAGTCAAGTTACATGCTTCTCTGTGAAATTTCAGCTTAAAATGACTTTCCAAACTCAAGCAATTGCATCCACATCATTCTGGACTAATATGTAAAACATGGGAACTTAAAACAATTCAAAAACACCATCCAACAGACAACTGTTTCGGAACACCAGCCTCCTTACCGAAACACTCGTATCGAAACGGTGTTGACCGTTTCGGTACTTGGGTGCGTTCCGAGACCCTTATCGAAACAGGTCTCTCTAGTAGCCAAACTGTTCTGAAACACCTTCAGCTGTTCAGAAACGTTATGGCCATTACAGGCCCCCGTTTCGAAACAGTTAAGGGTGTTTCGATACACCTTGCACTTTGACAGCAGAAATTGCTGGTTTTTATCCTTTTAATCCACTCAAACATGCTTCAAAGAGCATCATAACATACCAGTAACCTATTTTGATACTAAAGAACATATTTAAGGTCTTTAATCTAGAGCATGGCATCAAACACATAGTCACCCAATCTAAATGCATGCTTCCTAGTCACCAAACCAATATTAGTTACCAAACCTCAAACCAAACCTTTAGGACCATTTACAACCCATAAAAATCATCACAAACATGCCACAAACTTAGGGAGTTCAAAACACATCTCCCAAATACAACCTTGAAGTCCCATTACCAAATATCAAAACTAAAGTGTATAAAAACATCAACATACATGAGCTTTGCAATTCCTTGGATGTTCTTAACCTTCTTGCTGCCCAAAAACACCTCAATTGTCTGCATTATTGGTAAAAGAGAGCGTAAGCACAATTGCTTAGTGAGGCATGCTCTAAAGAAAACCAACACAATAATGCATTTATCAAAACACTTTTCTCAAAAGCTTTTCTACAACATGCTCTTTCTATCTCATGCTTGAAAACCATTTCAAAGCAACTTCTCATTGAAAACACATGTACCTCAATTCTATCTCATGCATTTAAACCAATGCAAATCTCATGGCAAAGCCATACACATGCTTGTAAAACCAAAGCATTTCTTATACAAATCTCATATGCATTTCTCATAGCATAAATCATCTCATCAATAGGTACATGTGATTCAAAAGCATTTTCATATATTATATTGGCATTTCATATCTCATTTTTACTCGGATATGCAGACAACATTCTCAAACCACTAGACGCTTCTGGTGGAATCTCACATCATCGTACTCACTTGTCTAGTAAAATAGTTTCCGGTAGAATCTCTCATCACCGTACTCACATGGCGGAATCTCTCATCGCCATAAAGCTTGGATATTTCACCAAGTCCTACCCGATGGAATGCCCATCATCGGTCTCTCCCTTTGGATTAAACCAAAGAGCACGTACGAATTTTTAGTTTATAGTGCACTCTCATCCTATTGATCGATCAATTATATCCGGTAAGTATCTCATCTTCTATGCCAATATATTATGTCAAAATATCATCTCACCTACTGTTTTTCATGAAACATTTCTCAAATCTATCTCTTTTCATTTCAAAACCATATCATTTGCCATGCTTTAACACAAAAGCTCAAATCTCAACAATGCAACGTATTATTTCATGAAATCATTTCAAGCATCATCTCATGCTACAAATCATGCATAAAAACAGTAGGAATTTATCTATCTCAAACCATGAGCATGTAAAAGCATTTTAGGGGCAACCACTGTTGAGTGTGCAAAAGTTCTACTTTTTACCACTTATTAAACCCATATTTCTGCTGCATTCAAGCATAATTCATTGCATTTAGGATAGATTTCACATATACATCATAATTATATAAAACAACACAGTTATTACTAATTTTGGCTGATTTTGCAGGTAGTTGTTGTGGCAGATTTAGGACAGCGAAGGAGAAGAGCTAGAACACAAGAATGAAGTCGAGAAAGAGGACGCTGCCATGGCCACTGTCGTGGTAGCCAATGAAGACAGCACTGGTGAAGGAACAAGTGAATTGGAGCTCGAGAGATAGAGGAATTTATGCCGGTCTGTCGTGGGCCAACCATATATTTTTCTGAGCCCTAGATCAGAATGAAGGCCAAGTCCAAAGTTCAAGGAAGAAACCCAAAGCAAGAAAAGAAGACGGATTAAAGGCATCTACTCTGAAGATTTAGTCTTTAATAGAGTTGTACGTTAATTTAAACTTGTACTCTTACATTATTAGAAAACTTGAACCCAAGGCCTATATAAAGGCATGTAATTCGACGTAGGAAAGGACATCTCATTCTCTAGTCGTCTTCCCCAAAACCCTAGTCGTTTTCCCCCATTCTCATCATGTTCTAAACTTCCCCTAGGGCTAAGGGTTGATATTGTAAAATAGTTGCAAGGATTGCGTTGCTTTTAGGAATTTTCTGTTCAATAAAATAGACTTCAAGTTTGCTTATTCTGGTTTTCAACATCTTACAAGAGTATCGGGTGAGCATTGTGAGATTATTCATTTACTTAATATCAGGAGAGTTAAGTATACGAAAGGAATAAGTGCGGTTTCTCCAGTTTATGGTTGAACCATCTCGGACCTAGGGATTGGACGAGGTTAAGTGGCTAAGGAAGAATTCAACAACATCGGTGTTCATCCTTCGATTCACGTCGGGAGGTATCATCCAAGACGTGTTCATCGACAGTACTTGGACCTAGGGATATGACAAGTCATAGTAGATATTCTTGCCAAGCTTGAAGTACAGAGTTGTGTGATCGCTGCCGCAACAACAACAGACCGATGCCGCGACAGAGACGACGATAGAAAGGAATTTCTGATACAGTGCAACACCTGCACAACCGAGCAAATCAATACCGGGCTATTTCTTTACCCTGAATATTTTAATCTTTTATCTTCAGTATTCTTCATTATTCCTCTACAAACAATTAAACTCTCTTCTTTCTCACTTGTGCAGCAATCCAAGGATAAAGCTATTTCCAGTCCCTGTGGATTCGACATCCGATACTTCGTGTATCACTTTAATACTTGCGTCGTGTACACTTGCACTCTATTGCGATAGACTAATTTACACGCAACAAGTTTTTGGCGCCATTGTCGGGGACTGGCAACATATCTTTACCCTACTTTTACTGCACTTTCTATTTAATTTTTCTGTTTTTATTGGTATTGTTCACCCTGTGCTTTTCACAAGGTTTTTCGTTTGCTTATGCGCAGATCAAGACGAGGCAAAGAACCTGAGTATAAACTAGACCCTGAAATCGAACGCTCGTGCAATCTCAAAAACCGAGTCCGTCTTTTGATAGCCAGAAACGATTATCTTGAGGAACAGTTAGAAGCAATGCATAACGGGAGGAACAACCAAAGGAATCCCAAAGATCCTATCGTGGATGATGGAAACGAACAGCCTGCCACTGTCGTGGCCGCACGCCGTTCCTGCCGTGATTACATGATCAATGATCATGTGGAACTGGAGACCACCCTGCCAGATGTGGAAGCTAAAAATTTCGAGCTGAAACCTGTGATGTTCAGCATGATCAATTCCGCTGGCCAATTTAGTGGTTCTGCTACAGAGGATGCCAGAGAACATCTGAAAACGTTCCAAGAAATCTGTGGATCATTTAGATTACCAGGAGTAAATCCGGAGATACTGAGGCTTCGGTTATTTCCTCATTCACTAAGGGACAGAGCGAAAACTTGGTGGAATAAACCAACGTCGGGTTCAATACGAACTTGGGTGGATCTCACTCGTGAATTTTTATCTCGTTTTAATCCTTCCCATTTATCTGAGAGATTAAATAATGAAATTGCTACTTTTCAACAGGAAGATGACGAGCCAATGCACGAGGCATGAGACAGGTTTACCACGCTTCTAAGGAATTGCCCGATGCATGGATTCCCTGTTTGGAATCAAGTCATCAAATTTTACAATGATGCCAACGCACATACTCGTATGAGAATAGATTCAGTAGCAAATGGATTACTGTTGGACAAAGATCCAGACGAAGCCATGGTAGTATTAAAAAATCTGGCAAAGAATGAAGAGCAGTTTCCCACAGTGAGGAGAGGTAAACGAGTGCTAGCTGTAAAGGACTATGAAGCTGTCAATTCCCTAAAGACACAGGTTGCGTACCTCACAAAGGCAGTAGAAAATTTGTTAAAGAAAGATTCAAAACCTATCTACTGTGCGGAAGAGGTATGTGAAACTTGCAGTGGGAATCACAGTTCGGAAGACCGCCCGTTACAAGTAGAGGAGGGGATGTATGTTGGAAACTATAACAAGCCGAGAAACTATGACTCCAACAATTACAATCCCAACTGGAGGAAAGACCCCAAGTTCTCTTGGAGTAACCCAAACAACGCACTGAATCCTCAAGTGCAGAACACTTAAAACCAGGGGAACCCAGAATTCTGACACGGTAGCAACCGCAACAGCAACCGGCAGCCACACCTAGTATATTGGAGCAGACTTTGGCCACATTCATGTCTCAAACAGTAGCTTACATGGAAAACATGGATCACTTTGTCAAGAAGACTGAGTCATTCATGGATAAGACAGAGATGAGAATGACTAACCATGAGGCTACATTGAAATCTCTAGAAACACAGATGGGTCAGGTTTCCCAGCATATTAAGCCAAGGCAGAACGGAGGATTCCCTAGCGATACTGAGGTCGCTAGACAACCCACACATGAGCAATATAAGGTAATTACAACTAGGAGTGGGAAACAACTGCAAGGGTCGGAGATGAAATTCAAACCAATTAAGGAACCAGCCTTAGAAACACCTGCCGCAAACACTACCCTGGTAGATGATAAACAACTTGCAGCCGCCACACCTGTCACGGCAGCAGAAGAGACAGAGGAGGGAGACAAGAAAGATGAAGAACCTAAGCTTCCTCAAATCCGAATACCATGGAGGGACGAATTGAAGATTACCGTCCCCCACCTCCTTTTCCACAGCGGTTACAAAAGCAGAAACAGGAGTACCAGCTCAAAAAGATCTATGATATTTTTAAGTAGGTTCACATCAACATGCCGCTGTTAGATACCATCAAGAAGATGTCCGGTTATGTGAATTTTCTCAAGGATGCTATGTCGAAAAAATCCAGACTTGGGGAATTCGAAACGGTAAAAATGACAGAGGGATGCATGACTATCTGGCACAGGCATCCACCCTAGAAGAAGAAGGATCCTGGGAGCTTTGTCATACCATGCATAATTGGTGTTAAATTCGTGGGTAAGGCACTTTGTGATATGGGTGCTAGTATTAATTTAATGCCAAAATATGTGTTTCAGAAATTAGGTATTGGATGAGCACGGCCCACAACAGTCATGCTGCAGCTGGCAGACCCCTCTTACGTACAACCATAAGGGAAGATTGAAGATATTCAGGAAAGAGTGGATAAGTTCATATTTCCTGCTGACTTTCTTGTTTTAGACTGTGAAGCGGATGAGAATGCACCAATCATCCAGGGGCGACCCTTCCTAGCGACAGGCAGGTCAATGATTGATGTAGAGAAGGGAGAACTTACAATGAGAGTAAATGATCAAGAGATCAAGCTCAATGTTCTCCAGGCAATTAAACATGTCGATGCAGAAGAAGAATGCAAGGCCATCACTGAAGTAATCCTTGACCAACCCTGCATCAGGTCTAGCTGCCATGACATTAAATTTGGTCACTGCCACGGAAAACATCTGGAAGACTGTCACGGCGGCAACGACGACAGCAACTCCTCCGATACTGACATATCCGACACTGAAGATTAGGAGGAGGTAAATTGGATAGGTAATTGTCCAGGTAAGTTATTCGATCCCCTAAACTATACCTCGAATGAACACATAATCCAAAAGCCTTCAACTGTAGAACAAGCTGTTTTAGATCTTAAGCCCCTGCCAGGGCAGCTTAAATATGTTTTTCTTGGTTTAAATGATATGTTGCTCATAATCATCTCTTCCAAGTTAATACAGTAATAGGAACAGCAGTTAATTGGGATGCTGCAGCAGCACAAAAAGGCTATTGGATGGACGATAGCTGATATCCAAGGCATCAGTCCAGCACTATGCATGCACAAAATTCTCCTAGAGGGTGATCATAAGCCGACCATTGATGCCCGAGACGCTTAAATGATGCTATGCGAGAAGTGGTTCGAAAAGAAATTATCAAATGGCTTGACGCTGGGATAATTTATGCCATCTCGGATAGTAAGTGGGTGAGCCCGGTGCAGTGTGTTCCTAAAATGGGAGGAATAACCGTGGTGACCAATGAAGAGAACGAATTAATCCCAAACAGGACTGTGACCGGTTGGAGGGTTTGTATGGATTACCGGAAGCTTAACAAAGCTACCCGGAAAGACCATTTTCCCCTACCTTTTATTGATCAAATGCTTGATAGATTAGCGGGGAAGCCTTATTATTGTTTTCTTGATGGTTACTCAGGTTATAACCATATAGCTATTGCACCGGAGGATCAAGAGAAAACGACTTTCACTTGCCCATACGACACTTATGCTTTTCGGAGAATGCCATTTGGACTCTGCAATGCACCAGCAACATTCCAGAGGTGTATGATGGCAATATTCTCTGACATGGTGGAAGACTTCCTGGAAATATTCATGGACGGTTTTTCCGTCTTTGGAGATAGTTTTGAAGGCTGTTTAGGCAACCTAGAGAAGGTGCTCGAAAGATGCGTGAAAGCAAACTTGGTATTAAACTGGGAAAAATGTCACTTCATGGTGGATGAGGGGATTGTCCTAGGCCACAAGGTAAGCTGCCGCGGCATAGAGGTCGATAGAGCAAAGATAGAAGTGATTGAAAAGCTGTCGCCACCCACCACAGTCAAGGGAATTAAGAGCTTCTTAGGGCATGACGGGTTCTATCGAAGGTTTATTGCAAATTTTTCGAAGATTACCAAGCCTCTATGCCACTTACTAGAAGAGAATCGTCCCTTTGACTTCAATACTGAATGTAATGAGGCATTCAAAATCCCGAAAGAGAAGCTGGTAACAGCCCAATTGTACAGCCACCAGACTGGAGTTTACCATTCGAAATTATGTGTGATGCCAGTGACTATGTTGTAGGGGCAGCACTTTGGCAGAGGAAGGACAAGCTATTCCACGTAATCTATTACGCTAGCAAAACATTAAACGATGCCCAAGTAAATTACACCACAACAAAAAAGAAACTGTTAGCAGTGGTATTCTCGATTGACAAGTTCTGTTCATACATACTTGGAACGAAGGTGGTGTTCCATATAGACCACTCAGCACTGAAGTATTTGTTCGCTAAAAAAGACGCAAAACCTAGACTGATATGTTGGATTCTGCTACTGCAAGAGTTCGACATTGAAATCAAGGATAAAAAGGGGACAGAGTACCAAGTTGCAGACCACTTGTCAAGATTTGAGATAGGAAAAAGTCTACCGACAGACAAGACCCGCATACTAGAGACTTTCCCTGACAGGCAGTTGTTTGCTACCACAAGCACTACCGCGACAGCCATGGCGGCAGGTAAGTTTTCTGAACTTCCTTGGTATGCTGATTTCGTTAATTACATAGTTAGCGGAATATTACCTCCTGAACTTAATTATCAAGCAAGGAAGAGGTTCCAAAATGATGCAAAATATTATTATTGGGATGAACCTCTTCTTTTCAAACTTTGTGCAGATCAAATCATCAGTAGGTGTATACCATAAGATGAGCAGGAAGCTGTGCTTCACCACTGCCATGCTTCACCATATGGAGGAAATTTGGGTGGAAACAAAACCGCTGCCAAGGTTTTGCAATCTGGTTTTTATTGGCCTTCACTATTCAAAGATGCCCAAGCATTCTACAAAGGCTGTGATAAGTGACAACGGACTTGGAACATCTCAAGAAGACATGAGATGCCACTGCAAAACATCCTAGAAGTCGAAAAATTCGATGTATGGGGGATTGATTTCATGCGACCATTCCCAGCATCATGTGGGAATTTATATATCCTACTGGCAGTAGACTATGTATCCAAATGGGTTGAAGCGATTGCCACACAGAAAAATGATGCCAAGACTGTTTAGAGATTTTTGCACAAAAACATTTTCTCCAGGTTTGGTATACCTAAGGCGATCATCAGTGATGAAGGGAGACATTTCGACAATAGGGTAATCGCTGCTGCCTTAAGAAAATATGGTGTAAAGCACTGAATTGCAACAGCATATCACCCTCAGACCAATAGACAGGCCGAAATATCCAACAAGGAAGTAAAGAACATTCTTGAGAAGATGGTCAAACCTACTCGAAAGGACTGGTCTTTACACCTCAATGATGCACTCTGGGCCTACAAAACAGCATTCAAGACACCATTGGGAATGTCACCCTACAAGCTGATATATGGAAAAACATGCCATTTACCTGTTGAAATAGAGCACATAGCTTACTGGGCTATCAAGGCTGTAAACATGGACTTAGACAAGGCAGGACAGAAGAGGTTACTTGACTTGAATGAAATTGAAGAAATTCGAGCAATGGCCTACGACAACGCAAGGATTTACAAGGACAAGACCAAGAGGTGGCATGACAAGAAGTTGTTGCCACGACAGTTCTGCCCAGGGCAGCTTGTATTGTTGTTTAATTCTAGGTTGAAACTTTTCCCTGGAAAGCTTAAATCTAGATGGTCCGGGCCATTCCAAGCTGTGCAGGTTTTTTCTCATGGTGCCATCACGATCAAATCCTTAAAAGACGAGCACCAATTTAAAGTCAACAGACAGAGACTCAAGTAATATCAGGGGACTGAAACCCCAAGGATGCAGGAAGTGGTTACTTTAGAAGATGTCCCTAAAGGCATCCCTAATTTAACTTAATTTTATTTTTCTTATTAATTTACTTTTATTTATGTATTTTATTTATTAGGAATTAAAAATTATTTTATTTTTAGGAACTTAGTTTTTATTAATTTTTAGGAAATAAGGGAAACAAGGAGAGGAGAAGAAGTGAATCAGCCCACCATTCCCACCGCAGCCCAAAAAGCCCAACGGAGGAATCTGTCGTCACAGCCTATCATCAGCTGTCGTGACAGACGCGAGAAATACAGCTTGTCACCACGTTGTCGCGGTAGACATGCAAACGTGTAACAGACGCGCAGTAGACTTGGAAACGCGTGACAGACGCGTCAGAAACCGCGTAACAGCCGACCCCGTTATTCGCGCCTGCCGTTACAGCTCCAACGGGAAGCAACCCATTCATCTATATAAACCCCATTTACTATACATTTGTCATCTCACTTTTACTCTCTCAACTTGCTTTCTCTCTAGATCTCAAATTTCTTTCATTTTCCACAGCCTTGCAACTATGAGTACAAGACAGACACGACGAAGTGCTGCCTCCAGCTCTGCTGCAGCATCCTGCACACCCAGCCACGATACCATCCCTAACCTCTTCGCCTCCACTAATTTCGTTGGCAGATATTACCGCTCCTTCCAGAAAAGGGAGCTGTGGGAAGAGAGAGGTTTCCTTTACACCAAACGCACAGGCGACCTCGGGCTCGAACCGTTCATAGCTCGAAAAATCAAGGCCCTCAAATGGCAGATGTTTGCTGCCCAGCCCGAGGAGATGAATGTCACGTTGGTCCGGGAATTTTACGCTGCTGTCAATAGCAAGGATACAACAATCGTGACCGTACGAGGTAAAGAAGTTACTTTCGAGCCGAAACATTAATACCCTCTATGGCATCTATGTCAGCAAAAGGGAGAATGGACACAAGAGGTTCGTGGAGAGTCTGTCACCGGCAGACTATGATGCTGTCATGGCAGAGGTAACGGAGGAGGGGACAGAGTGGAATACATACCCCAAGCATCGGTGGACGGTAAAGCGCGCTCAACTCACTCTCGAGGCCATACTTTGGAACCACTTCATCAAGAAGAGGATAATGCCTTCTTCCCATAACAGCACGGTCGACCGACCCAGGTTAGCTCTCGTTCATTCCATTTTAAATGAGAGACCCATAAATGCCGGCCGGTATATACGAGAGGGAATTTTGGAGTGTGCCCTTCGACCATCGGGACCCCTTGTCTTCCCGTACCTAATCACCGAGATCTGTCGCGGCCACAACGTTCCAGAAATCCCCGAAGATTTCAAAGTCCGGGGGAAGGGATGGACGGAGCGCAACATTTTCAGTTTAATGGAACTGAAGGCAGCCACACCTCTCTCCTTTTTCAACCCGTCTGCCGCAGCAGAGGAGCCAGTAGAGCCCACTCAGCCAGAACCAGCCGCCGCAGAGCAGCAGCAGCCCCTCCAGCATATTCCACCACTCAAATTCTGGCCACACTGAAAAAAATGGAGGAACTACAGCTTGGTCTGATGAGTTTCGTCAGAGACTTCACGGCTGCCACGGTACATTTCATTCAAAACAATTTACATTTTACAAATGTACAATTTCATGTTTTCCCAGAGCAATACTTTGCTGCCTCTACACCTGCCCATACTCCTACTCCTGCTGCCACACCAAAAACACCCTATGCTGCATCCACTCCAACCTCGGCCGCGACAGCTGAAGGCGGAAGCCACACTGCTACTGCCTCTGCCAGAGGAGAAAAACGAAAGGAGCCGCTGCCAGAACTCGATGACGACTACTTCACAGGGTTCTCATCATCCTCCATCTGGCAAGAATCAGATGGGGAGCCTTCTGTTGCGAGAAACATGTCCAAGGAATTCACTCTTATGAAAAGGCAGAAGCCCAACACTGGAGAAGGATCATCCGACAAGGGAAAGTTCGCCCGCCGCAGCAACAACAGCAGCAGCAGCAGCAGCTCATCAGATGAGGTACAAGTGCTGGCAAAGCCACCCCAGATCTCACCCACTCGTATCCAGCCCCAAGGGAAGCCAAGAAGAAAACTGCCTTTGCTTCTCCGAGCACTCTGCCGGCACCTACCATGAAGTTCTTTGCCCGCCGGCAGCTACAGATTAGCAGCAGCAGCAGCAGCGACGACGACAACACTTGAAATTAAGTTCCTATCATATTTTGTTGTCTTGATGTTTTAGTATTATTGTGATGTATTTTGTCATCATGCATTGAGGGCAATGCAACCCTCGAGTTTGGGGGTGGCATCCCTCCAGTAATATGAAGTGTCTTTTAGGTTTTAAAATTGTGTCTAAGTGTTAATCATTTGTGCCCAAAAAAATTTTGGCTTAAATTTTTGAACTGAACTTACCTGCCGTGACAGACTCTATCGTGGCAGTGCCTTTAGGATACTTTTAGGACCAGTTTAGAGCCTTACTATAGTTCTAATTCTTAAACACCCTTTGTGACTCTTATACTGTCTAGATTTCTCTTAGTAAACTAGAATAGGAAAAGCTTAAACACTTGAGTTGCCCCTAGAGGTGCCTAACACTGGCTCTAGGAAAATAAGTTAAGAAAAGTTAGACTCAATACACCTAGAGGTGCCCGAAACCGGCTCTAGGAAGTTAGCTAGAGGTGCCCGAAACCGACTCTAGGAAGTTAGCTAGAGGTGCCCGAAACAGGATCTAGTCAAACTTAAATTAAGAAAAGAAAACTGAGTCTAAGAAAAAACTAAAGGAGCCTAAGAATTGCCTCCAAGAAAATGAAAGCTGGCATAAAAATTCAAGTGAGTGGCTTAGGTAATCTAGTGAACCAAGAGAGTCTAGGCATATAATTGTTCACAAAACATGCACACACTACACGAGATCTATAGCATGGTTCCGAATAAATCCAGAAGTGTCCGACAAGGTGTTGTCCGTGATAGGGCATGTGAGGTAGGTAATGAAAAGTTCACTGATTTAAGTCAAACAAAATTTTTTAGTTAGGTCACATTTGCTTGAGGACAAGCAAGAACTTGAGTTTGGGGGTGTGTTGAGTGTGCAAAAGTTCTACTTTTTACCCCTTATTAAACCCATATTTTTGCTGCATTCAAGCATAATTCATTGCACTTAGGATAGACTTCACATATACATCACAATTATATAAAATAGCACAGTTACTACTGATTTTGGCTGATTTTGCAGGTAGCTGCTGTGGTAGATGGTGAAGGAGCAGAGCTGGAACACGGGAATGAAGTCGAGAAAGAGGACGATGTCGTGGCCACTGCCGTGGCAGCCAATGACGACAGCAATGGTGAAGGAACAAGTGAAGTGGAGCTCGACAGATAGAGGAATTTAAGCCGGTCTGTCGTGGGCCAACCATATATTTTTCTGAGCCCTAGATCATAATGAAGGCCAAGCCCAAAGTTCAAGGAAGAAACCCAAAGCAAGAAAAGATGACGAATTAAAGGCATCTACTCTGAAGATTTAGTCTTTAATAGAGTTGTACTTTAATTTAAACTTGTACTCTTACCTTATTAGAAAACTTGAACACAAGGCCTATATAAAGGCATATAATTCGACCTAGGGAAGGACATCTCATTCTCTAGCCGTCTTCCCCAAAACCCTAGTCGTTTTTCCCCATTCTCATCATGTTCTAAACTTCCCCTAGGGCTAAGGGTTGATATTGTAAAATAGTTGCAAGGATTGTGTTGTTTTTAGGAATTTTCTGTTTAATAAAATAGACTTCAAGTTTGCTTATTCTGGTTTTCAACATCTTACAAGAGTATTGGGAGAGCATTGTGAGATTATTCATTTACTTAATATCATGAGAGTTTAGTATACGAAAGGAATAAGTGTGGGTTCTCCAGTTTATGGTTGAACTATCTCGGACCTAGGGATAGGACGAGGTTAAGTGGCTAAGGAAAAATTCAACAACATCGGTGTTCATCCTTCGATTCACGTCGGGAGGTATCATCCAAGACGTGTTCATCGACAGTACTTGGACCTAGGGATAGGACAAGTCATAGCAGGGATTCTTGCCAAGCTTGAAGTACAGAGTTGTGTGATCGCTATCGCGACAACAATAGACCACTGTCGCGGCAGGTGCTGCCGCGACAGAGACGACGACAGAATAGGAATTTCTGATACAGTGCAACACATGCACTACCGAGAAAATCAATATCGGCCTATTTCTTTACCCTGAATATTTTAATCTTTTATCTTCAGTATTCTTCATTATTCCTCTACAAACAATTAAACTCTCTTCTTTCTCTCTTGTGCAGCAATCCAAGGATAAAGCTATTTCTAGTCCTTGTGGATTCGACATCCGATACTTCGTGTATCACTTTACTACTTGCGTCGTGTACACTTGCACTCTATTGCAATAGACTAATTTACACGCAACAACCACCACATATAAGAGAGCAATCTAGCCAACACTTACTTCCGGACTTAGGAAGGTGTTTCAATCCTTTCCTAAATCCCCAAACCGTGATTCTTTGTCCCTCAAGGACTTCTAAAACCATACGCACTCACCGATTACGTTTTGCTTGCTCGCCGAATGTAACGCCCCGGTTTTGGGCTTAGAAGTTCTGGGCGTTGTCCGGTTTGGTCAAAGTGCTGTTCGAATCTAAAGAGGTGAAATTAGGAAAGCCTAGTTCGGGTTGCATTAAAAATATGGAAAAATGTTCTAAAATCATCTTTTAATATAATTAAGTGAACTGTGAAATCAATTTTGAAAAATGGGTTTTGGAAGTATGACATTTTGGCTAGTGACCAAAATGTAAATTTTGAAAGTTTGGTGACTGTTTTATAAAGAGTTGAAACTTTGAATCCTTAAGGAGCTATTAATCCAAAGATGATTTCTCCAGATTTTTCTAAGATATTTTAAGTCTAAAATCTGATTTTAAAGGTCATTAAAATTGGAGGGAAGCCATTTTGGCTATTTTTGGATTTTGTAACCAACTTTGCTAAACTTTCTTTCTCTCATTTTCTCTCAAACCAAACACTACTTTTCCAGAGAATTGGATCTGATTTCTTCACCTAAACCCTCCATTCAACTCTCATTTGATTCCAAATCATTGTATCTTCAAATCTCTTCAATTGCTAAGTGTTTCAACAAGGATTTTCATTCCAAAAAGTGGAGAAACACAAGTTTGGAGGTAAGAACGTCCTTCTCCTCTAAACTATCAGTTCTTTACTGAAATTCCCAAGTTATCAACTCTTAATTGATGTTTAATTAAAGGCTTTTGAGTTTGGAATTGTATCTTGGCTTATAATGCAAGATTTGATGGTTTTCATGATTTTTCGTTAGATCTGATTGATCTGTGATTTGAGATGTGTTTTTGATGTTAAATGAACTCTAAATTGATAAGGAAATGAGTTTTGATTAATGCATTCCCGGATAGGTTGAGTTTCCTAAGTTTAGCTTATGTTTCTTGGATGTTTTTGTGGTGATCTTGTGGATCTGTTGTTGCTGGAGGTATAAGGATGTTTGTAGGTTGTTTTTAGATGTTTTATGGTGTTGATGGATGTAGGGTTTTGCTGGTTTATGGCTGGGCTTTGATTGGGAGGTGGTTTTGGTGCAATTTCGGTTGTGTTTGGTGGCCGAAATTGGAGTGGGAATGAGAGCAGCGAGTTTGAGTGCTTTCATTGAAGCTTTTGATGCTTGATGATGCATTAAACCTCTGCTTTAATGTGTTTAATCAGGGGAGGCATCTTTGGATCCAAGAGTTGTTGATTCGGAAGCTTGATTTCGTGCTTCGGCAAGTGGCGAAGTGGAATCGGTGAGTGAAATTGGGTTTTCGGCTTTGAAACCAATGTCTTGGGAGCTTAGTTTAAGTCTAAACAACTTTGCTAAGCTCGAGCGTAAGTTTTCAGAATTTCTCTCTAGTGGTGGCCATGATTTTGTTGTGATGCAAAATGATTAATTGCATGTTTTACATACTGTTTTGGAAGCATGTTTTAGCATGGTTTTTGCTGATGATGTAAGCCATATGTTGAAGGTAACTCTAGGTAGGGGTTCCTTGCTTTTGTACATTGAAATGATGTGGTTTAATGCTTTTAAATGCATGATGAATATGGCTTGGTTTTATGCTTTAAAACAGTGATGTAAGTGATGAAAATGATGTATATTGGCAAGTGAGGTTTTAAAATGTTAAGGTCACTAAGGTGGTTAAAAGTCCTTGAGTGAGCCTTGTTACTTATGAACATCAAGGTGGTTAAAAGTCCTTGGATGGTTCATGTTGTGGACACTAAGGTGGTTAAAAGTCCTTAGGTGATCCTTTTCCATGGTGGTTAAAATTCCATGGGCCCAAGGTGTTTAAAAGTCCTTGGGGTGATTCAAGCTATGGACACAAAGGTGGTTAAAAGTCCTTGTGTGGTCCTTATTCATGGTGTTTAAAAGTCCATGGCCAAGGTGTTTAAAAGTCCTTGGGACCAAGGTGTTTAAAAGTCCTTGGGAAGTTGATGAACTTGTTTTAAGAAATGAAATGTATCACTTGAGCCAATATGGCATGTTAAGTATATTATGAAGCATGAGGTGCTTGTTTTTAATGTTTATGTTGAAGCATGAAATTGCTTGTTTTAAGTAAGGTTTTGAGCATGAGCAAATGTGGATTTGAAGCATGTTTTGTAAATGTTTTAAGTTGCATTATTGGATGGTTTTTAAGAGCATTCCTCACTAAGCTTTTGCTTACGCTCTCTTCGTTTTCCTTAATTCAATAATGCAGAGCATTAGAGACCTTTTGAGGGCAGCAAGAAGGGCAAGAATTCAAGTGCAAGTAAAGCTCAATGTATGGAAGGTTTTTGTTAAACATTTTAGCTTTTGGGTGATTTGGCAATGGGGAAACAATGTGTATGTTTTGGGAGGTGTTTTGTACTCCCTAAGTATGTTTCTTAATGTTAAGATTGTTGGTCTTTGGATTGGATCTTTATATGCTTGTTTTGTAAGTTTGGTGCTTGAATAACTAGCTTGTGTAGGAAGCATGCCTATAGAATTGGGGCTTTTTGCATATGTTGATGTTTGGTTGAATTGATGATGCTAATATGTTATATATATGTTGAATTGCATGCTGGTAAAGTTTGGTGACATTCGGAGCATGATTGGTTGTGTAATTGCATGTTTAAAGTGGAGTTTTGGAGCAATCTGGGCAGGGTGTTTCGGAACAGCACCTACCGTTTCAGAACGGGTGCCTTAATCGTGCCCAGGCGTCCGAAACGGGATGGGCCGTTCCGAAACGGAAAGGCCACTGCCAGACCCCCGTTTTGGTACACGTTGCAGAACGGCCCCGCGTTTCGAAACGGGCTATGCCAGTTTCGGAACGGGTGACCGTTGGGGGCTGACATTGGCAGTTATATGTTTTGGAATGTTTGCATTTTGGTCCTAAAACTTGTTTTTGCAATTGTATGAGTTTGGGAAGTCCTTTTGAGCTGAAATTTCACAGAGAAGTATGAAACATGATTAATTTCAAGTTGGTAACTTCAATTTGGGTTAAGTCCTTATAATTATCAGAATTTACAATTTGGTCCATAAAGTTGTATCTTGTTCAATTGGGTCCCTGTTTGATCTCTGATGTTTGTGATCTTTTGGTATGATGTTTGTGTGATCACAATTAGGTCTAAAGTGCATCTAGACAAGTTTAAAAAGAAAAAAAAGGTCGTTAATCAAAGTTGACTTTCAGGTTGACTTTGGTTTTCCCCGTGTGACTTTCTTAATTCGGGTCAACCGTCTAGGCCGGGTTAAGGGGGTTACATTTGGTGGTATCAGAGCTGAGTTTTCGAGTAATTGGGAATGTTTGTATGCATGATTGAAGTATGTATGCTATGAATGCTTGTTGTTTGAAAGCATGTTCAGTGGTTGGAAATGTTGATGCAGTTGAGTTGTATGCTCTGATGTTGCATGTTGAGGGTACCCATTGCCAAACAAAAGCTAAAGGAAAGATGTTGTTTTGAAATGAAATTGAGCTTGAATACTTGGATTGCTTACCTTGCTGGGCCTGACTTTGTTTTATTTGTGTTGTGATTGCATGGTAAAAGTATGGCACCACGTAGAGAGTTAAGAGGTAATGCGAGAGCTACGGCTCCTAACGAGAATGAGAATGAAGAGCACACTGGTAGTGCTGTGTTACCCCCTCCTCCGCCTGGTGGTGGTGCTGGAGGTGCGAGAGCTGAAGCTGCAGCTGGTGCTGGTGCTGGAGCTGCTGGACCAGAGGTTGGTCAGAGGCAAGCTATGCCTGATATGTCTGTTTTGGTACAACTATTGCGGGTGCTTTTCGAGCAGCAGTAGCTGGAGCTCAGGGAGCTGGGCATCAGGGAGATGCTGGAGTCAGATTGCCTTTGGAGCGTCTGCGCAGTCTTTGAGGGACTGAGTTTAGAGGTTTGTCAGCTGAGAGTTCTGAGGCTTGGCTGGAAAGTACCAAGCGTATCTTGGGTCAGATGAGTTGCACGGATGTGCAAAAGCTGGGCTGTGTTGTGTCCTTGCTGCAGGACGATGCTTATACATGGTGGACGACTACCATTTCTAGAATGGCTGAAGCTGATGTTACATGGACATTCTTTCAGAATGTGTTTAAAAGAAGATATCTGGGAGTGAGATATCTGGATAAGAAAAAGCAGGAATTCATGTCTCTTACCCAAGGGAGCATGAGTGTAGCTAAGTACGAGGTACAGTTTGTACGGCTCAGTCAGTATGCACCGGAGCTGATACCTGATGAGAGGGCTAGGTGCGAGAGGTTTCGTTACGGTCTTGTGACGGATGTTAAGATGTATGTGCTGGCCACTGAATATGATGATTTTGATGTTTTGGTGGGCCGAGCCAAAGACATTGAGATGAATCTGGGTTTGTCCGCTAGAGGTGCTGGAGCAAGTGCTGGGAAGAGGTCAGCTGAGTTTAGTTCCGGTGGTGGACGGAACAAGAGGGGACGAGATCAGAAGTATCAGTCCTCAGCCAGGAGAGGTGGTGGTGTGCCTGCTAGGAGTGGCGGTGCTAGAGCTGATCCTAGTGCTTGTTGGATCTGTGGTTCCCGTGGTCACTTGAAGCATGACTGTCCTCGTGCTGAGAGAGTGGCACAAGCTCCTGTTGCAACAGCTGGTAATGCTGGGAATGGGTGCTGGAATTGTGGTTCTGCGGACCACTTGAGGCGAGATTGTCCGAGGATGGCTGGTGAGCAGGTGCGTGCTCCTGTTGTTGCTGCACCACAGAGAGGTCGTGGGCGCGGCCGTGGTAATTTCCAGAGGAGAGAGGAAGGTGGCCGAGGGGTAGCTCATGTTGTAGCTATTCAGCCTGAAGGTGGAGGCCAAGCGAGGGTGTATGCTCAGAGAGAGGGCAGGAATGATGCAGATGTGATTGCAGGTACCTTTACTTTGCAGTCCTTGTCATTGCTTTCTTTGATTGATTCTGGATCTACGCATTCATATATTCTTCGTGAGCATGCTGAATTGCTTGGTTTGCCTGTTGAGTCTTTGGATGTTGGTGTTCGGGTCACTAGTTCTTTTGGTGAGACTGTTGTGACTCGAAAGTTGTATAGAAGGTGCCCTTTGGTTGTTCAAGAGCATGTCTTTCATGTTGATCTTATGGAGTTGCCCTTCTATGGTTTTGATGTGATCCTTGGTATGGATTGGCTTGCTGAGCATCGTGCTGTTGTGGATTGTGAGAATAAGCGTGTTTCGCTTAAGCTTGCGGATGATTATGAAGTTGTGGTGGTTGGTGAGAATGTGAAGTTTCTTGCCAATGTTGTGTCTACCTTGGAGGCAAGCAGGATGCTGAGGCAAGGTTGCGAAGCCTATCTAGCTTTTGTGATGAATCCTAGCTCTAAGGAGTTGAGGGTGCAAGATATCAGGGTTGTAAAGGAGTTTCCTGGTGTTTTTCCTGAGGAGTTGCCTGGTTTACCTCCTAACCGCGAGGTGGAGTTTGGAATTGAGCTGTATGAGAATACAACTCCTGTGTCCATTACTCCCTATAGAATGGCACCTAAGGAGCTGAAGGAGCTGAAGACGCAGTTGTAAGAGTTGCTTGATCGTGGTTTCATCCGGCCGAGTGTGTCACCTTGGGGAGCACCGGTCTTGTTTGTGAAGAAGAAGGATGGCACTATGAGAATGTGCATTGATTACCGTCAGCTGAACAAGTTGACTATCAAGAATCGGTATCCTTTGCCGAGGATTGATGATCTCTTTGATCAATTTCGGGGAGCTGCTGTGTTCTCTAAGATTGACTTCAGGTCAGGGTATTATCAGTTGAAGGTGAAAAATGTGGATGTGCCTAAGACAGCTTTCAGGACAAGGTATGGGCATTATGAGTTCCTTGTGATGCCGTTTGGGTTGACAAATGCTCCTGCTGCTTTCATGGACATGATGAATCGTGTGTTTCATGAATACCTGGACAAGTTTGTCGTGGTGTTCATTGATGATATCCTCGTGTACTCGCGTACTGAGGAGGAGCATGAAGAGCATTTGAGGATTGTTTTGCAAGCTTTGTTGGAGAATCAGCTTTATGCTAAGCTGAGCAAGTGTGAGTTCTGGTTAAGAGAGGTGGTTTTTCTTGGGCATGTGGTCTCAGCTGAGGGGATTCGTGTTGATCCTCAGAAGATTGAGGCGGTGATGAGCTGGAAGGTTCCTAAGTCTGTTCATGAGGTCCGTAGTTTCCTTGGTTTGGCGGGATACTACCGAAGGTTTGTGGATGGGTTTTCCAAGATTGCTGCTCCTTTGACAAAGCTGTTGCAGAAGGATGTTAAGTATGAGTGGACAGAAGCGAGACAGCAGGCTTTTGAGAAGCTGAAGGCGGCTTTGACGCAAGCTCCTATCTTGATTCAGCTTGAATCAGGGAAAGAGTTTGTGGTTTACAGTGATGCATCCTATGTTGGTTTGGGGTGTGTGCTAATGCAGGAGGGTAAGGTGGTGGCTTATGCATCGCGGCAGTTGAAAGTGCATGAGCGCAATTACCCTACGCATGATATTGAGCTGGCTGCAGTGGTTTTTGCTCTGAAGATCTAGAGGCATTATCTGTATGGAGAGAAGTGTACTGTGTACACAGATCACAAGAGTTTGAGGTATCTGATGTCTCAGAAGGAGTTGAATCTTAGGCAGCGGCGTTGGTTGGAGTTGCTCAAGGATTATGATCTGACGATTGAGTATCATCCTGGAAAAGCTAATGTTGTTGCTGATGCCTTGAGTAGGAAGGTAGCTGTTGAGTTGAGAGCCATGTTTGCTAGCTTGAGCATATCGCGTGATGGTGGTCTTGTGGCTGAGTTGCATGTGAAGCCGTCTATGGTTCAGTTGATCAAGGATAAGCAGTTGTTGGATGATTCCTTGGTGTCTCATGTTCAGGATATCGCGGAGGGTAGACCTTCGGATTTCTGTTTTTAATGATGATGGTGTGCTGTGTTTTGGGAGTCGGATAGTAGTGCCCAATGATGCTGAGTTGAGGCGTGCTATTCTGACTGAAGGTCATAGTAGTCCTTTTGCTATGCACCCTGGTAGTACTAAGATGTATCGTGATCTTCGTGATGAGTACTATTGGGTGGGTTTGAAGAAGGACGTTGCGGAGTTCGTGAGCAAGTGTTTGGTGTGTCAGCGAGTTAAGGCTGAACATCAGGTTCCTTCTGGTTTGTTGCAACCGTTGAAAATCCCTGAATGGAAGTGGGAGAGGGTTACCATGGATTTTGTATCTGGTTTACCTTTGTCTCCATCGAAGAAGAATTCGGTCTGGGTGATTGTGGATCGCCTGACGAAGTGTGCACATTTCTTGCCTGTGCATACCACGTTTTCTTTGGATAGGTTGGCAGAGCTGTACATTGCTGAGATTGTGCGGCTGCATGGTGTGCCTAAGTCGATTGTGTCGGATAGGGATCCGAGGTTCACATCGCGTTTCTGGCGGTGTTTGCATCAAGCTCTGGGTACAAGGTTGCATTTCAGTACCTCCTATCATCCTCAGTCGGATGGTCAGTCTGAGCGAGTTATCCAGATTTTGGAGGATATGTTGAGGTGCTGCGTGATTGAGTTCCAAGGTTCTTGGGAGAAGCATCTGCCTTTGGTTGAGTTTGCTTATAACAATAGTTGTCAGGCGAGCATACAGATGGCACCTTATGAGGCTTTGTACGGGATGAAGTGTAGGACTCCTCTTTGTTGGGCTGAAACTGGTCAAAAGTTGGTTTCGATGCCGGCTTTGTTGAAAGGGACCACAGAGAAGGTAAAGCTCATTTGTGAACGGTTAAAGGCTTCTTCTGATCGGCAGAAATCTTACGCGGATTTGAAGCGTAAGGAGATAGAGTATGCAGTGGGTGACCGTGTGTTCTTGAAGGTTTCGCCTTGGAAGAAGGTGATGCGGTTTGGCCGGAAGGGCAAGTTGAGCCCTAGATACATTGGACCATATGAGGTGGTTGAGCATGTGGGTCCTGTTGCGTATCGGTTGAGGTTACCTCAGGAGTTGGAGAAGATTCATGATGTGTTTCATGTTTCTATGCTCCGGAAGTATAGATCTGATCCTTCGCATGTGATGCCTGTGGAGGAAGTGGAATTGAATCCGGATTTGACCTATGATGAGGAACCGGTGAAGGTTCTGGATTCGGATAGCAAGGTTCTTCGTGGCAAGACCATTGAGTTGGTGAAGGTGTTGTGGAAGCATCGCGGTGTTGAGGAAGCCACGTGGGAGCGGAAGGAAGACATGCTGAAGCAGTTTCCATATCTCTTTCCTTCAGGTAAATTTCGAGGACGAAATTTCTTAAGGGGGGGAGAGTTGTAACGCCCCGGTTTTGGGCTTAGAAGTTCTGGGCGTTGACCGGTTTGGTCAAAGTGTTGTTCGAATCTAAAGAGGTGAAATTAGGAAAGCCTAGTTCGGGTTGCATTAAAAATATGGAAAAATGTTCTAAAATCATCTTTTAATATAATTAAGTGAACTGTGAAATCAATTTTGAAAAATGGGTTTTGGAAGTATGACATTTTGGCTAGTGACCAAAATGTAAATTTTGAAAGTTTGGTGACTGTTTTATAAAGAGTTGAAACTTTGAATCCTTAAGAAGCTATTAATCCAAAGATGATTTCTCCAGATTTTTCTAAGATATTTTAAGTCTAAAATCTGATTTTAAAGGTCATTAAAATTGGAGGGAAGCCATTTTGGCTATTTTTGGATTTTGTAACCAACTTTGCTAAACTTTCTTTCTCTCATTTTCTCTCAAACCAAACACTACTTTTCCAGAGAATTGGATCTGATTTCTTCACCTAAATCCCTCCATTCAACTCTCATTTGATTCCAAATCATTGTATCTTCAAATCTCTTCAATTGCTAAGTGTTTCAACAAGGATTTTCATTCCAAAAAGTGGAGAAACACAAGTTTGGAGGTAAGAACGTCCTTCTCCTCTAAACTATCAGTTCTTTACTGAAATTCCCAAGTTATCAACTCTTAATTGATGTTTAATTAAAGGCTTTTGAGTTTGGAATTGTATCTTGGCTTATAATGCAAGATTTGATGGTTTTCATGATTTTTCGTTAGATCTGATTGATCTGTGATTTGAGATGTGTTTTTGATGTTAAATGAACTCTAAATTGATAAGGAAATGAGTTTTGATTAATGCAATCCCGGATAGGTTGAGTTTCCTAAGTTTAGCTTATGTTTCTTGGATGTTTTTGTGGTGATCTTGTGGATCTGTTGTTGCTGGAGGTATAAGGATGTTTGTAGGTTGTTTTTAGATGTTTTATGGTGTTGATGGATGTAAGGTTTTGCTGGTTTATGGCTGGGCTTTGATTGGGAGGTGGTTTTGGTGCAATTTCGGTTGTGTTTGGTGGCCGAAATTGGAGTGGGAATGAGAGCAGCGAGTTTGAGTGCTTTCATTGAAGTTTTTGATGCTTGATGATGCATTAAACCTCTGCTTTAATGTGTTTAATCAGGGGAGGCATCTTTGGATCCAAGAGTTGTTGATTCGGAAGCTTGATTTCGTGCTTCGGCAAGTGGCGAAGTGGAATCGGTGAGTGAAATTGGGTTTTCGGCTTTGAAACCAATGTCTTGGGAGCTTAGTTTAAGTCTAAACAACTTTGCTAAGCTCGAGCGTAAGTTTTCGGAATTTCTCTCTAGTGGTGGCCATGATTTTGTTGTGATGCAAAATGATTAATTGCATGTTTTACATACTGTTTTGGAAGCATGTTTTAGCATGGTTTTTGCTGATGATGTAAGCCATATGTTGAAGGTAACTCTAGGTAGGGGTTCCTTGCTTTTGTACATTGAAATGATGTGGTTTAATGCTTTTAAATGCTTGATGAATATGGCTTGGTTTTATGCTTTAAAACAGTGATGTAAGTGATGAAAATGATGTATATTGGCAAGTGAGGTTTTAAAATGTTAAGGTCACTAAGGTGGTTAAAAGTCCTTGAGTGAGCCTTGTTACTTATGAACATCAAGGTGGTTAAAAGTCCTTGGATGGTTCATGTTGTGGACACTAAGGTGGTTAAAAGTCCTTAGGTGATCCTTTTCCATGGTGGTTAAAAGTCCATGGGGCCAAGGTGTTTAAAAGTCCTTGGGGCCAAGGTGTTTAAAAGTCCTTGGGGTGATTCAAGCTATGGACACAAAGGTGGTTAAAAGTCCTTGTGTGGTCCTTATTCATGGTGTTTAAAAGTCCATGGCCAAGGTGTTTAAAAGTCCTTGGGAAGTTGATGAACTTGTTTTAAGAAATGAAATGTATCACTTGAGCCAATATGACATGTTAAGTATATTATGAAGCATGAGGTGCTTGTTTTTAATGTTTATGTTGAAGCATGAAATTGCTTATTTTAAGTAAGGTTTTGAGCATGAGCAAATGTGGATTTGAAGCATGTTTTGTAAATGTTTTAAGTTGCATTATTGGATGGTTTTTAAGAGCATTCCTCACTAAGCTTTTGCTTACGCTCTCTTCGTTTTCCTTAATTCAATAATGCAGAGCATTAGAGACCTTTTGAGGGCAGCAAGAAGAGCAAGAATTCAAGTGCAAGTAAAGCTCAATGTATGGAAGGTTTTTGTTAAACATTTTAGCTTTTGGGTGATTTGGCAATGGGGAAACAATGTGTATGTTTTGGGAGGTGTTTTGTACTCCCTAAGTATGTTTCTTGATGTTAAGATTGTTGGTCTTTGGATTGGATCTTTATATGCTTGTTTTGTAAGTTTGGTGCTTGAATAACTAGCTTGTGTAGGAAGCATGCCTATAGAATTGGGGCTTTTTGCATATGTTGATGTTTGGTTGAATTGATGATGCTAATATGTTATATATATGTTGAATTGCATGCTGGTAAAGTTTGGTGACATTCGGAGCATGATTGGTTGTGTAATTGCATGTTTAAAGTGGAGTTTTGGAGCAATCTGGCCAGGGTGTTTCGGAACAGCACCTACCGTTTCGGAACGGGTGCCTTAATCGTGCCCAGGCGTCCGAAACGGGAGGGGCCGTTCCGAAACGGAAAGGCCACTGCCAGACCCCCGTTTCGGTACACGTTGCGGAACGGCCCCCGTTTCGAAACGGGCTATGCCTGTTTCGGAACGGGTGACCGTTGGGGGCTGACATTGGCAGTTATATGTTTTGGAATGTTTGCATTTTGGTCCTAAAACTTGTTTTTGCAATTGTATGAGTTTGGGAAGTTCTTTTGAGCTGAAATTTCACAGAGAAGTATGAAACATGATTAATTTCAAGTTGGTAACTTCAATTTGGGTTAAGTCCTTATAATTATCAGAATTTACAATTTGGTCCATAAAGTTGTATCTTGTTCAATTGGGTCCCTGTTTGATCTCTGATGTTTGTGATCTTTTGGTATGATGTTTGTGTGATCACAATTAGGTCTAAAGTGCATCTAGACAAGTTTAAAAAGAAAAAAAAAGGGTCGTTAATCAAAGTTGACTTTCGGGTTGACTTTGGTTTTCCCCGTGTGACTTTCTTAATTCGGGTCAACCGTCTAGGCCGGGTTAAGGGGATTACACCGAAACGCTATATAAGCTCCCGAATCAACACCAAAGGCATCCGAAGATGTCTCCCTGTTTATAACTCATAAGAGCATAGGATTAATGCATCACCATGCATTGAAATCATCAGCCACACATCTAAACTCGCTGCTCTACTCAAGACTCTCATTTCAGCTACCAAAAACAACTGAAATCATCTCCAAACTCTTCCAAAACAAAGCCCAGCAAAGATCTACAACTTCTAATCATTTCTAAACATCAATCAACATAAAAAACCACCACAAACCCGTCCTTATACCTCCAGCTATAACAAAACACTGAAACCACCCCAAAAACCACCACTTTAGCAAGCAAAACTTAGGAATCCAAACCTATTCGGGTTTTGTTTGATAAAACCTCATTTATAACATCAATTAACATCCAAAATACATTAGAAAACAACCTCAAAATAGAGCCTAACCATCTTCCACAAAAATCATCAAGATCTCTAAAAAAATCTTGAGTTTTAACACAATTTCTTGTTTCTAACATTAAAGCAACTCAAAAATCATTAACAAAGGATTGATAACTTGGGAATTTCAGTAAAGAACTGATCATTAGAGGAGAAGGACGAAGCTTACCTCTAATGGCTGATTTCTCCTTGATTTGGGCAAGTTTTCTTGAAAATCCAATGTAAAAACAAGAGGATTTGGTGAGGAAAAGATTAGGAATGAAAAGGAGATTGAAATCTCATCAAAAGCAATGAAAATCAAAGGATAATTGATGGAGGAAATGTGTTTGGCTGAAAAGAAATTGAGAGAAAATGAAATGAGAGAAAATTGATGAAAGGTAGTTATGAAAAGTCAAAGATAGTTTTCATTTTAATTAATCTTTATTTCCTTTAATTAAAACATTAATAAAATCACCCAAATTAAGAAGAAATCTGATTAAAACATTTTGTAAAATTAGCTCCTTAAAGATTCAAAGTTTCAATCCTTTACAAAACAGTCACTATTAAACTTTTGCAAAAATTGCGATTTGGTCACTACACCGAAATGTAGTATTTCCAAATCTTATTTTGTAAAATTGATTTCACCATAATCATTCATATAATAAATGAGGATTTTTAAGTATTTTCCCTATTCTTAAAGCATCCCGAACTAGGTGTTCCTTAAATCTCCCTTTTGAGGTTCGAACCGTTCTCGACCGGTCCGATTTGAACCCTAAAACTTCTAGACCCAAATTTGGGGCGTTACAACTCTCCCCCTCTTAAGAAATTTCGTCCTCGAAATTTACCTGGAGGAAAAAGGTAAGGAAATTGCTTCTTCATGTCCTCCTTCCTTTCCCGTGTGGCTTCCTCAACACCACGATGTCTCCACAACACCGCAACCAGCTCAATGGTCTTACCACGGAGAACCTTACTATCCGAATCTAGAATCTCAACAGGTTCCTCATCATATGTCAAATTTGGATTCAACTCAACTTCCTCCACAGGCATAACATGCGAAGGATCCGATCTATACCTCCGAAGCATGGATACATGAAACACATTATGTATCTTTTCTAAGTCTTGAGGTAGTCTCAGCTTATAAGCAACAGGACCCACACGTTCTATCACCTCGTATGGTCCAATGTATCTTGGGCTCAACTTGCACTTCCGGCCAAATCTCATCACCTTCTTCCAAGGTGAAACTTTCAAGAACACACGATCACCCACCGCAAATTCTATCTCCTTACGCTTCAAATCCGCGTAAGACTTTTGCCGATCCGATGCGGCCTTCAACCGCTCACAAATGAGCTTCACCTTCTCGGTGGTTCCTTTCAACAAAGCCGGCATCAAGACCAACTTTTGTCCCGTTTCAGCCCAACAGAGAGGAGTTCTGCAATTCCTCCCGTATAAAGCTTCGTAAGGTGCCATTTCAATACTCGTCTGGTAACTATTATTATAAGCAAACTCCACAAAAGGCAAGTGCTTCTCCCAAGAGCCTTGGAACTCAATAACACAGCACCTCAACATATCCACAAGCACTTGGATAACACGCTCCGATTGTCCATCCGTCTGCGTATGATAAGAAGCACTGAAATTCAGCCGCGTACCCAATGCATGATGCAAACACTCCCAAAACCATGCGGTAAACCTCGGATCTCTATCCGACACAATAGATTTTGGTACACCATGCAAGCGTACAATCTCAGCAATGTACAACTCCGCAAGCTTATCCAAGGTGTACGTAATATGCACAGGCAAGAAATGCGCACACTTCGTAAGGCGATCTACAATCACCCAAACATAATTCTTCTTGGATGGCGACAGAGGCAAATCAGACAAAAAGTCCATGGTGATCCTCTCCCATTTCCATTCAGGAATCTTTAACGACAGCAACAACCCCGTAGGAAACTGATGCTCAGCCTTAACTTGCTAACAAACCATACACTTGCTCACATACTCAGCGACATCTTTCTTCAAACCCACCCAATAGTACTCATCCTTCAGATCGCGATACATCTTTGTACTACCAGGGTCCATAGCAAACGAACTACTATGAGCTTCGGTCAGAATAGTGCTCTTCAACCCAACATCATTCGACACCACTATCCGACTCCCAAAAGATAAAACACCATCATTGTAACGCCCCGATTTTGGGCTTAGAAGTTTTGGGCGTTGACCGGTTCGGTCAAAGTGCTGTTCGAATATAAAAGGGGTGAAATTAGGAAAGCCTAGTTCGGGTTGCATTAAAAATATGGAAAAATGTCCTAAAATCCTCTTTTAATGTATATAAGTGAACTGTGAAATCAATTTTGCAAAATGAGGTTTGGAAGGGTGACATTTTGGGTTAGTAACCAAAATGTAATTTTTGAAAACTGTGTGACTGTTTTAAAAAGGATTGAAACTTTGAATCTTTAAGGAGCTATTTACCCAAAGGGAATTTCTCCAGATTTTTCTAAGATATTTAGTGATTTAATTCTGAGTTTTAAACAAAAGAAAAGTGGAGGGAAGTTATTTTCCTATTTTCAACTAACTTTTCCAATTTTCCTTTTCTCTCATTTTCTCTCAAACCAAACATTCTCTCCAGAGCTTTTTCCTCTGATTTTGGCACCTAAATACCTCTTTTCAATTCTCTTTTGATTGTTAATCATCTCATCAACAAAACCTCACCAATTGCTAATTGGATTTTCAAGATTTTGGTTCTAAAAAGGGAGAAATTCAAGTTTGGAGGTAAGAACGTCCTTCTCCTCTGAACTTTAAGTTCTTTACTGAAATTCCTAAGTTCTCAATCCTTGATTTATGATTTATTAAAGGTTTTACAATTGGAATCTTGATTTTGGCTTTAAAATGCAAGATTTGCTTGATTTTGGTGAAATTTTCGTATGATCTGTTTGGGCAGTGTGTTGAGGTGTTAAATTGATGTTAATTGAATGTTAAATTGATGAATAATTGAGGTTTAATCAATGCAATCCCGAATAGGTTGAATTTCCTAAGTTTTGCTTGAGTTTTTGGTTGTTTTGGAGTGATCTTGGTGATCTGTTATAGCTGGAGGTTTAAGGACGTGGTTAGATCCTTTTTGAATGTTAATTGATGTTTAAAAATGGTTTGAAGTGATGGATCTTGGCTGGGTTAAGTTTTGGAAGTGTTTGGAGGTGGTTTCGGTTGTGTTTGGTAGCCGAAACGATGGATTTGCAATGACCAGCGAGTTTAGTTGTATTGCTGGTGTTTTTAGTGCATTATGATGCATTAATCCTCTGATGTTGTGTGCTTGAAACAGGGGAAGTTGATCCGTGGGCATTAGAGGTGTTGTGGAAGGTTTCGTATGCTTGGAAGGCTTGTTGGCTAGCCTTGTTTTGTGTGTCGGTGAGTGAAGTTGGGTTTTCAGCTTTTAAACCAAGGTTTTAAGGTTTTGGGAGCTTAGTTTAAGTCTAAACAACTTTGCTAAGCTCAAGAGTAAGTAAATGGATTTTCTCTCTTGGTTGTGTTGTGAATTGGCTTAAAAAGCAATTGTGTTTGATAGATGCAATGCATGTTATTTGCATGTTTTAAATACTGTTTTGAAAGCATATTTTAACATGGTTTAGTGCTGGTTTTGAAAGCCATATGTGAAGGATGCTAAGGTAAAAGATCCTTGGTTTTGTACATTGAATTGTGGAAATTGATGCATAGTGTTGCATGTTGATTAATGGCTTTGTGTGATGCTTTAAAACAGTGGAATATTGTTGTTAATAATGCATTTTGGCAAGTAATGGTTAAGGTCACAAAGGTGGTTGAAAGTCCTTGTGTGAGCCTTGTTTATTCAAGAACATCATGGTGTTTGAAAGTCCATGGTTGGATCTTGGATTAATGTGGTAAGATGGTTATGTTGGCAAGTGATGGAAGTGGTTCTTGGTTATTTGAATCGGATATAGTTAGCCGGCTATAGGATTGGGTGCACCGTGAATAAGTCGCCTTGGATGTGGAGTGGTTAAGAGTGAACCGGTAAACTCCATTCAAGTTTCCTAACGAGATGGTTAAGGTCATAATGGTGGATGAGTTCCCATTCGAGGACCTTGGTTAAGCAAAGGTAATAATGGTGATTAAAATTCCATTTGAGGACCTTGTGCTTGTTAAGATCACAATGGTGGTGTAAAGTCCATGTGTGGATCTTGTATAGGGTGTCCCGGATCTCGTTAGTGATGTTATACAACTACCAATCGGTGATGCTAAGGTTATATGGTGTTTAAAAGTCCATATATGGGAACCTTGTGCATGTTAAGGTTGTATGGTGATTAAAAGTCCAATCATGGGAACCTTGTGAATGTTAAGGTTGTATGGTGATTAAAAGTCCATACATGGGAACCATGTGAATGTTAAGGTTGTATGGTGATTAAAAGTCCATACATGGGAACCTTGTGAATGTTAAGGTTATATGGTGTTTAAAAGTCCATATATGGGAACCTTGTGAATGTTAAGGTTGTAAGGTGATTTAAAGTCCATACATGGGAACCTTGTGAATGTTAAGGTTGTATGGTGGTTAAAATTCCATACATGGGAACCTTGTGAATGGTAAGGTCAAATGGTGGTTAAAAGTCCATTTGGGAGACCTTGGATTGGTAGTGTGTATGAAGCGTGGGGACAACGCTTGTGATCCGCGTATCCAATTGGGTGTTGAGTTGGAAAGTGGTTTTGGTTATCACTTGGAGGCAAATATAATGTTCTTGAGTATAATGAAGCATGAGATGCTTGGAATGATGCTTGGTTGCATGAAAAGTGTAAAATGTATTATAATTTCATGTTGACTTGTTGGTTTGAACAAGTGTTGATTATCTATTGAGAATGGTGTATGTGTGCATGAAATCTCTTTAGTGCATTGAAGTCTTGTGGAGACTTGTTTTAAAAGGGCATATGTTGCAATTGTTAATGATGTGGTTCATATGTTGCATTTGTTTAATGCATGTGTTGGATTGATTGAGTAAATGGTTTAAAAAGGGTTTCTTGCTTTGAAATGACATTCAAGTATGAGAATGGTAAGATGTAAAGTGGAAGTGTTTTCCAAGGTTTGAATTTAGCTTTGCATATGGTGTTTATGCATGGAAAGGCTAAATTGGTGGTTTTGCAAGTTTATGTTTTGAAAAGGTTTACTTAGCTTTTTAAGCTAAGGGTTGATTTTCATGTTTGTGCAAGGCATGATTTTAAAGCATGTTGTTGGAAAAAGGGTTTTTCAAATATTGCTTTGGTTGGTCGAATCGAGTTGCTTTTAAAAGTGGTTTTATGATTCGCTGCATTGATGGTGTTTTGGTTTTGAGCATTCCTCACTAAGCATTATGTGCTTACGCTCCTTTTTGTCCATCAATGCAGATATTTGAAGTTTGGACAGCGAGAAGCAAGGGATTCAAGGAGGACTCCATTAGAGATGTATGTCTCGGTTAATAGCTATAGTTAATAAAGGCAATGGGGGTAGAATCTCTTATGTTGTTGTTAAAAGGAGATTGTGTATGTTGGACAAGTTTGGTTTATGTTTTTGAATCATGTGGATTAATGTTACAACGTTTGAATCTCCTTTTGCTTAAATTGTATTGCTATGCTTCTTGTTTAAAAGCATGTTTGAGTTTTGAATGTGTTTTAATGAGTTGGAGCACCTAGGGGTGGTCTTGTATCTAGTTTTGATGCATTTATGTTCCCTATATGTTGAAAGACTTGCTGGTGTGATTTGGTGGCTTTTGGAGCATGTTTGGTGGGGTAAAAGTGTGTTTAACCAGCATTGTTGCTGCAATCTGGGCAGGTCGTTTCGGAACGACCACTACCGTTTCGGAACAGGGGCCTGTTATGGCCAGGGTGTTTCGGAACGGAAGGAACCGTTCCGGAACGAAGATGCTACTGCCAGACCCCGTTTCGGTACCCGTTGCGGAACGGCCCCGCGTTTCGAAACAGGTTTACCCTGTTTCGGAACACCTGACCGTTGGAGGCTGACATGGGCAGTTATATGTTTCGAAATGTTTGCGTTTTGGTCCTAAAACATGTTTATGCAATTGGATGAGTTTGAGATGTCCGTTTGAGCTGAAATTTGGCAGTGAAGCATGAAACATGACTAATTTCATATTGGTAACTTTTAATTGGGTGAAGTCCCTGTAATTCTCAGATTTTACAGTTTGGTCCCTAAAGTTGTAATTTGTGCAATTGGATCCCTGATTGTTCTCTGATGGTTATGATCTTTGAGTATGATGTTTGTATGAATACATCTAGGGTTAAAGAGCATCTAGACAAGTTTAAAAAGAAAAAAAAGGTCGTTAATCAAGGTTGACTTTCAGGTTGACTTTGGTTTTCCCCGTGTAAACTTCTTAATTCGGTTCAACCGTCTGGGCCGGGTTAAGGGGGTTACATTTGGTGGTATCAGAGCTGAGTTGCGAATGTTTGGGGAAAACGGTAAATTGTTGTAAAATGTGTTTGGTGTTTATCCTAGTGTGTGGATGAAAGCCGGTTGAAACACGTGTTTCTTAGTGAATTGTTGATGTTTTTAAGCATGCTTTTTGGTTATGAACCTTCGTTGAGCTCATGTTGATTTGTGCTGATGATGTGCTAGTGTTATAAGCTGATGTTATGCATGATGGAAGTGTAATGGGTATGATATGTTGATGTTATGCTGTTGTGAGTGGATGTTGTCTGATGTAAGCATGATCGGATGTGTTGTTGATAGGCTTGATGTTGTGATATCCATGCTTTTGTTGACTGTTATGTCATGTAAAAGGGGAGGATTCAGGATACCCATTGCCTTATTATTATAGCTATTGTGTTATTTCGGAGTTGGAGTTTGAATCCTTGCTTAAAGCTGGTCTAATTGTTTTGTTTGTTTTGTTGTGATTGCTTGTTGTTAATAGTATGGTGAAATCGGTGGAAGAATGGCAGTTGGGGGAGATGGTTTCTGCCTTGGGGCAGGTTGTTAAGGCGTGGAATTCACCTTTTAATGGAGGTGTTTCGTCTCAGTTTTCTGTGCCTGGAGTTGAGGTGGTAAGGCAAGAGGAAGAGGTTGGTTCTGTGATGAAGAGTTCATCACCTGTTGCTCAGGAGGTGTTGGGAACATCTCAGGCTGTGGGATGTGTGGGTTTGTCGAGGCAGCGTTTACATGATTTGGGTGTTGTGGAGTATCATGGTTCGACACCTGAGACGTTTGAGGCCTGGTTGTCCAGTGTAGTTCTGATTTTGGATCAGGAAGGTTGTGATTATGCATGTAAGCTGGGAAGTGTTGTCACATTGATGTTGGAGGACGCTTGTGCCTGGTGGACGTCTGTGGCGGTGGCATCGCACATTGGTGATATTGATTAGGACTTCTTTGTGTCTGCCTTTTATGAAAGGTATCTTGGGGAGAAATTTCCAAGGGTTAAGCAAGTTGAAGGTGTAGCAGACCTGGGGCAAGTGCTGCTTGATCAAGGAGTGAAGGCTCAGTTACCGGTATGTAACCGTTGTGGAAGGCGCCATGTTGGAGGTTGTTGGGGCGCAGGTGCTTGTTGGAATTGTGGTTCTAAAGAGCATGTGAAGCGAGATTGTCCTGATATGGTGAAATCAGCTTCAGTGGTAGCAAAAGGGTCTCTGAAGTGTCGTGGGCACGGCCGAGGCAAGGTTCAAAGGTGGCAGGAAGAGCAGGAAGTTGTGAAGAAATTGGGGAATGAAATCTGTTGGAAATGTGGGTCTGCTGGACACATGAGACGTGATTGTTTGAAGTTGGCTCGGAACAGCCAAGGTTCTTTACTGCAAGGAGATGGTGGTGATCTTAGGGTGACAACTGATGCTACAGCGGTGCGGCTGGAGGATGATGGTTCAGTGAGGAAGAGAGCTCGCCTGATGAAGCTCCAGGGTGGTGATGTGTTTTCAGGTAACCTTGTTTTAGTAACCTAGTTTGGTTTTGGTTTGGGTTTCCTTGTGTTGTGAGTTTGGTCTTGTTGCTAGCATGTTGGGGTAGTAGATGTTGTTGTTGTTTTGAAACATCTTAAACGTGAAGGAGGTTTTAGTGGGTATCTTGTGGTTAATGGTTGTTAGAATGGTGGAGTTAGACAAGATGAAAGTGAGTTAGGAGGTTGTTCTTAGACAGACTCTGAGGATGTTATTGGAGAGTGTGAATCGACATACATGCACAGTGTAAATCATTTGTTATATGCTATATTATATATGTATTGGTCCATGCATACATGTGGCATGACATTAGAGGTTTTGCATACATGTACATCAGGCATTGATAGGGCATAATTGTGACCATGAATACGAACGTTCACACTCGCTAATAACTAATCGAGTCTGTTAGTGTTGTGGTTGGGTTAGCCGGATGATGGGTTTTTAGAGGAAGTTTTGGTGCTGAGTGTAAGTTAGAGGTAGTGGAGAGTACTAAGCAAGTTGTTAGTAATAGTGAGTGCGGTATAGTATGTTGGTAGAAGGAAAGTGTTTGATGCTTAACGAGTTTAGTGGTGTGGTGGTAAGAAGTTTGCCGATGGAAGTTAGAATCGGTCAAGTGGTTATGAGTAGCTTGTGGAAGAGGTGGTTCCATGGAAGCTAGATGATGTTGCAGGTTAGTGGATGTGTTCTCGGAGTGCCGAGGTATCTTGGCATTGATGTGGTAGTAGAAAGGTTGTTTATTTGGGTGAGGGTTCGTAGCAACCTTCGAGGAGTTGAGATGGTGATATGTATGTTTAAGTTGGGCGGTGTTCTAGTAAGGCAAGTGTTGTGGTCAAAGCTTGAAGTGGAAAGGTAATGAAAGATCGAAGGTCATTGTTGGTTGGACGGATTCTTTTGAGAAGTGGTTGGCTGGTTGTGAGTAAGTGAATTCTTTTTGGAGATCAGCTGGTGGTGTGTGGAACGGCTAGCGGAGTCAAGGTCGGGGTTTTGTGATGTGATTTTTGGATTTTGGGTGAGTAGTCCTGGTGAGTTGTTATGGTAATGATAGCGGCGGATGTGACGGAATGCCAGCATTCGTTGAGAAGTTTGGGTAAGCAGTTGATGCTTGGGAATGCTTGCTTGTTGTGGAAATCTCTGGAAAAGGTTGAGTGGTTTTGCAAAGGTTTTTAGAAGCAGTGAAGGTTGTGGGTTACATAGTGGCTGAATTGATTGGTTGGTGTCACTATGTGAACAAGTTTTGGGTGTTGTATGCTGTAAAAGTGTGAGGTTCTTCAGATGGTTGTTGGGATTATGTGTGGTTCGGAAGTGTGAAAGATTAAGTTGTGCTACTTTGAATGTTCTGGAATTCGAGAACAGTGTATGGTGGTGTTGAGTTTGGGCGGAGTTTTGTGAAGAGGGTGTTCAGTGGTGGTTAAGTCTCCTGTGTTGCTTTGCGGTTGCTTTGAGAGGGTTGGTTGTGCTCTTTTCGCCAGTTGAAATTTTGAGGACGAAATTTCCTAAGGGGGGAGAGTTGTAACGCCCCGGTTTTGGGCTTAGAAGTTTTGGGCGTTGACCGGTTCGGTCAAAGTGCTGTTCGAATATAAAAGGGGTGAAATTAGGAAAGCCTAGTTCGGGTTGCATTAAAAATATGGGAAAATGTCCTAAAATCCTCTTTTAATGTATATAAGTGAACTGTGAAATCAATTTTGCAAAATGAGGTTTGGAAGGGTGACATTTTGGGTTAGTGACCAAAATGTAATTTTTGAAAACTGCGTGACTGTTTTAAAAAGGATTGAAACTTTGAATCTTTAAGGAGCTATTTACCCAAAGGGAATTTCTCCAGATTTTTCTAAGATATTTAGTGATTTAATTCTGAGTTTTAAACAAAAGAAAAGTGGAGGGAAGTTATTTTCCTATTTTCAACTAACTTTTCCAATTTTCCTTTTCTCTCATTTTCTCTCAAACCAAACATTCTCTCCAGAGCTTTTTCCTCTGATTTTGGCACCTAAATACCTCTTTTCAATTCTCTTTTGATTGTTAATCATCTCATCAACAAAACCTCACCAATTGCTAATTGGATTTTCAAGATTTTGGTTCTAAAAAGGGAGAAATTCAAGTTTGGAGGTAAGAACGTCCTTCTCCTCTGAACTTTAAGTTCTTTACTGAAATTCCTAAGTTCTCAATCCTTGATTTATGATTTATTAAAGGTTTTACAATTGGAATCTTGATTTTGGCTTTAAAATGCAAGATTTGCTTGATTTTGGTGAAATTTTCGTATGATCTGTTTGGGCAGTGTGTTGAGGTGTTAAATTGATGTTAATTGAATGTTAAATTGATGAATAATTGAGGTTTAATCAATGCAATCCCGAATAGGTTGAATTTCCTAAGTTTTGCTTGAGTTTTTGGTTGTTTTTGGAGTGATCTTGGTGATCTGTTATAGCTGGAGGTTTAAGGACGTGGTTAGATCCTTTTTGAATGTTAATTGATGTTTAAAAATGGTTTGAAGTGATGGATCTTGGCTGGGTTAAGTTTTGGAAGTGTTTGGAGGTGGTTTCGGTTGTGTTTGGTAGCCGAAACGATGGATTTGCAATGAGTAGCGAGTTTAGTTGTGTTGCTGGTGTTTTTAGTGCATTATGATGCATTAATCCTCTGATGTTGTGTGCTTGAAACAGGGGAAGTTGATCCGTGGGCATTAGAGGTGTTGTGGAAGGTTTCGGATGCTTGGAAGGCTTGTTGGCTAGCCTTGTTTTGTGTGTCGGTGAGTGAAGTTGGGTTTTCAGCTTTTAAACCAAGGTTTGAAGGTTTTGGGAGCTTAGTTTAAATCTAAACAACTTTGCTAAGCTAAAGAGTAAGTAAATGGATTTTCTCTCTTGGTTGTGTTGTGAATTGGCTTAAAAAGCAATTGTGTTTGATAGATGCAATGCATGTGATTTGCATGTTTTAAATACTGTTTTGAAAGCATATTTTAGCATGGTTTAGAGCTGGTTTTGAAAGCCATATGTGAAGGATGCTAAGGTAAAAGATCCTTGGTTTTGTACATTGAATTGTGGAAATTGATGCATAGTGTTGCATGTTGATTAATGGCTTTGTGTGATGCTTTAAAACAGTGGAATATTGTTGTTAATAATGCATTTTGGCAAGTAATGGTTAAGGTCACAAAGGTGGTTGAAAGTCCTTGTGTGAGCCTTGTTTATTTAAGAACATCATGCTGTTTGAAAGTCCATGGTTGGTTCTTGGATTAATGTGGTAAGATTGTTATGTTGGCAAGTGATGGAAGTGGTTCTTGGTTATTTGAATCGGATATAGTTAGCCGGCTATAGGATTGGGTGCACCGTGAATAAGTTGCCTTGGATGTGGAGTGGTTAAGAGTGAACCGGTAAACTCCATCCAAGTTTCCTAACGAGATGGTTAAGGTCATAATGGTGGATGAGTTCCCATTCGAGGACCTTGGTTAAGCAAAGGTAATAATGGTGATTAAAATTCCATTTGAGGACCTTGTGCTTGTTAGGATCACAATGGTGGTGTAAAGTCCATGCGTGGATCTTGTATAAGGTGTCCCGGATCTCGTTAGTGATGTTATACAACTACCAATCGGTGATGCTAAGGTTATATGGTGTTTAAAAGTCCATATATGGGAACCTTGTGCATGTTAAGGTTGTATGGTGATTAAAAGTCCATACATGGGAACCTTGTGAATGTTAAGGTTGTATGGTGATTAAAAGTCCATACATGGGAACCTTGTGAATGTTAAGGTTGTATGGTGATTAAAAGTCCATACATGGGAACCTTGTGAATGTTAAGGTTATATGGTGTTTAAAAGTCCATATATGGGAACCTTGTGAATGTTAAGGTTGTATGGTGATATAAAGTCCATACATGGGAACCTTGTGAATGTTAAGGTTGTATGGTGGTTAAAATTCCATACATGGGAACCTTGTGAATGGTAAGGTCAAATGGTGGTTAAAAGTCCATTTGGGAGACCTTGGATTGGTAGTGTGTATGAAGCGTGGGGACAACGCTTGTGATCCGCGTATCCGATTGGGTGTTGAGTTGGAAAGTGGTTTTGGTTATCACTTGGAGGCCAATATAATGTTCTTGAGTATAATGAAGCATGAGATGCTTGGAATGATGCTTGGTTGCATGAAAAGTGTAAAATGTATTATAATTTCTTGTTGACTTGTTGGTTTGAACAAGTGTTGATTATCTATTGAGAATGGTGTATGTGTGCATGAAATCTCTTTAGCGCATTGAAGTCTTGTGGAGACTTGTTTTAAAAGGGCATATGTTGCAATTGTTAATGATGTGGTTCATATGTTGCATTTGTTTAATGCATGTGTTGGATTGATTGAGTAAATGGTTTAAAAAGGGTTTCTTGCTTTGAAATGACATTCAAGTATGAGAATGGTAAGATGTAAAGTGGAAGTGTTTTCCAAGGTTTGAATTTAGCTTTGCATATGGTGTTTATGCATGGAAAGGCTAAATTGGTGGTTTTGCAAGTTTATGTTTTGAAAAGGTTTACTTAGCTTTTTAAGCTAAGGGTTGATTTTCATGTTTGTGCAAGGCATGATTTTAAAGCATGTTGTTGGAAAAAGGGTTTTTCAAATATTGCTTTGGTTGGTCGAATCGAGTTGCTTTTAAAAGTGGTTTTATGATTCGCTGCATTGATGGTGTTTTGGTTTTGAGCATTCCTCACTAAGCATTATGTGCTTACGCTCCTTTTTGTCCATCAATGCAGATATTTGAAGTTTGGACAGCGAGAAGCAAGGGATTCAAGGAGGACTCCATTAGAGATGTATGTCTTGGTTAATAGCTATAGTTAATAAAGGCAATGGGGGTAGAATCTCTTATGTTGTTGTTAAAAGGAGATTGTGTATGTTGGACAAGTTTTGTTTATGTTTTTGAATCATGTGGATTAATGTTACAACGTTTGAATCTCCTTTTGCTTAAATTGTATTGCTATGCTTCTTGTTTAAAAGCATGTTTGAGTTTTGAATGTGTTTTAATGAGTTGGAGCACCTAGGGGTGGTCTTGTATCTAGTTTTGATGCATTTATGTTCCCTATATGTTGAATGACTTGCTGGTGTGATTTGGTGGCTTTTGGAGCATGTTTGGTGGGGTAAAAGTGTGTTTAACCAGCATTGTTGCTGCAATCTGGGCAGGTCGTTTCGGAACGACCACTACCGTTTCGGAACAGGGGCCTGTTATGGCCAGGGTGTTTCGAAACGGAAAGAACCGTTCCGGAACGAAGATGCTACTGCCAGACCCCATTTCGGTACCCGTTGCAGAACGGCCCCGCGTTTCGAAATAGGTTTACCCTGTTTCGGAACACCTGACCGTTGGAGGCTGACATGGGCAGTTATATGTTTCGAAATGTTTGCGTTTTGGTCCTAAAACATGTTTATGCAATTGGATGAGTTTGAGATGTCCGTTTGAGCTGAAATTTGGCAGTGAAGCATGAAACATGACTAATTTCATATTGGTAACTTTTAATTGGGTGAAGTCCCTGTAATTCTCAGATTTTACAGTTTGGTCCCTAAAGTTGTAATTTGTGCAATTGGGTCCCTGATTGTTTTCTGATGGTTATGATCTTTGAGTATGATGTTTGTATGAATACATCTAGGGTTAAAGAGCATCTAGACAAGTTTAAAAAGAAAAAAAAGGGTCGTTAATCAAGGTTGACTTTCGGGTTGACTTTGGTTTTCCCCGTGTAAACTTCTTAATTCGGTTCAACCGTCTGGGCCGGGTTAAGGGGGTTACAATCATCATTAAATTAGAAATCTGATGGCATGTCTTTAGCGATGTCCTGGATGTGAGGCACCAAAGAATCATCCAACAATTGCTTGTCCTTTATCAACTGAACCAAAGATGGTTTCACTTGCAATTCAGCAACAAAACCACCATCCCTCGATATGCTCAAGCTAGCAAACATCGCTCTCAACTCCTTCTGAGACATTAGATACTTCAAACTTTTGTGATCTGTGTACACAGTACACTTTTCACCATAGAGATAATGTCTCTAGATCTTAAGAGCAAACACCACTGCAGCCAACTCGATGTCATGCGTAGGATAATTGCGCTCATTCACTTTCAACTGCCGTGATGCATAAGCCACCACCTTACCATCTTGCATTATCACACACCCCAAACCAACATAGAATGCGTCACTATACACCACAAACTCTTTCCCTGATTCAGGTTGAACCAAGATAGGTGCTTGCGTCAAAGCTGCTTTAGCTTTTCAAAAGCTTGTTGTCTCGCTTCCGTCCACTCATACTTGACATCCTGTTGCAACAACTTTGTCAAAGGGGCAGCAATCTTAGAAAATCCATCCACAAACCTCCGGTAGTATCCTGCCAACCCAAGGAAACTACGGACTTCATGAATAGACTTAGGAGGCTTCCAATTCATCACTGCCTCAACCTTTTGGGGATCAACTCGAATCCCTTCTGCCGAAACCACATGACCAAGGAAAACAACATCCTTTAGCCAAAACTCACATTTGCTCAGCTTAGCATAAAGCTGATTTTCCAACAGCGCTTGCAAAACAATCCTCAAATGACCTTTATGCTCCTCCTCGGTACGAGAGTACACAAGGATATCGTTGATGAACACCACAACGAATTTGTCCAAGAATTCATGGAACACCCTACTCATCATATCCATGAAAGCAGTAGGAGCATTCGTTAAACCAAACGGCATCACAAGGAACTCATAATACCTATACCTCATTCGAAAGGCTATTTTCGGCACGTCCACATCCTTCACCTTTAACTAATAGTACCCTGACCTCAGATCAATCTTTGAAAACACAGCCGCTCTTTGAAACTGATCAAAAAGATCATCAATCCTCGGCAAAGGATACCTATTCTTGACAGTCAACTTATTCAGCTGACGATAATCGATGCACATTCTCATCCTTGTTGGATCACGTCGGCACGCCCCATGGCGCAGCAGAAATATAATATGACGTAATCCATCCAGGATCCATGTACAGGAACGAATCTGGGAAGAAAAGATGAAGAGTTACCTTTTAAAGCTCTGGAAACTGGAAAACCGACAGTATGTCGGAATAACCACGTCAAGTAAAACTGGAATCGTCACAGGTTCGCAACGACCTCTACGGAGTCCACCTGAACAAAACGAACAAAGTTTCCGCCTCCCTAACACTTAGGGATAAATTTCGACAGGTTTGAACACCTTCCAGGGAGAAGTCGAAATCCCTCCAGGGATTCCTGAGGGAGTCTGAAATTGACCAGGGGTTCTACCAGGACTTGGATTCGAACCAGGAAATCGCCAGGAATTTGCAAGGGGGCAAGAGGAACACCAAAAAAATATCGAACAGCTTCTCAGAAGAAATCTGGGACTTGTCGAAAATTCTAGAGGGAAATTCCCAGGGATATGTTGAAATCTTCAAGAGGAGGAAGAGGGATGATTTGGTTGCTAGCCCTTGTCCCTTTAAATAGTATTCAGAGACTTAATTCTAGTTGAATATCTTAAATCCAAGTTCAACCAAAATTCATAGAATCTAATTCCACTTGAAATTGGTTTATATTAAATATACATTATATTTAATAATATTAAATGGAATATATATATATATATATATTTAATTATGTAGAATCTTATTCTACATAAAACATGGATTTAAATATACATTATATTTAATCCAAATATATATTTTTTATTATATAGAATCTAATTCTATCTTTACTTGGATTTAAATATATTTAAATATATATTTTTAATTATGTAGAATCTAATTCTACATAAACTTGGAATTAAATATACATTATATAAATTCCAAATATATATTTAAATTTCTAGAATCTTATTCTATAATATTTAAGTCTCTAAATATTTCCCATACTCATAAATACAATATTTATCCAATATTATTCACATTTAAGGGAGTTGTCGATTTCCCCTATCCCATAGGGGATTTTAGGCAACCTCCCTAAAATAGGGAGTATGGTTTCCAATTTTTGTTCGTTTCATTTGAAGGGTGTGACCATTGTAGGTTCATGCAACGTTAGCAGCAAAATTAGAACTGTTCTAATTTTACAAACAATGAGTGGCATCTAGCAATACATCATTGCTACCTAAGTTGCATGAAGTCATGGTTTGACTTTCCTAATTCCTGAATAAACTTCCTTTATGTATTTCATCATTTTGTCCTTTATATCTTAGATGAACACAAGTCATGGGTTAGTCACACTTGCGTTGTCCATCTTGTGTTTCTTGATGTCTTGAGTAGATTATGATAAACGAATCTCTATGATATCTCATATCATAATATTCAAGCATGGCCATGCATTTTCTAATCTCACTCAATCAAGTGGCCGAAGATATTTCTCCCATTATGTAGGAGGGACAAATCCTTTATTCATCAACCATATTTCACTACAGAGGTCATCACGTATCCAATCACCAGTCTTTATAATGTAGTTAGTTATGACACACGTTTGACTATGTCAAAATATGTAAATCTTTATGTTGAAATCATGTTGATCTCAAGTCTGAGGATTATATATATGTTTATCATGAGCAATGTTGTGACTGTCACATAATTACCCAAGAAACATGCTCATAGGGGGTCAATCCAGTATGTTGTTCTCTAACAAATACTTATGTGTTGATTTTGACATCTTTATGTCAATGACAACGCTTGTCTTCAACCACATATTAGTCTTTATATATTATCACTGTCCATACCCGTAATAATATTCGACTAAGGATCCTATTTAACAATAATCGTATTATTGTATGGACATTATTATCCAATGGTTCGTTTGATGCATAGAAACATACCAAATGATAATAATGGCAATGCCATTACTTGATAAATCTAGTAAAATAGTATGTCTATTCAATCATCATATGATTGGTCTTTGGGCATACTCCAACAATCCTGCCATCTTTCTTTTTAACAAACAAAACCGGTGCACCCCAAGGTGACACACTAGGCTGGATAAAGCCACGGTCAAGCAATTCCTGAAGTTGCGTCTTCAACTCTTTCAACTCTTTGGGTGCCATGCGATAGGGAGCAATGGACACCAGAGTTGTGTTCTCATACAACTCAATTCCAAACTCAACCTCCCTACTAGGCGGAAAACCAGGTAACTCCTCTGGAAACACTCCAGGGAACTCACACACAGTCCTTATATCCTAGACGCGCACCTCCTTTGAGCTGCGATTCATAACAAAGGCTAGGTAAGCCTCACTTCCCTGCCGCAACATCCGACTTGCTTCTAAGGTAGACACTACATTAGCTAGAAACTTCACATTTTCACCCACTACCACAATCTCATAATCATCCGCTAGTTTCAACGAAACTCGCTTACTTTCAAAATCCACAACGGCTCTATGCTCAACAAGCCAATTCATGCCAAGGATTACATCAAAACCATAGAATGGCAATTCTATAAGATCAACAAGAAACACATGATTTTGCACCTTTAAGGGGCATCTCCTATACAACTTTCTTGTTACTACCGTCTCGCCAAAGGAAGTAGTCACACGCATACCAACATCCAAAGATTCAACAGGCAAACCAAGCATTTGAGCATGTTCACGCAATATGTACGAGTGTGTAGATCCATAATCAATCAAAGAAAGTAATGACAAGGATTGCAAAGTAAAAGTACCTGCGATCACGTCCGTGTCATTCCTTCCCTCACGATGGGCATACACTCTAGCCTGACCGCCACCCTCAGGTTGGACAGCCACCACATGTGCCACATTCCTTCCACCCTCATCTCTACGCTGAAAATTACCACGGCCGCGCCCACAACCTCTCTGTGGCTCAACTGCTCTCACCGAAGCTTGACCTTCTCTCAATGGTTGAGGACAATCCTTCTTCATATGCCCTTGCCCACCACAGTTCCAGCACGTACCAAGGTTACCCCAACACTCCCCAGCATGTCTCCTACCACACCGGTTACACTCAAGAGTCCTCAAGAAAGCATTTGGTCCTTGCTGACCTCTACTAGGGTTACCACCCCCGCGCTTAGCATCAAAATGTGGCTTCCTATCCTTATGCCTTTTGTTGCGATCTCTACCATAATCGCGTTCTGCAGCTCGCTTCCCTGAGCTAGAACCTCCTACTCGACTCGCCAAGCCAAGATTCAACTCAATGTCCTTGGCTCTAGTGACCAAGACATCAAAATCTGTGTAATCAGCCGCAAGCATATAGGTTTTCACGTCCGCTACCAGCCCATAACGGAACCGTTCGCACCTTTCCCTCTCGCTAGGAATTAGCTCAGGAGCATATTGGCTAAGGCGAACAAACTGAATCTCATATTCAGCCACAGACATGTTCCCTTTCATGAGAGACATAAACTCCCTCTTCTTCTCGTCGAGGTAGCGAACTCCCAAATATTTTCGCTTGAACGCATTCAAAAAGAATGTCCAAGTCACTTCATCATCCTCCATTCCAAAGATAGTGGTCGTCCACCACGTATATGCATCACCATGCAGTATTTACACAATGCATCCCAGCTTCTGAACGTTATTGCAGTTCAACTGTCCAAGAATCCTCTTGGTGCTTTCCAACCAGGACTCAGAACCTTCCTGTGTCAAACCTCTAAACTCAGTCCCTCCCAAATTGCGGAGACGCCCCAACGGCAATCTCACATTAGCACCATCCTGAGGTGCAGCTCTATGTGCCCCAGCTAATGCTGCTTGGAAAGCTCCAGCAATAGCTTGTATCAGCACGGTCATATCAGGAGCAGCTTGCCCCTGAACCCCCTCGGGTCCAGCAACCCCAGCACCGACTCCAGCAGCACCAGCCCCAGCTCCACCACCACCAGGTGGTCCACCAGGGGGAGGAGGAGGTAACACCTCAACATTCTCTACATTCTCATTCTTAGCCATAGATCGAGTATTGGTTCTCAGCTCTCTACGTGGCCCCATAACAAAACAATGCACTGACAAAAATACAACAACTCAATTAGGCATAATAAGGTAAGTAATCCAAGTACTCAAGCTCATTTTTGAAACCATTTCTTCTCATTAGTAATGATATGGCAATGGGATCCCCAACCACACTCCAAACATAGCATAACATCACAAATTCGTCTCAATTGAATCATACATCAACATTCATACATCATACTCTCACCGAAAAGTCCCAATCAAACATAACCACATACAATAACCACATATCAAGCCCCAATTGTTTGATAACCTTGCTCTGATACCAACAAATGTAACCCTCTTAGCTCGGCCTAGACGCTAGACCCGAACTACGAACATTACACGTGGAAAACCAAAGTCAACCCGAAAGTAAACCTTGATTAACGACCTTTTTTTCTTTTTAATCTTTTCTAGATGCACATTAAGCCTATGTGATTACTCAAGAATCATATGATAGAAGGGCACAGCGATTGGAAAACATTTAGGGACTCAAATGCATGAATTAATCTTTTAGGGACCAAAATGTAATTTTTAGAAATTATAAGGACTTTGCAGATTTTAGGTTTACCAAAATGAAATTAGTCAAGTTACATGCTTCTCTATGAAATTTCAACTTAAAAGGACTTTCCAAACTCAAGCAATTGCATCCACATCATTCAGGACTAATATGTAAAACATGGGAACTTAAAACAATTCAAAAACACCATCCAACGGACAACCGTTTCGGAACACCAGCCTCCATACCGAAACACTCGTATTGAAACAGTGTTGACCGTTTCGGTACTTGGGTGCGTTCCAAGAATCGTATCGAAACATGTCTCTCCAGTAGCCAAACTGTTCTGAAACACCTTCAACTGTTCCGAAACGTTATGGCCATTACAGGCCCCCGTTTCGAAACAGTTAAGGGTGTTTCGATACACCCTGCACTGTGACAGCAGAAATTGATGGTTTTTCTCCTTTTAATCCACTCAAACATGCTTCAAAGAGCATCATAACATACCAGCAACCTATTTTGATACTAAAGAACATATTTAAGGTCTTTAATCTAGAGCATGACATCAAACACATAGTCACCCAATCTAAATGCATGCTTCCTAGTCACCAAACCAATATAAGCTACCAAACCTCAAACCAAACCTTTAGGACCATTTACGACCCATAAACGTCATCAAAAACATGCCACAAACTTAGGGAGTTCAAAACTCATCTCCCAAATACAACCTTGAAGTCCCATTGCCAAATATCAAAACTAAAGTGTATAAAAACATCACCATACATGAGCTTTGCACTTCCTTGGATGTTCTTAACCTTCTTGCTGCCCAAAAACACCTCAATTGTATGCATTATTGGTAAAAGAGAGCGTAAGCACATTTGCTTAGTGAGGCATGCTCTAAAGAAAACCAACACAATAATGCATTTATCAAAACACTTTTCTCAAAAGCTTTTCTACAACATGCTCATTCTATCTCATGCTTGAAAACCATTTCAAAGCAACTTCTGATTGAAAACACATGTACCTCAATTCTATCTCATGCATTTAAACCAATGCAAATCTCATGGCAAAGCCATACACATGCTTGTAAAACCAAAGCATTTCTTATACAAATCTCATATGCATTTCTCATAGCATAAATCATCTCATCAATAGGTACATGTGATTCAAAAGCATTTTCATATATTATATTGGCATTTCATATCTCATTATTACTCGGATATGCGGACAACATTCTCAAACCACTAGACGCTTCTGGTGGAATCTCACATCACCGTACTCACTTGTCTAGTAACATAGTTTCCGGTGGAATCTCTCATCACCGTACTCACATAGCGGAATCTCTCATCGCCACAAAGCTTGGGTATTTCACCAAGTCCTACCCGATGGAATGCCCATCATCGGTCTCTCCCTTTGGATTAAACCAAAGAGCACGTACGAATTTTTAGTTTATAGTGCACTCTCATCCTATTGATCAATCAATTATATCCGGTAAGTATCTCATCTTCTATGCCAATATATTATGTCAAAATATCATCTCGCCTACTGATTTTCATGAAACATTTCTCAAATCTCTCTCTTTTCATTTCAAAACCATAACATTTGCCATGCTTTAACACAAAAGCTCAAATCTCAACAATGCAACATATTATTTCATGAAATCATTTCAAGCATCATCTCATGCTACAAATCATGCATACAAACAGTAGGAATTTATCTATCTCAAACTATGAGCATGCAAAAGCATTTTAAGGGCAACCACCACATATAAGAGAGCAATCTAGCCAACACTTACTTCCGGAATTAGGAAGGTGTTTCAATCCTTTCCTAAATCCCCAAACCTTGATTCTTTGTCCCTCAAGGACTTCTAAAACCATACGCACTCACCGATTACGTTTCACTTGCTCGCCGAAACGCTATCTAAGCTCCCGGATCAACACCAAAGGCATCCGAATATGTCTCCCTTGTTTATAACACATAAGAGCAAAGGATTAATGCATCATCATGCATTGAAATCATCAGCCACACATCTAAACTCCTTGCTCTACTCATGACTCTCATTTCGGCAACCAAAAACAACCGAAATCATCTCCAAACTCTTCCAAAACAAAACCCAGCCAAGATCTACCACTTCTAATCATTTCTAAACATCAATCAACATAAAAAACCACCACAAACCCGTCCTTATACCTCCAGCTATAACAAAACACCGAAACCACCCCAAACACCACTCTAGCAAGCAAAACTTAGGAATCCAAACCTATTCGGGTTTTGTTTGATAAAACCTCATTTATAACATCAATTAACATCCAAAATACATTATAAAACAACCTCAAAACAGAGCCTAACCATCATCCACGAAAATCATAAAGATCTCTCCAAAAATCTTGAGTTTTAACACAATTTCTTGTTTCTAACATTAAAGCAACTTAAAAATCATTAACAAAGGATTGATAACTTGGGAATTTCAGTAAAGAACTGATCCGTAAAGGAGAAGGACGAAGCTTACCTCAAATGGCTGATTTCTCCTTGATTTGGGCAAGTTTTCTTGAAAATCCAATGTAAAAACAAAAGGATTTGGTGAGGAAAAGATTAGGAATGAAGAGGAGATTGAAAGCTCATCAAAAGCAATGAAAATCAAAGGATAATTGATGGAGGAAATTTGTTTGGCTGAAAAGAAATTGAGAGAAAATGAAATGAGAGAAAATTGATGGAAGGTAGTTATGAAAAGTCAAAGATAGTTTTCCTTTTAATTAATCTTTATTTCATTTAATTAAAACATTAATAAAATCACCCAAATTAAGAAGAAATATGAGTAAAACATTTTTGGTAAAAGTAGCTCCTTAAAGGTTCAAAGTTTCAATCCTTTACAAAACAGTCACTATTTAACTTTTGCAAAAACTGCGATTTGGTCACTACACCGAAATGTAGTATTTCCAAACATTATTTTGTAAAATTGATTTCACCACAATCATTCATATAATAAATGAGGATTTTTAAGTATTTTTCCTATTTTTAAAGCATCCCGAACTAGGTGTTCCTTAAATCTCTCTTTTAAGGTTCGAACCGTTCTCGACCGGTCTGATTCGAACCCTAAAACTTCTAGACCCAAATTTGGGGCATTACAACTCTCCCCCTCTTAAGAAATTTAATCCTCAAAATTACCTGGGGGAAAAGGGTAAGGAAATTGCTTCTTCATGTCCTCCTTCCTTTCCCACGTGGCTTCCTCAACACCACGATGTCTCCACAACACCTTAACCAGCTCAATGGTCTTACCACGGAGAACCTTACTATCCGAATCCAGAATCTCAACAGGTTCCTCATCATATGTCAAATTTGGATTCAACTCAACTTCCTCCACAGGCATAACATGCGAAGGATCCGATCTATACCTCCGAAGCATGGATACATGAAACACATTATGTATCTTTTCTAACTCTTGAGGTAGTCTCGGCTTATAAGCAACAGGACCCACACGTTCTATCACCTCGTATGGTCCAATGTATCTTGGGCTCAACTTTCCCTTCCGGCCAAATCTCATCACCTTCTTCCAAGGTGAAACTTTCAAGAACACACGATCACCCACCGCAAATTCTATCTCCTTACGCTTCAAATCCGAGTAAGACTTTTGCCGATCTGATGCGGCCTTCAACCGCTCACAAATGAGCTTCACCTTCTCAGTGGTTCCTTTCAACAAAGCCGGCATCGAGACCAACTTTTGTCCCGTTTCAGCCCAACAGAGAGGAGTTCTGCACTTCCTCCCGTACAAAGCTTCACAAGGTGCCGTTTGAATACTCGTCTGGTAACTATTATTATAAGCAAACTCCACCAAAGGCAAGTGCTTCTCCCAAGAGCCTTGAAACTCAATAACACAGCACCTCAACATATCCTGAAGCACTTGGATAACACGCTCCGACTGTCCATCCATCTGCGGATGATAAGAAGTACTGAAATTCAGCCGCGTACCCAATGCTTGATGCAAACACTCCCAAAACCTTGCGGTAAACCTTGGATCTCTATCCGACACAATAGATTTTGGTACACCATGCAAGCGTACAATCTCAGCAATGTACAACTCTGCAAGCTTATCCAAGGTGTACGTAGTATGCACAGGCAAGAAATGCCCACACTTCGTAAGGTGATCTACAATCACCCAAACAGAATTCTTCTTTGATGGCGACAGAGGCAAACCAGACACAAAGTCCATGGTGATCCTTTCCCATTTCCATTCAGGAATCTTTAACGACTGCAACAACCCTAAAGGAAACTGATGCTCAGCCTTAACTTGCTGACAAACCATACACTTGCTCACATACTCAGCAACATCTTTCTTCAAACCCACCCAATAGTACTCATCCTTCAGATCGCGATACATCTTTGTACTACCAGGGTGCATAGCAAACGGACTACTATGAGCTTCGATCAGAATAGTGCACCTCAACCCAACATCATTCGGCACCCCTATCTGACTCCCAAAACATAAAACACCATCATCATTAAAATAGAAATCCGATGGCCTGTCTTCAGCGATGTCCTGAACGTGAGGCACCAAAGAATCATCCAACAATTGCTTGTTCTTTATAAACAGAACCAAAGATGGTTTCAATTGCAACTCAGCAACAAGACCACCATCCCGCGATATGCTCAAGCTAGCAAACATCGCTCTCAACTCCACCACCACTTTCTTGCTCAAAGCGTCAGCCACAACATTGGCCTTTCCCGGATGATACTCGATCGTTAGATCGTAAACCTTAAGCAACTCCAGCAATCGTCGTTTCCTAAGATTTAACTTCTTCTGAGACATCAGATACTTCAAACTTTTGTGATCCGTGTACACAGTACACTTCTCAACATATAGATAATGTCTCCAGATCTTAAGAGCAAACACTACTGCAGCCAACTCGATGTCATGCGTAGGATAATTGCGCTCATGAACTTTCAACTGCCGCGATGCATAAGCCACCACGTTACCCTCTTGTATTATCACACACCCCAAACCAACATAGAATGCGTCACTATACACCACAAACTCTTTCCCTGATTCAGGTTGAACCAAGATAGGAGCTTGCGTCAAAGCTGCTTTTAGCTTTTCAAAAGCTTGATGTCTCGCTTCTGTCCACTCATACTTGACATCCTTTTGCAACAACTTTGTCAAAGGGGCAACAACCTTAGAAAATCCATCCACAAACCTCCGGTAGTATCCTGCCAACCCAAGGAAACTACGGACTTCATGAACATATTTAGGAGGCTTCCAATTCATCACTGCCTCAACCTTTTGGGGATCAACTCGAATCCCTTATGCCGAAACCACATGACCAAGGATATCGTCGATGAACACCACAACGAATTTGTCCAAGAATTCATGGAACACCCTATGCATCATGTCCATGAAAGCAGCAGGAGCATTCGTCACACCAAACGGCATCACAAGGAACTCATAATGCCTATACCTCGTTCGAAAGGCTGTTTTCTGCACGTCCACATCCTTCACATTTAACTGATAGCACCCTGACCTCAGACCAATCTTTGAAAACATAGCCGCTCCTCAAAACTGATCAAAAAGTTCATCAATCCTCGGCAAAGGATACCTGTTCTTGACAGTCAACTTATTCAGCCGACGATAATCGATGCACATTCTCATCCTGTCATTTTTCTTTTTAACAAACAAGACCGGTGCACCCCAAGGTGACACACTAGGCCGGATAAAGCCACGGTCAAGCTTACAAGTGATCAATTTTCAAACCTTTAACCATTTGTCAACAACATTATATTGGCTTACAAGTGATCAATTCTCAAACCATACCAAAATCAAATCAAAGACACAATCGGATACGCGGATTACAAGCGTTGTCCCACACGCTTCATACACACTACCGGACTACACAAGGCTCACAAACGAGAGCAACTCTTCATCGTTGTGACACCCGTAGTGGAGTATATTGGTACAATCACAACCCCTCAACACCACTCATCGGTAGTTGTATAATTCCACTAACGAGAGCATGGGACACATCCACCGTTGTGATCTTAACCTCAATCGTTAGGGTACTTGGATGGAGTATATGGTACAATCACAACCCCTCAACATCCAAGGCGACTTTATTCATGGTGACCCAATCCTATAGCCGGCTAACTATATCCGATTAAAAGTAACCAAAAACCACTTTCATCACATGCCAATATAATCATTTAACATCAATATTCCTCTATTTTACAAGCATAAACACAATGCCATTTCCACAAGCATAACATGCTTAACATCATATGCATTTATCATATTAAACCAAGGATCACTTACCTAATGCATCCTTAACACAATGGCATTAAACTCAGCATTAACCATGCTTAAAACATGCTTTAAAACAGTAAACAAAATCACATTAACTCAAGTGCATTTCCATCAAACATAGCACATTTCTGAGAGAGAGACTTTTGATACACTTACACTTGAGCTTAGCTAAGTGTTTCAAACTTACACTAAGCTCCCAAGACCACGCTCAAAGCATTACAAAGCTGGAAAATCCATTCTCACTCATCGATACGAAAAGCCTTGCTCGCCGACACGCAAATTACTCTTCCAGAGCCTCCAACAACGCCTCGATTGCTCCCGGAACAAGATCTCATGTTTTCACATCATCAAAACAGAGATCTAAATGCATTAAAATGCATTTCAACACCAGCAACAAATCCCAACCTCGTTGCTCACCCAAACTACACCAATTTACCCAACCGAAAACTCAATTGATTGCTTCCTAAACCAAGCTCAGCCAACATACATCACTTCCAAACAATTATGAACATCAAAACACATCTAATAAACAACCTAACTCATCCTTATACCTCCAAAAGCATGATTCCACCATTTCACCTCAAAAACTCATTTAAAGCTAACAAGAAACTCAAGGATCTCAAGGATTTCAGGATCTATGATATCAAAACATCATTTCAACATATTAGCCAACTTAAAATTCAATTAAAATCAATCCAAAACAGAGCTTATCAAAACAAATCCGAAAATCAAGATTTCAACCATATGTTTACAAGATTTTGATCTCCAATCAAAACTATAATAAAAACTCAACCAAAAATAGTAATTAGAAGCCAAAGATCTTGGGAATTTGAATAAAGAACTTTGATTAGATTTTGAGAACAGGATTTACCTCCAATCCTTGCTTTCCTCAATGAATGACAAGTTTTTCTTAGCAAAATATTGAAGAATTTGAAAGGATTTCTTGAAAATGGATTAGGAAATAATAAGAGAGTGTTTGGGAGAAAAGAATTCTGGAGAGAAATGAATGAAAATAGTGTTTGGCTGAAAATGAGGAGAAGATGGTAGTTACGTGATGGAATCTCCAATTAACCACAAAATTAATTAAATAAAATAAAAACCAATTAAAGTTATTTAATTAAAACCCATTTTAAACACATGTCATATTAACGAAATGCTAAATTGCCATAAAGCCCCCTAAAGATTCTAAGAATTTGGCTTCTTCTTTAAAAATCACATTTTCCACAGTTTTGAAACTTTACAATTTGGTCACTACTCGAAATGTCCCCTTTTCAAAACTCTTTTTGTAAAATTGATTTGACCAACCTCTTAAACATATTTTAAAGGATTTTATCAATTTTTACCACATTTGTATCCTATCTCGATCCTTGATTTCCTTAAATCACCTTACACGATTCGAACCATTCTCGACCGGTCCGGTCCGGTGTCCAAAACATCTAAGCCCAAAACCAGGGCGTTACATAAAATAATTATAATCTTAGATTAGAACCATTACCATTAACAAACTATTTGCAAATCATAGTCATATCTCATTTGCACACACACACAATTATGTATAAAATCAATTCACCACACTCAGTTTACACCAAAACAAGGCAAGCAACGTATATACAAGTTTACATCTTAAAAACAGTCCATTATATGCTTCCAATCATCTAAACAGTCCATTCTAATGCATGTGTTCAAAACTACAAATTTACGTATTTCACAAACTTGGCTACATCAAAATGATTCTCTAACATACATATGCACAATCAGGGCAGTCCAATTATCATAGATTTCTAGAACAGTCCTAAACATCAAAAGTACTCAATTTATCATGTCCTAACAGTCCTTAATTATCAATTTTGTCCAAAACATTCCCTAGTCCTTATTTTTTTTACAATTGTGTGTACCGAAACAGTCCCCAAACATTTTATAAGTGCAGGGCAGCACCCAATTCATAGTTTTCAGTTACAGCAATCCCTTTTATCAGTTCCCATGTATTTATATTAGTCGAAATAGTCCTCTAACTTATTAAAACACACAAAACAGTCCCTGCAGTAGGAACACTAAAAACAATCCAATTACATTCATGGCAGCCTTCAAATCATTCCTACCTTGACTTACAACAACACATAACCTCTATTACAAACTATACAAGCATAGAAGATCAATTACAATCTTAAATTAGCATAACTGAATGTCCAATTTACCAATTTTAGGTTCAAACAAGTTAGCATCATGATCATGAATAAATGTCCTAATGAACCACAATTCTAACAACAAGATTTTAACTACAACCTTGATAGCTTCAATTTAAAGATGGAAAAAGAGGTTCTTACATCCTTATTGGTAGTTAAGCAAGAACTTAAGATAACACCATCAACTAAAGCTCAAAATGTGATTTCCATGGAGGTTCTCTCTCTTTTTCCTTTCTCTCACAATGCTTCGACCTAAGGGTGGAAGATGGAGAAGTTGATGTCCAATTCCTCCCCCTTGACCGAGCTTACCCTTTCTCTCTTGCCACATGCATTCACATGATAATGATGCCTATTCATGTCTTTCCTTAATATTAAATTTGTATGCAAATCACCAACCTTCTAAATTTTTGGTTTAGTCCTCTCAATTTAGTTAGCAAACAATTAATTTTTTGTTTAATGGTCCTTATTTTGTTTAATCCTTAAATCCAAATTCACAATTAAAAGTCTAACCATGACACATATGATTCTAATTACTTCCAAACCCTAATTTGGAATGTTACAAATCTCCTCCCCTTAAAATAAATTCATCCTCGAATTTACTTGAGGTAAACAAGTAAGGGTACTTTTCTTTCATCAGGTTCCCAAGTGGACTCTACAAGCATGTGGTTTCTCCATAATACTTTAACAAGGGGTACCGACTTGTTACAGAGTCTTTTGATTTCTCGATCTAAGATTTGGACTGGTTCTTCCTCGTAGGATACATTTGGATCGAGTTCTACATCTTCAGGCTCAAGTACGTGGGAAGGATCCGATCGATACTTCCGGAGTATAGAAACATAGAATACGTCATGAATTTTGTTGAACTCGTCTAGAAGAGTTAATCAAAAAGCTACATGGCCAATTCTTTCAACAACTTCAAATGGCCCAATGAAATGGGGACTAAGCATTCCTCTTTTTTTTGAACCTGAGAACTTTCTTCCACGGTGAAACTTTTAGGAATACCCGATCTCCCACATCATATTGAATTTCCCTTCTTCTTGCATCAGCATGAGCCTTTTGCCTATCAAAGGCTTCTTTAAGTCTACTAAGAATGATTTGTACTTGTTCCAAGGTCTCCTAAAGCATTTCAAGCCCCAAGGTTTTGTTTTCTCTCAGTTCAGACCAACACAAGGGTGTCTTACATCTTCTTCTATATAAGGCTTCGAACAGAGCCATTTGAATGGGTGCTTCATAGCTGTTGTTGTAGGCAAATTCTGCCAGGGGAAAGGATTTCTCCCAGTTCTTCCCGAACTCAATTACACATGCTCGAAGCATGTCTTCGAGGATTTGTATTACTCTTTCCGATTGGCCATCAGATTAGGGATGGAAGGCAGTGCTCAGATTTGTTTTAGTTCCTAAAGCTCTTTGCAAGGACTTCAAGAACCTAGAAGTGAATCGAGAATCTCTATTGGAGATTATAGAAGTGGGAATACCATGCAAACGTGTCACCTCTCGAATATAAATTTTTGCTAACTGGTCCAAGCTTAGACTCATTCGAATTGGCAAGAAATGGGATGACTTTGAAAACATGTCAACTATCACCCACTCAGCATCATTCTTTCTCGGTGACAAAGGTAGCCCACAAACGAAGTCCATGGTTATTCGTTCCCATTTCCACTGAGGTAGTTTGATGGGTTGCAAGAATCCCGTAGGGACTTGATGTTCACCTTTAACTCTCTGACAAGTTAAGCATCGAGATACAAACTCTGTAATGGCCGATTTCAATCCAGTCCACCAATACAACTCCTTTAGATATTTGTACATCTTAACAAATCCAGGATGGATTGAAAAAGGGCTACTATGAGCTTCATTAAGCATTTCTCTTTTTAGAGTTTTATCATTTGGCACACACACTCTATTTCTAAAATAGAGTAGGCCGTTAGACTTTAGAGAAAAGTTTGGGTCAAGTTCGGCTTCAATCTTACGCAAGATGTTCTGAAGTTCAAGGTCGGTTTGTTGTAGGGTCTTGATCCTCAAGATCAAAGTAGATTTAACTTGAAGCTCGGTTAAAAGCTTTTGATTCTTCTATAGTCTAAAATGTGCATTGATTGCAGCAGGGGCTACAAAATAACATAATGTTTGTAGATATCAAAATTTAGGGCTCGGTAAGGGTAAGCTATAGATTTGATTTATGTGAAGTCTTACCAATCGAATGTTTGTGACCGAGTGCATCAGCTACTACATTTGCTTTTCCCAAATGGTAATCGATGATCAGATCATAATCTTTAAGCAATTCCAACCACCTTCGTTGTCTAAGATTCAACTCCTTTTGAGTTAGGAGATACTTAAGGCTTTTATAGTCAGTGAACAAGTAACATCTTTCTCCGAAAAAGTAGTGTCTCCAAATTTTAAGGGTTAAAACAACCGCAACAAGCTCAAGGTCGTGAGTTGGATAATTCAGTTCGTGAGGCTTCAACTGCCGAGAAGCGTAAGCTACAACCTTCTCATCTTCCATAAGTACACATCCAAGCCCTAAATGGGATGCATCACTAAAAACTGTGTAGTCATTTCCTGACTCGGGTTGTGTCAAAACCGGAGCATGGGTAAGGACTTGCTTCAATTGATTGAAGCTCCATTGCTAATTTTCTGACCAAACAAATGCCTTGTCTTTCTGGAGAAGCTTGGTCAAAGCTACATCTAAAATGGAGAATCCTTTGATGAACCTCCGATAATACCTGGCTAGGCCGAGAAAACTTCTGACTTCCCAAACATTCCTTGGCAGCATCAAAACAACTATCGATTGAATTTTCTTTGGATCGACCTTGATTCCTTCGGCAGAGATCGCATGGTCGAGGAAAGACACTTCGGACAGCCAAAATACACACTTGCTAAGCTTTGCATAGAGTCGATGTTCTCAGAGGGTTTGTAGGACGATTCGAATGTGTTTTGAATGTTGGTCCTTGCTTTTGGAGTAGACAAGGATGTCATCAATAAAAACTATTACAAACTTATCCAAGAAGGGCTTGATGACTCGGTTCATAAGGTCCATGAATGTGGCTGGAGCATTGGTTAGGCCGAAAGGCATCACAAGGAATTCGAAATGACCATACCGAGTTCTGAATGTCTTATTTGGTACGTCTGACTTCTTAACTCTCATCTGATAATAGCCAAGTCGAAGGTCAATTTTTGAAAATACGGTAGCATCCTTAAGCTTTTCGAATAAGTCTTTAATTCTTTGCAATGGATACTTGTTCTCGATACTTAGCTGATTAAGTTGTTGCTAATCGATGCATAGTCTCATTGACTCATCCTTCTTTTTGACAAATAATAATGGGGCTCCCCATGGAGACGAACTAGGCCTGATAAAGCATTTACCTTACAACTCTTGTAACTAATTTTGGAGTTCCTTCAGTTCAACCGAGGTCATCCGATAGGGGGTGTTGGACACAGGGTTAGATCTGAGTTGAACTTCGATTCTGAACTCTACCTCTCGATCAGGGGTAATCCTGGAAGTTCCTTGGGAAAACGTCAAGAAATTCAGAAACAGTTAGAATAGATTCTAAGGCAAGTTGAGTCTTATCAAGTTCAGATATGGCAACAAAAAACAGAATCTGGTTTTAGCGGCTTATTATCTAACATGAGTATGGATTCTTTACCCAATCCATGCAGAAAGAGTCGTTTCTTATTACAATCTACCCAAGCTTGGTGTTTTCCTAGCCAATCTAACCCCAAGATACGGCCTATTCATTAAAAGACAGGGCTAACAGATCGGTAGGAAAAGGAATGCCTTGGATGAACAGGGGACAATTTTTACATATACGGTCCACAGTAACCTTATTTCCTAAAGGATTTGTAGCAACAATGTTACAGTTAGTGGCTTCAGAGGTCAACTTAAATCTTTCAATCAGGGTAGAACAAATAAAGGAGTGGGTTGAACTCGAATCGAATAAGCGTAGACAAGATTAACATATAGTTCAATTGTACCTGCTATAACATCAGTGGAGTCTTCTTCTTCTCATCCTCGTACATGGTATACTTGAGCAGGGGCTCGAGACTACTGATGTGTAGCGATGGAGGCTTGGCCCCAATTTCTTCTAGAATTCCCAGACTGGGCTTGTTTTGATCTTTTCCCCCGAGTTGATTGTACAAGATTGAGGTTTGAGGACACACGAGCATGAACCTTGTTCAAATTTTGTGGACAATATCTGATGTAGTGATCCAATCCTCCACACAGGAAGCAGGCATTTTCTTATCTTCTACACTGGCCCGTGTGATAATTCTGACAAAACTTGCAGAAACGGGACTGAGAATCTCTGCCTAAATTCCCTATTCTATTAACAAAATTGCAGGTGTAGAGGGTTTGACTATCGTCTATGGTTTGGGCATAAAATTGCTATTTGGAGGAGAAAAGTGGTTCGATGAGCTTCCTCCTTGGTTCTTCGACTTCTTAGATGGCCAGGGAGGTTTATTATCATTCCTCTGTCTTTTATCATTCCGAGAGTAGTTCTCCTTCCTCGTTTTGGATGCTTTCATCTTTGATTCTGTGGCAATCACCCGATTCACAAAATCTTGAAAATTAGAAATTACGAGGGTCGTGAACATAGGACTTAGTTCATCGTTAATTCCATCGATAAACATTCGACACTTGCCTTATTCCTTCTTGATATATTCAGACCCGTACTTGCAGTACTTGCAGAAATCACTGACGTATTGTTCTATGGTCTGCGTCCTTGCTTTAGATACAAGAAGCGTTTTTTGCACTCACCTAAATATTGTTCGATGATGTACTTCCTACGGAATTCTTTGAGAAAGAACTCCCAATTGATAGCGTGTGCTAGAGCAGTTAGGGTCGTGATTTCCCACCAACATAAGGCTTCATCATCTAAGAGGGCCAAAGCACATTCGAGCTTGTGCACATCCGAACATTGCAATTGGTTAATCATGATGCTGGTAGTGGTCTCTAACCAGTATTCTGCTACTTCAAGATTTTCATGATCCGTCCCCGAGAAAGTATAAGCTCGATGTTGAGCTACTTTGTCAATTGGTACCCCAGACTGTACTACTACAGGTGCAGGGTGATTTTGCCTTAAAAGGCAACGAACTGATTGAACATTTTTGTCTTACTAAGGAAACATCCTTTTTGTACTGGATGGATTTGAGGAGCTTCAGGTTGTGATTCAGTAGCCTTATTAGGATTCTGTAGCTCTTGATTCATCCTCAAACATCCTTCATTAGTGAAAGAACCAGCCTGGCTCTCTTTGTCCCGACCTGGATGTGTTTCAAATGTCTAAAAAGGTTGATAGCATCCAAAAAGAAGCTTTTATTAGACATGGATCACAATTATAGATTGAGTTCAACTCTTATGTGGCACATAAAGAAACTGATGATGCAACATAAACTTGGTTTAGTCCTAGGATCGACTAAACCTTAGCTCTGAATGCCAATTATAACACCCCTAACTAGGTTTAGGATAAATCGAGCTAAGTAGTGTTAAGAATAGAGAAGAGGGAGGCCTATCTTCAGAAGGTCATCCCAACGCAAGGCAAGAAATAGAAAGAACGTAAGGATTCAAGACCAAAACAGCATACAAACGATGACTCGCATAGATACATGATATAGAGAAAGCCAAAATAAACGTGTCTACCAAATAACACACCAAGGAACATAAAGGTTTACAAGACAAATCATTCTATTGGATCGAAGTAAGCCTATGAATTAAGGTCAACTTGGTAACCAACTTTAACGAACGATAAAGGTCCAAGACTTCCCTTTTCTTTTTTTAACCCTAAATTTCTATATGTGTTTCGAACATATAAGCTCCAAGATCATACATACTCCATTACAAATAGAACATACCACCAATTCGAGATACAATAATAGCCACACACATTAAACAAGAATTTGACATGAACTGATCAATCGAACAACACACACACACACACACACACACACACACATATATATATATATATATATATATATCAAGGACCATTCGCACACCAACCAAAACAAGATAACATGTGAATCAAGCAATCTCCCACAAGCATGATAGGTCCATCACACACTCAAACTTCTTAAGTATTTAATTACATAACCCAAAAGATAAACAAGATAAGGCATGTTAAAATATGTACATATGTGCCACCTTCTAGAAGTTTTAAGAATTTAAAAACGTACTTTGAGCCTTCTTGTGATCTTGTCTAAGCTCCCAAGCTTAACCGAAGCAAGCTTATCTGAAAACGTCAAGAGGGACTGTAACGCCCTAGTTTTGGGCCTAGAAGTTTAGAGGTTGAAACGGGCCGGTCGAGAATGGTTCAAATCTTTAAGGGAGATTTAGGGAACACCTAGTTCGGGATGTTTTAAAAATATGGAAAAATACTTAAAAATCCTTATTTAATATATATATATATATATATATATATATGATTATGGTGAAAAGAATTTTACAAAATAAAGTTTGGAAATACTATATTTTGGTGTAGTGACCAAATCCTAGTTTTTGTAAAAGTTGAATAGTGACTGTTTTGTAAAGGATTGAAACTTTGAATCTTTAAGGAGCTAATTTTACCAAAATGTTTTTAATCAGATTTCTCCTTATTTTGGGTGATTTTAATAATGTTTTAGTTAAAGGAAATAAAGATTAATTAAAAGGAAAACTATCTTTGACTTTTCATAACTACCATTAATCAATTTTCTCTCATTTCATTTTCTCTCAATTTCTTTTCAGCCAAACACATTTCCTCCATCAATTATCCTTTGATTTTCATTCCTTTGATGAGGTTTCAATCTCCTTTTGGTTTATAATCTTTTCCTCATCAAATCCTCTTGTTTTCACATTGGATTTTCAAGAATACTTGCTCAAATCAAGGAGAAATCAACCATTAGAGGTAAGCTTCGTCCTTCTCCTCTAATGATCAGTTCTTTACTGAAATTCCCAAGTTATCAATCCTTTGTTAATGATTTTTGAGTTGCTTTAATGTTAGAAACATGAAATTGTACTAAAACTCAAGATTTTTGGAGAGATCTTGATGATTTTCGTGGTTCTTGGTTAGGCTCTGTTTTGAGGTTGTTTTCTAATATATTTTGGATGATATTTGATGTTATAAATGAGTTTTAATCAAACAAGTCCCGAATAGGTTTGAATTCCTAAGTTCTGCATGCTAGAACGGTGGTTTTTGGGGTGGTTTTGGTGTTCTGTTATAGCTGGAGGTATAAGGATGAGTTTTTGGTGATTTTTGATGTTAATTGATGTTTAGAAAAGGTTAAAATTGATTGATCTTGGCTGGGCTTTGTTTGGTGAATGTTTGGTGATGTTTTCGGTTATTTCGGATAGCTGAAATGCTTGTTTTGAGGGGAGCAGCGGGTTAGAATGAATGGTTGGTGATTTTAGTGAATGGTGATGCATTAATCCTCTGCTCTTGTGTGTTAAAAAATGGGGAGAATGATCCGGAAGCAATCGAGGTAGCGTTAGAGGCTTCGGACGCTTGGTTGGCTCGTCTGCTAGCATAGTGTTGTGTATCGGTGAGTGAGAACGTGTTTTCCAGCTTTGGAATGATTTTGAAAAGAGGTTTGGGAACTTAAATCTAGGCTTGAAATGCCGGTTTAAGTTCGGAAGTAAGTGAAGTAGATTTCTCTCTCGATTTGTGCTATTATTGTTTTGAAAAATATCAAAATGGATTTTAATGTGCATGGTTTGACAATATGGTTTAATTTTCTGTTTGAGCATGGTTTTTAAGCATGAGAGTAGGTTATCAAACTTGGTTTGGTGAAGAAAGCATGAAATTGATGTTCCTTGAGAGTATGTGTTGTTACTTTGTGTTTTAAAGGCAAGGTTTAGCATTTTGGCCTTGATGGTGTTGCATGCTTTAAAAAGAGTTGATGTGTTAATAATTTTAATATGATATATTGGCATAGTTGATGAGAAGACTACCGGATATAATTGGTCGACCAATAGGATGTAGAGTGCACTATAAACTAAAATTCGTGAGTGCTCTTGGGATTCGTTCCAAAGAGAGAGACCGATGAAGGGCATTCCATCGGAGTAGGGCTTGGTGAAACATCCAAGCTTTATGGCATTGAATGGTACCGCCATGAGAGACCGATGAGGAGCATTCCATCGGAGTAGGACTTGGTGAAAGACCCAAGCTTTTTGGCATTAGATGTTATTGCCATGAGAAATCGATGAGGGGCATTCCATCGTAGTAGGACTTGGTGAAATACCCAAGCTTTGTGGCGAAGGTAGATACCGCCATGAGATCCCGGTGGCGAGATCCCACCGGGGTAGGACTTGACTTCGAGTAAAGCTGTCCGCATATCCGTGTAAAAATAGAATATGAAAATGCCAATATATGGGAATGAAGTATGTATCGCATGTACCAATGCTTGAAATGTTTTTATGCTATGAGAAATGCATATGAGATATAGAGATTATGTAATGCTTTTGTGTATCAAGCATGTGTAGCCTTGCCATGAGATTTGCATAGGTTGTATGCATGAGATTGCTAGATGGTACATGTGGTTTTCAAATGGAGATTTTCTTATGCATAGAGGTTTGAGTTTAAGAAATGCTTTTGAGTAACAAGCATGGGTGGCTTTGCCATGAGTTTTTCATTGGTTGAATGCATGAGAAAGATATATGGTACATGTGATTTTCAAATGGTGTTTTGCTTTGAAAAGGTTTTCAAGCATGAGAAAGAAAGAGTGTGAAGTGGAATTGGTTTCCAAGTGCAGTGGTTTAAGTTTTGCATGAGAAGGTTTAAATGGAAGCAATTGCAATAATGTTGTTTGAGTTTGAGTTGTTTATTGCATTTGAGTTAAAGTTGATTTATATGTCGAGTAATGCATGATTTAAGGCAATGATGTTTCAAGTGAAGTTTTCAAACAATACATTGGTTTATAGAGGTGTGATTGCAAATAAATAGTGTTTTACGGTTTTGTTGCATTGATGGTGTTTTGGTTTTGAGCATTCCTCACTAAGCATTATGTGCTTACGCTCCTTTTTGTCCATCAATGCAGATAGTTGAGTTTGGGACAGCAAGAGGCAAGTGATTCAAGAAGAGCTCCACTTGAGAAGTATGTTTTAGTTTATAGCTATAGATAATAAAGGCAATGGGGGAAATCCTTTACGTTGTTGTGTGATGAGATTGTTTACCTTGAACAAGTTCGGTTTATGGTTTGATATTTGTAGATGGTCAACATGTAATGGTTGGATCCTCATTCTTGTATTTTTGACATTGCTATGCTTTATGGTTAAAAGCAAGTTCTTTGTTGTTGCATGAGTTAAATGAGTTTAGGTGCCTAATGCTTGCAATGTGTCTAGCTTTTGTTGTAATATGATGGTTTTGATGCTTAGCATGTTGCTGGTATGTTTTGGAATGATTTGGAGCATGTTTGATGGTGTTTAGATGTGAAAAAATAGAAAGTTCTTCTATTTCTGGGCAGGGTGTATCGAAACACCCTTAACTGTTTCGAAACAGGGGCTTGAAATGGCCATAGTGTTTCGGAACGGTTGAAGGTGTCTCATAACACTTTGGCTACTGGAGTGGCCTGTTCCGATACTGGTCTCGGAATGCACTCGAGTTCCGAAACAGTCAACACCATTTCGATACGGGTGTTTCTGTATGGAGGTCAGCGTTCCGGAACGGGTGACCGTTGGTCTGTGCATTTGAATTGTTTCAAGGTTTCAAGTCTTACATTTTAGTCCTGAATGTGGTGGTTGCAATTGCTTGAGCTTGGAATGTCCTCTAAAGCCGAAATTTGATAGAGAGGCATGTAATATGACTAATTGAGGTTTAGCAAAACTAAAATCTACAAAGTTCTCATGTTTTCCAAAATTTACATTTTGGTCCCTAAAAGTGTATTTCTTGCAATTGGGTCCTTAAATATTTTCCGATCGCTGTGCTTTTCTCTCCCATGTTTCTTGAGTGTTCACATAGGCTTAATGCGCATCTAGAAAAGATAAAAAGAAAAAAAAAGGGTCGTTAATCAAGGTTGACTTTCGGGTTGACTTTGGTCTTCCCCGTGTAATCCTCATAGTTCGGGTCAAGCGTCTAGGCCGGGCTAAGGGGGTTACATTTTTTGGTATCAGAGCTAAGTTTGCGAATATTTGGGGCGATGGTAAGTTTGTAGTAAGTTGTTATGGTAAGTGTTGGATGTCTATCCTGGTGTGTGGTTGAAAGTTGGTTGAAAAATATATTTTTGTGTGAAGTATTGATGTTTTTGTCATGCATAATTGTTATGAACCATCTATGAGTTAATGTGAGCATGTATTGAAGATACGATGATGTTGTGAGCTGATTTTGAATAATGAAATTTATGATGAGTGTGTTATGTTGCTATTATGTTGTTGAAGGTGAATGTTGTTTGATGAGAGCATGATTGAAGTTTTGCTGATTGATATGCTTGATGTTTGTGATATCAATGTTATTATTGATTATTGTGACATATAGAAGGGGAAGATTTGTGATACTCATTGCCTTATTATTATAGCAATTGTGTTAATTTGGAGTTGGAGTCTTGAATCCTTGCTCGAAGCTGGCATGATCGTTTTGTTTGTTTTGTTATCATTGCCTTGTTAATAATAACACAATGGATTCGATGAGAGAATGGCAATTAGGTACGATGGTTGCTGCTTTAGAGCATGTTGTTAAGGGGTGGAATTCACCATCTAGTGGGGGTGTATCGTTTCAATCGCCAGTGCCCGGAGTTGAGGCGGTAGGGCAGAATGAGAGAGCTGGTCCTGTGATGAAGGATTTGTCATCTGTGGTTCAGGAGATGTCGGGAACATCTTAGGCCGCGGTGAAGGTAGGGTCTGTGTATGTGCCGGTTGTGGGACAAGCAGGTTTGTCAAAGCAGCGTCTACATGATTTGGGAGCTGTTGAGTATTATGGTTCGACGCTTGAGGCGTTCGAGGCTTGGTTAGCCAGTATAATTCCGATTCTGGATCGGGAAGGGTGTGACAACGCCTGTAAGCTGGGAAGTGTTGTCTTGTTAATGTTTGAGGATGCTTGTGCTTGGTGGACATTTGTATCAGTGGCAACGAATATCTGCGATATAGATTGGGAATTCTTTTTATCTGCCTTTAATAGGAGATATCTTGGAGATAAGTTTTCAGGGGTTAAACAGCGTGTGAGTGTGGCTTTAGTTTATGATGGTGAGAAGAATACAAGCAAAAGAGTTATGAGTTCTGGCCTCGAGAGTGGGCAACGTAAGAGACTTTGTGACAGAAGGATTTGCCTGAATCAGAGTTTAGGTGGTAGTGCTGATGTGGGTCAAGTGCAACATGACCAAGGAATAGTAGTTCGGTTGCCGGAGTGCGATCGTTGTAGAAGGCGTCATGTTGGGGTTTGTTGGGGTGTTGGAGCTTGTTGGAACTGCGGTTCTATGGAGCATGTGAAGCAGAATTGTCCTCAAGTAGTGAGATCGGCTTCGGTGCGTGCAAAAGGGTCTTAAAAGGGTCGTGAGCACGGTCAAGACAGAGTTCGGAGGTGGCAAGAAGGGCAAAGAGGTGCGAGGTGTATGGAGGTTGAATCTTGTTGGAATTGTGGGTCTGTTGGACATTTAAGGCGAGATTTTCCGGAGTTAGCTCGGGGTGGTCAAGATGGAAGGGTTGTCGAAGCTCCTCGCGAGCGTGAGTATGGTCAGGGTTCTTTTGTAACCCCCTTAGCCCGGCCTAGACGGTTGACCTGAACTACGAAGATTACACGGGGAAATCCAAAGTCAACTCAAAAGTCAACCTTGATTAGCGACCCTTTTTTTCTTTTTAATCTTGTCTAGATGCACGTTAACCCTAAGTGAACACTCGAGAAACATATATGAGTAAAGCACAACGATCGGATTTCAGAGAGGGACTCAATTGCACAATATACAAATATTAGGGACCAAAACATAAATTCTGTAAATTAGAAGGTCATAACTGATTTTAAAGTTACCAATATTAAATTAGTCTTATTGCATGCTTCCCTGTCAAATTTCACCTTAATTAGACATCTCGAACTCATACAATTGCAAATACAACTTTCGGGACTAAAACGTAAAGCTTGCATGCTTAAACATCATTCAAATCAGTGCCCAACGGTCACCTGTTTCGAAACGGCTTTGACCGTTCCAAAACACGGGTTCGTTCCGAGACTGGTTCCGAAACAGGGCCTTCCAGTGGCCAAATCGTTTCGGAACAGCCTCCAGTCGTTTCGAAACACGAAGGCCATTACATGCCCCCGTTTCAAAACGCCAGTGCCTGTTCCGATACAGTTTGCCCAGAAGCTGCAGATTTTGCTGGTTTTTCACACATAAACCCACCCAAACACAACCTAATAACTTCCTAATCATGCCAACAAGTCATGATATATAACCCCCTGCGCCCGGCCTAGACGGTTAACCTGAACTACGAAGATTACACGGGGAAAACCAAAGTCAACCCGAAAGTCAACATTGATTAACGACCCTTTTTTCTTTTTAACTTGTCTAGATGCACATTAATCCTAAGCATACCCTTGAGAAACAAATACTTGAAAAGCACAGCGATCAGATTACATTAAGGGACTCAATTGCACAAATTACAAATATTAGGGACCAAAATGTCAATTCTGGAAAGATGGAGGACTTAACTGATTTTAAGGTTACCAATACTTAATTAACCACATTAAATGCATATCTGTCAAATTTCACCTCAAACAAACCTCTCGAACTCAAGTAATTGCAAATACAATTTTCAGGACTAAAACGTAAAGCCTGCAAACCTTTAAACCATTCAAATCAGTGCCCAACGGTCACCTGTTTCGATATGGGGTTGACCGTACCGAAACGCGGGTTCGTTTCGAGACTTGTTTCGAAACAGGGCCTGCCAGTGGCCAAACTGTTTCGATACGGTCACCAGCCGTTTCGAAACACCAAGACCATTACAGGTCCCCGTTTCGAAACGCCTGTGAGTGTATCGATACGGGTTGCCCAGAAACTGCAGAAATTGCTGGTTTAACATGCATTCAACCACTCTAAAACATTCCAATGACTTCCTATTCATGCCAACAAGTCATTATGCATATAAGGTACATGTTTGCAACATCAAAACACGTTCATGGCATCAATCAAGGAAATCCCACAAGTCTATAGGCATGCATCCTAATATTCAAAACCAACCAATCATCAAATCACCAAAACAAGCATCAAAATGGCCATTTACAATACCAAAACATTTAAGGCATCATGCCACAACTAGGGAGTCCAAAACATCTCCCAAAACACAACCTAGGTTCCCATTGCCAAATATCAAAAACTAATAATGTTGTGAAAACGTCACCATACATGAGCTTAGCTTTTCCTTGGATTCTTAGCCTCCTTGCTGCCCTCAAACACCTCAATTGTCTGCATTATTGGTTCAAGAAAGAGGGCGTAAGCACAATAGCTTAGTGAGGCGTGCTCTAAAGAAACAACACAATAATGCATTTTATAAGACACCTTTCATAAGGCCTTTTAACACATAACATCATTATTCATGCAACTTTGCATTCTTAAACAAGCATCTCATGCTTCATTAACATCAACATGTCATATTGGTTTCCAAGTGATAAACCATAACCATTTACAACATAAAACACAATCGGATACGCGGATTACAAGCGTTGTCCCATACGCTTCATACACACTACCGAACACACAAGGTGGAGTTTACCGGTACAATCACAACCCCTCAACACCCGTGATGGAGTTAAACGGTACAATCACAACCCCTCAACATCACTCATCGGTAGTTGTATAACATCACTAACGAGAACACGGGACACACAACACAAGATCCACACATGGACTTTTACCACCATTGTGGTATTAACCATCTCGTTAGTGTACTTGGATTGTAACACCCCGGTTTTGGGCTTAGAAGTTTTGGGCGTTGACCGGTTCGGTCAAAGTGTTGATCGAATATATAAGAGTGAATTTAGGAAAGCCTAGTTCGGGTTGCATTAAAAATATGGAAAAATGTTCTAAAATCATGTTTTATTATATAAAAGTGAACTGTGAAATCAATTTTGGAAAATGAGGTTTGGAAGGTTGACATTTTGGCTAGTGACCAAAATGTAATTTTTGAAAGTTGCGGGACAGTTTTATAAAGGATTGAAACTTTGAATCTTTAAGGAGCTATTATTCCAAAAAGGATTTCTCCAGATTTTTCTAAGATATTTTAAGGCTTTATTCTGATTTTTAAAGATTAAGAAAAGGATGGAAATCATTTTAACCAATTTCCTAACTAATTTTCCATTTTCTCTCAATTTCTCTTTTCTCTCATTTTCTCTCAACCCAAACAAAATACTCCAGATTTCTTTCTCTGATTTTGGCATCTAAATCTCTCATTTCAACTCTTACTTGATTCCTAATCATCTCATCAACAAAACCTCTCAATTTGCAAGTTGTTTCATCAAGCTTTTTGGCTCTAAAAAGGAGAAATTCAAGTTTGGAGGTAAGAACGTCCTTCTCCTCTGAACTTCAAGTTCTTTATTGAAATTCCCAAGTTCTCAATCCTTGATTTATGATTTGTTAATGGTTTTTCAAATGAGATCTTGATTTTTGGCTAAAATGCAAGATTTGGTGATTTTGGTGGAATTTTCGTGTGATCTGTTTGGGCAGTGTTTTGAAGTGTCAAAATGATGTTAAATGAATGCTAAGTTGATTAGAAATTGATGTTTAACTAATGCAATCCCGGATAGGTTGAATTTCCTAAGTTTTGCTTGAGTTTTTGGTTGTTTTTTGAGTGTTTTTGGTGATTTGTTATACCTGGAGGTATAAGGATGTGTTTGTAATCATTTTGGATGTTAATTGATGTATAAAAATGGTTAGAAGTGATGGATCTTGGCTGGGTTAAGTTTTGGTAATGTTTGGAGGTGATTTCGGTTGGGTTTGGTAGCCGAATTGTTGGATTTGTGTTGAGCAGCGAGTTTGGTTGTGTGGCTGCTGTTCTTAATGCATAATGATGCATTAATGTGCTGTTTTTGTGTGCTTGAAACAGGGGAGATTGATCCTTGAGCTTTGAAGGTGTTTGCGGAAGGTTTCGGAAGCTTGGAAGGCTTGTTGGCTAGTCTTGTTTTGGTTATCGGTGAGTGAAGTTGGGTTTTCGGCTTTTAAACAAATGTTTGAAGGTTTTGGGAGCTTAGTTTAAGTCTAAACAACTTTGCTAAGCTCAAGAGTAAGTAAATGGATTTCTTACTTGAGTTGTGATATGAATTGGCTTTTTAAGCAATGGTGGTTGATGATTGAAATGCATGTGTTTTGCATGGTTTATATTCTGTTTTGAAAGCATGTTTAGGCATGGTTTAATGCTGGTTTTGAAAGCCATATGTGAAGGATGCTCGAGGTAGGAGATCCTTGGTTTTATACATTGAAAATGTGGTTATGATACATGGTTGCATGTGAAGCATGAGATGCTTGAAATGATGCATGGTTGCATGTGAAGCATGAGATGCTTGAAATGATGCATGGTTGCATGTGAAGCATGAGTTGCTTGAAAAGATGCATTGTTGCATGAAAGGTGTATGATGCATGTGAATGCATGTTTACTTGTTAGGTTGAACAAGTGTTGATTATCATTTGGTAAATGATGTATGTGAGCATGAATATCTTTAATGCATTGAAGTCTTGTAGGACTTGTTTTTAAAAGGCATGTGATTATGTTAGTATGGTTTATAAGTTGCCTTGGTTAAATGTATGTGATGGATTGCTTGAGTAATGATTTTTAAAAGGATTCTTGTTTGAAATGGCTTTCAAGTTTAAGAAAGGTATGTTGTGAAATGGAAGTGTTTTCCATGGTTTTGTTTTAGCTTTGCATATGGTGTTTATGCATGGTTGATGCTTGTTGTTGAAAAGGATTTCAAACATGGTTTTGGTAAACAAATCGGGTTTGTTTTACAAGTGTTTTATGACCCGCTGCATTGATGGTGTTTTGGTTTTGAGCATTCCTCACTAAGCATTATGTGCTTACGCTCTTTTTGTCCATCAATGCAGTTCTTTGAAGTTTGGACAGCAAGGAGCAAGGGATTCAAGGTGGACTCCAAGTGAGATGTATGTCTCGGTGAATAGCTATAGTTAATAAAGGCAATGGGGGTAGAATCTCTTGGGATTATTGTGTCTGTGATCGTTTATGTTGATCAAGAATGTTTTAATGTTGTTAATGTTGTTGGACCATGATTTGGCTTAATTGAGATTGTTTTGGAAGGTTTGTGCCTAAATGGTTGCTTGTGTAGGAAGCATGCCTATAGATTTGGGGCTTTTTGCATATGATGTGTTTCTGATGAATTGTTGATGCAAGCATGTCTCGTTTATGTTGAATTGCATGTTGGTAAAGTTTGGTGGCTTTTGGAGCATGTTCGGTTGGTCAATTGTGTGTTTGAGTGAGCAAAATGCAGCTTTCTGGGCTAGGCGTTTCGGAACAGGTGACACCGTTTCGAAACGGGTGCCCTGCATGAACCAGGCGTCCGAAACGGGTGCTACCGTTTCGGAACGGTTTGGCTACTGCCAGACCCCCGTTGCGGTACGCGTTGCGGAACGGCCCCGCGTTTCAAAACGGGCTGTCTCCCGTTTCGGAACGGTTGACCGTTGGGGGCTGACAGTGGCAGTTATGTGTTTCAAAAAGTTTGCATTTTGGTCCTGAATCTTGTTTGTGCAATTGTATGAGTTTGGGATGTCCGTTTGAGCTGAAATTTGGCAGAGAAGCATGAAACCTGATTAATTTCAAGATGGTAACTTTCATTTGGGTTAAGTCCTTTTAATTATCAGAAATTACAATTTGGTCCCTAAAGTTGTAATTTGTTCAATTGGGTCCCTGTTTGATCTCTGATGATTGTGATCTTTGAGTATGTTGTCTGTGTGATCACACCTAAGGTTAATGTGCATCTAGACAAGTTTAAAAAGAAAAAAAAAGGGTCGTTAATCAAGGTTGACTTTCGGGTTGACTTTGGTTTTCCCCGTGTGACTTTCTTAATTCGGGCCAACCTTCTAGGCCGGGTTAAGGGGGTTACATTTGGTGGTATCAGAGCTGTGTTGCGAATGCTTGGGGAAAACGGTAAGATGTTGTGATGTGTGTTTGATGTTACCTTGTTGTGTGGATGAAAGTGGGTTGAATGTTGGTTGAAACATGTGTTTCTGGGCAAATTGTTGATGTTTTGATCAAGTTGCTGATGTTTCGAGCATGCTTTGTGTTTATGAATCATTGTTGAATTAATGTGGATATGTGCTGATGTTGTGAGCTGGTGTTATGCTTGATGGAAGTGTAAGGTGTATGTTATGTTGCTAGTATGCTGTGGCAAGTGGATGCTGTTTGATGTAAGCATGATCATAGTATTTTGTTTGATATGCTTGATGTTGTGATATCCATGTTGTGTTGACTGTTATGTCATGTAAAGGGGAGGATTTGGGATACCCATTGCCTTATTAATATAGCTATTGTGTTATTTTGGAGTTGGAATTTGAATCCTTGCTAATGCTGGTCTAACTGGTTTGTTTGTTTGTTATGATTGTATGTTTGTTGTTGTTAGTGGTATGGCAAAGTCAATGGAGGATTGGCGAATGAGGGAGATGGTTGCTGCCTTGGGGCGGGTTGTTAAGGCAAGGAATTCACCCTTTGGTAGAGGTGTTTTGTCTCAGTCTTCTGTGCCTAGTGTTGAGGTGGTAAGGCAAGGGAAAGAAGCTGGTTCTGTGGTGAAGAGTTCATCACCTGTTGAGCAGGAGGTGTTGGAAACATCTCAGGCTATGGTTGAGGTAAAGTCAGTAGATGTGCTGGCTGTGGGATGTGAGGGTTTGCCGAAGCAGTGTTTGCTTGATTTGGGTGCTGTGGAGTATCATGGTACTTCCCCGGAGATGTTTGAGGCCTGGTTGGCCAATGTGGTTCAGATCTTGGATCGGGAAGGCTGTGATTATGCCTGTAAGCTGGGGAGTGTTGTTTCTTTGATGTTGGAAGATGTGAGTGCCTGGTGGACATCTGTGGCAGTTGCGTCACATATCCATGATATTGATTGGGATTTCTTTGTATTTGCTTTTTATGAAAGGTATCTTGGAAGGAAGTTCCTAAGGGTTAAGCAAGGCGCGGGTAGTGCTGTTGTTGAGCAAGTATTGCTTGAGCAAGGAGTGGAAGCTCAGTCATCTGTGTGTGACCGTTGTGAAAGGCAACATGTTGGAAATTGTTGGGGCGCAGGTGTTTGTTGGAATTGTGGTTCCAAAGTACATGTTAAGCGTGATTGTCCTCATGGAGCGAAGTTAGCTTTGGTGTTAGCCAAAGGGTTTCAGAAAGGTCGTGGGCACGGCCGAGGCAAGGTTCAGAGGTGGCAGAAAGAGCAGAAAGTTGTGAAGAGTGTGGGAAAGGAGAATTGCTGGAAATGTGGGTCTGCGGGACACAAGAGGCGTGATTGTTTGATGATGGCTCGGAATAGCCAAGGTTCTTTACCGCAAGGAGTTGGTGGTGACCCTAGTGCGTTAGCTGGTGCTGCAGTGGTGTAGCAGGAGGGTGGTGGTTCCGCAAGGAAGAGAGCTCGTCTGATGAAGCTTCAGGGAGGTGTTGTGTTTCCAGGTAACCTTGTTTAGTAATCTTTGCTCTAGTTGCCTTAGTTTGGTTTCTGTTGGTTTTCCTTGCGTGGTAAGTTAGTCTTGTTGCTAGCTTGTTGGGGTTTTTAGTTATGGTTTGGATGTCTTGGGTGTGAAGAAGGCTTGGTAAGTATCTTGTAGTTAATGGTTGTTGGTATGGTGGAGTTAGATGAGTTAGAAGTGAGGTAGGAGGTTGTTCTTAGACGAATTTGAGGATGTTATTGGAGGGTGTGAATTGGCATTCATGCACAGTTAAAATCATTGTTATATACTATATTATATATGTTGGTCCATGCATACATGTGGCATGACATTAGAGGTTTTGCATACATGTACATCAGGCATTGATAGGGCATGTTGGTGATCATGCATACGATGTTCACACTCGCTAATAACTAATCGAATCTGTTAGTGTGTTGGATTAGGTTGGATGATGGGTTTTTAGAGGTTGTTTTGGTGCTGGGTGAGAGTTAGTAGTGGGGTATATCAAGCTAGTTGCTAGTGAAAGTGAGAGTGGTGTAGCTGCTGGTAGAAGGATAGTGTTTGATGCTTAAGGAGTTTAGTGGTTTGGTGTTGGACGGTATCGGTTGAGTTTAGAATCGGTTTAGTGGTTTGAATAGCTAAGTGGAAGGGGTAGTTCCTTGGTGCTAAGTGATGTTGCAGCTTAGTGGTTGTGTTCCCAAGTACTGAAGTAGCTTAGCTTTTAAGTTGTTGTGGAAGAGTTGTGTTTGTAAGTGCTGGTTCTTAGTAACCTTTGAGGAGTTAAGAAGATGGTTTGTATGTTTAAGCTGGGCGATGTTTTAGTATGGTAAGTGTTATGGTTGAAGTTTGAAGTGGAAGGTCAATGAAAGATTGAAGTTTTTGTTGGTTGTTTGGGTTCTTGTGAGAATTGGTTGGTGGTGTGTGGAACGGCTGACGGAGTCAAGTTGGGATTGTGATGTAATTCTTGGGATCTGGGTGAGTATTCCTGATGAGCTGTTATGGTAATGTTAGCAACAGTTGTGAGGTTTTATCAGTTTTCGTTGAGGAGTTTGAGTAAGCAGTTGATGCTTAAGGATTTTTGCTTGTTGGGAAATTCTTGGAAGAGGTTTGGGAGTTTGCAAGGGTTTTAGAAGCAGAGAAGGTTGCTTAGTGGCTGGATTGGGTTGGCTGTTGTCTTTGTGTAAACAGGTTTTGGGTATGGTGTATTGCAGTGATGTCTGCTGTAAGAGCTGAAGTTTTTCAGGATGATGTTGGGACTGTGTACAGTCCGGTTATGTGAAAGGTTAAGTTGTGGCTATCTTTGTGTATTCTGGATTCTGTGAACAGCATGTGGTGGTGCTAGGTTTGGTGGAGGTTTTGTGTGGAAAGTGTTCAGTGTTGGTCGAGGCTTTTGTGTTGCCTTGTGTGTTGGTTTGGGAAGGTTGTGGTTTTCTTTCGCCGGTTAAATTTCGAGGACGAAATTTCCTAAGGAGGGGAGAGTTGTAACACCCCGGTTTTGGGCTTAGAAGTTTTGGGCGTTGACCGGTTCGGTCAAAGTGCTGATCGAATATATAAGAGTGAATTTAGGAAAGCCTAGTTCGGGTTGCATTAAAAATATGGAAAAATGTTCTAAAATCATGTTTTATTATATAAAAGTGAACTGTGAAATCAATTTTGGAAAATGAGGTTTGGAAGGTTGACATTTTGGCTAGTGACCAAAATGTAATTTTTGAAAGTTGCGGGACAGTTTTATAAAGGATTGAAACTTTGAATCTTTAAGGAGCTATTATTCCAAAAAGGATTTCTCCAGATTTTTCTAAGATATTTTAAGGCTTTATTCTGATTTTTAAAGATTAAGAAAAGGATGGAAATCATTTTAACCAATTTCCTAACTAATTTTCCATTTTCTCTCAATTTCTCTTTTCTCTCATTTTCTCTCAACCCAAACAAAATTCTCCAGATTTCTTTCTCTGATTTTGGCATCTAAATCTCTCATTTCAACTCTTACTTGATTCCTAATCATCTCATCAACAAAACCTCTCAATTTGCAAGTTGTTTCATCAAGCTTTTTGGCTCTAAAAAGGAGAAATTCAAGTTTGGAGGTAAGAACGTCCTTCTCCTCTGAACTTCAAGTTCTTTATTGAAATTCCCAAGTTCTCAATCCTTGATTTATGATTTGTTAATGGTTTTTCAAATGAGATCTTGATTTTTGGCTAAAATGCAAGATTTGGTGATTTTGGTGGAATTTTCGTGTGATCTGTTTGGGCAGTGTTTTGAAGTGTCAAAATGATGTTAAATGAATGCTAAGTTGATTAGAAATTGATGTTTAACTAATGCAATCCCGGATAGGTTGAATTTCCTAAGTTTTGCTTGAGTTTTTGGTTGTTTTTGGAGTGTTTTTGGTGATTTGTTATACCTGGAGGTATAAGGATGTGTTTGTAATCATTTTGGATGTTAATTGATGTATAAAAATGGTTAGAAGTGATGGATCTTGGCTGGGTTAAGTTTTGGTAATGTTTGGAGGTGATTTCGGTTGGGTTTGGTAGCCGAATTGTTGGATTTGTGTTGAGTAGCGAGTTTGGTTGTGTGGCTGCTGTTCTTAATGCATAATGATGCATTAATGTGCTGTTTTTGTGTGCTTGAAACAGGGGAGTTTGATCCTTGAGCTTTGAAGGTGTTTGCGGAAAGTTTCGGAAGCTTGGAAGGCTTGTTGGCTAGTCTTGTTTTGGTTATCGGTGAGTAAAGTTGGGTTTTCGGCTTTTAAACAAAGGTTTGAAGGTTTTGGGAGCTTAGTTTAAGTCTAAACAACTTTGCTAAGCTCAAGAGTAAGTAAATGGATTTCTTACTTGAGTTGTGATATGAATTGGCTTTTTAAGCAATGGTGGTTGATGATTGAAATGCATGTGTTTTGCATGGTTTATATTCTGTTTTGAAAGCATGTTTAGGCATGGTTTAATGCTGGTTTTGAAAGCCATATGTGAAGGATGCTCGAGGTAGGAGATCCTTGGTTTTATACATTGAAAATGTGGTTATGATGCATGGTTGCATGTGAAGCATGAGATGCTTGAAATGATGCATGGTTGCATGTGAAGCATGAGATGCTTGAAATGATGCATGGTTGCATGTGAAGCATGAGTTGCTTGAAAAGATGCATTGTTGCATGAAAGGTGTATGATGCATGTGAATGCATGTTTACTTGTTAGGTTGAACAAGTGTTGATTATCATTTGGTAAATGATGTATGTGAGCATGAATATCTTTAATGCATTGAAGTCTTGTAGGACTTGTTTTTAAAAGGCATGTGATTATGTTAGTATGGTTTATAAGTTGCCTTGGTTAAATGTATGTGATGGATTGCTTGAGTAATGATTTTTAAAAGGATTCTTGTTTGAAATGGCTTTCAAGTTTAAGAAAGGTATGTTGTGAAATGGAAGTGTTTTCCATGGTTTTGTTTTAGCTTTGCATATGGTGTTTATGCATGGTTGATGCTTGTTGTTGAAAAGGATTTCAAACATGGTTTTGGTAAACAAATCGGGTTTGTTTTACAAGTGTTTTATGACCCGCTGCATTGATGGTGTTTTGGTTTTGAGCATTCCTCACTAAGCATTATGTGCTTACGCTCTTTTTGTCCATCAATGCAGATCTTTGAAGTTTGGACAGCAAGGAGCAAGGGATTCAAGGTGGACTCCAAGTGAGATGTATGTCTCGGTGAATAGCTATAGTTAATAAAGGCAATGGGGGTAGAATCTCTTGGGATTATTGTGTCTGTGATCGTTTATGTTGATCAAGAATGTTTTAATGTTGTTAATGTTGTTGGACCATGATTTGGCTTAATTGAGATTGTTTTGGAAGGTTTGTGCCTAAATGGTTGCTTGTGTAGGAAGCATGCCTATAGATTTGGGGCTTTTTGCATATGATGTGTTTCTGATGAATTGTTGATGCAAGCATGTCTCGTTTATGTTGAATTGCATGTTGGTAAAGTTTGGTGGCTTTTGGAGCATGTTCAGTTGGTCAATTGTGTGTTTGAGTGAGCAAAATGCAGCTTTCTGGGCTAGGCATTTCGGAACAGGTGACACCGTTTCGGAACGGGTGCCCTGCATGAACCCAGGCGTCCGAAACAGGTGCTACCGTTTCGGAACGGTTTGGCTACTGCCAGACCCCCGTTGCGGTACGCGTTGCGGAACGGCCCCACGTTTCGAAACGGGCTGTCTCCCGTTTCGGAACGGTTGACCGTTGGGGGCTGACAGTGGCAGTTATGTGTTTCAAAAAGTTTGCATTTTGGTCCTGAATCTTGTTTGTGCAATTGTATGAGTTTGGGATGTCCGTTTGAGCTGAAATTTGGCAGAGAAGCATGAAACCTGATTAATTTCAAGATGGTAACTTTCATTTGGGTTAAGTCCTTTTAATTATCAGAAATTACAATTTGGTCCCTAAAGTTGTAATTTGTTCAATTGGGTCCCTGTTTGATCTCTGATGATTGTGATCTTTGAGTATGTTGTCTGTGTGATCACACCTAAGGTTAATGTGCATCTAGACAAGTTTAAAAAGAAAAAAAAAGGGTCGTTAATCAAGGTTGACTTTCGGGTTGACTTTGGTTTTCCCCGTGTGACTTTCTTAATTCGGGCCAACCTTCTAGGCCGGGTTAAGGGGGTTACATGGATGGAGTTTACGGTACAATCACAACCCCTCAACATCCAAGGCGACTTTATTCACGGTGCACCCAATCCTATAGCCAGCTAACTATATCCGATTCAAGTACTTTAAAACCAACACATCACTTTGCCAATATGCATCATTTATCATCAATAATTCACTGTTTTAAAGCATTTAATCAAAGCCATTTAACAACATGCATAACTATGCATCAAATCCACATTTTCAACATATCAAACCAAGGATCTCTTACCTTAGGCATCCTTCAACAAATGGCTTTCAAAACCAGCATTAACCATGCTAAATCATGCTTTCAAAGCAGAATTTAAACATGCAATTTATCAACAAATGCACCGAACCACTCCATGGCTCATACAAGAGAGTTTCTCTGAAAACTTACTCTTGAGCTTAGTTAAGTTGCTTAGACTTAAACTAAGATCTCCAAAACCTTCAAACATTGGTTTCAAAGCTGGAAACCCAACTTCACTCACCAATTCCGTTTCGCAATCTTGCCGAAACGCCGATCAAGCCTCCGGATCAACACCACAAGTATCCGAAGATGTCTCCCCTGTTTTAAACACAACAAAGCAGAGGATTAATGCATCATCATGCATTAAAATCTTCAGCCATCACACATAAACTCGTTGCTCTTCCTAGAGCCAACATTTCGGCTACTAAACACAACCGAAAACACCTCCAAACTCTTCCAAAACTTAACCCAGCCAAGATCCATCACTTCTAACCATTTCTAAACATCAATCAACATCCAAAAAGAACCTAAACTCGTCCTTATACCTCCAGCTATAACAGAACACCAAGATCACCCCAAAAACCACAATTTTCATAAGTAAAAACTTAGGAAATTCAACCTATTTGGGATTGCATTGATTAAACCTCAATTACACATCATTAAACAACCATGACACATTTAAAATCCATCTCAAAACAGAGCCCAAACAATCACCACGAATTCCTTCAAGATTTCTTTCAAATCTTGAGTTTTAAGCCAAAATCAAGTTCATAACATTAAATCCATTTATAAAACTTAATTTAAGGATTGAGAACTTGGGAATTTCAGTAAAGAACTGAGTATTTAGAGGAGAAGAACATCCTTACCTCTAAATGTAGATTTCTCCTTGATTAGAGACAATTTCCTTGAAAATCCAATAAGCAAAACAATAGAATTTGATGTAGAAAGGATTAGGAATCAATTGATGATTGAAACCTCATCATTGGTGTGAAAATCAATAGAAATGTTGCTCTAGAAATGTGTTTGGCTGAGAGAATTTTGAGAGAAAATGAGATGAGAAAGTTTTAACAAAAGTTAGTTATGAAAATCTAAAAATTGGTTTTATCCTTTTCATTTAATTAATTAAACATTAATTAAATCATTTAAATCTAAGACAAATCTGGAGAAATCTTCCTTGGGTAAATTAGCTCCTTAAAGATTCAAAGTTTCAATCCTTACAAAACAGTCACCACTGAACTTTTCAAAAATCGCATTTTAGTCACTATTTCAAAATGTCGCACTTCCAAAGCTTATTTTGTAAAATTGATTTCACCACTCTCTTCTATATATTAAAAGAGGAGAAGAACAATCTTACCTCTAAATGGTGATTTCTCTTTCATTTGAGCCAATTTCCTTGAAAATTCAATGAGGAAAACAAAAGGATTTGATACAAGATTGATTAGGAATTAATTGATGATAGAAATCTCATCAATTGAAGTGAAGATCAATGCAAAAGTTGCTGGAGAAATAGTGTTTGGATGATGGAATTTTGAGAGAAAAAAGGAATTAGAAAAATTTAGGAAAAGGTAGTTATGAAATTCCAAAAAGTAGTTTCCTTTTTCATTTAATTAACTAAAACATTAATTAATTCACTCAAATTAAGGAAAAATCTGGAGAAATCATTTTTGGGTATATTAGCTCCTTAAAGATTCAAAGTTTCAATCCTTACAAAACAGTCACCACTAAACTTTTCAAAAATCGCATTTTAGTCACTACACTGAAATGTAGCATTTCCAAACCTTATTTTGCAAAATTGATTTCACCACTCTCTTATATATATTAAAAGAGGATTTTAAATATTTTTCCATATTTTTAAAACATCCCGAACTAGGCTTTCCCTAAAACCTCCTTTTATATTCGAACCGAAAATCAGACTGGTCCGGTTCAGACCCGAAACTTTCAAGCCCAAAATTGGGGTGTTACAACTCTCCCCCCCCCCTTAAGAAATTTCGTCCTCAAAATTTACCTGGAGGAAAAATGTACGGAAACTGCTTCTTCATATCATCCTTTCTTTCCCACGTGGCTTCCTCAACACCACGATGCTTCCACAACACCTTAACCAATTCAATGGTCTTGCCTCGAAGAACTTTACTGTCCGAATCCAGAATTTCAACCAGCTTCTCCTCATAGGTCAAGTCTGGATTCAACTCCACTTCCTCCACAGGCATAACATGCGAAGGATCCGATCTATACCTCCGAAGCATAGAGACATGAAACACATCATGAATCTTTTCCAACTCTCGCGGTAACCTCAGCTTGTACGCAACAGGACCCACACGTTCAATCACCTCGTATGGTCCAATATACCTAGGGCTCAACTTACCCTTTCGGCCAAACCTCGTCACCTTCTTCCAAGGCGAAACCTTCAAGAACACACGGTTACCTACCGCAAACTCAATCTCCTTACGCTTCAAATCCGCGTAAGACTTCTGTCGATCAGAAGCTGCCTTTAAACGCTCACAGATGAGCTTCACCTTCTCATTGGTTCCTTTCAACAAAGCCGGCATTGAAACCAACTTCTGACCTGTTCCAGCAAAGAGGAGTTCTGCACTTCCTCCCGTACAAGGCTTCATAAGGTGCCATTTGAATACTTGCCTGATAGCTATTGTTATAAGCAAACTCCACCAAAGGCAAATGCTTCTCCCAAGAACCCTAAAACGCAATCACACATCACCTCAACATATCTTCCAGCACTTGGATAACACGCTCAGACTGTCCATCCGACTGTGGATGATAAGAAGTACTGAAATTCAGCCGCGTACCCAAAGCTTGATGCAAACACTCCCAAAACGCGATGTAAACCTCAGATCCCTATCCGATACTATAGACTTTGGCACACCATACAGTCGCACAATCTCAGCAATGTACAACTCTGCAAGCTTGTCAAGGGCATACGTAGTATGCACAGGTAAGAAATGCGCACACTTCGTAAGGCGATCCACAATCACCCACACCGAATTCTTTTTCGATGGCGACAAAGGCAAACCAGACACAAAGTCCATGGTAATCCTTTCCCACTTCCACTCAGGAATCCTCAACGGTTGCAACAACCCAGAAGGAAACTGATGCTCAGCCTTAACCCGCTGACAAACCATGCACTTACTCACATACTCCGCAACATCCTTCTTCAAACCCACCCAATAGTACTCATCCTTAAGATCACGATATATCTTTGTACTACCAGGGTGCATAGCAAAAGGACTGCTATGAGCTTCAGTCAGAATAGTACGCCTCAACTCTGCATCATTCGGCACTACTATCATACTCCCAAAACATAGAACTCCATCATCATTAAAGCAAAAATCGGATGGTCTATCCTCAGCAATATCCTGAACATGTGGCACCAAAGATTCATCCAACAATTGCTTATCCTTTATCAATTGAACCAAAGATGGTTTCACTTGTAATTCAGCCACAAGACCCCCATCTAGCGAAATAATCAAGCTGGCAAACATAGCCCTTAACTCCACTGCCACTTTCTTACTCAAGGTATATGCTACAACATTAGCTTTCCCCGGATGGTACTCAATTTTCAGATCGTAATCTTTAAGCAACTCCACCCAACGTCGTTGCCTAAGATTCAACTCCTTCTGAGACATCAGATACTTCAAACTTTTCTGATCCGTGTCCACGGTACACTTCTCACCATATAGGTAATGTCTCCAAATCTTCAAAGCAAAAAACCACCGCAGCTAACTCAATATCATGCGTAGGATAATTGCGCTCATGCACCTTCAACTGGCACGATGCATAAGCCACCACCTTACCCTCTTGCATCAACACACACCCCAAACCAACATAGGATGCGTCGCTGTACACCACAAACTCTTTCCCTGATTCAGGTTGAACCAAAATAGGAGCTTGCGTCAAAGTTGCCCTAAGCTTCTCAAAAGCTTGTTGCCTTGCTTCTGTCCACTCAAACTTGACATCCTTTTGCAACAACTTCGTTAAAGGTGCAGCAATCTTTGAAAATCCATCCACAAACCTCCGATAGTATCCTGCCAACCCAAGGAAACTACGGACTTCATGAACCGACTTAGGAGGCTTCCAATTCATCACCGCCTCAATCTTCTGAGGATCAACACGAATCCCCTCAGCAGAAACCACGTGACCAAGGAAAACAACTTCCCTAAGCCAGAATTCGCACTTGCTCAGCTTAGCATAAACTTGATTCTCCAACAGCGCCTGTAACACAATCCGCAAATGCCCCTCATGCTCCTCCTCAGTACGAGAGTACACAAGGATATCATCAATGAACACCACAACAAACTTGTTCAAATATTCATGGAACACTCTATTCATCATGTCCATAAAAGCTACAGGAGCATTCGTCAAGCCAAACGGCATCACAAGGAACTCATAATGCTCATACCTCGTCCTAAAAGTTGTTTTTGGCACATCCACATCCTTCACCTTAAGCTGATAATAACCTGACCTCAAGTTAATCTTAGAGAACACAGCCGCTCCCCGAAACTGATCAAAAAGATCATCAATCCTCAGCAAAAGATACCGATTCTTGATAGTCAACTTGTTCAGCTGACGATAATCGATGCACATTCTCATAGTGCCATCCTTCTTCTTTACAAACAAGATCGGTGCACCCCAAGGTGACACACTCGGACGAATGAAACCACGATCAAGCAACTCCTGAAGTTACGTCTTCAGCTCCTTCAACTCCTTAGGTGCCATTCGGTAAGGAGTAATGGACACTGGAGTTGTGTTCTCATACAACTCAATCCCAAACTCCACCTCTCGACTAGGAGGCAATCCAGGTAACTCCTCCGGAAACTCTCGCACAGTTTTGATATCTTGAACTCGCAACTCCTTAGAGCTAGGATTCATAACAAAGGCTAGATAAGCCTCACAACCTTGCCTCAGCATTCGGCTTGCTTCCAACGAAGACACCACATTGGCAAGAAACTTCACATTCTCCCCAACCACCACTACTTCGTAATCATCCGCAAGCTTCAACGAAACTCGCTTGTTCTCAAAATCCACTACAGCTCGATGTTCAACAAGCCAATCCATACCAAGGATTACATCGAAACCATAGAATGGTAATTCCATGAGATCAACAAGAAAAACATGGTTTTGCACTTTCAAGGGACATCTTCTATACAACTTTCGTGTTACGACGGTCTCCCCAAAGGAACTAGTTACACGCATACCAACATCCAAAGACTCAACAGGTAAACCAAGCAATTGAGCATGTTCATGCAATATGTATGAGTGTGTAGATCCAGAATCAATCAAGGAAAGTAATGATAAGGATTGCAAAGTAAAGGTACATGCGATCACATCCGTATCATTTCTCCCCTCACGCTAAGCATACACTCGAGCCTGGCCACCACCCTCAGGTTGAACAGCCACCACATGCGCCACATTCCTCCCACCATCATCTCTACGCTGGAAGTTACCCCGGCCGCGCCCACGGCCTCTTTATGGTGCAACTACCCCAGGAGCACGTCCCTTACCACCACCGGCCAATAAAGGACACTCCCTCTTCATGTGATCTGCCGAACCACAATTCCAGCACGAATTACCAATCACTGCTATAGGAGCCTGAACCTCCCTCGCTGCTCGAGGACAATCTCGCCTCATATGGCCACGAGATCCACACGTCCAACACGTGTTCTGATCAGCTCTTATCCTATCTCCCTGAACAGGCGCACCATGCCCTCCATTGCCACGCCTAGCAGAAGACTGATACCTCTTATCTCGTCCTCTCTTGTTCCGTCGACCATCGGAACTATAATCAGCAGCTCTTTTGCCCGAGCTAGAACTAACGCCTCTAGAAGACAAACCCAAGTTCTGCTCAATGTCCTTCGCTCTACTCACCAACACATCAAAATCTGTATACTCAGCAGCAAGCATGAAAGTCTTCACGTCCGTCACCAAACCATAACGGAAACGTTCACACCTCTCCCGCTCATCAGGGATTAGCTCAGGTGCGTACTGGCTAAGGCGAACAAACTGGATCTCATACTCAGCCACCGTCATGCTTCCTTGCACAAGAGACATGAATTCTCTTTTCTTCTCATCTAGGTATCGCACACCTAGATACTTTCGCTTGAACGCGTTCAAGAAGAACGTACAAGTCACATCATTTTCCTCCATTCCAGAAACAGTGGTCGTCCACCACGTATACGCATCATCATGCAGCAGCGATACCACACAACCCAACTTCTGCGCATCACTGCAATTCATTTGCCCCAAAATCCTCTTGGTGCTTTCCAACCAAGATTCAGATCCTTCAGGAGATAAACCTCTGAACTCAGTCCCTCCCAGACTGCGAAGACGTTCCAGAGGTAATCTCGCGTTAGCATCACCCTGATGCGTAGCTCTGTGAGCTCCAGCTACTGCTGCTTGAAAGGCTCCAGCAATAGCCTGAATCAGCACAGTCATGTCAGGAGCAGCTTGCACCTGCACACCTTCAGGTCCAGCGACCCCAGCACCAGCACCAATACCAGCATTCTCACCTCCAGCACCATCACCGCCGGGTGGTCCACCACCAGGGGTAGGAGGTAAATCCACAACATTCTCAGAATTTTCCTCATTTTCATTCTGAGCCATAGCTCACGTATTCATCCTCATCTCTCTACGAGGCCCCATTTATAAAAACAATGCACTGACACAAATGCAATAAACATAATTAGGCTCAACAAGGTAAGTAATCCAAGTACTCAAGCTCATTTCCCAAAAAAATTCCTTCCATTAGTTTTGATATGGCAATGGGTTCCCCTAACATGCTTCAACATAGCATAGCATCACAATTGCAACCATACATCACAATTCATAAAACCTTCCTTCACTCAAAAGATCCATCATGCAAAAACACATACATCACCCACATAACAATTCCCAATTACACGAGAACTAAGCTCTGATACCACCAAATGTAACCCCCTTAGCCCGGTCTAGACGCTTGATCCGAACTACGAAGATTACACGGGGAAAACCAAAGTCAACTCGAAAGTCAACCTTGATTAGCGACCCCTTTTTTTTCTTTTTAATCTTGTCTAGATACACGTTAACCCTAAGTGAACACTCGAGAAACATATATGAGTAAAGCACAGCGATCGGATTTCAGAGAGGGGCTCAATTGCAAAATATACAAATATTAGGGACCAAAACGTAAATTCTTTAAATTAGAAGGTCATAACTGATTTTAAAGTTACCAATATTAAATTAGTCTTATTACATGCTTGCCTGTCAAATTTCACCTTAATTGGACATCTCGAACTCATACAATTGCAAATACAACTTTCGGGACTAAAACGTAAAGCTTGCATACTTAAACACCATTCAAATCAGTGCCCAACGGTCACCTGTTTCGAAACGGCTTTGACCGTTCCGAAACACGGGTTCGTTCCGAGACTGGTTCCGAAACAGGGTCTTCCAGTGGCCAAATCGTTTCGGAACAGCCTCCAGCCGTTTTGAAACACGAAGGCCATTACATGCCCCCATTTCAAAACGCCAGTGCCTGTTCCGATACGGTTTGCCCAGAAGCTGCAGATTTTGCTGGTTTTTCACACATAAACCCACCCAAACACAACCTAATAACTTCCTAATCATGCCAACAAGTTATCATACATATATAGAGCATGATTGTACCTCCTAAACACATTCATAGCGTCAAACATGAAATTTCACATATCTATAGGCATGCTTCCTATTATCCAAAACCAAGCAATCAACCAATCTCCAAAACAAGCATTAAAAGGCCACTTACAAATTCAAACCATCAAAAACAACATGCCACAACCTAGGGAGTTCAACACATCTCCCAAAACACAAACTTAGGTTCTCATTGCCAAATTACCAAAACTAATAGTATATGAAAACATCACCATACATGAGCTTGGTTTCCCTTGGACACTCTAGCCTCCTTGTTGCCCTTAAACACTTCAATTATCTGCATTATTGGTACAAGAGAGAGAGCGTAAGAACAATTGCTTAGTGAGGCATGCTCTAAAGAAAGCAACACAATAATGCATTTTAGAAAACACTTTCAACAAAGCTTTTAAACACATGCTCATCTCTTTTCATGCAACCTTGCATACTTTACAAGCATCTCATGCTTCATTACATTCAACTCAACATATTGGCTTTCAAGTGATAATTCATAACCATTTACAACACAAAACACAATCGGATACGCGGATTACAAGTGTTGTCCCATACGCTTCATACACACTACCGAACAACATAAGGTGGAGTTTACCGGTACAATCACAACGCCTCAACACCCGGGATGGAGTTTAACGGTACAATCACAACCCCTCCACATCACTCATCGGTAGTTGTATAATTCCACTAACGAGTGCAATGGACACATAACACAAGATCCACACACAGACTTTTAACCACCGTTGTGATCTTACCTCACTCGTTAGGGTACTTGGATGGAGTTTACGGTACAATCACAACCCCTCAACATCCAAGGCGACTTTATTCACGGTGCACCCAATCCTATAGCCGGCTAACTATATCCGATTCAAGTACTTTAAAACCATTACATCACTTACCAATATACATCATTTACCATCAACAATTCACTGTTTTAAAGCATTAATCAAAGCCATTAAACAACATGCATCACTATGCATCAAAACCATGTTCTTAATGTATCAAACCAAGGATCTCTTACCTTGAGCATCCTTCAATACATGGCTTCCAAAACCAGCATTAACCACGCTAAAACATGCTTTCAAAACAAAATTTAAACATGCAAATTAACCAATGCATCAAACCACTTCACAGCACATCCTTGGGAGTTTTTCTGAAAACTTACTCTTGAGCTTAGCTATGTTGTTTAGACTTAAACTAAGCTCCCAAAACCTCCAAATAATCGTTTCAAAGCTGAAAACCCAACTCCACTCACCGATTACGTTTCGCACGCTTGCCAAAACGCCAATTAAGCCTCCGGATCAACTCCAATAGTGTCCGAAGATGCCTCCCCTGTTTTAAACACGTCAAAGCAGAGGATTAATGCATCATCATGCATTGAAATCTTCAGCCAACACACCTAAACTCGTTGATCTACCCAAAACCAACATTTCGGCTACCAAACACAATCGAAAACACCTCCAAACTCTTTCACAGCTTAACCCAGCCAAGATCCATCACTTCTAACCATTTCTAAGCATCAATCAACATCCAAAATACACCTTAACTCGTCCTTATACCTCCAGCTATAACAGAACACTAAAAACACCTCAAAAACCACCATTTTCATAAGCAAAAACTTAGGAAATTCAACCTATTCGGGATTGCATTGATAAAACATCATTTCAACATCATTAGACATCCAAAATACATTAAATAATCATCTCAAAATAGAGCCCAAACAATCTCAACGAAATTCTTCAAGATTTCTTCCAAATCTTGAGTTTTATGCCAAAATCAAGTTTCTAACATTAAAACCATTTATAAAACTTAAATTAAGGATTGACAACTTGGGAATTTCAGTAAAGAATTGAGTATTTAGAGGAGAAGAACAATCTTACCTCTAAATGGTGATTTCTCCTTGATTTGAGCCAATTTCCTTGAAAATTCAATGAGGAAAACAAAAGGATTTGATACAAGATTGATTAAGAATTAATTGATGATATAAATCTCATAAATTGAAGTGAAGATCAATGCAAAAGTTGCTGGAGAAATAGTTTTTTGATGATGGAATTTTGAGAGAAAAAAGGAATGAGAAAAATTTAGGAAAATGTAGTTATGAAATTCCAAAAAGTAGTTTCCCTTTTCATTTAATTAACTAAAACATTAATTAATTCACTCAAATTAAGGAAAAATCTGGAGAAATCATTTTTGGGTATATTAGCTCCTTAAAGATTCAAAGTTTCAATCCTTACAAAACAGTCACCACTAAACTTTTCAAAAATCACATTTTAGTCACTACACCGAAATGTAGCATTTCCAAACCTTATTTTACAAAATTGATTTCACCACTCTCTTATATATATTAAAAGAGGATTTTTAGATATTTTTCCATATTTTTAAAACATCTCGAACTAGGCTTTCCCTAAAACCTCCTTTTATATTCGAACCGAAAATTAGACCAGTCCGGTTCAGACCCTAAACTTCCAAGCCCAAAATTGGGGTGTTACATCTTTACAGCAGGGAGACGGTGATGATCCTAAGGTGTTGGTTGGTGCTACGACGGTACGGCCGGAGAATGGTGGTTGTGCGAGAGAGGGAGCTTGTATGTTGAATCTTCTGGACAATGATGTGCTTGCAGGTATCTTTGCTAAGCAATCTTTCCCAATGTTATCTTTGTTTGGTTCTGGTCTTGGGTTTTCTTGTGTAGTAGATAAGGTTCTATAGTTGGTGAGTTGGGTAGTAACTGGTGTTGTTTTTGAGAATAACATTAGTAGCGAAGAGTGTAATAGTTGGGGTAGTTTGCTGTTAGCGAGTTGTTAGAATGGTGTGGCTGGAAAGGTTGGAAGTGGGTAAGAGTTTTTTCTTAGGCGGATTCTGAGGACATTATTGGTAAGTGTGAACAGACATACATGCACAGTTAAATCATTTGTTTATATGTTATATATGTTGGTACATGCATTGTAACGCCCCGGTTTTGGGCTTGGAAGTTTTGGGTTTGGACCGAACCGGTCGGGTTGCGGTTCGAATATATAAAGGTGAAATTAGGAAAGCCTAGTTCGAGTTGCATTAAAAATATGGATAAATGTCCTAAAATCCTCTTTTAATATATATAAGTGAACTGTGAAATCAATTTTACAAAATGAGGTTGGGAAGGGTGACATTTTGGCTAGTGACCAAAATGTAATTTTTGAAAGTTGCGTGACTGTTTTAGAAAGGATTGAAACTTTGAATCTTTAAGGAGCTATTTACCCAATGGGAGTTTCTCCAGATTTTTCTAAAATATTAAAGGTTTATTAAATGGTTTTTAAATAAAAGAAAAGTGGAGGGAAGATATTTTGTCATTTTCTAACTAACTTTTCTCTCAATCTTCTATTTTCTTTTCCCTCATTTTCTCTCAACCCAAACATCTTTTCTCCAGAGATTTTCTTCTGATTTTTTCACCTAAACATCTCTTTTCAATTCTCTTTTGATCTCTAATCATTTCTTCAACAAAACCTCACCATTTGCTAAGTGGAATTTTCAAGATTTTGGTTCCAAAAAGGGAGAAACTCAAGTTTGGAGGTAAGAACGTCCTTCTCCTCTAAACTCTCAGTTCTTTACTGAAATTCCCAAGTTCTCAATCCTTGATTTATGATTTATTAAAGGTTTTACAATGGTAATCTTGATTTTGGCTTTAAAATGCAAGATTTGGTGATTTTTGGTGAAATTTCGTGAGATCTGTTTGGGCAGTGCTTTGAGGTGTCAAATTGATGTTAAATGAATGTTAAATTGATAAGGAATTGAGGTTTTATCAATGCAATCCCGAATAGGTTGAATTTCCTAAGTTTTGCTTGATGTTTTTGGTTGTTTTTGGGGTGTTTTTGATGATCTGTTATAGCTGGAGGTATAAGGACATGATTGTGATCATTTTGGATGTTAATTGATGTTTAAAAATGGTTAGAAGTGATGGATCTTGGCTGGGTTAAGTTTCGGAAGTGTTTGGTGGTGATTTCGGTTGTGTTTGGTAGCCGAAATGTTGGATTTGTGATGAGCAGTGAGTTTAGTTGTTTTGCTGGTGTTTTTAATGCATAATGATGCATTAATCTTCTGTTGTTATGTGCTTGAAACAGGGGAGGAAGATCTGTGAGCATTTGAGGTGGTGTGGAAGGTTTCGGATGCTTGGAAGGCTTGTTGGCTAGCCTTGTTTTGTGTATCGGTGAGTGAAGTTGGGTTTTCAGCTTTTAAACCAAGGTTTGAAGGTTTGGGAGCTTAGTTTAAGTCTAAACAACTTTGCTAAGCTCAAGAGTAAGTAAATGGATTTTCGCTCTTGGTTTGTGTTGTGAATTGGCTTTTTAAGCAATTGTGATTGATGGTTGCAATGCATATGATTTGCATGTTTTAAATTCTGTTTGGAAGCATGTTTTAGCATGGTTTAATGCTGGTTTTGAAAGCCATATGTGAAGGATGCTCAAGGTAAGAGATCCTTGGTTTTTTACATGGAAATTGTGGTTTTGATGCATGGTGTTGCATGTTGTTTAATGGCTTTGTGTAATGCTTTAAAAACAGTGAATTGATGATGGTAAATGATGAATTTTGCATTATGGTTATGCATGTGAATTAAAGGATTAATGTGGTAAGATGGTTATATTGGTAAGTGATGTAAGTGGTTCTTGGTTCTTTGATCGGATATAGTTAGCCGGCTATAGGATTGGGTGCACCGTGAATAAAGTCGCCTTGGATGTGGAGTGGTTAAGTGTGAACCGGTAAACTCCATCCAAGTATCCTAACGAGATGGTTAAGGTTATAATGGTGATTGGAATCCCATTCGAGGACCTTGGGTAAGCAAAGGTAATAATGGTGGTTAAAATTCCATTGGTGGACCTTGTGCTTGTTAAGATCACAATGGTGGTGTAAAGTCCATGTGTGGATCTTGTATAGGGTGTCCCGGATCTCGTTAGTGATGTTATACAACTACCAATCGGTGATGCTAAGGTTATATGGTGTTTAAAAGTCCATATATGGGAACCTTGTGCATGTTAAGGTTGTATGGTGGTTAAAAGTCCATACATGGGAACCTTGTGAAAGTTAAGGTTGTATGGTGTTTAAAAGTCCATACATGGGAACCTTGTAAAAGTTAAGGTTGTATGGTGGTTAAAAGTCCATACATGGGAACCTTGTGAAAGTTAAGGTTGTATGGTGTTTAAAAGTCCATACATGGGAACCTTGTGAAAGTTAAGGTTGTATGGTGTTTAAAAGTCCTTACATGGGAACCTTGTGAATGGTAAGGTCAAATGGTGTTTAAAAGTCCATTTGGGGACCTTGGATTGGTAGGGTGTATGAAGCGTGGGGACAACGCTTGTGATCCGCGTATCCGATTGGATGTTGAGTTGAAAAGTGGATTTGGTTGATCACTTGGAAGCCAATATAATGTTCTTGAATTTAATGAAGCATGAGATGCTTGAATTGATGCATGGTTGCATAAGATTTGCTTAATGTATTATGAATGCATGTGTACTTGTTAGTTTGAACAAGTGTTGATTATCTATTGAGGATGGTGCATGTGTGCATGAGATCTCTTTAGTGCATTGAAGACTTGTGAAGACTTGTTTTCAAAAGCATGAGTTGCAAATATTGATGTTGTGGTTCATATGTTGCATTTGTAATGCATGTGTTTTAATGAATGAGAAAATGGTTTAAAAGGTTTATTGCTTAAAGTGATAATCAAGGATGAGAAAGGTATGTTGTGAATTGGAAGTGACTTCCAAGGGTTTGAATTTAACCTTGCATATGGTGTTTATGCATGGTGTGGTTAAATTGATGGTTTTGCAAGTTTATGTTTTGAAAAGGCTTGCTTAGCTTTCTAAGCTAAGGATTGGTTTTCATGATTGAGCAATGCATGGTTTTAAGCACGTTGTTGAAAAGGGGTTTTCAAACAATGCTTTGGTTTATGAAATCGAGTTGCTTTTAAAAGTGGTTTTATGATTCGCTGCATTGATGGTGTTTTGGTTTTGAGCATTCCTCACTAAGCATTATGTGCTTACGCTCCTTTTTGTCCATCAATGCAGACATTTGAAGTTGGAGCAGCGAGAAGCAAGGGATTCAAGGGGGAACTCCACTTGAGATGTATGTCTCGGTTAATAGCTAAAGATAATAAAGGCAATGGGGGAAGAATCTCTTATATTGTTGTTTAGAGAGGATTTGTATGTTGGACAAGTTTGGTTTATGATTTTGAACTATGTGGTGTAAGCTTGCAACGTTTGAATCTTCTTATGCTTAAGTTGTTATGCTATGCTTCTTGTTTGAAAAGCATGATTGAATGTTGGATGTGTTGAATGAGTTGGTGCATCTAGGGGTGGTTTTGTATCTAGATTTTGATGCAAATTGGTAGGTTTGATGTTTGACATGTTGTTGATTTATTGTGGAATGGTTTGGAGCACGTTTGATGGGGTTTAAAGGTGTTAAAACAGGCCAAACTGCTGTTTCTGGGCAGGGTGTTTCGAAACACCCTTGCCTGTTTCGAAACAGGCCCTTGTTTTGGCTAGGGTGTTCCTGAACGGCCTAGCCCGTTTCTGAACACTTTGGCTACTGCCAAGGGGTGTTCCTGAACGGCCTAGACCCGTTTCTGAACACCTGATGATTTGCAAGCTTTACGTTTTAGTCTCGTTTCTTGTTTGTGCAATTGCTTGAGTTTGAGATGTCCGTTTGAGATGAAATTTTGCAGAGAGGCATGAAACATGACTAATTTCATAATGGTAACTTAAAAATTGGTAAAGTCCTCTTAATTTTCAGAATTTACAATTTGGTCCCTAATTTCGTATTTTGTGCAATTGGGTCCCTTATCGTTTTCCGATTGCTGTGATTTTTGAGTATGCTTATCTCAAGAGTATGCCTAGGTTAAATGTGCATCTATACAAGTTTAAAAAGAAAAAAAAGGGTCGTTAATCAAGGTTGACTTTCGGGTTGACTTTGGTTTTCCCCGTGTAATCTTCGTAGTTCGGGTCAACCGTCTAGGCCGGGCTACGGGGGTTACATGCATACATATGACACGACATTAGAGGTATGCATACACGTACACAGGCATTGATATGGCATGTAGGTGATCATGCATACAAACGTTCACACTTGCTAATAGCTAATTGGATTCGATTGTGTTGTGGTAGGATTTGGGGTAGTTTGTGGGTTTAAAGTGTTGTTTTGGTGCTAGAAATGATGGTAGGTAGTAAGCAAGTTATCGGTAGTAATGAGTGTGATCTAGTCTGTTTAGCGAGAGGAAAGGTGTTTAGGTGTTTTAATGGTTTTAGCGGGGTGGTGGTAAGGAGGTGACTGTTTAAGGTTAGAATTGGTCGAGGTTGTTGAAGGTTGTTGAGAATAACAGATAGGTGTTGTAGTTTCCTTGTGTTGGACTGTTGTTGTTGGCTAGGGGATGTGTTTTCGAAGTGTTGAAGTATTCTTGCTTAGATGGTTGCAATAAAATGGTTGTTCTAGGTGGGTGGCCAGGTAAGTTGGAAAAGCTGTAGTGTATACGTTTGGACAGTTGTAAGTGTTTGGGAATGAATTTTTATGTGTGGTGTGTTGCGGTTGTCCTTGGGTGAGGATTAAGAATTGTTATGAGTGGCATCCGGGTAAGATTAGTTTCATAGTCAAGCTTGAAGGGGAAAGGTAATGTAAGATCAAAGGTCATTGTTGGTTTGGCTGGGTCTTTGTGAGAAGGTGGTTTGTTGGCGGAGTGTAAGTAAATCTTCCTTGAGACAGTTGAGGTAGGTGAAACAACTGTTGGAGTTAAGGTTGGAGTCTCGTGACGAGGATTTATGGATGTGGGCAGTTCTTGATGAGCTGTTAAGGTAGGTGATGGTAGCAGATGTGAAGGAATGTTGTAAGTATGTTGGGGAACGTGAGTAAGCAGTTGTTGCTTAAGGAATTTTTTCCTGTCGTGGTGATCTTCGAGCAGAAGTTGAGCGGTTTATAAGAGGTCTTGGAAAGTGGACTGGGTTGTAGAACACATGGCGGCTGAAGAATGGAGGGGTTGGTGTCACCGTGTGTGTGTTTTGTTGAAGGAGCTATGAGGTAAGGCGGAGTGTTGCAAAGGTTTAAGAGTTCTTTGGGTTGTTGGAGGTCATGCACAGTTCGGGAGTGTGGGAAGCAAAGCTAAGATTGGTAACCGTGTGTTCTGGATGTCCTGTACCGTGAGTGGTAAAGTTGAAGTTGGGTGTAGAGTAAGTTTAATCTGAGGTTTTTTGATTATGGAGGTTGAGGAGTGTTTTGGTTTCGTTGTGTTTTGGTTGAGGATGTTTTCCGTGATGGTTATGCCTCTTGTGCTTATGTTGCGTTTTGGTTTGGGAGATTTGGTATCGCGCTCTCTTCGCAGGTTGAAATTTCAAGGACGAAATTTCCTAAAGGGGGGAGAGTTGTAATGCCCTGGTTTTGGGCCTAGAAGTTTAGAGGTTGAAACAGGCCAGTCGAGAACGGTTCGAATCTTTAAGGGAGATTTAGGGAACACCTAGTTCGGGATGTTTTAAAAATACGGAAAAATACTTAAAAATCCTCATTTAATATATATGATTATGGTGAAAACAATTTCACAAAATAAAGCTTGGAAATACTACATTTCGGTGTAGTGACCAAATCGCAGTTTTTGCAAAAGTTGAATAGTGACTGTTTTGTAAAGGAATGAAACTTTGAATCTTTAAGGAGCTAATTTTACCAAAATGTTTTTAATCAGATTTCTCCTTATTTTGGGTGGTTTTAATAATGTTTTAGTTAAAGGAAATAAAGATTAATTAAAAGGAAAACTATCTTTGACTTTTCATAACTACGTTTCATCAATTTTCTCTCATTTCATTTTCTCTCAATTTCTTTTCAGCCAAACACATTTCCTCCATCAATTATCCTTTGATTTTCATTCCTTTTGATGAGGTTTCAATCTTCTTTTGGTTTCTAATCTTTTCCTCATCAAATCCTCTTGTTTTCACATTGGATTTTCAAGAAAACTTGCTCAAATCAAGAAGAAATCAACCATTAGAGGTAAGCTTCGACCTTCTCCTCTAATGATCAGTTCTTTACTGAAATTCCCAAGTTATCAATCCTTTGTTAATGATTTTTGAGTTGCTTTAATGTTAGAAACATGAAATTGTACTAAAACTCAAGATTTTTGGAGAGATCTTGATGATTTTCGTGGTTCTTGGTTAGGCTCTATTTTGAGGTTGTTTTCTAATGTATTTTGGATGATATTTGATGTTATAAATGAGGTTTAATCAAACAAATCCCGAATAGGTTTGAATTCCTAAGTTCTGCATGCTAGAATGGTGGTTTTTGGGGTGGTTTTGGTGTTCTGTTATAGCTGGAGGTATAAGGACGAGTTTATGGTGATTTTTTATGTTAATTTATGTTTAGAAAAGGTTAAAATTGATTGATCTTGGCTGTGCTTTGTTTGGTGAATGTTTGGTGATGTTTTCGGTTATTTCGGATAGCCGAAATGCTTGTTTTGAGGGGAGCAGCGGGTTAGAATGAATGGCTGGTGATTTTAATGCATGGTGATGCATTAATCCTCTGCTCTTGTGTGTTAAAAACATGGGAGAATGATCCGGAAGCAATCGAGGTAGCGTTAGAGGCTTCGGATGCTTGGTTGGCTCGTCGGCTAGCATAGTGTTGTGTATCGGTGAGTCAAAATGTGTTTTCCAGCTTTGGAATGATTTTGAAAAGAGGTTTGGGAACTTAAATCTAGGCTTGAAATTCCGGTTTAAGTTCGGAAGTAAGTGAAGTAGATTTCTCTCTCGATTTGTGCTATTATTGTTTTGAAAAATAACAAAATGGATTTTGATGTGCATGGTTTGACAATATGGTTTAATTTGTTGTTTGAGCATGGTTTTTAAGCATGAGAGTTGGTTATCAAACTTGGTTTGGTGAAGAAAGCATGAAATTGATGTTCCTTGAGAGTATGTGTTGTTACTTTGTGTTTTAAAGGCAAGGTTTAGCATTTTGGCCTTGATGGTATTGCATGCTTTAAAAACAGTGGATGTGTTAATGATTTTAACATGATATATTGGCGTAGTTGATGAGAAGACTACCGGATATAATTGGTCGACCAATAGGATGTAGAGTGCACTATAAACTAAAATTTGTATGTGCTCTTGGGATTCGTTCCTAAGAGAGAGACTTATGAGGGGCATTCCATCGAAGTAGGACTTGGTGAAACATCCAAGCTTTATGGCATTAAATGGTACCGCCATGAGAGACCGATGGGGGCATTCCATCGGAGTAGGACTTTGTAACCCCCTTAACCCGGCTCAGACGGTTGAACCGAATTAAGAAGTTTACACGGGGAAAACCAAAGTCAACCCGAAAGTCAACCTTGATTAACGACCCTTTTTTTCTTTTTAAACTTGTCTAGATGCTCTTTAACCCTAGATGTATTCATACAAACATCATACTCAAAGATCATAACCATCAGAGAACAATCAGGGACCCAATTGCACAAATTACAACTTTAGGGACCAAACTGTAAAATCTGAGAATTACAGGAACTTCACCCAATTAAAAGTTACCAATATGAAATTAGTCATGTTTCATGCTTCACTGCCAAATTTCAGCTCAAACGGACATCTCAAACTCATCCAATTGCATAAACATGTTTTAGGACCAAAACGCAAACATTTCGAAACATATAACTGCCCATGTCAGCCTCCAACGGTCAGGTGTTCCGAAACAGGGTAAACCTGTTTCGAAACGCGGGGCCGTTCCGCAATGGGTACCGAAACGGGGTCTGGCAGTAGCATCTTCGTTCCGGAACGGTTCCTTCCGTTTCGAAACACCCTGGCCATAACAGGCCCCTGTTCCGAAACGGTAGTGGTCGTTCCGAAACGACCTGCCCAGATTGCAGCAACAATGCTGATTAAACACACTTTTACCCCACCAAACATGCTCCAAAAGCCACCAAATCACACCAGCAAGTCACTCAACATATAGGGAACATAAATGCATCAAAACTAGATACAAGACCACCCCTAGGTGCTCCAACTCATTAAAACACATTCAAAACTCAAACATGCTTTTAAACAAGAAGCATAGCAATACAATTTAAGCAATAGGAGATTCAAACGTTGTAACATTAATCCACATGATTCAAAAACATAAACCAAAACTTGTCCAACATACACAATCTCCTTTTAAACAACAACATAAGAGATTCTACCCCCATTGCCTTTATTAACTATAGCTATTAACCGAGACATACATCTCTAATGGAGTCCTCCTTGAATCCCTTGCTTCTCACTGTCCAAACTTCAAATATCTGCATTGATGGACAAAAAGGAGCGTAAGCACATAATGCTTAGTGAGGAATGCTCAAAACCAAAACACCATCAATGCAGCGAATCATAAAACCACTTTTAAAAGCAACTCGATTCGACCAACCAAAGCAATATTTGAAAAACCCTTTTTTCAACAACATGCTTTAAAATCATGCCTTGCACAAACATGAAAATCAACCCTTAGCTTAAAAAGCTAAGTAAACCTTTTCAAAACATAAACTTGCAAAACCATCAATTTAGCCTTTCCATGCATAAACACCATATGCAAAGCTAAATTCAAACCTTGGAAAACACTTCCACTTTACATCTTACCATTCTCATACTTGAATGTCATTTCAAAGCAAGAAACCCTTTTTAAACCATTTACTCAATCAATCCAACACATGCATTAAACAAATGCAACATATGAACCACCTCATTAACAATTGCAACATATGCCCTTTTAAAACAAGTTTCCACAAGACTTCAATGCACTAAAGAGATTTCATGCACACATACACCATTCTCAATAGATAATCAACATTTGTTCAAACCAAAAAGTCAACATGCAATTATAATACATTTTACACTTTTCATGCAACCAAGCATCATTCCAAGCATCTCATGATTCATTATACTCAAGAACATTATATTGGCCTCCAAGTGATAACCAAAACCACTTTCCAACTCAACACCCAATCGGATACGCGGATCACAAGCGTTGTCCCCACGCTTCATACACACTACCAATCCAAGGTCTCCCAAATGGACTTTTAACCACCATTTGACCTTACCATTCACAAGGTTCCCATGTATGGAATTTTAACCACCATACAACCTTAACATTCACAAGGTTCCCATGTATGGACTTTAAATCACCATACAACCTTAACATTCACAAGGTTCCCATGTATGGACTTTTAATCACCATACAACCTTAACATTCACAAGGTTCCCATGTATGGACTTTTAATCACCATACAACCTTAACATTCACAAGGTTCCCATGTATGGACTTTTAATCACCATACAACCTTAACATGCACAAGGTTCCCATATATGGACTTGTAAACACCATATAACCTTAGCATCACCGATTGGTAGTTGTATAACATCACTAACGAGATCCGGGACACCCTATACAAGATCCACACATGGACTTTACACCACCATTGTGATCTTAACAAGCACAAGGTCCTCAAATGGAATTTTAATCACCATTATTACCTTTGCTTAACCAAGGTCCTCGAATGGGAACTCATCCACCATTATGACCTTAACCATCTCGTTAGGAAACTTGGATGGAGTTTACCGGTTCACTCTTAACCACTCCACATCCAAGGCGACTTATTCACGGTGCACCCAATCCTATAGCCGGCTAACTATATTCGATTCAAATAACCAAGAACCACTTCCATCACTTGCCAACATAACCATCTTACCACATTAATCCATTGATTTACATGCATAACCAAAATGCAAAAAACACCATTTACCTTATCCAAGAACCAACCATGGACTTTCAAACACCATGATGTTCTTAAATAAACAAGGCTCACACAAGGACTTTCAACCACCTTTGTGACCTTAACCATTACTTGCCAAAATGCATTATTAACAACAATATTCCACTGTTTTAAAGCATCACACAAAGCCATTAATCAACATGCAACACTATGCATCAATTTCCACAATTCAATGTACAAAACCAAGGATCTTTTACCTTAGCATCCTTCACATATGGCTTTCAAAACCAGCACTAAACCATGCTAAAATATGCTTTCAAAACAGTATTTAAAACATGCAAATCACATGCATTGCATCTATCAAACACAATTGCTTTTTAAGCCAATTCACAACACAACCAAGAGAGAAAATCCATTTACTTACTCTTGAGCTTAGCAAAGTTGTTTAGACTTAAACTAAGCTCCCAAAACCTTCAAACCTTGGTTTAAAAGCTGAAAACCCAACTTCACTCACCGACACACAAAACAAGGCTAGCCAACAAGCCTTCCAAGCATCCGAAACCTTCCACAACACCTCTAATGCCCACGGATCAACTTCCCCTGTTTCAAGCACACAACATCAGAGGATTAATGCATCATAATGCACTAAAAACACCAACAACACAACTAAACTCGCTGCTCATTGCAAAACCATCATTTCGGCTACCAAACACAACCGAAACCACCTCCAAACACTTACAAAACTTAACCCAGCCAAGATCCATCACTTCAAACCATTTTTAAACATCAATTAACATTCAAAAAGGATCTAACCACGTCCTTAAACCTCCAGCTATAACAGATCACCAAGATCACTCCAAAAACAACCAAAAACTCAAGCAAAACTTAGGAAATTCAACCTATTCGGGATTGCATTGATTAAACCTCAATTATTCATCAATTTAACATTCATTTAACATCAAATTGACACCTTAAAACACAGCCCAATCAGATCATACGAAAATTTCACCAAAATCAAGCAAATCTTGCATTTTAAAGCCAAAATCAAGATTCCAATTGTAAAACCTTTAATAAATCATAAATCAATGATTGAGAACTTAGGAATTTCAGTAAAGAACTTAAAGTTCATAGGAGAAGGACGTTCTTACCTCCAAACTTGAATTTCTCCCTTTTTAGAACCAAAATCTTGAAAATCCAATTAGCAATTGGTGAGGTTTTATTGTAGAGATGATTAGCAATCAGAAGAGAATTGAAAAGATGTATTTAGGTGACAAAATCAGAGGAAAAAGCTCTGGAGAGAATGTTTGGTTTGAGAGAAAATGAGAGAAAAGGAAAATTGGAAAAGTTAGTTGAAAATAGGAAAATAACTTCCCTCCACTTTTCTTTTGTTTAAAACTCAGAATTAAATCACTAAATATCTTAGAAAAATCTGGAGAAATTCCTTTTGGGTAAATAGCTCCTTAAAGATTCAAAGTTTCAATCCTTTTTAAAACAGTCACGCAGTTTTCAAAAATTACATTTTGGTCACTAACCCAAAATGTCACCCTTCCAAACCTCATTTTGCAAAATTGATTTCACAGTTCACTTATATACATTAAAAGAGGATTTTAGGACATTTTTCCATATTTTTAATGCAACCCGAACTAGGCTTTCCTAATTTCACCCTTTTTATATTCGAACAGCACTTTGACCGAACCGGTCAACGCCCAAAACTTCTAAGCCCAAAACCGGGGCGTTACAACTCTCCCCCCCCCCTTAGGAAATTTCGTCCTCGAAATTTCAACCGGCGAAAAGAGCACAACCAACCCTCTCAAAGCAACCGCAAAGCAACACAGGAGACTTAACCACCACTGAACACCCTCTTCACAAAACTCCGCCCAAACTCAACCTTTTCCAGAGATTTCCACAACAAGCTAGCATTCCCAAGCATCAACTGCTTACCCAAACTTCTCAACGAATGCTGACATTCCATCACATCCGCCGCTATCATTACCATAACAACTCACCCGGACTAGTCACCCAAAATCCAAAAATCACATCACAAAACCCCGACCTTGACTCCGCTAGCCGTTCCACACTCCACCAGCTGATCTCCAAAAAGAATTCACTTACTCACAACCAGCCAACCACTTCTCACAAGAATCCGTCCAACCAACAATGGCCTTCGATCTTTCATTACCTTTCCACTTCAAGCTTTGACCACAACACTTGCCTTACTAGAACACCGCCCAACTTAAACATACATATCACCATCTCAACTCCTCGAAGGTTGCTACGAACCCTCACCCAAATAAACAACCTTTCTACTACCACATCAATGCCAAGATACCTCGGCACTCCGAGAACACATCCACTAACCTGCAACATCATCTAGCTTCCATGGAACCACCTCTTCCACAAGCTACTCATAACCACTTGACCGATTCTAACTTCCATCGGCAAACTTCTTACCACCACACCACTAAACTCGTTAAGCATCAAACACTTTCCTTCTACCAACATACTATACCGCACTCACTATTACTAACAACTTGCTTAGTACTCTCCACTACCTCTAACTTACACTCAGCACCAAAACTTCCTCTAAAAACCCATCATCCAACCTAACCCAACCACAACACTAACAGACTCGATTAGTTATTAGCGAGTGTGAACGTTCGTATGCATGGTCACAATTATGCCCTATCAATGCCTGATGTACATGTATGCAAAACCTCTAATGTCATGCCACATGTATGCATGGACCAATACATATATAATATAGCATATAACAAATGATTTACACTGTGTATGTATGCCGATTCACACTCTCCAATAACATCCTCAGAGTCTGTCTAAGAACAACCTCCTAACTCACTTTCATCTTGTCTAACTCCACCATTCTAACAACCATTAACCCCAAGATACCCACTAAAACCTCCTTCACGTTTAAGATGTTTCAAAACAACAACAACATCTACTACCCTAACATGCTAGCAACAAGACCAAACTCACAACACAAGGAAACCCAAACCAAAACCAAACTAGGTTACTAAAACAAGGTTACCTGAAAACACATCACCACCCTGGAGCTTCATCAGGCGAGCTCTCTTCCTCACTGAACCATTATCCTCCAGCCGCACCGCTGTAGCATCAGTTGTCACCCTAAGATCACCACCATCTCCTTGCAGTAAAGAACCTTGGCTGTTCCGAGCCAACTTCAAACAATCACGTCTCATGTGTCCAGCAGACCCACATTTCCAACAGATTTCATTCCCCAATTTCTTCACAACTTTCTGCTCTTCCTGCCACCTTTGAACCTTGCCAGGGCCGTGCCCACGACCCTTCAGAGACCCTTTTGCTACCACTGAAGCTGATTTCACCATACCAGGATAATCTCGCTTCACATGCTCTTTAGAACCACAGTTCCAACAAGCACCTGCGCCCCTACAACCTCCAACATGGCGCCTTCCACAACGGTTACACACCGGTAACTGAGCCTTCACTCCTTGATCAAGTAGCACTTGCCCCAGGTCTGCTACACCTTCAACTTGCTTAACCCTTGGAAATTTCCCCCCAAGATACCTTTCATAAAAGGCAGACACAAAGAAGTCCCAATCAATATCACCAATGTGCGATGCCACCGCCACAGACGTCCACCAGGCACAAGCGTCCTCCAACATCAATGTGACAACACTTCCCAGCTTACATGCATAATCACAACCTTCCTGATCCAAAATCAGAACTACACTGGCCAACCAGGCCTCAAACGTCTCAGGTGTCGAACCATGATACTCCACAACACCCAAATCATGTAAACGCTGCCTCGACAAACCCACACATCCCACAGCCTGAGATGTTCCCAACACCTCCTGAGCAACAGGTGATGAACTCTTCATCACAGAACCAACCTCTTCCTCTTGCCTTACCACCTCAACTCCAGGCACAGAAAACTGAGACGAAACACCTCCATTAAAAGGTGAATTCCACGCCTTAACAACCTGCCCCAAGGCAGCAACCATCTCCCCCAACTGCCATTCTTCCACCGATTTCACCATACTATTAACAACAAGCAATCACAACAAGACAAACAAAACAATTAGACCAGCTTTAAGCAAGGATTCAAACTCCAACTCCGAAATAACACAATAGCTATAATAATAAGGCAATGGGTATCCCGAATCCTCCCCTTTTACATGACATAACAGTCAACAAAAGCATGGATATCACAACATCAAGCATATCAACAACACATCCGATCATGCTTACATCAAACAACATCCACTCACAACAGCATAACATCAACATATCATACCCATTACACTTCCATCATGCATAACATCAGCTCATAACACTAGCACATCATCAGCACAAATCCACATGAGCTCAATGAAGGTTCATAACCAAAAAGCATGCTTAAAAACATCAACAATTCACTCAGAAACACGTGTTTCAACCGGCTTTCATCCACACACTAGGATAAACACCAAACACATTTTACAACAATTTACCGTTTTCCCCAAACATTCGCAACTCAGCTCTGATACCACCAAATGTAACCCCCTTAACCCGGCTCAGACGGTTGAACCGAATTAAGAAGTTTACACGGGGAAAACCAAAGTCAACCCGAAAGTCAACCTTGATTAACGACCTTTTTTCTCTTTTTAAACTTGTCTAGATGCTCTTTAACCCTAGATGTATTCTTACAAACATCATACTCAAAGATCATAACCATCAGAGAACAATCAGGGACCCAATTGCACAAATTACAACTTTAGGGACCAAACTGTAAAATCTGAGAATTACAGGAACTTCACCCAATTAAAAGTTACCAATATGAAATTAGTCATGTTTCATGCTTCACTGCCAAATTTCAGCTCAAACGGACATCTCAAACTCATCCAATTGCATAAACATGTTTTAGGACCAAAACGCAAACATTTCGAAACATATAACTGCCCATGTCAGCCTCTAACGGTCAGGTGTTCCGAAACAGGGTAAACCTGTTTCGAAACGCGGGGCCGTTCCGCAACGGGTACCGAAACGGGGTCTGGCAGTAGCATCTTCGTTCCGGAACGGTTCCTTCCGTTTCGAAACACCCTGGCCATAACAGGCCCCTGTTCCGAAACGGTAGTGGTCGTTCCGAAACGACCTGCCCAGATTGCAGCAACAATGCTGATTAAACACACTTTTACCCCACCAAACATGCTCCAAAAGCCACCAAATCACACCAGCAAGTCACTCAACATATAGGGAACATAAATGCATCAAAACTAGATACAAGACCACCCCTAGGTGCTCCAACTCATTAAAACACATTCAAAACTCAAACATGCTTTTAAACAAGAAGTATAGCAATACAATTTAAGCAATAGGAGATTCAAACGTTGTAACATTAATCCACATGATTCAAAAACATAAACCAAAACTTGTCCAACATACACAATCTCCTTTTAAACAACAACATAAGAGATTCTACCCCCATTGCCTTTATTAACTATAGCTATTAACCGAGACATACATCTCTAATGGAGTCCTCCTTGAATCCCTTGCTTCTCGCTGTCCAAACTTCAAATATCTGCATTGATGGACAAAAAGGAGCGTAAGCACATAATGCTTAGTGAGGAATGCTCAAAACCAAAACACCATCAATGCAGCGAATCATAAAACCACTTTTAAAAGCAACTCGATTCGACCAACCAAAGCAATATTTGAAAAACCCTTTTTCCAACAACATGCTTTAAAATCATGCCTTGCACAAACATGAAAATCAACCCTTAGCTTAAAAAGCTAAGTAAACCTTTTCAAAACATAAACTTGCAAAACCATCAATTTAGCCTTTCCATGCATAAACACCATATGCAAAGCTAAATTCAAACCTTGGAAAACACTTCCACTTTACATCTTACCATTCTCATACTTGAATGTCATTTCAAAGCAAGAAACCCTTTTTAAACCATTTACTCAATCAATCCAACACATGCATTAAACAAATGCAACATATGAACCACCTCATTAACAATTGCAACATATGCCCTTTTAAAACAAGTCTCCACAAGACTTCAATGCACTAAAGAGATTTCATGCACACATACACCATTCTCAATAGATAATCAACACTTGTTCAAACCAACAAGTCAACATGCAATTATAATACATTTTACACTTTTCATGCAACCAAGCATCATTCCAAGCATCTCATGCTTCATTATACTCAAGAACATTATATTGGCCTTCAATTGATAACCAAAACCACTTTCCAACTCAACACCCAATCGGATACGCGGATCACAAGCGTTGTCCCCACGCTTCATACACACTACCAATCCAAGGTCTCCCAAATGGACTTTTAACCAACATTTAACCTTACCATTCACAAGGTTCCCATGTATGGAATTTTAACCACCATACAACCTTAACATTCACAAGGTTCCCATGTATGGACTTTAAATCACCATACAACCTTAACATTCACAAGGTTCCCATGTATGGACTTTTAATCACCATACAACCTTAACATTCACAAGGTTCCCATGTATGGACTTTTAATCACCATACAACCTTAACATTCACAAGGTTCCCATGTATGGACTTTTAATCACCATACAACCTTAACATGCACAAGGTTCCCATATATGGACTTTTAAACACCATATAACCTTAGCATCACCGATTGGTAGTTGTATAACATCACTAACGAGATCCGGGACACCCTATACAAGATCCACACATGGACTTTACACCACCATTGTGATCTTAACAAGCACAAGGTCCTCAAATGGAATTTTAATCACCATTATTACCTTTGCTTAACCAAGGTCCTCGAATGGGAACTCATCCACCATTATGACCTTAACCATCTCGTTAGGAAACTTGGATGGAGTTTACCGGTTCACTCTTAACCACTCCACATCCAAGGCAACTTATTCACGGTGCACCCAATCCTATAGCCGGCTAACTATATCTGATTCAAATAACCAAGAACCACTTCCATCACTTGCCAACATAACCATCTTACCACATTAATCCATTGATTTACATGCATAACCAAAATGCAAAAACCACCATTTACCTTATCCAAGAACCAACCATAGACTTTCAAACACCATGATGTTCTTAAATAAACAAGGCTCACACAAGGACTTTCAACCACCTTTGTGACCTTAACCATTACTTGCCAAAATGCATTATTAACAACAATATTCCACTGTTTTAAAGCATCACACAAAGCCATTAATCAACATGCAACACTATGCATCAATTTCCACAATTCAATGTACAAAACCAAGGATCTTTTACCTTAGCATCCTTCACATATGGCTTTCAAAACCAGCACTAAACCATGCTAAAATATGCTTTCAAAACAGTATTTAAAACATGCAAATCACATGCATTGCATCTATCAAACACAATTGCTTTTTAAGCCAATTCACAACACAACCAAGAGAGAAAATCCATTTACTTACTCTTGAACTTAGCAAAGTTGTTTAGACTTAAACTAAGCTCCCAAAACCTTCAAACCTTGGTTTAAAAGCTGAAAACCCAACTTCACTCACCGACACACAAAACAAGGCTAGCCAACAAGCCTTCCAAGCATCCGAAACCTTCCACAACACCTCTAATGCCCACGGATCAACTTCCCCTATTTCAAGCACACAACATCAGAGGATTAATGCATCATAATGCACTAAAAACACCAGCAACACAACTAAACTCGCTGCTCATTGCAAAACTATCATTTCGGCTACCAAACACAACCGAAACCACCTCCAAACACTTCCAAAACTTAACCCAGCCAAGATCCATCACTTCAAACCATTTTTAAACATCAATTAACATTCAAAAAGGATCTAACCACGTCCTTAAACCTCCAGCTATAACAGATCACCAAGATCACTCCAAAAACAACCAAAAACTCAAGCAAAACTTAGGAAATTCAACCTATTTGGGATTGCATTGATTAAAACCTCAATTATTCATCAATTTAACATTCATTTAACATCAAATTGACACCTTAAAACACAGCCCAATCAGATCATACGAAAATTTCACCAAAATCAAGCAAATCTTGCATTTTAAAGCCAAAATCAAGATTCCAATTGTAAAACCTTTAATAAATCATAAATCAAGGATTGAGAACTTAGGAATTTCAGTAAAGAACTTAAAGTTCAGAGGAGAAGGACGTTCTTACCTCCAAACTTGAATTTCTCCCTTTTTAGAACCAAAATCTTGAAAATCCAATTAGCAATTGGTGAGGTTTTATTGTAGAGATGATTAGCAATCAGAAGAGAATTGAAAAGATGTATTTAGGTGACAAAATCAGAGGAAAAAGCTCTGGAGAGAATGTTTGGTTTGAGAGAAAATGAGAGAAAAGGAAAATTGGAAAAGTTAGTTGAAAATAGGAAAATAACTTCCCTCCACTTTTCTTTTGTTTAAAACTCAGAATTAAATCACTAAATATCTTAGAAAAATCTGGAGAAATTCCCTTTGGGTAAATAGCTCCTTAAAGATTCAAAGTTTCAATCCTTTTTAAAACAGTCACGCAGTTTTCAAAAATTACATTTTGGTCACTAACCCAAAATGTCACCCTTCCAAACCTCATTTTGCAAAATTGATTTCACAGTTCACTTATATACATTAAAAGAGGATTTTAGGACATTTTTCCATATTTTTAATGCAACCCGAACTAGGCTTTCCTAATTTCACCCCTTTTATATTCGAACAGCACTTTGACCGAACCGGTCAACGCCCAAAACTTCTAAGCCCAAAACCGGGGCGTTACAGACTTGGTGAAAGACCCAAGCTTTTTGGCATTAGATGTTATTGCCATGAGAAATCGATGAGGGGCATTCCATCGTAGTAGGACTTGGTGAAATACCCAAGCTTTGTGGTGAAGGTAGATACCGCCATGAGAGCCCGGTGGCGAGATCCCACCGGGGTAGGACTTGACTTCGAGTCAAGCTGTCTGCATATCCGTGTAAAAATAGAATATGAAATGCCAATATATGGGAATGAAGTGTGTATCGCATGTACCAATGCTTAAAATGTTTTTATGCTATGAGAAATGCATATGAGATATTGAGATTATGTAATGCTTTTGTGTATGAAGCATGTGTGGCCTTGCCATGAGATTTGCATAAGTTGTATGCATGAGATAGCTAGATGGTACATGTGGTTTTCAAATAGAGATTTGCTTATGCAAAGAGGATTGAGTTTAAGAAATGCTTTTAAGTAACAAGCATGGGTTGCTTTGCCACGAGTTTTTCATTGGTTGAATGCATGAGAAAGATAGATGGTACATGTGGTTTTCAAATGGTGTTTTCCTTTGAAAAGGTTTTCAAGCATGAGAAGGAAAGAGTGTGAAGTGGAATTGGTTTCCAAGTGTAGTGGTTTAAGTTTTGCATGAGAAGGTTTAAATGGAAGTAATTGCAATAATGTTGTTTGAGTTTGAGTTGTTTATTGCATTTGAGTTCATGTTGATTTATATGTCGAGTAATGCATGATTTAAGGCGATGATGTTTCAAGTGAAGTTTTCAAACAATACATTGGTTTATAGAGGTGTGATTGCAAATAAATAGTGTTTTACGGTTTTGTTGCATTGATGGTGTTTTGGTTTTGAGCATTCCTCATTAAGCATTATGTGATTACGCTCCTTTTTTGTCCATCAATGCAGATTGTTTTGGTTTATAGCTATAGATAATAAAGGCAATGGGGGGAAATCCTTTACGTTGTTGTGTGATGAGATTGTTTACCTTGAACAAGTTCGGTTTATGGTTTGATATTTGTAGATGGTCAACATGTAATGGTTGGATCCTCATTCTTGTATTTTTGACATTGTTATGCTTTATGGTTAAAAGCAAGTTCTTTGTTGTTGCATGAGTTAAATGAGTTGAGGTGCCTAATGCTTGCAATGTGTCTACCTTTTGTTGTAATATGATGGTTTTGATGCTTAGCATGTTGCTTGTATGTTTTGGAATGATTTGGAGCATGTTTGATGGTGTTTAGATGTGAAAAACCAGAAAGTTCTACTGTTTCTGGGCAGGGTGTATCGAAATACCCTTAACTGTTTCAAAACAGGGGCTTGAAATGGCCATAGTGTTTCGGAACACTCTGGCTACTGGAGTGGCCTGTTCCGATACTGGTCTCGGAACGCACCCGAGTTCCGAAACAGTCAACATCGTTTCGATACGGGTGTTTCAGTACGGAGGTCAGCGTTCCGGAATGGGTGACCGTTGGTCTGTGCATTTGAATTGTTTCAAGTTTTCAAGTCTTACCTTTTAGTCATGAATGTGGTGGTTGCAATTGCTTGAGCTCGGAATGTCCTCTAAAGCTGAAATTTGACAGAGAGGCATGTAATATGACTAATTGAGGTTTAGCAAAACTAAAATCTACAAAGTTCTTATGTTTTCCAAAATTTACATTTTGGTCCCTATAAGTGTATTTCTTGCAATTGGGTCCTTAAATGTTTTCCAATCGCTGTGCTTTTCTCTACCATGTTTCTTGAGTGTTCACATAGGCTTAATGCGCATCTAGAAAGGATAAAAAGAAAAAAAGGGTCGTTAATCAAGGTTGACTTTCGGGTTGAATTTGGTTTTCCCCGTGTAATCCTCGTAGTTCGGGTCAAGTGTCTAGGCCGGGCTAAGGGGGTTACAGGGACAATAAGTAAGGTTACTTGGTCAGGTAGATCAAGTTAAACAAAATTTATAGCAACAATAAGCTATATCACAAAGAGTAATCTCAACTATACAACAAGTTCTAACATGAAGAGGAGAAATAGCTACCATACGAGTAACAACTTGGTCAAATAATGGATCATATAATTATGCCTTCACATGCTCAAATAAAACAATAGAGATTTTGAACATATCATACTAAAAAACATGGGCTAATTACAGGGCAAGCTAACCAAATCGACTTACATATCTTAAGGCAAGAATGTTATGAGCATCATAAGTTATTAGGTCAACTTTATTAGTATATTTACAATTATCATTTGTTGTAATTAACACAACCTTGATTAACAAGTAGTCTAGATACTCGAATCCCCAATCAACTGTCGACAAACAAGGGTACTTGTAGTACCAGTCAATCCCTCCTACTATCACCAAATGACCACAAACGCTTCCCTCCTATTGTAACCAAACAAGGGATAGTAGTCCACCCTAACATAAGCTCTATGGACTCTATGGCATGCCAACTTTATCTAAGACTGACTCGAAACCAAGGCTTTCCATATAATCTTATCAAATACGAGGTTGAGTGTGATCACTTAATCAGGCATTCAGATGATTATATCGTATTCATAGCAAGATTGCATGGTTCCAAGATTATAGAATCACATAACAAGGCTGAATTTTCATCACAAGTCATTAGAGTATAAGCATGTACACATCATATTCAAAAATATGTCCCCTCCTAGATTGAGTAAAGCATACTTCCAAGTACTTACCTCCAGCCAAGCAAACATTTACAAGCGTAACACAACCCAAACAACCAAAAATAGAGCAAGCTATTCAATAATAAAAGTGCTCGAGACAACTATAAGTTTATCTCGAGGCTTTAAACTACACTCGCACGCTGATTCTGCTCCCGAATCACTATTCCTTTTTGTTTATCTACAAGTTGATCTACCTTAGTCTCTTTTCCCAAAACCCCTTATATGCAAGCAATTATAATCTTATATTAGAACCATTTCCATTAAAAAACTATTTGCAAATAAGATTCATATATCATTTGCACACACACGCACAATTATGTATAAAATCAATCCACCACACTCATTTTACACCAAAAATAGGGCAAGCAACGTATATACATGTTTACATCTTAAAAATAGTCCATTATATGCTTCCAATCATCTAAGACAATCTATTCGAATGCATGTTTTCAAAACTACCCATTTGCGTATTTCACATACTTAGCTATATCAGAATGATTCTCTAACATACATATGCACAATCAGGGCAGTCCAATTATCATAGATTTCTAGAACAGTCTTAAACATCAAAAGTACTCAATTTATCAAGTCCAAACAATCCTTAATTATCAATTCTGTCCAAAACAGTCCCTAGTCCTTATTTTTTTACAATTGTGTACACCGTAACAGTCCCCAAACATTTTATAAGTGCAGGGCAGCCCCCAATACATAGTTTTTAGTTACAACAGCCCCTTTTATCTATTCCCATTTTTTATATTAGTCGAAATAGTCCTCTAACTTATTAAAACACACAAAACAGTCCTCTACAGTAGGAACACTAAAAACAATCCAATTACATTCATGGCAGCCTTCAAATCATTCCTACCTTGACTTACAACAACACATAACCTCTATTACAAACTATACAAGCATAGAAGATCAATTACAATCTTAAATTAGCATAACTGAATGTCCAATTTCCAATTTTAAGTTCAAACAAGTTAGCATAATGATCATGAACAAATGTCCTAATGAACCACAATTCTAACAACAAGATTGTAACTACAACATTGATAGCTTCAATTTAAAGAGGGAAAAAAGAGGTACTTACATCCTTATTGGTATCTAAGCAAGAATTTACGATAACACCATCAACTAAAGCTCAAAATGTGATTTCCATGGAGGTTCTCTCTCTTTTTCCTTTCTCTCATAATGCTTCGACCTAAGGGTGGAAGATGGAGAAGTTGATGTCCAATTCCTCCCCCTTGACCGAGCTTACCCTTTCTCTCTTGCCACATGCATTCATATGATAATGGCGCCTATTCATGTCTTTACTTAATATTAAATTTCCATGCAAATCACCAACCTTCAAAATTTTCGGTTTAGTCCTCTCAATTTAGTTACCAAACAATTAATTTTTTGCTTAATGGTCCTTATTTTGTTTAATCCTTAAATCCAAATTCAAAATTAAAAGTCTAACCAAGACACATATGATTCTAATTACTTCCAGACCCTAATTTGGGGTGTTACATGATCGACCCCTTTTTAGCCAATTCTCTTTGTTTAGTTATTTTTATTTTTAAATGATGATGTTGTTGAGAAACGATAAAGGTTTTTGGTTGGATACCCCACCATGAACTAAATCTACAGGTTGTGGGGGGATGTTTGCGTTTGAACGCTATTTTTATGCTTAGTTTTTAATAATCAAAAACGACTTGGAATTATTTCCCCTATCTGGCATGTTTTTACAGTTTTCTGAATACTGTGCCAAACGACCTGTAACCCTCTCGACCCGACCTAGGCGAAGGACCGAACCGAACGAGTCACACGGGGAATACTAAAGTAAACTGGGAATATTTACCTCAATAAACGACCTTTTTTTCTTTTTATCTTGTCTAGATGCATGTTGTTACCCTAAGTGTTTAGACTCACAGCAGAAGAATCATCATTTAAATCAAACATCAATTAGACACTCAATTGAATACAATCACGTTTTAGGGACCATTTTGTAATTTTAGCCATTTACAGGAACTTCTTCAATTTTTAAGTTACCAACAATTAATTAGTTACATTACATGCCACTCTGTCAAATCTCGGCTCAAAACAATCAATCAAGCACATTTAGTTGCATCCACAACATTTAGCGACTCAAACGTAAAGAATCAAAACTTTTAACAACTTGGTGTTTCGATACACAAAGCACTTTATCGAAACACCCTGTTTCGGAACAAGATCTAATGTTTCAGTACACGATCTCGTATCGAAACACCCTCTAAAATGTTTTGGTACACCAAATTCCAATAGCCAAACCTCACGAGCATGTTTTGATACACCATGCCCTATTTCGAAACCCCATGCCTATTTCAGAGACCCCGTTTCAATACAGCTTTAGGCGTATCGAAATGCCTGGCCTAAAATGTCACATTTTTAAGAAACCATAAACATCCAAGCATGCTTCTAACTTATTTTCAACATATCCAACATCAATCTTCAATCATTCCAAGCATGATCAACATCATTCCATGGCATTTAGCAACATAAGTAAACTACAGGCATGCAACCTAGAAAATAAGTCAAACAAGATGCCAAAATGCATAACCAAGAATAAACCATATACCAAAGGCCATTTATAAGTCAACATAGGAATCACAAACTTTCCACAAAACAGGGAGTTTCAAAACACACTCTCCCAAAACTTTAAGGCATCCTCTCATTGCCAATTATTACTACTAGGTAAATGAAAAACCATACTTGAGCTTTGTATCACTCCTTGAAATCCTTCTTGCCTCCTTGCTGCCCAAAATGTGCTATTTCTCTGCATTGTTGGAAAAAGATAGCATAAGCAATAATGCCTAGTGAGGGATGCTCAAAACAAACCAACAACAACAATGCATAATAAAATCATTTCTCAAGTAGAAATCTCTATTTCATCATGCTCATTCTATCCCATGCTTGAAATCATTTTCAAAGCAAAATTAACAACATTAAAACCACATATACCATTTATCTCATGCATTATCCATATTGCAAAATCTCAAGGCAAAGCTACTCATTCTTGTTTCTCATAAAGCATTTCTCAAAACATGTTCTCATATGCAAAGAACAATACGTAAAATCATTTAGAATTAAGGTACATGTGAATCTCATATATTAGCATTTTAGCAACATTACTCGGATATGCGGATAGCCTAACAGAATCTCACATCGTCAAGTCCTGCCTCGGTGGAATCTCACATCACCGAATTCTCATGTCAGTATCTCTCATCGCCACAAAGCTTGATGGAATCTCACATCATCAAGACCTACCGTGGTGGAATCTCTCATCACCACACTCTCACTTCGAAATGGGATGGCACTACCCCCATTGCCCGAACAAAAGAGCACGTACGGATTTTGTATATTATAGTGCACTTCTCATCCTATTGGTCGACCAATTATATCTGGTAATAATAAACTCATCTCATGCCAATATACCCCTTTAAACATCATTTGCCTACTATTTTTCAATGCATAAACATAAACCATTTCTCATCCCATTTCAAAAACATAAACAATGCATAGCACGTTCTCAACAAGTTCTATCTCTTTGAAATCATAAATCTATCTCATGGGATCGCATAAATCATCAAATTATTTCTCAAAACATGCATAAAACAGTAGGTTTAATTCTATTTTCAAAACATGAGCATGGTCACAAAAAACAATGGGATAAAATCGAGAAACGAGAGCGAAACATCTCATACTTACTTTCGAGCTTAGATTAGCGTTTCAAGCTTAATCTAAGCCCCCAAACCTTGCTTTCAAAGCTTTGAAAAGCTTTTAAACCAATTCCACTCACTGACAATGCCTCACTTGCTTTGCCGAAGCGTGATCAAGCTTCTGGATCAACCGCAACTCCTTCTGAAGCTAACGACACATCATCCCCTGTTTCTAATCAAAGAAAAACAAAGAATTAGTGCACCACAATGCACCAAAATCCCCAGCAACACAACATCTCAACTTCTACCCACAATCGCCAAGCAATTGGCATCCAAAAACAACTGAAAATGTCGGCAAAACTTCTCTAATAAATCTCCAGCCGTTACCCAGCGAGATTAACATCTAAACCACATTGATTTACATCTAAAAACATCATCTCAACACCAAAGAACCTCCAGCTATCAATTAACCACACAAACGGCCCATAATCTCAAAGATTTCAATCAAGAAATCAAGCAATCTAACTATTTTCGGGTTTCCATTACTACAATCATTAAATCAACATTCCAACACATCATAATCATGATTAAATCTCATTATAAACTCAGAAAAATCAATTCGAAACAAAGATCTCTTGATTAAACCTATCAAACATCAATTAAATGCATTTTCCATAAACATAATATCAAAACCCAATAGAAAACACTCACAAAAGACCAAAAACTTGGGAATTTCAATAAAGAATTTGTCATTAGAGAAGAAGAACGAAACCTTACCTCTAATGTTAGCTTTTCCCTCCATTTGAATAGATTTTCATGAGAAAACCAAGATACAAACATAAGATTTTGATAGTAAATCAATGGGAAATCATTTAATATGAAAAGATTAATCAAATCCAATGTTTGGCTGAAGTGGAAATCAATGTTTGGCTGAAGAGAATTTGAGAGAAAATGATAGAGAGAAAAGTTAGTTACGCGAAATGTGTTTTTGGAAAAATAAAGACTAATTAATCTTCTTCAACTCATTTTATTTATTAAACTATTTTAAAATAAATAAATTAAGAGGAAAAAGGCTGAATTAGACCCTTGGTCAATTACTCCTTAAAGATTCAAAGTTATGGTCTTTTACAATTTAGTCACTAGAAAAATAGTTTTTAAAAATCACATTTTAGTCACTAAATCTAAAATGTCTTTCTTTCAAAACTCATTTTCCAAATTTGATTTCACCAAAATCATATACATATAAAATAATGATTTTTAAGCATTTCTCCACATATTTTATCTCGTTCAAAACAATTTATTCCAAATTATTCCCAAAACTAGTCTAACTTGCTAGAACCAATTCTAATGAACTTCCTAGCCAACCCGGCTAACTTCCAAGCCCAAAATCGGGGAGTTACAACTCTCCCCCACTTAAGAAATTTCCTCCTCAAAATTTACCTTGTGGAAAAAGATAAGGAAACTGCTTCTTCATGTCATCTTTCCTTTCTCACATGGCTTCCTCTACAACACGATGTCGCCACAAAACCTTGACCAACTCAATGATCTTACCATGAAGAACTTTGTTGTCCAAATCCAAGATCTCAACCGGTTTCTCATCATAGGACAAATCTGGATTCAACTCAATCTCCTCAACAGGCATAACATGAGACGGATCCGACCTATACCTCCGAAGCATGGATACATAGAAAATATCATGTATCTTCTCTAACTTGGGAGGCAACCTTAACTCATAAGCAACAGGTCCAACATGCTCAAGAACTTCATACGGTCCAATAAACCTTGGACTCAACTTGCCTTTTCGGCCAAACCTCATCACCTTTTTCTAATGTGAAACCTTTAAAAACACCTTATCACCTATGGCATACTCAACTTCCTTACGCTTCAAATCCACGTAAGACTTTTGTCGATCTGAAGCCGTTTTCAACCGCTCACTAATGAGCTTCGTCTTTTTCGTAGTTCCCTTTAACACATTAGGCAAAGAGACAAACTTTTGCCTCGTTTCCGCCCAACAAAGAGGTGTTCTACACTTCCTTCCATACAAAGCCTCATAAAGAGCCATTTGAATGCTCGTTTGATAACTATTATTGTAAGAAAACTCAACCAAAGGTAAATGTTTCTCCCAAGAACCTTGAAAATTAATGATGCAACACCTCAACATATCCTCCAACACTTAGATAACCCGTTCAGACTGACCATCCGTCTGCGGATGATACGAAGTACTAAAACTCAACCGCGTACCCAACGCTCGATGTAAACACTCCCAAAACCTCACTGTGAAACGCGGATCTCGATCCAAAACAATAGACTTAGGCACCCCATGTAACCTCACAATCTCAGAGATGTACAAATCTGCCAACTTGTCCAACATATACGTAGTATGCACCGCCAGGAAATGTGCACACTTCGTAAAATGATCAACAATCATCCAAATGAAGTTCTTCTTAGACGGGGTCAAAGGCAAACCCGTCACAAAATGGTGATTCTCTCCCATTTCCATTCTAGAATCCTCAACGGTTGCAACAATCCAGAAGGAAACTGATGCTCAGCTTTAACACACTGACAAACCATGCACTTACTAAAAAAATCAGCCACATCTTTCTTTAAACCAACCCAATAGTACTCATCCCTCAACCCACGATACATCTTAGTACTACCAGGATGCATGAAAAATGGGCTACTATGTGCCTCAGTCAAAATAGTGTGCCTCAACTCAGCATCCTCCAGCACAACTATTTGACTCTTAAAGCACAAAACATCATCATCACTGAAACAAAAGTCTGTTGGGTTTCCTTCCGCAATATCTTGCACATGCGGTACCAACGAATTATCCAACAACTATTTCTCCTTAATCAACTCTACCAATGAAGGTTTCACTTGTAACTCAGCCACCAAACCACCATCCCGCGATATACTCAACCGAGCGAACAACACCCTCAACTCTATAGCCACCTTTCTACTCAAGGCATCATCTACAACATTAGCCTTCCCCGGATGGTACTTAATTGTCAAGTCGTAATCTTTAAGCAACTCCAACCACCGTCGTTGCCTAAGATTCAACTCTTTTTTTTGAAATCAAGTACTTCAGACTTTTATGGTCCGTGTAAACCATACACTTTTCACCATAAAGGTAATGCCTCCAAATTTTCAAGGCAAACACCACCGTGGCTAATTCAATATCATGCGTAGGGTAATTACGCGCATGCACCTTCAACTACCGAGATGCATAAGCTACCACCCTACCCTCCTCCATCAACACACATCCTAACCCAACATAGGACGCATCACTATAAACCACAAACTCTTTACCCAATTCAGGTTGAATCAGGATAGGAGCTTGCGTCAACGCTTCCTTTAACTTCTCAAAAGCTTGTTGCCTAACCTCTGTCCATTCAAACTTAACATTCTTTTGCAACAACTTTATTAAAGAAGCAGCAATTTTTGAAAAACAATCCACAAACCTACAATACTATCCCGCCAAACCAAGGAAACTACGCACCTCATAGACCAACTTAGGCGAATTCCAATTTATCATTGCCTCGACCTTTTGGGGATCGACCCAAATCCCTTCGGCCAACACCACATGCCTGAGAAAAATAACTTCCTTAAGCCAAAACTCGCACTTGCTCAACTTGGCATACAATCGATTGTCCAATAACGCTTGCAATACAATCCGCAAGTGTCGATTGTGATCTTCCTCGGTACATAAATACACAAGAATGTCATCAATAAACACAACCACGAATTGGTCCAAAAACTCATGAAATACCCGATTTATCATGTCCATAAACGCAGCAGGGGCATTAGTCAAACCAAACGGCATCACCAAAAACTCATAATGCCCATACCTCGTGCGAAAAGCAGTATTAGGCACATCTACATCCTTTACCATCAACTGGTAATATCCGGATCTCAAATCAATCTTAGAAAACACCAAAGCACCTCGAAACTGATCAAAAAGATCATCAATCCTTGACAAAGGATACTTATTCTTAATTGTCAACTTGTTCAATTGCCAATAATCTATACACATTCGCATCCTGCCATCTTTCTTCTTCACAAACAAAACTGATACACCCCAAGCTGAGACACTAGGCCTAATGAATCCTTGATCAAGCAACTCATGAAGTTGCGTCTTCAACTCCTTCAACTCTTTCGGAGCCATTCAATAGGGGGCAATAGACACTGGAGTCGTATTTTTATACAACTCAATGTCAAACTCAACCTCTATGTTCGGCGGTAAACCAGTCAACTCTTGCCGATAATCTATACACATTCGCATCGTTCCATCTTTCTTCTTCACAAACAAAATTGGTGCACCCCAAGGTGAGACACTAGGCCTAATGAATCCTCGATCAAGCAACTCCTTTGCACCGACAACTACACTCACATTTCCTTTTATCTTTCAGAACTTTTAGACTGACATCAATACGCAGAAAACCACTTTCCTTGTGGGATCGATATCCGATAGGATCAACCTATCAACTATACTTGCATCGACGTGTGTACGCTTGCACAATTACTATGACGTTTCATAGCCGATCAGGGTCCAATACGAAAATTTGATTTTGTTTTTACGAATTTTCAATTAATTTATTGATTATTTGTAATTAAAGTCAAATTTAGATTTTTTTTCTATTTGTTTTAATTAATTTAGGGTCATTTTGTGTTTAAGAAAATGGTTTGATGCCCAAGTAAAAGCATTATTTTCTTTCTGAAAAAAGAATATTTAGAAATAATGTTTTAGGGTTTTTAGGGTTTCTTGAAGCCTATAAATAGGCTTCATTCTTTTGTAATTTTCACAACGCGACAACACTGGACTGGAAGCCTGGAACCATGGATTTACGACAATTCTGATTTTTTTCCTTTAATAATTTAATTTTTCCCATGAATTTTAATTTTCATTCAATTCGGTTATTTGATTTATTTCGTTTACATTTTTATTTCGTTTTCATATTGATTATTTATCATTTTAAATTTAGGCCCTAATGGTAATTTTTTAGGTTAGAATCATTTACTTTAATTAAAGCCTTGAATTTGTTTCCTTAGTTAGGTTTTTCTTTAATTGAATAAGTAGACCATAGTTTAGGTTTCTTAATTAATTGTAATATTAATATTACCTCTATTAGGATTAACCATTAATTTGATCCCATTATAAACTAGTTACTTATGTTAGACTCTAAATAAGGCTCATAAATCACAATAAATGTAATTAATTAAAATTTAAATAAATACTTTAGTTAGGATTAGTATTAGGTCTTTAAATGATTCCCCCTAATAACCTTGGTAAATATTACCTCATCTAGGTCGTCTTTAATTTAATTCTAAATATTTTAAAAAATGCAGACTTTAGGTTTGATTGTTTTTAACCCAAAATACGCTAGAAAATATGAGTGACCAAATAAGCGTCGTTTTTACGGGCGTTGTGGGGTGCTAATCTTTGCCCACATGTAACCGTGCCCCTAGACCCTGAGATTTCGTTATCTCTAATTTATTTTAGGTTTCCGGTCTACCTATTATAAAAGGACTGGTGATTATTCTGTTATCACACGTATAAAAATTGACCACTTTATTTTAAATATGTTCCAAATCAAACCCAATATAACATATATTACCATAATTAATGTAGATTGATAGAAAAACTTAATAGATATGATATTTTTAAAACACGATTGAAATAGTTAAACACAACGCCATTAGTTTTTTTTAACTATCGGTATCCAATTTGTTGGCTCATTAATTCAGGCCGGATTTTGTAAAGGCTCAATATGGGAGTGACTTATCAACCTAATTTTCTCCATTCATGACCATGATTCGAATTTATGACCTTGGTTAATGGACCTAACACTTCATCTCGTTAGATCAATCGATTATTAGTAACAACCTTAGTTGTTTAATGAACATATAAAAAGAAAATTGGAGAAAGAAAAAATTTTATACATAGGACCCCTTAAATAATGAACATATATTAGCAACCCAATTATGCGGTTTACTTATTGCTGATATTTTCCTCATTTATTATTTCTCAGATAGGCTCAACAATATTAGTAAAGAACAGATATTATTATGCTATGATCTATCACGATGTTCCATAATTGAATGCTTGAATTATTTTTTGGTGTTGGACTTCTATCACATCATACTTAGTATGGTCTACTTCATCCTCTTCTATTATAAATATATTTGATTTTGAAAATCATTATTACATCCATGAATATTGGATAAATTTATATCTGCTTAGTTCTTTCTAATAAATTTTATTTTTTGAAATAATTCTTAAAAATAGTTAAATGTAAAAAATAAAGTATCTTTCGCAATTTGTCTAAGCATAAAAATACAAATCGAAAGATAAATTATACTTTTATAGGATATATTTTTATCCTATTAAAAATGGTAATTATTTGATACGGTTGATGGGGAAAAAAATTTATAAGCGGCCTTCTAAAGTTGCAACAATATGTAAGCTTTAAACTTTAATCTTTAAACTATAAGACATATTTCTAAAACTTAAAATCTAACTAAAAACACTAAAACTCTGCTCATAAATTCTAACATCAAAACCCTAAAAACTAAGTGCCGGTGCCGCCCGTGCATAGCATATTTTCACTTAAAAATGATAACGACGAGCCAGATGAAGTTATCGTAATCGTTCCATATCCATACTGAAAAAATCCACTCAACTCCACCTGGACCTGCCCTACGTCTAGTTTTCTAGAAAAAGTCACTTCATTTGAAACGGAGCAATTCAAAATCCATCGAAAAGGAAAACACGGAAGTAAATGACTTGTAAATTGTAATCTGTTAGGTACTGGCTAAAGAAATGGCGTTAAAAAAAAGGCTGTGAAAGTTTGCTGCAAACAGATTAGCATGGGGTTCAGAAATGGCACTAAAGCGGTTCGGAAAGGAAAAAGATGAATGCAACTCCAACAAAATCTACTTTGAGGAAAAGCTTTGACATTGAAATCGGAAACAAACAAACGAGATTTCTTGGCATTCCACTACCCACGATTTTAGCATTTTTTTAAGCAAACAGTTGCTTTGATGGTTGAAGTACCTAAGAATAGCTTGTAATGAAACAAGTGGAGTCTTCAACATGGAGAAAAAGAATGTAGCAAGTACAGAAAGTCAGAAATTAGTTGATTTTTGACCGAATGATAAAGAGATCGATGTTTTTAAACAAAATTTCGGTCTATGTTTTACATCGACATTGTTAAGTACTGTGAATGATAAAAATAAACTTTGGGTATCGAACGATTAATTTTTTTTCCTTTTAAATATCAAATTATTAGAAGAGAAATAGTTTTGGGTCAATTTTAAAAGAAAAAAGCCCCTACATGTAACTGACTGAGAGTATATTAAAAGCCCCTAATCTTGTTACTGTGCGGTGCTCGAAAGGGTTCAAAAGCCCCTAATCTTGTCACTGTGCGGTGCTCGAAAGGGTTATAAAATCAAAATGGCACATGAGCGATACATCTTAGGAAAAACTACACCAGTGACCACCGAAGATATTGGGGATACCTATTTGAACCACCGAACTAAAAAAAACGTCAATCACACCACTAAACTTATTAAATCAACCTATTTTGACCACCGCCGTTAAAAAATTAACGGAGGGGTGACGGAAGTGCCACGTGGCAGTTAACTGGATATTTTTAAAATTACACATTTGGTCCTTGTTATTTACACATTCTTTCAATTTAGTCCTAATTTTCAATTAATAAAATAATAAATTATTTAATTAAGTGGTGACACGTGTCAAGACCTTATTGGAGGATTTTAATTATTTATATTTAATTTTATTAATTTATTTTCCCCCTCCAATCAGGTGGTGACACGTGTCACCACCAATTTAAAGGAGAAAAACGTTTTTTCCCTCAATGCGTGCTGGAGGATTCGAACCTGGGAGACCCAAGTGTAAAGGCAACAACTCTACCACTGCACCAAGCACATCTTTGTGTTATAATTCTCCAGATATAATATATATCTCTTATTAGTTTCTACATTTATAAACCAAAAGCTCAAACCCTAAACACTAATTTCACATATATAAATCTTAAACCCTAAACTCTAACCCTGACTATTTCAAATTAATTTCACACTAAATATTTCAAATTAAACCTCAAACCCTAAAATTTTCAAATTAATTCCACGCTAAATATTTTAAATTAAACCCTAAACTGAAACCCTAAAAATTTCAAATTAATTCCACATTAAATATTTTAAATTAAGCCTTAAACCCTAAACCCTAAATATTTCAAATTAAACCCCAAACCCTAAATATTTTAAATTAAACCCTAAACTCAAACCCTAAAAATTTCAAATTAATTCCACATTAAATATTTTAAATTAAGCCTTAAACCCTAAACCCTAAATATTTCAAATTAAACCCCAAACCCTAAATCTTAAACCCTAAATTTCAAATTAATTTGAAATATTTCAAATTAAACCCTAAATATTTCAAATGAAATATTTAGCGTGAAATTAATTTGAAATATTCAGGTGGTTTAGGGTTTAGGGTTTAGGGTTTAGGGTTTAAGGCTTAATTTAAAATATTTAATGTGGAATTAATTTGAAATTTTTAGGGTTTGATTTTAGGGTTTAATTTAAAATATTTAGGGTTTAAGGTTTATGGTTTGGGGTTTAATTTGAAATATTTAGGGTTTATGGTTTAAGGCTTAATTTAAAATATTTAATGTGGAATTAATTTGAAATTTTTAGGGTTTGAGTTTAGGGTTTAATTTAAAATATTTAGCGTGGAATTAATTTGAAAATGTTAGGGTTTGAGGTTTAATTTGAAATATTTAGTGTGAAATTAATTTGAAATATTCAGGGTTAGAGTTTAGGGTTTAAGATTTATATATGTGAAATTAGTGTTTAGGGTTTGAGCTTTTGGTTTATAAATGTAGAAACTAATAAGAGATATATATTATATCTGGAGAATTATAACACAAAGATGTGCTTGGTGCAGTGGTAGAGCTGTTGCCTTTACACCTGGGTCTCCCAGGTTCGAATCCCCCAGCACGCATTGAGGGAAAAAACTTTTTTCTCCTCTAAATTGGTGGTGACACGTGTCACCACCTGATTGGAGGGGGAAAATAAATTAATAAAATTAAATATAAATAATTAAAATTCTCCAATAAGGTCTTGACACGTGTCACCACTTAATTAAATAATTTATTATTTTATTAATTGAAAATTAGGACTAAATTGAAAGAATGTGTAAATAACAAGGACCAAATGTGTAATTTTAAAAATATCCAGTTAACTGCCACGTGGCACTTCCGTCACCCCTCCGTTAATTTTTTAACGGTGGTGGTCAAAATAGGTTGATTTAATAAGTTTGGTGGTGTGATTGACCTTTTTTTTAGTTCGGTGGTTCAAATAGGTATCCCCAATATCTTCGGTGGTCACTGGTGTAGTTTTCCCTACATCTTAGATAATGATCTACCACTGCCCATGTGGCAACACATTTATAACCGATTGCATTGTGTATAATTACTGTGAACAATAAAAGCCCCTAATCTTGTCACTGTGCGGTGCTCGAAAGGGTTCAAAAGCCCCTACATGTAGGGATGTAAAAACAATGTAAAAACAAGTCAGAACTTGAAAATTTGCTTGAAACCTGCTCGAGTCAGAATTTGATTTGACCCGAGAATTCGATGACCCGAACTCAAACTGTAACTGACTGTTGCTAACCCGAACTCAAGTTGAACATGTTACTGTAGCAACCGAACCTGATTTGCGTCTGACTGAAAACGACCCGAACCCGAATCTGACCTGTTAATTTTGACTTGAAACTCGACATGCATCCGAATGAAACGAACCCAAACTCGAGACCGACCTGGCAAATTACCTGATATTATCTGACTGAATCGACTCGAGATCCGATTTTACCCAACCTGTTAAGAACCCGACCTGTTTTGAACCCGACATGTTAATGGACCCGACCTGTTTTGAACCTGAACTGTTGTTGACCTAAAATAATGTAGACCTGGCTAAAAATGTTAAATAATTTAAAGTGTTAACGGTTCATTATAAACTTAATAGTTTTTTTAATAGATTATGTTAATTTCATTATACTTAGAAAAATTTTATCATACATTACACTTAGAAATTTGTCTTAATTTGTTAACTTCATTATGTATGATAAAGTTATATACTTAGAAATTTGTCTTAATTTGTTAACTTCATTATGTATGATAAAATTATATACTTAGAAATTTGTTAACTTCATTATATTAAATAATATTATACACTTAAAAGTTTTTCTTAATTTTTACTAAGTATATAATATTTTAGTATTATATAGTTAATATAATATATTAAACTTATTATGCTTTATTATATAATATATATTATGCTAACTTTATTATGTTCATTATTGTCACGGGGCTATGTTGAGATTTGAGGGGCTCGAATCGATCAACCGTTCTTGCTCGCCAAGTGTGGAGAAGTTGGATAATTGGGTGTTTTAGTGGGAGGTGAAAATTTGGCAATTTGACACAAGAATTTATAGTGGTTCAACCTTCTAACCAAAGTCTACATCCACTACCTTAGCTCCCCACTAAGGATTTCCAAACAAATTCACTAAGAATTTCGTCCCCTTTTCTCGGATTAGGAGGAAACCGTTACAACCCTCAAAGCTTTCTACCCAAAGCTTGAAGGAACACTCTCTTGTACAAAGAAAGACTTAGCAAACTAGAAATCCCTCTAATAGGTGTTTGTTTGCAATTCTAAGCACTCACCCAAAACCTAAACACTTGAGCAAATTTAACAATGTAAGCTCACTAGTGTTGTCTAAGCAAGGAATTTACAATTTAAGCTCTAGACAAATTTTGACATCATAACGTTGTAACAATTGAAGCATTAACCATTACAAGATGCTTGGAGGTCCCTTTTATACTCCCAATTGAGTTTGTAGCCGTTACTAGCCGTTGAGATTGAATTGGAGTCGTTGGAGCCTTTATTTCCCACCATAAATGCAGTTCTGCAGCTTGGCGTATCGATACTCGTCCAACCGTATCGATACGGTCTCAATGAGGAAAGAGTCGTTGGGCTTCTTCAGCTGATGCGTATCGATACGCTTGCCTAGCGTATCGGTACGGTCCTGCAAATTCAAATGACCGTTGGGAAATGACCGTTGGAGTAGTTAGGTGTATCGGTACGCGATACAATCGTATCGGTACGCGACTAGTCGTTGGGCTCTTTCAAAGCACACCGTATCGATACGGCTAAGCGTATCGGTACGGGTTTTTGCTACTGGAATTTTGGTAGTTTGAAAATCCTAAGGCGTATCGGTACGGTTCAATATCGTATCGGTACGGTCACTTGAAAATCATGGTTTTGACTACTTTAAATACACTTTAAATCATTCCAAAGCATTTTGAAAACGCTTAAACATATTTTCAAGTTGTTTTTGACTAAAAACACATTTTAAATTCTTTGCAATTTAGTCCAAAACATTTTTCAAATATTATATCAAAACTTAGTTCTACAATCTCCCCCTTTTTAATATAATAAAACCAACTTGAAAAATTCTCCCCCTTTAACTTTAAAATTGTGAATAAGAGATTTGAATATGAAATCAAATAAAGCTCCTCCTTATTCATTTGAAAATTCAATTTTTCAAACCAATTTCTCCCCCTTTTTGTTATATCAAAAAGAATTTAAAATGACATTTAGCTCAAAATAACATAGGAGGCAAAAAAATTTTGACACACTTAAAATTTTGGTTTAAGATTGTCTCCCCCTTACTCAAAGCATCATAAGAAAGTTAGTTCAACATATATGATTATCTAGTTGACATAAATGAAAATAAACCAAATAAACACAAAAGTAACTAGATTTTACCACACTTGAACTCAAGGGAGGATGTGAAGCCTTCCTTCTTCAAGTGTTCTTCCTTTGTGTGCATGGAGGTCCCCCTCAATTTTTGTCTTGTTGAACATCTCCATCACACCTAACAAAAGACAATCAAGTAACTTTTGGTATCCAAATTGCTTTGGATCCATAAACGTTAGTAGCACAAATTTTAGTCCCCTTTGGAATCCATTTTTCAATGTCATCCTTTTTAATTGAAGTGGTTAGTCCTTTTGGGACCCAAACACTTCTAAAACATTTTCCTTTTACAAATCTAGGGGCACTAGATTGTCTTACATAAAAGTTTGATTTTCCAAAACTATTTTTCTTTTCAAGTTCATTGGAAATAAAATCTTTTTCTTTTTGAACTTTGAGAAGCAAATTTTGTAAATCAAAACATCTTTGTTCAAAATCTTTCAACTTTGCTTCAAGTTCAAGATTTGTTTTGGAAAGAAAATCATTTTCAACTTTTATTTTTGAAATCAACTTTTTTTTCTTAGAAAATGATGCCTTGAATTCCAAAAGCAAATCATCATAGGCATCTTGTAACTCATCAAATGTATATGAATTTGAAATAGATGAGTTAGAAGTTACCTCCCCCTCATTGAGGGCCATCAAGCATAGGTGGGCTACTTCATCATCGGTGGAGTCTTCATCACTCCATGTGGCCACATATGCTTGTTTTGAAGATGATCCCTTCTTTTTGGATTTGTGGGAGTCCTTCATCTTCTTCATCGATTCATGCTTGGATTTTTCCATTTTGCTCTTCATGAACCGGGCAAATTTGTTGAAGAGATAGGCCATCTCTTCATCTTCACTTTCCTCCTCACTTGAATCTACATGATGGCATGTGGAGGATTTGAGAGCTACGACACTAGCATTGATGCCTAGCTCCATGATCTTCTTCTTCCCCATCGCTCTAATCTCTTCCTTCTTCTTCTCCTCTTCTTTGTTTTTCTTCATTATTTGGTGAGTGAGAAGTGACCCCATGAGTTCATCAAGCTTCAAGGTTTTGAGATTCTTGGCTTTGATGATGGCGGTCCTCTTTGAGTCCCATGACTCGGGAAGGGAGTAGATGAGCTTTCGGACAAGCTTCTCTTCCGGGATGGCTTCTCCATAACCTTTAAGTCCATTTGTGATAGTGCAGAACCTATCAAACATCTTCTCGATGTTCTCTTCCGGATCCATCTTGAAGTTCTCATACTCTAAGGTGAGGAGCTCAATCTTGGTCTCCTTGACTTCATCGGTTCCTTCGTATGTGACTTCAAGCTTGTCCCATACCTCCTTGGCACTCTCACAAGAAGACATCTTCTCAGAGATGGTTGGGCCAAATGCACAAAAGAGCATGTGCAAGGCCTTGCAATTAAGCTCCATATTCTTGCGATCGTCGACACTCCATTCCGCTTTGCTTCCTTGAGGCACGAACGGACCATCTTCAACTATGTCCCATAGCTTGTAATCTCTTGACTTCAAGAAGAATTTCATCTTTGTCTTCCAATGGGCATAGTGATTTCCGTCAAAGAAGGGCGGTTTGTCGATGGATTGCGCCATTTGAGCCGGTTGGTGAAATTTCGATCGTGCTTGCCGGATCTTCTCAATAGGATGTGAATCCCCTTCGATTGAGCCAAGCTCTGATACCAATTGTTGAGATTTGAGGAGCTCGATTCGATCAACCGTTCTTGCTCGCCAAGTGTGGAGAAGTTGGATAATTGGGTGTTTTAGTGGGAGGTGAAAATTTGGCAATTTGACACAAGGATTTATAGTGGTTCAACCTTCTAACCAAGGTCTACATCCACTACCTTAGCTCCCCACTAAGGATTTCCAAACAAATTAACTAAGAATTTCATCCCCTTTTCTCGGATTAGGAGGAAACCGTTACAACCCTCAAAGCTTTCTACCCAAAGCTTGAAGGAACACTCTCTTGTACAAAGAAAGACTTAGCAAACTAGAAATCCCTCTAATAGGTGTTTGTTTGCAATTCTAAGCACTCACCCAAAACCTAAACACTTAAGCAAATTTAACAATGTAAGCTCACTAGTGTTGTCTAAGCAAGGAATTTACAATTTAAGCTCTAGACAAATTTTGACATCATAATGTAGTAACAATTGAAGCATTAACCATTACAAGATGCTTGGAGGTCCCTTTTATACTCCCAATTGAGTTTGTAGCCGTTACTAGCCGTTGGGATTGAATTGGAGCCGTTGGAGCCTTTATTTCCCACCATAAATGCAGTTATGCAGCTTGGAGTATCGATACTCGTCCAACCGTATCGATACAGTCTCAATGAGAAAAGAGCCGTTGGGCTTCTTCAGCTGATGCGTATCGATACGCTTGCCTAGCGTATCGGTACGGTCCTGCAAATTCAAATGACCGTTGGGAAATGACCGTTGGGGTAGTTAGGCGTATCGGTACGCGATACAACCGTATCGGTACGCGACTAGCCGTTGGGCTCTTTCAAAGCACACCGTATCGATACGGCTAAGCGTATCGGTACGGGTTTTGGCTACTGGAATTCTAGTAGTTTGAAAACCCTAAGGCGTATCGGTACGGTTCAATACTGTATCGGTACGGTCACTTGAAAATCATGGTTTTCACTACTTTAAATACACTTTAAATCATTCCAAAGCCTTTTGAAAACCCTTAAACATATTTTCAAGTTGTTTTTGACTAAAAACACATTTTAAATTCTTTTCAATTTAGTCCAAAACATTTTTCAAAAATTATATCAAAACTTAGTTCTACAGGCTAGATTTTTGAACTAGCAAACCGCGCGGCCTTAGGCGAATTTCACCACACAAACGCCTAAGTAAGCCTGAATTCCAACTCCGAAAGATAAAAACTTCCAAGGCACTCAAGAACGCAAGATCGTTCTAAGCGAAAGTAAACTAATGAATGACCTTGAATCTGAAAGAAGAAAACCAAGAACACGATGAACAACACAAAGGATATAAAGTGAATGCCTTGATTACTCTGAAGATAGAAAATTGAGTGATTTACAAGTGAGGTGGGGAGCCTCTATTTATAGATGAACTGCCCCAGATCTGACGGTCAAAACTAATTTACATCGACGGACGAGATTTACATAATATCTTTACAAAATCTCTATATATCACAACATTATCTAAATAAATCAATTCAAATGGATAATGTTGGACTAAATCTTCCAGGATCTTCTAGAACATTTCGGAACCTTCTAGAATCTCCTACGGACCGGGCTATGTCTGGTGGTCTCTTCCAGCTCAAAGTTTGTGTTTGAGCCCCTTCTGTAGGCAATTGCGCTTGAACTTACATTGCCTTTCCACCTCAAGCTTTGAATACAACAATAGCCTTACCAGGACACCGCCTATTCTATACATACATATTAAGATTACGAAACTTCTATTCACCCCAGGCCAACCCTTTTCTACAGCCCTCAACACAACCTCTTCTCAACTCTTCGAAGGTTGCTACGAACCATCACCTACAAAAACAACCCTTCTATACAACATCAATGCCAAGTTACCTCAGCACTCTGGAACACATCCACTAACTTACTACATCACTTAACACCAAGAGAATACCACTTCTACCAGCTATTCACAACCACTCTGACCGATTCTAACTTCAACCGGTAATCTCCTCACCACCACACCGCTAAACTCTTTAAGCACCAAAACACTTTCCTTCTGCCAACATGCTATATCGCACTCACTATTACTAACAGCTCGCTTAATACCCTCCATTACTTCTAACATTCTCCCAGCACCAAAACAACTTTTAAAACCCATCATCCAACCTAACCCTATCCCAACACTAACGGACCCAACTAGCTATTAGCAAGTGTGAACGTTCGTATGCATGGTCACCTATATGCCCTATCAATGCCTGTGTACATGTATGCAAAACTTCTAATGTCATGTCACATGTATGCATGTACCAACATATATAATATAGCATATAACAAATGGTTTTAACTGTGCATGTATGTCGGTTCACACCCACCAATAACATCCTCAGAATCCGCCTAAGAACAATCTCCTATCTCACTTCCAGCTTGTCCAACCCTACCATTCTAACAACCCATTAACCACAAAATACCCACTAATGCCCTCTTCACACTAAAGTTGTTTTCAAAACAACACCAACTACTACCCCAAACTTGCTAGCTATAAGACCATACCACTACGCAAGGGAAAACCAAACCGAAACCAAACTAAGATAACTAGGGTAAAGGTTACTTAACAAGGTTACCTGTAAACACCTCACTGCCCCGGAGCTTCAACAGACGAGCTCTCTTCCTCGCAGAACCATCATTTTCCAGCCGCACCACCGCAGCATCAACCAACACCTTAAGATCATCACCATCTTCCTGTGGTAAAGAACCCTGACTACCCCGAGCAAACTTCAAACAATTTCGTCTCAAATGTCCAACAGACCCACAATTCCAACAAGATTCATTCCCCAAGCTCCTCACACCTTTCTGCCCTTCCTGCCACCTTCGAACCTTGTCTCGGCCGTGCCCACGACCCTTCTGAGACCCTTTTGCTACCGATGAAGCTGATCTCACCACTTGAGGACAATTTCTCTTCACATGCTCCTTAGAACCACAGTTCCAACAAACTCTCGCGCCCCGACAACCTCCAACATGACACCTTTCACAACGGTCACACTTCGGCAACCGAACTACCATTCCTGGATCATACCGCACTTGACCCACATCTGCACCACCACCCAGACTTCGATTCAAGCAAAACCTTCTATCACATAGCCTCTTACGCTGACCGCTCCCGAGGTCAGTACCCATAACTCTCTTGCTTAAACTTTTCTCACCTTCATAATCTGAAGCCACACCCCCACGCTGCTTAACCCTTGGAAATTTCTCTCCAAGGAACCTTTCATAAAAGGCAGACACAAAGAAGTCCCAATCTATATCGTGGATATGCGATGCCACCGCCACAGATGTCCACCACGCACAAGCGTCCTCCAACATCAATGAGACAACACTTCCTAGCTTACAGGCGTAGTCACAACCTTCCTGATCCAAAATCAGAATTACACTGGCCAACCAGGCCTCGAACGTCTCAGGTGTCGAACCATGATACTCCACAGCTCCCAAATCACGTAAACGTTGTTTCGACAAACTCGCACGTCCCACAGTCAGCACGTCTACGGGCCTCACTTTCGCCACAGCCTGAGATGTTCCCGACACCTCTTGAACTATAGGTGATGAACCCTTCATCACAAAACCAGCTTCTTCCTCCTGCCTCACTACCTCAACTCCAGGCACTGAAGATTGAGACGAAACACCTCCACTAAAAGGTGAATTCCACGCCCTAACAACCTGCTCTAAAGCAGCAACCATTTCACCCAACTGCCATTCTCTCATCGATTTCACCATGCTATTAACAACAAACAATCATAACAAAACAAACAAAACGATCAGGCCAGCTTCAAGCAAGGATTCAAAACTCCAACTCCAACTTAACACAATAGCTATAATAATAAGGCAATGGGTATCCCAAATTCTCCCCTTTTACACAACATAACAATCAATAAAAACATGATTATCACAACATCGAGCATATCAATCAACATACTCCGATCATGCTCTCATCAAACAACATTCACCCGCAACAGCATAACATCAACATATCATAACCATCACACTTTCATCATTCATAAAATCAGCTCACACCACCAGCATATCATCAGCACAAATCTACATTAGCTCAATGAAGATTCACAACCAAAAAGCATGATAAAAACATCAACAATTCGCTCAAAGACACACATTTCAACCGAATTTCAACCACACATCAGAATAAACATCAAACACTTATTACAACAATTTACCATTTCCCCAAGCATTCGCAACTCAGCTCTGATACCACCAAATGTAACCCCCTTAGCCCGGCCTAGACGGTTGGCCCGAACTACGAAGATTACACGGGGAAAACCAAAGTTAACCCGAAAGTCAACCTTGATTAACGACCCTTTTTTTCTTTTTAAGCTTGTCTAGATGCACATTAACCCTAGGTGTACTCTTAAGGTAAGCATACTCAAAAATCACAGCAATCGGAAAACAATAAGGGACTCAATTGCACAACATACGAATTTAGGGACCAATTTGTAAATTCTGGAAATTAAGAGGACTTTACCAATTTTTGAGTTACCATTATGAAATTAATCATGTTTCATGCCTCTCTGCCAAATTTCACCTTAAACGGACATATCTAACTCAAGCAATTGCACATACAAAAATCAGGACTAAAACGTAAAGCTTGCAAACTTCAAAACCATTCAAATCAGTGCCCAACGGTCAAGTGTTTCGAAACGAGAATAGACCATTCAGAAACGGGGCTTGGCAGTAGCCAAAGTGTTTCGAAACACCTCTACCCGTTTTGAAACACCCAGGCCAAATCCAGCACCTGTTTCGAAACAAGCAAGGGTGTTTCGAAACACCCTGCCCAGAAACAGCAGAAAGGCCTGTTTTAACTCGTCTAAACACCATCGAACGTACTCTAAATCAATCCTCAACAAATCAACAACATGCCAAGCATCATAACTACCAAATTGCATTAAAATCTAGATACAAAACAACCCCTAGGTGCACCAACTCTTTCAACACATCCAACACTTAATCATGCTTTTTAAAACAAGAAGCATAGCATAACGACTTATGAATAAGAAGATTCAAACGTTGCAAGCGTTAAACCACATAGTTCAAATCATAAACCAAACTTGTCCAACATGCACAATCTCATTACACATCAATATAAAAGACTCTCCCCCCATTGCCTTTATTATCTATAGCTATTAACCGAGACATACTTCTCAAGTGGAGCTCTCCTTGAATCCCTTGCTTCTTGCTGTCCCAACTTCAATTATCTGCATTGATGGACAAAAAGGAGCTTAAGCACATAATGCTTAGTGAGGAATGCTCAAAACCAAAACACCATCAATGCAGCGAATCACAAAACCTTCTTAAAAAGTAGATACAATTCGATAAACCAAAGCATTGTTTGAAAACTCCTTTTAAAACAACATGCTTTAAATCATGCATTGCTCAATCATGACAACCAACCCTTAGCTTAGAAAAGCTAAAAACTCACTTCAAGGCACATTCTCGCAAAACCATCAATTAAAACCTTTCCAAGCATGAACACCTTATGCAAAGTTAAACTCAAATACCTTGAAAAACATTTCCTCTTCATAACATGCTTTTCTCATGCTTAATAATCCATTCAAGCAAAATCTTTGGAAAACCAATTGTTCCCTCTAACTATCTCATGTATTCAACAAATGCACAACACATGATCTACCAAAGCAACATTTACATTTCATGCCTTTCTAAACAAGTCTTCACAAGACTTCAATGCATTTAAGAGATTCCTTGCACATAAACACCATTCATAAAAGAAGATAAACACTTGTTCAAGCTTAACAAGTAATACATGCATTCTTAGAACATCACACACTTCCCATGCAACCTTGCATCATTTCAAGCATCTCATGCTTCATTACATCCAAGAACATTATATTGGCTTCCAAGTGATAATTCACAAACCATCACAACACAAGACACAATCGGATACGCGGATTACAAGCGTTATCCCACACGCTCCATACACACAACAGAACAACACAAGGTGGAGTTTACCGGTACAATCAAAACCCCCTCAACACCCGTGATGGAGTTTAACGGTACAATCACAACCCCTCAACATCACTCATCGGAAGTTGTATAACACACTAGCGAGAGCCGGGACACATCACAAGGCTTACACATGGAAGCTACCACAACCATTGTAATCACCTTAACCAAGCTCACACACGGGAGCAACCCTCCACCGTTGTGACACTTAACAAAGTCCACCCACGAGAGCCACCCTCCATCGTGGTGACGTTTAACAAGGTTCACCCACGAGAGCCATCCTCCATCGTGGTGGCACTTAACCAAGCCCACCCACGAGAGCCATCCTCCATCGTGGTGGAACTTAACAAAGCCCACCCACGAGAGCCATCCTCCATCGTGGTGACATCATCTATCTCAATCGCTAGGATTCTTGGATGAAGTTTACGGTACCATTACAACCCCTCGACATCCAAGGCGACTCAATTCACGGTGCACCCAATCCTATAGCCGGCTAACTAAATCCGATTAAAGTAACCAACAACCACTTACATCACTTGCCAATACCACCAATTACCATCATCAATTCACTGTTTTAAAGCATTAAACAAAGCCATTAAACAACATGCAACACTATGCATCAATTCCACAATTCCAATGTACAAAACCAAGGATCTCTTACCTTGAGCATCCTCCAACACATGACTTTCAAAACCAGCATTAAACCATGCTAAAACATGCTTTCAAAACAGAATTTAAACATGCAAATCACATACATTGCATCCAACCATCTCAAGTGCATTAAAAACCAATTCATAACACAAACCAAGAGAGAAATTCCATTTACTTACTCTTGAGCTTAGCTAAGTTGCTTAGACTTAAACTAAGCTCTCAAAACCTTCAAACATTGGTTTTAAAGCTGAAAACCCCAACTTCACTCACCGATACACAAAACTACGCTAGCCGTTAAGCCTTCCAAGCATCTGAAACCCTCCAACGCTACCTCTACTGCTTCCGGATCATTCTCCCCTATTTTAAACACATAACAACAGAGGATTAATGCATCATCATGCATTAAAAACACCAGCAACACAACTCAACTCGCTGCTCTACATAAATCCAATATTTCGGCTACCAAACAAAACCGAAAACACCTCCAAACTCTTCCAAAACTTAACCCAGCCAAGATCCATCACTTCTAACCATTTTTAAACATCAATTAACATCCAAAATGAACCCAAACTCATCCTTATACCTCCAGCATTAACAGAACACCAAGATCACCCCAAAAACTACCATTTTCACAAGTAAAAACTTAGGAAAATCAACCTATTCGGGATTGAACTGATTAAACCTCCATTTCACATCATTTAGACATCCAAAATACATCAAAAAGACATCTCAAAATAGAGCCCAATCATCTATTACGAATTTCTTCAAAATTAAATCCAAATCTTGCATTTTAAGCCAAAATCAAGATCACAACATTAAAACCTTTAATAAAACTCAATTTAAGGATTGAGAACTTGGGAATTTCAGTAAAGAACTGAGTATTTAGAGGAGAAGGACGTTCATACCTCTAAATGTAGATTTCTCCTTGTTTAGAGCCAAAATCCTTGAAAATTCATTAAGCAAATGGTGAGGATTTGATGTAGAAACGATTAGGAATCATTTAGGAATTGAAATCTCAACTTTAGGTGTGAAAATCAAAGGAAAAGTTGCTGTGGAAATGTGTTTGGCTGAAGGAATTTTGAGAGAAAATGAAATGGGAAAATTTTGGTAAAAGTTAGTTATGAAACTAAAAATATCTTTTTCTCTCTTTTCTATTTATTAATTAAACATTAAATGAGTCTTAAAAATCAAGAAAAATCTGGAGAAATCCTCCCTTGGGTAAATTAGCTCCTTAAAGATTCAAAGTTTCAATCCTTTCAAAACTGTCACGAACTTTTCAAAAATTACATTTTAGTCACTAACTCAAAATGTCACATTTCCAAACCTCATTTTGTAAAATTGATTTCACCACCCTCTTATATATATTAAAAGAGGATTTTTAGATATTTTTCCATATTTTTAATGCATCCCGAACTAGGCTTTCCTTAAAACCACCTTTTATATTCGAACCGAAAATCCGACCGGTCCGGTTCAAACCCAAAACTTCTAAGCCCAAGATTGGGGTGTTACAACTCCGGTTGGCATTCATTCTAACTCACATCAACACTTCCTTCCTCGCGAAGTCTGATGCACCATCGCCTATCGGCAACTCGTCGCTCATCGACAACATCGGCTCTTCTTCAATCTGGAAGTCTGACACCTCAGCTCGAGCTGACGCTTCTTTGTCCATGAAGCTCAATGCCCCATCCACATTATTCATTGGTGGACACTCGACGGATCCCATGTCTTCCAAAAACTTCGGCTCCATTAGCCCTTCCAAAGTCGTTTCCTCAGTGGCAGTAACCAAGTCAGCATCCTTGGTTAGCTCAACAGCATTCAGAACCCTGTTCTCAATCCTCACAACCTGATGAATCTGTACGACGCATTGTTTGCAAGGCTCCAAAATGCAAACACAATCGGCAAAAGGGACAAGGAGTGCATTAACTCGATCAAGGAAATTTAAACCAATAACGAAATCATAGTCATCCAAGTGAATTACCTCAAAGTTTTCCTCGCCTTTCCATTCTCCAATTTCCAACTCCACGCCTCGTGTCATTCCCACTGTTGGAACACCTCTGGAATTGACGGACTTGATCACTCGGTTGACTCCTCAACCTTCAAACCAATCTCGTCGGCAACTTTCTTCGACACAAACAAATGAGATGCTCCCGTGTCCACAAGAGCACTTCTCTTTTAACCCGCCACGTTGATGTCTTCATACATCAACCCTTTCTACTTCCGGTTCTTGCTCGCCTTGGCAGAACTCATCAACATCGAACCAAGCTTTAAAGCCTCACTGTCTTCGGGCTTGTCATCCCCCTTGGACGGCTTGACTCGATCTGAGCACTCTTTCACGGTATGAGGCCCCTTGCACCGGTAACATTTCACATGCTTCCCTTCTACACTTGGTTTGATTACTTTGACACTAGCAATCGCACCAAGTCGACATTCCTCCTTTTATGGCTCGTCGTCCCCATCGACGATGGCATCGAGGCGGCTCTTCTTGGGACAGTCCCTCATTACGTGCGGACCACCACAACGGTAGCACCTTACGGGTCCTCGTTCCTTCTTCTCTAATGGTTTGACAAACTTGTTGGGATTTTCGTCACCATCACTACAACTGTGATCATCCTCATCTCCCCCACCATTGTCCTTGCCTCGGGGCCTGTCATACTTGGATTTCCCAACTTCATACCGTGCTATGGATTCGGCTACGGTCAATGCCTTGGAAAGTTCTTCGACTCCCCTCCGCTCTAACTCCATTTGAGCCCATCGTTGGAGTCCATTCATGAAGGTAAAGAATCCTTCATCTTCGCTCAAGTTTGGAATCTGAAGCTTGAGCTCAATAAACTCTCTAACATACTCCGGGATGGAACCCTCATGTCTAAGTTGCCGCAACTTCGCTCGAGCATCGTGTTGAGCGTTGGTCGGATAGAATTGATCCTTAAACTCAACCTGAAACTCTTCCCATGTCTCAAAAGTAATGTCTTTGCCCTTTTCCTCAGAGCACCTGCGTTGCCACCACAAAAGAGCGACGTCAGTCAAATACATAGAAGCAACGGTTACCTTTTCCGCATCATCCTTGATGCCCATCACCCGAAAATACTGCTCCATTCCCCACACGAAGTTCTCAACATCTTGGGCCGACCTGTTACCCTTGAACTCCTTTAGCTTTGGGACACCCTTCCTGTTCTTGGATGCAGTGGGTGCTGCTCCATTTTTCAAGGCAATTTTCAACAAAGCCATGCCTGCCTTCATCTTCTCAATCTCAACCTTCGCAACCTCTAACTCGGCCTCAAGCGCATCACCTCTATTGACCAACTTCTTGAACAAATCCATCAGAAGTTCCTCCATCTCTCCCTTAAGATGGCTCCTCTTGTTGTCTTTCTCCTTGAAGCGTGAATCAACCACGTCGAGTCACTCACCCGAGTCCTTCACCGAACCTTCAAGCCTGGTTACCTTTTCCTTCAAGGTCTCGGGGATATCTTTCGAACTCGCCGTCTTTCCATCAGCAGCCTGGGTCTCCGCACCATTTTGTGCTGCAACATTATCTCCTTTCTTCGGTGCCATCTCAATCAGTGTCTTCCTCGAACACTCGCCCTGATACCAATTGTCACGGGGCTAGATTTTTGAACTACCAAACCGCGCGGCCTTAGGGGAACTTCACCATACAAACGCCTAAGTAAGCCTGAATTCCAACTCTGAAAGATCAAAACTTCCAAGGCACTCAAGAACGCAAGATCGTTCTAAGCGGAAGCAAACTATAATGAATGGCTTTGAATCTGAAAGAAGAAAACCAAGAACACGAAGAACAACACAAAGGATATAGAGTGAATGCCTTGATTACTCTGAAGATAGAAAATTGAGTGATTTACAAGTGAGGTGGGGAGCCTCTATTTATAGTTGAACTCCCCCAGATCTAACGGTCAAAACTGATTTACATCAACGGACGAGATTTACATAATATCTTTACAAAATCTCTAAATATCACAACATTATCTAAATAAATCAATTCAAATGGATAATGTTGGACTAAATCTTCCACGATCTTCTAGAACATTTCGGAACCTTCTAGAATCTCCCACGGACCGGGCTATGTCTGGTGGTCTCTTCTAGCTCAAAGTCTGTGTTTGAACCCCTTCTGTAGGCAAATGCGCATATGACACGGGCTCGAACTGGCGGCACGTGACAGTTATAAACTTATTATGCTTTAATAAGTATAATAAAATTAACATAAATACATAATATACATTAGTATTATGTTTAACATAAAATTAACTTTATTATGCTTATATTAGTAAATAATATTTATCATTATATATAATTAGTAAATTCATAAAATTTATGTAACATATAGTTTGTTACTTTTATTATGTTTATAAAAATGTACTCCATAAATCTTCAGGTACTTATTACATTATAATTGACTTGTATTAATTTGGTTAACTTCTTCATTTTGTTAACTTATATTTTGTTTAATTCATTATGTTAACTTATATATTTTGTCAACTTCATTATTTGTGCTTCAGTTAAAAATGATAAGATTATTGAACACTTCGAACACTAATAGTAAATTCATTTTGTTAACTTAGATAATTCTGTTTGTCAGTAAACTTATAATTGAATATAAGATAAGTTCATTACAACTACAAACTTACAAGATAAGTTTGTTAAAAATAAAATTATAATTGAATATAAGATAAGTTTATTACAACTACAAACTTACAAGTTACAAAGTCAGTAAACTTTAGGATTACAAACTTACAAAATGAAAAAATGAAAATTATTTTTGCTCTCAGATCTTATAAGAAAGTCTAAAGACTTTGCTACATAAAATATCTTCATCGAGTTGTAAAAAGAAAGCTACCATCAAGTTTTAATTATGGGTAACTTGCATAGCTAAGAAACCAACAAAATTAAAACAAGGGCAACTACATAAAAAATAAAACTACTTACTATCCAGTAACCAGCAAGGCAGCAACCAGTAAATCAGCAACCAGCAATAAACAGCAACACTAAGTGATAAACAAAAACAAGTTATTAGAAAAGCTAAAATCCTAAACCCTAACCCTTAAACTATAAACCATAAACAATAATGACAACTCGTAAACCCTAATGCAACACCCTAAACCCTCGAATATAAACCCTAACTCTCAAACCCTAAACCCTCGAATATAAATCATAAACCCTCGAATATAAACCCTAACTCTAAAATCATAAACCCTAATCACTCTAATATGAACCATAAACCCTCAAATATAAACATTAACTCTTAAATCATAAATCCTAAACCCTTAAACTATAAACCCTAAATAATAATAATAACTCGTAAACCCTAATGTAACACCCTAAACCCTCGAATATAAACCATAACTCTCAAACCCTGAACCCTTAAACCCCCAAATATAAATTATAAACCCTCGGATATAAACCATAACTCTAAAATCATAAACCCTAAACACTCTAATATGAACCATAAACCCTCGAATATAAACCCTAACTCTTAAATCATAAACCATACACCTTAAACCTTAAACCCTTAAACTATAAACCATAAACAATAATGATAACTTGTAAACCATAATGCAACACCCTAAACCCTCGAATATAAACCCTAACTCTCAAACTCTAAACCCTTAAACTTTGAATATAAACCTTAACTCTAAAATCATAAACCCTAAACACTCTATTATGAACCATAAACCCTCGAATATAAACCCTAACTCTAAAATCATAAACCCTACACCCTAAACCCTAAACCCTTAAACTATAAACCATAAACAATAATGATAACTCGTAAACCCTAATGTAACACCCTAAACCCTCGAATATAAACCCTAACTCTCAAACCCTTAAACCCTCAAATATAAATCATAAACCCTCGATTATAAACCCTAACTCTAAAACAATAAACCATAAGCCTTAAACCCTAAACTCTAAACCATAAACAATAATGATAACTCATAAACCCTAATACAACACTTTAAACCCTAAACACTCGAATATGAACCCTAAACCCTAAGCACTAAACCATAAACCATAACCCCTAAACTTTAATCCATAAATAATGGTGATAACTCATAAACCCTAATGCAACACCATAAACCCTAAACACTCTAATATGAACCCTAAACCATAAACAATAATGATAACTCATAAACCATAATGCAACACCATAAACCCAAAACACTCTAACATGAACCACAAACCCTTGAATACAAACCCTAAACCCTTAAACTCTAAACCATAAACAATAATGATAACTCGTAACTGTAAAACCAATATTTTAATTTTGATATAACTAAAGAACCTAAGGACTAAATTGAAAATGTGAAAACGAATTTTTAAGTCCCCAAACCTCTCTATATGTTTTAAACAATATGCCTAAGTTAAAAACTGAATTTATCAAATGTTTTCTAAGTGTTCTTAAAGCCAAAACAGTGATTTTCGAGTCACCGTTTCGAAACGGCCTTAGGCGTTTCGAAACAGTTTTGAAACTGTGAGTCCATGTTTCGGAACGGGTATCGAAACGATTTCAACACTGCCAACTCGTGTTTCGAAACAAGTTTCGAAATGGCTTCAGAACATTGAGACACCGTATCGAAACGACATCCAGTGTTTTGAAATGGTATCCAATCTGATTTGAAAAATATGACCGTTGAATGTTTTTAACTGATTTTAAACAAATCTTTAAGGCGTATCGAAACGATCTCAATCCGTTTCGATACGATCCTTGACAGTGGCAAAATGTTTCGAAACAGGTTTCGAAACGGTTCTTAGCGTATCGAAACACTTTTAATCGTTTCGATACGGGCTCTTTAATGCACCCCAATGGCTCTTTCTATTTTGGTCTGTTTCGAAACAGGGTCGGGCATTTCGAAACAGTTGGTTGCAGACTGCATTTATGGAGGGAAGAGAACACCCCCAACGGCTCTATTGATGAATGCATCAACCACAACGGCTAGAATTCAATGACAAGGTATAAAAGGGACCTCTAAAAGCTCCAGCAACAACTATTGATCCTAAAGCAAACATCCAAACATCAAATCCAAGCATTTGTGCCTAAATCCCATTATTGTCTTGTAACCCCAATTGTATTTTTCATTCTTATCATTTCAAGTGGGCTGAGTGCTTGTAATTGGGCTATATTGTGTATTGAGAGATACTTGTTTTAGCCAACAACTTCTTTGTTTCTATTGTGTGAGGATTGGGTCAAATTTTGGGTAGAAAATTTGACCGAAAATTGTAAGGGTTACCTCCTTAGCCTAGAAAAGGGGAAGAGCAATTAGTGGAATTGTTGCAAATCCTTAGTGAAGCTAAGGTAGTGGATGTAGAGTTCATTTGGAACTTGAACCACTCTAAAATTCCTTGTCTACCATTTTTATTTGCAAATTCCACCACCAAGAACTTTAAAAATCCAATTCACCCCCCCCCCCTTTTGGTTTATTTCGATCATTCAATCCACTCAAAAATTGGTATTAGAGCCTACCTCTTTGAGGATTAACAACCACAAGAGGAGTTCCTAAGAAGAGTGTGATCATCCAAAAATCAAGAGATGGTATCTACCTCCGGTTCGAGCATGTATGAGTCTAAATCCACTACAAAACCACCTTTCTTCAATGGTGACAACTATCCATTTTGGAAGAATTAGATGCCCCTCTTCATCAAGTCCAACGATTACTTGGTTTGGGATGTCATTGAAGATGGCCCCTACATTCCATTGAAGCAAGATAGTGAAGGGAAGATGGTTTTGAAGAAGAAGATGGAGATGAGTGAAGAAGAGAGGAAGAAGATCCAAATAAATGACAAAGCTCTTCACATGCTCTTTTGTTCTTTCGGTCCGGACATCTACTCCAAAGTCTCATCCATTGAGAGTGCCAAAGAAGTGTGAGATACTCTTCAGAACACATATGAAGGAACCAACGATGTGAAGGAAACCAAGATTGGAATTCTCAATCTTAGTTATGAGAATTTCAAGATGGAGCCCGATGAGACGGTGTCCAAGATGTTTTATCACTTCTCAACCATAGTCAATGGGCTTAAAGGATTTGGAGAGACTATACCGGAAGACAAGCTTGTTCGAAAGCTACTTTACTCACTTCCCGAATCTTGGGATGGGAAGAGAACCGCCATCATAGAGGCCAAAAATTTGAAGACTCTAAAGCTTGATGAGCTAGTGGGTTCTCTCCTTACTCATGAGATTATGAAGCAAGGAAGGGAAGAAGAAAAGAAGAAAGAAGAGAAAAGAGTAGAGAAGCTAGGTGTGGAAAAGAAGAAGAAGATGGGAATAGCTCTCAAAGCTTCATTACTTGAGGAGAGCTCTTCTAGTGAGGAGGATGAGCTAGAAGAATTAGCTATGATAGCCAAAAGATTCTCACGCTTTATGAGGTCCAACCGGGGAAGGAAAATTCAAAGAAAGATGGACTTCAAAGGTAAAAACAACGAAGAAGTGAGGGATCAAATCATTTGCTTTGAGTGCAATAAGCCCGGTCACATTCGTTCGGAGTGCCCTCGACTCAAGAAGAAGGGCTTTGAGAAGAAGAAGAAGCTCAAAGCCAAGCTTGCTACTTGGAGTGATGAGGATTCATCCGAGGATGACGAACAAGAAGTGGTCAACCTTTGCCTCATGACACTTGAGGAGGATTCCTCCATGGTAACCTCTAACTCATCATCTTTTGATTTTACATATGATGAATTAAATGATGCATATGATGAGTTGCAAGAGGTCTATGATGAATTAGTTGAGAAATACAAGGAGTCGGTCATTAGGAATAAGAAAATTATTTCGGAATTAAATGATAAAAATGACTCACTTTCTCAAGCTAATTTAAAATTTGAGAAAAAGATTTTAGGGTTGAAAGATGAACTAAAATTCTTTCAAGATGAAAATGTTGACCTTAATAATCTTCTTTCTCAATGTAATAGTGAACACCAAAAGGTGTTAAATGAGCTTAACAAGCTCAAAGAGTCCTTTAAAAATGTTGGTAGTGTGAAGCATGAAATAGGTGAATCTTCTAAAACAAACCAACATAAGAAAAGGACCAATAACTACAAACAAGGTAGTCTTCCTAGACATAGTAGAACTAAAAGGATTAGAAGTATATGGGTTCCTAAGGAACTTGTAAAATCTAATAATATTGTTGCTATGTCACCTTGGATTCCTAAGGGAACCAAGTTAATGGGAGCTAACACTCGTGGACCCAAAATGATTTGGGTACCAAAAACAAAAGCTTAATATCTTTGTTTGTAGGGGAGCATTGCTACAAGGCCAAAGCACAAAGTCAAAACTCATGGTACCTTGATAGTGGATGCTCGAGGCATGTGACCGAAGACAAGAGTAGATTCATGGATCTAAAGCCGAAAAGTGGAGGAGTGGTGACATTTGGTGACAACTCCAAAGGCCACATTAAAGGTATTGGCTCCATAGGTAATCACTATACTATTCTCATTGAAAATGTCTTGTATGTCGATGGTCTTAAACATAACTTGTTGAGCATAAGTCAATTGTGTGATAAAGGATTTAATGTTTTATTTGATAAAAATGGGTGCAAAATTGTTGAGATTAAATCTAATAATATTATGCTCATAGGTCATCGCATAGGTAACATTTACATGGTGCATCTAGATGACATACATACATCTCATGCATGTTTAGTAGCTCAAAATGAAAATGATGCATTGTTGTGGCATAGGAAACTAGGACATGCTAGCATTAGTGTTTTAGAAAAATTAGTTTCCCTTGATCTAGTTAGAGGTTTACCCAAGATTAAGTTCTCAAACGATAAAATTGGTGATGCATGCTCTAAGGGTAATCAACATAAGTCATCCTTTAAATCCATTAATGATGTTTCTACAAGTAGATGTTTACAACTTATCCATATGGATTTATTTGGGCCAATTAGGACTATGAGCTTGGGTGGTAAATCTTATGCATTTGTTCTTGTTAATGATTTTTCTAGATTTACTTGGGTTCTATTTTTAAGTACTAAAGATGAGGCTTTAGAAAAATTCATCACATTTTCAAAACTAACCCAAAATGATCTTGAACTTAGAATTTCTCATATTAGAAGTGATCATGGAACTGAGTTTCAAATTTTAGGGTTTGAAGATTTTTTAAATGAAAATGGTATTAGCCACAATTTTTCGGCTCCTCGAACTCCTCAACAAAATGGGGTAGTTGAGAGGGAAAATAGAACTTTACAAGAAATGGCTAGAACCATGCTTTGTGAAAACAATTTACCTAAATATTTTTGGGCGAAAGCCACAAACACTGCTTGCTATATTGTGAACCGAGTAATGATTAGGCCAATTTTAAAGAAAACTCCTTATGAGATTTTGAAATCTAAAAAGCCTAACATTAGCTATTTTCATCCATTTGGTTGCAAGTGTTTTGTTTTAAATAATGGAAAAGACAACCTAGGTAAATTTGATGCAAAAAGTGATGAAGCTATTTTCATAGGATATTCTTTAACCTCTAAAGCCTATCGTGTATTTAACAAGAGAACTTTAGTAGTAGAAGAATCTATACATGTTGTATTCGATGATAACCTCCTTCCAAGGAAGGATTCTTGTGATGATGATGATGTAGGAATCATATATGCCTTTGATGGAGGACAAACTTCAAAGGAGGATGAGATTCCAACAAAAGAAGAGAACACACAAGATCCACCTCTTGAAACCTTGAAAGACTTGGCTCTTGAGGAAAAGGAAGTGAGCTACCCAAGGGAGTTCAACTATGTCAAAGATGGTGAAATCTTGGGTGATCCATCCAAGGGGCAACCACTCGATCTTCTCTTAGACTAATGAATCATGTTGCATTTATCTCATGCATAGAGCTTGAGAATATAAAAGAAGCATTGAAAGATGATTTTTGGATTATGGCTATGCAAGAAGAGTTAAATCAATTTGAGAGAAGTAATGTGTGAACATTAGTTGATAGGCCTAGTAATCAATATACTATAGGAACTAAATGGGTCTTTAGGAACAAACTAGATGAGAGTGGTAATATTGTGAGAAATAAAGCTAGACTAGTAGCACAAGGTTACACTCAAGAAGAGTGGATAGATTTTGATGAAACCTATGCACCCGTAGCTAGAATGGAAGCCATTAGGATGTTGCTTGCATATGCATGTTATCATGATTTCAATATTTTTCAAATGGACATTAAAAGCGCATTTTTAAAAGGTTTTATAAATGAAAAAGTGTGTGTGGAACAACCACCGGGTTTTGAAGACTCAAAATTTCCAAATCGTGTTTTCAAACTTACTAAAGCTCTTTATGGTTTAAAACAAGCTCCTAGGGCTTGGTATGAAAGACTTTGAAACTTTTTAATTGAAAAAGGTTTTGAAAAAGGTAAGGTGGACACTACACTTTTTATAAAAATGTATAAAAATGACATCTTAGTAGTACAAATTTATGTTGATGATATAATTTTTGGTTCTACTAACGAATGTCATTGCAAAGAGTTTCCTAAGCTAATGCAAGGTGAATTTGAGATGAGCATGATGGGGGAGCTCTCATTCTTTTTGGGACTCCAAATCAAGCAAAGGAAGGATGACACCTTCATCAATCAAGCAAAGTACATAAAGGATATGCTCAAGAAGTTTGGCTTGGAGAATGCAAAGCCTCAAGCCACACCTATGAGCTCATCTACAAATCTTGACAAAGATGAAGGAGGTAAGTGTGTTGACTCTAAGCTTTACCTTTCTATGATTGGATCATTGATTTACCTTACCGCAAGTAGACCGGATATCTTGTTTAGTGTTTGCTTGTGTGCTAGGTTTCAAGCTAGTTCTAGAGAGTCTCACCTTATAGCCGTTAAGAGAATCTTTAGGTACCTTAGAGATACTCCTTGTCTAGGTCTTTGGTACCCTAGAGACTCCACCTTCAACCTTCATGCTTATTCGGATGCGAATTATGGGGGATGTAAAATCGATAGGAAGAGTACTTCGGGAACTTGTCAATTTCTAGGTAGTATGCTCATATCTTGGTTCTCTAAGAAACAAAATAGTGTAGCCTTATCTACCACCGAAGCCGAGTACATATCCTTAGGGAGTTGTTGTGCTCAAGTCCTTTGGATGAAGCAACAACTCTTAGATTATGGTATTAAAGTTGAAACCATACCCCTTAAGTGTGATAACACTAGTGCAATATGTTTGACAAAAAATCTCATCCAACACTCTAGAACCAAACACATAGAAATAAGGCATCATTTCATTCGAGATTATGTCCTTAAAGAAGATGTTGTTATAGAGTATATTGACACCTTAAATCAATTAGCGGACATATTTACAAAACCTTTAGACAAAGAGCGTTTTTGGTCCCTTAGGATAGAGTTAGGTCTAACTAGCCTATCTTGACCTTTTAGGACCTATTTTGTGCTTAAAATTGCTTGATCTTGTGAAATGCCATGTTTTATGTGTTTTTACTCCTAATTCCATCCATGCCTATAGCTAGGGGGAGTATGTTTATGTTTGCATATGTTTTTTCTGCTCATTCATGTCATTCATGCAAGATAGGCCTTAGAAAATTTCATTTTTCTGCACTTTTAGAGCCTCATCTGCACTTCCAGGCCTAGGTGTATCGAAACGGGTCCACCTATTTCGATACGGATGCTTTAAATTTCTATTTGAGAGAAGGGTGTTTCGAAACGCCTTCCAAGGGTTTCGAAACGTTTTTGCTACTGCCAAGGGATGTATCGAAACGAGTTTCGATACGAGTCAACGGGAATTCGATACGGTCAAACCCATATCGAAACGGTTAGCTGGATTTGAAAAGACGGTCAACTCTCAGTGCCCGCATTTCAAAACGGTCGAAACCGTTCCGAAACGGGTTAGCGGACAGCTTTATAGAGGGCTTTTAATGATAAAGTTATGCTTTAATTAAAACTCTCCCAAAACCCTAAAAATCCTAAAACGATTTTTTCCTATAAAAACCCTCTAAACCTCATTGTTTTTCATCAAATCTTGAGGACTTTTTCTCTTAAACACAAGTCCACGAAAGCATCAACAATCTTGTGCAAGGATTTTCATCTATTCATCCAAAATCTCAATTTAAGGTATATTTTCATCTTTTTCTTTTTCCTTAAATTTGTATTTGAATCTTAGGTTAGAAAATTTTAATTGTGTATAGTTTATGAGTTTTGATACTTGGGTTTTTCAAAACTTGTAAAAAAATTTCAAAATCTTCAATTTTTTTATTCGAATATATAAGTTTTCATTCGTATTTTCTTTATTGTTTTTTTTGTTTTTCTCTTAATTTTTTTTTGGTTTCTTTGTTTTTAAAACTTGTTTTTAAACCTAAGTGGGATTTACCATTGGATTGAATTAAGAAATTTCATGCATACACTTAAACTTTTTTAAATCGCTTGCTTTATGTTTTTAGGATGTCTACGGAGAACGTTGACAAAAAGCGTAAGACCGGTCAAACAAGTGATTCGAATATCCGTCCTAATCTCACCCAGCTGTTCCACAAAAGTCTTCGGACTCCAGAGATGAGGGAGCGTTTCAAGTATGTCAAGGAGTATGACGTTCGTCGTGAGCGCGTTGTTGACATCTCGTTTCTTGACTCCGAGCGCTTTCTCTTTCGTTACCTCCCCCGTTTGAGAGAATGGGGATTCCTTGGTCTCTTGAGCATCCCAGATATTTGCTACAAGCACATGGTTCTTCTCTTTTACTCAAATGCCCAATTTATTAATAGTGAAGACAACTCCGAAGTTGTTGGCCTTGAGTCTTATATCTTGGGAAAGAGGATTGTCATTGACATCCCTTACTTAGAGACTACTTTTGGTCTCAAGAACGAAGGAATCGAGAATGAGAGTCACTTTGGTTCTCACACTGGTCCGGTGCTTACCTTGGATGCTCACGATAGGTTCCTCCACTTGATAGTCTCGTGGTTTCTTCACCCCTCCGGAGGTAAATTTTCTCACGTTCGTCAAGTAGACTATTTTTGGCTTGAATGTTTTCGTCATGGTGAGCGCCCTAATCTTATTAAGATCATGTTTGCCGAGATTGTAAACAATGTTAAGCTACGTGACACCGATGCACTAAAATCTTTCACTTATGGGACTGTTTTAAGTTACATCTTTGGGAAGCTTAATCTTGATTGCACCTATGACTCACCGGAACCCCGCAAGCAAAAACTTGGTGAATCTTCTCTTCGTAGGTCCGATTTTCATTACATCGATGGGCAATGGGAACGTGTTGATAAGGAAGCACCTCCACCTCAAGTTGAACCTCAACCACAAGCTCCGGTCGCAAACAATGAAGCTCTCACGGCTTTCCTTACCGAGCGGTTCAACACTTTGGACACTAACATGTCTAGAGGGTTTGGTGCTATCAATACCCGCTTGCAATCCGTAGAGGATCGTCTCCTTGCAAATGAGAATCGCCTTACATCCCTTGAGAATCAACAAGCATCTATGGACATGTCCTCCACCTTTTATGGCCAATGGATGAATTTTCGTCGTGCTCAAGCCAAGGATGATGATGATTCCGTGGATAATGATGATGGTGACGACGACGAGGCTTAGGATTCTCATGTCATCTCATATTAGCTATGCATATTAGGATTAAGTTTGCATCTTTATTTCCTTTATGCTTTATGAACCTATGCTTTGATTTTATTTGGGATTATGCTTTGAACTTATTGTTTAGGATTTATGTTTTGGATATTTGAATTTTATGAATTTAATATTATGTTGCTTATTGCTTATTGATTATTGCTTTTAACCCTATCTCTTCTCTTTGAGCCTTGTTTATTAATTTTGATCTAACAAAAAGGGGGAGAAGTAATCTAAGAGCCAAAATTCATTTTAAATGTTTTAAGTGTTTTTAAGTTTTAAAACTTGGATTTAAATCTTTTTAAAACTTTAAAAACCCCATCTTAAATTGAGGGGGAGTTAAAATGTATTCAAAATTTTCAAAACTCTTAAAAATTCTAACTTTGGTTTTGTTATATCAAAAAGGGGGAGATTGTGAAACCGATATTTTAATTTTGATATAACTAAAGAACCTAAGGACTAAATTGAAAATGTGAAAACGAATTTTTAAGTCCTCAAACCTCTCTATATGTTTTAAACAATATGCCTAAGTTAAAAACTGAATTTATCAAATGTTTTCTAAGTGTTCTTAAAGCCAAAACAGTGATTTTCGAGTCACCGTTTCGAAACGGCCTTGGGCGTTTCGAAACAGTTTTGAAACTGTGAGTCCATGTTTCGGAATGGGTATCGAAACGGCTTAAGAACATTGAGACACCGTATTGAAACGACATCTAGTGTTTCGAAACGGTATCCAATCTGATTTAAAAAAATATGACCGTTGAATGTTTTTAACTAGTTTTAAACAAATCTTTAAGGCGTATTGAAACGATCTCAATCCGTTTCGATACGATCCTTGACAGTGGCAAAATGTTTCGAAACAGGTTTCAAAACGGCTCTTGGCGTATCGAAACACTTTTAACCGTTTCGATACGGGCTCTTTAGTGCACCACAACGACTCTTTCTATTTTGGTCTGTTTCGAAATAGGGTCGGGCGTTTCGAAACGGTTGGTTGCAGACTGCATTTATGGAGGGAAGAAAACACCCCCAACGGCTCTATTGATGAATGCATCAACCACGACGGCTAGAATTCAATGACAAGGTATAAAAGGGACCTCTAAAAGCTCTAGCAACAACTATTGATCCTAAAGCAAACATCCAAACATCAAACCCAAGCATTTGTGCCTACATCCCATTATTGTCTTGTAACCCCAATTGTATTTTTCATTCTTATCATTTCAATTGGGCTGAGTGCTTGTAATTGGGCTATATTGTGTATTAAGAGATACTTGTTTTAGCCAACAACTTCTTTGTTTCTATTGTGTGAGGATTGGGTCAAATTTTGGGTAGAAAATTTGACCGAAAATTGTAAGGGTTACCTCCTTAGCCTAGAAAAGGGGAAGAGCAATTAGTGGAATTGTTGCAAATCCTTAGTGAAGCTAAGGTAGTGGATGTAGAGTTCATTTGAAACTTGAACAACTCTAAAATTCCTTGTCTACCATTTTTATTTGCAAATTCCACCACCAAGAACTTTAAAAATCCAATTCACCCCCTCTTGGTTTATTTCGATCATTCGATCCACTTAACAGTAACCCTAACACAACACCCTAAACCCTAAACCATCAAATATAAACCTTAACTCTCAAACGCTAAACCCTAAACCATAAACAGTGATGATAACTCATAAACCCTAATGCAACATCCTAAACCATAAACAATAATGATAACTCATAAACCCTAATGCAACACCCTAAACCCTAAACACTCTAATATGAACCATAAACTCTCGTATATAAACCATAACTCTTAAATCATAAACCCTACACCCTAAACCCTAAACCCTTAAGCTCTAAACCATAAACAATAATGATAACTCGTAAACCCTAATGCAACACCCTAAACCCTCGAATAGAAACCCTAACTCTCAAACCATAAAGACTAACCCCTAAACCCTAACCACTAAACAATAATGATAACTCATAAACCATAATGCAACACCCTAAACTCTAAACACTCTAATATGAACTTATAATATAATATATAAATATAATATATATTATATGTATACGTACATAATAATTAATATAACATATTATATATATATATTAAACTTATAATATAATATATATATACATATATATTATATATATACGTACATAATAATTAATATAACATATAATACATATATATATTAAAACTTATAATGCAACATATAAATATAATTAACATATATATATATATATATATATATATATATATATATTAAATCTTATAAGTTATATAATGTATATATAATATAATAATTAGTAATAGTTTGGGGCTTTGGGCTCATATCCTACCACCCATTCATTTTAGATGGGCTAAATATTTTGTTTAATTCAATTAAGTCTTTTAACTTTTAGTTCAATTCAATTAAGTCATTAAAACTTTATTTTTAGTCTAAATTGACTCTTATTTATTATTTGTTGTTCATTATAGTCCCTAAAATTTTGTTTTTACTCGAAATTGACCATATTTCAAGTTTTTAATTTACTTTATTATTTTAAATATGAATCATTTATGATATGTTTATTCATTTCTAGTGCCAAATTTTTATTTTTAATGTGATTCCATGAAAGACGTTAAATAATTAACTCGAAATAAATATTGACTACTTGTACAATTGTACCGAACTAAAAAATAATACGAATTCAAAACCCGAATTAACCCGACCTGAAATGAAATCGACCTGAAATTACCCGACCTGAAATGAACCCGGACTGAAATGAACCCGACCTGAAGTCTACCCGAGCCCAAATTAACCTGCCAATTACCTGGTTCGGACCCGATCTGTTTGAACCCGACCTGAAATGAACCCGACCTGGAATGGACCCGAACTGAAATGGACCCGACCTACTACTGACTCGCACCCGACCCGAGTCGAGTCAATTTTTTTTAACTTGAATTGACATGTATCTGATTTGACCCGACCTGACAGGACCAACCTGAAAATCATCATATTGTCTGTTTTTACAACCCTACCTACATGTGCCCTTCAAACTAAATCTTTCTGCTTTTTCTTGCTTTTCTATGTGCTCACCTCACTCTGTATGCAAATTCAACCTTTTTTTTCATCTTTGAATTTATATATTATCTTTTCTGGAGAAGCCAAAGAAAAGCGGCCATGGAACTTTCAATCTTCCACATGGGCTTAGCCTACACAAGGAACCAGGTGAATACTTCCAATGACATTAAAAAAACATCAAGTTCTGATTATAGTTATAATCCCAGCTGAAGTGATGACTTGTATCTTATGAAATAACCTCAAATGTTCGACTTACATGTAAATTTATTTATTGGCCGAGCATCGTTAATAAAAAGTTTATGTGTTGGGAGCAAAGAAGATAGCAATATCATAATTCCTTGATCATATGCACACTTACCACTGATGGAAAATTTTGCTCATACTACATCAGACATTGCTTCTTTTGTCGAAAGTGAATCAAAATACAACGACCCGAAGCTCTGAGGGGAACCTGTCCCTGGCTTTTACAAACAAGCCTTGTTCACTAATTTATCATTGGTGATAGATATTTCACTGACCATTGCCCAACCAACAAACAGATATATATATAATTATACTTATACCTTTACACTTAATTACATCATCGTTCGTTGTGTGAGATTCTTCTAGACCCTTCCAACCGGGAAACAGTAGGGTACAAGACATACCTAGTAGGGGGGGCTGCTTCAATTGGATTAGGTTCACTTGCTCTGTCATTTACCATGTCCATGGTTTCCCCCAAAGTTCTTTCTACATACAAGGGAACTGATTCCGAAAGCTCGCGGTGGTTTCCACTATCCCAAACAGCAATACAAATCGAAAAGGCTTGCATAAGAGAAAGCGATGAATTGAACTCAACTGAATAGATACCATCACTGAAAGGGGCCAGGCTGAAGAAAGGCTTCTTGTCATGTGCTCCTCCCTGTTTGGTATAATTAAAACAAAGAAAGAAATCAGTTGACATTTTCTATTATAAAATGGTGAACATTTTAGCTTGATTAGCATTAGATCCAGAATCATACCTGAAAGAAAAGTTCGAATTGGTTAGAAGTTGAAGAACCTTTCAACAAACTAGGTCGCTGGCTGCATTGACTCTTATTAGACAGAATCCTAAGTTTGCAACCCAAATCCCAACCACCACAATCACATGCTCCACCCAATTTCCATCGTTCGATCAGTGACGAAGGTTCACCTTTATTTGGCAAACTATGTATGCCACTTGGAAGTATAACTGTAGCACTAATGTCTTGAACACCCACAAAAGAACCCTTTTTCCCCGAATTGAGTTCAAGCTTTACCTCCGGCAGACACGCTTTCAATGCGGCATCAGGCATGCTGTGACGCTTATCAATCAAATACCCATCTCTGATTGAAATTCTGCTGTTCCTTTGTGGGATCTTGACAACAATTGCTGCCTGCTCATCATTTGGCTGGAAATCAGATGCTTGTGAATTTGTCTGTTCTACATCCAAGGTAAGAAGAACAAATTCCCTGGTGCTAAATTGATCCAAATGGTTTGGCCTGGGCAAATAAGAAAGTTCAGAACCAGAAACCTTCATCTGGGCAACAACTTTAGGGGTATAATCCTGACCTTTGCCTTTGCCTCCTTGATTTATCCACAGACCAGTCTTTTTCCTGACTTCTTGAACGGCAAAGAATGTGTAAACGCATCCATAACAACCCTTACCCGAGGAACTTAACATCTTCACCGTAGCTGCAAGTACATTACTCTCATTATCAACAGCAAATGTTAACAGAGGCAACCCATTCTTAACTTGAACTCTGAGAAGGGCTTGAGCTGCTGAAGATCCATTCTTACTGGTTGGTGCTGGATCATTTACATTGATTGTGCAATGACTGATCGTATTTGATTTCGCTTTCACCGACTGCACAGTCACAGATGAATGTCTTGTTTGTTCTGAAGACTTACAGGCACCTTCTCTTATAATTGACTCCTGTAGTTGATTGGTAAAACTGCGACAGTTAATTGTCTTTGGTTTCAGAAGCGGGTCTAATAACCTTCTCAAAGGGCTGGATCTGGCTCTGCTTTTACCATTGAGTGTATCCCCACAAGAAGTGTCAACACCAGAAGCGACAAGATTCTCTAGCTTGGTTTTGGCAGAACTACACGCCGAGCTCATCTGAGGCATAGAAGAATCCTCTTTGGCGCTGGAACTTTTGCCTGTCTTACCATTGCTGAAGCTAAGACGACGGAAAGGAGAAGTGCTACGAACTTTTTCAGATGCAACCTTGTGTACTTTTGGGTTCAATCCTTTGCGAGCCTCATTTGCAGCAGAAGCTACATTTGTTGCGTTTAACTTTTTCTCCTCTAGGTTTCTGCTTCTGGAAGAACAAATTTCTACCGTTGCTGCACGAGGTACAGATTGAGATCTCTCTGATGTAAAGCCATCAAGTTCACTCGGTAATGGGCCTGAATGATATAAACTGGAACTAAGCTGTGCATGGGGAGCCTCTTTAAATGATTCTGTGAAGGCCCTCTGCTGCTTGGGTTCTGTTTCTTTTTTACTAGACTTAGTTGTTGGATCAGAAAGATTAGCTGCTCCTGAATGATTTGATTTGGGCAAATCTCTTGGCATAAGGAGGACAACTGTGTTTCTTTTTTCAGTGACGTCTTGGTTATCCCCTTTTGGAACAACTTCTTGAAACATCACAGCTTTTTTCATAATTTCACCACACGGGTTCTTCATTTTCACCTTCTCACATGATGCCACGTTATCTTTTACCCCACTAGGCACAATTCCACTTTCTGAATCAATCTTTTGGAGCATTTCTCCTCTCTTGAACTGTTCCAGCTTGATTTGTGGATTAGTTTTGCAAAAGGATTTGTCTTCTCTGATGATTTTTTCTTGAACAGTAAAGGGGCTTCTCCGGGTAGTCTTGAGATCTTGAAACTTTCCAATGCTTTCCCTAAAAGGTTTGACAGAAGGCAAATGGCCTTCTCTGGGAACAGATGTCAGATGAGATTGCAGTGAAGGGCGCTGTAACATTTGATGTGCAGAAGAGGAACTGTTACCTGTGCTCGAATGTGCTGATGATTCATCAGCTGATAATGATGAAGATGTGTTACTGCTAGAAAATGAAGAAATACTACTATGCGAAATCTGCTTATGGCTACCCTGCCATTTTTCAAGACGCCCCCACTCAAGGACCCCAACATTTAAAACTTTTTCTTGGGGATTTTTTGCTCCTCTCTCCAGATAACTTGGTAAATGGGACATGTACTTCACAAGCTCTTCTTCTTCTTCTTCATTTGCCTTGATATCAGCATGTAGTTTTTTATTCTTCCATGAAGATTTAGGTAAAACCTCCTTTCCACCTTTTTTATTTTCTTGATGAAGATCAGAATATAACAAATTAGGCCTTTCAGGTTTAAACCTGTCTTGCATATTTTCCCTCTGGCTTGCTTGCAGCAACATGGTCTTCACAGAAGTTCCAAAGGATTAACCTCTTGGAATATGTTTGAGCTCTAAATGGCATTCCATAGACTGTATAGGCATTAATAACTCCAGATCCTTCTCAGCAGCATGGTTTTGACTCAATTCACATACATTCATGCCACTCTGGAGATAAGAACGAACATTATATAACAATATTGTATAACCAGATCAAATCGAAAACAAAAACAAAAACCAGTCTATTACATGAGTAGTGACAAAAGGCTCTCGAAAGAAATGAGAGAGGAAGGTTCAGTAACTAGAGCAACTGAGAGGACATAAAACCCCTAAAGCAACAAGCCATCAAGCATGGATTCTCTTAAGCAGCAATCTTTATCATATCAAGTATTTTCAGCTAGTTTTACCCTTTAATAGCTAAACATTATTCGAAGACAGGCCAAAACTAAAAGCTTAATCTCTTTTAAAGTATAGTTATAACATTAACATATACCATCCTAAACATGCCCTTAATACTTAAACATTGAAAGTACTAATGCACTAATAGAAAGTAGAGCAGCAAATGCCTAAATTCAAAGAATGCAACAAACCAGTTAAGCCATAAAACTTATTTCACAAGTAATGTTTCCTAACTCAGTAAGCACAAGGGTTCCATCAAATTTGTTTCCTTCTGAGTACCCCATAAATCAACCACAAATTGCCATGATTCCTAACTAAACAATTAAATCAATGCACTATTTTCTTTTTCAATATTTTCCCGGTTAAATATTCAAAAAATAACAACTAACAGGGCTCAAATCACTTTAAAAACTAACAAATTTACCGCGAAATAGATATAAAGTGAACAATTTCCACCAAAAGATTCCAAAATCTTATCAAAAGTGAAGGAAATTCAAAAGTTTCGCGAGTTCAAGGTTGACAAATTGACAAAAGGGTGAAGAAAATTTTGAAATTGAAGCCAGATAATCTTGAAGTGTAGTTTGAAAAGAATTGGGAGTTAGTGGTCCATAAGGAGGAAAAAAACAATAAGGGTTTGAGTGTAATTATTCAGATAAGGTACAAATGAAGAGTTATCGCCGATCAACTTAAATTTACTGGAAACGACAAGATCGACCTCAGCTTATGCAAACCAACAGACGCAATCATTTTTTCAAACTTCTAAGAACTAAAAATCTCATCCACTTCACCAAATTAATTAGAAGTTGTTTTTTTTTCTCCTTTTTAAAGAAAAATAGAAATAGTGTTTTCCTCAAAGAAAAGATTCACTTCACTTTCTCTCTTTTCTCTTTTAGGAATCCAAGTTCCAAACAGTGTCTAATGCTTACTGTAATTGTGCTTTTAAACAAAACAAAAAAAAAAGGAAAAGAAAGAAATGTGCTCGTTAACTTGGACACTCAACAGCATTAAAAATTTCCGCGGGAACCAAGCAAAACATACCGGTCTGAGTACTGGAAATGCAGAACGAAACCGCCGTCAGTAGCGGTAAACGCGAGCGCCTTGGGGAAGAAACGTCAGGTTTCTGCCGCGCATTGGGCAGCGAAAACAAAAAAAAAAAGCAGCTTAACCAGAGAAGATCAGATGCTAAAAAGGAGAGATAAAACGCCCAAAACAAGGATGAATCTCCTAGTAAAAAAAAACCTTCAGCTTACTTATGAAATCCAAAGCTCAAAGTCGCAGCCGAAGAGTGTTGTATTATTTACTTTGTTTTTAATACCACAGAGACGGTCAAAGTGAGTTTGAGGTGGGAGGGGAGGGGATGGTTTGTTGTGAAAAAGGAGTTTTTGATCGACGGTTGACAACGGAAGATTTAAGAGAAGGGAGTAAATCAAGTGGTCACATCGGATCAGAAAGATGCGAGACGGGAGGGTTATGTTCCGATGGTCCCGACATTAATCAAAGTTGTGGGTCCACTCTAGGATTAGATCTGAATTGTGTGATCGGGTCCATTATTAATAGATGAACGGTCTGATGGAGTTTTTTTATCACCGTGAATTCCTCGGCCTTCATCATTCTAAATTCTCTTCGTCTTCGCTTAGAGTGTATTTAATTAGAAAATTATCATTTTATTTTTTAACAAAGAAATATCATTTTATAGATGAAAATATAATATTTTGAACAGTTATATTTTGATAAATAGATTGTATAAAAAAAACAAGAAACTCTCAATCACGGAATGTCAAAGTTGAACGCGCCCCACGCGCTATTGTCCTTCTTCCCCAAACGACAGTTTTCATCGTTTTTAACCTAACGCCACCGCGATTTCTAACTCCATCTGGTGTTGTTGCTCGATTTCGTCCTTAGTTTGCTGGAATCCCGACTGAAACGTGCCGTCGGTCACCAGCTAAGGAGTAGACTCACGATGGGTGTGAGGTATTGGAGCGTAGGAACGTCGGTAGGGAAGATTTGGGTCGCGGTGCTGCTCGTGGGTCCAAGGGGGCTGGGCAGGGATGTCCGACGGAGGCTCTGCTCGAAAGCTGTCGCGAGAAAGGAAGGCCAGCTGGGTCTTCGGAACGGTTTCAAATGGTTTGGCTTTCCTAACGACAAGCCTCTGCTGACAATGGCTGCCGGAAACCCCATCGGAGACGGGCCTTGGATTGGTAGCCCCTGGTGGCTGGCGAACGGGGCACTATGTTGAAGGCTTCAACTGTTGGTTACTTTGCGAATCTCTTTCGTTCTTGGCTCGAATCTTCGCTGCCAACCGGAAAAGGGATCGATATTTCTTTGGTGGTTTTTCTGGTTGTTGCTTGGGGGAGGGAATGTTGAAGAGGGCATTTTGGGCCTTTCCTTTTGTGACTTGTCTCCCCTCACAAGTTGTACAAGTCAATCCTCATGGTTTTGTCCTTTTGCAGATGCTGCAAACCGGATTTTGTGGGATTTTCTTTCCCTTTGTTATGCCTCGATCCGAATTCTATGGAACTTTGCCTCCAAAGTTCATGGTTCCACCAGCTTATTTGCTTTATCTGATGGTTTTATGTGTGGTCAAAGGAATCCTTTTATGGTCGAAAGCTCCATTATTGCCAAGCAAGCGGATAACCCTCTGAGGGTTATCCGCATCAGAAATGATCATATTTGACGCCACCACTTTCGATTGGAAGGGTCGAAAGTTGGTGGTCCAGTTAAACCCTTCCCCCGGATCACTAGGTGTTCTATGTTCACGAGTGATCTAAGGTTTCTCTTGTTCTCTTCCAGCTACGAATTGAAGGCATTGTTCAATGTTGGATGTTTTAACCTTGTTAGATCAATCCCAGAGCTTGGTTCATCGATTATAGCAGTCTAGTTGACAAGACCCTTGTCCTCCGACAGGGGAACCTGCCTCCGAATGGAGCTTTCACTAGGATGCTTCGATCGAGCCTCAAGACCGACTCCAAGATTGGCAAGGGTTTCTGTGTCATTTTCTATCTCCTTTTTCTAGTTAGGGATATCCCTTTGTCATGGGAATACCCTCGTCTGCTTTTGGCCTACGTGTCATATCTTTGGCTTTGTCTATTTTAGCTTGTCGCCGGTTGTTGTTTTGTTCAGGGAGGTTCCTTGTGGTTTGGTTGCCTTTGCTTATGTCCCGAGTTGCATGCTTCTGCATGCCTTTTGGTCTTTGTTCATGGGACAAGGCTTGCGGTGTTGTAATTTCCTTTCTTCTTAATGCATTTTCTTTCTTCTTGGATAAAAAAAGATTGTATAAATAAAATTTAGGGTAAACTACATAAATAGTCTCTCGACTATATTTCAATTATTTTTTACGTTTTTTGACTATTAAAAGTTACAAATTGGTCTCCCGACATAAAAAAATAACAAATTGGTCCAACACTATTAAAATATTAACAGCTAATGACGTGGCAGTTAATATAAATTGATATAATTACATAATTAGCCCTCAAGTTCTACACTTATTTTAATTTGACCCTAATTCTAAATATTTAACCCACATATTTTTAATATTATATCAATTTAGTCCATTTTTTTAATTTTTCATCTCCTTTAATTCTTCAATTCAGTTTCACCCAAAATCGGAAACACTTCAATCTTACATCAAAAAATTGTGATGATTCTTTGTGATATCATGCTTTTGTAGTGCTTTGATTAAGACAATCATGATATTTTCAAGCACATGCTTCCACTCTCCATAATATTATTAACCGTTGCTGGAAAACAGCTTGAATTTTTTTAACACGTTTATGGATATGGTTATGAAGTACTCAATAGTATAGAGGGAGACAATCCAAATAAAAGACAAGAACTTGTAAGGGACTCCAGTTTGTTCTTGTTTGAGACAATCCATCTTACAACCTGGGCAGCTTTCATAGTACTCTACTCTTTTCAACAAAAGAGATCTGTTTTCTTCCATTTCGCTCCAAAAAGTAATATCTCACCCAGAAAAATGGGTTTTTTAATAGCCCAGAAAAATGGTTCCTTTTGTTGTCTGGGCCCAATTGTCAAACACTTTCTGATCAAATTCGTCCTTTTTTGGAACAAAACGCAAGATTTTAATACATTTGAAGGTGGCGGGTACTCTGTACTACTAAGAAGCCACGTTTAGATGATTGTAGCTCAGGAGAAGATTACTATGAATGTGGATTGATGAAATGATTGGGTTGTTGTTGAGTTGAGAGGAGCTCGATTCGATCAACCAATGTTGCTCACCAAGAGGTGGAGAGGTGGATTTTTGGGTGTTAGGGTTGTGGAAGCTAAAAAGAAAATTGACACAATGATTTATAGTGGTTCAAACTTCTAACCAAGGTCGACATCCACTACCTTAGCTCCCCACTAAGGATTTCCAATCAATCCACTATTGATTCGTCCCCTTTTCTATGCTTAGGAGGAAACCCTTTACACCGATCAAGCTTTCTACCCAAAGCCTTGATCAAACCCTCTCTTACAAAGAGATAATGAAAGCAAACACAAATCCCTCTAATAGGTGTTTGTTTGCACAATTAAAGCACTCACCCAAAACCTAAAACACTTGAGCAAATTTGACAATTTTGGCTCACTAGTGTTTGTCTATACAAGAATTGACAATTTAAGTACAAAGACACAATTTGATCATTTGTTGATTGACAATTGAAGCATTAACCATATCTTGATGCTTGGAGTTCCCTTTTATACTCCTTGATGAGTTTATAGCCGTTAATAGCCGTTGGGGTTCAATTGGAGCCGTTGAGGACTTTAATTCCCACAATAAATGCAGTTCTGCAGCTCCTCGTTTCGAAACGCTCGAACCCGTTTCGAAACATCCTTTAAGTAGAAAGAGCCATTGCAGTCTGACAAGGCACCCGTATCGAAACGCCCTTGGCCGTTTCGGAACGCGTATCGAAACGTCTAGACTCGTATCAAAATGCCCTGCATTTAAATGACATTTGGGAAATAGCCGTTGGGGTTTATAGCCGTTGTGGTCGAAGCCACGTAGGCGTATCGAAACAGCATAGCCCGTTTCGAAACGCTACTAAAGAAATCTCATCCAGGGTAAGCCCGTTTCGATACTCGTATCGAAACGTTTTTGCTACTGGAATCACCGTATCGAAACGCCCTAAGGTGTTTCGAAACGCCTGGACGGTTTTGTGTATTTTGGCCTTTGAAAACATGTAAAACCCTTTGAAAATGTCCCTAAACATAGTTTCAAGTTATTTGGACTTTGGAAATTATTTTAAATACTTTTTGAATCAGTCCAAAGCATTTTTCAATTATTATATCAAAACATTAGTTCTACAATCTCCCCCTTTTTGATATAATAAAACCAACTTGAAAAATTGTTTGGGATTCTCCCCCTTTAACTTTAAAAATGTGAATAAGAGAATTAAAGATATAAATTAATTAAAGCTCCCCCTTATTCATTTGAAAATTCAATTTTTCAAACCATTTCTCCCCCTTTTTGTTATATAAAAAAGAATTTAAAACATTAAGTTCAAAATAACAATAGAGGTAAAAATTTTGACAAAAATAAGAGTTTGGTTTTAAAATGGCTTCCCCTTACTCAAAGCATCATAAAAATGTTAGTCCAACATATATGATCATCTAGTTGACATAAAAATAAATCAAATAAAAACAAAAGCAACTAGATTTTACCACACTTGAACTCAAGGGAGGATGTGAAGCCTTCCTTCTTCAAGTGTTCTTCCTTAGTGTGCATGGAGCTCCCCCTCAAAGTTTGACTTGTTGAACATCTCCATCACACCCATCAAAAGACAATCAAGTAACTTTTGGTATCCAAATTGCTTTGGATCCATGAACGTTAGTAGCACAAATTTTTGTCCCCTTAGGAATCCATTTTTCAATGTCATCCTTTTTAATTGAAGTACTAAGTCCTTTTGGGACCCAAATACTTCTTAAACATTTTCCTTTTACAAATCTAGGGGCACTAGATTGTCTTACATAGAAATTTGATTTTCCAACATTGTTTTTCTTTTCAAGCTCTTTGGAAATCAAATCCTTTTCTTCTTGAACTTTTTGAAGCAAATTTTGTAAATCAAAACATTTTAGTTCAAACTCCTTGAGTTTTGCTTCAAGTTCAAGTTTGGTTTTAGAAATCAAATCATTTTGAATTTTCAACTTTGAAATCAATTTATTGTTTTTCAAAATGTGATTTTTAAAGTCTAAAACCAAATCATCATAGGCATCTTGTAATTCATCAAAAGAGTAAGAACATGAAGTAGATGAATTAGAAGTTACCCTTGAATCTTCTTCGATGGCCATAAGGCAAAGGTTGGCTTGTTCATCGTCGGTGGAGTCCTCATCACTCCAAGTAGCCACATGTGCCTTCTTCTTATGGCTTGAAGTGCTTGCCCTCTCCTTTTTCATGGATTCTCGTTCAAGCTCTCTTAAGGCTTTCTTCATGAATGGGGCACACTTCTTGAAGAGATGAACTATCTCTTCTTCTTCATCCTCCTCTTCACTTGAATAGACATGATGACAAGTGGAGGACTTGAGAGCCATGGCATTGGTGTTGATGCCAAGCCCCTGGAGCTTTTTCTCTCCCATAGCTCTAATTTCTTCCCTCTTCTTCTCCTCTTCCTTGTTCTTCTTCGTGATTTGATGAGTGAGAATAGACCCCATGAGCTCATCAAGCTTCAAAGTTTTCAAATTTTTAGCTTCGATGATGGCGGTCCTCTCTGAGTCCCAAGACTCGGGAAGTGAGTATATGAGCTTTCGGACAAGCTTCTCTTCCGGGATGGCTTCTCCATAACCTTTAAGACCATTGGTGATGGTGGAGAACCTATCAAACATCTTCTCGATGTTCTCTTCCGGATCCATCTTGAAGTTCTCATACTCTAAGGTGAGGAGCCCTATCTTGGTCTCCTTGAATTCATCGGTTCCCTCGTATGTGACTTCAAGCTTGTCCCGTACCTCCTTGGCACTCTCACAAGAAGACATCTTCTCATAGATGGATGGGCCAAATGCACAAAAGAGGATGTGCAAGGCTTTGCAATTTAGCTCCATCTTCTTGCGATCGTCGGCACTCCATTCCGCTTTGATTCGTTGAGGCACGAACGGACCATCTTCAACTATGTCCCATAGCTTGTAGTCTCTTGATTTGATGAAGAATTTCATCTTTGTCTTCCAGTGGGCATAGTGGGTTCCGTCAAAGAAAGGTGGTTTGTCAATTGATTGTGCCATTTGAGCTGGTTGATGAAATAGTGATCGAGCTTGCTGGATCTTCTCAATAGGATGTGAATCCCCTTCGATTGAGCCAAGCTCTGATACCAATTGTTGAGTTGAGAGGAGCTCGATTCGATCAACCAATGTTGCTCACCAAGAGGTGGAGAGGTGGATTTTTGGGTGTTAGGGTTGTGGAAGCTAAAAAGAAAATTGACACAATGATTTATAGTGGTTCAACCTTCTAACCAAGGTCTACATCCACTACCTTAGCTCCCCACTAAGGATTTCCAATCAATCCACTATTGATTCGTCCCCTTTTCTATGCTTAGGAGGAAACCCTTTACACCGATCAAGCTTTCTACCCAAAGCCTTGATCAAACCCTCTCTTACAAAGAGATAATGAAAGCAAACACAAATCCCTCTAATAGGTGTTTGTTTGCACAATTAAAGCACTCACCCAAAACCTAAAACACTTGAGCAAATTTGACAATTTTGGCTCACTAGTGTTTGTCTATACAAGAATTGACAATTTAAGTACAAAGACACAATTTGATCATTTGTTGATTGACAATTGAAGCATTAACCATATCTTGATGCTTGAAGGTCCCTTTTATACTCTTTGATGAGTTTATAGCCGTTAATAGCCGTTGGGGTTCAATTGGAGCCGTTGAGGACTTTAATCCCCACCATAAATGCAGTTCTGTAGCTCCCCGTTTCGAAACTCTCGAACCCGTTTCGAAACATCCTTTAAGTAGAAAGAGCCGTTGCAGTCTAACAAGGCACCCGTATCAGAACGCCCTTGGCCGTTTCGGAACGCGTATCGAAACGCCTAGACTCGTATCGAAACACCCTGCATTTAAATGACATTTGGGAAATAGCCGTTGTGGTTTATAGCCGTTGTGGTCGAAGCCACGTAGGCGTATCGAAACAGCATAGCCCGTTTCGAAACGCTACTCAAAAAATCTCATCCAGGGTAAGCCCGTTTCGATACTCGTATCGAAATGTTTTTGCTACTAGAATCCCCGTATCGAAACGCCCTAAGGTGTTTCGAAACGCCTGGACGGTTTTGTGTATTTTGGCCTTTGAAAACATGTAAAACCCTTTGAAAATGTCCCTAAACATAGTTTCAAGTTATTTGGACTTTGGAAATTATTTTAAATACCTTTTGAATCAGTCCAAAGCATTTTTCAATTATTATATCAAAACATTAGTTCTACAGTTGTGCACCATGAGCTCTGGTCTAGACTCACATCCAGATGATTGCCACTCAAGTTGCGTAGCTAGATCAAAGAAGACGAGAAAAGACAAAGATAATAGAAATGAAAGTTGGCCTTTTCTCTGTGGTAATGGATTACTGTGGAGCGTTCAAAGTTCAAACTTTGAAAGTTTAGAAACTCGTTATGCGATTTTTTGCCCCAAATGATCTTTTAAGTGGCTTCTGGTCTCAGTTGAATGGATCGAATTTTGGAGTTGAATTATTTGATGACGATGAATTTAGATGAATTATACACAATTATTTTATTAATTTCTATCAATTTTGGGTGAAAATGAATTGAATGAATTAATGAAAAGGAGAAATAAAAAAATATGGATTAAATCGATAGAATATTAAAATATGTGTTATTTTTTATAAATTAGGGTCAAATTAAAATAAGTGTAGAACTTGAGGGTTAATTATGTAATTATATCAATTTATATTAACCACCACGTCATCAGCTGTTAATCTTTTAACGTCGTTTGACCAATTTGTTACTTTTTTAAGTCGGGAGACCAGTTTGTAACTTCTGATAGTCGGGAGATGCAAAAAATAATTGAAACATAATCGGGGACCATTTATGTAGTTTACCTTAAATTTATATTATTTTGAAGAGTTATATTTTGATAAATAAATTGTATAAATAAAATTTATATTCTTTTTTAGTTTAAATTTTTTATTGGTAAAAATATGAATTATTAATAGAAGATCATACCAATCAATACCATTACATGCCTCGTTCAATATCTCCTTAATCGTAAGATGAAGGAAAAAGTACTCATAATGATGCAAAATGTGAAAGCAAAAAGAAAAACACTCCCAACACCTAACTAAAATTCAACCAAATCTCAATGCCAAAACCCAAACTTAACCGGCCCCTAACCATCGCATCAATCACCTGTATTCCCAAACCACAACGCTTAACACAACCAATTACTGCAGCCGACCAGAACCAAACGCCCAACAAAGCCCCTACCTTAGGGATAAGCACAAGTTAGGTCAGGTTTTTAGCTCACTCCAATTCAATTCGAAAATAAATATTTTAAATTTAACCCGAACGCATCTTTTAAAAAAATTTGAAATAAAAATAAACACACTAAACTTGACCCGATCCGACCTATAGAAAAAAATAATTTTAGGGACCTGATTGTAAAAAATAATTTTAGGAGACTTAATCATAAAAAATTATAATTTTAAAGACTAAATTGTAAATACAAATTCCAATTTTAAGGACCTAATTATAAAAAAATATATAAAGAGGGGGTATTATTATAAATATCCCTAAAAAAATTAAAAAATTATACAATTAATCTCGAGTCAAGTCGAGTCAGATATTTTTCGCCTTAAACTCAAACCCGACCCGAACTTAATTTTTTATTAAAAAATCTCATCCGATAGGACCAGGTCGGGTAAAATGCGTCCCCAAAACCATCGCCTAACGAAACGTATGTACGAAGCACACACTACTACTTCAAGCACACATCGAGACAATCATAACAAACAAATCCCAAAACTTCCATGGCCTTCTATTTGTTTTCATGACCCAGCCAAGAGCCACATTCGAATCCTAAATTTAAACACAAAATTCTAAATTTATAACCTAAATTCATAGCCCTAAATTAATAGAACTGCGTAAACTTTTCGCATATCCTGTATGACTATCAAAATATATTTTTTTTTAAATTATGATTTTTGATTTGCAAATATTTTTGGGAGTCGATAATGCATTTTATCAGTAATTAAGAATATTAGTAAGAAAACTATTAGTACTGACTTCCTTGGTAGTATAAAATTACCGATAGTATGTATTATTTTAGATAGTTTTACCATTGAGAATTATTTATTTTATTATTCAAAAAGAATTGTTTATTTTATCAACTTAATCGTATCAAATAAAAAGTGAATAAGAAAATAATAATAAAACTACTGTCAAAATTATTTAGGGTAAACTACTGCAGGGGTCACTTACGTTTAACGTGTGTACAGAGTTAATCACCACTTTTGAAAAGTGCATATTAGTAGTCCTTCACGTTTTCGATATGTAAATAGTTGGTCACTCCGATGTTATACTCTGTTAGTCCCCTAACGGATTGCTGATGTGGCTGACTTAATTAAATTCAATATCCACGTGTATTCCCACGTGGATAATAACGTGAAATTTTTGGTTTTTCAGCAGCCGGAAGAATCCGGCAAAGCCAACATCAGCAGCCGCCTGCAAATCATTAAGCAGAAATCAGACAAATAGCAGAAGAATCCGCTTTAACCAATGTTTATGTGGCTCAGCTCAAGCCGGAAGCTGCGCCCAAGCTGAGGGCAGCCTTGCCCGACCGGCCGGAGGAGCTTCTCCATGAGATGATGAAACCACCGTCGCGGTCCTACGATCGCAACCTTATCCAAAAACCCACTGTTTACAGGTTCTTCTTCTTACATAATTCCTGTTGAAATTTCATAAAAGATGAGGTTTTTGAAATACCCATTTTTGTTTTTTGCAGGTTGAATGAGGTGGTGATGCATTTTGAAATACCCACTGTTTTCAGTTGTTTATTTTGGGTAATTTTGTTTTCAATTCAATTCTTTTGTGTTGTTTGGAATTAGTTAGCATCTGGAAGTGGAACTTAATTGGAATTTAGAAATAAAATCTGGGTGTTTGAATTCGAATTTACATCATTCATATCTATGATATCCGGATTCGGGTTCGGGTTCGTTCAAGTGTTGGATGCCTATGTATCAGACATGTCCATATTCAATATTTCTAAGTTCTTGTATGTCATGTCCGGATAAGACTCGAACACGAATTTTGGACATAGATACTTCAAGAAAAATGGAGATTCGGAGCATTGCGGGTTTAAGTTTCGATTTTCAGACATGGAGTGTCTAAGTGACTTGAGTTTTCATATGTCCATTCACTAATTCATCTTCATTCTTCTTGTTTAGTATGTCAGCTATAGACTTCTACTGCTCTGTTGACAAAGTTAAAGGCGTGGACGGGAAAGACCGTGTCGTTGTTACGTTGATGGGAAGTACTTGCCTTACACCGAGCAGGTTCGTTCATGAATGAAACGTAACTGATCTCTCGAATTCCGATTGTTTCTTGTTGATGTGGAATACTTCTTGTTGTTATTAAAGCTTGATTGTTTTGTATAATGAGAGTTGATCTTAGAACCCTTAAAACTTCCATAAGAAAGGGTTCGTTACTGGCTTACCGCTTACCATGCTAGATCATCGGAAACGAGTTCTGTCATTGGTGCAAAGGTTTGCATTTGCCCTTGGCATAGGGATTAAACCTCGGATATGACTGCCGGATACGAGTATTTAAGTCTTTTTCCATGTATTTGGATGATCCTTAGAGGGTCATATTTGCATACTCATGTTTGAAGATAGATATGGTTTTTTCGAGTAAACTGAAGAGCCGGAGCAACATAGAACAGTCGACTGATTCCCTATCGATTCCTTTTCTAATGGCAGAAATCTGAGCATATGGTTTCAAGATTAAAGCTGCCCAAAATCATTCCTTTAATATCTCTACGCCGCCCAAAACCAGTCAAAAGTGCATTGAAAGGAGGAGCTTCAAGAGGCGCTTGGAGTCTCAACAATTCATGCAACAAATTGCAAGCTTGATTGAATTTCCCAATTCTACATAACTTAGAAATCAAACGGGCTAGCCAATTTGTATTGGGAAAAACACCATGTCTCCCAAGTAGCAAAACCAACTTAATGAGTTCTTCCTCGATCAAGTTCACCCCTTTTCCATTCCTCTTCACCAACCCGTGACTATCCCTCTTCTTCTTCTTCTTCTTCTAATTTTACAGAGAAAAATTTTTAGGGTTCAACAAATTGGGGGATTCTATAATATTAGTGCTTTAAGTAGCAAAGTTCCACGTTATTATCCACGTGGGATTACACGTGGATATTGAATTTAATTAAGTCAGCCACATCAGCAATCCGTTAGGGGACTAACGAAGTATAACGTCGGAGTGACCAACTATTTACACATCGAAAACGTGAAGGACTACTAATATGCACTTTTCAAAAGTGGTGACTAACTCTGTACACACGTTAAACGTAAGTGACCCCTGCAGTAGTTTACCCAATTATTTACTATGCAACATTTTTACAGGGATTGAGGATTTGTTAGATCAAACTATAAGCGAAAATTAATGCGAAGACTATTTTTTTTATGAATAGTCTAAAGGTACAAAGTAGTGTCTGTTTAAACATATTTTTAATTTTTTACAATGTGTATATACCTTGTAGACAGAGCGATTTGAACCTGTGTCTCTCAGGATAAATACCATCCGTTTTTTCACTAGGACACTTTGTTGGTTTTGAATACTATTATTATTACTAAAGGTAGGGAAGAGAATCGTTTATGTTTGAGCTTTGCTACGATATTAATCAAGTTTTAAAAGTAATGTATTTAATATTGTACCAATTGATATATTCCTCAAATAATGTTTAAAATTTTAATTTTAAAATTATAAATAGAGTATATTAGATTGCGATATTGTCCTAATCAAAATTAATCGATTAATAAATTAGACACTGATAATTAAAAAAAAAACAAATAAAACTTTAGTATATACTATAATCAAAATTATTAATATCCATTTTCCCGAAAATCCCTTAAAAAAGCCTAAATAAATTTATCCGAGAGTGAGAATTTTTTTTTTTGAGGAATCCGAGAGTGAGAAATTAGAATGAAAAGAAAAGGTGGAGATTCACGTTGATTGGTAATTACTAGTTATATATTTGGTAAGATCGAAGCAAATGATTACAAGTATTGATTTCGAAATCACTTCCTACAAAGCAATATCAAAAAAGTGTGGGGGGAAAAAACATCATAGGATCTGTTTTTGTCTTTTAATGCTTTTTTTCTACACCTTTTCCCTTTTATAGTAGTCTTAAGAGCTAGTTTTGTTTTTATAGTAGTCTTAATTTATCGTTTTCGTCTTTATGATATTTTTTTATTAATTTTACTCTTAAATTAGTTAAATTATATCATTGTTTGCCCTTTTGACTGCCGAAAGCCAACGTTAACCCTTATGGTGCTAACGTGACAGTTCACGTATGATGATGTGGTAGAGGGGTAAAATTTATTTTCTAACGGAGTTGAAGGAAAAAATTGATATTCTGGTTAAGTTAGAGGGCAAAATTGAGTTTTTTGGCAAAAAAATATGAATTTAAAAAAATATTAGAATGATATAAAAATTTAAAAAATATTTAAAAAAATATTTTATATATATGGATAAGAAATACAAAAATAAAAAATATCAAAAAATAATTAAAAGTTATAAAATTAAAACATCAGAAGCTTGTTAAATTAAAAATTATTCAAAAATTAAAACTTGAAAATAAACTATACACTCTAACACTAATTTTTAAATCTCAAACCCCAAATTTCAAACTCTAAATCAAAAACTTTAAATCCTAAATCTCAATTGAATATTTTATTAATTAAAAATTTAATTAATCAAGTAAAGGGTTTAGTTTTTAGGGTTTAGGGTTTGTGATTAGAAATTAGAGTGTAGAGTTTAATTTTTTAGTATTGGGGCATAGATAGTGGCACAAAAAAAAGGTACAAATGATTTTTGTTCGGTTGAGATAATCACATTAACCCTATTTTGAGATTCTTTCCCCTTACTAAGGATGGACCTAGTGGGGGCGGTCGCCCCCTCTAAAATTTTGAAATTCCTATATGATTTAGATTTTTTTTAGAATTTTTATATGTATTTCTTATTGAAAATCTATTTTCGCACCCCCTAAAATTTTATAAGTTCGCTCCCTATGTAACCCCCTCGACCCGGTCTGGCCGGATGACCGGTCCGAGTGGGCCACACGGGGAAAACCGAAGCGAAACCCGTTAAGGTTCCCCCTCGGTTAACAACCCTATATTTTTTTTCCGTTTATTATCTTGTCTAGATGAGTATTAAATCCTAAGTGATCATACAGCGGAACAACATTCACGAATCAAACAAACGAACTCAAACTAACATGTTACAGCCCAATTTTAAACTTATACTGCAGGCGGTATCGATACACCTGAGGGGTGTATCGATACCCCTTGACTAGGTCAACTGGTCAGAGTCAACCAGTGGAGACCGTATCGATACGCCCAAGGAGTGTATCGATACCCTCCCCAACGGTTGACTTTCCACGGTCAACGCTAAGATGACGGTATCGATACACCAGAGGCCCGTATCGATACCGAAATGGACAGTAGCTCCAGCGACCAAAATGGTATCGATACGCCCCCTCGCGTATCGATACACGAGGCCTGAAACAAGAAGGCGGTATCGATACCGGACCAACCGTATCGATACCCCTGCACTGCAAAACCTCCCGAACTCAGCAAAACGATCAAGACTCGAATCTAAATGCAATTTAAGACTTCCCTAGCCCTAACCAAACATTCACATACCACTATATAGCCATACAAGCACCCAACATGTATAAACATCAAGGAAATCATGCAATAGACCCGAGATGGCATTCAAGCATTCAAAGCTCATACTTCAATATTCTAACATGAAGGCAACCTCTAAGGCATAAAGCCAACATTCATACTAAGCAATCTAGGCATGGGATACAATTCAAACATGGCAACACAAGCCATACAAAAGCAAGATAACATGGAGTCTAAGCAAGCTCCTAAACAACTAACAAACATCCAACAAAATAACACATGTCCCATTGCTTAAACTATTACATGTTCAACATTAAAAACTCATACTTGAAGTATTCAAGGCTAACAACCACACTTGGAGGCCCTCCACTTGCGCAAGCAACCCACGAACTAAGGATCTGCAATGTTGAACAAAGAGAGCGTAAGCAATGATGCTTAGTGAGGGTAAGCTCTTAAAACAAACCTCAACATTGCAGGGTTCGAGCACGATCTAGGCAAGGCAAATCACATATTTACCAAGGATCCACAAACCACAAGATAAAGATGCATGAGCACTATTCAAAAAAAATGCCATGATCATAAGCTCAATTCCACAATACATGAATCACATTTAAGCATCCAATTAAAGCTCATATATCTCAACACATTGATACACATATCAACCAACATTGGCACCTAGCTATGACCCGAATACGCGGATAAACACGTTGGAACTCACATCCAACAACCACATTACCTCACGGTGGGATTACACTCATCACCGGTCTCGCGGAGGGGATACCACTCATCCTCACGCCCCGTCGATGGGATTCCACTCATCATCGACTATATTTAAATACAATTTCCGGACGAACCCGTACTCCTCCTTGGTGACTCAACGCCACCAAGGCCACGCGTGACTTTTGACTCAAGTGTACACACTAACATCCTAATGATCGATCATTTGTACTCAAGCATACTAGTGCCAACATTTTACTCATTTCACATTACTCATTTCAATCAATTCTGTGCTTAGCACGTACTCACCATGAACCATCATCATGCATGTCTCAAGCATTACAAATCATGCCTCATCTCACATGTATAACACAATATATATAAGCATTCATATCACATTTCATACGAGACATACATAACCACATATATGAGTTCATCCAAAGGCTCTAGATCAAGTTTAGGATTAGGCTACCACCCTAATCCTAACTCTAGGTGGGTCTACCAAGCCCAACCTAGTCCATATACTCGAACCAACCATTTTAAAACCAAGTAAAACAATTAACCACTCACCTAAGCTCCCAAGCTTAAAGACCAAGCAAGCGACCACCTTCAACTTCCCGGATTTACTTCCGATGCTTCACCGTTGCCCAAACTCGATTCTAATCAAACCCAAACACAAACAAAACATCCAAAATCAATAACTCATCATCGGAACTGACCCGGATTAACATTTCAAGCTTCCAACACTCAAAATCAAGTCCAAAACAGAATTTCCGAGCAACCCACAAAACCCACTGAAATCTTCCAATTCAAGCATCCAAACAACCATCTAATACACCCAAAGTGACCCTCATATATCATACTAACACCAGCCCTCAAAAACCAACATTAAATCACCCCAAAAACCACTTTAAAACCCTCCAAAAACCCCCTTGAAACCCAATTCCGAAAATTGCTCAAAATCATTTGAAATTCACATATGTTATACCATTTGACCTCTATATACCATAACTAAGCATATTAAATCAAGACATTCCACTTAACATCATAAAGCTCTCATTTTTAATCAAAACATTCAAAACTTCCATTTTCCAAATCCTTCATGAAAATCAAAATAAAAGGTACTTTCAAGGAGAGGGAGATGAGGGGAAGTCAAAAATATCATTACCTTTCAAAATGGAGTTGAAATGAGGGAGCTTTTGAATGGAATAGTAGATTGGGTAGAGAGCTCTTGTTTTCCCGTTGGTGAAGAAGAGAATGAATAGGAAATGGGTGTTTTTGTTTTGTTTTAACTTAAAGGCCTAAAGACCAATTTGCCCTTAATGAAATGGGATATTCACAAGGGCACACTATTCATGGCTATTTGAGATTAAATTTCAAAACATAGTCAATCATTAAATTAATTGATTTGAAAACAAAACCCGAACCATTATTTAAATCATAAAACCGAGCCCAAATAATATTAAAATATTATTTTCACCTAACCCTAAACCCGGGTGTTACAACTCTCCCCCACTTAAGGAATTTCGTCCCCGAAATTACCTGGTGGAAACAAATACGGAAACTGCTCAACCATATCCGCTTTCCTCTCCCACGTGGCCTCTTCCACACCTCTATGTCTCCACAACACCTTGACCAACTCTATGGTCTTGCCACGCAACACCTTGCTATCAGAAGCAAGTATCTCAACGGGTTCTTCATTATAGGACAAATCCGGATTTAACTCTATCTCCTCAACGGGCATCACATGAGAAGGATCCGATCTATATCTCCTAAGCATAGACACATGAAAGACATCATGGATCTTCTCTAACTCAGAAGGTAACCTCAAACGATAAGCTACAGGCCCAATCCGCTCAACTATCTCATACGGACCAATGAACCTCGGACTCAACTTGCCCTTTCGGCCAAATCTCATTACCTTCTTCCACGGAGATACTTTCAGAAACAGTTTCTCACCCACTGAGTACTCAACCTCTTTCCTCTTCAAATCTGCATAAGACTTCTGACGATCGGAAGCTGCTTTCAAACGGTCACATATCAACTTTACTTTGTCGGTGGTCCCCTTAAGCAAGTCTGGCATAGGTAACAATCTCTGACCTGTTTCAGCCCAACAAATCGGAGTCCTACATCGCCTACCATACAAAGCCTCATAAGGTGTCATCTGAATACTAGACTGATAACTGTTGTTGTAGGCAAACTCAACCAACGGTAGGTGCTTCTCCCAAGAACTCTGGAAGTCAATCACACAACAACGAAGCATATCCTCAAGAATCTGTATCACTCGCTCTGACTGCCCATCGGACTAAGGATGATAAGACGTGCTGAAATGCAAACGGCTACCTAGAGCACTATGCAAGCAACCCCAGAACCTCGAAGTAAATCTAGGATCCCTATCTGAAACAATGGACTTCGGAACCCCATGAAGTCTCACAATCTCACGGATGTACAAGTTCGCCAACTTGTCTAAGGAATCCGTAGTGTTCACTGCTAATAAGTGAGCACACTTAGTGAACCTATCAACAATCACCCAAACTGAATTCTTCTTCGAAGGGGACAAAGGCAACCCCGACACAAAATCCATGGTAATCCTCTCCCATTTCCATTCCGGAATCTTCAAAGGCTGTAACAAACCTGAAGGAACCTGATGTTCTGCCTTCACTCTCTGACAAACCATGCAACGGCTCACATACTCGGCTACATCTCTCTTCAAACCAACCCAGAAGTAATCATTCTTCAAGTCTCGGTACATTTTGGTACTACCCGGATGCATAGAAAATGGACTCGAATGTGCTTCACTCAGAATCTGACGTCTCAACTCAACATCTTCTGGTACAACAATTCTATCTCTAAAGCACAACAAGCTCTCACCACTGAAACTGTAATCAGTCGGTCTTCCTTCGGCTATGTCCTGAACATGAGGAACTAAACTCACATCTTGCAACTGCTTCTCTCTAATCAACTGAATCAAAGAAGGCTTCACTTGTAACTCGTTGATCAACCCACCATCATCGGACACACTCAACCTAGCAAACATAGCTCTCAACTCAACGGCCACTTTCCTACTCAAAGCATCGGCTACTACATTCGCTTTACCCGGATGGTACTCAATGGTCAAATCATAATCTTTTAGCAACTCTAGCCATCTTCTCTGTCTCAAGTTCAACTCTTTCTGTGTCATCAAATACTTCAAGCTCTTGTGATCGGTGTAAACAATACACTTCTCACCATACAGGTAATGACGCCAAATCTTCAGTGCAAACACAACTGCGGCTAGCTCTATATCATGAGTAGGATAGTTCTTCTCATGAATCTTCAACTGTCTAGAAGCGTAAGCAACCACTCTCCTTTCTTGCATCAAAACACATCCTAAACCTACGTAGGAAGCATCACTGTATATCACAAACTCCTTAGAGGAAACAGGTTGCACTAACACTGGAGCATTTGTCAAAGCTTCTTTCAATTTCTCAAAGGCCTTCTGTCTTGCATCTGACCATTCAAACTTAACTCCTTTTTGCAACAATTTAGTCAAAGGAGCAGCTACCCTAGAGAAACCATCAACAAATCTCCTATAGTAACCGGCTAATCCTAGGAAACTCCTAATCTCGGTCACGGACTTAGGCTGTTTCCACTCAACAATAGCCTCAATCTTCGATGGATCAACTCGGATACCTTCGGCCGAAACAACATGGCCAAGAAATACAACCTCTCGAATCCAGAACTCACATTTGCTAAGCTTCGCATACAACTGATTGCTCAACAATCTCTGTAAAACAAATCTCAAGTGCTCATCATGCTCTTCCTCTGTCTTCGAGTACACAAGTATATCATCAATGAAAACAACTAAAAAACGGTCTAGATAGTCTCTAAAGATTCTGTTCATCATATCCATGAATGCTGCAGGTGCATTCGTGAGCCCAAATGGCATCACAAGAAACTCATAGTGACCATATCTAGTCCTAAAAGCTGTCTTCGCAACATCACACTCTTTCACCTTCAACTGATAGTACCCGGATCTCAAATCTATCTTCGAGAATACTGAAGCACCTCTCAACTGATCAAACAAATCATCTATACGAGGCAACGAATACTTGTTCTTCACAGTCAACTGATTCAACTGTCTATAGTCAATACACATGCGCATACTACCATATTTCTTTTTCACAAATAACACGTGAGCACCCCACAGAGAACTACTAGGCCTAATGAAACCACGGTCTAACAATTCTTGCAACTGACTCTTCAATTCTTTCAACTCTTTCGGAGCCATAAGGTACGGAGCTATCGAAATTGGATTAGACCCTGAAACTGTCTCAATCACAAACTCAACATCTCTGTCAGGAGGCAAACCCGACAACTCTTCAGGAAACACATCCAGAAAGTCACACACTGTTCTGATATCTTTCGGTCTAGCTTCACTCATATCCGGATTCATAACATAAGCTAAATAAGCCCCACATCCAGAGTCCATCAACCTATGAGCCTCTAAATCTGACACCACATTAGACAATAACTTAATGTTCTCGCCTACTACTACTACCTCGTAGTCATCAGAAAGCTTCAAATAAATTCTCTTTGTTTCAAAATCCACACTAGCCCGATGCTCAACCAACCAGTCCATACCCAAAATTATATCGAAACCATAGAAAGGAAGTTCCATCATATCAACTGGGAATACATGACCCTGAATCTTCAGTGGACATCTCCTATACATACGTCTAACCACAACTGTCTCACCAAAAGAACTAGTAACATGCATACCTACATCTAAGATCTCAACAGGGATATCTAACTTCTGTGCATGCTCACTCAAAATGTAGGAATGTGTAGAACCCGAATCAACCAAAGAAAGCAAAGACATAGACTGTAACTCGAAATTACCTGCTATCACATCAGTATCGTTCCCGGTCTCTCTCGGGGCATAGAATCTCGTTGGTCCTCCCGCCTCTGGCTGCACTGCTACAACATGAGCAAGGTTCCTCTGAGCATCTACCCTAGGTGCATCAGCCCTAGGCTGGAAGTAGCCACGACCGCGCCCACGGCCTCTCTGGAAATCATTCGCTCTCGCAGGAGCCTGAGCAATGTTCGGTGCCTGAGCCGCCTGATGCGGACAATCCCTCCTGAAGTGGTCCCTCGAACCACAGTTCCAACAAGCATGGAAATTACCCCAACACTCACCAGCGTGCTGTCTCCCACATCGTGTACACTCGGGCAAGCGCCCTCCTCCTCTATGGCCCTGATGGCCCCTACCATGGTGGCCACTGCCACGTCTATGGTCGAACTGATGTCCGCCACCTCTGTGCCTCTTGGCAACTCTACCATCAAAGTGGTTATGCCTTTTACCAGAACTGAAACCACCAGATCGTTTGGACGAACCCAAACTATGCTCTAAGTCCTTGGCCCTCGCGACCAACACATCAAAGTCTGAGTAATCAGAAGCCAACGTGTACCTCTTGACCTCTTCATTCAACCCATAGCGGAAACGGTTACATCGTTCCACTTCAGTAGGAACCAACTTTGGTGCCAAATACCTCGGTCTTCTCATCCAAGTACTGGTGAGAGCCATGAACTCTCGCTTCTTCTCATCCAAGTACCTCGGTCCCAAATACCTCTTCCGGAAAGCGGTCTCAAAGAAATTCCAGTCAATCTCTACCTCTGGAACCCCGGTAGTAATGGTGACCCACCAAGTGTAGGCATCACCCTGAAGCAACAAGATCACACAACCCAGTCTACGTGCGCCCGCACAACCCATCTGAGCCAAGATACAAACTGTCTTCTCCAACCATAACTCCGACCTCTTCGGAGTGGATCCTCTAAACTCCTCGGCCCCCAAGCTACGGAGCCTCTCCAAAGGTAGACTGTCATCGTCACACCTAGGCTGAGCTGCAGCCTGAGCTCCCGCAACTGCGGCCTGGAATGCTCCCGCTATCGCTTGCACTAGCGGAGTCATATCAATTCCAGCTGGACCTTGGCCACCTTGAGGTCCATCTCCTTCAGCTCCATCCTCGCCTCCAGCTCCAGGCGGAGGAGGTGGTGGTGGTGGTGGAGGGGGTGGAGGAGCGCCAACTCCCGCGGCCACCGGCCCTTCTAGGTGAGTCTTCACACCAACTACCGGCTCAACAGGAGCCGCAACACGTGGTTCCTGACGAACCACCCTCGGCCTACCTCTCGGTCTAGACATTGCTCTCACAGATATCAACTACAATGACAACAACAAAACATACAAGCTGGGTTAGCAAGGCAAGGCTTCCAAGTGTTCAAGTACGTTCCCTCACTTAAAATCATTTTTCCAATGTAATAGTAGCAATGGGACTCTTACACACATGCTTTGAATAAAACAAGCAACATACTTGTCACACAAGCAATCATTCTTGCAAAGCAAGCAAACACTGTGCAAATTAATCAAAAGCTTGAACTTACCTCACTTACCTGCCCAAGGTCTCGGTAACCTTAGGCTCTGATACCAACAAGTGTAACCCCCTCGTCCCGGTCTGGCCGGATGACCGGTCCGAGTGGGCCACACGGGGAAAACTGAAGCGAAACCCGTTAAGGTTCCCCCTCGGTTAACAACCCTATATTTTTTTTTCCGTTTATTATCTTGTCTAGATGAGTATTAAATCCTAAGTGATCATACAGCGGAACAACATTCACGAATCAAACAAACGAACTCAAACTAACATGTTACAGCCCAATTTTAAACTTATACTGCAGGCGGTATCGATACACCTGAGGAGTGTATCGATACCCCTTCACTAGGTCAACTGGTCAGAGTCAACCAGTGGAGACCGTATCGATACGCCCAAGGAGTGTATCGATACCCTCCCCAACGGTTGACTTTCCACGGTCAATGCTAAGATGACGGTATTGATACACCAGAGGCCCGTATCGATACCGAAATGGACAGTAGCTCCATCGACCAAAATGGTATTGATACGCCCCCTCGCGTATCGATACACGAGGCCTAAAACAAGAAGGCGGTATCAATACCGGACCAACCGTATCGATACCCTTGCACTACAAAACCTCCCGAACTCAGAAAAACGATCAAGACTCGAATCTAAATGCAATTTAAGACTTCCCTAGCCCCAACCAAACATTCACACAACATTTACATACCACTATACAACCATACAAGCACCCAACATGTATAAACATCAAGGAAATCATGCAATAGACCCGAGATGGCATTCAAGCATTCAAAGCTCATACTTCAATATTCTAACATGAAGGCAACCTCTAAGGCATAGAGCCAACATTCATACTAAGCAATCTAGGCATGGGATACAATTCAAACATGGCAACACAAGCCATACAAAAGTAAGATAACATGGAGTCTAAGCAAGCTCCTAAACAACTAACAAACATCCAACAAAATAACACATGTCCCATTGCTTAAACTATTACATGTTCAACATTAAAAACTCATACTTGAAGTACTCAAGGCTAACAACCACACTTGGAGGCCCTCCACTTGCGCAAGCAAACCACGAACTAAGGATCTGCAATGTTGAACAAAGAGAGCGTAAGCAATGATGCTTAGTGAGGGTAAGCTCTTAAAACAAACCTCAACATTGCAGGGTCCGAGCACGATCTAGCCAAGGCAAATCACATATTTACCAAGGATCCACAAACCACAAGATAAAGATGCATGAGCACTATTCAATATAAATGCCATGATCATAAGCTCAATTCCACAATACATGAATCACATTTAAGCATCCAATTAAAGCTCATATATCTCAACACATTGATACACATATCAATCAACATTGGCACCTAGCTATGACCCGAATACGCGGATAAACACGTTGGAACTCACATCCAACAACCACATTACCTCACGGTGGGATTACACTCATCACCGGTCTCGCGGAAGGGATTCCACTCATCCTCACGCCCCGTCGATGGGATTCCACTCATCATCGACTATATTTAAATACAATTTCCGGGCGAACTCGTACTCCTTCTTGGTGACTCAACGCCACCAAGTCCATTTGCGACTTTTGACTCATGTGTACACACTAACATCCTAATGATCGATCATTTGTACTCAAGCATACTAGTGCCAATATTTTACTCATTTCACATTACTCATTTCAATCAATTCCGTGCTTAGCACGTACTCACCATGAACCATCATCATGCATGTCTCAAGCATTACAAATCATGCCTCATCTCACATGTATAACACAATATACATAAGCATTCATATCACATTTCATACGAGACATACATAACCACATATATGAGTTCATCCAAAGGCTCTAGATCAAGTTTAGGATTAGGCTACCACCCTAATCCTAACTCTAGGTGGGTCTACCAAGCCCAACCTAGTCCATATACTCGAACCAACCATTTTAAAACCAAGTAAAACAATTAACCACTCACCTAAGCTCCCAAGCTTAAAGACCAAGCAAGCGACCACCTTCAACTTCCCGGATTTACTTCCGATGCTTCACCGTTGCCCAAACTCGATTCTAATCAAACCCAAACACAAACAAAACATCCACAATCAATAACTCATCATCGGAACTGACCCGGATTAACATTTCAAGCTTCCAACACTCAAAATCAAGTCCAAAACAGAATTTCCGAGCAACCCACAAAACCCACTGAAATCTTCCAATTCAAGCATCCAAACAACCATCTAATACACCCAAAGTGACCCTCATATATCATACTAACACCAGCCCTCAAAAACCAACATTAAATCACCCCAAAAACCACTTTAAAACCCTCCAAAAACCCCCTTGAAACCCAATTCCGAAAATTGCTCAAAATCATTTAAAATTCACATATGTTATACCATTTGACCTCTATATACCATAACTAAGCATATTAAATCAAGACATTCCACTTAACATCATAAAGCTCTCATTTTTAATCAAAACATTCAAAACTTCCATTTTCCAAAACCTTCATGAAAATCAAAATAAAAGGTACTTTCAAGGAGAGGGAGATGAGGGGAAGTCAAAAATATCATTACCTTTCAAAATGGAGTTAAAATGAGGGAGCTTTTGAATGGAATAGTAGATTGGGTAGAGAGCTCTTGTTTTCCCGTTGGTGAAGAAGAGAATGAATAGGAAATGGGTGTTTTTGTTTTGTTTTAACTTAAAGGCCTAAAGACCAATTTGCCCTTAATGAAATGGGATATTCACAAGGGCACACCATCCATGGCTATTTGGGATTAAATTTCAAAACATAGTCGATCATTAAATTAATTGATTTGAAAACAAAACCCGAACCATTATTTAAATCATAAAACCGAGCCCAAATAATATTAAAATATTATTTTCACCTAACCCCTAAACCCGGGTGTTACACCCTAGGAATCTATAGATTTGTCCCCTAACATAAATTTCTGCGTCCGTCAATCCCCTTACTCCAAACTTTTTTGATGAAGGTTTTCCTAATTTTTACTACGTTATAAATATTTTCAAATTTTAATTATTGAATAATTATAATTTATTAGTTTATGATATTTTAATTTTATAATTTTTATTTATTTTCAGATATTTTTAATAATTTTGTTTTATTTTTAGTCTTATATTAACAAAATAATTTTTAAAATGTTTTTATTAATTTTTATGTTATTTTAATATTTTTTATAATTTTTTTTGCCTAATAAAATTAATTTTGCCCTCGTACTCAACCATAAAATCAATTTTACCCTCGTACTTCTTGAAGTCCATCCGTACCCTCCTTCTGGTGATTATTCTCATGGTGGAGGCTCCTTTCTTTCTCTTCCCTTTGTAGTCCATGAAGTCCTCCCTTCTTGGTAATGTTTCCGAGGGCATGAATATATGATTAGAAAAAATTAAATTGACATTCGACCACAAACTTAACTTGTTTTCGTTGAATGTTGTTGTGGTTGAATGTAGCCCTTGCTGTCGTGTCTGCTGCTGCGGCAGCCAGTTATTTTGACAGTCCGTTGTCAGGTTACTTTGCAGGTCAAGGGGACATTGGAAAGTGCCATAACTCTCCATATCAAATTCTGTAGGCCACTCGTAAATCTCCATCAGTAGAGACTTTGATGATTCAGAGTCCACCGGCTTTGGTTCCTCTAATACATGCAATGAAATTTGTGAGTTTTTAATGAATTAAAATTGTTCGTTTATTACCTGCTCGTATTCCATTTGTGAGGCATTGTCATTGGGTAGCTCTTCTAGGTGGTCGTGTGAGTGCCATGACAGGGATGAATGTGTGCAATCTTGGTCGGGAATTACCGAGGTAGTGGGTTGAGAATTTGCCTCGGATGTGGTTGCCGCAGTGACATTCTCTTGAATTTCACTCAGCGTTGTTGCGGTGTTGCTCCATTCCGACTCCTCGATCATTGCCATGGCAAGTTGTTGTTTAGACTCATCATGTGTTGGGTAATCCTTCACATGGGCATCCTCGTCACCTTGCCTCAGGATTTCAGGTTCATCCGTGGTATGAATGAGGACTGGTCTGCTCAAGATTGCATCCATCTTGGCGATACTTTTGTCTATAGAAGCCGACAATTCTTGAGTGAGTGCCATGAAGGCTTGTAGTGTGTCTTCTAAGGATATTGTCTGCTCTTGTGGATGATGACATTTCCAGGGCATGTCGGGTTCTGCAGCAAAACTGTTATGGTACCAAAAATTTTGCGGGTTTTGATCATACCATAAAAAATCTTGCTGCTGCGGCATCAGCATCTGTTGTCCCTGTTGCTGCTGTGGCGGCATATCTTGTTCTTGTTGGTTCCATCGTTGGTTGTCCATATATTCACCGAAATAATGGGGACAACTTTCGAGTGCATGATTACCTTTACGGTAATTGCAAGAACTTTCCCACATCAACTCTCGAATGGTTTTTCCTGACATGTTGATGCCCTTGAACCTGTATTTTACCTGAGATACACCAACCAAAGATAAAAATAAAAATAAAAATAAAATAAATAAATAAAAAGTGCAATAATTAAAGGTAGAGGTATGTTGCCAGTCCCCGGCAACGACACCAAAAACTTGTTGCGTGTAAAAGTGTCTATCGTATTGTAGTGCAAGTGTACACGACGCAAGTCGTAAAGTGATACGGAAGTATCGGATATCGTCTCCACAGGGACTGGGCTAATAGCTTCACCTTGAATTACTGCACGAGAGGAAAAAGAAATAGTTTAAATGTTGTCACGAGAATAATAAGAATACTGAAAATAAAAGAGTATTGAAATCAGGATAGAGAGAATGGGCCGGTATTGAATTGCTCAGTAGTGTAGGTGTTGTAAAGTCTAGGAAACTCTGTTCTGTCATCGCGCCTGCTGCGACAGCACCTGTCGCGGCAGCGGTCTGTTGTTAGTTGCGGCAGCGATCACACAACTCTGTACTTCAAGCTTGGCAAGAATCCCTGCTGTACCTTGGCCTATCCCTAGGTCCAAGTCTGTCGATGAACACGTCTTTGATGACACCTCCCGGCGTGAATCGAAGGATGAACACCGATGTTGTTGAATTCTTCTTTAGCCACTTAACCTCGTCCTATCCCTAGGTCTGAGATAGTTCAACCATAAACTGGAGAACTCGTACTTATTCCTTTCGTATACTTAACTCTCCCGATATTAAGTAAATAGATAATCTCACAATGCTCTCCCGATACTCTTGCAAGATGTTGAAAACCAGAATAAGCAAACTTGAAGTTATTTTATTGAACAGAAAAATTCCTAAAACAAATGCAATCCTTACAACTACGTTACAAATCAACCCTTAGCCCTAGGGAAAGTTTAGAACATGATGAGAAGGGGAAAAAGGCTAGGGTTTGGGAAGAAGGCTAGAGAGTGGTGATCTCCCTCTAGCTCGAATTACAAGCATATATATAGGCCTTGGGTACAAGTTTTCTTAATGGACAAGAATACTAGTTTGAATTAAAGTACAATTCATTAAAGACTAAATCTCTGAATAAACGTCTTTTAGTTCGCCCTATCTTCTTGCTTTGACTTTCTCCTCAAACTTTGGGCAAGGCCTTTCTTGTGCTTCTGGTCTCAAAAAATTATGCGAGTGGTCTCTAAAAATTAGGCTTGAAATCCTCTATCAGTCGAACTCCACTTCGCATTTTCTATCTCTTCTTCTTCACTGCCGCCACCTCTGTCACGGCATATGTTACGACAGCGAGTTATAAGGCAGTTTGCTTCAACACTGTCGCCACTTCTGTCATGACATCACTGTCATGACATCACTATTACGACATCAGCGTCACGACATCACTGTCACGACAATGATGTATGAGGCAGTTTTCTTCACTCCAACTTTTCTATTCCTCAGCTGCCATGGATGCTGCCATGACAGTTAGCTTCTGTTCCTCTGCTGCCCTGGATGCTGCCATGACAGTTAGCTTCTGTTCCTCTGCTGCCTTGGATGCTGTCATGACAGTTAGCTTCCGTTCCTCTGCTACCCTGGATGCTGCCATGACAGTTAGCTTTTGTTCCTCTGCTGCCCTAGATGCTGCCATGACAGTTAGCTTCTGTTCCTCTGCTGCCCTGGATGCTGCCATGACAGTTATCTGCAAAAAGTGACCGAAATCAGCAGCATCTGTGCAATTTTATCTATTTGTGATGTAAATGCAAAACTTAACCTAAAATGCAGTTAAACATGCTTGAGTGCAGCAAAAATAAGGATAAATGAGGGGTAAAATATAGAACTTTTAGGCACTCAACACTTCAGTCTTTTCGAAGATTAATTTGAGATCCGATTACTACCAGTTGAAAGTGAGAGAGGTTGATGTACCGAAGACAGCTTTTGGGGCAAGATATGGTCACTTTGAGTTCTGGGTTATGCCGTTTTGTTTGACTAGTGTGTTAGCTACTTTTATAGAGATGTCGAGCAAATTATTTCCTGAGCTTTTTTATCAGTTTGTAGTAGTCCTCATAGATGATACATGGGTATATTCACGCACCAAGGAAGATCATGACAAGCATTTGGAGTTGGTGTTGTAGACCCTATTAGAGAATCAATTGTATGCCAAGTTGAGCAAATGTGAACTCCGAGTCAAGGAAGATGCTCTCCTAGGACAGGTAGATCAGCCGAGTGTATTAGAGTAAATCCTAAGTAGGCAGGAGAAGATGTGAGTTGGAAGAAATCAAAGACAGTGATAGGTATCTATAGTTCCTAGGTCTAGCACTGTTACTATTGGGGAATTGTAGACAGTGTTTTGAAGATAACTGCTCCATTGACAGGTTGCTACAGAAGAATGTTCAGTCATGTGGTCAGATGCGAGACAACGAGCCCTTGAGAAACCGAAAGAAATTTTGATGAAAGCTTCGACCTTGGTCCAGCCTATATCAGAGAAAGAATTTGTGAATCATAGTGATGCGTCATATGTAGGGTTAGGTTGTGTACTTATGCAAGGCAGAAAATTTGTGGCCTAGTTATCGAGGCAGTAGAAGGTCCAGGAAAAGAATTGTCTGACACGAGACGTAGAGTTAATTACAGTTGTAATTGCTACGAAGATTTAGGGACAAAGCATGTATAGTAAGAAATGCACATTATATACACTTATCATCAGAGCTTGAGATAGTTGGCGACTTAGGAAGGGCTGAAACTTGAACAACGTAAGTTGTTAGAATTGCTTGAGGACTGTAATCTCAAGTTTGAGTACCATCTGAGGAGAGTCAACGTAGTAACCGATGTTTCGAGTTATAATTACTGTTAGAATGGCAGTTGAGTTGTGAGCTATATTTGCTGGATTCAGCTTATCAGATGATAGTGGTTTTGTGGCCGAGTTTCATGTTAAACCTACTTTGAGTCAGATACATGAAGAGAAACAGTTGCAAGACATGTTCTTGGCACCTCATGTACAAGGCATAGCAGAAGGAAGAATCTTCATAATACAGTTTCAAAGATGATAGAGTTTTGCATTTCAGAGACAGAATAGTTGTGCCGATTGACATAGTGTTTTGAGACGTATTGTTTTGGCCGAAGCACACGATAGTTCATTTGTATTGCATCTGAGTAGTATGAAGACGTATCGTGTAACCCCCTTAGCCCGACCTAGACGGTTGACCCGAACTACGAAGATTACACGGGGAAAACCAAAGTCAACACGAAAGTCAACCTTGATTAACGACCCCTTTTTTTTAAAAACTTGTCTAGATGCATATTAACCCTAGGCGTACCCTTGAGAAAAGCATACATGAAAAGCACAGCGATCGGAATGCAATAAGGGACTCGATTGCACAAATTACAACTTTAGGGACCAAAATGTAAAATCTAAAAAGATGAAGGACTTAACTGATTTTTAGATTACCATTATGAAATTAATCATATTACATGATTCTCTGTCAAATTTCACCTCAAACGGACATCTCAAACTCAAGCAATTGCATATACAAAATTCAGGACTAAAACGTAAAAGCTGCAAACCATAAACCATTCAAATCAGTGCCCAACGGTCAAGTGTTTCGGAACAGGGGTTGACCGTTCCGAAACGCGGGTTCGTTTTGAGACCTGTTTCGAAACAGGGCTTGACAGTGGCAAATCCGTTTCGAAACGCCCTCTACCCGTTTCGATACACGAAGGCCATTACAGGCCCCTGTTTCGAAACGGTAGTGCCCGTTCCGATACAGACTGCCCAGAAAATGCAGATTTTGCTGGTTTAAAGTACAATTAACCACTCAAACACATCCCTATGACCTCCTAGTCATGCCAACAAATCATCATACATATAAGGAACATATTTGCATCACCATCTCACAATCATGGCATCAATTAAGACAATTCACAAGTCTAAATGCATGCAACCTAATGTTGAAAACCATCCAAGCATCAAGTCACCAAAACAAGCAATAAAATGGCCATTTATAAATCCAAAACAACATAGGCATCATGCCAAACTCAGGGAGTCCAAAACATCTCCCAAAAACACCACCTAGGTTCCCATTGCCAAATACCAAAAGCTAATAGAGTTGTAAAAATAGTCACCATACATGAGCTTAGTCTTTCCTTGGATTCTTAGCCTCCTTGCTGCCCTTTTAGCACTTCAATTCTCTGCATTATTGGTTCAATAAAGAGAGCGTAAGCACATTTGCTTAGTGAGGTATGCTATAAAGAAACACACAATAATGCACTTTTACTAAACACCTTTCATAAGGCCTTTCCATTCAAGAAAATCATTTCTATGCAACAATGCATAAACAACAAGCATCTCATGCTTCATAATCATCAACATGCCTTAACAACAAGCATCTCATGCTTCATAAACATTAACATGTCATATTGGCTTCCAAGTGATACCACAACCATTTTCAACATAAAACACAATCGGATACGCGGATTACAAGCGTTGTCCCATACGCTTCATACACACTACCAAACACACAAGGTGGAGTTTACCGGTACAATTACAACCCCTTAACACCCGTGATGGAGTTTAACGGTACAATCACAACCCCTCCACATCACTCATTGGTAGTTGTATAACATCACTAACGAGAACAAGGGACACACAACACAAGATCCACACATAGACTTTTAACCACCATTGTGATCTTAAGCATCTCGTTAGTGTATTTGGATGGAGTTTACGGTACCATTACAACCCCTCAACATCCAAGGCGACTTAATTCACGGTGCACCCAATCCTATAGCCGGCTAACTATATCCGATTCAAGTACTTTAAAACCAACACACCACTTGCCAATATACATCAATTATCATCAACAATCCACTGTTTTAAAGCATTCATCAAAGCCATTAAACAATCATGCATCACTATGCATTAAAACCACATTTATCAATGTCAAACCAATGATCTCTTACCTTGAGCATCCTTCAACACATGGCTTTCAAAACCAGCATTAATCATGCTAAAACATGCTTTCAAAATAGAACTTAAACATGAAAATTAAACACATTGCATCCAACCATCTCATGGTTCATCAAAGAGAGAGTTTCCCCGAAAACTTACTCTTGAGCTTAGTTAAGTTGCTTAGACTTAAACTAAGCTCCCAAAACCTTGAAACACTGGTTTCAAAGCTGAAACCCAAACTTCACTCACCGATTCCGTTTCGCAAGCTTGCCGAAACACCGATCAAGCCTCCGGATCAACACCACTAGGATCCGAATGTGCCTCCCCTGTTTTAAACACATCAAAGCAGAGGATTAATGCATCATCATGCATTAAAATCTTCAGCCACAACACCTAAACTCGCTGCTCTCAACAAATCTAACATTTCGGCTACCAAACACAACCGAAATCACTTCCAAACTCATCCAAAACATTACCCAGCCAAGATCCATCACTTCTAAACATTCTTAAACATCAATTAACATCCAAAAAGATCATAAACTCGTCCTTATACCTCCAGCTATAACAGAACACCAAGATCACCTCAAAAACCACCATTTTCACAAGTAAAAACTTAGGAAAATCAACCTATTCGGGATTGCATTGATTAGACCTCAATTACACATCATTAAACATCCAAAATACTTTAAAAAGACATATCAAAATAGAGCCCAAACATTCATTACGAATTTCTTCAAGATTAAATCCAAATCTTGAGTTTTAAGCCAAAATCAAGATCACAACATCAAAACCTTTTATAAAACTTAATTTAAGGATTGAGAACTTGGGAATTTCAGTAAAGAACTGAGTATTTAGAGGAGAAGGACATCCTTACCTCTAAATGTAGATTTCTCCTTGATTTGAGCAAGAATCCTTGAAAATTCAATAAGCAAATGAAGAGGATTTGATGTAGAAAGGTTTAGCAATCTTTTGATGATTGAAAACTCATCATTTAGAGTGAAAATCAAGAGAAAAGATGCTGTGGAAATGTGTTTGGCTGGGGGAATTTTGAGAGAAAATTAGATGAGAAAGTTTTAACAAAAGTTGGTTATGAAAACTAAAATATGGTTTTTCCCTCTTTTCTTTTAATTAATTAAACATTAAAAGAGTTATTAAAATTAAGAAAAATCTGGAGAAATCCTTCCTTGGGTAAATTAGCTCCTTAAAGATTCAAAGTTTCAATCCTTACAAAACAGTCACCACTGAACTTTTGAAAAATTACATTTTAGTCACTATTTCGAAATGTCACACCTCCAAACCTTATTTTGTAAAATTGATTTCACCACTCTCTTATATATATTAAAAGAGGATTTTTAGATATTTTTCCATATTTTTAATGCATCCCGAACTAGGCTTTCCCTAAAACACCTTTTTATATTTGAACAAAAATCAGACCGATCCGGTTCAGACCCACAACTTCCAACCCACAACTTTCCCTAAAACACCTTTTTATATTTGAACAAAAATCAGACCGATCCGGTTCAGACCCACAACTTCCAAGCCCAAAATTGGGGTGTTACATATCGTAGGTTGAAAGACAAGTACTTCTGGATTAAGTTGATGAATGATGTGGTTTAGTATGGGAGTAAGTGTGTAATTTGCCAGCGTGTCAAGGCCGAGCATCAGTTTTCTTCTAGTTTTCCACATCCGTGGAGGATTCTTAATGAAAGTGGGTAATAGATTCGAGAGACCTTGTGTCTGGTTCGCCTTTGATTTTCTTCCGGGAGAACCTAGCCGAGTAAACAATGATAGATGCACCGAGTGTGCTCATTTTATACATGTTCACATTACTGGTACCTTGTATAGATGGTGGAGTCGTGCCTTAGCAAGAGTGTGAGTTGCACAGTGTCGTGAAGCCGATAGTGGCCGGTAGAGATTCGAGATTTCAACTAGATTTTTGAGGACGTATGCATAGTGCTTGGATACCTGTTGAAGTCAGATGGTCAGTCAGAGAAAGTTAGTCAAATTTTAGATGATGTGTGCGTCGATACAGGGTTAATTTTTTTTCAGGGCACGTGAGAGTAACACCTGCTGTTGATGACTGGTATGGTAACAGTTATCGGTCAAGTATTTAAACGGTGCCGTATGAGATTGTGAATCGGGCTAGTTCGGTTGTTTATTTGTTGCGGTTACCACCAGAGTTAGAAAGGGGGTTCGTGATGTGTTCCATGTATCCATGATTCGAAAATGTGAGTCAGATCTGTCCCATGCTATGTTTGTGGAAGATATTGAGCTGAGTTTAAAATTGACATGCAATGGAGAACCAGTTGAGATCATAGCATCAGATAGCTAATGTTGTGTGGTAAGTCTATCGAGTTGGATAGAATGTTGTGGTGAGAAGGAAATGATAGTGTGGAGGAGCAGTTTCCGTGGCTCTTCCTGTCCGATAAATTTTGGGGACGAAATTTCCTTAAGTGGGGGAGAGTTGTAACACCCGGGTTTGGGGGTCTGGTGAAAATAATATTTAAATAATATTTTGAGTTTTGGGTTTATAATTAAAATAATAAAATATTTTCATGGGCTTCGTGTTTGCAAAATAATTAAAGTATATGTTGGGCCTATCTTCTAAGTCCAAATTCCATGGACTTTAGGAGATGATAGTTTTAGCCATTCATTAATGGCATAATGGTAATTAAGATTTTTGGTGAATAAAAATGAAACAAAAACAAAGATGAAGACATGTGCTCATCTTCTTCCTCACTTCCAATTTTCAAAAGTAACGACAAGGAGAGCTCTCATCTCCATTTCACTATTCCATCTCATTCCTTCTTCATTTTTAGTCGGTTTTGAAAGGTAATTATATCCCCATTTTGCTCTCATCTTCCTCCCTTCAAAAGTACCATTAGATTTCATTTCTATCATTGTTTTAGAAATTTGGTTTTCCATGGAAAATGTTAAAGGTTGTGACTTTATGAGATTTTATCAAAGCTATTGATTTACTAATGTTAGATAAGTTGTTTTCAACCTAAGAGGTCCAACATATATGAATTTTAGAGTGTTTTATAAAGATTCCCGGATTTGGGTTTTGATGGGTTTTTAGAAGGGGTTTAAGGTTGTTTTTGGGGTTGTTTTATGTTGGAAATCGAGGGCTTTTGGTTGTATGGTTGTTGAAGGTTGTTTTGGAGGCTTCTAGAGGTGTTAAAAGTGTTTGAAACAATAGTTTTGGTTTGGGTTTGAGGGCTGCTCGGGTTTGATGTTTTGGGGGTTGTTCATAGCTTGAATTCATGTGTTTTATGCTTGGGTAGTGTTCCGGGTTTGCTACATGGATGTATGGACTGATTCGAGGTTGTTTTGTTTGTGTTGAGATGATTAGAAGCAAGAGTTTGTGTTGGTGAAACCTCGGGAGTGAATCCGGAAGCTTGAAGGTCTTGGTTGCTTGGTTGTTGACCTTGGAAGTGAAGGTGAGTGGTTAAATGTTTTAAAATGGTTTTCAAGTGTTGGTTCAAGCATGTGGACTAGGTTGGGCTTGGTAGACCCACCTAGAGTTGGGATTAGAGTGGTAGCCTAATCCCAAGCTTTAGTTGGAGACCTTGGTTGATCTTTAAATTGTTGATTTATGCCTCATGTTTAATTGTGATTATGGTGGTTATGTATATGTTGCTATACATGTATGATGAGGTATGGTTCGAGGCATTGTTATATGAATGTTGATGATAGGTAAGATGGGGGATATACATGTGTATGAAATTTGATGTGATATTTGTACTAATGATATACTTGTAGTGTTGACATGTGAAAAGGATTTATAAAGTGGTTGCATGATCCGAGGATCATGGTGAGTACATGCTAGGTATGGAAATGTGGTTTTGTGCATGACGGTGAGTCATGGTGAGTACGTGCTAAGCACGGAAGTTGATATGAAATGATATTGTGAAAGACTAATGAAATGTGTAGTATTGGCACTAGTATGCTTGGGTACAATGATCGATCATTAGGATGTTAGTGTTCACATGTGAGTCAAAATGCGCGCGTGGTCTTGATGATGGTAGTCATCAAGATGGAGTACAGGTTCGCCCAAAAATCTTCATACATATATGTTAGTTGGTGATGAGTGGAATCCCTTCGACGGGGCGTTAGGATGAGTGGAATCCTCTCCGCGAGAAACGGGCGTGAGGATGAGTGGAATCCCCTCCGCGTGAAACGGTGATGAGTGTAATCCCACCGTAAGGTAATGGTTGTGTTGTTGGATGTGAGTTCCAACGGTTATCCGTGTATTCGAGTCATAGCTAGGTGCCAATACGGATTGTGGATTATGTTACTCATATGTTGAATATATGTGTTTCCATATGTTGTGGTTATGGACTTGTCGAGCATGACATGATTTTGATAATATGTTCATGCATCATCTTTTATTTTGGTTCGTGTGGTTCGAAGGTAAGATCATGCATTCTACCTTGGTTGTATGCTCGTGCTTGGACCCTGCATTGTCGAGGTTTGTTTTATGAGCTTACCCTCACTAAGCTTTTATGCTTACGCTCCTTTTTGTTCGACAATGCAGATCAGTAGCTTGTGGGTGGCGAGGGCAAGGAAGGGCCTCCAAGTGTCGCTTTGGTTAGCTTAAGTATGAACTTTAAATTGAAAGATTGTAATAGTCAAGCAATGGGATTTAAATGCTTTGGAGTTATGTTGATGTTGGTGTGGCTTGTTGATGCCATGTTTTGTTTTGGGAACCATGTCTAAATGCTTATCCTGAATGCTTATGTGTATGTTGGTCTTGTGCCCTTTATGGATGCGCTTATGTAGGTTTGTCTAAGCATGTGAATCTTTAATGCCATGTATGATTCATATGTTGATGATTCCTTATATGTATGGTCTTGTTGTGTTTGAAGTGTGTTAAGCATGCTTGTGATGTTTGGTTTGCCTTAGTGTTGTTGTATGTGTGTTAAGTGAGGTTATAGTGGGGTTTTGGGTCATCCTTGTTCCTTAAAACCAGCTAAAACCAATCTGCAGACAGAGGGCGTTTCGAAACGGTTGGTCCCTGTTGAGTGTGTAAAAGTTCTATATTTTACCCCCTATTTAACCCATATTTCTGCTGCATTCAAGCATATTTCATTGCATTTAGGATAGATTTTAATTATACATCACAATTATACAAAAAGGCACAATTGCTGCTGATTTTGGTTACTTTTGCAGGTAGCTGCTAGAGCAGACTCATGGCAGGAGAGAAGCAGAGCTAGAATACTAGACTGCAGTCGAGAAGAAGGATGCTGCCAAGGCCGCTGCCGTGGCAGCCAAGGACGACAACAATGGTGAAGGGAAAAAGAAAAATGGAGCTCGACAGAAAGAGGAAATTAAGCTGGTCTATCGTGGAGCACTCTTATATTTTTCTGAGCCCTAGATCAGAATGAAGGCCAAGTCCAAAGTTCAAGGAAGAAACTCCAAGCAAGAAGAGAAGACGAATTAAAGACATCTACTTTGAAGATTTAGTCTTTAATAAAGTTGTACTTTAATTTAAACTTGTATTCTTGCCATATTAGAAAACTTGAACCCAAGGCCTATATAAAGGCATGTAATTCGACCTAGGAAGAGATCATCTTATTCTCTAGCCGTCTTCCCCTAAACCCTAGTCGTTTTCCCCCTTCTCATCATGTTCTAAACTTCCCCTAGGGCCAAGGGTTGATTCTGTAAAGTAATTGCAAGGATTGCTTTGTTTTAGGAATTTTTCTGTTCAATAAAATATACTTCAAGTTTGCTTATTCCGGTTTTCAACATCTTGCAAGAGTTTCAGGAGAGCATTGTGAGATTATACATTTACTTAATATCGGGAGAGTTAAGTATACGAAAGGAATAAGTACGGGTTCTCCAGCTTATGGTTGAACTATCTCGGACCTAGGGATAGGACGAGGTTAAGTGGCTAAGGAAGAATTCAACAACATCGGTGTTCATCCTTCGATTCACGCCGGGAGGTATCATCAAAGACGTGTTCATCGACAGACTTGGACCTAGGGATATGCGAAGGCACAACATGGATTCTTGCCAAGCTTGAAGTACTGAGTTGTGTGTTCGCTGCCGCGACAACAACAGACCGCTGCCGCAGCAGGTGCTGCCGCGACAGGCGCTACGACAGAACAAAGAAGTCCTAGACAGTGCAAACACCTGCACTACGGAGCAAATCAATACCGGCTCATTCTCTCTATCCTGATTTCCTTACTCTTTATTTTCAGTATTCTTTATTGTTTCGTGACAAACCATTAAACTCTTTCTTTTTACTCTTGTGCAGAAATCCAAGGTTAAAGCTATTAGCCCAGTCCTTGTGGAGACGATATCCAATACTTACGTATCACTTTACTACTTGCGTCGTGTACACTTGCACTCTATTGCGATAGACTCTATTACATGCAACAAGTTTTTGGCGCCGTTGCCGGGGACTGGCAACATAACTTTACCCTACTTTACTGCACTTTTTAAATTTTTCTGTTTTTACTTGGATTGTTCAACCTGTGCTTTTCACAAGGTTTTCTGTTTATGCGCATATCGAGACGAGGAAAGGAACCTGAGTATCAGATAGATCCTGAAATCGAACGCTCGTGCAATCTTAGGAACCGACTCCGACTCGTACTAGCCATAAACGAATACCTTGAAAAACAGTTAGAGGCCATGAACAACCAAGGGAATCCCCGAGGTCCTGAAGATCCTATCAGAGATGGAGGAAACGGACTACCTGCCGATCCTCTTGCTGCTTCCGCACGCCGGACTTGTCGTGATTTCATGATCAATGATCATGTGGAACTAGAAACCACCCTGCTAGACGTGGAAGCTGAAAATTTCGAGCTGAAACCTGTGATGTTCAGCATGATTAATTCTACTGGCTAATTTAGTGGTGCTGCTACAGAGGATGCTAGGGAACATCTAAAAACGTTCCAAGAAATCCGTGGTTCGTTTAGACTACCAGGAGTAAATCCGGAGATACTGAGGCTTCGGTTATTTCCTCATTCATTGAGGGACAAAGCTAAAACTTGGTGGAACAAACTAACGCCGAGTTCAATACGAACTTGGGCAGATTTAACTCGTGAATTTTTGTCTCGTTTTAATCCTTCCCATTTATCTGAGAGATTACGTAACGAAATTGCGACTTTTCAACAGGAAGATAACGAGCCAATACACGAGGCATGGGACAGGTTTACTACTCTTCTGAGGAATTGCCCGATGTATGGATTCCCTGTTTGGAATCAAGTAATCAAATTCTATTATGCTGCCAACCTACAGACTCGTATGAGAATCGATTCAGCAACCAATGGGTTGTTGTTGGATAAAGATCCGGATGAAGCCATGGTAGTATTAAAGAATTTGGCGAAGAATGAAGAGCAATTCCCCACATCAAGGAGAGGTAAACGAGTGCTAGCTGTGAAGGATTACGAAGCCGATAATTCCTTAAAGACACAAGTTGCATATCTCACAAAGGCAGTAGAAAACCTGATGAAGAAGGATCCTCAACCTGTCTATGCTGCAGAAGAGGTATGTGGAACTTGCAGTGGAAATCATAGTTCGGAAGACTGCCCGCTACAGCTAGAGGAAGGGTTGTATGTTGGGAACTATAACAAGCAAAACTATAATTCCAACAATTACAATCCCAACTGGAGGAAAGACCCTAAGTTCTCTTGGAGCAACCCTAACAATGCCCTGAACCCTCAAGCACAGAACACTCAAAATTAGGGGACACCTAGAATTCTGACACGACAGCAAGTGCAACAGCAGCCGCAACAACCACAGGCAACCACACCTAGCATACTAGAACAAACCTTAGCCACATTTATGTCACAGACAGGAACTTACATGGCAAACATGGATCACTTCGTCAAGAAGACTGAGTCGTTCATGGATAAAACATAGATGCGTATGGCCAATCATGAAGCTACTCTAAAGTCATTGGAGACACAGATGGGTCAGGTTTCCCAACATATTATGCCAAGGCAAAACATAGGATTCCCTAGCGATATTGAAATTGCTAGAAAACCCACATATGAGCAGTGTAAAGCGATCACAACTAGGAGTGGGAAGAAATTACCAGGGCCAGAGAAGGAAGCTGAACCAGTTAAACAACCAGCCCTAGAATCGACTGCCAGAACGATGCCCCGGTAGACGACAAACTGCCTGCTCCAGATGCACCTGTCACGACAGCAGAAGGGACAGAGGAGAAGGATGAAGAACCTAAGCCTCCTCAGATCCGAATACAGTGGGAAGGACGTATTGCAGACTATCATCCTCCACCCCCTTTTCCTCAGCGGTTATAGAAATTGAAACAAGAATCCCAGCTTAAGAAAAATCTATGATATTTTTAAGTAGGTCCATATTAATATTCCACTGTTAGTGTAACCCCCTTAACCCGGCCTAGACGGTTGACCCGAATTAAGAAAGTCACACGGGGAAAACCAAAGTCAACCCGAAAGTCAACCTTGATTAACGACCCTTTTTTTTTCTTTTTAATCTTGTCTAGATGCACATTACACCTATGTGTGACCATACAACCAACATACTAAAAGATCACAAACATCAGAGATCAAACAGGGACCCAAATGAACAAATTACAACTTTAGGGACCAAATTGTAATTTCTGATAAATTAGAGGACTTTGTCCAAATTAAAGTTACCATCCTGTAATTAGTCAGATTTCATGCTTCTCTGTGAAATTTCAGCTCAAAAGGACATCCACAGCTCATACAATTGCACATACAAGATTCAGGACCAAAACGCAAACATTTCGAAACATATAACCGCCAGTGTCAGCCCCCAACGGTCGACCGTTCCGAAACGGGGGACAGCCCGTTCCGAAACGCGGGGCCGTTCCGAAACAGGCATAGCCCGTTTCGAAACGGGGGTCTGGCAGAGGCTTACTCGTTCCGAAACAACCCTCCCCGTTTCGGACGCCTGGGTTCATGCAAGGCACCCGTTCCGAAACGGGGCACCCAGTTCCGAAACGCCTGCACCAGATTGCTTCAAAACTCAATCTTAAACATGCAATTACACAACCAAACATGCTCCAATCATCACCAAACTTTGCCAGCATGCAAATAATCATAAAAGCAACCTATTAGCATCATCAATTCATTCAATTAACCTCATATGCAAAAAGCCCCAATTCTATAGGCATGCTTCCTACACAAGCTAGCTATTCAACACCAAAATTCCAAAACAAGCATATAAGGTTTCAATCCAAAAACCAGCAACCACATCAACATTTAACAAGCTTAGGGAGTCTCAAACACCTCCCAAAACACATACATTGGTCCCCCATTGCCAAATCACACAAAAGCTAAATGTTTAACAAAACCTTCCATACATTGAGCTTCACTTGAACTTGATTGCTTGGCCCACTTTGCTGCCCTCAAGTTACTCTAATGCTCTGCATTATTGAATTCAGAAAACGAAGAGAGCGTAAGCAAAGGCTTAGTGAGGAAAGCTCTTAAAAACCATTCAATAATGCAATTCAAAACATTTACAAAACATGCTTTAAATCAACCATTTCCACATGCTCAAAAGCATTCTTAACAAGCAATCCCATGCTTAAACATAAACATTAAAACAAGCATCTCATGCTTCTCAATATTCTCAACATGTCATATTGGCTCAAGTGATACATTTCCATTTATTAAAACAAGTTCATCACTTCCCAAGGACTTTTAAACACCTTGGCCCCAAGGACTTTTAAACACCTTGGCCTATGGACTTTTAAACACCATAGAAGTAACCCATCAAGGACTTTTAAACACCTTGATCCCAAGGACTTTTAAACACCTTGGCCATGGACTTTTAAACACCATGATTGAAACACATCAAGGACTTTTAAACACCTTGATCCCAAGGACTTTTAAACACCTTGGCCTATGGACTTTTAAACACCATAGAAAGGATCACCTAAGGACTTTTAAACACCTTAGTGTCCGCAACATGAACCATCCAAGGACTTTTAACCACCTTGATGTTCATAAGTAACAAGGCTCACTCAAGGACTTTTAACCACCTTAGTGACCTTAACATTTTCAAAACATCACTTGCCAATATACATCATTTTCATCATTTACATCACTGTTTTTAAGCATAAAACCAAGCCATATTCATCATGCATTTCAAAGCATAAAACCACATCATTTCAAGGTATAAAAGCAAGGCACTCCTACCTAGAGCTACCTTCAACATATGGCTTACAACAACAGCAAAAACCATGCTAAAACATGCTTCCAAAACAGTATGTAAAACATGCAAATCATCATTTTGCAATACATCAAAATCATGGCCACCACTAGAGAGAAAATCCGAAAACTTACACTCGAGCTTAGCAAAGTTGTTTAGACTTAGACTAAGCTCCCAAGACTTTGGTTTCAAAGCCGAAAACCCAATTTCACTCACCGATTCCACTTCGCCTCTTGCCGAAGCACGAATTCAAGCTTCCGGATCAACGATTCTTGGATCCAAAGATGCCTCCCCTGCTTCAACACATCAAAGCAGTAAATTAATGCATCATCATGCATCAATTACCTCAACGAAAGCACTCAAACTCGCTGCTCTCATCCAACCTCCATTTTCGGCCACCAAACACAACCGAAAATGCATCAAAACCACTTCTAAACATAACCCAGCCCTAAACCAGCAAAACCTCACTTCTATTAACATCAATCAACACCTAAAAACAACCTATAAACATCCTTATACCTCCAGCAACAACAGATCCACAAGATCACCACAAAAACAACCTTAAAACACAAGCTAAACTTAGGAATCTTAACCTATCCGGAATTGCATCAATCAAGACTCACTTCCATATCAATTTAATGATCAAATAACATCAAAAACACTTCTCCAAACCCAGATTTAACAGATCAAACGAAAATCAATTGAAATCATCAAAATCTTGCTCAATTAGCCAAGATTCTTAAATCAACTTACAAACCTTTAATTAAACATATATTTAGGATTGAAAACTTTAGGAATTTCATTAAAGAACTTAAAGTTCAGAGGAGAATCGTTCATACCTCCAAACTTGTGATTTCTCCACTTTTTGGAATGAAAACCTTGTTGAAACTTGTAGCAAATGAGTAGGTTTTGAAGATATGTTGATTTGCAATCAAATGAAAATTGAAAGGAAGAATTTAGGTGAGGAAATCAGATTAGAATCTCTGGAAATGGTGATGTTTGGTTGGAGAGAAAAGGAGAAGAGAAAATAGGAAGTTAGTTGGGAAAATAGTGAAAATGAAACTTCCCTCCACTTTGATATCTTTAAAATCAGATTTTAGGATTAAAATATCTTAGAAAAATCTGGAGAATTCAATTTTGGGCAAATAGCTCCTTAAAGATTCAAAGTTTCAATCCTTTTTAAAACAGCCACCAAATTTGCGAAAATTACATTTTGGTCACTAGCCAAAATGTCAACCTTCCAAAACTCATTTTCCAAAATTGTTTTCACAGTTCATCAATATACATTAAAAGATGATTTTAGAACATTTTTCCATATTTTTAATGCAACCCGAACTAGGTTTTCCTAAATTAGCCACTTACGATTCAAACAGCACTTTGACCAAACCGGTCAACGCTCAAAACTTCTAAGCCCAAAACCGGGGCGTTACAGTTAGATGCCGTTAAGGAAATGCCCGATTATGCCAAATTTCTCAAGGAGGCTATGTCGAAGAAATCCAGACTTGTGGAATTTGAGACGGTTAAAATGACAGAAGGATGCATGACTATTCTGCACAGGCATCCACCCCAGAAAAAGAAGGATCCTGGGAGTTTCATAATACCGTGTATAATCGGAGACAAATTTGTGGGTAAGGCACTTTGTGATCTAGGTGCTAGTATTAATTTAATGCCAAAATCTGTATTTCAAAAATTAGGTATTGGACGAGCACGACCCACAACAGTTATGTTGTAGCTAGCAGACCGCTCTTACATGCAACCGGAAGGGAAAATTGAAGATATTCTTGTAAGAGTGGATAAATTTATTTTTCCTGCTGACTTTCTTGTTTTAGATTGTGAAGCAGATGAGAATGCACCAATAATCCTGGGGCGACCCTTCTTAGCCACAGGAAGATCACTGATTGATGTAGAGAAGGGAGAACTCACTATGAGAGTGAATGATCAAGAGATCAAGCTGAATGTTCTCCAAGCAATAAAGCACGCTGATGCAGAAGAAGAATGCAAGGCTATCACTGAAGTTATCCTTGACCAACCCTGCATCGGGTCAAACTGCCATGACATCAAATTTGGCCACTGCCCCAGCAGCCATTTAGAATACTGTCACGGCAGGGATGGCGACAACAGCTCCTCAGACTCTGACATATCTGATACTGAAGATCATGAGGAGGTAAACTGGATAGGCAATCGTCCAGGTAAGTTATTCGAGCCCTTAAATTATACCTCGAATGAACATATCATCCAAAAGCCATCAACTGTAGAGCCACCTGTTCTAGATCTTAAGCCCCTGCCAGGACAGCTTAAATATGTTTTTCTTGGATTAAATGATACGTTGCCCGTAATCATATCTTCCAAGTTGATGCAGGAACAGGAACAACAGCTGATAGAGATGTTGCAGTAGCACAAAAAGGCTATTGGATGGACGATAGCTGATATCTAAGACATCAGTCCGGCACTATGTATGCATAAAATCCTCTTAGAAGATGATCACAAGTCGACAATTGATGCCCAGAGACGTTTGAATGAAGCTATGCGAGAAGTGGTCCGAAAAGAAATTATCAAATGGCTAGATGTTGGGATAATTTATGCCATCCCGGATAGTAAGTGGGTGAGCCCGGTGCAGTGCATTCCTAAAAAAGGAGGAATAACCGTGGTGACCAACGAAGAAAACGAGTTAATCCCAACCAGGACTGTGACCGGTTGGCGGGTTTGTATGGACTACCGGAAGCTTAACAAAGCTACCCGGAAGGACCACTTTCCCCTGCCTTTTATTGATCAAATGCTTGAGAGATTAGCGAGAAAGCCTTATTACTGTTTTCTTGATGGTTACTCAGGTTACAACCAAATAGCCATCGCACCGGAGGATCAAGAGAAAACGACCTTCACTTGCCCGTACGGTACTTACGCTTTTCGGAGGATGCCATTTGGACTTTGCAACGCACCAACTACTTTTCAGAGGTGTATGATGGCTATATTCTCCGACATGGTGGAGGATTCCCTGGAGATATTCATGGATGATTTCTCTGTCTTTGGAGACAATTTTGAAAGCTGCTTAGGCAACCTACAGAAGGTGCTCGAGAGATGCGAGAAAGCAAACTTGGTATTAAACTGGGAGAAATGTCACTTCATGGTGGATGAAGGGATAGTCTTAGGCCACAAAGTAAGCTGCCGCGGCATAGAGGTCGACAGGGCAAAAATTGAGGTAATTGAAAAGCTGCCACCACCCACTACAGTCAAGGGAATTCGAAGTTTTTTAGGGCATGCTGGTTTCTATCGATGGTTTATAGCCAATTTTTCAAAGATCACCAAGCCGTTATGCCATCTACTAGAGCAGAATCGTCCCTTCGACTTCAACACTGAATGTACTGAGGCATTTAGAATTCTAAAAGAGAAGCTAGTAACAGCCCCGATTGTACAGCCACCAGACTGGAAGTTACCATTCGAGATTATGTGTGATGCCAATGATTATGCTGTAGGGGCAGCACTTGGGCAGATGAAGGACAAGCTATTCCATGTAATTTACTATGCTAGCAAAACACTCAACGATGCCCAAGTGAATTACACCACAACAGAGAAGGAATTGTTAGCTGTGGTGTTTTCAATTGACAAGTTCTGATCTTACATACTTGGAACGAAAGTGGTGGTCCACACAGACCACTTTGTACTGAAATATCTGTTTGCTAAGAAAGACGCAAAGCCCAGATTGATTCGTTGGATTCTGCTGCTGCAAGAGTTCGACATAGAAATCAAGGACAAAAAGGGGACATAGAACCAAGTTGCAGATCACTTGTCAAGATTAGAGAAGGGAAAGAGTCTCCCAACAGACGAGACACACATACTGGAGACCTTCCCAGACAAGCAGATGTTCGCTGCCATAAGCACTACCGCAACAGCCATGGCGGCAGGTAAGTTTTCTAAACTCCCTTGGTATGCTGATTTCGTTAATTATTTAGTTAGCGGAATATTTCCTCCCGACCTTAATTATCAAGCTAGGAAGAGGTTCCAAAATGATGTTAAGCATTATTATTGGGATGAACCTCTTCTTTTCAAAATGTGTGCAGATCAGATCATCAGGAGGTGTGTACCACATGATGAGCAGGAAGCTGTGCTTCATCACTGCCATGCTTCACAATATGGAGGACACTTAGGTGGTAACAAAACTGCTGCCAAGGTTTTGCAGTCTGGTTTTTATTGGACTTCACTGTTCAAGGATGCCCAGGAATTCTACAAAAGCTGTGATAAATGTCAACTGACTGGAAATATCTCAAGAAGACATGCGATGTCGCTGAAAAACATTCTTGAAGTCGAAATCTTCGACATTTGGGGGATTGATTTCATGGGACCGTTCCCAGCATCATGTGGGAATCTATATATCCTCATGGCAGTGGACTATGTGTCCAAATGGGTAGAAGCAATCGCCACACAGAAAAACGATGCCAAGACTGTTCAGAGGTTTTTGCACAAGAACATTTTTTTCCAGATTTGGCATCCCTAAGGCAATCATCAGTGATGAAGGGAGGCATTTTGATAATAGGGTAATAGCTGCTACCTTAAAGAAATATGGTGTCAAACATCGGATTGCAACAGCTTATCACCCTCAGACCAATGGACATGCCGAAATATCCAATAGAGAGGTAAAGAACATTCTCGAGAAGATGGTTAAACCAACTCGAAAAGACTGGTCTCTACACCTTAATGATACACTATGGGCCTACAGAACAACGTTTAAAACTCCATTGGGAATGTCACCCTACCGACTGATTTATGGAAAAACATGCCATTTACCTGTTGAGATTGAGCACAGAGCATACTGGGCCATCAAGGCAGTGAATATGGACTTGGAAAAGGCAGGACAAAAAAGGCTACTTGACTTGAATGAGATCGAAGAAATTCGAGCAATGGCCTATGACAACGCAAGGATTTACAAGGACAAGACCAAGAATTGGCATGAAAAGAAACTGCTGCCACGACAGTTCTGCCCAGGGCAACTTGTGTTGTTATTCAACTCTAGGTTGAAACTCTTCCCAGGGAAGCTGAAATCTAGGTGGTCAGGCCCATTCCAAGTGATGCAAGTTTTTCCCCATGGTGCCATCACGATCAAATCTTTAAAAGACGGGCACCAATTTAAAGTCAACAGACAGAGATTGAAGCACTATCAGGGGACTGAAGCCCCAAGAATGCAGGAAGTGGTTACCTTAGGAGATGCCCCTCCTGGCATCCCTAATTTAACCTAATTTCATTTTTTAATATTATTTATATGTATATATATATATATATATATATTAATTAGGTAATTAGAATTATTTTATTTTTAGGAACTAAGTTTTTATTTTAATTATTTTCAGGAAATAAAGGAGACAAGGAGAGTAGAAGAAGTGAACTCAGCCCAGCATCAGCCCAAAGAGCCCAAAATAGGATCCTGTTGTTATAGCTGCCGTGACAGACGCGAAAAATCCAGCCTGTAAACACGCTGTCGCGACAGACACGCAAACGTGTAACAGACGCGCAGCAGACACAGAAACGCGTGACAGACGCATCAGAAACCGCGTAATAGCTGGCCTCGTTATTCGCGCCTACCGTTACAGCTCCAACGGGCAGCAAACTCCTCATCTATATAAACCCCATTTTACTATTCATTTTCACTTCACTTTTACTCTATCTATTTGTTTCCTCCCTAGAATTTCATTTGCTTTCATTTCTTTTCTACAGTCCCTTGCAACCATGAGTACCAGAAACACCCGACGCAGTGCTGCCTCAGCAGCAGCCACTCCCAGTTCCTTCCAAGGCAGAGATATGTGGGAGGAAAAAGGCTTCATCTACAGCAAATGAACAGAGAATCTCGGGCTCAAACCATTCATAGCCCGTAAGATCAGAGCTCTACAATGGCAGATGTTTGCCGAGCAACCTAAAGAGATGAACGTCACCTTAGTCATAGAATTTTATACTGCCATCGACAACAAGGAGGCGACAGCAGTGACAGTTCGTGGGAAGGAAATACCCTTTGAGCCAGAGTACATCAACACCCTTTATGGATTTTACGTCGGCAGAAGGGAAGACAGGCACCAAAGATTTGTGGAGAGCCTACAGACAACAGATTATGATGCTGTCATGGCAGAACTCACCGAGGAAGGAACCCAGTGGAACACCGATCCCAAACACCCAATGACGGTGAAATGAGTTCAACTCACCCCCGAAGCCAAGCTGTGGAACACATTCGTCAAAAAGAGGATTATGCCCTCCTCACACAACAACACGGTAGATCAACAAGGTTAGCCCTCGTCCATTCAATTCTAAACGAAAGGCCTATTAATGTTGGTAGATATGCTCGGGAGGGGATTTTGGATTGTGCATTTCGGCCATCAGGACCACTTGTCTTCCCCTACCTCATAACAGCCCTCTACCGTGGCCACAACGTCCCTGAAGTTGCTGAGGATTTGAGAATCATAGGAAAATGATGGACGAAGAGGAACATCCTTTAGCTTGATGGAGCTGAAAGCTGCAACACCAATATCCAGCTTTAACCCGTCTGCCGCGGCAGGTGAGCCGACAGAGCCCACCCAAACAGAGCCTGCCGCCACAGAACCAAGGCAGCCCACAGTAGCAGCACCCCCAATTGACTCCTCTACCCAAATCCTTGCCACCCTGCAGAAAATGGAGGAACGAAAGCTAGGCTTGATTAGCTTTATTCGGGACTTCACAATAGCAACGATACATTTCATTAAAACCAATTTAAATTTTCCAGATGTACTGTTTCCTGCTTTCCCCGACCATTATTTTGCTGCCCCCACCCCTACCCTTGCTGCCACATCGAGAACACCGTCTGCCGCGTCCACCCCAACCCCGGCCACAACAGCTGCAGGCGGCAGCCACATTGCCACATCATCTGCCAGGGGAGAGAAGAGAAAAGAGCCCATGTCCGACCTCGACAGATACATAGTTGGTTTCTCCTCTTCCTCAATTTGAGAGGAATCCGATGGCAAGCCCTCTGTCAAGAGGAACTTGTCCAAAGAGTTCACCCAGATGAAGCGGTAGAATCCCAACACCGATGACAGACCATCCGACCAAGGGAAATCCGGCAGCAGCAGCAGTGCCAACAGTAGCAGCAGTTCAACCGAGAAGGTTCAGGTGCTGGAGAAACTACCCTCACCGACCCGCATCCAGCCTCCGAGGGAAGCCAAGAAAAATACCACCTCTGCATCTCCAAGCCATCTGCCGGCACCAACGAGAAAAGTCACTGCCCACTGGCAGATTCAGATGAACAACAGAAGCGACGACAACGCTTAAAATTTAAGTTTCTTTTCTTATATTTGTTGTCTGCTATTTTGTTATAATTGTGATGTTGTTTTTATTTTCTGTTTTTATCATTTTGTCATCATGCATTGAGGGCAATGCAACCCTTGAGTTTGGGGGTGGCATCCCTCCATTAATGAAGTGTCTTTAGGTTCAAAATTGTGTCTAAATGTTAGTTTATTTTTGCTTAAAAAATTGAAAATTTGGCTTAAGTCTTTGGACTAAACTTACCTGCCGTGACAGCTTCTGTCGTGGCAGTGCCTCTAGGATAGTTTTAGGAACAATTTAGAGCCTTACTATAGTTCTGATTCTTAAACACCCTTTGTGACTTTTATACTGTCTAGAACTCTACTGGTAAACTAGAATAGGGAAAAGCTTAATACTTGAGTTGCCCCTAGAGGTGCCTAACACTGGCTCTAGGAAAAGAAGTTAAGAAAAAATAGACTGAATACACCTAGAGGTGCCCGAAACCGGCTCTAGGAAGTTAGCTAGAGGTGCCCGAAACCGGCTCTAGAAAGTTGGCTAGAGGTGCCCGAAACCATCTCTAGTCAAACTTAAATTAAGAAAAGAGAATCGAGTCTAAGTAAAAACTAAAGGAGCCTAAGATTTGCCTCCAAAAAGATGAAAGTTGGCTTAAAAATTCAAGTTAGAAGCTTAGCTATTCTAGTAAACTAAGTGAGTCTAGGCATATATTTGTTCACAAAACATGTACACACTACACGGGAATTATAGCAAGGTTCCGAATGAATCCTTAATTATCCGACAGGGTGTTGCTCACAATAGGGAATGCATGGTAGGTAATGAAAAGTTCAATGTTTTAAGCCAAACAAAAAAAAATTATTTCTTTTTTAGGTTTTAGTTGCTTGAGGGCAAGCAAAAACTTGAGTTTGAGGGTGTGTTGAGTGTATAAAAGTATTCTTTCCTATTAGCGAGCTAGTGAAGTCTATATTTTACCCCCTATTTAACCCATATTTCTGCTGCATTCTAGCATATTTCATTGCATTTAGGATAGATTTTAATTATACATCACAATTATACAAAAAGGCACAGTTGCTGCTGATTTTGGTTACTTTTGCAGGTAGCTGCTGTAGCAGACACATGGCAAGAAAGAAGCAGAGCTGGAATACTGGACTGCAGCCAAGAAGAAGGCCGCTGCCGTGGCAGCCAAGGACGACATCAATGGTGAAGGGAAAAAGTAAAATGGAGCTCGACAGAAAGAGGAAATTAAGCTGGTCTGTCGTGGAGCACTCTTATATTTTTCTGAGCCCTAGATCAGAATGAAGGCCAAGCCCAAAGTTCAAGGAAGAAACTCCAAGCAAGAAGAGAAGACGAATTAAAGACATCTACTTTGAAGATTTAGTCTTTAATAAAGTTGTACTTTAATTTAAACTTGTATTCTTGCCATATTAGAAAACTTGAACCCAAGGCCTATATAAAGGCATGTAATTCGACCTACGAAGAGATCATCTTATTCTCTAGCCGTCTTCCCCTAAACCCTAGTCGTTTTCCCCCTTCTCATCATGTTCTAAACTCCCCCTAGGGCCAAGGGTTGATTCTGTAAAGTAGTTGCAAGGATTGCTTTGTTTTAGGAACATTTTTTGTTCAATAAAATAGACTTCAAGTTTGCTTATTCTGGTTTTCAACATCTTGAAAGAGTTTTGGGAGAGCATTGTGAGATTATACATTTACTTAATATCGGGAGAGTTAAGTATACGAAAGGAATAAGTATGGGTTCTCCAGCTTATGGTTGAACTATCTCGGACTTAGGGATATGACGAGGTTAAGTGGCTAAGGAAGAATTCCACAACATCGGTGTTCATCCTTCGATTCACGCCGGGAGGTATCATCAAAGACGTGTTCATCGACAGACTTGGACCTAGGGATAGGCCAAGGCACAACAGGGATTCTTGCCAAGCTTGAAGTACTGAGTTTGTGTTCGCTTCCGCGAAAACAACAGACCGCTGCCGTAGCAGGTGCTGTCGCGACAGGCGCTACGACAGAACAGAGAAGTCCTAGATAGTGCAAACACCTGCACTATGGAGCAAATCAATACCGACCCATTCTCTCTATCCTGATTTCCTTACTCTTTATTTTCAGTATTCTTTACTGTTTCGTGACAAACCATTAAACTCTTTCTTTTTACTCTTGTGCAGAAATCCAAGGTTAAAGCTATTAGCCCAGTCCCTGTGGAGACGATATCCGATACTTACGTATCACTTTACTACTTGCGTCGTGTACAGTTGCACTATATTCGATAGATTCTATTACACGCAACAATCCCGTTTCGATACGGTCCCTTTGTTTCGGGCCAGGCGTTTCGGTACGCTAGGGAGCCGTTTCGATACGATTTTGCTACTGGAAATCTGAGATTTTGATGATAAATTAACGTATCGGAATGGGCTTTAGCATTTCGGAACTGCCTTCATCTCTTTGACCACGAGAAGTTGAGCGTTGAGAGCGTTTCCATATGGGTCACCCCTGTTTCGAGACGGTCTCCTCAGGTTGACTCAGGCCCGTTGAATTAGTCAAGGCGTATCGGAACACCCTATGGGCGTTCCGATACGGCCTGCTGTAAAAGATAATAATGAGCTGTTTAATTTGGGCTGTTGTTTGGTTACCTTGTTTGCTTTCTTCCGCTGTTGTCTTTCCCACATAGGGTTTAATATTACATCTAGATAAGATAATAAAATGAAAAGTTTTCTTGGGTCGGTAACCGAAGTGGAGCCTTAACGAGTTTCGCCTCGCTTATCCCCGTGTAGCCCACTCAGATCGGTCAAGCGTTCGGACCGGGACGAGGGGGTTACACCTCAAGGGTTTCGAGATACTTCCACCCATTTCATCTATGTTTCACCAAAAATGTAGAAATACCCCCACCCATGCCTCGACTGAATCAATCTCCAAAGGAAAAAAATAAACTCTGCCCCGTATCAGCTACTTTGAAATGCTAGTCCCCCCATATGGTGGCTTACTCCAAAACATTCAAACAACTCCCAAAGTCTTATATGTAGAGAATTTAAGGGAAAATAAAAACATACATGATAACACGCTATCAATGAATAAACTCCGACCTAGCATATATACAAAATTTTAAGACATAAAGAATGACCAAATTAACTGGCAATTTAATTAATTTCTCAAGAAGTTACAAAGAAGCCCTATACTACATGTATTTTATCTTTTAGTAGATCCCTCGGCTTATTCCCTGAAGAAATCCCTAACTCAATTTCTGAAGGACCCACTCACTCAACCTCTAAAGAGTCACTTAAATAGGTTCTCAGAGGATCCGTGTTGAGTGTGTAAAAGTTCTATTATTTACACCCTTTTTAACCCATATTTCTGCTGCATTCAAGCATTATTCATTGCATTTAGGTCAATTTACAGCAAAACATCACAAATATATTAAAGGCACAGATTCTACTAAAAATGGTTGTTTTTGCAGGTATCCGCCATAGCTGACGGAGAAGGCAGGCGTTGGGCAGAGAAGCAGAAGAGCTGAACTGGACAAGCAGACAAAGAGAATGATGCTGCCATGGTACCGCCGTGACAGCATGGTGACAGCAGTTCTGTGGAGAGAAAAAGCGAAATGGACCTCGATAGATAGAGAAAATTCTGCTCGTCTGTCGTGTGAAAACCATATATTTTTCCAAGCCCCGGATCAAAAGATATGTCAAGCCCAAAGTTCAAGGAGAGAAAATCCCAAGAAACAAGGAGGACGGCTGGAAAGTAGATTCCTTGAAGATTAAGTCTTTATTAGAATCATACTTTTAATTAAAGTTGTAATCCTTGTTAACTTAGAATACTTGAGCCCAAAGCTTATATAAGGGCATGTATTTTAACCTAGGAGGGAGATATCATATCCCATAGCCGATTACCCCATAACCGACAACCAAAAACCCCTCCGTCGTTTACCCGCCGTCGATATGTTCTAAAACCCCCTAGGGCCACGGGTTGGTTTGTAAAGTAGTTGCAAGGGTTGCTTTTGTTTTAGGAATTTTCAGTTCAATAAAATAAACTTCAAGTTCTCTTATTTTGGTTATTAATATCTTGCAAGAGCATGGGAGAGCATTGTGAGGTTATCTATTTACTTAGCATCGGGAGAGTTAAGTATACGAAAGAAATAAGAGCAAGTTCTCTAGTTTATAGTTGAACTATCTTGTGCCTAGGGATAGGGCGAGGTTAAGTGGCTAAAGAAGAATTCATACAAATCGGTGTTCATCCTTCGATTCACGCCGGGAGGTATCATCAAGACGTGATCATCGACAGACATGGACCTAGGGATAGGCCAAGGCATATCTGGAATTCTTGCCAAACTTGAAGTACTGAGTTGGTGTGTTTGCTGCCGCGACGATCAACGGACTACTGCCGCGACAGGTGCTGCCGCGACGGGCGCGATGACAGAACTGGATTTCCTAGGCATTGCAATACCTACACTACTGAGCAATTCAATATCAGCCCATTCTCTCTATCTTAATATCTCAATTCTTTTATTTACGTTTACTTTATTACTCTCGTGACAACTTTCTTAAAATATTTCCCTTGCTTTCATGCAGTAAACTAAGGTGAAGCTATTAGCCCAATCCCTGTGGAGACGATATCTGATACTTCGTATCACTTTACTACTTGCGTCGTGTACACTTGCACTACCATTGCGATAGACTATTTTACACGCAACAAGTTTTTGGCGCTGTTGCCGGGGATTGGCAACATAACTCTACCTTTCTTTCATTGCACTTTTCGTTTTTATTTTTATTTTTATTATTTTTCTGTTTTTCTGTGGTGCATTCAACTCTTGCTTTTCACAAGGTTTCTTGTTTATGCGCATATCGAATCGAGGTAAAGATCCTGAATATCAATTAGATCCGAAAATCGAACGTTCCTTCAATCTCAAGAAACAACTTCGTCACCTTCTAGCCAGGAACGAGTACCTTGAAGAACAGCTAGAGAAGATGGCCCACGTTGAAAACGACCCGCCTGTCGGCGACTCGCCTGCCGCTGCCGGACGACGGTCCTGTCGTGACTACATGTTGAACGATCATGTAGAGCTGGAAACCACGCTGCCGGACATAGATGTTGATAACTTCGAGCTGAAACCTGTCATGTTTAGTATGATCAACAATGTCGGGCAGTTTAGTGGTGCTGTTACAGAAGATGCTAGGGAGCATCTCAAAACATTCCAGGAGATCTGTGGTTCGTTTAGACTGCCAGGAGTTAATCCGGAGATACTGAGGCTTCGGTTATTCCCCCATTCATTGAGGGACAGAGCAAAAACTTGGTGGAATAAACTTACGCCGGGTTCAATTAGAACTTGGGCAGATTTATCTCGTGAATTTTTGTCTCGTTTTAATCCTTCGCATTTATCTGAACGATTACGCAATGAAATTGCTACTTTTCAACAGGAAGATGACGAGCCGATGCATGAAGCCTGGGACAGATTTACTACTCTTCTACGGAACTGCCCAATGCATGGATTCCCCGTTTGGAATCAGGTAACAAAGTTTTATAATGCTGCCAACTTACAAACTCGTATTCGAATTGATTCAGCAGCAAACGGACTATTGTTGGATAAAGACCCGGACGAGGCAATGCTAGTTTTGAAAAATCTGGCTAAGAATGAGGAGCAGTTTCCGACAGTAAGAAGAGGGGGTAAACGGGTACTAGCTGTCAAGGACTATGAGGCCGACAACACGTTGAAATCACAGGTGGCATACCTTACTAAGGTAATGAAAAAACTCTTGAACGAAGATGCACAACAGGGATTTGCTGTCGAGGAGGTATGTGACATTTGTGAGGGAAATCATAGTTCGGAGGAATGTCCAATACAGTTAGAAGAGGGAAAATATGTTGGAAATTACAACAAGCCGAACTACAACTCCAACAACTATAATCCCAATTGGAGGAAGGATCCTAAATTTTCTTGGAGCAATCCTAACAATGCCCTGAATCCCCAAGCACACAATCAGAATCAGGGAGGACCTAGATTGCTGACGCGACAGCATCTGCCACCGCAACTGCCGCCGCAGCAGCAACAGCAACCACCAGCTGCCACGAGCAGTATACTGGAACAGACTCTGGCCACTTTTATGTCTCAGACAGGTACTTATATTGAGAATATGAATCAGTTTGTCAAGAAAATAGAGACATTCATGGATAAAACAGAGATGCGGATGACAAATCATGAAGCTACTCTGAAATCTTTGGAGACACAAATGGGTCAGGTTTCCCAACATATTAAGCCGAGGCAGACTGGAGGATTCCCTAGTAATACTGAAATTGCTAGGCAGCCCACACATGAGCAATGTAAGGCCATAACTACTAGGAGTGGGAAGAAACTACCAGGGCCGGAAAAGGAAGCTGAAACAGTAAAGGAACCAGCCTTGGATGGACCTGCCGAGGGAGCTGCCACGACAGGTAACAAACAGACTGCTGCCGATGAGCCTGTCACGACAGCAGAAGCGACATAGGAGAAAAATGATGAACCCAAACCTCCTCAGATTCGTATGCAGTGGGAAGGACGTATTGCTGATTATCATCCCCCACCTCCTTTTCCTCAACGGATACAGCAAGCTAAGCAAGAATCTCAACTTAAAAAGATTTATGATATTTTTAAGCAGGTTCATATTAATATTCCACTGTTAGATGCCGTTAGGGAGATGCCCGGTTACGCCAAATTTCTCAAGGATGTCATGTCAAAGAAATATAAACTGGGGGAATTTGAAACGGTAAGGATGGCAGATGGTTGCATGAGTATTCTTCATCGGCAGCCACCCCAGAAAAAGAAGGATCCGGGGAGCTTCATCATACCTTGTGTAATCGGAGATAAATACGTGGGTAAGGCACTTTGTGATCTTGGTGCTAGTATTAATTTAATGCCAAAATCTATTTTTTAGAAATTAGGTATTGGAAAGGCGCGGCCCACGACAGTAATCCTGCAGCTTGCAGACCGCTCTTACGTTCATCCAGAAGGAAAAATCGAAGATATTCTGGTAAGAGTGGATAAATTTATTTTTCCTGCTGACTTTCTTGTTTTAGATTATGAAGCAGACGAAAACGCACCAATCATCCTTGGGCGACCCTTCTTAGCCACGGGAAGATCACTGATTGATGTGGAAAAAGGAGAACTCACCATGAGAGTGAATGACCAAGAGATTAAGTTGAATGTTCTCCAAGCAATGAAGCATGCTGATGCAGATGAGGAATGCAAGGCTATCACTGAAGTTATCCTTGATCAACCCTGCATCTGGTCGGGCTGTCACGACATAAAAATCGGGCACTGCCGCGGCAGCCACCTACAGGGCTGTCACGACAGTACTGACGACAGCACTGACGACAGCAACTCCTCTGACTCCGATACATCTGATACTGAAGATCAGGAGGAGGTAAACTGGATAGGCGATCGTCCAGGTAAGTTATTCGAACCTTTGAATTACACTTCGGATAACCATGCAATCCAAAAGCCATCTACTGTTGAACCACCTGCCTTAGAACTAAAGCCCCTGCCAGGGTAGCTAAAATATGCTTTTCTTGGTTCAAATGATACGTTGCCCGTAATCATCTCTTCTAAGCTGCCACAGGAACAGGAACGGCAGCTAGTAGGCATGCTGCGGCAGCACAATAAGGCAATTGGATGGACGATAGCTGATATTCAAGGCATTAGTCCGGCGTTATGCATGCACAAAATCCTTTTAGAGGAAGATCATAAGCCGACTATAGATGCTCAAAGGCGGCTAAACCATGCGATGAAAGAGGTGGTCCATAAAGAGATAATCAAATGGTTAGATGCTGGTATTATTTACGCCATCTCTGACAGCAAATGGGTGAGCCCGGTGCAATGCGTTCCCAAGAAAGGAGGAATGACCGTGGTGACCAATGAAAACAACGAGTTAATCCCAACCAGGACTGTGACCGGTTGGAGGGTTTGTATGGACTATCAGAAGCTTAACAAAGCTACCCGAAAGGACCACTTTCCTTTACCCTTTATTGATCAAATGCTTGATAGATTAGCGGGTAAACCTTACTATTGTTTTCTTGATGGTTATTCAGGTTATAATCAAATTGCTATCGCACCGGAGGATCAAGAAAAAACGACCTTCACATGCCCCTATGGAACGTATGCTTTTAGGAGAATGCTGTTTGGATTATGCAATGCACCCGCCACCTTCCAAAGGTGCATGATGGCTATATTCTTCGATATGGTGGAGGACTTCCTTGAGATATTTATGGATGATTTTTCAGTCTTTGGAGACGATTTTGAGAGCTGCCTCGGCAATCTACAAAAGGTACTTGAAAGATGTGAAAAAGCAAACCTCGTATTGAATTGGGAAAAATGCCATTTTATGGTGGATAAAGGGATAGTCCTTGGCCATAAGATTAGCTGCCGTGGCATAGAAGTCGACAGGGCCAAAATAGAAGTGATTGAAAAACTTCCGCCGCCGACCACAGTCAAGGGCATTAGAAGTTTCTTAGGGCATGCTGGTTTTTATAGAAGATTCATTGCAAATTTCTCAAAAATCACCAAGCCCTTATGTCATCTTTTGGAGCAGAACCGACCCTTTGACTTTAATGATGAATGTACTGAAGCATTCAAGGTTCTGAAGGAAAAGCTTGTAACAGCCCCAATAGTACAGCCACCAGACTGGACACAACCATTTGAGATTATGTGTGATGCTAGTGACTATGCTGTCGGGGCAGCACTTGGGCAGCACAGAGATAAGCTATTTCATGTCATATACTATGCCAGCAAGACACTGAATGACGCCCAAGTGAACTACACCACCACAGAAAAGGAGTTATTAGCTGTGGTGTTCTCCATCGACAAGTTTCGTTCTTACATCCTTGGGACGAAAGTAATAGTGCACACAAACCATTCTGCCCTGAAGTATTTGTTCGCAAAGAAGGATGCAAAGCCTAGATTGATACGGTGGATCCTGCTATTCCAAGAGTTCGACCTTGAAATCAAAGACAAAAAAGGGACAGAAAATCAGGTGGCAGATCACTTGTCAAGATTGGAGAAGGGACAGAGTCTGCCAATAGATGAGACAAACATATTGGAGACCTTCCCAGATGAGCAGCTCTTTGCTGCCGCAGTCGCTGCCGCAACAGCCATGGCGGCAGGTAAGTCTTCTGAATTTCCCTGGTATGCTAATTTCTTTAATTTTATAGTTAGCGGAATACTTCCTTCTGATCTTAATTATCAAGCTAGGAAGAGGTTCCAAAATGATGTTAGGCATTATTATTGGGACGAACCTCTTCTTTTCAAACTATGTGCAGATCAAGTTATAAGGAGGTGTGTACCACAAGAAGAGCAAGAAGACATTCTCCATCACTACCATGCTTCACAATATGGAGGTCACTTAGGAGGCAACAAAACTGCTGCCAAGGTGCTGCAGTCAGGGTTCTACTGGCCGACACTGTATAAAGATGGACAAGACTTCTACAAGAATTGTGACAGGTGCCAGCGGACAGGTAACATCTCGAGGAGAAACGAGATGCCACTGCAGAACATTCTAGAAGTCGAGATCTTCGACGTTTGGGGGATTGATTTTATGGGACCTTTTCCATCTTCATGTGGAAATCTATACATCCTCCTAGCAGTGGATTATGTCTCTAAGTGGGTTGAAGCTATCGCTACACAAAGGAATGATGCCAAGACAGTCCAAAAATTTCTACACAAAAACATCTTTTCTAGGTTTGACATCCCTAAGGCGATAATCAGTGATGAAGGGAGACATTTTGGCAATAGGGTTATTGCTGCCGCCCTGAAGAAATATGATGTCAAGCATCGAATCGCGACAGCATACCACCCACAGACCAATGGACAAGCTGAGATATCCAATAGGGAAGTTAAGAACATTCTTGAGAAGATGGTTAAGCCAACTAGGAAAGACTGGTCTTTACTCCTCAATGATGCATTATGGGCATATAGGACAGCTTTTAAGACTCCATTGGGCATGTCTCCATACCGATTGATTTATGGGAAAACCTGTCATCTTCCTGTCGAGATAGAGCACAGGGCATACTGGGCAATCAAGGCAGTGAATATGGACTTGGACAAGGCAGGCCAGAAAAGGCTGTTAGATCTGAACGAGATTGACGAAATAAGAACAATGGCCTACGACAATGCAAGAATTTACAAGGAGAAAACTAAGAAGTGGCATGATAGGAAGTTGCTGCCACGACAGTTCTGCCCAGGGCAGCTTGTATTGTTGTTCAATTCTAGACTGAAACTCTTCCCAGGGAAGCTAAAATCTAGATGGTCTGGCCCATTCCAAGTCGTACAAGTTTTTCCCCATGGTGCCATCACAATCCGATCATTAAAAGACGGGCACCAATTCAAAGTCAACGGACAGCGCCTCAAGCATTATCAGGGGACTGAAGCCCCAGGAATACAGGAAGTGGTTACCTTAGGAGATGCCCCACAAGGCATCCCTAATTTAACCTAAATTTTAATTTTATTTATTTCTATTATTTATTATTTATTAGGTTTATTTTATTCGAATAATGTTTTTATGTTTTCTGTTTTTAGAAAATAAAGGAATCAAGAAGAATAGGAGAAGTGACCCAAGCCCACCATCCATCCATCATCCCAACAAAGCCCAATATTGAAGCCTGTCGTTCCAGCTACCGCCGCAGACACAGATAAGACAGGCTGTCATCAGACTGTCACGGCAGACGCAGAAACGTGTGACAGACGCGTAGCAGACGCATAAATGCGTGTCAGACGCTTCAGACACGCTAAAGCTCAACAGTCGCTCCGTTATTCATGCCTGCCGTTACAACATTAAATGGGCAGCAACTCTTCTTCTATAAAACCCTGTTTCATTTTCATTTTCATCCACTTCTGCTTTTCTTACTTGCTCTCCCCCTTTAGTTTTCATTTGCTTTCTTTTACTTTCAACAACCCTTGCAACTAACATGTCTTCTAGAAGAACCCGCCGCAGTGCTGCTTCAAATTCTCCACCGACAGCAACTCCTCCACCGTCCTTTGCAACAAGAGATATATGGGAAGAATGAGGCTTCATCTACGCTCCAAAAGCAGTCAATATGGGCCTCAAGCCTTTCATCGCAAGGACGATTAGAGCCCTCTTGTGGGAAACATTCGCAGAGCAACCAACAGAGATGAATGAGACACTGGTAAGGGAATTCTATGCTGCGATCGGTAGCAGGACGACAACAGCAGTGACTGTCCGAGGGACAGAAGTGCAGTTCACAGCCGAGCGCATAAACTCTTTCTATGGCCTTCATTTCGGCCCCAACGATGATGCTCACCAACAGTTCCTGGACACCCTCGACACCGCGGCCTTCGATGCTGTCATGGCAGAAGTGACAGAAGAAGGAACTGAATGGAACACGAGCAAGAAAAATCCCAACACCGTAAGAAGGGGACAACTGCTTCCAGAAGCCAAATTATAGAACACTTTCATCAAGAAGCGGATTCTGTCGTCCTCCCATCATACCACAGTGGACCAGCAGAGGCTAGCCATAATCCACTCAATCATAAACAACCGACCCATAAATGTGGGACGCTACATGAGGGAGAGTATCTTGGACTGCACGCACAGATCAACAGCCCTCCTCTGCCTGCCCTTCCTGATTACATCCCTCTGCCGCCGCTCTGCCGTACCAGAAGCCACCACCGATCGACTAGTGAAGGGACGGGGCTAGACAGACAAGAATATTATCAGCCTCATGGAGCTGACAGTAGCAACCCCCATCTCTTCCGTCAACCCTAATGCCGCCCCAGCAGAATCATCTAAGGAGCCCAACACGGAACCTGCCACATCAGCTGCTCCGACAGACACATACACTCAAATCCTTGCTGCCATTCAGAGGGTGGAAGACAGACAGCTGGGTCTGATGACATTCATCAGGGATTTTGCCAACTCCACGGTATATTTCATTAACCATACTTTAAATTATCCCGATGTTGTCTTTCCCACCTTCCCCGCCCACTATTTCACCGTTCCCACCCCCGCCCACACACCTACACCTGCTGCCACACCTCATACATAATCTGCTGCCTCCACCCCATCACCTGCCCCGACGGCATCCGGCAGCCCTCAGGCCGACATATCCGCCCGAGGGACGAAGCGACCGCCCTCGGATGACATTGATGCCTTCGTCGCTGGTTTTTCTTCTTCCTCTGTCTGGGCTGAAAGCGAGGCAGAACCCTCTATTCGGAGGAACCTGGAGAAAGAATTCACGCCTGTCAAGAGTCAGAAAAAGATGGCCAACAAAAAGCTTATGGCAAAGGCCAGCACCACCACCAGCAGCAGCACTTGGGACAGCGACAGCAGCTCTAACATCCAGGTCATAGAGCAACCAGTCCAGCCTGCCCCACAGCCCAGAATCCGCCGCCAAATCCGCCTCAGCAGCAGCAGTGAAGACAGCGCTTAAAAATTTAAGTTTCTTATTTTCTTATTGCTGCTTGCTATTTATATATTTTGTGATGTAATGCCTTCATTTATTTTGCTTTTTATCTTGTCATTTGCATTGAGGGCAATGCAACCCTTGAGTTTGGGGGTGGCAACCCTCCATATTAATGGAGTCCAAGTACATCTTTAGTTAAATTGTTGTTTCTTTTACTTAGTTTATTTTCGTCAAAAAAAAAAGAAAAAAAAGATGAAAATTTTGGAAATTTTGGCTGAAAACTGTGAACTGAACTTACTTGTCGTGACAGCTCTGTAGTGACAGCAACTTTAGGATAGTTTTAGGAGAAGTTTAGAGCCTTTCTATAGTTCTGAAAACTTAAACACCATTGTGACTGTTATACTGCTTAGACTTCTTTTAGCCAAACTAGAATAGGAAGCTTAGCACTTGAATAGCCCCTAGAGGTGCCTAACACTGGCTCTAGGAAAGAAGTTTAGCAAAAGAAACTCAATAGCCCTAGAGGTGCCCAAAACCGGCTCTAGGAAGTTAGCTAGAGGTGCCCGAAACCGGCTCTAGTGAAACTTTAGCTAAAAAAAAAACAAGTCAAAACAGAAAATCAAAGAAGCATGAAAATGTGCCTTCAAAAAAAGATAAACTTTGGCATAAAAATTCGAGTTAAGAGTTGAATATTCTAGTGAAACTAAGAGAGTCTTGGCATATAACTATTCACAAGCATGCACACACTGCACGAGAACTATAGTGAGATTCCGGACAGATCCTAAATTATTCGACAAGTTGCTGCCGTCACAGAAAACGAATGACGGGTAAGGGAAAGTCCACTGTTTGAAAGCCAAAACAAAAATATTTCATTTTTCTTTTAGGTCTTAGTTGCTTGAGGGCAAGCAAAAACTTGAGTTTGGGGGTGTGTTGAGTGTGTAAAAGTTCTATTATTTACACCCTTTTTAACCCATATTTCTGCTGCATTCAAGCATTATTCATTGCATTTAGGTCAGTTTATAGCAAAACATCACAAATATATTAAAGGCACAGATTATACTAAAAATGGCTGTTTTTGCAGGTATCCGCCATAGCTGACGGAGAAGGCAGGCGCTGGGCAGAGAAGCAGAAGAGCTGAACTGGACAAGCAGACAAAGAGAACGATGCTGCCATGGTGCCGCCGTGACAGCATGGTGACAGCAGTTCTGTGGAGAGAAAAAGCGAAATGGACCTCGATAGATAGAGAAAATTCTACTCGTCTGTCGTGTGAAAACCATATATTTTTCCAAGCCCCGGATCAAAAGATATGTCAAGCCCAAAGTTCAAGGATAGAAAATCCCAAGAAACAAGGAGGACGGTTGGAAAGTAGATTCCTTGAAGATTAAGTCTTTATTAGAATCATACTTTTAATTAAAGTTGTAATCCTTGTTAACTTAGAATACTTGAGCCCAAAGCTTATATAAGGGCATGTATTTTAACCTAGGAGGGAGATATCATATCCCATAGCCGATTACCCCATAACCGACAACCAAAAACCCCTCCGCCGTTTACCCGTCGTCGATATGTTCTAAAACCCCCCTAGGGCCACAGGTTGATTTGTAAAGTAGTTGCAAGGGTTGCTTTTGTTTTAGGAATTTTCAGTTCAATAAAATAAACTTCAAGTTCTCTTATTTTGGTTATTAATATCTTGCAAGAGCATCGGGAGAGCATTATGAGGTTATCTATTTACTTAGCATCGGGAGAGTTAAGTATACGAAAGAAATAAGAGCAAGTTCTCTAGTTTATAGTTGAACTATCTCGTGCCTAGGGATAGGGCGAGGTTAAGTGGCTAAAGAAGAATTCATACACATCGGTGTTCATCCTTCGATTCACGCTGGGAGGTATCATCAAGACGTGATCATCGACAGACTTAGACCTAGGGATAGGCCAAGGCATATCCGGGATTCTTGCCAAACTTGAAGTACTGAGTTGGTGTGTTTGCTGCCGTGACGATCAACGGACTGCTGCCGCGACGGGCGCGACGACAGAACTGGATTTCCTAGGCATTGCAATACCTGCACTACTGAGCAATTCAATACCAGCCCATTCTCTCTATCTTAATATCTCAATTCTTTTATTTATGTTTACTTTATTACTCTCGTGACAACTTTCTTAAAATATTTCCCTTGCTTTCGTGCAGTAAACTAAGGTGAAGCTATTAGCCCAATCCCTGTGGAGACGATATCCGATACTTCGTATCACTTTACTACTTGCGTCGTGTACACTTGCACTACCATTGCGATAGACTATTTTACACGCAACAATCCGCTATCTCAGCCTCCAGAAGGTTCCATCGTTCGGCTTCTAAAAGATCTTTTGGCCTAAAATCCAAAAACTCACCCATAGGAGTAGAGGGCTCAATCTTCTCCACCAAAACATAGGGTAGCAACATTTCGCGAATATCCTCCCAAGTCCCGCCTATATGGTTGTAAATAGGGGTGTTAAAAAATACCCGACCCAAATGACCTGACTCGTTGAGCTACCGACCCGATAAATTCGGGTAATTTTATAAAAAAATTCATCTCTCAGGTCAGGTACTCGACTCGCCATTTCCCGGTTTGGTCCCGAGTCACAAAATTCTAACTTTTCGGGTATCGACTACCCGAATGTATTTGAAATTAGAATTTTTTTATATTTAATAAATACATATTTTTATATTAAAATAATAAAACATCTTAAATTTTTATATTTAATAAATGCATATTTCTATATTAAACTAATAAATACGTATTTTTATATTTTATATTAAAATAATAACATATTTTTATATTTTAAAATACATATTTTTATATTCGGGTACCCAATTACCTGATTTTGCGGGTACCCGACCAACACGAGCTGGGACACGGGCTGACTAAACTACTACCCGAAGACCCGTGTACCCAGTACCTCGGGTACCGAAAAACCTAAGTACCCAGATTTGAACACCCCTAGTTGTAAACATCGAAATTTATCCCCGCTTCCACTATCTCCCAATAGCAGCGGAGATCTAAATTAATCAACTTAAGTGGCCTTGTAGCCATCTGAACAACAAACAAGGCTACGTTCGCATTGGTTCATGTAACTACTAAACTCTCGTAGTCCTCCCTCGGTAGCAAGTCTTGCAGCTCTTTCCGTTTCAACACTCTCTGCCGGTTGCTGAACCCTCCGCTCTAGGACCTCCTTCAATTTCCTTCTCCCCTTGGACGCAAACCACTTTATCCCTTTATCTCTTTCATCTACGCATTAGCTTTTCCAGTTTTTCCCTCTCGTATCAGCATCTACCTGAACAAGCTCACACTTCCTCTGCTCGTTGGCTTATGGCCTTCTAAAATGAGCTTTCTGAGGCAAACAACACAATATGTATTTCGGTTCTTTTTAGGTTGTCATGGGTCTCCGCCAGTTGTTACCTTATGGCTTCAACCTCCATGGTCATCAAAACGATTTTGTTGTTTGCCTTATAAAGCTCATTTTCCTTGGCAACCAACTCTTCTTGATGACGAGCGCAAGTCACCTCAACACTTGTAAAACATAACTATAAATCCTTGTTTGCCTCGTGAAGGGAGTCGTACAGCTCAGCAGCCAGCCGAGTGGCCACGACATAATGGACTTTGTGGAAACGGAGAAGATGGTCTATAGTATCTTTTCTAGCCTCCGAAAGCTGCCCCATTGGAATATCCTCCTCAGACGGAGCCACATCTTTGGTCCACCGATCCACAGGCTCAACAGAAATCTCCATAGAATCGACATTCAACACAGATATTATTCACCAAACATAATGATATGATTAAAAAGGCAAACCAGGTAACATACCTATCACAACTGGGGCAGCCAACACAATAATAGTGGAAGCTTTAACGCCTTCATACGAAGTCACAACACCAATGCTCAACCTCCTCCAACAATAAATGATTTCGGAATCATGGATACCTCCGATGGCGCCCTTATTGCAGAAGCCAACATCTCTTTAATAACTTCACTTCTCTTCCCTTCCGGAGCAAAACCATTTCCCTTTAAAATTTCCAAAGGGGTGTAACGACCTGAATTTTTTGAGTCAACGATTGGGTGTTGACCCAGGTTATGAACCCTCGTGTTGGATTGAATAATTGGACTCTTTGGGCCAAATTTGGGACTTGTTGGATGAGTATTGAGCCTTGTGGGTTTGTAAAGTGAGTGTTTTGGAAATGAAGGAGAACACGAGGGGTTTATTTTGTGATATTACCCTTTTAAAGTAATTAACTGGTTTTCCCTTTTTTCTTTTGGGTATATCACAGGAGAAAGGAGGAGGAACAATATGATATCATCTTCTTCCATCTTTTCTTCTCCCACACACCTCTTATTCCCTCTTCTTTTCAAGCTTAACTTCCAACACTAAAAATCTTATCTTTCAATCTCATCTTTTCCATTCAAGTTGTAAGATTTTAGTATGTTAATCCCCCCATGAAGAGCTTCAAGAAAAGTACACTCCTGAGGTATAAAGGCGAGTTCTTCATTAATGGGTTTTGAAGGGGTTTAAGTTCTTGGGGTTTCTTCCATGTTTCCAAGGTTGTTAATATGTGGATAGACCTCTCTTCGGTGCTTGTTTTAAGTCTTAGTTCGTTTCCTTGTTTTGAGGTATAAAAGATGTACCTTGGGGTTATTCAAGTTAGAGCCAAAGAGACGAAGTTGAAGATTTTAGGTGTGTGAAGCAAATTCGGGATTTTGCTACAAGGTCAGTACATTTCTGACTCCTTGATTCTTGAATATCCTAAAATAATTGTATTGCTTGATATTGTGGTTAAGGTTTCTAGTTTTGGTGTCAAAGTAGCTTAGAGCCTTTAATGGTGAAATTTGGATTAGTTGTTAATAAGGTGTAAAAATGGTAGGAAACCACTCAAATTACTTCTATAATGTGAAGGTTTGATTTGGGGTTGTGCCTTTGGGTTTTAGGGGGATTGGGGGTGATTTACAAACTCATTATGTGAATTCTGGGTTTGCGTATCGAAAACCAGCTGGTTTTCTTGGTCACCAACCTATTTTCTTGGTCACCAACGGGTTTTCTAGGTTTTTCTACATAACAAATAGAATTTCGTGGTAGCAAGGCTAGTTGTAAAGGACTTATAATTCGAAGGCTAGGGCCTAATAGGGTAAAATGAATAGTAAAACTGAAAAACCGGGAATTTAACTGCATATACAAATATAAAGAGATATAACTTGATTAATGTTGAACGACTTGTTTATATAGCAATCATGGAGATCCTCAATGGATCTTATGTAGCTACATGCCATGTAAGGGCATTTGTGTGGTTGAGTCATTTGATTGATGGGTTCGGATACCCAGTGCGAGAAAGAGTGTGTTGCAACACCATGGTTGAAGATTCCTGAATGTATGAACCCGAGGCTTAATGGGGCTGGGACTCATTCAAAGATGCTTGATGAGAGATTCTAAGCATGAGTGTATATATCCTGACGCTTAGTGGTACCGGGCCTCACCCAAGGAGTGTATATATCCCGATACTTAGTGGAACCAAGCTTCACTCAGAGTGTGTGATCCCGTGCTTAGTGGGACCGTGCCTTACTCCTTTATTGTGGTATTATGCGTATATGCTATGAGAAGCCTATGTGCTTGCTGTTGATACACGAATAGGTGGCTCGAGGTAGCACCACATTTATTTGATGATATTGCCATGTTATGAGTATGGTGGGGCCTTGTGCGCCACGTATGATGATTGCTATGATGAGAGCATGTATTAACTCGGTGGGCTATGTGAGCTCGAGTATCTCGACAGGCGATGTGTCCTCAAGTATGACATGATATTGTGGAAACTTGTATGACTTCTTATAGACTCGGTTATGCCTTGAGATAGGTACTCTAAGGACTCTAGCTAGTGTAGGCTAGATGATAACTCGTAGATAGCAAGCCATATCTATGCTCTCCTGACTATATTATCTTGAATGCTTATTTTATGATAATTATGAATTGTGGTAGAGTAGAAATGTAACACTCAGCTTTGTTAGATCGGTGTGCGGATGTGTGGTTTTTTCGTGCGTAGGTTGAAAGGTTACCTTTGGAGGAGCTCATCAAGAAGGGATTTCCCAGCACCGTGTTCGCTTTAGAGTACATTACTTGTTATTTTAGTTGGGCTAATGTATTCATAGGACCATGCTACTGTTGAGTCTGTAACTCTATCTGAAATATTATTTTGATATACAGTGTTTTAAATTTGGACCTCCTATTTTGTAAATTCATTTTAAATGCTTATTTAACCACATGGATTTATGGATGATTTGGTATTTCAGAATGACTAAACTTATGGTTTTTAAATAAAATTTTTGATAGGTTGGTTTTGGGTGACCCGAATGTAGTATCTCGAATCCGGATCAGGATCGGGGTGTTACAGGGGCATCTTCCTCTTCTTACTCCCTAGAAAAGCGGTCTTTTTACTTGATTGCTTCCAAGGCCTAGATCCCGCGGGTATCTCTGTCTCGACCACTTCCTCAACCTCAAACCGAGAATCCACCCTGTCATCTCGATGATAACCTACAAAGACGTTAATCGAAGGTGTCCCGAATGCCTCTGCTACCGAAGTCCTAGGGGAACGATCCCAACATCTACAAATAACAAATTAAAATGCTAAGCAAGATTCGTGGATTTAGCTGCAGCAAAACAAAAGTGCTTACTAATATTGACAATCCATGGCTTACGCCGCAGCTAAAAACAGCATATGCTAAAATTTTCCTTACCTCTTGTGGGAATTGTAGAGGTTGTGCCGGCAAGTATCAAGTAATTCGACGCCTCCAGAACGTCACTGTCACCTACCTCCGCCCCTTTCTCCACAGAAGTCCTAGCACTCTCCTTTGTCACATACTTATCGATATGCCAGCTCAGGTCCTCATCTACGCTAACTTCCAGAGCCAAATTCTTGCGACCTATTGTCCTACATGGCACCGAATTCGATGACCACCTCCTCCGCCGACACCAACCGTAGATGATCAACTTGTTTCCTACCTCTGGCTTATCCCTGACAAGCACTCACGCCAACTCGTCCTTTCCATTATACGACCATGTAGCCTTGCCCACAACGTACCTGGAGGAGGCACACAACCCTTCGCTAGCTGCGAAGTCTTATAGCCAATGGGACTTTGCCCATAGAGGCACACCTCGAAAACACTCAACAGAGTAATATACTTGTCCACATCCAACCACTACCCCTTCGTCAAAACGACAACTTGCTCATCTTCCCCCATCTTTGTAATACTTGAATTTTGCCTGGGTATACACGTATATACTATATACTATATAAATAAAGCCTAAATAAAATAAATGTAAATATCATATAAAACCCAAATAAAATTTTCAGTCCAAATTTACCTTTTACAATGTATTTACATTTCAAATACCCAAATACTAAAGCTCAATTCAAATTTATCTATCTTCTGATAAAAAGAAATTCAAATTTATCTTAAGACCAAATTACATCGGATGCCAGCCCATTACAGTTGTTTACAACTCATTTAAACCATTTACAGTTTATAGCCCATTTTTCCGCTCAAACTTTGCCATGTGTCAAGCCTCAATTGGTCCTTTGATTAGTACAGAAATTGTGCTTCTTTCCCCTTTTAGCTGGTAACAACTTATTTACAGCTGGCAATGATGACGTCAATCGTGATGTCACTTTGGTCAACCCTGGAAATAGCTAGAGAGAGAAAGTGTCAGAATTAATGAAATTCATTAATAAAGATTATAACTACCATATTAATAAAATAATAAAGAGGAGAGAGAAAAGGGCAATTACCAAAAAATCTGAAGAGGTCACCAGAGCAGGCGAATGGTCACTCAAGCAGGCGATCGGTCACCGGAGACTGCAACTGAACCGTTTCACCGCTAACTTTGAGGTAGTTTCTCTTTTGAATCTTTCATTCCATGCGAAAACAAGAAAAATATTAATTTTTATATGAACCGGAATACCATATCTGAAATTTATAGAAAAAGAAAAGAGAGGTTTTGTGAGTTTCTTATCTTTTTAGTTCGTAACGGTGATCGAAATGGTGGTCGGAGTAAGTTGTAGGGCGGTTGAGTTAGCCTGACGGTGGTCAGAATCCTTGCATGTCGCATGAGAGGTCGTCGGAGTTGAAAAGATAAAGGGTTCGAGTAGATCATGTTTAGACTTGTGGAAGATGGATGGATTCTGTAGAATCCGAGTAGATTTTGAAATAAGTTGAGAAATAAGGATTTGAAGAAGAACATATTTTTTAGATTTTTGAGTGTTAGATTAAAAGAATGAGGAGTTGATGATTCAGGTTTATTTTGGATCAAAAATGAAGAAAGTAAGGATGAACAAGTTTGTGTTCTTTAGATTTTCAATGTTTGATCTATAAAAACACGAAAATGAAATTAAATTTGTGTTTTTAATATCAAAACACGTTTTTGGTGAAGAACTGATGAAGTACATGAGAGTTTTTGGTGGTTTTATTTTGATTTGAACGAGAGAGAGAGAAGTAGGGATGTAAAAACAGGTCAACAGTTGGGTTTCAGGTCGGGCTCTGTCAGGTCGGGTCAAATCGGTTACATGTCATTTCAGGTCATTTTTTGTTTTGACTCGATTCGGTTCGGGTTCGGGTTCATTTCGGGTCGTGTTCATTTCAGGTCGGGTTCAATTCAGGTCGGGTTCATTTCGGGTCGGGTTCATTTCAGGTCGGGTTCATTTCAGGTCGGGTCATTTCAGGTCGGGCCAAAACGGTTAATTGACAGGTTGATTTCAGGTCGGTTTCGTTTCAGGTCGGGTTCATTTCAGGTCGGTTTCGTTTCAGGTCGGGTTCATTTCAGGTCGGTTTCGTTTCAGGTTGGGTTCGTTTCAGGTCGGTTTCTTTTCAGGTCGGGTTCGTTTCAGGTCGGTTTCGTTTCAGGTCGGGTTCTTTTCAGGTCGGTTTTGTTTCAAGTCGGGTTCATTTCAGGTCGGTTTCGTTTCAGGTCGGGTTCATTTCAGGTCGGGTTCCTTCGGGTTTATGGTTTATTGTGTTATGTGTATTATATATATTTATGGATTATGATTTTTTACGGATTAGGGTTTACGGATTAGGGTTTAGGGTTTAGGGTTTAGGGATTGGGGATTACGTATATGTGATATATATAGTTAGGATTATGGGTTTTATTTTTAGGGTTTAGGGTTTATGGTTTTATGGTTTAAGGTTTAGGGTTTAGGGTATACTGTTCATAAATTGATACATACATACGTACATATGTTGTATTTATATTGATGGGTTAGGGTTTTTTATTTTCAGGGTTTAAAGTTTAGGGTTTAGGGTTCATAAAATGATACGTACATACGTACATGTGTTATATTTATATTGATGGATTATGGGTTTTTTAGGGTTTATGGATTATGGTTAACGGTTTACTATTCATAAATTGGTACATACATACGTACATGTATTATATATATATTGATGGATTAGGGTTTTTATTTTTTAGGGTTTAGGGTTTACTATTCATAAATTGGTACATACATGCGTACATGTATTATATATATTGAAGGATTATGGTTTTTGTTTTTAGGGTTTAGGGTTTAGGGTTTACTGATCTTAAATTAATACAAACATACCTACATGTATTATATATATTGATGGATTATGGTTTTTAGGGTTTAGGGTTTAGGTTTTAGGGTTTAGGGTTTACTGATCTTAAATTAATACAAACATACCTACATGTATTATATATTGATGGATTATGGTTTTTAGGGTTTAGGGTTTTCTGTTCATAAAATGATACGTACATACGTACATATAATATATATAATATATATATATATATTGATTGATTATGGTTGTTGTTTTTAGTGTTTAGGGTTTAGGGTTTAGAGTTTAGTGTTCATTAAACCATAAACCCTAAACCATAAGAATTAAACCATAAACCATAACTTATGAACCCTAACCACTAAACCCTAAAGCATACTTACATGCATTATATTAATATATATATATTGATGGATTAGGGTATTTATTTTTAGGGATAAATATTTAGGGCTTAGGGTGTAGGGTTTAGGGTTTATGGTTTAGTGTTCAAAAATTGATACTTACGTAAGTTAGGGTTCATTTATTATCTATATAATGATGGATTAGGGTTTCTATTTTAGGATTGTATGGTTTAGAGAGTAGTGGTTATTGTTTAGGGTTTAGGGTGTAGGGTTTAGTGGTTAGTGCTTTAGGGATTATTATTATTATAATAATAATAATAATTATTATTATTATTATTATTATTATTATTATATACTTAAATACAATTATTATTATTATTATATATTTACTATGCTTATTATTATTATTAGTTTTATTATTATTATTATTATTATTATTATTATTATTTGTAATTAAATGTATATGGTTTAGGGTTTAGGGTTTAGAGAGTAGTGGTTACTGTTTAGGGTTTAGGGTTTAGGGTTGATAATTATCCACCATAAGCAATAAACCCTAAAGCATAAGTAATTAACCCTAACCACTAAACCCCCGATCTAGGATTACGGACTAAGAGCTATAGATTAAATATTAGGGTTTTACGGTTTAGAGAGTAGTGGTTATTGTTTAGGGTTTAGGATTATAGACTATGGTTCATTGATTAAAGATTGTGGTTTGGTGTTTAAACCCCTAATGTCTAATTATCGACCCTAAGCATTAAACCCTAAAGCATAAGTAATTAACCCTAACCACTAAACCCCCGATCTAGGATTACGGACTATGAGCTATAGATTAAATATTAGGGTTTTATGGTTTAGAGAGTAGTGATTATTATTTAGGGTTTAGGATTAGGGACTATGGTTCATTGATTAAAGATTGAGGTTTGGTGTTTAAACCCCTAATGTCTAATTATCGACCCTAAGCATTAAACCCTAAATCATAAGTAATTAACCCTAACCACTAAACCCCCGATCTAGGATTACGGACTATGAGCTATAGATTAAATATTAGGGTTTTATGGTTAGAGAGTAGTGGTTATTGTTTAGGGTTTAGGATTAGGGACTATGGTTCATTGATTAAAGATTGAGGTTTGGTGTTTAAACCCCTAATGTCTAATTATCGACCCTAAGCACTAAACCCCTAATCTAGGATTAAGGACTATGAGTTATAGATTATAGATTAGGGTTTTACGGTTTAGAGAGTAGTGGTTATTGTAACACCCCAAAATTCCCCTAATTCGGAAATTTAAAATTTTAAAAACCCTAATTTGGAAACCCTAAAATTTGAGAATTTTTAATCTTGAAACCTTAATTTGATTAGATTCAGAATTTGAGGTTTAATTTCAGAAATTTGTGAGGTGGATTTATAATGCGGGTAAAGTTTTGGTATCGTTTTATAAACCCTAAAAGGCTCAATGACCTTTTATGTGATTTACCCTTTGGCAAGGGTATTTATACCCCATTATAACACACAAAACCCTATTCAGCTTCCATTGGAAATCTATCAGCCGCTCTCTCTCACCCCACACTCTCTCGATAGCACCCATCTCCCGCACCATCTCCGGCGTGCTTCGATAAAGCTCCGTTCACCGGCCTAAAGTCTTTCGTAGCTCACACGGTCACTTCCGTCGAGACCGTCTTAAACCCACGATCAAACCCCACCCACCGGACCAACCTTATCAGTCGTCGTTTGGTTGAAAACGGCAGAAAACCGTTCAGCTTTCCTGTTGCTCGTCTCCGTCTTTTCTCGCTCCGCCATCCGCTCCTCTTCCTTCCTCCGTTCGTGTGTGTGTGTGGGTAAGCTTGAAATTCGAGTTTTGGTTTTAAATTATGGTTTTGAGTTGTGGATTTTGTTTTGATTTCGTGTTGTTGGCCGGAATGATCGTTGCAGTTGCTTTCGCATGTTTAAATGAGTGCTGCCGTCCTTGTCACGGTTGTGCCGTCGCTGCCGTCCTTGTCACGGTTGTGCCGTCGCTGCCGTCGGACTATTGCCGCCGCCGTTTTGAGTCTGCGCCGCTGTTGTGGTGTGAAAGATTGAGTGTGAAGATGTCGTCGTCGTTTGGTTGTGCCGATGCCGACGTCGCGTCTTTTCTGACGAGGTTGCACCGCCGCCGTTCGTGCATCTGCGTCGCCACCGTTTTAGGTGCTGAAAACCCTAAACCATATCAGTTGGAAAAGCATCATGGGTTGAGTTATGCGAGTGTTGGGCTTCTGTGTATGTTAATGTGGCTTGGGAGAGCCCAGTTGTGAGTGTTGATCAAAATTCAATGAATGGCTTGTTGTAAAAGTGGAACCAATTTCGGATAAGAGCCCAAATGGTGAACCTGACCTTGGTGGATGAACCGAATATGTTCTTAGACCGAACCGGTCTTGTGATCCAATTGAACCGAACCGGATCAGTGAAACTTGGACCAAACCGAACCGAACCGTTTGACTTGTTGACCTTGACCAGATCTGAATTGTTGACTAGTTTGACCTTTGACATGTTTGACTGGAGTTGACTTTGACCTGAGTTGACCTTGAACAGTTGACTTTGACCAGTTTGACCTTGGACAATTATCGACCCTAAGTATTAAACCCTAAAGCATAAGTAATTAACCCTAAGCACTAAACCCCTAATCTAGGATTAAGGACTATGAGTTATATATTAAAGATTAGGGTTTAGGGTTTAAACCCTAAACCATAACTTACATATATTATATTTATATATATATATATTGGTGGATTAGGGTTTTTATTTTTAGGGATTCATGTTTAGGGCTTAGGGTTAGGGTTTTTAGGGTTTAAACCCTAATTCCATCCAAAGTTAAACTCAAACATTATTCTCTCCAAAGTTTAATCTTATTTTGTAAGTTCATTAGGCTTATTATAATGATTTAAACGACATAACTTAATTAAGACATTTAAGTTCTTGTAAAAGTTATGTAAGTTTTTATATATTCACTGTTAATTATAATGTTTTAAACAACTTAACTTAATTAAGTCATTTAAGTATGTTAAGTTAATAAAAAAATTTAGTCATCTTATGTTAATTAAGTATACAGATTTAGTTTAATAATCTTTATTCATTTAACTAAATTTAATTTAATAATGGTTATTCATTCAACTTAAGTAAATTAAGTATAATAATTTATCTTTGAAGTTACTTTAAAATAAAAGTTAAGTTAAATAGAAAGACAATTTGATTTAATAATGTTTAATTATTTAACTTAAAATGAATGCAAGTTAATTAAACTTATTTTTAATCTTAAGTTAAATTAGCATTAATTTATTCATATAATAAAAAATTTAAGTCATCTTATCTTAATTAAGAATACAGATTTAATTTAGCAATTTTTATTCATTTAACTTAATTTAATTAAGTATAAAAATTTAATTTAATAATGGTTATTCATTCCACTTAAATTAATTAAGTATAATAATTTATCTTTGAAGTTATTTTAAAATAAAAGTTAAGTTAATTAGAAAAACAATTTATTAATACTTAGACATTATTATTAATTCAATTTATCTTTTAATTGAAGTTAAGTTAGTTAATTTATTAATACTTAACATTATTATTAATTTTAAAATTTATCAATACTTGACATTATTTTATATTCATTAAATATAACTTCTTCAAATGTCAGATAATTATCATTATCAGCAAATTCAAATAATAGTATTAGTTCAGGTTAATATCAGTTCAGGTCAATATCAGTTCAGGTCAATATCAGTTCAGGTCAAGAACAGTTCAGGTCAATAACAGTTCAGGTCAATATCAGTTCAGGTCAAGAACAGTTCAGGTCAATAACAGTTCAGGTTCAAAACAGGTCGGGTTCAAAACAGGTCGGGTTCAAAACATGTCGGTTTCAAAACAGGTCGGGTCCAAACAGGTCGGGTTAAATCGGTTATCTGGCAGGTTAGTCTCGGGTTCGGGTTCGTTTCGGTCGGGTGCGGGTCGGGTTCGGTTACTACAGTAACAGGTCAAATTCGGGTTCGGGTTCACTTCGGTCGGGTGCAGTTCGGGTTCGGTTTCTACAGTTACAGGTCAAATTCGGGTTCGGGTTCGTTTCGGTCGGGTGCAGGTCGGGTTCGGTCTTTAAATTCTCGGGTTAAACCAGGTTCTGACTCGATCGGGTTTCAGGCAGGTTACCAGGTCGGGTCAGTTTTTCACAACCCTAGAGAGAAGAGAGTATGTGTTTGTGTAAGGGAAAATTTGAGAGAGTAGAAAAAGAAGAGAGAGAGAGAGAGTTAAAATTAAAAAAATTAGAGGAAAAAATTGGGCAATTCTGCTGTGAGGCGGTTAATATACAGCTAATATACAGCATGACCGGTTAAATAGGTGACCAGTTAAACATAATAAAATAGGTAAAATTACCTATTTTGTTGATAAGAGTATCAACATATCCAGTAAAATTACCTATTTTGTTGATACTTTTGAGTAAATTACTTATTTTGTTGATACTTTCGAAAGTATCTATACTTTTCTAAAAGTATCGATACTTTTTTAAAAAGCAATGTAACCGGTTGCAATGTGGCTCGAAAGTATCGATACTTTTAAAAAAGTATCAACAAAAAGTATTGATTTATGGTCTGTAAGGGACCCTGCCTTCAGATGGAGCTCTCATTGGGATTTCGGGTCATCGTCTTATGGTCTGTTGCTGGAATGGAGTTCGATGCCTCGCTCTTGCTTTGTGCGTTTGTTTTCCCAGCTTGGAACCTGCATGTAGGTGTCCCTGGGCGTGTTGTTTTATGAGCATGATTTGTCTGCCTCGTAAGTTTAGGTTCTTTTGTTGCATGGGCATGCTTTGTCTGCCCCGTAAGCTTAGGTTTCTTTGTTGCTGTTGTCTACCGAATGGTGGGGCCAGCAGGCGTTCTTGCTGCGTTTGTCACCTTTGCCTTGTTCTCATGGTTTCAGTTTTAATGAACGGCATCGTTTATGATTAAAAAAAATTTATACCATATGCTATATTACAAGTTTACTTATATAATATATATTTTCAGTGTTTGTTGAATTAACGTATCAGACCATATATATGTAACATACATTAAATATGATATATATAATTCAGTTTCTTTAAATGTCTTTACACTAATATTTTATACCATATATAATAAATGTTTATCTTATTTGTGTAGAACATACCTTCTTTAATTCTTTAAATTTATATTTTGTACCATATATATATATATATATATGGAAAGTATTTAGGGGTGAAGAATATCTGAAAATCGTGAGGATCTGAACCGACGAAGATGAGGAATAACCGAAACCTTCACTCATAGGGGCGCGGATGAGCAAAATTTTATCACCGAAGCTCAAATGAGGATGGAGACGAAGATTGCTATATCCGAACCGTTGGGATAACCGGACCGTAGCTGTATAAATAACCGTGAGGATCCCAAACAAATATCTGCAAGGATCCCGGTATTTTACAAAATTTTAAAAAATATATATACTTATTTATCTATATACCTCTTATACATATCTTAATAAAAAATCCTAATTCCACACCCAAGTTTATTAACATGTTTTATCTTAATTTTTAGATATAAGCTAAAAATCTCGTCTAAATCTTTCCCAACACAACACCTTTTCAATCTGCATCATTTCGTAATTGCTTCCAATTGAAGTATCCAAACTTTATATTTAAATTGAATTGGTTGTTTATTTTGGTTAGTAAAATAGTTTTTTTGTTTAATTTGTTGGGTATGAGGATTCCCCGAAAACCGCAGCGATCCGCGCAAGGAGGGTATGGGGACGAAAAAATCCCTAAAATATTTAATGGGGATTCCTTGAAATCGTAACCGCAAATGTTGGGGACAAAGTGGAAAATGGAAAACCGTCCCCGCCACACCCGATTCCCACCCCTAAAAATATTATATAATAATGCAAGAATGTAACATTTTAAAAGACATTAAACACCTAGATTCAATTAAATTATAGTCTTAGTTTTAGGTCCTTATAAAACTTTAATAATTTAAATAAGAGAGATAATTGTAGAAAACTAGTGAGTATTGAGTGTGAAATTTTAGAGTTTTAAATTTGAATGGTGTCCTAATGTAATGAGATGTTGTTCAACACGAGCTCTTAAATAGAATACTCAATAATCACTAAAATCGTAGAAAATTGATAAATAATTTAGATTAATTAATTAGTTCATTACTAGGACTATAACTTTAATAATTAGAGTAATTAATTAATAAAAAAAGTTATCTATAATTTTGGGTTTAAATATGGATGGTGCTCAAGAGTAAACAAGTGTTATCTCTTATAAACTTTGAAATTAAATAATGTTCATAGAATTAAATACACAAATTTAATTAGAGTCATTTTAGATTAGCACTTTGTATAGTGTCCACGAGTTTTATATTTTGTACACATTCCTGCCCTTATTATTGCTGTTCTTAAGCTCATTTAGGCATATTTAGGTGCATTGCATGCATAATAACAATATTTTCTCTTTCACCATGCATTTATTGAATATTTTATGTTTGGTTGAGAAAAGATGATGTTTTAGTTTAGTTTTTATTTTCAGGTGCTGTAGACAGGAGAGGACATGAGAGCTGGAACAAAAGGAGCTATACTGAAGCAGCTACATATGCCACCAAGGATGTTGCCGAAGCAGCATTGCCGCCAAGTGCCGCCCAGGCAGGAGTTACACCGACTTAGTCAAGATGGGTCGCGATTGAATGAGGGCAACTTCCTAAGCCCAATGAGCACAGTCTTGTAATTTTCTAAAGCATGTAGCGGCCGGTAGAGCTGATCCAAGACTGATAAATGGGAGCACTTATCCTTACTTGCGGAAGAAGGCAACGTCCAAAGAGTCCACATTTAAGTAAAAAACGAGTGTATTCAATGTAAATTACTTTAAGAACTCCTACTTCAAGGAGGACTCAAACTTAGGCCATGAGCCCTATATATACCCAATGTATGTAAGGGTATATGGGCATGCATATATTGCTTATCGGAGAGTATAGATGGAGAGATAGCTAGATAGATAGGAGTTGTTGGGGGCTGCGGCCCAACTCTCCTAGGGTTTAGGCGCGTGTATATAAAGTAGTTTGTGAGAAACGGTTGTAATAGCTTTGAGTTGCTTTCAATAAAATTCTAAGTTTGCTTAATCTATGCACTTCATTCTTTCGATTAGTCTACACCAGTCAGTTGAGAGAATCCATTTGTCGGGCACGAAAGTGCAAGGCTCACGAAAGGGTTAAGCACGGTCACAACATGTTGGGGCGTGACTAACTTTGGTTCCTAACAAGTTCACAAGTTTCAGCGGCTAAAAGGGACCACCAACCGAATTGACTTGCCCGTGTTAGGTTTACGCTGAGTTTGCTAGGTATTGCCAACATCACGTGAGTGTTCGAGCATCCTTGCCTAGAAATAGGGAGGATCACTATCGACTATCCCGCCGAACTTAGAATGTCTGACAGACTTGCTGCCATGACCTATTTCCGTTCCACCTGCCGAGACAATGAAAGTTGCAGGGGTAGTGACCCACTATGGCTGCGTGACAGGGTCGTAGGCTGCCGCCCGCCATTCTCGCCGAGGCAGCAAATCATGGCAGCACAAAACATACTTAAGCTTTACAATGCAGTCTACACGCTACTGAGCTGCGATTGTTTTACCCAGTCTATCGACCAAATTTCTCCCTATCATCCCTCTCATTACTATCTTTATTTTATTTGTGTTTTTATATTTCCACATCGTGAGATTTAATTGTGCATTTACTAAATCTTTGTGCATAAAACCATTCATATGAGCTGCTCCAATCCCTGTGGGAGACGATATCTTTTATACTATAACTTGACAAGAGTGTGCACTTGCGCTCATAAATAGAGAACACCCTGACGCTTTACAAGTTTTTGGCGCCGTTTTCGGGGATTGGCAACAGCAACCGTGTTTGAATTTCTGCACTTCTATTTTAGTTTTTGCACATTAAATCTCTTTTTATTTTATTGCTTAAAAATATTTTCCTCTTTGTTTTCGTTGGTGTATGACCCGCCAGGGCGACAAAGATGGTAGCAACAACCACCGGAGGAGGGGAAGGACATGCCCAGATGAATAGCCAAACACAAAGCCCTCAGGAAGTAGTTATGTTTAGGAAAATCGCAACCCAACCCAACATAACCTAATTTTGTTTTTATTTTTATTTTATTTCTATGCATTAGGATTAGATTTATTTTTCAGTTATTTTTATTTAATTTTTGCTTTTAATTTATTTCAGGTTAGGAATGAAGGCCAGATAAAAAAGGAAGAAAGAATAAAGGAGAAACCCAACTAGCGGCCAAGGCAGATGAGCATAATGGCTAGTGGCTTCATAGCGGCTAGCCGCAACGGCTACATTTGCCACAGCGAGCGGAACGTCTATCTGCGTAACGGCTGGAATATCGTTATTCACGCCGCAATAATTGCCGCCCGTTGGCAGCATGCTCACCAAGGCAGCAGAGAGAAGCGGTTATATAAGGCCAACTATTCTCTCCCCGTTCTTCACTTTGCTTTCTCCTTTACTCTCAATTCTTTCTGCTATCTTTTATTCCAAGATTTCCCTTGCTTTACTTTCTTTCACTTTCTTTCTCATTCTTTATGAAATACAACCGTCTCACAACTATGGCCACATCACAACAACCCGTCGCCACCATCAAACCTCTTTTAAAAAGGTTCTTGAACCCAACTATCGAGGCAACCTACAAGGAATACTACAGAGAGCGGAAACTATGGGAGGAAATGGGGTTCCAATACACCCAGCCTAACGGGGATTTTGCCCTCGAACCCTCCCTATTCGAAAGGATCCACAACTTGGGCTGGGACCTCTTCGCACGGCAGCCAGAAGGAATAAACAGCAACCATGTGCGAGAATTCTACGCCCATAAACCTACATTGGGAAATCCTTTCATGTATGTCAGCGGAGAATGTGTTAAATTCACAGCGGATATGATCAACAGTTTCTACATCATAGATGTCCACGACAATCCACATGAAGAATGAGAGTCCTACCTAATGGTGGCTGACTACAACAAGATCAAGAAAGAGATCTGTAAGCCCAACACCAAGTGGCTAACAGGAAAAAACAATGGGTCAGTCAACCGCTACGACCTGCTGCCGGAGGCAGCCTTTTGGAGTAACTTCGTCCAACGCCGCATGATGCCCACCACACACGGATCAACAGCCAACAGGCCGCGACTTGCCCTTATCTACAACATTATGAAGGGGCGGCAAATCAATGTTGGCGAAGTAATCCTAAAGGATATCTATGCCCACATAGAAAAGCCAAACACCAAGGGACCTCTCTTCTTTCCTGCACTCATCACAGGCGTATACGCCAATTTCCGCGTGCCGCTGCACCCGAAGGAAAAAATACTTCCTGTCAAGGAAGGATGGACAAGAAGGGCACCCCAGCAGATGATGCAGAACCCGGAGCCAGACACACCTTCAACCGCTAGTCGCCGTCCCATGCTGCCGCAACCCCAGCCGCAGCGGGCAGTACTGAAGCTGCCCTCTCGTCCGCCGTGATCCTCTGCTGCGCAGCCTAGTCGAAAGCTGCCAAAGGATCAAGCAAAAACATGTGATCTTCACCAAATATGTTGCGGACGTGCAAGAGGCCTTTGCGGCCTACTTGCTGGACAAGTACCAAGACGGCGGCCCACAGTTGCCCGCTTTCCCAACAGAGCTAGCAGCATCCAAGCCGATCCATATCACACCAAGACCAACTGCTGCTTCTGCTGCCGACGACAGCGAGGGGCCGCACTACCGCCCCAGGAGAAGAACCTCTCCAATTCCCATCCAGCCATGCGACCGAACCTCCTCATCCGAATCAAAAAAGGAGGAGGAGACCACCGCTGCCTCTCTAGTAGCAAAAGAGGCCGCTGCCAAAGACGCCAACGACTCAGACATGAAGGTCTCAAACTCCCTCGATGATGAACCGGTAGACGCAGTAAGGAAAAGAAAGCGGCTAGAAACAGAGCCCCAGGGTGGAGGACCTGAAGAACCATCCAAGAAACCCACCCCCAGCCGCATCCAGCTGCCGCGTAGCAAGAAGAAGAGCCCAGCCGCCAGACTATCTGCTACGCGCCGCCTAGTCCTGCCCACCTCCTCAGTATCCTCCTCTGACGCAGCAGCAACAGAGGGGAACTCCCCTAGTCTATAACATCATTTCTTTTCTTTTCTTTTTAATTTTATGTTTTATTTTATTTTTCTTTTTATGTTTTCTTTTTCTTTTTATGATTTATTTTCTGTTTTTAATTTTTGTTTTGTATAAAGGCATTGAGGACAATGCCAACCTTGAATTTGGGGAAATAGTCCTCTTTGTTATAGGTTCATTTAGCACCATATAGGAACATGTGTAAATTCTGCCCCCTAGCACTTAATGAAGTAGAAATTTTTAGTTCAAAACTTGTGCCTATGATAGATTAGCCGACTACTTATATTCGCACCATACTAAAAATTTTAATCTAACTATGGGAAGAAGCATGAAAATTACTTAGAAAATTTTTCTTTTTGCCAATTATTCTTATAAAGTCTGATAAATGATGGATTTTTGCTTAAGTTTTAAGTTTAACACTGCTTGCCTTACTTAATAAAAATTCCTTGATTGGATACAGGTTTGCCGCCAAGGCAGCACAAGGTAGCAAAACAAAGATGATGAAAACCCTAGAGGTGCCCGAAACAGGCTCTAGGCAGGAAGTTCAAATACCATAGAGGTGCCCAAAACATGCTCTAGGAAGGATCATGAGCAAGGACACTCCGCTGCTATCAAAGTCCACGTATCTAAACCAAGTGACGGACAAATTAGCAAGAGTGAATTAAAGCCTTCACGGGATGACTCTATTCAAAGGGTTCAGAGTTTCGTAGAGTGCACCTATCTTAGCTTCAGACCCAAAGAATAGTTGTGATGAGTTGAAGCCTTTAAAGCCATGATCAGAAAATGAAAACATAAGTGCCTAACTATGTTGCCAAGGCAGCAACTCGTATCCTTTTTAGCAATTTAACTATTTTAGGCATTCTTTGTTAAACTTAGTTATCTCAGCATGTTTAGCATGAACACATACCCGCACACATTGCACTGACATTAAGAAAATTAAAACTTAAGTTATTTCATGCCATTCCCTATCACTAACATAAAAATAGGTGCCACGACCTTGAGGTAAGAATCAAGTTAAAGGCTAAAGTTTCTACTAATTTTGTGCAAAGGGTAGTTTTACTAGCTAGGTTGCATTGTTTGAGGACAAGCAATAGTTCTAGTTTGGGGGTGTGTAGAGTGTCTACGAGTTCTATATTTTGTACATATTCCTGCCCTTATTATTGTTGTTCTTAAGCTCATTTAGGCATATTTAGGTGCATTGCATGCATAATAACATTATTTTCTCTTTCACCATGTATTTATTAAATATTTTATGTTTGGTTGAGAAAAGATACTGTTTTAGTTTAGTTTTTATTTTCAGGTGCTGTAGCAAGGCGAGGACAGGAGAGCTGGAACAAAAGAAGCTATACTGAAGCATCTCCATATGCCGCCAAGGACGCTGCCGAAGCAGCATTGCCGCCAAGTACCGCCCAGGCAGGAGGTACACCGACTTAGTCAAGATGGGCCGAAATTGAAAGAGGGCAACTTCCTAAGCCCAATGAGCCCAGTCTTGCAATTTTCTGAAGCGTGTAGCGGCCGGTAGAGCTGATCCAAGACTGATAAGTGGGAGCACTTGTCCCTACTTGCGGAAGAAGGCAACGTCCAAAGAGTCCACATTTAAGTAAAAAAGGAGTATGTATTCAATGTAAATTACTATAAGAACTCCGACTTCAAGGAGGACTCAAACATAGGCCATGAGCCCTATATATACCCAATGTATGTAAGGGTATAGAGGCATGCATATATTGCTTATCGAAGAGTACAGATGGGGAGATATCTAGATAGATGGGAGTTGTTGGGGGTCGTGGCCCAACTCTCCTAGGGTTTAGGCGCGTGTATGTAAAGTAGTTTGTGAGAAACAGATGTAATAACTTTGAGTTGCTTTCAATAAAATTCTAAGTCTGCTTAATCTATGCACTTCATTCTTTCGATTAGTCTACACCAGTTAGTTGAGAGAATCCAATTGTCGGGCACAAAAGTGCAAGGCTCACGAAAGGGTTAAGCATGGTCACAACATGTTGGGGCGTGACTAACTTGGTTCCTAACAAGTTCACAAGTTTCAGCGGCTAAAAGGGATCACCAACCGAATTGACTAGCATGTGTTAGGTTTACGCTGAGGTTGCTAGGTATTGCCTACATCACGCGAGTGTTTAAGCATCCTTGCCTAGAAATAAGAAGGATCACTATCGACTATCCCGCTGAACTTAGAATGTCTGCCAGACTTGCTGCCAGGACCTATTTCCGTTCCACCGGCTGAGACAGCGAAAGTTGCAGGGGTAGTGACCCGCTGCGACCGTGTGACAGGGTCGTTGGCTGCCGCCCACCATTCCCTCCGAGGCAGCAAATCATGGCAGTGCAAAACATACTTAAGCTTTACAATACAGTCTACACGCTATCGGGCTGCAATTGTCTTACCCAGTCTATCGACCAAATTTCTCCCTATCATCCCTCTCATCACTATCTTTATTTTATATGTGTTTTTATATTTTCACATTGTGAGATTTAATTGCGCATTTACTAAATCTTTGTGCAGGAAACCATTCATAGGAGCTGCTCCAATCCCTGTGGGAGACGATATCTTTTATACTATAGGGGTGTTTCCAATTTATATTTTCACATTGTGAGATTTAATTGCGCATTTACTAAAGAGTGTGCACTTGCGCTTATAAATAGAGAACACCCTGATGCTCTAGACACTTAAAATAAACAAGACCATAATTAACCATGCATAAAAACCTTTTATATGGAAAATATATTTTTGGAATATGAATGGAGGTGCCCTGAACGTATAGGGGTGTTTCCAATTTATATTTGAAGCAAAAATATATTTCTTTATAAAAGGAATATTTTCATTGGAATATAAACTAGTTAATAATTAGTGATTAAATTAAATTCGAATTATTATTCCCAAAATGTCAAAATGCCACGTAAAATTAAGAGTATCTATATTGAGCGTTTGTGAGGTGCTAATCCTTCCCCATACATAATCGACTTCCGAACCCTAATTTTAAAAAGTACGAATCTCTAGTTATTTTTATGGTGTCCGGTCTACCAAAGTGACCGGTGGCTACACCAAATTGTTTTCAAAATCAAATTTAAAAGGAAAATCCTAATTTCAAAAATATAATCGTCCAAGCTATTTTACCGGTTTAAAAACATGAATAGTATGAGTGTTCAAAAATACCCAACCTGACTACCTGGAAGTAAAATTGTTGGGTATTTTTACGAAATATTTTTCCCGGGTCGGGTCAAAACACGAATAGTAAGGGTGTTTAAAAATACCCGACCTGACTATCCAGAAGTAAAAATGTCGGGTATTTGTTCGAAATCTTTTTCTCGAGTCGGGTACCCGACCCATAAAAATACCTAAATTCTCAAGTTGGGCCTAGGCCGCAGAATCACATTCAATTGGGTACCTGATGACCCGGTTAAAATTATTAAATATATATTTTTATATAAAAATTTTAAAAATATAAGATATGTTATAATTAAAAAGCAATAAAAACACATTGGTTTTTCACTTTTAGTCTATAGCCAAATTTGAAATCCCTAAAAATCTAAAATCTCTAAACATTCACCCTTATCACTCTTCCTTAACTGTCAACCTCTCTTGCCGGCCGGCTCTCTCTCGCCACTCTTTGTGTGTTGTCCTGTGTTTTGGTCGTCCCTCAGGCCTCAGCTACACCAACGTCCAGCAACAGCAACAAGCAGCAGCGTACTGCAGCATGCAACATCAGTTATAGCACCATCAGTTGAAAGACATAACTCTTGAGCTCATACCTGTAGCAGCACTCCAACACGCAGCACTTCATGCAACATCAACACCAATAGTTCTTGATTTTTACTATTTCCAAGTAACTATTTTCACTTTGGTTAAGAATAAATTAAAGGTTCCATTAAAACTCATGACAAGGGGTTAATTTGGTTTTCTGTCTATAGTATCAAGGATCTATCATGTTGTTTAACCTAAATATTCGACTGTGCTAAGATTAACACATTGGGTTGCAATTAACCTATTGTTTATTGTTGAGTGTGTAAAAGTTCTATTATTTACACCCTATTTAACCCATATTTCTGCTGCATTCAAGCATTATTCATTGCATTTAGGTTAGTTTACAGCAAAACATCACAAATATATCAAAGGCACAGATTCTACTAAGAATGGCTGTTTTTGCAGGTATCCGTCGTAGCTGACGGAGAGGGCAGGCGCTGGGCGGAGAAGCAGAAGAGCTGAACTGGACAAGCAGACAAAGAGGACGATGCTGCCACGATGCTGCCGTGACAGCAGAGGACGACAACAGTTTTTGAGGAGAAAAAGCAAAGTGGACCTCGACAGATAGAGAAAATTCAGCCCGTCTGTCGTGTGAAAACCTCATATTTTTCTGAGCCCCAGATCAAAAGATATGTCAAGCCCAAAGTTCAAGGAGAGAAAATCCCAAGAAACAAGGAGGACGGCTGGAAAGTAGATTCCTTGAAGATTTAGTCTTTATTAGAATCATACTTTTAATTAAAGTTGTAATCATTGTTAAATTAGAAAACTTGAGCCCAAAGCTTATATAAGGGCATGTATTTTAACCTAGGGCTGAGGAGATATATCCAATTCCCCATAACCGATAACCAAAAACCCCTAGCCGTTTTCCCGCCGCCGACATGTTCTAAATCCTTCCTAGGGCCACAGGTTGATTTGTAAAGTAGTTGCAAGGGTTGTTTTGTCTTAGGAATTTTCAGTTCAATAAAATAAACTTCAAGTTCTCTTATTTTGGTTATTAATATCTTGCAAGAGCATCGGGAGAGCATTGTGAGGTTATCTATTTACTTAGCATCGAGAGAGTTAAGTATACGAAAGAAATAAGAGCAAGTTCTCTAGTTTATAGTTGAACTATCTCGTGCCTAGGGATATGGCAAGGTTAAGTGGTTAAAGAAGAATTCATGCACATCGGTGTTCATCCTTCGATTCACGCCGGGAGGTATCATCAAGACGTGATCATCGACAGACTTGGACCTAGGGATAGGCCAAGGCAGATCTGGGATTCTTGCCAAACTTGAAGTACGGAGTTGAGTGTTTGCTGCCGCGACAATCAACGGACTACTGCCGCGACAGGTGCTGCCCACGACAGGCGCGACGACAGAACTGGATTTCCTAAAACTACGCAATACCTGCACTACTGGGTAATTCAATACCAGCCCATTCTCTCTATCTTGCTATCTTTACTCTTTTATTTACGTTTACTTTAATATTTTCGTGACAACTCTCAAATATTTCCTTTACTTTCGTGCAGTGAATTAAGGTGAAGCTATTAGCCCAATCCCTGTGGAGACGATATCCGATACTTTGTATCACTTTACTACTTGCGTCGTGTATACTTGCACTACCATTGCTATAGACTATTTTACACGCAACAAGTTTTTGGCGCCGTTGCCGGGGATTGGCAACATAACTCTACCTTTTCTTTTACTGCACTTTTTGTTTTTGTTTTTATTTTTATTTTTCTTTTTTTCTTTGTTGCATTCAACTCTTGCTTTTCACAAGGTTTCTTGTTTATGCGCAGATCGAACCGAGGTAAAGATCCTGAGTATCCATTAGATCCTGAAATCTAACGATCATTCAATCTCAAGAAACAACTTCGTCACTTACTAGCCAGGAACGAGTACCTTGATGAACAGCTAGAGAATATGGCCCACAATGGAAACGACCCGCCTATCGGCGACCCGCCTGCCGCTGCCGGCCGACGGTCCTGTCGTGACTACATGTTGAACGATCATGTAGAGCTGGAAACCACGCTGCCGGACATAGATGTTGACAACTTCGAGCTGAAACCTGTTATGTTTTATATGATCAACAATGCCGGGCAGTTTAGTGGTGCTGTTACAGAGGATGCTAGGGAGCATCTCAAAACGTTCCAGGAGATCTGTGGTTCGTTTAGACTACCAGAAGTTAATCCGGAGATACTGAGGCTTCGGTTATTCCCCCATTCATTGTGGGACAGAGCAAAAACTTGGTGGAATAAACTTACGCCAGGTTCAATTAGAACTTGGGCAGACTTATCTCGTGAATTTTTATCTCGTTTTAATCCTCCGCATTTATCTGAGCGATTACGTAATGAAATTGCTACTTTTCAACAAGAAGATGACGAGCCGATGCACGAGGCCTGGGACAGATTTACTACTCTTCTACGGAACTGCCCAATGCATGGATTCCCCGTCTGGAATCAGGTAACCAAGTTTTATAATGCTGCCAACTTACAAACTCGTATTCGAATTGATTCAGCAGCAAACAGACTATTATTGGATAAAGATCCAGACGAGGCAATGCAAGTTTTGAAAAATCTGGCTAAGAATGAGGAGCAGTTTCCGACAGCAAGAAGAGGGGGTAAACGGGTACTAGCTGTCAAGGATTATGAGGCCGACAGCACGATGAAATCACATGTGGCATACCTTACTAAGGCAATGAAAAAACTCTTGAACGAGGATGCACAACATGGATTTGCTGTCGAGGAGGTATGTGACATTTGTGAGGGAAATTACAGTTCGGAGGAATGTCCAATACAGCTAGAAGAGGGAAAGTATGTTGGAAATTACAATAAGCCGAATTACAACGCCAACAACTATAATCCCAATTGGAGAAAGGATCCCAAGTTTTCTTGGAGCAATCCTAATAATGCCCTGAATCCCCAAGGACACAATCAGAATCAGAGAGGACCTAGATTGCTGACGCGACAGCAACTGCCGCCGCAGCAGCAACAGCAGCAACCAGCTGCTACTAACAGTATACTGGAACAGACTCTGGCCACTTTTATGTCTCAGACAGGTACTTATATTGAGAATATGAATCAGTTTGTCAAGAAAACAGAGACATTCATGGATAAAACAGAGATGCGAATGACGAATCATGAAGCTACTCTGAAATCTTTGGAGACACAAATGGGTCAGGTTTCCCAGCATATTAAGCCAAGGCAGACTGGAGGATTCCCTAGTAATACTGAAAATGCTAGACAGCCCACACATGAGCAGTGTAAAGCCATTACTACTAGGAGTGGGAAGAAACTACCAAGGCCAGAAAAGGAAGCTGAATCAGTAAGAAAACCAGCTTTGGACAAACCTGCCGAGGAAGCTGCCACGACAGGTAACAAACAGACTATTGCCGATGAGCCTGTCACGACAGCAGAAGCGACAGAGGAGAAAATTGATGAACTTAAACCTCATCAGATTCGTATGCAGTGGGAAGGACGTATTGCTGATTATCGTCCCCCGCCACCTTTTCCCCAACGGATACAGCAAGCTAAGCAAGAATCTCAGCTTAAAAAGATTTATGATATTTTTAAGAAGGTTCATATTAATATTCCGCTGTTAGATGCCGTTAGGGAGATGCCCGGTTATGCTAAATTCCTCAAGGATGTCATGTCAAAGAAATCTAAACTTGGGGAATTTGTAACGGTAAAGATGACAGAAGGTTGCATGAGTATTCTTCATCGGCAGCCACCCCAGAAAAAGAAGGATCCGGGGAGCTTCATCATACCTTGTGTAATCGGAGACAAATATGTGGGTAAGGCACTTTGTGATCTTGGTGCTAGCATTAATTTAATGCCAAAATCTGTTTTCCAGAAATTAGGTATTGGAAAGGCGCGGCCCACGACAGTAATTCTGCAGCTGGCAGACCGCTCTTACGTTCATCTAGAAGGAAAAATTGAAGATATTCTGGTAAGAGTGGATAAATTTATATTTCCTGCTGACTTTCTTGTTTTAGATTTTGAGGTAGGCGAAAACGCACCAATCATCCTTGGGCGACCCTTCTTAGCCACGGGAAGATCACTGATTGATGTGGAGAAAGGAGAACTCACCATGCGAGTAAACGACCAAGAGATTAAGTTGAATGTTCTGCAAGCTATGAAGCATGCTGATGCAGACGAGGAATGCAAGGCTATCACTGAAGTTACCCTTGATCAACCCTGCATCAGGTCGGGCTGTCACGACATCAGAATTGGTCACTGCCGCGGCAGCCACCTACAGGACTGTCACGACAGCACTGACGACAGCAATGACGACAGCACTGACGACAACTCCTCTGACTCCGATACATCTGATACTGAAGATCAGGAGGAGGTAAACTGGATAGGCGATCGTCCAGGTAAGTTATTCGAACCTTTGAATTACACTTCGGATAACCATGCAATTCAAAAGCCATCTACTGTTGAACCACCTGCCTTAGAACTGAAGCCCCTGCCAGGGCAGCTAAAATATGCTTTTCTTGGTTCAAATGATACGTTGCCCGTAATCATCTCTTCTAAGCTGCCACAGGAACAGGAACGGCAGCTAGTTGGGATGCTGCGGCAGCACAAAAAGGCAATTGGATGGACGATAGCTGATATTCAAGGCATTAGTCCGGCGTTATGCATGCACAAAATCCTTTTGGAAGAAGATCATAAGCCGACTATAGATGCCCAAAGGCGGCTAAACCATGCGATGAAAGAGGTGGTGCGTAAAGAGATAATCAAATGGTTAGATGCTGGTATTATTTACGCCATCTCCGACAGCAAATGGGTGAGCCCGGTGCAATGCGTTCCCAAGAAAGGAGGAATGACCGTGGTGACAAATGAAAACAATGAGTTAATCCCAACCAGGACTGTGACCGGTTGGAGAGTTTGTATGGACTATCGGAAGCTTAACAAAGCTACCCGAAAGGACCACTTTCCTTTACCCTTTATTGATCAAATGCTTGATAGATTAGCGGGTAAACCTTACTATTGTTTTCTTGATGGTTATTCAGGTTATAATCAAATAGCTATCGCACCGGAAGATCAAGAAAAGACGACTTTCACATGCCCATATGGAACATATGCTTTTAGAAGGATGCCGTTTGGACTATGCAATGCACCCGCCACCTTCCAAAGGTGCATGATGGCCATATTCTCCGATATGGTGGAGGACTTCCTTGAGATTTTTATGGATGATTTTTCAGTCTTTGGGGACAATTTTGAGAGCTGCCTAGGCAATCTACAAAAGGTACTTGAAAGATGTGAAAAAGCAAACCTAGTTCTAAATTGGGAAAAATGCCACTTTATGGTGGATGAAGGGATAGTCCTTGGCCATAAGATTAGCTGCCGTGGGATAGAAGTCGACAGGGCCAAAATAGAAGTGATCGAGAAGCTGCCGCCGCCGACCACAGTCAAGGGTATTAGAAGTTTCTTGGGACATGCTGGTTTTTATCGGAGATTCATTGCAAATTTCTCAAAAATCACCAAGCCCCTATGCCATCTTTTGGAGCAGAACCGACCCTTTGACTTTAATGATGAATGTACTGAAGCATTCAAGGTTCTGAAGGAAAAGCTGGTAACAGCCCCAATAGTACAGCCACCAGACTGGACACAGCCGTTTGAGATCATGTGTGATGCTAGTGACTATGCTGTCGGGGCAGCACTTGGGCAGCAGAGAGACAAATTGTTTCATGTCATATACTATACCAGCAAGACACTGAATGAAGCCCAAGTGAACTACACCACCATAGAAAAGGAGTTATTAGCTGTGGTATTCTCCATTGACAAGTTTTGTTCTTACATACTTGGAACGAAGGTAATAGTGCACACAGACCATTCTGCCCTGAAGTATCTGTTTGCAAAAAAGGATGCAAAGCCTCGATTGATACGGTGGATCCTGCTACTGCAAGAATTCGACCTTGAAATCAAGGACAAAAAAGGGACAGAAAATCAGGTGGCAGATCACTTGTCAAGATTGGAGAAGGGAAAGAGTCTACCAATAGATGAGACAAACATATTGGAGACCTTCCCAGACGAGCAGCTCTTTGCTGCCACAATCACTACCGCGACAGCCATGGCGGCAGGTAAGTCTTCTGAACTTCCCTGGTATGCTGATTTTGTTAATTTTATAGTTAGCGGAATAATTCCTTCTGATCTTAATTATCAAGCCAGGAAGAGGTTCCAAAATGATGTTAAACATTATTATTGGGACAAACCTCTTCTTTTCAAAATTTGTGTAGATCAGGTCATAAGGAGGTGTGTACCACAAGAAGAGCAAGAAGACATACTTCATCACTGCCATGCTTCACAGTATGGAGGTCACTTAGGAGGTAACAAAATTGCTGCCAAGGTGTTGCAGTCAGGGTTTTATTGGTCGTCACTGTATAAAGATGCACAAACCTTCTACAAGAGCTGTGACAGGTGCCAAAGGACAGGAAACATCTCAAGGAGAAACGAGATGCCGCTGCAGAACATTCTAGAGGTCGAAATCTTCGACGTTTGGGGGATTGATTTTATGGGACCTTTTCCATCCTCATGTGGAAATCTATACATCTTCCTGGCAGTAGATTATGTCTCTAAGTGGGTTGAAGTTATCGCCACCCAAAAGAATGATGCCAAGACAGTCCAAAGGTTTTTGCACAAAAATATCTTTTCTAGGTTTGGCATCCCTAAGGTGATTATCAGTGATGAAGGGAGACATTTTGACAATAGGGTTATTGCTGCCGCCTTGAAGAAATATGGTGTCAAGCATCGGATCGCGACAGCATATCACCCACAGACCAATGGACAAGCTGAGATATCCAATAGGGAAGTTAAGAACATTCTTGAGAAGATGGTTAAGCCAACTAGGAAAGACTGGTCTTTACTTCTAAATGATGCGTTATGGGCATATAGGACAGCTTTCAAGACTCCATTGGGCATGTCTCTGTACCGATTGATTTATGGGAAAACATGTCATCTACCTGTCGAGATAGAGCACATAGCATACTGGGCAATCAAGGCAGTAAATATGGACTTGGACAAGGCAGGGCAGAAAAGGTTGTTAGATCTGAATGAAATTGAAGAAATACGGACAATGGCCTACGACAATGCAAGAATTAACAAGGAGAAAACTAAGAAGTGGCATGACAGGAAGCTGCTGCCACGATAGTTCTGCCCAGGGCAGCTTGTATTGTTGTTCAATTCTAGACTGAAACTTTTCCCAGGGAAACTGAAATCTAGATGGTCTGGCCCATTCCAAGTCATACAAGTTTTTCCCCATGGTGCCATCACAATCCGATCATTAAAAGACGGGCACCAATTCAAAGTCAACAGACAACGCCTCAAGCATTATCAGGGGACTGAAGCCCCAGGAATACAGGAAGTGGTTACCTTAGGAGATGCCCCACCTGGCATCCCTAATTTAACCTAAATTTTATTTTTATTTATTTATATTATTTATTAGGAAATACGGTTTATTTTTATTCGAATAATGTTTTTATGTTTATTGTTTTTAGGAAATAAAGGAGTTAAGAAGAACATGAGAAGTGAACTCAGCCCACCATCCATCCATCAGCCCAACAAAGCCCAATATTGAAGCCTGTCGTTCCATCTGCCGCGGTAGACACGGAAAAGACAGGCTGTCACCAGACTGTCACGACAGACGTGCAAAACGTGTGACAGACGTGTAACAGACGCGGAAACGAGTGTCAGACACGTCAGACACGCTAAAGCTCAACAGTCGCCCCGTTATTCACGCCTGCCGTTACAGCTTCAACGGGCAGCAATTCCTCTTCTACAAAACCCCGTTTCATTTTCATTTCATTCACTTCTGCCTTTCTTACTTACTCTCCCCCTTTAGTTTTCATTTGCTTTCTTTTACTTTTCACAACCCTTGCACTAACATGTCTTCCAGAAGAACCCGCCGCAGTGCTGCTTCAACTTCTTCACTCGCAGCAACTCCTCCACCGTCCTTTGCAACCAGAGACATATGGGAAGAACGAGGCTTCATCTATATACCAAAGGCAAGGAATCTGGGCCTCAAGCCCTTCATAGCCAGGAAGATTAGGGCTCTATTATGGCAAACATTTGCGGAGCAACCAGCGGAGATGAACGAGACGCTGGTGAGGGAATTTTATGCTGCCATCAGCAGCAAAACGGCGACAGTTGTGACTGTTCGAGGGAAAGAGGTGCAATTCACAGCCGAGCGCATTAACTCTTTATATGGCCTCTACCTAGGCCCCAATGATGATGCTCACCAGCAGTTCCTTGACACTTTGGATGAGGCTGCCTATGACGCTGTCATGGCAGAACTGACGGAAGAAGGGACTGAATGGAATACAAGCCGAAAAAATCCTCACACAGTGAAGAGGGGGCAGCTGCTGCCGGAGGCAAAACTGTGGAATGCGTTCATCAAAAAGAGGATCCTGCCATCGTCGCATCACACCACTGTTGACCAGCAGAGGTTAGCCTTAATACACTCTATTTTAAATGAACGACCCATTAATGTGGGAAGTTATATGCGAGAGAGTATTTTGGAAAGTGCACATAGACCGACGACCCTCCTTTGCCTCCCCTACCTCATCACGTCCCTCTGCCGCTGTCATGATGTGCCGGAAGCCGACACTGACACCATAGTGAAAGGACGAGGTTGGACAGAAAAGAATATCATCAGCCTCATGGAACTGACAGTGGCAACCCCTCTCTCATCTTTCAACCCCGCTGCCGCCCCAGATGAATCAACAGAGCAGCCAAATCATGAACCTGCCGCCACAGCAGCTGCGCCGGCAGAACCCTCCAACCAAATCCTAGCTGCCATTCAAAGGATAGAGGACAGACAGTTGGGCCTCATGACATTCATCAAGGACTTTGCCGCATCCACGGTAAATTTTATTCACAATACTTTAAATTTCCCTGATGTTGTTTTCCCCACCTTCCCTGCCCACTACTTCACTGTCTCCACCCCTGCCCACACACCTACACCTGCTGCTACACCACAAACACCATCTGCCACTTCCATACCATCACCTGCCACGACGGCAGCCGGCAGCACCCATGTCGAAACATCCGCTCAAGGAACAAAGCGACCAGTGCCATCTGATGATCTTGAAGCCTTTGTTGCTGGGTTTTCCTCCGCCTCTGTGTGGGCAGACAGTGACAATGAACCCTCTATTACGAGGAATCTGTCAAAGGACTTTTCACCGGTAAAGAGGCAGAAAAGAATGGCAAATAAGAAGACTCTGCCTAAGGCCAGCAGTGACAACAATGACAACAACGAAAACAGCTCGGATATTTAGGTTGTACAGCAACCATCCCAGCCTACCTCGAGAACCAGAATCCGCCGCCAAATCCGCCTCAGCAGCAGCAGTGAAGACAGTGCCTAAAATTTAAGTTTCTAATTTTCTTATTGCTGCCTGCTATTTATATATTTTGTGATGTACTGCCTTCATATGTTTTCATTTATTAATGGAGTCTGAGTACATCTTACTTAATTGCTGTGTCTTTTACTTAGTTATTTAAGTTCTCTAAAAAAATCTGAAAAACTAAAAATTTTGGCTTAAAACTGTGATTTGAACTTGTCTGTCGTGACAGCTCTGTCGTGGCAGCGACTTTAGGACAGTTTAAGGAGAAGTTTAGAGTGTAACGCCCCGGTTTTGGGCTTAGAAGTTTTGGGCGTTGACCTGTTCGGTCAAAGTGCTGTTCGAATCTAAAAAGGTGAAATTAGGAAAACCTAGTTCGGGTTGCATTAAAAATATGGAAAAATGTTCTAAAATTCTCTTTTAATATATATAAGTGAACTGTGAAATCAATTTTACAAAATGAGGGTTGGAAGGGTGACATTTTGGCTAGTGACCAAAATGTAATTTTTGAAAAACTGCGTGACTATTTTAGAAAGGATTGAAACTTTGAATCTTTAAGGAGCTATTTACCCAAAGGGAGTTTCTCCATATTTTTATAAGATATTTAATGTTTTAATTCTGATTTTAAACAAAAGGAAAGTGGAGGGAAGTTATTTCTAACCAATTTTCCTAAAATCTCATTTTCCTTTTCTCTCATTTTCCTTTTCTCTCATTTTCTCTCAAGCCAAACATCTTTCTCCAGAGTTTTTCTTCTGATTTTGCCACTTAAATCTCTCTTTTCAATCCTCTTTTGATTGCTAATCATCTCATCAACAAAACCTCACCAATTGCCATTTGATTCTTCAAGCTTTTTGGTACTAAAAGAGGAGAAACTCAAGTTTGGAGGTAAGAACGTCCTTCTCCTCTGAACTTCAAGTTCTTTACTGAAATTCCTAAGTTCTCAATCCTTAATTGATGATTTATAATGGTTTTTAAAGTTGTGTAATGGATCTTGGCTTAAAATGCAAGATTTGATGATTTTGATGGATTTTCGTTGGATCTGTTAAAGCAGTGATTTGAGGTGTATTTTTGATGTTAAATGAATGTTAAATTGATTGGAAATTGAGTTTTAACTAATGCAATCCCGGATAGGTTGAATTTTCTAAGTTTAGCTTGTGATTCTTGGTTGTTTTTGGAGTGATCTTGTGGATCTGTTGTTGCTGGAGGTATAAGGATGTTGTTAGGTCCTTTTTAGATGTTAAATGATGTTTATGGATGCTTAGTTTTGATGGTTTATGGCTGGGCTTTGTTGAGGAGTTGTTTGGATGCATTTTCGGTTGTGTTTGGTGACCGAAAATGGAGTGTGGATGAGAGCAGCGAGTTTAGGTGCTTTCATTGAAGCTATTAATGCATGATGATGCATTAATCTACTGTTTTGATGTGTTTAAAACAGGGGAGTCATCTTTGGATCCAAGTGGTGGTGATCCAGAAGCTTGATTTGGTGTTTCGGCAAGAGGGGAAACGGAATCGGTGAGTGGATTTTGGTTTTCGGCTTTGAAACCAATGTTTTGGAGGTTTGGGAGCTTAGTCTAAGTCTAAACAACTTTGCTAAGCTCAAGAGTAAGTTTTCGGAAAAACTCTCTTGATGAGGAACCATGTGATGGTTGGGTGCAATGTGTTCGTTGCATGTTTAAATTCTGTTTTTAAAGCATATCTAGCATGGTTGTTTGCTGAGATTATAAGCCATGTGTTTAAGGAAGCTCAAGGTTAGAGTTCCTTGCTTTTGAACATTGTTTAAATGTGGTTTAATGCTTAAAGATGCATGATGTTTATGGCTTGGTTAAATGCTTTAAAACAGTGGATTATTGATGATAAATGATGTATATTGGCAAGTAATGTTTTGAAAAGGTTAAGGTCACCAAGGTGGTTAAAAGTCCTTGAGTGAGCCTTGTTTACTTAAGAACATCAAGGTGTTTAAAAGTCTTTGGATGGTTCTTGTTACGGACACAAAGGTGTTTAAAAGTCCTTGTGTGGTCCTTTCCAAGGTGTTTAAAAGTCCTTGGGGCCAAGGTGTTTAAAAGTCCTTGGGGTGATTCATGTCATGGTGTTTAAAAGTCCATGGGCCAAGGTGTTTAAAAGTCCTTGGGGTCAAGATGTTTAAAAGTCCTTAAGGTGAAACTTGTTAAGGACACAAAGGTGTTTAAAAGTCCTTGTGTGGTCCTTGCCATGGTGTTTAAAAGTCCATGGGCCATGGTGTTTAAAAGTCCATGGGGATAAGATCACAATGGTGTTTAAAAGTCCATGTGTGAGTCTTATGTTGATCTTGTTAAAAGATGGTAATTATCACTTGTGGCCAATATGACATGTTATGATATGAAGCATGAAATGCTTGTTTAAGATTGCTTGTGAGCATGTCTAAATGTATTTTGAAGTATGATTTATAAATGAGTTTTATAAATGCATTATTGTGTGGTTTTAATGAGCATTCCTCACTAAGCTTTTGCTTACGCTCTCTCTCTTTTCTTAAACCAATAATGCAGAGCATTAAGGTGCATTGAGGGCAGTAAGGAACCAAAGCAATCAAGTGAAAGCTAAGCTCAAGTATGGGAAGGTTTTCTTAAACACCTTTAGCTTTTGGCATTTGGCAATGGGGAACCTATGTGGATGTTTGGGAGATGTTTTGAACTCCTTAAGATTGCTTGTGAGCATGTCTAAATGTATTTTGAAGTATGATTTATAAATGAGTTTTATAAATGCATTATTGTGTGGTTTTAATGAGCATTCCTCACTAAGCTTTTGCTTACGCTCTCTCTCTTTTCTTAAACCAATAATGCAGAGCATTAAGGTGCATTGAGGGCAGCAAGGAAGACAAGCAATCAAGTGAAAGCTAAGCTCAAGTATGGGAAGGTTTTCTTAAACACCTTTAGCTTTTGGCATTTGGAAATGGGGAACCTATGTGGATGTTTTGGGAGATGTTTTGAATTCCTTAAGTTTTTTTAATGTTGATGTTAATGTTGGCACATGTAATTGTCCATTATGAGGTTGAATTGAAGTATTGATGCTTGAATGGTTTGTTAAGTAGGAAGCATGCCTTTAGATTGGGGCTTTTCATATGTGATGCCATGATGATGTTTGGTTGATGCTTATATGTCTTTCATATGTTGAATTTCTTGCTGGCAAAGTTTGGTAGCATTTGGAACATGTATGGTTGATCAATTGTGGTTTTTTCTAGCCTTTTCTATGCAATCTGTGCAGGCCGTATCGGAACAGTAGCTACCGTTTCGGAACGGGTGCCTTGTAGCAACCCAGGCGTCCGAAACGGAAGACACCATTCCGAAACGGAAAGGCCACTGCCAGCCCTCGTTTCGGTACGCGTTGCGGAACGGCCCCGCGTTTCGAAACAGGCTCTCCCTATTTCGGAACGCATGACCGTTGGGGGCTGACATTGGCAGTTATATGTTTCAAAATGTTTGCATTTTGGTCCTGAATCTTGTATGTGCAATTGTGTGAGTTCGGGATGTCCGTTTGAGCTGAAATTTGGCAGTGAAGCATGAAACCTGATTAATTAAAAGTTGGTAATAGTTCTGAAAACTTAAACACCATTGTGACTGTTATACTGCTTAGATTTCTTTTAGCCAAATTAGAATAGAAAACTTAGCACTTAGAGTAGAAAAGAGACTAGAATCTCAGGAAACCTAGAGGTGCCTACCACTGGCTCTAGGCAGATAACCAGAGAAAAACTTCTAGAGGTGCCTATCACCGGCTCTAGACAGTTAACTAGAGGTGCCTGAAATACTGGCTCTAGTAGAAAAGAGAAGAAATTAGAAAAAAAGGGGAAATAACTAGAGGTGCCCTACTCTTGCTCTAGTAAGACAAAGAAAGAAATCAGTCTCGTAAGAAAAACTCTAAACAAGCTAAAGAATAATATTCTAGTGAAACTAAGAGAATCTTGGCATATAACTGTTCACAAGCATGCACACACTGCACGAGGACTATAGGGAGATACCGGACAGATCCTAAATTATCCGACAGGTTGCTGCCGTCACAGGGAACGAACGACGGGCAAGGGAAAGTTCACTGTTTGAAAGCCAAAACAAAAATATTTCATTTTTATTTTAGGTATTAGTTGCTTGAGGGCAAGCAAAAACTTGAGTTTGGGGGTGTGTTGAGTGTGTAAAAGTTCTATTATTTACACCCTATTTAACCCATATTTCTGCTGCATTCAAGCATTATTCATTGCATTTAGGTTAGTTTACAGCAAAACATCACAAATATATCAAAGGCACAGATTCTACTAAGAATGGCTGTTTTTGCAGGTATCCGCCGTAGCTGACGGAGAGGGCAGGCGCTGGGCAGAGAAGCAGAAGAGCTGAACTGGACAAGCAGACAAAGAGGACGATGCTGCCACGATGCTGCCGTGACAGCAGAGGACGACAGCAGTTTTTGAGGAGAAAAAGCAAAGTGGACCTCGACAAATAGAGAAAATTCAGCCCGTCTGTCGTGTGAAAACTTCATATTTTTCTGAGCCCCAGATCAAAAGATATGTCAAGCCCAAAGTTCAAGGAGAGAAAATCCCAAGAAACAAGGAGGACGGCTGGAAAGTAGATTCCTTGAAGATTTAGTCTTTATTAGAATCATACTTTTAATTAAAGTTGTAATCCTTGTTAAATTAGAAAACTTGAGCCCAAAGCTTATATAAGGGCATGTATTTTAACCTAGGGCAGATGAGATATATCCAATTCCCCATAACCGATAACCAAAAACCCCTAGCCGTTTTCCCGCCGCCGACATGTTCTAAATCCTTCCTAGGGCCACGGGTTGATTTGTAAAGTAGTTGCAAGGGTTGTTTTGTCTTAGGAATTTTCAGTTCAATAAAATAAACTCCAAGTTCTCTTATTTTGGTTATTAATATCTTGCAAGAGCATCGGGAGAGCATTGTGAGGTTATCTATTTACTTAGCATCGGGAGAGTTAAGTATACGAAAGAAATAAGAGCAAGTTCTCTAGTTTATAGTTGAACTATCTCGTGCCTAGGGATAGGGCGAGGTTAAGTGTCTAAAGAAGAATTCATACACATCGGTGTTCATCCTTCGATTCACGCCGGGAGGTATCATCAAGACGTGATCATCGACAGACTTGGACCTAGGGATAGGTCAAGGCAGATCTAGGATTCTTGCCAAACTTGAAGTACGGAGTTGAGTGTTTGCTGCTGCGACAATCAACAGACTGCTGCCGCGACAGGTGCTGCCCGCGACAGGCGCGACGATAGAACTGGATTTCCTAAAACTCTGCAATACCTGCACTACTGGGCAATTCAATACCAGTCCATTCTCTCTATCTTGCTATCTTTACTCTTTTATTTACGTTTACTTTAATATTTTCGTGACAACTCTCAAATATTTCCTTTACTTTCGTGCAGTGAATTAAGGTGAAGCTATTAGCCCAATCCTTGTGGAGACGATATCCGATACTTCGTATCACTTTACTACTTGCGTCGTGTATACTTGCACTACCATTGCTATAGACTATTTTACACGCAACATTTATATAGGCCTTGCCCCTAAACTCGTAGAAGAAAAAACTATCATATTGTATTCTAATTTTCCGAATTATGTAAATTTGTAGTATTGTATTCATACCGTAAATTTGTAATCCAAACATACTAAATTCACTTTTTTAGATTATGTTAATGACGAGAGAAAATATTAATGATATATATATGCTATCTTCCTCAGCTGAGTCCTCTAAGGAAGCTGAAAAGACTAAAAATGTAGAGATTCCAACAAATACCAAAAACAAAAGGAAGGGGAAAAAGACTACTAAAGCTTCATCGGCTGAATGAGGTGAAAGGAAAAAAACTTTTTCTGCTTGGGATCATTTTAAACCATTTGTTGGTGATACAGAACATGCCGAATGCATCTATTGTGAGCGAAAGATTTCTTGTGCAACTGCCAATGGAACAAATGCCATGAATCGTCACACTATATTACATTTTGAGTCTAAGAGAAAGTGCAATGCTTATGGCACCATAGAAATTGCTAGTGTTCCTAAACTATGACATTTTGATCAAGATGCGATAAGACAAGCATTCGCTAAAATGGTGATTATTGATGAGTTCCTAGTATTCCTGACTTTTTCCCTCTTTCACGTACTACTATTACAAGAGACTTTTATGCTCTTTTTATTGAAAAAATAAGGTTTTAAAGAACTTTCTCAAGAATTTGTCCTCAAGGGTATGTCTTACGACATACACGTGGACATATGGTAAAAACTTGTCATATATGTGCATTAATGCTTATTTCATAGATGATGCTTGGAAATTGCATGATATGATTATCAACTTTTACCCAAATTTCGGTATCTCTAGAGAGCTTATTGGTAGGGCAGTTGAAAAAATGTCTACAACAGTGGGGGTCTTAAGAAGATCTTGACGATAACAGTTGATAATGCTAGTTTTATGATCTAGCAATCAAGTATTTAAAGCAGATTCTTAACTTATGGGATGTAAGTGTGTTACCTAGTGAATTTTTGCATATGAGACGTGCTGCACATTTTTTGAATTTGGTTGTTAAAAATGGTCTGAAAGATGTTGATGCTTCTATGGTGAAAGTTCATGCTGCTGTGAAATATGTGAGGTCTTCTCCTGCAATACTTCAAAAGTTTCAATCTTGTGCTATAAAGGAGAATATAAATATCTTGTTTGCTTGGACATTGAAACAAGGTGAAATTCCATCTATTCCATGCTTAAAAGTGCTTTGGTGTTTAGGAAGGCATTTAGAAATATGAAAACTAAGTACATTCTTACACAAAGGAGCTTAGGAAGGTTAGTGGTGCTCGCGATGAAGAGGATTAGGACAAAGTTTCTACTTTCTTGCCTTTTCTTGAAATGTTTTATGAGGCTGCAATGAGCTTCTCTGGATCAAGGTATGTGTTGAGTTGATCACACAATTGCAAATGGATAAGAGGGGGTGAATTGGCAATTAAAATTTTGGTAGGAGATAGGAGTGAAAAATAAAAAGTGACACAAGTGGTTAGAGTGGTTCAAGTTCTCCAAATGAACTCTACATCCACTACCTTAGTTCCCACTAAGGATTTTCAACCAATTCACTACTTGAATTCTTCCCCTTTTCTTGGATGAGGAGGTAACCTTATAAATTTGATTAAGCTTTCTACCCAAAGCTTAATCCACTCACTTCTACAAAGAGATGAATTTGGTAAACTATAAAGATTCCTCTCAAAGGATAAATGTTTACCCAAATACAATTTCAAACTCCCCAAACTCACAATACAAGATTACAATAAGATCACAAGAGTTGGGTACAAGAATTTGACTATGAAGAGCACTAGGGTTTGGATTTTATGCTTTGATGTTGCTTGTAGGTTCAATAGTTGTTGCTTGGTCAATTGATGCTTGTTTTTATACCCTTGCAATGAATTCTAGCTGTTTGGGTAGTTGGGATCATCAATAGAGCCGTTGGGAGCATTTTTCCCGCAATAAATGCAGCTCTGCAGCCTACCGTATCGGTACTCGTAGAGGGCGTATCGATACCTGCATCAAAGAGGAAAGAGTCGTCGTGACTGAAAACATAGCGTATCGATATGCATAGAAGGCGTACCGGTACGGTTTTAAGGGGCGTATCGGTATAGATGGCCGTATCGATACTGTCTTTGCTCACTGGAATCCAAAGTTTTGTTTTCTTAAAGATCGTATCGATACATATACCAAGCGTATCGGTACGGTATAACGACATTTTAAAAATTGGGAAACCAACCAACTGACAAGTAACGGTCAAAAATTAAATGCAAAGATTTTTCAAAGATAAGCTTATCGTATCGATACGGTTGCAAAGCGTATCGGTACAGTTTCATTGAAAGAGTTGCCCAGATGAATATCGTATCGATACGGGGTAATATCGTATCGGTACGCTAAGTCAATTAAAATTACAGTGGCTAAAGCCCGTATTGATACGCCTAAGGGTATCGATACGCCTGGGCGTTTTTGTATAGTTTGGCTTGAAAATCATAGGAAAAGACTTAGAAAATTTTCATATATTTAAGAGCTTGTCTTGAGATAATATTTTGTTTAAAATGCTCGTCAATTGTGAGACTTTAAAGAGTACTTAAAAATTTATTGTTTTGCAAATTGGTCCTTAAGTTTAGATGTTATATCAAAATCAATTTCGGTTTCACAATATCCCCCTTTTGATATAACAAAACCACAAATAAATTTTTAAGTTTTTGAAACTTTGAAAAGCTTTCTCCCGCTTAATTTAAGATAGATTTTCAAAAATAAAAAAAATTGACTCTATAATCCTTCTCCCCCTTTTTGTTAGATCAAATATAAACACAAGGATAATAGCAACAATTAATTCATTAAATTCAAAGCAAACATAATAGTTCAAATGCATAAACTTCAAAGTAAACATAATAGTTCAAATGCATAAACTTCAAAGCAAACATAATAATCCAAACTTAAATCCTAAGACATAGATAATAGGCATAAACTTATATCCTAAAACAAAAGTGCAATAACAGAATATAAAAGACTAAATGCCATAAGATGATATGCAAAAACTACTCGTCCGCCTCATCATCATCATCGTCCTCGTCCTCTTCATCTTCATCATCTTGAGTGGGTTGATTCCTTCGGTTTTGGTTAAGCCAAGCACCATGGAAGGAGGTAAGAGAGATATCCATGGAGTTTTGGCGAGAAGCCATGGTTTCCATTTTCTTCTCCATACCTTTGACACGATCTTCCAAAGAGGTGAATCTAGTGTCCATAGCGGTAAACCCGGCTTCCATGGAAGTGAACTTCTCATTGAGGAAAGTCATTAGAGTGCTCATGGAAGAGGAATCAATCGGAGCACGGTGAGAGCTCGAAGAAGCATGAGAAGCATCAACCGGAGCATCTTATGGAGGAGCTTGAGGGTTACGAACCCATTCATTGTCAACATAAGAGAAACCGTCATGAGCTAGAGAACGCTCATCTATGGGTTGGCCAAGTGTTTCAGGATAGTCATGGGAACAATCAATGTCAAGGGAATGAAAAAGATAACTCAAAGTCGTAGAGTAGTAAAAAGATGTGACTTGTTTGGTGTGACGGTGGTGGACTAGATAGAAAAGGTCGGCAAACATAATTTGACAAAGGTTTGGACGTTGACCTTCCCTAAAGCACCTAAGCCAAAAGTCATCGACTTGACGAATAGTAGAAAATTTCCCTCCCGATGGACGAAAAAACCAAGAGACAAGAAGATGAAGGATTCAGTCATGAGCATTTAAAACTTTAATTGAGCCTAAAGGACCCGTACCCAAGGACTTCTCATCATCAATACCAATGTTTTCAAAACCAAAGACATTACATAAAGTTGTTTGATCAATTATAAAGGTTTTGCCCATAACAGAGGATTCAATAGCAATGACATTCTCTCTAGCTTCATCATGAACACATAAAGCATTGGAAAAGAATATGATGACTAGATTCCTATATAGAATAGGAGGAATGCTAAAAAAAGTTAGAAAATTTCATTGCTTAATTAAAGGGAGGTATTGGAATTTAAAACGGACAGAACTTAAAAACGGGACTGACACAACACGTTCTTCCCTAAGGGTCATACCTTGAAATAGTTTGTACCGAGCCATATCGACATCATCGGGAAAACTTAATTGGTTAATATAAGGGAGATTAGGTCTAGGGTTATCATCGGCATCCTCACTAGGATCGGAAGTAGCAAGATAACGCTTAGTTCTCTTTTTCGATGGTGCCATAACCCTGAAAACACATCAAAAGCGATTCGAATATGTATGCAATTAACATCCTATTCAACCCAATAAATTCTAATAATTCAAGGTAATTGTAAAAAGAAATTTAATTTTAAAAAGATATATACAAATTTGAGAAAAAGTTGTTAAAAAACAGATTAAAAAAATACGAATAGAAAATATATTCGAATGAAAAAATTTTGATTTTTGAAAAAATTTGATGAAAAAATTGAAACCCATAATATAAAATTATGTTTTGTACAAAAATTAAGTTGAAACAATTATAAAAATCAAACGAAAAACAAAGAAAATAAAAAGAAGAGTTTTATACCTTGAACTTTAGATTGGATGACTGAGTTGATGTGAATGCACAAGATTTGTTGACAAAGCTTAGCCTTGATGTGGAGATTAGAAAACCTCAAAGAATTTTTCTGTTTGATGGTAAAAATTGAAGGATTGAGGGGGGGTTTTATAGGGTATTGCGGCTAGGGTTTTGGAGAGAAAAGAGGGGTTTTTGTTTTTAAAGTCTTTTTAACAATGCAGCCCTAAATAGCCTCTCCGTCGAGACCGTATCGATACGCTATACACGCGTATCGATACCCTTTAACACTAATTTTTTATTTGTCGTTACTACCGTATCGATACGCGGGACCGTATCGGTACGACTTGGCTTTGACTATTTCCCTTGACTTAACCGTATCGATACGCGGGGTCGTATCGATACTCGTTCAACTTCAAAGTTTTCCCAGTTATGAACCCGTATCGATACGCTATGAACCCGTATCGATACGCCTTTACCAGATAAGACATTTTTGACAGATTTAAATGCAAAAATCCAACTTTAAACGTCCCTAAATGCATGTAAATGTCCTATGAACAAGTTTTAATGGCTAAACTTAATGCATACTCCCCCTAGCAACATGCATAGAAGCAAAAAGAGCAAAATTAACACAAGCATGAATCACAAACAATTTCAAGCAAATTTTTGACATTTTGGGACCTAGAAGGGGTCAAGAAAGGCTAGTTAAACCTAACTCTCTCCTACGGGTCCAAAAGCGCTCTTTATCTAAAGGCTTGGTGAATATATCCGCTAATTGGTTCAAGGTGTCAACATACTCTATAACAACATCATTTTTCAACACATGATCTCTAATGAAATGATGTCTAATTTCCATGTGTTTGGTTCTAGAGTGTTGGATGGGATTCTTAGTGAGACAAATGACACTAGTGTTGTCACACTTAAGGGGTATGGTTTCTATTTCCACACCATAATCTAAGAGTTGTTGCTTCATCCAAAGGACTTGGGCACAACAACTCCCTAAGGATATGTACTCCGCTTCAGTGGTAGATAAGGCTACGCTATTTTGTTTCTTAGAGAACCAAGATACGAGCATACTACCTAAGAATTGGCATGTCCCGGAAGTACTTTTTCTATCTATCTTACATCCCCCATAATCCGCATCCGAATAAGCATGAAGGCTAAAGGAGGAATCTTTAGGATACCAAAGGCCTAAGTTAGGTGTGTCTCTAAGGTATCTAAAAATTCTCTTAATGGCAACTAAGTATGATTCTCTAGGACTAGCTTGAAACCTAGCACAGAAGCAAACACTAAACATGATATCCGGTCTACTTGCGGTAAGGTAAAGCAAAGAACCTATCATGGATCTATAAAGCTTAGAATCAATACACTTACCTCCTTCATCTTTGTCAAGCTTTATGGAAGAGCTCATAGGTGTGGCTTGAGGTTTTGCATTTTCTAAGCCTAACTTTTTGAGCATATCATTCACGTACTTAGCTTGATTTATGAAGGTGCCATCTTTCCTTTGTTTGATTTGGAGTCCCAAAAAGAATGAGAGCTCCCCCATCATGCTCATCTCGAACTCACCTTGCATTAGCTTAGAAAATTCTTTGCAATAACATTCATTAGTAGAACCAAAAATGATATCATCAACATAGATTTGTACTACTAAGATGTCATTGTTATATCTTTTTATGAAGAGTGTAGTGTCCACCTTTCCTTTTTCAAAACCCTTTTCAATTAAAATTTTTGAAAGTCTCTCATACCAAGCTCTAGGAGCTTGTTTTAAACCATAAAGAGCTTTTGTTAGTTTAAACACATGGTTTGGAAATTTTGAATCCTCAAAACCCGGTGGTTGTTCAACATACACTTCTTCATTTATAAAACCGTTTAAAAAGGCACTTTTTACATCCATTTGAAAAAGCTTGAAATCATTATAACATGCAAATGCTAAAAGCATCCTAATGGCTTCCATCCTAGCTACGGGTGCATATGTCTCATCAAAATCAATTCCCTCTTCTTGGGTATAGCCTTGAGCAACAAGCCTAGCCTTGTTTCTCACTATATTACCACTTTCATCTAGTTTATTCCTAAACACCCATTTAGTTCCTATAGTAGATTGATTACTAGGCCTTTCAACTAATGCACAAACTTTACTTCTCTCAAATTGATTTAATTCCTCTTGCGTGGCCAAAATCCAAAAATCATCTTTGAAAGCTTCTTTAATATTTTTAGGCTCAATGCATGAAAGAAATGCAACATGGTTCATTAATTTGAGAGAGGATCTAGTAGTTACCCCCTTGGATGGATCACCCAAGATTTCACCACCTTTGACATAGTTGAACTCCCTTGGGTAAGATACCTCCATTTCCTCAAGAGCCAAATCCTTCAAGGCTTCAAGAGGTGGATCTTGTGCATCCTCATCTTTAGTTGGAATCTCATCCACCTTTGACGTTTGTCTTCCATCAATGGCATCAAGAATTCCTACATCATCATCATCACAAGATTCCTTCCTCGGAAGGAGGTTATCATCGAAAACAACATGTATAGACTCTTCAACTACTAGAGTTCTTTTATTAAATACACGATAGGCTTTACAATTTAAAGAGTACCCTAAGAAAATAGCTTCATCACTTTTAGCATCAAATTTACCTAAGTTTTCTGTACCATTATTCAAAACAAAACACTTGCAACCAAAAGGGTGAAAATAGCTAATGTTAGGCTTCTTAGATTTTAAAATCTCATAAGGTGTTTTCTTCAAAATTGGCCTAATCATTACTCGATTTATAATATAGCAAGTGTTATTTTTTGCTTCCGCCCAAAAATATTTAGGTAAATTATTTTCGCAAAGCATGGTTCTAGCCATTTCTTCTAAAGTTCAATTTTTCGTCTCAACTACCCCATTTTGTTGAGGAGTGCGAGGTGCGGAAAAATTATGGCTAATCCCATTTTCATTTAAAAACTCATCAAAACCTAGATTTTGAAATTCGGTTCCATGATGACTTCTAATGTGAGAAATTTTAAGTTCAAGATCATTTTGAGTTATTTTAGAAATTGTGATGAATTTTTCTAAAGCCTCATCTTTTGTACTTAAGAATAGAACCCAAGTAAATCTAGAATAGTCATCCACAAGTACAAAGGCATATGATTTACCACCCAAGCTCATTGTTCTAATAGGGCCAAAAAGATCCATATGAATCAATTGTAAACATCTACTAGTAGAGACATCATTAATGGATTTAAATGAAGTTCTATGTTGTTTACCCTTTGAACATGCATCACAAATTTTATCATTAGAAAACTTAAGTTTGGGTAAACCTCTAACTAGATTAAGGGAGATTAATTTCTCTAAGACACTCATGCTAGCATGTCCTAATTTTCTATGCCAAAGCCATGAGTCATGTTCATCATGTGCAACTAAGCATGTATGAGATGATTGGATTTCATCTAAATGCACCATGTAGATATTGCCTATTCTATGTCCTATGAACATTAGTTGATTTGTTTTAATGTTCACAATTTTGCAACCACTTTTATCAAATAAAACATTAAAACCCTTATCACATAATTGACTAATGCTCAATAAATTATGTTTAAGACCGTTGACATACAAAACATTTTCAATGAAAATAGAAGAGTGATTACCAATGGAGCCTATTCCTTCAATGTGGCCTTTGGAGTTGTCACGGAAAGTTACCACTCCACCACTCTTTGGCTTTAGTTCCACGAATCTACTCTTGTCATCGGTCATATGTCTTGAGCATCCACTATCAAGGTACCATGAATTTTGGCTTGACGCTTTGGCCTTGTAGCAATGCTCCCCCTACAAACAAAGAAATTATGCCTTGATTTTTGGTACCCAAATCATTTTGGGTCCATGTGTGTTAGCCTTCAAAATTTTGGTTCCCTTAGGAATCCAAGAAGCAATAGCATTCATATTTTTAGAAATAATGAGTTCCTTAGGAACCCAAACACTTCTAACCTTTTGACCTCTAGATTGCTTATGAAAATTTCTTTGTTTAGGAATAAAAGGTTTTCTTTTTACATATTGGGATTTAGAAGAGTTTCTTTTTTCAAAATGGTTTTTCCCAATAGCAATTGATGTTTTAAGATTACCCACTTCCTTTGTGTGATAATCTTGAAAATCGGAAAGAAGTTTTTCAAGTTCAAGATTTTTCGTTTTAAGATCATTTGAAAGATTTACAAAAAACAAAACCTTCTTTTCCAATTCGGAGTTAGTTCTTGAAAATGTTTCATTTCGATTTCTCAAATCGGAAATGTTTTTCTTGTTTCTCAAAATGGATTCTTTATATTTTCCAACTAACTTATCGTAAACCTCTTGCAATTCATCGTAAGCATCTTGAAGCTCATCAAAGGTAAAATCAAAATTAGATGAGTTAGGATTTACCTTTGGTTCATCATCAATGGCCATGAGACAAAGATTGGCCACTTCCTCCTCCTCCTCGGATGACTCATCGTCACTCCAAGTTGCTACTTGAGCTTTGATCTTGTTCTTCTTCCCAAAGCTCTTCCTCTTCAATTGAGGACATTCGGAACGGATATGGCCGGGCAATTTGCATTCATAGCAAGTGATTTGGTCCTTCTCCTCTTCCTTACTCTTGCGCTTGAAGTCTCCTTTTCTAATGAACTTTCTCCCACGATTGGACTTCATAAAGCGAGTGAACCGTTTGGCCAACATGGCCATCTCCTCATCTTCATCTTCGCTCGAATCGCTTTCATGGTATGAAGCTTTAAGAGCGATTCCAACCTTCTTCTTCTCAACATCCTTCTTCTCAACCTTCTTTTCTTCCAATTTCTTTTCTTCTTCTCTTCCCTTTCTCATGATCTCATGGGTGAGTAGAGATCCAACAAGAGCATAAAGCTTGAGAGTCTTCAAATCTCGAGCTTCAATAATAGCTGTTCTCTTGCTATCCCATGATTCCAGAATAGAATACAACAATTTCCTCACTAGTTTGTCTTTGGGGATGATCTCACCGAAACCCTTCAATCCGTTGAAAATGACCGAGAATCGATCAAACATCTTGGAAAAACTCTTATCGGGATCCATCTTGAAATTTTCATAGCTTAGATTGAGTAGCCCAATTTTTGTTTCCTTGACATCACTAGTTCCCTCATATGTTGTCTCGAGGGTGTCCCAAACCTCCTTGGCATTTTCGATCGAAGACACCTTGGAGTAGATATCCGGACCAAGTGCACAAAAGATAACATGAAGAGCTTTCTCATTCACTTGCATCCTTCTTCGTTCATCTTCCGTCATTTCGGCTTTCACCTTTGAGACAAGTCTTGCTTCACTATCTCTCTTCATGGGAATGTATGGACCTTCTTCAACCACATCCCACACCATGTAGTCGGTAGACTTGATGAAGAGCCCCATCCTATTCTTCCAATATGGGTAGTTATCCCCATTGAAGAATGGTGGGTTGGTAGTAGATTGGGACTCATAGAGGTTGGAGTTAGAGGTGGATGCCATTGCTTGACTAGTTGTTGATCAAACTCTCCTAGAATCGACTCAAGAGGGTTGTAATCCTTCCAATGAGTGTAGCTCTGATACCAATTGTTGAGTTGATCACACAATTGCAAATGGCCAAGAGGGGGTGAATTGGAAATTAAAATTTTTGTAGGAGATAAGAGTGAAAAAAAAAGTGACACAAGTGGTTAAAGTGGTTCAAGTTCTCCAAATGAACTCTACATCCACTACCTTAGTTCCCATTACGGATTTTCAACCAATTCACTACTTGAATTCTTCCCTTTTTCTTGGAGGAGGAGGTAACCTTACAAATTTGATTAAGCTTTCTACCCAAAGCTTAATCCACTCACTTTTACAAAGAGATGAATTTGGTAAACTCTAAAGATTCCTCTCAAAGGATAAATGTTTACCCAAATACAATTTCAAACTCCCCAAACTCACAATACAAGATTACAATAAGATCACAAGAGTTGGGTACAAGAATTTGACTATGAAGAGCACTAGGGCTTGGATTTTATGCTTTGATGTTGCTTGTAGGTTCAATAGTTGTTGCTTGGTCAATTGAAGCTTGTTTTTATACCCTTGCAATGAATTCTAGCCGTTTGGGTAGTTGGGATCATCAATAGAGCCGTTGGGAGCATTTTACCCGCAATAAATGCAGCTCTGCAGCCTACCGTATCGGTACTCGTAGAGGGCGTATCGATACCTGTATCAAAGAGGAAAGATCCGTTGTGACTGAAAACATAGCGTATCGATACGCATAGAAGGCGTACCGGTACGGTTTTAAGGGGCATATCGGTACAGATGGCCTATCGATACTGTCTTTGCTCACTAGAATCCCAAGTTTGGTTTTCTTAAAGACCGTATCGACGCGTATACCAAGCGTATCGGTACGGTATAACTGCGTTTTAAAAATTGGGAAACTAACCAACTGACAAGTAACGGTCGAAAATTAAATGTGAAGATTTTTCGAAGATAAGCTTATCGTATCGATACGGTTGCAAAGCGTATCGGTACGGTTTCATTGAAAGAGTTGCCCAGATGAATATCGTATCGATACGGGGTAATACTGTATCGGTATGCTAAGTCAATTAAAATTCCAGTGGCAAAAGCCCGTATCGATACGCCTAAGGGTATCGATACGCTTAGACGTTTTTGTATAGTTTGGCTTGAAAATCATAGGAAAAGACTTAGAAAATTTTCATACATTTAAGAGCTTGTCTTGAGATATTATTTTGTTTAAAATACTTGTCAATTGTGAGACTTTAAAGAGTACTTAAAAATTTATTGTTTTGCAAATTGGTCCTTAAGTTTAGATGTTATATCAAAATCAATTTCGGTTTCACAGTATGTGACTGATAATACCTTTGTTGAAGAAATATATGATATCGTGTATACAATTAATCGGTTTGTTGATGACTTGAATGATGGGCTTATGAGCATGGCACACCAAATGAAATTGAAGTTTGATAAGTATTGGGCAAATGTACACAAGTTGAATGTGTGATGTTCATTGCTTTAGTTATTGACCTAGGCATAAGTTAAGATATGTTGAGTGGACCGTTCATCGTTCTTATGATCCTAGCAAATCTTATGTCTTGTGTCAACGAATTAAATACATTTTGACATTGTTGTTTGATTTTTATGCTTCTACGCTTTCTCTACCAACTCAAAAGACATCTTGCTATATGAATCCTAATTCTAGTGGTCAGGGTGGTGAGGGAGAACTAAGAAAGTTAAAAGAAACAATTTTGAGAAAATGACTATGTGACTAAGATAGAATGTTTTGATACTTATGAAACACAAACTGAGCTAGAAAGATATTTGGGGGGGGGACAAATGTGCTCGTAAAAGTGATGATTTTGATATCTTGGGTTGGTGGTCTATGTAAACAAACAACTATCCAATTCTTATGAGAATGACACGTTATGTACTTGTAATTCCAATTTCTACTGTTTCTTTGGAGTCTGATTTTAGCACAGAAGGACATGTTCTTGATTTCTTCTACACCTTTTGACTCCTAGGTTGGTGGAAGCTCTTATTTGTACTCAAGATTGGATTCATGCTTCTTATAACCCTATTATGATGGAGGAGAACTTATTAGCATTGGAGAATATATAAGAAGGTTTGTTTTCAATTTCAAATTTAAATATTTATATTTCATAACACACATAATACATTGTATACATGAAATCTTTTATGCAAAGATGCAAGACTTGACATCGGAGTAACCGATGATTATCATTGATAAGACAAATAGAGTTTCAGACATCATACATGAAGAGTCGTAGACATTGGTAAGCAATAAATTTTAGATTATATTAATTGAACTCTTTTGAAAACTATAATATTGTTGTCAATCTTGCTCACTTCCTCCTGTGTTTTCTTTTACTTTTTTATTTTGCAATTTTATTTGTGTTATTGTATCGAATATTCAATTTGGTTTCTTTTTATGCCTAGGAATTTACCTTTTTTGTTTTAGATTTTATTCCTATGTTGTAATTGGCTATTGATGGCTTGATTTTGAGAGTTGTGATGGGTGTTTTCGATGGTATTTGGTGTTTTCCATTTTGGTTCTTTTGTGGATTGTTGATTTCATTTCATTCTTATTTTCAAAGATGTACACTGTACGTTTGAATTAATAACATATTTATTTTCCCTTTTGGTACTTTTGTGGCTTGTTGATTTCTTTTCATTATTATTCTTCGTTGAAGCTGTACACTGTAAGTTTGAATTGATGCATCATTATTAGTCTATATATCTCGGTTTTCTGAGAGACATTGTGATACGAGGATGAGAGGGGTTAAATTAGTCATCATGGACAAGACGCTGAAGTTGTTTATCAAGTCTGAAACAGCATCAAACTTGCGACAACTTTTCAGATGGGATCTAGAAAGTTTTTTTGGTTGCATGTCTTCTTCAAACACATTCGTCTGTATCTTAGCTTTCCAACACATCTTGAAACGCGTCAATCCGATGTCGGGAGGTTAAGTTACAACCAGTTTAATGAACACAACGATTGCAGAAATTTCTATTTAGGAATTATGAAGCCCAACTCATCTATATAATAAAAATTCAGTCCAATAGCTATTATATGAAGCCTTCGATGAATTTTCCAACCTATTAAAGGGTATTTCAGAGTCTTCTTTCAAAACCTTTTAATTAGCTTTATTTTTAGAGGATTTTCCAACCAATGGCTTTTATTTAGCCTTGTATCCAACCTGATCTAAAGCCTTGTATCCAGCCTTATTTGCTGCCCAAATGGCTTTAGATTGAAGCATTCCTTAGCCTATTTAAAGGCAGGCTGCACACACATTGAAAAACACCTTTCTTTGATGAATTTTATTTGAGAAATACTCTTCGAGTTATTTTTTGCAACATAGTTGTTCTTGTGTAATATAGAAGTGTTTCCACTCAATATCTTCAATAGATTGTAGGGGATTCATCTTCAGTCTTCTTCTTGGCTTGGATTCTTACACTTTGAGGGGAGATTAAAGTCTTTAATAGAGTTTGCTGAATTGATTATAATTTAGAGGGTTCCTAGGACACAACACCAATTCCACGCCATCATCTATTTCATTTCTTTGTTTCCTTCATTCTCAAAATTGGCGCATAGCCAATCCGGAAGTCTATAGCACATTAATTTGTTCCAGCAACTTGTTGAATATGATCCTTATTCCGCTGCAACGATACGAACATTAAATGTATCATTTGGTATCAAATTTAGATGTTTAAAATCGGGTCTGGGAAGTTTGTTTTCTTTGACTTCTGTCTTCTTTTCTTTTTAAGTGGCAACTTTTCAGATGTCATGTAAAGAAAGGCCACCAAACACTATGTGGCAATATCTTTTCCAAGAACAATTGTATCAATTGAAAGATAGATTTAACTTGTTTCAAGGGTCTCCCAGTTATGATTGATATCATCTTGATGAAGTGTACGAAGAACTTCGACAACGCTCTTCTTATGTCAGGTTTGATGTTGATGATCATTATGTTCAGAAGCCTCGACAACGTTCTACTTACGTCATATACAATCGTGATGAAGGGGAGTATGAAGTGCAGTGTCTGAGACGTGTTACATGTTGGTATTGTGGTAAAAAAACGATATTATGGGAGTGGTTTTCCAGATTACCTCATGTCTTCTTCTAAATATGATGATTCTTCATCTTGTGAGAAAGAAAGTGGTGATTGTAAACTAGAATTAAAGAGATCTACTCGTGGACATAACAAAATGTTCATCCAAAGGAGAATATATGTGAAATTACACCACAATCAAAAGGTACATCTCATAACTCTTCCTCTAAGAGTACTAAAAATCCTTCTTTTGACACTAGCAAGCTAGGTAACGAAGATGATTCTAGAGAGGCTGACAAAACAATAGAAGTCCTTTACAAACCTAATCCTAAAGTGTCCACGCATACCATTTCTATGGAGATCTTTCAAAAACCATGCCGAATCATAGATGGAACACTTTTATCCAAATTAGAGAAAACATTGGAAGATGATGTTTTTGAAGAGGAGATACTTGAACCAATCAATCAGGGGGATAATGTTTCTGATTCTTCATGTGTAGAAGTGAGTTCCCTTGACTCATTCTCATCCCCACCCACCAAAGAAAAATCAACCCATGATGACAACATTTGTGAGAAACAACAAGAGTTAGAATTTGTTGATCCATTACGAGGGGCTCAACTGCATCCTTCCACCTATGAATAGATAGCATACTCAATTGATATTGAACCTCATTCTCCCATTAGTGCTTCAGATTCGAGGATGAATCTTTTCGTAGAAAAGGGAATGATACGAGGATGAAAGGGGTTAAATTAGTCATCATGGACAAGAAGCTAAAACTGTTTGTCAAGTCTAGACCGACATCAAACTTGCAACGAATTTTTGGATGGGATCCAGGCATTTTTTGGTTGACATATCTGCTTCAAAAACATTTGTATGTATCTTAGCTTTCCAGCACATCTTGAAACGTGTCAATCCTATGTCCGGATCTCAAGTTACAACCATTTTAATGAAGGCAACAAATGTAGAAATTCCTATTCGAGAATTATGAGGCCCAATTCATCTATGTAATAAAAATTCAATCCAATAGATATTATATGAAGCCTTGGACGAATTTTCTAGTCCATTAAGGGGTGTTTCATATTCTTATTTCAAACCCTATTAATTAGCTTTATTTTTAGAAGATTTGCTAACCAATGACTTTTATTTAGCCTTGTATCCAACTATATATAAAGCCTTTTTTTAGCCTTGTATCTAGTCTTATTTGCTGCCCAAGTTGCTTCATTTCTTAGCATATTTAAAGGCAACATGCACATACATTGAAAAACACCTTTCTTTGATAAATTTTCTTTGAGAAATACTCTTTGAGTTCATTTTTTGCAACATAGATGTTCTTGTTTAATTTAGAAGTGTTTCTACTTAATCTCTTTAATAGATTGTTGGGGATTCATCTTCAGTCTTCTTCTTGCCTTGGATTCTTATTATTGGAGGGGTGATTAGAGCCTTTGTGGAGTTTTCTAAATTAATTATAATTCAGAGGGTTCCTAAGACACAACACCAATTCCACGCCATCATCCATTTCACTTCTTTGTTTCCTTCATCTTCAAAATTGGCGCATAGCCAATCCAGAAGTCTAGAGCACATCAATTTGTTCTAGCAACTTGTTAAATACGATTCTTATTCCGATGAAACGATACGAACATTAAATGTATCATTTGGTATCAGATTTGGGTCTATAAAATCTGGGTTTGTGAAGTTTTTTTTTTGACTTATGTCTTCTTTTCTTCCTGAGTGGTAAATTTTCAGATGTCACATAAAGAAAGGCCACCAAAGACTATGTTGCAATATCTTTTCTAAGAACAAATGTATCAATTGAAAGGTAGATTGAACTTGTTTCGAGGGTCTCCCTGTTATGATCGATATCGTCTTGATGAAATGTACAAAGAAATTCAATGACGCTCTTCTCATTTCAGATTTGATGTTGATGACCATTATGTACAGAAGCCTCGATAATGTTCTCCTTATGTCAAATATGATATTGATGAAGGTGGGTATGAAGTGCAGTGTATGAGACGTGTTACATGTTGGTATTGTGTAAAAATGATATTATGGGCGCGGTTGTCCAAATTACCTCATGTCTTCTTCTAAATATATTGGTTCTTCATCTTGTGAGAAAGAAAATGGTGATTGTAAACTAGAATTAAAAAGATCTCCTCATCGAAAGGAGAATACATATGAACTTACGCCACAATCAAAAGGTACATCTCAGAACTCTTCCTCTAAGAGTACTAAAAATCCTTCTTTTGACACTAGCAGGCTAGAAAACGAAGATGATTCTGAAGAGGCTGGCAAAACAATGTAAGTCCTTTCCAAACCTAAGCCTAAAGTGTCCACACATACCAATTCTACGGAGGCATTCCAAAAACCATGCTGAATCATAGATGCTACACATTTATCCAATTTAGACAAAACATTGGAAGACGATGTTTCTGAAGAGGAGATACTTGAACCCATCAGTCAGGGGATATTGTTTCTGATTCTTCATGTTTCGAAGTGAGTTCCCTTGACTTATTCTCATCCTCAAGCATATTTGGTTGACATGTCTTCTTCAAACACATCCGTATGTATCTTAGATTTCTAAAACATCTTGAAATGCGTCAACCCGATGTCGGGATCTCAAGTTACAACCATTTTAGTAAAGACACTGCATGCAGAAATTCATATTCGGGAATTATGAAGTCCAATTCATCTATGCAATAAAATTTCAGTTCTATAACTATTATATGGAGCATTGGATGAATTTTCCAGCCCATTAAGGGGTATTTCAGAGTCTTCTTTCAAAACCTTTTAATTAGCTTTATTTTTATAAGATTTGTCGACCAATGCCTTTTTATTTAGCCTTGTATCCAGCCCTATCTAAAGCTTTTTATCCAACCTTATTTGCTGCATTGAAAAACACCTTTCTTTGATGAATTTTATTTGAGAAATACTCTTTGAGTTTTTTTTTGTTGAAACATAGTTGTTGTGTAATTCAGAAGTGTTTCTTCTCAATCTCTTCAATAGATTGTTGGGAATTCATGTTCAGTCTTCTTCTTGCCTTGGTTTTTTATTCTTGGATGGAAGATTAGAGTCTTTGATGGAGTTTGTTGAATTGATTATAATTCATAGGGTTCCTAGGACATAAACATATTCCACAAACCATCTTACTTTCCAGCAAGTCCACATTCCACTTTCAAACAAACTTGCTGTCATTTTTCATCATCTTCTTTACACCATCAACCATTTCTTTCCCTTGAAATCTATTTTTTCAACTTGAACGCATTCGATTATTAGTCTATATATCTCAATTTTCTTAGAGACATTGTTTAAGATTTGAATTTTGACTTGCGACGTTGGCATGTTCTCTACTAAAATTATTACTCTATTTTAAGGTGACATACCATTTCTTTCACTGGAAGAAAGGAACCTCGTTTGCTAATGATCAAGGTATTTACAATGGAACTTGGAGTGGTAACTAGAAAAAGTTGAAAATGGTATTTGTGTTTTGAAAAATTGTTTCAACTTTCAAGTTTTCTTTTTAGGATTATGGTACTTGTATTCTAAAGTTGTTTGGGATTGATAGTTTGAATATTAAACTCTATGATTGAATTATGTAATTCAAACTTTTATTATGTATAACTTTATTTAATAAAATTAAGAGATTTAAAAAAGACAAAAATACGGGTACCCATTACCCAATTTCGTGTGTAGCCGGGTTTTGCGGGTACCCGGTTAAAGCAAGCCGAGAATGGGCCAAAAAAATAATACCCAAAAGACCGGGTACTCGGTACTTCGCGTACCTAGAAATGAACACCCTTAATAAATAAATGTTCTCCTATCCTCCCCGAGTACCCTCTATTTCAGAGCAAAACCAAATCCCCCAAGAAACCTCTGCGTTGCCCTAATGTACATAGAGCGATCCACCCTAAGGTTTTGCTTGCTACTCCGCCCCACGATTGGATTCCTAAAGTCGTCATACTTCCCATGTCGCTTTGTGAAGCTCAACAGTCCGAGATGTTGGGTCACGTTGGCACGCCCCGTGGCGCAGCTGAAAAATCAATCCGACGTAATCCAGCCAGGATCCATGGACAGGAACGAATTCGGCGTGAAAAGATGAAGAGTTACCTTTTAAAACTCTGGAAACTGGAAAACCGACGGTATGTCGGAATAACCACGTCAAGTAAAACCAGAATCGTCACAGGTTCACAATGACCTCTACGGAGTCCACCCGAAGAAAACAAACAAAGTTTCCGCCTCCCTAACACTTAGGGATAAATTTCGACAGGTTTGAACACCTTCCAGGGAGAAGTCGAAATCCCTCCATGGATTCCTGAGGGAGTCTGAAATCGACCAGGAGTTCAACCGGGACTTGCAATCGAACAAGGGAACCTTCAGGGATTAGCCAGGGGCAAGTAGAACACCAGAAAAATATCGAACAGCTTCTCAGAGAGCTTTCTGGGATATGTCGAATTTCAGTGGGGAACCCCTAGGGGTGTTGTCGAAATCTTCAAGAGGAATAGGGATGATTTGGTTGCTAGCCCTTGTCCCTTTAAATAGTATTCAAAGACTTAATTCTAGTTGAATTCCTTAAATCCAAGTTCAACCAAAATTCATAGAATCTAATTCCACTTGAAATTTGTTTATATTAAATATACATTATATTTAATAATATTAAATGAAATATATATTTAACTATGTGGAATCTTATTCTACATAAAACATGGATTTAAATATACATTATATTTAATCCAAATATATATATTTTTATTATATAGAATCTCATTCTATCTTTACTTGGATTTAAATATATTTAAATATATTTTTTTAATTATGTAGAATCTAATTCTACATAAACTTGGAATTAAATATACATTATATAAATTCCAAATATATATTTAAATTTCTAGAATCTTATTATATAATATTTAAGTCTCTAAATATTTTCCATACTCTAAATAATATTTGATAAATACAATATTTATCCAATATTATTCCCATTTAAGGGAGTTGCCGATTTCCCCTATCCCATAGGGGATTTTCGGCAACATCCCTAAAATAGGGAGTATGGTTTCCAATTTTTGTTCTTTTCATTCGAAGGGTGTGACCCTTGTAGGTTCATGCAACGTTAGCATCAAAATTAGAACTGTTCTAATTTTCAAACAATGAGTGGCATTTAGCAATACATCATTGCTACCTAAGTTGCATGAATTCATGGTTTGACATTCCTAATTCCTGAATAAACTTCCTTTATGTATTTCATCCTTTTGTCCTTTATATCTTAGATGAACACAAGTTATGGGTTAGTCACACTTGTGTTGTCCATCTTGTGTTTCTTGATGTCTTGAGTAGATTATGATAAACGAATCTCTATGATATCTCATATCATAATATTCGAGCATGGCCATTCATTTTCTAATCTCACTCAATCAAGTGGCCGAAGATATTTCTCCCATTATGTAGGAGGGACAAATCCTTTCTTGATCAACCATATTTCACTACATAGGTCATCACGTATCCAATCATCAGTCTTTATAATGTAGTCAGTTACGACACACGTTTGACTATGTTAAAATACGTAAATCTTTATGTTGAAATCATGTTGATCTCAAGTCTGAGGATTATACATATGTTTATCATGAGCAATGTTGTGACTGTCACATAATTACCCAAGAAACATGCTCATAGCGGGTTAATCTAGTATGCTGTTCTCTTGCAAATACTTATGTGTTGATTTTGACATCTCTATGTCAATGACAACGCTTATCATCAACCACATATTAGTCTTTATATATTATCACTGTCTATACCCGTAATAATATTTGACTAAGGATCCTATTTAACAATAATCGTATTATTGTATGGACATTATTATCCAATGGTTAGTTTGATGCACAGAAACAAAGCAAATGATAATAACGAAAATGCCATTACTTGATAAATCTAGTAATATAGTATGTCTATTCAATCATCATATGATTGGTCTTTGGGCATACTCCAACAATCTCCCACTAGCACTAAGACCAATCATTCTCGTATCTAATACGATATGGCTTAGTGTAACTGACATGCTTATGCTGTGTCAAAAGCTTTGTCAGGGAGTTGACAAAGTTATCAACTTTGTGCGTATGTTGCATACTTTCACATCTCCAAGATGTAAGCACTTTAGAATATGTTTGGATTTATTGATGAGATCTGGGTTTTATTTGCTTACGCAAAGGTTCCATCATAACAAAGTTATGTAGCATCTAATATGCTGGGAACAACCCTTAGTTCAGAAGTGAACCCTTTAGATCCAAACATCCTTCTTTACTGCTATGTCGACTGTAATACATTCAGCCTATGTTGTAGAGTTAGGTACTGTCTCATGTTGCTAACTCGCAATATCTTTTATTAATGCAAAACGGATTGCGATCTTTAGTTCCTTTTGATGAGTATGTCATCTACATACAATACTTAGGAAAGTAACAATGCTTCCACTAGCTCTTTTGAAAACAAGACTCCCCTTTGTTTCTAGATAAACCAAACCTTTTGATTGTATTTTCTGAAACGAATATCCCAACTTTGAGAAGCTTGCCTTAGTCTATGGATAGACCTTTGCACCTTACATACCTTGGAGTGACAAAACCTTCTGGATGTGTCATGTACACATATGTTTCAAGTTTTCCCTTAGGAAAGTGGTTTTGACATTCCTTTATTTGATTCCATAATCATCGTATGTAACTACTTGCAAGTGAGATTAAGATGGATTAAACATAGCTACAAGGAAGATGCTTTATCATAGTCTATACTATGAAGTTTGTCGAAAACATTTAGCGACGAATCATCCTTTGTATGTTTTATCATCCATGTCGATTTTTCCTTTTTGAAAAACTCATCCATGCCTCTTAGGTTTTACTCTTTTAGGTAACCAAAGTCTATACTTGGTTTTAGACATGGATTCAATCTCATATCTCATGGCTCTTAGCCATTTCTCGAATTTTGGGCTCACCATTGCTTTCTGATAAGACCTAGTCTTTATCTTGATCCGAAAAGAAGAGTGTTTCCATGTACGGATAGTGAGAAATCCATATTTCTCAAGTATATGGTATTCTCTTAAGGATCAACACAATGGTTGTGTTTTGTTCCAATGTTCCTTGATCATTTGGGGAACATTCTCAATCTTTGGTTCATAAATTTGTTGTCTAAAATTTCTTCACATTCCAAATTCCATTTTTTTCTTTTGTGAGAGGTAATCTCTTTCGAGAGAAACTCTCGTTTGAGCAACAAACATTTTGTTCTCGTTGAAAAATGAAATCCCTTAGTGATAAGTATTCTCTTTCAAGATAAACTATCGTTTGAGCAAAAAATATTTTGTTCTCGTTAAAGTTGAAGAAATAATATCCATTTGTGAGAATTAATCTCTTTCAAGATAAACTCTCGTTTGAGAAACAAATGCTTTGTTCTCGTTAGGATAAACAACAAATGGAGTTTTTAAGGTTCGAACTTTGTAAACATTTTAACATGTAAGTAACCTTAAAACCTCAAAGGTATTCTAGAACAATTCTTAATTCATATCTTATATGACGTTTCGAAAAAAACACGATTAAGTATGAGAGTTGTTTTTCTAGTGTGTAAAGAAGTCGAAAATGACTTTTTCTGAATCAAAACATGTCTAACATATTTGATTCTCTTTCAAAGACTTTTCGTTCCACTTGTGGGATTTAATTATGGGACAATCCCATATTCTTTGAAAGTTCATCAAACTTTAAATATTCTTGAATTTGATCTCATCAAATTACCTTAATACTTTTATGGGTTTGAGATTAGTCATTTGTTTTATTTATCTTATAAATATTATTGATTTGATTAGTTTAAAGATCATAGATTCATTGTGCCATAAGAGATTAAAAGAATAACATTTATTTAAAAAATCTCAAAATTAAAATATCTTGTCCTTACAAGATAACAAAAACTTAGGCACAAAATAATAATCTTAAAAACTAAAACAAATCTATTTAAGCAAAAACACATGTCCTAATGGATGATGTAGCAACTCTTGCTTTATTTCCATTCGCAGGTCCATGTCTATTATGATGCCTTCTCTTTAGAAGCCTCTGAGGTTGATGCCTCACTCGTTTTTGCTTTCTTGACTTCTTGTAGGTGTGTGGGGCAGTTTCTCTTCCAATGTCCGGTCTTGCCGCAATGGAAACATTTTCCATCCTTCTTGATTCCCTTCTTAGGTTTCAATGCCTCCTTTCCATCGGTTTTGGTCTTACCATCACCTTTAGACTTTGCTGCCGATTTACCTTTCTTCTTGCCCTTGCGGACAATCAGAATAGGTTTAGGTCCTACCTTCTTCAGGTTGATTTCAGCAGTTCTCAACATGCTGAGCAACTGTGGCAGCGTCTTGTTAATTTCATTCATATTGAAATTAAGGACGAACTGATTGAAACTATCTGGCAACGATTGCATGATGACATCAGTAGCTAATTCGTCTTTTAGTGGAAAGCCGAGCTTCTCCAACGTTTGGATGTAGCCCATCATTTTGATGACGTGAGCTCCTACGGGAGATCCCTCACTCATCTTGCATTGAAACAGAGCTTTAGAGGTCTCGTACCTCTCTTGACGAGCTTGCCCTTCATAAATCTGTTTGAGATTTTGAATCATATCATAAGCTACCATGTCCTCATGTTGCTTCTGAAGCTCAGGGGTCATGAAGGCAAGCATAAGACAACCGACATCCAGCATGCCATCCATGTGTTTCTTAAACTTGTCTTTGTCAGCTCTGGAAGCAGTGGACCCGGTTCATCAGGAACAGGTTCTTCAATGACATATTCCTTCTTTTCCTGTTTGAGAACAATTCTCAAATTGCGGAACCAGTCAAGGAAGTTTATGCCATTGAGCTTATCCTTCTCAAGGATAGATCGCAGAGATAGAGTATTATTTGCCATTAATTTTACAACAAAGAAAATATGCTACATAAGTTTTACTAAATTTTAAAATTTATAGATAGGTCTTTACTATAAATTTACTCCCACTATTTTCTTCAAAATTAAAAACCCTTTAGTTTTAATTTCAGAAAAACGTTTCGATAGTTTTTCTAGTGAGTGAGGATCCACATTTCACCATTCCTAAATCAGCTTTGGCCAGTCTTTTAGGAAATGGTTATTTAGGTAAGTAACACCTTACTAATTACAACTCATGTAATTCCTCATCTTTTGGCGAACAACTCTTGTTCTTTAAATCATCTTTTGATTATCCAAAACTTTTAACTACTAGGTTTTCTAATCCTATTAGAACAACCCAGCTAAGTCAATACCAATATCTCAACCGGGGAATATCACTAGCTTATTCTTCGCGTTTAACTAAGATAGATAAATGTGACATTGCTTTGGCAAAGCTCGCATTATATCGATCGAAGCTTTAACGAGGGTAAATGTTGGATGGTTAAAACAGACATAGAATTATAGTGAGGGATTTACTTAATTATCTCATCATATTAACATTTATCCTATCAATAGAACTATGTTTAATTATGCTTATAAAACATCCATTGCATCATATATAAGATAAATATATGCGGTAAATAAATATGCAATGATTATAGCCCTTCTTAACCTAAGGCGACCCGTCCCAAGCCAATGGGAGGACCATTCTACAGAAGATAGAATCTGCTTCTGAAACGCCCGGTTCACCAGGGAAGGCCCACCACGCTGCTACCTTGGTTCTTGCTTTATCTCTATGAGTATTTACAATTTTCAGAAACTCGCGTTACATGTAAGGGAGTGAGATGAGAGGAGAAGTACAATAGAATATAGAGAAAGGCACGACACGCAGGCCGTATTTATAAAAACAAAAACTATAAAGGCTATGGGCTATAACCATGCAAAGCAAACAACGTGCAATCTAACATGCATTTCAAACATCGTGCGAAAGTAACGACGTGTTTAAGGAGTTTTAAACTGATTATCCCTATGTTGCGGTTAATGGGCCAAAGAAGGATCACGAGGTTTCATAAACCATTTGCGTTAACGAACAAATGCACCAGGTAGGTCAACATGAAAGAGAGGTGGCGCACTAGGCACACTTAAGTACCAGGTCTTTGATGATGCCAATCCTAGACATGCATTTTTCATAACGTCTAACCATACCTCTTATGGATTCACCGTGAAAGATAGTTTGATAACTTTTATCAAATTAGTAGCCCTTTCAGAGATTTCATAAATCTATGAAACTACGAACAACTACTTGTTCTCTAGACTAACTATTAGTCTCAACATGTTAACATTTAACATTGAAGCAACCTAACATAGTTATGATTAACTTTTAATCATTCAGTGATAATCGAAATAAGTCTTTATTAGGTGTGATACGATAAACGATAAATATCTAAATCGAATCAAACAACATGCATCTCATACATAAACATCACTCAAGAATTTAAGTCCGAATTCTTATGATACAAGTGGCTCTGATACCACTGTTGGGTCACGTCGGCACGCCCCGTGGCGCAGCGGAAAAATTAATCCGACGTAATCCAGCCAGGATCCATGTACAGGAACGAATCCGGGGTGAAAAGATGAAGAGTTACCTTTTAAAACTCTGGAAACTGGAAAACCGACGGTATGTCGGAATAACCACGTCAAGTAAAACCGAAATAGTCACAGGTTCGCAATGACCTCTACAGAGTCCACCCGAAGAAAACGAACAAAGTTTCCACCTCCCTAACACTTAGGGATAAATTTCGACAGGTTTGAACACCTTCCAAGGAGAAGTCGAAATCCCTCTATGGATTCCTGAGGGAGTCTGAAATCGACCAGGAGTTCAACCGGGACTTGCAATCGAACAAGGGAACCTTCAGGGATTTGCCAGGGGGCAAGTAGAACACCAAAAAAATATCGAACATCTTTTCAGAGAGCTTTCTGGGATATGTCGAATTCCAGTGGGGAATCCCTAGGGGTGTTGTTGAAATCTTCAAGAGGAATAGGGATGATTTGGTTGCTAGCCCTCGTCCCTTTAAATAGTATTCAAAGACTTAATTCTAGTTGAATTCCTTAAATCCAAGTTCAACCAAAATTCATAGAATCTAATTCTACTTGAAATTGGAATTAAATATATATTTAATTAAATGAAATATATATATTTAATTATGTGGAATCTTATTCTACATAAAACATGGATTTAAATATACATTATATTTAATCCAAATATATATATTTTTATTATATAGAATATCATTCTATATTTACTTGGATTTAAATATATTTAAATATATATTTTTAATTATGTAGAATCTAATTATACATAAACTTGGAATTAAATATACATTATATAAATTCCAAATATACATTTAAATTTCTAGAATCTTATTCTATAATATTTAAGTCTCTAAATATTTTCCAAACTCTAAATAATATTTGATAAATACAATATTTATCCAATATTATTCCCATTTAAGGGAGTTGCCGATTTCCCCTATCTCATAGGGGATTTTCGGCAACCTCCCTAAAATAGGGAGTATGGTTTCAAATTTTTGTTTGTTTCATTCGAAGGGTGTGACCCTTGTAGGTTAATGCAATGTTAACAGCAAAATTAGAACTGTTCTAATTTTACAAACAATGAATGGCATCTAACAATACATCATTGCTACCTAAGTTGCATGAAGTCATGGTTTGACTTTCCTAATTCCTGAATAAACTTCCTTTATGTATTTCATCCTTTTGTCCTTTATATCTTAGATGAACACAAGTCATGGGTTAGTCACACTTGCGTTGTCCATCTTGTTTTTCTTGATGTCTTGAGTAGATTATGATAAACGAATCTCTATGATATCTCATATCATAATATTCGAGCATGGCCATGCATTTTCTAATCTCACCCAATCAAGTGGCCGAAGATATTTCTCCCATTATGTAGGAGGGACAAATCCTTACTAGATCAACCATATTTCACTACATAAGTCATCACGTATCCAATATCAGTCTTTATAATGTAGTCAGTTACGACACACGTTTGACTATGTCAAAATACGTAAATCTTTATGTTGAAATCATGTTGATCTCAAGTCTGAGGATTATACATATGTTTATCATGAGCAATGTTGTGACTGTCACATAATTACCCAAGAAACATGCTCATAGCGGGTCAATCCAGTATGTTGTTCTCTAACAAATACTTATGTGTTGATTTTGACATCTCTATGTCAATGACAACGCTTGTCATCAACCACATATTAGTCTTTATATATTATCATTGTCCATACCCATAATAATATTCGTCTAAGGATCCTATTTAACAATAATCGTATTATTGTATGGACAATATTATCCAATGGTTAGTTTGATGCACAGAAACATACCAAATGATAATTACAGAAATGCCATTACTTGATAAATCTAGTAAAATAGTATGTCTATTCAATCATCATATGATTGGTCTTTGGGCATACTCCAACACAAGATAGGACTGCAAAGCCACCAGGCTGAGGATAAATACCCTTCGCCTAACATTTATAGACGGCTTTCCATTTCCCCTTGCGCACTTAAGGAGGTAAACGATGATAAGCTACCAAGATACTCCCTTGAGCTGCCATGAAGCTACGCCATACTCTGTTAGCAAGTCATGAGCAAATTCATGCAGCGGCAGATGGAACCTAGCTTCAAACAAGAACAAAGAGCGAATAACTCCATTCCAAAGTTCCATTCTCACTTCACCGCAAGCACTCAAACTGGACGACCCCTCTGAAATCTCGAATTTGAACTCAAAGTTCGACCACAGTAGCCCACGGCATTCTAACAATCTCGTTGCCTCATCCAGACTGGTCGTACATTCCAACTCGATCTCGACCACCTCCACCGGCCGGTTTGCCTCGGATTTCTTCGCTATAGCCTTCACGCTCCTCACCATCTTACCAATAAATCGAAGAGCAAAAATGAAGCTTGACAGAAATAAAGTTTACCATAGCTGAAAAGAGAGAATCTGAAGCGGAACTAGGGATTTGGTCTTCCCTCAATTCATAACCCGCCAAAAGACACTTCAAAAATACCACAGAAAGGAAATGTATGCTATTACAATAGAAATTAAAATTACTTCCAACATCTACACAAAGTCAGAAAATTCGCTCATATTTAAACAAACATGCTTACACAGAATACACTAAGCAATAGTGTAAATACGCTAAGCTTAAAATGAACGAGCACACAAAAATAAAACGATAATTAGATTTATTTTATTTGTTATAGGATAAACTATTCAAGCAAACACTTTTACCGCCCTTTTCGTTTCACGAGAATGACAACAAATAACATCACTTATAAACACTAAAGAGCTAAACTATTTGCACAAAAGAAAAATAAATATTATCACTAGTGAACGCATCACATTGATCGCCTGCCTCTCGAGGTTACACTGTTGAGTGTCCGCCACTATCAAATAAGTGCATATAAAATAAAAAAAATTAATGAATATCCATAATAAGCGTATAAAGATAAAAATCATCTCACCCAGGGGACAAGAATATCCCCATCCAAAATAAATATGCGAACACACAAGACAATATAGCTCGCTACCTGCCCATCTTAAAAATTTGCAATATCACAACTCTATATTTATGTTTTGAAAATTTTAAAGAAAGAAGCATTTTAAGAATTCAAGGATAAGAAATAACAAAATTCTAGGCTTGCGAAGGTCACTTTATAACCTTTCCTCGCCTAGGGGGCAAGAGTTAGCAATCTGCCTATAAGTTAGCGACGTCCCTCTGAGTTAGCGAAAAGAGTTAGCAATCCCGCTATAACTTTGTAATGTCTCTCTGAGTTGGCAAAATGAGTTAGAAATCCCGCTATAAGTTAGCGATGTCGCTCTGAGTTAGCGATCCTGCTATAAGTTAGTGACGTCGCTCTGACTTATTGAAATGAGTTAGCAATCTCGCTATAAGTTAGCGATGTCGCACCGAGTTAGCGAAATGAGTTAGCATTCTCGATATAAGTTAGTGTTGAGCTCGATGGTCACAACCGAGATGCTTGCCAAGTGGCGGAGAAGGTTGATTTTTGGGTGTTTACGTGGAAGCTAAAAATGTAAGATTTGAACACAAGGATTTAGAGTGGTTCAACTTTCTAACCCAAAGCCTACATCCACTACCTTAGCTTCCTACTAAGGATTTCAACCAAATCCACTAAGAATTTCCTCCCCTTTTCTCGGATGAGGAGGAAACCGTTACAATGATCAAGCTTTCTACCCAAAGCTTGATCATGCACTCTCTTACAAGAGAAATTCAAAGCAAACTTGAAATCCCTCTAATAGGTATTTGTTTGCACAATTAAGCCCTCACCCAAAACCTAAACACTTGAGCAAATTTAACAATGTTTAGCTCACAAGTGTTGTCTATACAAATAATGTAGAATAAAGCTCTAAAGACAATTTGACATCATAATGTTGTTGACAATTGAAGCATTAACTATCTCTTGAAGCTTGGAGGTCCCTTTTATACTCATAATTGAGTTTGTAACCGTTGAGGACCGTTGGGGTTGAATTAGAGCCGTTGTTGCCTTTATTTCCCACCATAAATATAGTTCTACAGCTTGACGTATCGATACTCCTCAAACCGTATTGATACGGTCCTGATAAGGAAGTAGTCGTTGATACTTCTAGCTGGTGCATATCGATACGCATAGCAAGCGTATCGGTACGGTCCTACAATTTAAAAGACCGTTGGAAATTGACCGTTGGGGGTAGTTAGGCGTATCGGTACGCGATACAACTGTATCGATACGTAAACTAGCTGTTGGGAATTGGTGTACATCGATACAATGAAGCGTATTGGTACGGGTTTTGGCTACTGGAAAATCACTGTAGTTGAAACCCTAGGGCGTATCGGTACGTCAATATACCGTATCAATACAGTTACTTGAAAATCACAGTTTTAACTACTTTAAATGCACTTTAGATCATTCCAAACCCTTGTAAAACCCTTAAACATATTTTCAAGTTGTTTTTGACTAAAACATGTTTTATATTATTTTCAATTTAGTCCAAAACATTTTTCAAATATTATATCAAAACACTCAGTTCTACAATCTCCCCTTTTTTTATATAATAAAACCAACTTGAAAAATTGTTTGAGATGCTCTCCCCCTTTGTATTTTAAAATTTTGAATAAGAGATTTAAAATATGAATGAAATTAAAGCTCCCCTTATTCTTTTGAAAACTCAAATTTTCAAACCATTTCTCCCCTGTTTTGTTATATCAAAAGGAATTCAAAAAGACATTAGGCTCAAAATAACTCAGGAGGTTTAAAAAAATTTGACACAATTAAAAACTTGTGGTTTTAAAATTGGCTCTCCCTTACTCAAAGCATCAAACAATGTTAGTTCAACATATATGGTAATCTAGTTGAATTAAAAAATAAATTAAATTAAACAAATAAAACAACTAGATTTTACCAACACTTGAACTTCAAGGGAGGATGTGAAGCCTTCCTTCTTCAAGTGCTCTCTTTGTGTGCATGGAGCTCCCCCTCAAATTTGGACTTGTTGATCACTCTCCATCACACCTAAACAAGACAATCAAGTAATTTTTGGTATCCAAATTCCTTTGGATCCATAGACGTTAGTTGCACAAAGTTTAGTCCCCTTAGGAATCCATTTTTCATTTTCATCCCTTTTTGTTGAAGTACTTAGTTGTAGAACTAATGTTTTGATATAATAATTGAAAAATGTTTTGGACAAAGTTAAAAAGAATTCAAAACCATTTCTAAGTCCAAACAACGTGAAACTATGTTTATGTGATATTTCAAAAAGGTTTTAAGTGTTTTCAAAGCCAAATTCAACAAAACCATCCAGGCGTTTCGAAACGCCCCTAGGTGTTTTGATACGTGTCTTTCCAGTGGCAAAATGTTTCGATACATCCTTGTCTGTTTCGAAACGGGCTTTAATCTGGGTGAGATTTTTGCATAGCGTTTCGATACACCTATGTGGCATGACCTCAACGGTCATAAATCCCCCAACGACTATTTCCCAATTACCTTTTAAATACAAGGCGTTTCGATACGGGGACAAGCGTTTCGATACAGCCAAGGGCGTTTCGAAACGGGTACTACATCAGACTGCAACGACTCTTTCTATTTCAAGAGTGTTTCGAAACAGGGTCGGGCGTTTCGAAACGGGATGTTGTAGAACTGCATTTATGGTGGGAAATAAAGTCTCCAACGGCTCCAATTCAACCCCAACGGCTAGTAACAGATACAAACTCAATTAGAAGTATAAAAGGGACCTCCAAGCATCAAGTAATGGTTAATGCTTCAATTGTAATACAACATATGATCAAAATGTGTCTTAGTGCCTAATTGTCAATTCCTTGTATAGACAAACACTAGTGAGCCAAAATTGTTAGATTTGCTCAAGTGTTTTAGGATTGAGTGAGAGCTTAATTGTGCAAACAAATACCTATTAGAGGGATTAGTGTTTGCTTATTTTTATCTCTTTGTAAAGAGGGTTTGATCAAGGCTTTGGGTAGAAAGCTTGATTAGTTTTTGTAAGGGTTTCCTCCTAAGCCTAGAAAAGGGGACGAATCAATAGTGAATTGATTGGAAATCCTTAGTGGGAAGCTAAGGTAGTGGATGTAGACCTTGGTTAAAGCTTGAACCACTCTAAATTGCCTTGTTCTTCAATTTTTGCTATTCCACTTTCTCCAACAAATTTTAAAAACCCAATTCACCCCCTCTTGGCTTTGATCAATCCATTGATCCACTCAACAATTGGTATCAGAGCTTGGCTCAATTTAAGAGGATTAACATCCTATTGAGAAGATCCGGCAAGCTCGACCAACATTTCAAACAACCGACTCAATGTCGCAATCCATCGACAAACCGCCCTTCTTCGACGGAACACACTATGCCCATTGAAAGACAAGGATGAAGATTTTCATAAAGTCAAAGGACTACAAGCTTTGGGACATAGTAGAAGATGGTCCGTTCGTGCCTCAATGAAGCAAGGCGGAATGGAGTGCCGAAGATCGCAAGAAGATGAAACTTAATTGCAAAGCCTTGCACATCCTTTTTTGTGCATTTGGCCCCAACATCTATGAAAAGATGTCTTCTTGTGAGAGGGCCAAGGAAGTTTGGGACAAGCTCGAAGTTACATACGAGGGGACAAACGAAGTAAAGGAGACCAAGATCGGGCTCCTCAACCTAGCGTGTGAAAACTTCAAGATGGACCCGGAAGAGAACATTGAGAATATGTTCGATAGGTTCTCCACCATCACCAATGGACTCAAAGGTTATGGAGAAGCCATCCTAGAAGAGAAGCTTGTCCGAAAGCTCATCTACTCCCTTCCTGAGTCATGGGACTCAAAAAGGACCGCCATCATTGAAGCCAAGAATCTCAAAACTTTGAAGCTTGATGAGCTCATGGGGTCACTTCTCATTCACCAAATAATGAAGAAAAACAAAGAAGAGGAGAAGAAGAAGGAAAATATTAGAGCTATGGGGGAGAAGAAGCTCAAAGGGCTTGTCATCAACACAAATACCATTGCTCTCAAATCCTCCACATGCCATCATGTAGATTCAAGTGAAGAGGAGGATGAAGAAGAAGAGATATTTCATCTCTTCAAGAAGTGTGCCCCTTACATGAAGAAAGCCTTGAATGAACTTGAACGAGAATCCATGAAAAAGAAGAGGGCAAGCACTTTAAACTCGATGGTCACAACCGAGATGCTTGCCAAGTGGTGGAGAAGGTTGATTTTTGGGTGTTTATGTGGAAGCTAAAAATGTAAGATTTGAACACAATGATTTAGAGTGGTTCGGCTTTCTAACCCAAAGCCTACATCCACTACCTTAGCTTCCTACTAAGGATTTCAACCAAATTCACTAAGAATTGCGTCCCCTTTTTTCGGATGAGGAGGAAACCGTTACAACGATCAAGCTTTCTACCCAAATCTTGATCAAGCACTCTCTTACAAGAGAAATTCAAAGCAAACTTGAAATCCCTCTAATAGATATTTGTTTGCACAATTAAGCCCTCACCCAAAACCTAAACACTTGAGCAAATTCAACAATGTTTAGCTCACAAGTGTTGTCGATACAAGAAATGTACAATAAAGCTCTAAAGACAATTTGACATCATAATGTTGTTGACAATTGAAGCATTAACTATCTCTTGATGCTTGGAGGTCCCTTTTATACTCCTAATTGAGTTTGTAGCCGTTGAGGACCGTTGGGGGTTGAATTAGAGCCGTTGGAGCCTTTATTTCCCACCATAAATACAGTTCTCCAGCTTGAAGTATCGATACTCCTCAAACCGTATCGATACGGTCCCGATAAGGAAGTACCCATTGAGACTTCTAGCTGGTGCGTATCGATACGCATAGCAAGCGTATCGGTATGGTCCTGCAATTTAAAAGACCGTTGGGAAATTGACCGTTGGGGTAGTTAGGCGTATCGGTACGCGATAAAACTGTACGGATACGCAAACTAGTCGATGGGCATTTTAAAGCACACCGTATCTATACCACGAAGCGTATCGGTACGAGTTTTGGCTAAGGGAAAATCACTATAGTTGAGCCCTATGGCGTATTGGTACGGCAACATACCGTATCGGTACGATTACTTGAAAATCACGATTTTGACTACTTTAAATGCACTTTAGATCATTCCAAAGCCGTGTAAAACCCTTAAATATATTTTCAAGTTGTTTTTTACTAAAACATATTTTAAATTCTTTTCAATTTAGTATAAAACATTTTTCAAATACTATATCAAAACACTTAGTTCTACAGTTAGCGATGTCGGTCATAACAACAAAGAGCCAAACTATTTACACATAATAAGAAGAAGAGAAAATGTGCGAATAAGTATATAGCAATCAATACTATCTTATCCGGGGGCAAGAACCCTCCCAACTCAAAATACTTACGTGAATACAAGTACGCTATGTTCCTAATATGACAAATGGCAAGTGGTTATAAATATCCACAATAAGTGCACATAGTAAAGCGACTGCAAAGATAAAGTTTCGCTAGCTGCTTTCACTGTAAGTGCGCATAGTAAAGCAACCACAAAGATAAAGGTTTCAGGAGTCATTTTATAACGTATCAAAAATAGTGCAGCTACAAACGTTAACAATTAAAAGCATATAAAATACCTTTACAAATAAAATAACTAAGGCAAACTCTCCCAGAGAATAATGTCGATCTAAAAAAATGTCATGTCGCCCTAAAAGAGCGGAAGTTCATGATCGCATGTACTTAGTCTATAACATCCCAAAAAAGGGCTTAGGAGAAAAATACCAATGATCAAATGTTATGGTAATATGAATTGGTCACTTATTGAAATAATTGAGTACTTGGGGATTAAATTGAGCTAAGACAAATTTGTGTAACCAATTTATATGGACCAAATTGAATTCTTATCTTAATCGTGGGATTGCATGCTAAACAAAAGGATACTTATGACTCATACACATGTCGCATGTAAGGGAGGACAGGTGAGAGGAGATAAGCTTCAGTCGAAAGGGTTCCATTTCCTCTTTATTCTCCCCCAATTTGGAGCCGAGACATGAGAGAGATAGAGACAGATCATTGAGTTAAGCTTGGGAGCTTGAGGAATTGAATTCCATCGTCCAAATTTCCAGAAATTGGAATCGAAATGTAGGGGAGAAGGTATTTATTCATGTCTCTATTCTTTCTTTATCAAGTTACAAATTGAGTTTTGATTCTTGAATTTTTGACGAAGATGTTGTTAGAATGACCAACAAGAGTAGATTCACATTGGGAAATTCTAAATCCTTGGGTAGAAAAGAAATTGGTTGTTAGGTTGTAAAAGATCATGGATGTTGTAAAGGAGCCTCTCGAATGGTATAGATGATATGGCTATATGTGAATGTTGACAAAATAATCATGGAACTGATTTGTTAGGAAGGAATCCTTTTATGAATAAATTAAATTAAGATCTCATAAGGTTCCATTGATGAATTAGTGATCTAATCTTGAATCTAACTGTAGTTACATTGCCTAGGGGGAATGTTTATGGATCAAGCGAACTAACTAGGAGCTGAATTGATTATATAGAGAGAGAGAGAGAGAGAGAGAGAGAGAGAGAGAGAGAGAGAGAGAGAGAGAGAGAGAGAGAGAGAGAGAGAGAGAGAGAGAGAGAGAGAGGGAGAGAGAGAGAGGGAGAGAGAGAGAGAGAGAGAGAGAGAGAGAGAGAGAGGGAAAGAGGGAGAGAGAGAGAGAGAGAGGGAGAGAGAGAGAGATAGAGAGGGAGAGAGAGAGAGAGAGAGAGAGAGAGAGATAGAGAGAGAGAGAGAGAGAGATAGAGAGAGAGAGAGAGAGGGAGAGAGGGAGAGAGAGAGAGAGAGGGAGGGAGAGAGGGAGAGAGAGGGAGAGAGGGAGAGAGAGAGATAGAGAGAGAGAGGGAGAGAGAGAGAGAGAGAGAGAGAGAGAGAGAGAGAGGGAGAGAGAGAGAGGGAGAGAGAGAGAGAGAGAGAGAGAGAGAGAGAGAGAGAGAGAGAGAGAGAGAGAGGAGAGAGAGAGAGAGAGAGATTTCCCAAAATTGGAATAAGAATGTTATGGCTGTAAGGGAAGTTATTTAGTCTGATTACGGGTAGTTTGGAGACCTTAAAGGATTGTTGGAATAGGAAAATTTTTATATATTTGAAAGTAGCGCAGAAGTTTACTTGTATATAATTTGGATAGCTATTTTGAGTACATATATACGTGTAATTATGAATGAATGACTGTTCTACATCTATATGAGGGTAGTAGAGATTGTTCAAGATGTTTGAAACTGTTATGAGGTGTCTTGAATTGTTTACATGAGAAAAATAAGCAAATTGGGACTGTTGATATGTGTATATAAAAGCAGTTTGGGACTGTTTTGAATACCCTAACATCTAGTTAAAATTAGGGACTGTTCTGCACAGAAATAGACATTATTGGGACTATTTTGACGGATAAAATATGCATGTAAGTAGGATGGACTGTTTTAGCATGAATAAGACCATTATGGGACTGTTTTGAGATTTTGTATAATTATATACAAAGGTGTGGACTGTTCTCCATATATATGTGTGTGTGTAATTGTGGGCTTCCTTGAGTGAATTGTATGTACACATCCTTAATTGAGTAAACTGAAATGAAGAGTTGATTGAGTTGGTTCTAATGTAATGGTGCTCTTATTACGTTTAGAACAGAAAGGGAATTGAAGGACTAAAGACTAGAGGAGAGTAAGATAGATGTTCGAAGGTGATTCAGACTCGGAGTCAAATTAGCTTGAATGAAAGGTGAGTGTAGTTAAGGTCTCGGGATAGAGGGAATCAATCTCGAGCTTCATTATTTTGCTCTAATAAATTTTAATTGTTGACTATCAAGGATTAAATTGTGGAGTGTGGCTAAGCTTGGGTACAAGGTGAGTACTTTAATAAAAGTACTTTATAATATGAAAAGTTGTTGAAAGCCTGAGATGTAGTTGAATTCTTTGATGAATCTTGAATTGTAAGATAGAAAGTAATTGTAACGCCCTTGCGTGACCATTTTTTTTTTTGAAAACCTCCTTTTTAATTATTTGGAATAAAAACAACATGACGTTTGAATTTTGGAAATCGGGGTTTTGACTAATTTTATCTTAAATTTTTCATTTTTAATCAAAATACCTCTTATTTTTCTTAAAAATCATTTTGGAGTCGCCACCGGCCACTTTGGTAGGCCGGACACCATAAAAGCGCACTAGAGATTCTTTTTGAAAAGTTCAGGTTCGGGAGTCGGTTACATGTAGGGAAGGGTTAGCACCCCTACGAACGCCCGTTATCGGTACCTTATTAATTACACGTGGCATTTTAGCATTTCGAACATTAATCTGGATTTAATTAAAACTTTTTACTGTAAAATGAATTTTATTCCGAATGAGGATATCCTTTTGTAAGAAAATACATTTCGATCGAATATAATTATGAAACATCCAATTGCTTTAGGACACTTCAACTTATATTCGAAAAATATACCTCAACACAAAAGGTTTAATGCATGATTAATTATTGTCTTGTCTTTTTTAAGCGTACCCTAATTAAGCTCCATTAATTGATTTGATTAAAATTCTATGAATTCTATTAATTTTGGGCATAAAAGAAAACACCCAAAATAATATTGGACACTTCTTTTAATAAACCCAAAAATAACCCAAAAATAACAACATTCCTAATTAATATGTCTCTAATCATTTACACTATTTTAATTTTAAAATTTACCTAATCAATGATTTATTTCCATTTTCTAAGTTAAAGTGAAAAATCGAAACCTTTATCGGAACACTCATTGGCTAACATCACTCTACATTGTGACACTAGCCAATATTGAGTATTCTAACATTGTTTCAAATATCCACTTATTTTCTACAATGATCTCTCCTATTTGATTATGATTGAGTGAACTATACTAATGGCTCTAATCCTATTTTTTTAACATGTGATTAATTGTCCAAACAATATATAGTATGATGTTTTAAAAATATTCAAGCTTACAAATTAATTAAAGCAATTCAATAAAACAATTAATTAAAACAAATAAATTCTGAAAAGGGACCAAATTGAATTAAATTGAATTCTTGGTGACCAAATTACAAACAAATGGTGTCTGGTTTGTAAAAAAAAACAAAACCCAAGAGCCCAAGCCTAAAACCCTAAAAATACTAGCCCAAACCCGTTAAACCAAGTCCAATACCAACAACCCACTTGAATTAAAACCCAAACCCAAAGTCTTTTAATTCGACCGGGTCACGGACCCGTATCCGAACCCGTGTGAAAACACGCAGATCCTTCACGACCCGGCTTATTGAAACAACGTCGTTCCCAACTCGGTATAAATAGGCCATTCTCGAGTTGGAACGACCATTTGCTTTCCTCTCTCTCTCTCTCCCCGAATTCTCTGAACTCGAACACCCAAAATCCTAAAAACCTCACTCCTTTTCGATCAAAACCACCTATTTCCTCCTTGTTCTTCCCCTGTTCTTCCAAAATTCCTTCGCTTAATCTTTACAAACACCGAAAAACTTCCCTAAAACTATTTTCGAAGATGAAAATCCCTTTTTTCTCAAGAACAAAACAAGAACTCTTCGAAACCCCTTTGTTTTGATCCTCACAAACACTTAAACTCTCCCTAAACCTATTTTTAAAGGATCAAAATACCCTTTTTTCAAGAACACACCAAGAATCCTTCGAAATCTTCAGTTTTGATCCTCACTCACCCCCTAAAACCCCCCGACCTGTTTCTTGGCCGCTGGGATGATATCGATCACCGGATATCATCTCCGGTCTCCTCTTACCCCTTTCCGATGACCAGACATTCTTCGGCCAACCCTGGCTTTTCCGACCACCGTCTGCAACTCCGGCCACCGTCTCTGCTGTCGCTGAAACCCTAGATCTACCCAAAAAGCTCATTTTTTCACCCTAATCTTAGATATGAGTCCCGTTTCGTCAGAAACACCCCGCTTCTCCCAATCCTAAGCTATCTACCCAAAACCAGTGGCCTCACCTCTATGTTTTTCAACTCTGACAGTGATCCTAACACTTAAATCCTCACTCCGGCGGCGCTTCCGGTGACAACAAAGCGAGATAAGCCCTCTCTCTCTCTCTTTATATTTTATTTATTTATTTATTTATTATTTTTTAGGTTTTTATGAGTTTCGAACTAGATTTGACCTTTAGAGTTTAGATCTGCTTTATTTTACTATAGATCTAGGTTTTAATATTATGGATATGGTTTTATGTTTAGGTTTAGGATGTGTTTTATGCTTGAGGTTTGATTTTAGGACGGATTAGAGTTCGGTTCTTTAGAGATATTAACTTGTTTTAATGTTTTCGTGCAGGTAGAGTGAGTAAAAAAAGAGAATAGAGGTAAAAATACCCCGGTTCAGTGTTTCGGTGGTTCCGGTGAGCTTCCGGCACGATCTCTTTGCTCCGGTTTTCTTCCTCGAGCACTTCCGATCGCCCAGGTAACCTCTCCACTTCTCTGACCTTTGGTTTTTTGGTAATTATTAGTGTAATTATTACTACATTAATTAATGTTTTTCTCTCTTTTCGTAGGTATTTATATCCGCTGTCAGACATGGCGTCACCTTGCACGGCTGGCGATGCCAGCTGGTTCCACGTCGATGGAGATCCGAGTGAAAATGGAGGGACCAATGCCGTCTCGACATGTGTCGCTTGGTGCTCGAGTTTGAGCGGGAAAAAGAAACACAAACAGATCATAGGGGCTTTTTGTGCTTGTTGGGCTGGATATGGGTTGTAATGGGTCATTAACAGCTTTAATGGGTTTTTTTATTGTTTTTCGACTTTTGAAACATAGATTTCGGGCCTTGTAATACATTTTGACTCTTAATTTATATTTGGGTTTATTATTATTATTATTATTATCTGTTTTATTTATTACTATTATCTTATATATATATATATATATATATATGTATGGGCCCGGATAAAAATCCGATTCTACAGCTGCCCCTCTTTGCTCATTGTTGTGGAACAGGAATAGGGAAAAGACTGAAAAGACACGGATTTTGTTTGAAGCATCTGCTCGTCAAAGCTTGAAGTTGTTCTTCTCATTATGAAATTCTTCAATCTTTGATACTCTGGTCATTGCTCCATAGTATGCTCCATCTTCTAAGGTTTGAAGTTGTTCTTCTTATTATGTAATTCTTCATTCCTCATTCTTTCGCTGGTCCACATTTCTGTGACGACACTGAATAAGCAAGCTCTTCTCATTTGGAACTTCTTCATTCTTCAACAAACGAACTCTTCTCATTATGAACTTTCTTTGCTGAATTATCTCTTCTCATTACGAATCCTTCTTTGTTGGGCGGACTCTTCTCATTATGAATCCTTCTTCGCTAGGTATACTCTTCTCATTATGAATCCTTCTTCGCTGGGTGGACTCTTCTCATTATGAATCATTCTTTATCATTTCCTGTTAAAACAAATGAAATATGCAGGTTAACATGATCCTAATGTCCTATATGATGCATGAACCATGGTTTACTCAGATCTATCAATCAGCCTCTGCTGTTTTAGATCCCTTTCTGGATGCTCCTCGTCTAACTTCATCCCACATCAGGACTTGGCCCTTGTAACTTCCTTTCTGGGTTTCTGGCCCTTCACTCTAAAGCGCCCTTTCGGGTTTTCACTTTAGTTTGCTTTTCTCAAAGCGCCCTTTCGGGTTTTCGCTTTGATTTTTTTTCTTTTTCTCTTTTTTTCCTTCTTTTTTCCGAAAGGAGCGTTTTCAGGTTTTCACCTCTCTTTTTCTTTCTTTTTTTCCTTTTTCTTTTTCTTTTTCTCTTTCTCTTTCTCTTTCTTTTCTTTTCTTCTTTTTCTTTTCTTTTTCTTTTTCCTTCCCCTTTTCTTTTTTTTTTGAAAGTATTATGGTCAAGGAAGTTTTGCTTTGATCAGCTGAATACTGCTTCGACCGATGATGAAACTTTGCTGAACCTAAGAGTTTCTACTGAGCTACAGATACTTCTCTTCCCAGTACCCGCAAATTGTCCCAACTGCAAAATTGACTCAGAGGAACCTTGTAATGCTTTGTCCTCATATTTCTGATCATCTCATTATAGGTAAACCATTGTTCTTCGGGTGACAGTGTCCGTTGCGGCATTCATGATCAACCTTCAGCTTTGCGCTGCCTCATCTTGTACACTCTTCTTCAATTCCTAGAGTGACAGGTTCACATGCATTTCTAAAACAAAGTAATATTGGGAAATTATCTGTTTTTTCATTATATCAACCATTTTAAGATGCTTTGGAATAACAAGAAAGCTGGGAAGTGAATTCATGAATTTTATTGAAGCTTATAAATTGGAATACAACGGATTTTGAAATAGTCATGGCAAACAAAATCAAGAAACAAAGTCAGATCTTCGGGCATCCAAGGCATGAAGGATACAACCACCCTATCAACCAGAAGTAAGGCTGAGCTTGCACTCATGTCCGACGGTCTTCAAATGTTGCTGGAATGCTTTCGAATGTGAAACCCCTTCTGAAATACCAGGTGTCCGAGAGGTCTTGATTATCAGATGCCTAACTTCACTCATCTAAGCCACCTTTTCAGGTTTTCAACTCAGATCCTCCTTTGGTTTCAAGACGCCCTTTGCGGGTTTTCATCTTGAACCCCCCTTTATTTTTTTTTATTTTTCTCTTTTTTTGTTTTTTGATATCTAAGGCGCCCTTTTTGGGGTTTTCTCCATAGATATTTTCTTTTTGCGAGAGCGCCCTTTCAGGTTTTCACTCCGCTTTTTTCTTTTCCTTTTTTTCAATCTTTTTTTTATTCTTCAAGCATAATAATTTTTGACCGAATCCGAATTCACCGGCTTATGTAACTCTTTTCCGTCCATTTCAGCCAGTATCAACGCTCCTCCAGAGAAGGCTTTCTTAACAACATAGGGCCTTTCCCAGTTAGGCATCCATTTCCCGCGATCGTCTCGATGTATTTTTAGGACATTTTTAACACAAGATCCCCCTCTCGGAATTCTCTCGGACGCACCTTTTTGTTATATGCCCGCATTATCCTCTTTTGGTACATCTGGCTGTGACAAATTGCCCTCAATCTCTTTTCCTCAATGAGATTTAGTTGGTCGAATCGAGCCTGGAGCCATTCCGCATCATCTAGCTTTGTTTATGACAATACTCGAAGTGACGGAATCTCAACTTCAATGGGAAGCACCGCCTCTGTCCCATAAACCAAGGAGTAAGGTGTTGCTCCGGTCGAGGTCCGTATTGATGTTCGATATGCAAATAGGGCGAATGGTAACTTTTCATGCCAGTCTTTGTAAGTTTTCGTTGTCTTCGATATGATCTTCTTTATGTTCTTGTTTTCCGCTTCCACTGCCCCATTCATCTTTGGGCGATAGGTTACTGAATTGTGGTGAATGATTTTGAATTGTTCACACACTTCCATTATCACATTGTTGTTGAAATTTGTAGCATTATCAGTAACGATTCTTTTTGGTAATCCATATCAGAAAATTATTTTTTCTTCAGGAACTTACTGACTGTGGTTCTTGTGATATTAGCATAAGAAGCTGCCTCCACCCACTTGGTAAAATAATCTATTGCCACAAGGATAAAACGGTGTCCGTTTGAAGCTTTAGGATGGATTTGCCCAATAATATCCATGCCCCAAGCAACAAAAGGCCATGGTGAATTCATAGTATGTAGAGGGACTGGTGGAGAATTAATCTTGTCAGCATATATCTGACACTTATGACACTTCTTTGCATATTCAATGCAATCCCCTTCCATGGTCGTCCAATAATATTCGTATCTCATGATTTTCCTGGCTATTGAGAGTCCATTTGCGTGCGTACCACATATCCCGTCATGTACTTCTTCCATTATATTCTTTGCTTTGTTGGCATCAACACATCGTAGCAAAATCTGATCTCTGCTTCTTTTGTATAGGATTTCCCCGTCGAGTACATATCCTGAAGCCATTCTTCTGATAGTTCTTTTTTCATTGTCATTTGCCCTTAGATGATAAGTCTGATATTTTAGATATTGCAAAATATCATGGTACCAAGGATGTTGATCAATTTCCTCTTCTATGCTGTAACAGTGAGCATATGTTTCATAACTTTGCATTCAGATAGGCACCATATCTTCTGATATGTTTGCTAGGAACATCGAAGCCAGTGTAGCTAAGGCATCCACCATTTGATTATCTCCCCATACACTTTTAAGACTTCTATTTTTCTTTCGATGGCAGCTCGCAGGCCCATCACATAGGCTTCATATTCTGCAATGTTGTTGGTACAAAGAAATTCTAGCCTGCTTGTGAACGGGTAATGAACATCATCTGGCGAGATCAATACTGCTCCAATTCCCCGGCCGAGGGCATTGACTGCTCCATCAAAATACAATTTCCAAGTTTTTCTTTTTAGAATCCCGGCTTCTATCGTGGAGACATTCATCACATCTTCATCAGGGAAATCAAAGTTCAGGGGTTCATAATCCTCTATTGCATGACTAGCTAAGAAATCTGCTATGGCACTTCCTTTTATTGCCTTTTGGCTCACATACACAATATCAAATTCTAACAATAACATTTGCCAACGTGCCAGTCTTCCAGTCAATGCTGGTATTTCCATCATAAATTTCAATGGATCAAGGCGAGAGATCGGCCATGTTGTGTGGTATAACATGTATTGCCTGAGCCTTCGGGTTACCCAGACCAGGGCACAACATAGCTTTTGAATAGGTGGGTATCGTACTTCGCATTCAGTAAACTTTTTGCTCAGGTAATAAATGGCTCTTTCTTTCTTTCATGTGTCATCATATTGCTCCAATACGCACCCCATTGAATTCTCGTAGATCGTCAGGTAAAGGATTAGTGGCCCGCCAGGAACCAGTGCTACTAATATGGGAGCATTGGTTACTCCAAAGGTGCATTTGTTAGGATTGAGCTTCAGTTGGTATTTCCTCAATCTCAAGAATAATTTTCTCAGATTTTGGATGTGCTCCTCTTCAGTATGGGACTTGACGGTCATGGCATCTACATACACTTCAACTTCTTTATGCATCATGTCGTGAAACAAAGTCACCATCGCCCACTGGTATGTGCCCAAGCATTCTTTAGTCCAAAGGGCATCACCTTGTAACAATATGTGCCCCATAAAGTTATAAAGGTGGTCTTGATCATATCTTCTGGACTCATCTTTATCTAATTATATCCCAAGAAGCCATCTATAAAGGAAAACCGGGAATGCCCTGACGTATTGTCGACCAGAATGTCTATGTGTGGCAAAGGAAAATTATCCTTTGGATTGGCTCTTTTCAAATCCCTATAGTCAACACACATTTGTACTTTCCCATCCTTCTTTGGCACAAGAACTATGTTAGCCACCCATTATAGATATTGAGATACCACAAGGAAACCAGCATCAATCTATTTCTGCACCTCTTCTTTTATCTTTATCACCATTTCCGGCCTCAATCTTCTAAGTCTCTGTTGAACCGGTCTGCATTCAGGTCTAATGGGCAATCTGTGTACCACTACGTCAGTGTTCAATCCTGGCATGTCTTGATAGGACCAGACGAAGACATCTTTGAACTCACGCATCAGATCAATTAATTCCTGCTTCTTTCTGGGCGAAAATGCTGCCCCTATCTTCACTTCTCTTTTGGTTTCTTATGTTCCTAGATTGAGAATCTCCAATTCTTCTTTGTAGAGCAGAATCTACTTATCTTCTTTTTCCACCAACCTCAGTAATTCTTCAGGGATTTCACATTCTAATTCATCCTCAACTTCATTGATTTCCGCTAGACATACTGGCTGTTCAGGTCCTACCATAGGATTGGGTTTAGGATCATTCATGCAGTCGATAGTTGAAGACCTGCAAAGAAAATAATAATATATTTTGAAAAGGATGCGAAAAATGAAAAGTCATTTGCCATTTGTGAATCAGCATGGAAAGCATCTTTATAAAAATGATTGTATAATGGCCCTTTACAGATAATCCCCTTATACCCACGGGCAAAGGTATAAGGTGGTCCCAGTATTTACTCTGTTTTAATATTGGTTACAAGGGAAGTATCTTCAACTGTCCAATTCTTCAATGTCTCGCATGGGGCACATGGACGGATCATTCTCAGATATTCGCCAGGTCGAGCATCCTCAAAGATTCCACCGAAAAAAGCCCATCCAGATTATTGCCAAAAATTTCCTCTTCATGCAATTTTATCGTTTCTTTATTGACTTCCTCCAACTGTTTTTCAACATTGGTGAATCCACGCGATTTGAAAATCTTTGTCATGTCAAAAGATATCACCAGGTGGGAGGACGTCTCCTTTCCTTGCATGCTGGCTTTCCCATGTTCTATCTTCTTCTTTAATTTTCTCAATCGATCTTTTATAGTAGGAGCAAATCCCAATCAAAATGATCATTCTTTATCAGCATGGGCCTTGGTTGCAAACTTCCATGCAGGTGTTTTTCGAGCCCCTTTTCCTGTCTTTGCACCCCTTCCAAGCGTCTCCCGCACAGTCATCTTGGTGCAGTTTGAAAGTATTGGCCGTAGAAATGGTTTTCCCTCAGCCACGAAGGTAGCATTCACAAATTCTAGCGCCCGGAAAGAGCACTCCAAGGCATTCTCATCTGTCTGGATATAAGGCACATCAGTTGTTATAGAGGCAATGATGTCTTCCTCCGCTCCAACACTAACCAACTTCCTTTCTATGACAAACTTAAGTTTCTGGTGTAGAGAAGATGGGACTGCCCCTGCTGAGTGAATCTAGGGTCGACCAAGCAAGCAATTGTAAGCAGGCTTAATATCCATCACCAAAAAATCAATATTGTAAACTACCGGTCCTATCAACAACGATACTTCTATCCTCTCCAATACATCCCTTATTGTTCCATCAAAAGCTCTCACAATGTTCTGGTATGCCTTCATATGGGAATCATCAATAGGCAACCTTTGTAGAGTCGCCATTGGCATAACATTCAAGGCAGATCCATTGTCATTTAGGACTCCTGGCAGCACATATCCTTTACAATGTGTGGTAATATTCAAAGCTTTCACAGACCCCATCCCTCCTTCTGGAATTTTATCATCGGTAAATGTTATGTAATTGTCAGCATCAATATGATTCACAATTCTATCTAGCTTATCCACTAAGATATTATTTGGTACGAACGTCTGATTTAGCACCTTCATCAAAGCATTACGGTGCCCTTCAGAACTCATCAATAACTCTAGGACTGAAATCCTTGCCTGTTGCCGCTTTAATTGTTCTACTATGTTGTACTCACTGTGCTTTAAAAACCTTAGAAATTCCCGGACTTGCTCCTCTGTCACCGGTTCATTTATCTTTGGAGCGTGGTCTTCCTCAAAAATCTTTTCGGGAGTAGCAGATACCTTTTCTTTAGCCTTCTCGGCCTCTTTCATCACTTCTGGGGAGGAGTAACATCTGCCACTTCGAGTGAAATGGCCTACTTCATTCACCACCTCCGCATTCGACTGCTTTTCTTTCTCCGGTTCTTCTTTTGTTTCTTCATTAGGCTTTTATCTCCTGCAAATTCTCCTTCTCTGGTATTGACACATTGGCCATGTAATTCCAAGGGACCGCGTTGGTTCTTTTGAAAGAAAACGGAGCAGGAGTTGAGATTACTATTTTTGGTGTCACCACTGGCTTTATGCTTGGGGCCCTTGGCTTGACGGATACAACCAAGGGTTTGTGCACCCCATATTTCACTCCAAAGCTTTCCGATGCGCACACCTCAACCCCTTTCATTGTTTCAGCCTTCTCAAATAACTTAGTTTCTTTGTTATCCATCATCTTTTGAACTAGGTCCCTGAACTCCTGACAGTGCTGAATTTCATGATCACATTTCTGATGATATTCACAATACACCTTAGCAGGTACTTCCATCTCAATTTTCATGCCAATTTCAATCATCTTGACGTTATATAACTGTTCAAACACCCATCTCAACGAAGACTGAATCTCTGATACACCAGTCTTTCGCCTCTTTGCCTCATCATATTCTTCTATCATGTTCACCCCGCGTCCTCCATGACTCGGAAGGGGATTAGCTGCAATATTGGGTTCATCAAACTTTAATATACCCATATTGATCAAATTCTGCACCACCTTCTTGAATGTTGTGCATGTTTCAATCGAATGTCCTGGTATTCCAGCATGCAATTCACAGTGAGCATCAACTTTGTACCATGGAGGGTAAGGAGGTTGTAGAGGTGTCAGATGATACGGCCTTACCAGATCCTCCTCATGCAACCGAGGGTACAATTCAACATACGACATTGGGATGGGTGTAAAATTCATTCTATCTTTAATCAGTCCTCGAGAATCCCTCTTGTTCGAGTTTTGAGAGTTTCCTGCTGCAGTCCCTGGTGATGTGATGGTAACATTTTTCGGTGCCTCATAAGTGCTTGCATTATTCACTTCATTGTCTTTCCTCTTATAGTTCTTGCAAGAACTCTCTCCACTCTCAATTCTTCCGCTCTTTATTGCAGCTTCTATCAATTCTCGTGTCATCACGATGTCAGCAAAGTTTTGGGTAGCATTGCTGATAATCCTTTCAAAGAGCGGGCCTCTCAAAGTCTATACAAACATATGTGCAATCTCACTTTCCATTAACGGGGGTTGTACTTGTACTGCAATATCTCTCCACCTCTGAGCATATTGTCGGAGCGTTGCATCACTTCTTTGCTTCATTCCTTGCAGCATTACCCGGCTCGGGATCATTTTTGTAACATGCTTATAGTGTTCCACAAAGGCTCCTGACAGGTCCTTCCAGGATCGGATATTTACCAGCCTTAGTTATGTATACCAGTGAGCAGCTGAGCCAGTTAAACTATCCTGGAAACAGTGTATCAGCAACTTTTCATCTTTCAGGTAAGCGTCCATTTTTCTGCAATATATTGTAAGATGAGCCTTTGGACAAGAAGTTTCATCATATTTCTCAAAGTCTGGAGCTTTGAACTTAAGAGGAAGCACTAAATCAGCTACCAGGCTCATCTCAACAACACCTGGTCCCATCTCATTAGCTTCCTGTAATTCCAGCAAGGGATCCTCTAGAGCCTTATAGCGCTCCTCATACTTGCGCTCAATTTCAACACCTATTTTTCCAATCTCATTCAGAGCATTCAAGTCTGGCACCTCTTCAGCACTCCCAAAGTTCGCGCCAATGTGCATTGCGTGATCTGCTATAGTTCCATATAGGTTAATATGGACCTTCTTCGCTGTTGGAGGTTTTTCTGGCTGCATCCTGATGTGGGATGTTGTCTCAGCTTGATCATTCACCTCATTGGAAGCTCCTTCGGATGCTTTGGCCTTCCCAGATTCTTTAGGGCCCAATAGAGCAATGAGTTGATTGATGATTTCTGCCTAGGTTTGAGTAAAGCAGTCTTTAATTGATTGTTCGATTCTGTCAAAACGATTCTGTGTTTCCACGCGTTCATTTTCGAGATTGGCAAGCTGATCCTCAAAAGCCATAGATCGTGAGCGCATTCGAGTTCCGTATGAATGTGGAATGTTTATGGCTTAGAGCGGATTCTGTCATTAAACCTTCCTCTTATTAAATTCTTTATTTATCATAAGATGAATAAATGTACGCATGTATGTATGAATGCATGAATGCAATAAAAGGGCATCGAATTTAGGAACCAGTCTTTCTTAGAAACACCACATCTGTCCGAAAATTTAATTACATAGAGGAGATAAACTTGCTACAGGAAGCTACTAGCCCTAACTCATAGGTTGACTAGCTCATGTAACAGACGTATAATAGCCTCCCTGTGCTCCTCTTCAATGTTGGGCTGCTCCAACAGGCATGTAGCTTGCCTTGACAAGATTTGGACGTAAGAAATGATGCTTCTGACTTGGGCTTTGAATCTCACCAGGTCATCATTTTGACACTGGAACGTTCGCCGGGCTGCCTCATATTTATCCTTCCATGCACCACTTTCTACCATTACTGCCCCTTCATAGATAGCAAGCTTTCCCTTCAGGTCCTATACAACGTCTTCCAACTTGTTTATCCTTTTTTGCAATCCCTCTTTCTCTATCTCTGCTTGGACCTTATCCTCGTTGTGATACTTGGTGATTAATTCCTCGAGTTGTGTCACTTGACTGGTCAAGTCGAAATTTTGGGCCTTTTCTTCTTCTAGCCTTTTCTTGGCCTTGTCACTTGACTCCTTGCTTGCCCGCGTCCTTCTATCATACATCCCTTTGTAATCGTCCCTGTCCCGGGTCATTGTATCCAACTCCTCTGACAGATTCTTTATTATTTTGCTTGTTCCACCTTTTTGCTTAGCTTTGTAGTCATTGTGCAATTCCCACAGCTCTTTTAGTTCTTGATTCGCTTTCTTGTTCTGATCTATTAGCTCCTTCTCCATTCCTGTGTGAATTTCTACTTGCAGCTGTGCCATTGTTAATTCTTCCTTAAGGTCATGGATTCCGTTTCCATACTTTTTCAAATCTTGCTCCCGGTCATGTCTGAGTTTTTCTAAAGCCGAGGGTGACTCCTGGATTGCCTGAGTTGAAGTTCCAGCTCTTAATGGCTTTTCTTGAAACGTAGTGTCATTGACTCTTTGAGCTCTCCACTCGTCATACCTTGCCATGACTTCTGATCATGGATAAGGCTGAACCCTTCTTGGTGTTTCACATGCCTTTGAGGTTTGAAGAATCAGTCCCTTGTAGTCATTGGTCTTGTGAGCATATTCGAACTTAGCCATCCCAGCAGTGGCAGGTACGAACTGTCTTGATCCAAATTGCCTCGAGACTAACAATGGGCAGTAGGCCGTTCCTCCCCAGATTCCTTGCAACGGAACCCAGTCCTTGTTTCTGCAGCGGTATAGAAAAGTTGTTCCCGTATTCAACCAAGGAGCCTTCCATACTACATCCGTATCTTTCAGATCTTTGAGATATTCGATCCAGTGTTTCTCAGTTTTCTTTTCCTGGACACAGTCAGCTATATGTTCTCTAATCGGTGAATAGGTATCAAGGTATCTAGCTCCTCTGTAAGGTGCGTTCCATCTGTGACCCCTGAACCATATTTCTAGCAGTTGTGCACACCCCTAGAACTTTGCTTCCCCCATTTTCTTGCATATGGTGAGTGACCTATAAGTTTTTGTTAGAATGGTCGGTACATGGTTAATTCCTTTATTTAGCCGTTCAAACAATCCGATAGTCGATGAGTCAATGTGCTCACGGGTCCTAGGGAAGATTACCAAACCATAAATACACAAAGCAAACAGACTTCTCATTCTCACCGGCTCGTCATTGCTTGCCAGTACCAACTCTTTGAAAATTCTCCAGTTAACTCGTTGCCTATCTTCATTTTGGTCGGTACTGTCATTTTTGGTAATCTTTGATCCCACAACTCCTTTGTCTTCCTGTTAATGCTACCAACTTTTTGACAAACCCCGAATGCCATGTGCTATTGAGGGACCTGGTGTAGATCTTGTCACGTTCTATTCTCGGGCAGTTGATCAGTACCTTGTATTCTTCCAATGTTGGCGTCATATCTACTTGCCCAAAGGTGAAGCAATTATAAGCCGAGTTACAGAATTGTGCCATTGCCCTTAAAAACTCTCGATCGACCTTTATATCTAGCAGTAAGGCTATGTCCCCGAATAAAGCCTCGGTCAAGCAACTCTTGAAGTTGCGTCTTCAACTCCTTCAACTCTTTGGTTGCCATACGATATGGAGCAATGGACACCGGAGTTGTGTTCTCATACAATTCAATTCCAAATTCAACCTTCCACCTAGGCGGCAAACCAGGTAATTCCTCCGGAAACACTCCAGGGAACTCACACACGGTTCTTATATCCTGTACGCGAACCTCCTTTATACTAGGATTCATAACAAAGGCTAGATAAGCCTCACACCCTTGACGCAACATCCGGCTTGCTTCAAGCGTCGACACCACATTGGATAGAAACTTCACGCTTTCTCCCACCACCACCACCTCAAAATCATCCGCAAGTTTCAACGAGACTCGCTTGCTTTCAAAATCCACAACGGCTCTATGCTCAACAAGTCAATCCATGCTAAGAATTATATGAAATCCATAGAATGGCAATTCCATAAGATCAACAAGAAACACATGATCTTGCACCATTAAGGGGCACCTTCTATATAATCTTCTTGGTACAACCGTCTCACCAAAGGAACTAGTAACACGCATACCCACATCCAAAGACTCAACAGACAAACCAAGCATTTGAGCATGTTCACGCAATATGTACGAGTGTGTAGATCCAGAATCAATCAAAGAAAGTAATGACAAGGATGTCAAAGTAAAGGTACCTGCGATCACGTCCTTGTCATTCCTCCCCTCTCGATGGGCATACACTCGAGCCTGGCCACCACCCTCAGGTTGGACAGCCACCACATGTGCTACATTCCTTCCACCCTCATCTCTGCGCTGGAAATTACCACAGCCGTGCCCACGACCTCTCTGTGGCTCAGCCGCTCTCACCAGAGCCTGACCCTCTCCCAACGGCTATGGACAATCTTTCTTCATATGCCCTCTATTACCACAATTCCAGCACGTACCAAGATTACCCCAACACTCGCTAGTATGCCTCCTACCACACAGGTTACACTCAGGAGTCCTCATGAAAGCATTTGGTCCTTGCTGACCTCTCCCAGGGTTACCATCCCCGCGTCTAGCATCAACATATGGTCTTCTATCCTTATGCCTCTTATAGCGATCTCTACCAAGATCACGCTCTGCATCTCGCTTCCCTGAGCTAGATCCTCCCGCTAGACTCGCCAAACCCAGATTCAGCTCAATGTCCTTGGCTCTAGTGACCAAGACATTAAAATTAGTATAATCGGCTGCGAGCATATAGGTCTTCACATCTGCCACTAGGCCGTAACGGAATTGTTCACATCTTTCTCGCTCGCTAGGTATCAGCTCAGGTGCATATTGACTAAGGCGTACAAACTGCAGCTCATAATAAAACAATGCAACTGACAAAATACATGAGCTTTCCCTTCCTTGGATGTTCTTAACCTTGTCGCTGCCCAAATCACCTCAATTATCTGCATTGTTGGTAAAAGAGAGCGCAAGCATGTTTGCTTAGTGAGGCAAGCTCTAAAGAAAACCAACACAACAATGCAATGTTCAAAACACTTTCTCAAAACCATTTTCTTCAACATGCTCATTCTATCTCATGCTTGAAAACCCTTTCAAAGCAAATCTCCATTTGAAAACACATGTACCTCTTTTCTATCTCATGCATTTAAACCAATGCAAATCTCATGGCAAAGCCATACACATGATGAATGTAAACAAAGCATTTCATATCATAATCTCGTATGCATTTCTCATAGCATAAAACATCTCTTCATTTGGTACATGTGGAATCTCTCATCACCGGACTCTCATGACGGTATCTCTCATCGCCACAAAGCTTGGGTATTTCACCAAGTCCTACCCCGATGGTATATCTCATCATCGGATTCTCACTTTGGATTGGGATGGCACTACCCCCATTGCCCAACTCCAAAGAGCACATACGAATTTTAGTTTATAGTGCACTCTCATCCTATTGATCGATCAATTATATCCGGTAACTGTCTCATCTTCTATGCCAATATATATAGTCAAAAACATCATCTCACCTACTGTTTTTAATGCACATTTCTCAAATCTTTCTCATCTCATTTCAAAATCATACACATGCTTTGCATTAAGTCAAAAACTCAAAACTCCTCAATGCAACATGCTATCTCTACAAGCATCATCTCATGCTACAAATCATGCATAAAATAGAAGGAATTTGTCTATCTCAAAACAAGAGCATGTAAAAGCATTTTAGGGGTAACAACCACATACATGAGAGCAAATCTAGCCATACTTACTTCCGGACTTAGGATGGTGTTTCAAACCAATCCTAAATCCCCAAACCTTGTTTCTTTGTCCCTCAAGGACTTCTAAAACCATTCGCACTCACCAATTACGTTTCGCGTGCTTGCCGAAACGATATCTAAGCTCCCGGCACTTCCGGATCAACACCAAAGGCGTCTGAAGATGTCTCTTCTGTTTAATACACATAAGAGCAGAGGATTAATGCATCATCATGCATTGAAATCACTAGCCAACTAATCAAACTCGCTGCTCTGTCCAAAAGCACCATTTTAGCCACAAAAAACTACCGAAATCATCACCAAACTCTTCCAACACAAAGCCCAGCCAAGATCTAACACATCTAATCATTTCTAAACCTCAATCAACACCAAAAATTACCATAAATTCGTCCTTAAACCTCCAGCATCAACAGAACACCAAAACCACCCCAAAAACCACCATTCTAGCATGCAAAACTTAGAAATCCAAACCTATTCGGGATTTGTTTGATAAAACCTCATTTAGAACATCAATTGCCATCCAAAATATATTAGAAATCAACTTCAAAATAGAGCCTAACCAATAGTTACGAAAATCATCAAGATCTCTCAAAGAACCTTGAGTTTTGACTCAATTTCATGTTTCTAACATTAAAGCAACTTAAAAATCATTAACAAATGATTGATAACTTGAGAATTTTAGTAAAGAACTGATCATTAGAGGAGAAGGACGAAGCTTACCTCTAATGGCTGATTTCTCCTTAGTTTGGGCAAGTTTTCTTGAAAATCCAAAGTGTAAACAAGAGGATTTGATGTGGAAATGATTAAGAATCAAAAGGAGATTGAAATCTCATCAAAAGGAATGAAAATCAGTGGCTAATTGATGGAAGAAATGTGTTTGGCTAAGTGGAAGTTGAGAGAAAATGAAAAGAGGGAAAAAGTTCGTAAAGTGGTTTTGGAAGTCAAAATAGATTTTACTCTTTTAATTCCCTTTATTAAATCATTATTAAAATACCCAAAATAAAAAGAAATCTGATTAAAAATATTTTGGTAAAATTAGCTCCTTAAAGATTCAAAGTTTCAATCCTTTACAAAACAGTCACTATTCAACTTTTGCAAAAACTGCGATTTGGTCACTACACCGAAATGTAGTATTTCCAAACCTTATTTTGTAAAATTGTTTTCACCATAATCATTCATATAATAAATGAGGATTTTTAGATATTTTCCCATATTTTCAAAGCATCCCGAACTAGGTGTTCCCTAAATCTCCCTTAAAGATTCGAACCGTTCGATTCAAACTCTAAAACTTCTAGGCCCAAAATCAGGGCGTTACAAATCTCCCCCTCTTAAGAAATTTCGTCCTCGAAATTTACCTGGAGGAAAAAGGTAAGGAAATTGCTTCTTCATGTCTTCCTTCCTTTCCCACGTGGCTTCCTCAACACCACGATGTCTCCACAAAACTTTAACCAGCTCAATGGTTTTACCTTGGAGAACCTTACTATCCGAATCTAGAATCCCAACACGTTCCTCATCATACATCAAGTCCGGATTCAACTCAACCTCTTCCACAGGCATAACATGCGACGGATTCGATCAATACCTCCGAAGCATGGATACATGAAACACATTATGTATCTTTTCTAACTCTTGAGGTAGTCTCAGCTTGTAGGCAACCGGAGCCACACGTTCTATCACCTCGTATGGTCCAATGAACCTTGGGCTCAACTTGCCCTTCCAGCCAAATCTCATCACCTACTTCCAAGGCGAAACTTTCAAAAACACGCGCTCACCCACAGCAAATTCTATCTCCTTACGCTTCAAATCTGCGTAAGACTTTTGCCGATCTAATGCTGCCTTCAACCGCTCACAAATGAGCTTCACCTTCTCGGTGGTTCCTTTTAACAAAGCCGGCATAGAGACCAACTTGTGTCCCGTTTCAGCCCAACAAAGGGGAGTTCTGCACTTCCTCCTGTATAATGCTTCATAAGGTTCCATTTCAATACTCGCATGATAACTGTTATTATAAGCAAACTCCACCAAAGGCAAGTGCTTCTCCCATGAGCCTTGAAACTCAATAACACAACACCTCAACATACCCTCAAGCACTTGGATAACACGCTCCGACTGTCCATCCGTTTGCAGATGATAAGAAGTACTGAAATTCAGCCGAGTACCCAATGCTTGATGCAAACACTCCCAAAACCTTACGGTGAACCTCGAATCTCTATCCGACACTATAGATTTTGGCACTCCATGCAATCGTACAATTTCAGCAATGTACAACTCTGCAAGCTTATCCAAGGTATACGTAGTATGCATAGGCAAGAAATGTGCACAATTCGTAAGGCGATCCACAATCACCCAGACAAAATTCTTCTTTGATGGCGATAAAGGAAAACCAGACACAAAGTCCACGGCTGCAACAATCCTGAAGGAAATTGATGCTCAGCCTTAACTCGTTGACATACCATGCATTTACTGACATACTCAGCGACATCTTTCTTCAATCCCACCCAATAGTACTCATCCTTCATATCATGGTACATCTTTGTACAACCAGGGTGCATAACAAAAGGACTACTAGGAGCTTCGGTCAGAATAGTGTGCCTCAACTCAAGATCATTCGGCACCACTATCCGACTCCCAAAACATAAAACACCATCATCATTGAAACAGAAATCCGATGGCCTACCTTCTGCAATATCCTGAACATGTGGCACCAAAGAATCATCTAACAGTTGTTTATCCTTAATCAACTAAACTAGAGATGGTTTCACTTGCAATTCAGAAACAAGACCACCATCTCGCGATAAGCTCAAGCTAGCAAACATCGCTCTCAATTCCACTGCCACCTTCCTGCTCAAAGTATCAGCCACAATATTGGCTTTCCCTGGATGATACTCGATTGTTAGATCGTAATCCTTAAGCAACTCCACCCAACGTCGTTGCCTAAGATTCAACTCTTTCTGAGACATCAGATACTTCAAACTTTTATGATTCGTGTACACAGTACACTTCTCACCATAGAGATAATGTCTCCAGATCTTTAGAGCAAAACCACCGCAGCCAACTCAATGTCATGCGTAGGATAATTGCGCTCATGCACTTTCAACTGACGCAATGTATAAGCCACTACCTTACCCTCTTCCATTAACACACACCCCAAACCAACATAGGATGCATCACTATACACCACAAACTCTTTCCCTGATTCAGGTTGAACCAAGATAGGAGCTTGCGTCAAAGCTGCTTTTAGCTTCTCAAAAGCTTGTTGTCTCGCTTCCGTCAACTCATAATTAACATCCTTCTGCAACAACTTCGTCAAAGGGGCATCAATCTTAGAAAATCCATCTATGAACCTCTGGTAGTAACCCGCCAACCCAAGGAAACTACGAACCTAATGGACAGATCTAGGAGGCTTCCAATTCATCACCGCCTCAATCTTCTGAGGATCAACTCGAATCCCTTCAGCCGAAACCACATGGCCAAGAAAAACAACTTGCTTTAGCCAAAACTCACATTTGCTCAGCTTGGCATAAAGATGATTTTCCAGCAGCGCTTGCAAAACGATCCTCAAATGACCTTCATGCTCCTCCTCGGTACGAGAGTACACAAGGATATCATCGATGAACACCACAATGAACTTATCTAATAATTCATGGAACACCTTGTTCATCATATCCATGAAAGTAGCAGGAGCATTCGTCAATCAAAACGGCATCACTAGAAACTCATGATGCCCATATCTCGTTCGAAAGGCAGTTTTTGGCACATTGACATCCTTCACTTTTAACTGATAATACCCTGACCTCAAATCTATCTTTGAAAACACAGCCGCTCCTCGAAACTGATCAAAAAGATCATCAATCCTCGGCAAAGGATACTTGTTCTTGATGGTCAACTTATTCAGGTGACAATAATCAATGCACATCGTCATCGTGCCATCTTTCTTTTCAACAAACAAGACTGGTGCACCCCAAGGTGACACACTAGGCCGAATAAAGCCTCGGTCAAGCAACTCTTGAAGTTGCGTCTTCAACTCCTTCAACTCTTTGGGTGCCATGCGATAGGGAGCAATGGACACCAGAGTTGTGTTCTCATACAATTCAATTCCAAATTCAACCACCCGACTAGGCGATAAACCAGGTAATTCCTCTAGAAACACTCCAGGGAACTCACACATGGTTCTTATATCCTGTACGTGAACCTCATTTGTACTAGGATTCATAACAAAGGCTAGAAAAGCCTCACACCCTTGACGCAACATCTGGCTTGCTTCAAGCGTTGACACCACATTAGATAGAAACTTCACGCTTTCTCCCACCACCACCACCTCATAATCATCCGCAAGTTTCAACGAGACTTGCTTGCTTTCAAAATCCACAACGGCTCTATGCTCAACAAGCCAATCCATGCCAAGAATTACGTCAAATCCATAGAATGGCAATTCCATAAGATCGACAAGAAACACATGATCTTTCACCATTAAGGGGCATCTCCTATATAATCTTCTTGTTACAACCGTCTCACCAAAGGAACTAGTAACACGCATACCCACATCCAAAGACTCAACAGACAAACCAAGCATTTGAGCATGTTCACGCAATATGTACGAGTGTGTAGATCAAGAATCAATAAAAGAAAGTAATGACAAGGATTGCAAGATAAAGGTACCTGCGATCACGTATGTGTCATTCCTCCCCTCTCGATGGGCATACACTCGAGCCTGGCCACCACCCTCAGGTTGGACAGCCACCACATGTGCTACATTCCTTCCTCCCTCATCTCTGCGTTGGAAATTACCACGACCGTGCCCACATCCTCTCTGTGGCTCAGCCGCTCTCACCGGAGCCTGACCCTCTCTCAACGGTTGTGGACAATCTTTCTTCATATGCCCTCTATTACCACAATTCCAGCACGTACCAAGATTACCCCAGCACTCGCCAGTATGCCTCCTACCACACCGGTTACACTCAGGAGTCATCATGAAAGCATTTGGTCCTTGCTGACCTATCCCAGGGTTACCACCCCCGCATCTAGGATCAACATGTGGTCTTCTATCCTTATGCCTCTTATAGCGATCTCTACCAAGATCACGCTCTGCAGCTCGCTTCCCTGAGCTAGATCCTCCCGCTCGACTAGCCAAACCTAGATTCAGCTCAATGTCCTTGGATCTAGTGACCAAGACAACGAAATCAGTATAATCGGCTGCGAGCATATAGGTCTTCACATCCGCCACTAGGCCGTAACAGAATCGTTCACATCTTTCTCGCTCGCTAGGAATCAGCTCAGGTGCATATTGGCTAAGGGGTACAAACTGCACCTCATATTCTGCCACCGTCATGCTCCCTTATACAAGGGACATGAATTCTCTCTTTTTCTCATCGAGGTACCGAACTCCCAAATAATTTCACTTGAATGCATTCAAGAAGAATGTCCAAGTCACATCATCATCTTCCATCCCAGATATCGTGGTTGTCCACCATGTATATGCATCACCATGCAACAGAGACACAATGCATCCCAACTTCTGAACATTGTTGTAGTTTAGTTGTCCAAGTATCCTCTTGGTACTCTCCAACCAAGACTTGGAACCTTCCGGGGTCAACCCTCTGAACTCAGTCCTGCCCAGACTATGGAGACGCTCCAACGACAATCTCACATTAGCACCATCTTGTGGTGCAGCTCCATGAGCTCCAGCTACTGCTGCTTGGAAAGCTCCAATAATAGATTGTATCAATACAGACATGTCAGGAGCAGCTTGCCCCTGAACTCCCTCGGGTCCAGCAACCCCAGCACCAACTCCAGCAGCACCAAACCCAGCTCCACCACCACCGAGTGGTCCACTAGGGGGAGAAGGAGGTAAATCCTCAGCATTCTCTACATTATCGTTCTCAGCCGTAGTATGGGTATTGATTTTATGCTCTCCACGTGGCCCCAAAATAAAACAATGCAACTGACAAAATACAATGAATTCAATTAGGCATAATAAGGTAAGTAATCCAAGTACTCAAGCTCATTTTTAAAACAATTCTTCTCAATAGTAATGATATGGCAATGGGATCCCCAACTATACCCCAAACACAACATTGCATCTCAAACTTATCTCAATAGAACCATACATCAATAATCATACATCATCCTTTCACCGAAAGGTCACAAACATTCATAATCACATACATTAACCACTTACCAAGCCCCAAAAATTCGCTAACCTGGCTCTGATACCAACAAATGTAACCCCCTTAGCTTGGCCTAGACGATTGACCTGAACTACGAAGTTTACACGGGGAAAACCAAAGTCAACCTTGATTAACGACCCTTTTTTCCTTTTTATCTTTTCTAGATGCACTTTAAGCCTATGTGGTTACTCAAGAATCAAAGAAGAGAAAAGCACAGCGATCGGAAGACAATTAAGGACTCAATTGAAAGAATTACACTTTTAGGGACCAAAATGTAAATTTTGGAAAATATAAGGACTTAGTATGTTTTAGGCTTACCGATATGAAATTAATCATATTACATGCCTCTCTGTTAAATTTCAGCTTAAAAGGACATTCCAAGCTCAAGCAATTACATCCGCAACATTCAGGACTAAAATGTAAAACATGTGAACCTGGAACAATTCAAACGCACAGTCCAACGGTCAACCGTTTTGGAACGCTGACCTTCGTGCAGAAACGCTCTATCGAAATGGTGTTGCCAGTTTCAAAACTCGGGTGCATTCTGAGACTAGTATCGGAACATGCCACTCCAGTAGCCAAAGTGTTCTGAAACACCTTCAGCCGTTCCGAAACGCCATGGCCATTTCAGGCCCCTGTTTCGAAACAGTTAAGGCTGTTTCGATACACCCTGCCCTGAAACTGAAGAAAGTGCTAGTTTTCACCTCTTAACTCAATCAAACATGCTCCAAATCATACCACAACGTACCAGCAACAAGATTGAACATCAAGGAACATATAAAAGAGACTTAAGCTAGGGCATGGCATCAAACACAAGAACATTTAGTCTATACGCATGCTTCCTAACCACAAAACACATGTAGACTTCAAACCTCAAACCCAACCATATAGGACCATTTACAAATTTCAAAAGCCATAACATACTTATTACAAACGTAGGGAGTTCCAAACACATCTCCCAAAACAACCATGAAGCCCCATTGCCAACTATCAATACTAAAGAATGTAAAAACGTCACTATACATGAGCTTTCCCTTCCTTGGATGTTCTTAACCTTGTCGCTGCCCAAATCACCTCAATTATTTGCATTGTTGGTAAAAGAGAGCGTAAGCATGTTTGCTTAGTGAGGCAAGCTCTAAAGAAAACCAACACAACAATGCAATGTTCAAAACACTTTCTCAAAAGCCATTTTCTACAACATGCTCATTCTATCTCATGCTTGAAAACCCTTTCAAAGCAAATCTCCATTTGAAAACACATGTACCTCTTTTCTATCTCATGCATTTAAACCAATGCAAATCTCATGGCAAAGCCATACACATGATGAATGTAAACAAAACATTTCATATCATACTCTCGTATGCATTTCTCATAGCATAAAACATCTCTTCATTTGGTACATGTGGTTCAAATACATTTTCATATATTATATTGGCATTTCACATTTCATCTTTACTCGGATATGCGGATTAGCTTGACGCAAGGTCAAGTCCTACCCCGGTGGAATCTCTCATCACCGGACTCTCATGGCGGTATCTCTCATCGCCACAAAGCTTCGGTATTTCACCAAGTCCTACCCCGATGGTATCTCTCATCATCGGATTCTCACTTTGGATTGGGATGGCACTACCCCCACTTCCCAACTCCAAAGAGCACATACAAATTTTAGTTTATAGTGCACTCTCATCCTATTGATCGATCAATTATATCAGGTAACTATCTAATCTTCTATGCCAATATAAATAGTTGTTGCGTGTAAAAGTGTCTATCGCAATGTAGTGCAAGTGTACACGACGCAAGTAGTAAAATGATACGTAAGTATCGGATATCGTCTCCACAGGGACTGGCTAATAGCTTTAACCTTGGATCGCTGCACGAGAGGGAAAAAGAAATAGTTTAAATTGTTGTCACGAAGTAATAAAGAATACTAAAAATAAGAGATGAAAAGATTCAGGGTAAGAAGTAGGCCGGTATTGATCTGCTCCGTAGTGCGGGTGTTGCAAGTCCAAGACTTCTCTGTTCTGTCTTAGCGCCTGTCGCGGCAGCGGTCTGTTGTTGTCGCGGCACCGAACACACAACTCAGTACTTCAAGCTTGGCAAGAATCCCTGCTGTGCCTTGGCCTATCCCTAGGTCCAAGTCTGTCGATGAACACGTCTTTGATGATACCTCCCAGCGTGAATCGAAGGATGAACACCGATGTTGTTGAATTCTTCTTTAGCCACTTAACCTCGTCCTATCCCTAGGTCCGAGATAGTTCAACCATAAACTGGAGAAACCGTACTTATTCCCTTCGTATACTTAACTCTCCCGATATTAAGTAAATGTATAATCTCACAATGCTCTCCCGAAAGTCTTGTAAGATGTTGAAAACCAGAATAAGCAAACTTGAAGTCTATTTTATTGAACAGAAAAAATCATAAAACAATGCAATCCTTGCAACTACTTTACAGAATCAACCCTTAGCCCTAGAGGAAGTTTAGAACATGATGAGAAGGGGGAAAACGACTAGGGTTTAGGGGAAGACGGCTAGAGAATAAGATATCCGTCCCTAGGTCGATTTACATGCCTTTATATAGACCTTGGGTTCAAGTTTTCTAATATGGCAAGAATACAAATTTAAATTAAAGTACAACTCTATTAAAGACTAAATCTTCAGAGCATATGTCTTTAATTCGTCCTTCCTTCTTGCTAGGAGCTTCTTCCTTGAACTTTGGGCTTGGCCTTCATTCTGATCTAGGGCTTGGAAAAATATAATAGTGCTCCACGAAAGACCGGCTTGATTTCCTCTTTCTGTCGAGGTCCACTTCACTTCTTCCCTTCACCATTGTTGTCGTCCTTAGCTGCTACGGCAGCGACCATGGCAGCATACTTCTTCTCAGCTGCAGTCCAGTGTTCCAGCTCTGCTTCTCCACTACCCTTCATCTGCTACAGCAGCTACCTGCAAAAGCAACCAATTTTAGTAGAAACTGTGCCATTTGATATAATTGTGATGTATGAATGAAATCTATCCTAAATACAATGAATTATTCTTGAATGCAGCAGAAATATGGGTTAAATAGGGGGTAAAATATAGAACTTTTACACACTCAACACACCCCCAAACTCAAGTTTTTGCTTGCCCTCAAGCAATTTAGACCTAACTTAATAATGCTAAATCTTTTATTTTTTTTCTTTGGCTTAAGTCAGCAATCTCTATATTACCTACCACTTGTAGTCTATCAAGAGTAGTACCTTGTCGGACATTTCTGGACTTATTCGGAATCATGCTATAATTCTTGTGAGGCGTGTGCGGGTTTTGTGAACACTTATGCATCTAGACTACCTTAGTATACCAGAATAGTTATCTCTACAAACTTGAGGTTATGCCATTTTTTTCTGGAGGCAATTCTTAGGCTCCTTTAGTTTTTTCTAACTTAGCTAAAAAATAAATCTCCTAAAATATGTGCAAGGCAGTTTTGCAAGCTATTGAGTCTGAATATTTTTTCCCTAGAGCCAGTGATAGGCACCTCTAGGGGCAAGTTCAAGCGGGTAAACATTTCTATTCCAGTGTACTAAAGTAATCTAAACAACATAAGTGTCACAAAGAGTGTTTTACAGGGTAGAATCATAGCAAGGCTCTAAACAGATCCTAAAATTTCCTAAAGGCACTGTCACGACAGCATATGTCGTGGCAGGTAAGTGAGTTTCAAAGACTTAAGCCAAATTTTTCATTTTTTATAGCAAAAATAAACTAACTAAAAGACACAATTTTTGTAACCCCCTTAGCCCGGCCTAGACGGTAGACCCGAACTACGAAGATTACACGGGGAAAATCAAAGTCAACCCGAAAGTCAACCTTGATTAACGACCCTTTTTTTTCTTTTTAACTTTGTCTAAATGCATATTAACCTTAGGTGTACTCTTGGGATAAGCATACCCAAAAAAATCACAGCAATCGGAAAACAATAGGGGACTCAATTGCACAACATACGAATTTAGGGACCAATTTGTAAATTCTGGAAATTAAGAGTACTTTACCAATTTTTAAGTTACCATTATGAAATTAATAATGTTTCATGCTTCTCTGCCAAATTTCATCTTAAACGGACATCCCAAACTCAAGCAATTGCACATACAAAAATCAGGACTAAAATGTAAAGCTTGCAAACCTCAAAACCATTCAAATCAGTGCCCAACGGTCAAGTGTTTGGAAACGGGTCTAGACCGTTCAGAAACACGGGCTGGCAGTGGCCAAAGTGTTTCGAAACACCTCTGCCCGTTTCGAAACACCCAGGCCAAAACATGCACCTGTTTCGAAACAGGCAAGGGTGTTTCGAAACACCCTGCCCAGAAACAGGAGAAAAGTCTGTTTTTACACTCTTTCGACCCACCAAACACGCTCATATGACCTCCATATCATGCCATCAAGTCATCAAACATTAAAGGAACATATTTGCATCATCAAAGCTCAATCACGATCTCAAATAAGAAAAACCACAAGTCTATAGGCATGCATCCTATAATGAAAAGCAAGTAATCAACAAATCTCCAAAACAAATACCAAATGGCCATTTACATGTTCCAAACATCATCATAGGCATTAAACCAAACTTAGGGAGTCCAAAACATCTCCCAAAAACTCAATCTAGGTTCCCATTGCCAAATACCAAAAGCTAATAGTGTTGTGAAAATAGTCACCATACATGAGCTTAGACTTTCACTTGGATCCTTGACCTCCTTGCTGCCCTTAAAGCACTTCAATGCTCTGCATTATTGGTTCAAGAAAGAGAGAGTGTAAGCACATATGCTTAGTGAGAAATGCTCTAATGAAACAACACAATAATGCACTTTAAGAAAAACACCTTTCCAAGGCCTTTATTTTCAAGACATCATTTATCATGCATCTATGCACACAAACCAAACACCTCATGCTTCAATACACAATCGGATACGCGGATTACAAGCGTTGTCCCATACGCTTCATATACACTACCAAACACTCAAGGTGGAGTTTACCGGTACAATCACAACCCCTCAACACCCGTGATGGAGTCTACGGTACAATTACAACCCCTCCACATCACTCATTGGTAGTTGTATAACATCACTAACGAGAACACGGGACACACAACACAAGGTCCTCACATGGCATTTTAACCACCATTATGATCTTAGACATCTCGTTAGTGTACTTGGATGGAGTTTACGGTACAATTACAACCCCTTAACATCCAAGGCGACTTTATTCACGGTGCACCTAATCTTATAGCCGGCTAACTATATCCGATTCAAGTACTTTAAAACCAACACATCACTTGCCAATCTACATCAATTATCATCAGCAATCCACTGTTTTAAAGCATTAATCAAAGCATTACATAATCATGCATCACTATGCATCAAATCACATTTATCAATGTCCAAAACAAGGATCTCTTACCTTGAGCATCCTTCAACACATTGCTTACAAAACCAGCATTAAACATGCTAAAATATGCTTTCAAAACATAATTTAAACATGCAAAATAAACACATTGCATTCAACCATCTCATGGTTCATCAAAAAGAGAGTTTCTCCAAAAAACTTACTCTTGAGCTTAGCTAAGTTGTTTAGACTTAAACTAAGCTCCCATAACCTTCAAAGATTGGTTTCAAAGCTGAAACCCAAACTTCACTCACCGATTCCGTTTCGCAAGCTTGCCGAAACGCCGATCAAGCCCCCGGATCAACACCACAAGGATCCGAAGATGTCTCCCCTGTTTTAAACACATCAAAGCAGAGGATTAATGCATCATCATGCATTAAAATCTTCAACCAAAACACCTAAACTCGCTGCTCTCATCAAAACTCACATTTCGGCTACCAAACACAACCGAAATCACATCTAAACACCTCTACAACAATACCCAGCAAATATCCATCAAATCCAATCATTCTTAAACATCAATTAACATCCAAAAAGGACCTAATCACATCCTTATACCTCCAGCTATAGCAGAACATCAAAATCACCCCAAAAACCACCATTTCCTCAAGTCAAAACATAGGAAAATCAACCTATTCGGGATTGCATTGATTAAACCTCAATTACACATCATTTAGACATCCAAAATACATCAAAAAGACCTCTCAAAACAGAGCCCAATCATCTATTACGAATTTCTTCAAAATTAACTCCAAATCTTGCATTTTAAACCAAAATCAAGAACACAACATTAAAACCTTTAATAAAACTTAATTTAAGGATTGAGAACTTGGGAATTTCAGTAAAGAACTGGGTATTTAGAGGAGAAGGACGTTCATACCTCTAAATGTGGGTTTCTCCTTGTTTAGAGCCAAAATCCTTGAAAATTCAATAAGCAAAAGATGAGGATTTGGTGTAGAAATGATTAGAAATCATTTAGAGATTGAAATCTCAACTTTAGGTGTGAAAATCAAAGGAAAAGTGGCTGTGGAAATGTGTTTGGCTGAGGGAAAATTGAGAGAAAATGAAATGGGAAAATTTTGGCAAAAGTTAGTTATGAAACTAAAATATCTCTTTTCCCTCTTTTCTTTTTATTAAATAACATTAAATGAGTCTTTAAAATTTAAGAAAAATCTGGAGAAACCCTCCCTTGGGTAAATTAGCTCCTTAAAGATTCAAAGTTTCAATCCTTTCAAAATAGTCACCAACTTTTCAAAAATTACATTTTAGTCACTAACTTGAAATGTCATATTTCCAAACCCCATTTTGTAAAATTTATTTCACCACTCTCTTATATATAATAAAAGAGGATTTTTAGATATTTTTCCATATTTTTAATGCATCCCGAACTAGGCTTTCCCTAAAAACCACCTTTTATATTCGAACCGTAATTTAAACCGGTCCGGTTCAGACCCTAAACTTCCAAGCCCAAAATTGGTGTGTTACAACTCTCCCCTTAAGAAATTTCGTCCTCGAAATTTACCTGGAGGAAAAAGGTACGGAAACTGCTTCAACATGTCATCCTTCCGTTCCCACGTGGCTTCCCCAGCACCACGATGCTTCCACAACACCTTTACCAACTCAATGGTCTTGCCTCGAAGAACTTTACTATACGAATCCAGAATCTCCACCGGTTCCTCATCATAGGTCAAATCCGGATTCAACTCCACTTCCTCCACAGGCATCACATGAGAGGGATCCGATCTATTGTAACACCCCAATTTTGGGCTTAGAAGTTTTGGGTTTGAACCGGACCGGTCGGATTTTCGGTTCGAATAGAAAAGGTGGTTTTAGGGAAAGCCTAGTTCGGGATGCATTAAAAATATGAAAAAATATCTAAAAATCCTCTTTTATTACATATAAGAGAGTGGTGAAATCAATTTTACAAAATGAGGTTTCGAAATGTGACATTTCAAGTTAGTGACTAAAATGTAATTTTTGAAAAGTTGGTGACTGTTTTAAAAGGATTGAAACTTTGAATCTTTAAGGAGCTAATTTACCCAAGAAGAGTTTTCTCCAGAATTTTCTTAATATTAAAGATTTATTAAATGATATTTAATAAAAGGAAAAAGAGGGAAATGGATATTTTGGTTTTCATAACTAACTTTTGTTAAAAAATTTCCCACTTCATTTTCTCTCTATTTTCTCTCAGCCAAACACATTTACCCAGCCATTTTTCCTCTGATTTTAACATCTAAAGATGAGATTTCAATCTCTAATTGATCTCTAATCATTCCTACACCAAATCCTTATCATTTGCTTATTGAATTTTCAAGAATCTTGGCTTTAAACAAGGAGAAACTCACATTTAGAGGTATGAACGTCCTTCTCCTCTAAATACTCAGTTCTTTACTGAAATTCCCAAGCTCTCAATCCTTGATTTGAGTTTTATTAAAGGTTTTAATGTTGTGTTCTTGATTTTGGCTTAAAATGCATGATTTGGATTTAATTTTAATTAAATTCGTACGAAATGATTGGGCTGTGTTTTGAGATGTCTTTTTGATGTTTATTGGATGTATAAATGATTTGTAATTGTACCGTAAACTCCATCCAAGAATCCTAGCGATTGAGGAAATTGGTGTCACCACGATGGAGGTTGGCTCTCGTGGGTGGGCTTGGTTTAGTGCCACCACGATGGAGGATGGCTCTCGTGGGTGAACCTTGTTAAAAGTCACCACGATGGAGGGTGGCTCTCGTGGGTGGACTTTGTTAAGCGTCACAACGGTGGAGGGTTGCTCCCGTGTGTGAGCTTGGTTAAGGTGATTACAATGGTTGTGGTAGCTTCCATGTGTAAGCCTTGTGATGTGTCCCGGCTCTCGCTAGTGTGTTATACAACTTCCGATGAGTGATGTTGAGGGGTTGTGATTGTACCGTTAAACTCCATCACGGGTGTTGAGGGGGTTGTGATTGTACCGGTAAACTCCACCTTGTGTTGTTCGGAAGTGTGTATGGAGCGTGTGGGACAACACTTGTAATCCGTGTATCCGATTGTGTCTTGTGTTATGATGGTTTGTGAATTATCGCTTAGAAGCCAATATAATGTTCTTGAATGTAATGAAGCATGAGATGCTTGAAATGATGCATGGTTGCATGGGAAGTGTGTGATGTTCTAAGAATGCATGTATAACTTGTTAAGCTTGAACAAGTGTTTATCTTCTATTGAGAATGGTGCATATGTGCATGGAATCTCTTTAGTGCATTGAAGTCTTGTGAAGGCTTGTTTTAAAAGGCATGTAATGCAAATGTTGATTTTGTGGTTCGTATGTTGCTTTTGTTTAATGCATAAGATAGGTTGAAGGAGTATGTGGTTTTCAAAGGTTCCTTGCTTTGAGATGATTTTCAAGAATGAGAAAAGTATTGTGAAGTGGAAGTGTTTTCCAAGGAATTTGTATTTAACTTTGCATATGATGTTCATGCATGGAAAGGTTAAATTGATGGTTTTGCAAGGATGTTCTTTGAAGTGAGTTACTTAGCTTTTCTAAGCTAAGGGTTGGTTTTCATGTTTGAGTAATGCATGATTTAAAGCATGTTGTTTAAAAGGGGTTTTCAAACATTACTTTGGTTTCGAAATGTGTTTCCTTTTTAAAGAGGTTTTATGACTCGCTGCATTGATGGTTTTTTGGTTTTGAGCATACCTCACTAAGAATTTTGTGCTTACGCTCCTTTTGTCCATCAATGCAGATAATTGATGTTGGGACAACAAGAAGCAAGGGATTCAAGGAGAGCTCCACTTGAGATGTATGTCTCGGCTAATAGCTATAGATAATAAAGGCAATGGGGGGAGAGTCTTTTATGTTGATGTTTAATGAGATTGTGTATGTTGAACAAGTTCGGTTTATGTTTTGAAATATATGGTTTAATGCTTGCAACGTTTGAATCTTCTTGTTCATAAGACGTTATGCTATGTTTCTTGTTTTTAAAGCATGATTAAGTGTTGGATGTGTTGAAAGAGTTGGTGCACCTAGGGGTGGTTTTGTATCTAGCTTTTGATGCAATTTGGTAGGTATGATGCTTGGCATGTTGTTGGTTTGTTGTGGAATGGTTTGGAGCATGTTCGATGGGGTTTAAAGGTGTTAAAACATGCCTATCTGCTGTTTCTGGGCAGGGTGTTTCGAAACACCCTTGCCTGTTTCGAAATAGGTGCTTGATTTGGCCTGGGTGTTTCGAAACGGGTAGAGGTGTTTCAAAACACTTTGGCTACTGCCAAGCCCCGTTTCTGAACGGGCTAACCCCGTTTCGAAACACTTGACCGTTGGGCACTGATTTGAATGGTTTTGAAGTTTGCAAGCTTTACATTTTAGTCCTGATTTTTGTATGTGCAATTGCTTGAGTTCGAGATGTCCGTTTAAGGTGAAATTTGGCAGAGAGGCATGAAACATGACTAATTTCATAATAGTAACTTAAAAATTGGTAAAGTCCTCTTAATTTTCAGAATTTACAAATTGGTCCCTAAATTCGTATTTTGTGCAATTGGGTCACTTATTGTTTTCCGTTTGCTGTGATTTTTGAGTATGCTTATCTCAAGAGAATGCCTAGGTTTAATGTGCATCTAGAAAAGTTTAAAAAGAAAAAAAGGGTCGTTAATCAAGGTTGACTTTCGGGTTGACTTTGGTTTTCCCCGTGTAATCTTCGTAGTCCGGGTCAACCGTCTAGGCCGGGCTAAGGGGGTTACATCTATACTTCCGAAGCATAGAAACATGAAACACATCATGAATCTTTTCTAACTCTTGCGGTAGCCTCAACTTGTACGCAACAGGACCCACACGCTCAATCACCTCGTATGGTCCAATGTACCTAGGGCTCAACTTACCCTTTCGGCCAAACCTCATCACCTTTTTCCAAGGCGAAACTTTCAAAAACACACGGTCACCCACCGCATACTCAATCTCCTTACGCTTCAAATCCGCGTAAGACTTTTGCCGATCAGAAGCTGCCTTCAATCGCTCACAAATGAGCTTCACCTTCTCGGTGGTTCCTTTCAATAAAGCGGGCATCGAAACCAACTTCTGACCTGTTTCAGCCCAACAAAGAGGAGTCCTACACTTCCTCCCGTACAAAGCTTCATAAGGTGCCATTTGAATACTTGCCTGATAACTATTATTATAGGCAAACTCCACCAAAGGCAAATGTTTCTCCCAAGAACCCTGAAACTCAATCACGCAGCACCTCAACATATCCTCCAACACCTGGATAACACGCTTAGACTGTCCATCCGACTGCGGATGATAAGATGTACTGAAATTCAACCGTGTACCCAAAGCCTGATGCAAACACTACCAAAAACGCGATGTAAACCTCGGATCTCTATCCGACACAATCGACTTTGGCACATCATGCAGCCGCACAATCTCAGCAATGTACAGCTCCGCAAGCTTATTCAAAGTGTACGTAGTATGCACAGGCAAGAAATGCGCACACTTCGTCAGGCGATCCACAATCACCCACACCGAATTCTTCTTCGATGGCGACAAAGGCAAACCAGACACGAAGTCCATGGTAATCCTCTCCCACTTCCACTCAGGAATCCTCAACGGTTGCAACAACCCTGAAGGAAACTGATGCTCAGCCTTAACTCACTGACATACCATACACTTGCTTACAAACTCAGCAACATCTTTCTTTAAACCCACCCAATAGTACTCATCACGAAGATCACGATACATCTTAGTACTACCAGGGTGCATAGCAAAAGGACTACTATGAGCTTCAGTCAGAATAGCACGCCTCAACTCAGCATCATTGGGCACTACTATCCGACTTCCAAAGCATAAAACTCCATCATCATTAAAGCAGAAATCCGATGGCCTATCCTCTGCAATATCCTGAACATGTGGCACCAAGGAATCATCCAACAACTGCTTTTCCTTAATCAACTGAATCAAGGATGGTTTCACTTGCAACTCAGCCACAAGACCACCATCACGCGAAATGCTCAAACTGGCAAACATAGCCCTCAACTCCACATCTACCTTCCTACTCAAGGCATCCGCTACAACATTAGCTTTACCCGGATGGTACTCGATAGAAAAATCATAATCCTTAAGCAACTCCACCCAACGTCGTTGCCTAAGATTTAACTTCTTCTGAGACATCAGATACTTCAAACTCTTGTGGTCCGTGTACACATTATACTTCTCACCATACAGGTAATGTCTCCAAATTTTCAAAGCGAAAACCACCGCAGCTAACTCAATGTCATGCGTAGGATAATTGCGCTCATGCACCTTCAACTGACGCGATGCATAAGCCACCACCTTACCCTCTTGCATCAACACACATCCCAAACCAACTTAGGACGCATCACTATACACTACAAACTCTTTCCCTGATTAAGGTTGAACCAAGATAGGAGCTTGTGTTAAAGCTGCCTTAAGCTTCTCAAAAGCCTGCTGTCTTGCTTCCGTCCAGTCATACTTAACATCCTTCTGCAACAACTTCGTCAAAGGTGCAACAATCTTTGAAAACCCATCCACGAACCTCCGATAGTACCCCGCCAAACCAAGGAAACTACGGACTTCATGAACAGACTTAGGAGGCTTCCAATTCATCAATTCCTCAATCTTCTGAGGATCAACACGTATTCCTTCAGCAGAGACCACATGACCAAGAAACACAACTTCTCTAAGTCAGAACTCACACTTGCTCAGCATGGCATAAAGCTGATTCTCCAACAGAGCCTGCAACACAATTCTCAAATGCCCCTCATGCTCATCCTCAGTACGAGAGTACACGAGAATATCATCAATGAACACCACAACAAATTTATCCAAGTATTCATGGAACACTCTATTCATCATGTCCATAAAAGCTGCAGGAGCATTCGTCAAACCAAACGGCATCACAAGAAACTCATAATGCCCATACCTCGTTCTGAAGGCTGTCTTTGGCACATCCACATCCTTCATCTTCAACTGGTAATACCCTGACCTCAAGTCAATTTTAGAGAACACAGCCGCTCCCCTAAATTGATCAAAAAGATCATCAATTCTCAGTAATGGATACCGATTCTTGATAGTCAACTTGTTAAGCTGACGGTAATCAATGCACATTCTCATAGTGCCATCCTTTTTCTTCACAAACAAGACCGGTGCACCCCAAGGTGACACACTCGGCCGAATGAAACCACGATCAAGCAACTCCTGAAGTTGCGTCTTTAGCTCTTTCAACTCTTTAGGTGCCATTCGATAAGGAGTAATGGACACTGGAGTTGTGTTTTCATACAGCTCAATCCCAAACTCCACTTCGCGATTAGGAGGCAATCCAGGCAACTCCTCCGGAAACACACCAGGAAACTCTCGCACAATCCTGATATCTTGCACTCGTAACTCCTTAGAGCTAGGATTCATCACAAAGGCTAGGTAAGCTTCACAACCTCGCCTCAGCATCCGACTCGCTTCCAAAGCAGACACCACATTGGCAAGAAACTTCACATTCTCACCAACCACCACTACCTCATAATCATCCGCAAGCTTCAACGAAACTCGCTTATTCTCAAAATCCACTACAACTCGATGCTCAACAAGCCAATCCATAACAAGGATTACATCAAAACCATAGAAAGGCAATTCCATAAGATCAACATGAAAAACATGGTCTTGCACAACCAAGGGACATCTTCTATAAAGCTTTCGAGTCACAACAGTCTCACCAAAAGAACTAGTTACACGCATACCAACATCCAAAGACTCAACAGGCAAACCAAGCAATTGAGCATGTTCACGCAATATGTATGAGTGTGTAGATCCAGAATCAATCAAGGAAAGTAATGACGAGGATTGCAAAGTGAAAGTACCTACGATCACATCCGTGTCATCCCTCCCCTCCCTCTGAGCATACACTCTGGCCTGGCCACCACCCTCAGGATGAACAGCTACCACATGAGCCACATTCCTTCCACCATCCTCTCTACGCTGGAAATTACCACGGCCGCGCCCACGACCTCTCTGTGGTGCAACAACTCCAGGAGCACGTCCCTGACCACCACCGGCCAACAGAGGACACTCTCTCTTCATGTGATCCGCCGAACCACAGTTCCAACACGAATTACCGGTCACCACAACAGGAGCCTGTACCTCCCTCGCTGCTCGAGGACAATCAATCCTCAGATGACCACGCGATCCACATGCCCAACATGTGTTCTGATCAGCTCTCGCCCTGTCTCCCTGAACAGGCGCACCTTGCCCTCCACCACCACGCCTAGCTGAAGACTGATACTTCCGATCACGTCCTCTCTTGTTCCGTCTGCCACCGAAACTATACTCAGTAGCTCGCTTGCCCGCACTAGGACCAGCTCCTCTAGAAGATAAACTCAAATTCAACTCAATGTCTTTTGCTCTACCAACCAGCACATCAAAGTCAGTGTACTCAGCAGCCAGCATATAGGTCTTCACTTCCGTCACCAAACCATAACGGAAACGTTCACACCTCTCACGCTCATCAGGGATAAGCTAAGGTGCGTACTGACTAAGTCGGACAAACTGAACCTCGTACTCAGCCACTGACATGCTCCCTTGAGTAAGAGACATGAATTCCCTTTTCTTTTCATCCAGGTACCGCACACCCAGATACCTCCTCTTGAACGCGTTTAGAAAGAACGTCCAAGTCACATAAGCATCCTCCATTCCGGAGATAGCGGTTGTCCACCAGGTATACGCATTGTCATGCAACAATGATATTACACAGCCCAGCTTCTGCACTTCATTGCAGTTCATTTGTCCCAAAATTCTCTTGGTACTTTCAAACCAAGACTCGGAACCCTCAGCAGACAAACCCCTGAACTCAGTCCCTCCCAGACTGCGCAAACGTTCCAGAGGTAGTCTAACATTAGCATCTCCCTGATGCCCAGCTCCATGAGCTCCAGCTACCGCCGCCTGAAAGGCTCTAGCAATAGCCTAAATCAGCACTGTCATGTCAGGAGCAGCTTGCCCCTGCCCAGCTTCAGGCCCAGCGACCCCAGCACCAGCACCAGCTCCCTCCCCCCCAGCACCACCACCACCGGGTGGAGGAGGTAAATCCACTACATTTTCAGCATTCTCTTCGTTCTCATTTTGAGCCATAGCTCGCGTATTAATCCTCGTCTCTCTACGAGGTCCCATTCACTATACAATGCAATCACAAATGCAATAAACATAGTCAGGCTCAGCAAGGTAAGCAATCCAAGTACTCAAGCTCGTTTCCAATTAAAAAAAATCATTTCATTAGCTTTGATATGGCAATGGGTCCCTCTAACATGCTTCACCACAGCATACACCACAATTGCAACATTTTTACAATTCATGCATCATACTTTCACTCAACAAGTATACAAGCAATCATACACATATCACCCACATAACCATTCCCAAATACTCGAGAACTCAGCTCTGATACCACCAAATGTAACCCCCTTAGCACGGCCTAGACGGTAGACCCGAACTACGAAGATTACACAGGGAAAATCAAAGTCAACCCGAAAGTCAACCTTGATTAACGACCTTTTTTTTTCTTTTTAACTTTCTCTAAATGCATATTAACCTTAGGTGTACTCTTGAGATAAGCATACTCAAAAAATCATAGCAATCGGAAAACAATAAGGGACTCAATTGCACAACATACGAATTTAGGGACCAATTCATAAATTCTGGAAATTAAGAGGACTTTACCAATTTTTAAGTTACCATTATGAAATTAATCATGCTTCATGCTTCTCTGCCAAATTTCATCTTAAACGGACATCCCAAACTCAAGCAATTGCACATACAAAAATTAGGACTAAAATGTAAAGCTTGCAAACCTCAAAACCATTCAAATCAGTGCCCAACGGTCAAGTTTTTGGAAACGGGTCTAGACCGTTCAGAAACACGGGCTGGCAGTGGCCAAAGTGTTTCGAAACACCTCTGCCCGTTTCGAAACACCCAGGCCAAAACATGCACCTGTTTCGAAACAGGCAAGGGTGTTTCGAAACACCCTGCCCAGAAACAGCAGAAAAGTCTGTTTTTACACTCTTTCGACCCACCAAACACGCTCATATGACCTCCATACCATGCCAACAAGTCATCAAACATTAAAGGAACATATTTGCATCATCAAAGCTCAATCACGACCTCAAATAAGAAAAACCACAAGTCTATAGGCATGCATCCTATAATGAAAAGCAAGTAATAACCAAATCTCCAAAACAAATACCAAATGGCCATTTACATGTTCCAAACTTCATCATAGAAATTAAACCAAACTTAGGGAGTCCAAAATATCTCCCAAAAATTCAATCTAGGTTCCCATTGCCAAATACCAAAAGCTAATAGTGTTGTGAAAATAGTCACCATACATGAGCTTAGACTTTCACTTGGATCCTTGACCTCCTTGCTGCCCTCAAAGCACTTCAATGCTCTGCATTATTGGTTCAAGAAAGACAGAGCGTAAGCACATATGCTTAGTGAGAAATGCTCTTATGAAACAACACAATAATGCACTTTAAGAAAAACACCTTTCCAAGGCCTTTAATTTCAAGACATCATTTATCATGCATCTATGCACACAAACCAAACACCTCATGCTTCAATACATCAACATGTCATATTGGCTTTCAAGTGATAATCCATAACCATTTTCAACTCAAAACACAATCGGATACGCGGATTACAAGCGTTGTCCCATACGCTTCATACACACTACCAAACACTCAAAGTGGAGTTTACCGGTACAATCACAACCCCTCAACACCCGTGATGGAGTCTACGGTACAATTACAACCCCTCCACATCACTCATTGGTAGTTGTATAACATCACTAACGAGAACACGGGACACACAACACAAGATCCTCACATGGCATTTTAACCACCATTATGATCTTAGACATCTCGTTAGTGTACTTGGATGGAGTTTACGGTACAATTACAACCCCTCAACATCCAAGGCGACTTTATTCACGGTGCACCCAATCCTATAGCCGGCTAACTATATCCGATTCAAGTAATTTAAAACCAACACATCACTTGCCAATATACATCAATTATCATCAACAATCCACTGTTTTAAAGCATTAATCAAAGCCATTACATAATCATGCATCACTATGCATCAAATCACATTTATCAATGTCCAAAACAAGGATCTCTTACCTTGAGCATCCTTCAACACATGGCTGACAAAACCAGCATTAAACATGCTAAAATATGCTTTCAAAACAGAATTTAAACATGCAAAATAAACACATTGCATTCAACCATCTCATGGTTCATCAAAAAGAGAGTTTCTCCGAAAAACTTACTCTTGAGCTTAGCTAAGTTGTTTAGACTTAAACTAAGCTCCCATAACCTTCAAAGATTGGTTTCAAAGCTGAAACCCAAACTTCACTCACCGATTCCGTTTCGCAAGCTTGCTGAAACGCCGATCAAGCCCCCGGATCAACACCACAAGGATCCGAAGATGTCTCCCCTGTTTTAAACACATCAAAGCAGAGGATTAATGCATCATCATGCATTAAAATCTTCAACCAAAACACCTAAACTCGCTGCTCTCATCAAAACTCGCATTTCGGCTACCAAACACAACCGAAATCACATCCAAACACCTCTACAACAATATCCAGCCAAGATTTATCAAATCCAATCATTCTTAAACATCAATTAACATCCAAAAAGGACCTAATCACGTCCTTATACCTCCAGCTATAGCAGAATATCAAAATCACCCCAAAAACCACCATTTTCTCAAGTCAAAACTTAGGAAAATCAACCTATTCGGGATTGCATTGATTAAACCTCAATTACACATCATTTAGACATCCAAAATACATCAAAAAGACATCTCAAAACAGAGCCCAATCATCTATTACGAATTTCTTCAAAATTAAATCCAAATCTTGCATTTTAAGCCAAAATCAAGAACACCAAATTAAAACCTTTAATAAAACTTAATTTAAGGATTGAGAACTTGGGAATTTTAGTAAATAACTGAGTATTTAGAGGAGAAGGATGTTCATACCTCTAAATGTGAGTTTCTCCTTGTTTAGAGCCAAAATTCTTGAAAATTCAATAAGCAAAAGATGAGGATTTGGTGTAGAAATGATTAGAAATCATTTAGAGATTGAAATCTCAACTTTAGGTGTGAAAATCAAAGGAAAATTTGCTGTGGAAATGTGTTTGGCTTAGGGAAAATGTAGAGAAAATGAAATGGGAAAATTTTGGCAAAAGTTTGTTATGAAACTAAAATATCTCTTTTCCCTCTTTTCTTTTTATCAAATAACATTAAATGAGTCTTTAAAATTTAAGAAAAATCTGGAGAAACCTTCCATTGGGTAAATTAGCTCCTTAAAGATTCAAAGTTTCAATCCTTTTAAAACAGTCACCAACTTTTCAAAAATTACATTTTAGTCACTAACTTGAAATGTCATATTTCCAAACCCCATTTTGTAAAATTGATTTCACCACTCTCTTATATATAATAAAAGAGGATTTTTAGATATTTTTCAATATTTTTAATGCATCCCGAACTAGGCTTTCCCTAAAAACCACCTTTTATATTCAAACCGTAATTTAAACCGGTCCGGTTCAGACCCTAAACTTCCAAGCCCAAAATTGGGGTGTTACAATTTTTAAACTTAAAGACACTTCATTAATGGAGGGATGCCACCCCCAAACTCAAGGGTTGCATTGCCCTCAATGCAAATGACGGAATGAAAAAGAAAAAGAAAAACATCACAAATATAACAAAATGGCAAACAACAAATATGAGAAAATAAACTTAAATTTTCAAGCGCTATCGTCGCTGCTGCTGCTGCTGCTGATTCAAATCTGTCGACGGGCAGTGACTTTTCTTGGTGGTGCCGGCAGGTGGCTGGGAGAGGCAGAGGTGGTCTTGTTCTTGGCTTCCCTTGGAGGCTGGATGCGAGTAGGTGAGATATGAGGTGGTTTCTCCAGCACTTGAACCTCCTCGGAAGAGTTGCTGCTGCTACTACTGCTGCCGCTGGCAGATTTTCCTTGGTCGGATGTTCCGACGCCTGTGCTTGTTTTCTGCCGTTTCACCGGGGTGAATTCCCTGGACATGTTCCTCTTCATCGAGGGCTCGTCATCGGATTCCCCCCAAATAGAGGAGGAGGAGAATCCAGCTATATACCTGTCGAGGTCAGACATGAGCTCTTTTCTCTTCTCTCCCCTGGTAGAGGCTGGTGTGGTGTGGCTGCCGCCTGCAGTTGTCGTGGTTGGGGTCGGAGTGGACACGACAAATGGTGTTCTTGGTGTGGCAGCAGGGGTAGGGGTATGGGCAGGGGTGGGGGCAGCAAAATAATGGTCGGGGAAGGCAGGGAACAGTACATCAGGAAAATTAAGATTAGTTTTAATGAAGTGTACCGTTGCTGTGGTGAAGTCTCGGATGAAACTCATCAGGCCTGGCTGCCGTTCCTCCATTTTCTGTAGGGCAGCGAGGATTTGGGTTGCGGAGTCTGTTGGGGGAGCTGCTGCAGTATGCTGCCATTGTTCTGTGGCGGCAGGCTCTGTCTGGATGGGTTCTGTCATTTCACCTGCTGCAACAGTGGGGTCGAAAGACGACAGGGGCGTGGCAGCTTTCAGCTCCATTAAGCTGAAGACATTTCTTTTCGTCCACCCTTTCCCTCGGACTCTCAAATCGTCGACAGCTTCCGGTACGTTGTGGCCACGACATAGGGCAGTTATGAGGTATGGGAAGAAGAGTGGTCCCGATGGCCGGTATGCACAATCCAAAATTCCCTCCCGAGCGTATCTACCAACATTAATAGGCCTCTCATTTAGAATTGAATGGATGAGGGCTAACCTTGGTTGGTCTACCGTGCTGTTGTGCGAGGAGGGCATAATCTTCTTCTTTATGAATGCGTTCCAAAGCTTGTCTTCCGGTGTGAGTTGAACTCGTTTTACCGTCCTTGGATGTTTAGGACCGGTATTCCATTCGGTACCTTCGTCGGTGAGTTTTGCGATAACAGCGTCATAATCTGCCAGCTCCAAACTCTTCACAAACCTCTGATGACCGTCTTCCCTTCTGCCAACATAGAACCCATAGAGGGTGTTGAGGTATTCGGGCTCAAAAGGTACCTCATTTCCTCGAACCGTCACTGATGTTGCCTCCTTGCTGTCGATGGCAGCATAGAACTCTCGAACTAAGGTGACGTTCATTTCTTCTGGCTGCTCGGCAAACATCTGCCACTGCAGGGCTCGGATCTTACGGGCTATAAATGGTTTAAGCCCGAGATTCCACGTTCGTTGGCTATATATGAACCCTCTTTCCTCCCACATGTCTTTAGCCTGGAAAGAGCTGAGGGTAGATGCTGCTGGGGCAGATCCTGAGGCAGCACTACGGCGGGTATTTGTGGTACTCATATTGCAAGGACTGTAGAAAAGAAAATGGAGTAAATGAAATTCTAGAGGAAACAAGTAGAGAGAGTAAAGTGAGTGAAAAATGAATAGTAAAATGGGGTTTATATTGAGGGGGAGTTTTCTGCCCATTGGAGTTGTAACGGCAGACGCGAATAACGGTGCCATTTGTTACGCGGTTTCTGACGCGTCTGTCATGCGTTTCCGTGTCTGTTGCGCGTATGTTACGCGTTTGTGTGTCTGTCGCGACAGCGTGTTGACAGGCTGGATTTTTCGCGTCTGTCGCGGCAGCTGTAACGACAGACTCCTAATTTGGGCTTTTTGGGCTGATGGAAAGATGGTGGGCTGAATTCACTTCTCCTCTTCTCCTTGTCTCCTTTATTTCCTAAAAGAATAAAAATAAAAATTTAGTTCCTAAAAATAAAATAATTCTAATTAGGTTAAATAAGAAATAAAATAAAATTAGGTTAAATTAGGGATGTCAGGAGGGGCATCTCCTAAAGTAACCACTTCCTGCATTCTTGGGGCTTTAGTCCCCTGATAATGCTTCAATCTTTGTCCGTTGACTTTAAATTGGTGCCCATCTTTTAAAGATCTGATTGTGATGGCACCATGGGGAAAAACTTGCACTACTTGGAATGGGCCGGACCATCTAGATTTCAACTTTCTTGGGAAGAGTTTTAACCTAGAGTTAAATAGCAACACAAGCTGCCCTGAGCAGAAATGTCGTGGCAGCAGTTTCTTGTCATTCCACTTCTTGGTCTTGTCTTTGTAAATCCTTGCGTTGTCATAGGCCATTGCTCGAATTTCTTTGATCTCATTCAAATCGAGTAGCCTTTTATGTCCTGCCTTTTCCAAGTCCATATTCACTGCTTTAATGGCCCAGTATGCTCTGTGCTCGATCTCAAAAGGTAGATGGCATGTTTTTCCATAAATCAGCCGGTATGGTGACATTCCCAATGGAGTTTTAAACGTCGTTCTGTAAGCCCATAATGCATCACTGAGGTTAGAGACCAGTCCTTCCGAGTTGGCTTAACCATCTTTTCAAGAATGATCTTAACCTCTCTGTTCGATATTTCAGCCTGTCCATTGGTCTGAGGGTGGTAAGCTGTTGCGATCCGATGGTTGACACCGTATTTCTTTAAGGCATCAACTATAACCCTATTATCAAAATGCCTCCCTTCATCACTGATGATCGCCTTGGGGATGCCAAATCTGGAAAATATGTTTTTATGCAAAAACCTCTGAACCGTCTTGGCATCGTTTTTCTGAGTAGCGATCGCTTCAACCCATTTGGCACATAGTCCACTACCAGGAGGATATATAAGTTCCCACAGGATGCTGGGAATGGTCCCATAAAATCTATCCCCAAAACTTCGAAGATTTCGACTTCAAGAATGTTTTGCAGCGGCATCTCATGTCTCCTTGAGATGTTTCCAGTCCGTTGAAATTTGTCACAGTTTTTGTAGAATGTCTGGGCATCCTTGAACAGTGACGGCCAAAAAAATCCCGACTGCAAAACCTTGGCAGCAGTTTTGTTACCACCTAAGTGTCCTCTATATTGTGAAGCATGGCAGTGATGAAGCACAGCTTCCTGTTCATCCTATGGTACGCATCTCCTAATAACCTGATCTGCACAATATTTGAAAAGCAGAGGTTCGTCCCAATAATAATGCTTAACATCATTTTGGAACCTCTTCCTAGCTTGATAGTTAAGGTCAGGAGGAGTTATTCCGCTAACTAAATAATTAACGAAATCAGCATACCAGGGGAGTTCAGAAAACTTACCTGATGTCGTGGCTGTCGCGGTAGTGCTTATGGTAGCAAACAGCTGCTCGTCAGGGAAGGTCTCCAGTATGTGTGTCTCATCTGTTGGGAGACTCTTTCCCTTCTCTAACCTTGACAAGTGATCTGCAACTTGGTTCTATGTCCCCTTTTTGTCCTTGATCTCCAGGTCGAACTCTTGCAGTAGCAGAATCCAACGTATCAGTATAGGCTTTGCATCCTTTTTGGCGAACATATACTTTAATGCAGAGTGGTCTGTATGGACTATGACCTTCGTTCCAAGTATATATGAACGAAACTTGTCAATCGAGAACACCACAGCTAACAGTTCCTTCTCTGTTGTGGTGTAGTTTACTTGGGCGTCGTTCAGTGTTTTGCTGGCATAGTATATAACATGAAAGAGCTTGTCTTTCCTCTGACCAAGTGCTGGCCCGACAACATAGTCACTAGCATCACACATGATCTGAAATGGTAGTTTCCAATCTGGTGGCTGTACTATTGGGGTTGTTACCAGCTTTTCTTTGAGAACCTTGAATGCCTCAGTACATTTAGTGTTGAAGTCGAAGGGACGGTTCTGCTCTAGAAGATGGCACAAGGGTTTGGTTATCTTCGAAAAGTTTGCGATAAACCTCCGATAAAAACCATCATGCCCTAAGAAACTCCTGATTCCCTTGACTGTGGTGGGTGGCAGCAACTTTTCGATTACCTCGATCTTAGCTCTGTCGACTTCTATGTCGCGATAGCTTACTTTATGGCCTAGGACTATCCCTTCATCCACCATGAAGTGACATTTCTCCCAGTTTAATACCAAGTTCGCTTTCTCGCATCTCTCGAGCACTTTCTGTAGGTAGCCTAAGCAGCTTTCAAAATTGTCTCCAAAGACTGAGAAATCGTCCACGAATATCTCCAGGAAATCCTCCACCATGTTGGAGAATATTTCCATCATACACCTCTGAAAGGTTGTTGGTGCATTACGAAGTCCAAATGGTATCCTCCGAAAAGCGTAAGTACCGTATGGGCAAGTGAAGGTCGTTTTCTCTTGATCCTCCGGTGCGATGGCTATTTGGTTGTAACCTGAGTAACCATCAAGAAAACAGTAATAAGGCTTTCCTGCTAATCTATCAAGCATTTGATCAATAAAAGGCAGGGGAAAGTGGTCCTTCCGGGTAGCTTTGTTAAGCTTCCGGTAGTCCATACAAACCCTCCAACCGGTCACAGTCCTTGTTGGGATTAACTCGTTTTCTTCGTTGGTTACCACTGTTATTCCTCCTTTCTTAGGAACGCACTGCACCGGGCTCACCCACTTGATATCCGAGATGGCATAAATTATTCCAACATCTAGCCATTTGATGATCTCCTTACGAACCACCTCTCGCATAGCATCGTTTAGACGTCTCTGGGCATCAATTGTCGGCTTGTGGTTATCCTCTAAAAGGATTTTATGCATGCATAGTGCCGGACTGATGCCTTGGATATCAGCTATCATCCATCCAATAGCCTTTTGTGCTGCTGTAGCATCCCTATCAGCTGTTGTTCATGTTCCTGCATCAACTTGGAAGAGATGATTACGGGCAACGTATCATTTAATCTAAGAAAAACATATTTAAGCTGCCCTAGCAGGGGCTTAAGATCTAGAACAAGTGGCTCTACAGTTGATGGCTTTTGGACTATATGTTCATTCGAGGTGTAGTTTAAGGGCTCAAATAACTTACCTGGATGATTGCCTATCCAGTTTACCTCCTCATGATCTTCAGTACCAGATATGTCAGAGTTTGAGGAGCTGCTGTCGTCGTCGCTGCCGTGACAAGCATCTAAATGACTGCTGGGGCAGTGGCCAAATTTGATGTCATGACAGTCCGACCTGATGCATGGTTGGTCAAGGATAACTTCAGTGATAGCCTTGCATTCTTCTTCTGCATCAACGTGTTTCATTGCTTGGAGAACATTCAATTTGATCTCTTGATCATTCACTCTCATAGTGAGTTCTCCCTTTTCTACATCAATCAGTGATCTTCCTGTGGCTAAGAAGGGTCGCCCCATAATGGTTGGTGCATTCTCATCTGCTTCACAATCTAAAACAAAAAAGTCAGCAGGAAAAATAAATTTATCCACTCTTACCAGAATATCTTCAATTTTTCCATTCGGTTGCACGTAAGAGCGGTCTGCCAGCTACAACATAATTGTTGTGGGTCGTGCTCGTCCAATACCTAATTTCTGAAATACAAATTTTGGCATTAAATTAATACTAGCACCTAGATCACAAAGTGCCTTACCCACAAATTTATCTCTGATTATGCACGGTATTATGAAGCTCACAGGATCCTTCTTTTTCTGGGGTGGATGCTTGTGCAGAATAGTCATGCACCCTTCTGTCATTTTAACCGTCTCAAATTCCACAAGTCTGGATTTCATCGACATGGCCTCTTTTAGAAATTTGGCATAACCGGGCATTTCCCTAACGGCATCTAATAGTGGAATGTTGATGTGAATCTGCTTAAAAATATCATAGATTTTCTTAAGCTGGGATTCCTGTTTCAATTTCTGTAACCGTTGAGGAAAAGGAGGTGGGGGACGATAATCTGCAATGCGTCCTACCCACTGCATTCGGATCTGAGGAGGCTTAGGTTCTTCATCCTTCTCCTCTGTCCCTTCTGCTGTCGTAACAGGTTCATCAGCAGTAGGCTGTTTGTCGTTTGCCGGGGCAGCGTTCTCGGCAGTCGACTTTAGGGCTGGTTCCTTAATTTGTTCAACTTCTTTCTCTGGCCCTGGTAATTTCTTCCCACTCCTAGTTGTGATGGCTTTACACTGCTCATGTGTGGGTTGTCTAGGGTTTTCAGTATCGCTAGGGAATCCTCCATTCTGCCTCGGTTTAATATGCTGGGAAACCTGACCCATCTGTGTCTCCAGTGATTTCAGAGTAGCTTCATGATTAGTCATCCGCATCTTTGTTTTATCCATGAATGACTCAGTCTTCTTGACGAAATGATTCATGTTCTCAATGTAAGTACCTGTTTGAGACATAAACGTAGCCAAGGTCTGCTCCAATATACTTGTCGTGGCAGCTGTGGCTGTTGCGGCTGCTGTTGTGGTTGCTGCCGAGTCAGTAGTCTAGGTGCCCCCTGATTTTGAGTGTTCTGTGCTTGAGGATTTAGGGCATTATTAGGGTTGCTCCAAGAGAATTTGGGATCTTTTCTCCGGTTAGGATTATAGTTGTTGGAATTATAGTTCTGCTTGTTATAATTTCCAACATACATCCCTTCTTCTAGCTGTATCGGGCAATCATCTGGACTATGATTTCCACTGCAAGTTCCACATACCTCTTCTGCATCATAGATAGGTTGAGAGTCCTTCTTCAGCAAGTTCTCAACCGCCTTTGTGAGATATGCAACTTGTGTCTTCAAGGAATTATCGACCTCATAATCCTTCACAACTAGTACTTACTTACCTCTCCTCGATGTGGGGAATTGTTCTTCATTCTTAGCCAAATTCTTTAATACTACCATGGAGTCCTCTGGATCTTTATCTAACAACAACCCATTTGCTGCTGAATCGATTCACATTCGGGTCTGTAGGTTGGCAGCATTATAGAATTTGATTACCTGATTCCAAATGGGGAATCCATGCATTGGACAGTTCCTCAGTAGAGTGGTAAATATGTCTCAAGCCTCGTGCATTGGCTCGTCATCTTCCTGTTGAAAAGTAACAATTTTGTTACGTAATCGCTCAGATAAATGTGAAGGATTAAAACGAGATAAAAATTCACGAGTTAAATCTGCCCAAGTTCGTATTGAACCCGTCGTTAGTTTATTCCACCAAGTTTTCGCCCTGTCCCTCAATGAATGAGGAAATAACCGAAGCCTCAGTATCTTCGGATTTACTCATGGTAGTCTAAACGAACCACAGATTTCCTGGAATATTTTCAGATGCTCCCTAGCATCCTCTGTAGCAGCACCACTAAATTGGCCAGCGTTATTAATCCTGCTGAACATGACAGGTTTCAGCTCAAAATTTTCAGCTTCCACGTCTGGCAGGGTAGTCTCTAATTCCACATAATCATTGATCATGTAGTCTCGGCATGACCGGCGTGCGGCAGCGGCAGGAGGATCGGCAGGTTGTCCGTTTCCTCCATCTCCGAGGGGATCTTCAGGACCTCGGAGATTCCCTTGGTTGTTCCTTCTTTCTTTGTGCCTTTCGTTCACCATTGCTTCTAATTGTTCCTCCAGGTACTCGTTTCTTTCTACAAGGAGGCGGACTCGTTTCCTGAGAATGCACGTTCGTTCGATTTCAGGATCTAACTGGTGCTCAGGTTCTATTCCTCGTTGAGATCTGCGCATAGGCAAACAAAAGACCTTGAGAAAAGCACAATGTAAACAATCCAAGTAAAAACAGAAAAATAAAAGAAGTGTAGTAAAAGAAGGGTAAAGATATGTTACCAGTCCCCGGCAAAGGCGCCAAAAACTTGTTGCGTTTAAAAGTGTCTATCACAATGTAGTGCAAGTGTACACGACGCAAGTAGTAAAGTGATACGTAAGTATCAGATATCGTCTCCACATGGACTGGGCTAATAGCTTTAACCTTAGACCGCTGCACGAGAGGGAAAAAGAAATAGTTTAAATTGTTGTCACGAAGTAATAAAGAATACTGAAAATAAGATATGAAAAGATTTAGGGTAAGAAGTAGGCCGGTATTGATCTGCTCTGTAGTGCATGTGTTGCAAGTCCAAGACTTCTCTGTTCTGTCTTAGCGCCTGTCGTGGCAGCACCTATCGCGGTAGCGGTATGTTGTTGTCGCGGCAGCGAACACACAACTCAGTACTTCAAGCTTGGCAAGAATCCCTGTTGTGCCTTGGCCTATCCCTAGGTCCAAGTCTGTCGATGAACACGTCTTTGATGATACCTCCCGGCGTGAATTGAAGGATGAACACTGATGTTGTTGAATTCTTCTTTAGCCACTTAACCTCGTCCTATCCTTAGGTCCGAGATAGTTCAACCATAAACTGGAGAACCCGTACTTATTCCCTTCGTATACTTAACTCTCCCGATATTAAGTAAATGTATAATCTCACAATGCTATCCCGAAACTCTTGTAAGATGTTGAAAACCAGAATAAGCAAACTTGAAATCTATTTTATTGAACAGAAAAAATCCTAAAACAATGCAATCCTTGCAACTACTTTACAGAATCAACCCTTAGCCCTAGGGGAAGTTTAGAACATGATGAGAAGGGGGAAAACGACTAGGGTTTAGGGGAAGACGGCTAGAGAATAAGATATCCCTCCCTAGGTCGAATTACATGCATTTATATAGGCCTTGGGTTCAAGTTTTCTAATATGACAAGAATACAAATTTAAATTAAAGTACAACTCTATTAAAGACTAAATCTTCAGAGCATATGTCTTTAATTCGTCCTTCCTTCTTGCTAGGAGTTTCTTCCTTGAACTTTGAGCTTGGCCTTCATTCTCATCTAGGGCTTGGAAAAATATAAGAGTGCTCCACGACAGACCGACTTGATTTCCTCTTTCTGTCGAGGTCCACTTCACTTCTTCCCTTCACCATTGATGTCGTCCTTAGCTGCCACGGCAGCGGCCGTGGCAGCATACTTCTTCTCAGCTGCAGTCCAGTGTTCCAGCTCTGCTTCTCCACTACCCTTCATCTGCTACAGCAGCTACCTGCAAAAGCAACCAATTTCAGTAGAAACTGTGCCATTTGATATAATTGTGATGTATGAATGAAATCTATCCAAAATGCAATGAATTATGCTTGAATACAGCAGAAATATGGGTTAAATAGGGGGTAAAATATATAACTTTTACACACTCAACAATCGTCAAAAACATCATCTCACCTAATGTTTTTAATGCACATTTCTCAAATCTTTCTCATCTCATTTCAAAATCATACACATGTTTTGCATTAAGTCAAAAATCAAAACTCCTCAATGCGACATGCTATCTCATGAAATCTCTACAAGCATCATCTCATGCTACAAATCATGTATAAAAAATAGTAGGAATTTGTCTATCTCAAAACAAGAGCATGTAGAAGCATTTTAGGGGCAACAACCACATACATGAGAGCAAATCTATCCATACTTACTTCCGGACTTAGGATGGTGTTTCAAACTAATCCTAAATCCCCAAACCTTGTTTCTTTGTCCCTCAAGGACTTCTAAAACCATTCGCACTCACCGATTACGTTTTGCGTGCTTGCCGAAACGATATCTAAGCTCCTGGCACTTCCGGATCAACACCAAAGGCGTCCGAAGATGTCTCCCTATTTAATACACATAAGAGTAGAGGATTAATGCATCATCATGCATTGAAATCACCAGCCAACTAATCAAACTCGCTGCTCTACCCAAAAGCACCATTTCGGCCACCAAAAACAATCGAACTCATCACCAAACTCTTCCAACACAAAGCCCAGCCAAGATCTAAAACATCTTATCATTTCTAAACCTCAATCAACACCAAAAATCATAATAAACTCGTCCTTAAACCTCCAACATCAACAGAACACCAAAACCACCCCAAAAACCACCATTCTAGCATGCAAAACTTAGGAATCCAAACCTATTCAGGATTTGTTTGATAAAACCTCATTTATAACATCAATTACCATCCAAAATACATTAGAAATCAACCTCAAAACAGAGCCTAACCAATAGTTACGAAAATCATCAAGATCTCTCAAAGAACCTTGAGTTTTGACACAATTTCATGTTTCTAACATTAAAGCAACTTAAAAATCATTAACAAATGATTGATAACTTGGGAATTTTAGTAAAGAACTGATCATTAGAGAAGAAGGACGAAGCTTACCTCTAATGGCTGATTTCTCCTTAGTTTGGGCAAGTTTTCTTGAAAATCCAAGTGTAAACAAGAGGATTTGATGAGGAAATGATTAAGAATCAAAAGGAGATTGAAATATCATCAAAAGGAATGAAAATCAGTGGCTAATTGATGGAAGAAATGTGTTTGTCTGAGTGGATGTTGAGAGAATGAAAAGAGGGAAAAAGATCGTAAAGTAGTTATGGAAGTCAAAATAGATTTTACTCATTTAATTCCCTTTATTAAATCATTATTAAAATACCCAAAATAAAATGAAATATGATTAAAAACATTTTGGTAAAACTAGCTCCTTAAAGATTCAAAGTTTCAATCCTTTACAAAACAGTCACTATTCAACTTTTGCAAAAACTGCGATTTGGTCACTACACCAAAATGAAGTATTTCCAAACCTTATTTTGTAAAATTGTTTTCACCATAATCATTCATATAATAAATGAGGATTTTTTAGATATTTTCCCATATTTTTAAAGCATCCCGAACTAGGTGTTCCCTAAATTTCCCTTAAAGATTAGAACCGTTATATTCAAACTCTAAAACTTCTAGGCCCAAAATCTGGGTGTTACACTTGCCTTTTTTAAGCGTACCCTAATTAGGCTCCATTAATTTATTTGATTAAAATTCTATGAATGCTATTAATTTTGGGCATAAAAGAAAACGCCCAAAATAATATTGGGCACTTCCTTTAATAAACCCAATAATAACAACATTCCTAATTAATATGTCTCTATTCATTTACACTATTTTAATTTTTAAATTCACCTAATCAATGATTTATTTCCATTTTCTAAGTTAAAGTGAAGAATCGAAACCTTTATCGGAACACTCATTGGCTAACATCGCTCTACATTGTGACACTAGCCAATATTGAGTATTCTAACATTGTTTCAAATATCCACTTATTTTCTACAATGATCTCTCCTATTTGATCATGATTGAGTGAACTATACTGATGGCTCTAATCCTATTTTTTTAACATGTGATTAATTGTCCAAACAGTATATAGTATGATGTTTTAAAAATATTCTAGCATACAAATTAATTAAAGCAATTAAATAAAGCAATTCAATAAAACAATTAATTTAAAAAATAAATTCTGGAAAGGGACCAAATTAAATTAAATTGAATTCTTGGTGACCAAATTACAAACAAATGGTGACTGGTTTGTAAAGAAAACAAAATCCAAGAGCCCAAGGCTAAAACCCTAAAAAGACTAGCCTAGACCCGTTAAACCAAGCCCAATACCAACGGCCCGCTTGAATTAAAACCCAAACCCAAAGTCTTTTAAGTCGACCGGGTCACGGACTCGTATCCAAACCCGTGTGAAAACACGCAAATCCTTCGTGACCCGACTCATTGAAACGACGTCGTTCCCAACTCGATATAAATAGGCCATTCCCGAGTTGGAACGGCCATTTGCACTCCCCGCTCTCTCTCTCTCTCTCCCTGAATTCTCTGAACTCAAACACCCAAAATCCTAAAAACCTCAGCCCTTTTTCGATCAAAACCACCTTTTCCTCCTTGCTCTTCTTCTTTTCTTCCAAAATTCCTTCGTTTAATCTTTAAAAACATCGAAACACTTCCCTAAAACTATTTTCGAAGATCAAAATCCCTTTTTTTTCTCAAGAACAAACCAAGAACTCTTCGAAACTCCTTTATTTTGATCCTCACAAACACTTAAACTCTCCCTAAACTTGTTTTTAAAGGATCAAAATCCCTTTTTTTCAATAACACACCAAGAATCCTTCAAAATCTTCGGTTTTGATCCTCACTCACCCCCTAAAACCCTTCTGACCTGTTTCTTGGCCGCCAGGATGATATCGATCGCCGGATATCATCTTCAGTCTCCTCCTACCCCTTTCTGATGACCGGACCTTCTCTGGTCATCTTCTCCAGAATCCCTACAAACTCCAACCACCGTCCGACCTTCTTCAACCTTTCTCCGATGACCGGACCTTCTCTGGTCATCTTCTTCAGCCAACCCTGGCTGTTCCGACCACCGTCTCCAACTCCGGCCACAGTCTCCACCGTCGCCGGAACCCTAGATCTACCCAGAAAGCTCATTTTTTCACCCTAATCTTAGATTTGAGCCCTATTTCGTCAAAAACACCCCGCTTCTCCAAATCCTAGGATATCTACCCGAAACCAGTGGCCTCACCTCTATGTTTTTCAACTCCGACAGTGATCCTAACACTTAAATCCTCACTCCGGCGGCGCTTCTGGCGACAGCAAAGCGAGATAAGCCCTCTCTCTCTTTATATTTATTTATTATTATTATTTATGTTTTTATGAGTTTCGAACTAGATCTAACCTTTAGAGTTTAGATATGCTTTATTTTACTCTAGATCTAGGTTTTAATATTATGGATACGGTTTTATGTTTAGCTTTAGGATGTGTTTTATGCTTGAGGTTTGATTTTAGGATATATTAGAGTTTTGTTCTTTAGAGATCTTAACTTGTTTTAATGTTTTCGTGCACGTAGAGTGAGGAAAAGAAGAGAACAGAGGTAAAAAATACCTCGGTTTAGTGTTTCGGTGGTTTCGATGAGCTTCCGGCATGGTCTCTTTGCTCCGGTTTTCTTCCTCGAGCACTTCCGATCGCCCTGGTAACCTCTCCACTTCTCCGACCTTTGGTTTTTTTGGTAATTATTACTGCACTAATTAATGCTTTTCTCTATCTTCGCAGGTATTTATACATGCTGTCAGACATGACCTCACCTTGCACGGCTGGCGATGCCAGCTGGTTCCAGGTCGATGGGGATCTGACTGAAAAGGGAGGGACCAATGCCTTCTCAGCACGTGTCCCTTGGTGCTCGAGTTTGAGCGGGAAAAAGAAACACAAACATATCAGAGGGACTTTTTGTGCTTGTTGGGCTGGATATGGGTTGTAATGGGTCATTAAAAGCTGTAATGGGATTTTTTTATTGTTTTTGGACTTTTGAAACATAGATTTCAGGCCTTGTAATACACTTGGACTCTTAATATATATTTGGGTTTATTATTATTATTATATGTTTTATTTATTACTATTATCTTATATATATATATGTATGGGCCCGAACAAAAATCTAGTTCTACAGCCTTGGTTTTGGGCTTAGATGTTTTGGCGAGTAGGTTTGGGCCGGTGGAATCGGTGTCGGTTGTTCGAACCGTTAAAGGGTGGTTTAGGGAAATCAAGGTTCAGGATGGGATAAAAATAGGATAAAAATTCCTAAAATCCTATAAAATGATGTTTAAGAGGTTGGTCAAATCAATTTTACAAAACGGGTTTTCTAAAGTGTACATTTTGGGTAGTGACCAAAATGTAAAGTTTTAAAAGTTGGAAAAATGTGTTTTTCAAGGAGAGTCAAAATCTTAGAATCTTTAGGGAGCTACTTGGAAATTATGCCTTTCCCCTAATTTTGCATGTGTTTTAAATGTTTATTAAATAATTAAAAAGGTTTTAATTAATTAATTAAATGGGAGTTAGTTAATCGGTTAACAAAATTTTGACGAGCTTTTCATTTCTCACTTTCACTTCAGCCAAACACTCTCCCTTTTCTCTCAAATTCTCTTTTGATTTCTATCTTTTCCTTATTGATTTCTTCCATTTTCCTTCAAGTCTCTTCAAACAAATCTTGCCAAATTAGAGGAGAAGCAAAGATTGGAGGTAAATTTGGTGCTAACCCTCTAATCTAGGTTTTTTAATGAAATTCCAAAGATATTTGACTCTTTAATGCTGATTTTGATTGAGGTTTTGTAGTTAAATTGATAAACTTTTGAAATCTTGATTGAAAAATGAATTTTATTGTGATTTTCGGAGTTTGATTTAAATGACTGGTTTGAGAATGTTTCTAAATGAGTTTTGAAAGGTTTTTGGTGTTGAAGTGGAGTCTTAATCATATAGATCCCGAAATCCTTGAGATCCTTAGTTTTTAAAGTTTTTTGGGGTGAGTTTTTGAGGTGTTCTTGAGGAATTCGAATTGCTGGATGTATAAGGATGGTTTTAGGTTGTTTTTGATGTTGATTAATGCCTAAAATGTGTTGGATGAGTTGGGTAATGGCTGGGCTGAGGTTAGAGGTCAATCGATTGAGTTTTCGGTTATTTCGGATGGGTTTTTTTATGCTTTAGAGTAGGGCTGCGAGATTTCTTATGTGTGCTGGAGTTTTGGATGCATATTAGCGCATTGAACCTCTGTTTTAATGTGTTGAATACCGGGATAGTAATCCGGAAGCAAACGAGGTGGTTTTGGAGGCTCTAGATGATCGATAGTTGCGTCGGCAGGCGTGGTTTCGCGAGTCGGTGAGTGGAACTTGGTTTTCCAACGAGGAAACGTTTTAGAAAAGGTTTTAGGAACTTAGAAAGAGCTTGAAACGCTTTACTAAGTTCAAAAGTAAGTAAAGTGAATTTTACTCTCGGATTGTGCTAGTTTTGTGGCTTTGGCTGCACTTCATTTTAATTGCATTTACCTACTATTTTAAAGCATGTTTTTGAGTATATAAATTGTGTATGATGATGCCATGTGGTTTAAGGATGCACTAGGTAAGTGGTCCTTGTATTCATGTGTTGATGCATGAGGTTTTAAGCATGGTTTAATGCTTGTTTATGGCTTATCATGAATGCTTTGTAAAAACAGTGAGGTATGCATGAGATATGGATTATATTGGCAAGTGATGTTGAATAAAGTGTTTTATAAATGAAATCAGATATATTTAGCCGGCTATAGGATTGAGTGCACTATAAACATGTCGCCTTGGATGTTGAAGGGTTTTGATTGTACCGAATACTCCATCCAAGTACCCTAACGATTGAGGATTGTTTAAGGTTGCAATGGTTGAGGGTAGCTCCCAGGTGCGAACCTTGTGTGTGTCCCGTCTCTCGTTAGTGGATTATACATCTATCGATGAGTGGTGTTGAGGGGTTGTGATTATACCGAATACTCCACTACGGGTGTCACAATGATGGATGGTCGCTCTCGTATGTGAGCCTTGAGATGTCGGTAGAGTGTATGAAGGATGTGGGACAACCCTTGCTAATCTGTGTATCCGATATTTTTTTTGAGGTTGATATTTATCACTTGTGAGCCAATATATTGAAATGAGTTATTGTGGAAATGATGTTAATGCATATTTTGGAAAGATGCATGTTTTTGGTTTAAGCTTAGCATAATGGTGTTTATGCTTGAAAGGCTTGGAGAATGGGTAGTAATGGTTTGATTGATGAATTTAATTGAATCATGTTGCATGATGTTTAATGCAATGATTTTGATGATAAAATGCATGTTTTGTTAAGAAAGGCATGATGGTTTTGAAAAGAGTGGAAAACGGTTTTGTGCATTGGTGATGTTGTGGTTTTGAGCAACCCTCACTAAGCTTGCATGCTTATGCTCTCTTAGTTTATCAATGCAGATAATTAGGCTTTTAAAGGCAGAATCTTCGAGGAATCTTACCAAGACATTTGCTAAAAGTATGTTGTTCTTTTGAACTAGTATAATAAGGGCAATGGGGGTGTCCAATGCAATGAATGTTGTTAATTTGGTATTTTCTTGTTTTGTGCAAGTTTGAGATGCATATTTGGACTTGTAAATGGCCTTTGAGTTTTGGTTAATGCTTGCATTTGGATTTTAGCCTTTTGGTGCTTTTGACTTCTAGGAAGCATGCCTTTAGTTTCGTAGCTTGTGAGAATGATGCTATGATGTTGTGTGTGCTTCGTATATATGGTCATTAATGTGTAATTAAGTTGCCAATATGTTGGGGCATGTGTCATGATGGTTTCAGAGGGCATTAAGTGATTTAAACTAGCTTTTTAGAACCTTGCAGGCACAAGTGTTTCAAAACACCCTCCTTGGTTGTTTTGAAACGGTGGCTTGAAAGGGCCTTGATGTTTCGGAATAGCGAGGCCTATTTCGGAACATTTGTCTCTGTGAACCATTGTACAAAAACGTGTCTTGAGGAGTTTCGAAATGAATCCATGTATCGAAAGGGTCAGCTATGTTTCGAAACAGCCGTTTCAATACGAGGCTTTCTGTTCTGAAACGTATGACCGTTGAACCTGTTTTTGAATTGTTCTGCGTTTCTGCTTCTTACGTTTTGGTCCCTGTTTGCCTTGTATTCAATTGGATGGGTTCTAAACGTTGTTTTGAGATTTCACCGTTAAGCATGTAACGAACTTAATTAAAGGTTGGTAACTTGAATTTGGAAAAAACCCTTATAATTTATCAAGTTTACAAAATGGTCCCTAAACCTTAATCGACTTTAATTAATATGCGTTTGGGTTGATGTTGAATCCCCTGCTTGTGTGCGTTCACATAAGAACCTGATTTGCATCTAGACAAGATAAAAAGAAAAAAAGGTCGTTTATTGAGGTAAACCTTCCCGGTTTACTTCATTATTCCTCATGTGATCCGTTCGGTTCCGTCTATCGGCCAGGCTGGGTCGAGGGGGTTACATTTTGTGGTATCAGAGATAGGTTACGAAAGGTTGGGATGGTGGTAAGTTGTTGGTAAGTGATTTGCGATGTGGATATGTGTTTTGGTGATATTTGCCTTGTCTGGTGAATGTTTAAGCATGCTTACGTTGAATGTGTGATAGTGATGCTATACGTGATGAATGAATATGGATATGAATTGTCTGCGATAATGATTGGGCTGAATTTTGATGCTTGAGTCATATGATGGTTGAAGTATGCATGTAGTATGCTTTACACTGTGTTGGGGGGGAAATTGGAATGCCTATTGCCTTATTACGTAGCGAAATGTTTTAAATTGGTTTTGAAAGTCTTGGGATCCTTTTTGAGAGCTGGCCTGATCATTTGTTTGTTTATGTTTATGCTTTAATGTTAACTAGCACGATGAGATTGAGACGTGAGTTACGTTCTGGAGCTATAGCTCCTGCTGAGGTGCAGCGTGACCAGGAGAACAAGGTTCTGCCTGGTGGAAATCTACCTCCTCCACTGCCACCACCACCTGAGGGTGATGAGCAGGGCCAACATGGATAGGCTGGTATGGTGTTGGGAGATTTGATGCCTCTGGTACAGGCAATGACGGGAGCATTCCAAGCTGCTGTTGCCGGAGTGCAAGTACAAGCTCCTACTGCTGGGCAAGTGGGATTGCCACTAGAGCGATTGAGGAGTTTGGGAGGAGTAGAGTTTCGCGCATTATCTCCTGAGTCGTCTGAGGCATGGATGGCCAGAACGATCCAAATATTGGATCAGATGGGGTGCAATGATGCACGAAAGCTGGGTTGCGCAGTATCGTTGTTGCACGATGATGCATACACAAGGTGGACGACTACGACCACGGCCTTGGAGCTAGAAGAGGTAGATTGGACGTTCTTCCAGTTTGCTTTCAAGAGAAAGTACCTTGGAGTTAGGTACTTGGATGACAAGAAGAGAGAGTTTATGTCACTGGTTTAGGGGAATATGACCGTAGTTGAGTACGAGGTCCAATTTGTACGGCTGAGCCAATATGCTCTAGAGTTGATGCCGAGTGATAGACATTGGTGCGATCGTTTTCGGTATGGCCTAGTGCAAGATGTGAAGACGTACAATCTCGCGACTGATTATACGAATTTTGATGTGCTCGTGACTCGAGCCAAAGATATAGAGCAGAGCCTGGGTCTAACCTCGCGTGGGGGTGGTTCTGGTTTGGGCAAGAGAGCTGCTGATGCTGGCCCTAGTGGTGGGCAGAGTAAGAGGAACCGAGATCGTAGATATCAGCCTGCGGCAAGGCGTGGTAACTTCGGGCGAGGTGAACTAGTTCAGGGCAATAGACAGAGGGTTGAACAGAACACATGTTAGACGTATGGTTAATGGGAGCATTTGAGGAGGGATTTCCCTCGTGCGGCTCGTGAGGTGCAGGCTCCTGTGGTTGGAGCTAATTCATGTTTGAACTGTGGATCCGCTAACCATATGAGGCGTGAGTGTCCCCTGTTAGCGGGAGGTGGTCAGGGTCGTGCACCAGTTGTTACTCAGCAAAGAGGTCGTGGGCGCGACCGTGGCAACTTTCAGAGGAGAGAGGATGGTCAAAGAGGTGTGGCACATGTAGTTGATGTCCAGCCAGAGGGAGGTGCTCCTGCGAGGCTGTATGCACATCGCGAGGGACGCAACGACACCGATGTGATTGCAGGTACATTCACCTTGCAATGCTTGTCTTTGTTAGCATTGCTTGATTCTGGATCTACGCATTCATACATCTTAAGTGAGCATCTGCATTTGCTTGATATTCCTGTTGAGATGCTAGATGTAGGAATACAAGTATCAAGTTCTTTTGGTGAGACAGTTGTTACGAGGAAATTGTATAGGAGATGCCCATTGTCTGTTCAAGGTCATGTATTCTCTATTGATTTGATGGAACTATCTTTTTATGGGTTTGATGTAATTCTTGAAATGGACTGGTTGGTTGAGCACCAAGTTGTGGTGGATTTTGATGTTAATCGAGTTACCCTGAAGCTTGCGGATGATTACGAGGTAGTAATCGTAAGTGAGAACGCAAATTTCTTGTCTAATGCAATTTCAGCTCTTGAAGCGAGTCGTATGATGGAGTTGGGATGCGAAGCTTTTATGGCGTATGTGATGAATCCTGGTACAAAGGAAATGCGTGTGCAAGACATACGAACCGTATGTGAGTTTCCGGGTGTCTTTTTGGAGGAGATGCCTGGGTTGCCACCAACTGAGAGGTTGAGTTTGGTATAGAGTTGTATGAGAACACGACTCCGGTGTCCATTGCTCCTTATCGCATGGAACTTAAGAAGTTGAAGGAGTAAAAGATGCAGCTTCAGGATTTGCTTGACCGAAGGTTCATAGGGCCGAGTATTTCTCCTTGGGGTGCGCCGATTTTGTTTGTGAAGAAGAAGGATGGTATAATGCGTATGTGCATTGACTATCGGCAACTGAAAAAGTTGACAATTAAGAACAAGTATGCTTTGCCGAGGATCGATGATCTGTTTGACCAGTTTTGTGGTGCTTCGGTGTTTTCAAAGATAGATTTGAGGTTTGGGTATTATCAGCTTAAGATGAAGGACGTGGATGTACCTAAGACAGCTTTTCAGACTAGGTACGACCATTATGAGTTCTTGGTGATGCCTTTTGGGTTGACAAATGCACCTATAACGCCCCGGTTTTGGGCTCAGAAGTTTTGGGCGTTGACCGGTTCGGTCAAAGTGCTGATCGAATATATAAGAGTGAATTTAGGAAAGCCTAGTTCGGGATGCATTAAAAATATGGAAAAATGTCCTAAAATCATCTTTTAATATAATTAAGTGAACTGTGAAATCAATTTTGGAAAATGAGGTTTGGAAGGGTGACATTTTGGGTTAGTGACCAAAATGTAATTTTTGAAAACTGCGTGACTGTTTTAAAAAGGATTGAAACTTTGAATCTTTAAGGAGCTATTTACCCAATGGGAGTTTCTCCAGATTTTCTAAATATATTAAATGATTAATTAAGTGTTTTTAAACTAAAGAAAAGTGGAGGGAAGATATTTCCTAATTCTATCTAACTTTTCTCTCAACCATTTTCTCTCATCTTTTCTCTCAAACCAAACACATTCTCTCCAGATCTTTTCTCTCTGATTTTGTCACTCAAATCACTCATTTCAACTCTCATTTGATTCCTAATCATCTCATCAACAAAACCTCTCAATTTGCAAGTTGTTTCATCAAGCTTTTTGGCTCCAAAAAGGAGAAACTCAAGTTTGGAGGTAAGAACGTCCTTCTCCTCTGAACTTCAAGTTCTTTACTGAAATTCCCAAGTTCTCAATCCTTGATTTGTGTTTTGTTAAAGGCTTTTCAATTGAAATCTTGATTTTGGCTTAAAATGCAAGATTTGGCGATTTTGGTGAAATTTTCGTGTGATCTGTTTGGGCAGTGTTTTGAAGTGTCAAAATGATGTTAAATGAATGCTAAATTGATTAGAAGTTGAGGTTTAATTAATGCAATCCCGGATAGGTTGAATTTCCTAAGTTTTTGCTTGAGTTTTTGGTTGTTTTTGGAGTGTTTTTGGTGATCTGTTATACCTGGAAGTATAAGGACGTGTTTGTGATCATTTTGGATGTTAATTGATGTTTAAAAATGGTTAGAAGTGATGGATCTTGGCTGGGTTAAGTTTTGGAAATGTTTGGAGGTGATTTCGGTTGTGTTTGGTAGCCGAATTGTTGGTTGTGTGATGAGCAGCGAGTTTGGTTGTGTGGCTGCTGTTCTTAATGCATAATGATGCGTTAATGTGCTGTTTTTGTGTGGTTGAAACAGGGGAGTTTGATCCGTGAGCTTTAGAGGTGTTGCGGAAGGTTTCGGATGCTTGGAAGGCTTGGTGGCTAGCCTTTTTTATGTTATCGGTGAGTGAAGTTGGGTTTTCAGCTTTTAAACCAAGGTTTGAAGGTTTTTGGGAGCTTAGTGTAAGTCTAAACAACTTTGCTAAGCTCAAGAGTAAGTGAATGGTTTTTCGCTCTTGAATTATGATTGTGGAATTGGCTTTTAAGCAATTCTGGTTGATGATTGAAATGCATGTGTTTTGCATGGTTTAAATCTGTTTTGAAAGCATATTTTAGCATGGTTCAATGCTGGTTTTGAAAGCCATATGTGGAGGATGCTCAAGGTAAGAGATCCTTGGTTTTATACATTGGAAATGTGGTTTTGATGCATGGTGTTGCATGTTGTTCAATGGCTTTGTTTAATGCTTTAAACCAGTGAATTAATGTTGGTAAATGATGGTTTTTGCATATTGGTTATGCATGTGAATCATTTGATTAATGTGGTAATGGTTTTGCATATTGGTTATGCATGTGAAACATTGGACTAATGTGGTAAGGTGATTATATTGGCAAGTGATGTAAGTGGTTCTTGGTTCTTTGATCGGATATAGTTAGCCGGCTATAGGATTGGGTGCACCGTGAATTAAGTCGCCTTGGAGGTGGAGTGGTCAAGAGTGGACCGGTAAACTCCCTTCAAGTATCCTAACGAGATGGTTGAGGTCATAATGGAGGTGTTGCCCATTCGAGGACCTTGGTTGAGCAAAGGTTATATGGTGTTTAAAAGTCCATATGTGAGAACCTTGTGCTTGTTGAGATCACAATGGCGGGGTTAAGTCCATGTGTGGATCTTGTGTAGGGTGTCCCGGATCTCGTTAGTGATGTTATACAACTACCAATCGGTGAATGCAAAGGTTGTATGGTGTTTGAAAGTCCATACATGGGAACCTTGTGCATGTCAAGGTTGTATGGTGTTTGAAAGTCCATACATGGGAACCTTGGGGAAAAGTTGAAGTTGTATGGTGTTTGAAAGTCCATACATGGGAACCTCGGGAAAGCTAAGGTTGTATGGTGTTTAAAAGTCCATACATGGGAACCTTAGGATGTTGAGGTCAAATGGTGTTTAAAAGTCCACTTGGGAGACCTTGGATTGGTAGGGTGTATGGAGCGTAGGGACAACGCTCGGAATCCGCGTATCCGATTGGGTGTTGAGTTGAAAAGTGAATGTGGTTGATCACTTGAAGGCCAATATGATGTTCTTGATTGTGATGAAGCATGGGATGCTTGAATTGATGCATAATTGCATGAGAAGCATGAGATGCTTGAAAAGATGCATGGTTGCATGGAAAGTGTATAATGCTTGTGAATGCATGTTTACTTGTTAAGTTGAACAAGTGTTGATTATCATTTGGAAAATGATGCATGTGAGCATGAAATATCTTTAGTGCATTGGAGTCTTGTTAAGACTTGTTTTTAAAGGCATGTGATGATGATGTTGTGGTTCATATATGTTGCCTTTGGTTTAATGCATGTGTTGGTTGGTTTGTGAAATGGTTTTAAAAGATTCTTGCTTGAATTGGCTTTCAAGTTTAAGAAAGGTATGTTGTGAAATGGGAGTGTTTTCCAAGATTTTGTTTTAGCTTGCATATGGTGTTTATGCATGGTTTGGCTAAATGGGTGATTTTGTAAGTTGTGCTTTGAAAAGGTTTTCTTAGCATGCTAAGCTAAGGGTTGGTTTTCATGTATGTGCAATGCATGATTTTGAGCTTGTTGTTGAAAAGGGGTTTTCAAACATGGCTTTGATAAACAAATCGAGTTTGTTTTAAAAGTGATTTATGGCTCGCTGCATTGATGGTGTTTTGGTTTTGAGCATTCCTCACTAAGCATTATGTGCTTACGCTCCTTTTTGTCCATCAATGCAGATTCTTGAAGTTTGGACAGCAAGGAGCAAGGGATTCAAGAAGGACTCCACTTGAGATGTATGTCTCGGTTAATAGCTATAGTTAATAAAGGCAATGGGGTAGAATCTCTTGGGTTGATGTATGTGTTTGTATATGTTCGGGCAAGTATGGTTTTGTGTTGTTGATGTTGTTGGAACATGGTTTGGCTTATGAGTTTGAATTGGAAGTATGTTGTTTAAATGGTTGCTTGTGTTGGAAGCTTAACCTTGAAATTGGGGCTTTTCATATATGTTGGCATGTTGTTGAATTGTTGATGCAAGTATGTCCCTTATATGTTGATTTGCATGCTGGTAAAGTTTGGTAGCGTTTGGAGCATGTTTGGTTGGCCTATTGCATGTTTAAGTAGGCAAAATTCTGCATTTTGTGCAGGGTGTTTCGGAACAGGGTGAACCGTTTCGGAACGGGTGCCTTGAAGCAGCCCAGGCGTCCGAAACGGGTGACACCGTTCCAAAACGGAAAGGCTACTGCCCGACCCCCGTTTCGGTACCCGTTGCGGAACGGCCCCGCGTTTCGAAACGGGCTGTCTCCCGTTTCGGAACGGTTGACCGTTGGGGGCTGACAGTGGCAGTTATGTGTTTCAAAATGTTTGCATTTTGGTCCTGAATCTTGTATGTGCAATTGTATGAGTTTGAGATGTCCGTTTGAGCTGAATTTTGGCCGAGATGCATGAAACATGATTAATTTTAAGTTGGTAACTTAAAATCTGGTTAAGGCCTCAAGTTTTCAGAATTTACAATTTGGTCCCTAAAGTTGTGTTTTGTGCAATTGGGTCCTTGAATGATCTCTGATGGTTGTGATCTTTGAGTATGATGTTTGTGTGATCACATCTAGGGTTAATGAGCATCTAGACAAGATTAAAAAGAAAAAAAAGGGTCGTTAATCAAGGTTGACTTTCGGGTTGACTTTGGTTTTCCCCGTGTAATCTTCTTAATTCGGGCCAACCGTCTAGGCCGGGTTAAGGGGGTTACAGCACCGGCTGCATTCATGGACATGATGAATAGGGTGTTCAATGAGTTTCTGGATCAGTTGTGGTTGTGTTTATCAATGATATTCTTGTGTACTCACGACCGAGGAGGATCATGATAAGCACTTGAGAATTGTGTTACAAGTGCTGTTGGAAAATCAGCTTTATGCTAAGCTGAGCAAGTGCGAGTTTTGGCTCAAGGAAGTGGTTCTTCTTGGACATGTGGTGTCAGCCGAAGGTAACCGGGTTGATCCATACAAGGTTGAGGCGGTGATGAGTTGGAAGACGCCTAAGTCAGTGACAGAAGTGTGTAGTTTCCTTGGCTTGGCTGGTTACTATCGAAGGTTTCTCTAAGATTGCTGCCCCTTTGACCATGTTGTTGCAAAAGAAAGTTCGCTTCGAGTGGATGGATGTTAGGCAGCATGCTTTCGAGAAGTTGAGGAAGCTTTGACGTAAGCTCTTGTCTTGATTCAACCAGAATCGGGTAAGGATTTTGTAGTCTATAGTGATGCATCATACGTTGGTTTGGGTGGCGTACTGATGCAAGGTGGGAAGGTTGTAGCTTATGCGTCTAGACAGTTGAAGGTGCATGAGCGCAACTACCCTACGCATGATATTGAGCTTGCAGCAGTGGAGATTGCTTTGAAGATTTGGGGACATTACCTTTATGGTGAAAGGTGTGTGGTTTATACCGACCATAAGAGTTTGAAGTATCTTATGTCTCAAAAGGAGTTGAATCTTAGGCAACGAAGATGGTTGGAGTTGCTTAAGGATTACGATCTGACCATTGAGTACCATCCTAGAAAGGCCAATGTTGTGGCCGATGCTTTGAGTAGAAAGGTGGTTGTTGAGCTGAAAGCTATGTTTGCTCATTTGAGTATATCGTGTGATGGTGGATTGATAGCCGAGTTGCAGGTGAAACCTTCTTTGATTCAATTGATTAAGGAAAAGCAGTTGTTGGATGATTCGTTGGTACCTCATGTTCAGGATATAGCTGATGGTAAGGCTTCAGATTTCTGCTTTAATGATGATGGGGTTCTATGTTTCAAAAGTCAGATAGTGGTGCCGGAAGATGCTGAGTTAAGGCGCACTATTTTAACTGAGGCTCATAGCAGTCCTTTTGCTATGCACCAAGGTAGTACTAAAATGTATCGTGGCTTGAAGGATGAGTACTATTGGGTGGGGTTAAAGAAGGTTGCAGCTGATTTTATAAGCAAGTGTATGGTTTGCCAACAGATGAAGGCTGAGCATCAGTTTCTTCCGGTTTGTTACAACCTTTGAGGATACCGGAGAGGAAATAGGAAAGGATTACGATGGATTTCGTATCCGGGTTGCCTTTGACACCATCAAAGAAGAACTCTATGTGGGTGATTGTGGATCATCTTACGAAGTGTGCACATTTCTTAGCTGTGCATACTACGTATACGTTGGATAAGTTAGCTGAGCTGTATATTGTTGAGCTTGTGCGGTTGCACACTGTGCCCAAGTCCGTAGTGTTGGATAGAAATCTGAGGTTTACAACGAGGTTTTGGGAATGTTTACATCAGACGTTGGGTATGCGGTTGAATTTCAGCACTTCATATCATCCTTAGTCGGATGGGCAGTCGGAACGAGTTATCCAGGTGATTGAGGATATGTTGCGATGCTGTGTGATTGATTCCCAAGGTTCTTGGGAAAAGCATCTGCCGTTGGTTGAGTTTGGTTATAACAACAGTTTTCAGGCAAGTATACAGATGGCACCGTATGAGGCCTTGTATGGGAGAAAGTGTAGAACGCCTCTTTGTTGGGCTGAGGCGGGGCAAAACTTGCTTTCCTTGCCAGATATTCTCAAGGGAACAACTGAGAAGGTGAAGCTCATATGTGAGCGATTGAAGGCTACATCGAATCGCCAGAAGTCTTACGCGGATTTAAAGCGTAAAGAGGCTGAGTTCACGGTTGGAGATCGCGTGTTCATTAAGGTATCACCTTGGAAAAAGGTGATGAGGTTCGGACATAAGGGAAAGCTTAGTCTGAGGTTTATTGGACCCTATGAGGTTGTGGAGCGAGTTTGTCATGTGGCTTATCGATTGAGATTGCCTCCCGAGTTGGAAAAGATCCATGATGTGTTTCATGTATATATGTTGCGGAGATATAGATCGGATCCTTCGCATGTGATGCCAGTTGAGGAAATTGAGTTGAATTCAGATTTGTCCTATGATGAGGAACCGGTGAAAATTCTGGATACGAGTAGCAAGGTTCTTTGTGGCAAGATGATTGAGCTTGTGAAGGTGTTGTGTCGACACCGAGGGGTTGAGGAGGCCACGTGGGAAAGCAAGGCGGACATGCCAAGGCAGTTTCCACATCTTTTTTCTTTCAGGTAAAAATATTCGAGGACGAAATTTCCTAAGTGGAGGAGAGTTGTAACGCCCCGGTTTTGGGCTTAGATGCTTTGGCGAGTCGGGTTGGGCTGGTGGAACCGGTGTCGGTTGTTCGAACCGTTAAAAGGTGGTTTAGGGAAATCGAGGTTCGGGATGGGATAAAAATATGATAAAATTACTAAAATCCTTTAAAATGATGTTTAAGAGGTTGGTCAAATCAATTTTATAAAACATGTTTTCTAAAGTGTACATTTTGGGTAGTGACCAAAATGTAAAGATTTAAAAGTTGGAAAAATGTGTTTTTCAAGGAGAGTCAAAATCTTAGAATCTTTAAGGAGTTACTTGGAAATTATGGCTTCTCCCAAATTTGGCATGTGTTTTAAATGTTTATTAAATAATTAAAAAGGTTTTAATTAATTAATTAATTAATTAAATGAGAGTTAGTTAATCGGTTAACAAAATTCTGACGAGCTTTTCATTTCTCATTTTCACTTAAGCCAAACACTCTACCTTTTCTCTCAATTTTCTAGAAATTCTTTTCTCTCAAATTCTCTTTTGATTTCTATCTTTTCCTTATTTATTTCTTCCATTTTCCTTCAAGTCTCTTCAAGCAAATCTTACCAAATTAGAGGAGAAGCAAGGATTGGAGGTAAATTTCATGCTAACCCTCTAATCTAGGTTCTTTAATGAAATTCCAAAGATATTTGACTCTTTAATACTGATTTTGATTGAGGTTTTGTAGTTAAATTGATAAACTCTTGAAATCTTGAATGAAAATGGATTTTAATGTGATTTTCAGAGTTTGATTTAAATGGCTGGTTTGAGATTGTTTCTAAATGAGTTTTGAAAGGTTTTTGGTGTTGAAGTGGAGTCTTAATCATATAGATCCCGAAATTCTTGAGATCCTTAGTTTTTGAAGTATTTTTGGGTGAGTTTTTGAGGTGTTCTTGAGGAATTCAAATTTCTGGAGGTATAAGAATGGTTTTAGGTTGTTTTTGGATGTTTATTAATGCCTAAAATGTGTTGGATGAGTTGGGTAATGGCTGGGCTGAGGTTAGAGGTCAATCGATTGAGTTTTCGGTTATTTCGGATGGGTGTTTTGATGCTTTAGATCAGGGCTGCGGGATTTCTTGTGTTTGCTGGAGTTTTGGATGCATATTAGTGCATTGAACCTCTGTTTTAATGTGTTGAAAATAGGGGATACTAATCCGGAAGCAAACGAGGTGGTTTTGGAGGCTCTAGATGATCAATAGTTGCGTCGGTAGGCGTGGTTTCGCGAGTCAGTGAGTGGAACTTGGTTTTCTAGCGAGGAAACGTTTTAGAAAAGTTTTTGGGAACTTAGTAAGAGCTTGAAACGCTTTACTAAGTTCGAAAGTAAGTAAAGTGAATTTTACTCTCAAATTGTGCTAGTTTTGAGCCTTTTTGTTGCACTTGATTTTAATTACATTTACCTACTGTTTTAAAGCATGTTTTTGAGTATATAAATTGTGTATGATGATGCCATGTGGTTTAAGGATGCACTAGGTAAGTGGTCCTTGTATGCATGTGTTGATGCATGAGGTTTTAAGCATAGTTTAATGCTTGTTTATGGCTTATCATGAATGCTTTGTAAAAACAGTGAGGTATGCATGAGATATGAATTATATTGGCAAGTGATGTTGAATAAAGTGTTTTATAAATGAAATCTGATATATTTAGCCGGCTATAGGGTTGAGTGCACTATAAACAAGTCGCCTTGGATGTTGAGGGGTTGTGATTGTACCGATACTCCATCCAAGTACCCTAACGATTGAGGATTGTTTAAGGTTGCAACGGTTGAGGGTAGCTCTCAAGTGCGAACCTTCTATGTGTCCCGTCTCTCGTTAGTGGGTTATACATCTACCGATGAGTGGTGTTGAGGGGTTGTGATTGTACCGAATACTCCACCACGAGTGTCATAACGATGGAGGTTCGCTCTCGTGTGTAAGCCTTGAGATGCTGGTAGAGTGTATGAAGGGTGTGGGACAACCCTTGGTAATCCGTGTATCTGATATATGTTTTTGTGGTTGATGTTTATCACTTGTGAGCCAATATAATGAAATGAGTTATTGTGGAAATGATGTTAATGCATATTTTGGAAATATTCATGTTTTGGTTTAAGCTTAGCATAATGGTGTTTATGCTTGAAAGTCTTGGAAAATTGGTAGTAATGGTTTTATTGCTGAATTTAATTGAATCATGTTGCATGATGTTTAATGCAATGATTTTGATGATAAAGTGCATGTTTTGTTAAGAATGGCATGATGGTTTTGAAAAGAGTGGAAAATGGTTTTGTGCATTGATGATGTTGTGGTTTTGAGCAACCCTCACTAAGCTTGCATGCTTATGCTCTCTTTGTTCATCAATGCAGATAATTAGGCTTTTGGAGGTAGCATCTTCGAGGAATCTTACCAAGACATTTGCTAAAAGTATGTTGTGCTTTTGAAAAGAGTGGAAAATGGGGGTGTCTAATGCAATGAATGTTGTTAATTTGGTATTTTCTGGTTTTGTGCAAGTTTTAGATGCATATTTGGACTTCTAAATGGCCTTTGAGTTTTGGTTTATGCTTGCATTTGAATTTTAGCCTTTTGGTGCTTTTGACTTTTAGGAAGCATGCCTTTAGTTCCGTAGCTTGTGAGAATGATGCTATGATGTTGCGTGTGCTTCGTATATATGGTCATTGATGTGTAATTAAGTTGCCAATATGTTAGGGCATGTGTCGGGATGGTTTCGGAGGGCATTAAGTGACTTAAACTAGCTTTTTTGAACATTGGAGGCCCAGGTGTTTCGAAACAGCCTTGCATGTTTCGAAACGGTGGACTGAAATGGCCTTGGTGTTTCGGTACAGTTAGGCATGTTTCAAAACATTTTGCCTCTGTGAACCATCGTATCGAAACGTGTCTTGAGGATTTTCGAAACGAACCCTTGTATCAAAACGGTCATCTATGTTTCGAAATGGTTGTTCTGATATGGGGCATTCTGTTCCGAAACGTATGACCGTTGAACCTATTTTTGAAATGTTCTGAGTTTCTGCCTCTTACGATTTGGTCCCTATTTGCCTTGTATGCAATTGGGTGGGTTCTAAAGGTTTTTTTTAGCTGATATTTCATCATTAAGCATGTAATGAACTTAATTAAAGGTTGGTAACTTAAATTTGGCAAAAGCCCTTATAATTTATCAAGTTTACAAAATGCTCCCTAAACCTTAATCGGCTTTAATTAATATGCGTTTGTGTTGATGTTGAATCCGCTGCTTATGTGCGTTCACATAGGAACCCGAGTTGCATCTAGAGAAGATAAAAAGAAAAAATGGGTCGTTTATTGAGGTAAACCTTCTCGGTTTACTTCAATATTCCCCGTGTGATCCTTAGTAGATGCCTCGTTTATGATTAAATGTGGTTGGCATGTTAGGAAATGTTTGACATGATTTGTATGCTTTATATATGAACTACAATTACAGTCTCTTGATTGAGAACCTATCTCTTGCAATGGAAAATATGTCTAGGTTGGAAATAATATAAAATTTAGCATGTATATCTTTGAACCTTACTACATTCGTTGATAAAAAGGATGAAATAATGAGAATGTCTAGAATAAGAATGATTCATGTTTGTGCATGAATAGTGTGGATTGTAACACCCCAAATTTGGGCCTAGAGGTTTCGAGTCTGAACCGGATCGGTCTGGAAAACGGTTCGAATCTAAAAGGGAGTTTCAGGGAGCACCTAGTTCGGGATGCTTTAAAAATATAGAAAAATATCAAAAAATCCTCATTTAATATATATAAGAGAGTGGTGAAATCAATTTTACAAAATAAGGTTTGGAAATACTACATTTCGGTGTAGTGACCGAATTGCGATTTTTGCAAAGTTTAGTAGTGACTGTTTTGTAAAGGATTGAATCTTTGAATCTTTAAGGAGCTAATTTACCAAAAATGTTTTCTCCAGATTTTCCCTTAATTTGGGTGATTTAATTAATGATTTAATTAAATAAAAGAAAGATGTTTAACTACTTTTTACTTTTATAACTACTTTTCTCAAATTTTCTCTCAATTCTTTTTCTCTCAAAATTCTATCATCCAAATACTCTTTCTCCAGCAAAATTCACTTTGATTTCCACTTCATTTGATGAGATTTTCATTACTCAATGATTCCTAATCAATCTTGCAACAAATCCTTGTGATTTCTACATTGTATTTTCATAGAAATTTGCCCAAATCAAGGAGAAATAATCTTTTAGAGGTAAGATTGTTCTTCTCCTCTAAATACTCAGTTCTTTACTGAAATTCCCAAGTTGTCAATCCTTTATTAAAGTTTTATGAATGGTTTTAATGTTGGAAACAAGATTTTGGAAGAGATCTTGAGGATTTTCGTGGATCTTGGTTAGGCTCTGTTTTGAGATGGTTTTCTAAGGTATTTTGGATGTTAAATGATGTTAGAAATGAGGTTTTATCAAATCCAATCCCGAATAGGTTGTTTTTCCTAAGTTTTTGCTTGTGAAAATGGTGGTTTTTGGGGTGATTTTGGTGTTCTATTATAGCTGGAGGTATAAGGACGAGTTTAGGGTTGTTTTTGATGTTAATTGATGTCTACAAATGGTTAGAAGTGATAGATCTTGGCTGGGATTTGCTTTGAAATAGTTTAGAGGTGATTTCGGTTGTTTTTGGAAGCCGAAATGAGGATCTTGAGTATAGCAGCGAGTTTAGGTTGTATTGCTGGTGATTTTAATGCATGATGATGCATTAATCCTCTGTTGTTATGTGTTAAAAACAGGGGAGAATGATCTGGAAGCGATTGAGGTAGCGTTGGAGGTTTCAGACGCTTGGGAGGCTTGTCGGCTAGCATATTTTTGTGTATCGGTGAGTGAGATCGTGTTTTCCAGCTTTGTAATGAATTTGAAAAGAGGTTTGGGAACTTAAATTTAGGCTTGAAACGCCGGTTTAAGTTCAGAAGTAAGTAAAGTGGAATTCTCTCAATTGTGCTATTACTATTTTGAAAATTATCAAAATGGGTTTTGATGTGATTGATTTGACAATGTGGTTTAAATTGTCGTTTGAGCATGGTTTTAAAGCATGTGAGTTGGTTGATAAACTTGGTTTGAGGAAAGATGCATGAAATTGATATTTCTTGTGAGTATGAGTTGTCAATTTGTGTCTCAAATGCTTTGTTCGGCTTTTTGGTCTTGAAGGTGTTGCATGCTTTAAAAACAGCGAATGTGTTGATGTAAAGATTACCAGATATATTGATCGATCAATACGATGTAGGGTGCACTATAAACTAAAAATTCGTACGTGCTCTTGGGTGTCGTCCCAAAGGGAGAGACCAATTATGGGATTTTCATTGGAGTAGGACTTGGTGAATTATCCAAGCTTTTTGGCAACAAGAGTTCTTGCCATGAGACTGATGATGGGCATTCCATCGGAGTAGGACTTGGTGAGAGACCAAGCTTTTTGGCAACAAGAGTTATTGCCATGTGAAATCGATGAGGGGCATTCCATCGTAGTAGGACTTGGTGAAATACCCAAGCTTAGTGGCAAGGGTAGATACCGCCATGAGAGCCGGTGGCGAGATCCCACCGGGGTAGGACTTGACCTCGAGTCAAGCTGTCTGCATATCCGAGTACAATAGAATATGAAAAATGCCAATATATGAGAATGAAATGTGTCACATGTACCAATGATTGAGATGTTGTATGTATAGAGAAATGCATATGAGATTATAATTTTATGAAATGCTTTTGTATATCAAGCATATGTGGCCTTGCCATTAGATTTGCATATGTTGTATGCATGTGTTAGCTAGATGGTACATGTGGTTTTCAAAATGGAGATTTGCTTATGTAAATGGGGTTTTGAGTTTATGAAATGCTTTTGAGTAACAAGCATGTATGACTTTGCCATGAGTTTTGCATTTGTTGAATGCATGAGATAGATAGAAGGAACATATGGTTTCCAAAAGGTATTTTGCTTTGAAATGATCATCAAGCATGAGAAGAGTATAGTGTGAAATGGAAGTGATTTCCAAAGAAATTGGTTTAAACTTTGCATGAAGTGATTGTGCATGGAAAGGTTTAAATGGTAGTAATTGCAAGGATGTTGTTTGGGGTGAGTTGTTTGGTGTATCAAAGTTAAATGTTGGTTTTCTTGTTGAGCAATGCATGTTTTAAAGCAATGGTATTTCAAAGGAGATTTTCATTCAATACTTTGGGTTATTGAGTTGTGAATACATTTTAAGATGGTTTTATGATTAGCTGCATTGATGGTGTTTTGGTTTCTGAGCATTCCTCACTAAGCATTATGTGCTTACGCTCCTTTTTCTCCATCAATGCAGATAAATGAATTTGGGACAGCAAGAAGCAAGGCATTAAAGAAGAGCTCCACTTGAGAAGTATGTTTTGGTTTATAGCTATAGATAATAAAGGCAATAGGGGGAGAGTCTTTTACGTTGATGTGTAATGAGATTGTTCATCTTGAGCTTGTTCGATTTATGGTTTGATACTTGTTGATGATTGTTTTGTGATATTTGGATTTTCATCTCCATATTTGATATGGCTATGTTCTTTGTTTAAAAGAAAGATCTTGTGTTGAATGAGATAAATGAGTAGGTGTGCTTAATACTTGTAATGTATATAGTTTCTGATGCAATATGATGGCTTTAATGCTTAGCATGTTGTTGGCATGTTGTGGAGTGATTTAAAGTGTGTTTGATGGTGATTTGAAGTGAAAAACCAGAAGTTTCTGTTGTTTCTGGGCAGGGTGTATCGAAACACCCTTAGCTGTTTCGGAACGGGTGCCTGAAATGGCCTGGGCGTTTCGGAATGGCTAGAAGTGTTTCGAAACATTTTGGCTACTAGAATGCCCTGTTTCGGAACCAGTTTCAAAACGGGTGGGTGTCTTGATCTGGTGTTTCGATACAGCAGGTAGGTGTTTCGAAACGGGTGACCGTTGGTCACATATTTGAATTGCTTTGAAGTCTGCATGCTTTACATTTTGGTCCTTAAATGTGTATTTCTTGCAATTGAGTCCTTAAACGTTTTCCGATCGCTGTGCTTTTCTCTTCCAAGGTTCTTGAGCATTCACATAGGCTTAATGCGCATCTAGAAAAGATAAAACAAAAAAAGGTCATTAATCAAGGTTGAATTTCGAATTGACTTTGGTTTTCCCCGTGTGATCTTCGTAGTTCGGGTCTAACGCCTAAGCCGGGCTAAGGGGTTACTTTTGTTGATATCAGAGCCAGGTTGTGAACTTTTGGGGTAACAGTAAGTTGTGGTAAGTTGTTATGGTAAGTGTTGGATGTTTAATCTGATGTGTGGTTGGAAGTTGGTTGAAAAATATGACTTTGAGTGAATTGTTAATGTTTTTATCATGCTTTTGGGTTATGAATCTTCTGTGGGCTAGTGTGAGCATGTATTGGTGGTATGTTGGTGTTGTGAGTTGATTTTCTGAATAATGAAAATGTGATGGGCATGACGTGTTGATATTATGTTGTTGAAGGTGAATGTTGTTTGATGATAGCATGATTGAAGTTTTGATGATTGATATACCGATATTTGTGATATCAATGTTTTTATGGATTATTATGTCGTGTAAAAGGGGAAAACTTGGGATACACATTGCCTTATTATTATAGCTATGTGTTAGTTTGGAGTTGGAGTCTTGAATCCTTGCTCGAAGCTGGTATGATCGTTTTGTTTGTTTTGTTATCATTGCTTTGTTAATAATAGCACAATGGAATCATTGAGAGAGTGGCAACTGGGTACGATGGTTGCTGCTTTAGAGCAGGTTGTTGAGGGGTGGAATTCACCTTTCGGTGGAGGTGTTTCGTTTCAGTCAACTGTGCTTGGGGTTGAGGTGGTAAGGCAGAATGAGAAGGTTGGTTCTGTGATGAAAGATTTGTCATCTGTGGGGCATGAGAGTTTGTCAAAGCAGCGTTTACATGATTTGGGAGCTGTGGAGTATCATGGTTCGACACCTGAGGCGTTCGAGGCTTGGTTAGCTAGTATAATTCCGATTTTAGATCAGGAAGGGTGTGACAACGCCTGTAAGTTGGGAAGCATTGTCTCGTTAATGTTGGAGGATGCTTGTGCTTGGTGGACATCTGTGGCGGTGGCAACGAATATCCACGATATAGATTGGGAGTTCTTTGTGTCTGCCTTTAATAGAAGATACCTTGGAGATAGGTTTCTAGGGGTTAAGCAACATGGAAGTGTGGGATCAGTTTGTGATGGTGAGAAAAATACAAGCAAAAGAGCTGTGAGTACTGACCTTGAGAGTGGTCAGCGTAAGAGGTTACGCGATGGTAGGGTTCGCCTGAACCAAGGTTCTGGTGGTGGCGTTGATGTGTGTCTAGTGCAATATGACCAAGGAGTGATAGTTCGCTTGCCGAAGTGTGATCGTTGTAGAAGGCGTCATGTTGGAGTTTGTTAGGGTGTTGGAGTTTGTTGGAACTGTGGTTCTAAGGAGCATGTGAAGCGGGATTGTCCTCAAGTAGTGAGATCAGCTTCAGTGCGTGAAAAAGGGTCTCAGAGGGGTCATGAGCGCGGCCGAGACAGAGTTCGGAGGTGGCAAGAAAGGCAAGGAGGTGTGAGAAGTCTGGAGGATGGATCTTGTTTGAATTGTGGGTCCGTTGGACATGTGAGACGGAATTGTCTGAAGTTAGCTCATGGTGGACATGGTTCTTTGCAGCAGGGAGTCGGTGATGACCATAAGGTGTTGGTTGATGTTGCGGCGGTACGGCCGGAGAATAATGGTTCTGCGGGGAAGGGAGTTTGTCTGTTGGAACTCTGGGGCGATGAGGTGATTGCAGGTAATTTTTCTAAGTAATCTTTGACCTGGTAGTCTTTGTTTTGCTCCGGTTTAGATTTCTTTGTGTAGTGAGTAAAGTCTTATAACTAGTAAGTTTGGGTAGTAGCCGATGTTGTTTTTGAAAACAACTTTAGAGTAAAGAGGGTACTAGTGGAGTATTTTTTAGTTAGCAAATTGTTAGAGTGGTGGGTCTGGAAAAGTTGAGATGAGGTAAGAAGTTGTTCTTAGACGGATTCTGAGGATGTTATTGGTAAGTGTGAACCGACATACATGCACAGTTAAAATCATTTGATTATATATTATATATATGTTGGTCCATGCATACATGTGACATGACATTAGAGGTTTTGCATACATATGCACAGGCATTGATAGGGCATGTTAGAGACCATGCATACGAACGTTCACACTTGCTAATAGCTAATTGGGTCCGATAGTGTTGTGGTAGGATCAGGTTGGTTGGTGGGTTTAAAGTGTTGTTTTGGTACCAGGTGAATGCTAGAAGTAGTAGAAGATAGTAGATATGTTGTCAGTAGTAGTGGGTGTGATCTAGCATGGTGGCGGAAGGAAGGTGTTTAGGTGCTTAAAGAGTTTAGGGGTGTGGTGATAAGGAGGTGATCGTTTGGAGTTAGAATCGTTTGAGGTGGTTTCGAATAATAGATAAGTGTTGTAGTTTCTTTGTGCTGGGTGATTGTTGTAGGATAGTGGATGTGTTTCCAGAGTGTGGAGGTATCTTGCGTTGATAGTTGCAATAGGAGGGTTTTGCTATGTAGGTGATGGTTCGTAGTGACCTTAGGGAAGTTGGAAGGAGGTTATGTTGAGAGCTTTAGGTGAGGTTTCATGGTTTCAATATATTTGCATATGGATGGAGTGAGTGGCATCCCGGTAAGATTAGTATCATAGTTTAAGCTTGATGTGGGAAGGCAATGTAAGTTCAAGGGCCATTGTTGGTTGGTCGGGTTTTTGTGAGAAGGTGGTTGGTTAGTCGTGTACAAGTAAATCTTCCTGAGACAGTTGGGGTAAGTGAAACAATTGTTGAGTTAATGATGGAGTCTCGTGATGTGGATTTTGGGTTTGTATGGGCAGTGTTTGTTGGGCTGTTAAGTCAGGTAATGGTAACAGATGTGGAAGAATGTTGTTAATACATTGGGAATGTGAGCAAGCAGTTGTTGCTTAAGAAATTTTTGCTTGTTGTGGTAATCTTTGGAAGGAGTTGAGTGGTTTTGCAAGGGGTTTTAGAAACAGTGAAGATTGTGGGTTACGTAGTGGCTGAAAAATGGATGGGTTGGTGTTACCGTGTGTGTGAGTTTGTTGAATGAGTTATGAGATAAGGCGAAGTAGGTTGTAAAGGTTTGAGAGTTCTTCGGGTTGTTGGGGCTATGCACCGTTCGAAAGTGTGAAAAGTTAAGCTGAGACTAATAATCGAGTGTTCTGGAAGTCTTGCACCGTAAGTAGTGGTGTTTGATTTGGGAATAGTGTAAGTTTGATTTGAGGATGTGTTGGTTTCGTGGTGTTTTGGGTTGAGGATGTTTCAGTGGTGGTTAAGTCTCTTGTGTTATATTGTGTATTGCTTTGGGAAGTTTGGTATCGTGCTCATTTCGCAGGTTGAAATTTCGAGGACGAAATCTCCTAAGAGGGGGAGAGTTGTAACACCCCAAATTTGGGCCTAGAGGTTTCGAATCTGAACCGGATTGGTCTGGAAAACGGTTCGAATCTAAAACGGAGTTTTAGGCAGCACCTTGTTCGGGATGATTTAAAAATATAGAAAAATATAGAAAAATCCTCATTTAATATATATAAGAGAGTGGTGAAATCAATTTTACAAAATAAGGTTTGGAAATACTACATTTCGGTGTAGTGACCGAGTTGCGATTTTTGCAAAGTTTAGTAGTGACTGTTTTGTAAGGGATTGAATATTTGTATCCTTAAGGAGCTAATTTACCCAAAATGTTTTCTCCAGATTTTTCCTTAATTTGGGTGATTTAATTAATGATTTAATTAAATAAAAGAAAGGTGTTTAACTACTTTTTACTTTTATAACTAGTTTTCTCAAATTTTCTCTCAATTCTTTTTCTCTCAAAATCCTATCATCCAAACACTCTTTCTCCAGCAAAATTCACTTTGATTTCCACTTCATTTGATGAGATTTTCATTGCTCAATGATTCCTAATCAATCTTGCAACAAATCCTTGTGATTTCTACATTGTATTTTCATGGAAATTTGCCCAAATCAAGGAGAAATCATCTTTTAGAGGTAAGATTGTTCTTCTCCTCTAAATAATCAGTTCTTTACTGAAATTCCCAAGTTGTCAATCCTTTATTAAAGTTTTATGAATGCTTTTAATGTTGGAAACAAGATTTTGGCTTAAAACTCAAGATTTTGGAAGAGATCTTGGGGATTTTCGTGGATCTTGGTTAGACTTTGTTTTGAGATGGTTTTCTAAGGTATTTTGGATGTTAAATGATGTTAGAAATGAGGTTTTATCAATCCAATCCCGAATAGGTTGTTTTTCCTAAGTTTTTGCTTGTGAAAATGGTGGTTTTTGGGGTGATTTTGGTGTTCTATTATAGCTGGAGGTATAAGGACGAGTTTAGGGTTGTTTTTGATGTTAATTGATGTTTAAAAATGGTTAGAAGTGATAGATCTTGGCTGGCTTTGCTTTGAAAGAGTTTGGAGGTGATTTCGGTTGTTTTTGGAAGCCGAAATGAGGTTCTTGAGTATTGCAGCGAGTTTAGGTTGTATTGCTGGTGATTTTAATGCATGGTGATGCATTAATCCTCTATTGATATGTGTTAAAAACAGGGGAGAATGATCCGGAAGCGATTGAGGTAGCGTTGGAGGTTTCGGACGCTTGGGAGGCTTGTCGGCTAGCATATTTTTATGTATCGGTGAGTGAGATCGTGTTTTCCAGCTTTGGAATGATTTTGAAAAGAGGTTTGGGAACTTAAATTTAGGCTTGAAACGCCGGTTTAAGTTCGGAAGTAAGTAAAGCAGAATTCTCTCTCAATTGTGCTATTATTGTTTTGAAGATTTTCAAAAAGGGTTTTGATGTGATTGATTTGACAATGTGGTTTAAATTGTCGTGTGAGCATGGTTTTAAAGCATGTGAGTTGGTTGACAAACTTGGTTTGAGGAAAGATGCATGAAATTGATATTTCTTGTGAGTATGAGTTGTCAATTTATGTCTCAAATGCTTTGTTCGGCTTTTTGGTCTTGAAGGTGTTGCATGCTTTGAAAACAGCGAATGTGTTGATGTTTAACATGATATATATTGGCATAGATGATGTAAAGATTACCGGATATATTGATCGATCAATAGGATGTAGAGTGCACTATAAACTAAAAATTCGTACGTCCTCTTGGGTGTCGTCCCAAAGGGATAGACCAATGATGGGATTTTCATTGGAGTAGGACTTGGTGAATTATCCAAGCTTTTTGGCAACAAGAGTTCATGGGCATTCCATCGGAGTAGGACTTGGTGAGGCACCAAGCTTTTTGGCAACAAGAGTTATTGCCATGTGAAATCGATGAGGGGCATTCCATCGTAGTAGGACTTGGTGAAATACCCAAGCTTAGTGGCGAGGGTAGATACCGCCATGAGAGCCGGTGGCGAGATCCCACCGGGGTAGGACTTGACCTCGAGTCAAGCTGTCCGCATATCCGAGTAAAATAGAATATGAAAAATGCCAATATATGAGAATGAAATGTGTCACATGTACCAATGCTTGAGATGTTGTATGTATTGAGAAATGCATATGAGATAATAATTTTATGAAATGCTTTTGTATATCAAGCATATGTGGCATTGCCATGAGATTTGCATAGGTTGTATACATGTGTTAGCTAGATGGTACATGTGGTTTTCAAAATGGAGATTTGCTTATGCAAATGGGGTTTTGAGTTTATGAAATGCTTTTGAGTAACAAGCATGTATGACTTTGCCATGAGTTTTGCATTTGTTGAATGCATGAGATAGATAGAAGGAACATATGGTTTCCAAAAGGTATTTTGCTTTGAAATGATCATCAAGCATGAGAAGAGTATAGTGTGAAGTGGAAGTGATTTCCAAGGAAATTGGTTTAAACTTTGCATGAAGTGATTGTGCATGGAAAGGTTTAAATGGTAGTAATTGCAAGGATGTTGTTTGGGGTGAGTTGTTTGGTGTATCAAAGTTAAATGTTGGTTTTCTTGTTGAGCAATGTATGTTTTAAAGCAATGGTATTTCAAAGGAGATTTTCATTCAATACTTTGGTTTATTGAGTTGTGAATACATTTTAAGATGGTTTTATGATTCGTTGCATTGATGGTGTTTTGGTTTCTGAGCATTCCTCACTAAGCATTATGTGCTTACGCTCCTTTTTGTCCATCAATGCAGATAAATGAATTTGGGACAACAAGAAGCAAGGGATTCAAGAAGAGCTCCAATTGAGAAGTATGTTTTGTTTTATAGCTATAGATAATAAAGGCAATGGGGGGAGAGTCTTTTACTTTGATGTGTAATGAGATTGTTCATCTTAAGCATGTTCGGTTTATGGTTTGATACTTGTTGATGATTGTTTTGTAATATTTGGATTTTCATCTCCATATTTGATATGGCTATGTTCTTTGTTTAAAAGTAAGATCTTGTGTTGAATGTGATAAATGAGTAGGTGTGCTTAATACTTGTAATGTATCTAGTTTCTGATGCAATATGATGGCTTTAATGCTTAGCATGTTGTTGGTATGTTGTGGAGTGATTTAAAGTGTGTTTGATGGTGATTTGAAGTGAAAAACCAGAAGTTCCTGTTGTTTCTGGGCAGGGTGTATCGAAACACCCTTAGCTGTTTCGAAACGGGTGCCTGAAATGGCCTGGGAGTTTCAGAACGGCTAGAAGTGTTTCGAAACACTTTGGCTACTGGAATGCCCTGTTTCGGAACCAGTTTCGAAATGGGTGGGTGTCTTGATCTGTTGTTTCGATACGGCATGTAGGTGTTTCGAAACGGGTGACCGTTGGTCACAGATTTGAATTGCTTTGAAGTCTGCATGTTTTACATTTTAGTCCTGAAAGTTGTAATTGCAATTGCTTGAGCTTGGGATGTCTTTTTAAGATGAAATTTGGCAGAGAGGCTTGTAATATGATTAATTAAGGTTCGGTAAAACTAAAATATACAAAGTCCTTATATTTCCAAAATTTACATTTTGGTCCTTAAATGTGTATTTCTTGCAATTGAGTCCTTAAACGTTTTCCGATCGCTGTGCTTTTCTCTTCCAAGGTTCTTGAGCATTCACATAGGCTTAATGCGCATCTAAAAGGGTCGTTAATCAAGGTTGACTTTCGAGTTGACTTTGGTTTTCCCCGTGTGATCTTCGTAGTTCGGGTCTAATGCCTAGGCCGGGCTAAGGGGGTTACATGGATCATGGATACATTCAATTGAATAAATGGATGAATATGTGTGACATGCAAGAATTGAGCATGCTTGACAAGAAAGGTCAATGGTTATACCATGTGGTGTTTGATCGTAGTTTTATACCAAATTTTAAGACAATGATCCATGAATTCTGAATACCTAAATATTGATAAGCTAACAATAATTGAATCTGTAATGTTTATAAGTAAGTATAACTCAATTAACTGAACATGAAACTATATCCGCTTTTGAATTTAGTTTTAAATAATCTATTTCGGTATATGCTTGATTGAGATTTATGAGTGTTAAAGTATGATTGAGGAGTAAGTCCTATTTATGACTCTTTTCGAATGGAATGAGCAAATCAATGGAAAAATTACAATTAATACGTGTACATGTTTGATATGATGAGAAGTAGTCAATAATTCATTCAATAAAGTGATGAGTTCGTTTGTGATGAATTTCACATGTGATGTATTTCAGTCTTGAACAAGATGGCAAAAAGCCTTGAGGGCATGATATCATGATTATTGAGCTATGTCCACTTGTTATAAGAAAGATGATTTAATAAATAAAAGCCTTGGAGTTGAGTCAGTCGTAGGTATAGTTGGCATGCTATAAGTCTGTCGAGCTCGCTAGTTTGGACTATGGTTCCCTGATGATAAAGATCAAATGATCTATTGGTACTACTAGTACCCTTGTTTAATGATGAAGAAATTGGTACATTGTGTACCCTTGTTTTGGTACTTTGTGTACTCTTGTTTATTACTGATTGTATAGGATTCTGCACCTAAACTATACATTCGATTCTCAAGGCTATGTTGTTAAGAATTATGGAATTTACAATTAAATCATATAAAGAATACTGAAATAACTTGAGGAATAAGTATAGCTTATATTCTTGAAATCAAATCAAACATTTGAGAAATTAACAAGGTTGTAATTGTATATAAAATCTAGAGAAAGCACGGTGTATAGTTGCATATGAATAATTTAATAAGCTTGTTTATAAATGATGGCCTAATAAATGTCTTATTCTTTTTACTAATAGCTTCTTGTTTAAGTTATTGATGTGTATGATTAATGTGATTGTTGAATGGAATGAATCGAATAGAGTCTTGTAAATTAAGTAAAAGTGGGATGATATGATATGATACAACTATTGGTTTGTTGATTAAGTGATTTAGGTATGGTTAATTTTATTAAGAGGAAATCCAGAAAACTATAAGACGTGAAAGATTTGTAGCAATTACTTGTCAAATAAGTAATCATATAACATTTGAATTATTGGAATCCTTTTAGGACTAGATATGTTGATTGATGATTAAGCTCATCTTGTCTCGATTATAATGTGTGCATGACTTAAGTTGCTTGACTTCATGTTTGTGTGTGAATCGATTGTTTTAAATACCACGTTGTATATAAGTCTACCATGCAAACTCTTTGGGAAATTTGTTAAAGATGGTTTAACAATTAGTCTTAAAGATGATCATATGCATACTTAAGCTTAAGATTTTAAGTTTTGGTTAGAGACCCATGCTAGGGGATAAATTACATTACATGTAATCGTTACTTCTAATTACCCCACTAAGCTTATGCTTACTGAATTGTTTCGATACATTTTAGGTTAAATGTAACACCCCTTAACCGGTTTAGTCATAAACCGGCTAAGAAGTGTCACCAAGGCAAGGAAAACATGAACCAATTAAAACTTTTCACAACTCACACCTAATAGGTGAGTTAGACATCTAATCAAACAAGCCAAACAACATGAATCAAATAACATTCAATCTAGAACACAAGTACACAAAACTTTAAGGTTACCACTATTCAACCTAAACATCATAGATCATCCTAGGATAGCATTCGAAAGACATGAACCACCAAGATCAGCTAGATCAATAACCATTCGAACATATCACCATACTATCATGCTTTGAATTATATCCTAGTCATGTAGCATAATTCCAACAATCAATTAAACATGAACAAGCTAAGCATATTTCAATACATTCGAAAGCACCAACAATATCTATTAAACATGTCTCCTAGATTCATTCGAATTAAATCAGGACAAGTTGAGCATACTTCCATTCAAATAGGGCATACTTATTGTACAAGGAATCAATCATAGACATAACATTATTACTTGAATATATATTACGTCTAGATCAACCTAGACATTAGCAACAACAAACATGTTATACATGATCTTAAACTATTCATTTTTCCCATACAAACATAGTGTATCAATCTCAATGGTAACATGGCATTTCAAGACAAGATTTAGCCATAAAGCATACATTACTCATCTCATGGCAAGCATTCAAGACATGAATCAAATTATTTTCCAAGCTTCTATGCTTTCAAGACATAAGTTCACACTCCATTTGATCAGTCATAATCATATATCATTGCATAACACCTAGATCAACAAGGCCACAAGTTCCATACCATAATAACATGTCTTTACTTCATAACATCATACCAAAATATATACAAGCCTTCAAGTTTCAATATGCATGATAACTACACTATATACATATCTAAGGCCACCAACTAGGAGTTTACAAAAATAATATGAACCATACATGATCTTGAACTTGTCTTGCCTTGCCTTGCCTCAACTTTAAGATAGCTTTCAATCCACTTAAATTGTAGATTGAGAGGAATGGAAACAAGAGTGATAAGTACAATTAAGTACTTAGTGACGTAGCAACCTTATCTAGGCAAGTTCATTTCATTTTCAAGTGTGTTTTATTCAAGAGAAGACCTATTTAGGTTCAAATAGATCAAGTTAAGATTCCTTTATGGCATTCGAATGGTTCTAGGCAAAAGACTATTAACATGTCATGTAATTGGCAACCAATTATACATAACATATCTCAATCTCGAGCCAAGAAAAACAAATTATACATCAATATCATTCTTTCAATCAAAGTAGCATCACAATAGCATATAACTCAAGCATTCTAGACAACCAAGCCAAGTTTCATGCTATGTATCATGTAATTCTATTCAAGTTTTATTTCATATATCACATGGCAATAAGCTTTACATCTTATTAGCTTACAATTACAAGTTTAGGCAATCAATTCAAGTTTAGGCCTTGGTATTTAGTCAAGTCTAGGTAATTGAGTCACCAACCAAACTATCACCAAATTAAGTAACCGATCATATCCCTCCTACTGTTGGCAGTGACCATAATACACATCCCTCCTACTGTCGCCAAATAAGGGCCTTAGCCCAAGACCTTAGTCCCCCCAAACACAATGAGCTCTAGACTCTATGGTATGCAATCCTACCTATGACTCACTAGCTACCAAGGCATCATTTAGTTTAATGTACATTTGATCAAGATTCATGTAATCAATCAAGTCAAGGATCAAGACAAGTTTCAAGTTTATTCAAGGTGTCATTATCATAGACACTTAACAAGATCAAGATAGCCCTTAGGCTTAGTTAACCTTGGTTCTTTATCACAAGATTTTAATAACCTTTTAAATATGTATCTTCAAGTAAGCCCTATTAGGCATTTCAAGGCAATAAGCATACCATTTAAGCAAATCATGGCAACATGTAATCAAGACAAGATCTCATATATCTCAATGGAATTCAAATATTAACAATTAAGCTTAGGACAAGATTCATTCATTTACACAATCAATTCACATAGTCACATACCAAGACAACTTTCATATCACGTATTACTTAGACCATTCTTCCCTTAGTTGTTACCAAATATAATTAAAGTCATTTTACATGACAAACATTTAAACATAAAGTAGACATGCTCAATTCTTGGTTAGGACCTAAGTCCTAGCCCTATTAATAGCTACAGTCACTAGTTCTCCGAGCTAATTTTGATCCCGGATAGCAATTCCCTTGACTTTGCCACTAGCTTGCCCACTTTTCTCCTCTTCAATTATATCAACCTCTTGGTCTAGAGTTTACTCAAGCAATATTAAAACAAAATCCGTGGCAATCCAATGTATTCAATCATTCAAATCACCAAGAAACTCAATCTAAACTATTGTCATTCTTATGTTCAAATCAAGGCACATTACAAGGCTAGTTTGTCATGTGTTTATACTAGTTTAGTTGCCTAGTCATCACATATATAATTTAACCAACTTTTATCGCATAAAATCTGATAATAGCAATGCAACAATATACTCATTCTATCAATTTCATTTACAGCAGTCCTCTGTCCATATTTTTGCACAAAATAATTTTTGCAGGCAGCCTTTAGATCATTCACTAAAATACTTATATCTTTTAATCAGTACATCAAAATTTAATTCTATTTACACCGTTAGAAATCTAACTTAATTCTCTTTCTAACCTTATATGCCTTCTATTTTTAGCCTACATATATTAATACAGATTTTGGTGTAAAGACAGGTCAAATTACATTACTGGACAGTTTACCCTGCCTAGGGGTTTCCATTTACAGTTTCCAGTATACAACTCAGAATTCAGCTCTGTTTGTTCCTAATGAATATAGACATATCAAGGTTCACTCCAAAAAAAATTCAGCCTTAAATTCAATTTATGTGATTTGTGGTGATTTTTCAAAGTTACTGCCCAGGACAGAGTTTTCTGGGCAAATTACACTAGGTCATGTTTCTAGATTTATAATTCATTTAAACAAGGTTCTAACATGAGAATTTAACTTGCATACATTTTTCCCTACATGCTTAATTCAGTTAATTTTATATTCCAGCCCTTAATTTTGTCTAGATTAGTCCTGAATATCCTGATTTTCTCAAAAGTCCCTATTAGTTGATTAAGCTTACTATGTGACTAGTTTCATTCCTAACTTCCATTTTACCCATTTCTAACATCATTTTCACTAATCTAACAGCACATTTAATTAGTTAATTCAATTTCCAACAAATTTATCCTACATGAATTTTTCTAATTATGCATGTATTTCAAGTTATTCCACCGATTTCATTTTTAACGTGACTAGTATAGTTTTAGGGCAATTTACACTATTCCGCTAACAAAATTTCATTCAATTCTCAATGTAAATTCATTATTTCTCCAATACAACTCTTAATCTACTTCAAACACATCATTCAATCATCCAATTCAAGGTTTTAAACTATAACAAGCATTCAAATCAAGCAATTTTCACAAGGGAATCATTCGGGTAACACAAAGAAGAACAATTACATTCAATTCATGTAACATGCATAAGTAAGATAATCTAGAAAGCTTACTAATGCTTCAATGGTGAGATAACCTTCAATTTCTTTCTTTTATCGAGCTTCATCTTTCTCACTCTAATTTCTTCTCTCTCTCTTTCTCACAAGTTTGGCTAATAGAGAAGGAAGATGACAACCGTAGGTTGTCTTGGTCTTTCTTAGCCGAGTGTCCCACTCACCATTTTGGTGGTTGTGACACATGGTTAGGCCACTAGATTATATATATATATATATTACATGCATTCTATTGTATTTTAATTATTAACATTTTAATCTTTGTTAATTAAACTAGCAATGTTTCATTTCTTACATTTTCATCCTTAATTCACTTAGCTATTTATATTGGTTCAATGTTACACTATTGTTTCTAATTAATTCATATACTTTCTACTAGGCTAGGATTTGGTGTATTATAATTCCCTCCCCCTTAAAAGAAATTCGCCCTCGAATTTACCTAAAGTAAATAGGTGAGGGTATTGCTTTGTCATTGTTTCCTCCGATTCCCACGTAGCTTCTTCTACTTTGTGATCCCTCCAAAGCACATTCACAAGAGGGACGGTTTTGTTTCTAGGCTTCCTGATTTCATAATCAAGAATTTGGACCAGTTCTTCCTCGTAAGACAAGTAAGAATTTAATTCTACTTCTTCGGGTTCAAGAACGTGGGATGGATCAGATCTATATTATCATAGCATAGAGACGTGGAAGACATTGTGTATTTTATTAAACTCACTAGAGAGTGCTAGTCGATAAGCTACGAGACCTATTCTTTCAAAAACTTCGAATGGTCCGATAAAACGAGGGTTGAGCTTTCCTTTTTTCCTGAATCTGAAGACTTTCTTCTAGGGTGACACTTTAAGGAAGACCTTGTCTCCAACATTGTATTGGATGTCCCTCCTTTTCAAGTCAGCATAAGCCTTTTTTCCTATCAAAGGCTTCTTTCAATTGATTATGGATCGATTGAACATGTTCTTTAGTTTCTCATAGTAATTGAGGTCCCAACGCCTTATTTTCTCTCAATTCAGATCAACACAAAGGAGTCCTACATTTTCTCCCATACAAGGCTTCATACGGAGGCATTTGGATCGACGTTTGGTAGCTATTGTTGTAGGCAAGCTCTACAAGTAATTGAGGTCCCAGTTCTTTCCGAAGTCAATTACACAAGCACGTAACTTATCTTCGAGTACTTGTATCACCCGTTCCAATTGGCCATCGGTTTGTGGATGAAAGGTTGTGCTTAAGTTCAATTTAGTTCTAAGAGCTCTTTGTAAGGACTTCCGAAATTGAGATGCAAATCTAGGATCTCTGTAACGCTCCAATTTTGGGCCTAGATGTTTTAGGCATCGGTTTGGGTTAGTCGAACCTAGAGTTGGAGATTCGAGTCTTTAAGGACGGTTCAGGGAAATCATGGTTCGGGATAAGATAAAAATATGGTAAAAATTTCTAAAATCATCTAAAATGATAAAGATAGGTGTGGTAAAATCAATTTTATAAAATGGGTTTTTGGAAAGTGTACATTTTGGGCAGTGACCAAAATGCAAAGTTTTAAAACTGTGGAAAAAGTGTGATTTTTAAAGAAGAGTCAAATTCTTAGAATCTTTAGGGAGCTTAATGGCAATTAAGCATTTTCTCTAATTTGGCATGTGTTTTAAATGTTTAATTAAATACTTAAGAGAGTGGATTTAAATTAAAAATGAGTTGGTTATTTTGTTAAACAAAAGTTGACGTAACTCTTTCATTTCTCATTTTCTCTTCAACCAATCACTCTCTCTTTTCTCTCAATTTCTAGATTTCTTCCGCTTTCTTTTTCTCACATAATTTCCAAATCTTTCCTTAAGATTTTTCTTGATTTTCAACAAGTTTCTTGAAGTGAAAACTTGCAAGATTAGAAGAAAAGCAATGATTGGAGGTAATTTCGCGCAAACCCTCTAATCAAGGTTCTTTAATGATATTCCAAAGAAATTTGACTCTTGATTTATGTTTTTAATTAAGGTTTTAATGATTGATTTGGTAAAAATGCATAAATATTGCTAAAAGATGAGATTAAATGTGATTTTCATTTGGGCACTATTTTTATTGATTTAAGAATAATTTTAATGTTGATTTGGATGTTAAATGATGTTAATAATGAGCTTTGATCATAAGAATCCCGAAATCATTGAGAAATCTAATTGTCTAGGTTGTTAGTTTTGGGTTTTTGGCTTGGAAATATGAAATCTGAGTTGTTGGAGGTATAAGGATGGTATTAGGTTGTTTTTGGATGATTTATGGTTAAAATTTGTTGGAAGTGTTGGTTGGTTGCTGGGTTGAGTTTAGTGTTTAATCGAATGTGATTTCGGTTGTTTTAGATGGGTATTTTGGTGCCTTTAGGCAGAGCTACAAGATTTTAGTGTTTGCTGGTGGTTTTAATGCATTGAGATGCATTAATCCTCTATTCTTATGTGGTATAAATAGGGGAGAATTCTTCGAAAGCTTTGGGCGTAGTTCTGGGGGCTTTGAACGCTTAAGTTTCACGTTGGCATTTGAGGTTTCGTAAGTCAGTGACTGGAAATAAGATTTCCAGCTTTGAAACATCTTAAAAGAGGTTTTGGGAATTTAGTGTAAGCTTGAAATGCTTTACTAAGTTCAGAAGTAAGTAAAGTGATTTTTCTCGCTCAGATTGTGCTATTATGAGCTTATGGATGCACTTGTTTTTAATTGTGTTTACCTACTGTTATAAAGCATGATTTGAGTTTATAAAATGTGGTTGATGGTGTCATATGGTTTAAGGATGCACTAGGTAAGTGATCCTTGTATGCATGTGTTTATGCATGGTTAAATGCTTGGAATATGACTTATTGTGAATGCTTTGGAAAAACAGTGAGGTATGCATTAAATGTGGATTATATTGGTAAGTGGTGTTGTGTAAAGTGTTTTTCAAATGAAATCGGATGTAGTTAGCCGGCTACAAGATTGAGTGCACTATAAACAAGTCACCTTGGATGTTGAGGGGTTGTGATTGTACCAAAAACTCCATCCAAGTACCCTAACGATTGAGGAATGTTTAATGTTGCAACATTGGAGGATAGCTCCCGTGTGTGAACCTTGTATGGTGTCCCATCTCTCATTAGTGGGCTATACATCAATCGATGAGTGGTGTTGAGGGATTGTGATTGTACTGAAAACTCCACCACGGGTGTAACAACGGTGGAAGGTAGCTCCTGTGTGCGAGCCATGAGGTGCCGATAGAGTGTATGAAGTGTTTGGAACAACACTTGGTAATACGTGTATCCGATGTGCTTTTTGAGAAATAAGAATGTTGTTGATCACTTGTAAGACAATATAATTGATTAAATTGTTATGGAAATGTTTATGATGCATAGGGAGAATGCATGTTTTACCTTAAAGCTTTGCATATTGGTGGATATGCATGGAAGGCTTGATTTTTGTGTAGCAATGGTTTTGTTATTGTGAAGTATTTGATACATGTTGCATGATGTATAACATGCTGATTTTAATGATGAAGTGCATGATTTTCAAAGAGGGCATGATGGTTTTCAAAGTTTGAAAATGGTTTTTAGCATTGATGGTGTTTTGATTTTTGAGCATTCCTCACTAAGCTTGTATGCTTATGCTCTCTTTTGCTCATCAATGCAGATAACTAAGTAATTGGAGGCAGCAACTCGCAAAGGAATCCCAAGAGACTTCACTTGAATGTATGTTTGGTTACGGACTAGAGTAATAATGGCAATGGGGGTGTCCAATGTTTTGGAGTTGGTTGTTTTGGTACAAGTTTGGCATGCCTATATTGGTTTGTAAATGGCCTCTAATTGTTGGATTAAGCTTGATTTTGAGATTTGACTTTTGGATGCTTGATTTTCATAGGAAGCATGCCTTTAGAAATCATTATTGATGATTGTGATGCTTTGATGTTGTTATTGCCATGTGTACTTGAGGTTTGATGTCTATTTGAGTTGTATGTATGTTTAAATGCATGTTGGAATGTTTTGGGATAGTTTTAAGTGTGTTAAACCAGCATTTTGGGCAAGTGCAAGCTGCAGTGTATCGGTACACTTGGTAGAGTATCGATATGGTCTTCGAAAAATAGAGGGGTGTACCGATACACGGGGGTGTATCGATACACATTTTGGCCACTATGTTGGGTGTATCGATATAGAGCTCGAGCGTTTCGGTACGTGCCTTGTTTTTCTGGGTTTGGGAGTCTGCTCTTCGAGGGTGTATCGATACCCTCTATAAGGGTATCGATACGCTGGTAGTTAATTTGGTTGAATGGCATCTTTGAATGTTCTGAATCTTTATGTTTTAGTCCCTGAATTTTATAGATGCAATTAAATGAGTTTTAATGGTTAATTTGAGCTGACTTTTGACAGATATGCATGTAATGAGACTAATTAAAGGTTGGTAAACCGAAATTGGGAAAAACCCTTAGAATTTGTTAAGTTTACAAAATGGTCCCTAAAAACCGAAATTGGATAAAATTGATGAGCGTTTGAGTTGTGTTTGATCCCGCTGCTTTGTAGAACACATAGGAACCTAACTTGAACCTAGACAAGATAAAAAGAAAAAAACACTAGGGTCGTTTATTGAGGTAAACCTTCCCGGTTTACTTTAATATTCCACATATGACCTGTTCGGTTCGGTCTATCGGCTAGGCTGGGTCGAGGGGGTTACATTTGGTGGTTTCGAAAGATTGGGATGATGGTAAGTTGATGGTAAGTAATTGAGATGTGAATGAGTGTACTTGGTGATGTTTGTTTTGTGCGGTGAATGTCATAAGCATGTTAATGTTGATTATGTGATGGTGATGCTATGTATGGTGATTATAATATGAATGCGAGCTGTTATATGTGATGATAGATTGGGCTGAATCTTAATGCTTGTGATGCATGATGGTTGTATGCTTTATCCTATGTTGGGGGGAAAATGGAATGCCTATTGCCTTATTACTATAGTGAAACGTTTTAAATTGAATTTGAAGTCTTTGATCTTTCCTAGAAGCTGGCTTGATCTCTTGTTTTGTTTTATATTCATGCCTTAATGATAATAACACAATGGGACCGAGGAGAGAGCTGCGTTCAAGGTCAGTTGCTCTTGTTGGTGAGCAAAGGAATTTGGAGAACGAGGTTCTGCCTGGTGCGAATTTACCTCCTCCACCGCCACCACCACCTGGGGTTGAGGAGCAAGTGCAACATGGAAAGGCTGGTCCGGTGTTGGGTGATTTCACGCCTTTCGTACATGCAAGGACTGGAGCATTCTAGGCTGTTGTTGTTGGACTGTAGGTGCAAGCACATGTTGCTGGGCAATTGGGTTTGCCGTTGGAGCGCTTGCAAAGTTTGGGAGGCGTTGAATATTGTGGTTTGTCTCTTGAGGCATCCGAGGCTTGGATGGCCAGTACGATCTGAATTTTGGATCAGATGAGGTGCAATGATGCACGAAAGCTGGGATGTATTGTTTCGTTATTGCATGGTGATGCTTATGCTTGGTGGACGACTGTGATTGCGACCTTGGAACCTAATGAGGTGGATTGGGACTTCTTCCAGGATGCCTTTAAAAAGAAGTATCTGGGAGTTAGATACTTGGATGATAAAAAGCGTTGAGTTCATGTCCTTGGTGTAAGGAAACATGATGGTAGTTGAGTACGTGGTCCAGTTACATTTGAGTCAGTATGCTCCGGAATTGGTGCCGAGTGATAGGCATCGATGTGATCGCTTCCGTTGTGGCTTGGTGCAGGAAGTGAAGACTTTCATGCTCGCTTATGATTACACCGATTTTGACGTATTGGTGACACGAGCCAAGGATATAGAGCAGAGTTTGGGTTTGACCTCTCGTGTAGGTGGTTCTAGCTTGAGTAAGAGAGTTGCAGATTCTGGTCCTAGTGGTGGGTAAAACAAGAGGAATCGTGACCGTAGGTATCGGCTTGAGGCGAGGTAATTTTGGGCGAGGTGCGCCAGCTCAGGGTAACATGGTGAGGTTTGAGCAGAATACTGACTGGTCATATAGATTGTGAGAGCATTTGAGGCGAGATTGTCCTTATGTGGCTCGTGAGGCGCAAGCTCCTGTGGCTAGGGCTAATTCTTGTTGGAACTGTGGATCAGCTAATCATATGTGACGTGAGTATCATTTGTTAGATGGAGGTGGTTAGGGTTGAGCACCGGTTGTTGCACCATAGAGAGGTTGTGGGCGCAGCTGTGGTAACTTCCAATGGAGGGAGGATGGGCAGAGAGGTGTGGCTCATGTTGTTGCTGTTCAACCGGAGGGTGGTGGTCCTGCGAGGGATGTAATGACACCTACGTGATTGTAGGTACCTTCGCCTTGCAATCCTTGTCTTTGTTAGCTTCGATTAATTCTGGATCTACGCATTCAGACATCTTGAGTGAGCATGCACGTTTGCTTGATATTCCTGTTGAGATGCTAGATGTAGGAATGCAAGTAACAAGCTCTTTTGGTGAAACTGTTGTTACAAGAAAATTGTATAAGAGATGTCCTTTATCTGTTCAAGGCCATGTGTTTTCAGTTTATTTGATGGGATTTTCTTTCTATGGTTTTAATGTTATTCTTGGAATGGATTGGTTGTCTGAGCATTGAGCTGTAGTTGACTTTGATGTTAAGTGAGTTACCTTGAAACTTGCTGATGATTACGAAGTAAATATCGTAGGCGAGAATGTGAAGTTCTTGTCCAATGCAATTTCGGCTCTTGAAGCGATTCGGATGATGGAGTTGGGTTGTGAAGCTTTCCTAGCCTATGCAATGAACCCTGGTACAAAAGAAGTGCGAGTGCAAGACATACGAACAATATGTGAGTTTTTGGGTGTTTTTTCGGAAGAGTTGCCTAGTTTGCCACCAAACAGAGAAGTTGAGTTTGGCATTGAGTTGTATAAAAATACGACTCCAGTGTCTGTTGCTCCTTATCGGATGGCACCTAAGGAGTTGAAGGAGTTGAAAATGCAACTTCAAGAGTTGCTTCATCGAGGGTTAATAAGGCCAAGTATTTCACATTGGGGTGCACCGGTTTTGTTTGTAAAGAAGAAGGATGGCACGATGCGTATGTGTATAGATTATCGATAACTGAACAAGTTGACGATTAAGAACAAGTACCCTTTTCCAAGGATTGATGATTTGTTTAATCAATTTCGAGGTGCTTCAGTGTTCTCGAAGATTTATTTGAGGTATGGGTATTATCAATTGAAGGTTAAGGATGTAGATGTACCTAAGACAGCCTTTCGGAAAAGGTATGGCCATTATGAATTCTTAGTGATGCCGTTTGGGTTGACAAATGCACCGGCTGCATTAATGGATACGATGAATTGGGTGTTCCATAAGTTTCTAGATCAGTTTGTGGTAGTGTTTATCGATGATATTCTTGTGTACTCGCGTACCGAGGAAGATCATGATAAGCGTTTGAGGATTCTGTTGCAAGTGTTGTTGGAGAACCAACTTTATGCAAAGCTGAGCAAGTGTGAGTTTTGGCTCAATGAATTAGTTTTTCTTGGACATGTAGTGTCATCCGAGAGCATTCGGGTTGATCCATACAAGATCAAGGCGGTGATGAGTTGGAAAACGCCTATATTAGTAACGGAGGTGTGTAGTTTCCTAGGGTTTGCTGGATATTATCGAAGGTTTGTTGAAGGTATTGCTAAGATTGCTGCTCCTTTGACCAAGTTGTTGCAAAAGAATGTTCGCATTGAATGGACGAATGTTAGGCAACAAGCTTTTGAGAAATTGAAAGAAGCTTTGACGCAAGCCCTGTCTTGATTCAACCAGAATCGGGTAAGGAGTTTGTGGTTTATAGTGATTCATCATATGTTGGTATAGGTTGCGTGTTGATGCAAGGTGGGAAGGTTGTAGCTTATGCATCTAGACAATTGAAGGTGCATGAGTGCAACTATCCTACTCATGATCTAGAGCTTGTTGCGGTTCTGTTTGCTTTGAAATTTTGGAGACACTACCTTTACGGTGAAAATTGTGTGGTTTACACTGATCATAAAAGTTTAAAGTATCTCATGTATCAAAGGGAGTTGAATCTTAGGCAACGAAGATGGTTGAAGTATCTTAAGGATTATGATCTGACGATTGAGTACCGTCCTGGAAAGGCCAATGTTGTGGCTGATGCTTTGAGTAGGAAGGTAGCTGTTGAATTGAGAGCGATGTTTGCTCAATTGGGTATATCGCGTGATGGTGGGTTGATAGCCGAGTTGTAGGTGAAACCTTCCTTGATTCAGTTAATCAAGGATAAGCAGTTGCTTGATGATTTGTTGGTGGCTCATGTTCAGGATATAGCCGATGGTAATGCCACGGACTTCTATTTCAATGATGATGGTGTTTTATGCTTTAAAAGTGAAATAGTTGTGCTGGAAGATGTTAAGTTGAGGCGCACTATTTTGACTGAAGCTCATAGCAGTCCTTTTGCTATGCACCTTGGTAGTACTAAGATGTTTCGTGGTTTGAAGGATGAGAACTATTGGGTGGGGTTGAAAAAGGATGTTGTTGATTTCGTAAGCAAGTGTATGGTTTGTCAGCGTGTGAAAGCTGAGCATCGATTTTCTTCTGGTTTGTTACAGCCTTTGAGGATACTGAAATGGAAATGGGAAAGGATTATGATGTATTTTGTGTCCGGCCTGCCTTTGACACCATCCAAGAAGAACTCCATTTGGGTGATTGTAGATCGTCTTACGAAGTGTGCACATTTCTTGGTTGTGCATACTACGTATACGTTGGATAAGTTAGCGGAGTTGTATATTGCTGAGATTGTACGTTTGCATGGTGTGCCTAAGTCCATAGTGTCAGATAGAGATTTGAGGTTTACAGCGAGATTTTGGGAATGTTTACACCAAGCGTTGGGTATGTGTTTGAATTTCAGCACTTCATATCATCCTCAGACGGATGGACAGTCGGAGTGAGTTATCCAGGTGCTGGAGGATATGTTAAGGTGTTATGTGATAGATTTCCAAGGTTCTTGGGAAAATCAGTTTCCTTTGCTAGAATTTGCCTATAATAACAGCTTTCAGGAAAGTGTACGAATGGCTCTGTATGAGGCTTTGTATGGGAGAAAGGGTAGAACACCTCTTTGTTGGGCGGAGGCAGGACAAAAGTTGGTTTCCTTTCCATATATGATTAAGGGAACAACTGAGAAAGTGAAACACCTATGTGAACGGTTGAAGGCTGCTTCAGATCGTCAGAAGTCTTACGCGGATTTAAAGCGTAAGGAAATTGAGTTTGCGGTTGGAGATCGCATGTTCCTAAAGTTATCGCCTTGGAAGAAGATGATGAGGTTCAGACGTAAGGGTAAGCTTAGTCCGAGGTTTATTAGACCTTATGAGGTTGTGGAGCGAGTTGGTCCTGTTACATATCGGTTGAGGTTGCCTCCCGAGTTGGAGAAGATCCATGATGTGTTTCATTTTTCAATGTTGCGGAGGTATAGATCGGATCCATCTCATGTAATGCATGTTGAGGAGATTGAGTTGAATCAGGATTTATCCTATGATGAGGAACCAGTGAGGATTCTTGATTCGAGTGGGAAAGTTCTTCGTGGTAAGACAATTGAACTTGTGAAGGTGTTGTGGCGACATCGAGGAGTTGAGGAGGCCACGTGGGTGAGCAAGGCGGACATGTTGAAGCAGTTTCTGGACCATTTTCCTTCAGGTAAAATTTTGAGGACGAAATTTCCTAAGTGGGGGAGAGTTGTAATGCCCCGATTTTGGGCCATGATGTTTTAGGCATCAGTTTGGGTTAGTCGAACCTAGAGTTGGAGATTCGAGTCTTTAAGGAAGGTTAAGGGAAATCATGGTTCGAGATAAGATAAAAATGTGGTAAAAATTTCTAAAATCGTCTATGTAACACCCTAATTTTGGGCTTGGAAGTTTAGGGTCTGAACCGGACCGGTCTGATTTTCGGTTCGAATATAAAATAAGGTTTTAGGGAAAGCCTAGTTCGGGATGTTTTAAAAATATGGAAAAATATCTAAAAATCCTCTTTTAATATATATAAGAGTGGTGAAATCAATTTTGCAAAATAAGGTTTGGAAATGCTACATTTCGGTGTAGTGACTAAAATGCGATTTTTGAAAAGTTCAGTGGTGACTGTTTTGTAAGGATTGAAACTTTGAATCTTTAAGGAGCTAATATACCCAAAAATGATTTCTCCAGATTTTTCCTTAATTTGAGTGAATTAATTAATGTTTTAATTAATTAAATGAAAAGGGAAACTACTTTTTGGAATTTCATAACTACCTTTTCCTAAATTTTTCTCATTTTTTTCTCTCAAAATCCCATCATCCAAACACTATTTCTCCAGCAACTTTTGCATTGATCTTCACTTCAATTGATGAGATTTCTATCATCAATTAATTCCTAATCAATCTTGTATCAAATCCTTTTGATTTGCTCATTGAATTTTCAAGGAAATTGGCTCAAATCAAGGAGAAATCACCATTTAGAGGTAAGATTGTTCTTCTCCTCTAAATAATCAGTTCTTTACTGAAATTCCCAAGTTGTCAATCCTTAATTTAAGTTTTATAAATGGTTTTAATGTTAGAAACTTGATTTTGGCTTAAAACTCAAGATTTTAAAGAAATCTTGAAGAATTTCGTTGAGATTGTTTGGGCTCTGTTTTGAGATGATTATTTAATGTATTTTGGTTGTCTAATGATGTTGAAATGATGTTTTATCAATGCAATCCCGAATAAGTTGAATTTCCTAAGTTTTTGCTTATGAAAATGGTGGTTTTTGAGGTGTTTTTGGTGTTCTGTTATAGCTGGAGGTATAAGGACGAGTTAAGGTGTATTTTGGATGTTGATTGATGCTTAGAAATGGTTAGAAGTGATGGATCTTGACTTGGTTAAGTTCTGAAAGAGTTTGGAGGTGTTTTCGGTTGTGTTTGGTAGCCGAAATGTTGGTTTTGGGTAGATCAGCGAGTTTAGGTGTGTTGGCTGAAGATTTCAATGCATGATGATGCATTAATACTCTGCTTTGATGTGTTTAAAACAGGGGAGGCATCTTCGGACACTATTGGAGTTGATCCGGAGGCTTGATTGGCGTTTTGGCAAGCGTACGAAACGTAATCGGTGAGTGGAGTTGGGTTTTCAGCTTTGAAACGATTATTTGGAGGTTTTGGGAGCTTAGTTTAAGTCTAAACAACTTAGCTAAGCTCAAGAGTAAGTTTTCGGAAAAACTCCCTCGGATGTGCTATGAAGTAGCTTGATGCATTGGTTATAAATTGCATGTTAAAATTCTGTTTTGAAAGCATGTTTTAGCATGGTTAATGCTGGTTTTGAAAGCCATGTGTTGAAGGATGCTCAAGGTAAGAGACCCTTGTTTTGGCATGTTGTTAAATTGGTAATGATGCATGGTGATGCATAGTGTTTAATGGCTTTGTTTAATGCTTAAAAATAGTGAATTGAGGATGGTATTTGATGTATATTGGCAAGTGATGAATTGGTTTTAAAGTACTTGAATCAGATATAGTTAGCCGGCTATAGGATTGGGTGCACCGTGAATAAAGTCGCCTTGGATGTTGAGGGGTTGTGATTGTATCGTAAACTCCCTCCAATTACCCTAACGAGTAAGGTAAGATCACAACGGTGGTTAAAAGTCCGTGTGTGGATCTTGTGTTATGTGTCCCTTGCACTCGTTAGTGGAATTATACAACTACCGATGAGTGATGTGGAGGGGTTGTGATTGTATCGTTAAACTCCATCATGGGTGTTGAGGGATTGTGATTGTACTGATAAACTCCACCTTATGTTGTTCGGTAGTGTGTATGAAGCGTGTGGGACAACGCTTGTAATCCGCGTATCCAATTGTGTTTTGTGTTGTAAATGGTTATGAATTATCACTTGAAAGCCAATATGATGAGTTGAATGTAATGAAGCATGAGATGCTTGTAAAGTATGCAAGGTTGCATGAAAATAGATGAGCTTGTGTTTAAAAGCTTTGTTGAAAGTGTTTTCTAAAATGCATTATTGTGTTGCTTTCTTTAGAGCATGCCTCACAAAGCAATTGTGCTTACGCTCTCTCTCTTGTACCAATAATGCAGATAATTGAAGTGTTTAAGGGCAACAAGGAAGCTAGAGTGTCCAAGGGAAACCAAGCTCATGTATGGTGATGTTTTCATATACTATTAGTTTTGGTAATTTGGCAATGGGAACCTAAGTTTGTGTTTTGGGAGATGTGTTGAACTCCCTAGGTTGTGGCATGTTGTTTTTGATGGTTTGAATTAGTAAGTGGCCTTTTAATGCTTGTTTTGGAGATTGGTTGATTGCTTGGTTTTGGATAATAGGAAGCATGCCTATAGATATGTGAAATTCCATGTTTGATGTTATGAATGTGTTTAGGAGGTACAATCATGCTCTATATATGTATGATGACTTCTTGGCATGATTAGGAAGTTATTAGGTTGTGTTTGAGTGGGTTTATGTGTGAAAAATTAGCAAAATCTGCAGCTTCTGGGCAAACCGTATCGGAACAGGCACTAGCATTTCGAAACGGGGGCCTGTAATGGCTTTCGTGTTTCGAAACGGCTCGAGGTTGTTCCGAAACGATTTGGCCACTGGAAGGCCCTGTTTTGGAACCAGTCTCGGAACGAACCCGTGTTTCGGAACGCTCAAAGCCGTTTCGAAACAGGTGACCGTTGGGCACTAATTTGAATGGTGTTTAAGTATGCAAGCTTTACGTTTTAGTTCTGAAAGTTGTTTTTGCAATTGTATGAGTTCGAGATGTTCAATTAAGGTGAAATTTGACAGGAAAGCATGTAGTAAGACTAATTTAATATTGGTAACTTTAAAATCTGTTAAGACCTTCTAATTTACAGAATTTACGTTTTGATCCCTAATATTTGTATATTATGCAATTGAATCCCTCTCTGAAATTCGGTCGTTGTGATTTACACATATATATTTCTCGAGTGTTCACTTAGGGTTAACGTGCACCAAGACAAGATTAAAAAGAAAAAAGGGTCGCTAATCAAGGTTGACTTTCGAGTTGACGTTGGTTTTCCCCGTGTAATCTTCGTAGTTCGGGTCAACCGTCTAGGCCGGGCTAATGGGGTTACATTTGGTGGTATCAGAGCTTAGTTCTCATGTATGTGGGAATTGTTAAGTGGGTGATGTATGTGTTTTTGCATGATGGATCTTTTGAGTGAAGGAATGTTTTATGAATTGTGATGTATGGTTGCAATTGTGATGTTATGCTATGTTGAAGCATGTTAGGGGAACTCATTGCCATATCAAAACTAATGAAAGGAATTGTTTTTGGGAAATGAGCTTGAGTACTTGGATTACTTACCTTGTTGAGCCTAATTATGTTTATTGCATTTGTGTCAGTGCATTGTTTTTATAAATGGGGCCTCGTAGAGAGATGAGGATGAATACGAGAGCTATGGCTCAGAATGAAAATGAGGAAAATGCTGAGAACATTGTGGATTTACCTCCTCCCCTGGTTCTGGACCACCCGGCGGTGATGGTGCTGGAGGTGATAATGCTGGTATTGGTTCTGGTGCTGGGGTCGCTGGACCTGAAGGTGTGCAGGGGCAAGCTGCTCCTGACATGACTGTGCTGATTCAGGCTATTGCTGGAGCCTTTCAGGCAGCAGTAGCTGGAGCTCACGGAGCTATGCATCAGGGTGATGCTAACGCGAGATTACCTCTGGAACGTCTTCGCAGTCTGGGAGGAACTGAGTTTAGATGTTTATCTCCTGAAGGATCTGAATCTTGGTTGGAAAGCACTAAGAGGATTTTGGGGCAAATGAATTGCAGTAATGCGCAGAAGTTGGGTTGTATGGTGTCGTTGCTGCATGATGATGCGTATACGTGGTGGACGACCACTGTTTCTGGAATGGAGGACAATGATGTGACTTGGACGTTCTTCTTGAACGCGTTCAAGCGAAAGTATCTAGGTGTGCGATAACTAGATGTGAAGAAAAGAGAATTCATGTCTCTTGTGCAAGGAAGCATGACGATGGCTGAGTATGAGATCCAGTATGTTCGTCTTAGCCAGTACGCACCTGAGCTAATCCCTGATGAGCGGGAGAGGTGTGAACGTTTTCGTTATGGTTTGGTGACGGACGTGAAGACTTTCATGCTTGCTGCTGAGTATACAGATTTTGATGTGTTGGTGAGTAGAGCGAAGGACATTGAGTAGAACTTGGGTTTGTCTTCTAGAGGCGTTGGTTCTAGCTCGGGCAAAAGAGCTGCTGATTATAGTTCCGGTGGTGGACGGAACAAGAGAGGACGTGATAAGAGGTATCAGTCTTCTGCTAGGCGTGGTGGTGGAGGACATGGTGCGCCTGTTCAGGGAGATAGGATGAGAGCTTATCAGAACACGTGTTGGACGTGTGGATCTCGTGGCCATTTGAGGCGAGATTGTCCTCGAGCAGCGAGGAAGGTTCAGGCTCCTGTAGCAGTGACCGACAATTCATGCTGGAATTGTGGTTCGGCAGACCACATGAGGAGAGAGTGTCCTTTGTTGGTCAGTGGTGGTCAGGGACGTGCTCCTGGGGTAGTTGCACCACAGAGAGGCCCTGGGCGCGGCCGTGGTAACTTCCAGCGCATAGATGATGGTGGGAGGAATGTGGCGCATGTGGTGGCTGTTCAACCTAAGGGTGGTGGCCAGGCTCGAGTGTATGCTCATCATGAGGGGAGAAATGACACGGATGTGATCGCAGGTACCTTTACTTTGCAATCCTTATCATTACTTTCCTTGATTGATTCTGAATCTACACACTCATACATATTGCGTGAACATGCTCAATTGTTTGGTTTACCTGTTGAGTCTTTGGATGTTGGTATACGTGTAACTAGTTCCTTTGGGGAGACCGTCGTAACACGGAAGTTGTATAGAAGATGTCCCTTGAAAGTGCAAAACCATGTTTTTCTTGTTGATCTCATGGAATTGCCATTCTATGGTTTCGATGTAATCCTTGGTATGGATTGACTTGTTGAACATCGAGTTGTAGTGGATTTTGAGAACAAGCGAGTTTCGTTGAAGCTTGCGGATGATTACGAAGTAGTGGTGGTTGGTGAGAATGTGAAGTTTCTTGCCAATGTGGTGTCTTCGTTGGAAGCAAGCCGAATGCTGAGGCAAGGTTGTGAGGCTTATCTAGCCTTTGTTATGAATCCTAGCTCTAAGGAGTTGCGAGTTCAAGATATCAGAACTGTGCGAGAGTTTCCTGGAGTGTTTCCGGAGGAGTTACCTGGATTGCCTCCTAGTCGAGAGGTGGACTTTGGAATTGAGTTGTATGAGAACACAACTCCAGTGTCCATTACTCCTTACCGAATGACACCTAAGGAGTTGAAGGAGCTGAAGACGCAACTTCAGGAGTTGCTTGATCGTGGTTTCATTCGGCCGAGTGTGTCATCTTGGGGTGCACCGGTCTTGTTTGTGAAGAAAAAGGATGGCACTATGAGAATGTGCATCAATTATCGTCAGCTGAACAAGTTGACTATCAAGAATCAATATCCTTTGTCGAGGATTGATGATCTTTTTGATTAGTTTCGGGGAGCGACTGTGTTCTCTAAGATTGACTTAAGGCCAGGTTATTATCAGGTTAAGGTGAAGGATGTGGATGTGCCAAAAACAACTTTTAGGACGAGGTATGGGCATTATGAGTTTCTTGTGATGTCGTTTGGCTTGACGAATGCTCCTGCAGCTTTTATGGACATGATGAATAGAGTGTTCCATAAATATTTGGACAAGTTTGTTGTGGTGTTCATTGATGATATCCTTGTGTACTCTCGTACTGAGGAGGAGCATGAGGGGCATTTGCGGATTGTCTTGTAGGCGCTGTTGGAGAATCAGCTTTATGCTAAGATGAGCAAGTGCGAATTCTGGCTTAGGGAAGTTGTTTTCCTTGGTCACGTGGTTTCTGCTGAGGGGATTCGTGTTGATCTTCAGAAGATTGAGGCGGTGATTTATTGGAAGCCTCCTAAGTCGGTTCATGAAGTCCGTAGTTTCCTTGGGTTGGCAGGATACTATCGGAGGTTTGTGGATGGATTTTCAAAGATTGCTACACCTTTAACGAGGTTGTTGCAAAAGGATGTCAAGTATGAGTGGACAGAAGCAAGGCAACAAGCTTTTGAGAAGCTTAAGGCAGCTTTGACGCAAGCTCCTATTTTGGTTCAACCTGAATCAGGGAAAGAGTTTGTGGTGTATAGCGACGCATCCTATGTGGGTTTGGGGTGTGTGTTAATGCAAGAGGGTAAGGTGGTGGCTTATGCATCGCGCCAGTTGAAGGTGCATGAGAGCAATTATCCTACGCATGATATTGAGTTAGCTGCGGTGGTTTTTGCTTTGAAGATTTGGAGACATTACCTGTATGGTGAGAAGTGTACTGTGTACACGGATCAGAAAAGTTTGAAGTATCTGATGTCTCAGAAGGAGTTGAATCTTAGGCAACGACGTTGGGTGGAGTTGCTTAAAGATTACTATCTGACGATTGAGTACCATTCGGGAAAAGCTAATGTTGTAGCATATGCCTTGAGTAGGAAGGTGGCAGTGGAGTTAAGGGCTATGTTTGCCAGCTTGAGTATTTCGCGAGATGGGGGTCTTGTGGCTGAATTGCAAGTGAAATCATCTTTGGTTCAGTTGATAAAGGATAAGCAATTGTTGGATGATTCCTCGGTGCCACATGTTCAGGATATTGCTGAGGATAGACCATCAGATTTTTGCTTTAATGATGATGGAGTTCTATGTTTTGGGAGTCGGATAGTAGTGCCGAATGATGCAGATTTGAGGCGTACTATTCTGACTGAAGCTCATAGCAGTCCTTTTGCTATGCACCCTGGTAGTACAAAGATGTATCGTGATCTTAAGGATGAATACTATTGGGTGGGTTTGAAGAAGGATGTTGCGGAGTATGTGAGTATGTGCATGGTTTGTCAGCGGGTTAAGGCTGAGCATCAGTTTCCTTCTGGGTTGTTGCAACCGTTGAGGATTCCTGAGTTGAAGTGGGAAAGGATTACCATGGACTTTGTGTCTGGTTTGCCTTTGTCGCCATCGAAAAAGAATTCGGTGTGGGTGATTGTGGATCGACTTACGAAGTGTGCGCATTTCTTACATGTGCATACTACGTATGCCTTGGACAAGCTTGCGGAGTTGTACATTGCTAAGATTGTGCGACTGCATGGTGTGCCAATGTCTATAGTATCAGATAGGGATCCGAGGTTTACATCGCGTTTTTGGGAGTGTTTGCATCAAGCTTTGGGTACGCGGCTGAATTTCAATACTTCTTATCATCCACAGTCGGATGGACAGTCTGAGCGTGTTATCCAAGTGCTGGAAGATATATTGAGGTGATGTGTGATTGAGTTTCAGGGTTCTTGGGAGAAGCATTTGCCTTTGGTGGAGTTTGCTTATAACAATAGCTATCAGGCAAGTATTCAAATGGCACCTTATGAAGCCTTGTACGGGAGGAAGTATAGAACTCCTCTTTGCTGGGCTGAAACAGGTCAGAAGTTGGTTTCAATGCCAGCTTTGTTGAAAGGAACCACCGAGAAGGTGAAGCTCATCTATGAGCGTGTGTTTTTGAAGGTTTCTCCTTGGAAGAAGGTGATGAGGTTTGGCCGGAAGGGGAAGTTGAGCCCTAGGTATATTGGACCATACGAGGTGACTGAACGTGTGGGTCCTGTTGCGTACAAGCTGAGGTTACCGCGAGAGTTGGAAAATATTCATGATGTGTTTCATGTCTCTCTGCTTCGGAGGTATAGATCGGATATTTCGCACGTTATGCCTGTGGAGGAAGTGGAGTTGAATCCAGACTTGACCTATGATGAGGACCCGGTTGAAATTCTGGATTCGGACAGTAAAGTTCTTCGAGGCAAGACCATTGAATTGGTTAAGGTGTTGTGGAAGCATCTTGATGTTGAGGAAGCCACATGGGAAAGAAAGGATGATATGAAGAAGTAGTTTTCGTACCATTTTCCTCCAGGTAAATTTCGAGGACGAAATTTCTTAAGGGGGGAGAGTTGTAACACCCCAATTTTGGGCTTGGAAGTTTAGGGACTGAACCGGACCGGTCTGATTTTCGGTTCGAATATAAAAGGAGGTTTTAGGGAAAGCCTAGTTCGGGATATTTTAAAAATATGGAAAAATATCTAAAAATCCTATTTTAATATATATAAGAGATTGGTGAAATCAATTTTGCAAAATAAGGTTTGGAAATGCTACATTTCGGTGTAGTGACTAAAATGCGATTTTTGAAAACTTCAGTGGTGACTGTTTTGTAAGGATTGAAACTTTGAATCTTTAAGGAGCTAATATACCCAAAAATGATTTCTCCAAATTTTTCCTTAATTTGAGTGAATTAATTAATGTTTTAATTAATTAAATGAAAAGAGAAACTACTTTTTGGAATTTCATAACTACATTTTCCTAAAATTTTCACATTCTTTTTTCTCTCAAAATCCCATCATCCAAACACTATTTCTCCAGCAACTTTTGCATTGATCTTCATTTCAATTGATGAGATTTCTATCATCAATTAATTCCTAATCAATCTTGTATCAAATCCTTTTAATTTGCTCATTGAATTTTCAAGGAAATTGGCTCAAATCAAGGAGAAATCACCATTTAAAGGTAAGATTGTTCTTCTCCTCTAAATACTCAGTTCTTTACTGAAATTCCCAAGTTGGCAATCCTTAATTTAAGTTTTATAAATGGTTTTAATGTTAGAAACTTGATTTTGGCTTAAAACTCAAGATTTTGAAGAAATCCTGAAGAATTTCGTTGAGATTGTTTGGGCTCTGTTTTGAGATGATTCTTTAATGTATTTTGGATGTCTAATGATGTTGAAATGATGTTTTATCAATGCAATCCTGAATAGGTTGAATTTCCTAAGTTTTTGCTTATGAAAATGGTGGTTTTTGAGGTGTTTTTGGTGTTCTGTTATAGCTGGAGGTATAAGGACGAGTTAAGGTGTATTTTGGATGTTGATTGATGCTTAGAAATGGGTAGAAGTGATGGATCTTGGCTGGGTTATGTTGTGAAAGAGTTTGGAGGTGTTTTCGGTTGTGTTTGGTAGCCGAAATGTTGGTTTTGGGTAGATCAACGAGTTTAGGTGTATTGGCTGAAGATTTCAATGCATGATGATGCATTAATCCTCTGCTTTGATGTGTTTAAAACATGGGAGGCATCTTCGGACACTATTGGAGTTGATCCGGAGGCTTGATTGTCGTTTCGGCAAGCCTACGAAACGTAATCGGTGAGTGGAGTTGGGTTTTCAACTTTGAAATGATTATTTGGAGGTTTTGGGAGCTTAGTTTAAGTCTAAACAGCTTAGCTAAGCTCAAGAGTAAGTTTTCGGAAAAACTCCCTCGGATGTGCTATGAAGTAGATTGATGCATTGGTTATAAATTGCATGTTTAAATTCTGTTTTGAAAGCATGTTTTAGCATGGTTAATGCTGGTTTTGAAAGCCATGTGTTGAAGGATGCTCAAGGTAAGAGATCCTTGTTTTGGCATGTTGTTAAATTGCTAATGATGCATGGTGATGCATAGTGTTTAATGGCTTTGTTTAATGCTTAAAAACAGTGAATTGATTATGGTATTTGATGTATATTGGCAAGTGATGAATTGGTTTTAAAGTACTTGAATCAGATATAGTTAGCCGGCTATAGGATTGGGTGCACCGTGAATAAAGACGCCTTGGATGTTGAGGGGTTGTGATTGTACCGTAAACTCCATCCAAGTACCCTAACGAGTGAGGTAAGATCACAACGGTGGTTAAAAGTCCGTGTGTGGATCTTGTGTTATGTGTCCCTTGCACTCGTTAGTGGAATTATACAACTACCGATGAGTGATGTGGAGGGGTTGTGATTGTACCATTAAACTCCATCACAGGTGTTGAGGGGTTGTGATTGTACCGATAAACTCCACCTTATGTTGTTCGGTAGTGTGTATGAAGTGTGTGGGACAACACTTGTAATCCGCGTATCCGATTGTGTTTTGTGTTGTAAATGGTTATGAATTATCACTTGAAAGCCAATATGATGAGTTGAATGTAATGAAGCATGAGATGCTTGTAAAGTATGCAAGGTTGCATGAAAAGAGATGAGCTTGTGTTTAAAAGCTTTGTTGAAAGTGTTTTCTAAAATGCATTATTGTGTTTCTTTCTTTAGAGCATGCCTCACTAAGCAATTGTGCTTACGCTCTCTCTCTCTTGTACCAATAATGCAGATAATTGAAGTGTTTAAGGGCAACAAGGAGGCTAGAGTGTCCAAGGGAAACCAAGCTCATGTATGGTGATGTTTTCATATACTATTAGTTTTGGTAATTTGTCAATGGGAACCTAAGTTTGTGTTTTGGGAGATGTGTTGAACTCCCTAGGTTGTGGCATGTTGTTTTTGATGGTTTGAATTTGTAAGTGGCCTTTTAATGCTTGTTTTGGAGATTGGTTGATTGCTTGGTTTTGGATAATAGGAAGCATGCCTATAGATATGTGAAATTCCATGTTTGATGTTTTGAATGTGTTTAGGAGGTACAATCATGCTCTATATATGTATGATGACTTGTTGGCATGATTAGGAAGTTATTAGTGTGAAACCGATATTTTAATTTTGATATAACTAAAGGACCTAAGGACTAAATTGAAAATGTCAAAACAAATTTTTAAGTCCTCAAACATTCCCATATGATTTAAAGAATATGCCTAACTTAAAAACGAAGCTTTCCAAATATTTTCTAAGTATTCTTAAAGCCGAAACAATGTTTTTCGAGTCCATGTTTCGTAACGGCCTAAGGCGTTTCGAAACGGTTTTGAAACTGTCAACCCATGTTTCGAAACGTGTATCGAAATGTTTTCAACACTACCAACCCATGTTTTGAAACAAGTATCGAAACAGCTTTAGAACATAGAGAACCTGTATCGAAACGGCATCAAGTGTTTCGAAACGGTTCTTCATTTGATTTGAAAAATATGACGGTTGCAAGTTTTTAACTAATTTGTTAGAGGTGTTTCGGAACGAGTTCAAGCCGTTTCGAAATGACCCTTGACAGTGGCAAAAGTGTTTCGAAACGGGTAAAACCGTTTTGATATGGGCTCTTAAATGCACCCCAACGGCTCTTTCTATTTTGGTCTGTTTCGAAACAGGGTCGGGCGTTTCGAAACGGGTGGTTGCAGACTGCATTATGGAGGTGAGATAACACTCCCAACGGCTCTATTGATGAATGCAACAATCACAACGGCTAGAAATCAATGAGAAGGTATAAAAGGGACCTCTAAAAGCTCCAGCAACAACTATTGATCCTAAAGCAAACATCCAAACATCAAATCCAAGCATTTGGGCCTAAATCACAATATTGTCTAGAAACCCCAATTGTAATTTTCATTCTTATTATTTTCAATTGGGTTGAGTGCTTGTAATTGGGCTACAATTTGTATTGAGATATACTTTCTTAGCCAACAAAATCTTTGTTCTATTTGTGTGAGGTTTGGGTTAAATTTTGGGTAGAAAATTTAACCGAAAATTGTAAGGGTTACCTTCTTAGCCTAGAAAAGGGGAAGAGCAATTAGTGGAATTGTTGCAAATCCTTAGTGAAGCTAAGGTAGTGGATGTAGATTTCATTTGGAACTTGAACCACTCTAAAATTCCTTGTCTATCTTTTTAATTTGCAATTTCCACCACCTAAACCTTTAAAAATCCAATTCACCCCCCTCTTGGTTAATTTTGATCATTCGATCCACTCAACAATTAGGTTGTGTTTGAGTGGGTTTATGTGTGAAAAACTAGCAAAATCTGCAGCTTCTGGGCAAACCGTATCGCAACACGCACTGGCGTTTTGAAACGGGGGCCTGTAATGGCCTTCGTGTTTCGAAACGGCTGGAGGCTGTTCCGAAACGATTTGGCCACTGGAAGGCCCTGTTTCGGAACCAGTCTCGGAACGAACCCGTGTTTCGGAACGGTCAAAGCCGTTTCGAAACATGTGACCGTTGGGCACTGATTTGAATGATGTTTAAGTATGCAAGCTTTACGTTTTAGTCCCAAAAGTTGTTTTTGCAATTGTATGAGTTCGAGATGTCCAATTAAGGTGAAATTTGACAGGGAAGCATGTAATAAGACTAATTTAATATTGGTAACTTTAAAATCTGTTATGACCTTCTAATTTACAGAATTTACATTTTGGTCTCTAATATTTGTATATTGTGCAATTGAGTCCCTCTCCGAAATCTGATCGTTGTGCTTTACTCATATATGTTTCTCGAGTGTTGACTTAGGGTTAACGTGCATCTAGACAGGATTAAAAAGAAAAAAAGGGTCGCTAATCAAGGTTGACTTTCGAGTTGACTTTGGTTTTCCCCGTGTAATCTTCGTAGTTCGGGTCAACCGTCTAGGCCGGGCTAAGGGGGTTACAATCTAAAATGATAAAGATGGGTGTGGTAAAATCAATTTTATAAAATGGGTTTTAGAAAGTGTACATTTTGGACAGTGACCAAAATGCAAAGTTTTAAAATTGTGGAAAAAAATTGTTTTTTTAAAGAAGAGTCAAATTCTTAAAATCTTTAGGGAGATTAATGGCAATTAAGCCTTTTCTCTAATTTGGCATGCGTTTTAAATGTTTAATTAAATATTTAAGAGATTGGATTTTAATTAAAAACGAGGTGGTTGTTTTGTTAAACAAAAATTGACGTAACTCTTTCATTTCTCATTTTCTCTTTAGCCAATCACTCTCTTTTCTCTCAATTTCCATATTTCTTCCTCTTTCTTTTTCTCACTTAATTTCCAACTCTTTCCTTAAGATTTCTCTTGATTTTCCACAAGTTTCTTGAAGTGAAAACTTGCCAAATTAGAAGAAAAGCAAGAATTGGAGGTAATTTCGTGCTAACCCTCTAATCAAGGTTCTTTAATGATATTCCAAAGATATTTGACACTTGATTTATGTTTTTAATTAAGGTTTTAATGATTGATTTGGTAAAAAAGCATAAATCTTGCTAAATGATGAGATTAAATGTGATTTTCGTTTGGGCACTATTTTGATTGATTTAAGAAAGATTTTAAGGTTGATTTGGATGTTAAATGGTGTTAATAATGAACTTTGATCATAAGAATCCCGAAATCATTGAGATCTCTAATTGTCTAGGTTGTTAGTTTTAGGTTTTTGGCTAGAAAATGTGAAATCTGAGTTGCTGGAGGTATAAGGATGGTATTAGGTTGTTTTTGATGTTGATTTATGGTTAAAATATGTTGGAAGTGTTGGTTGAAGGCTGGGTTGAGTTTAATGATTAATCGAATGTGACTTTGGTTGTTTTGGATTTGTATTTTGGTACCTTTGGGCTGAGCTGCGGGATTTTAGTGCTTGTTGGTGGTTTTAATGCATTGAGATGCATTAATCCTCTATTATTATGTGGTATAAATGGGGGAGAATTCTTTGGAAGCTTTGAGCAAAGTTTCGGGGGCTTTGGATGCTTGAGTTTTGCGTCGGCATTTGAGGTTTCGCAAGTCGGTGAGTTGAAATAGGATTTCCAGCTTTGAAACATCTTAAAAGAGGTTTTGGGAATTTAGTGTAAGCTTGAAATGTTTTACTAAGTACGGAAGTAAGTAAAGTGATTTTTCTCCCTCGGATTGTGCTATTATGAGCTTATGGATGCACTTGTTTTTAATTGTGTTTACCTACTGTTTTAAAGCATGATTTGAGTTTATAAAATGTGGTTGATGATGCCATATGGTTTAAGGATCCAATAGGTAAATCATCCTTGTGTGCATGTGTTTATGCATGGTTTTTGAAGCAAGGTTTAATGCTTGGAATATGGCTTATTATGAATGCTTTGGAAAATCAGTGAGGTATGCATTAAATGTGGATTATATTGGCAAGTGATGTTGTGTAAAGTGTTTTTCAAATGAAATCGGATATAGTTAGCCGTCTATAGGATTGAGTGCACTATAAACAAGTCGCCTTGGATGTTGAGGGGTTGTAATTGTATCAAAAACTCCATCCAAGTACCCTAACGATTGAGGAATGTTTAAGGTTGAAACGGTGAAGGATAGCTCCCGTGTGCGAACCTTGTATGGTGTCCCATCTCTCATTAGTGGGCTATACATCTACCGATGAGTGGTGTTGAGGGATTGTGATTGTACCGAAAACTCCACCACGAGTGTCACAACGGTGGAGGGTAGCTCTCAAGTGCGAGCCTTGAGGTGTCGGTAGAGTGTATGAAGTGTTTGGGACAACACTTGGTAATCCATGTATCCGATGTGCTTTTTGAGAAATGAAAATGTCGTTGATCACTTGTAAGCCAATATAATTGATTAAATTGTTATGGAAATGTTTATGATGCATATGGAGAATGCATGTTTTACCTTAAAGCTTTGCATATTGGTGGATATGCATGGAAGGCTTGATTTTTGTGTTGAAATGGTTTTGTTGCTGTGAAGTATTTGATACATATTGCATGATGTATAACATGCTGATTTTAATGATGAAGTGCATGATTTTCAAAGTGGGCATGATGGTTTTCAAAGTGTGAAATGGTTTTGAGCATTGATGGTGTTTTGGTTTTTGAGTATTCCTCACCAAGCTTGTACGCTTATGCTCTCTTTTGCTCATCAATGCAGATAACTATGTAATTGGAGGCAACAACTCGCAAAGGAATCCCAAGAGACTTCACTTGAATGTATGTTTGGTTATGGACTAGAGTAATAATGGCAATAAGGGTGTCCAATGTTTTGGAGTTGGTTGTTTTGGTATTTCATGTTTTGGTACAAGTTTGTCATGCCTATATTGGTTTGTAAATGGCCTCTAATTGTTGGATTAAGCTTGATTTTTAGATTTGACTTTTTGATGCTTGATTTTCATAGGAAGCATGCCTCTAGAACTCATTGTTGATGATTGTGATGCTTTGATGTTGTTATTGCCATGTGTACTTGAGGTTTGATGTCTATTTGAGTTGTATGTATGTTTAAATACATGCTGGAATGTTTTGGGATGGTTTTAAGTGTGTTAAACCAACATTTTGGGCAAGTGCAGGCTGCAGTGTATCGGTGCACTTGGTAGAGTATCGATACAGCCTTCGAAAAATAGAGGGGTGTACCAATACATGGGGGAGTATTTATACACATTTTGGCCACTGTGTTGGGTGTATCGATACGGAGCTCGAGCGTATCGGTACGAGCCTTGTTTTGCTAGGTTTGGGAGTCTACTCTTCGAGGGTGTATTGATACCCTCTATAAGGGTATTGATACGCTGGTAGTTAATTTGGTTGAATGACATCTTTGAATGTTCTGAATCTTTACGTTTTAGTCCCTGAATTTTATGGATGCAATTAAATGAGTTTTAATGGTTAATTTGAAGTGAGTTTTGACAGAGATGCATGTAATGAGACTAATTAAAGGTTGGTAAAGCTAAATTGGGAAAACCCCTTGAAATTTGTTAAGTTTACAAAATGATCCTTAAAAACCGAAATTGGATAAAATTTATGAGCGTTTGAGTTGTGTTTGATCCGTTGCTTTGTAGAACACATAGGAACCTAACTTGCATCTAGACAAGATAAAAAAAAATTAGGGTCCTTTATTGAGGTAAACCTTCCCGGTTTACTTCAATATTCCTCATGTAACCCGTTCGGTTCGGTCTATCGGCTAGACCGGGTCAAGGGGGTTACAATCTCTATCGGAAATTATGGATGTTGGCAAACCATGCAACCGAATCACTTCTTAAATGTATAGCTCGACTATGTTATCCAAGCTTAGGTTCATTCGAACACGGATGAAATGAGCCGATTTAGTGAATCTGTCAACGATCACCCACACGGCATCATTCTTTTTTGGAGTGCAAAAAAGACTAGTCACGAAATCCATAGTAATTCGATCCCACTTCCACTGAGGTAGCTCAATTGGTTGAAGCAATCTCGTAGGGACTCTATGCTTGGCTTTTACTCTTTGACAAGTTAAAAATTTGGACACGAATTCAGTGATAGCCAACTTATGCCCGACCAGTAGTACAAGGGTTCCAAGTCTTTGTACATTTTAACCGATCTCGTGTGTAACGAGAAAGGGGTTTGGTGAGCTTCTTGTAACATTTCTCGTTTTATTTCCTCACTATTAGGAACATATACTCTATCTCGAAAATAGAGGAGTCCATTCGGCTTGAGGGAGAAGTCCGAATTAGACTTTGAACCAAGCTTCAAAATGATCTTCTAAATATCGGGATCAACTTGTTGAAGTTCTTTGATTCTCGGTATTAGACTGGATTGAACTTGAAGTTCGGATAAGAATCCTTGTTTCTTGAACAAATGGAAGTGAGCATTGATAGCCAAGTAAGCTACAAGAATTCGAATAAGATCATTATAGGGGTATTCGAATGGTTAATTGTGTAGCAAGAAAAATTCAATTCGAATAGATTTCACTAGGATTAAGTTTCATGAAGTTACCCGAGTATGATTTTCGACTAAGGGAATCAAAAACCACGTTTACTTTACCCGGATGATAGTCGATAATCAAATCATAGTCTTTAAGTAGTTCCAACCATCTTCTCTGCCTCAAATTCAAGTCCTTCTAGGTTAGGATGTATTTGAGACTCTTGTGATCGGTGAATAGTTTACATTTCTCCCCGTACAAGTAATGTCTCCAAATTTTGAGTGCGAACACGATAGCCGCCAATTCAAGATCGTGAGTAGGGTAATTTAGCTCGTGAGGTTTCAAGTGGCGAGATGCATAAGCAATTACATTGCCTTCTTGCATCAAAACACATTTGAGACCCAAATGCGATGCATCGTTGTATACTGTGAACTCTTTTTCTAATTCTGGTTGGATGAGAGTCGGGGCATGAGTTAGAGCTTGTTTGAGTTGGTCGAAACTTTTCTGTTGCTTCTCAGACCACTCGAAGGATTACTCCTTCCTAAGGAGTTTGGTTAACGGTGCAACAATTACTGAGAACCCTATTACGAATCTTGGATAATACTCGACTAGACTGAGGAAACTTCTGACCTCACTCACAATTCTCGGAGGTCTCCAATCGATAATGGTTTGAATCTTCTTTGAGTCGACCATGATTCCTTCGGTCGAGATGACATGTCCGAGGAATGAGACTTTTGATAGCCAAAATTCGCACTTGGAAAACTTGGTGAATAGTTGACGTTCTCAGAGAGTTTGAAGGACAATTCAGAGGTGTTCAACATGTTCCTTCTTATTCCGAGAGTAGACTAGAATGTCATTTGTGAAGACAACTACGAACTTGTCGAGGTAAGGCTTGAAAACTCGATTCATGAGGTCCATGAACGCAGCAGGAGCATTTGTTAACCCGAATGGCATTACAAGAAATTCATAGTGACCATATCGAGTCTGGAAAGTAGTTTTGGGCACATCTTCTTTCACCCTAATTTGATAATAACCTGATCGAAGATCGATCTTTGAAAACATGGCAGCATGCTTGAGTTGATCGAACAAATCTTCGATCCTAGGCAAGGGATACTTGTTCTTGATGGTTACTTTGTTCAATTGCCTATAGTCTGTATAGAGTCTCATTGTCTTGTCCTTCTTCTTCACAAACAAGACAAGAGCACCCTAGGGAGATGAACTGGGTCGAATGAAGCCCTTGTATTCTACTTCTTGAATTTGCTTCTTGAGTTCTTTCAATTCAACTAGTGCCATACGATAAGGTGTAATGGACACCAGATTTGTTCCAGGTTAAACTACAATCCCGAATTCCACTTCTCTAATTGGAAAAAGACAAGAGAGTTCCTTGGGAAAGACATCAATAAATTCAGACACTACTGGCATAGATGGTAAGCCAAATTCAAGTTCATCTTGTAATATCATAGAAGCAAAATTGAAGTTGGTTTTTGGTCTATTAAGAGAATGGATTCCTTTCCTAAACCCTGAAGATATAGTCTCCTATTTTGGCAATCTATCCAGGCTTCATGTTTCCCTAACCAATATAGTCCCAATACTAGATTAAATTGACAAAATGGTAGCACAAATAGATCAATTGGAAAGGGTACATTTCGAATAGTGATAGGGGAGTTCTTGCAAGTAAAGTTTATAGTCATTAGGCCTCCTATTGGATTCAACACTATAAGGCCTTTATCAACAATTTCAGGCTTCAAATTTACTTTTATAAGCATGGTAGAACATATAAAAGAATGAGTAGATCCCGAATCAATCAAGGCACATGCAGGATGTGAATTTAATTCGATATTACATGTGATTACATCAGGAGCTTCCTCCTCCTCTTTTCCTCAAATTTGATAAATTCTTGCAGAAGCTCAGGATTCTTGGTGAGTAGTGGCCGAGTGTTGTCCCTTGCCTCGACCTTGATTTCTCGACTAAGCTTGTCGAGAACCCTTGTTTCAAATCGGAGGAGTAGAGGTAGCATTCATTGAAGTTCAATTAGGGAGCTTGTTGGGATTCTGTGGACAATCCTTGATGTACTGATTGGAACCTTCACACAAGTAACACAGATTGGATTTGGTCCTACATTGACAAGAATGATGTTTCTGACAGAATTTACAAGTAGGTACTTGAGAAGCTTTGTTTCGTGTTCCCCGTACTATCAATAGACATCACCGGGGCTGAAGACTTGATTACCGTTTGAGGTTTCGGGATATAGTTACTCTTTTGGGAGGGAGTATAACTCGAGGGATTTCCAATCGAGTACTTGGGCTTCTTTGATTGCCAATGGGTTCAATCATCATGTTTCGATCTATTGTTCTTCCGGACATGGCTACTCTTCCGCTTTTCCGAAGCTTTCATCTTAGCTTCAGTGGAAATATCTCGATTTACAAGGCTCTGAAAATTCGAGATCTTAAGGGCCGTGAAGATGGGGCTGAGTTCATCAGTAAGGCCGTAGATGAACATCTGGCACTTGTCAGCTTCGGTTTTGATGTATTCGGATTCGTATTTATAGTATTTGCAAAAATCAGCAACATACTACTTGATAGGTCTTCCGCCTTGTTTCAAGTACTAGAAATGCTTTCTCCGATTAGCAAGGTACTGCTCACTAATATACTTATTTTTGAATTCTTCTACGAAGAATTCCCAGGTGACTTTGTTAGTAGGAGCAGTTAAAGTTGTGGTTCCCACCAACTTAAGGCTTCATCAGCCAGGAGAGCAATGGCACACTCAAGCTTGTGCTCATCAGTACAAGGAAGTTGTTTGGTTAAGATACGAGTGGAAGCCTCAAGCCAATACTCTGCTACTTCGGGATTAGCTTCATCGGTACCCGTATAGGTATAAGCCCGATGTTGAGCTAGTTTGTCGATAGGAGCCCTAGATGGCACTGTAGCAAGAGTTGAACAAGAAAAGTCTTTCTTCAAAGACGTAATGAGTTGATCAAACATTTCTTTCATACTAATAAAGCATTCTCTTTGTACCAGATTGATAGCCGGGGCTACCTGCTCCAGTTCCTTATTCTTTGGAGCTTTTGGGGCACTTGAGTCATCCTAACACTCTCCCCTTCATTAGAGCATCCCTTGGGACTTTCATTGTCCCTTGCGAGCCTAGTTTCAGACATTGTTCTATATTGGTAAACAAAAGAGAGTTGATTAGGCAAGAGACAAGCATACTTGAACATATATAACTCCAAGGTGGCCAATTACTCTCATATGATGCAATAGGGCCCAATTTAGTCAGAGAATCGACTAAAACAAAGCTCTAATACCAATAAATGTAACACCCCTTACCCAGTTTATTCATAAACCGGCTAAAAAATGTCACCAGGGAAAGGAATACCCGAACCAATTAAAACTTTTCACAACTCACCCCTAATAGGTGAGTTAGACTTCTAATCAAACAAGCCAAAACAACATGAATCAAATAACATTCAATCTAGAACACAACTACACAAAACTTTAAGGTTACTACTATTCAACCTAAACATCATAGACTCAAACAAGAAAGAGTAAACAATCTCAATCATCCTAGGATAGCATTCGAAAGGCACGAACCACCAAGATCAACTAGATCAATAACCATTCGAACATCACCATAATATCATGCTTTGATTTATATCCTAGTCATGTAACATAATTCCAGCAATCAATTACACATTAACAAGCTAAGCATATTTCAATCCATTTGAAAGCACCAACAATATCTATTAAATATTTCTCCTAGATTCATTCGAATTATATCATACCAAGTTGAGCATACTTCCATTCGAATAGGGCATACTTATTGTACAAGGAATCAATCATAGACATAGCATTATTACTTGAATCTATATTAAATCTAGATAAACCTAGACATTAGCAACAAGAAACATGTTATACATGTTCTCAAACTATTCGTTTTGCCTATACAAACATAGTGTATCAATCTCAATGGTAACATGGCATTTCAAGACAAGATTTAGCAAGTAAGCATACATTACTCATCTCATGGAAACCACTCAAGACATGAATCAAATTATTTTCCAAGTTTCTATGCTTTTAAGACATAAGTTCACATTCCATTTGATCAATCATAACCATATATCATTTCATAACACCTAGATCAACAAGGCTACAAGTTCCATACCATAATAACATGTCTTTTCTTTATAACATCATACCAAAATATATACAAGCCTTCAAGTTTCAATATACATGATAACTAGACTATATACATATCTAAGGCCACAACCTAGGAGTTTAAAAAAGTAATATGAACCATACAAGAGCTTGAGCTTGTCTTGCCTTGCCTTGCCTCAACTCTAAGATAGCTTTCAATCCACTTAACCTGTAGATTGGGAAGAATGGAAACATGAGTGATAAGTACAATTAAGTACCTAGTAAGGTAGAAACCTTATCTAGGCAAGTTTATTTCATTTTCAAGTGTGTTTTATTCAAGAGAAGACCTATCTAGGTTCAAATAGATCAAGTCAAGATTCCTTTATGGCATTCGAATGGTTCTAGGCAAAAGACTAGTAACATGTCATGTAATTGGCAACCAATTATACAAAGCATTTCAAGATCAAATATACATAACATATCTCAATTTCGAGCCAAGCAAAACATGTTATACATCAATATCATTCTTTCAATACAAGTAGAATCACGATAACATATAAATCAAACATTCTAGACAACCAAGCCAAGTTTCATGCTATGTATCATGTATCATGTAATTCTATCCAAGTTTCATTTCATATATCACATGGCAATCAGCTTTACATCTTTATTAGCTTACAACTACAAGTTTAGACAATCAATTCAAGTTTAGGCCTTGGTATTTAGTCAAGTCTAGGTAATCGAGTCACCAACCAAATTGTCACCAAATCAAGTAACCGATCATATCCCTCTTACTGTTGCCAGTGACAATAATACACATCCCTCCTAATGTCGCCAAATAAGGACCTTAGTCCCCCCAAACACAATGAGCTCTAGACTCTATGGATGATCTCACAAACCCTCTCCCGAGTAGAATGAAAAATAATTAAAGCCAGAATAAGCAAACCTTAACTTTTATTGCATTAAGAACAAAAACTAAGTACAAAGAGTTTTCACGCAACTACTCAACAAACTAATCATAACCCTAAGAAATTTAGAACATAATTAAACCAATCCTAAGCTCTTCTCTCAAACTCTCCTCTCGATCTGATGTGTCCTCTCCATGGAGGCATGCCTTTATATAGGGGAAGGTGTAGGCACAAATCCTTCTTGGAGAGGAAGTTAAGTTGGACTTGGACTAGACTTTATTAAAGAGGTAAATCTCTTTAATTTATTACAATATATATTTTTGTCCAGGAGTCCAACTTTATCCTTCCTTCCATGTTTTCCTCCTCTTCCCGAGCTCCAGCTGCCACGCAAAGTGTGTAGAAAAATCCAGCATTAAACGCTCTAAAAGTCAGCTACCACTTTGCTCATTTTCCCTCTAGCAGAATGCTGATGTGGCCTGGCTTTTGCTGCCTCGGCATCGGTCTGCTCTACTCAGCAAGGCTTCCTCAGCTTCCCTCAGTAGAAGCTGTCATGTGGCTTGGCTCGATTAGGGTCTGTTGTTTGCTAATTCTACCTCATCTTCCCTCATGCTTTCTGTGTTGTGGCAGCATCATCCTGCTCCAGCAGTGGTCAAATCTACAAAGGCCAAACATGTATCAAATAACACATTTTTTATAGAATAAACAAAATATAAAGCTCAAAGGCATAAATGATGAAATCTATGCATCAAAGGCCATGATGCAGCTCAAATGGGTGTATGTTGAGTGATAATTTCCATGTAAAGGGGGTCAAAATCTAGGACTTTTGGGCACTTATCACACCCCCAAGCTTGAACTATTGTTTGTCCTCAAGCAATGCAAACCATCAATTGCCAAACCTTAGTTTTTATAAACTGTCTCATTGGTCTTACTTTTCCTTCTCTCTCCAAACCATGGCAAAGAACGCATCGTCCCTTAAATCTTTGGATGCCTTAGGAATTCCTTGAAATCAAACTGTAAGATTTGTGAGTGTGTACATGCATTGTAAACAAGATGATTATAAGGATTCTAAGTAAACACTTAAGCATTAACTCACTTAACTTGGGTAATTAAATATTTTTTTATAAGCAACCTAACCAACTAGAGCCAATTTCGGGCACCTCTAAGGCTTCTTTAAGCTAGAGCCAGTGGTGGGCACCTCTAACTTTTACCCAATTTTCTTTCTAAGCTAGTCTATGTCATAAGTGTACTAGAATTCCTTAAATCATGCAAGTCACAAAGGTGTTTAAAGTTCTAATCTCATAGTGTGATCCTAAGTTATCTTCCATTAAGCATCCTAAAAGTAAAAGCTCTAAACAGTTCTAAACAATGGTAAGAAGAGAGAATTCTATTGCCAAGCAAGAAGATTTAATTAAAACTAAACTAAGGCAATTGATAGAGAGCACTGCCTCGGCATAAGCAAAATTTAGTTAAGGCGGTGCAATTAAAAAAATTTGACAAGTAAAAGATCAAAAACTGCATGGCAATTATATTTATACTTTTACCCTCAATGCTTACATTTCATATACAATGATCGAAAAAAAGTAGCACACAAAAATATGAGTTCATAACAGAAAAGAAGGAAAAAATTTAAAAGGTATTCAAATAGATTTAGAGGTGGGTTTTGCTGTCGGGGCAGTTACTTCTTCGCATGAATCATGGTGTATCCTAAAAATGAAAGAATAGCAATTTATTCCTAAGAATTCAAAAATATGAAAATGGAAATGGAAAATTAAAAATAAAAGCAAAAGATGAGATAGAGAGAAAGAGTCTGGATACTCAAGGGGTGCATGTGTGTGCATCCCCAAGAGTGATTTCTTCCCTAACCCTCATGGCTTGTGGTCCCAAGTAGTGCTTCAGTATTTTCCCATTGACCTTGAACTCATGCCCATCCTTGATGGACTTAATTGTTACTACTCTATGTGGGAAGAATTTTACAACTTCAAATGGCCCGAACCATCGTGATCGGAGTTTGCCCAGAAATAGTTTAAGACGAGAATTGAAAAGTAACATCTGTTGCCCAGACAAGAACTGTCGCGTCAAGATTTTGCTGTCGTGCCATCGTTTAGTTTTTTCCTTGTATATTATCGCATTATCATATGCTACAGCTCGGAACTCCTCTATCTCATTGAGGTCTAGGAGTCGTTTCTGCCCAACATTCTCCCAATCCATATTAACTGTTTTGATAACCCAATATGCCTTGTGTTCTATTTCCACTGGTAATTGGCATGTTTTTCCGTACATGAGTCTATAGGGGACATTCTTAATGGAGTCTTGAAGGTCGTTCTATACGCCCACAGTGCGTCGTCGATTCGAAGAGACCAGTCCTTTCGAGAGGAATTAACCACCTTTTCAAGGATTGCTTTTAATTCTCTGTTTGATATCTCGGCCTGCCCATTCTTCTGTGGGTGGTATGATGTGGCGAGCTTGTGTGTAATGACATACTTCTTTAACGCCGCAACAATGAGTCTGTTATCGAAGTGCTTGCCTTCGTCACTAATTATGGCTCTTTGTATCCCAAACCGTGTGAATATGTGTTTTTGCAGGAATTTCTGCACAGTTTTGGAATCATTGTTTGGGGTGGCAATTGGTTCGACCCACTTTGACACATAGTCAACTGCTAGCAAAATGTAAAGGTTCCCACAAGATGATGGGAATGGCCCCATGAAATCGATACCCCATACATCAAATAGTTCCACCTCCAATATGGTTTGCAATGGCATCTCATTACGCTTGGAGATGTTGTCGGTTCGTTGACATCTGTCACATTGCTTATAGAAATCTTAGGAATCTTTATAGAGTGTTGGCCAAAAGAGTCCCGACTGAAGTACTTTGGCTGCGGTTCTGGTCCCTCCCAAGTGTCCTCTATATGATGAGTCGTGAAACTGTTGAAGCACTTCTCTTGTTCCTTGTCGAGGACACATCTCCTTATAACCTGATCTGCACATTGTTTGAACAAAAGAGGCTCGTCCCAAAAATAATGCTTAGCATCATGTTGGAACCGCTTCTTTCCTTGATAGTTAAGATTATAAGGCAATACACCACAAACCAAAAAATTAACAATATCAGCGTACCATGGTGTTGTCTCGACCGTCATGACTGTTAGGGGTAATGTCGCGGCAAGGCTTGCTTCCAATGTCGTGGCAGGATCATCTTCCACTACTAAGGCAAATAATAGCTACTCGTCTGGGAAGGAATCTTGTATCTCTATGCTAGTGGCCCCCTTTCTTCATGTTTCAAGTCTTGAGAGGTGATCAGCAACCTGTTTTTTTGTTCCTTTTCTATCTTTGATTTCGACATCAAATTCTTGCAGAAGGAGAATCCATCGAATCAATCTCGGTTTGGCATTCTTTTTTTGGAAAACAGATACTTTATTACCAAGTGGTCTGTGTGAACCGTCACCTTAGTTCCGATTAGGTATGATCGAAACTTGCCAAATCTGAAAACTACAGCTAGCAATTCTTTTCAGTGGTTGTATAATTAATCTGGGCCTCATTCAACATTTTGCTAGCAGAGTAGATCACATGGAAGGGGTTGATTTATCTTTGGTCGAGCACTTCCCTGACGACATAGTCGTTGGCATTGCACATAAGTTTGAATGGCTGCGTCCAATCATGCGGTACGACTACAAGCGTAGATACCAACTTTTGTTTGAGTGTCTCGAAAGCCTCAATGCATTCGTCATTAAAGTCAAAGGCTCTATCCTTTTCAAGCAAATGGCAAAGGGATTTAGAAATTTTAGAAAATTTTGCAATGAATCTTCTATAAAAACCTGCATATCCCAAAAAGCTACGGATGCCCTTGACTGTGGTTGGTGGAAGTAGTTTTTCGATCACATCAATTTTCGCTTTATCTACTTCAATCCCCTTTGATGAAATCTTATGGCCTAGCACTATGCCCTCGTCTACTATGAAGTGGCATTTCTCCCAATTTAGGACTAGGTTGGATTCCTCAAATCTTTGAAGCACATTCTCCAAATTGCCGAGGTAGTTGTTGACGCCATCACCAAAGACCGAGAAATCATCCATGAATATCTCTAAAAAATCTTCCACCATATCTGAGAAAATTGCCATTATGCACCGTTGAAATGTTGTTAGGGCATTGCAAAGGCCGAACGACATTCTTCTAAATGCGTACGTGCCGTAAAGGCATGTGAAGGTGGTTTTTTCCTGATCGTCTAGGGCTATGGCAATTTGATTATAACCTGAATAACCTTCAAGAAAATAGTAAAATGGTTTACCAGCAAGTCTATCTAGCATTTGATCAATAAAGGGTAAGGGGAAGTGATCCTTACGAGTTGCTTTGTTCAACTTGTGATAATCCATACAAACCCTCCAACCGGTCACAGTCTTGGTTGGGATTAAGTCGTTCCACCTTTCTTTTGCACACATTGCACTAGGCTCACCCATGTACTATCGGAGATGGGGTAGATAATTTCGGCATCAAGCCATTTGATAATTTCCTTTCTCGCCACCTTTTTCATTGCCAGGTTAAGTCTTCTTTGAGCCTCAACAATAGGTTTATGATCTTCCTCCAAAAGGATTTTGTGCATACATACCGCTAGGCTTATCCCCTTCAGATCGGCCATCGTCCACCCTATTGCCCTCGTATGCCGCCGCATCATGTTGATTAGGCTTTGTTCCTATTCTGGCTGCAACTTAGAAGAGATGATTACGGCAAAGTGTCATTGGTTCCCAAATAAACATATTTTAATTTAACAAGCAATTGTTCTAATTCAAGAACCGATGGTTTCTCGATTGACAGTTTCTCAATTTTTCGTTCTTCTCCAAAATAATTGAGGGTTTCAAAGCACTTACCTAGACGAGAGGTTGCCTAGTGCGCTTCCTCAATATCAACTTCATTGATCTCTTCAGCTTTGTCTAGGCTATCTAGAATGTTGTTGAGACAGTCGTCTGAGTGCGTGCCGAGGCAGTGGCCATGATCATTACCGAGGCAGTGCTTGCCGAGGCAGGATGCATTAATGTCAAAATTGAATTCTGTCATGGCTTGCATCACTTGACATTCTTCTTGATCGTCTGCACGTTTCAGAGTCTGGAGAACGTTGAGCTTGACTTGTTGATCGTTTACCCTCATTGTTAGTTCTCCTTTTTCTACATCGATCATGGTCCTCCCAGTGGCTAAGAATGGTCGCCCAAGTATGATGGGTGCATGTTCATCTGCCTTAGAGTCAAGAACAAGGAAATCAACAGGAAAAATAAATTTATCCACTCTTACCAGAATGCCTTCTATTTTTCCTTTTGGATGAACATAGGAGCGATCGGCCAACTGGAGCATTACTGTTGTAGGTTTAGCCTTCCCTATTCCTAGCTTTTGAAACACATATTTGGGCATTAAATTTATGCTTGCCCACAAATCGCACATGCCTTCCCCACATAGTGATTTCCGATGGCACATGGTATTGTGAAGCTCCCATGATCTCTAAGTTTAGGTGGTGCTCGGTTCTCTAACATGGCCATACATCCTTTTGTTGCGGCAACCGTCTCGAATTCCATTATCCTTGTTCTCTTGGATACCATGTCCTTGAGGAATTTGGCGTGATTCGGCATTTGCTCTACCACTTCCACAAAAGGGATGTTGATATTGACATGTTTCAAGATATCCAGGAATTTCTTGAACTGATATTCTTGCTTTTGATGTTTCAGCCTTTGTGGGAATGGTGGTGGGGGTCCTATATCCTCGATCCGTTCCTAGCCTGGTAATCTAATTTGTGGTAGTGGATCTGGGTTATCCACGTCTTTCTGGTTGTCATTGGCAAAATCAATTGGTTCTGTCGAGGCCGGGATGTTAGTTACTGTCGCGGCATGATCTGTTGTCGTGGAGGCTTCATTTTCCTCAACTTTTTCACTGGTCTGGGATTCCTTCAGCTGCTTACCACTCCTAGTTCTGAATGCCTTACATTGTTCATGTGTTGCACCTTTTAGTCCAAAGCTCAGAATTTGAGCAAACTGCCCCACTTGGGTTTCCAAGGATTTCAACATTGCCTCATGATTTTGTAGTCGGGTCTCGGTCCTGTCCATAAAAACGCCAGTCTTTTGTACGAACTTGTCAGTGTTAGCCATATATGCACTAGTTTGATTCATAAAAGCATTAAGAGTGTTTTCTAAAGAACTAGAGTGCATCGGCTATTGCGATGACATCTGCTGCTACGACGGCAATGGTTTTTGGAATCTTGTGGCTAGAGCATTTTGATGCTGCGGATTGAGGGCATTGTTGGGGTTGCTCCAGGAGAAGTTGGGGTGCTTTTTCCAGGCTGGGTTATAGTTGTTGGACATCTGATTGTTGCGGTTGAAGTTTCCAACATAGCAGGCTAACTATGGGTTCTGCGGGCATTTAGAAAAAGCATGGTTATCTCCACAGTTCTTGCAAAATAAATCTATTACCTTGACTTTCTGTTGATTGCTTTGCGACTGTAAGTTCAGAACTAGCTTCGTCAAGGTGGCGATCTGAGATGAAATTGAGTCTGCGAACTCTATTTCATTAACTATGGGTTGACGGCGGACTCCTCCCCTTCTGGCCGTGGGGAACTGATAATCATTTTTGGTCGTCCTGTTTAAGATCTCCATGGCTTCTTCTTGCTCTTTATCTAAGATTATTCCGTTTGACGAGGCATCCAACATCATCCTAGTTATCGTGTTAACCGCATTGTAGAACATGGTCACCTGCGTCCATACTGGGAATCTGTGCAAGGGGCATTTGTGTAATATCTTTTGATATCGCTGTAACACCCCAAATTTGGGCCTAGATGTTTTAGAGTTCGAATCGGACCGGTCGGGGACGGTTCGAATCCTAAAGTGAGGTTTAGGGAACACCTAGTTCGGGATGCTTTAAAAATATGGAAAAATACCTAAAAATCCTCATTTATTATATTAATTATTATGGTGGAATCAATTTTACAAAATAAGGTTTGTAAATACTACATTTCGATGTAGTGACCAAATCGCAGTTTTTGCAGAAGTTAAATAGTGATTGTTTTGTGAAGGATTGAAACTTTGAATTTTTAAGGAGCTAATTTTACCAAAATGTTTTTAATCAGATTTCTTCTTAATTTGGGTATTTTATTAATGTTTTAATTAAAGGAAAATAGAGATTAATTAAAAGAAAACTACCTTTGACTTTTCATAACTACATTTTCATCAATTTTCTCTCATTTCATTTTCTCTCAATTTCTTTTCAGCCAAACACATTTCCTCCGGCAATTATCCTTTGATTTCATTCTTTTTGTTCAGACTTTAATCTCCTTTTGATTCCTAATTTTTTCCTCATCAAAACCTCTAGTTTTTACATTGGGTTTTCAAGAAAACTTGCCCAATTCAAGGAGAAATCAGCCATTAGAGGTAAGCTTCGTCCTTCTCCTCTAATGATCAGTTCTTTACTGAAATTCCCAAGTTATCAATCATTTGTTAGTGATTTTTTAGTTGCTTTAATGTTAGAAACAAGAAATTGTATTAAAACTCAAGGTTTTTTGTAACGCCCCAAATTTGGGCCTAGATGTTTCGAGTCTAAAAGGGAGTTTTAGGGAACACCTAGTTTGGGATACTTAAAAAAATATAGAAAAATATCTAAAAATCCTCATTTAATATATAAAAGAGAATGGTGATATCAATTTTACAAAATAAGGTTTAGAAATACTACATTTCGGTGTAGTGACCACATCGCAGTTTTTGCAAAGTTTAGTAGTGAATGTTTTGTAAAGGCTTGAAACTTTGAATCTTTAAGGAGCTAATTTAGCAAAAAAATTCATCAGATTTTTTCCTTAATTTGGGTGATTTAATTAATGATTTAATTAAATAAAATAAAGGTGACAAACTACCTTTGACTTTCATAACTACTTTTCTCTAATTTTCTCTCATTTCATTTTCTCTCAAAATCCTATCAACCAAACACTTTTTCTCCAGCAAATTTTACTTTCATTTCCACTTCATTTGATGAGAATTCCATCACTCATTGATTCCTAATCAATCTTTCATCAAATCTATTTGTTTTCTACATTGAATTTTCATTGAAACTTCCCCAAATCAATGAGAAATCATCTTTTAGAGGTAAGCTTTTTCTTCTCCTCTAAATACTCAGTTCTTTACAGAAATTCCCAAGTTGTCAATCCTTTATTAAAGTTGTATAAATGGTTTTAATGTTGGAAACAAGAATTTGGCTTAAAACTCAAGATTTTTGGAAGAGAACTTGGAGATAATCGTGGTAATTGATTGGGCTCTGTTTTGAGATGGTTTTCTAATGTATTTTGGATGTTAAATGATGTTAGAAATGAGGTTTTATCAATCCAATCCCGAATAGGTTGTTTTTCCTAAGTTTTTGCTTGTGAAAATGGTGGTTTTTGGGGTGATTTTGGTGTTTTGTTGTAGCTGGAGGTATAAGGACGAGTTTAGGGTTGTTTTTGATGTTAATTGATGTTTAGAAATGTTTAGAATTGATAGATCTTGGCTGGGCTTTGTTTTGGGAGAGTTTGGAGGTGATTTCGGTTGTTTTCGGTAGCCGAAATGAAGTTCTTGAGTAGAGCAGCGAGTTGGGTTGTATGGCTGGTGATTTTAATGCATGATGGTGCATTAGTCCGCTGCTCTTATGTGTTAAAAACAGAGGAGAGTGATCCGGAGGCAATTGAGGTAGCGTTGGAGGTTTCAGACGCTTGGGAGGCTTGTCGGCTTGCATAGTGTTGTGTATCGGTGAGTGAGATCGTGTTTTCCAGCTTTGGAATGATTTTGAAAAGAGGTTTGGGAACTTAAATTTAGGCTTGAAACGCCGGTTTAAGTTCGGAAGTAAGTAAAGTGGAATTCTCTCTCAATTGTGCTATTATTGTTTTGAAAACTATCAAAATGAGTTTTGATGTGATTGATTTGACAATGTGGTTTAATTTGTTGTTTGAGCATGGTTTTAAAGCATGTGAGTTGGTTGTCAAACTTGGTTTGAAGAAGGATGCATGCAATTAATATTCCTTGGGAGTATGTGTTGTTAGTTTGCATGTTAAGGCAATGCTCGGCATTTTGGCCTTCAAGGTGTTGCATGCTTTAAAAACAGTGAGTGTGTTGATGATTTTAACATGATATATTGGCATAGATGATGTAAAGATTTTCGGATATATTGATCGATCAATAGGATGTAGAGTGCACTATAAACTAAAATTCATATGTGCTCTTGGGATTCCTCCCAAAGAGAGAGACCGATGATGGGCATTCCATTGGAGTAGAACTTGGTGAAATAACCAAGCTTTTTGGCAACAAAAGTTATTGCCATGAGACCAATGATGGGCATTCCATTGGAGTAGGACTTGGTGAAATAACCAAGCTTTTTGGCAACAAGAGTTATTGCCATGAGACCGATGATGGGCATTCTATCGGAGTAGGACTTGGTGAAACATCCAAGCTTTTTGGCAACAAGAGTTATTGCCAAGAGACCGATGAGGGGCATACCATCGGGGTAGGACTTGATAAAATACTCAAGCTTTTGGTGAAGGTAGAATCGCCATGAGAGTACGGTGGGGTGGAAGCCACCGGAAGATTATGTTCTAGACGGGTGAGTACGGTGATGGTTGATGCCACCGGAAGTGTCTAGTGAATTGTCCGCATATCCGTGTACAATAGAGTATGTAAATGCCAATATATGAGAATGTGTGTCACATGTACCAATGCTTGAAATGTTTTATGCTATGAGGTTTGCATATGAGATAATGAAATTATGAGATGCTTTTGTGTAAACAAGCATGAGTGGCTTTGCCATGAGTTTTGCATAGGTTGTATGCATGGGATAGCTAGATGGTACATGTGGTTTTCAAATGGGGATTTGAGTTCATGGAATGCTTTGAGTAACCCGCATGTGTGGCTTTGCCATGAGTTTTGCATTGGTAGAATGCATGAGATAGATACTTGATACATGAGATTTCAAATGGTGTTTTGCTTAGAAATGGTTTTCAAGCATGAGAAAGGGAAAGTGTGGAGTGGAAATGGTTTCCAAGGAAATTGGTTTAAACTTTGCACGAAGCATTATTGCATGAAATGGTTTAAGTGAAAGTTATTGCAAGAATGTTGTTTGGGGTTGAGTTGCTTAGTGCATTTGAGTTTAATGTTGATCTTATGTTAAGTAATGCTTAATTATAAGGTTTTGATGTTTTATATGAGGTTTCAAAACAATACTTGGTTTATAAAGGTGTGCTTGCTTTTGAAAAGGGTTTTAAGGTTTGCTACATTGATGGTGTTTTGGTTTTGAGCATTCCTCACTAAGCATTATGTGCTTACGCTCCTTTTTGTCCATCAATGCAGATAAATGAATTTGGGACAGCGAGAAGCAAGGGATTCAAGAAGAGCTCCACTTGAGAAGTATGTTTTGGTTTATAGCTATAGATAATAAAGGCAATGGGGGGGGAGTCTTTTACGTCAATGTGTAATGAGATTGTTCATCTTGAGCATGTTCGGTTTATGGTTTGATACTTGTTGGTGATTGTTTTGTGACATTTGGTTCTTCATCTCCATATTTGATATAACTATGCTCTTTGGTTAAAAGTAAGATCTTGTGTTGAATGTGATGAATGAGTGGGTGTGCTTAATGCTTGTTATGTATCTAGCTTCTGATGCAAAATAATGGTTTTAATGCTTAGCATGTTGTTGATATGTTGTGGAGTGATTTAAGGTATGTTTGATGGTGTTTTGAAGTGAAAAACCAGAAGTTTCTGCTGTTTCTGGGCAGGGTCTATCGAAACACCCTTAGCTGTTTCGAAACGGGTGCCTGAAATGGCCTGGGCGTTTCGGAACGGCTAGAAGTGTTTCGGAACACTTTGGCTACTGGAGGTGTCTGTTTCAGAACTGGTTTCGGAACATACCCGCGTACCGAAACGGTCAACACCGTTTCGATACGGGCGTTCGACATGGGTGTTTCGATACGTTTGTCAGTGTTTCGAAACGGGTGACCATTGGACACATATTTGAATTGCGTTGAAGTCTGCATGCTTTATATTTTAGTCCTGAAAATTGTAATAGCAATTGCTTGAGCTTGGGATGTCTTTTTAAGATGAAATTTGGCAGAGAGGCTTGTAATATGATTAATTAAGGTTCGGTAAAACTAAAATTTACAAAGTCCTTATATTTTCCGAAATTTACATTTTGGTCCCTAAATGCGTATTTCTTGCAATTGAGTCCCTAAACGTTTTCCGATCGCTGTGTTTTTCTCTTCCAAGGTTCTTGAGCATTCACATGGGCTTAATGCGCATCTAGAAAAGATAAAACAAAAAAAGGGTCGTTAATGAAGGTTGACTTTCGGGTTGACTTTGGTTTTCCCCGTGTGATCTTCGTAGTTTGGGTCTAACCGCTAGGCCGGGCTAAAGGGGTTACATTTTTGAGGAGATCTTGATGATTTTCGTGTTTGATGATTTGCCTCTATTTTGAGGTTGTTTTCTAATGTATTTTCGATGTTAATTGATTTTATAAATGAGGTTTTATCAAACAAATCCCGAATAGGCTTGGATTCCTAAGTTTTGTATGCTAGAATGGTGGTTTTTGGGGTGGTTTTGGTGTTCTGCCATAGCTGGAGGTATAAGTACGTATTTGTGGTGATTTTTTATGTTGATTGATGTTTAGAAATGATTAGAAGTGGTAGATTTTGGCTGGGCTTTGTTTTGGAAGAGTTTGGAGATGATTTCGGTTGTGTTTGGTAGCCGAAATGTGGTTTTTGAGTAGAGCACCGAGTTTAGGTTGTGTGTCTGATGATTTCAATGCATGATGATGCATTAATCGTATGCTCTTATGTGTTGTAAACATGGGAGACATCCTCGGACGCCTTTGGTGTTGATCCGGAAGCCTAGATAGCGTTTCGGCGAGCAAGCGAAACGTAATCGGTGAGTGCGAATGGTTTATAAGTCCTTGAGGGACAAAAAAACAAGGTTTGGGGATTTAGGAAAGGTTTGAAACACCTTCCTAAGTCCGAAAGTAAGTATTGGCTAGATTGCTCTCTTATATGTGGTGGATGCCCCTAAAATGCTTTTACATGCTCATGGTTTGAGGTAGATAAATTCCTACTGTTTTTATGCATGAATTGTAGCATGAGATGATGCTTTTGAAATGAGTTGAGAAAGATTTGAGAAATGTTGCATGAAAAACAGTAGGTGAGATGATGTTACAACATAATATATTGGCATAGAAGATGAGATACTTACCAGATATAATTGATCGATCAATAGGATTAGAGTGCACTATAAACTAAAAATTTGTACTTGCTCTTTGGTTAATCCAAAGGGAGAGAACCGATGATGGACATTCCATCGGGTAGGACTTGGTGAAATACCCAAGCTTTGTGGCGATTAGAGATACCGCCATGTGAGTACAGTGATGGTAGATACCACCGGAAATTATGTTACTAGACGAGTGAGTACGATGTTGTTAGATGCCACCGGAAGTGTCTAGTGAGTTATCCGCATATCCGAGTAATAATGTGATGTGAAATGCCAATATAAAATATGAAAATGCTTTTGAATCACATGTACCTATTGATGAGATGATTTATGCTATGAGAAATGCATATGAGATTTGTATATGAAATGCTTTGGTTTTACAAGCATGTGTGTGGCCTTGCCATGAGATTTGTATTGGTTTAAATGCATGAGATAGAATTGAGGTACACGTGTTTTCAATGAGAAGTTGCTTTGAAACGGTTTTCAAGCATGAGATAGAATGAGCATGTTGTAGAAAAAGGCTTTTGAGAAAGTGTTTTAAAGAATGCATTATTGTGTTGGTTTTCTTTAGAGCATGTCTCACTAAGAAATTGTGCTTACGCTCTCTTTTACCAATAATGCAGATAATTGAAGTGTTTTTGGGCAACGAGAAGGTTAAGAACATCCAAGGAAGTGCAAAGCTCATGTATGGTGATGTTTTTACACACTTTAGTTTTGATATTGACAATGGGACTTCAAAGTTGTATTTGGGAGATGTGTTTGAACTCCCTAAGTTTGTGGTATGTTTGTGTTGGCAATTGTGGGTTGTAAATGGTCCTTTTGGTTGGTTTGAGGTTTGAGAGCTCATATTTGGATTTGAGATTAGGAAGCATGCCTTTAGATTGTGTGTTTTAGTGTTTGATGCCATGCACTAGTCTAAGGGTCTTAAATATGTTCCCTAGTGTCAATATGAGTTGCTGGTATGATTTGGTAATCTTTGAGGCATGTTTGATTTGTTTAAAAGGTGAAAAACCAACATTTTCTGTTGTCACAGGGCAAGGTGTATCGAAACACCCTTAACTGTTTCGAAACGGGGGCCTGTAATGGCCATAGCGTTTCGGAACGGTTGAAAGTGTTTCGAAACACTTTGTCTTCTGGAGAGGCCTGGTTCGATACCGGTCTCGGAACGCACCCGTGTACAGGAACGGTCAACTCCGTTTCGATACAGACGTTTCGGTACGGTAGATAGGTGTTTCGAAAAGGGTGACCGTTGGATGATGTTTTGAATTTCTCTAAGTTCCCATGTTTTTCATATTAGTCCTAAATGTAGTGGATGCATTTGCTTGAGCTTGGGATGTCTATTTAAGCTGAAATTTGACAGAGAAGCATGTAATATGAATAATTACACATTGGTCAATCTAAAATCCGCAAAGTCCTTATAATTTCTAAAAATTACATTTTTGTCCCTAAAAGTGATATTTATGCAATTGAGTCCCTAATTGGTTTCCGATCGTTGTGCCCTTCTATCATATGATCCTTGAGTAATCACATAGGCTTAATGTGCATCTAGAAAAGATTAAAAGAAAAATAAAAAGGGTCGTTAATCAAGGTTGACTTTTGGGTTGACCTTGGTTTTCCTCGTGTAATCTTCGTAGTTTGGGTCAAACGTCTAGGCTGGGCTAAGGGTGTTACATCTGTCGGTATCAGAGCCAGGTTTTCGAATAATTGGGGCTTGGTATGTGGTTGTTGTATGTGATTGTGCATGATTTTGAGTTTTTGGGTGAAAGTATGATGTATGAATACTTATGTATGACTCAATTGAGATGAATTTATGATACTATGCTATGTTTGGAGTATAGTTGGGGATCCCATTTCCATATCAATACTAATGAGAAGAACTGTTTTCGAAAATGAGCTTGAGTACTTAGATTACTTACCTTGTTATGCCTAATTGTGTTGGTTGTATTTTTTTCAGTGCATTGTTTTTGTTATGGGGCCTCGTAGAGAGCTGAGAATCAATACTCGTTCCATGGCTGAGAATGAGAACGTAGAGAGTGTTGAGGATTTACCTCCTCCTCCCTTGGTGGTGGACCACCTGGTAGTGGTGGAGTTGGGGCTGGTGCTGCGGGAGTTGGTGCTGGGGTTTCTAGACCCGAGGGTGTTCAGGGGCAAGCTGCTCCTGATATGACCGTGTTGATACAAGCTATTGCTGGAGCTTTCCAGCCAGCAGTAGCTAGAGCCCATAGAGCTGTACCTTAGGATGGTGCAAATGTGAGATTGTCATTGGAGCGTCTCTGCAGTCTAGGCGGGACTGAGTTTAGAGGTTTGACACCGGAAGGTTCTGAGTCTTGGTTGGAGAGCACCAAGAGGATTCTTGGACAGCTGAATTGCAAAAATGTCCAGAAGCTGGGATGCATTGTGTCACAACTGCATGGTGATGCATACACATGGTGGACGACCACTACCTCTGGAATGGAGGATGAAGAAGTGACTTGGAAATTCTTTTTTAATGTGTTCAAGAGGAAATATTTGGGAGTTCGCTACCTCGACGAGAAGAAGAGGGAGTTCATGTCTCTTGTGCAAGGGAGCATGTCCGTAGCTGAATATTATGAGATTCAGTTTGTCCGTCTCAGCCAGTATACACCTGAGTTAATCCCTAGTGAGCGAGAAAGGTGCGAACGATTCCATTATGGGTTGGTAGCGGACGTGAAGACCTACATGCTTGCAGCCGATTACACTGATTTCGATGTCTTGGTCACTAGAGCCAAGGACATTAAATTGAATCTTGGTTTGGCGAGCTGAGTAAGTGGATCTAGCTCGGAAAAGCGAGCTGCAGAACGCGATTATGGTAGAGATCGCAACAAGAGGTATAAGGATAGAAAGTCGCATTATGATGCTAGACGCGGGGGTGGTAACCCTGGTACAGGTCAGCAAGGACCTAATGCTTTCTTGAGGACTCATGAGTGCAACCGGTGAGGTAGGAGACATGCTAGTGAGTGTTGGGATAACCTTGGGACATGCTGGAATTGTGGAAACCGAGGGCATATGAAGAAAGATTGTCCTCAGCCGCTGAGAGAGGGACAGGCTCCAGTGAGAGCAACTGAGCCACAGAGAGGTCGTGGGCATGGCCGTGGTAATTTTTAGCGTAGAGATGAGGGTGGAATGAATGTGGCGCATGTTGTGGCCGTCCAACCTGAGGGTGGTGGTCAGGCTCGAGTGTATGCCCATCGTGAGGGAAGGAATGACACGAACGTGATCGCAGGTACCTTTACTTTGCAATCCTTGTCATTACTTTCTTTGATTGATTCTGGATCTACACACTCGTACATATTGCGTGAACATGCTCAAATGCTTAGTTTGCTTGTTGAGTCTTTGGATGTTGGTATGCATGTGACTAATTCCTTTGGTGAGACGGTTGTAACAAGAAAGTTGTATAGAAGATGTCCCTTAAAGGTGCAAGATCATGTGTTTCTTGTTGATCTTATGGAATTGTCATTCTATGGTTTTGATGTAATCGTTGGCATGGATTGGCTTGTTGAGCATAGGGTCGTGGTGGATTTTGAAAGCAAGCGAGTTTCGTTGAAACTTGCGGATGATTATGAGGCGGTGGTGGTGGGTGAGAATGTGGAGTTTCTTGCCAATGTGGTGTCTACGTTGGAAGCAAGCCGGATGTTGCGGCAAGGATGTGAGGCTTATCTAGCCTTTGTTATGAATCCCAGTTCGAAGGAGGTGCGCGTTCAGGATATAAGGACCGTGTGTGAGTTCCCTGGAGTGTTTCCGGAGGAATTACCTAGTTTACCGCCTAGTCGAGAAGTTGAGTTTGGAATTGAGTTATATGAGAACACAACTCCGGTGTCCATTGCTCCCTATCGCATGGCACCCAAAGAGTTGAAGGAGTTGAAGACGCAACTTCAGGAATTGCATGACCGTAACTTCATTCGGCCTAGTGTGTCACCTTGGGGTGCATCGGTCTTGTTTGTTAAAAAGAAAGATGGCACGATGAGAATGTGCATCGATTATCGTCAGCTGAATAAGTTGACTCTCAAGAACAAGTATCCTTTGCCGACGATTGATGATCTTTTTGATCAGTTTCGGGGAGCGGCTGTGTTTTCAAAGATTGATCTGAGGTTAGGGTACTATCAGTTAAAGGTGAAGGATGTGGATGAGCTGAAAACAACCTTTAGAACGAGATATGGGCATTATGAGTTCCTTGTGATGCCGTTTGGGTTGACGAATGCTCCTATTGCTTTCATGGACATGATGAATAGGGTGTTCCATGAATTCTTGGACAAGTTCATTGTGGTGTTCATAGACGATATCCTTGTGTACTCTTGTACTGAGGGGGAGCATGAAGGTCATTTGAGATTTGTTTTGCAAGCGTTGTTGGAAAATCAGCTTTATGCTAAGCTGAGCAAATGTGAGTTTTGGCTAAAGGAAGTTGTTTTCCTTGGTCATGTGGTTTCGACTGAAGGGATTTGAGTTGATCCCCAGAAGGTTGAGGCGGTGATGAATTGGAAGCCTCCTAAGTCCGTTCATGAAGTTCGTAGTTTCCTTGGTTTGGCAGGGTACTACATGAGGTTTGTGGATAGATTTTCTAAGATTGCTGCCCTGTTGAAAAAGTTGTTGCAAAAGGATGTGAAGTATGAGTGGACGGAAGCGAGACATCAAGCTTTTGAGAAGTTAAGAGCGGCTTTGACGCAAGCTCCTATCTTGGTTCAACCTGAATCAGGGAAAGAGTTTGTGGTGTATAGTGATTCATCCTATGTTGGTTTGGGGTGTGTGCTAATGCAAGAGGGTAAGGTGGTGGCTTATGCGTCGCGATAGTTGAAAGTACATGAGCGCAATTATCCTACGCATGACATTGAGTTGGCAGCAGTGGTTTTTGCTCTAAAGATTCGGAGACATTAACTTTATGGTGAAAAGTGTACTGTGTACACGGATCACAAGAGTTTGAAGTATCTGATGTCTCAGAAAGAGTTGAATCTTAGGCAACGACGATGGGTGGAGTTGCTTAAGGATTAAGATCTAACGATCGAGTATCACCCAGGAAAGGCCAATGTTGTGGCTGATGCTTTGAGCAGGAAGGTGGCGGCGGAGTTAAGAGCGATGTTTGCTAGCTTGAGCATATCGCGAGATGGTGGTCTTGTTGTTGAATTCCAGGTGAAACCATCTCTAGTACAGTTGATAAAGGATAAACAATTGTTGGATGATTCCTTGGTGCCACATGTTTAGGATATTGCTGAGGATAGACCATCGGATTTCTGTTTTAATGATGATAGTGTTCTATGTTTTGGGAGTCAGATAGTGGTGCCGAATGATGTTGAGTTGAGGCGCACTATTCTGACCAAAGCTCATAGTAATCCGTTTGCTATGCACCTTGGTAGTACAAAGATGTATCGTGATCTGAAGGATGAGTACTATTGGGTGGGTTTGAAGAAAGATGTCGCTGAGTATGTGAGCAAGTGTATGGTTTGTCAGCGAGTTAAGGCTGAGCACCAGTTTCATTCGGGGTTGTTATAGCCGTTGAGGATCCCTGAATAGAAGTGGGAGAGGATCACCATGGACTTTGTGTCTGGTTTGCCTCTAACGCCATCAAAGAAGAATTCTGTTTGGGTGATTGTGGACCGCCTTACGAAGTGTGCGCATTTCTTGCCTGTGCATACTACGTACACCTTGGATAAGCTTGCAGAGTTGTACATCGTTGAGATTGTGCGTTTGCATGGTGTACCAAAATCTATAGTGTCGGATGGAGATCCGAGGTTCACTGCAAGGTTTTGGATGTGTTTGCATCAAGCATTGGGTACGCGGCTGAATTTCAGTACTTCTTATCATCCGTAGACAGATGGACAGTCGGAACGTGTTATCCAAGTGCTTGAGGATATGTTGAGGTGTTGTGTTATTGAGTTTCAAGGTTCTTGGGAGAAGCACTTGCCTTTGGTGGAGTTTGCTTATAATAATAGTTACCAGGCAAGTATTCAAATGGCACCTTATGAAACTTTGTACGGGAGGAAGTGCAGAACTCCTCTTTGTTGGGCTGAAACAGGGCAAAAGTTGGTCTCGATGTCGGCTCTGTTGAAAGGAACCACCGAGAAGGTGAAGATCATTTGTGAGCGGCTGAAGGCAGCATCGGATCGGCAAAAGTCTTACGCGGATTTGAAGCGTAAGGAGATAGAATTTGCGGTGGGTGACCGTGTGTTCTAGAAGGTTTCACCTTGGAAGAAGGTGATGAGATTTGGTCGGAAGGGCAAGTCGAGCCCAAGATATATTGGACAATATGAGGTGTTAGAACGTGTGGGTCCTGTTGCTTATAAGCTGAGACTACCACAGGAGTTGGAAAAGATACATAATGTGTTTCATGTATCCATGCTTCGAAGGTATAGATCGGATCCTTCGCATGTTATGCCTGTGGAGGAGGTTGAGTTGAATCCAAACTTGACGTATGATGAGGAACCTGTTGAGATTTTGGATTCGGATAGTAAGGTTCTCCGCGGTAAGACCATTGAGCTGGTTAAGGTGTTGTGGAGACATCGTGGTGTTGAGGAAGCTATGTGGGAAAGAAAGGAAGACATGAAGAAGCAATTTCCTTACCTTTTTCCTCCAAGTAAATTTCGAGGACGAAATTTCTTAAGAGGGGGAGAGTTGTAACACCCCAATTTGGGCCTAGATGTTTTAGAGTTTGAATCGGACCGGTCGAGGACGGTTCGAATCCTAAAGAGAGGTTTAGGGAACACCTAGTTCGGGATGCTTTAAAAATATGAAAAAAATACCTAAAAATCATTATTTCTTATATGAATGATTCTGGTGGAATCAATTTTACAAAATAAGGTTTGGAAATACTACATTTCGATGTAGTGACCAAATCGCAGTTTTTGCAAAAGTTAAATAGTGACTGTTTTGTAAAGGATTGAAACTTTGAATCTTTAAGGAGCTAATTTTACCAAAATGTTTTTAATCAGATTTCTTCTTAATTTGGGTGATTTTATTAATTTTTTAATTAAAGGAAAATAGAGATTAATTAAAAGGAAACTACCTTTGACTTTTCAGAACTACCTTTTCATCAATTTACTTTCATATTTCATTTTCTCTCAATTTCTTTTCAGCCAAACACATTTCCTCCGGCAATTATCCTTTGACTTTCATTCTTTTTTATGAGACTTCAATCCCCTAATCTCTTCCTCATCAAACCTCTTGTTTTTACATTGGATTTTCAAGAAAACTTGCCTAATTCAAGGAGAAATCAGCCATTAGAGGTAAGCTTCGTCCTTCTCCTCTAATGATCAGTTCATTAATGAAATTTCCAAGTTATCAATCCTTTGTTAGTGATTTTAGAGTTGCTTTAATTTTAGAAACAAGAAATTGTATTAAAACTCAAGGTTTTTTAGGTGATCTTGATAATTTTCGTGGTTGATGGTTAGCCTCTGTTTTGAGGTTGTTTTCTAATGTATTTTGGATGTTAATTGATGTTGTAAATGAGGTTTTATCAAACAAATCCCGAATAGGCTTGGATTCCTAAGTTTTGTATGCTAGAATGGTGGTTTTTGGGGTGGTTTTGGTGTTCTGTCATAGCTGGAGGTATAATGACGTGTTTGTGGTGGTTTTTGATGTTGATTGATGTTTAATGATTAGAAGTGGTAGATCTTGGCTGGGCTTTGTTTTGGAAGAGTTTGGAAATGATTTCGGTTGTGTTTGGTAGCCGAAATGTGGTTTTTGAGTAGAGCAGCGAGTTTAGGTTGTGTGGCTGATGATTTCAATGTATGATGATGCATTAATCCTCTGCTCTTATGTGTTGTAAATAGGGGAGACATCTTCGGACGCCTTTGGTGTTGATCCGGAAGCCTAGATAGCGTTTCAGCGAGCAAGCGAAACGTAATCGGCGAGTGCGAATGGTTTAGAAGTCCTTGAGGGACAAAGAAATAAGGTTTGGGGATTTAGGAAAAGTTTGAAACACCTTCCTAAGTCTGGAAGTAAGTATTGGCTAGATTGCTCTCTTATATGAGGTGGATGCCCCTAAAATGCTTTTACATGCTCATGGTTTGAGGTAGATAAATTCATACTGTTTTTATGCTTGAATTGTAGCATGAGATGATACTTGAAATGATTTCATGAAATGACAATTTGCATTGTTAAGTTTTAAGCTTTTGTTATAAAGCATGGCAAATGTATGGTTTTGAAATGAGTTGAGAAAGATTTGAGAAATGTTGCATGAAAAACAATAGGTGAGATGATGTTACAACATAATATATTGGCATAGAAGATGAGATACTTACCGGATATAATTGATCGATCAATAGGATGAGAGTGCACTATAAACTAAAAATTCGTACATGCTCTTTGGTTAATCCAAAGTGAGAGAACCGATGATGGGCATTCCATCGGGTAGGACTTGGTGAAATACCCAAGCTTTGTGGCGATGAGAGATATCGCCATGTGAGTACAGTGGTGGTTGATGCCACTGGAAATGATGTTACTGGACGAGTGAGTACGGTGATGGTAGATGCCACCGGAAGTGTCTAGTGAGTTATCCGCATATCCGAGTAATAATGTGATGTGAAATGCCAATATAAAATATGAAAATGCTTTTGAATCACATGTACCTATTAATGAGATGATTTATGCTATGAGAAATGCATATGAGATTTGTATATGAAATGCTTTGGTCTTACAAGCATGTGTGTGGCCTTGCCATGTGATTTGCATTGGTTTAAATGCATGAGATAGAATTGAGGTACATGTGTTTTCAATGAGAAGTTGCTTTGAAATGGTTTTCAAGCATGAGATAGAATGAGCATGTTGTAGAAAAAGGCTTCTGAGAAAGTGTTTTAAAGAATGCATTATTATGTTGGTTTTCTTTAGAGCATGCCTCTCTAAGCAATTGTGCTTACGCTCTCTTTTACCAATAATGCAGATAATTGAAGTGTTTTTGGGCAGCGAGAAGGTTAAGAACATCCAAGGAAGTGCAAAGCTCATGTATGGTGATGTTTTTACACACTTTAGTTTTGATATTGGCAATGGTACTTCAAAGTTGTATTTGGGAGATGTGTTTGAACTCCCTAAGTTTGTGGTATGTTTGTGTTGGCAATTGTGGGTTGTAAATGGTCCTTTTGGTTGGTTTGAGGTTTGAGAGCTCATATTTGGGTTTGAGATTAGGAAGCATGCCTTTAGATTGTGTGTTTTAGTGTTTGATGCCATGCACTAGTCTAAGGGTCTTAAATATGTTCCCTAGTGTCAATATGAGTTGCTGGTATGATTTGGTAATCTTTGAGGCATGTTTGATTTGTTTAAAAGGTGAAAAACTAGCATTTTCTGCTGTCACAGGGTAGGGTGTATCGAAACACCCTTAACTATTTTGAAACGGGGGCCTGTAATGGCCATAGCGTTTCGGAACGGTTGAAAGTGTTTCGGAACACTTTGGCTACTGGAGAGGCCTGTTTCGATACCGGTCTCGGAACGCACCCGTGTACCGGAACGGTCAACTCCGTTTCGATACGGGCGTTTCTGTACGGTAGATAGGTGTTTCGAAACGGGTGACCGTTGGATGAAGTTTTGAATTGCTCTAAGTTCCCATGTTTTTCATATTAGTCCTAAATGTAGTGGATGCAATTGCTTGAGCTTGGAATGTCTATTTAAGCTGAAATTTGATAGAGGAGCATGTAATATGAATAATTACATATTGGTAAATCTAAAATCCGCAAAGTCCTTATAATTTCTAAAAATTACATTTTTGTCCCTAAAAGTGAAATTTATGCAATTGAATCCCTAATTGGTTTTCGATCGATGTGCCCTTCTATCATATGATCCTTGAGTAATCACATAGGCTTACTGTGCATCTAGAAAAGATTAAAAAGAAAAAGAAAAAGGGTCGTTAATCAAGGTTGACTTTCGGGTTGACTTTGGTTTTCCCTGTGTAATCTTCGTAGTTCAGGTCAAACGTCTAGGCCAGTCTAAGGGGGTTACAATCGCTCCCAAGCCTCATGCATGGACTCATCATCGGCCTGTCAAAAAGAAGTGATCTCATTACGTAATTTGTCAGTTAAATTTGTAGGAATAAAACGAGCTAGAAAATCACGACAAAGATCACTCCATTATCCTATTGATCCTGTTGGGATACTGTTGAGACATGTTTTTACCCTATCCCTCAATGAACATGGGAACAACTTCAATCTCAGAATGTCCTCATGTACTCCCTGCATTTTAAATGAGTTACATATCAGGAGGAAGGACTTGAGGTGCTGTCTGGCATCTTCAGTTGCAGAGCTACCAAATTGCCCCATAGTGTTGATCATATTAAACATCACGGGCTTCATCTCAAAGTGAGCGACCTCGATCTATGGGTAACAACTCCAGGGTTTAGTTCGTTCAGGTCTTCTTCAAGGTAATCTCGGACTTTTGGGTGTCATACTGGTACAAATGGAGCCTGTAGATTTGCTCCATCTCCTGTCGAGATCTGCTCTTCTTCAATAAGTGGCTGCCCATCGACAGGGTATTGCCCAATGACATTGTGTGCTGGAGGCACTTGGTTGAGGCCGCTACCTCGAGGTGGGTCCTCAGGTTGATGCATCATGGATTCGTTCTCCTTTGTTTCGAAACCCTTAGGCCATTTTAGGCTCACTGTTTCAGTACAGGCTCGAGTGTACAGAAACACATGGGCCTATAATGACACTTTTTGCTGGTTTTTCACACTTCAATCCACATTAAATCATCCCACCATGCTACTAACATACATACAACATATTTAGAACATCAAACCACAAAATTTATGGTAGAAACAACATCATAGAAAGTCCATAGGCATCCATAGAATCTATATGCACGCATCCTATGCAAATATAGCTACTTAGAAGTCAAAACACAAACCAAGGCATAAACCAAACATTAAAGGCCATTTACAAGTCATTAAGGGCATTACAAACATGCCTCAAAACAGGGAGTTCCAAAAATACAATCTCCCAAACACAAAGCATCCACCCATTTCCAACTATTATTATTAACAAGAAAATATAAAATAATACTTGAGCTTAGTCCAAATCCTTGGACCCCATCTTGCCTCTATGCGGCCCACGCAAGCTAGTTCACTACATTGTTGGAAGAAAGAGCGTAAGGACAATTGCTTAGTGAGGGATGTTTAAAACATTCAACCACAACAATGCATTTTAAAACCATTTCTCATTTAGAAATCTCTATCTCATCAGGCTCTTTCTATCTCATGCTTCAAATCATTTTCATAGCAAAACCACATCGTTTACATCTTATGTACCATCTATCTCTTGCATTTAACAAATGCAAAGTCTCAAGGCATAGCCTTACATGCTCAAATCACATAAAGCATTTCTCAAAACATATTCTCATATGTAAAACATCATGCATAAAATCATGTATAACAAGGTACATGTGAATCTCATGTTCAATCTCATATATTGCATTTTAACAACATTACTCGGATATGCGGATAGCTTGACTAAATGTCAAGTCCTACCCCGGTGGAATCTCATATCACCGGACTTTCATGGCAGCATCTCTCAGCGCCACAAAGCTTGGGTGTTTCAACAAGACCTACCCCGATGGAATCTCACATCATCAGAGTCTCACTTTGGAACATGATAGCACTACCCCCATTTCCCGAACCAAAGAGCACGTACGAATTTTGTATTTTATAGTGCACTTCTCATCCTATTGGTCGACCAATTATATCCGGTAACAATAATCTCATCCCATGCCAATTTATACATTCTAAACATCATTACCTACTGTTTTTCAATGCATCGATCTAAAACATTCTCATCCCATTTCAAAACATGTACAAAGCATAGCATTTTCTGAAATAGTTCAAACTCATTGAAACATCAATTATATCTCATGGGATCTTTTAATTCTTAATTTCATATCTCCAAACATGCATAAGACAGTAGGTATAAATCCATCTTCAAAACAAAAGCATGATCATAAAATTAATGGGACAATAACCGAGAAACGAGATCAAAATATCTCGAACTTACTTCGAGGCTTAGATTAGTGTTTCAAACTCAATCTAAACCCCCCAAACTTTGCATTCAAGTCCTTCAAGACTTTTTAAAACCAATTCCACTCACCGACTTGCGAAATAAAGATTCGCCGATGCGAAATTAAGCGTCCGAAGCCACCAGAACTTCGCCGTTTGCTTTTCATGTATTCTCCCATGTTTATACCACACAAGAACATAGGATTAATGCATCATAATGCATTAAAATCACCAGCAACTTAAACAAACCCGATGCTCTGCCCATAACACCAAAATACCCATCCGAAAATAACCGAAATCACCTTCGATTTCTCTCTAAACTCAACCCAGTCATAATATAACACTTCCACCCAAACTTAATCATCAATCAACATCTAACATCATCTATCATCTAACCCAGTCATAATATAACACTCATCCTATTTCAGTATTATTATTACAAAAAATTAATTCTCACATCATCTAACATCCAAATCATGTTTAAAATAATTCTCAAATCAATCAAAACAGTACCTAAACAAATTACTTAGAAATTTACCAAGTAAAGCTAGATTAATCAATTTTCCATTAATCAAAACATGAAACTTAGTTAATAAACATATTTAGGAAGTCAAAGACTTGCGAATTTCATATGGTCCAATAAACCTTGGACTCAACTTGCAGTTCCGACCAAACCTCATCACCTTTTTCCAAGGCGAAACCTTCAAAAACACATTATCTCTCACAACATACTCATTCTCCTTACGCTTCAAATATGCGTAAGACTTTTGCCGATCCGCAACCATTTTCAACCTCTCTCTAATAAGCTTCACTATTTCAATACTGCCCTTAAGAATATTAGGTACAGAAACCAACTTTTGTCCTACTTCCGCCCAACAAAGAGGCATTCTACACTTCCGCTCATACAAAGCCTCATAGGGAGCCATTTGAATACTCGCTTGATAATTGTTATTGTAAGTAAACTCCACTAAAGGTAACTGTTTCTCCCAAGAACCTTGGAAATCAATGATGCAACATCTCAACATAACCTCCAACACCTGGATACCCTTTTAGACTGACCATCCGTTTGAGGATGATACGAAGTACTAAAATTCAAACGCGTGTCGAACGTGTGATGAATACACTCCAAAAACCTCACCGTAAAACGCGGATCTCGATTCGAAACAATGGACTTAAGCACCCCGTGCAACCTCACAATCTCAGAGATGTACAAATCTGCCAACATGTCTAACGTATACGTAGTATGCATCGCCAAGAAATGTGCACACTTTGTGAAACGATCAACAATCATCTAAATGGAATTTTTCTTTGACGGTGTCAAAAGCAAACACGTCACAAAATCCATAATGATTCCCTCCCATTTCCATTCTGGAATCTTCAAGGGTTGCAACAATCCATAAGGAAATTGATGTTCAGCTTTTACTCGTTGACAAACCATGCACTTACTAACAAAATTAGTAGCATCTCTTTTCAAACCAACCCAATAATTCTTATCTTTTAGCCCATGATACATCTTTGTACTACCAGGATGTATAGCAAAAGGACTGTTATGAGCCTCGGTCAGAATAGTGTGCCTTAACTCAACATCCTCCGGCACAACTATTCGACTCTTAAAACACAGGACACCATCATCAGTGAAACAGAGTCTGTTGGATTTCCCTCCGCAATGTCCTGAACATGCAATACAACCGAATTATCTAACCACTGCTTTTCCTTAATCAACTATACCAACGAGAGTTGCACTTGCAATTCAGCCACTAAACCACCATCGTGCGATACACTCAACCGAGCAAACATCACCCTTAACTCCTCTGCCGCCTTCATATTCAAGGCATCAGCTACAACATTATCCTTCCCTGGATGATACTCGATCGTCAAGTCATAATCCTTAAGCAACTCATGCCGCCTTTGTTGCCTAAGATTCAACTCCTTCTACGACATCAAGTACCTCAAACTTTTGTGGTCTGTGTACACCGTACACTTTTCACCATAAAGGTAATGCCTCCTGATTTTCAAGGCAAACACTACCGCAACTAACTCAATGTCATGTGTAGGGTAATTACGCTCGGGCATCTTCAATTATTGAGATGCATAAGCTACCACCCTCTTGCATCAACACATATCCCAAACCAACATAGGATGCATCACTATAAACCACAAACACTTTACCCGATTCAAGTTGAATATAGATAGGAGCTTGTGTCAATGCTCCTTTCAACTTCTTGAAAGCTTGCTGTCGAACCTCCGTCCATTCAAACTTTACATCCTTTTGCAACAACTTTGTCAAAGGAGCAGCAATCCTAGAAAAACCATCGACAAACCTACGGTAGTATCCCGCCAAACCAAGGAAACTACGCACCTCACAATCTGACTTAGGTGACTTCCAATTCATCACCTCTTTAACCTTTTGAGGATCGACTCGAATTCCCTCGGCCGAAAATATATGACCAAGGAAAACAACTTCCTTAAGCCAAAACTCACACTTGCTCAACTTGGCATAAAGCTAATTTTCCATCAAAACTTACAACACAATCCAAAAATGGTTATCATGATCCTCCTCGGTACGAGAATACACGAGAATATCATCGATAAACACAATCACAAACATATCTAAAAATTCATGAAACACGCGATTCATCATGCCCATGAATGCAGCAGGGGAATTAGTCAAACCAAAAGGCATCACCATAAACTCATAATGCCCGTACCTTGTGTGAAAAGTAGTCTTAGGCACATCTAAATCTTTTTCCTTCAACTGGTAGTATCCGTATCTCAGATCAATGTTAGAAAACACTGAACCACCCCAAAACTGATAGAAAAGATCATCGATCCATGGCAAAATATACTTTTTCTTGATAGTCAACTCGATCAATTGACGATAATCTATACACATTCTCATCGTGTCATCCTTCTTTTTTACAAACAATACCAGTGCTCCCCAAGGCGAAACACTAGGCCTAATGAAACCTCGATCGAGCAACTCCTAAAGTTGCATCTTCAACTCTTTCAATTCTTTTGGAGCCATTTGATAGGGAGCAATAGACACTGGAGTCATATTTTCATACAACTCAATGCCAAACTCAACCTCCCTGTTCGGTGGCAAACCAAGCAACTCTTCCAGAAATACACCCGGAAACTCACAAAATGTACGAATTTCCTTCACCTGCATTTCCTTTGTACTTGAATTCATTACATATGCTAGGAAATCTTTACATCCTAACCATATCAACTGACTCGCTTCAAGAGCCGAAACCACATTAGATAAGAATTTCACATTCTCACCTACAACCGCCACCTCATAATCATCGGCAATTTTCAACGAAACTCGCTTGGTCTCAAAATCAACCACAGCCCTATGCTCGGTTAACCAATCCATGCCAAGAATTACATCAAAACCATAGAAAGGTAATTCTGTAAGATCAACCTCAAACATGTAACCCCCTTAGCTCGGCTTAGACGCTTAACCCGAACTAAGAAGATTACACGGGGAAAATCAAAGTCAACTTGTTAAAGTCAACCTCGATTAACGACCTTTTTTCTTTTTTTATTTTCTAGATGCACATTATTATCATATATGATTAGCATTTTGTTTTGGCGAAAGCGACACAGCAAACAGAGTACAATTAGGGGTTCAATTGCATACAAACTCTTTTAGTGACTAAATTGGAAATTTCCAAAATTATAAGGACTAAACAGATTTTAAAGTTACCAATCCAAAATTAGCCATATAACATGCCAGCATGTCAAGTTTCAACATAAACAGACCATCCAAACTCATTTAATTAAGCATTCAATATTCAAGGACCAAAACGTAAGAAACAGAAACCTGAAACAATTCAAATTCAACACCCAACGGTCAAGTGTTTCGAAACACAAGACCCCGTATCGGAACGGCCGTTTCGAAACCAGGATGACCGTTTCGATACGCGGGTGTGTTCCGAAACCCGTTTCGAAACAATGCTTCACAATGGCAAAATGTTCCGAAACGTGCCTACCCGTTCCAAAACACCATGACCATTACAGGCCACCGTTCCTAAACAGGTAAGGGCGTTTCGAAATGCCTTGCCCTGCAATTTCCCAAATTGCTGGTTTTACTCAACTATTCACCTCCGAAATCATCCCAAAACATGCCACATCACACATACAATATGAATATGCATCAAAGATCACCATTATGAAGCAGAAGCTAAAACATAGCATCAAACTTGCAATCTTAAGAACTATAGGCATGCTTCCCAGATGTAAAAACCACACAAAAGCTAAAAATCACATTCAAGTTCAAACCAACATTCAAAGGCCATTTACAAACCAATATAAGCAAACCAAACATGCTCAAGTTGTTCAACATCACCAAATAAATCCGAGAGTAGAAATCCCACCCATTGCCTCTTATTACACTTAGGTAAAACCACATACTTTTTCTAGTCAAAAAAGCTTGGATTTCCCTTGCTTCTTGCTACCTCAAAAGCCTAATTCTCTGCATTGATGAAACAAATGAGCGTAAGCATGAAGCTTAGTGAGGATCGCTAAAACCAAGCATTCATCAATGTAGTTTACAAAACCGTAAATATCATTAATTGTCATCTCATGCCTTTCCTTAAAACATGTTTTTAAAGCATCAATGCACTTTTTAAACCACAGGCTATTAGTATCATCAAAATAATAGCATATAATCTTTTGCTCATGCTTAAACCAAGCATCACATGCATTCTAGCATAAACCACAAGCATCCCATGCTTAAACCATTAATCAACAATATTATATTGGCTCGCAAGTGATCAATTCTCAATCCATACCAATACCAACACAAATGACACAATCGGATACGTGGATTACAAGCGTTGTCCCACACGCTTCATACATACTACCGAACTACACAAGGCTCACACACGAGAGCAACCCTCTATCGTTGTGACACCCGTGGTGGAGTATAACAGTACAATCATAACCCCTCAACACCACTCATCGGTAGTTGTATAATTTCACTAACGAGAGCACGGGACACATACCACAAGATCCATACACGGGGTTAACCATCCACCGTTGTAATCTTAGCCTCAATCGTTAGTGTAACACCCGGGTTTGGGGGTCGGGTGAAATTAAAATAATAAAATAATATTTTGGGCCTCGGGTTTTCAAAACAAATAAATTATGTTGGACTTATTACAAAACAAGCCCAAATAGCCATGGATATCTCCTATTTGTAAATGCCTTATTTCATTAAGGGTATTTTGGTGTTTGGCCTTTTAATTTTAAACAACCATTAAAAATACCCACTTTAACTCATCTTCTCCCCCCCTTCTCTCCATTTTCACGAAAAAACCTCTTAACCATTGTGTTTACTATTCCATCACCATTCTTCCTCATCTTTGGTGATTTTACAAAGGTAAACCCATTTTTGACTTGTCCTCTCCTTCCTCTACAAGCTCATACCTTTATTTTCATGAAAGCCCATGGATTTTACATTTTGAGTTTTTAAGTTTTGAAGATAAAAATCCAAACTTTAATAACCTTTAGATGAGTTTTTGATTTAATGTTGTTAGATAATTTAAAAGCATCGTATAAGGTCCAACATACTTGATTTTTACATGGTTTTATGGTGATTCCCGAAATTGGGTTTTGGGGAGGTTTTAGAAGGGTTTTAGGTTGAGCTTGGGGGCTGTTTGTGTGGAAATTTGTTGGCTGATGGTTAGGCTATGTGTAAGGGTTGTTTTGGAAGCTTTTGAGAGTGTTATAAATATTGAAACCAGTGGTTTTGGGCTGTGCTTTAAGGCTGCTCGGGAATGAGGATTTTGGGGTTGTCTTTAACTTGAAATCATGTGTTTTATGCTTGGGTTGTGTTCCGGGTTGCTACATTGATTTGTGGACTGATTTGTAGTTGTTTTGATTGTGTTGGGATGCTTAGAAGCAAGGATTTGTGTTGGTAAAGCCTTGGGATCGAATCCGGAACCGTTGGGAGCTTGATCAGCTAGTGTGGTTGAACTTGGATTAGTCGGTGAGTGGTTAATGTTTTTAAATTGGTTTTCAAGGTTGATTCCAGCATGTGGACTAGGTTGGGCTTGGTAGACCCACCTAGAGTTGGGATTAGATTGGTAGTCTAATCCCAAGCTTTAGTTAGAGACTTTGGTTGAACTTTAAATGTTGAGTATGTCTCATGTTTACTTGTGATTATGGTGGTTATGTATATTGTGTTATACATGTATGTTGAGGCATGGTATTGATGCATTGTTATATGCATGTGGTTTGTGCATGACGGTAAGTCATGATGAGTATGTGCTAAGCACGGAAGTTGATATGAAATGGTGTTGCGAAAGGTTATGAATTGTGTTAGTATTGGCACTAGTATGCTTGGGTACAATGATCGATCATTAGGATGTTTAGTGTGCACACGTGAGTCAAAATGCATGCGTGGTCTTGGTGATGGTAGTCATCAAGATGGAGTACGGGTATGCCCGGAAATCTTCTTATATATGTTAGTCCGTGATGAGTTGAATCCCATCGACGGGGCGTGAGGATGAGTGGAATCCCCTCCGCGTGAAAACGGTGATGAGTGTAATCCCACCGTAAGGTAATGGTTGTGGTTGGATGTGAGTTCCAATGGTTATCCGCGTATTCGGGTCATAGCTAGGTGCCAATACGGATTGTGGAATGTGTTTGTTAATATATTGATAAATGTATTTCCACGTGTTGAGCTTATGAGTTGTTGAGCATGGCATGATGTTGATAATTGTGTTCATGCATCATTATTATTTTTACTCTTGTGGTTCGAAGGTAAGATCATGCATTCTACCTTGGTTGTGTGCTCGTGCTTGGACCTTATATTGTCGAGGTTTGTTTTATGAGCTTACCCTCACCAAGCTTTATGCTTACGCTCTCTTTTGTTCGACAATGCAGATCCATAGTTCGTGGGTTGCTAGTGCAAGAGTACGGCCTCCAAGTGGGCTAGTTGAGCTTTTCCTATCCTCAAGTATGAACTATTTTATGTTAATGGTGTAATAGTCAAGCAATGGGGACTTATGTGGATATCTTGTTTTAGGAGCATGTTTAGACTCCTTGTTGTTGTTATGGTTTCGCTTGTGATGCCATGTTTTGGATTGTAAACCATGTCTATGTTGCTTACCATGAATGCTTGTGAATGTTCTTGTCTAAGCATGAATCTTGAATGCTATGTATGCATCTTTTGTTGAATTGATGTATCCTTTTTATGTATGGCTTTTATATGCATGAAGTGTTTTAAGCATGCTTGTTTTGTTTGGTTTTGCCTTAGAGTGATGCATGTTGGTTGTTGGAGGTATTAGTTGGTGTTTTAGGGCAGCCTTGTGCCATAAACCAGCTAAAACATGTCTGTTCGCAGCAGGTGTATCAAAACGGGACCAACTGTTTCGATACGGCCTCTTGTTTCAGGCCAGGCGTTTCGGTACGCAAATAGGGTGTTTCGATACGATTTTGCTACTGGAAATCTGAGATTTTGACGAGAAATTGAGAGTATCGAAACGGTCCTAGGTGTTTCGGAACGGTCTTAGTAGCGTTGACCACGAGAAGTTGACCGCTGAGGGCGTATTGGAACAGGAGACCAGCGTTTCGAAACGGTCTCCTCGGGTTGACTTTGGCCAGTTGACCTAGTCAAGGCGTATCGATACACCCTCTGGGCGTTTCGATACGGCCTGCAGTTTAAGATTAAAATGGGTTGTTTTTGGTTGGTTTTTCGTTCGTTCGTCTCGTTTGTTGCTTCTGTTGTTGCCTTTTCACATAGGACATAATAATGCATCTAGATAAGATAATAATAAATGAAAGGTTTTTTTTTCTCGGGTCGGTAACCGAAGTGGATCCTTAACGGGATTCGCCTCGATTATCCCCGTGTTGCCCACTCGAACCGGTCAGCCACCCGGATCGGGACGAGGGGTTACATTTGTTGGTATCAGAGCCTGAGGTTTCCGAGACCTCGGGCAGGTAAGTGATGTAAGTTAAATTCTTGTATTGCAATGACACGGTGTTTTGCTTGCCATGTAAGCATGTTTGCTTGTTTATCAAGTATGCTTTGGTGTTTGCTTGATTGATCGTATATGTATGTTGTTTGAAGCATGTTGTGCAGAGTCCCATTGCTTCTATTACATCGGAAAAAGGATTTTTAAGTGAGGAAACATACTTGAGCCACTTGGACCCTTGCCCTTGCTAACCCTATCTTTAATGTTGTTGTTGTGTTGTAGTTGTTATCTGTGAGAGCGTATATCGAGGCCTAGAGGTAGACCGAGGTTGGTTTGTCAGGAACCTCGTGTTGCGGCTCCTGTTAATGCGCTGGTGGTTGGAGTAGAGGCTCATGTGTAAGAGTCTGTTGTTGGAATCGGAGCTCCTCTACCACCACCACCTCCTCCGCCTGGTGAGGGAGGCGAGGCTGAAGCTGAGGGAGTGGGACCTCAGGTTGGTCAGGGTGGCCAAGGTCCTACGGGAATAGACATGGCTCCGCTAGTTTAAGCTATAGTGGGAGCGTTTCAGGCCGCAGTTGCCGGAGCTCTGGCTGCAGCTCAGCCGAGAGGTGATGATGCTAGTTTACCGTTAGAGAGGCTTCGTATCCTAGGAGCTGATGAGTTCAGAGGATCTACACCGGAGAGATCAGAGTTGTGGCTAGAGAAGACAGTTTGTATCTTAGCTCAGATGGGATGTGTTGGAGCTCGTAAGTTGGGCTGTGTGGTTTTGTTGCTTCAGGGTGATGCCTACACATGGTGGGTCACCATTACTTCTGGTGTGCCTGAGGCTGAGATTAGTTGGAACTTCTTTCAGACTGCTTTCAGGAATAGGTATTTAGGGCTGAGATATCTAGATGAGAAGAAGCGGGAGTTCATGGCTCTTGTTTAGGGAGATGCATCAGTGACTGATTATGAGGTTCGCTTTGTCCGTTTGAGTCAGTATGCTCCGGAGTTGGTTCCTACTGAGAGGGACCGTTGTGATCAGTTCAGATATGGGCTTCATGAGAAAGTTAAGAGGTACACCTTAGCTTCAGATTATTTTGATTTTGATGTCTCGGTCGATAGGGCCAAGGACATCGAGCATAGCTTGGGGCTGACCAAGCGTTCGGGAGGATCTAGTTCTAGGAAGAGGCACAACAATTTTGACCGTGGTGATGCCAAGAGGCATCGGGGCGGTGGACATCAGTTTGACCATAGGCGTGGTGGTTGCCACCATGGTAGAGGCCATCAGGGCCATAGAGCTGGAGGGTGGTTGCCCGTTGTGGCAGACATCGCTCTGGAGAGTGTTGGGGTAACTTTCATGCTTGCTGGAACTGTGGATCGAGAGACCACTTTAGGAGAGAGTGTCCGCATCAGGCGGCACAGGCACCGAACCTAGCACAGGCTCCTGCAAGAGCGATTGACTATCAGAGAGGTCGTGGGTGCGGTCGTGGTTACTTCCAGCCGAGGGCTGATGCACCTAGGATATAGGCACTGAGGAATCTTGCTCGTGTTGTGGTAGTCCAGCCAGAGGCCGGTGGACCAGCTAGAGTCTACGCACAGAGAGAGGCAGGGAATAAAACATATGTGATAGCAGGTATTTTTGAGTTATAGTCCATGTCTTTGCTTTCCTTAGTTGATTCGGGTTCTACGCATTCTTACATTTTGAGTGAGCATGCAAAGAAGTTAGACATACCTGTTGAGATCTTAGATGTAGGAATGCATGTGACTAGTTCCTTCGGTGAGACAGTTATAGTTAGACGGACGTATAGGAGGTTTCCGTTGAAGATTCAGGGTCATGTGTTTCCTGTTGATATGATGGAGCTTCCGTTCTATGGTTTTGATATTATTCTGGGTATGGATTGGTTGGTTGAGCACAGAGCTAGTGTAGATTTTGAGACGAAGAGAATTTCTTTGAAGCTTTCCGATGACTACGAGGTAGTGGTAGTAGGCGAGAACGTTAAGTTCTTGTCGAATGTTGTGTCAGCTTTAGAGGCTCATAGGTTGATGGATTCCGGTTGTGGGGCTTATTTAGCGTATGTGATGAATCCGAATATGAGTGAGGTTAGACCGAAAGATATCAGAACAGTTTGTGATTTTCCGGATGTGTTTCCGGAAGAGTTACCAAGTTTGCCTCCTGACAGAGATGTAGAGTTTGTGATTGAGACTGTTTCAGGGTCTACTCCAGTTTCTATTGCTCCGTACCGTATGGCTCCGAAAGAGTTGAAAGAATTGAAGAGTCATCTTCAGGAGTTGTTAGACCGTGGTTTTATTAGGCCTAGTAGTTCACCTTGGGGTGCTCCCGTGTTGTTTGTGAATAAGAAGGATGACAATATGAGAATGTGTATTGACTACAGGCAGTTGAACTAGTTGACAGTAAAGAACAAGTATCCGTTACCTCGTATAGATTACTTGTTTGATCAGTTGAGGGGTGCCTCAGTGTTTTCGAAGATAGATTTGAGATCATGTTACTATCAGTTGAAGGTGAAGGAGTGTGATGCTCCGAAGACAGCTTTTAGGACTCGATACGGTCACTATGAGTTCCTTGTGATGTCGTTTGGGCTCACGAATGCACCAACAGCTTTCATGGATATGATGAATAGGGTTTTCCGAGACTATCTAGATCGATTTGTAGTTGTTGTCATAGACGACATCCTTGTGTACTCGAGATCAGAAGAAGATCATGATGAGCATTTGAGACTTGTTTTGTAGAGATTGATGAGCAATCAGTTGTATGCTAAGCTTAGTAAATGTGAGTTCTGGATTAGAGAGGTTGTGTTTCTTGGCCATGTTGTGTCAGCTGAAGGTATCCGTGTTGATCCGACGAAGATTGAGGCTATTGTTGAGTGGAAACAACCTAAGTCAGTGACTGAGATTAGGAGTTTCCTAGGACTAGCCGGTTACTATAGGAGGTTCGTTGATGGTTTCTCTAGAGTAGCTGCTCCGTTGACTAAGTTGTTGCAAAAAGGAGTGAAGTTTAAGTGGTCAGATGCGAGACTCAAGGCTTTTGAGAAATTGAAAGAAGCTTTGACGAATGCTCCAGTGTTAGTACAACCAGTTTCAGGGAAAGAGTTCGTGATCTATAGCGATGCTTCCTACGTAGGTTTAGGTTGTGTTCTGATGCAATAAATGAGAGTTGTTGCCTATACTTCGAGACAGTTGAAGGTGCACGAGAAGAAGTACCCTACGCACGATATTGAGTTAGCAGCAGTTGTGTTTGCGTTGAAGATTTGGCGTCACTACTTGTATGGTGAGAAGTGCACGGTTTACACTGATCATAAGAGCTTGAAGTATTTGATGACTCAGAGAGAATTGAACTTGAGACAGAGAAGATGGCTTGAATTGTTGAAAGACTATGACTTGACTATCGAGTACCATCCGGGTAAGGCAAATGTGGTAGCCGATACGTTGATCAGAAAGGTTGCAGTTGAGTTGAGAGCTATGTTTTCTAGACTGAATGTATCAGGGGATGGTGGTTTGATTACTGAGTTGCAAGTGAAGCCTTCTTTGATTCAGTTGATCAGAGAGAAGCAGTTGCAAGATGTGTCTTTAGTTCCGCATGTTCAGGACATAGCCGAAGGTAGACCGACCGAGTATAGTTTCAGTGGTGAGAATGTGTTGTGTTTTAGAGACAGAGTTGTAGTACCTAAAGATGTTGAGTTGAGACGTATGATTCTGAGTGAAGCACATTCGAGTCCTTTTTCGATGCATCCGGGTAGTACTAAGATGTACCGAGATTTGAAGAATGATTATTTATGGGTTGGTTTGAAGAAGGATGTAGCCGAGTATGTGAGTCGTTGCATGGTTTGTCAGAGAGTAAAGGCAGAACATCAGGTTCCTTCAGGTTTGTTACAGCCCTTGAAAATTCCAGAATGGAAATGGGAGAGAATCACTATGGACTTTGTGTCAAGGTTTTCGTTGTCTCCTTCGAAGAAGAATTCTGTTTGGGTGATAGTTGATAGATTCACTAAGTGTGCTCATTTCTTAGCAGTGAACACCACATATTATTTAGACAAGTTGGTGGATTTGTACATCCGCGAGATTGTGAGACTTCATGGATTTCCGAAGTCTATTGTATCAGACAGAGATCCGAGATTCACATCGAAGTTCTGGAGTTGTTTGCATAGCGCCCTAGGTAGTCGTTTGCATTTCAGTACTTCGTATCATCCGCAGTCCGATTGTCAGTCAGAGCGAGTGATACAGGTATTAGAGGATATGCTCCGTTGTTGTGTGATTGACTTCTAGGGTTCGTGGGAGAAGCACTTACCATTAGTCGAGTTTGCTTACAACAACAGTTACCAGGCTAGTATACAGATGGCTCCTTATGAGGCATTGTATGGTAGGCGATGTAGGACTCCGATCTGTTGGGCTGAAATGGGACATAAATTGTTAGCTATGCCAAATTTGCTTAAGGGGACTACTGATAAAGTGAAGTTGATTTGTGACCGTTTGAAAGCAGCTTCTGATCGTCATAAATCTAATGCAGATTTGAAGATAAAAGAGATTGAGTTTTCAGTGGGTGAAAAAGTGTTTCTGAAAGTATCTCCGTGGAAGAAGGTAATGCGTTTTGGCCGAAAAGGCAAGTTGAGTCCGAGGTTTATTGGCCTGTATGAGATAGTTGAGCGGATCGGGCCAGTAGCTTACCGTTTGAGATTGCCTTCTGAGTTTGAGAAGATCCATGATGTTTTTCATGTGTCGATGCTTAGGAGGTATAGATCAGATCTGTCTCATGTTATGCCCGTGGAAGAGATAGAACTGAATCCGGATTTGTCTTACAATGAAGAACCAGTTGAGATACTTGCTTCTGATAGCAAGCTGTTGTGTGGCAAGACCATAGAGTTGGTCAAGGTGTGGAAGAGGCCATGTGGGAGGGGAAAGCTGATATGCTAGAGCAGTTTCTGTATCTATTTCCGTCAGGTAATTTCGGGGACGAAATTCCTTAAGTGTGGGAGAGTTGTAACACCCGGCATTGGGGGTTGGGTGAAATTAAAATAATAAAATAATATTTTAGGCCTCGGGTTTTCAAAACAAATAAATTATGTTGGACTTATTAAAAAACAAGCCCAAATAGCCATGGATATCTCCTATTTGTAAATGCCTTATTTCATTAAGGGTATTTTGGTCTTTGGCCTTTTAATTTTAAACAACCATTAAAAATACCCACTTTAACTCATCTTCTTCCCCCTTCTCTCAATTTTCACGACAAAACCTCTTCACCATTGTGTTTACTATTCCATCACCATTCTTTCTCATCTTTGGTGATTTTACAAAGGTAAACCCATTTTTGACTTGTCCTCTCCTTCCTCTACAAGCTCATACCTTTATTTTCATGAAAGCCCATGGATTTTACATTTTGAGTTTTTAAGTTTTGAAGATAAAAATCCAAACTTTAATAACCTTTAGATGAGTTTTTGATTTGATGTTGTTAGATAAGTTAAAAGCATCTTATAAGGTCCAACATACTCGATTTTTACATGGTTTTATGGTGATTCCCGAAATTGGGTTTTTGGGAGGTTTTATAAGGGTTTTAGGTTGAGCTTGGGGGCTATTTTGTGTTGAAATTTGTTGGCTGATGGTTGGGCTATGTATAAGGGTTGTTTTGGAAGCTTTTGAGAGTGTTATAAGTATTGAAACCAATGGTTTTGGGTTGTGCTTTAAGGCTACTCAAGAATGAGGATTTTGGGGTTGTCTTTAGCTTGAAATCATGTGTTTTATGCTTGGGTTGTGTTCCGGGTTGCTAAATTGATTTGTGGACTGATTTGTAGTTCTTTTGATTGTGTTGGGATGTTTAGAAGCAATGATTTGTGTTGGTGAAGCCTTGGGATCGAATCCGGAACCGTTGAGAGCTTGATCAGCTAGTGTGGTTGAGCTTGGATTAGTCGGTGAGTGGTTAATGTTTTTAAATTGGTTTTCAAGGTTGGTTCAAGCATGTGGACTAGGTTGGGCTTGGTAGACCCACCTAGAGTTGGGATTAGATTGGTATTCTAATCCCAAGGTTTATTTAGAGACTTTGGTTGAACTTTAAATGTTGAGTATGCCTAATGTTTACTTGTAATTATGGTGGTTATGTATATTGTGTTATACATGTATGTTGAGGCATGGTATTGATGCATTGTTATATGCATGTGGTTTGTGCATGATGGTAAGTCATGGTGAGTATGTGCTAAGCACGGAAGTTGATATGAAATGGTGTTGTGAAAGGTTATGAATTGTGTTAGTATTGGCACTAATATGCTTGGGTACAATGATCGATCATTAAGATGTTTAGTGTGCACACGTGAGTGAAAATGCGCGAGTGGTCTTGGTGATGGTAGTCATCAAGATGGAGTACGGGTACGCCTGGAAATCTTCTTATATATGTTAGTCGGTGATGAGTGGAATCCCATCGACGGGGCGTGAGCATGAGTGGAATCCCCTCCGCGTGAAAACCGTGATGAATGTAATCCCACCGTAAGGTAATGGTTGTGGTTGGATGTGAGTTCCAATGGTTATCCGCGTATTCGGGTCATAGCTAGGTGCTAATACGGATTGTAGAATGTGTTTGTTAATATATTGATATATGTATTTCCACGTGTTGAGCTTATGAGTTGTTGAGCATGGCATGATGTTGATAATTGTGTTCATGCATCATTATTATTTTGACTCTTGTGGATCGAAGGTAAGATCATGCATTCTACCTTGGTTGTGTGCTCGTGCTTGGAACTTGCATTGTCGAGGTTTGTTTTATGAGCTTACCCTCACTAAGCTTTATGCTTATGCTCTCTTTTGTTCGACAATGCAGATCTGTAGTTCGTGGGTTGCTAGTGCAAGAGTAGGGCCTCCAAGTGGGCTAGTTGAGCTTTTGCTATCCTCAAGTATGAACTATTTTAATTTAATGATGTAATAGTCAAGCAACGGGGACATATGTGGATATCTTGTTTTAGGAGCATGTTTAGACTTCTTGATGTTGTTATGGTTTGGCTTGTGATGCCATGTTTTGGATTGTAAACCATGTCTATGTTGCTTACCATGAATGCTTGTGAATGTTCTTGTCTAAGCATGAATCTTGAATGCTATGTATGCATCTTTTGTTGAATTGATGTATCCTTTTATGTTTGGCTTTTATATGCATGAACTGTTTTAAGCATGCTTGTTGTGTGTGGTTTTGCCTTAGAGTGATGCATGTTGGTTGTTGGAGGTATTAGTTGGTGTTTTGGGGCAGCCTTGTGCCATAAACCAGCTAAAATCTGTCTGTTCGCAGCAGGTGTATCGAAACGGTTGGTCCCGTTTCGATACGGCCTCTTGTTTCAGGCCAGGCGTTTAGGTATGCAAAGGGGGCGTTTCGATACGATTTTGCTACTGGAAATTTGAGATTTTGACGAGAAATTGTATTGAAACGGTCCTAGGCGTTTCGGAATGGTCTTCGTAGCGTTGACCACGAGAAGTTGACCGCTGCGGGCGTATCGGAACGGTAGACCAGCATTTCGAAACGGTCTCCTCGGGTTGACTTTCGCCAGTTGACCTAGTCAAGGCGTATCGATACACCCTTTGGGCGTTTCGATACGGCCTGCAGTTTAAGATTAAAATGGGTTGTTTTTGGTTGGCTGTTCGTTCGTTCGTCTCGCTTGTTGCTTCCGCTGTTGCCTTTTCACATAGGACATAATAATGCATCTAGATAAGATAATAATAAATGAAAGGTTTTTTTTTTCTCGGGTCGGTAACCGAAGTGAAGCCTTAACGGGTTTCCCCTCGGTTATCCCCGTGTAGCCCACTCGGACCGGTCAATCGCCCGGACTGGGACGAGGGGGTTATAGTTAGGGTGCTTGGATGGAGTACACGGTACAATTACAACCCCTCGACATCCAAGGCGACTTTATTCACGGTGCACCCAATCCTATAGTCGGCTAACTATATCCGATTAAAGTAACCAAAAACCATTTCCATCACTTGCCAATATAATCATTTAACATCAATATTCCACTATTTTACGAGCATAAGCACAATGTCATTTTCACAAGCGTAAACATGCTTAATATCAAATGCACTAATCATATAAATCCAAGGATCACATACCATGTGCATCCTTAACAAAATGACATTAAAAACCAGCATCATCAGTGCTTAAAACATGCTTAAAAATAGTAATTAAACCACATTCAATTCAAGTGCATTTCCAACAAAACATAGCACATTTGTAACCCCCTTAACCCGGCCTAGACGATTGACCCGAATTAAGAAGTTTACACGGGGAAAACCAAAGTCAACCCGAAAGTCAACCTTGATTAACGACCCTTTTTTTATTTTTAATCTTATCTAAATGCACATTAACCCTAGATATGTTCATAACAACAGCATGTTCAAAGATCACAGCAATCAGAACACGTTTAGGGACTCAATTGCACAAAACACGAATTTAGGGACCAAAACGCAAAGATTTCAAAACATATAACCGTCAATTTCAGTGCCCAACGGTCGAGTGTTTCGGAACAGGGACGATCCGTTCCGAAACGCGGGACCGTTCCGAAATCAGTTCCGAAACAGGGTCTGGCAGTGGCAAAACCGTTCTGGAACGGTTCTACCCGTTTCGGAACGCCTAGGCCATTTCAGGCCCTCCGTTCCGATACGGTATCTCCTGTTCCGAAACAGGCTGCCCAGATTGCAGAAATTTCGCTGGTTTATTGCACAATTGATCCATCAAACATGCTCCAAAAGCAACCAAAATATACCAGCAAGTCATTCAACACTCAAGGAACATAACTGCATCAAAATCTAGATACAAAACCACCCCTATGTGCACCAACTCATTCAACACATCCAACACTCAATCATGCTTTTTAAACAAGAAGCATAGCATAACGAGTTAAGAATAAGAAGATTCAAACGTTGCAAGCGTTAAACCACATAGTTCAAAATCATAAACCAAACTTGTCCAACATACACAAACTCATTAAACGTCAACATAAGAGATTCTCCCCCCATTGCCTTTATTATATATAGCTATTAACCGAGACATACATCTCAAGTGGAGTTCTCCTTGAATCCCTTGCTTCTCGCTGTTCCAACTTCAAATATCTGCATTGATGGACAACAAGGAGCGTAAGCACATAATGCTTAGTGAGGAATGCTCAAAACCAAAACACCATCAATGCAGCGAGTCATAAAACCTCTTTTAAAAGCATCACAATTCGATAAACCAAAGCAATGTTTGAAAACCCATTTTAACAATATGCATTAAATCATGCATCGCTCAAACATGAGAACCAACCCTTAGCTCAGAAAAGCTAAGTAATTCACTTCAAAGCACAACCTTGCAAAACCATCAATTTAACCATTCCATGCATGAACATCATATGCAAAGTTAAATACAAAATCATTGGAAAACACTTCCACTTCACATCAAACTTTTCTCATACATTGAAAACCATTTCAAAGCAAGAAACCTTTAAAAACCACTTACACCCTCAATTCTATCTCATGCATTAAGCAAATACAATACATGAACCACAAATTCAACATTTGCATTACATGCCTTTTTAAAACAAGCCTTCACAAGACTTCAATGCACCAAAGAGATTCCATGCACACAATGCAACATTCTCAATAGAAGATAAACACTTGTTCAAGCTAACAAGTAAAACATGCATTCGTATAACATTACACACTTCTCATGCAACCACGCATCATTTCAAGCATCTCAAGCTTCAACATATTCAAGAACATTATATTGGCTTCCAAGTGATAATTCACACACCATCATAACGCACGACACAATCGGATACGCGGATTACAAGCGTTGTCCCCACGCTTCATACACACTACCAATCACAAGGTCCTCATATGGACTTTTAAACACCATATGACCTTAACATTCACAAGGTCCTCAAATGGAATTTTAACCACCATTATGACCTTACCATACACAAGGTCCTCATATGGACTTTTAAACACCATATGACCTTAACATTCACTCATTGGTAGTTGTATAACATCACTAACGAGATCACGGGACATACAAGATCCACAGATGGACTTTACACCACCATTGTGATCTTACCATACACAAGGTCTTCAAATGGAATTTTAACCACCATTATGACCTTAATGTACACAAGGTCCTCATATGGAATTTTAACCACCATATGACCTTAACACAAGACCCACCCATGGACTTTTAAACACCATGGTGTTCTTAACCATCTCGTTAGTGTACTTGGATGGAGTTACCGGTACAATAACAACCACTCCACATCCAAGGCGACTTTATTCACGGTGCACCCAATCCTATAGCCGGCTAACTATATCCGATTCAAGTAACCAAGAACCACATACATCACTTGCCAATATAACCAATTTACCATATTAATCCATTGTTTTACAAGCATAACCAAAATGCCAAAACCACCAATTACCATCATCAATCCACTGTTTTTTGAAGCATCACACAAAGCCATTAATCAACATGCAACACTATGCAACAATTCCACAATTCCAAAGTACAAAACCAAGGATCTCTTACCTTGAGCATCATTCACACATGGCTTTCAAAACCAGCATTAAACCATGCTAAAATATGCTTTCAAAACAGAATTTAAAACATGCAAATCACATGCATTGCATCCAACAATCACAAGTGCTTTAAAATCCAATTCATAACACAACCAAGAGAGAAATTTCATTTACTTACTCTTGAGCTTAGCTAAGTTGTTTAGACTTAAACTAAGCTCCCAAAACCTTCAAACCTTGGTTTTAAAGCTGAAAACCCAACTTCACTCACCGATACACAAAACAAGGCTAGACAACAAGCCTTCCAAGCATCCGAAACCTTCAACGCCACCTCCATTGCTCACGGATCATTCTCCCTTGTTTCAAGCACATAACAACAGAGAATTAAACCTCAATTTCGGCTGCTCTTTGCAAATCCAACATTTCGGCTACCAAACACAACCGAAATCACATCCAAACACTTCCAAAACTTAACCCAGCCAAGATCCATCACTTCTAACCATTTTTAAACATCAATTAACATCCAAAATGATCCCAAACACGTCCTTATACCTCCAGCATTAACAAAACACCAAGATTACCCCAAAAACCACCATTTTCACAAGTAGAAACTTAGGAAAATCAACCTATCCGGGATTGCATTGATTAAACCTCAATTTCTCATTAATTATACATCCAATTTACATTAAAAACACACCTCAAAACAGTGCCCAACCATTTCATACGAATTCCATCACAAATTAACCAAATCTTGCATTTTAAAGCCAAGATCAAGAACACAATTGTAAAACCTTTAATAAAACACAAATCAAGGATTGAGAACTTGGGAATTTCAGTAAAGAACTGAGAATTTAGAGGAGAAGGACGTTCATACCTCTAAACTTGAGTTTCTCCCGTTTTGGAACCACAATTCTTGAAAATCCAATAAGCAAATGCTAAGGTTTTGTTGTAGAATTGATTAGAGATTGTTGAGTGTGTAAAAGTTCTATTATTTACACCCTTTTTAACCCATATTTCTGCTGCATTCAAGCATAATTGCATTGCATTTAGGTTAGTTTTTAATAAAACATCACAATTATATAAAAGGCACGGATTCTACTAAAAGATGGTGTATTTTGCAGGTAGCTGCCATGGTTGACGATGAAGGCAGGCGCAGGGCAGATAAGCAGAAGAGCTGAACTAGACAAGCAGCCGAAGAAGACGAACCTGTCATGGACCTGTCGTGACAGCAAGGTGACAGCAGACTTATGAAGAGGAAAAGTAAAGTGGATCTCGATAGATAGAGAAAAATCTGCTCGTCTGTCGTGTGGAAGCCAAATATTTTTCCAAGCCCCGGATCAAAAGATATGTCAAGCCAAAGCTCAAGGAGAAGAAATTCCTAGAAACAAGGATGCGGCTGGAAAGTAGGAGACTTTAGAGATTTAGTCTTTATTAGAATCTTACTTTTAATTAAAGTTGTAATCCTTGTTACCTTAGATAACTTGAGCCCAAAGCTTATATAAGGGCATAGATTAAACCTAGGGCAGAACCGATTACCCCATAACCGAAACCAAACCCCTGCCGTCCACCCGTCACCGACATGTTCTAAATTCTCCCTAGGGCTACGGGTTGTTTTGTAAAGTAGTTGCAAGGGTTGCTTTGTTTTAGGATTTTTCAAGTTCAATAAAATAAACTTCAAGTTCTTTTATCTTGGTTTTAATATCTTGCAAGAGAATCGGGAGAGCATTGTGAGGTTATCCATTTACTTAGCATCGGGAGAGTTAAGTATACGAAAGAGATAAGAGCGCGTTCTCTAGTTTATAGTTGAACCATCTCGTGCCTAGGGATAGGGCGAGGTTAAGTGGCTAAGGAAGAATTCATACACATCGGTGTTCATCCTTCGATTCACGCCGGGAGGTATCATCAAAGACGTGATCATCGACAGACTTGTGCCTAGGGATAGGGCAAGGCAGATCTGGGATTCTTGCCAAGCTTGAAGTACGGAGTTAGTGTTCGCTGCCGCGACAGCTAACGGACAGCCGCCGCGACAGGTGCTGTCGGCGACGGGCGCGACGACATAACTGGAAATCCTAAGCAGTTCAATACCTGCACTACAATTGCGATAGACTATTTTACACGCAACAAGTTTTTGGCGCCGTTGCCGGGGATTGGCAACATAACTACATCTTTCTTTTATTGCACTTTTCTCTTTTATTTTTATTTTATTTTTTTTGTTTTTATTTTTATTTTTCTTTAATTTTTCTTTTGTGCTTTCAACTCTCGCTTTTCACGAGGTTTTATTGTTTATGCACAGATCTAAAAGAGGCGAAGATCCTGAATATAAATTAGATCTGGAAATCAAACGTTCCTTCAATCTCAAGAAACAACTTCGCCGACTTTTAGACAGAAACGAATATCTCGAGGAACAGCTAGAGAAAATGGGTCACAACCAACCTGCTGGTGGTTTCATACCATCCCTTGGCAATAATAACCCACCTCTCGGCGATCCGCCCGCAGCAGGTGGATGACGGTCATGTCGTGACTACATGCTGAATGATCATGTAGAGCTGGAGACCACGCTGCCGGATATTGATGTTGATAACTTCGAGCTTAAACCTGTCACGTTTAGTATGATCAACAACGCTGGACAGTTTAGTGGTTCTGCGACAGAAGATGCTAGGGAGCATCTCAAAACGTTCCAGGAGATCTGTGGTTCGTTTAGACTGCCAGGAGTTAGTCCGGAGATACTGAGGCTTCGGTTATTTCCCCATTCCTTGAGGGACAGAGCTAAAACTTGGTGGAATAAACTAACACCGGGTTCCATTATGACTTGGGTAGATTTAACTCGTGAATTTTTATCTCGTTTTAATCCTTCGCATTTATCTTAGCGATTACGTAACGAAATTGCTACTTTTCAACAGGAAGATGACGAGCCAATGCACGAGGCCTGGGACAGGTTTACTACTCTTCTTCGGAACTGCCCAATGCATGGATTCCCCGTCTGGAATCAGGTAACTAAATTCTATAATGCTGCTAACTTACAAACTCGCATTAGAATTGATTTTGCAGCAAATGGACTATTATTGGATAAAGATCCAGACGAGGCGCTGCAAGTTTTGAAAAATCTGGCTAAGAATGAGGAGCAGTTTCTGACTGCAAGAAGAGGAGGTAAACAGGTACTTGCTGTCAAGGATTATGAGGCCGACAGCACTATGAAATCACAGGTAGCATTCCTTACTAAAGCAATGAAACGATTATTAAACGAAGACGAACTACAAGGATTTGCTGTCAAGGAAGTTTGTACTATCTGTGAGGGAAATCATAGTAGGGATGAGTGCCCTATAAATGTAGAAGAGGGAAAATATGTTGGAAATTACAAGCCGAACTACAATTCCAACAACTACAACCCTAATTGGCGGAAAGATCCCAAATTTTCTTGGAGTAACCCCAACAATGCTTTGAATCCGCAAGCACATCATCAGAATCAGGGGGGTCCTAGATTGTTGACGCGTCAGCAACTGCAGCTGCAGAACCTGCCGCCGCAACAGCAACAGCAGCCACCACCTGCCACGAGTAGTATATTGGAACAGACTCTGGCCACTTTTATGTCTCAGACTGGTACGTATATGGACAATATTAATCAGTTTGTCAAGAAGACGGAAAACTTTATGGATGAAACCAAGATGAGAATGACAAATCATGAGGCTACCTTGAAATCTCTAGAGACACAAATGGGTCAGGTGTCCCAGCATATTAAGCCAAGACAGAATGGAGGTTTTCCTAGCAATACTGAAAACGCTAGACCGCCCCCACATGAGCAATGTAAGGCGATTACTACTAGGAGTGGGAAAAAGTTACCAGGACCGGAAGAAGCTGAAACAGAAAAGGAACCTGCCTTGGATAAACCTGCCGAGGAAGCTGCCCCGACAGGTGATAAACAGACTGCTGCCGATGAGCCTGTCACGACAGCAGAAGCGACAGAGGAGAAGAAAGATGAATACCGTCCTCAGATTCGCATGCAGTGGGAAGGACGCATCGCTGATTATCGTCCTCCACCACCTTTTCCTCAACGGATACAACAAGCTAAGCATGAATCTCAACTTAAAAAGATTTATGATATTTTTAAACAGGTTCATATTAATATTCCGTTGTTAGATGCTGTTAGGGAGATGCCCGGTTATGCTAAATTTCTCAAGGATGTTATGTCGAAAAAATCTAAACTTGGGGAATTTGAAACGGTAAGGATGCAAGAAGGTTGCATGAGTATTCTTCATCGGCAGCCACCCCAGAAAAAGAAGGATCCGGGGAGCTTCATCATACCTTGTGTAATCGGCGACAAATTTGTGGGTAAGGCACTTTGTGATCTTGGAGCTAGTGTTAATCTAATGCCTAAATCTGTTTTTCAGAAATTAGGTATTGGCAAGGCGCGGCCCACGACAGTTACCCTACAGCTAGCCGACCGCTCTTACGTTCACCCCGAGGGAAAAATTGAAGATATTTTGGTAAGAGTGGATAAGCTTATTTTTCCTGCTGACTTTCTTATTTTAGATTGTGAGGCAGATGAGAACGCACCAGTCATCCTTGGGCGACCCTTCTTAGCCACGGGAAGATCATTGATTGATGTGGAGAAAGGAGAACTCACCATGCGCGTAAACGATCAACAAATTAAGTTGAATGTTCTCCAAGCAATGAAACATGCTGATGTGGACGAGGATTGCAAGGCCATCATTGAGGTGACCTTTGATTACCCTTGCATCAGGTCGGGCTGCCGTGATAAAAAATTTGGTCACTGCTGCGACAGCCACCTACAGGCCTGTCACGACAGCGACGACGACAGCAACGACGACAGCACCGACGACAGCGACTCCTCTGATTCCGAAACATCTGATACTGAAGGTCAAGAGGAGGTAAACTGGTTAGACCATCGTCCAGGTAAGTTATTCGAACCCTTGAATTACACTTCGGATAACCATTTAATCCAAAAGCCCTCTACTGTGGAACCACCTGTCTTAGAACTTAAGCCCCTGCCAGGGCAGCTTAAATATGCTTATCTTGGTTGTGATGACACACTGCCCGTAATCATCTCTGCTAAGCTGCCGCAGGAACAGGAACGACAGCTGATCGACATGCTAAGGCAGCACAAAAAGGCGATTGGATGGACGATAGCAGACATTCAGGGCATTAGTCCGGTGTTATGCATGCACAAAATCCTCCTTGAGGAAGATCATAAGCCGACTATAGATGCCCAAAGGCGGCTAAACCATGCGATGAAGGAGGTAGTGCGTAAGGAGATCATTAAATGGTTAGATGCTGGTATTATTTACGCCATCTCCGACAGCAAATGGGTAAGCCCGGTGCAATGTGTTCCCAAGAAAGGAGGCATGACCGTGATAACCAACGAAAACAATGAACTAATCCCAACCAGGACTGTGACCGGTTGGAGGGTTTGTATGGACTATCGGAAGCTTAACAAAGCTACCCGAAAGGACAACTTCCCTTTACCCTTTATTGATCAAATGCTTGATAGATTAGCGGGTAAATCTTATTATTGTTTTCTTGATGGTTATTCAGGTTATAACCAAATTGCTATTGCACCGGAAGATCAAGAGAAAACGACTTTCACATGCCCCTACGGAACATACGCATTTAGGAGGATGCCGTTCGGCCTCTGTAACGCACCTGCCACCTTCTAAAGGTGCATGATGGCAATATTCTCCGACATGGTAGAGGACTTCCTTGAGATTTTCATGGATGATTTTTCCGTCTTTGGAGACGATTTTGAGAGCTGCCTCGGCAATCTTCAAAAGGTACTTGAAAGATGTGAAAAAGCTAATCTTGTTCTAAATTGGGAAAAATGCCATTTTATGGTAGATGAAGGGATAGTTCTAGGCCATAAGATTAGCTGCCGTGGGATAGAAGTCGACAGGGCAAAAATTGAAGTCATAGAGAAGCTGCCACCGCCAACCACAGTCAAGGGCATTAGGAGTTTTTTAGGGCATGCTGGTTTTTATAGAAGATTTATTGCAAATTTTTCAAAGATCACCAAGCCGCTATGCCATCTTCTAGAGCAGAACCGACCCTTTGACTTTAATAAGGAATGTACTGAAGCATTCAAGGTTCTGAAGGAAAAGTTAGTGACAGCCCCCATAGTACAGCCACCAGACTGGACACAGCCATTCGAGATCATGTGTGATGCTAGTGACTATGCTGTCGGGGCAGCACTTGGGCAGCGCAGAGACAGGCTGTTTCACGTCATATATTATGCTAGCAAAACATTAAATGAAGCCCAAGTGAACTATACCACCACAGAAAAGGAGCTGTTAGCTGTGGTGTTCTCCATAGACAAGTTTCGTTCTTACATACTTGGAACGAAGGTAATAATACACACCGACCATTCTGCCCTCAAGTATTTGTTCGCAAAGAAGGATGCGAAGCCTAGGCTGATACGATGGATCTTGCTATTACAAGAGTTCGACCTTGAGATCAAAGACAAAAAGGGGACAGAAAATCAAGTGGCAGACCACTTGTCGAGGTTGGAGACGGGACAGAGTCTACCGTTAGATGAGACACACATACTGGAGACCTTCCCAGATGAGCAGCTCTTTGCTGCCGCAATCGCTGTCGCGACAGCCATGGCGGCAGGTAAGTCTTCTAACCTTCCCTGGTATGCTGATTTCGTTAATTTTATAGTTAGCGGAATATTACCTTCTGATCTTAATTATCAAGCAAGGAAGAGGTTCCAAAATGATGTTAAACATTATTATTGGGACGAACCTCTTTGTAACGCCCCGGTTTTTGGCTTAGAAGTTTTGGGCGTTGACCGGTTTTTGATCTTAATTAGGAAAGCCTAGTTCGGGTTGCATTAAAAATATGGAAAAATGTTCTAAAATCATCTTTTAATATAATTAAGTGAACTGTGAAATCAATTTTGGAAAATGAGTTTCGGAAGGGTGACATTTTGGCTAGTGACCAAAATGTAATTTTTGAAAGTTTTGTGACTGTTTTAAAAAGGATTGAAACTTTGAATCTTTAGGGAGCTATTTACCCAAAGGGGAGTTTCTCCAGATTTTCTAGAATATTAAATGATTTAATAATGGTTTAAAATAAAAGTAAAAAGGAGGGAAAGATATTTTTAGTCATTTAACTAACTTTCTAAATTTTCCATTCCCATTTTCTCTCATCTTTTCTCTCAAACCAAACACATTCTCTCCAGATCTTTTCCTCTGATTTTTATCACCTAAATACTTCTTTTCAATCCTCATTTGATTCCTAATCATCTTCTCATCAAAACCTTTGTAATTGCTACTTGATTCATCAAGCTTTTTGGCTCTAAAAGAGGAGAAACTCAAGTTTGGAGGTAAGAACGTCCTTCTCCTCTGAACTTCAAGTTCTTTAATGAAATTCCCAAGTTCTCAATCCCTAATTGATGTTTTATAAATGGCTTTTAAGATTGTTTAGTGGATCTTGGCTTAAAATGCAAGATTTGGTGTGTTTTTGATGAAATTTCGTTGGATCTGTTTTTGCAGTGTTTTAAGGTGCTAAAATGATGATTAATGAATGTTAATTTGATAAGGAAATGAGTTTTGATTAATGCAATCCCGGATAGGTTGTGTTTCCTAAGTTTAGCTTGTGATTCTTGGATGTTTTTGTGGTGATCTTGTGGATCTGATGTTGCTGGAGGTATAAGGATGTTTATAGGTTGTTTTTAGATGTTAAATGGTGTTAATGGATGTTAGGTTTTGCTGGTTTATGGCTGGGCTTTGTTGAGAAGTGGTTTTGATGCAATTTCGGTTGTGTTTGGTGGCCGAAATTGGAGTATGAATGAGAGCAGCGAGTTTGAGTGCTTTCATTGAAGCTTTTGATGCATGATGATGCATTAAATCTCTGCTTTAATGTGTTTAATCAGGGGAGGCATCTTTGGATCCAAGAGTTGTTGATCCGGAAGCTTGAATTGGTACTTCGGCAAGAGGCGAAGTGGAATCGGTGAGTGAAATTGGGTTTTCGGCTTTGAAACCAATGTCTTGGGAGCTTTGTTTAAGTCTAAACAACTTTGCTAAGCTCGAGTGTAAGTTTTCGGAAATTCTCTCTAGTGGTGGCCATGATTTTGTTGTGATGCAATGTGGTTTATTGCATGTTTTGATTACTGTTTTGAAAGCATGATTTAGCATGGTATTTGATGTTTTGATAAGCCATATGTTAAAGGAAGCTCAAGGTAAGAGTTCCTTGTTTTTGAACATTGATTAAATGTGGTTTGATGCTTTTAAATGCATGATGAATATGGCTTGGTCTAATGCTTTAAAACAGTGGATAAATTGATGATAATGATGTATATTGGCTAGTGATGTTTTGAAAAGGTTAAGGTCACTAAGGTGGTTAAAAGTCCTTGAGTGAGCCTTGTTACTTAAGAACATCAAGGTGGTTAAAAGTCCTTGGATGGTTGTAACCCCCATAGCCCGGCCTAGACGGTTGACCCGAACTACGAAGATTACACGGGGAAAACCAAAGTCAACCCAAAAGTCAACCTTGATTAACGACCCTTTTTTTTTCTTTTTAATCTTATCTAGATGCACATTAGTCCTATATGTGATCACACAAGCAACATACTCAAATATCATAGCCATCAGAGATCATTCAGGGACCCAATTGCACAAAACACAACTTTAGGGACCAAATTGCAAATTTTGAAAACTTTGAGGCCTTAACCAGATTTTAAGTTACCAACTTAAAATTAATCATGTTTCATGCATCTCGGCCAAATTTCAGCTCAAACGGACATCCCAAAATCATACAATTGCACAAACAAGATTCAGGACCAAAATGCAAACATTTTGAAACACATAACTGCCACTGTCAGCCCCCAACGGTCAACCGTTCCGAAACGGGAGACAGCCCGTTCCGAAACGCGGGGCTGTTCCGAAACAGGCATAGCCCGTTTCGAAACGGGGGTCGGGCAGAGGCCTTTCCGTTTCGGAACGGTCTCACCCGTTTCGGACGCCTGGGTTCATGCAGGGCACCCGTTCCGAAACGGTGTCTCCTGTTCCGAAACGCCTAGCCCAGAAAGCTGCATTTTGCTCACTCAAACACACAATTGACCATCCAAACATGCTCCAAAAGCCACCAAACTTTACCAGCATGCAATTCAACATAAATGAGACATGCTTGCATCAACAATTCATCAGAAACACATCATATACAAAAAGCCCCAAATCTATAGGCATGCTTCCTACACAAGCAACCATTTAGGCACAAACCTTCCAAAACAAACTCAATTAAGCCAAATCATGTTCCAACAACTTTAACAACATTAAAACAATCTTGAACAACATAAACGATCACAAACACAATAATCTCAAGAGATTCTACCCCCATTGCCTTTATTAACTATAGCTATTCACCGAGACATACATCTCACTTGGAGTCCACCTTGAATCCCTTGCTCCTTGCTGTCCAAACTTCAAAGATCTGCATTGATGGACAAAGAGAGCGTAAGCACATAATGCTTAGTGAGGAATGCTCAAAACCAAAACACCATCAATGCAGCGGGTCATAAAACACTTGTAAAACAAACCCGATTTGTTTACCAAAACCATGTTTGAAATCCTTTTCAACCACAAGCATCCACCATGCATAAATGCCATATGCAAAGCTAAAACAAAACCATGGAAACACTTCCATTTCACAACATACCTTTCATAAACTTGAAAGCCATTTCAAACAAGAAACCTTTAAAACCATTTCACAAGCCAACCAACACTTGCATTACACCAAGGCAACATATATACCATACAAACATATTCACATGCCTTTCAAACAAGTCCTACAAGACTTCAATGCATTAAAGATATTCATGCTCACATACATCATTTACCAAATGATAATCAACACTTGTTCAACCTAACAAGTAAACATGCATTCACATGCATCATACACCTTTCATGCAACAATGCATCTTTCCAAGCAACTCATGCTTCACATGCAACCATGCATCATTTCAAGCATCTCATGCTTCACATGCAACCATGCATCATTTCAAGCATCTCATGCTTCACATGCAACCATGCATCATTTCAAGCATCTCATGCTTCTTTATATTTAAGAACATCATATTGGCCTTCAAGTAATCAATCACATCCACTTTCCAACTCAACACCCGATCGGATACGCGGATTCCGAGCGTTGTCCCTACGCTCCCTACACCCTACCCAATCCAAGGTCCTCGAATGGGCAACACCTCCATTATGACCTTACAAGCCTAAAGTTCCCATGCATGGACTTTTAAACACCATACAACCTTAGCTTTTCCCGAGGTTCCCATGTAGGGACAACCATACAACCTCAACATGCACAAGGTTCTCCCGTATGGACTTTTAACCACCATACAACCTTTGCATAACCGATTGGTAGTTGTAGAAATCACTAACGAGATCCGGGACACCCTATACAAGATCCACACATGGACTTAACACCGCCATTGTGATCTCAACAAGCACAAGGTCCTCACATATGGACTTTTAAACACCATATAACCTTTGCTTAACCAAGGTCCTCGAATGGGCAACACCTCCATTATGACCTCAAATAACCAAGGTCCTCGAGTGGGCAACACCTCCACTATGACCTCATCTCGTTAGGAAACTTGAAGGGAGCTTATCCGGTCCACTCTTGACCACTCCACCTCCAAGGCGACTTTATTCACGGTGCACCCAATCCTATAGCCGGCTAACTATATCCGATCAAAGAACCAAGAACCACTTGCATCACTTGCCAACATAACCATCTTGCCACATTAATCCAATATTTCACATGCATAGCCAATATGCCAAAACCATTTCATTATAAACCAATGATTCACATGCATAACCAATATGCAAAACCATTTCATTATAAACCAATGATTCACATGCATAACCAATATGCAAAACCATCATTTATCATCATCAACTCACTGTTTTAAAGCATTAAACAAAGCCTTTGAACATCATGCAACATCATGCATCAAAACCACATTTTCAATGTATAAAACCAAGGATCTCCTACCTAGAGCATCCTTCACATATGGCTTTCAAAACCAGCACTAAACCATGCTAAAATATGCTTTCAAAACAGAACTAAACCATGCAAAACACATGCATTTCAATCATCAACCACAATTGTCTAAAAACCACTTCATAACACAAATCAAGTAAGAAATCCATTTACTTACTCTTGAGCTTAGCAAAGTTGTTTAGACTTAAACTAAGCTCCCAAAACCTTCAAACCTTTGATTAAAAGCTGAAAACCCAACTTCACTCACCGATAACCAAACAAGACTAGCCAACAAGCCTTCCAAGCTTCCGAAACCTTCCGCAAACACCTTCAAAGCTCAAGGGTCAAACTCCCCTGTTTCAAGCACACAAAAACAGCACATTAATGCATCATTATGCATTAAGAACAGCAGCCACACAATCAAACTCGCTGCTCAACACAAATCCAACAATTCGGCTACAAAACACAACCGAAATCACCTCCAAACATTACCAAAACTTAACCCAGCCAAGATCCATCACTTCTAACCATTTTTATACACCAATTAACATCCAAAATGAATACAAACACATCCTTATACCTCCAGGTATAACAGATCACCAAAAACACTCCAAAAACAACCAAAAACTCAAGCGAAACTTAGGAAATTCAACCTATCCGGGATTGCATTCATTAAACATCAATTTCTAATCAACTTAGCATTCATTTAACATCATTTTGACACTTCAAAACACTTCCCAAACAGATCACACGAAAATTCCACCAAAATCACCAAATCTTGCATTTTAGCCAAAAATCAAGATCTCATTTGAAAAACCATTAACAAATCACAAATCAAGGATTGAGAACTTGGGAATTTCAGTAAAGAACTGATAGTTTAGAGGAGAGACGTTCTTACCTCCAAACTTGAATTTCTCCTTTTTAGAGCCAAAAAACATGATGAAACAACTTGCAAATTGAGAGGTTTTGTTGATGAGATGATTAGGAATCAAGTGAGAGTTGAAATGAGAGATTTAGATGCCAAAATCAGAGAAAGAAATCTGGAGAATTTTGTTTGGGTTGAGAGAAAATAAGAGAAAAGGAAAATGGAGAGAAAATGAAAAAGTAGTTAGGAAATTGGTTAAAATGATTTCCCTCCTTTTCTTAATCTTTAAAATCAGAATAAAGCCTTAAAATATCTTAGAAAAATCTGGAGAAATCCTTTTTGGAACAATAGCTCCTTAAAGATTCAAAGTTTCAATCCTTTATAAAACTGTCCCGCAACTTTCAAAAATTACATTTTGGTCACTAGCCAAAATGTCAACCTTCCAAACCTCATTTTCCAAAATTGATTTCACAGTTCACTTTTATATAATAAAAGATGATTTTAGAACATTTTTCCATATTTTTAACGCAACCCGAACTAGGCTTTCCTAAATTCACTCTTATATATTCGATCAGCACTTTGACCGAACCGGTCAACGCCCAAAACTTCTAAGCCCAAAACCGGGGTGTTACAACTCTCCCCTCCTTAGGAAATTTCGTCCTCGAAATTTAACCGGCGAAAGAAAACCACAACCTTCCCAAACCAACACACAAGGCAACACAAAAGCCTCGACCAACACTGAACACTTTCCACACAAAACCTCCACCAAACCTAGCACCATCACATGCTGTTCACAGAATCCAGAAAACACAAAGATAGCCACAACTTAACCTTTCCCATAACCAGACTGTACACAGTCCCAACATCATCCTGAAGAACTTCAGCTCTTACAGCAGACATCACCGCAATACACCATACCCAAAACCTGTTTACACAAAGACAACAGCCAACCCAAACCAGCCACGAAGCAACCTTCTCTGCTTCTAAAACCCTCGCCAACTCCCAAACCTCTTCCAAGAATCTTCCCAACAAGCAAAAATCCTTAAGCATCAACTGCTTACTCAAACCTCTCAACGAAAACTGATAAACCCTCACAACTGTTGCTAACATTAACATAACAGCTCATCAGGAATACTCACCCAAATTCCAAAAATTACATCACAATCCCAACTTGACTCCGTCAGCCATTCCACACACCACCAACCAATTATCACAAGAACCCAACAACCAACAAAAACTTCAATCTTTCATTGACCTTCCACTTCAACTTCAACCATAACACTTACCATACTAAAACATCGCCCAGCTTAAACATACAAACCATCTTCTTAACTCCTCCAAGGTTACTAAGAACCAGCACTTACAAACACAACTCTTCCACAACAACTTAAAAGCTAAGCTACTTCAGCACTTGGGAACACAACCACTAAGCTGCAACATCACTTAGCACCAAGGAACTACCCCTTCCACTTAGCTATTCAAACCACTAAACCGATTCTAAACTCAACCGTACCGTCCAACACCAAACCACTAAACTCCTTGAGCATCGAACACTATCCTTCTACCAGCAGCTACACCACTCTCACTTTCACTAGCAACTAGCTTGATATACCCCACTACTAACTCTTACCCAGCACCAAAACAACCTCTGAAAACCCATCATCCAACCTAATCCAACACACTAACAGATTCGATTAGTTATTAGCGAGTGTGAACATCGTATGCATGATCACCAACATGCCCTATCAATGCCTGATGTACATGTATGCAAAACCTCTAATGTCATGCCACATGTATGCATGGACCAACATATATAATATAGTATATAACAATGATTTTAACTGTGCATGAATGCCAATTCACACCCTCCAATAACATCCTCAAATCCGTCTAAGAACAACCTCCCACCTCACTTCTAACTCATCTAACTCCACCATACCAACAACCATTAACCACAAGATACTTACCAAGCCTTCTTCACAACCAAGACTTTTCCAAACTACAACTATTACCCCAACATGCTATCAACAAGACTAGACTTACCACGCAAGGAAAACCAACAGAAACCCAAACTAGGCAACTAGAGCAAAGATTATTAAACAAGATTACCTGAAAGCACAACACCACCCTGAGGCTTCATCAGACGAGCTCTCTTCCTAGCGGAACCACCACCCTCCTGCCACACCATTGCAGCACCAGCTAACACACTAGGGTCACCACCAACTCCTTGCGGTAAAGAACCTTGACTATTCCGAGCCAACATCAAACAATCACGCCTCTTGTGTCCAGCAGACCCACATTTCCAGCAATTCTCCTTTCCCACACTCTTCACAACTTTCTGCTCTTTCTGCCACTTCTGAACCTTGCCTCGGCCGTGCCCACGACCTTTCTGAGACTCTTTGGCTAACACCAAAGCTAACTTCGCTCCATGAGGACAATCACGCTTAACATGTACTTTGGAACCACAATTCCAACAAACACCTGCGCCCCAACAATTTCCAACATGTTGCCTTTCACAACGGTCACACACAGATGACTGAGCTTCCACTCCTTGCTCAAGCAATACTTGCTCAACAACAGCACTACCCGCGCCTTGCTTAACCCTTAGGAACTTCCTTCCAAGATACCTTTCATAAAAAGCAGATACAAAGAAATCCCAATCAATATCATGGATATGTGACGCAACTGCCACAGATGTCCACCAGGCACACGCATCTCCCAACATCAAAGAAACAACGCTCCCCAGCTTACAGGCATAATCACAGCCTTCCCGATCCAAAATCTGAACCACACTGGCCAACCAGGCCTCAAACATCTCCGGGGAAGTACCATGATACTCCACAGCACCCAAATCAAGCAAACACTGCTTTGGCAAACCCTCACATCCCACAGCCAGCACATCTACTGACTTTACCTCAACCATAGCCTGAGATGTTCCCAACACCTCCTGCCCAACAGGTGATGAACTCTTCACCACAGAACCAGCTTCTTCCCCTTGCCTTACCACCTCCACACTAGGCACAGAAGACTGAGACAAAACTCCACTACCAAAGGGTGAATTCCTTGCCTTAACAACCTGCCCCAAGGCAGCAACCCTCTCCCTCAACCGCCAATCCTCCATTGACTTTGCCATACCACTAACAACAACAAACATACAATCACAACAAACAAACAAACCAGTTAGACCAGCATTAGCAAGGATTCAAATTCCAACTCCAAATAACACAATAGCTATATTAATAAGGCAATGGGTATCCCGAATCCTCCCCTTTACATGACATAACAGTCAACACAACATGGATATCACAACATCAAGCATATCAACAACATACTTTGATCATGCTTACATCAAACAGCACCCACTTGCCACAGCATACTAGCAACATAACATACAACTTACACTTCCATCAAGCATAACACAAGCATAAGACCAGCTGACAACATCATCACATATTCACATTAGCTCAACCAAGATTCATAACCATGAAACATGCCTGAAAACATCATCAACATGTTCAGAAACATCAACACCATGCCCAGAAACACGTGTTTCAACCAACATTCATCCCACTTTCATCTACACAACAAGGTAACATCAAACACACATCACAACATCTTACCGTTTTCCCCAAGCATTCGCAACACAGCTCTGATACCACCAAATGTAACCCCCATAGCCCGGCCTAGACGGTTGACCCGAACTACGAAGATTACACGGGGAAAACCAAAGTCAACCCGAAAGTCAACCTTGATTAACGACCCTTTTTTTTCTTTTTAATCTTATCTAGATGCACATTAGTCCTATATGTGATCACACAAGCAACATACTCAAATATCATAGCCATCAGAGATCATTCAGGGACCCAATTGCACAAAACACAACTTTAGGGACCAAATTGCAAATTTTGAAAACTTTGAGGCCTTAACCAGATTTTAAGTTACCAACTTAAAATTAATCATGTTTCATGCATCTCGGCCAAATTTCAGCTCAAACGGACATCCCAAACTCATACAATTGCACAAACAAGATTCAGGACCAAAATGCAAACATTTTGAAACACATAACTGCCACTGTCAGCCCCCAACGGTCAACCGTTCCGAAACGGGAGACAGCCCGTTCCGAAACGCGGGGCTGTTCCGAAACAGGCATAGCCCGTTTCGAAACGGGGGTCGGGCAGAGGCCTTTCCGTTTCGGAACGGTCTCACCCGTTTCGGACGCCTGGGTTCATGCAGGGCACCCGTTCCGAAACGGTGTCTCCTGTTCCGAAACGCCTAGCCCAGAAAGCTGCATTTTGCTCACTCAAACACACAATTGACCATCCAAACATGCTCCAAAAGCCACCAAACTTTACCAGCATGCAATTCAACATAAATGAGACATGCTTGCATCAACAATTCATCAGAAACACATCATATACAAAAAGCCCCAAATCTATAGGCATGCTTCCTACACAAGCAACCATTTAGGCACAAACCTTCCAAAACAAACTCAATTAAGCCAAATCATGTTCCAACAACTTTAACAACATTAAAACAATCTTGAACAACATAAACGATCACAAACACAATAATCTCAAGAGATTCTACCCCCATTGCCTTTATTAACTATAGCTATTCACCGAGACATACATCTCACTTGGAGTCCACCTTGAATCCCTTGCTCCTTGCTGTCCAAACTTCAAAGATCTGCATTGATGGACAAAGAGAGCGTAATCACATAATGCTTAGTGAGGAATGCTCAAAACCAAAACACCATCAATGCAGCGGGTCATAAAACACTTGTAAAACAAACCCGATTTGTTTACCAAAACCATGTTTGAAATCCTTTTCAACCACAAGCATCCACCATGCATAAATGCCATATGCAAAGCTAAAACAAAACCATGGAAACACTTCCATTTCACAACATACCTTTCATAAACTTGAAAGCCATTTCAAACAAGAAACCTTTAAAACCATTTCACAAGCCAACCAAAACTTGCATTACACCAAGGCAACATATATACCATACAAACATATTCACATGCCTTTCAAACAAGTCCTACAAGACTTCAATGCATTAAAGATATTCATGCTCACATACATCATTTACCAAATGATAATCAACACTTGTTCAACCTAACAAGTAAACATGCATTCACATGCATCATACACCTTTCATGCAACAATGCATCTTTCCAAGCAACTCATGCTTCACATACAACCATGCATCATTTCAAGCATCTCATGCTTCACATGCAACCATGCATCATTTCAAGCATCTCATGCTTCACATGCAACCATGCATCATTTCAAGCATCTCATGCTTCTTTATATTTAAGAACATCATATTGGCCTTCAAGTAATCAATCACATCCACTTTCCAACTCAACACCCGATCGGATACGCGGATTCCGAGCGTTGTCCCTACGCTCCCTACACCCTACCCAATCCAAGGTCCTCGAATGGGCAACACCTCCATTATGACCTTACAAGCCTAAAGTTCCCATGCATGGACTTTTAAACACCATACAACCTTAGCTTTTCCCGAGGTTCCCATGTATGGACAACCATACAACCTCAACATGCACAAGGTTCTCCCGTATGGACTTTTAACCACCATACAACCTTTGCATAACCGATTGGTAGTTGTAGAAATCACTAACGAGATCCGGGACACCCTATACAAGATCCACACATGGACTTAACACCGCCATTGTGATCTCAACAAGCACAAGGTCCTCACATATGGACTTTTAAACACCATATAACCTTTGCTTAACCAAGGTCCTCGAATGGGCAACACCTCCATTATGACCTCAAATAACCAAGGTCCTCGAGTGGGCAACACCTCCACTATGACCTCATCTCGTTAGGAAACTTGAAGGGAGCTTATCCGGTCCACTCTTGACCACTCCACCTCCAAGGCGACTTTATTCACGGTGCACCCAATCCTATAGCCGGCTAACTATATCCGATCAAAGAACCAAAAACCACTTACATCACTTGCCAACATAACCATCTTGCCACATTAATCCAATATTTCACATGCATAGCCAATATGCCAAAACCATTTCATTATAAACCAATGATTCACATGCATAACCAATATGCAAAACCATTTCATTATAAACCAATGATTCACATGCATAACCAATATGCAAAACCATCATTTATCATCATCAACTCACTGTTTTAAAGCATTAAACAAAGCCTTTGAACATCATGCAACATCATGCATCAAAACCACATTTTCAATGTATAAAACCAAGGATCTCCTACCTAGAGCATCCTTCACATATGGCTTTCAAAACCAGCACTAAACCATGCTAAAATATGCTTTCAAAACAGAACTAAACCATGCAAAACACATGCATTTCAATCATCAACCACAATTGTCTAAAAACCACTTCATAACACAAATCAAGTAAGAAATCCATTTACTTACTCTTGAGCTTAGCAAAGTTGTTTAGACTTAAACTAAGCTCCCAAAACCTTCAAACCTTTGATTAAAAGCTGAAAACCCAACTTCACTCACCGATAACCAAACAAGACTAGCCAACAAGCCTTCCAAGCTTCCGAAACCTTCCGCAAACACCTTCAAAGCTCAAGGGTCAAACTCCCCTGTTTCAAGCACACAAAAACAGCACATTAATGCATCATTATGCATTAAGAACAGCAGCCACACAATCAAACTCGCTGCTCAACACAAATCCAACAATTCGGCTACAAAATACAACCGAAATCACCTCCAAACATTACCAAAACTTAACCCAGCCAAGATCCATCACTTCTAACCATTTTTATACACCAATTAACATCCAAAATGAATACAAACACATCCTTATACCTCCAGGTATAACAGATCACCAAAAACACTCCAAAAACAACCAAAAACTCAAGCGAAACTTAGGAAATTCAACCTATCCGGGATTGCATTCATTAAACATCAATTTCTAATCAACTTAGCATTCATTTAACATCATTTTGACACTTCAAAACACTGCCCAAACAGATCACACGAAAATTCCACCAAAATCACCAAATCTTGCATTTTAGCCAAAAATCAAGATCTCATTTGAAAAACCATTAACAAATCACAAATCAAGGATTGAGAACTTGGGAATTTCAGTAAAGAACTGATAGTTTAGAGGAGAGAGACGTTCTTACCTCCAAACTTGAATTTCTCCTTTTTAGAGCCAAAAAACATGATGAAACAACTTGCAAATTGAGAGGTTTTGTTGATGAGATGATTAGGAATCAAGTGAGAGTTGAAATGAGAGATTTAGATGCCAAAATCAGAGAAAGAAATCTGGAGAATTTTGTTTGGGTTGAGAGAAAATAAGAGAAAAGGAAAATGGAGAGAAAATGAAAAAGTAGTTAGGAAATTGGTTAAAATGATTTCCCTCCTTTTCTTAATCTTTAAAATCAGAATAAAGCCTTAAAATATCTTAGAAAAATCTGGAGAAATCCTTTTTGGAACAATAGCTCCTTAAAGATTCAAAGTTTCAATCCTTTATAAAACTGTCCCGCAACTTTCAAAAATTACATTTTGGTCACTAGCCAAAATGTCAACCTTCCAAACCTCATTTTCCAAAATTGATTTCACAGTTCACTTTTATATAATAAAAGATGATTTTAGAACATTTTTCCATATTTTTAACGCAACCCGAACTAGGCTTTCCTAAATTCACTCTTATATATTCGATCAGCACTTTGACCGAACCGGTCAACGCCCAAAACTTCTAAGCCCAAAACCGGGGTGTTACAATGGTTCTTGTTACGGACACAAAGGTGTTTAAAAGTCCTTGTGTGGTCCTTTCTATGGTGTTTAAAAGTCCATAGGCCAAGGTGTTTAAAAGTCCTTGGGCTCAAGGTGTTTAAAAGTCCTTGAGGTGATTCAATTCATGGTGTTTAAAAGTCCATGGACAAGGTGTTTAAAAGTCCTTGGGGTCAAGGTGTTTAAAAGTCCTTGAAGTGATCTAATTCATGGTGTTTAAAAGTCCATGGCCAAGGTGTTTAAAAGTCCTTGGGGTCCAAGGTGTTTAAAAGTCCTTGGGGTGAAAGTTGATGAACTTGTTTTCAAAGAAATGAAATGTATCACTTGAGGCCAATATGACATGTAATGAAATGAAGCATGAGATGCTTGTTCTTAGTATGCTTTTGAGCATGTGTAAATGATGATTTGAAGCATGTTTTATAAGTGTTTTATAAATGCATTATTGGATGGTTTTATTGAGCATTCCTCACTAAGCTTTTGCTTACGCTCTTTTTGTTTTTCTTAATTCAATAATGCAGAGCATTAGAGTACTTGTGGGCAGCAAGGAGGGCAAGCATCCAAGTGGAAACAAAGCTCTAAGTATGGAAGGTTTTCTAAGTACATTTTAGATTTTGGTAATTTGGCAATGGGGGACCTATGTGTATGTTTTGGGAGATGTTTTGAACTCCCTAAGTATGTTAAATGTTGTTGAGAATGCTGGTTATGTGGTTGGCCTTCTTATGCTTGAATTGGAAGTTTATGCTTGAATGGCTTACTTGTGTAGGAAGCATGCCTATAGATTTGGGGCTTTTCATATATGTGGATGTTATGATGAATTGTTGATGCAAGTATGTCTCATATATGTTGAATTGCATGTTGGCAAAGTGTGGTGGCATTTGGAGCATGATTGGTTGGTCAATTGCATGTTTAAGTATGCATTTTTAGGCAATCTGTGCAGGGTGTTTCGGAACAGCACCTACCGTTTCGGAACGGGTGCCTTAATTGTGCCCAGGCGTCCGAAACGGGATGGGCCGTTCCGAAACGGAAAGGCCACTGCCAGACCCCTGTTTCGAAACGGGCTATGCCTGTTTCGGAACGGCCCCGAGTTTCGAAACGGGCTATGCCTGTTTCGGAACGGGTGACCGTTGGGGGCTGACATTGGCAGTTATATGTTTTGGAATGTTTGCGTTTGAGTCCTGAAACTTGTTTGTGCAATTGTATGAGTTTGGGAAGTCCTTTTGAGCTGAAATTTTATAGAGAAGCATGAAACATGATTAATTTCAAGATGGTAACTTCAAGTTGGGTTAAGTCCTTATAATTATCAGAATTTACAATTTGGTCCCTAAAGTTGTAAATTGTTCAATTGAGTCCCTGTTCGATCTCTGATGTTTGTGATCTTTTTGTATGATGTTTGTGTGATCACAATTAGGCTTAATATGCATCTAGACAAGTTTAAAAAGAAAAAAAAGGGTCGTTAATCAAGGTTGACTTTCGGGTTGACTTTGGTTTTCCCCGTGTGACTTTCTTAATTCGGGTCAACCGTCTAGGCCGGGTTAAGGGAGTTACATTTGGTGGTATCAGAGCTGAGTTCTCGAGCAATTGGGAATGTGTATGTGAATGTTTGAAGTATGTATGCCTTGTATGCTTGTTGGGTGAAAGCATGTTGAGTAATTGCATGTATGTTGCAATTGAAGTATGTGCTGTGATGTAGCATGTTGTGGGTACCCATTGCCAAATCAAAGCTAAAGGAAAGATGTTGTTTTGAAATGAAATTGAGCTTGAATACTTGGATTGCTTACCTTGCTGGGCCTGACTTTGTTTTATTTGTGTTGTGATTGCATGGTAAAAGTATGGCACCACGTAGAGAGTTACGGGGTAATGTGCAAGCTACGGCTCCTAATGAGAACGAGAATGAGGAAAACGCGGGTAGTGCGGTGTTACCTCCTCCTCCACCTGGTGGTGGTGGTGCTGGGGCTGAGGAAGCTGGAGCTGCAGCTGGCGCTGGAGCTGCTGGACCTGGGGCTGGTCAGGGGCAAGCTATGCCTGATATGACGATGTTAGTGCAAGCTATTGCTGGTGCTTTTCAAGCAGCAGTAGCTGGGGCTCGTGGAGCAGGGCATCAGGATGATGCGGGTGTCAGACTACCATTGGAGCGTCTGCGCAGTCTTGGTGGGACTGAGTTCAGGGGTATGTCTGCTGAGAGTTCTGAAGCTTGGCTAGAGAGTACCAAGCGAATCTTGGGCCAGATGAGTTGCACTGATGTGCAGAAGCTGGGTTGTGTTGTGTCCTTGCTGCAGAAGGATGCATATACGTGGTGGACAACCACTATTGCTGGGATGGCAGAAGCTGATGTGACTTGGACATTCTTTCAGAATGTGTTCAAGCGGAGATATCTTGGTGTGAGATATCTAGATGAGAAGAAGCGTGAATTCATGTCTCTTACCCAAGGGAGCATGAGTGTGGCTGAGTATGAGGTGCAGTTTGTGCGACTCAGTCAGTATGCACCGGAGCTGGTACCTGATGAGCGGGCAAGGTGCGAGAGGTTCCGTTATGGTTTAGAGATGGATGTGAAAATGTACTTGCTGGCCGCCGAGTATGATGATTTCGACGTGTTGGTGGGCCGAGCCAAGGATGTTGAGATGAACTTGGGTTTATCTGTGAGAGGTGCTGGAGCAAGTGCTGGGAAGCGATCAGCTGAGTTTAGTTCCGGAGGTGGACGGAACAAGAGGGGACGTGATCAGAAGTATCAGTCCTCAGCCAAGAGAGGTGGTGGTGCACCTGCTAGGGGTGGCGGTGCTAGAGCTGATCCGAGTGCTTGTTGGATCTGTGGTTCACGTGGTCACATGAAACGTGACTGTCCTCGTGCCGAGAGAGTGGTGCAAGCTCCTGTTGCGGCTGCTGGTAACGGGTGCTGGAGTTGTGGTTCTGCAGACCACTTGAGGCGAGATTGTCCGAGGTTGGCTGGTGAGCAGGTGCGTGCTCCTGTTGTTGCTGCACCGCAGAGAGGTCGTGGGCGCGGCCGTGGTAATTTCCAGAGGAGAGAGGAAGGTGGTCGTGGAGTGGCCCATGTTGTGGCTATTCAGCCTGAGGGTGGAGGCCAAGCGAGGGTGTATGCTCAGCGAGAGGGCAGGAATGATGCGGATGTGATTGCAGGTACCTTTACTTTGCAGTCCTTGTCATTGCTTTCTTTGATAGATTCTGGATCTACGCATTCATACATTTTGCGTGAGCATGCTGAATTGCTTGGGTTGCCTATTGAGTCTTTGGATGTTGGTGTTCGAGTCACTAGTTCTTTTGGTGAGACTGTTGTGACTAGGAAGCTTTATAGAAGGTGTCCCTTGGTCGTTCAAGAGCATGTTTTCCATGTTGATCTTATGGAGTTGCCCTTCTATGGTTTCGATGTGATCCTTGGTATGGATTGGCTTGCTGAGCATCGTGCTGTTGTGGATTGTGAGAACAAGCGGGTTTCGCTTAAGCTTGCGGATGATTATGAAGTTGTTGTGGTTGGTGAGAATGTGAAGTTTCTTGCCAATGTGGTGTCTACCTTGGAGGCGAGCAGGATGCTGAGGCAAGGTTGCGAAGCTTATCTAGCTTTTGTGATGAATCCTAGCTCTAAAGAGTTGAGGGTGCAAGATATCAGAGTTGTGAAGGAGTTTCCTGGTGTTTTTCCTGAGGAGTTGCCTGGTTTACCTCCTAACCGCGAGGTGGAGTTTGGAATTGAGCTGTATGAGAATACAACTCCTGTGTCCATTACTCCCTATAGAATGGCACCTAAGGAGCTGAAGGAGCTGAAGACGCAATTGCAAGAGTTGCTTGATCGTGGTTTCATCCGGCCGAGTGTGTCACCTTGGGGAGCACCGGTCTTGTTTGTGAAGAAGAAGGATGGCACTATGAGAATGTGCATTGATTACCGTCAGCTGAACAAGTTGACTATCAAGAATCGGTATCCTTTGCCGAGGATTGATGATCTTTTTGATCAATTTCGGGGAGCTGCTATGTTCTCTAAGATTGACTTGAGGTCAGGGTATTATCAGTTGAAGGTGAAGGATGTGGATGTGCCTAAGACAGCTTTCAGGACAAGGTATGGGCATTATGAGTTTCTTGTGATGCCGTTTGGGTTGACAAATGCTCCTGCTGCTTTCATGGACATGATGAATCGTGTGTTTCATGAATACCTGGACAAGTTTGTTGTGGTGTTCATTGATGATATCCTCGTGTACTCGCGTACTGAGGAGGAGCATGAAGAGCATTTGAGGATTGTTTTGCAAGCTTTGTTGGAGAATCAGCTTTATGCTAAGCTGAGCAAGTGTGAGTTCTGGTTAAGGGAGGTGGTGTTTCTTGGACATGTGGTCTCAGCTGAGGGGATTCGTGTTGATCCTCAGAAGATTGAGGCGGTGATGGGTTGGAAAGTTCCTAAGTCTGTTCATGAGGTCCGTAGTTTCCTTGGTTTGGCGGGATACTACCGGAGGTTTGTGGATGGTTTTTCCAAGATTGCTGCTCCTTTGACGAAGCTGTTGCAGAAGGATGTTAAGTATGAGTGGACGGAAGCGAGACAGCAGGCTTTTGAGAAGCTTAAGGCGGCTTTGACGCAAGCTCCTATCTTGATTCAGCCTGAATCAGGGAAAGAGTTTGTGGTTTACAGTGATGCATCCTATGTTGGTTTGGGGTGTGTGCTGATGCAGGAGGGTAAGGTGGTGGCTTATGCCTCGCGGCAGTTGAAACTGCATGAGCGCAATTACCCTACGCATGATATTGAGCTGGCTGCAGTGGTTTTTGCTCTGAAGATCTGGAGGCATTATCTGTATGGTGAGAAGTGTACCGTGTACACAGATCACAAGAGTTTGAGGTATCTGATGTCTCAGAAGGAGTTGAATCTTAGGCAGCGGCGTTGGTTGGAGTTGCTCAAGGATTATGATCTGACGATTGAATATCATCCTGGAAAAGCTAATGTTGTTGCGGATGCCTTGAGTAGGAAGGTAGCTGTTGAGTTGAGGGCTATGTTTGCTAGCTTGAGCATATCGCAAGATGGTGGTCTCGTTGCTGAGTTGCAAGTGAAACCCTCTTTGGTTCAGTTGATCAAGGATAAGCAGTTGTTGGATGATTCCTTGGTGTCTCATGTTCAGGATATCGCGGAGGGTAGACCTTCGGATTTCTGTTTCAATGATGATGGTGTACTGTGTTTTGGGAGTCGGATAGTAGTGCCTGCTGATGCTGAGTTGAGGCGTGCTATTCTGACTGAAGGTCATAGTAGTCCTTTTGCTATGCACCCTGGTAGTACTAAGATGTACCGTGATCTTCGTGATGAGTACTATTGGGTGGGTTTGAAAAAGGATGTTGCAGAGTTTGTTAGCAAGTGTTTGGTGTGTCAGCGAGTTAAGGCTGAGCATCAGTTTCCTTCAGGGTTGTTGCAACCGTTGAAGATCCCTGAATGGAAGTGGGAGAGGGTTACCATGGATTTTGTATCTGGTTTACCTTTGTCTCCATCGAAGAAGAATTCGGTCTGGGTGATTGTGGATCGCCTGACGAAGTGTGCGCATTTCTTGCCTGTGCATACTGCGTTTTCTTTGGATAAGCTGGCAGAGCTGTACATTGCTGAGATTGTGCGGCTGCATGGTGTGCCTAAGTCGATTGTGTCGGATAGGGATCCGAGGTTCACATCGCGGTTCTAGCAGTGTTTGCATCAAGCTCTGGGTACAAGGTTGCATTTCAGTACATCCTATCATCCTCGGTCGGATGGTCAGTCTGAGCGAGTTATCCAGATTTTGGAGGATATGTTGAGGTGCTGCGTGATTGAGTTCCAAGGTTCTTGGGAGAAGCATCTGCCTTTGGTTGAGTTTGCTTATAACAACAGTTATCAGGCAAGTATACAGATGGCACCTTATGAGGCTTTGTACGGGAGGAAGTGTAGGACTCCTCTTTGTTGAGCTGAGACTGGTCAAAAGTTGGTTTCGATGCCGGCTTTGTTGAAAGGGACCACAGAGAAGGTAAAGCTCATTTGTGAGCGGTTGAAGGCTGCTTCTGATCGGCAGAAGTCTTACGCGGATTTGAAGTGTAAGGAGATAGAGTATGCGGTGGGTGACCGTGTGTTCTTGAAGGTTTCGCCTTGGAAGAAGGTGATGCGGTTTGGCCGAAAGGGTAAGTTGAGCCCTAGGTACATTGGACCATATGAGGTGGTTGAGCGTGTGGGTCCTGTTGCGTATCGGTTGAGGTTACCACAGGAGTTGGAGAAGATTCATGATGTGTTCCATGTCTCTATGCTCCGGAGGTATAGATCTGATCCTTCGCATGTGATGCCTGTGGAGGAAGTGGTTTTGAATCTGGATTTGACCTATGATTAGGAACCGGTGAAGGTTCTGGATTCGGATAGCAAGGTTCTTCGTGGCAAGACCATTGAGTTGGTGAAGGTGCTGTGGAAGCATCGCGGTGTTGAGGAAGCCACGTGGGAGCGGAAGGAAGACATGCTGAGGCAGTTTCCTTATCTCTTTCCTTCAGGTAAATTTCGAGGACGAAATTTCTTAAGGGGGGAGAGTTGTAACGCCCCGGTTTTGGGCTTAGAAGTTTTGGGCATTGACCGGTTTGATCAAAGTGCTGTTCGAATCTAAGAGAGTGAAATTAGGAAAGCCTAGTTCGGGTTGCATTAAAAATATGGAAAAATGTTCTAAATCATCTTTTAATATAATTAAGTGAACTGTGAAATCAATTTTGGAAAATGAGTTTCGGAAGGGTGACATTTTGGCTAGTGACCAAAATGTAATTTTTGAAAGTTTTGTGACTGTTTTAAAAAGGATTGAAACTTTGAATCTTTAGGGAGCTATTTACCCAAAGGGGAGTTTCTCCAGATTTTCTAGAATATTAAATGATTTAATAATGGTTTAAAATAAAAGTAAAAAGGAGGGAAAGATATTTTTAGTCATTTAACTAACTTTCTAAATTTTCCATTCCCATTTTCTCTCATCTTTTCTCTCAAACCAAACACATTCTCTCCAGATCTTTTCCTCTGATTTTTATCACCTAAATACTTCTTTTCAATCCTCATTTGATTCCTAATCATCTTCTCATCAAAACCTTTGTAATTGCTACTTGATTCATCAAGCTTTTTGGCTCTAAAAGAGGAGAAACTCAAGTTTGGAGGTAAGAACGTCCTTCTCCTCTGAACTTCAAGTTCTTTAATGAAATTCCCAAGTTCTCAATCCCTAATTGATGTTTTATAAATGGCTTTTAAGATTGTTTAGTGGATCTTGGCTTAAAATGCAAGATTTGGTGTGTTTTTGATGAAATTTCGTTGGATCTGTTTAAGCAGTGTTTTAAGGTGCTAAAATGATGATTAATGAATGTTAATTTGATAAGGAAATGAGTTTTGATTAATGCAATCCCGGATAGGTTGTGTTTCCTAAGTTTAGCTTGTGATTCTTGGATGTTTTTGTGGTGATCTTGTGGATCTGATGTTGCTGGAGGTATAAGGATGTTTATAGGTTGTTTTTAGATGTTAAATGGTGTTAATGGATGTTAGGTTTTGCTGGTTTATGGCTGGGCTTTGTTGAGAAGTGGTTTTGATGCAATTTCGGTTGTGTTTGGTGGCCGAAATTGGAGTATGAATGAGAGCAGCGAGTTTGAGTGCTTTCATTGAAGCTTTTGATGCATGATGATGCATTAAATCTCTGCTTTAATGTGTTTAATCAGGGGAGGCATCTTTGGATCCAAGAGTTGTTGATCCGGAAGCTTGAATTGGTACTTCGGCAAGAGGCGAAGTGGAATCGGTGAGTGAAATTGGGTTTTCGGCTTTGAAACAAATGTCTTAGGAGCTTAGTTTAAGTCTAAACAACTTTGCTAAGCTCGAGTGTAAGTTTTCGGAAATTCTCTCTAGTGGTGGCCATGATTTTGTTGTGATGCAATGTGGTTTATTGCATGTTTTGATTACTGTTTTGAAAGCATGATTTAGCATGGTATTTGTTGTTTTGATAAGCCATATGTTAAAGGAAGCTCAAGGTAAGAGTTCCTTGTTTTTGAACATTGATTAAATGTGGTTTGATGCTTTTAAATGCATGATGAATATGGCTTGGTCTAATGCTTTAAAACAGTGGATAAATTGATGATAATGATGTATATTGGCTAGTGATGTTTTGAAAAGGTTAAGGTCACTAAGGTGGTTAAAAGTCCTTGAGTGAGCCTTGTTACTTAAGAACATCAAGGTGGTTAAAAGTCCTTGGATGGTTCTTGTTACGGACACAAAGGTGTTTAAAAGTCCTTGTGTGGTCCTTTCTATGGTGTTTAAAAGTCCATAGGCCAAGGTGTTTAAAAGTCCTTGGGCTCAAGGTGTTTAAAAGTCCTTGAGGTGATTCAATTCATGTTGTTTAAAAGTCCATGGCCAAGGTGTTTAAAAGTCCTTGGGGTCAAGGTGTTTAAAAGTCCTTGAAGTGATCTAATTCATGGTGTTTAAAAGTCCATGGCCAAGGTGTTTAAAAGTCCTTGGGGTCCAAGGTGTTTAAAAGTCCTTGGGGTGAAAGTTGATGAACTTGTTTTCAAAGAAATGAAATGTATCACTTGAGGCCAATATGACATGTAATGAAATGAAGCATGAGATGCTTGTTCTTAGTATGCTTTTGAGCATGTGTAAATGATGATTTGAAGCATGTTTTATAAGTGTTTTATAAATGCATTATTGGATGGTTTTATTGAGCATTCCTCACTAAGCTTTTGCTTACGCTCTCTTTGTTTTTCTTAATTCAATAATGCAGAGCATTAGAGTACTTCTGGGCAGCAAGGAGGGCAATCATCCAAGTGGAAACAAAGCTCTAAGTATGGAAGGTTTTCTAAGTACATTTTAGCTTTTGGTAATTTGGCATTGGGGGACCTATGTGTATGTTTTGGGAGATGTTTTGAACTCCCTAAGTATGTTAAATGTTGTTGAGAATGCTGGTTATGTGGTTGGCCTTCTTATGCTTGAATTGGAAGTTTATGCTTGAATGGCTTACTTGTGTAGGAAGCATGCCTATAGATTTGGGGCTTTTCATATATGTGGATGTTATGATGAATTGTTGATGCAAGTATGTCTCATATATGTTGAATTGCATGTTGGAAAAGTTTGGTGGAATTTGGAGCATGATTGGTTGGTCAATTGCATGTTTAAGTATGCATTTTTAGGCAATCTGTGCAGGGTGTTTCGGAACAGCACCTACCGTTTCGGAACGGGTGCCTTAATTGTGCCCAGGCGTCCGAAACGGGAGGGGCCGTTCCGAAACGGAAAGGCCACTGCCAGACCCCCATTTCGAAACGGGCTATGCCTGTTTCGGAACGGCCCCGAGTTTCGAAACGGGCTATGCCTGTTTCAGAACGGGTGACCGTTGGGGGCTGACATTGGCAGTTATATGTTTTGGAATGTTTGCGTTTTAGTCCTGAAACTTGTTTGTGCAATTGTATGAGTTTGGGAAGTCCTTTTGAGCTGAAATTTTACAGAGAAGCATGAAACATGATTAATTTCAAGATGGTAACTTCAAGTTGGGTTAAGTCCTTATAATTATCAGAATTTACAATTTGGTCCCTAAAGTTGTAAATTGTTCAATTGAGTCCCTGTTCGATCTCTGATGTTTGTGATCTTTTGGTATGATGTTTGTGTGATCACAATTAGGCTTAATATGCATCTAGACAAGTTTAAAAAGAAAAAAAAAGGGTCGTTAATCAAGGTTGACTTTCGGGTTGACTTTGGTTTTCCCCGTGTGACTTTCTTAATTCGGGTCAACCGTCTAGGCCGGGTTAAGGGAGTTACACTCTTCTTTTCAAAATGTGCGCAGATCAGGTTATAAGAAGGTGTGTACCACAAGAAGAACAAGAAGACATTCTCCATCACTGTCATGCGTCATAATATGGAGGTCACTTAGGAGGCAATAAAACTGCTGCCAAGGTGCTGCAGTCAGGGTTCTACTGGCCGACACTTTATAAAGATGCACAGGAATTTTACAAAAGCTGTGACAGGTGCCAGCGGACAGGTAACATCTCGAGGAGAAACGAGATGCCACTGCAGAATATTCTAGAAGTCGAGATCTTCGACGTTTGGGGGATTGATTTTATGGGACCATTCCCATCTTCATGCGGAAATTTGTACATCCTCCTAGCAGTGGATTATGTCTCCAAGTGGGTTGAAGCAATCGCAACTCAAAAGAATGATGCCAAAACAGTCCAAAAGTTTTTGCACAAAAACATTTTTTCTAGATTTGGCATTCCTAGGGCGATTATCAGTGATGAGGGGAGACATTTTGATAATAGGGTAATTGCTGCTGCCTTAAAGAAATATGGTGTCAAGCACAGGATCGCAACAGCATAACACCCACAGACCAATGGACAGGCTGAGATTTCCAATAGGGAAGTAAAGAACATTCTTGAGAAGATGGTTAAACCAACTAGGAAAGATTGGTCTTTACTTCTGAATGATGCATTATGGGCATACAGGACAACTTTCAAGACTCCATTGGGCATGTCTCCATTCCGACTGATTTATGGGAAAACCTGTCACTTGCCTGTCGAGATCGAGCACAAAGCATATTGGGCAATTAAGGCAGTGAACATGGACTTGGACAAGGCCGGCCAGAAAAGGTTATTAGATTTGAACGAGATTGAAGAATTAAGGACAATGGCCTATGACAACGCAAGGATTTACAAGGAAAAGACTAAGAAGTGGCACGACAAGAAACTGCTGCCACGACAGTTCTGCCCAGGATAGCTTGTGTTGTTATTTAATTCTAGACTTAAACTCTTCCCAGGAAAGCTAAAGTCTAGATGGTCTGGCCCGTTTCAAGTAGTTCAAGTTTTTCCCCATGGTGCCATCACAATTCAATCATTAAAAGACGGGCACCAATTCAAAGTCAATGGACAACGACTCAAGCATTATCAGGGGACTGAAGCCCCAGGAATTCAGGAAGTGGTTACTTTAGGAGATGCCCCACAAGGCACCCCTAATTTAACCTAAGCTTTATTTTTATTTTTATTATTATTATTTATTAGGAATTAGGTTTATTTTATTCGAATAATGTTTTGTTTTTCTAATTTCAGTTTTTAGGAAATAAAGGAGTCAAGAAGAAAAAAAAAAGAAGTGGCCTAAACCCACCGCCCATCCACCAGCCCAAGAAAGCCCATTTATGATAACCTGTCGTTTCAGCTGCCGGCGCAGACGGACTTGACAGGCTCTCAACAGTTTGACACTGCAGACACAGAAGCGTGCGGTAGACGCACAGCAGACGCATAAATGCGTGTCAGACGCGTCAGACACGCTACATCCAATCTGCCGCCCCGTTATTCCCGCCTGCCGTTGAGGCATTAAATGGGCACCTCCTCGACCGCTATATAAACCCCTTCCCATTTTCATTTTTCATCACTTCTGATTTTTCTCTCTTGTTATTTTTCTCCTCTAGTTTTATTTGTTTTCTCTTTTTCACAGCCCTTGCAACCAATATGTCGTCGAGACAAACCCGCCTCTTCTTCCGCAGCAGCATCCCCCTTCGCCAACAAAGAGTTATGGGAGGAACGTGGCTTCGTGTACATCCGACAGACACCCAACATGGGACTCCGGCCGTTCATTTTCAAGGCCATCATGGCTCAACTATGGGAGTATTTTGCTGAACAACCGGCCGAGCTTAACGACACCTTAGTCCGAGAGTTCTACGCAGCCATAGACAACAGAACGGCGACATCTGTCACTGTTCGAGGAGTGCAAGTACCTTTCACTGCCGACAGCATCAATCACATGTTTGGCCTTTTCTTTGGCCCCGGTGATGATGCTCACCAGGAATTCATCGACTCCCTCGACTCTGCCACTTACGATGCCATCATGGTGGAGTTGACAGAGGCCGGTACATCATGGACAACCAGCAAGAAGAACCCCCACTCCGTCAATATGGGGCAACTCCGCCCGAAAGCCAAACTTTGGAACGCTTTCATCAAAAAGCGTATCCTGCCCTCGTCCCACCATACGACAGTCAACCGACAGCGGCTTGCCCTGATTCACTCCATCATGCACAACAGGGCCATTAATGTGGGCAGATATATGAGGGACAGCATCCTGGACTGTGCCTTCCGCTCTGACTCACGCCTTTGCCTGCCGTTCACCATAACTTCCCTCTGCCGATGTGCTGCGGTGCCCGAGGATCCCTCCGACAAAATCAGGAAGGGCAGAGGTTGGACAGACAATAACATCAACAGCCTCATGGAGCTGATCGCGGCTACACCTGTCTCCTCCTTCAACCCTGTCGGCTCACCCGCAGAATCATCAGAGGAACCACCCACCGACCCTGCCACCGAGCCTGCCCCTGATGCTGAAACCAACGCCACTCCGACAGACCAGTCTGCCCTCATCCTCGCTACTTTACAACAGGTAGAGGAACGCCAAATGGGATTGATGACATTTATTCGGGACTTCACGAACTCCACGGTAAATTTTATTACCCAAACTTTAAATTTTCCCGATGTTCAATTCCCTACTTTTCCTGCCCATTATTTCCATATCCCCACTCCTGTCCACACACCTGTCCACACGCCCACACCACCTGCCTCCCCGTCCCACTCGACTGCTTCCACCAAATCACCTGCCCCGACTGCAGAAGGCAGCCCACCGGCAGACACCTCCCCTCGAGGAACCAAGAGACCTGCCACTGATGACAGCCCTCAACCGTCTAGGCCGGGTTAAGGGAGTTACACTCTTCTTTTCAAAATGTGCGCAGATCAGGTTATAAGAAGGTGTGTACCACAAGAAGAACAAGAAGACATTCTCCATCACTGTCATGCGTCACAATATGGAGGTCACTTAGGAGTCAATAAAACTGCTGCCAAGGTGCTGCAGTCAGGGTTCTACTGGCCGACACTTTATAAAGATGCACAGGAATTTTACAAAAGCTGTGACAGGTGCCAGCGGACAGGTAACATCTCGAGGAGAAACGAGATGCCACTGCAGAATATTCTAGAAGTCGAGATCTTCGACGTTTGGGGGATTGATTTTATGGGACCATTCCCATCTTCATGCGGAAATTTGTACATCCTCCTAGCAGTGGAATATGTCTCCAAGTGGGTTGAAGCAATCGCAACTCAAAAGAATGATGCCAAAACAGTCCAAAAGTTTTTGCACAAAAACATTTTTTCTAGATTTGGCATTCCTAGGGCGATTATCAGTGATGAGGGGAGACATTTTCATAATAGGGTAATTGCTGCTACCTTAAAGAAATATGGTGTCAAGCACAGGATCGCGACAGCATAACACCCACAGACCAATGGACAGGCTGAGATTTCCAATAGGGAAGTAAAGAACATTCTTGAGAAGATGGTTAAACCAACTAGGAAAGATTGGTCTTTACTTCTGAATGATGCATTATGGGCATACAGGACAGCTTTCAAGACTCCATTGGGCATGTCTCCATTCCGACTGATTTATGGGAAAACCTGTCACTTGCCTGTCGAGATCGAGCACAAAGCATATTGGGCAATTAAGGCAGTGAACATGGACTTGGACAAGGCCGGCCAGAAAAGGTTATTAGATTTGAACGAGATTGAAGAATTAAGGACAATGGCCTATGACAACGCAAGGATTTACAAGGAAAAGACTAAGAAGTGGCACGACAAGAAACTGCTGCCACGACAGTTCTGCCCAGGACAGCTTGTGTTGTTATTTAATTCTAGACTTAAACTCTTCCCAGGAAAGCTAAAGTCTAGATGGTCTGGCCCGTTTCAAGTAGTTCAAGTTTTTCCCCATGGTGCCATCACAATTCAATCATTAAAAGACGGGCACCAATTCAAAGTCAATGGACAACGACTCAAGCATTATCAGGGGACTGAAGCCCCAGGAATTCAGGAAGTGGTTACTTTAGGAGATGCCCCACAAGGCACCCCTAATTTAACCTAAGCTTTATTTTTATTTTTATTATTATTATTTATTAGGAATTAGGTTTATTTTATTCGAATAATGTTTTGTTTTTCTAATTTCAGTTTTTAGGAAATAAAGGAGTCAAGAAGAAAAAAAAAAGAAGTGGCCTAAACCCACCGCCCATCCACCAGCCCAAGAAAGCCCATTTATGATAACCTGTCGTTTCAGCTGCCGGCGCAGACGGACTTGACAGGCTGTCAACAGTTTGACACTGCAGACACAGAAGCGTGCGGTAGACGCACAGCAGACGCATAAATGCGTGTCAGACGCGTCAGACACGCTACATCCAATCTGCCGCCCCGTTATTCCCGCCTGCCGTTGAGGCATTAAATGGGCACCTCCTCGACCGCTATATAAACCCCTTCCCATTTTCATTTTTCATCACTTCTGATTTTTCTCTCTTGTTATTTTTCTCCTCTAGTTTTATTTGTTTTCTCTTTTTCACAGCCCTTGCAACCAATATGTCGTCGAGACAAACCCGCCGTAACGCTGCTGCCGCCTCTTCTTCCGCAGCAGCATCCCCCTTCGCCAACAAAGAGTTATGGGAGGAACGTGGCTTCGTGTACATCCGACAGACACCCAACATGGGACTCCGGCCGTTCATTTTCAAGGCCATCATGGCTCAACTATGGGAGTATTTTGCTGAACAACCGGCCGAGCTTAACGACACCTTAGTCCGAGAGTTCTACGCAGCCATACACAGCAGAACGGCGACATCTGTCACTGTTCGAGGAGTGCAAGTACCTTTCACTGCCGACAGCATCAATCACATGTTTGGCCTTTTCTTTGGCCCCGGTGATGATGCTCACCAGGAATTCATCGACTCCCTCGACTCTGCCACTTACGATGCCATCATGGTGGAGTTGACAGAGGCCGGTACATCATGGACAACCAGCAAGAAGAACCCCCACTCCGTCAATAGGGGGCAACTCCGCCCGGAAGCCAAACTTTGGAACGCTTTCATCAAAAAGCGTATCCTGCCCTCGTCCCACCATACGACAGTCAACCGACAGCGGCTTGCCCTGATTCACTCCATCATGCACAACAGGGCCATTAATGTGGGCAGATATATGAGGGACAGCATCCTGGACTGTGCCTTCCGCTCTGACTCACGCCTTTGCCTGCCGTTCACCATAACTTCCCTCTGCCGATGTGCTGCGGTGCCCGAGGATCCCTCCGACAAAATCAGGAAGGGCAGAGGTTGGACAGACAATAACATCAACAGCCTCATGGAGCTGATCGCGGCTACACCTGTCTCCTCCTTCAACCCTGCCGGCTCACCCGCAGAATCATCAGAGGAACCACCCACCGACCCTGCCACCGAGCCTGCCCCTGATGCTGAAACCAACGCCACTCCGACAGACCAGTCTGCCCTCATCCTCGCTACTTTACAACGGGTAGAGGAACGCCAAATGGGATTGATGACATTTATTCGGGACTTCACGAACTCCACGGTAAATTTTATTACCCAAACTTTAAATTTTCCCGATGTTCAATTCCCTACTTTTCCTGCCCATTATTTCCATATCCCCACTCCTGTCCACACACCTGTCCACACGCCCACACCACCTGCCTCCCCGTCCCACTCGACTGCTTCCACCAAATCACCTGCCCCGACTGCAGAACGCAGCCCACCGGCAGACACCTCCCCTCGAGGAACCAAGAGACCTGCCACTGATGACAGCCCTCTTATCCGGAGGAATTTGGAGAGTGACTTTACGAGGGTCAAGAGGATTAAACATGTGGCAGACAAGAAAAGGCTGCCTAAGGCTAGTACCACTACCACCAGCAGTTGGGACAGCGGCAGCAGTTCCGATGTTCAGCTCGTGGAGCAACCTGTCCCTGAACCTGTCTCTGAACCTGTCCAGCCTCCCCCACAGCGCAGACGCCGCCGTCAGATCCGAATCAGCAGCAGCAGCGAGGGCAGCGACTGAAAATTTAAGTTTTTATTTTCCTCTGATTGCTGCCTGCCTTTATATTTTGTGATGTACTTTTTCTTTATTTTATTGTTCATGTCATTTTGCATTGAGGGCAATGCAACCCTCGAGTTTGGGGGTGGCAACCCTCCATCATTAATGGAGTCTTAAGTACATCTTTTTATTATTTGTTGTGTCTTTTATTTTAAGGTTTAAAAAAAAATCAGAAAAGATTAAACTGTTGGCTTAAAACTGTGAAGTTAACTTACCTGTCATGACATCTCTGTCGTGACAGCATCTTTAGGACAGTTTAAGGAAAAGTTTAGAACCTTTCTATAGTTCTGAAAACTTAAACACTTTTGTGACTGTTATACTGCTTAGATCTCTTTTAGCCAAACTAGAATAGGAAAGCTTAGCACTTAGAGTAGAAAAGAGACTAGAATCTCAGGAAACCTAGAGGTGCCTACCACCGGCTCTAGGCAGATAACCAGAGAAAAACTTCTAGAGGTGCCTATCACCGGCTCTAGACAGTTAACTAGAGGTGCCTATCACCGGCTCTAGACAGTTAACTAGAGGTGCCTGAAATACTGGCTCTAGTAAAAGAGAAGAAGTTTGAAAAAAGGAAAATAACTAGAGGTGCCCAATTCTGGCTCTAGTAAGAAAAAGAAAGAAAACAGTCTCGTAGGAAAAACTCTAAACAAGCTAAAGTCAATTATTCTAGTAAAACTAAGAGAGTCTTGGCATATAACTGTTCACAAGCATGCACACACTGCACGAGAGCTATAGGGAGATTCCGGACAGATCCTAATCTTTCCGACAGGTTGCTGCCGCCATAGAGAACGAGCGACGGGTAAGGGACAGTTCACTGTTTGAAGGCCAACACAAAATTTTTTCTTGTTTTCATTTTTCGTTTAGGTTTAATTGCTTGAGGGCAAGCAAAGACTTGAGTTTGGGGGTGTGTTGAGTGTGTAAAAGTTCTATTATTTACACCCTTTTTAACCCATATTTCTGCTGCATTCAAGCATAATTGCATTGCATTTAGGTTAGTTTTCAATAAAACATCACAATTATATAAAAGGCACGGATTATACTAAAAGATGGTGTATTTTGCAGGTAGCTGCCATGGTTGACGATGAAGGCAGGCGCAGGGCAGATAAGCAGAAGAGCTGAACTGGACAAGCAGCCGAAGAAGACGAACCTGTCATGGACCTGTCGTGACAGCAAGGTGACAGCAGACTTATGAAGAGGAAAAGTAAAGTGGATCTCGATAGATAGAGAAAAATCTGCTCGTCTGTCGTGTGGAAGCCAAATATTTTTCCAAGCCCCGGATCAAAAGATATGTCAAGCCAAAGCTCAAGGAGAAGAAATTCCTAGAAACAAGGATGCGGCTGGAAAGTAGGAGACTTTAGAGATTTAGTCTTTATTAGAATCTTACTTTTAATTAAAGTTGTAATCCTTGTTACCTTAGATAACTTGAGCCCAAAGCTTATATAAGGGCATAGATTAAACCTAGGGCAGAACCGATTACCCCATAACCGAAACCAAACCCCTGCCGTCCACCCGTCACCGACATGTTCTAAATTCCCCCTAGGGCTACGGGTTGTTTTTTAAAGTAGTTGCAAGGGTTGCTTTGTTTTAGGATTTTTCAAGTTCAATAAAATAAACTTCAAGTTCTTTTATCTTGGTTTTAATATCTTGCAAGAGCATCGGGAGAGCATTGTGAGGTTATCCATTTACTTAGCATCGGGAGAGTTAAGTATACGAAAGAGATAAGAGCGCGTTCTCTAGTTTATAGTTGAACCATCTCGTGCCTAGGGATAGGGCGAGGTTAAGTGGCTAAGGAAGAATTCATACACATCGGTGTTCATCCTTCGATTCACGCCGGGAGGTATCATCAAAGACGTGATCATCGACAGACTTGTGCCTAGGGATAGGGCAAGGCAGATCTGGGATTCTTGCCAAGCTTGAAGTACGGAGTTAGTGTTCGCTGCCGCGACAGCTAAAGGACAGCCGCCGCGACAGGTGCTGTCGGCGACGGGCGCGACGACAGAACTGGAAATCCTAAGCAGTTCAATACCTGCACTACTGAGCAACTCAATACCAGCCCATTCTCTCTATCTTGATTTCGCAATCCTTTATTTTACGTGTTTTACCTTATTATTCTCGTGACAACTCTTAATTATTTCCTTTACTTTCGTGCAGTAAACAAGGTGAAGTCATTAGCCCAATCCCTGTGGAGACGATATCCGATACTTCGTATCACTTTACTACTTGCGTCGTGTACACTTGCACTACAATTGCGATAGACTATTTTACACGCAACAGAGATCAAATGAGGATTGAAATCTAATCTTTAGTTGTCAAAATCAGAGAGAATTTTGCTGGAGAAATGTGTTTGGGTTGAGAGAAAAGTTGAGAGAAAAGAAAATGGAAATTTAGAGAAAAGTTAGTTATAATGCCAAAATATCTTTTCCCTCCTTTTGCACTTAATTAAAAACCATTAATTAAATTGATTAATATTCATAAAAATCTGGAGAAACTCTTTTGGGTAAATAGCTCCTTAAAGATTCAAAGTTTCAATCCTTTTTAAAACAGTCACCCAGTTTTCAAAAATTACATTTTGGTCACCAACCCAAAATGTCACTCTTCCAAACCTCATTTTGTAAAATTGATTTCACCTTTCTCTTATATATAATAAAAGAAGATTTTAAGATATTTTTCCATATTTTTAATGCAACCCGAACTAGGCTTTCCTAAAATCACCCTTTTATATTCGAACCGCAACCCGACCGGTCCGGTCCAAACCCAAAACTTCTAAGCCCAAAATTGGGGTGTTACAACTCTCCTCCCTTAAGAAATTTCGTCCTCGAAATTTCAACTGGCGAAAAGAGAACAACCAAACTTCTCATGCAACACACTAGGTAACACAGGAGACTTAACCACCACTGAACACTCTCCTCACAAAACTCCACCAACCCAACACCACCACATACTGTTCACAGATTCCAGAACACTCAGACGTTAACCACATCTTAATCCTTCACACTACCGGACTGCACACAGCCCCAACAACAACCTGAAGAACCTCCAAACTTTTACAGAAAACACCACCTCAGCTCATAACTCCCATAACTCGTACACACGGTAACACCAACCAATCCAGTTCAGCCACCATGTGACCCACAACCTTCACTGCTTCTAAAACTCCTTGCAAAACTACTCAACCTCTTTCAAAGACTATCACAACAAGCAGAAATTCCTAAGCATCAACTGCTTACCCAAACTTCTCAACGTAATGCTGACATTCCTTCACATCCGCCGCTATCATTACCATAACGATTGACCAGAACTACTCACCTAACATCCGAAAATCACGACACAAAACCCCAACCGTGACTCCGCCAACCGTTCCACACACCACCAGCTGACTTCAGAAGGAATTTACTTATATAGAACTAGCCAGCCACTACTCACAAGAACCCGTCCAACCAATAATGGCCTTTGATCTTACATTGCCTTTCCACTTCAAGCCTGGACTAGAACACCAGCCTTACCAGGACACCGCCCATTCTATACATACATAAGATTACGAAACTTCTATTCTCCCAGGCTAACCCTTTTCTACAACCCACATCACAACCTCTTCTCAACTCTTCGAAGGTTGCTACGAACCATCACCTACAAAAACAACCCTTCTACTACAACATCAATGCCAAGTTACCTCAGTACTTTGTAACACATCCACTAACTTACTACATCACTTAACACCAAGAAACTACCACTTCCACCAGCTATTCACAACCACTTTGACTGATTCTAACTCAAACGGTAATCTCCTCACCACCATACCGCTAAACTCATTAAGCGCCAAACACCTTCCTTCCACTAACATGCTATACCGCACTCACTATTACTGACAACTCGCTTAATACCCTCCATAACTTCTAACATTCTCCTAGCACCAACACAACTTTTAAAACCCATCATCCAACCTAACCCTATCCCAACACTAACGGACCCGATTAACTATCAGCGAGTGTGAACGTTCGTATGCATGGTCACCAATATGCCCTAACAATGCCTGATGTACATGCATGCAAAACCTCTAATGTCATGTCACATGTATGCATGGACCAGTACATATATAATATAGCATATAACAAATGATTTTAACTGTGCATGTATGTCGGTTCACACCCACCAATAACATCCTCAGAATCCACCTAAAACAACCTCCTATCTCACTTCTAACTTAACCAACTCCATCATTCCAACATCCCATTGTCCACAAGATACTCACCAATGCCCTCTTCACACTAAAGTTGTTTTCAAAACAACACCAACTACTACCCCAAGCATGCTAGCAACGAGACCATACCCACTACGCAAGGAAAATACCAACTGAAACCCAACTAAGATAACTAAGGCAAAGATTACCTAACAAGATTACCTGTAAACACCTCACTGCCCCGGAGCTTCAACAGACAAGCTCTCTTTCTCGCAGAACCACCATCCTCCAACCGTACCGCTGCAGCATCTGCTAACACATTAAGGTCATCACCCTCTCCCTGCGGTAAAGAACCCTGACTACCCCGAGCCAACTTCAAACAATTACGTCTCAAATGTCCAACAGACCCACAATTCCAACAAGATTCATTCTGCAAGCTCCTCACACCTTTCTGCCCTTCCTGCCTTCTTCGAACCTTGTCTCGGTCATGCCCACGACCCTTCAGAGACCCTTTTGCTACCACTGAAGCTGATCTCAACACTTGAGGACAATCTCGCTTCACATGTTCTTTAGAACCACAGTTCCAACAAACTCCTGCGCCCCAACAACCTCCAACATGGAGCCTTCCACAACCGTCACACACTGCTAACTGAGCTTCCACTCCTTGATCATGCAGCACTTGCCCCAGATTTGCACTACCACTCAGACTTCGATTCAAGCAAAACCTTCTATCACGTAGCCTCTTACGCTGACCGCTCCGGAGGTCAGTACCCACAGCTCTCTCGCTTAAACTTTTCTCACCTTCATAAGCTGAAACCACACCCTCACATTGCTTAACTCTTGAGAATTTCTCTCCAAGTTACCTTTCATAAAAGGCAGACACAAAGAAGTCCCAATCTATATCATGGATATGCGATGCCACCGCCACAGATGTCCACCAGGTACAGGCGTCTTCCAACATCAAAGAGACAACACTTCCCAGCTTACAGGCATAGCCACAACCTTCCTGATCCAAAATCAGAATTACACTGGCCAACCAGGCCTCGAACGTCTCAGGTCTCGAACCATGATACTCCACAGCTCCCAAATCATGTAAACGCTATTTCGACAAACCCGCACATCCCACAGCCGGCACGTCTACAGGCCTTACCTTTGCCACAGCTTGAGATGTTCCCAACACCTCTTGAACTACAGGTGATGAACTCTTCATCACAGAACCAACTTCTTCCTCCTGCCTTACAACCTCAACTTCAGGAACTGAAGACTGAGACGAAACACCTCCCTTAAAAGGTGAATTCCACGCCTTAACAACCTGCTCTAAAGCAGCAACCAACTCACCCAACTGCCATTCTCTCATCGATTTCACCATGCTATTAACAGCAAACAATCATAACAAAACAAATAAATCGATCAGACCAGCTTTAAGCAAGGATTCAAAACTCCAACTCCAAAATAACACAATAGCTATAATAATAAGGCAATGGGTATCCCAAATTCTCCCCCTTTTCATGACATAACAGTCAATAAAAACATGGATATCACAACATTGAGCATATCAATCAACATATTTCGATCATGCTCTCATCAAACAACATTCACTCGCAACAGCATAATGTCAACATATCATACCCATCACACTTTCATTATTCATAAAATCAGCTCACAACACCAGCATAACATCAGCACAAATCCACATTAACTCAATGAAGATTCACAAACAAAAAGCATCCTAAAAACATCAACAATTCGCTCACAGACACACATTTCAACCGACTTTCAACCACACGTCAGAATAAACATTAAACACTTATTACAACAATTTACCATTTCCCCCAAGCTTTCGCAACTCAGCTCTGATACCACCAAATGTAACCCCCTTAACCCGGCTTAGACGATTGACCCGAATTAAGAAGTTTACACGGGGAAAACCAAAGTCAACCCGAAAGTCAACCTTGATTAACGACCTTTTTTTTTCTTTTTAATCTTATCTAAATGCACATTAACCCTAGATATGTTCATAACAACAGCATGTTCAAAGATCACAGCAATCAGAACACGTTTAGGGACTCAATTGCACAAAACATGCATTTAGGGACCAAAACGCAAAGATTTCAAAACATATAATCGTCAATTTCAGTGCCCAACGATCTGGTGTTTCGGAACAGGGACGATCCGTTCCGAAACGCGGGACCGTTCCGAAACCAGCTCCGAAACAGGGTCTGGCACTGGCAAAACCGTTCCGGAACGGTTCTACCCGTTTCGGAACGCCTAGGCCATTTCAGGCCCTCCGTTCCGATACTGTATCTCCTGTTCCGAAACAGGCTGCCCAGATTGCAGAAATTTCGCTGGTTTATTGCACAATTGATCCATCAAACATGCTCCAAAAGCAACCAAAATATACCAGCAAGTCATTCAACACTCAAGGAACATAATTGCATCAAAATCTAGATACAAAACCACCCCTAGGTGCACCAACTCATTCAACACATCCAACACTCAATCATGCTTTTTAAACAAGAAGCATAGCATAACGAGTTAAGAATAAGAAGATTCAAACGTTGCAAGCGTTAAACCACATAGTTCAAAATCATAAACCAAACTTGTCCAACATACACAAACTCATTAATCGTCAACATAAGAGATTCTCCCCACATTGCCTTTATTATATATAGCTATTAACCGAGACATACATCTCAAGTGGAGTTCTCCTTGAATCCCTTGCTTCTCGCTGTTCCAACTTCAAATATCTGCATTGATGGACAACAAGGAGCGTAAGCACATAATGCTTAGTGAGAAATGCTCAAAACCAAAACACCATCAATGCAGCGAGTCATAAAACCTCTTTTAAAAGCATCACAATTCGATAAACCAAAGCAATGTTTGAAAACCCATTTTAACAACATGCTTTAAATCATGCATCGCTCAAACATGAGAACCAACCCTTAGCTCAGAAAAGCTAAGTAATTCACTTCAAAGCACAACCTTGCAAAACCATCAATTTAACCATTCCATGCATGAACATCATATGCAAAGTTAAATACAAAATCCTTGGAAAACACTTCCACTTCACATCAAACTTTTCTCATACATTGAAAACCATTTCAAAGCAAGAAACCTTTAAAAACCACTTACACCCTCAATTCTATCTCATGCATTAAGCAAATACAATACATGAACCACAAATTCAACATTTGCATTACATGTCTTTTTAAAACAAGCCTTCACAAGACTTCAATGCACCAAAGAGATTCCATGCACACAATGCAACATTCTCAATAGAAGATAAACACTTGTTCAAGCTAACAAGTAAAACATGCATTCGTAGAACATTACACACTTCTCATGCAACCACGCATCATTTCAAGCATCTCAAGCTTCAACATATTCAAGAACATTATATTGGCTTCCAAGTGATAATTCACAAACCATCATAACGCAAGACACAATCAGATACGCGGATTACAAGCGTTGTCCCCACGCTTCATACACACTACCAATCACAAGGTCCTCATATGGACTTTTAAACACCATATGACCTTAATATTCACAAGGTCCTCAAATGGAATTTTAACCACCATTATGACCTTACCATACACAAGGTCCTCATATGGACTTTTAAACACCATATGACCTTAACATTCACTCATTGGTAGTTGTATAACATCACTAACGAGATCACGGGACATACAAGATCCACACATGGACTTTACACCACCATTGTGATCTTACCATACACAAGGTCTTCAAATGGAATTTTAACCACCATTATGACCTTAATGTACACAAGGTCCTCATATGGAATTTTAACCACCATATGACCTTAACACAAGACCCACCCATGGACTTTTAAACACCATGGTGTTCTTAACCATCTCGTTAGTGTACTTGGATGGAGTTACCGGTACAATCACAACCACTCCACATCCAAGGCGACTTTATTCACGGTGCACCCAATCCTATAGCCGGCTAACTATATCCGATTCAAGTAACCAAGAACCACATACATCACTTGCCAATATAACCAATTTACCATATTAATCTATTGTTTTACAAGCATAACCAAAATGCCAAAACCACCAATTACCATCATCAATCCACTGTTTTTGAAGCATCACACAAAGCCATTAATCAACATGCAACACTATGCAACAATTCCACAATTCCAAAGTACAAAACCAAGGATCTCTTACCTTGAGCATCCTTCACACATGGCTTTCAAAACCAGCATTAAACCATGCTAAAATATGCTTTCAAAACAGAATTTAAAACATGCAAATCACATGCATTGCATCCAACAATCACAAGTGCTTTAAAAACCAATTCATAACACAACCAAGAGAGAAATTTCATTTACTTACTCTTGAGCTTAGCTAAGTTTTTTAGACTTAAACTAAGCTCCCAAAACCTTCAAACCTTGGTTTTAAAGCTGAAAACCCAACTTCACTCACCGATACACAAAACAAGGCTAGACAACAAGCCTTCCAAGCATCTGAAACCTTCAACGCCACCTCCATTGCTCACGGATCATTCTCCCCTATTTCAAGCACATAACAACAGAGAATTAATGCATCATTATGCATTAAAAACACCAGCAACACACCTAAACTCGCTGCTCATTGCAAATCCAACATTTCGGCTACCAAACACAACCGAAATCACATCCAAACACTTCCAAAACTTAACCCAGCCAAGATCCATCACTTCTAACCATTTTTAAACATCAATTAACATCCAAAATGATCCCAAACACGTCCTTATACCTCCAGCATTAACAAAACACCAAGATCACCCCAAAAACCACCATTTTCACAAGTAGAAACTTAGGAAAATCAACCTATCCGGGATTGTATTGATTAAACCTCAATTTCTCATTAATTATACATCCAATTTACATTAAAAACACACCTCAAAACAGTGCCCAACCATTTCATACGAATTCCATCACAAATTAACCAAATCTTGCATTTTAAAGCCAAGATCAAGAACACAATTGTAAAACCTTTAATAAAACACAAATCAAGGATTGAGAACTTGGGAATTTCAGTAAAGAACTGAGAATTTAGAGGAGAAGGACGTTCATACCTCTAAACTTGAGTTTCTCCCTTTTTGGAACCACAATTCTTGAAAATCCAATAAGCAAATGCTAAGGTTTTGTTGTAGAATTGTTTAGAGATCAAATGAGGATTGAAATATAATCTTTAGTTGTCAAAATCAGAGAGAATTTTGCTGGAGAAATGTGTTTGGGTTGAGAGAAAAGTTGAGAGAAAAGAAAATGGAAATTTAGAGAAAAGTTAGTTATAATGCCAAAATATCTTTTCCCTCCTTTTGCACTTAATTAAAAACCATTAATTAAATTGATTAATATTCAGAAAAATCTGGAGAAACTCTTTTGGGTAAATAGCTCCTTAAAGATTCAAAGTTTCAATCCTTTTTAAAACAGTCACCCAGTTTTCAAAAATTACATTTTGGTCACCAACCCAAAATGTCACTCTTCCAAACCTCATTTTGTAAAATTGATTTCACCTTTCTCTTATATATAATAAAAGAAGATTTTAAGATATTTTTCCATATTTTTAATGCAACCCGAACTAGGCTTTCCTAAAATCACCCTTTTATATTCAAACCGCAGCCCGACCGGTCCGGTCCAAACCCAAAACTTCTAAGCCCAAAATTGGGGTGTTACAACTCTCCCCCCTTAAGAAATTTCGTCCTCGAAATTTCAACTGGCGAAAAGAGAACAACCAAACTTCTCAAGCAACACACAAGGCAACACAGGAGACTTAACCACCACTGAACACTCTCCTCACAAAACTCCACCAACCCAACACCACCACATACTGTTCACAGATTCCAGAACACTCAGACGTTAACCACATCTTAATCCTTCACACTACCGGACTGCACACAGCCCCAACAACAACCTGAAGAACCTCCAAACTTTTACAGCAAACACCACCTCAGCTCATAACTCCCATAACTCGTACACACGGTGACACCAACCAATCCAGTTCAGCCACCATGTGACCCACAACCTTCACTGCTTCTAAAACTCCTTGCAAAACTACTCAACCTCTTTCAAAGACTATCACAACAAGCAAAAATTCCTAAGCATCAACCGCTTACCCAAACTTCTCAACGTAATGCTGACATTCCTTCACATTCGCCGCTATCATTACCATAACGATTTACCAGAACTACTCACCTAACATCCGAAAATCACGACAAAAAACCCCAACCGTGACTCCGCCAGCCGTTCCACACACCACCAGCTGACTTCAGAAGGAATTTACTTATACACAACTAGCCAGCCACTACTCACAAGAACCCGTCCAACCAACAATGGCCTTTGATCTTACATTGCCTTTCCACTTCAAGCCTGGACTAGAACACCAGCCTTACCAGGACACCGCCCATTCTATACATACATAAGATTACGAAACTTCTATTCTCCCAGGCTAACCCTTTTCTACAACCCACATCACAACCTCTTCTCAACTCTTCGAAGGTTGCTACGAACCATCACCTACAAAAACAACCCTTCTACTACAACATCAATGCCAAGTTACCTCAGTACTTTGTAACACATCCACTAACTTACTACATCACTTAACACCAAGAAACTACCACTTCCACCAGCTATTCACAACCACTTTGACTGATTCTAACTCAAACGGTAATCTCCTCACCACCATACCGCTAAACTCATTAAGCGCCAAACACCTTTCTTCCACTAACATGCTATACCGCACTCACTATTACTGACAACTCGCTTAATACCCTCCATAACTTCTAACATTCTCCTAGCACCAACACAACTTTTAAAACCCATCATCCAACCTAACCCTATCCCAACACTAACGGACCCGATTAACTATCAGCGAGTGTGAACGTTCGTATGCATGGTCACCAATATGCCCTAACAATGCCTGATGTACATGCATGCAAAACCTCTAATGTCATGTCACATGTATGCATGGACCAGTACATATATAATATAGCATATAACAAATGATTTTAACTGTGCATGTATGTCGGTTCACACCCACCAATAACATCCTCAGAATCCACCTAAAACAACCTCCTATCTCACTTCTAACTTAACCAACTCCATCATTCCAACATCCTATTGTCCACAAGATACTCACCAATGCCCTCTTCACACTAAAGTTGTTTTCAAAACAACACCAACTACTACCCCAAGCATGCTAGCAACGAGACCATACCCACTACGCAAGGAAAATACCAACTGAAACCCAGCTAAGATAACTAAGGCAAAGATTACCTAACAAGATTACCTGTAAACACCTCACTGCCCCGGAGCTTCAACAGACAAGCTCTCTTTCTCGCAGAACCACCATCCTCCAACCGTACCGCTGCAGCATCTGCTAACACATTAAGGTCATCACCCTCTCCCTGCGGTAAAGAACCCTGACTACCCCGAGCCAACTTCAAACAATTACGTCTCAAATGTCCAACAGACCCACAATTCCAACAAGATTCATTCTGCAAGCTCCTCACACCTTTCTGCCCTTCCTGCCTTCTTCGAACCTTGTCTCGGTCATGCCCACGACCCTTCAGAGACCCTTTTGCTACCACTGAAGCTGATCTCAACACTTGAGGACAATCCCGCTTCACATGTTCTTTAGAACCACAGTTCCAACAAACTCCTGCGCCCCAACAACCTCCAACATGGCGCCTTCCACAACCGTCACACACTGCTAACTGAGCTTCCACTCCTTGATCATGCAGCACTTGCCCCAGATTTGCACTACCACTCAGACTTCGATTCAAGCAAAACCTTCTATCACGTAGCCTCTTACGCTGACCGCTCCGGAGGTCAGTACCTACAGCTCTCTCGCTTAAACTTTTCTCACCTTTATAAGCTGAAACCACACCCTCACATTGCTTAACTCTTGAGAATTTCTCTCCAAGGTACCTTTCATAAAAGGCAGACACAAAGAAGTCCCAATCTATATCATGGATATGCGATGCCACCGCCACAGATGTCCACTAGGCACAGGCGTCTTCCAACATCAAAGAGACAACACTTCCCAGCTTACAGGCATAGCCACAACCTTCCTGATCCAAAATCAGAATTACACTGGCCAACCAGGCCTCGAACGTCTCAGGTGTCGAACCATGATACTCCACAGCTCCCAAATCATGTAAACGCTGTTTCGATAAACCCGCACATCCCACAGCCGGCACGTCTACAGGCCTTACCTTTGCCATAGCTTGAGATGTTCCCAACACCTCTTGAACTACAGGTGATGAACTCTTCATCACAGAACCAACTTCTTCCTCCTGCCTTACAACCTCAACTTCAGGCACTGAAGACTGAGACGAAACACCTCCCTTAAAAGGTGAATTCCACGCCTTAACAACCTGCTCTAAAGCAGCAACCAACTCACCCAACTGCCATTCTCTCATCGATTTCACCATGCTATTAACAGCAAACAATCATAACAAAACAAACAAATCGATCAGACCAGCTTTAAGCAAGGATTCAAAACTCCAACTCCAAAATAACACAATAGCTATAATAATAAGGCAATGGGTATCCCAAATTCTCCCTTTTTTCATGACATAATAGTCAATAAAAACATGGATATCACAACATTGAGCATATCAATCAACATATTTCGATCATGCTCTCATCAAACAACATTCACTCGCAACAGCATAATGTCAACATATCATACCCATCACACTTTCATTATTCATAAAATCAGCTCACAACACCAGCATAACATCAGCACAAATCCACATTAACTCAATGAAGATTCACAAACAAAAAGCATGCTAAAAACATCAACAATTCGCTCACAGACACACATTTCAACCGACTTTCAACCACACGTCAGAATAAACATTAAACACTTATTACAACAATTTACCATTTCCCCCAAGCTTTCGCAACTCATCTCTGATACCACCAAATGTAACCCCCTTAACCCGGCCTAGACGATTGACCCGAAATAAGAAGTTTACACGGGGAAAACCAAAGTCAACCCAAAAGTCAACCTTGATAACGACCCTTTTTTTTCTTTTTAATCTTATCTAAATGCACATTAACCCTAGATATGTTCATAACAACAGCATGTTCAAAGATCACAGCAATCAGAACACGTTTAGGGACTTAATTGCACAAAACACGAATTTAGGGACCAAAACGCAAAGATTTCAAAACATATAACCGTCAATTTCAGTGCCCAATGGTCGGGTGTTTCGGAACAGGGACGATCTGTTCCGAAACGCGGGACCATTCCGAAACCAGTTCCGAAACAGGGTCTGGCAGTGGCAAAACCGTTCCGGAACGGTTCTACCCGTTTTGGAACGCCTAGGCCATTTCAGGCCCTCCGTTCCGATACGGTATCTCCTGTTCCGAAACAGGCTGCCCAGATTGCAGAAATTTCGCTGGTTTATTGCACAATTGATCCATCAAACATGCTCCAAAAGCAACCAAAATATACCAGCAAGTCATTCAACACTCAAGGAACATAATTGCATCAAAATCTAGATACAAAACCACCCCTAGGTGCCCCAACTCATTCAACACATCCAACACTCAATCATGCTTTTTAAACAAGAAGCATAGCATAACGAGTTAAGAATAAGAAGATTCAAACGTTGCAAGCGTTAAACCACATAGTTCAAAATCATAAACCAAACTTGTCCAACATACACAAACTCATTAAACGTCAACATAAGAGATTCTCCCCCCCATTACCTTTATTATATATAGCTATTAACCGAGACATACATCTCAAGTGGAGTTCTCCTTGAATCCCTTGCTTCTCGCTGTTCCAACTTCAAATATCTGCATTGATGGACAACAAGGAGCGTAAGCACATAATGCTTAGTGAGGAATGCTTAAAACCAAAACACCATCAATGCAGCGAGTCATAAAACCTCTTTTAAAAGCATCACAATTCGATAAACCAAAGCAATGTTTGAAAACCCATTTTAACAACATGCTTTAAATCATGCATCGCTCAAACATGAGAACCAACCCTTAGCTCAGAAAAGCTAAGTAATTCACTTCAAAGCACAACCTTGTAAAACCATCAATTTAACCATTCCATGCATGAACATCATATGCAAAGTTAAATACAAAATCCTTGGAAAACACTTCCACTTCACATCAAACTTTTCTCATACATTGAAAACCATTTCAAAGCAAGAAACCTTTAAAAACCACTTACACCCTCAATTCTATCTCATGCATTAAGCAAATACAATACATGAACCACAAATTCAACATTTGCATTACATGCCTTTTTAAAACAAGCCTTCACAAGACTTCAATGCACCAAAGAGATTCCATGCACACAATGCAACATTCTCAATAGAAGATAAACACTTGTTCAAGCTAACAAGTAAAACATGCATTCGTAGAACATTACACACTTCTCATGCAACCACGCATCATTTCAAGCATCTCAAGCTTCAACATATTCAAGAACATTATATTGGCTTCCAAGTGATAATTCACAAACCATCATAACGCAAGACACAATCGGATACGCGGATTACAAGCGTTTTCCCCACGCTTCATACACACTACCAATCACAAGGTCCTCATATGGACTTTTAAACACCATATGACCTTAACATTCACAAGGTCCTCAAATGGAATTTTAACCACCATTATGACCTTACCATACACAAGGTCCTCATATGGACTTTTAAACACCATATGACCTTAACATTCACTCATTGGTAGTTGTATAACATCACTAACGAGATCACGGGACATACAAGATCCACACATGGACTTTACACCACCATTGTGATCTTACCATACACAAGGTCTTCAAATGGAATTTTAACCACCATTATGACCTTAATGTACACAAGGTCTTCATATGGAATTTTAACCACCATATGACCTTAACACAAGACCCACCCATGGACTTTTAAACACCATGGTGTTCTTAACCATCTCGTTAGTGTACTTGGATGGAGTTACCGGTACAATCACAACCACTCCACATCCAAGGCGACTTTATTCACGGTGCACCCAATCCTATAGCCGGCTAACTATATCCGATTCAAGTAACCAAGAACCACATACATCACTTGCCAATATAACCAATTTACCATATTAATCCATTGTTTTACAAGCATAACCAAAATGCCAAAACCACCAATTACCATCATCAATCCACTGTTTTTGAAGCATCACACAAAGCCATTAATCAACATGCAACACTATGCAACAATTCCACAATTCCAAAGTACAAAACCAAGGATCTCTTACCTTGAGCATCCTTCACACATGGCTTTCAAAACCAGCATTAAACCATGCTAAAATATGCTTTCAAAACAGAATTTAAAACATGCAAATCACATGCATTGCATCCAACAATCACAAGTGCTTTAAAAACCAATTCATAACACAACCAAGAGAGAAATCTCATTTACTTACTCTTGAGCTTAGCTAAGTTGTTTAGACTTAAACTAAGCTCCCAAAACCTTCAAACCTTGGTTTTAAAGCTGAAAACCCAACTTCACTCACCGATACACAAAACAAGGCTAGACAACAAGCCTTCCAAGCATCCGAAACCTTCAACGCCACCTCCATTGCTCACGGATCATTCTCCCCTGTTTCAAGCACATAACAACAGAGAATTAATGCATCATTATGCATTAAAAACACCAGCAACACACCTAAACTCGCTGCTCTTTGCAAATCCAACATTTCGACTACCAAACACAACCGAAATCACATCCAAACACTTCCAAAACTTAGCCCAGCCAAGATCCATCACTTCTAACCATTTTTAAACATCAATTAACATCCAAAATGATCCCAAACACGTCCTTATACCTCCAGCATTAACAAAACACCAAGATCACCCCAAAAACCACCATTTTCACAAGTAGAAACTTAGGAAAATCAACCTATCCGGGATTGCATTGATTAAACCTCAATTTCTCATTAATTATACATCCAATTTACATTAAAAAGACACCTCAAAACAGTGCCCAACCATTTCATACGAATTCCATCACAAATTAACCAAATCTTGCATTTTAAAGCCAAGATCAAGAACACAATTGTAAAACCTTTAATAAAACACAAATCAAGGATTGAGAACTTGGGAATTTCAGTAAAGAACTGAGAATTTAGAGGAGAAGGACGTTCATACCTCTAAACTTGAGTTTCTCCCTTTTTGGAACCACAATTCTTGAAAATCCAATAAGCAAATGCTAAGGTTTTGTTGTAGAATTGATTAGAGATCAAATGAGGATTGAAATCTAATCTTTAGTTGTCAAAATCAGAGAGAATTTTGCTGGAGAAATGTGTTTGGGTTGAGAGAAAAGTTGAGAGAAAAGAAAATGGAAATTTAGAGAAAAGTTAGTTATAATGCCAAAATATATTTTCCCTCCTTTTGCACTTAAATAAAAACCATTAATTAAATTTATTAATATTCAGAAAAATCTGGAGAAACTCTTTTGGGTAAATAGCTCCTTAAAGATTCAAAGTTTCAATCCTTTTTAAAACAGTCACCCAGTTTTCAAAAATTACATTTTGGTCACCAACCCAAAATGTCACTCTTCCAAACCTCATTTTATAAAATTGATTTCACCTTTCTCTTATATATAATAAAAGAAGATTTTAAGATATTTTTCCATATTTTTAATGCAACCCGAACTAGGCTTTCCTAAAATCACCCTTTTATATTCGAACCGCAACCCGACCGGTCTGGTCCAAACCCAAAACTTCTAAGCCCAAAATTGGGGTGTTACAACATTTCCGAGAGAGACTTTCGAATCACTTTCTATTGAGCTTAGCTAAGTGTTTCAAACTTACACTAAGCTCCCAATACCATTCTCAAGGCATTACAAAGCTAGAAAATCCATTTCCACTCACCGATACGCGAAGCCTTGCTCGTCGACACGAAGATCACCCTTCCGGAGCCTCCAAAATCGTCTCGTTTGCTCCCGAATCAAGATCCCCATGTTTTTTGTCACCAAAACAGAGATGCAAATGCATTAAAATGCATTTCAATACCAGCAACTAAACACAAACTCGTTGCTCACCTAAACTACACCAATTTGCCCATCCGAAACAACTGAAAACTCAATCGATTGCTTCCTAAACCAAGCCCGGCCAACATACATCACTTTCAACCATTTATAAACATCAAAACACATCTAAAAACAACCTAAACCCATCCTTATACCTCCAGCAAGCATTACTACATCATTTCACCTCAAAACCCAACTAAAACCATCAAGAAACTTAAGGATTTCGGGATCTATATCATCAAAACCCTCTTCCAACATAATAATCAACTTAAAACCCAATTAAAATAAAACCAAAATAGAGCTTAACTAATCAAATCCGAAAATCAAGATTTTAATCATATTTTTGCAAGATTTTGATCTCAAATCAAAACTATAATGAAAACTTAGCCAAAAAATCAATTAGAAGCCAAAGATCTTGGGAATTTCAATAAAGAACCTAGATTGAAGGCTCAAAATGGGATTTACCTCCAATCCTTGCCTTCCTCAATGATTGACAAGTTTTCCTTAACAAAATCTTGAAGAACATGAAGAGAACTCTTGGAATTTGTTTTGAAATCGAAGGGAGAGTGTTTGAGAGAAAAGAAATCTAGAGAAAAGAGGTGGGAAAATGATTTTGCTGAAATGAGAGGTAGTTAGGTCAAATGAAATCTCAATTTCTCATTTTATAAATTTTAATTAAATAAAAACCTTTTATTTAATCATTTAAAACCCTTTTAAAACACATGTCAAATTAAGGAAAGGCTAAATTGCCATAAAGCTCCCTAAAGATTCTAAGATTTTTGGCTTCTCTTTTAAAATTACATTTTCCATAGTTTTGAAACTTTACATTTTGGTCACTACCAAAAATGTACCACTTCCGAAACTCTTTTTGTAAAATTGATTTGACCAACCTGTTAAACATGATTTTAGAGGATTTTAGCAATTTTTACCATATTTTTATCCTTTCTCGATCCTTGATTTCCCTAAACCACCTAACACGATTCGAATAGTTTCCGACCGGTCCGATTCGATGTCCAAAACATCTAGGCCCAAAACCAGGGCGTTACAAAACACTTGACCTTGAACCATTAAAGGACATCTTTTATACAACTTTCTTGTAACAATTGTTTCACCAAAAGAACTGGTTACACGCATACCAACATCTAATAACTCAACAGGCAAACCAAACACTCGTGCATTGTAGGGCGTGTAGGTGTTCCCTTTTTGTGAGAGCACAAGTCCACACTCCTGCCAAGTTATAGTATAAAAGATATTGAATCCCACGAGGATTGGTTAGCTTGGTTCGAATTGCAGTTCCTGCACAAATAAAGTAAATACACAAGTGAATTGGATGTTTGAGAAGAGAAGTGAATAAAAACACAAGTAATAAAAGAGGTGATTCAAGTTGATAAAGAGGGCAGAGTTATGCTGCCACTTAGTGTGAAACTACGTTGAATAGGCTAAGTTATTTAGCGTTGCCATAATATGCTGCCTCGGCGGGTACTGCCGGATTGAAGCTACGACCCTTTCGCTGTCGCAACAGGATCTCTGCTCTTGCAACTTTCGCTGTCTCGACAGGTGAGATGGGGAGAAGTCCTGGTAGCAAGTCTGGCAGATACTCCAAGTTTGGCAGAGCAATTCTTAAGTGATCCTTCCTATGTCTAGGCAAGGATTCTGTCACCACGTGATGTAGTCAATACCTAGCAATCTTAGCGTAAACCTAACACAAGCAGTCGACGTTTGGTTGATCCTTTTAACCGCTGAAATCTAAACTTATGTCTAAGCCAAATTAGTCAACACCTTGACATGATGAGACTGTACTTAATTCTTTCGTGAGTTTGACACTCTCGTGCCTGACTAATGGATTTCTTCAAATGGACTTTTGGAACTAATTGAAGAAGTGAAGATCATGAATTAAGTAAACTTAGATTATTTTATTGAAAACAACTCAAAAACCTAATACAACAGTTTCACAACTAATTTACAACATAACCCTTAACCCAAGAGAGTTTAGAACATGACGGCAGCAAAGAACACTCAAGCTATGTCTATAGAAAACCTAAGATGATTTGAACTAGGAGTACAATGAGTATTTATAGACAAATAACTTGGTTTAGTCCTCCTTAAAGTAGAAGTCCTCTAAAGTAGCTTTCCACACTTAATGTGACTTTAAACTCTAAATTTTTTGCGTTAATGTGGACTTTAAAATGTTTGCCTTGTCCTGCAAGCAATCTCAAGCTTTCACTTTAGCGGCTCTGCCCGCTGCTATAGTCGTCAGAAAATCAAGTGGATGGCGGTAATAGACTCGGGATTTTTAGCTCTACAAATCGCACTCCGGTTCTCCAACTTCATAGTTTGCTATCGTGGGCAGCAAGGTCGGCGGCAATAGCTTTCGGTAGCTACTCTGCAGCTATTGTCTTCAGTTGGAACTGCATCAGTACAACTCCTTGGTCCGCTGCCTCAGCATCGCATCCTCAGCTTCTTTTTCCCTCTTTCAACCTTTAGTACCTAAAACCAAAAATACACAAAAATAATATCTCTTCTTTACCAAATAAAAGATATTCTATATAAACAAGGTAAAACGAAGAAATACTGTAAAATGCAATGCATGAACCTAATTATGCCTAAAATGTGCTTAAAAATAGCAATAATGTGAGATGGAATGTGCATAGAATATAGGACTTGTGAACATTTTACACACCCCTAAACTCGAACTATTGCTTGTCCTCAAGTAATGCAACCTAACATACTTGCTCTAATAATAATCAGAAAGAAAAACCTATTTTTAACTTGATTTAATGCCTCAAGGCCGTGGCACCTATAATAAATTAGTGAAGGGAAATTAGCAATAAAATAACTCAGAATTTAATTCCTCATGCCAGTGTAGTGTGTACACGTCTGTGTACAGGCTGAATATGTAGAATGAGTAAATAAACAAATATGCTGCTACGATTTGAAGGTTGCTGTCGAGGCAGCACAATTAAGCACAATATTTTTAATCATGGCAGTGAGGGCTTCAGCTTATCACAACTACTCTTCTAGGTCTGAAGTTAAGATATGAGCAAAATACAAAACCCCGAACCCTTAGAGTAGAGTCATCCCGTGAAGGCTTTCATTCACTCATGCTAATTTGTCCGTCACTTCAAGGCTTCCAAATTCATGGACTTTTGATAGCAGCAGAGTGTCCTCGCTCATGATTCTTCTTAGAGCCTGTTGCGGGCACCTCTAGGGTAAAACAATAATATCATTGTTTTTGCTTCTGCTGCCGTGGCAGTGCTGTATTTTTCTGTTTCTTTTGCATGCATCAACGGCTACCTGCAATCATTGTTAGAACTTTACAAAGAATTCTAAAAATAAGCAGGCAATGTTCATCAGATATTCTAACACATTCAGCAAGTACCAGAGGTGTTTGATAGTACAATGCAACCTAAATGCAACTAAGTATGCCCAGACAAAAGATGCGAGAGCTATCCCCCCCAACTCGAGATGGGCATTGCCCTCAATGCACAAAACAGGAAAAATAAATAAAATAAAGAAAAGAAAAAAATTAAAGGCAAGGAAAGGGGAAGAAGACTCAGGTTGATGTCATTGGAAGATTGCGGTAGCGAGTTTGGCATTACTGCCTTTTTCTGTGCTTTGCGGTCATTGATATTTTTTGGTTTGGGCCTACATAATTAATTGTGAGACGGGAATAAATAATAAAGAAAATGAAAACAAATAAAACCTAGTCCTAAAGACTACTCCTACTAAAGCGGTAAAGATGTGATAACATAAGGTTATGTCACAGTGGGGTGGGCATCCCCCAATGTGAATACTTCCTATTCTTTTAGGGCAGAGTCTCTTGTATAGTGCTTTAATCATTTCCCGTTAACTTTGAACTCTGCCCCTCCATGTATTGGTTTTATTGTCACGGCACCATGTGGGAAGGCTTGGACTACTTCGAACGGTCCTGACTTCTGCGTACCATATACTAAATAATTTACAATATCTGTGTACCATGGTGTGTTTATTGATGTTGCTGTCGTGACTTCTGCGTTGGCAGCAAGTGAGATACCTTCAGCTTCCAGGGCGGCTACCAGAGCAGAGGCTAGTAGCAACTGTTCATCAGGAAATGCATCCTGAATTTCGCTGTGGGAGGTTTTCTCTTGTCTATTCTCAAGCCGAGAGAGTTGGTCTGCCACTTGATTTTCTATGCCCTTCCTGTCTCGAATTTCTACGTCAAACTCTTGCAGTAGTAGAATCCACCGGATCAGGCGGGGCTTTGCATCCTTCTTTGTGAATAGGTACCTCAAGTCAGAATGATCTGTGTGGACTATCACCTTTGTGCCAATCAGGTAGGGCTGGAACTTATCGAAGGCGAATACTACTGCCAGCAACTCTTTCTCTGTAGTGGTGTAGTTGGTTTGGGTAGGATTTAGTGTTTTGCTAGCATAGTATATTATATGGAAGATCTTATCTCTGCACTGTCCTAGGGCGGCGCCGACGATAATGTCGCTAGCATCACACATGAGCTCGAAGGGTTGACTCCATTCGGGGGGAACTACCACAGGTGTTGTTACTAGCTTTTCCTTTAAGGTTTTGAATGCCTCCTGGCATGCCTCATCGAAGATGAATGGTTTGTCATGTTCCAGCAAAGTACATAGCGTTTTAGAGATTTTAGAAAAATTCTCAATAAATCTGCGATAAAAACATGTGTGTCCCAGGAAACATCGAATGCCCTTGACAGCGGTTGGCGGCGGCAAGTTGGCAATTACTTTAATCTTGGCCTTGTCTACCTCTATGCCTTGTGCGGAAATTTTGTGCCCCAGGACTATGCCTTCATCAACCATAAAGTGGCATTTTTCCCAATTAAGTACTAGGTCTGTTTCCTCACATCTGGTGAGCACTTTTTCAAGGTTACCGAGGCAGCTGTCGAAGCTGCTGTCAAAGACAGAGAAGTCATCCATAAAGATTTCTATGAAATCCTCTATCATGTCAGAGAAGATAGCCATCATGCATCGTTGGAATGTGGTCGGGCGTTGCACAAACCAAATGGCATTCTTCGAAAAGCATAAATGCCATATGGGCAGGTGAAGGTTGTTTTGGCCTGGTCCTCCGGTGCGATGGCGATCTGGTTATAACCTGAATATCCATCCAAAAAGCAATATAAGGGTTTGCCAACAAGGCAGTCAAGCATTTGATCAATAAAAGGTAATGGAAAGTGATCTTTTTTTGTTGCTTTATTTAACTTGCGGTAATCCATGCATATTCGCCAGCCAGTGACTGATCTAGTTGGTATTAACTCGTTATTATCATTTCTTACCACAGTTATGCCACCTTTCTTTGGCACACATTATACCAGGATTACCCATTCGTTGTCCGAGATAAGATATATGATACCAGCGTCTAACCACTTGATGATCTCCTTTTTGACAACTTCTCTCATGGCCTCATTTAATATCCTCTGGGCATCTACAGTTGGCTTTTTGTCCTACTCAAGCTGGATTGTATGCATGCAAATGGCCAGGCTTATTCCCTTTATATCTGCAATGGTCCTGCCTATTGCCTTCTTGTGCTGCTGCAGCAGTGCTGTCAATTGTTGTTCATGTTTAGGCTGCAACTTGGAAGAAATTATTACTGGCAGTGTATCATTATGTCCTTGGAAAACAGACTTAAGTTGTGTAGGTAAGGCTTTTAACTTAAGAGTGGGGGTTGTTCGGTGGATGGTTTGAACATTTTGCCTCTTTTTTTGTGTAATTTAATGGTTCAAAGTACTTACATGGCATGTTTGTTATCCAGTATGCCTCTTCCTGTTCTTCCAATTCCTGCTCTGTCCACTCATTGCGTTGTTCATCTTCTGGGAAGGTATCTAAATGGCTACCAAGGCAGCTGCCGAGGTTGCTGCCCGGGCATTCTTACTGTAGGCAGGGTCTGTTGTCTACAAAGTTGAACTCTGAGGAGGCTTCCATTAGCTGGCGTTCTTCCGGATCATCAGCTTGCCTCATGGACTGGAAGACGTTCAATTTTACTTGTTGATCGTCTATCCTCATCCTAAGTTCACCTTTTTCCACATCAATCAGTGTTCATCCCGTAGCAAGGAATGGTCGCCCCAGGATTATTGGTGCCTTTTCATCTGGTTCACAATCTAGTACCAGAAAATCGGGAGGGAAAATAAATTTGTCCATATGAACCGGGATGTCCTTAATTTTTCCTTCTGATTGTATGTATGTTCTGTCAGCCATCTGGAGCATTACTGTTGTTGGGCGGGCGTCTCCTATTCCTAGTTTCTGGAAAATAGATTTGGGCATTAGGTTGATGCTCGCCCCTAAGACGCATAGTGCTCGTACAGAGTGGTTGTTGCCTATTTTCTAGGGGTTTATGAAGATGACAGGATCTTTCTGTTTGGGCGGCGCCTTATTGTGTAGCATGGCCATGAATCCTTCCGTCACTACCCCTATTTTGAATTCCCCAATCCTTGTTCTCTTGGATACCATATCACTTAAGAACTTGGCATCGCTGGGCATTTGTTCAATCAACTCTATCAGTGGAAGATTGATTTGGACATGCTTTAGAACATCCAGGAACTTTTTATACTTCATCTCATGTTTTTGTTTCTTCAATCTTTTTGGAAATGGTGGTAGAGGTACAGGGTTGATAGTTTTTGCTTTGCTGGGCATCTTATCCTGGGGAGAGGTGATTCGTTCAGGATCTGACCCTTCATTCCTGGTGTTATCTGTTGGTTCATGTTCTGGTGCTGCCGCGGTAGGTTGTCGGGCGGCTTGAACTGGCTCGACAGGTGTTGTTTCTCTTGCAGCGGGCATGGATGGGTCCTGTAGTGTTATCCCGCTTCTGGTGGTTACAGCCTTGCGCTATTCATGGGATTTTCCTTTCGCTATTTCAGTGTCACTAGGTAATCCGCCCATTGGCCTAGTACTGATAATCTAGGCAAACTTCTCGAACTGAGTCTCCAGATTTTTTATAGCTGCCTCTTGACTGTTCATCCTGCTTTTCGTCGTGTACATGAATGATTCTGTTTTATCAATAAATTTATTCGTATTAGAAATAAAATCATTAGTACGTGACATGAAAGTATGCAGGGTAGATTCTAAAGAAGAGGTGTTCGTATTCTGTTGCTGTGGAGGCAGCTGTCGTGACAGGTTCTGTTGATAATCTCCATGTTGCTGTTGTGGGTTTGCAGTAGTCCTTGGGTTGCTCCAGGAGAAGTTAGGATGCTTCTTCCATCCAGGGTTGTAGGTGTTCTGGACCGGTCTGCTATTCCTCTCATATCCTCCCATATAATTGCCAGATGCAGTGCAGTCAAAGGACTCATGGTTGCCCCCACATTCGCCACAGAACGACTCCACAGCCTTTACCTCATATACTTTCCCAAGGGGTTGCACAATCTTCATCACCAGCTCCATCAGCGTGTCAAGGCGGGCGTTAACAGATTCTAAGGCTTCTACCTCGTTTACAGCTGTTAGCCGCCTAACACCGCCTCGGCGAGCTGTTGGGTACTTGTAATCATTTTTAGCGGCTTGGTTCAGCAGCCGCAGTGCTTCCTCTGGTGGTCTATCGAGGATGATCCCATTGGCAGAGGCGTCAATCATCATCCGAGTTGGGTAGTTCACCCCGTTGTAGAATATTGATACCTGTGTCCAAGCCGGAAGACCATGTAGCGGGCAATTATTCAGCATCTGTTGGTACCGCTCCCATGCTTCATACATCGGCTCGTCATCCCCTTGTCTGAAGGTTGTGATCTCATTCTGCAGTCTGTCGGTGACATTGGACGGGCTGAATCGGTCTAGAAAATCTTTACAAAGCTCTGTCCATGTGTTGAACGATCCTGTCAGCTGGTTGTTCAACCACTCTTTAGCCTTATCCCTTAGTGAATCGAGAAATAGCCTCATCATTAATACATCTTGATGGACCCCGTGTATTTTAAATGCTCTGTAGATGTCCAGGAATCCTCTCAAATGATGCCGAGCATCTTCTGTGGTAGTCCCTCCAAAGTGCCCTAATGTGTTTATCATGTTAAACATGACAAGCTTCGGCTCAAAGTGGTCTGCCTCTATATCAGGTTCTGTTACTGTCGGATCGAACCCTCGGAAGTCATGTTCGAGATAATCTCTAGTGGTTCGAATCTGGGTCGGCTTGGGCAGAACTGGGGGATCCTGCCTTGGAGGATCTTGCGGACCTCTGGGCGGCAAGTCTTGTTGCCCATCCCTGTCGTTTGCAGCATTGTTGGCAGGTTTTTAATTATCCATCTTTGCTTTGTCCATTTCTTCTTTGTTTTTCTTTAGGACTTCCCTGAGCTCCTTCTTAAGTTCTCTTGCATGACGTTCGATATCGTCGTAAAAGAGGAGTTCACCTTTTGGGTTTGCTCGTGTCATACACTAGCAAAGGACACGGTAAAAAAATTCGCTTAAAATGAAATAAAATAAAAAAAGTAAAGAAAGTGCAGAAATTAAAAACGAAATTCACTGTTACCAATCCCCGACTAGCTTCAAAAGCCGAAACAACATTGGATAAGAATTTCACATTCTCACCTACAACCACCACCTCATAATCATCGACAATTTTCAACGAAACTCGCTTGGTCTCAAAATCAACCACAGCCCTATGCTCGTTTAAGCAATCCATGCCAAGAATTACATCAAAACCATAGAAAGGTAATTCCATAAGATCAACCTCAAACACATGACCTTGAACCATCAAAGGACATCTTTTATACAACTTTCTTGTAACAATTGTTTCACCAAAAAGAATTGGTTACATGCATACCAACATCTAATAAATCAATAGGCCAACCAAGCACTCGTGCATTGTAGGGCGTGTAGGTGTTCCCTTTTTGTGAGAGCGCAAGTGCACACTCCTGCCAAGTTATAGTATAAAAGATGTCGAATCCCACGAGGATTGGTCAGCTTGGTTCGAATTGTAGTTTCTGCACAAATAAAGTAAATACACAAGTGAATTGGATGTTTGAGAAGAAAAGTAAATAAAAACACAAGTAATAAAAGAGGTGATTCAGGTTGATAAAGAGGGCAGGGTACTGGTGGATTGAGGTTGTGACCCTTTCACTACCGCTTAGTGTGAAACTGCGTTGAATAGGCTAAGTTGTTTAGCGTTGCCACGATATGCTGCCTCGGCGGGTACTGGTGGATTGAGGTTGTGACCCTTTCACTACCGCAGCGGATCTTTGCTCTTGCAACTTTCGTTGTCTCGGCATGTGAGATGGGGAGAAGTCCTGGCAGCAAGTCTGGCAGATACTCCAAGTTCGGCAGAGCAATTCTTAAGTTATCCTTCATATGTCTAGGCAAGGACTCTGTCACCACGTGATGTAGGCAATAACGAACAATCTCAGCGTAAACCTAACACAGGCAGTCGACGTTTGGTTTCTCCTTTTAGCCGCTGAAATCCGAACTTATGTCTAAGCCAAATTAGTCAACACCTCGACATGATGAGATTGTACTTAATTCTTTCGTGAGTTTGACACTCTCGTGCCCGACAAATGGATTTCTTCAACTGGACTTTTGGAACTAATTGAAGAAGTGAAGATCATGAATTAAGTAAACTTAGAATATTTTATTGAAAACAACTCAAAAACCTAATACAACTGTTTCACAACTAATTTACAACATAACCCTTAACCCAAGAGAAGTTTAGAACATGGCGGCAGGAAAGAACACTCAAACTATGTCTATAGAAAACCTAAGATGATTTGAACTAGGAGTACAATGAGTATTTATAGACAAATAACTTGGTTTAGACCTCCTTAAAGTAGAAGTCCTCAAAAGTAGCTTTCCACATTTAATGTGACTTTAAACTCTAACTTCTTTGCATTGAATGTGGACTTTATCACGTGTGCCTTGTCTCGCAAGCAATCTCAAGCTTTGACTTCGGCGGCTTTGCCCGCTGCTACAGTCATCAGAAAATCAAGTGGATGGCGGCGATAGACTCAGGATTTTTAGCTCTACAAATCGCACTCCGGTTCTCTAACTTCATAGTTTGCTGCCGTGGGCAGCAAGGTCGACGGCAATAGCTTTCGGTAGCTACTGTCTTCAACTGGAATTGCATCAGTACAGCTCCTTGGTTCGCTGCCTCAGCATCGCATCCTCAGCTTCTCTTTCCCTCTTTCAGCCTTTACTACCTAAAACAAAAATACATGAAAACAATATCTCTTCTTTACCAAATAAAAGATATTCTACATAAGCAACGTAAAATGAAGAAATACTGTAAAATGCAACGCATGAACCTAATTATGCCTAAGATATGCTTAAAATAGCAATAATGTGAGATGGAATGTGCATAGAATATAGGACTTGTGGACACTTTACATGCATGCTTATGCAAAATGTACGAATGAGTAGAACCAGAATCAATCAAAGAAATTAATGACAAGGATTGAAAAGTAAAGATACCTGCGATCACATCCGTGTCATTCCTTCCCTCGTGGTATGCATACAGTCTAGCATGTCCCCCTCCCTCAGGCTGAACAGCAACAACATGTGCAACATTCCTCGACCATCATCCCTACGCTAAAAATTGCCACGACCGTGCACACGGCCTCTCTGTGGTTCAGTAGCTTGCACCAGAGCTTGTCCGTCTCTAACGGGTTGTGGACAATCACACTTCATATGTCCTCGCTATCCATAGTTCCAGCACGTACCCAAATTACACCAACACTCTCTCGTATGCCTCCTACCACACCGGTTACAATATGGAGTACGAATGAAAGTGTTCTGGCCTTGATGACCTGGACCATGGTTACCACTACCCCTCTAGGATCCAGTTGATACCTCCGATCCTTATGCTTCTTATAACGATCCTTTCCACCATCATACTCTGCAACCCTCTTTCCCGAGCTAGAACCACCCGAACGAGTAGCTAAACCCAAATTTTGTTCCATGTCCTTAGCTCGTGTGACTAAGATATCAAAATCGATGTAATCTGAAGCCAACATGTAAGTCTTAAGATCCTTCACCAGTCCATATCGAAAATGATTGCATCTCTTCTGTTCATCGTGAACCAGCTAAGGAGCATACTGGCTAAACTGAACAAATTGAATTTCATACTCGGAAACAGTCATGTTTCCTTGCACCAAGGACATGAATTCTCTCTTCTTCTCATCCAGATAACGAACAACCAAATACTTCTTCTTGAAAGCATTTACAAAGAATGCCCAAGTAACCTCGACAGGTTCTATGCAAGTAGTGATTATCATCCACCATGTATAAGCATCTCTGTGACGCAAGGAGACAATACAACCCAAATTCTGTGCATCATTGCAACTCATCTAACCCAGAATCCTTTTGGTACTCTCAAACCAAGCCTCAGAACTCTCAGGAGATAGGCCTCTAAACTCAGTTCCACTCAAACTGCGCAAACGTTCCAAAGGTAACCCAGCATTTGCACCTGGCTGAGGTGCGACCACATGTATTCCCGCTATCACTGCCTGAAAGGCCCCAACTATAGCCTAAATCAACGGGGTCATATGAGCAGCAGCTTGCCCTTGCGCTGCCTGAGGTCCAACACCTCCAACACCAGCCCCGCTCCAGCCCCCACCACCACCAGGAGGAGGAGGAGGCAAGTTCTCAACATTCCCTTATATCTCATTCTTGACCATGTTACATACATTGCCTCTCAGCTCTCGTCTCGGTCCCATTATCAAAACAGTATAGCTAAAAAGAATGCAACGTTAAAAACAGTCAGGCTAGCCGAAGCAAGAATCCAAGGTGCTCAAGTTTTTACTTTTCAAAACCAAAATTCTCTTTACACTAGTAATAATATGGAAATGGGTACCCTTAATTTCTTCCCCAACAGTATACAACAATCACATTTCATGTTATCAAACACCGTGCATCTCACACAAGTCAAACATTGATCAAAACATTGCATAATCAATCATCGTGCATAATTCAACCAAACAACAATATCACATTAATCTTACCTCCCAATTCTTTCGAAACCTGGCTCTGATACCACCAAATGTAACCATCTCGACCCGATCTGGCCGAAAGACGGAACCGAACGGATCACACAGGGAATATTAAAGTAAACCGAAAGGTTTACCCTAATAAACAACCCTATTTTTCATTTTATCTTGTCTAGATACTCCTTAGGATCCGAAGTGATTAACATCGCAGTGGAACAAATTGCAACTCGATCAAACAACGAATTGAAACTCAATTTCATTTCAATACCTTTTTGGGACCATTTTGTAATTTTCCCATATTATAGGGACTTGTACACTTTTAGAATTACCAATCCTTAACTAAACATATTACATGCTTCTCTGTGAAAACTCGGCTCAAAACCATCATCCATGATCATGTAATTGCATCCACAACATTCAAGGACTAAAACGTAAAGAATCAGAACTTTAGAATATTCCATCAACTAACATAACAGCCAGTTGTTTCAATACAGGCTACCCCTGTATCGAAATAGGTTCCCAAGGCTCGGAACACGGTCTCGTATCGAAACACCCTTGATTTGTTTCGATATTGCAGCTTCGAGTAGCAAATCGTACCGGAACAGGCTTCCCCTGTTTCGAACCCCTTAGGCCATTTCAAGCTCATTGTTTCGGTACAGGCTCGAGTGTACCAAAACACATGGGCCTGTAATGACACTTTTTGCTTGTTTTTCACACTCTAATCCACATTAAATCATCCCAACATGCTACTAACATACATACAACATATTTAGAACATCAAACCACAACATATATGGCAGAAGCAACATCATAGCAAGTACATGGCATCCATAGAATCTATATGCATGCATCCTATGCAAATATAGCCACTAAGAAGTCAAAACACAAACCAAGGCATAAACCAAACATTAAAGGCCATTTACAAGTCATTAAGGGCATTACAAACATGCCTCAAAATAGGGAGTTCCAAAAATACATGGAAAACATCATGTATCTTCTCTAACTCGGAGCGCAATCTCAACCTATATGCAACAGGTCCAACACTTTCTAGCACCTCATATGGTCCAATAAACGTTGGACTCAACTTGCCTTTCCAACCAAACCTCATCACCTTTTTCCACGGCAAAATCTTCAAAAAACACATTATCTCCAACAGCATACTCAATCTCCTTACGCTTTAAATCCGCGTAAGACTTTTGCCGATCTGAAGCCGCTTTCAGCCTCTCACTAATAAGCTTCACCTTTTCATTAGTGTCCTTAAGCACATTAGGCAAAGAAACCAACTTATGTCCTACTTCCGCCCAACAAAGAGGAGTTCTACACTTCCTTCCATACAAAGCCTCATAGGGAGCCATTTGAATACTCGCTTGATAACTGTTATTAAAAGCAAACTCCACTAAAGGTAATTGTTTCTCCCAAGAACCTTGTAAATCAATGATGCAACATCTCAACTTATCCTCCAACACATGGATAACCCTCTCAGACTAACCATCCATTTGAGGATGATACGAAGTACTGAAATTCAAACGCGTGCCCAACGATTGATGAAGACACTCCCAAAACCTCATTGTAAAATGCGGATCTCGATCTGAAATAATGGACTTAGGCCCCCCATGCAACCTCACAATCTCAGAGATGTACAAATCTGCCAACATATCTAACGTATACGTAGTATGCACCGCCAAGAAATGTGCACACTTCGTGAAACGATCAACAATCACCTAAATGGAATTCTTCTTTGACGGTGTCAAAAGGCAAACCCGTCATGAAATCCATAGTGATTCCCTCTCATTTCCATTCTGGAATCTTCAAGGGTTGCAACAATCCAGAAGGAAATTGATGTTCAGCTTTTACTCGTTGACAAACCATGCACCTGCTAACAAAATCAGCAACATCTCTTTTCAAACCAACCCAATAATACTCATCTTTTAGCCCATGATACATCTTTTGTACTACTAGGATGCATAGTAAAAGGACTGCTATGAGCCTCAGCCAGAATAGTGCACCTTAACTCAACATCCTCTAGCACAACTATTCAACTCTTAAAACACAAGACACCATCATCATTGAAACATAGTCTATTGGATTTCCCTCCGCAATATCCTGAACATGCGGTACCAACGAATTATCTAACAACTGATTTTCCTTAATCAACTCTACCAATGAGGGTTTCACTTGCAATTCAGCCACTAAACCACCATCGTGCGATACACTCAACCGAGCAAACATCACCCTCAACTCCACCACCACCTTCCTACTCAAGGCATCGACTACAACATTAGCCTTCCCTGGATGGTAATCGTCATGTCACAATCCTTAAGCAACTCAAGCCACCTTCGTTGTCTAAGATTCAACTCCTTCTGCAACATCAAGTACCTCAAACTTTTGTGGTCTGCGTACATCGTACACTTTTCACCATAAAGGTAATGCCTCCAGATTTTCAAGGCAAACACCACCGCAGCTAACTCAATGTCATGCGTAGGGTAATTACGCTCTTACATCTTCAATTGTCGAGATGCATAAGCTACCACCCTACCATCTTGCATCAACACATATCCCAAACCAACATAGGATAAATCACTATAAACCACACTATTTTCCCGATTCAGGTTGAATCAAGATAGGAGCTTGTGTCAACTCTCCTTTCAACTTCTCGAAAGCTTGTTGTCGAACCTCCTTCCATCCAAACTTTACATCCTTTTGCAACAACTTTGTCAAAGGAGAAGCAATCGTGGAAAAACCATCCACAAACCTACGATAGTATCCCGCCAAACCAAGGAAACTACGCACCTCACGAACTGACTTAGGTGACTTCCAATTCATCACCGCTTTAATCTTTTGAGGATCGACTTGAATTCCCTCAGCTGAAACTACATGACCAAGGAAAACAACTTCCTTAAGCCAAAACTCACACTTGCTCAACTTGGCATAAAGCTGATTTTCCATCAAAACTTGCAACACAATCTGCAAATGGTTATCATGATCCTTCTCAGTAAGAGAATACACGAGAATATCATCGATAAACACAACCACAAACCTATATAAGAATTCATGAAACAGGCGATTCATCATGTCCATGAATGCAGCAGACGAATCAGTCAAACAAAAGGCATCACCAAAAACTCATAATGCTCGTACCTTGTGCGAAAAGCAGTCTTAGCCACATCTACATCTTTTACCTTCAACTGGTAGTATCCGGATCTCATATCAATCTTAGAAAAATTTGAAGCACCCCGAAACTGATCAAAAAGATCATTGATCCTTGGCAAAGGATACTTGTTCTTGACAGTCAACTTGTTCAATTGACGGTAATCTATACACATTCTCATCGTGCCATCCTTCTTTTTCACAAACAAGACCGGTGCATCCCAAGGCGAAACACTAGGCCTAATGAAACCTTGATCGAGCAACTCCTAAAGTTGCGTCTTCAACTCTTTCAATTCTTTCGAAGCCATTCGATAAGAAGTAATAGACATTGGATTCATATTTTCAAACAAATCAATGTCAAACTCAACCTCCCTGTTCGGTGGCAAACCAGACAACTCTTCCGAAAATACAACCGGAAGCTCACATATTGTACGAATGTCTGGCACCCGCACTTCCTTTGTACTTGGATTCATCACATAAGCTAGGAAAGCTTCACATCCTAATCGTATCAACCGACTCACTTCAAGAGCCAAAACCACATTAGATAAGAATTTCACATTCTCACCTACAACCACCACCTCATAATCATCGACGATTTTCAACGAAACTCGCTTGGTCTCAAAATCAACCACAGCCCTATGCTCGGTTAAACAATCCATACCAAGAATTACATCGAAACCATAAAAAGGTAATTCCATAAGATCAACCTCAAACACATGACCTTGAACCATCAAAATACATCTTTTATACAACTTTCTTGTAACAATTGTTTCACCAAAAGAACTGGTTACATGCATACCAACATCTAATAATTCAACAGGCAAACCAAGCACTCGTGCATGCCCATGCAAATAGTACGAATGAGTAGAACCAGAATCAATCAAAGAAAGTAATGAAAAGGATTGAAAAGTAAAGGTACATGCGATCACATCCGTGTCATTCCTTCCCTCGCGGTGCGCATACACTCTAGCTTGTCCACCTCCCTCAGGTTGAACAGCAACCACATGTGCAACATTCCTCTGACCATCATCCCTACGCTGAAAATTTCCACGACTACACCCACGGCTTCTCTGTGGCTCAGCAGCTCGCACCGAAGCTTGTCCATCTCTAACAGGTTGTGGACAATCACGCTTCATGTGTCCTCGCGATCCACAGTTCCAGCACGTACCCAAATTACCCCAACACTCTCATGTATGCCTCCTACAACACCGGTTACAATCTGGAGTATGAATGAAAGAGTTATGGCCTTGATGACTTCGACCAGGGTTACCACCACCCCTCCTAGGATTCGGTTGATACCTCCGATCCTTATGCTTCTTATAACAATCCTTTCCACCAGCATACTTTGCAACCCTCTTTCCCAAGCTAGAACCACTCGAACGAGTAGCTATACCCAAATTTTGTTCCATGTCCTTACCTCGAGTGACTAAGACATCAAAATCGGTGTAATCTGAAGCCAATATATAAGTCTTAACATCCTTCACCAGCCCATATCGAAAACGATTGCATCTCTTCTTTTCATCGGGAACAAGCTCAGGAGCATACTGGCTCAACCGAACAAACTAAATTTCGTACTTGAAAACAGTCATGTTTCCTTTCACCAAGGACATGAATTCTCACTTCTTCTCATCCAGATAACGAACACCCAAATACTTCTTCTTAAAAACATTTACAAAGAATGCCCAAGTAACCTCGACAGGCTCCATACCAGTAGTGATGGTCATCCACCATGTATAAGCATCTTCGTGAAGCAAGGAGACAACACAACCCAACTTATGTGCATCATTGCAACTTATCTGACCCAGAATACTTTTGGTACTCTCAAACCAAGCCTTAGAACTCTCAAGAGATGAACTCTAAACTCAATTCCACTTAAACTGCGCAGACGTTCCTAAGGTAATCCAGCATTTGCACCAGGCTGAGGTGCGACCACATGTATTCCTGCTATCGCTACCTGAAAGGCCCCAGCTATAGCCTAAATCAACAGTGTCATATCAGCAGCAGCTTGCCCTTGAGCTGCCTGAGGTCCAACACCTCCAACACTAGCTCCCGCTCCAACCCCACCACCATCAGGAGGAGAATGAGGTGGCAAGTTCTTAGTGTTCCCATCTATCTCATTCTTAACCATGTTACGTACATTTCCTCTCAACTCTCGTCTCAGTCCCATTATCAAAATAGTATAGCTAAAAAGAATGAAACGTTAAAAATAGTCAGGCTAACCGAAGCAAGAATCCAAGGTGCTCAAGTTTTTAATTCTCAAAACCAAAATTCTCTTTACATTAGTAATAATATTGCAATGGGTACCCTTAATTTCTTCCCCAACGGTATACAACAATCACATTTCATGTTATTAAACACTGTGCATCTCACACAAGTCAAACAATGATCAAAACATTATATAATCAACCATCGTGCATAACATTCATCAAGAATTCAACCAAACAACAATATCACATTAATCGTACCTCCCAATTCTTTCGAAACTTGGCTCTGATAGCACCAAATGTAACCCTCTCGACTCGGTCTGGGCAAAAGACCGAACCAAACAGATCACACGGGGAATATTAAAGTAAACCGAAAGGTTTACCTCAATAAACAACCCTATTTTTCATTTTATCTTGTCTAGATGCTCGTTAGGATCCTAAGTGATTAACATCGCAATAGAACAAATTGCAACACAATCAAACAACGAATTGAAACTCAATTGCATTTCAATACCTTTTTGGGACCATTTTGTAATTTTCCCATATTACAAGGACTTGTCCACTTTTAGAATTACCAATCCTTAATTAAACATATTACATGCTTCTCTGTGAAAACTCGGCTCAAAACCATCATCCATGATAATATAATTGCATCCACAACATTCAGGGACTAAAACGTAAAGAATCAGAACTTCATAATATTCCATCAACTAACATAACAGCCAGTTGTTTCAGTACATGCTACCCTTGTATCGAAACATGTGTATCGAAACAGGTTCCCAAGGCTCAGAACACGGGCTCGTATCGAAACACCCTCGAGGTGTTTCGGAACTAAAGCTTCCAAAAGCAAATCGTACCGAAACAAGCTTCCCCTGTTTCGAAACCCTTAGGCCATTTTAGGCTCACTGTTTCAATACAGGCTAGAGTGTACCGAGACACATGGTCCTGTAATGATACTTTTTGTTGGTTTCTACACTCTAATCCACATTAAATCATCCCAACATACTACTAACATACATATAACATATTTAGAACATCAAACCACAACATATATGGCAGAAGCAACATCATAGCAAGTCCATAGGAATCTATAGAATCTATATACATGCATCCTATGCAAATATAGCCACTTAGAAGTCAAAACACAAACCAAGGCATAAACCAAACATTAAAAGTCATTTACAAGTCATTAAGGGAATTACAAACATGCCTCAAAATAGGGAGTTCCAAAAATACAATTTCCCAAACACAAAGCATACACCCATTGCCAACTATTATTACTAACAAGCAAACTTAAAATCATACTTGAGCTTAGTCCAAATCCTTGGACCCCTTCTTGCCTCTATGCGGCCCACGCAAGCTAGTTCTCAAGGCATAGCCTTACATGCTTAAATCTCATAAAGCATTTCTCAAAACATATTCTCATATGTAAAACATCATGCATAAAATCATGTATAACATGGTACATGTGAATCTCATGTTCAATCTCATATATTGGAATTTTAACAACATTACTCGGATATGCGGATAGCTTGACTAAATGTCAAGTCCTACCCCGGTGGAATCTCACATCACCGGACTCTCATGGTGGCATCGCTAATCGGCACAAAGCTTGGGTGTTTCACCAAGACCTACCCCGCTGGAATCTCAAATCATCAGACTCTCACTTTGGAACGGGATGGCACTACCCCCATTGCCCGAACCAAAGGGCACGTACGAATTTTGTATTTTATAGTGCACTTCTCATCCTATTGGTCGACCAATTATATCTGGTAACAATAATCTCATCTCATTTCAATATATACATTTTAAACATCATTACCTATTGTTTTTCAATGCATCAATCTAAAACATTCTCATCCCATTTCAAACATGTACAAAGCATAGCATTTTCTTAAATAGTTCAAACTCATTGAAACATCAATTATATCTCATGGGATCTTTGAAGTCATCATTTCATATCTCCAAACATGCATAAAACAATAGGTATAAATCCATCTTCAAATCAAGAGCATGATCATAAAATCAATGGGACAATAACCGAGAAACGAGAGCGAAATATCTTGAACTTATTTCTGGGATTAGATTAGTGTTTCAAACTCAATCTAAACCCCAATCATTGCTTTCAAGTCCTTCAAGACTTTTTAAAACCAATTCCACTCACCGACTCGCGAAACCAAGATTCACCGACGTGAAATTAACCGTCCGAAGCCCCCAGAACTTCACTGTTTGCTTCTGATGTATTCTCTCATGTTTATACCATACAAGAACAGAGGATTAATGCATCATAATGCATTAAAATCACCAGAAACTTAAACAAACCCGCTGCTCTGCCCATAACACCAAAATACACATCCAAAAATAACCAAAATCACCTTCGATTGCTCTCTAAACTCAACCAGCCATAATCTAACACTTCCACCCAAATTTAATCATCAATCAACATCTAAAAACAACCTAACAACATCCTTATACCTCCAGCAACACTGATTTCACACTTTCACCTCAAAAACCCAAAATCTAACAATCTAATAATTAGAGATTCATCCTATTTCGGGATTGTTTTTACAAAACCTTTATTCTCACATCATCTAACATACAAATCAAGTTTAAAATCATTCTCAAATAAATCAAAACAGTACCCAAACGAATTACTTAGAAATTCACCAAGTAAAGCTAGATTAATCAATTTTCCATTAATCAAAACATGAAACTTAGTTAATAAACATATTTAGGAAGCCAAAGACTTGGGTATTTCATTAAAGAAACTTGATTAGAGGAGTTGAACGAAATATTACCTCTAACCTTGCTCTTCCCTTCAAATGACAAGATTTTGAAGAAGTCTTTCAAGATAGCTTAAAGAAAATTGAAAGGAAACTCAAAGAAATCATTTGCTAACCAAAATGATTTGAGAAAATGGAACTCCCTAAAATTTTAGAGAAAAAGAAGGGTGTTTGACTGATTGGTAAATGAGAGAAGAGCTAGTTACGTGAAATCCCTTTTTGCTATTAAAATTTCCTTTTTACTTTAAGATCCCTTTTAAAATCATTTTTAATAAAACAATTAAAATAGTCAATTTGAAGGAAAAGGTTCACAAAAATAGATATAAGCTCCCTAAATATTCTAAGTCTTAGCCCCTTTTTAATTTAGTCCTTAAAAACCAAATTTGCACTTTTTACAAAATAGTCACCAAACTGAAATCTTAACTTCCTAAAACTCATTTTCCGAAATTAACTTTACCAAACCTTTCTACACATTTTTAGAAGATTTTAGAGATTTTTCTCATAATTTTAGCATATCCTTAACTACGTTTTCCCTGAACCGTTCCCGAAAGCTCGAATCTCTAGCTTATGTTCTACTAACTTCGAACCAATGATAAAAACCTCTAGGCCCAAAACCGGGGCGTTACAATACAAATCCGCCCTGAGAGAATGATTTCGATTCATGAGAAGCGACAAAAAGAGAACTCTCGTGCGAACTATTTTCAAAGGGGGCAAGCGTTTGATGCCCATTTATCTTGCAAGTATGCAAATATTAGAAGCTTATATCAATTTACCGCCATTTTAAAGAAAGAAAAATACAATGCGAACACCAAAATTGTAAGCATAATTTGAACTTCATAATTCACCATAAGTTTATCATAATTTATTCCCCAAAGAAAAGACTATATGTTATTAAACTACAAAGAAACCAGTATTTATAGGGGCTATACATGGATATTTAATTAATTCATTAAAGAACCACAACTCCAAGGTTGCGAGTATACAATATTTTTTGTGACCCACAATCTCACTTCAGTTTCTAGGTTTGCGAAGGTCACTTTATAACATTCCCTAACCTTGGGGGAAATTGTTGTCACCTACCAATACCTACCGCCACATGTCAATATCACCCAACCCGCGGCGAACAAGCGAGACTGCGAATGGTATCGCACAAAGATATCCAAGGGCCACGCGACAACGCAAATGATCGCCGCAAACAATAACACAAGCGATCGTACCAGCGGACCGCGACCATGTGACTTACACTCCCCCTCAAGTTGGTGTATATACATTGTATAGACCCAGCTTGAATAAAAAATATCAAGCACTTGCTTAGATAAAGTTTTAGTAAACATATTCAAAAAAAGTTTTAGTAAACACATCCGCCAGTTGTTCCTTTGTAGAGACATAAGTCAAGTTTGCAATCCCGCCGTTAACCTTTTCAGCAATAAATTGTCTATCGATCTCCACATGCTTTGTGCGATATGGATTACAGATTGGTTGTCACTAAACATCTCCAATTTTCCTTCATGCTTCAATTCCAATTCTTCCAACAGTCTGAGCAATCACATTCCTTCCCAAATTCCTAAAGTTAGTGGCATATACTCTGCCTTGGCACTGCTTCTAGAAACCATATTTTGTTTCTTACTTCTCTAAGTCACCAAGTTACCCCAAACAAATGAGCACTATCCATTGGTTGACTTTCTTTCAATAATCTATTAGCCTAACTAGAATTTGTAAAAACTCTAACGGTTCTATCTTCAGTTTTCTTGAAGAACAACCCATGGCCTAGCGTACCTTTTAGGTATCTTATAATTCAATGAGTAGCCTCCATGTAACCCCTAAACCCGACTTAGAAGAAAAAGGCGAATTTAGGAAGTTAGGTTTGAAAACTTTTCCCACAAGAAACAATTTAGGTTAAATATAATAAAATTCATAATAATCAATTGAATAAGTAGAAACCCAATAATTAATATGATTATAATAATTAATTAAAATATCTGAACACAAGTTCGTAAATGCATGCATCCAATAATCCCAAATTATAAACATTCCCAATGTCCATATTACACGAATATTCCAAATAATATTAAAATAGTAAATTAAAGTAGTCAAAAGAGTTCATACTGAATATTAATATGTCTGAATAAACAAGAGATGCTCCAAGTACCGAGTCGCCTAATAAGTCTGAGTATCTGAAAGTAAAAATTAAGGGGTGTAAGCTAAAGAGCTTAGTGTGTCCTTTTGTATAAACAAAACACAGAATCAAAATAGTATTTCATTTTCCGGTAAATCCATTCCCGAAAACAGAGTGTATCCGATAAATCAAAATCATAAATGTTATGATGTCCGATGCATGATGCAATGCCTGAATATCTGATATCATGCAGAGTGGAGGTTGCCCTCGCGAGAGTGGAGCTTTCACTCGCCAGAGTGGAGGTTTCCCTCGCTTTTTACGAATATTATTCTGAACAAATGACACATGATATGATTTGTAAAATCATAAATCCGAACTCTTACGAGTATCATATTTTCCGAAAATCAGATGCTTGATATAAAAACACATTTAGCATGCCATGAATGATGTTTCAAATCATTATCAAATCTCAATCAGATAATAAATCAAGCAGAGATATATATATATAACAACATTTATTTAAAACACCCCAAGAAATAAACCTTAGCCACAGAAGCTCTAATCTCGAGAAGGGCGAGCCTCACGCTCGGACCTCACTGAATCAGGACCTACGAGATATGAGTTCTATATTAACATTTATTACTAACACTAAGCCACCGACTAAAACACTAAAAACCGAACTGAAGATATACTCACGTGAAAATCTCGAAGAACGTGAACAGTCGTTCTGAACAACTGGAGGTAACCCAACGGTCTCAAGGTCGGCACCTGAACACGAGAATATTCCGAATTAGATTCTGAAATCCATAACTTATTAAATTCCAATAACAATACTCAAAATGAGCAAAATTGGGCTTTCGAAAACTAATTAGGCAAAACGGGCAGCGGATACGAACTCAGGATGTCGAGAAAGATTAAGATGAACATTTTCTAAAAAAATCAACTCTTGGTCAACTTTGGTCAAAGTCAAAGTCAACTATGTCAGTCAAAGTCAACTATCCATGGTCAAAGGTCAAATCTGGTCAACTTCCGGTCAAACTGTTCAAGAGTCAAACGTCAACAGGGTCAAAGGGTTAACAAGGTCAAAGGTTCAGGTTGCCAAACAGTTCAGTCAAAACCGGTCAATGGTCCAAACGGTCAAACTGGTTTGGGTCAACGGTCCAAATTGCTTTTAGTCCAGTTCGGTTCAATACCGGTTTGGTTCACTATTTGGGCTCCTATCAGAAACTGGGTCCACTTACACATACAACCCACTCACTAGAATTTTGACCAAACATCACAGTTGGGCTCACCCAAACCACATTAACACACATAGAAGCCCATCAGCCAAAATCAATGACAACTTTGATTGGGCTTGAACCAATTAACACACTAGCCCAACCCATGTCATCATCTAAAATGGAACTAGGCTTCCTAAAATGTCACTAGCGGCTAGGGTTTCTAGCACCCAAAGACAGTGACGGCGGCGAGGATTTTGACGACGGCGACTCCAAATGAACACGGTGGCGCTGTTACAACCACGACGATAACCAAGGTCGCAAACATAAACGAAATTTGAATCAACACAACTCATAACTCAAAACCATTATTTAAAACCAAAAACTCGGATTTCGAGCTTACCCACACACGATCGGAGCAAAGCAGTGGTGGCGCAAGCAACGAAGGAGAGAACGGTGTCGCACGAAGATGCAAGAACGACTAGAAACCGAAGAGTTTCGATTTGTTTTCGAGCAAACAACAACGAGGGAGGGTGAAAAGATGGTTGGGTTTTGATCGTGAAGGAAACCCAAGTACACCGGTGGTCTCCGATCGACAAACGAACTCTAAATGAGGCTTGGCCGGAGCTTCGTCGAAGATGGGTGAGAGAAAATAATGAATATCGAGATAGGGGAGATGAAAAATCAAAGAGATGCGGTTACCACAACTCTAATTTGTTTTACGCGTTTCTCAAGCTGAAAAAGTGGATTAAATACCCAAATTAATGGGTAAAATACACTAAGAGCCACTAAAGATTTTTAGGGTTTGCAAAACAGCAGTAAAACTTTACTAAAAAATAACCCCAAAATTCCTAAATTAAGCCATAAAGTTCTGATTCTATTCAATTTAATCCCTTAATCAAATTTAGGGTTTCAAAAATTAAATTCCCAAAAATTAGGGTTTTGAACTAGGGATTTCAATTTTTTGATTTTTTTGAATTAGGGGAATTTTGGGGTGTTACAACTCTCCCTCCCTTAAAGAAATTTCGTCCTCGAAATTTCCAGACTTAAAAACAGATCTCATAACCAACTGAAACACGCATATACGTTCCCGTTCCGAATTCATGATATATCATAACCGAAAATACTGAAACACAAAACTGGAAAAAGAACCGAAACTTATTAAGATGTACCTTCCATGTCATCATGAATACCATCGAATCCAGTATGAGCTCTGGTTGGATGCACTGAACTTGGACGTCTAATCTCGGATCTAGCTGATCCACCACTCGGAGCATGTCTACCTCTACTAGCAGTAGTAGAAGCAACTGACCTAAACTGCCCTCTACCTCGGTGAGGTGCCTGAACTGATGCATGACTCTGAATCTGAACGGATGAACCAGTAGCTGAACATGGACAATTCTTTAAGTAGTGATCCTGAGAACCACATCTGAAACACGTCATGTTCATCAATTTGCACTCTATGTTATGCTTGTTGTTGCAAAAGCCACATACAGAAATAGGCCGGCGAACTTTTGAACTACCCTTGCTGCTAGACAGAACTGTCGATACTGCGGGTCTTACATTCCGATAACTATGAGGAACAGACTCATCTCTAGACCTCTTCCCAAACGAGTTGACAAAACTAGGCTGAGCAGATATGTCTGGTTGCTTCACGACTTGGTCAGAATTCTGAAGTTCCTCTTTTTCCATTAGTGCAAGAATTCTCTAAGCAGTTTTAGCCCGACTAACCATGTTGCTAAATACTTTATCATGATGTGTTGCAACATCTCTCTGAATCGGTAGCCGAAGTCCCTTCAAAAACCAGTCACACTTATCTTCCTCAGTTGCAACTAACCCAGGAGCATATTTGGCCAACCTCCAAAACTCTATCTCATAATCATTCACTGACATGTTGTTCTGTTTCAGATTCATAAAATCATCACGAAACTTCGCTAAGAACTCGGCTCCCACATAACGATCCTCAAAAGCCTGTCGGAAAAATTCCCATGTGATCTGACTAGATGGAACAGTATCAACCACTGACTCCCACCAATTCTGAGCTTCACCCTCTAACAAAGATACAGCGGCTCGCAATTTCTGATTGGCTGGGTAATCCATCTCAACAAATAACCGTTGTAACTTCTTTAGCCAATATTATGCATCGGCTGGATGTGTACCGGTTTTACCCTCAAACAATTTCATCCCAGCAGCTATGAATTCTGTAGATATGGGTTTCCTCGGACCCTCAGACTGACGAAGATAACGGAGCAACTCACGGTGAACCATGGCACTGTCCGACTGAACTGTCTTAGTGTCATCACTTCCAGTCTGATGTCCTTCCAAAGGTAAATTCTCATTATCCGGTATCTCATTCTGATTTCCCATTTTCCCAACAGAAGGTGGATGATCACTATCAGAAGCAGCAGTACGACCACGTCCTCGAACAAACGATAAATTAGGATTCCTACGCGGTGGCATAGTGAACTATCTACAAAAGGTAATAACATAGAGTCAGATTCAATACTGGAGTCTCGGATTTAAAACACTTTAAAAACATTAAAGTCAAAATCACAGAATACCATAGTATATTATTCAGAAAATTCTCATTTGTCTCAAAATATTTTGGATGCATGCAGAAGTCGAAAACATTTGAAAATAATTGTTGTAGGCCTCACAGCCTGTGGGTTGAACTTAGGCCCTAATACCACTAAATGTAACCCTAAACCCGACTTAGAAGAAAAAGCCAAATTTAGGAAGTTAGGTTTGAAAACTTGTCCCACAAGAAACAATTTAGGTTAAATATAATAAAATTCATAATAATCAATTGAATAAGTAGAAACACAATAATTAATATGATTATAATAATTAATTAAAATATCTGAACACAAGTTCGTAAATGCATGCATCCAATAATCCCAAATTATAAACATTCCCAATGTCCATATTACACGAATATTCCAAATAATATTAAAATAGTAAATTAAAGTAGTCAAAAGAGTTCATACTGAATATTAATATATCTGAATAAATAAGAGATGCTCCAAGTACCGAGTCGCCTAATAAGTCTGAGTATCTGAAAGTAAAAATTAAGGGGTGTAAGCTAAAGAGCTTAGTGTGTCCTTTTGTATAAACAAAACACAGAATCAAAACAGTATTTCATTTTCCGGTAAATTCATTCCCGAAAACAGAGTGTATCCGATAAATCAAAATCATAAATATTATGATGTTCGATGCATGATGCAATTCCCGAATATCCGATATCATACAGAGTGGAGATTGCCCTCGCCAGAGTGGAGCTTTCACTCGCTAGAGTGCAGGTTTCCCTTGCTTTTTCTGAATATTATTCCGAACAAATGACACATGATATGATTTGTAAAATCATAAATCTGAACTCTTACGAGTATCATATTTTCCTAAAATCATATGCTTGATTTAAAAACACATTTAGTATGTCATGAATGATGTTTCAATTCATTATCAAATCTCAATCAGATAATAAATCAAGCAGATATATATATATAACACCATTTATTTAAAACACCCCAAGAAACACACCTTAGCCACAGAAGCTCTAATCTCGAGAAGGGCGAGCCTCACGCTCGGATCTCACTGAATCAGTACCTACGAGATATGAATTCTATATTAACATTTATTACTAACACTAAGACACCGACTAAAACACTAAAAACCGAACTGAAGATATACTCACGTGAAGATCTCGGAGAACATGAACGGCCATTCTGAACAACTGAAGGTAACCCAACGGTCTCAAGGTCGGCACCTGAACACGAGAATATTCCGAATTAGATTCAGAAATCCATAACTTATCAGATTCCAATAAAAGATTAAGATGAACGTTTTCTAAAAAAATCAACTCTTGGTCAACTTTGGTCAAAGTCAAAGTCAACTATGTCGGTCAAAGTCAACTGTTCAAGGTCAAAAGTCAAATCCGGTCAACTTCCTATCAAACTGTTCAAGAGTCAAAGGTCAACAAGGTCAAAGGTCCAGGTTGTCAAACGGTTCAGTCAAAACTAGTCAATGGTCCAAACGGTCAAACCAGTTCGGGTCAATGGTCCAAATTGCTTTTAGTCCAGTTCGGTTCAATACCGGTTTGGTTCATTATTTGGGCTCCTGTAACGCCCCGGTTTTGGGCTTAGAAGTTTTGGGCGTTGACCGGTTTGGTCAAAGTGCTGTTCGAATCTAAAGAGGTGAAATTAGGAAAGCCTAGTTCGGGTTGGATTAAAAATATGGAAAAATGTTCTAAAATCATCTTTTAATATAATTAAGTGAACTGTGAAATCAATTTTGAAAAATGGGTTTTGGAAGAGCGACATTTTGGCTAGTGACCAAAATGTAATTTTTGAAAGTTTTGTGACTGTTTTAAAAAGGATTGAAACTTTGAATCTTTAGGGAGCTATTTACCCAAAGGGGAGTTTCTCCAGATTTTCTAGAATATTAAATGATTTAATAATGGTTTAAAATAAAAGTAAAAAGGAGGGAAAGATATTTTTAGTCATTTTTAACTAACTTTCTAAATTTTCCATTCTCATTTTCTCTCATCTTTTCTCTCAAACCAAACACATTCTCTCCAGATCTTTTCCTCTGATTTTTATCACCTAAATACTTCTTTTCAATCCTCATTTGATTCCTAATCATCTCCTCATCAAAACCTTTGTATTTGCTACTTGATTCATCAAGCTTTTTGGCTCTAAAAGAGGAGAAACTCAAGTTTGGAGGTAAGAACGTCCTTCTCCTCTGAACTTCAAGTTCTTTAATGAAATTCCTAAGTTCTCAATCCCTAATTGATGTTTTATAAATGGCTTTTAAGATTGTTTAGTGGATCTTGGCTTAAAATGCAAGATTTGGTGTGTTTTTGATGAAATTTCGTTGGATCTGTTTAAGCATTGTTTTAAGGTGCTAAAATGATGATTAATGAATGTTAATTTGATAAGGAAATGAGTTTTGATTAATGCAATCCCGGATAGGTTGTGTTTCCTAAGTTTAGCTTGTGATTCTTGGATGTTTTTGTGGTGATCTTGTGGATCTGATGTTGCTGGAGGTATAAGGATGTTTATAGGTTGTTTTTAGATGTTAAATGGTGTTAATGGATGTTAGGTTTTGCTGGTTTATGGCTGGGCTTTGTTGAGAAGTGGTTTTGATGCAATTTCGGTTGTGTTTGGTGGCCGAAATTGGAGTGTGAATGAGAGCAGCGAGTTTGAGTGCTTTCATTGAAGCTTTTGATGCATGATGATGCATTAAATCTCTGCTTTAATGTGTTTAATCAGGGGAGGCATCTTTGGATCCAAGAGTTGTTGATCTGAAGGCTTGTTTTGGTGCTTTGGCTTGAGGCGAAGTGGAATCGGTGAGTGAAATTGGGTTTTCGGCTTTGAAACCAATGTCTTGGGAGCTTAGTTTAAGTCTAAACAACTTTGCTAAGCTCGAGTGTAAGTTTTCGGAAATTCTCTCTAGTGGTGGCCATGATTTTGTTGTGATGCAATGTGGTTTATTGCATGTTTTGATTACTGTTTTGAAAGCATGATTTAGCATGGTATTTGCTGTTTTGATAAGCCATATGTTAAAGGAAGCTCAAGGTAAGAGTTCCTTGTTTTTGAACATTGATTAAATGTGGTTTGATGCTTTTAAGTGCATGATGAATATGGCTTGGTTTAATGCTTTAAAACAGTGGATTTATTGATGAAAATGATGTATATTGGCAAGTGATGTTTTGAAAAGGTTGAGGTCACTAAGGTGGTTAAAAGTCCTTGAGTGAGCCTTGTTACTTAAGAACATCAAGGTGGTTAAAAGTCCTTGGATGATTCTTGTTACGGACACAAAGGTGTTTAAAAGTCCTTGTGTGGTCCTTTCTATGGTGTTTAAAAGTCCATAGGCCAAGGTGTTTAAAAGTCCTTGGGCTCAAGGTGTTTAAAAGTCCTTGAGGTGATTTAATTCATGGTGTTTAAAAGTCCATGGCCAAGGTGTTTAAAAGTCCTTGGGGTCAAGGTGTTTAAAAGTCCTTGAGGTGATCTAATTCATGGTGTTTAAAAGTCCATGGCCAAGGTGTTTAAAAGTCCTTGGGGTCCAAGGTGTTTAAAAGTCCTTGGGGTGAAAGTTGATGAACTTGTTTTCAAAGAAATGAATTGTATCACTTGTGGCCAATATGACATGTAATGAAATGAAGCATGAGATGCTTGTAAAAGTATGCTTTTGAGCATGTGTAAATGATGATTTGAAGCATGTTTTATAAATGTTTTGTTAATGCATTATTGAATGGTTTTATTGAGCATTCCTCACTAAGCTTTTGCTTACGCTCTCTTCCGTTTTCTTAATTCAATAATGCAGAGCATTAGAGTACTTGAGGGCAGCAAGGAGGGCAGGCATCCAAGTGGAAACAAAGCTCTAAGTATGGAAGGTTTTCTAAGTACATTTTAGCTTTTGGTAATTTGGCAATGGGGGACCAATGTATATGTTTTGGGAGATGTTTTGAACTCCCTAAGTATGTTAAATGTTGTTGAGAATGCTGGTTTTTGTGGTTGGCCTCTATATGCTTGAATTGGAAGTTTATGCTTGAATGGCTTACTTGTGTAGGAAGCATGCCTATAGATTTGGGGCTTTTCATATATGTGGATGTTTTGATGAATTGTTGATGCAAGTATGTCTCATATATGTTGAATTGCATGTTGGCAAAGTTTGGTGGCATTTGGAGCATGATTGGTTGGTCAATTGCATGTTTAAGTATGCATTTTTAGGCAATCTGTGCAGGGTGTTTCGGAACAGCACCTACCGTTTCGGAACGGGTGCCTTAATTGTGCCCAGGCGTCCGAAACGGGAGGGGCCGTTCCGAAACGGAAAGGCCACTGCCAGACCCCCGTTTCGGTACGCGTTGCGGAACGGCCCCGAGTTTCGAAACGGGCTATGCCTGTTTCGGAACGGGTGACCGTTGGGGGCTGACATTGGTAGTTATATGTTTTGGAATGTTTGCGTTTTGGTCCTAAAACTTGTTTGTGCAATTGTATGAGTTTGGAAAGTCCTTTTGAGCTGAAATTTTGCAGAGAAGCATGAAACATGATTAATTTCAAGATGGTAACTTCAATTTGGGCTAAGTCCTTATAATTATCAGAATTTACAATTTGGTCCCTAAAGTTGTAATTTGTTCAATTGGGTCCCTGTTTGATCACTGATGTTTGTGATCTTTTGGTATGATGCTTGTGTGATCACAATTAGGTCTAAAGTGCATCTAGACAAGATTAAAAGAAAAAAAAAGGGTCGTTAATCGAGGTTGACTTTCGGGTTGACTTTGGTTTTCCCCGTGTGACTTTCTTAATTCGGGTCAACCGTCTAGGCCGGGTTAAGGGGGTTACATTTGGTGGTATCAGAGCTGAGTTCTCGAGTAATTGGGAATGTATGTATGCATGATTGAAGTATGTATGCCTTGTATGCTTGTTGAGTGAAAGCATGTTTAATGGCTTGTGATTTTGATGCAATTGAAGTATGTGCTGTGATGTAGCATGTTGTGGGTACCCATTGCCAAATCAAAGCTAAAGGAAAGATGTTGTTTTGAAATGAAATTGAGCTTGAATACTTGGATTGCTTACCTTGCTGGGCCTGACTTTGTTTTATTTGTGTTGTGATTGCATGGTAAAAGTATGGCACCACGTAGAGAGTTACGAGGTAATGTGCGAGCTACGGCTCCCAATGAGAATGAGAATGAGGAAAACACGGGTAGTGCGGTGTTACCTCCTCCTCCACCTGGTGGTGGTGGTCCTGGGGCTGAGGAAGCTGGAGCTGCTGGACCTGGGGCTGGTCAGGGGCAAGCTATGCCTGATATGACGATGTTAGTGCAAGCTATTGCTGGTGCTTTTCAAGCAGCAGTAGCTGGGGCTCGTGGAGCGGGGCATCAGGAAGATGCTGGTGTCAGACTACCTTTGGAGCGTCTGCGCAGTCTTGGTGGGACTGAGTTCAGGGGTATGTCTGCTGAGAGTTCTGAAGCTTGGCTAGAGAGTACCAAGCGAATCTTGGGCCAGATGAGTTGCACTGATGTGCAAAAGCTGGGTTGTGTTGTGTCCTTGCTGCAGAAGGATGCGTATACGTGGTGGACAACCACTGTTGCTGGGATGGCAGAAGCTTATGTGACTTGGACATTCTTTCAGAATGTGTTCAAGCGGAGATATCTTGGTGTGAGATATCTTGATGAGAAGAAGCGTGAATTCATGTCTCTTACCCAAGGGAGCATGAGTGTGGCTGAGTATGAGGTGCAGTTTGTGCGACTCAGTCAGTATGCACCGGAGGTGGTACCTGATGAGCGGGCAAGGTGCGAGAGGTTCCGTTATGGTTTAGAGACGGATGTAAAGATGTATTTGCTGGCCGCCGAGTATGATGATTTTGATGTATTGGTGGGCCGAGCCAAGGACGTCGAGATGAACTTGAGTTTATCTGCTAAGGGTGCTGGCAAGTGATCAGCTGAGTTTAGTTCCGGAGGTGGACGGAACAAGAGGGGACGTGATCAGAAGTATCAGTCTTCAGCTAAGAGAGGTGGTGGTGCACCTGCTAGAGGAGGTAATGTTAGAACTGATCCGAGTGCTTGTTGGATCTGTGGTTCACGTGGTCACATGAAACGTGACTGTCCTCGTGCCGAGAGAGTGGTGCAAGCTCCTGTTGCGGCTGCTGGTAACGGGTGTTGGAGTTGTGGTTCCGCAGACCACTTGAGGCGGGATTGTCCGAGGTTGGCTGGTGATCAGGTGCGTGCTCCTGTTGTTGCGGCACCGCAGAGAGGTCGTGGGCGCGGCCGTGGTAATTTCCAGAGGAGAGAGGAAGGTGGTCGTGGAGTGGCCCATGTTGTGGCTATTCAGCCTGAAGGTGGAGGCCAGGCGAGGGTGTATGCTCAGCGTGAGGGAAGGAATGATGCGGATGTGATTGCAGGTACCTTTACTTTGCAGTCCTTGTCATTGCTTTCTTTGATAGATTCTGGATCTACGCATTCATACATTTTGCGTGAGCATGCTGAATTGCTTGGTTTGCCTGTTGAGTCTTTGGATGTTGGTGTTCGAGTCACTAGTTCTTTTGGTGAGACTGTTGTGACTAGGAAGCTTTATAGAAGGTGTCCCTTGGTTGTTCAAGAACATGTTTTCCATGTTGATCTTATGGAGTTGCCCTTCTATGGTTTCGATGTGATCCTTGGTATGGATTGGCTTGCTGAGCATCGTGCTGTTGTGGATTGTGAGAACAAGCGGGTTTCGCTTAAGCTTGCGGATGATTACGAAGTTGTTGTGGTTGGTGAGAATGTGAAGTTTCTTGCCAATGTGGTGTCTACCTTGGAGGCGAGCAGGATGCTGAGGCAAGGTTGCGAAGCTTATCTAGCTTTTGTGATGAATCCTAGCTCTAAAGAGTTGAGGGTGCAAGATATCAGAGTTGTGAAGGAGTTTCCTGGTGTTTTTCCTGAGGAGTTGCCTGGTTTACCTCCTAACCGCGAGGTCGAGTTTGGAATTGAGCTGTATGAGAATACAACTCCTGTGTCCATTACTCCCTATAGAATGGCACCTAAAGAGCTGAAGGAGCTGAAGACGCAGTTGCAAGAGTTGCTTGACCGTGGGTTCATCCGGCCGAGTGTGTCACCTTGGGGAGCACCGGTCTTGTTTGTGAAGAAGAAGGATGGCACTATGAGAATGTGCATTGATTACCGTCAGCTGAACAAGTTGACTATCAAGAATCGGTATCCTTTGCCGAGGATTGATGATCTCTTTGATCAATTTCGGGGAGCTGCTGTGTTCTCTAAGATTGACTTGAGGTCAGGGTATTATCAGTTGAAGGTGAAGGATGTGGATGTGCCTAAGACAGCTTTCAGGACAAGGTATGGGCATTATGAGTTTCTTGTGATGCCGTTTGGGTTGACAAATGCTCCTGCTGCTTTCATGGACATGATGAATCGTGTGTTTCATGAATACCTGGACAAGTTTGTTGTGGTGTTCATTGATGATATCCTCGTGTACTCGCGTACTGAGGAGGAGCATGAAGAGCATTTGAGGATTGTTTTGCAAGCTTTGTTGGAGAATCAGCTTTATGCTAAGCTGAGTAAGTGTGAGTTCTGGTTAAGGGAGGTGGTGTTTCTTGGGCATGTGGTCTCAGCTGAGGGGATTCGTGTTGATCCTCAGAAGATTGAGGCGGTGATGAATTGGAAAGTTCCTAAGTCTGTTCATGAGATTCGTAGTTTCCTTGGTTTGGCGGGATACTACCGAAGGTTTGTGGATGGTTTTTCCAAGATTGCTGCTCCTTTGACGAAGCTGTTGTAAAAGGATGTTAAGTATGAGTGGACGGAAGCGAGACAGCAGGCTTTTGAGAAGCTTAAGGCGGCTTTGACGCAAGCTCCTATCTTGATTCAGCCTGAATCAGGGAAAGAGTTTGTGGTTTACAGTGATGCATCCTATGTTGGTTTGGGGTGTGTGCTGATGCAGGAGGGTAAGGTGGTGGCTTATGCATCGCGGCAGTTGAAAGTGCATGAGCGCAATTACCCTACGCATGATATTGAGCTGGCTGCAGTGGTTTTTGCTCTGAAGATCTGGAGGCATTATCTGTATGGTGAGAAGTGTACTGTGTACACAGATCACAAGAGTTTGAGGTATCTGATGTCTCAGAAGGAGTTGAATCTTAGGCAGCGGCGTTGGTTGGAGTTGCTCAAGGATTATGATCTGACGATTGAGTATCATCCTGGAAAAGCTAATGTTGTTGCGGATGCCTTGAGTAGGAAGGTAGCTGTTGAGCTGAGGGCTATGTTTGCTAGCTTGAGCATATCGCAAGATGGTGGTCTTGTTGCTGAGTTGCAAGTGAAACCCTCTTTGGTTCAGTTGATCAAGGATAAGCAGTTGTTGGATGATTCCTTGGTGTCTCATGTTCAGGATATCACGGAGGGTAGACCTTCGGATTTCTGTTTCAATGATGATGGTGTGCTGTGTTTTGGGAGTCAGATAGTAGTGTCTGCTGATGCTGAGTTGAGGCGTGCTATTCTGACTGAAGGTCATAGTAGTCCTTTTGCTATGCACCCTGGTAGTACTAAGATGTACCGTGATCTTCGTGATGAGTACTATTGGGTGGGTTTGAAGAAGGATGTTGCGGAGTTTGTTAGCAAGTGTTTGGTGTGTCAGCGAGTTAAGGCTGAGCATCAGTTTCCTTCAGGGTTGTTGCAACCGTTGAAAATCCCTGAATGGAAGTGGGAGAGGGTTACCATGGATTTTGTATCTGGTTTACCTTTGTCCCCATCGAAGAAGAATTCGGTCTGGGTGATTGTGGATCGCCTGACGAAGTGTGCGCATTTCTTGCCTGTGCATACCACGTTTTCTTTGGATAGGTTGGCAGAGCTGTACATTGCTGAGATTGTGCGGCTGCATGGTGTGCCTAAGTCGATTGTGTCGGATAGGGATCCGAGGTTCACATCGCGGTTTTGGCAGTGTTTACATCAAGCTATGGGTACAAGGTTGCATTTCAGTACATCCTATCATCCTCAGTTGGATGGTCAGTCTGAGCGAGTTATCCAGATTTTGGAGGATATGTTGAGGTGCTGCGTGATTGAGTTCCAAGGTTCTTGGGAGAAGCATCTGCCTTTGGTTGAGTTTGCTTATAACAACAGTTATCAGGCAAGTATACAGATGGCACCTTATGAGGCTTTGTACGGGAGGAAGTGTAGGACTCCTCTTTGTTGGGCTGAGACTGGTCAAAAGTTGGTTTCAATGCCGGCTTTGTTGAAAGGGACCACAGAGAAGGTAAAGCTCATTTGTGAGCGGTTGAAGGCTGCTTCTGATCGGCAGAAGTCTTACGCGGATTTGAAGCGTAAGGAGATAGAGTATGCGGTGGGTGATCGTGTGTTCTTGAAGGTTTCGCCTTGGAAGAAGGTGATGCGGTTTGGCCGAAAGGGTAAGTTGAGCCCTAGGTACATTGGACCATATGAGGTGGTTGAGCGTGTGGGTCCTGTTGCGTATCGGTTGAGGTTACCTCAGGAGTTGGAGAAGATTCATGATGTGTTCCATGTCTCTATGCTCCGGAGGTATAGATCTGATCCTTCGCATGTGATGCCTGTGGAGGAAGTGGTTTTGAATCCGGATTTGACCTATGATGAGGAACCGGTGAAGGTTCTGGATTCGGATAGCAAGGTTCTTCGTGACAAGACCATTGAGTTGGTGAAGGTGCTGTGGAAGCATCGCGGTGTTGAGGAAGCCACGTGGGAGCGGAATGAAGACATGCTGAAGCAGTTTCCTTATCTCTTTCCTTCAGGTAAATTTCGAGGACGAAATTTCTTAAGGGGGGGAGAGTTGTAACGCCCCGGTTTTGGGCTTAGAAGTTTTGGGCGTTGACCGGTTTGGTCAAAGTGCTGTTCGAATCTAAAGAGGTGAAATTAGGAAAGCCTAGTTCGGGTTGCATTAAAAATATGGAAAAATGTTCTAAAATCATCTTTTAATATAATTAAGTGAACTGTGAAATCAATTTTGAAAAATGGGTTTTGGAAGAGCGACATTTTGGCTAGTGACCAAAATGTAATTTTTTAAAGTTTTGTGACTGTTTTAAAAAGGATTGAAACTTTGAATCTTTAGGGAGCTATTTACCCAAAGGGGAGTTTCTCCAGATTTTCTAGAATATTAAATGATTTAATAATGGTTTAAAATAAAAGTAAAAAGGAGGGAAAGATATTTTTAGTCATTTTTAACTAACTTTCTAAATTTTCCATTCTCATTTTCTCTCATCTTTTCTCTCAAACCAAACACATTCTCTCCAGATCTTTTCCTCTGATTTTTATCACCTAAATACTTCTTTTCAATCCTCATTTGATTCCTAATCATCTCCTCATCAAAACCTTTGTATTTGCTACTTGATTCATCAAGCTTTTTGGCTCTAAAAGAGGAGAAACTCAAGTTTGGAGGTAAGAACGTCCTTCTCCTCTGAACTTCAAGTTCTTTAATGAAATTCCTAAGTTCTCAATCCCTAATTTATGTTTTATAAATGGCTTTTAAGATTGTTTAGTGGATCTTGGCTTAAAATGCAAGATTTGGTGTGTTTTTGATGAAATTTCGTTGGATCTGTTTAAGCATTGTTTTAAGGTGCTAAAATGATGATTAATGAATGTTAATTTGATAAGGAAATGAGTTTTGATTAATGCAATCCCGGATAGGTTGTGTTTCCTAAGTTTAGCTTGTGATTCTTGGATGTTTTTGTGGTGATCTTGTGGATCTGATGTTGCTGGAGGTATAAGGATGTTTATAGGTTGTTTTTAGATGTTAAATGGTGTTAATGGATGTTAGGTTTTGCTGGTTTATGGCTGGGCTTTGTTGAGAAGTGGTTTTGATGCAATTTCGGTTGTGTTTGGTGGCCGAAATTGGAGTGTGAATGAGAGCAGCGAGTTTGAGTGCTTTCATTGAAGCTTTTGATGCATGATGATGCATTAAATCTCTGCTTTAATGTGTTTAATCAGGGGAGGCATCTTTGGATCCAAGAGTTGTTGATCCGGAGGCTTGTTTTGGTGCTTTGGCTTGAGGCGAAGTGGAATCGGTGAGTGAAATTGGGTTTTCGGCTTTGAAACCAATGTCTTGGGAGCTTAGTTTAAGTCTAAACAACTTTGCTAAGCTCGAGTGTAAGTTTTCGGAAATTCTCTCTAGTGGTGGCCATGATTTTGTTGTGATGCAATGTGGTTTATTGCATGTTTTGATTACTGTTTTGAAAGCATGATTTAGCATGGTATTTGCTGTTTTGATAAGCCATATGTTAAAGGAAGCTCAAGGTAAGAGTTCCTTGTTTTTGAACATTGATTAAATGTGGTTTGATGCTTTTAAGTGCATGATGAATATGGCTTGGTTTAATGCTTTAAAACAGTGGATTTATTGATGAAAATGATGTATATTGGCAAGTGATGTTTTGAAAAGGTTGAGGTCACTAAGGTGGTTAAAAGTCCTTGAGTGAGCCTTGTTACTTAAGAACATCAAGGTGGTTAAAAGTCCTTGGATGATTCTTGTTACGGACACAAAGGTGTTTAAAAGTCCTTGTGTGGTCCTTTCTATGGTGTTTAAAAGTCCATAGGCCAAGGTGTTTAAAAGTCCTTGGGCTCAAGGTGTTTAAAAGTCCTTGAGGTGATTTAATTCATGGTGTTTAAAAGTCCATGGCCAAGGTGTTTAAAAGTCCTTGGGGTCAAGGTGTTTAAAAGTCCTTGAGGTGATCTAATTCATGGTGTTTAAAAGTCCATGGCCAAGGTGTTTAAAAGTCCTTGGGGTCCAAGGTGTTTAAAAGTCCTTGGGGTGAAAGTTGATGAACTTGTTTTCAAAGAAATGAATTGTATCACTTGTGGCCAATATGACATGTAATGAAATGAAGCATGAGATGCTTGTAAAAGTATGCTTTTGAGCATGTGTAAATGATGATTTGAAGCATGTTTTATAAATGTTTTGTTAATGCATTATTGGATGGTTTTATTGAGCATTCCTCACTAAGCTTTTGCTTACGCTCTCTTCCGTTTTCTTAATTCAATAATGCAGAGCATTAGAGTACTTGAGGGCAGCAAGGAGGGCAGGCATCCAAGTGGAAACAAAGCTCTAAGTATGGAAGGTTTTCTAAGTACATTTTAGCTTTTGGTAATTTGGCAATGGGGGACCAATGTATATGTTTTGGGAGATGTTTTGAACTCCCTAAGTATGTTAAATGTCGTTGAGAATGCTGGTTTTTGTGGTTGGCCTCTATATGCTTGAATTGGAAGTTTATGCTTGAATGGCTTACTTGTGTAGGAAGCATGCCTATAGATTTGGGGCTTTTCATATATGTGGATGTTTTGATGAATTGTTGATGCAAGTATGTCTCATATATGTTGAATTGCATGTTGGCAAAGTTTGGTGGCATTTGGAGCTTGATTGGTTGGTCAATTGCATGTTTAAGTATGCATTTTTAGGCAATCTGTGCAGGGTGTTTCGGAACAGCACCTACCGTTTCGGAACGGGTGCCTTAATTGTGCCCATGCGTCCGAAACGGGAGGGGCCGTTCCGAAACGGAAAGGCCACTGCCAGACCCCCGTTTCGGTACGCGTTGCGGAACGGCCCCGAGTTTCGAAACGGGCTATGCCTGTTTCGGAACGGGTGACCGTTGGGGGCTGACATTGGCAGTTATATGTTTTGGAATGTTTGCGTTTTGGTCCTAAAACTTGTTTGTGCAATTGTATGAGTTTGGGAAGTCCTTTTGAGCTGAAATTTTGCAGAGAAGCATGAAACATGATTAATTTCAAGATGGTGACTTCAATTTGGGCTAAGTCCTTATAATTATCAGAATTTACAATTTGGTCCCTAAAGTTGTAATTTGTTCAATTGGGTCCCTGTTTGATCACAAGATTAAAAGAAAAAAAAGGGTCGTTAATCGAGGTTGACTTTCGGGTTGACTTTGGTTTTCCCCGTGTGACTTTCTTAATTCGGGTCAACCGTCTAGGCCGGGTTAAGGGGGTTACAGCTCCTATCAGAAACCGGGTCCACTTACACACACAACCCACTCACTAGAATTTTGACCAAACATCACAATTGGGCTCACCCAAACCACATTAACACATACAGAAGCCCATCACCCAAAACAAATGACAACTTTGATTGGGCTTGAACCAATTAACACACTAGCCCAATCCATGTCATCATCCAAAATGGAACTAGGGTTCCTAAAATGTCACTCGCGGCTAAGGTTTCTAGCACCCAAAGACGGTGACGGCGACGGAGATTTTGACGACGACGACTTCAAGTGTGCACGGTGGCGCTGTTACAACCACGAAGATAACCAAGGTCACAAACATAAACGAAATCTGAATCAACACAACTCATAACACAAAACCATTATTTAAAACCAAAAACTTGGATTTCGAGCTTACCCACACACGATCGGGGCAAGGCAGTGGTGGCGCAAGCAACGGAGGAGAGAACGGTGTCGCACGAAGATGCAAGAACGACTACAAACCGAAGGGTTTCGGTTTTTTTCGAGCAAACAACAACAAGGGAAGGCGAAAAGATGGTTGGGTTTTGATCGCGAAGGAAACCCAAGTACATCGGTGGTCTCTAATCGACAAACGAACTCTAAATGAGGCTTGGCCAGAGCTTCGCCAGAGATGGGTGAGAGAAAAGAATGAATGTCGAGATAGGGGAGATGAAAAATCAAAGAGATGCGGCTGCCGCAACTCTAATTTTTTTACGCGTTTCTCAAGCTGAAAAAGTGGATTAAATACCCAAATTAATGGGTAAAATACACTAAGAGCCGCTAAAGATTTTTAAGGTTTGCAAAACAGCACTAACACTTTACCAACTTTACAAAATAATAACCCCAAAATTCCTAAATTAAGCCATAAAGTTCTGATTCTGTTCAATTTAATCCCTTAATCATATTTAGGGTTTCAAAAATTAAATTCCAAAATATTAGGGTTTTTGAACTATGGATTTCAAATTTTTGATTTTTTAAAATTAGGGGAATTTTAGGGTGTTACACTCCAAGTGTCATTCTCTAGGATTAGTCATATGGTAACTTATCACGTTAACAAGGAATGAAATATCTGGTCTGGTTAGAGATAAGTAAATAAGTTTCCCAACCAACCTTTGAAAGTGATTTTTATCGATTCCAGCCCCCATCTCTTCTCCTCTAAGCTTCAATACAGCTTCCATCGGAGTATCAGCAGGCTTACATCCCAACATACTCGCTTCTGAGAGTAAATCTAGTACATATTTTCTCTAGTTTATTACCAAACCTTTACTAGATCGAGCAACTTCCATGCCTAGGAAATATCTCAATTTCCCTAGGTCCTTGGTTTCAAACTCTCTTCTTAACAACTCCTTTAACTGACTGATTCCACTATCATCATCACATGTCACAACAATGTCATCAACATATACTATAAGAATAACTCTTTTTCCAATGGAATTTATTTTAACAAATAATGTGTGATCTGTTTGACATTGTCTATAGCCATTCCCTTTAAGGACTTTAGTGAACCTGTCAAACCAGGCCCTATGTGATTGTTTTAGTCCATACAGAGACTTCTCAAGTTTAAAAACCTTCTCCATGCCCACTGTTGAGTTGATCAAACAATTGCAAATGGCCAAGAGGGGGGTGAATTGGCAATTAAAAATTTTGTGAAGAGAATATTGGAAAATAAAATGACACAAGGGGTTATAGTGGTTCAAGTTCAAGAACCGAACTCTACATCCACTACCTTAGCTCCCACTAAGGATTTTCCAAAACAATTCACTACTTGAATTCGTCCCCTTTTCTTGGATGAGGAGGAAACCTTACAATATCGATTAAGCTTTTCAACCTCAAGCTTTATCCACTCAAATACAAAGAAGATTTTTGGTAAACTCAAGTATTTCCTCTCAAAGGATGATTGTCTACCCACTTACAATTACAGCAACCCAAAAACTCTCAATAATATGACAAAATGAAATACAAAGAGTTGGGCACAAGAATATAGCTTTGAATAGCTCTAGGATTTGGATTTTTGCTTTGATGATGCTTGAATGTGTATTGTTGATCTTCCTGGTGAAATGAAGCTTGTATTTATACCCTTGAATCAGTTTCTAGCCGTTTGGATCTTTTGACTTATTGAAGGAGCCGTTGGGAACATTTTTCCAGCTATTAAGGCAGCTCCCCAGCACTGCGTATCGATACACGACAAGGCTGTATCGATACGCTAGTTTAAATTCAAACTAGCCGTTGTGCGTAAAAACAGAGTGTATCGATACACTAGGCGTATCGATACGGTCCAAACTCTCTGTTAAGTTTGTTGCATCAAAGCGTATCGATACGGGGGTCGTATCGATACGGTCCAAACTCTCTGTAAAACCATTTAATTTGTTGCATCAATGTGTATCGATACTGTGACCAAGAGTATCGATACGTCATAACGGTCAAAACAAATTTTCAAATAATTATGCTTGGCATATCGATACGGTTATTACGCGTATCGGTACGGTTGCCCAGATGAACACTGTATCGATACGTATTAAGTGAGTATCGATACGCTATGTTCATTCAGAATTACAGTAAGTTTCAAGTGTATCGATACGGTGAGTGTATCGATACGCAAGGCCATTTTTGCATAATTTGGTTTTGAAAATCATGAAAAAGGTTTGAGAAACTTAATGTTTTGAGATCCAATCTTCAAACAATATTTTATACAAAACATTTTGTTAATATTTGAACCTTTAAAGAGTTCTTAAAAATTTATTTATTTTGCAATTTGGTCCTTAAATTTTTATGTTATATCAAAATCAATTTTAGTTTTACAATCTCCCCCTTTTTGATATAACAAAACCATAATAAATTTTTAAGTTTTTGAAAACTTTGAAAAAGGCTTTTCTCCCCCTTGCTTTAAGATAAATGTTTAAAAACAAATTTGTTTCTCCCCCTTACTTAAAGATAGAGATTTTTGAAAAATTTTGACCTTTACACAATGAATCCTTCTCCCCCTTTTTGTTAGATCAAAAAGAAACACAAGGATTAGAATAATCAAGCATAGGAATATCAATCATAAGAATAAACATAAAGCTCCAAATTCATAAATCAAGCAAGCAAGCATAATAATCCAAACCTTTTAAAAATCCTAATAACATAGAAAATAGGCATAATTCAAGTTCTAATAAAAATGCAATGAAATCCTAAAAAGTCCTAATATGAGATGCATCTACGCGTCTCCACCATCATCATGGTCATCCTCATCATCGTCTTCCTCGTCTTCGTCTTCTCGAGGTGTTTGGTTCCTTTGGTTTTGGTTGATCCAAGCACCATGGAAAGCTGTAAGAGAAAGATCCATTGAGTCTTGGCGAGCACTCAAGGTATCTATTTTCTTGTCCATGCCTTGGAGTCGTTCTTCCATTGATGTAAACCGATTATCTATAGCGGTGAAGCGACCGTCCATAGCATTGAACTTCTCATTGAGGAAAGTCATGAGATTTGCTATGGAGGAGGAGTCATGAGAAGCACGGCTAGAGGATGCGCGAGAGGCATTGACCGGGGCAGCGGGAGGATCAGCTTGAGGGTTGCGAACCCATTCATTACCGACAAAAGAGAAACCAGAGCGAGAAAGGGAATGCTCATCAATGGGTTGGCCAAGTTTTTCGGGAAGGTCATGTGTGCAGTCAACACCAAGGGAATGAAATAGACAACTCAAGGCCGAAGTGTAGTAAAAAGATTGAACAAGTTTGGTGTAACGGTTTTGAACCAAAAACACAAGATCGGCAAACATGATTTGACAAAGATTTGGTCGTTTACCCTCCCTAAAGCATGTAAGCCAAAAATCATCAATTTGACGAATGGTAGAATATCTACCACCCGAGGGACGAATAAACCAAGAGATAATAAGATGAAGTATACGATCATGAGCATCTAAAACTTTTGCCGGACCTATGTAACCCGAACCTAAAGAGTGTTCATCATCAATCCCAACATCCTCAAAACCAAAAACAGTGCATAAGACTTTTTGATCAATTCGAATAGGAGTTCTCATAACCGAGGATTCAATGGCAATAACATGCTCATTGGCGTCATCATTGACACAATAAGCATTTGAAAAGAAGACAATGACAAGATTCCTATATAAAATAGGAGGAATGTTTAAAAAGGTTAAAAGTTTCCATTGCCTAATTAAAGGGAGATATTTAAATTTAAATTTAGCAGAGTTTAAAAACGGAATAGACACGATTCGTTCTTCCCTAAGATTGATTTCCATACAAAGCTTATAGGCTTCTCTAGCTAGGGCTGTGGGAAAACTAGTTTGGATAATATGAGGAAGGTTAGGAGTAGGATTACCCTCATCCTCATTAGAAACGGAAGCGGTGCGATGTCTCTTATTCCCCTTTTTAGGTGCCATAATCCTGAAAATACATCAAAAAGATTCGAATATGTATGCAATTAACATCCAATTTAATCCAATAGATTCTAATAATTCAAGGTAATTTTGTTTTTTTAAAAAATGTTTTAAAGAATATTTACAACAAATTTTAGTTTTCGAAAAAATTTTATCGAATATAAAATATATTCGAACCAAAAAAAAAATTTATTTTTGAAAAATTTTATGAACAATATGAAACCCATAGTAAGTTAATCATAATGTATATAAAAATCAGTTGAAATAATAATTGAAAATTGACGAAATTAAAAAAAAAAAAAAAAATTACCTTGATTTCTTAGAGTGGATGAAAGAGGGTGTGTTAGTGCACAAGATTGATGCCCAAGGATAGCCTTGATGTATGAAGTAAAATCCCTCAAGAAATTTTGAAGATTTGTGTAAAATTTTGAAGAATTTAGAGGGTTTTTATAGGGGTTTTCGGTTAGGGTTTTTGAAGAGGAGAAGAGGAGTTTTAAAATTGTGGGATTTTGATTAAAACAGCCCTAAATAGGCTCTCCGTCCGTCGAGTATCGATACGCTATGCATGCGTATCGATACGCTATAACCTAATTTTATCTTTGTCGTTTTATGTGTATCGATACAGTTGACGTATCGATACGCACCGGTGTTGACTTTTTCCCTTGACTCTTGTCGTATCGATACACTATTCTGTATCGATACGCATTCATCTGCAAAAATCCCAGATTTGAATACCGTATCGATACGCTGATACGCAGTATCGATACACGCTTGCCTGTTTCTGCAATTTTGGTATTTTTATGTGCAAAAATCCAATTTGAAACGCCCCTAAATGCATGTATGTGTTATATGAACAAATTTTAACGACTTAACATGATACATACTCCCTTAGCAATATGTGTAGAAGCAAAAAGAACAATATCAACATAAACATGAATTACAAACAATCTCAAGCAAATTTTTGTCATTTTGGGACCAAAAAAAAATTAAGAGAGACAAGTTAGACCTAACTCTCTTCTAAGTGTCCAAAAGCGCTCTTTATCTAAAGGTTTAGTAAATATGTCCGCTAATTGGTTCAAGGTGTCAACAAATTCTATAACAACATCATTTTTCGAAACATGATCTCTAATAAAATGATGTCTAATTTCTATGTGTTTAGTTCGAGAGTGTTGAATGGGATTCTTAGTGAGACAAATGGCACTAGTGTTGTCACACCTAAGGGGTATGGTTTCCATTTTAACACCATAGTCTAAGAGTTGTTGCTTCATCCAAATGACTTGAGCACAACAACTCCCTAAGGATATATACTCCGCTTCGGTGGTAGATAAGGCTACGCTATTTTGTTTCTTAGAGAACCAAGATACGAGCATACTACCTAAGAATTGACATGTACCGGAAGTACTTTTCCTATCTATCTTACATCCCCCATAATCCGCATCCGAAAAAGCATGAAGGCTAAAAGTTGAATCCTTAGGATACCAAAGACCTAAGGTCGGTGTGTCTATTAGGTATCTAAAAATTCTTTTAATGGCAACTAGGTGTGATTCTTTAGGACTAGCTTGAAACCTAGCACACAAGCAAACACTAAACATAATATCCGGTCTACTTGCGGTAAGATAAAGCAAAGAACCTATCATGGATCTATAAAGCTTAGAATCAACACATTTACCTCCTTCATCTTTGTCAAGCTTTATGGAAGAACTCATAGGTGTGGCTTGAGGTTTTGCATTCTCTAAGCCAAACTTCTTGAGCATATCACTTACGTATTTAGCTTGATTTATGAAGGTGCCATCACTCATTTGTTTGATTTGGAGTCCCAAAAAGAATGAGAGCTCCCCCATCATGCTCATCTCGAACTCACCTTGCATTAGCTTAGAAAAATCCTTACAATAACACTCATTAGTAGAACCAAAAATAATATCATCAACATAAATTTGAACTACTAAGATGTCATTGTTATATCTTTTTATGAAGAGTGTTGTATCCACCTTTCCTTTTTCAAAACCCTTTTCAATTAAGAAAGTTGAAAGTCTCTCATACCAAGCTCTTGGAGCTTGTTTTAAACCATAGAGAGCTTTTGTAAGTTTAAACACATGGTTTGGAAATTTTGAATCCTCAAAACCTGGTGGTTGTTCAACATATACCTCTTCATTTATAAAACCATTTAAAAAGGCACTTTTTACATCCATTTGAAAAAGCTTGAAATCATGATAACATGCAAATGCAAGTAACATTCTAATAGCTTCCATTCTTGCTACGGGTGCATAAGTCTCATCAAAATCAATTCCCTCTTCTTGAGTATAGCCTTGAGCAACAAGCCTAGCCTTGTTTCTCACTATATTACCGTTTTCATCTAATTTATTCCTAAAAACCCATTTTGTACCTATAGTAGATTGATTATTAGGCCTTTCTACTAATGTCCAAACTTTACTTCTCTCAAATTGGTTTAATTCCTCTTGCATGGCCAAAATCCAAAAATCATCTTTTAAAGCTTCTTTAATGTTTTTAGGCTCAATGCATGAAAGAAACGCAACATGATTCATTAATTTGAGAGAGGATCTAGTGGTTACCCCCTTGGATGGATCACCCAAGATTTCACCATCTTTGACATAGTTTAACTCCCTTGGGTAAGATACCTCTTTTTCTTCATGAGCTAAGTCTTTTAAGCCTTCAAGAGGAGGTTCTTGTGAGTCTTCTTCTTTAGTTGGAATCTTATCCTCTTTTGATGTTTGTCCTCCATCAATAGTATCAATGATTCCTACATCATCATCATCACAAGATTCCTTTCTCGAAAGGAGGTTATCATCGAAAACAACATGTATTGACTCTTCAACAACTAGAGTTCTTTTATTAAATACACGGTAGGCTTTAGAGTTTGAAGAATACCCTAAGAAAATGGCTTCATCACTTTTAGCATCGAATTTACCTAAGTTCTCTTTACCATTATTTAAAACAAAACACTTACATCCAAAAGGATGAAAATAGCTAATGTTAGGCTTTTTGGACTTTAAAATCTCATAAGATGTCTTCTTTAAGATTGGCCTAATCATTACTCGATTTATTATATAGCAAGCGGTATTTGTAGCCTCTGCCCAAAAATATTTAGGTAAATTATTTTCGCAAAGCATGGTTCTAGCCATTTCTTCTAAAGTTCGATTTTTCCTCTCAACTACCCCATTTTGTTGAGGAGTGCGAGGTGCAGAAAAATTATGGCTAATCCCATTTTCATTTAAAAATTCATCAAAACCCAAATTTTGAAATTCAGTTCCATGATCACTTCTAATATGAGAAATTTTAAGTTCAAGATCATTTTGAGTTATTTTAGAAAATGTGATGAATTTTTCTAAAGCCTCATCTTTTGTACTTAAGAATAGAACCCAAGTATATCTAGAATAGTCATCTACAAGCACAAATGCATATGATTTTCCACCCAAGCTCATTGTCCTAATTGGCCCAAAAAGATCCATATGAATCAATTGTAAACATCTACTAGTAGAGACATCATTTATGGATTTAAAAGAACTCCTATGTTGTTTACCCTTTGAACATGCATCACAAATTTTATCATTTGAAAAATTAAGTTTGGGTAAACCTCTAACTAGATTAAGGGAATTTAATTTTTCTAGAACACTCATGCTTGCATGTCCTAACTTTCTATGCCATAGCCATGAGTCATGTTCATCATGTGCAACTAAACATGCATGGGATGAATGGATGTCATCTAAATGCACCATGTAAATATTGCCTATTCTATGTCCTATGAGCATTGTTTGATTTGTTTTAATGTTTACAATTTTACAACCACTTTTATCAAATAAAACATTAAAACCTTTATCACATAACTGACTAATGCTCAACAAATTATGTTTAAGACCGTTGACATACAAAACATCTTTAATGTAGATAGAAGAGTGATTACCAATAGAGCCTATTCCTTCAATGAGTCCTTTTGAGTTATCACCGAAGGTTACTACTCCACCACTCTTAGGCTTTATTTCCACAAATCTACTTTTGTCACCGGTCATATGTCTTGAGCATCCACTATCAAGGTACCAAGAATTTTTGCTTGAAGCTTTAGCCTTGAAGCAATGCTCCCCCTACAAACAAAGAATTTAGGCCTTGGTTTTTGGTACCCAAATCATCTTGGGTCCATGAGTGTTAGCCTTTAACAATTTGGTTCCCTTGGGAATCCAAGAAGCAATAGCATTTAAGTTATTAGAAGTGATAAGTTCTTTAGGAACCCAAACATTTCTAATTTTATGACTTTTAGTTTGCTTATAAAAATTTCTTTGTTTAGGTATAAAATATTTTCTTTTTGTATATTGGGGTTTAAAATGATTTTCTTTCTCAAAATTCTTTTTTCCAATATCAAAAGATGTTTTAAGATTATCTACTTCCTTTGTGTGATAATCTTGAAAATCGGAAAGAAGTTTTTCAAGTTCTAGATTTTTAGTTTTAAGATCATTTGAAAAATTAACTAAAGATAAAACTTTCTTTTCCAATTCGGAGTTATTTTTTAAAAATGTCTCATTTTGAATTTTTAAATCAGAAATTATTTTCTTGTTTTTCAAAATGGACTCCTTGTATTTTTCTACTAACTCATCATACACTTCTTGAAGTTCATCATAAGCATCTTGAAGTTCTTCAATAGAAAAATCTAAATTGTATGAATTAGAGGTTACCTTTGATTCATCATCGAAGGCCATGAGACATAGGTTGGCCACTTCTTCCTCTTCCTCGGAAGACTCATCATCACTCCAAGTTGCAATTTGTGCTTTGAGCTTGTTCTTCCTCCCAAAGCTTTTCTTTTTCAATTGAGGACACTCGGAACGAATGTGACCCGGTTTGTTGCATTCATAGCAAGTAATTTGGTCTATCTCCTCTTCCTTGTTTTTACTCTTGAAGTCCCTTCTTCTCATGAATTTTCTTCCACGATTTGACTTCATAAACTGAGTAAATCGTTTGGCCAACATAGCCATTTCCTCTTCTTCATCCTCACTAGAATCGTTTTCTAATTGTGAAGCCTTTAATGCGATTCCAACTTTCTTTTTCTCAGCTTCCTTCTTTTCTACCATCTTCTTCTCTTGTTCTCTTCCCTTTCTCATAATCTCATGTGTGAGTAGAGATCCAACAAGAGCATCTAATTTAAGAGTCTTCAAATCTTTGGCTTCAATTATGGCCGTTCTCTTGCTATCCCATGATTCCGGAAGAGAGTATAACAACTTTCTCACTAGCTTGTCTTCGGGAATGATTTCTCCGAAACCCTTTAAACCGTTGACAATGACCGAGAATCGATCAAACATTTGGGAAACACTTTCATCGGGATCCATCTTGAAGTTCTCATAGTTTAGATTGAGTAGTCCAATCTTTGTCTCCTTTACATCGCTAGTCCCTTCATATGTTGTCTCGAGAGTGTCCCAAACCTCCTTGGCATTTTCGATTGAAGACACCTTAGAGTAGATATCCGGACCAAGTGCACAAAATATTACATGAAGAGCTTTGTCGTTCACTTGCATCCTTCTTCTTTCATCATCGGTCATTTCGGCTTTGATTTTTGGAACAAGCCTTTCTCCATCTCTCCTCATGGGAATGTATGGACCTTCTTCAACTACATCCCACACCATAAAGTCGGTAGACTTAATGAAGAGCCTCATCCTATTCTTCCAATAAAGATAGTTATCCCCATTGAAGAATGGTGGCTTGGTGGTGGATTGAGATTCATAGTTGGAGGTGGATGCCATTGCTTGACTTGTTGTTGATCAAACTTTCAACTTTCCAAGGATCGACTCAAGAGGGTTGTAATCCTTCCAATGAGTGTAGCTCTGATACCAATTGTTGAGTTGATCAAACAATTGCAAATGGCCAAGAGGGGGGTGAATTGGCAATTAAAAATTTTGTGAAGAGAATATTGGAAAATAAAATGACACAAGGGGTTATAGTGGTTCAAGTTCAACAACCGAACTCTACATCCACTACCTTAGCTCCCACTAAGGATTTTCCAAAACAATTCACTACTTGAATTCGTCCCCTTTTCTTGGATGAGGAGGAAACCTTACAATATCGATTAAGCTTTTCAACCTCAAGCTTAATCCACTCAAATACAAAGAAGATTTTTGGTAAACTCAAGTATTTCCTCTCAAAGGATGATTGTCTACCCACTTACAATTACAGCAACCCAAAAACTCTCAATAATATGACAAAATGAAATACAAAGAGTTGGGCACAAGAATATAGCTTTGAATAGCTCTAGGATTTGGATTTTTGCTTTGATGATGCTTGAATGTGTATTGTTGATCTTCCTGGTGAAATGAAGCTTGTATTTATACCCTTGAATCAGTTTCTAGCCGTTTGGATCTTTTGACTTATTGAAGGAGCCGTTGGGAACATTTTTCCAGCTATTAAGGCAGCTCCCCAGCACTGCGTATCGATACACGACAAGGCTGTATCGATACGCTAGTTTAAATTCAAACTAGCCGTTGTGCGTAAAAACAGAGTGTATCGATACACTAGGCGTATCGATACGGTCCAAACTCTCTGTTAAGTTTGTTGCATCAAAGCGTATCGATACGGGGGTCGTATCGATACGGTCCAAACTCTCTGTAAAACCATTTAATTTGTTGCATCAATGTGTATCGATACTGTGACCAAGAGTATCGATACGTCATAACGGTCAAAACAAATTTTCAAATAATTATGCTTGGCGTATCGATACGGTTATTACGCGTATCGGTACGGTTGCCCAGATGAACACTGTATCGATACGTATTAAGTGAGTATCGATACGCTATGTTCATTCAGAATTACAGTAAGTTTCAAGTGTATCGATACGGTGAGTGTATCGATACGCAAGGCCATTTTTGCATAATTTGGTTTTGAAAATCATGAAAAAGGTTTGAGAAACTTAATGTTTTGAGATCCAATCTTCAAACAATATTTTATACAAAACATTTTGTTAATATTTGAACCTTTAAAGAGTTCTTAAAAATTTATTTATTTTGCAATTTGGTCCTTAAATTTTTATGTTATATCAAAATCAATTTTAGTTTTACACCCAGCTTCGACTCCATGCCTAGTGGTATCTTCATGTAGACCTCCTCTTCTAATCTATCATTTTAGAAGGCGGTTTTAACATCCAGTTGGTGAAGATTACAGTCTTTGTTCACAACAAGACTCATAAGGACTCACACAATATTTAATTTTCTACTGTTGCGAATGTCTCCTTGTAGTCAATGCCATAGGTTTGAGTAAAACCTTGGCTACAAGCCTGGCCTTGTACCTCTCTATGCTACCATATGAATTGTACTTTACAGCAAAGACCCACTTACTCCCAACTGTCTTCTTGCCATGTGGTAGATCAGTAACAATCCAAGTGCCATTTTTCTCAATGGCATGTATCTCTTCTTCAACTTCTTTCTTCCATCTAGGGTCTTTAGGGCCTCTTCAATAGATGTAGGAATTTCCTCTTTATCAATGCTAGCTGCAAAAGCCTTAAAAGATGGCATTAATTTCTCATAAGCAGCATATTTTTGAATAAGATATCTAGTATAATGTCTTACCCCCTTTCTTTTAGCAATAGGTAAATCCTCCATTTCAGACAAGGAAGAAGTGTCATTACCTCAAACATCTTCTAAAGCAGTTGGACTCAAATCGAACTCTCGGGAAGTGTCAGGCTACAAAATGGCCTCAGGATTAATTTTCTTTTTCTCGTGTAAACACTGAGTTGCTTAGGAGTCTGTGTGTTTTGAGGATTAGTTTTATGAGGTGTAGTTCGAGGGGCATCTAGTAAAGAAACAACAGGAGTAGATGACAGTATATGAGTTTTAGGAGGTGAAGTTTGAGGAGCAGCTGGTAAAGAAACGACAGGGGTAGATTGTTTTGGTGAAGATTCAATATCACGAGGAGCAAGAGGCACAACATTTAAAGGCATAGGAGTAGATGAAATTAGATATACCCGAGGAATCATAGAGGGCTGGAATCCTGTCAAAGTTTCCCCCTGAATTACAGCCCTGGGAAAATAAGGTTCATGCTCAAAAAAGGTTACATCCATGGAAACAAAGAATTTCTTACTATGAGGATAGTAGCACTTGTAGACTTTTTTAAGGGAAGAATATCACACAAAAACACATTTAAGAGACTTGGGATCTAATTTTGATTGTGAAGGATCTAAATTCTTTACAAAAATAGTGCAACCAAAAATTTGAAGAGGAAGAATAGAAGAAATAGGTTTAAAGTGATGATAACTTTTCAAGAAAATGGCCCTAGGTGTTTCGAATTAAAGAACTTTGCTAGGCATTATGTTAATAAGATAAGTGACAGTTAACAAAGCCTCACCCCACAAATATTTGGGTACATTCCCAAAAAATAATAAGGATCGAGTTACCTCTAATAAGTGCCTATTCTTCCTCTTTGCAACCTCATTCTGTTGTGGTGTATCTACACGGGAGCTAATCTAAACAATACCTTTTTTTATAAAAACTCACCCAAAAATGTAGCAAAAAAAAAACTCTCCCCCATTATCAGACTTGAATATCTAAACTTTACTTTGAAATTATGTTTCAACCATAGTGTAGAACTTGTCAAAATTTGACATAGTCTATTGTGCATTCTAGCATCACCAATCATTTTCTTCAAATTCAATGCCTGTAAAATACAACTATTATCAGTGAATCGTAGGCAACATTGCAAATTCCTAGTAAGTTTGTTGACTGATAATAGATTACAAGAAAGTTTTGGTACAAAGAGAACATCCTTAAGTAATATACTATCATTAATCATCACCGTACCAGAGCCTTTAATAGGAGACAAGGACCCATCTGCAGTTTTAATGGAGTGCTTAGAAGAGGATGATACAAAAGCAAAAAATAACTTTCTGTTACCAGTCATATGGTTTGAAGCACCTGAGTCAATAACTCATGCTGAATTATCATGGTTAGCTAAAAAGGTTGTAGGAAAGAAGCTATGTTGTGTACTTTCTTCCTCTGCCAAAACCACATTAGCCGTACTAAGACTAAACAGCTTTCGCAGGGCAGTAATTTACTCTACTGAAAAAACACCACTGCTGATATAACTGGCTACAGTGGACTGAGATTCTTGATCTGGAAAACCATCGCCATTGAAATTGATATTGGCAGATAAATTTTCTCCAAAAGATGCGGAAGGAGAAACTATAATTTTATTTAGATTTATGGATCTAATCCTAAACTTATACCATGTAAAAACACGTATGAATAAACTATTTTTATTCAATGCAGAAAACTAATACATTGTAGAGTCTTTTATAGACTTGGTTACAAAGACTCCTTTTACAATTAGGAGTTAAACTAAAATACAAACTCTATTTCATATCTCTTTATCTTTAGATAAGATTTTATCTTTGTCTATTTTTCAAATACAAACTAAATCATTTAATCCAACTATAACTTACATCCACGCCTCTTCAATTCTTTATAAAGAGCCATGTACCCCAAATAACAACCTAAGCTCCACACAATCACACTCAAGCCCTCCAAAGCTTCCTTAGAATTCCATCATCTCCACCACCAAGAGGTGTTGCACACTTAGGTGATCAACAAATTCCTAACCATATTATCTTAAACTTAAACCTTAAAATCTAACAACAAACTATAATCTCTAAATTTTAAACTCTGATTTGATCCATAAACCCTAAATTAAGTTATTTTGTGATTGTTTTCACCGCTTTCACATTGAATATTTTTCAGTAAGAATTCTTATTATTCAAAACTAATTACAACTCGCGCCACTCATCAAAAATGAACCACCCGCTCAAAGTTTAATGGTTGATATTATTATGGGTGCGGGTTTGAATCTGTTAGTATGATGTGCTTGGAATGTATGAAATGGGAAGAAATATTAACGCAATGAAGTTTATGATAACAAGATGATGATTTGAGTAAGTGTGATTGATGTAGTAAATGAAAGCATGTCTTTCGAACAAAAAAACACCCTTGCTCTTTTCGGTGCCCTTTCTATGCCCTAATACTAAAAAATTAAATTCTAAGCTCTATTCCAAAATTCTAAATCCTCAACCTTAAACCCTAAACCTTAAAATACAAACTACCATTGATTTCCTAAATCATAATCATAACCCCCTAACCCTAACATTAATCCTAAGCACCAACAAGGAACATAAGATTTTTTATTCTTATGTTGGATCTACCATGATAGATAGACTGGCTTGATAAGATTGAACATGATGCATGCTCATCGGTAAGCTTGATGTTAAGTTATGATTTTTGAACATGTTCCACTATGTTATAATTGATGTTGGCATGTTTAGGGAGCGTAAATGATGCATTTAAATTGAATTTGATGTTGAGATTCACTAATTGGTTTAGTGGCTAAGGATGCTCATATTTTCCTATCTTGTATGGGTTTGAATCTCGGTATGAGAATGTAATGCCTCTTTACTTAATATTTTTTTTTTGAATTTGATGCTTAAAAACTGCATGTTGTGTACATTTTGGAAATTTTACAAGCATGTTTATAAAAAAATTATTTTTCTGTCAATTGGTTTTTCTATGAAAAAATAAAATAAAATTTAAGGATCAAAAAGATCAAATAAATTTAAAGGTTTAAGTACTTTTTCTTGAAAAATTTGAGGACCAAAAGCGTTTTTGTGGACCATGAATAATAGATGATAATAATAAGTCGGGCGGAAAACTATAATTTATATTTTTAGAATTTTCAAAAAAATGTAATTTGAACCTCACAAAATTTTAAAAAATTCAAATTAAACTTCAAAAATTTTGAACTCTCTATATATATTTTAAAAAAATTCTCATTAAACCTCTCAAAAATTTAAAAATTTTAGCTAAACCCTATTTTTATAAAAAAATATATAAATTGAACCCATCAAAATTTTTAAAAATTTTAATTTTTTAAAATAATTTAAATTGTCCCTCAAATTCTACCATCAAATTTCGCAACCGATAAAAAAATCTATGAAACATTAATTACTAGAACTAAAATTTATTCATCCTAAAGTTCCATGTTGTGGAGGTGGTGCACATGTGGATCTCTAATTGCCCACTCATTATATAACATCCTTTTCTTTGTAAAGGTGGAATTATTCCCACATGATCCTAAATATCATACTCGTGGTAGACTATCATAGCAATCGTTCAGCTTCAAAAACAAATTGATGCTTTACTTTCCCCTGGTCTTTAGAGACTTAGAATGTTGTCCATAAAATTTATTTTGATGATAAAATTGAGATCAAGATTTCAATCGGATCTCATTATACCTCGATTTTAAAATATATATATATTTATGTTTAAATCTAGGGCTTTGCTTGGTAGAGAGGAAAAGTAGAAGAGAGGGAAGAAAAAATTGGAAATAAAATAAATTTAAGGGCTGCTACCAAGTGGAAAATTAGAAGGAAAGAAAATAGGAGGAGATGTAGTTTTTCTTGCTCCTATATAAATAGTTTTCTCTCCAAATTGGATGGAAAATAGGAAAGAAAATGAAAGCTATCACACTTTAATAATAAAATTATGAAATTATGTTAAAAAATTTTAATTTTATTTTAACCATATTAATAATTACTTTTTATGATTTCATCCAATATTTGTATTATGATTTTACTTTGTTCATTTTAGTCCCTGAAAATTTTATTTAATCTAAAATTTACCCTTATTTGATTTTTATTTTATTATTAAATTCAATATTATTAATATAATAATATTTTTGTTAACTTTAGTCCCTAAAATATTTATTCAATCCAAAATTGAACCCTATTTGTTTCTAATTTTTATAATTTTATCTAATATTTTTACTATGATTTTATTTTTGTTCAATTTAATCCCTAAAATTTTATTTAATTTGGAATTGACCTCTATTTTATAATTCAGTCAATTATCTTATAATAGCAAACTTTACATTTTAGTCACTAATTTTATAATTGCAATTAAGAACTTGGTTTAGCTCGAATTAACCTGAAACTTGGTCTATATGTCAATGATGATATTTATTTCATAAAGGAATGTTTAATTTCACTTTTTTGAAAAATTGGCCCTTTTATTTTGTGAATGTTTTCAAAATGGCTCATAAACTACTTATTTTTTGCAATTAACACTATTTCAAATTCGATTTCAACACGAATTTACCATTAAGTCTAATTGGAATTAATGAGTCTAAAACGAACCAAAAATTGAGTTTTTAACTTAGAATCCACTTACGAATTATTTACATTATAGTCTCTAAACCCCGATTTGATTAAATTTACTTTGATTTGAACTTCTTTTTAGCAAAAAAAAGATATAAAATATTTCTAATTGTATTAAACTTTATTTAAGTTTTGAATTTTTTTGTTCAAATCTTGTAAAATTACCAAAATGTCTTTTTGTTAAATCGTTTATTTTCTAAAGTTTTTAAAGGTTTATTTTCTCGGGGTGACTTTAGTAAATTGTTTCTCCTTTATGCTCATGTTGATTGTTTACTTTCATGCAATCAAATATGCTTGTTTTTTTAATTTTTTTAGGCCACAAATAGGTCATTGTAACATTCGATATTCAGGTTGGATTCGTTTGTGCCGTGTATTAGGTGTTACATTGACAATCAAACTCACAAGATTAGATTATAAAAATATTAGACTAAATTATAAAAATTAGAAATAAATATAGGTTAATTTTGGATTAAATAAAAATTTTATGGACTAAATTGGACAAAAATAAAACCATATTAAAAATATTGGACTCAATAATAAAAAATAGAAATACATATAGGTCAATTTTGAATTAAATAAAAAAATTAGGGATTAAATTGAAAAAAATAAAACTATATTAAAAATGTTAGATTAAATTATAAAAATTAGAAACAAATATGGGTCAATTTAAGATTAAATAAAAAAATTTAGGGACTAAATTAAATAAAAATAATATAATTAAAAATATTATACTAAATTATAAAAATTAAAAATAAATTATAATTTTAAAGCATAATTTTCTTTCCTCTCACTTTTCTATTGTGCAATAGAGAGGAAAGAAACTTATTTTCCTTCTAGTTTTTCATCATTTCAACCAAGCACACTGATGGAAAGAAAAAATATATTTTCTATATCTTCAATTTTTCATCCTTCCAATTTTCTTTCCTTTCTACCAAGCAAAGCCTAAATATATTACGATTTTTAATTGAATTATTAATTACAATAATAATATTTTTTGAATAGAACTACAATAATTATTATTTTTTTAAAGAAAAATTTTATTATATAATGCCTAGCCATTGACCCGTGTTTCATTAAAAAAATCCTACACCTAATTAGGGGGAAACGAGTGTATCGGGTCAATGGGGATTACAAAATGTGAAAATCACCACATACAATACATGACCAATGAACTTTAAGACCAACACAATCAAACAAAATAAAGCTAACAATAGGCAAGAGCCTTTTAAGAAGAACCAATATCAACATCCAGTGTCTCTTACAGTCTAATGCCAAACGTAGTCTACCCCTTGCCTCAATAACCACGTTAGCGCCAACAAAGTCAGAATAAAAAAGTTACGTCCTCCATTAAGTGACAGTAAACCAACACAAAGGGATCGACCTATTGATTCCGGATTTGGCCAACTTGTCTGCCAATGAATTTGCAAATCTGATGATGTCACGAATGGACCATGAAAACTTAGAGCAACAATCTAAGCATTACAAAATAGTCGGTCTGAATAGAGAAGGAGCCAAGTTTGGTCGAGTAAATCATTTCACAATCACACTACATTCAATTTAGATCATTAAATAAAAAGACTGTGCCCATTTTGAATCTCTAAATAAGGAGCAAGCCTCTTTTTACATCCAACAGTTCAGCCGATGTAGTATCTACAACACCAACAGACTTGAAAAACAAGATTAAACATGTGTTATTCACATTTCTCAATAAGCCTCCTATACCATCCTTTCTGTAACCCTCTCAACTGCTCCATCAACGTTAAACTTTACCGTAACCCCCCCCCAACTGCTTCATCAACGTTAAACTTTAACGAGTCCGGGGGGCTTTCCCAAACACTCAAAATATTACTCAACTGATTTCTTACTTTAAAATTCAGCACATTAGGAGAGATCAAAATATCATTGGCCAAAACTAAACAAGAAGGTCATTAAGCCTTACACCACCACCTAACCGCAATAGGCATATCTCAAACAACTGGTTGCCATCAACCAAAGTACCCCTGAATATGACATCATTCCTGTATAGTCAAATAGTCCATACAAAACACAAGAAGCAAATTTGCCAAATCACTTTTGACATCATAGGGTTATACGAAAAACACCAAAAAAGAAGGAAAGAGCTAACATTATCGGGTATCACAAAAGAAAAACCCCAAATGCAGCACCAACGTTGCCATAGTGATGAGTGTTTAAAAGCTCTATTATTTACACCCTTTTTAACCCATATTTCTGCTGCATTCAAGCATTATTCATTGCATTTAGGTCAGTTTACAGCAAAACATCACAAATATATTAAAAGGCACAGATTCTACTAAAAATGGTTGTTTTTGTAGGTATCTGCCATAGAAGACGGAGAAGGCAGGCCCAGGGCAGATAAGCAGAAGAGCTGAACTGGACAAGCAGCCGAAGAAGACGAACCTGTCATGGACCTGTCGTGACAGCAAGGTGACAGCAGATTTATGAAGAGGAAAAGTAAAGTGGATCTCGATAGATAGAGAAAAATCTGCTCGTCTGTCGTGTAGAAGCCAAATATTTTTCCAAGCCCCGGATCAAAAGATATGTCAAGCCAAAGCTCAAGGAGAAGAAATTCCTAGAAACAAGGATGCGGCTGGAAAGTAGGAGACTTAGAGATTTAATCTTTATTAGAATCTTACTTTTAATTAAAGTTGTAATCCTTGTTACCTTAGATAACTTGAGCCCAAAGCTTATATAAGGGCATAGATTAAACCTAGGGCATAACCGATTACCCCATAACCGAAACCTAAACCCCCTGTCGTCCACCCGTCACCGACATGTTCTAAATCCCCCCTAGGGCTACGGGTTGTTTTGTAAAGTAGTTGCAAGGGTTGCTTTGTTTTAGGATTTTCTAAGTTCAATAAAATAAACTTCAAGTTCTTTTATCTTGGTGTTAATATCTTACAAGAGCATCGGGAGAGCATTGTGAGGTTATCCATTTACTTAGCATCGGGAGAGTTAAGTATACGAAAGAGATAAGAGCGCGTTCTCTAGTTTATAGTGAACCATCTCCTGCCTAGGGATAGGGCGAGGTTAAGTGGCTAAGGAAGAATTCATACACATCGGTGTTCATCCTTCGATTCACGCCGGGAGGTATCATCAAAGACGTGATCATCGACAGACTTGTGCCTAGGGATAGGGCAAGGCAGATCTGGGATTCTTGCCAAGCTTGAAGTACAGAGTTGGTGTGTTTGCTGCCGCGACAACCAACGAACAGCTGCCGCGACAGGTGCTGTCGGCGACAGGCGCGACGACAGAACTGGAGATCCTAAGCAATTCAATACCTGCACTACTGAGCAACTCAATACCAGCCCATTCTCTCTATCTTAATTTCTCAATCCTTTATTTTACGTTTTTACCTTATTATTCTCGTGACAACTCTTAATTATTTTCTTTACTTTCGTGCAGTAAACAAGGTGAAGTCATTAGCCCAATCCCTGTGGAGACGATATCCGATACTTCGTATCACTTTACTACTTGCGTCGTGTACACTTGCACTACAATTGCGATAGACTATTTTACACGCAACAAGTTTTTGGCGCCGTTGCCGGGGATTGGCAACATAACTACATCTTTCTTTTATTGCACTTTTTACTTTTATTTTTATTTTTATTTTCGTTTTTATTTTTCTTTAATTTTTCTTTTGTGTTTTCAACTCTTGCTTTTCACGAGGTTTTCTTGTTTATGCGCAGATCCAAAAGAGGTGAAGATCCTGAGTATAAATTAGATCCGGAGATCGAACGTTCCTTCAATCTCAAGAAAAAACTTCGCCGACTTTTAGACAGAAACGAATATCTCGAAGAACAGCTAGAGAAGATGGCCCATAACCAACCTGCTGGTGGTTTCATACCACCCCTTGGCAATAATAACCCACCTGTCGGCGATCCGCCCGCAGCAGGTGGACGACGGACATGTCGTGACTACATGCTGAATGATCATGTAGAGCTGGAGACCACGCTGCCGGATATTGATGTTGATAACTTCGAGCTTAAACCTGTCATGTTTAGTATGATCAACAACGCCGGACAGTTTAGTGGTTCTGCGACAGAAGATGCTAGGGAGCATCTCAAAACGTTCCAGGAGATCTGTGGTGCGTTTAGACTGCCAGGAGTTAGTCCGGAGATACTGAGGCTTCGGTTATTTCCCCATTCCTTGAGGGACAGAGCTAAAACTTGGTGGAATAAACTAACACCGGGTTCCATTATGACTTGGGCAGATTTAACTCGTGAATTTTTATCTCGTTTTAATCCTTCCGATTTATCTGAGTGATTACGTAACGAAATTGCTACTTTTCAACAGGAAGATGACGAGCCAATGCACGAGGCCTGGGACAGGTTTACTACTCTTCTTCGAAACTGCCCTATGCATGGATTCCCCGTCTGGAATCAGGTTACGAAGTTCTATAATGCTACCAACTTACAAACTCGCATTAGAATTGATTCTGCAGCAAATGGACTATTATTGGATAAAGATCCTGACGAGGCACTGCAAGTTCTGAAAAATCTAGCTAAGAATGAAGAACAGTTTCCGACAGCTAGAAGAGGGGGCAAACGGGTACTTGCTGTCAAGGACTATGAGGCCGACAGCACTATGAAATCACAAGTGGCATTCCTCACTAAAGCCATGAAACACTTATTGAATGAAGAGGACTTACGAGGATTTGCTGTCGAGGAAGTTTGTGCTACTTGTGAGGGAAATCATAGTAGGGATGAATGCCCTATAAATATAGAAGAGGGAAAATATGTTGAAAATTACAAGCCAAACTACAATTCCAACAACTACAATCCTAATTGGAGGAAAGATCCCAAATTTTCTTGGAGTAACCCCAACAATGCTCTGAATCCGCAAGCGCATCATCAGAATCAAGGGGGTCCTAGATTGTTGACGCGACAGCAACAGCAGCCGCAGAACCTGCCGCAGAACCTGTCGCCGCAACAACAACAACAGCCACCACCTGCCACGAGTAGTGTATTGGAGCAGACTCTGGCCACTTTTATGTCTCAGACTGGTACGTATATGGACAATATTAATCAGTTTGTCAAGAAGACGGAAAACTTTATGGATGAAACCAAGATGAGAATGACAAATCATGAGGCTACCTTGAAATCTCTAGAGACACAAATGGGTCAGGTGTCCCAGCATATTAAGCCAAGGCAGAATGGAGGTTTTCCTAGCAATACTGAAAATGCTAGACCGCCTCCACATGAGCAATGAAAGGCGATTACTACTAGGAGTGGGAAAAAGTTACCAGGACCGGAAAAAGCTGAAACAGAAAAGGAACCTGCCTTAGATAAACCTGCCGAGGAAGTTGCCCCGACAGGTGATAAACAGACTGCTGCCGATGAGCCTGTCACGACAGCAGAAGCGACAGAGGAGAAAAATGAAGAACATCGTCCTCAGATTCGTATGCAGTGGGAAGGACGTGTTGCTGATTACCGTCCCCCACCACCCTTTCCTCAACGGATAAAGCAAGCTAAACAAGAATCTCAACTTAAAAAGATTTATGATATTTTTAAGCAGGTTCAGATTAATATTCCGCTGTTAGATGCCGTTAGGGAGATGCCCGGTTATGCTAAATTTCTCAAGGATGTCATGTCAAAGAAATATAAACTTGGGGAGTTTGAAACGGTAAGGATGGCAGATGGTTGCATGAGTATTCTTCATCGGCAGCCACCCCAGAAGAAGAAGGATCCAGGGAGCTTCCTCATACCTTGTGTAATCGGTGACAAATTTGTGGGTAAGGCACTTTGCGATCTTGGAGCTAGTGTTAATCTAATGCCCAAATCTGTTTTTCAGAAATTAGGTATTGGGAAGGCGCGGCCCACGACAGTTACCCTACAGCTAGCCGACCGCTCTTACGTTCATCCAGAGGGAAAGATTGAAGACATTCTGGTAAGAGTGGATAAGTTTATTTTTCCTGCTGACTTTCTTGTTTTAGATTGTGAGGCAGATGAAAACGCACCAGTCATCCTTGGGCGACCCTTCTTAGCCACGGGAAGATCACTGATTGATGTGGAGAAAGGAGAACTCACCATGCGAGTAAACGATCAAGAGATTAAGTTGAATGTTCTCCAATCAATGAAACGTGCTGATTTGGACGAGGAATGCAAGGCCATCATTGAGGTGACCTTTGATTACCCCTGCATCAGGTCGGGCTGCCGTGATAAAAAATTTGGTCACTGCTGCGACAGCCATCTACAGACCTGTCACGACAGCGATGACGACAGCACCGACGACAGCAACTCCTCTGAATCTGATATATCTGATACTGAAGGTCATGAGGAGGTAAACTGGTTAGACCATCGTCCAGGTAAGTTATTCGAACCCTTGAATTACACTTCGGATAACCATTTAATCCAAAAGCCCTCTACTGTTGAACCACCTGTCTTAGAACTTAAGCCCCTTCCAGGGCAGCTTAAATATGCTTATCTTGGTTGTGATGACACATTGCCCGTAATCATCTCTGCTAAGCTGCCGCAGGAACATGAACGACAGCTGATCGACATGCTAAGGCAGCACAAAAAGGCGATTGGTTGGACGATAGCAGACATTCAGGGCATTAGTCCGGCGTTATGCATGCACAAAATCCTCCTTGAGGAAGATCATAAGCCGACTATAGATGCCCAAAGGCGGCTAAACCATGCGATGAAGGAGGTAGTGCGTAAGGAGATCATTAAATGGTTAGATGCTGGTATTATTTACGCCATCTCCGACAGCAAATGGGTAAGCCCGGTGCAATGTGTTCCCAAGAAAGGAGGCATGACCGTGATAACCAACGAAAACAATGAACTAATCCCAACCAGGACTGTGACCGGTTGGAGGGTTTGTATGGACTATCGGAAGCTTAACAAAACTACCCGAAAGGACCACTTCCCTTTACCCTTTATTGATCAAATGCTTGATAGATTAGCGGGTAAATCTTATTATTGTTTTCTTGATGGTTATTCAGGTTATAACCAAATTGCTATTGCACCGGAAGATCAAGAGAAAACGACTTTCACATGCCCCTACGGAACATACGCATTTAGGAGGATGCCGTTCGGCCTTTGTAACGCACCTGCCACCTTCCAAAGGTGCATGATGGCAATATTCTCCGACATGGTAGAGGACTTCCTTGAGATTTTCATGGATGATTTTTCCGTCTTTGGAGACAATTTTGAGAGCTGTCTCGGCAATCTTCAAAAGGTACTTGAAAGATGTGAAAAAGCTAATCTTGTTCTAAATTGGGAAAAATGCCATTTTATGGTAGATGAAGGGATAGTTCTAGGCCATAAGATTAGCTGCCGTGGGATAGAAGTCGACAGGGCAAAAATTGAAGTCATAGAGAAGCTGCCGCCGCCAAAGACAGTCAAGGGCATTAGGAGTTTTTTAGGGCATGCTGGTTTTTATAGAAGATTTATTGCAAATTTTTCAAAGATCACCAAGCCGCTATGCCATCTCTTAGAGCAGAACTGACCCTTTGACTTTAATGAGGAATGTATTGAAGCATTCAAGGTTCTGAAGGAAAAGTTAGTGACAACCCCCATAGTACAGCCACCAGACTGGACACAACCATTCGAGATCATGTGTGATGCTAGTGACTATGCTGTCGGGGCAGCGCAGAGACAGGCTTTTTCACGTCATATATTATGCTAGCAAAACATTAAATGAAGCCCAAGTGAACTATACCACCACAGAAAAGGAGCTGTTAGCTGTGGTGTTCTCCATCGACAAGTTTCGTTCTTACGTACTTGGAACGAAGGTAATAATACACACCGACCATTCTGCCCTCAAGTATTTGTTCGCAAAGAAGGATGCGAAGCCTAGGCTGATACGATGGATCTTGCTATTACAAGAGTTCGACCTTGAGATCAAAGATAAAAAGGGGACAGAAAATCAAGTGGCAGACCACTTGTCGAGGTTGGAGACGGGACAGAGTCTACCGTTAGATGAGACACACATACTGGAGACCTTCCCAGATGAGCAGCTCTTTGCTGCCGCAATCGCTGTCGCGACAGCCATGATGGCAGGTAAGTCTTCTAACCTTCCCTGGTATGCTGATTTCGTTAATTTTATAGTTAGCGGAATATTACCTTCTGATCTTAATTATCAAGCAAGGAAGAGGTTCAAAAATGACGTTAAACATTATTATTGGGACGAACCTCTTCTTTTCAAAATGTGCACAGATCAGGTTATAAGAAGGTGTGTACCACAAGAAGAACAAGAAGACATTCTCCATCATTGTCATGCGTCACAATATGGAGGTCACTTAGGAGGCAATAAAACTGCTGCCAAGGTGCTGCAGTCAGGGTTCTACTGGCCGACACTTCATAAAGATGCATAGGAATTTTACAAAAGCTGTGACAGGTGCCAGCGGACAGGTAACATCTCGAGGAGAAATGAGATGCCACTGCAGAATATTCTCGAAGTAGAAATCTTTGATTTTATGGGACCTTTTCCATCTTCGTGTGGAAATCTTTACATCCTCCTAGCAGTGGACTATGTCTCCAAGTGGGTTGAAGCAATCGCAACTCAAAAGAATGATGCCAAGACGGTCCAAAAGTTTTTGCATAAAAACATTTTTTTTCTAGATTTGGCATCCCTAGGGCGATTATCAGTGATGAGGGGAGACATTTTGATAATAGGGTAATTGCTGCTGCCTTAAAGAAATATGGTGTCAAGCACAGGATCGCGACAGCATACCACCCACAGACCAATGGACAGGCTGAGATATCCAATAGGGAAGTGAAGAACATCCTTGAAAAGATGGTTAAACCAACTAGGAAAGATTGGTCTTTACTTCTGAATGATGCATTATGGGCATACCGGACAGCTTTCAAGACTCCATTGGGAATGTCTCCATTCCGACTGATTTATGGGAAAACCTGTCACTTGCCTGTCGAGATCGAGCACAAAGCATATTGGGTAATCAAGGCAGTAAATATGGACTTGGACAAGGCCGGCCAAAAAAGGTTATTAGATCTAAACGAGATTGAAGAATTACGGACAATGGCCTACGACAACGCAAGGATTTACAAGGAAAAGACTAAGAAGTGGCACGACAAGAAACTGCTGCCACGTCAGTTCTGCCCAGGGCAGCTTGTGTTGTTATTCAATTCTAGACTTAAACTCTTCCCAGGAAAGCTAAAGTCTAGATGGTCTGGCCCGTTCCAAGTAGTTCAAGTTTTTCCCCATGGTGCCATCACAATTCAATCATTAAAAGACGGGCATCAATTCAAAGTCAATGGACAGCGCCTCAAGCACTATCAGGGGACTGAAGCCCCAGGAATACAGGAAGTGGTTACTTTAGGTGATGCCCCACAAGGCATCCCTAATTTAACCTAATTTTTATTTTTATTTATTTTATTTTATTTATTTATTATTTATTAGGAAATTAGGTTTATTTTATTCGAATAATGTTTTGTTTTTCTAATTTCAGTTTTTAGGAAATACAGGAGTCTAGAAGAAAAGGAGAAGTGACCCCCGCCCATCCATCAGCCCATTGAAGCCCATTTATGGAAACCTGTCGTTTCGGCTGCCGCCGCGGACGGATATGACAGGCTGTAAACAGACTGACACGGCAGACGCAGAAGCGTGCGGCAGACGCGTAACAGACGAATAAATGCGTGTCAGACGCGTCAGACACTCTAAATCCAATTTGCCGCTCCGTTCTTCACGCCTGCCGTTGCGGCATTAAATGGGCAGCTACTCGACCGCTATATAAACCCCTTCCCATTTTCATTTTTCATCACTTCTGATTTTTCTCCTCTAGTTTTATTTGTTTTCTCTCTTTTTCACAACCCTTGCAACTAATATGTCGTCCAGACAGACCTACCGCAGTGCTGCCTCCACCTCATCACCAGCAGCACTGGGGACAGTGACAGCAGTTCCGATGTCCAGCTCGTAGAGCAACCTGCCCCTGAACCTGCCCAGCCTCCACCACAGCCCAGACGCCGCCGCCAGATCCGTGTCAGCAGCAGCAGCGAGGACAGCGATTGAAAATTTAAGTCTTTTATTTTTTTCTTGCTGCCTGCTTATTTATTTTGTGATGTACTTGCCTTCATGTTTTTATTTTTTTCTGTCATTTTGCATTGAGGGCAATGCAACCCTTGAGTTTGGGGGTGGCAACCCTCCATCATTAATGGAGTCTTTAGTACATCTTTTTATTAATTGTTGTGTCTTATTTTTTTTAAATAAGTTCTCTTAAAAAAAAGAAAAAAAATCAGAAAAGATAAAACTGTTGGCTTAAAACTGTGAAGTTAACTTACCTGTCATGACAGCTCTGTCGTGGCAGCATCTTTAGGACAGGTTAAGGAGAAGTTTAGAGCCTTTCTATAGTTCTGAAAATTTAAACACTTTTGTGACTGTTATATTGCTTAGATTTCTTTTAGCCAAACTAGAATAGGAAGCTTAGAACTTGAATAGCCCCTAGAGGTGCCTAACACTGGCTCTAGGAAAGAAGTTTAGCAAAAGAAACTCAAAAACCTAGAGGTGCCCGAAACCGGCTCTAGGAAGCTAACTAGAGGTGCCCAAAACTGGCTCTAGAAAAATTTAGCTCGAAAATAAAAGAAAAAAAAGAAGCATGAAAATATGACTTCAAGAAAATAAACTTTGGCATAAAAATTCGAGTTAAAAGAGTTGATTATTATAGTGAAACTAAGAGAGTCTTAGCATATAACTGTTCACAAGCATGCACACACTGCACAAGGACTATAGGGAGATTCCGGACAGATCCTAATCTTTCCGACAGGTTGCTGCCGCCATAGAGAATGAGCGACGGGTAAGGGACAGTTCACTGTTTGAAGGCCAACACAAAAATTTTCATTCTTCTTTTAAGTCTTAATTGCTTGAGGACAAGCAAAAACTTGAGTTTGGGGGTGTGATGAGTGTTTAAAAGCTCTATTATTTACACCCTTTTTAACCCATATTTCTGCTGCATTCAAGCATTATTCATTGCATTTAGGTCAGTTTACAGCAAAACATCACAAATATATTAAAAGGCACAGATTCTACTAAAAATGGTTGTTTTTGTAGGTATCTGCCATAGAAGACGGAGAAGGCAGGCCCAGGGCAGATAAGCAGAAGAGCTGAACTGGACAAGCAGCCGAAGAAGACGAACCTGTCATGGACCTGTCGTGACAGCAAGGTGACAGCAGATTTATGAAGAGGAAAAGTAAAGTGGATCTCGATAGATAGAGAAAAATCTGCTCGTCTGTCGTGTAGAAGCCAAATATTTTTCCAAGCCCCGGATCAAAAGATATGTCAAGCCAAAGCTCAAGGAGAAGAAATTCCTAGAAACAAGGATGCGGCTGGAAAGTAGGAGACTTAGAGATTTAATCTTTATTAGAATCTTACTTTTAATTAAAGTTGTAATCCTTGTTACCTTAGATAACTTGAGCCCAAAGCTTATATAAGGGCATAGATTAAACCTAGGGCATAACCGATTACCCCATAACCGAAACCTAAACCCCCTGTCGTCCACCCGTCACCGACATGTTCTAAATCCCCCCTAGGGCTACGGGTTGTTTTGTAAAGTAGTTGCAAGGGTTGCTTTGTTTTAGGATTTTCTAAGTTCAATAAAATAAACTTCAAGTTCTTTTATCTTGGTGTTAATATCTTACAAGAGCATCGGGAGAGCATTGTGAGGTTATCCATTTACTTAGCATCGGGAGAGTTAAGTATACGAAAGAGATAAGAGCGCGTTCTCTAGTTTATAGTGAACCATCTCGTGCCTAGGGATAGGGCGAGGTTAAGTGGCTAAGGAAGAATTCATACACATCGGTGTTCATCCTTCGATTCACGCCGGGAGGTATCATCAAAGACGTGATCATCGACAGACTTGTGCCTAGGGATAGGGCAAGGCAGATCTGGGATTCTTGCCAAGCTTGAAGTACAGAGTTGGTGTGTTTGCTGCCGCGACAACCAACGGACAGCTGCCGCGACAGGTGCTGTCGGCGACAGGCGCGACGACAGAACTGGAGATCCTAAGCAATTCAATACCTGCACTACTGAGCAACTCAATACCAGCCCATTCTCTCTATCTTAATTTCTCAATCCTTTATTTTACGTTTTTACCTTATTATTCTCGTGACAACTCTTAATTATTTTCTTTACTTTCGTGCAGTAAACAAGGTGAAGTCATTAGCCCAATCCCTGTGGAGACGATATCTGATACTTCGTATCACTTTACTACTTGCATCGTGTACACTTGCACTACAATTGCGATAGACTATTTTACACGCAACACATAGTAACCAACTTACTTTGCAATGACAGAACAAATGACTTACACTTTCATCCTCCAAAGCGCAAAGAGGACAGTGTAGTGATTGTTGGACAAGAAAGCCTCTTTTAGAGAGTTCAACTTTCGTTAGTATCTTCCCATGAATTAGCTTTCACAAGAATGCTTCAACTTTAGGAGGAGCAAGGTTTAGCCACACCAACTTCCACACGTCGTTAATGTCCTTGTCAATGTTAGCCATTAAATCACAATAAGATTTGGATGAGTAAAGGTCGTTCGTATTACCAATCCAATGAATACTATCACATTTAAAATTCCCTAGACAAACATTAGAAATTGTAGCTATGAATTCATCCCAAAGGGCCCTCTCCCAATCAAAAAGACTCATACGCAAATCAATTTTCCAACGCCAAAATCCATCCTCGCTTAGCCCAAAGTCGGCAACAGCACCTTCTTTTGATAAAGCTAATTCAAAAATCCAAGGGAAGGTAACCTTAAGTGGAATTGAGCCAACCCAAACATCTTGCCAAAAACGAACTCTCTTGTCATCGCTAACACATAATCTGATGTTTTGAGTGAAAGGATTTCCAATATTTGAGAGTGGTGCAATGATACCTTTCCACATCCAGGACTTGTTAACAGAGGCAATATATTGTTAGGATTCTCTTTGTATTTAGCCACAATCACTCTTTTCCAGAGACAATTCGGTTCCGTACCGAACCTCCAAATCCACTTATTGAGGAGTGCTCTATTCTTAATTTTAAAATCAATAAACCCCAAACCTCCACACGACTCTGGAAAATAGATAAGCTCCCAACTCACCCAATTGATTGCTTTTCTGTCTATCGAGCCCTAGATAAATCTTGCAACCAACCTAGCTATGGTCGACTAGATAGAAGCGGGCATAGAAAAAATCGAGATGAAATAGATTAGCAAATTTGCCAGGACAAATTTGATCAGAGGAATTTTTCCTCTAAAGGACAACATCTTTAATTTCCATCTTGATAGCTTCTGTTTGAATTTCTCCACGACAAGATCCCATAGTTGAACCGAATTTTTAATTGCTCCCAATGGCAATCCCAAATACTGACACGAGAAATTTTCCCTTTGACAATGCAATAGTGATGCCCAGTTTTCAATAATTGTATTCTCAACATTAATCCCCAAGATCTTTGACTTTTCAGGTTGAGTTTAAGCCCGGCTGCAATCTCAAACCCTTTTAATATTCTAACAATATTCTTGAGTTGTGTCATAAAGCCCCGCAAAACAAGATCAAATCGTCTACAAATTGAATATGGGAGATATTTCCTGAACTTTGCCCAATATGACCACCATTAAAGAGACCACAGTAACATACTTTTCTAATTAGCGCACTTAGAGACTCGGTAACAATGTTGAATAAAAGCGGAGATAGAGGGCAACCTTGTCTGAGTCCACAACCCATAGAAAAAAGGTTTGGCGGGGAGCCATTTATCAGCACAGATATGACAACAGTAGATAAGCACCTGTAGATCCAATTGCACTAGATTAACCCAAAGCCCATTGTAGAGCGTTTAGGTGTTCTCTATTTTATGAGCGCAAGTACACACTCCTGTCAAGTTATAGTATAAAAGATATCGTCTCCCATAGGGATTGGAACAACTTCTATGAGTGTTTTCCAGCACAAGGAAATAGTAAATTGCACAATTATATTTCTGAAAATTGAAAAGCATAAAAATAAAAACACAAGTAATTTAAGATAGAGAGAGTTCAGGGTGATAGATTGGGCCAGGTAGTTGTAGCTCAGTAGTATGTAGACTGCGTTGTAAAGATTAAGTGTGTTTTGCGCTGCCACGATCTGCTGACTTGGCGGGTGATGGCGGATTGAGGCGGCGACAACTTTCGATGCCACGGTGGAACTCTGCTCTTGCAACTTTTTTTGTCTCGGCGGTTGGGGTGGAGAGAAGTCCCGACGGCAAGTCTGACAGATACTCCAAGTTCGGCGAAGCAATTCTGAAGTGATCTTACCTATGTCTAGGCTAGGATTCTGTCACTGCGTGATGTAGGCAATACCTAGCAATCTCAGCGTAAACCTAACACAGGCAGTCAACATTTAGTTGCTCCTTTTAGTCACTAAAATTCTAACTTATGTCTAAGCCAAATTAGTCAACACCTCGACATGATGAGACAGTGCTTAAATTTTTCGTTAGTTTGACACTCTCGTGCCCGACAAATGGATTTCTTCAACTGGACTTTTGGAACTAATTGAAGAAGTGAAGCACATAAATTAAGAAAACTTGAGATTATTTTATTGCAAAACAACTTAAACTATTACAAATGTTTCTCGCAACTACTTTACATACAAAAACCTAAACCCTATGGGAGAATTAGACTAGGATTATCTCCCAACGTAATCTATCTATGCCCCTACACCCTTACAAGCATGGGTATATAGGGCTTGGCCTAAGTTTGAGTCCTCCTTAGAGTAAAAGTCCTTAAAGTAACTTTACATTAAATGTTGACTTCTTTTTTACTTGAATGTGGACTCTTTGGACGTTGCCTTCTCCAGCAAGTAAAGATAAGTCATTTTACTTATCCTTCTTCAATAAGCCCTTCAGGCCGCTACAGGCTTCAGAAAACTGCAAGACTGGGCTCATTAGACTCAGGAAATTGTCCTTTCTTAATCGCAACCAATCTTGACTAAGTCAGTTTAACTCCTACATGGGCGGCAGTCGGCGACAATGCTTCAGCGGCGGCGTCCTTGCGACACTTTTGAACTGCTTCAGTACAGCTCCTTTTGCTCCATGTTTCCTGTCCTCTCCTCCTCTACACAGCTACAACACCTGAAAATGAAAATTAAACTAAAACAGTATCTTTTCTTACCCAAACATAGAATATTCAATAAAATCATGGAAAAAAGAGCAAATATTGTTATTATGCATGCAATGCACCTAAATATGCCTAAATGAACTTAAGAACATCAATAATAAGGCCAGGAATGTGTACAAAATATAGAACTTGTGGACACTCTACACACCCCCAAACTCGAACTATTGCTTGTCCTCAAGCAATGCAACCTAACTAGTAAACCCGCCCCTTGCACAAAATTTAACAGAAACTTAGCCTTTAACTTAATTTCTTACCTCAAGGCCATGTCAACTATTTTATGTTAGTGATAGGGAATGGCATGAAATAATTTAGAATTTAATTTTTTTTAGTGTCTGTGCAGTGTGTGCAGGTCTGTGTCCATGCGAAACATGTTGAGTATACTAAGTAAACAAAGACTGCTAAAAAAAAATTAAATTCGAAAAAAGATATGAGTTGCTGCCATGGCAGCACAGTTAAGCACTTCTTTCCTCTTTTTTCTGGTCATGGCCTTAAGGGCTTTAGCACATCACAACTATTCTCCGGGTCTGAAGCTATGATAGGTGCACACTACGAAACTCTGAACCCTTTGAATAGAGTCATCCCGTGAAGGCTTTCATTCACTCTTGCTAATTTTTCTGTCACTTCAAATTATTTTAGATACGTGGACTTTGATAGCAGCGGAGTATCCTTGCTCATGATTCTTCCTAGAGCCTGTTTCGGGCACCTCTAGGGTATTAAGCATCCTTCCTAGAGCCTATTTCGGGCACCTCTAGGGTATTTACTTGGACTTAGCTGACATGTGCTGTCGCGGCGGCAAACCTGCATCCAATTAAGATATTTTCATTAAATAAAGCAGACAGTGTTAAACTTAGAACTCAAGCAAAACTTAGCACTTAGCAGACAGTGTAAGAATAATTGGCAAAAAAGAAAAAAAATTCTAAGTATTTTTCATGCTTCTTCCCATAGTTAGGTTAAATTTTAAGTATGGTGCGAATATGGAGGTCGGCAAACTATCATTGGCACACGTTTTTTAAGCTAAGACTTTCTATTTCATTATGTGCTAGGGCAGAATTTACACAGTTGCTATATGCGGCTAAATGCAACTAAAGAAAACAAAGAGGACTAACCCCTCAAACTCAAGGTTGGCATTGTCCTCATTGTCTTACACAAAATATAAAATCAAAGGAGAAAAAAATAAAATAGAAAAATAAAAATAAAACAGAAAATTGAAAGAAAAATAAAGAAAGGGTGCTATAAACTAGGGGGGTTCTCCTTCGTTTCTGCTCCTGCATTGGAGGAGGATTCTAAGGAGGCGGCGTGTGGCGGGAGATTTGGCGGCTGGGCTCTTCTTCTGGCCTCGTGGTGGCTGGATGTGGCTGGGAGTTGGTCTTTTAGGTGGTGCTTCTGGCTTGGTTTCAGACCCTTCACCTTGAGGCTCGGTCGCACCGGTATGCTGCTTCCTTTTCCTTGCTGCTTCAGCCGGTTCGTCGTCGGAGGAATCAGATATCTCCATGTCCAATGAATCCGAGGCCTCGGCTTTCTCTTTGGCACCTGCCTCCTTTGCTGCTGGGGAGGCGACGATAGTCTCCTTCTCTTTTTTAGAATCAGATGAGGAGGTGAGGTTGTATGGCTGGATGGGAGTGGGCGAGGTCCTTCTTTTAGGGCGGATGTGCGGCCCTTTTCTATGTGTGGTGGCTAGAGTGTCAGCTAGTCGAGGTGTGATCTGGGTTGGTTCAGAAGCTGCTAACTCCGACGGGAAGGCTGGCAACCTTGGGTCGGCGTCGTGATATTGTAAAGCAAGTAGGCCACAAAAGCCTCTTGCACCTTTGTGATGTATCTCGTAAAGATTTCCTTAAATTAAGTTTTATAAAAGGTTTTAATGTTGTGATCTTGATTTTGGCTTAAAACTCAAGATTTGGATTAAATCTTGAAAAATTTCGTGGTGATTGTTTGGGCTCTGTTTTGAGGTGGCTTTTTAATGTATTTTGGATGTTTAATAATGTGTAAATGAGGTTTGATCAATGCAATCTCGAATAGGTTATGTTTCCTAAGTCTTTGCTTATGAAGATGGTGGTTTTTGGGGTGATCTTGGTGTTCTGTTAATGATGGAGGTATAAGGACGAGTTTGGGTTCATTTTGGATGTTATTGATGTTTAGAAATGATTAGAAGTGATGGATCTTGGCTGGGTTATGTTTTGGAAGAGTTTGGAGGTGATTTCGGTTGTGTTTGGTAGCCGAAATGTTAGATTTATGTAGAGTAGCGAGTTGAGTTGTGTTGCTGGTATTTTTAATGCATGATGATGCATTAATCCTTTGTTGTTATGTGTTCAAAACAGGGGAGGATGATCCGAAAGCAATAGAGGTGGCGTTGGAGGTTTCGGATGCTTGGAAGGCTTGTCGGCTAGCTTAGTTTGTGTATCGGTGAGTGGAATTGGGTTTTCAGCTTTGAAACCAATGTTTGAAGGTTTTGGGAGCTTAGTTTAATTCTAAGCAACTTAACTAAGCTCAAGAGTAAGTTTTCGGAGAAACTCTCTCTTTGATGAACCATGAGATGGTTGGGTGCAATGTATTTAATTTGCATGTTTAAATTCTGTTTTACAAGTTTGTTTTAGCATGGTTTAATGCTGATTTTGAAAGTCATGTGCTGAAGGTTGCTCAAGGTAAGAGATCCTTGGTTTTGCATATTGGAAATGTGGAGTTGATGCATAGTGTTGCATCTTGTTTAATGGCTTTGTTTAATGCTTTAAAACAGTGAATTGATTATGGTAATTGATGTGTATTGGCAAGTGATGTAAGTGGTTGTTGGTTACTTTAATCGGATATAGTTAGCCGGCTATAGGATTGGGTGCACCGTGAATTAAGTCGCCTTGGATGTTGAGGGGTTGTGATTGTACCGTAAACTCTATCCAAGTACCCTAGCGATTAAGAGAGTTGGTGTCACCACGATGGAGGATGGCTCTCGTGGGTGGGCTTTGTTAAGTGCCACCACGATGGAGGATGACTCTCATGGGTGAACCTTGTTAAATGTCACCGCGATGGAGGATGGCTCTCGTGGGTGGACTTTGTTAAGCGTCACCACGGTGGAGGGTTGCTCCAGTGTATGAGCTTGGTTAAGGTGATTACAATGGTTGAGGTAGCTTCCATGTGTAAGCCTTGTGATGTGTCCCATCTCTCGCTAGTGAGTTATACAACTATCGATGAGTGATGTTGAGGGGTTGTGATTGTACCGTTAAACTCCATCACGGGTGTTGAGGGGTTGTGATTGTACCGGTAAACTCCACCTTGTGTTGTTCGGTAGTGTGTATGAAGCGTGTGGGACAACGCTTGTAATCCGCGTATCCGATTGTGTCTTGAGTTGAAATGGTTTGTGAATTATCACTTGGAAGCCAATGTAATGTTCTTGAATGTAATGAAGCGAGAGATGCTTGAATTGATGCAAGGTTGCATGGGATGTGTGTAATGGTTTAAGAATGCATGTATTACTTGTTAAGCTTGAACAAGTGTTTATCTTCTATTATGAATGGTGCATATGTGCATGGAATCTCTTTAGTGCATTGAAGTCTTGTAAAGACTTGTCTAGAAAGACAAGTAATGCAAATGTGCTTTTGGTAGTTCATGTGTTTTGCATTTGTTGAATGCATGTGGTTGTTAGAAGGAACAAATGGGTTTCCAAAGGTTTTGCTTTGAAATGATCATCAAGTATGAGGAAGTGTGTTGTGATGTGGAATTGTTTTCCAAGGAATTTGAGTTTAACTTTGCATGTAGAGTTCACGCATGGAAGGGTTTAAATAATGATTTTGCAAGAATGTGTTTTGGGGAGGTTGTTAGCTTTTCTAAGCTAAAGGTTGGATTTCATGTTGAGCAAGGCATGGTTTAAAGCATGTTGTTTTAAAAGAGGTTTTTTTCAAACAATGCTTTGGTTTATTGACTTGCATCTACTTTTAAAGAGGGTTTTATGATTCGTTGCATTGATGGTGTTTTGGTTTTGAGCATTCCTCACTAAGCATTATGTGCTTACGCTCCTTTTTGTCCATCAATGCAGATAATTGAAATTGGGACAGTGGGAAGCAAGGGATTCAAGAAGAGCTCCACTTGAGAAGTATGTCTTGGTTTATAGCTATAGATAATAAAGGCAATGGGGGAGTCCTTATATTGATGTGTAATGAGATTGTGTATGTTGAACAAGTTCGGTTTATGGTTTGAACTATGTGGTTTAACGCTTTGCAACATTTGAATCTTCTTCTTCATAAGATGTTATGCTATGCTTCTTGTCTTAAAAGCATGACCAAGTGTTGGATGTGTTGAATGTGTTGGTGCACCTAAGGCTTGATTGTATCTAGTTGTAAATGTAATTGGTAGCTTTGATGCTTGGCATGTTGATGATATGTTGAGGAATGGTTTAAAGTATGTTGTTGGTGTTTTGATGGTTTGTTGGTTTTGGATGCTAGGGTGCATGCCCATAGACTTGTGGATTTTCCTAATTGATGTCATGAATGTGTTTTGATGATGCAAATATGTACCTTGTATGTATGATGACTTGTTGGCATGATTAGGAGGTCATAGGGATGTGTTTGAGTGGTTAATTGTATGTTAAACCAGCAATCTGCACTTTCTGGGCAGTCCGTATCGGAACGGGAGCTACCGTTTCGAAACGGGGCCTATAATGGCCTTCGTGTATCGAAACGGGTAGAGGGCGTTTCGAAACAGATTTGCCACTGTCAAGCCCTGTTTCGAAACATGTCTCGAAATGAACCTGCATTTCGGAACGGTCAACCCCCGTTCCGAAACAGGTGACCGTTGGGCACTGATTTGAATGGTTTAAGGTTTGCAAGTTTTACGTTTTGGTCCTGATTTTCGTATATGCAATTGCTTGTGTTTGAGATGTCCGTTTAAGGTGAAATTTGACAGGGAAGCATGTAATATGATTAATTTCATATTGGTAACTGAAAAATCAGTTAAGTTCTCTTAATTTCCAGAATTTACATTTTAGTCCCTAAATGTTGTAATTTGTGCAATCGAGTCCCTTAACGTTTTCCGATCGATGTGCTTTTCAAGTATGCTCTTCTCAAGGGTACGCTTAGGTTTAATATGCATCTAGACAAGATTAAAAAGAAAAAAAAGGGGTCGTTAATCAAGGTTGACTTTCGGGTTGACTTTGGTTTTCCCCGTGTAATCTTCGTAGTCTGGGTCAACCGTCTAGGCCGGGCTAAGGGGGTTACATTTGGTAGTATCAAAGCTAAGTTGCAAATATTTGGGGCAAGGGTAAGTTGTTATTATAAGTGTTTGATGTTTGTTTTGATGTGTGGTTGAAAGTTGGTTGAAAAAAAATGTGTCTTTGAGCGAGTGGTTAATGTTTTTATCATGCATTTTGGTTGTGAATCCTCTGTGAGCTAGTGTGAACTAGTATTTATGATATGCCGGTGTTGTGAGTTGATTTTCTGAATGATGAAAATGTGATGGGTATGATATGTTGATATTATGCTGTTGAGGGTGAATGTTGTTTGATGAAAGCATGATTGAAGTTTGCTGATTGATATGCACGGTGTTTGTGATATCAATGTTTTTATCGATTGTGATGTCGTATAAAAGGGGAGAATTTGGGATACCCATTTCCTTATCATTATAGCTATTGTGTTATGTTGGAGTTGGAGTCTTGAATCCTTGCTTGAAGCTGGCCTGATCGTTTGTTTGTTTTGTTATCATTGCTTGTTGTTAATAGCACGATGGGGCCGATGAAAGAATGGCAATTGGGTATGATGGTGGCTTCTTTAGAGCAGGTTGTTAAGGCGTGGAATTCACCTTTTGGTGGAGGTGTTTTGTTTCAGTCTGTAGTGCCTGGAGTTGTGGAAGTAAGGCAGGAGAAGGGAGTTGGTTCTGTGATGAAGGGTTCATCACCTGTGGTTCAAGAGGTGTCGGGAACATCTCAGGCTGTGGTGAAAGTGAGGCCTGAAGATGTGCCGACTGTGGGACACGCGAGTTTGTCGAAACAGTGTTTATATGATTTGGGAGCTGTAGAGTATCATGGTTCGACACCTGAGGCATTCAAGGCTTGGTTGGCCAGTGTAATTCTGATTTTAGAGCAGGAAGGGTGTGACTATGCCTGTAAACTGGGAAGTGTTGTCTCATTGATGTTGGAGGACGCTTGTGCCTGGTGGACATCTGTGGCGGTGGCAACGCATATCCACGATATAGACTGGGACTTCTTTGTGTCTGCCTTTAATGAAAGGTACCTTGGAGAGAAATTCCCAAGGGTTAAGCAATGTGGGGGTGTAGCTTCAGATTATGACGGTGAGAAAAGTTTAGGCAAAAGAGCTGTGGGTACTGACCTCGGGAGTGGTCAGCGTAAGAGGCTACGTGATAGAAGGTTTTGCTTGAATTGAAGTCTGGGTGGTAGTGCAGATGTGGGGCGAATGCTACATGATCAAGGAGTGGTGGCTCGGTTGCCGATGTGTGATTGCTGTGGAAGGTGTCATGTTGGAGGTTGTTGGGGTGCGGGAGTTTGTTGGAACTGTGGTTCTAAGGAGCATGTGAAGCAGAATTGTCCTCAAGTGGTGAGATCAGCTTCAGTGGTAGCAAAAGGGTCTCAGAAGGGTCGTGGGCACGGCCGAGACAAAGTTCGAAGGTGGCAGGAAGGGCAGAAGGGTGTGAGGGGCTTGGGGAATGAATCTTGTTGGAATTGTGGGTCTGTTGGACATTTGAGACGGAATTGTTTGAAGTTGGCTCGGGGTAGTCAGGGTTCTTTACCGCAGGGAGATGGTGATGACCTTAAAGTGTTGGTTGATGCTGCGGCGGTGCGGCTGGAGAATGATGGTTCTGCGAGGAAGCGAGTTTGTTTGTTGGAGCTCCGGGGCAGCGAGGTGATTGCAGGTAACCTTGTTAAGTAATCTTTTCCCTAGTTATCTTTGTTTAGTTTCGGTTGGGTTTTCCCTTGCGTAGTGGGTATGGTCTTGTAGCTAGTAAGTTTGGGGTGGTAGCCGGAGTTGTTTTGAAAACAACTTAGTATGAAGAGGGCTTTAGTAGGTATTTTGTGGTTAAGGGATTGTTAGAATGGTGGAGTTGGACAAGTTAGAAGTAAGGTAAGAGGTTGTTCTTAGGCGGATTCTGAGGATGTTATTGGTGGGTGTGAACCGACATACATGCACAGTTAAAACCATTTGTTATACACTATATTATATATGCTGGTACATGCATACATGCGACATGACATTAGAGGTTTTGCATACATGTACACAGGCATTGGTAGGGCATATTGGTGACCATGCATACGAACGTTCACACTTGCTAATAGCTAATTGGGTCCGTTAGTGTTGTGGTAGGATTAGGTTGGATGGTGGGTTTTAGGAGTTGTTTGGTGCTAGGAGAATGTTAGAAGTAGTGGAGGGTAGTAAGTGAGTTGTCAGTAATAGAGGGTGCGATCTTGTATGATTGGCAGGAGGAAAGTGTTTGGTGTCTAAAGATTTTAGCGGTGTGGTGGTGAGGAGATTACCGGTTGGAGTTAGAATCGGTCAAGTGGTTGTGAATAGCTGATGGATGTGGTAGTTTCTCTATGTTAAGTGATGTTGTAGGTTAGTGGATGTATCTCCAGAGTGCTGAGGTGTCTTGGCGTTGATGTTGCAATAGGAGGGTTGTTTTTGTAGGTGATGGTTTGTAGCAACCTTCGAGGAGTTGAGTAGAGGTTTCGTAATCTTAACCTGTTTGTATAGAATGGGCGGTAACCAGTTAAGGCTAGTGTTTTGGTCAAAACTTGAAGTGGAAAGGCAATGTAAGTTCAAGGGCCATTGTTAGTTGGCCGGGTTCTTGTGAGAAGTGGTTAGCTAGTCGGGTGTAAGTGAATCTTTTCTAAGTCAGCTAGCGGTGCGTGGAACAGCTGGCGGAGTTAAGGTTGGAGTTTTGTGCTGTGGTTTTCGGATGTTGTGTGAGTAGTTTTGGTGAGACGTTATGGCAGAGATAGTGGTGGGTGTGAAAGAATGTCATCCATACGTTGAGAAGTTTGAATAAGCAGTTGATGCTTAAGAATTCTTGCTTGTTATGGTAATCTTCGAAAGAAGCTGAGCAGTTTTGCAAAGGGTTTTTGGAAACAGTGAAGGTTGTGGGTCACATGGTGGCTGAAACTGGATGGGTTGGTGCCACCGTGTGTGCGAGTTTTGGGAGTGATCAAATAAGGTGGAGTATGTGTAAAAAAATTGAAAGTTCTTCGGGTTGTTGAGGCTAAGCGCAGTTAAGAGTTGTGAAAGGTTAAGCTGAGGTTAGCATCTGAGTGTTCTGGAAGTTTGAGCAGTATGTAGTGGTGTTGGGTTTGGTTATTGTGTAAGTTTGATTTGTGGAGGAATTGGGTTTTGTGGTGTTTTGTGTGGAGAATGTTCAGTGTTGCTTAGTTCACATGTGTTGCTTTGTGTGTTGCTTTGAGAAGTTTGGTATTGTGCGCTTTTCGCCGGTTGAAATTTCAAGGACGAAATTTCCTAAGAGGGGGAGAGTTGTAACACCCCAATTTTGGGCTTGGAAGTTTAGGGTCTGAACCGGACCGGTCTAATTTTCGGTTCGAATATAAAAGGAGGTTTTAAGGAAAGCCTAGTTCGGGATTCATTAAAAATGTGGAAAAATATCTAAAAATCTTCTTTTAATATATATAAGAGAGTGGTGAAATCAATTTTACAAAATAAGGTTTAGAAGTGTGACATTTCGAAATGGTGACTAAAATGTAATTTTTGGAAAGTTCAGTGGTGACTGTTTTGTAAGGATTGAAACTTTGAATCTTTAAGGAGCTAATTTACCCAAGAAAGGATTTCTTCAAATTTTTCTTAATTTTAATGATTTTATTAATGTTTAATTAATTAAAAGAAGAGAGGGAAATCACATTTTAGTTTTCATAACTAACTTTTGTTAAAACTTTCTCATCTCATTTTCTCTCAAAATTCTCTCAGCCAAACACATTTCTACAGCAACATTTCTTAATTTTTTTAGTGCCTGTGCAGTGTGTGTAGGTCTGTGTCCATGCTAAACATGTTGAGTATACTAAGTAAACAAAGATTGCTAAAAATAATTAAATTCGAAAAAAGATATGAGTTGCTGCCATGGCAGCACAGTTAAGCACTTATTTCCTCTTTTTTCTGGTCATGGCCTTAAGGGATTCAGCTCATCACAACTATTCTTCGGGTCTGAAGCTATGATAGGTGCACACTACGAAACATTGAACCCTTTGAATAGACTCATCCCGTGAAGGCTTTCATTCACTCTTGCTAATTTTTCTGTCACTTCAAATTATTTCAGATATGTAGACTTTGATAGCAGCGGAGTGTCCTTGCTCATGATCCTTCCTAGAGCCTGTTTTGGGCACCTCTAGGGTATTAAGCATTCTTTCTAGAGCCTGTTTCGGGCACCTCTAGGGTATTTACATGGACTTAGCTGCCCTGTGCTGTCGCGGTGGCAAACCTGCATCCAATTAAGATATTTTTATTAAATAAAGCAGACAGTGTTAAACTTAGAACTTAAGCAAAACTTAGCACTTAGCAGACAGTGTAAGAATAATTGGCAAAAAAGAAAAAAAATTCTAAGTATTTTTCATGCTTCTTCCCATGGTTAGGTTAAATTTTAAGTATGGTGCGAATATGGAGGTCAGCTAACTATCATTGGCACAAGTTTTTAAGCTAAGACTTTCTATTTCATTATGTGCTGGGGCAGAATTTACACATGTTGCTATATGCGGCTAAATGCAACTAAAGAAAACAAAGAGGACTAACCCCCCCCCCCAAACTCAAGGTTGGCATTGTCCTCAATGTCGTACACAAAATATAAAATAAAAACATAAAAAAATAAAACATAAAAATAAAAATAAAACAGAAAATTGAAAGAAAACATAAAAAGAAAGAAAAATAAAGAAAAGGTGTTATAAACTAGGGGAGTTCCCCCTCCGTTTCTGCTGCTACATCGGAGGAGGATTCTAAGGAGGCGGGGAGGACTAGGCGGCGAGTGGCGGGAGATTTTGCGGCTGGGCTCTTCTTCTGGCCTCGTGGTGGCTGGATGCGGCTGGTAGTGTGGGTCTTTTAGGTGGTGCTTCTGGCTCGGTTTCAGACCCTTCGCCTTGAGGCTCAGTCGCACCGGCGGGCCGCTTCCTTTTCCTTACTGTTTCAGCCGGTTCGTCGTCGGAGGAATCAGATATCTCCATGTCCAAAGAATCCGAGGCCTCGACTTTCTCTTTGGCAGCTACCTCCTTTGCTGCTGGGGAGGCGGCGGTAGTCTCCTCCTCTTTTTAAGAATCAGATGAGGAGATGAGGTTGTATGGCTGGATGGGAGTGGTCGAGGTCCTTCTTTTGGGGCGGATATGCGGCCCTTCGCTGTCTGCGGCGGCTAGAGTGGCAGCTAGTCGAGGTGTGATCTGGGTTGGTTTAGAAGCTGCTAACTCCGACGGGAAGGCTGGCAACCTTGGGCCGGCGTCGTGATATTTGTCAAGCAAGTAGGCCACAAAGTCTCTTGCACCTCCGTGATGTATCTCGTAAAGATTACCTGCTTGTACTCAATTATCTAGAAGCTCTCTACAAGGCTTCGAAGTAGAGGAATCACGGCGGAGGAATGGGCAGCATCAGTACTGGCCATCGCGGCCGGGGTTCCGGCAGGTTTTGACGGCGGCTGGGTGGTTCTTGGCGTTTCAGGCTCTAGCCCTTGCATCATCAAGAGACGTGCCTTCTTTGTCCACCCTTCCTTGGCAGCGATGATAGTACCTTTGGGATGTAGAGGCACACGGAAGTTGGCGCAGAGGACGTTGATGAGTGAAGGGAAAACGAGGGGTCCCTTGGAGTTGGGTTTGGCTGCGTGGGCATAGATTTCTTCAAGAATAACTTCCCCAACGTTGATTGGCCACCCCTTCATTATGCTATGGATTAGGGCCAGCCGCGGCCTGTTGACTGTGGAACCATACGAAGTGGGCATTAGGCGGCGCTGGACGAAGTTACTCCAAAGAATGACCTCTGGCAGCAAGTCACGGCGGTTGATTGAGCCGTTATTTTTGCCGGTGAGCCACTTGGCGTTGGGCTGGAAGATTTCTCTTTTAATCTTTTCGTAGTCTGCTTCCGTTAAACCCAAACTCCATTGTTCGTTCGGATTCCCTTTGATTTCTCTCCCGTAGAAGCTGTTGATTATTTCCGCCATGAGCTTGACACCCTCGTCACGAACGTGGACAAAGGCGTTTCTCGGGATAGGTTTGTGGGCATAAACTAACCAGGTTGGTGTTTATCTTCTCTAGCTGTCGTACAAAAATATCCCATCCCAATGTGTGGACTCTTTCAAATACGTTGGGCTCAAGGACAAGATCCCCTTCTTTCCTTGTATATTGGAAACCTATCTCTTCCCAAATTTGTCGTTCAGCGAAATACTGCCGATAGGTTGTCGCTACGTCAGCATTCAAGAACATCTAGAAAGTTGGCTTGGAGGATGAGGCGGTGGGTTTTGATGTTGTCATAGTTGTGAGAACGGTTGTGTTTCCTAAAGAAAAGAAAGAAATTGCAAGAAAATAAAACAGATGAGATCTTGAAAGCAAAGACGATAAGAAGAATTGAAAGAAAAAGAGAGAGCAAAGTGAAGAATCAGGAGAGAATAGTTGGCCTTATATAGCCGCTTCTCTCCGTTGCCTTGGCAGGCACGTTGCCGATGGGCGACAATGATTGCGGCGTGTCTAACGGGATTCCACCCATTACGCAGATAACCGTTGCCGCCAGCTGTTGCAAATGTAGCTGTTGTGACTAGCCGTTATAAAGCCGCTAGCCGTTATGCTAATCTGCCCGTTTGGGCCGCCTTGGCCGCTGGGTTGGGCCTCTCATTTATTGTTTATTCTTCTTGGTCTTGCCTTCATTCCTAACCTGAAATAAATTAAATGCAAAAAATTAAATAGAAATAACTAAAAACTAAATAAATTTCAAGAAAATAAATATGTGGAAATTAAATAAAATTTAAATTAATCCTAATGCATAAAAATAAATTAAAGATAAAAATAAAAGTTAGGTTATGTTGGGTTGGGTTGGGTTGGGTTGCGCATCTCCCAAACATAACCACTTCCTGAGGGTTTTGTGTTTGGCTCTTCTTCCAGGTATGCCCTTCTTCTCCTCAGGTGTGTGTTGTTTGCCGTCTTTGCCGCCCTGGCGGCTAAGTGTTGGTCCTGTGTTCGCCCTGGTCATACCAAAGACAAACAAGAGGCGTAATTTTTTTTGAAAAATAAAATAAATCGTAAATTTAAATGCAAAAACTAAAAGTAAAAGTGCAAAAATTCAAATGCAATTGTTGTTGCCAATCCCCGACAACGGCGCCAAAAATTTGTAGAGCGTTTAGGTGTTCTCTATTTATGAGCGCAAGTGCACACTCCTGTCAAGTTATAGTATAAAAGATATCGTCTCCCGCAGGGATTGGAACAACTTCTCTGAGTGTTTTCCTGCACAAGAAAATAGTAAATTGCACAATTAAATTTCTGAATATTGAAAAGCATAAAAATAAAAACACAAGTAATTTAAGATAGAGAGAGTTTAGGGTGATAGATTGGGCCAGGTAGTTGTTGCTCAGTAGTGTGTAGACTATGTTGTAGAGATTAAGTGTGTTTTGTGCTGCCACGATCTGCTGTCTTGGCTTCGATGCCACGGCAGAACTCTGCTCTTGCAACTTTCACTGTCTCGACAGTTGGAATGGAGAGAAGTCCCGGCGGCAAGTCTTGCAGATACTCCAAGTTCGGCGAAGTAATTTTGAAGTGCACATACCTATGTCTAGGCTAGTATTCTGTCACTGCGTGATGTAGGCAATACCTAGCAATCTCAGCATAAACCTAACACAGGCAGTCAACGTTTAGTTGCTCCTTTTAGCCACTGAAATTCTAACTTATGTCTAAGCCGAATTAGTCAACACCTCGACATGATGAGACTGTGCTTAATTCTTTCGTGAGTTTGACACTCTCGTGCCTGACAAATGGATTTCTTCAACTGGACTTTTGGAACTAATTGAAGAAGTGAAGCACGTGAATTAAGCAAACTTGAGAGTATTTTATTGCAAAACAACTTAAACTATTACAACCGTTTCTCACAACTACTTTACATACAAAAACCTAAACCCTATAGGAGAATTAGACTAGGATTATCTCCCAACTTAATCTATCTATGCCACTACACCCTTACAAGCATGGGTATATATAGGGCTTGGCCTAAGTTTGAGTCATCCTTGGAGTAGAAGTCCTTAAAGTAACTTTACATTAAATGTTGACTCCTTTTTGACTTGAATGTGGACTCTTTGGACGTTGCCTTCTCCAGCAAGTAAAGATAAGTCACTTTACTTATCCTCAGCTCTTCAGGCCGCTACAGGCTTCAAAAAACTGCAAGACTGGGCTTATTAGACTCCATAAATTGTCCTCTCTTAATCGCAACCCATCTTGACTAAGTCGGTTTAACTCCTTCCTGGGTGGCAGTTGACGGCAATGCTACAGCGGCGGCGTCCTTGGCGGCACTTTGGAACTACTTCAGTACAGCTCCTTTTACTTCCTGCTTTCCTGTCCTCTCCTCCTTTACACAGCTACAGCACCTGAATACGAAAACTAAACTAAAACAATATCTTTTCTTACCCAAACATAGAATATTCAATAAAAGCATGGTAAAAGAGCAAATATTGTTATTATGCATGCAATGCACCTATATATGCCTAAATGAGCTTAAGAACAGCAATAATAAGGGCAAGAATGTGTACAAAATATAGAACTTATGGACACTCTACACCCATCTTCTTCAAAATGGCAATCAAGAAAGCCCAGTCGACCGTATCGTAAGCCTTACGGAAATTCGCTTTGAAAACCACTACTTTGAGCTCTTTTCTTTTAGTGTAATCGACGATCTCATTTGCTATCAGAGAGCATTCAAGAATTTACTTCCCTGGATAGAAAACGAATTGATTTTTGCCTATGATTTCATCCATTACTTCACCAAGACGCATAGCAAGAACTTTTGCATGTAATTTGTAAATGCAGGCCACCAAACTAATAGGCCTAAAGTCTTCAATAGAAGTAGGGTTCTACTTTTTTGGTACTAACACATTGAAAGAGTGGTTGAATGTGAAGTCAGATAATTCACCCGAGTGGAATTTAAAAAAAAAAAGAAATCGACAATATCAGCTTTCAGTGAAGACCAAAATTTCCTTAGGAAGCCCATTGTTGCGTGTAAAATAGTCTATCGCAATGTAGTGCAAGTGTACACGTCGCAAGTAATAAAGTGATACGGAGTATCGGATATCGTCTCCACATGGACTGGAAATAACTCTATCCTTAGATTGTTGCACAAGAAAAGAAATAAGTTTAAATGATTGCTTGGAGATATCTTGAGTAATAACTAAAGTAAAAGATAAGTAAATCAGATTGAGAGAATAGGCCGATATTGATTTGCTTAGCAGTGCAGATGTTGCACTGTTCAGAGGAACTTATGTTGCTTCTGTCGTCGTGCCTGTCACAGCAGCACCTGTCGCGGCAGAGATCTGTCGATGTTGCGGCAGCGATCAACAACTCTATACTTCAAGTTTGGCAAGAATCCCTGGAGTGACTTGTCCTATCCCTAGGTCCAAGTCTGTCGATGAACATGTCTCGGATGATACCTCCCGGCGTGAATCAAAGGATGAACACCGATGTTTATGAATTCTTTATTAGCCACTGAACCTCGTCCTATACCTAGGTCTGAGATAGTTCAACCATACACTGGATAACCTGTACTCACTCCTTTCGTGTACTTAACTCTCCCGATATTAAGTAAATAGATAATCTTACAATGCTCTCCCGATACTCTTGCAAGATGTTGAAACCAGAATGATAATTGAACGGAAAAACCTAAGAACAAAACAATCCTTACAACTACTTTACAAGATCAACCCTTAGCCCTCGGGGAAGTTTAGAACATGATGGAGAGAGAGAAACGACTAGGGTTTTGGGGGAAAATGGCTATGAGCTAGATATCCTTCCCTAGGTCGAAGTACAGGCCTTTATATAGGCCTTGGGTCCAAGTTTTCTAATATGACAAGAATACAAGTTTAAATTAAAGTAATACTCTATTAAAGACTAAATCTTCTGAGTAGATGTCTTTAATTCATCCTCTTTTCTTGCTTTGACTTTCTTCCTTGAACTTTGGGCCTGGCCTTTCTTCTGCTTCAGGGCTCAGAAAAATATGGGAGTGATCCACGACAGACCGGCTCGAAATCCTCTATCTATCGAGCTCCACTTCACTTTTCCACCTTAGTTTACTATTGTCGTCATTGCTGCCACGGTAGATGTCACGACAGACGGTGCTCTGTTGTCCTTTAACTCCAGCTCTGCAACTCGCCTCTGCTCCTTTGCTTCCCTATACACTCGCCTCTGCTCCTTTGCTTCCCTATACTGCTGTCGCGGCAGATACCTGCAAAAGTGACCAAATTCAGCAACATCTGTGCAGTTTTATCTTATTGTGATGTGTATGCAAAAATCTATCCTAAATGCAGTAAATCATGCTTGAGTGCAGCAAAAATATAGGTAAATGGGGGATAAATTATAGAACTTTTATGCACTCAACACCCATATTAAAGCCATCGGGGCCGGGGGCTTTGGACGCCCCCATCCTCAATAGGGCCATCCAAATTCCTTCCGCTGAGAAGGGTCATTCAAGTTTTTCTGTGGAGCTTGCGCTGATTGAGTTATGTAGTACCCTAATTTTGTTCGGGTACTCGTATATAATATAATTCTCTATAAATAAAACCAAAATATAAATAAATAATAAATCCCAATATTAAATAAATAAAAATAGTCCAAAAGTCCCAAAAATTCACTTATAATGTCCATTTGCAATAAAATGTCCCTTTTGTATACATAAAGCCCACTCTAAACTACAAGGCCCATATCTCCATCTTTTTCCCACTCTTTTTCTGATAAATATAGCCAAACAAACACAAAATTGATCCAAAGCATATTTTCCCGCCCAAACCTTGTCGTGTGGCATCCTGTCATTGGCACAAATGACCTTCACATGGATTATGTGCTTCTTCATCCTGAGTTAGATCCAGCTACCCCACGTTACGTCAGCAATTATGTCATTTCCCACTCCCCTATATAAGGAAGATAGAAAATTTGTCAGTCCAATTACTGACCAATAATAACTACTTACTAAAATAATAATAATAATAATAATAAAGAGAGATGATATTACCTGGGGAGTTGAGCCGGTGCAGTAGCCGAACAGTCAAGAATTGAAGGGCCACTGAACACAAACAACCGTCGTGTATATGAGCAGGCGCTGGAAAGACGATCGCAGTAAGATCGTCGAAACTTCGTCGGCAAAACAGTGAAGGTACATCTTCAACCTTCTTTTTGGATTTCCTGCAAATGAACATGAAAATAGTTACATCGAAACAAAAAACAGAGCGAAAACATACTTAAAAGCAAATCAGAAAAGAATGTGGCTGGTGATTATGTTTAACGGTGGAGTTGAAGTGGGTTAGAGCTTCGGGTAGATTAGATTAGGTGGGTGATGTTGGGAATCTTATTGGGTTGGGGTTTAGATCTAGGATTAGGGTTCAAAGTCGAGAAATTTTGGATTCTTATGGTTTCGATCTCGGTGGCGGACGGTGGCGGACGGCGGCAGACGGTGGTCGAGAATCGTCCCATGGTGGCTGGCGCACCACGGTGGTTGGAAGGGTTAGTGGTGGCCAGCTAGAATGTAAACTCGATTGGACTTGGGCTTAGGAGGATCAAAGTGAGAAAATATGAAGAACGGTGAAGAACATGGATGAAAAGTGGGGTTTTGATCCATTTTGGGTCTATTTTTTTGGAAAAATCATGTTTGTGTAGAGAGAAGGGAGAGGTTATGCGAGTTAGAGAGATGGGGAGTTGGGTAAATGACCGAGTTGGCTCGGTAGGGGGCTTTTTATAGTTGGGCCAAAACGGTACCGTTGGGACACCGAGTCAGGGAGAATCCGCGCAAGTTAGCCGGGTAGGGAAAGGAGACTCACGCCCTATTTCCTGGATCCTTAAAAATTTGGCCTTTATTTTGTAATATTTACAATCTGGTCACTTTAAAAGAAATTTGAGTCCTTTTTTTCTTTATGTTTCAAGTTTACTTTCTTTTAATTCAGTCCTTTTAATTGTTTTAATTTTTATGATTGTGTGCATATTTAAAATGGGCTTGTAGTATATTTGTTTAGGTGACAAATTCATTTAGTATAATAAATTAGAGCCTTTTAGCTTAAGTACTTAAATTAATTGATTAATTTAAATAGGGAGAAAAATGCATAAAGTAAATAAATATTAAATGAAGACTTTAATATTCTAAGATGGTTAGTATCTCATTGCAATGAGATGTTAATCAAGGGTACATTTTAGTTGAATATTTAATATTTCATTTAAACTTAGAATATTGTAATCACACATAGTTAGTCTAATTAAAATAAATTAGGATTAGGTTTAAATAGTTAGAGTCATTAAATAATTAGAAATATTGTTCAAAATGCCACGTGAAATTAATAAGGTACCGATAATGGACGTATGTTGGGGTGCTAATCCTTCCCCGCGCGTAACCGACTCCCGAACCCAAATTTTAAGAAAAAAATCTCTAGTTGTTTTTATGGTGTCCGGTCTACCAAAGTGACAAGTGACAACTCTAAATTAATTTTCAAGAATAAATAAAGGGAAACTCGATTTAAAATGAAAAACCCTAATTTCCAGAATTAAATGAATTAAAATGGATAAAAACCCTAATTTATAAAAATCAATCATCGGGCTATTTTTACACAATAAATTTTAAAAATGGTCGCGACAAGTTCATATCACAGTCAAAGCGCTTCAGAGGTAATGTATTTGACACATTGTAGAGACTTTTGAAATGTTTTGTAATTTTTTATTTTACCTTGTTAGGATCAAGAAAATTATCATTGTGAATCATGATGCTCGCGATAAAGTTAGATCTTCTCTTGGCTGAGGCAACCATATGGAAGAATCTCGTATTTCTATCACATGTGACAGCCCAATTCAAACGGGATTTTTAGATCCATCCGTGTTCCTCACGTCTAATACACTCCCATAATTTACTTCTAAAAATCACCAAGTTCGCTCAACAGACAATGATCTTGACCCCTTTCTGAGATCTCTTTCTCAATCTCGGCACATCTGTTTTCAAGCATTTTTATTGACTTTCTAGAGTTACCCAGATTTTTGGACACACATTCCTTCGAGACCATCTTGCACTTGATCAGTAATGGGCCAATACCAACATGTGCAATCTCACATCATTCTTTTTTGATCCGCTTGACATACTCTTTATCTTCGCCTAGATAGTCAAACCACTTGAACGGTCTAGGTCCCAAAAATTCTCCATGAAAGATAAGCAGATTGGGTTATGGTCGGAAATATTTTTCGGCATAATGAATTGAAAGAGATCAGGTCAAACCCTCAAAAATTCGGTTGATAAGAGGAATCTGTCTAGACGACTGAATGAAGGTGTATCCCTGAAATTTGACCAAGTGTAATTACTTATGTGCAATGGAAGATCAATCAGGGACAAATCTTCAATGAAATCAGAAAAACACTTCATTGCACTCCTTTGGACATTCACCCCAATTCTTTCATCTGCTGAAACAACGATATTAAAATCGCCACCCAGTAACACTAGAATATTCGTAGCCAAAATATAACTACGCAACTCATTAAACATAATCAGTCTATTAGCAGCGTCATTCGGGGAATACACGTTGATTAACACACACTTGAAATTTGTAGAGGTAATTTTCTCGGAGAGAGAAATGAAGTTTTGCGTTACCTTATTATCTTCACAGACAAAGAAATCTGACTCCCAAATCGAAATAATACTTCTTGTATATCCAATCGATGGAGCATAGGTGAGGCAGTACTTAGAACTCCTTCCACATATTTGCGTGGAAAGGTTATTATCTACCCTCTGCTTCTTGGTTTCTTGTATGAAGAGAATTTTTGCTTTTGAGCTGAACAATAACCTCTTAAATGCCGCCCTTTTCTCGAATCTACCCAAGCCATGAATATTCCAAGAAATTGAAAGAGCCTTCTTCATGATGATTACAAGAGGAAACTCACCACAAACATGATTTTTCATTTGTCCTCCTTTTCCAACTTCCGAAATCGTTCTAAGACCTCCTCCTCCTTAGCATCAAAGGATAAGCCGAGAAACTCACAAACTTCTATAGAGGCACTGGCCTCCTAGGTTTCATCCTCTTTGTGGATTTTATGTTCAAAATCTTGAGTTTGAGAAGCACACATAAAGGAATTGGGAAGCTTAGCTCCGAGACGCAAGCCTTATGCATTTTTTCCTTGTTTCTTTTCAACCCCGCTTGAACAAAAAAGTGCTTCGATTTGGTCAAGCCAAGAGCCATCCAATTTTGGGATTTATCTAACTTTGATCTAAAAAATATTGTGGATTAAGACCTCTGGCGTGTTTTAATATCTTAGGTCTGATCAAAACATACATGTGGTGTGGTCAAGAATGGGATCAAAGGAAGAAAAAAGGCTCGAAGAAACATTTGATTCTGATTCTATAGTAATGGGTACGTCAACCAAGTATACTTCCTCATTGGGCCGATCCGGAGAGTAAGGCCTAACAATGATTTTTTGGGTGCTCCCCTTCTCCAAAGTATTGTCTGAATTTGACCAACATCCTTGGAACCATAATAGTAAAGCTTCTAGCCGAAGATCGAAGCAGTTTTCTAGACTGACGTTCGAAGGATTCGTCGGAGGGCTACTCGGAAATTATTGGTCAATCCAACATCGCTCATCTTCGAACTCAACCGTGGGGATTCTAAGGTGGAACTTTTTTCCATGTACGATAATGGTGGCACTAGGAGGAACGTCGGATAGGCAGCTAACCCCCATGCGGATTCTAGCCACATCAAGTCACCTTCTTTTTGCCGTATCAGAATCCAACCTAATAACTTCACCCCACAAGCTTCCAATGGCTTTGAGAGCTGCATCATGCCATGCAATAATAGGAATACCTTCAATGCAAACCCATATACAGAGCATCCTCATATTCAGAAAGATGTCTAAAGAATCTATTTCAGAGAACTAGGAATTCAGAAGAGATTCTTTCAGGTCCCAAAATATGGATATTTTTTCTTCTTCATCGAAACTAATAATGGCAAAGAATCTGGACCGACGATGAACTTTTACCCTAAACCCGTCTGAAAGTAGAGCTTGTTGCACCAAATCCACATCATACATTGGATTAATTTGCCCCACAACGCACCTTTGTAGCCACTGAGTTTCTGCTTCAAGTATTGATATAGGTATAGGAACCTCTTCAGTTCTTGCCATTGATTCTGAAGCTTCTTCCCTTGCGACTAGTGTAGGGTAATTGGGTGGAGCAACTGACTTGGAGGTGGCCTGAATCTTGCTTAATAGTACCTTCTTGAAAGAGCTCCCATTTGTTTGTTTGAAACGAACCTTGCCCTGAGCCCCTTGCTGCCGACACTTTCTCCCTGAACCTTTTTTGGCCTTGAACAGCACTAAGAATTTCTTCTCCAGAAAAATTTGGACCAAGAAACCGTCTATTCTACGGTTGTTCTCGTATTTCACTGCTCTTAGGGCTTCTTTCATATTGGAGAACCGCACAAAAGCAAAGGTGCTCTTCATCATGGACCTCCTTGGATTATTGTAGGCTATGTGCACGTCTAGAACCTTACAGTAATCCTTGAAAGCTTCTCTTAGCTTTGTCTTATGGATTCTTTTGCTCACGAAGTTGATGAAGATTGAGACGTCATGCCGATAAGGTCGATAAGGGCTCTTTTCCCTGTACTAGAATTGCCTGCTGAGTTTGCCTGAAGCATTCTTCACCGGAGGGCGACGACCCTTCGCCTGAACTTCCACCTAATCCTTTGCCTGACATTTCACCTGGAACCCCGGTTTGCCCTGCACCTGACTTTTTGCCTCCCTCATATCTTCGCTTTTTTACAATAATAATTATTTAAATGCATTAACTCAGAAATAGGTGCCTAAACTATACACTTTTTCTGAGATAGGTGCCTATTGTTTCTTTTTTGATAAAATAAGTGCCTAAAGTTTCATTCTGTTAGTGTTTTAAGGTAACATACTTGTCTTTATTTTTTTTTAAATGAAAAAATATATGTTTTTTAAAAAAAATCTAAAAAGTCTTAAAATCTCCAAAAAGTCTCAAATCCCTAAAACCTCAAACCTCAAAATTCATGCCACTACTGTCGTTGATAGCCTCATCGGACCCCGTCGTCGCTGTCGTCTCCTAAGGCCACGGTCAATTTCTCCCAACCATACATCGACGATAACCGACGAGAGGCGTGCAAATCGAACATCGAACGTCTAGAGCCTTTTGCGTTCACCGTTTGACATTCGATTGACACCCCTCCCACCGGTTACCGACGATGGGTGGTGGCCTCAAGCGACCATGACGATGGAGTTCGACGATGATATTGACGGCGACAGTGGTATCAATTTTGGGTGTAAGGTTTTGGGGTTTAAAGATTTTGGGACGATTTTGTAATTTTTGAAAATTTTGGGATATTATTGTTTTTTATTTTTTAGAAAAATAAATAAATACACAACAATCACATGTCAATTTATTATTGGGTGATGAATTTTTTGTAACAGTGTTACCTTAAAACACTATCGGAGTGAAACTTTAAGGCATTTATTTCAGTAAAAAAATATTAGGCACCTATCTAAAAAAAATAATGTATATTTTGAGACCTATTTTTGAGTTAAGCTTTATTTATATGACATGCACAGCGTTTGTAATCATTGATTATAATCATAATTAAAGAAAACCTTTGAAACATTGGATTAATACACATTTAATAAGTCATGGTTAAATTTATCAATTTATTATAGATGAATAGTAAATTTTGTTATTTTGCATTTTATATTAAACTCATTAATATAATTTGTGATTTTTGGAGAAATTTTAATGCTGATATTAAAATATAGATAAAATGGATCAATCAAACTTATTAAATAAAAAACCTGAATCAATATGCGATAAGAAAATCGTTGTATTTATATTCAAAGTTAAAGCAACAAAAGAAATCAATGTTGGATTTGATATATATGGATTGAGTTTAGGGATGGACGTGTGCCCGAACCCTACGTGTTCTGACTTGGCTCAATCTTAAAGTTGTAATTGTTTTGAATTTGATGAATCTAGGTAGTTTTGTGAAGCTCAGAGTATTTTTCGGTGAAACAAACATCGAATTATCTGAAAAAATACCCCTTTTGGGGAATATTTGGAAAAATACCCTCATTTGGCCCACGTCAGGGTAAATCGCGTTCTGCAGCGCGAAATATCCAAAATCGCATTGTACAAGGTGCGACTTCAGTCCGATGTGGATTATATTATCCGGTATTTATTTTTTTTAAAAAAATAAAATGAAGCCGCGGTTTGTAGGACGCGACTTCCACGATAATTTTAACCGCGCGTCGCGAATTTATCGAGTAATATGCAGAAGTCGCGTTCTGCAGAACGCGACTTTTGCGTAAATATGTTGTTTATACAATTTTGGATAGGGTTGTTTAGGGTTAATTTGTATGGTCTTGGGGGATAATTTTTCAAGATTTTGATCTTTTACCTCATAGTAGTGCTGCTTCTCTTCAAAAAGTTGTAAAAATTGGCGTATATAAGGCATCCGAAACGGTGTTTAAATCGCGTTAAAAATGCTACCTTGCCATGTTTCTTTGATTGAAGAAAATAGGAACGTGGTTCGGTAGGGTTGTTTATGGTTGATTTGCATAGGAATTTCACGTTTTTTTGTTATTTAACTTTCACGTCGTAGTACGGGAACACATGTTTACAATGGTGCAGAAATTGACACGTAAAAGGCATCCTAAAGACTGTAGAAATTGTGTTAAAAATGCTATCTTGGTATATTCCTTTGCATTAAGAAAATGGAAACATGGGTCGATATTCATGTTTTATTCGATTTTGTTGTTTTAGTGTATGGTCGTGGGTTTTTTTTTGTTATATGACTTTCACGTGGTAGTACGAGAACACATCTTTACAATAGTACGAGAACACATGCTATTTAGGATTAGAACATTAGAGTTACAATTACAATTAGTTGATTCGAGGGCGGGTCTTAAAAGGACATTTTCTGATGTCGTGTCCAGGGTTCCTAAAATTTCCACACAACTTAGGTTGGCCAGTCGGTTCTTGAGGAACCATATCCTCGGCACAATGAATCCTAGTTGATTTTGGGAGACCTTTTTTTGTTGCGTTGCAGGGATTCATTTGGCTGAATCTCAGGTTCATTTTTTAACCACATCAGGATGACGTTCATTTTCGATCGGAGGAAACTCAGATCGGTATACCTTGAAAATGTTTTCAAGTGTGTATACAGGATCAAAGAGTGTCATTGCGTCGAGATGAACAAATGCACATGCAGCAAAGACGTGAGCACACGGATACTTGAATGTTTGAAAGACTCTGCAATCACATGTTTGCTCTTATATATTAATAACGTAGTAGTGGTGTATAATTCCTTCAAGTGGTCGTGAAAATTTAGCAATCGAAAACCTATGTTGGTGACAAGAGAAGCATGTGGCACCCATCGCGTTTACTTGCGCGCGATATATCTAAAATTTTTGTTGGAGATCTAGATGGAACCTGTGGCCACCTGCCATCCAGTTCATAGCTTGTTTTCTGAGGGTTGCAAAAAGGGTAGCCAGTCGATAATATGTTGCCTTAACAACTAATGTGATAGGTAAATGACGCGTTCCCTTCATACGAATTGATCGCTTCAGCCAAGTTTGTCGTCATGTGACCATATCGACGACCCCCATCATAACATCGCAACCATTTCTCCCTCGGGATATCAAGAAGATAGTCATATCCAAATTGATTTCTAACTTTCAACTCTTCTAGCATCTCCTCAACCACCTCAACTCGATGTGCATTGCCTATTCAAAAAGAATACTAAATAATTAACAAGAATTAATAATAATTGGAAATTTAATTTATAATTTTGAGAGCGAAAGGTGTACCCATGCGAAGGACCATTATACACTCGTCATTGTTCTTATACCTCTGGAAGTAATTTGCAGCAATGTGCCGCAAACAGTACCGGTGATGAATATAGGGAGGTTTCCAAGACTGCCCCAAACGTTAGATTGATCCCCAGATCCCTGCGCCTCTGTCTGAAATAATACATATTTTGTCTGAAATAATACATATTTTGTCTGGTCTTGCTCGTAGTACCCGGCGTAAGACATGGGTCTGCAGGTTGGTAAGAAAAAACGTCCACGAAGGGATATCTTCCGTTTCAACAATGGCGAGCGCTACCGGAATGCATTTTCTGTTGCTATCTTGTGCAACTGCCACTAGTAAGATATGGGTGTATTTGCCGTACATGAATGTGTCGTCGATCTGCAGCATCGACTTGCAGTGGCAGAATGCTTTATCACATTGGGAATATGTCCAAAATAGGCGGAAAAATTCGTCCTCCCCAAGTACGACATGATCCATTTCGTATCTTGGCACTGTCTCAAGTTCAACAACACTTCTTGGGTTGTATTTCTGCATACAGTTGAGTCACGTTCGCAACTCATTGTAGGATTCCTCCCACTGCCCATACAGTTGTTGGATGGCACAATATCTTATATATCATGCCTTATCGTAATTAACAATGTGTTTGTAACAAGAATGGATTGATGCTATATATACCGGCACAGATACGTGTGGATTTGCTTTCACGAGTAGAAGGATATGATCAGAGAGCACGTGCACATCCAAGTTAGGATGGTCTTGATTCAGGCTTCCCACGAAGCATGTATGGAGTCCTTTGTATTTCGTTATCTGCCAGAAGTTGTTCAACCTCTTCAAACTTGATGCACGATGGAAGTAATTGAGTTGTGTATGTTGTAATGCTTGATGACAGCCTCCGCAAGTTTTTTAGTCCTGAAGACCATCCCAACATGCAGTTCACCATTATTACGTTCGTTCAACTGGTCCAACTGTGGGTATTCTAAAAATTCTATAGCGTAGAATCCTTCCATATCCATTGTTATGAAGTGGGATGGTGGGTCGTAATACGCTAAGGCAGTGTGAGTTACCGTAAAACTGCTCGGGGCAACAACGTCCACAGGTTCATCCTCCACAATATCCTCCGTAACATTGGATGCATCATCCTCGACATGCACGGGCTCGTCAAGGTTTGCTGGTTCTTCTAGAAATAAACCCATCTCGTCACCTTCAGGGCCAGGCTCCCTCAGTGGTTCCCCATCCCCTTCAAAATTGTATAGTTCTGATTCATCAGCAACATGTACCATGTTTGGTTCTACAACCGAAACCCAATCAAAAGGCCTATGTCCAATATCTTGGTCGACATCAGCAATGCATGAATATCTCCCCACCGATGAGAAATCAACTGTGTTTGCCTCCCTGGGGATATAAGTTGAGTGACGTCCGGAAGAGAAGTCGTCAAATGGTAAAACTCTTCATGGTAGGACGGTCCCATAGATGGTGATGGCCCTACACTTGGGATATAAGTTGAGTGTCACCTGTATGAGAAATCATCTAAGTTTGTCTGACTGGGATATAAATTGAGTGTCGTCCGTATGAGAAATCGTCTATGTTTATGTCACTGGGGATATATGCTGAGTGACGTCTGGAAGACAAGTGATCGAATGGGTTAAACTCTTCATGGTGGGATGGCCCAGTAGATGATGACGACCCTACACTAGCACTGTATGGATTGTATGTTGAGTGCTGGCTTGGCGGCATATTTAGGTCAATGTCAAACTTGGCTACGGAAGAATGCCTTGGCCTCGAGCCAGAAGACGATGAAGCATGGTCCTTGCTTGTACTTAGTAAGTTGAAGCCTTGTCGCAAACTTGATGTTGGACTATTAGCATTTGGGTTGAAGTCAAGATTTGCTTGGATCCAATTTGGAACAACGGTTTGGAATTCGATGTTTCGTTTAGAAAATGTAACAAAGTGCTTTAGGGGCCATCCCATTGAATACTGCGTATGGGTGCCGATCATCATTTGCACATCTTCGTCGTATTTCACATTGAATATTGTGAAATAAAGCGGATCTATCAACGACGGTAGTCGATACCTCACTGAGTGTAACTCCCTCCCAGAAGAATATGGAATCTTCCTCTTTAGTGCTCGCTTCAGCCTTTCATACGTTTCTTCGTTCAGAATCTGTAGCGTAACATTGTTGGGGGACTGGAATATGACACCAATTTCGGCATTAGGGATCATCTCACCCTCGTAGTGAACTAGAGCATCAACTTTTTCAGGCATTGTTGAAAAAACAAAGCAGTGTTTCTTCTTCGCACACGAAATGTTTTGAACGTTTGGCAGAAAAAAGTTTGTTGGCTGTAAAAAAATTTCCTCATATTTAAGAAAATGGGAGGTGACGTGACGTATGAGCAGAGACAAAGCATAACTCGTGTCGTATAAAATGCGAGTTGTGCCAGCTTTGTAGATTCCTGACGTGTTAGGAGAAATCGCGTTTTATAGAACACGAGTTGTGCCAGCATTACAGTATACGTACCGTGTTAGGGAAAATTGTGTTTTATAGAACGTGAGTTTTGTCAGCTTTCTGATTCCTCAGATAACTCGTGTTTTATAGAATGCGAGTTGAAGTCGTGTTTTATGCAACCCGACTTTGTAGTATATGAAATGCTTTGAACGTTTGGCAGAAAAAAGTTTGTTGGCTGTAAAAAAATTTATCCTCCTATTTCTAACACGGCAGGCAAAAACGCTGTCTGTAACACACGATTTCTTTGAATAATGTCGTAAATTGCGTCCTGTAAAACGCGAGTTTGACCGATTATTTCGACATTGTTCTACCCTATATATGTTCTACAAGAGTCACAAACTTTTTACACTACTCAAACAATTTCTACATAAATTCCAATGCCAAACTACAAATACAAATTATAGCGCGTTTTTCTGCTAATGTTTTCTTTCATGGAACCTACTTCTACACTTCTTTCATTGAGAAAATCACAAGAGCTGAATTGTTTGAGTTTATTTCAACACGGGTTAGGGAGTCTACAAGTTCCAGAATTTCTTCCTTGTGTGTCAAAGTTCCAGTGAATGAGCCCGGCCTAGAAGAACACTACATGCTAACACTATCCAATCAGAAAGATATGCGTAAGATATTTCGGGCATACAAACGTGCTGGGGGTACGAACATCGAGCTTAGTGTAAACTTTGATGACGGCTCCAGTTCATCAACAATGCTTAAGCTTGAATATGAGGATGCGGTATCTACACGAAATTATAGGAGACGGCAGGAGAAGGAACAAAAAATTGAGGAACTAAACTTAACTTCTGACATAAGTACCGACTATGAGGGCAGTGAAAATGATTCGTTCTCGTAGATTTTAAGTATGCTTAGTAATTTAATGCTTGTGTACTTAAGTCAATTAACAATCTTGTAGTACTTTTCGTTAATATAATTATTGAAAATATTATTTTCTACATCTTAACCGCTTTGATTTTCAAACAGTTAATAATCGCAAAATATGTAATTAACAAAACGTATTACATGTCAATTACATTGGAACAACTGACATGTTTGAGGTCCGCCATATCTTGTTATCTGCCAAACATTGTTCAGCCTCTTTGTTCGTGATACATGAATCCTCCAGTTACAGTCGTTGCCCTTTTCGACACATTCTGCGATATAGTTGTCCACAATCGTTTTCTTCACTGTCGAACGAATTGATCGGCATATGTTGTAGTTTTTAATTGTATCCTCTACCATTTTCCTCGTAGTGAATATCATCTCAACTTGTAGTTCACCGTCAGTATCGACATCATCATTACAGGACTGACTCTCAATATATGGTAAATCATCTACGTTTGCAGCCATTATAGAACTAGAATGAAAAAAAATAGAGTAAGAGAAATTTTGAAGGAATTACAATGAAAATAAAGGAAAGAGTGAGTTTTTTAGGAAGCAGGGGGTCTATTTATAGGGGTGTAAGTGAACCAGTGTAAATGAACCGGTGTTCTTTCAAATTATTTTTTTTATAGAAGACATGTATTGAAACACATAAAATATTACATATGAATTACATATATAAATTATATTTTTATTTTTTATATGTTAAAAACAATTGTACCCCTAAACATGTGGATAATTGTACCCTTAAACATGCAGACTCAAATAATTTACATATGAACTGATAAATGGCCGACGAGAGGTGTGTCATTGCTGTAGATAAATGGCCGACGAGGGGTGCAATAGTTTGTCCTAGTTGTTGGAGTCCTCAAGCTTCGTGGATTTCGTGAGTATGCGATAATCATCTTCCACGATACATATGTCACCAACACCGCTACATGCGAGGGTCTTAACATAGCTTCGAAAACACCGAAAATGGTAGAAGCTTTGACCCGCATTATCAAATGTAACCGACACCCGCCAAACATTGTAACCTTGAACAGGACAGCTAAAGTTGTAGTTGTTGTGATTTTGTGGTACCGTTCATTTTCGTGGCACCCTACCACGCATTTCTGGATATTGTGATTTGTCGATCATCTTGAACAAACACAGACAATACACATATCACACCACAACTGATATCCTACCAAATCCATCTACTAATCATGCAAATACATATACCCACAAATCATAATACAAGTGAAAATACTCACCAACGTTCGTAAAGTGGGCTATATATAGACCAAACTCTCGTCTGTTGGCAATGAAATTGCGTCTTACGGAAAGAGACTTTTGCCAGGATTCCTGACGTGTCAGGAATATCGCGTCTTACAAAACGCGACTTTGCCAGGATTCCTGATGTGTCAGGAAAGTCGCGTCTTACAGAACGCGACTTTGCTAGAATTCCTGACGTGTCAGGAAAGTCGCGTGTTACAAAACACAACTTTTGCGACTATAAGTACCTACCCAATTGATCGAAGCCCACACCACTCTGTCGAAGAGAAAAAACTGCATTGTAATGCTTGAAGTTTTCGATTGTAAGTACTAATGCCAATAAACCACGTATCTGGAAAATTTATTCACAAACAGATTTTTCGGATATTATGATTTGTCGTTATTTGTAGTTGCATCTATATGTTGAAAAGATGTTGGTGGGTTATTAGCTCTTCTGAGATGACTATTCGGTGTTTTTGTTCATGAGGGTCGGTAACAAGTCACAATATCTTGAAATCCAAGGTCTTTTTGAATGGCAGGCAGGTTTCTTAACGTTTTGGTCTACCCTGCGACCCCCGCATGTAATCGGAGTCAAAGACCCAACAATGAAATCATGTTTATGGGTACAATATTCGGCTCCAATAGACCACCGAGCTTGAAGACATGCATTGAAATAATTGTAATTTGTACCCCTAAACATGTGGTCAATTGTAAATTATTGTTCTTAATAGAAGACATGCATTGAAACACGTAAAATATTACATACAAATTACACATGTAAATTATATTTTTATTTTTGGTATGTTAAAAAAATTGTACCCCTAAACACGCGGTCAATTGTACCCTTAAACATTCAGACTAAAATAATTTACATATGAATTGATATAACGAGAAGTGTGATAGTTTGTCCGATTTGTATGGCCGACGAGAGATGTGTCGTTGTTGTAGATAAATGGCTGACGAGAGGTGCAATACTTTGTCCTAGTTGTTGGAGCCCTCAAGCTTCGTGGATTTCGTGAGTACGCAATAATCATCATCTTCCACGATACAATTGTCACCAACAACGTTACATGTGCGGGTCTTAACATAGCTTCGAAAACACCAACAATGGTAGCAGCTTTGACTAGAACTATCAAATGTAACCGGCACCCACCAAAAGTTGTAACCCTGGACAAGACAGATAAAGTTGCAGCTATTGTGATTTTGTGGTACCGATCATTTTTGTGGCACCCCACTATGCGTTTCCGAATATTGTGATTTATCAATCATCTTGAACAAACGCACGGTAAAAACATCGCACCGCAACAACTGGTATCCAACCACAACTGCATATACCCACAACTCACAATACAAGTGTGATTTTGCTAGTAAGGTTCGTAAAGGAGGGCATATATAGCATGAAAATCGTGTCGTGTAGAACGCGACTTTGCCAGGAATCTTAACGTGTCAGGTAAATCGCATCTTATAGAATGCAACTTTGCTAGGATTCCTGAAGTGTCAGGAATATCGCGTCGTGCAGAACGCGACTGTAACCAATAAACCACGTATCTGGAAAATTTATTCGTAAACTGGTTTTCCAGATATTGTGATTTGTTGTTATTTGTAGTTCATTAGATGTTGCACCGATACCACAAGATGGTGTACGACGATGTCGCTTCGGATTGCGTCAGGGGAGAGCGTCGTCACCATCATCATCATCATCACTATCCTCGGTTCCAGCTCCTGTAGTACCGCTCGTTCCACCGGGCCCACTAAGATAGAAAATCAATTGTGGCGGCGTTTGTTGGACAATCTCGGTTCCAAATGCGACTGACATCGGGGGGAACGACATGAAGGGCACGTAGGGCATATAGCCTGCAGGATAGCTGGAGGCACCACTCATCATCGCTGAAACATGAGCAAAGTGGTCTGACATAGAAGGCGTTAAATAACCTTGACTTGGACTTTGGGTCAGATGTGGCCGCATCGGTGGTGGGGTAGCATCTGATGGTGGTGGTGCTGCGGAGGCAGGACTACCTCCGGAGGTGTTCTGTGCTCCCCTCCCCCTCGAACGCTGAGACCGTGAGCGGTTGTGTTGCTAACGTCGATAGACGACTGCCGCCTCCTCTGGAGTCAGAATAAACGACTTCCCATTCACCCTAAACCAATCATCATTCACCTTCTTATCAAACATACGATACTCACTCTAGGGTTGCCAATGCTGATTCAGCTTGTCCCTCTAGTGAGCGATATAAGAGTGGTGGTGCCCTGACCAATCAACCTACAGGACAATCAAACAATTGATTTATTCTTTTTAGATATGAATTACGTTCGAATTAATAAAAGAATGCGGTAAGTATATAAATATTTATTACCTGGGGCTTCCTTTGTCGAGTGAGTTTGTGCAACTCATCCAAATTTGGAGGCTCAGCTGGGATACGTTGGAAACAGCCAATTTGCCTGTAACGCCCCGGTTTTGGGCTTAGAAGTTTTGGGCGTTGACCGGTTCGGTCAAAGTGCTGTTCGAATATAAAAGGGGTGAAATTAGGAAAGCCTAGTTCGGGTTGCATTAAAAATATGGAAAAATGTCCTAAAATCCTCTTTTAATGTATATAAGTGAACTGTGAAATCAATTTTGCAAAATGAGGTTTGGAAGGGTGACATTTTGGGTTAGTGACCAAAATGTAATTTTTGATAACTGTGTGACTGTTTTAAAAAGGATTGAAACTTTGAATCTTTAAGGAGCTATTTACCCAAAGGGAATTTCTCCAGATTTTTCTAAGATGTTTAGTGATTTAATTCTGAGTTTTAAACAAAAGAAAAGTGGAGGGAAGTTATTTTCCTATTTTCAACTAACTTTTCCAATTTTCCTTTTCTCTCATTTTCTCTCAAACCAAACATTCTCTCCAGAGCTTTTTCCTCTGATTTTGTCACCTAAATACATCTTTTCAATTCTCTTCTGATTGCTAATCATCTCTACAATAAAACCTCACCAATTGCTAATTGGATTTTCAAGATTTTGGTTCTAAAAAGGGAGAAATTCAAGTTTGGAGGTAAGAACGTCCTTCTCCTCTGAACTTTAAGTTCTTTACTGAAATTCCTAAGTTCTCAATCCTTGATTTATGATTTATTAAAGGTTTTACAATTGGAATCTTGATTTTGGCTTTAAAATGCAAGATTTGCTTGATTTTGGTGAAATTTTCGTATGATCTGATTGGGCTGTGTTTTAAGGTGTCAATTTGATGTTAAATGAATGTTAAATTGATGAATAATTGAGGTTTAATCAATGCAATCCCGAATAGGTTGAATTTCCTAAGTTTTGCTTGAGTTTTTGGTTGTTTTTGGAGTGATCTTGGTGATTTGTTATAGCTGGAGGTTTAAGGACATGGTTAGATCCTTTTTGAATGTTAATTGATGTTTAAAAATGGTTTGAAGTGATGGATCTTGGCTGGGTTAAGTTTTGGAAGTGTTTGGAGGTGGTTTCGGTTGTGTTTGGTAGCCGAAATGATGGTTTTGCAATGAGCAGCGAGTTTAGTTGTGTTGCTGGTGTTTTTAGTGCATTATGATGCATTAATCCTCTGATGTTGTGTGCTTGAAATAGGGGAAGTTGATCCGTGGGCATTAGAGGTGTTGTGGAAGGTTTCGGATGCTTGGAAGGCTTGTTGGCTAGCCTTGTTTTGTGTGTCGGTGAGTGAAGTTGGGTTTTCAGCTTTTAAACCAAGGTTTGAAGGTTTTGGGAGCTTAGTTTAAGTCTAAACAGCTTTGCTAAGCTCAAGAGTAAGTAAATGGATTTTCTCTCTTGGTTGTGTTGTGAATTGGCTTAAAAAGCAATTGTCTTTGATAGATGCAATGCATGTGATTTGCATGTTTTAAATACTGTTTTGAAAGCATATTTTAGCATGGTTTAGTGCTGGTTTTGAAAGTCATATGTGAAGGATGCTAAGGTAAAAGATCCTTGGTTTTGTACATTGAATTGTGGAAATTGATGCATAGTGTTGCATGTTGATTAATGGCTTTGTGTGATGCTTTAAAACAGTGGAATATTGTTGTTAATAATGCATTTTGGCAAGTAATGGTTAAGGTCACAAAGGTGGTTGAAAGTCCTTGTGTGAGCCTTGTTTATTTAAGAACATCATGGTGTTTGAAAGTCCATGGTTGGTTCTTGGATAAGGTAAATGGTGGTTTTTGCATTTTGGTTATGCATGTAAATCAATGGATTAATGTGGTAAGATGGTTATGTTGGCAAGTGATGGAAGTGGTTCTTGGTTATTTGAATCGGATATAGTTAGCCGGCTATAGGATTGGGTGCACCGTGAATAAGTCGCCTTGGATGTGGAGTGGTTAAGAGTGAACCGGTAAACTCCATCCAAGTTTCCTAACGAGATGGTTAAGGTCATAATGGTGGATGAGTTCCCATTCGAGGACCTTGGTTAAGCAAAGGTAATAATGGTGATTAAAATTCCATTTGAGGACCTTGTGCTTGTTAAGATCACAATGGTGGTGTAAAGTCCATGTGTGGATCTTGTATAGGGTGTCCCGGATCTCGTTAGTGATGTTATACAACTACCAATCGGTGATGCTAAGGTTATATGGTGTTTAAAAGTCCATATATGGGAACCTTGTGCATGTTAAGGTTGTATGGTGATTAAAAGTCCATACATGGGAACCTTGTGAATGTTAAGGTTGTATGGTGATTAAAAGTCCATACATGGGAACCTTGTGAATGTTAAGGTTGTATGGTGATTAAAAGTCCATACATGGGAACCTTGTGAATGTTAAGGTTGTATGGTGATTTAAAGTCCATACATGGGAACCTTGTGAATGTTAAGGTTGTATGGTGGTTAAAATTCCATACATGGGAACCTTGTGAATGGTAAGGTCAAATGGTGGTTAAAAGTCCATTTGGGAGACCTTGGATTGGTAGTGTGTATGAAGCGTGGGGACAACGCTTGTGATCCGCGTATCCGATTGGGTGTTGAGTTGGAAAGTGGTTTTGGTTATCACTTGGAGGCCAATATAATGTTCTTGAGTATAATGAAGCATGAGATGCTTGGAATGATGCTTGGTTGCATGAAAAGTGTAAAATGTATTATAATTGCATGTTGACTTGTTGGTTTGAACAAGTGTTGATTATCTATTGAGAATGGTGTATGTGTGCATGAAATCTCTTTAGTGCATTGAAGTCTTGTGGAGACTTGTTTTAAAAGGGCATATGTTGCAATTGTTAATGAGGTGGTTCATATGTTGCATTTGTTTAATGCATGTGTTGGATTGATTGAGTAAATGGTTTAAAAAGGGTTTCTTGCTTTGAAATGACATTCAAGTATGAGAATGGTAAGATGTAAAGTGGAAGTGTTTTCCAAGGTTTGAATTTAGCTTTGCATATGGTGTTTATGCATGGAAAGGCTAAATTGATGGTTTTGCAAGTTTATGTTTTGAAAAGGTTTACTTAGCTTTTTAAGCTAAGGGTTGATTTTCATGTTTGTGCAAGGCATGATTTTAAAGCATGTTGTTGGAAAAAGGGTTTTTCAAATATTGCTTTGGTTGGTCGAATCGAGTTGCTTTTAAAAGTGGTTTTATGATTCGCTGCATTGATGGTGTTTTGGTTTTGAGCATTCCTCACTAAGCATTATGTGCTTACGCTCCTTTTTGTCCATCAATGCAGATATTTGAAGTTTGGACAGCGAGAAGCAAGGGATTCAAGGAGGACTCCATTAGAGATGTATGTCTCGGTTAATAGCTATAGTTAATAAAGGCAATGGGGGTAGAATCTCTTATGTTGTTGTTTAAAAGGAGATTGTGTATGTTGGACAAGTTTTGGTTTATGTTTTTGAATCATGTGGATTAATGTTACAACGTTTGAATCTCCTATTGCTTAAATTGTATTGCTATGCTTCTTGTTTAAAAGCATGTTTGAGTTTTGAATGTGTTTTAATGAGTTGGAGCACCTAGGGGTGGTCTTGTATCTAGTTTTGATGCATTTATGTTCCCTATATGTTGAGTGACTTGCTGGTGTGATTTGGTGGCTTTTGGAGCATGTTTGGTGGGGTAAAAGTGTGTTTAATCAGCATTGTTGCTGCAATCTGGGCAGGTCGTTTCGGAACGACCACTACCGTTTCGGAACAGGGGCATGTTATGGCCAGGGTGTTTCGAAACGGAAGGAACCGTTCCGGAACGAAGATGCTACTGCCAGACCCCGTTTCGGTACCCGTTGCAGAACGGCCCCGCGTTTCGAAACAGGTTTACCCTGTTTCGGAACACCTGACCGTTGGAGGCTGACATGGGCAGTTATATGTTTCGAAATGTTTGCGTTTTGGTCCTAAAACATGTTTATGCAATTGGATGAGTTTGAGATGTCCGTTTGAGCTGAAATTTGGCAGTGAAGCATGAAACATGACTAATTTCATATTGGTAACTTTTAATTGGGTGAAGTTCCTGTAATTCTCAGATTTTACAGTTTGGTCCCTAAAGTTGTAATTTGTGCAATTGGGTCCCTGATTGTTCTCTGATGGTTATGATCTTTGAGTATGATGTTTGTATGAATACATCTAGGGTTAAAGAGCATCTAGACAAGTTTAAAAAGAAAAAAAAGGGTCGTTAATCAAGGTTGACTTTCGGGTTGACTTTGGTTTTCCCCGTGTAAACTTCTTAATTCGGTTCAACCGTCTGAGCCGGGTTAAGGGGGTTACATTGCCGTAAGACGCGGTCGGTCGGATTCCACTCAACTATGGCATTGCAGATGAGTGGTACAGAGGTTGTCCAAACAAGCTTCGTCTCAGCTGAAAATATCGGGATGCAGTGCTGCAATGTAACCCCCTTAGCCCGGCCTAGACGCTTGACCCGAACTACGAAGATTACACGGGGAAAACCAAAGTCAACCTTGATTAACGACCCTTTTTTCTTTTTATCTTTTCTAAATGCACATTAAGCCTATGTGATTACTCAAGAGTCATAGGAAAGAAAGGCACAGCGATCGGAATTCAATTAGGGACTTAATTGAAAGAATTTAACTTTTAGGGACCAAAATGTAAATTATAGAAAATATAAGGACTTTGCAGATTTTAAGCTTACCAATATGTAATTAGCCATTTTACATGCATCTTTGTCAAATATTAGCTTAAAAGGACATTCCAAGCTCAAACAATTGCATCCACAACATCCAGGACTAAAATGTAAGAAACAGAAACTTGAAACCATTCAAAAATGCCAGCCAACGGTCAACCGTTTCGAAACGCTGACCCTGGTATCGAAACGCCCGTATCGGAACTGGGTTGGCCGTTTTGGTACTCGGGCCCGTTCCGAAACCTGTATCGGAACATGGCTCTCCAGTAGCCAAAGTGTTCCGAAACACCTTAATCCGTACCAAAACACTATGGCCATTTCAGGCCCCTGTTTCGAAACAGACATGGGTGTTTCGATACACCCTGCCCTGCAACCTTACAATTTTATGGTTTTTAACATCTTTTCACATTCAAACATATCTCAAATCATACCATAAAATACCAGCAACAAGATTGGACATTAAATGACATATTTAAGAAGCCTAAGCTAACACATGGCATCAAACATATGAACAATTAGTCTATAGGCATGCTTCCTAGTCACATTAACCAAATATGGACCTCAAACCTTAAACCAAACCATATAAGACCATTTACAAACTTCAAAAGCCACAACAAACTTGCTACAAACATAGGGAGTTCCAAAATACATCTCCCAAAAACAACCTTGAAGCCCCATTGCCAAATATCAATACTAAAGTATGTAAAAACATCACCATACACGAGCTTTACACTTTCTTGGATGTTCTTAACCTTCTCGCTGCCCAAATTTCGTCTCAATTATCTGCATTGTTGGTAAAAGAGAGCGTAAGCATATTTGCTTAGTGAGGCAAGCTCTAAAGAAAACCAACACAACAATGCATTATTCAAAACCCTTTCTCAAAAGCCATTTTCAACAACATGCTCATTCTATCTCATGCTTGAAAACCATTTCAAAGCAAATCTCCATTTGAAAACACATGTACCTCTATTCTATCTCATGCATTAAAACCAATGCAAATCTCATGGAAAAGCCATACACATGCTCATGAAAACTAAAGCATTTCATATACAAATCTCATATGCATTTCTCATAGCATAAATCATCTCAATGTTGGTACATGTGAATCAAATACATTTTCATATATTATATTGGCATTTCACATTTCATCTTTACTCGGATATGCGGATTAGCTTGACTCAAGGTCAAGTCCTACCCCGGTGGAATCTCTCATCACCGGACTCTCATGGTGGTATCTCTCATCGCCACAAAGCATGGGTATTTCACCAAGTCCTACCCCGATGGTATCTCTCATCATTGGATTCTCACTTTGGATCGGGATGGCACTACCCCCATTGCCCGACTCCAAAGAGCACGTACGAATTTTTAGATTATAGTGCACTCTCATCCTATTGATCGATCAATTATATCCGGTAACTATCTCATCTTATATGCCAATATATTATGTTAAAAACATCATCTCACCTACTGTTTTTATGCAACATTTCTCAAGTCTTTCTCATCTCATTTCAAAATCATATCTCATGCTTTGCATTAAGTCAAAATCTCAAGACTCTTCAATGCAACATGCTATCTCATGAAATCTCTACAAAGCATCATCTCATGCTACAAATCATGGATAAAACAGTAGGAATTTGTCTATTTCAAAACAAGAGCATGTAAAAGCATTATAGGGGCAATAACCACATATTTGAGAGCAAATCTAGCCATACTTACTTCCGGACTTAGGATGGTCTTTCAAACCAATCCTAAATCCCCAAACCTCGTTTCTTTGTCCCTCAAGGACTTCTAAAACCATTCGCACTCACCGATTACGTTTCGCTTGCTCACCGAAACGATATCTAAGCTCCCGGCACTTCCGGATCAACACCAAAAGCGTCTGAAGATGTCTCCCCTGTTCATTACACATAAGAGCAGAGGATTAATGCATCATCATGCATTGAAATCACCAGCCAACTAAACAAACTCGTTGCTCTGCTCAAAAGCACCATTTCAGCTACCCAAAACAACCGAAATCATCTCCAAACTCTTCCAAAACAAAGCCCAGCCAAGATCCATCACTCCTAATCATTTCTCAACCTCAATCAACACCAAAAATTACCATAAACTCGTCCTTATACCTCCAGCTACAACAGAACACCAAAACCACCCCAAAAACCACCAATCTAGCATGCAAAACTTAGGAATTCAAACCTATTCGGGATTTGTTTGATAAAACCTCATTTATAACATCAATTACCATCCAAAAACACATTAGAAAACAACCTCAAAACAGAGCCTAACCAATAGTTACGAAAATCATCAAGATCTCTCCAAGAATCTTGAGTTTTAACACAATTTCATGTTTCTAACATTAAAGGAACTCAAAAATCATTAACAAAGGATACTGATCATTACAGGAGAAGGACGAAGCTTACCTCTAATGGCTGATTTCTCCTTAATTTGGGCAAATTTTCTTGAAAATCCAAAGTGAAAATAAGAGGATTTGATGAGGAAAAGATTAGGAATCCATTGAAGAATGAAATCTCATCAAAGGGGATGAAAATCAGAGGTTAATTGATGAAGGAAATGTGTTTGGTTGAGTGGAAGTTGAGAGAAAATGAAAAGAGGGAAAAAGACCGTAAAGTAGTTATGAAAGTCAAATGGGATTTTCTCTTTTAATTCTCTTTATTAAATCATTTTTAAAACACCCAAAATTAGAGAGAAATCTGATAAAAACATTTTGGTAAAATTAGCTCCTTAAAGATTCAAAGTTTCAATCCTTTACAAAACAGTCACTAGTCAACTTTTGCAAAAACTGCGATTTGGTCACTACACTGAAATGTAGTATTTCCAAACCATATTTTGTAAAATTGTTTTCACCATAATCATTCATATAATAAATGAGGATTTTTAGATATTTTTCCATATTTTTAAAGCATCCCGAACTAGGTGTTCCCTAAATCTCCCTTAAGGATTCGAACCGTTCTCGACCGGCCCGGTTCAAACTCTAAAACATCTAGGCCCAAAATCAGGGCGTTACATGCAACTCCATATTCGCGTACGGCGTCCATAAAAACTATACAATATATAATGTGTATATTAAAAAAAGAAATTACGTATAGTTAAATATAAAATTTATTTTATATAAATACACCAAAGTGTTACCTGATCTTTTGAAAAATTCTCAATATCCTATCTGATAACCTTCAGGCCCTTCACAACACCAACATGAGTTAAACGAGCGGTCCACCTACAAAATAAGAAGATAATTTTAATTAATTATAATAATATGTATATTAAAAAATTAACAACTCTTTTCTTACCTCCGAGCTAGCGAAAAAACATATGGAGTATGCTTCAGAAGCTCAGGGCGTAAAAACGGCATTCTCCACCACGCCCAAGACTGGAGCAACATCGAACAACCTCCGATGGAATATTTTTTCTGGATCGGTGTTCTTACACAACTCTCTAAACAGAGTGGCCAAAACTGCGGATCCCCAGCTCAGTTTACCGGCCTCTTCAAAATTATTCCGTAGCCACACTAATTGTATTTTTCCGCCGTAAAAACGCTCCGGCGCAACCCCTAGCCCACTCAAACATAGGTCCACACAAGCATCAGCACCGGGACCAGTGATAGCCTCTCCATCAATAGGCAAACCCAAGATATAAGACACGTCCTCTAGGGTAACCGTCACCTCGCTGCAAGGAAGGTGGAATGTGTGTGTCTCCAGCCTCCACCTCTCTAAAAGAACGTTGACCAAATCACGTCTATTTTTGCACCTCAAACAATTTTGGATGCCTGCAAAAACCCGGTCCGCTCTAAGTACGGTTCAATCAAAACATCCGGTAATCTTGCCATCCGGTTGTAAGAAACCTCCAGACGTCGTTTCATATTCTAAAAAAATAAACGCGTATGTATAAACTAAAAAATATAAAAAATGCGTACGTATAAATAACAATATATAATAAAATAATAAATAAAACGGGATAATACTTACATGCCTCCGATGATAATCGAACACGTGCTTGTGATCCAACCTTATCAATCCCACCATTATATCAAACACAAAAAATCAACCAAAAAATTGAAAGAAAGTAGACTTGAGAGAGAGTAAATTTTTTGGTGTGGGGTAGAAGGTGAGGATCAATTTATAGTGGAAATCGCGTCGGTTGGGGTGCGATTACTCAATGAAAATAGCGTCCTGCAAAACGCGACTTTGGAAATCGCGTCGTGCATAGCGCGACTTCTTCATAACCCTAACGCGATAATTAAATTTTCAACCGTTCCAATTTATTAATGCGGAAATCGCGGCACACACAACACAACTTCAGCTTATCACGACGAGGCGTTTAAAATTCTCGTGGAAGTCGACCGCAACTTCATATTATTTTTTAAAAAAAATAAATATCAGATATTATAATCCACATCAGATTAAAGTCGCACGTTCTACAACGCGATTTTAGATATCGCACACTGCCGAACACGATTTACCTTGACGTGTGCTAAATGAAAGGTATTTTTTCAAATGTTTTCAAAGAAAAATATTTTTCTAAATAATTTTCCAGAATAGAGTATCTGACCAAATTAACCATAAAAGAAGGGGCGGATGCGCCGCCCAGCCACCTAGCAGCGTCCCTCCCACCATTGAAAAGACAAAACCACCGACAGTGGAGTGAGTGGAGTGGGCCATATATGTTTGGAGAATGGAGGCTGACTCGTATTTCTTTTCCTTGAATTGTTTGCGTGCCTACTTTATTATATAATAAAAATATTAAAAAATATGAAATCTAAACCGTTATCATCACAATTGAAATGTTTCTTTTTTTTATATATATATATAACATTATAAGTTGGTTGTACATTTTGAAACTCGTAAATAAATTTTGAAAATTATCGTAAAAAAAGTACTTAAGTTTTAGGTTGCATTTTAAAATATTATTAAAATTTTAAAATTTCGATTGTATGTGTAACTTTTTAAATTTTAAATTTTTTAATATTTTATTTGTGCCCTTAATTGTGCGAAGAAACACGGTTAAAACACAAAGGCCATGTTTGGCAATTAGCGGATAGCGGATTACATTAGCTGATAGCGGATAGCAGATTGCATTAGCTGATTTGACTAGCGGATTGTATTAGCTGATTGTATAAAAGTGTTTGGTAAAATTAACTGATAGCTGATAGCTGATTGCATTAGCTGATTTGACTAGCGGATTGTATTAGCTGATTGTATAAAAGTGTTTGGTAAAATTAACTGATAGCTGATAGCTGTTAGATTATTTAAACAAGCAAAATGACATATAAGGACATGATTATATTCAATACTTGTTTGAATAGTTTATTAGTTATCAATATTTTGTATCTAATTAATATTAATTAGATCTATAAAATTATTTTTAATATAATTTTTCTAAACATATTCGAATGATTTATATATTAATTTATTATTTATATAATTATTTTAATATAATTTAATTAATTAATAAATTTAAATACACGTATAAATATGTGATAATAAAAAGAAAAAATAAATAAGATTAGCTTATAAATAGGGTGAAAAAATATTTAATTTAGGTTATTTTGAGATTTTTGGTAACTAGTAAGGGTAAAAGAGTCTTTACAACTCTAATATTAAACCTCTAATCTCAAAAAGCTCCTATTATGAGCTTTTTCAAAATTAGCGGTTTCACCACAATCCGCTGTTCACCAAACAACAATATTAGCGGATTTAACTTGTCAAATCTCTAATTATGCCTCAAACCTCTATTTTTTGCCCAAACTTCTCTTTACCAAACATGGCCAAAGGAAAAAGAAACTAATCAATCAACATTTTGAGCATCTAGAATTGGAGCTACGCCAGCAAAAATTTGAACGATTTTGCATTCGAAATTAGATGGTAATAGTAATACCCAAGCCATTGCTGGAATATATACACACGACACAAGTATATTATATAAATAAATATATTTAAAATAGAACAATTATTTATACACAGATAATAAAAAATGTTTCAAAAGTGAAATTATATTTTATTTATGTGGCTTTATTATTTTATTTAAAAAATTAATTAAAAACGATGTCACTAATAAAACAATACATGAAACAATAAATCTTTTAAAACATATATTAAAAGGAAACAATTTTCTTGTCTGTTTTGTTAATTATGTAATGCGTTAATTGTTTGTTTGACTTGCTGTGCATTTTCTAAGCTTTAATGCTTCTTCATTTCAACCAGGACCAATTGATCGATCATACGGCATACCATAAAATAGAACAAATACTAGCACCATCTATTCAACAAGATCAGTCACGGGGGAAGGAAAAAACAAAACAAATCAATGCACGTTGAACGAGCACAATTCAATTACTTTACCATGATATTAAAAGTTTATATAAATGTCGAATTAAATAAATTTTAGAGTAAATATGTTTCAATTAGATTTTTATTGAAAGTTCCCAATCAAATAAATATTTAAACTTAATTATAATTTTTTTAAATAATAATTTTGTTGAGAAAACATTTCACTTAGATCCTTATAAAATTTTTAGTGTTCAAATTTATCACTTCGAGATCTTATTTAAGTATAAATTAAAATGTTAAATAAAAAATAAAGTACGTATTCTTCCTGATTTACATTAAATATCGAGATTAATCATTAATCTCGAACAGTTTCTCCTCCCATTTCTTATTGAAATTCAGACTATTTTTATTAGTATAGCCGGAAAAATACAAAAAATTGAAAGAAGCTCAGTAGAAATGAATGGACTCTAATAAGAAAGAAAAGCCTCGAAGGCACATGTGTTTACTAGATTTTTCGTCCATTGAAGCCCAAAATTGCATGGCCTAGAAAGTACTAGAATCTTCCTTTGAATCCTTTAAATACCCAGCCCATCCTTTTTCCATTCAAGAAGTACAAGTAAACCGCTTTTGATTTTCGGTTATTCTCGAGGCATTTTTTTTAATATGCTAGTGTGATGCAAAGGTAGCATATGTTCAATTTTCTTAGTCTTTTTAAAGACGACACACACAGTATGGCATTATTAGTGCTCGAACCCGAGTCCCAAGGGATGATAAACATCTACCTTTGCCACCAGGACACAAGAGGATGAGCTATTCTCAACGCACTTAAAAGAAAAGATTAGCGTTGTATCAGTTAAAATACACATTTTCTTTTTGCACCGTATATATGGATGAAAATCGTATCTCTTATATTATGCCTCTTTTTATACTCTCATTTTAAATTAGTGAGTTTAGAGTTTAGAATTTAGGGTTTAAAGTTAGTGGTTGTAATTAGGGTTTAGAGAATTAAGGGTAGAATGTATTTTTTAGGGTGTAGAGTTTAGGGTTTAAAATGCGGAAATTAGGGTTAGGGTTTAAAATTTAATTTTTAAGTAATTTTTAATGTGGGGCATAGAAGAGGGCAGAAGATTTTTACCCCGTATATATATGGTCTATTGTAAGAAGGGTCTTTCAAGAGTTCTCAAAATATAAATTAGACAAAAATTTAAAAACCAACAATCATCTTTCAAGCTTATTCTTAAATACGACGATCCACTACAGATTATATCAACAAACAATATAAAAGGAGATAAGCTCTAGATGACCTCCAACAAACACAAATAAAAAACAAACGTCATGAGGGTCATCATACGAACGCCAAAAACCCGTAAAGTTAACAATAAAAATGTGCCATAGGGCAGAGACGTATATCATAAAGACAAAGAAAATACGTCACGAAAACAAATGAAAGCGCAATAAAACATGTGAAGAAAAAATAAAATATATAAAAAATAAAAAAAATATAAATCATCAACTATTGACAATTAGCATTAAGTAGATGCCACCGTCAATTAGATAAAGAAAAAAAATCAAACAACCAGAAGAATTGATAATATTTGAATAAGAGAATCTGTTGTTACATTTATATGAAAAATCAGTTATTAAATATATGTAAATGTTAGTATCAAACAGATAAAATACGTAATTATTAATGATTTAATTTATAATTATTTAATCAAAGTATGTAAAATGAATGGAAACATTATCTTTCTTATTTGTTTTTAATTGTTCTTTTTTAAAAAAATACTAACTATCTGCCGACCACTTTTCATTACCCTAGTTTTCTCTCAAATTTATTGCCGTCACCACTTATCCTTTCTTGTTTAATTTTTATGGCCGGTGACGGCATCAGTTTTAAGGTTGGTTGGCGATCGTCGGTCACTCTCTTTTATTTATTTGCTTCGCTCTTTTAATTTTAATCTTTTTAATTTAATAAAATTATTTTTATGACACGCTTTTTTCTACCTTTCAATATGGCGCTTTTTTGATTATCATGTTGATCTCTTTGTTTTGGACCCTCGATTTGGATCTCGATGCAAGTTTCGTCACCACTCTTGTTCGCGATTGAGTTATGGTAATAAACGTGTTGTCAACGTGCCCCAATTCTGTAATATGCATTTTTATGTCGCTTGTTGATAGTTTTTACCTTCATCGTCGAGTTTTGGTGATGTTTTGTACGAGTCTTTGAATTAGGTTTTACCTTTTCTTTCTTGGGTCCTGTTTATGATCTAGAAACGTTAGTTTTCGTGCTTTTAAGAACATGTCTGAATCATATTTGTTTACCTACATTGTAAACTTTTATCTTAAATTTTTTCTTTATTAATAAAACTGACGTACTCATTCAAAAAATTTCTTTGAAATCGACAAAAATTAAATTATTTTTTTGAGAGAAAATAAATTTACCTATTTAGGAAAAGTGAGAGAACCTTAAAGATATTTTTATCTTTTATCTTTAAATTATTTCCTTATTTGTAAGTTATCGTGTGCGCTGGTAGAACATGAAAAACTCACGTAATTTGTATAACATTATAATCTTAAAGTTTATAAATCATTCCAGTAATAGATTATATCTATCGTAATAGGATGAGTTTAGAACGGGCGATGTACACTGTTACACACTACTAACACTATATATTGCTATAAATTATTAATTTTTTTTATAATTTTTAAATAAATATAAAAAAATTTAATAACTCGACATGTAATTAATCTTATTGAAAAAAATATATAATTTTATCGCCCTAAACCTTAAACCAAAACGAAAACCAACTACAATCCAAAAATTTTGTCAAATGATTGTGACCTTCATCCATTCATACCCCGATCCCCCACTACTACATCAACTCTCCTAACTCATCGCACAATTCTCTCTGTTTTTCAAAAAATTATTAGATGAACTTGGCTCACCGCGTCATCTATGTCTCATCTAATAATATACACTCATTTCAGTGTAACTTTCAAGTAACTACCCATTCCTTAGTGACATGTAGGAAAGAGGTGAAGATTCACCTTAAAAAAATTGACATAAAAAACATTATTTGATGAGACCATATATGACGTGATGAGCCAAACTCATCTAATAATTTTTCATATTTTTTCTTTAATTTTTTACAAGATCTACCACATTCTACATCTGGGTTCTCCCTTTTTTCTTATTATGGGTATCTGTTATAATGGGGGAAGGGAATTATGAATCAATTGTAAGATTTTACCGAGTGGAGAGAGATTGGGTTTCCTTTTATTTTGCTTTGTTAATTATATATTTAGAAAAAAATGTGATAAATTGAACATCAATAAAGATACAATAATTGATTTTATTATGGAATAGAAAAAGAGAGTAACAATTCATCAAGGATTGAAGAAGAATAAAAGGGCAGGGTTTGTTCTAAAAGCACATCTCCAATAATAAATATTAAAAAGTAACGAATTTTAAGAATATACTTATAATAATAAATATTTAAAAAATTAAATTTAAAGAATAAACCTCAAATAACAAATATTAAAAAAATTTACCCCCAATAAAAATATTGAAAAATAAATTTTAAGAGTAGGTCCTAATAATATTTATTGAAAAAAATAACAATTAAGTATGCCCCTAATAACAAATATTTGAAAAAAAATAGTGAGCCTCTAATGACAAGTAATGAAAAATTTGAACCTCAAATAACAAGTATTAAAAAAAATTGGACCACAAATAACAAGTATTGAACAATTTAAGACCCCTAATAACACATATTGAAAAAAATAAATTTTAAGAGCAATCTCCTAATAACAAATATTGAAAAAATTGAATTTTAAGAGTAAGTCCTAATAACAAATGTCAGGAAAAAATGAGCATCTAATAACAAGTTTTTTTTAAATGTGCCTCAAATAATAAGTATTAAAAAAAACTGGATCCCTAATAACAAATATTAAAAGAATAAATTTTATAAGTAAACCCCTAATAATTAATATTGAGAAAAAAATTGAGCGTCTAATAACAATTATTGAAAAATTGAGCTACAAATAACAAGTATTGAAAAAAATAATCCGTAATGACAAATATTAGAAAAAATAAATTATCATTGAAATCTTAATTATAATATTAAGACTCATTAATATTTAGACTAAATAATTTTTTTAATTAGAAATGATTGACCACATTAATAAATATTTAAATTTAAAAAAATTATATTTATAATTAAAATATATAAATAGTGGGTCTCGAATAGGTAGTGGGCCTTGGACGGGCGTCCCTTCTGCCCACCCTAAGAGCCGCCCTGCAAAAGAATAATAGTATTCTCGAAATTTGGACTGCACCCATGAGTCATTCGCTTCCTCACTGCCCTACTCTTCTCCCATGTTTACTCCTCAGTTACATTTTTTTTTTAAATTTAGATTTCATGGAATAATTATTAATATGGTTAGTTGCATATTAAGTCTTTATAAATTTTTATATTTATTTAAAAATTTTAATAGTGTATAACGGTGTGTAATATTAGTAATGTATAGCGATGCGCATTACACATTCTAAATTTTTTTTATTGTAATATACATGTTGCCAGGGACGGACACATAAGGTATTGGGGACAGCCGCACCCCCTAAAAATTTTATATTCCATTATATTTTATATATTTCTGTAACAGTACGAATCAAAAAAGAAAAATTAAGAGGAGATGAGAAAGTAGAAGAGCAAAGGGAGACCACAAAAATTCAGAGAATTGGGAGAGAAGACAAAATTTTCATTCATTCAATCGATAACCCTTTCAATACACTGAGAATCCTTTTTATCTTCTCTTCATTTTGACTCGTTACAATACTCCTTTCTTTAAGCAATTCTTGACCTCAAGAATTAACGAAGAAACAAGTACAAGGAGCTGATGAAGAACCATCCTTGAGAAACCATTAACCGTCCTTGTTTTCTACCAAATGTTTTCCATTGCTCTTCTCAACACAACCAAAATAACGAGTAAACCGACAATGATGCTTTCATTTAAACTCACAAGATAAATTGGACTCCCAAGACATGATAAAAGTTTAGGAAGTATTTGCACATCATGAACCATAGAAGCAACAACATTCCCTAAAGCTGAGGGTTTATAAGCAACTAGAGGCTAGAGCATAGTTGTGAGCAGAATGAATGAGAACAACTATAGACCAGAAAACCAACATAGGACGGATGGAACTGCCATATCCTTTCAATGAACCTGGGTCAAAAGGGAAAAAGGTGTGCAACTTTTCCAACACTGAAACAACCTCAGTTCTATAGACCTGTACGATCATACTTCTCTCGATCGTTAAAATAATGAGTATAACATGCAGTAAGACACAAACATCAACAATATTTATCACCTCCTTATCGTTTGGTACTTCATAATGTAACCCACAGGCAACATAAATTCCTCTTAGTGACACATTAATCAAGTGCAGTAGTAGGCGGGAATCAATATCAACGATAATCATATGCTCCAAGTTACTATTCAAAACTACTTCTCTTTTCTCATTATCGATGATCATATCAAGCTCCCTAACCATAGCACTTTCTCTACTCGAAGATTTCATAAGAGAAAGAGTATCCAACAAGATAGTCGTAACAGCTGCAATGTCTATAGCTATTGCCTATTTCAAATGAGCAGTTAAGTAGAGATAAAATGGCACTTGTTTCTGCCCACAATAGCTTAGGATCTAGCAAAAATGGTAATGCTTGAAGAATGTTGGTTGGTGCAGTAGATTCCACAGTAATCATCATCAGCTGAGCTTTCAATTGATTCCCATTTCGATATATAGCTCGAATACAAGCAAATGAGGACTGCTTCAATATGTAGGCAACTAAAGAATGATTAGGTGGATAGTTCAAGCCTGCAAAGAGTTCAATAGCATCCCATTATCATGAACAAAACTCAGAAGTAATAGGCCAGACTCAACCAGAACTGAAAAACCATTTAAATTACTTGCATCAAAGAAGAAGATTAGATGGCAGAGAAACTCTGAATCTGGACCAAAACAATGTCTTCCCATAGGTTTGGTAGAATTGCTCTCGAATCGTTTGCAGTGCCTTGTGTGTTCTTAATTCCGATAATCTAATCACAACAATAAAGCATGGCTTATCAAGATCATGAGCCCAACACAACAAAGGCATCATTGGTTTACGCACATCCCAAAGACGTATCAAGCTTTGGTAAGCCAAAGCAAGCGGAAACCCACCAACTCTTACTCTAGAAAATAATAATAGCTGATCTTCCTCCACCACATGATAAGGGCTCAACATGTCAATCTTAGTTAAACAAATTACATTACACTCATCACATCTAAAATCAGGTAAAAAAACTAGTATTTGATCGGGCAATAACAAAAAGCTTAGGGTGCCAACTAAATTCAATACCCCACCCTTTATAATTCTATGAACCACTAGAATCATCCCAAAATACTTGAAATTGACTCCCTTTAAAACAACCATTTGGTTTTTGAGAATTGACGTGGGAAGCTAAATCAAACAAGATCAACGAACTATTTTCTAATAAAACCATATTTTCTTCATGTATATGTGAACTGAAATAAACACAAACAATTGAGGAATTCCAAAATAGCTCATATCCTATGCAATCCAAAGCAAGGGTTTGGCTGGAATTAACAGATATAACATAATACCAATGAACAACATATAAAATAGAAACCATTAAGCTCCCAACAACAGAATCACCTAAAATTTCACCGAACTCACCAACTGGTTTCCTACCATGCACGCATCTTCATCGTTCGCTCCAATGTAATACTCAGTTCAGTGAAGTCCCTGGTATTAGTCACTACAACATCGTTACTCCCCATAGCCATCACTAAAAGTCGAAAACCATAGGGGTCATTCATCTGGATAAGCTTATTAGCATTCGTGAACACTTTTGAATAAGCCCAATCCATTCAATTTTTTTCACCATTGTACATTCTTCTAAGAAAAGGAGCCTTAGTTGTGTTTTCAATATGCACAAACTGATACCTATCATCCAAAATACTGATACCTAATTGAAAACTATCAGTATTATCCACCATCACCATACCTGTATCTTCATGTCCTTTATGATGAAATGAAGCTTTGAGATCCTCAAAGAAACTTGTCGGTACAATCTCAGAGATGGGTTTTGACATAGTACTTTTGTTGTGGATGGGCCATCTTCAAATTGAACTGGAAATTCGGCATCCATGTCCTCCAAACCTTCACTAATCTCTTCAATATCTATAACTTCAGTTCTCGGCATTTCATCAAACGTTTGGGTTTCACCCGAATCCACCTTTGTGGCAGTAATACATAATCCAATATTTGTGTTGGCTCAACAAAATCAGTCAACACTGTATCACCATGAATTGTACGATCCTGAATAGAATTTCTAGCCGCGATAGCGCCATAACCTTAAAAGTGGACCAAGAACTGAACCTCAATCGAAGTAATTTTTGCAGAGACCCATAAGGTGAGATACCCGATGCAGCACGTCTTGAGTATTAGGCCAAATGACATGATAGATTGTAACCAAGAGTGTTCGATTGCTGAAAAAACCATCAAACAATGATTTTAAATCCTCACTAAACTTAGACAAAAACGACTGAAAACCTTCATCCATGGCCAAAATCAATGGCTTCTGATACCTTTGTAATAGCACGAATCAAAGAAGAAGAATTAAGAGGGGATGAGAAAGTAGAAGAGCAAAGAGAGACGACAGAAATTCAGAAAATTGAGAGAAAAGATAAGATTTTCATTCATTCAATCGATAACCCTTTCAATACACTGAGAATTCTTTTTATCCTACTGTGGCTAAATGACAACGTTCATTAAACAACTAAAACAACAAATTAAATTAAAATATAACAGCAATAAACTACAGCGTTTCACTTCTCTTCATTTCGATTCGTTACAATTTCCTTTATATTTTTTGGTAAACTAACCCGACCACCATACTATGGTAAATGTATTAAAATGGCCATATTAAAAAAAATCGACTCAATTGACCACCCAAACTATTGAAATTTGATCAATGTGACCACCAGCCGTTAATTGGCTAACGGAAGGTGACGTGTCAGTTAAAAAATTAAAGGTATAATTACACATTTGGTCTTTACTATTTACACATTCTTTCAATTTAGTCCTAATGTTAAACTAATAAAATAAAGGGTAAACTAACCCAATGACCATCATACTATGGTAAATGTATTAAAATGACCACATTAAAAAAAATCGACTCAATTGACCACCCAAACTATTGAAGGAGGAAAATCCTCAGATTCAAATCCCTTTAGCAGCATGTATGTTGAAATTTGTTTTTCTCCTCTAAATAGGTGGTGACACGTGTCACCACCTGATTGGAGGAAGAAAATAATTTATTATATCAAATATAAATAATTAAATTCCTCCAATAAGGTGGTGACACGTGTCACCACCTAATTAATTTATTTTATTAGTTTAAAATTAGGACTAAATTGAAAGAATGTGTAAATAGTAAAGACCAAATGTGTAATTTTACCTTTAAATTTTTAACTGCCACGTCACCTTCCTTTAGCCCATTAACGACTGGTGGTCACATTGATCCAATTTCAATAATTTGGGTGGTCAATTGAGTTGATTTTTTTAATGTGATCATTTTAATACATTTACCATAGTATGGTGGTCATTGGGTTAGTTTACCCTATATTTTTTTATTAATAATTTAATTCAGCACCACTAAAATTTTGTAATTTTATCCCTACATTTTTAATATAATTTGTTGATAATTTGCATCTCTTACATAAAATCCTAGGTCGAGCATGTTGTGGTCATGAAATACAAATGCCGCCAGTCTGATAACGACAAAATATACATTCATCTATAATGAACCGTACAACACATTGAAAATGTGGGTGGGATTAATGATAGTTTATAGTTCTCCTAGACTGAGGGAGAACTCAATGGCCTCCATTCCTCCATTTCGGGTGATAATGGTTTTCGTCTTGATAAGGATCGGCGGTGACTCGTCGGAAGCCTGTCTCTGGGAAGAGCTCTCAGACAAAGCCGGTATCGCAATCTCGGAGAAGGTTATGGGTGGTTCTTTTTTTAGTTGTCCTATGTTTCGTCTAGTGTTTTCCGGTTGGCTTCTGTCGGATGTCCGGTTATCGTCTCCTTTTGCGCTTGTGTTTGCGCCTGTGTTTGGCCTGTTTTTTTTTTCTTTTTTGTTTGTTCCTGTCTTGAGGAGTTGGATGCGCATCCTTTCTTGGATGTTGACTGTGATCCGGCTGCTGGTTTAGGGAGATGTAGAAGCGACGCTATTGACCTTGCATGGCTCATGGCGGCGCGCGTAGGTTGTTGTAGGAAGGAGGTTGAGGTGGGCCCGCCTTGTCTGCCTTCCCTTTTGTATCCTGTTGTTTTTTATTAGTAATGAAGTAAGTCTCTTTGATAAAAAAAAAGTTTATAGTTCTCCTACTATATTGAAATTTGAGATTTATCTCTCTAATTTGACATAATTTAATATTTTATTTTTGTAATGGGTGTTTGATAAATAACTAATAGTTGGTAGTTGATTGCAACGGCTAGTTTGACCAACTAATTTTATTAGCTGATTTGATTAATTGTTTATATAAAAGTGTTTGATAGAACTTAGCTGATAGCTGATATAGGTATAATGGCAAATAAGGGTATAATACATTTAGTTGTTAAATACATATATATTTTATAATACTTTAGTCTTTATTGAGGTAAAATTATTCAGATAAAATGCTTTAGACAATGAATTAAAAAATTCCTTGAGAAAATTATTGAATATTTTTTAAAAAATTGAATATTTTTTAAATTTAATATTTACAAATATTAACTTTGCGGAGATTGAAACATACTATTAATCTTGTATAAAATATCAACACTATAATTTTTTCTTCACTTTCATGTTTTGCTATATTTTCTTAACTAAAATGTACTTGAGAATCTACAACTAAAAAAGATTAATAAAATAAAATATCACTAATTCATCATTAGACGCAGGGATGAACCTAGAAGGGGGCTGGAGGGGGGCAACTTTTTGAAACCCCTATACAAGGATGGAACCAGGATTTGAGGTTGGGGGGCAAAACATTAATATTTGAAATGGGGGGGGGGCAAATTAAAAAATAAACCAATTTGTAAAGAAATTTATATAGGAGGACAAAGCTGGAAAAAAAATTTCGAGGGTGGGGAGGGGCAATCTTAGCTTCGTCACTGCCCTTATATGATTCAGAAAACTTTTAGAAATTTTTTATGTATTTCCTATTAAAAATCTATTTTCGCCCCCTATTATTTTATAAGCTCTCCCTCCTATAATTTTATAAGTTCGCCCACAACATAAAGTTCTGCGTTCGTCCCTAATTAGACGTTGCATAAAAATTATTTTACACAAGGTTTTATGGTAATGACGCAATTATGGAAATAACAGTGTTAAGTACGTCATTTAAAATCTTATTTTCCAAATCAGCTCTTCAATCCGTTGGATTTTCCAAAATGTTTCTCTTTTAGCTTATTTTGAACAATCAATTCTTTCAAAAAGGTGTTTACCAAATACTAGAAATAGAGGGTTTGACTACCAATCAATTATCTGTGTCTAAATAAGCTAATTTTTTTCTTTCAAAAAGTTGTTTATCAAACACCTCAATGACACTAGTATTTCTACATATATAAATTATTAAATATTGTTGAAGTGATGATGTGAATGTTTTTACACATTTATTTGATTAAACTCAAATGTTTTATCAATATATAATTACAAGGGAATTTGTTTGAATATTCCCTTTTGGAAAAAATGAAAAAACACCCCAATTGAAATTATTTGAAAAAATGCCCCCCATTCGGTCCACGTAATGAGGACCCGTGTTACGACAGACGCGGGTTCTGAAATCGCGCTTAGCGAAATGCGAGTTCTATATGATGTGGCGTGTCTTATCCGTTGGCGTCTTTTTATATTCAAATAAAAAGAACTCGCGCTTATCAGGGCGCGAGTTCTGCAATATATTCAGCCTCGAATTTATTGCAGTCAATATGAACAGTTGAAAAATAAATGACCGCTTTGAATATACACGAAATTTGTGCTACTAGAAATATGGATTCCTGGGGTATTAAATAGAACCAGCGTCCTACAAAACGTCAGTTTCATTGAACACGCATTTGAACCGGTGCGAGTTCTGCTATAAATTCACCCTTACCCCACCCTTTTATTCACACACAAAAAAAGTTCTCTCAATTCCCTCTCTATTCAATTTTTTGTGAAAATATCTCGAGTTTGAAGTAATGGCGAGGCTGATAAGGTTGGCTCAGAAAAACGTTTTCAATTATTGGCGGAGAAATGTAAGTTTTATTTATTTATTTAAATGTTGCATTTTCATTTTTTATTTTATTATATTTTCTAAACAAATAGTATGGTAGCTTGAATTTAATTTGCGGTTGTTTATTTTTTTAGAATGGGATGGAACGTCATATGGAAATTTTCATCAATTGGATGACGAATGGACTCGACCCGCGTCTAGAAGATTATATCTTGAGGGCTGGATTTCTGCACGTATCCAAAATTATTGGAGGTGTGAAATTGGATATTAATTTGATCAACGCGTTTGTAGAGAGGTGGATGCCGGAGACACACACATTCTACCTTCCGTGCGACGAGGCAACTATAACCTTGGAGGACGTGTCACATATTCTCGATCTGTCGGTTGATGGAGAGGCTATTACTGGTCACAGCAGTGGTGACTGACATGGCCTGTGTTTTGAGTTGCTAGGGGCTGCGCCAGACATGATGGATGGCAGCTGCGGGAAAATATTAGCCATTTACCAGATACCGCGAACGAAGAAGTGGAGATGGTAAAAAAATATTATTTTTTGTGAATATTAATGAAATAATTAAATTTCTATACGTTAATATATTTTTTCCTATTGTAGGCATATGCTCACGCTCATATTTTACAAATAATCGGCAGAATATTGGTGTCTGACAAATCTCGTAACAAACTTCACATGTTGTGGTTGCGACATTTGCAGAATTTTGATGATGCCGGTAGATTGAGCTGAGGATCGGCGGTAGTTGCATTTTTATTTAGGGAGCTGCGCAAGCCCACCGATCCAGAGAAGACATTAGAGGTTGTCTTTTGTTGCTTCAGTCGTGGGCGTGGTTCAGAATGTCATTTTTACGGCCTGAACTGGCTGTCCCTAGTCTATATATTTTTCCACTATGCCGAAGGTAAGAAAAAAGTAATATTTTTTAATATAGGGTTTTTTGAATATTAAAGTTATGTTTGTTGTTTTGTAGGTGGAGCGTTAATTTAATTCATGTTGGTCTGCCCAATGGTCTGAATGCTATCAGACAGACTATTGACATTGAATTCAGGGATCAAGTAAAATTTTGGAGTTTATTTATTATTGAATTTGGTGTATTTATTTAAATTAAATTTTATTAATTTCAGTTATAATTGAATGTTTTACAGTTTTTATGGAAACCGTACGAGGATCCAAGTATCAACGCATGCCTCCCGAAATTTTCAGAAGCGACGAAGATATATTGGACGACCACTATATCACTCATCTTTTACGCTACAGTTGAGTGACATCTGAGCGATCGCGTCTTACGACAGTTTGGTTGTGTCCAATGAATCCCGACGGACCCTCTAAATTTTGACGAGTTACGTAGGCTCACTCGACAAGGGAAGCTAGGAGTAAAATATTTTTAATTGATTCAATGTTTTATTAATTTGAATGTAATTTATATTTATAAAGTAAAATAAAACTTCTTTATTGTCTGATAGGTTGATTGGTCGACGAGGCATATACATTAGATTGCTTAATGGAGGGAAATGGAACTACGACAACCCATTCGTGACTACATAATGTTTGATACGATGGTTAGTGACGATTACATTCCGTAGTTTATGGCGAATGGTAAGCCAAGTCTTTTGACTCTAGAGGAATGAACGGTCGTCATTGAGCGTGTGCAGTGCAATCGCCTACGGACGCAATGTACGAGGGGAGCACAGACGACTTCTGGCGATGCTTTGTCATCGAGGAGACGAAATGGTTCTACCTCCTTAGCACTGGGACCATCTTAGGCCACCCCATCGATACGACCATAGGCTTTACCCACTCGATGCACTCATCATTTCATCCGCTGCCGAGTCCGACAGAAGGTTTTTCACGCCTGTTGTGGCCAATCCCTACGGTACATGATTAGTGGGACGTCGAGTCTTCTTCCAACATACATACCTTTCTATCTGTTTCAATCGGTGGCAACCAATTTTGGCACTGGGTTTGTTCAACAAACACCACCACAGTCCCTGTTCATCACAAGTGGGCCAGTTGAAACGAGTGATACCGCTGAAGTTGGAACCGAGAATGACGACAACGATGATGAGTAGCCAGTTGATCCCCCTCGTCGTCGACGCAATCCTGAGTGACCTCGTCATCCACCAGGGTGTGGTACCGGTGGACATAGACATCATTAGTTTTATTTTTTCCTTTTTTAAGTAGTATATAATAATTTTAGTTGTATTTTGTATATCAATATTTCTCTAAATTTATAATTTTTTTTGCGTTTTTAATATTTTACATTAAATCTTGCCTTTATTTTGACAAAATCGTTCTTAATTGTAGCGATAACAAACAAAAAATATTTTTACGTAAGACTGAACTCACGTTAGGAAGAATGCGAGTTTCACTAGCACGTCTGTAATTTGCATCTAGATGAAAGCAACTTCGACTGGCACGTCAAGGATCCTAGGCCGTATTCGTGTTTGGCCAAACACGACTAAATTGCCTATCCGAGCAGGGCGCATATTCGAACAAAAAAATCAGCTGTGTTGTAGTGTTTTAAGTTTTCCATTGTATTATAGCTACTAATGGCAACAAACCATGTATCTAGAAAATTCTTTTGCAAAGAAATTTCCGAGATATTATGGTTTGCTGGTATCTGTAGTTGCATTTATATGATACGTACATACTTTTGTTGGGTTACCAATTCTGGTGAGATGAGTGTTCGATATTTTTGTTCACGAGGAACGACAAATCACAATATTAAGAAATTTTGGGCCTTTTTGAAGTGTATTTAACCGGAGTCAAAGCTCTTACCATTGTCGTAGTACACGATCAATGTGTAGAGTTAGACTTCTTTGTGGGCACAAAAAATCCGTGAAGCTTGTTTATCTGCCCACGTCGTCAACGCATTTGTAGGGGTACAATATCAGCCTCAAATACGCCTCTGAGCTTGACAAACAACATCGGCTGTTAAGGCGTATGTTAACAAAGACTTCAGAAGATGCATACCCCAAGGTTTTAAACTTGCTGGACTACTCAGCCCTGGAAGTAAGCCGAATGTATGTTAATAAAGACTTCGTAAAAAAGGCCCACTGATAATCGACTGTTTATGAGGTACATGTGGCCGGTTACAATGTTTCCTATGTGCCAATATCAGCATCAAATATCGATCTATGCTTGAAGAAGAAAATCGATTGTTTAGGGGTACAATTGTACAACTTGACTAGGGATGAGACCAAGAGAACAAAACAAGTTGAGGATATTTTATGTTTGTACAATGTCTGCTATGCTTGTATACTGCTTGTTTATATTCTTTTATAAGCTTCTCTATTAGCATGTTTAGAGGTACAATTTACATGTTTATAGTATTGTTCGTACTGATGGGGGTCATCAAATCAACATAAACATGCCTACCTGCCTATGTTTGCTTGTTCTTTATGGGAAAAAACATGCTTAGATATCATTTTTAATGCGATTCTACACCCTTTAGGATGCCATATACGCGCCAATTTTAGCACAATTGTAAACATATGTTTCACTACTGCGACTTCAAACTTAAACAACAACAAAAAATATCCCTCAACATACCACAAAATCAACTTAAACATGCCTATGTACCCGTGTTTGCTTGTTCGTCATGGGAAAAACATGGTTAGATAGCATTTTTTAACGCAATTTATACACACTTTAAGATGCCATATATGCGCCAATTTTAGCACCATTTTAAACATATGCTTCACTACTACGATGTCAAACTTAAACAACAACAAATAATATCCTGCAACATACCACAAAATTAACTTAAACATGCCTATGGACCCATGTTTGCTTGTTCTTCATGCAAAAAAAAAAAACATGCTTAGATAGCGTGTTAACGCGGTTTATACACACTTTAGGATGCCTTAGACGCGCCGATCTTTACACTATTTTCAAGAGATGTTTCAATACTACAACGTGCAAGTTCAAAAATACGAACTACTATCCCCCAACACCCCGTAATTTCACCTACAACATGCCTATCGAAGCTTTTTTTAACAACAGAAATATACCAAACTCGCGTTGAACCAAACACGACTTTTATTCAGATCGAGCGATAAACTTGCTTCGTTCCATCTCAATATCTCGGCGAACTCGCGTTCTGTTAGGCGCGAGTTCCTTTAATCTAATATTTAAAAGACGCTAACGGATAAGACACGCCACATCAGATAGAACGCGCGTCAGGCGGAACGCGAGTTCTGAATTCGTGCTTATTGAAACGCAAGTTGTTCCTACGTGTACCAAAATGGGGGTATTTTTTTAAATGATTCCAAAGTAAGGTATTTTTCCAAATTTTTTTCCAAAAGAGAATATTCAACCGGTCTAACCTTTACAACTCAATTGATTCTTAAAATGTACTTTTAAAATTGTCATGTCATCACTTTAACATAATTAACTAATTGTGTTATTAATTTAAATTTGTTAATAACATTCTATATTGAAATGACTAAAATATATCAAATTAAAATAAAAAATAATTATAAAATTTTAGAATATGTGGAAAGGCAAAGGAGCATGCCCAATTGAGAAGTTGAAGACGGGTGGTTGAATTTGCCGAAGAGATAATTAAACTTTAATTAATTCCTCTTTATTTTCCTATACAGTAATTAGATTATTCAGATTTTTCACTATTTTTAAATCGAATGATATTAAGTGTTTAAATATAAATAATTTTAAACGTTTAAATATATGCAATCCTTTAATATTTTAGTTAAATTTTAAAACAACAAATAAAAAATTAATCAACTAATACATGTTGGGTCTGGATTTTAGAAGTTATATATGGTATGTTTGGATTATATGAATTTATAGGCTGGGTCGGGTTGAAATTTGATTTTTTCGTGCCCCGGTCAAGCTATTTAAATTATCTATTTTTTATATTAAAATAATAAAATAATTAAAATAGTATTTATATTAATATATAAAATTAAATTTAAATAATGACATATACATTTGTAATTTTTTTTTAATAATTATGCCAGATTGAGCATATGGATGGTAATTCAGATATGTTTCGGATGTCTGATTATATTACGAATTAAGATAATATATGAATTCATATATTAACACTACTATTATCCACTGCGTTCATATACAATTTAGTGAACCCCTAATTAAAAGTAATATAAAACTTATTTTGATTAACTATTCGTTATTCTTTCGATTCTCAAGAATTGAAGACTGCTCAGTAGTAAAATTAACTTTTTTTTTTTTTTATAGTTACTGGTATCAATTTTTTTTTTTACAAATGTTTACAAATTCATATATTAATTTTTTTCTCGACAAATTATTTTATTAACTAAGGTTAAACATATAACCTTAGACCTAAAATGTGTTGCCTTATTAAAAACCTTTCTAATTCTAAATGAAGAAAAAGAGTACAACACAATTAAATACAAGAATAAGTCAAGCAAAACCAGCAAGCAACAAAACACCAAGGATAAATATTCTATACACAGGCGGTGGAAACTAAAAGTTTCCACAAGCGCCTTAGTTTTAGGGTATAGGAAGTTAGTTTAGGGTATAGGATTTAGGGGTTTGGGTGTAGGGGGTTAGAATTTAGGAAATATTGTTTCAATTTAAGGTTTAGAGTTATAGTTTAGAGTTTATAAGATAAAACCTAAATCCTCACCATATTACCCTAAAAACTAAACTCTAACCTATAAACCCTAAATTACAACCCTAAACCTTAAATTGAAACAACTATCCCTAAATTCTAAATCCCTACATCTAAACCCATAAACCCTATACCCTAAACTAACTCTCTATACCCTAAAACTAAGACGCTTGTGGAAACTTTCAGTTTCCACCGCCTGTGTATAGGATATTAATCCAAACACCAAATGCATATATTATGAATAATATTTTTACCATTTACAATATAAGGTAAAATACTTAAATCATCCTTTAACTTTGTTCTGTGACCTATTTTGTTCTCTGAACTTCCAAAACGATCAATTTACTCATTAAACTTTATTTTTTGACCTATTTTAATCATTCTAGATTATTTTATTGAACTTGGCATATTTTATTATTATTCAATATAAAAAATAATTTATAATAAAAATAAAAAATATTTTATTATTATTAAATGAAAAATAATTTAAAATAAAACCCCAAACACTCAAATTCCTAAACCACTTTCACCCTCATCGGAATCATCCACCCACTCGTTAGCGTCGGTGTCGGCGTCACCCACCCATTCATCGTTGTCACCTTTGCCAGCGTCACCCAACCATTCACCGACGTAGGACTTACTGGTGTTTACTTTCCATTTCTGAGGAACAAAACTCGATGCTTGAACTAGTATCGACAATGGCGAGGAATTGAAGAGGAGGACTGAGGGAATGGCCGGAAATGAAGAGGCTTTGCTAGGGTTTATGAGAGATTTGGGTGGACAGTGGTGTAGTAGGAGAAGAAAGAGGAAGATTGTTAATGCTAGTATCTTCGGCGACATCTTGTCGGTAGACTGAAGCTTTTGTTGGGGTTAAAAGGAAGGTCGTGCTTCGGTATATTTCTGAAAATATATCAGGTGATACATTGCCCGTTTCTTGCCGGAAACTTTATAGTTTTACTGCAACTGCTAACGAAACAAATTAGAACTTTGCTTCATATTTCTTATTTTGGTTGGGTTTTATTTTAGCTGATCAAAGACACTTGATATTGATTCTTTACATTTCTGTTGGCTATCAAATACACTGTCATAATAATATTTCTTCATTGGGAACTTTGCATCATTTTTCTTCCTTAGCGTCAGGTAAACGCCGGTAAGAGTAACGTCGGCAAATGGTTGGGTGACGCTGGTGAAGATGACACCGATGAATGGGTGGGTGTCGCCGACACCGACGCCAGCGAGTGGGTGGATGATTTTGGTGAGGGCGGAAGTGATTTAGGGATTTGAGTGTTTGAGGGTTTTATTTTAAATTACTTTTTATTTAATAATAAAAAATATTTTGTTTTTATTTTAAATTATTTTTTTATATTTAATAATAATAAAACATGCCAAGTCAATCCAAAATATTAATAAAATAATTCAAAGTGATTAAAATATGTCAAAAAGTAAATTTAGTGAGTAAATTGATCCTTTTAAAAATTCAAAGAACTTGAACCAAAATAAAGTAAACTGTAGTACAAAATTTAATAGTACAATAAATGATATTGGTCTATACAATTTATCTTTCAAAAACCTAAAATTTTGATCTTATAATTAACCTCATTATATCATCCTCTTGCTTTACTTTGGATTCAACACTAATTTCCATCCAAAAATGCTAAAAACTTTTCACTTTGTATGTTTCATATTTTATTATGTGTTGTCTTTTATCCTTGCTTAAACATATTTAATGTTCATTTTTCTTTTTTTTCATTGCTGAAATTAAGTGAACGTATCAAATATATACAAGGAAGCAAAAGAACTATACAGAGAGAAACAACTGCCTCAATGCCTTTTAAGACAGTAGTTGCTTTAATATACACATCGATTTAGGCACCAATAAGACCTAGCATAAGAAACACAACTTACATCATCAACGAGGGTTATCGTACCGATACGGCTTATCGTATCGATACGCCCCTTAAGACCGTACCGATACGCCCTTCTAGCGTATCGATATGCTTTGTTTTTTAGTCACAACGGCTCTTTCTTCTTTGAGACAGGTACTGATACGCCCTCAAAGAGTATCGATACGGTTAGCAGTTGAGGAGCATTTATTACGTGAAATTGCAGCCCAACGGCTAGATTAATGACTTCAACCATCCAAACGGCTAGAAATCAATGTAAGGGTATAAAAACAAGTCTCAAAAGCTACAACAACAACTATTGAACCTTCAAACAACATCAAAGCATCCATTTCAAACCCTTGTGCATTTAGAGTCAAATTCTTGTAGCCAACTCATTTGAAATTTTCATTGTAAATCCTTTTAGAGTTTGGGGAGTGTTTATGTGTAATTGGGTAAACAATTAGCCTTTGATAGGTACATACCAAGTTTTCCTATCTTCCTTTCTAAAAGAGTGATATTGGGTCAATCTTTGGGTAGAGAGATTGATCGATTTGTAAGGTTTCCTCCTAAGCCGAGAAAAGGGGACGAATTCAAGTTAGTGAATTGTTGAAATCCTCAGTAGGGTGCTGAGGTAGTGGATGTAGAGCTTGTTCGAAGCTTGAACCACTCTAAAATTACCTTGTTTTCATTTTTAAATTATCCATGTGCACCCTTCAATTTTTAGTCCACCAATTCACCCCCTCTTGGTGATTAGCCATCATTTGATCAACTCAACAATTGGTATCAAAGCTACACTCATTGGAAGGATTAACACCCTCTTGAGTAGATATTGGAAGAGTTTGATCAATTTCACTTCAATTGACATCTTGCTATGGCATCCACCTCCGGCCAAAACCTCTACGAGTCTCTATGCATCACCAAACCACCATTCTTCAATGGGGATAACTATACTTTTTGGAAGAACTGGATGCGTCTCTTCATCAAATCAAACGACTACATGGTGTGGGACGTGGTAGAAGACGGTCCTACAATTCCAATGAAGAGAGATGGTGAAGGGAGGCTTGTTCTGAAGACCAAAGCCGAAATGACCGATGAAGATAGAAGACGTTTGCAAGTCAACAACAAAGCATTGCACATAATCTTTTGTGATATTTGTCTTGACATATACCCAAAGGTGTCTTCAATCGAGAGTGTTAAAGAAGTGTGAGACACCCTAGAGACTACATATGAAGGAACCAGTGACGTCAAGGAGACGAAGATCGAGTTGCTCAATTTGAGTTATCAAAACTTCAAAATGGAAGCCGACGAAAGTGTCTCCAAGATGTTTGATCGGTTCTCGGTCATTGTCAATGGACTAAAGGGGTTCGATGAAGTTATTTCTGAAGATAAGCTAGTCCAGAAGTTACTCTACTCTTTTCTAGAGTCTTGGGATGGCAAGAGGACGACCATCGTCGAAGCTCGAGATTTGAAGACTCTCAAGCTAGACGCCCTTGTTGGATCTCTACTCACCCATGAGATCATGAAGCAAGGAAGAGAAGAAGAGAAGACAAAGGGAGAGAAAAAGGTAGAGAAGAAAGATGTTGAAAAGAAGAAGCTAGGAATCACATTCAAGGCGTCATACAAAGAAAGCAATTCTAGTGTGAAGGAGGACGAAGAGATGGCTATGTTGGCCAAACAATTCACTCGATTCATGAAGTCCAATCGAGGAAGAAAATTCAATAGAAGAGGGGACTTCAAGAATAAAGGAAAAGAGGGAAAAATGATCAACTCATTTGTTATGAGTGTAAGAAGCCCAACCATATCCGAACCGATTGTGTAACACCCCTAACCCGGGCCAGGAGCTAGGAGCGTTACCAGAAACGGAAAACTGAAAATCGGAACGGAAATATCGAAACAAGAACTCACTTCATAAACTAATTTTAAGCAACCAATTAAATTTGCGTACTCGGAAAGTGGGCTAACAAAAACTTTTTCTAAACATACATGACTAACAAAATTTCATTTGATCAAACTTATCAATTTACATGGCAATTCAATTTTCTTATTATCCTTATCAAATTCCAATAAAAAAACCATTCCATAACCATTCAATCACTAGGCCTTTTTGTTTTGATCAATTAATCCCAATCCTTTACTAAATTTACCAATTTATTTTCTTGATAGTAAATGAATCAAACATGACGAATGCTTAAGCTATACATTACCATGCCATTCGAAACTTGATTAATTACCCTAGGTGATTTTTGAGTTATATCAATTACCAATAATTAAAAACATCTATTTTACATACAAGGCATATTAGATTTCATACACCATGGCATTCGATTTCCTTTAACTAGATCATTACAAAATATCAAGTTTTATATGCCCCTAAACCATGTCAAGCTATTAACTATGTACAACAAAAAGAATAGGCAAGACCACTAGCTCGACTTACATATATACAACAAAATAATGAGGCTTTCTACTTAAATACAAAACATGATTCTAGCCTCCTAATTAAGCATCAAGGAGCATATAACCTTAAACACCATCGCAAACTTAGGCTACGACCAAACAAATAAAACGAGCCCTTAGACAAAATTCGAAGCCACCATCTAGGAGTCTAAAGATAAGACTAAGATCATACATTTTTCTGGTCTTGTAACTTGATCCGGTCGAATGCTAGCTTTAGGTCCAAGCTACCCTGCTAAGGTTGGGAAGAAGAAAGCAACGGAGCGTTAAGTACAAATTGTACTTAGCGAGGTAATGCTAAATCTAATTCATTCTTGAATTTAAGTGTGATCAAACATTGAGTTTACTTAGCTAGGTTTGTTAACATTCAATTTATACCCAACTAAGCTTAGCAAAATCAAAAACAAATAGCTTCATGCATAACATAAACAAACATTCATAGTTCATGCTCGAATACATTTCAACCAACATTAATCAAATCACATGCTTCAATTTCGATTAGTTAAGACCATCATTTAATTAAATTTCCAGCATACTCAATTTCATGCTTCATAATCGAAATAACCAAAAATCATGCTAATTGAAACATAGCCTTATCAATTTATCAAGAGCAAAACCACCAATTATCCTTAAGCATGTCCTTCGATTAGGTCATAAACCATTATCCATAGATCAAAATATTCAAACATATCACATTTCATTTTCAATGTATTCGAACAGGGCCATTCACCCACTTTACTTATAATCGGATATTGCAACATCTCATATACATTAAACCAGAATCGGAAGGACCAATGTCCACAAAACTCATCCAAAAATTTCACTTCATAACATATCAATGCCATATCAATCCATTTATCCACTTCATAAGCTTTTCATAATTAAGCAATTTCATTTCATTTAATTTAATTTACATTGCCTTAGGTAGAATAGACGAATCAGATATTCAAGTCATCAAGAGGGTTCCCAGTACCAAGCAAGGGTTGCCTAAGCAACAAGTCAAAGGATGCTCAATAGCATCAATGTGTCTTGAATATCAATCAAGATCACCTTTAACCATCAAGTCGGAGAGTACACAAGGTACTAACAATGGTTGCACAAAGCAACAAGCAAGGGTTGCACGAAGCAACAAACAAGGGTTGCACGAAGCAACAAACAAGGGTTGCACGAAGCAACAAACAAGAGAGCTCGAACTCTACGCATGCCGTACTATCTAAGACTTCTAATCAACCGAGGGCATATTATTCTTGTTAATTTATTATTCATTACTTTATTTAGCATATACATTTTTCATAATTCGATTTGCATGTTCATTCGATCACATCAACATACATGGGCACACACTTCACATATAGTCACATGCATATTAAGCATAGCAAAAATACCATAGGGTAGTCCACATACTCATATAATCAAGCATTATCAAGGATCCAAATTCATGCTTGTTCAACATACAAGAAGATCACATAGGACAGTCCACATTTACGCACATTCGAACATTAACAAAATCTAAATCATGCATATAAATCATGACATTTAAAACCACATAAAGCAGTCCGCATTTTCATACATTCAAACATTAACCAGAATCTCAAATCATGCATTCATTTTCCTTCAATCTCCTTCCCTTACTAAACATATTACCAATCATCATTTAGGTCCAATTTTATGCATAAATTCATAATTTACACCAATAATAAGGTGGTTCGGACACTAGTCCTAACCCTAATGCAGAATTACACTCACAACTCCTTAAGCTTGATCTTGAATTAAGATGCCCATGTTCCTTCCCCTTGATTGATCGATCCTAGCTTCCTCCAAAGTCTCTTCACAATTTCGATCTTAACACTCAACATAAAATGAATACACACTATACTAGAGAGCAATTCAATTACAATCACTCTTTAAATTCATGCATGAACATAAATTCTCAAATCTGATTTTCTATTAAACTAGTTGGAGGACCAGTTAGTATTTTAATCATATCTCTTTAATTACTGATCCAAAATTCACTTATCATACACCATTAGAAAGGTATTAAACTCAGTTTTCCAACCATGTAAACCTCATATTTTTATCTAGTTCGAGTAAATACAGTTTATTACTTGAATATGACATTTTCGATAAATCTGGACAGCTTGTACTGCCCAACTTCTTAAATTCATATCTTCCAATTTACATACTGAAATTGAGTTCCGTTTTCTCTCAGTGTTTCTAGACATACCAAAGTTTATACAGTAAAAATTTTAATTCAAAGTACCTTAAATCCTATTTTTGGTGAATTTCCAAAGTTATAGCTTATGATTTGTATTTCACTGGACAGCTTACTCATTTGTCATCTTTAGCTTAAAATTCACCTAATTACCTTACTCAAATTCTAAATTCACTTATGGCATGACTTATACTATCCATTCATAACATTTTAAAGCCCATATTAACTTTTATTATCAACAGTCAAGTCCTCAATTTTACAAATTTTCCCGTTCAGTCCCTAAATTCCATAATTTTCGAGTACATGTCCAACATTAGTTCTAATCGAAATTTCCCATTCTAATTCATTTTTCCAGCAAACCAAAAGTAGTTCCTTATAAAATTATTATTTCTTTACAACTTTCTCTTAATAGGAATTTTCTAATTTGGTCTCTAACCATACCAATTCTTCAATTATTCATGACTTTACACTCTATCTCAAAACAGTCCCCTTTTTAAAATCTATTCATCATTTCACAATTAGTTTTTTTTTCAAGAATTTCATTAGCTCAACTTATTATAATCATCAAGACTCTCATAGTTTCATGTTTAAACAAATTCTAAGTTTGCATGCATGGTTTGACACTTATTCGAGTAGCTACAAGGAGAAATAGAAACTTACTTCTTTGATTTCCTTGTTACCACTAGCTACCCTTCTTAATTCCTAGCTTAATTCTTCAAACATGCAAGCCATTTCTTCACCATTTGAGCTCCCAAAAATTCAGACTTTTGAGCTTCCCTCATCTCCATTTTCTCTCAAACCTCACGGCACAAGGAGGAGAAATGATGGAGAGAAGACATCCTCCCTTAATTTGGGGGATTTGATAGCCTTTAATTTTACTTAAGTGTCCTTCATCCTATATCTTTTATTAGCTTTTTACTATGGGCAGCCCTAAGGAATTTTAACTTTTAACATGCAATTTTTGAACATTATTTTTATTTTAAATTGGTCATCAATTGTCCCTACCATTCTTTCTTTAATTTCCCATTTTGGTCCGATTTCCACAAAGGAGTTGTACCCCTCTTTAGTCACTTTTAATTCCTCTAATTTCATTACTTTAAATCTTGTTACTACTAATTTGAATCCACTAATTTATCAACTCGGCTAAATTTCTTAATTCAAAAGCTTAATTTCTCTTTTAATTCGAATTGGTGCAATAATTGCCCAATTAAAAGAAGTTCAAGGACTAAATTGAATAATTCACTTAATCGTAATCTCAATTGTTTCCTAAAAATAAATAAATGAATTAAATTTGACGGCTTTAAATTCTAGGACGGAAATGTGGGTGTTACAGATTGCCCTCAATTGAGGAAGAAGATCTTGGGGAAGAAGAACAAGCTCAAGGCTCAAATGGCAACTTGGAGTGACGAGGAGTCATCCGAGAAAGAGGAGGAAGTGGTCAATCTTTGCCTCATGGCCTTTGAGGAGGATCACATGGTAAACTCTAACTCATCTCTTATGATGAATTATATGATGAATATGATGAGTTACAAAATGTTTATGATGAATTGGTTGGAAAATATAAAGAGTCTATTTTGAAAAACAAGAAAATCATTTTCGATTTGAAATCTCAAAATAAGTCTCTTTCAAAATCCATTTCCGAATTGTAAAAGAATGTTTTATATTTGATAAATCTTTCAAATGAGCTTAAAAAGAAAAATCTTGATGTTGAAAAACTTATTTCCGATTTTCAAGATTATCACACAAATGAAGTGGATAATCTAAAAAATTCTCTTACTATTGAAAAACTTGCTCTTGAAAAGAGAAATTCTTCAAAAACCCAATATGTTAAGAGAAAACCATTTTACCCCAAACAAAGAGGTTTTCAAAAGCAATCCAAAGTTAAAAGAGTTAGGAGTGTATGAGTTCCTAAGGAACTCATTGTTTTCAATAATGTAAATGCAATTGCTTCTTGGATTCCTAAGGGAACCAAGCTTTTGAGAGCTAACACTTGTGGACCCAAAATGGTTTGGGTACCAAAATCAAAGAACTAATCTTTGTTTGTAGGGGGAATATTGCTACAAGGCCAAAGCTTCAAGTCAAAACACATGGTACCTTGATAGTGGATGCTCAAGACACATGACCGGAGACAAGAGTAGATTTATAGAGCTCAAGCCAAAGCATGATGGAGTGGTGACTTTCGGTGACAACTCCAAAGGCCATATTGAGGGTATTAGCTCTATTGGTAATCTCTCATCCATTCTCATTGAAAATGTATTACTTATCAATGGTCTTAAACTTAATCTTTTGAGCATTAGTCAACTTTGTGATAAAGATTTTGATGTTCATTTTGATAAAAAAAATGGGTGTAAAATTGTGAACATTAAAACAAATGAATTAATGCACATTGGTCATCACATAGGAAATATTTATATAGTGCATTTAGATGACATACATTCATCCCATGCATGTTTAGTTGCACATGATGAGAATGATGCATGGTTGTGGCATATGAAACTAGGGCATGCTAGCATAAGTGTTTTAGAAAAATTGGCTTCCCAAAATCTAGTTAGAGGTTTACCCAAACTAAAATTTTCATTAGATAAAATATGTGATGCTTGTGCTAAGGGTAAACAAAAGAGAACCTCATTTAAACCCATTAATGATGTTTTGACTAGTAGGGTATTACAACTAATCCACATAGATTTATTTGAGCCTATTATAACTATGAGTTTGGGTGGTAAGTCATATGCATTTGTATTAGTAGATGACTTTTCTAGATACACTTGGGTTCTATTCTTAAGTACTAAGGACGATATTTTAGAAAATTTTATTACATTTACAAAAATTACCCAAAATGATTTTGATCTTAAAATTTCACATATTAGAAGTGATCATGGAACCGAGTTTTAAAATATGAGTTTTGAAGATTTTTGTAATGAAAATGGTATTAGCCATAATTTTTTGGCTCATCGCACTCTTCAACAAAACAGGGTAGTTGAGAGGAAAAATAGAACTTTAGAAGAGATGGCTAGGACAATGCTTTGTGAAAACAACTTACCTAAGTATTTTTGGGCGGAAGCCACTAATACGACTTGTTATATTATTAATAGAGTAACGATTAGGCCTATTTTAAAGAAAAAACCTTATGAGATTTTAAAATCCAAAAAGCATAACATTAGCTATTCCCACCATTTTTGGTTGTAAATGCTTTATTTTAAACAATGGAAAAGACAACTTAGGTAAAGTTGATGCTAAAAGTGATGAAGCAATATTTTTGGGGTATTCCCTAAACTCTAAAGCCTACCGTGTATTTAATAAAAGAACTCTGGTTTTTGAAGAGTTTATACATGTTGTTTTCGATGATAACCTCTTTCCGAGGAAGGAATCTTGTGAAGATGATGATGTAGGGATCATTGGAGCCATTGATGGAGGATAAACATCAAATGTGGATGAGATTCCAACCAAAGAAGAGGATGCACAAGATCCACCTCTTGATGCCTTGAAGGAATTGGCTCATGAGGAAAATGAGGTGACATACCCAAGGGAGTTCAACTATGTCAAAGGTGGTGAAATCTTGGGTAATCCATCCAAGGGGGTAACGACTAGATCCTCTCTCAAAATTATGAATTAAGTTGCATTTATCTCATGCATAGAGCCTAAAAATATCAAAGAAGCATTAAAAGATGATTTTTGGATATTGACTATGCAAAAGGAACTTTATCAATTTGAGATAAGTAAAGTATGAAAATTAGTTGACATGCCTAATAATCAATCTACTATAGGAACTAAGTGGGTATTTAGAAACAAACTAGATGAGAGTGGTAACATAGAGAGGAACAAGACTAGGCTTGTTGCTCAAGGTTACACTCAAGAAGAATGAATTGATTTTGATGAAACATATGCACCCGTAGCTAGAATGGAAGCTATTAGGATGCTTCTTGCATTTGCATGCTATCATGATTTCAAGCTTTTTCAAATGGATGTAAAAAGTGCTTTTCTAAATGGTTTTATAAATGAAGAAGTGTATGTTGAACAACCACCCGATTTTGAAGATCCAAACTTTCCAAACCATGTTTTTAAACTAACAAAAGCTTTATACGGTTTGAAACAAGCTCCTAGAGCTTGGTATGAAAGACTTTTAAACTTTTTAATTGAAAAAGGCAAGGTGGATACTACACTTTTCATTAAAATATATGGTAATGACATTTTAGTAGTTCAAATATATGTTGATGATATTATTTTTGGTTCTACTAATTAATTTTATTACCAAGAATTTTCTAAGCTAATGCAAGTTGAATTTGAGATGAACATGATGGGAGAGCTCTCATTTTTCTTGGGGCTCCAAATCAAGCAAAGGAAAGATGACACCTTCATAAATCAAGATAAATACATCAAGGATATGCTAAAGAAGTTTGGCTTAGAGAACGTAAAGCCTCAAGCCATTCCTATGAACTCATCAATTAAGCTTGACAAGGATGAAGGAGGTAAGTGTGTTGATTCTAAGTTCTATCATTCTATGATTGGATCTTTGCTTTACCTTACCGCAAGTAGACCCGATATCATGTTTAATGTTTGCTTGTGTGCTAGGTTTCAAGCTAGTCCTAGAGAATCACACCTAGTTGCCATTAAGAGAATTTTTAGATACCTTAGAGATACACCTTGTTTAGGTCTTTGGTATCTTAGAGACTCCTCCTTTGACCTTCATGCCTTCTCCGGTGGGGATTATGGGGGATGTAATATAGATAGGAAAAGTACCTCTGGAACATATCAATTTTTAGGTAATATGCTCGTATCTTGGTTCTCTAAGAAACAAAATAGCGTAGCCTTATCTACCACCGAAGCAGAGTACATATCCTTAGGGAGTTGTTGTGCTCAAGTCCTTTGGATCAAGCAACAACTCTTAGATTATGATGTTCAGGTAGATAACATACCCCTTAAGTGTAACAACACTAGTGCCATTTTTCTCACTAAGAATCCCATCCAGTACTCTAGAACCAAACATATAGAAATTAGACATCATTTCATTAGAGATCATGTCTTGAAAAATGATATAGTTCTAGAATATGTTGATACCTTGAACCAATTAGCGGATATATTTACCAAACCTTTAGATAAAAAGCGTGTTTGGACTCTTAGGAGAGAGTTAGGTTTAACTAGCCTTCCTTGACCCTTTTAGGTCCCAAATGGCCAAAAATATGCTTGAAATTAATTGATGCTCATGCTTATGTTGATTTGCCTCCTTTTGCATCTATGCTTGTTGTTAGGGGGAGTATGCATTAGTTTTAGTCATTAAATCTTGCTCATATATCATTCACATGCATTTAGGGTCGTTCAAAGTTAAATTTTTGGACTTAAAACTGTCCAAAATCCATTTTCTGGTAATGGCGTATCGATACGGTTACAAGCATATCGATACAGGTTCGTCAATGGGAAGTGATACAAGTCAAACTATATCGATACGATCACGCATATCGATACAATATTAAAATTAATTTAAAATTAGGGCAAGGCGTATCTATACGCTCTACAAGCATATCGATACGATATCGGCGGAAAGTTAAAATTGGGCATTTAAATGAGAAATCACTTTTACATTAAACTTCCCCTCTTTTTTCTCTAAAAACCCTAGCTGCAACTCACTATAAAAATCCCTTCAATCTCTCAAATTTTTACATCAAACTTAAAATCAAACTTAAAATTTGTGCATCATTCATCCTTTGTTCATCCAAATTTCCTCATTCAAGGTATAAACCCTATTTTCTTTTCTTTTTAATTTTCATTCAATTTTAATGGTTGTCTTTAATAGAATTTTGTATAAAACATATACAAAGAGTATGAGTTTTCAAGTTTTTACAAAAAATCTTCAAAATTCGAATTTTTTTTATTCGAATATAAATTTATACCATATATTTTTATAATATGTTTTCCAAAACTTTTTTTAACCAATTTTTTTATACTTGTATATATTTTTAACCTATAAAATATTGTATTTTTATCAATACCTTGAATTATTGGAATTTATCTTTGGATTGAATGTGATGATAATTGCATACATGTTCGAATTGTTTTGATGTTTTTCAGGATTATGGCACCTAAAAAGAGAGCGGAACGATATTTAGCCTCTACATCTTCCGATCCTATCGAAGACGATGATGGTAATCCTAAACCAAACCTCCCTTTCATATTCCAAAATAGTTTTCCTAACCCTTCAGATTTGTCACGTACATTACAAGCTATTTCAAGGTTTTACCCTTAGGGAAGAACGTGTTGTCTCAATCCCGTTTTTAAATTCCGAACGTTTTAAATTTGAATATCTTGGTTTGTTTAGAAGATAGAAAATTATAAACTTTTTGAGCCTATCTCCGATTTTATATTGAAATCTAGTTATAATCTTCTTTTCAAATGCCAAATGCATTCTGATGCTAAAAGAGAACATGTTGTCGCTATTGAATCTCATCTTATGGGCACAACTTTTAGAATTGATCAAAATGTTCTTTGTCAAGCTTTTGGTTTTGAAAATATTGGTATTAATGATGAAAATTCTTTGGGTCATGGTCCTCTTGGTTCTGTCAATGTTTTAAATGCCCAAGACCGTATACTTCATCTTATAATTTCTTGGTTTATTCGTCCCTCGGGTGGGAAATTTTCAACCATTCGTCAAGTGGATGACTTTTGGCTTAGGTGTTTTCATGAGGGTAAGCGCCCTAATCTTTGTCAAATTATGTTTGCCGATCTTGTCTATCTTGTTCAACATCGTCACACCGACCAAGTTAAATCTTTTTACTATTTGACGGCCTTGAGTCATTTGTTTCACTCCCTTAAGATAGATTGTTCCTATGACTATCCCGAACCCCTTGGCCTACCCATAGATGAGTGTTCCCTTACCCGTGCTCACTTTGCCTACCTCAACAATGAATGTGTTCATGTTCCTCAAACTCCTCGCCAAGATGTTCAAGCGGAATCTCCACAAGCTCTACAAGGCCCCCAAGGTGCTCCTATTGCTCAATCCTCCATGGATACTCTTATGACGTTTCTTAATGAGAAATTCAACAACATGGAAGCTGGTTTTTCCGCCATTGATACTCGCTTCACATCATTGGAAGATCGAGTCAAGGGCCTTGATACACGCTTCACATCTTTGGAGGATCAAGTCAAGGCTATTGGACTTCAACAAAATTCCATGGATGTCTCTCTCACCGCATTCCATGGTGCTTGGCTTAACCACACTCGGAAACCTCAACCAAGTCAAGATGATGAGGATGAATAGGACGAGGATGAAGGCGATGGTGGGGACGAGTAGTCTTGCACCTCATGGCATATCATTTAGTTTTTTTAGTTTATACACCTAACTATATTTTGTTTTAAGAACCTATGCTTTGATTTATGTTTTTAGGATGAGTTTGGAATTATTTAATTTGCTTTGGATTTTATTGCTTAATAATATTGAGTTTCTTATTTATGCTTTACATTGTGCCTCATGTTTATTATCCTTATTTTATGCATTGATTATGTTTGATCTAACAAAAATAGGGAGAAGTGTAAGAGCCAATCTTTGAAAACCAATTTTCGAAAACCTATCTTAAACTAAGGGGGAGTAAGTTTTCAAAGTTTTCCAAACTTAAAAAATTTATACTTGGTTTTGTTATATCAAAAAGGGGGAGATTGTAAAACCAAAATTGATTTTGATATAACAAATAATTTTAGGGACTTAATTGCAAAATTAATAAATTTTTAATTACTATAACTTGATTACACTCTCATATTATTATAGGGGCTTAGTTACTATAACTTGATTACACTCTTATATTATTATAGGGGCTAAAAATTAGGGTAATTCCGTAATTAATTAGTTATAATAATTTTAATTTTCTATATGTGATGAAGGAGGATGTCGTTGTCTTAGAGTCTTAGTGGTGGGAGTGCCCTTGGTGATGTTCGGCAAGGATGCATTTTTCATCTCCTCGGGTAGGTTTCGTGTTGTGTCCTCCATCAGGTGTGTAGAAATTCAACGTGAATGGGGCTGTGAAAGGAAATCGAGACCGATGGGGTCCAGTGGGTGCTTCGTGACTCGAACGAAAAGGTAATTGCTTTGTTTTCTGGGCTGTTGGGGATCATTGAATTCAATGAGGCAGAGGTACAAGCGATAGTGGTTGGTTTGAATTTGTTTGCTGGACCGGTATGGTCATCATTCCACCTAATTAGGGAGTCCGACTTTATGGTAGCTATTACATGGTGTATGCAAGTGCAAAAAAAGCCATGGCGTTTGTGGTCTGTGTTTCGGCAGAATGATGCTTTGTGTAGTTTTCTGTCAGGGATATTATTTGTTCACACATATAGGGAGGTGAACAGTATGGCCGATGCTTTGGAAAAGGGTTTCGCGAGATCGACGTGATTTCAAACGTTGTAAACTTTGGGTGTTGGTTGCTGTATATGAGTGTGGGACGGGGGACACTTGAGTTATTTGTGCTTTGCGTATTTTTGCTGTCTAATGGTTGGATGCTACTTGATGAGTGGGTTGGGTGATGGCAGTTAGCTTTGAGACATTTGAGGAGGGGCTGATGATACACATAGCAATTTGTGTTTGAGCATGGTGTCTTTCATTGTTTAGTTTCCCGGTTGGTCTTGATTGTTCCTTTTCAATTATCACATGTAATCTTTCCCTCCAATTTACATTTAGAGAGGTTGTTAATGAGGCTTGTGATAATTTTTGTATGATTTGATCTTAATAAAATCATACAGGTTGACCAAAAAAAAAATTTAATTAATGAATCCCATTATATTATATGCAATTACATTTTTGTAATTTAATTTGTCTAAGAAATTAAATTTCTTTATAATTAACTATTATTATTCTTTTTTTTTTGCTAGGAAGGGACAACAAAATAACTCAAACTAAAACTATAGCATGCTGCAAAACATAGAGAAGTAGATCCTACACAAGGGCTAAAGGATTCTCAAAGACCAATTCCCTTATCTTCTGACCGCGCGTCATTGTCGCTATCTTGTCCGTAATAGTATTCAAGGTTCAACATTTCCTGAATAACCGTAACGAGAGCATTCCTCATACGTGCTGGATTACTAGTTTCAATACTCCTAATCGCCTCTCGACAATCTGATTCAAGCTTCACTCAGCGAAAACCAAGATGCCAAGCATGAAGAAGACCATCCAAAATAGCCCATAATTCAACATTCACCACCGCCCACCAAACAATGCCCTATGCTTCGAGCAAACCCAAACACCAGTCACCATTCTTTGATTGAAACACCCTTCGACTGCAATAGCACTATCAATAAGGCTCACAACCCCATCAACATTGATTTTCACCCAGTTTGCGAGCGGACGCTACCATGGACCTACGAGCTGAACTGAACTATACTCCGACAAACTAATTCCACTCCACCAAGCATTGGCTGCAACCACTTGCTCCATACATTTCTTGTTAGCCACAATCAGATCATCACGTTCGACGAAATAAAAATAAAAGAATATTTGGTTTCTACACCGCCACAGTCTCCAGCAAAGAATGGAAAACATTATAATCCAATGCTCTGCAAAACCAGTAAAAGGATCATATGCCCTTAGATTAGCTACAAACCACTCTTGTAATTGCATCGAATTGAAAGAATAAAGTTGATGAGGATAGATGAGCTGCATTCACACTACACAAGCTCTAGGACCATCTCAGAGAACATGAAGAACATCCTTTTGGCCTTGGGAACAAATTCCAAATCATCTGTAATTCGTCATATGTCTCCTCACTCTTTCCATATTAGTTAGCAAATTACCACTAATAGAAGCCAAACAAAAATGCAGATTCGTTGTGGAACAAGTAATTTCCATACAACATCCTAGTGGCTATTACAATTTGTATTCGTGCCTCCTATAAGTAAACCATATGCCAATTTCACTGTAAATTAGCCCTTGGCATTACCCTTCTAACCTAAACGACCCAGACCGAGATGAGCAGAAGGTGGGAACATGTAAAACCTAAATTGATTTTGATATAACAATATTTTTCAAGGACTCAATTGCAAAATGAAATAATTTTATAAATACTCAAAAGACTTACAAAATGACAAGGATTCGAACTTTAAGTGTTTCTAAATCAAAATCCGTATCGATACATTTTTTTTCCAGTGGAAAATGAGTTATGAAAAGTTTACTGATACTCTCTTTGCCGTATCGATACGGTTTTTAGACTCGATGTAAACCTGGAAACTAAAAACTACTTACTATATGCATACACTCCCTTTTGTACCGATACGAGTCGGTAAGATTTGATAAATCTTGGCATTTAATTTTTGACTGTTGCCTTGTCAGTTTATTGGAACCAAACACTTTGAAAATTGGTTAACTATACCGATACGCTTAACTACCATACTGATACACTTTTTGTTTAACCACTTCTCTAGATTCTAGTGAGCAAAATCGGTACCGGTACACATTATGCCATACCGATCCCCTTTGTAAAATATGGTTTTCGTACCGATACGCCTCTTTGCGTATCGATACGCTATTTATATACAACGACTCTTTCTTCTTATGACAGGTACCGATACGGTGACGTGTGTACCGATACGGTGGGTTGCAGAAGTGCATTTATGGTGGGAAAAAGTGAGCCTAACGGCTCTATTGATGATGCCAACCACCCAAACGGTTAGAATTCAATGAAGAGCTATAAAAGCAAGCCATAAAAGCTACAACAACAACTATTGAACAAGTCAAGCACACTCAAGCAAAATCCAATCCATTTGAGCAATTTAGAGTTAAACCCTCATTACCCGACTTGTTTATTTTTCTTATATTCATTTATTTCAAGTTTGGGGTTAGAGTGAACTTGTATTTGGGCAATTATTCACCTATTGTGAGGTATTTTCTTTGTTGCCAAAACTTCTCTTGTAAAGAGTGAGTCTTGATTAAGCTTTGGGTAGAAAGCTTAATGGCTTTGTAAGGTTTCCTCCTAATTCGAGAAAAGGGGAAGAATTTCTAGTGAAATTGGTTGAAAATCCTTAGTGGGGGCTAAGGTAGTGGATGTAGAGCTTGTTCTAAGCTTGAACCACTATAAATCTCTTGTGACTTCAATTTTATTTTACCAATTTCCTCCCTCAAACTTTTAAAAGCCAATTCACCCCTTCTTGGCCATTTGTTCATCAAATCCAACGATTACCTCCTTTGGAGACAACTACCCATATTGGAAGAACCAAATGAGGCTATTCATCAAATCCATTCCAATGAAACAAGAAGGTGATAGACAAGTTCCCAAGGCCAAACAAGAAATGACCGATGAAGAAAGAAAGAAGCTACAAGTCAAAGACAAGGCCTTGCACATGCTCTTTTGTGCACTCGGACCAGACATGTATTCAAAGATGCCCTCTTGTACAAGTGCAAAAGAGGTGTGGGACACGCTCGAGACCACCTACGAGGGCACCAACGATGTTAAGGAGACCAAGATTGAACTCCTTAACTTAAGCTACGAGAATTTCAAAATGGAGCCCAACGAGAGTGTCACGAAGATGTTTGATCATTTCTCGGTCATCGTCAATGGTCTCAAAGGTTTCAGAGAAGTCATCCCCGAAGACAAGCTTGTCTGGAAACTACTATAATCTCTTCCCGAGTAATGTGATAGGAAGAGAACCGCCATCATCGAGGCAAAAGATTTGAAGACATTGAAGTTTGATGCGCTCATGGGTTCTCTCCTTACTCATGAGATCATGAAGCAAGGAAGAGAAGAAGAGAAAAAGATGTAGAAGAAGGAAGTGGAGAAGAAGAAAATCGGAATTTCTCTCAAAGATTCACAAGAAGAGAGCGATTCAAGCGAGTAGGAGCTTGAAGAGATGGCTATGTTAGCCAAAAGATTCACTCGGTTCATAAAGTCCAACCGGGGAATAAAGTTCTTTAGAAAAGGAGACTTCAAGAACAAGAACAAGGAAGAGGAGAAGGATCAACTCATATGCAATGAGTGCAAGAAGATGGGGCACATTAGAACCGAAAGCCCCCAACTAAAAAAAGAGCTTCGGGAAGAAGAAGAAGAAGCTCAAGGCTATCGTTGCTACTTGGAGTGATGAGGAATCATCATCCGATAAAGAGGAGCAAGAAGTTGCCAACCTTTGTCTTATGGCTTTTGAGGAAGATCTTAAGGTAAACCCCAACTCATCTACTTTTGATGAGCTTCAAGAATCTTATAATGAGTTGCAAGAGGTTTACGATGAGTTGGTAGAAAAGTTTAAAGAATCAATTTTGAAAACAAGTAAACTATTTTCAATTTGAAAAACCAAAATGATTCTTTGTCCAAAACTAACTTCAAACTTGAAAAGAAGGTTTGTGCTTTAAAAGACAATCTAAATTATTTTGAAAAATAAAACATTGATTTAAACAACCTTCTTTACGAGCTTAATGACCATCACCATAAGGAGGTGAATGATCTCAAAGCTTCTTTGAACAAAGTTGGGAACTCAAGTTTTGAAAAAGGTGAATCTTCAAAACCAAACTATGTAAAAAGAAACTTTGTTGACCACAAACAAAGAGTCTTCCAAAGGCCCTCTAAAGGTAAGAGGATTAGGAGTGTTTGGGTTCCTAAGAACCTAATTACTTCTAATGATTTACATGCCATTGCTTCTTGGATTCCCAAGGGAACCAAGTTTTGGGGAGCTAATGTCCATGGACCCAAAATCATCTGGGTACCAAAAATCAAGACCTAATCTTTGTTTGTAGAGGGAGCATTGCTACAAGGCCAAAGCTTCAAGTCAAAACACATGGTACCATGATGGTGGATGCTCAAGACACATGACCAGCGACAATAGTAGATTCTTGGAACTAAAGCCAAAAAGTGGAGGAGTAGTGACATTTGGTGACAACTCCAAAGGCTATATTGAAGGAATTGGTTCCATTGGTAATCACTCTTCCATTCTCATTGAAAATTTCCTTTATGTCAATGGTCTAAAATATAATTTATTGAGCATTAGTCAATTATTTCATAAAGGTTTTAATGTTCTCTTTGATGTTAATGGTTGCAAAATTATGAACACTGAAACAAATAAGAGAATGCTTATAGGTCATCGCATATGTAATATATATGGTGCATCTAGATGACATTCACATTTCCAATGCATGCTTTGTAGCTAAGGATGAACATGATTCATGGTTATGGCATTGGAAACTAGGACATGCTAGCATGAGTATTTTAGAAAATTGGTTTCCCAAGATATAGTAAGATGTTTACCTAAGCTAAAATTTTCTCTAGATAAAATTTGTGATGATTGTGCTAAGGGTAAACATAAAAGGGTATCTTTTAAACCTATTAATGATGTTTCAACTAGTAGAGTATTACAATTGATCCATATGGATCTCTTTGGACCTATTAGGACAATGAGCTTGGGTGGAAAACAATATGCTTTTGTGTTAGTAGATGATTACTCTAGATACACTTGGGTTCTATTCTTAAGTACTAAGGATGAGGCTTTAGAAAAGTTCAGCACATTTTCAAAAATTTCTCAAAATGATCTTGGTCAACAAATTTCTCATATTAGGAGTGACCATGGAACCGAATTTCAAAATTAAGGATTTGAGGATTTTTGTAACACTAATGGTATAAGCCATAATTTTTCCGTACCTCGCACTTCTTAACAAAATGGGGTAGTTGAGAGGAAAAACTGAACTTTAGAAAAATGGCTAGAACCATGCTTTGTGAAAATAATTTACCTAAGTATTTTTGGGCGGAAGCCACAAACACCACTTGTTATATTATTAACCGAGTAATGATTAGGCCAATTTTAAAGAGATATCCTTATGAGATTTTGAAATCAAAGAATCCTAATATTAGCTATTTTCATCTATTTGGATGCAAGTGTTTTGTTTTAAATAATTGAAAAGATAATTTAGGTAAATTCGATGCAAAAAGTGATGAAGCTATTTTATTAGGGTATTTTTTAAACTCTAAAGCCTATCAATATTTAACAAAAGAACTTTGGTTGTAGAAGAGTCTATTTATTTGGTTTTCGATGATAACCTCATTCCGAGGAAGGATTCTTGTGATGATGATGATGTAGGAATCATTGAAGCCAATGATGGTGGACAATCATCAAATATGGATGAGGTTCCAACCAAGGAAGAAGAAGCATAAGATCCACCTCTAGAAGCCTTGAAGGACATGACTCTAGAAGAGAAGGAAGTGAGCTGCCCAAGGGAGTTCAACTATGTCAAAGTTGGTGAGATTTTGGGTGATCCATCCAAAGGGGTATCCACTAGATCCTCTCTTAAACTTATGAATATTGTTGCATTCATTTCATTCATAGAGCCTAAAAATATCAAAGAAGCATTAAATGATGATTTTTGGATATTGGCCATGCAAGAAGAATTAAATCAATTTGAGAGGAGTCAAGTTTGGACATTAGTTGATAGGCCTAGTAATAAATCTACTATAGGAACTAAATGGGTTTTTAGAAACAAACTAGATGAGAGTGGTAACATAATGAGGAACAAGGCTAGACTTGTTGCTCAAGGTTACACTCAAGAAGAGAGATTGATTTTGATGAAACTTATGCACCCGTAGCTAGGATGGAAGCTATTAGGATGCTTCTTGTATTCGCATGTTATCATGAATTCAAGCTTTTTTCAAATGAATGTAAAAAGTACTTTTCTAAATGGTTTTATAAATGAAAAAGTGTATGTTGAACAACCACCCGATTTTGAAGATCCAAAATTTCCAAACCATGTTTTTAAAATCTCTAAAGCTTTATATGGTTTGAAACAAGCTCCAAGAGCTTGGTATGAAAGACTTTCAAACTATTTGATTGAAAAAGGTTTTGAAAAAGGGAAAGTGGATACTACACTTTTTATTAAAAGAAATGGAAAAGACATGTTAGTAGTTCAAATATATGTTGATGATATCATTTTTGGTTCTACTAATGAATTGTTTTGCCAAGAGTTTGCTAAGATAATGCAATGGGAGAGCTCTAATTCTTCTTGGGACTCCAAATCAAACAAAGAAAGGATGACACCTTCATTAATCAATCTAAATACATCAAGGATATGCTCAAGAATTTTGGCTTGGAGAATGTGAAGCCTTAAGCTACTCCAATGAGTTCTTCTATAAAGCTTGACAAAGATGAAGGAGGTAAGTGTGTTGATTCAAAACTTTATCGTTCTATGATTGGATCTTTGCTTTACCTTACCGCAAGTAGACACAATATTATGTTTAATGTTTGCTTGTGTGCTAGGTTTCAAGCTAGTCCTAGAGAATCACACCTGATAGTCGTTAAGAGAATCTTTAGATACCTTAGAGACACACCTTGTTTAAGCCTTTGGTATCCTAGAGATTCCTCCTTTGATTTGCATGCTTTCTCGGATGCCGATTATGGAGGATGTAAGATAGATAGAAAGAGTACCCCCGAAACATGTCAATTCCTAGGTAGTATGCACATATCCTGGTTCTCTAAGAAACAAAATATTATAGCCTTATCTACCGCCGAAGCAAAGTACATATCGACCGAAAGTTGTTGTGCTCAAGTCCTTTGGTTGAAGCAACAACTTTTAGATTATGGAGTTGATTTAGGTACCATACCCCTTAAGTGTGACAACACTAGGTATCACTAAGAATCCCATCCAACATTCTAGAACCAAACACATAGAGATAAGACATCATTTCATTAGGGATCATGTATTGAAAAATGATGTAGTTCTAGAGTATATTGACACATTGAACCAATTAGCGGACATATTTACCAAACCTTTAGACAAAGAGCGTTTTGGACTCTTAGGAGAGAGTTAGGTTTAACTAGCCTTCCTTGACCCTTTAGAGCCTCTTAAGGTCAAAAACTTGCTTGAATTTAAATGATGCATGTGTTTTTGTGATTTTTCTCCTTTATGCATCTATGCTTGTTGCTAGGGGGAGTATGCACCTGTTTTAGCCTATACATGTTGTCCGTATATCACATACATGCATATCGATTCCATTAAAATCGAATTTTTGAGCCTATTGCTACAAAAATGTCATTTCTGGCAATGGGGTACCGATACGGTTTAATGTGTATCGGTACGTGTTCATGAGGGTTCTGGTACACATAAAAATGTACCGGTACGGGTGTTAATGAGGGACCCGATAGTACGACTTGTCGAGTTGGTACCGATACGGCCATGGCGTACAAGTACGTGTTGACGCTAGAGTGTTTAAATGTCATTAAATAAGGGTTTCCTACTTTAATTAAAACTCAACCACTTTTTTCTCTCAAAACCCTAATTTCTCATCTATAAAAACCCATCAAAACCCTTTGATTTCTCACACAATTCTTCAAATCTTTTGAGGGTTTTTGGTTTTCAAATCAAGCCTAAGCTATATCATCAAGTTTGTGCATTATCATCTCCCCATTCATCCCAAATCTCACATTCAAGGTATAAACTCTTTTTCTTATCTTTTTCAATTTCCTTTAAATCTATATACTATTTTTAATTAATTTTTGTATAAACAATATACATATAGTATATGTTTTAAATATTTTACAAAAAATTCTTTCCAAACTGATTTTTTTATTCGAATATAAAAATAACCCTATATTTATATAAACTATTTTTTTTCGAAATTCTTTTTACCAAAAATTCCTTTTATATTTGTATATTTTTTAAACTATATTGTATATTTTTTTACAACCACCTTGAATTTTTGGATTAATTATTGGATTGAATATGGTGATTTATGCATATATTGTTTTTGGTTTAATTTTGATTTTAGGTTATGGCTCCTAAAGAATGTATGGGAAAGGATATTGCATCCTCTTCTAACACCGACACCAATGGTACTAAACCAAACTTGTCCTACATTTTACAACATGGTACTAATGAGCCCGATTTCACTCGAGTGATGGATCGCTTTAAAATCTTTCAAAACTATAAAATCTGTCGTGAGCGTAAGGTTTTTATTCTAAATTCAACTTTCGTTATTTTGATTTAATTACCCAATGTAAGTTCATGCCCTTTTTAAGTATACCCGGGATATTTTATAAAAATCTTGTTTTAATCTTTTACTCCAATGCCCGGTGTATTGTTGACAAAACCAAAAATGAAGTTATTGTCGTTGAATCATACCTCATGGGACAAACTTTTCGAATTGATTCTAAGGTTATAGCTAATTGTTTGGGTGTTGAGGATATTGGAATAGATGATGAACACTCTTTGGGTAATATTCAACTCGGCTCCGTCTCCACCATTGATGCTCATGACCACTTCCTTCACTTCATTATCACTTGGTGGTTCCATCCATCCGGTGGTAAATGGTCCTCTATTCTTTAAGTTGATAGCTTTTGGATTCGATGCTTTCGGGAAGGTAAGCGCACAAACTTTACTTAGATTATGTTTGCGGAGATCGTCTACATTGTTCAGAACTGCCATTCGACCTTTGTCTCATCTTTCACCTATGACACCGCCTTGAACTACATCTTTCACAAGATTAGGATTGATTGCTCGTATGATCTTGAAATTCCTCTCACCGATCCTATTGACGACAAATCCATTCGCAAGGCTAAATTCACTTGGTATAACAACCAATGGGTTCATAATGCGGATCTACCTCAACATGTTCAGCCTGAGGATGAAGAGAATATTCCACTAGTGTTGAGATATTTGTTTTGATATAATAATTGAAAAATAACTTTAGACTAAATTGAAAAGATTTTAAAAATGTTTTTAAGTCCAAACAACTTGAAATTATGTTTGAGGAAATCTTAAAGGTTTTAAAATGTTTTTAAAAGGTTTTAAAATAGCCAAACCCAAGTTTCTAGCTTGGCTGTACCGAAACGGCTTACCTCGTTTCGGAACGCCTTGGGGTTTCAGCTACAGATCTTTTGAAACTGCCAAAACTCGTTTCGAGACAAGGCTTACATGTTTCGATACGGATAAGGGTTGTTTCAAAATGCCCCCGTGCGTTTCAATACGCCTACGTGGCAAAGATCCCAACGACTAAAATCCCTAACGGCTATTTCCCAACGACTATTTGAATTGCATGTTGTTTCGATACGACACTAGACGTTTTGATACGAATGTTCCGATACGGCCCAACGTGTTTTGATACGGAATACTGCATCAGAATCCAACAACTAGTTCTGAAGAAGGGAGTTCCGATACGGCTTCGAGCGTATCAAAACGGACATCACTAGAACTGCATTTATTGCGGGAAATAAAGGCTCTAAGGGCTCCAATTCAATCTGAACGGTCTCCAAGGGCTACAAACTCAATTGGGAGTATAAAAGGGACCTTCAAGCATCTATTGAAGACTAATGATCCAGAAGAAAACATGTCTATGATTAAAATCATGTCTTAGTCCTAAATTCTCATTCTTTGTATAGACAAACACTTGTGAGCTCCAATTGTCAATGTATGCTCAAGTGTTCTAGGATTTGGGTGAGTGCTTTAGTGTGCATTCACATACCATATAGAGGGATTTCTTGTTTGCTTTGATATTCTCTTTATACAAGAGGGTTTACTCAAGCTTTGGGTTAGAAATCTTGTAACACCCGGGTTTAGGGGTCGAGAGTTAAGTGTGTGAGTCGGGTTCAAGTCATTAGACTCGGTTTAATTTAAATGGGCTTTGGTTTTATTTTAATAGGACTTGAATTTTAGTAATGGCATTTTTGTAAATTTCCAAAAGTAAGGGAAAAGATAAGTGAAGGCCTTTTTGAAACAAAAAAATGGTCTTCTTCCTTGTTTTCAAAATCTCACGACCTAAAACCCCAAAACCTCCCAATCACTGTTCCATCAAGGTTCTTCATCGTTTCAAGAGATTTCAACGAGGTAAGATCGTTTTTGACTTCTCCTCTCTATTCCGATCACCTCCATGGTTTTAGATTCTTAAAAACACCATCTTTCTAGTTTTCAAGTTTCAAGCTTTTAAAGGAAAACGAAGAAGCTTTATGGGTTTTTCGTGTAGCTCTTGATTTGATAAGTTCATTTATGTTTTAATCTAGCCCTTATAGGTATCATATCTTAAAATGGTGGGATTTTAACAAAAATCCCGAAATGGGTTTTTGGGTGTATTTTAAAAGTGTCTAAACTTGTATTTTTGAAGTGGTTTTGTGAAGGGTTGAGGGGCTGATGATATAGTGATGTTGGAGATGTGTTTTGAAGGTCTTTAAAGGTATTTTGGGTGTTGGAATTGGTAGTTCTCAGCTGGGTTTAATGGTAGTGCGAAAATGGGAATTTGTGGTTGTTAGTTTTGGCTTGAAGTTGTTGAGAAATGGGTATTGGTTGAAATCTGAGTTGTGACAGTGAATTGTGGATGTTTTTTGTAGTAATAGATTGTTTTTAATTTGGTTAGAATCAAGGGGAAACATTGAAGAAGGTTCGGGCACGAATCTGGGGAATTTGGAGAATTGAGATCGCTGTTCGGCTTCCGGTTGGGTTGCAACGGTGAGTGGAAATGTTTAACCTTGTTTTGCTTTCGAAATGGGACTCTTGGGGGTTTGGGTGGAGCCTTGAGGGCTCACCTAAACCCAAATGTAAGTTTACTAATCCTACCTTAATGGTTATGAGATGATGCTTAATTAATTGTTGTGTTATCATGTGCATTGTGGATTGCTTTTACATCCGTTGATGTTGTGTAGTCATTGTCGATGTCGAGCCTCACATGATGGTTGTCATAACTACGGTGATGAGTGTTCCCACCGGTAGTGACTAGTAGTAGAGTAAGGTGATGAGTAGTCACATCGGAAAACTACTAGTCGAATGGTGATGTGTGGTCCCACTGTGCGTGTTGGTTGTGCATGTGCGAACCATGTAGTTGTCTTATTGTGATATCAATCGTGCATCCAATGGTTTATCTGTCATTTAAGAAAAGTGTTTTGAAAATTGCATGATTGTTGAGTTTTAGAGCTTCGCTCACTAAGCTATCAAGCTTACGCTCTCCTTTTTCCAACATGCAGATCGTTAGATTTCGGGAGGCAAGTGGGCAAGGGAGGAGCTTTTGGAGTTCTCAAGTACTCAAGTATGATTTAAGTAATTGTAATAATGCCTAGACATTGGGGGTATTAGACATGTATGGAGTTGGAGTTCAAACTCTTTTGTTGGCTTTTGATGTCCTAGTATGTTTGGTTTGTTGGTACCAAGTATTGTATGAGAATTGTTAGACTCGTATATGTAGGTTGGATTGTGTTAATGCCTTGTGTTTGAGGGTTTAGACCCTTTTCTATGAATGTTATGTGATATTATGAGAGCATGTAAACCTTGTCATGAATTGCCTATGTGTGTGTTTGGTTGCCTTGATTGGAATGATGAAGTCATGTGTGTTTTACGCAAGTTTCATACCTAATTGCCTATCTTGAGTTGTATGCCATGTTGGTTCAGTTAAGTAGCCTTGCATGCCTAATTTTTGTTGCTAATTGATGTATGAGTGTCGTTATGATGCTAGGCAAGTCAGAAATTGCATCTAGAGTTGAGTCTTCGTGCCTTTTGCTGCTAATTTGAGTCTTGCAGTGCAGAGCGTATCGGTACGCCCAAGGGCCGTACCGATACGGTCCTACACTTTGGGACTCAGATTTGGCTTAGCGTATCGGTACACGAGGGTGTATCGATACGCCAAAACCTCTATGGAAATATGAGATTTTGACGAGATTTTGGCATATCGGTACTGGTCTTGGGTGTATCGGTACGGTCTTATCTCGTTGATCGTGAGAAGTTGACCGTTGATGGCGTATCGGTACGGTCAACCAGTGTATCGATACGGTCTCCCTAGATTGACTATGGGCAGTTGACCTGGTCAAGGCGTATCGATACCCTCTCCTAGTTTATCGATACGGCCTGTTGTAATGAATAAAATGGCCTGTTTTAAGTTGCTTGTGTTGCATGCTAGCCTCGTTCGATGTCCTCCGCTGTCGTATGTCACATAGGATGTATTAAAGCATTTAGACAAGATAATAATTAAAAGAAATTTTCTAGGGTTGCTAACTGAAGGGGACCCTTAACGGGTTTCACTTTGGTTTTCCCTGTGTGACCCACTCAGACCGGCCAGTCCTCCAGACCAGGACGAGGGGGTTACAATTGATGGTATCAGAGCCTGAGGTTTCCGAGACCTCGGGTAGGTAAGTGAGGTAAGTTTGATGTGTTATGTTGTGCTATGTATCAATGAGTGTTTTACCATGTATGCTTGAAGTTGCTTGCTAGTACGGTGTTTGGAAGCATGTTTTAATGGCCTTTTGGTTTGGTTAAGGGTTAGTCAAATGTCCCCATTGTTAGGTGTTGTTGTCAAAAAAATGGTTTTTGGTTTATCGAGCTTGAGAACCGGAGTCCTTGCCCTTTTGCTAACCTAACGTTTTTCTTGTGTGTTGTGTGTTTGCTGTTTTAGATTCTATCTTGATATGGTGAGACCGAGGGGGCGACCTAGAGCGGGTGACCAGGCACCCGGGGGTGAGCCTTTTGTTCCTCCTGCTCCCGGTGGTAATGGAGTGGGTGGCGAAGGTGACGCGCCCCAGGCTGGTGCGCAAGTCAGAGGTGATGATAATGGGCCTCAGGCCGGTGCTAATGTTGGAGGTGTTGGGGCTCAGGCGGGTCAGGGTCCAACGGGCGCGGACATGACCCATTTGATTCAGACCATAGCCGGAGCTTTTCAGACAGCTTTGGCCGGTGTACAAGCTGCAGCACCACCTCAGGGTGCGGGGACATGACTACCCCTAGAGAGGCTCCGTAGTTTGGGCGGAGTTGAGTTTCGTGGGTTGACTCCCGAGGGTTTTGAGGCGTGACTTGAGAGTACCACACGCATCTTTGGTCAGATGAAGTGCTCAGGCACCCGTAAGTTGGGTTGCATCGTCTCCTTGCTTCAGGGGGACGTATATACTTGGTGGACCACTGTTACTTCGGGTATGGCCGAAGTGGATATCACGTGGGAGTTCTTCAGAAATGCCTTCAAGATGAAGTATCTCGGAGTTCGATACTTGGATGAGAAGAAGAGGGAGTTTATGGCCTTGGTTCAGGGTAACATGACCGTGTCTGAGTACGATGTTCAGTTTGTGAGATTGAGCCAGTATGCACCTGAGTTGGTTCCTAATGAGAGGGAGCGGTGTGAGCGCTTCCGGTATGGGTTGACTAGAGATGTGAAGACCTACATGCTTGCCTCTGACTACACTGAGTTTGATGTTTTGGTCTCTAGGGCCAAGGATATTGAGCAGAACTTGGGCTCCAGTTCCCGTGCTAGTGGGTCCGATTCCGGGAAGAGACACGCAAAATGGGATAGAGATCATGCCAAGAGGCATAGGGATATGAGGTATCAGCCTGATTCGAGACAGAGGTGTGGTAACTATGGATGGGGCCATCAGGGCCAAGGAGCTGTGGTGCACACTCCGGAGTGCACTAGATGCGGGAGATGCCACCAGGGCGAGTGTACGGGTACCTTCGGGCCATGTTGGAACTGTGGTTCCCGAGATCATATGAGGCGCAACTATCCACACCCGGCTAGGGGCAGACCGGCTCCAGCTAGGGGTTTTGAGCATCAGAGAGGCCGTGGGCGCGGTCTTGGTAACTTTCAGCCGAGGAACGAGGGTTAGAGGAACTTAGCTCACGTAGTGGCAGTTCAGCCCGAGGGAGGAGGACCGGCAAGGGTGTATGCTCAGCGAGAGGCTGGGAATGACATGGATGTCATTGCAGGTAATTTCTCATTGCAGTCTTTGAGTTTGCTTTCTTTGATAGATTCGGGGTCGACACATTCATATATTTTGGGTGAGCACGCAAGTTCATTAGGGTTACCATGTGAACGGTTAGAGGTAGGTGTGTGTGTTACTAGCTCTTTTGGTGATACATTGGTAGTTAGGAAAATGTATAGGAGGTGTCCCTTGATGGTTCAAGGCCACGTGTTTCTGGTTGATATGATGGAGTTACCGTTCTATGGCTTTGACGTGATTTTGGGCATGGATTGGCTCGTAGAGCATAGAGCTAGGGTTGACTTTGAGACGAAGAGAGTCACCTTGAGGCTTACGGATGACTTTGAGGTTGTGGTAGTTGGTGAGAACGTTAGGTTCTTGTCCAATGTTGTTTCGGCTTTGGAAGCTAAGAAGTTGTTTAGTTCGGGTTGTCAGGCTTACTTGGCTTATGTAATGAATCCGAATATGAGTGAGGTGAGACCGCAAGACATCAGGACCGTATGTGATTTTTTGAGTGTCTTTCCAGAAGAGTTGTCGGGTTTGCCTCCAGATAGAGCAGTTGAGTTTGCTATTGAGACGTATTATGATTCTGCAGCAGTGTCTATTGCTCCGTATAGAATGGAACCGAAGGAGTTGAAAGATTTGAAGACACAGCTTCAGGAGTTGTCCGATAGAGGTTTCATTAGACCTAGTATTTCTCCATGGGGTGCGCCGGTCTTGTTTGTGAAAAAGAATGACGATAGCATGAGGATGTGTATAGATTATAGGCAGTTGAACAAAGTGACAGTGAAGAACAAGTACCCTTTGGCTAGGATAGATGACTTGCTTGAGCAGTTGAGTGGTGCTTCCGTGTTTTCGAAGATCGACTTGAGATCTGGGTACTATCAGTTGAAGGTAAAGGATGTGGACATACCGAAGGCAGCCTTTCGTACACGTTATGAGCACTATGAGTTCTTGGTGATGCCTTTTGGGTTGACTAACGCTCCAGCCGCTTTCATGGATATGATGAACCGTGTGTTTCACGAGTTTTTGGACATGTTTGTGGTAGTGTTCATAGATGACATCTTAGTATACTCTAGGAACGAAGAGGAGCATGATGAGCATTTGCGGTTGGTGCTTCAAACCTTGCTTAAGAACCAGTTGTATGCCAAGCTAAGAAAATGTGAGCTTTGGATTAGGGAGGTGGTCTTCCCAGGTCACGTGATCTCGGCTAAGGGGATTAGTGTGGATCCTAAGAAGATTGAAGCCATAGTGATTTGGAAACAACCAAAGTTAGTGACAGAAATTCGCAGTTTCCTAGGTTTGGCGGGGTACTATAGAAGGTTTGTCGAGGGATCTTCTAGGATAGCGGCTCCTTTGACTAAGTTGCTTCAGAAGAATGTTCCCTATGAGTGGTCAGATGCAAGGCAAGAAGCGTTTGAGAAGTTGAAGAAAGCTTTGACCGAAGCTCCTATCTTGATTCAGCCCGAACCGGGGAGAGAGTTTGTGGTTTACAGTGATGCATCATACGTAGGGTTAGGTTGTGTGCTTATGCAAGGAGGTAAGGTGGTAGCCTACGCTTCGAGACAACTGAAAGTGCACGAGAAGAACTATCCCACTCATGACATAGAGTTAGCCGTCGTGGTGTTCGCTTTGAAGATCTGGAGACACCATCTTTATGGTGAGAAGTGTACTGTATATACCAACCACAAGAGCTTGAAGTACTTGATGTCTCAGAGGGAGTTGAACCTTAGGCAGCGTAGGTGGTTAGAGCTTCTTAAGGACTATGACCTTACGATAGAGTACCATCCGGGTAAGGCAAACGTGGTGGTCGATGCTTTGAGTAGAAAAGTGGCAGTTGAGTTGCGAGCTACGTTTGCGAGGTTGAGTGTGTCCAAGGATGGTGGGTTGATAGCCGAACTTCAGGTTAAGCCTTCGCTAGCTCATTTGATTCGAGAGAATTAGTTGCGAGACGAGTCTTTGGCACCTCACGTGCAAGATATAGCCGAAGATAAGCCTACCGATTATTGTTTTGGAGAGAATGGGATCCTATGTTTCAAGGATAGGATAGTGGTTCCGGAAGATGTCGAGTTGAGACGTACGATCTTGAATGAAGCTCATAACAATCCTTTTGCAATGCATCCGGGTAGTACGAAGATGTATCGTGGGTTAAAGGAAGAGTACTATTGGGTTGGGTTGAAGAAGGATGTGGCCGAGTTTGTGAGTAAGTGTATGGTTTGTCAGTGAGTCAAGGCCGAGCACCAGTTTCCCTCAGGGTTGTTACAACCATTGAAGATTCCGGAATGGAAGTGGGAACGTATCACCATGGACTTTGTGTCAGGGTTACCGTTGACTCATTCGAGGAAGAATTCAGTGTGGGTGATAGTTGATAGATTCACTAAGTGTGCTCACTTCATACCTGTCCATACCACCTATAATCTAGATAAGTTGGCCGATCTGTACATCTGTGAGATAGTGAGACTACATGGGGTACCGAAATCGATTGTGTCAGACCGAGATCTGAGGTTTACAGCTAGATTTTGGGAGTGTTTGCATCGTGCCTTGGGTACTTGGTTGAACTTCAGTACTTCGTATCATCCGCAGTCCGATGGTCAGTCTGAGAGAGTGATTCAGGTGTTGGAAGATATGTTGAGATGTTGTATCATCGATTTATAGGGGTCGTGGGAGAAACATCTACCGTTAGTAGAGTTTGCATACAACAACAGTTATCAGGCTAGTATTCAGATGGCACCGTATGGAGCTCTGTGTGGTAGGAGGTGTAGGACTCCGATTTGTTGGGCCGAAGCCGGACAAAAACTTGTACCGATGCCCGACTTGCTTAAGGGCACTACCGAGAAGGTAAAGTTGATATGTGATCGTTTGAAGGCAGCTTCAGACTGACAGAAGTCGTATGCCGATTTAAAGAGAAAGGAGATAGAGTATGTTGTGGGTGAGAAAGTTTTTTTGAAAGTCTCACATTGAAAGAAGGTGATGAGGTTTGGTAGGAAAGGTAAGTTGAGTCCGATATTCATTGGACCTTATGAGGTAGTTGAGAGGATTGGCCCCGTTGCATAAAGGTTGAGACTCCCGACCGAGCTAGAGAAGATTCATGATGTATTCCACGTGTCGATGCTCCAAAAGTATAGATCGGATCCGTCTCACGTAATGCCCGTAGAAGAGGTTGAACTGAATCTGGATTTGACATATGATGAGGAACCAGTGGAGATCTTAGCCTCAGACAGCAAGGTGTTGCGTGGTAGATCAATTGAGTTGGTCAAGGTGAGGTGGCAACGTCGAGGGGTGGACGAGGCCACTTGGGAGAGAAAAGAGGATATGTAAAGGCAGTTTCCTTATCTCTTTCAGTCAGGTAATTTTGGGGACGAAATTCCTTAAGTGGGTGAGAGTTGTAACACTCGGGTTTAGGGGTCAGGAGTTAAGTGTGTGAGTCGGGTTCGAGTCATTAGACTCGGTTTAACTTAAATGGGCTTTGGTTTTATTTTAATAGGACTTGAATTTTAGTAATAGCATTTTTGTAAATTTCCAAAAGTAAGGGAAAAGATTAGTGAAGGCCTTTTTGAAACAAAAAAAAATGTCTTCTTCCCTGTTTTCAAAATCTCACGACCTAAAACCCCAAAACCTCCCAATCACTGTTCCATCAAGGTTCTTCAGCGTTTCAAGAGATTTCAACGAGGTAAGATCATTTTTGACTTCTCCTCTCTATTCCGATCACTTCCATGGTTTTAGATTCTTAAAAACACAATCTTTCTAGTTTTCAAGTTTCAAGCTTTTAAAGGAAAAGGAAGAAGCTTTATGGGTTTTTCGTGTAGCTCTTGATTTGATAAGTTCATTTATGTTTTAATCTAGCCCTTAGAGGTATCATATCTTAAAATGGTGGGATTTTAATAAAAATCCCGAAATGGGTTTTTGGGTGTATTTTAAAAGTGTCTAAACTTGTATTTTTGAAGTGGTTTTGTGAAGGGTTGAGGACCTGATGATATAGTGATGTTGGAGAGGTGTTTTGAAGGTCTTTAAAGGTATTTTGGGTGTTGGAATTGGTAGTTCTCAGTTGGGTTTAATGGGAGTGCAAAAATGGGAATTTGTGGTTGTTAATTTTGGCTTGAAGTTGTTGAGAAATAGGTATTGGTTGAAATCTGAGTTGTGACAGTGAATTGTGGATGTTTTGTGTAGTAATACATTGTTTTTAATTTGGTTAGAATCAAGGGGAAACATTGAAGAAGGTTCGGGCACGAATCCGGGGAATTTGGAGAATTGAGATCGTTGTTCGGCTTCCGGTTGGGTTGCAACGGTGAGTGGAAATGTTTAACCTTGTTTTGCTTTCGAAATGGGACTCTTGGGGGTTTGGGTGGAGCCTTGAGGGCTCACCTAAACCCAAGTGTAACTTTACTAATCCTACCTTAATGTTTATGAGATGATGCTTAATTAATTGTTGTGTTATCATGTGCATTGTGGATTGCTTTTACACTCGTTGATGTTGTGTAGTTATTGTCGATGTCGAGCCTCACATGATGGTTGTCATAACTACGGTGATGAGTGGTCCCACCGGTAGTGACTAGTAGTAGAGTAAGGTGATGAGTGGTCTCATCGGAAAACTACTAGTCGAACGGTGATGTGTGGTCCCACCGTGTGTGTTGGTTGTGCATGTGCGAACCATGTAGTTGTCTTGTTGTGATATCAATCGTGAATCCAATGGTTTATCTGTCATTTAAGAAAAGTGTTTTGAAAACTGCATGATTGTTGAGTTTTGGAGCTTCGCTCACTAAGCTATCAAGCTTACACTCTCCTTTTTCCAACATGCAGATCGTTAGAGTTCGGGAGGCAAGTGGGCAAGGGAGGAGCTTTTGGAGTTCTCAAGTAGCTCAAGTATGATTTAAGTAATTGTAATAATGCCTAGACATTGGGGGTATTAGACATGTATGGAGTTGGAGTTCAAACTCTTTTGTTGGCTTTTGATGTCCTTGTATGTTTGGTTTGTTGGTACCAAGTATTGTATGAGCATTGTTAGACTCGTATATGTAGGTTGGATTGTGTTATTGCCTTGTGTTTGAGGGTTTAGACCCTTTTCTATGAATGTTATGTGATATTATGAGAGCATGTAAACCTTGTCATGAATTGCATATGTGTGTGTTTGGTTGCCTTGAATGGAATGGTGAAGTCATGTGTGTTTTATGCAAGTTTCCTACCTAATTGCCTATCTTGAGTTGTATGTCATGTTGGTTCAGTTAAGTAGCCTTGCATGCCTAATTTTGGTTGCTAATTGATGTATGAGTGTCGTTATGATGTTAGGCAAGTCAGAAATTGCATCTAGAGTTGAGTCTTCGTGCCTTTTGCTGCTAATTTGAGTCTTGCAGTGCAGGGCGTATCGGTACGCCCAAGGGCCGTATCGATACGGTCCTACACTTTTCGACTCAGATTTGGCTTAGCGTATCAGTACACGGGGTGTAACGATACGCCAAAACCTCTCTGGAAATCTAAGATTTTGCCGAGATTTTGGCATATCGGTACGATCTTATCTCGTTGACCGTGAGAAATTGACCGTTGAGGGCGTATCGGTACGATCAACCAGTGTACCGATACGGGCCTGTTGTAATGAGTAAAATGGGTTGTTTTAAGTTGCTTGTGTTGCATGCTAGCCTCGTTCGATGTCCTCCACTATCGTATGTCACATAGGATGCATTAAAGCATTTAGACAAGATAATAATTAAAAGAAATTTTCTAGGGTTGCTAACCGAAGGGGAGCCTTAACGTGTTTCACTTCGGTTTTCCCCGTGTGACCCACTCGGATCGGCCAATCGTCCAGACCGGGAGGAGGGGGTTACAATCTTTGAGTGTGTAAAGGTTGCCTTCTTAGCCTAGAAAAGGGGAAGAAATTCAAGAGTGAATTTGGGAAATCCTTAGTGGGAAGCTAAGGTAGTGGATGTAGGTTTTGGTTAGAAAGCGGAACCACTCTAATTCCTTGTCCATGTTCTTTCAATTTTTGCTTCCACGACAAACACCCAAAAATACAACTTCTCCACATTTGGCAAGCAATTCGGTTGAAGGATATCGAGCCCAACAAGTAGTGGCTCCTCCGGTTGCTCCTCCACCACCTTCCTTTGATGCTCTTATGACCTATCTTAATGGACAATTTTCTTCGATGAGTGCAAGCATGAATGATGGTTTCTCCTTTATTGACACTCGTCTCACGGCTTTGGATGTTAGAGTCACCTCTATGAAGGCTAGCCATGCCTCAATGGATATGTCTCTCACCGCCTTTCGTGGAGAGTGGCATGGACATACCTTCAGTAATGATGCCATGGAAGATGAAGATGATGTTGAAGATGATGATGAAGGCAATGATGACGCTCCTTAGACATATCATATCAAATCATCTCATTTAGGATCTTCTTTTATGCACCTATCTATATTATTTCCTTTTGAACCAATGCGTTGATTATTTGTTTTAGAATTATGTATTTAGGATTTGAGTTTGGATATTATTTTGCTTTGAACTACTATGCTTAAAGTTCTTAATGTAGTTTATGTTGCTTTGCATTGCTTATATTATTTTCAAAGAGCCTTAAAATTTTAAAAAATTTTAAAAATTTTCAAAGATACATCTTTTAGTCTTAAAGTAAGGGGAGAAATTTTAAAAATTTATTTGGGTTTTGATATATCAAAAAGGGAGAGATTGTAAAATCTAAATTGATTTTGATATAACAATATTTTTCAAGGACTTAATTGCAAAATGAAATAAATTTTTAAATACTCAAAAGACTCACAAAATGGCAAAGATTCGAACTTTGAGTGCTTCTAAATCAAAAGCAAAGTATCCAAAATATTTTCTAATTATTTATAAACTAAAATTTTCAAGTTTAGTCCAAGCGTACCGATACGGTTACATCCGTAACGATACGATTTTTGGCTACTAGAAAACGAGTTATGAAAAGTGTACCGATACGCTCTTTGTCGTATCGATACAATTTTTAGACTCGATGTAAACCTGGAAACTAAAAACTACTCACCGTATCGATATGTGTTGCGTGTAAAAGTGTCTATCGCAATGTAGTGCAAGTGTACACGACGCAAGTAGTAAAGTGATACGTAAGTATCGAATATCGTCTCCACATGGATTGGGCTAATAGCTTCACCTTGAATTACTGCACGAGAAGAAAAAGAATAGTTTAAATTGTTGTCACGAAAATAATGAAGAGAACTTAAATAACAGAGTAATGGAATCAAGATAGAGAGAATGGGTCGGTATTGAATTGCTCAGTAGTGTAGGTGTTGCAAAGTCTGGGAAAATCTGTTCTGTCGTCGTCCCTGTCGCGGCAGCACCTGTCGCGGCAGCGGTCTGTTGTTAGTCGCGGCAGCGATCACACAACTATGTACTTCAAGCTTGGCAAGAATCCCTGCTATGCCTCGGCCTATCCCTAGGTCCAAGTCTGTCGATGAACACGTCTTTGATGATACCTCCCGGCGTGAATCGAAGGATGAACACCGATGTTGTTGAATTCTTCCTTAGCCACTTAACCTCGTCCTATCCCTAGGTCCGAGATAGTTCAACTATAAACTAGAGAACCCACACTTATTCCTTTCGTATACTTAACTCTCCCGATATTAAGTAAATAGATAATCTCACAATGCTCTCCCGATACTCTTGCAAGATGTTGAAAACCAGAATAAGCGAACTTGAAGTAATTTTATTGAACAGGAAAATTCCTAAACAAATGCAATCCTTGCAACTATTTTACAAATCAACCCTTAGCCCTAGGGGAAGTTTAGAACATGCTGAGGAAGGGAGAACGGCTAGGGTTTGGGGAAGAAGGCTAGGGAATGGTGATGTCCTCTCCTAGGTCGAATTACATGCCTTTATATAGTCCTTGGGTTCAAGTTTTCTAATATGGCAAGAATACAACTTTAAATTAAAGTACAACTCTATTAAAGACTAAATCTCATAGCATAAGTGTTTAATTCGTCCTTCCTTCTTGCTTGGAGTTTCTTCCTTGAACTTTGGGCTTGGCCTTCATTCTGATCTAGGGCTTGGAAAAATATAAAGGTTGTAGTGACGTCTTTTTTGAAAAACACTGGTGTATGTGTATTGGAAAGTATAGGTGTGGTGGGAAGGATATTTTAGATATTTTGAAATAGGGGTTAAAAAAGGAATTTTTGGAAATTGAGGGGTGAAGATGGATTTTAGAAAATTATTGGGAAATTAGGGGATAAAAAAAGGATTTTGAAAAATAGAAGGAGTCGCCACCGGCCACCGGAAATTGAAACCAGAGATTCAAAAGGGTTCGGAAGTCGGTTACACGCGAGGAAGGGTTAGCACCCTCGACGTGCCCAAAATTGGTACCAAAACTTTACCGCTTAATTAAAATCAGATTTTACGAATTAGAGTGACAATTTTAACCGAAACTTGGTTATACACGCGAGTAAATTTCGAAAATCCTAATATTCGAGAGCGAACGTCCGAACCACCACCACTACGACTGGTACTGGCCTCGTTCGTTTCCGAATAAAAGGACATCGCACTTTTAAAAAAAAAACGATTTTAGATTTTTTAAAAAGGAAAACTAGATACAATTAATACAAGATAAAATCTAATCTAAAGTCCTACGGCGCCAAAGGAGTCAATATCCGAGCTTTCGGAATATCGTCCCACGCGGAAACCGGGACCGTGCATGCTATAATTACAATGACAAGTTAAGAAAATGCATGCTAAAATATATTCGAACAACATGAAGGAAGCTAAGTTATATGCACATTTAAACTAAGAACTCAAACATAATGAAACCACACATTAAGAAAAATTAAACAAGACTAATATTAAAAGACATACGAACATATGCATATAAAAACATACGCACACCACAAATCATACATTTACATTAAGCAAATGTACACAATAGGGCAAAGTCATTAATTCCATATGAACATATATTAAAAAAGAGAGAAATGCATGAATAACAATATTTAACAAAAATGAAAATGTTAAAAAGCAACCTGACGGGGACCAAGATTGTAATAAATCCATTTGAAAAATTAATTAAAACACAAAATGGGACCAAATTACAAGAACACAGAAAGCCAGAGGGACTAAAACCGTGATTTTACCATCCGAAAATCAATTTAAACAAGAACGGTGGCAAAATTGAAAACGTTTGAAAAATGACGAGGACTGCGGGGAGGGTTTTAAAAAAATGGAAGTCCTCCCCGCGTAATTAAAAGGATGCGGAGGCCCTTAAAATGCGATTAACCCAAAATTAAAACGAAAAAAAGCTATAAAACCAACTCTGAAAACATTTTGGCCCCCTTTTACCATTTTTTTAACCCTAAACCGAGATGGCTTCTCCCCCCCTTTTGCTTTCTCTCCGGCGCCGCAAGGGTTCCGGTCGTCGTTGCCGGCGCTGGAACCCTAAAAACTTTTCTTCTTTTTTTTTGAAACCAAAACAGAGACCAGAAGACCCCTCTTTACTGATTCAAAACCAGAATCGAAATCTTTTTTGTAAAACACAAAAAACGAAACCCAAAAACCGTTTTGAAAATAAAACCTTTCAGCGCTTTCCCCTCACCGATTCACCCTATACGACCTGGAGGAGGTCGATGGCTTATCACCGGCGAGATGGGATGCGGCCAAACGGCAGGGAGTCGAGACGTCAGGGAAGTAAAGACTCGAAGAAACCCTCTCTTTCTCTCATTTTTTTTCCTTTTTTGATTTTGCATGCAAATAAAGATGAGAAGATACCTTCTAGAAAAAAATTGGTTTTTGTATTGATTTTTTTTGATAATTGCCGGGGAAAAAATCCTCCCCTTACAATGTTTTTGGTTCGGTTTTTATAATCGGATGTTACAACGAGAAAAGAAAAAAGAAAGAGTTGACTTGTGCTCTGTTGTTGTTGTTGCTCTGATGTTGGTTGCCTCCTTGTCTAGTTGACCTTAGGGTCGTTTTTGTTTCCATTTGCATTTCTGGTATGCTGACTGCCCTTCTTTTCTTTCGTGCATGTCAGGAATGACCCGATCGGGAATGGCGTTGGCGTGCACCGAGTCAGGGGCGGCAGAGATGTGCAGACGGATGGTCACGGGATCGGGCTACGCGTGCGTGGTGCTGAGAGGAGATGGGCTCTAGGGTTTTGCTTGTGGGTGCGATCTGCACCGTTAGATCGTCCCCGATCCTATGGCTGAGATCGCGCGACGCCTGGCTTGATTGTAACCCTTGCTAGGGTTTTGTGCTGATGGGATCTGGACCGTTAGATTGCGAGCCAGATCTAACGGTTCAGATCGTGGCGGCTGCATAAAAGAAAGGGTTGATGTTAGGGTTTTGTATTTGGGCTATGTTTGGGTTTAACAAATGTAATAGTGGACTTTTTATTTAATACATAATGGGCTTTTATTTATATTGATCTGTTAAGTTACTTATGTTATAATAATAATAATAATAATAATAATAATAATAATAAACAATACTAATATTATTAAATAGCTAAGAGTTCTAATAATAATGAGAATAATAGTAATGATATTAATAGTAATAAAAACTTATAAAAAGATAGTAGTAATAATAAAAACAAAAGTAATTATATTAATAGTGGTAATAGTGATGAATAATAATACTAATACTAATACTAATACTAAGATAGTATATAATAATAATAATAAACTATGATAACAATAGCAAAAATAGTGTAACAAAATATAACAAAACAACTAATGCTAGAAATTACGTAATACTTAATAATATTTAGATTTTGTTTTAGCCCAAAAAGCCCGAGAATCATAAAAGAAATAAAATTAAAGATGGGGACAAAATTAGTGATTACAAGGGTGATCCACGACAGATGGGCTTAATTTTCTCTTTCTGTCGAGGCCCACTTCACTTCTTCCCTTCAATATCGTTGTCGTCCTTGGCTGCCACGGCAGCGGCCGTGGCAGCATCGTCCTTCACGTCTGCACATCCAGTTCCAGCTCTGCTTCTTCACTTCCCAGCGTCTGCTTCTCTACTGCCCTCCATCTGCTACAGCAGCTACCTGCAAAAACAACCAATTTCAGTAGAAACTGTGCCAATTGATATATTTGTGATGTATAACTGAAATCTAACCTAAATGCAATGAATTATGCTTGAATGCAGCAGAAATATGTGTTAAATGGGGGGGGTAAATTATAGGACTTTTACACACTCAACACACCCCCAAACTCAAGTTTTTGCTTGCCCTCAAGCAATTCAGCCCTAACAAAGAAAAACAAAAAATTTTGTTTGGCTTAAAACAATGAACTTTCCTTTACCTACCATTCCATTCCCTATTGTAAGCAACACCTTGTCGGATAATTCAGGATTCATTCGAAACCATGCTATAATTCTCGTGTAGTGTGTGCACGCTTTGTGAACAATTATATGCCTAGACTCACTTAGCTTTGTGAACAATTATATGCCTAGACTCACTTAGCTGAACTTTCCTTTGGTTGAGGATTCGCCATCCTTGTCTTTTGACCTGTTTATTTTTTTTATGTTTGAATGAAATGTGTGTGTTTTGTATGGATACATGTAACTTGATATATGGTGTAGATGCTTGATGTGAATGCATGATGAAAGAACTAATGGTGATGCGAATGATATGTAATGCAACTGATCCTGATGTTGACACTCAAAGGGATGCCCCCTGATTTTGTTGTTATACCGGTTTGGTCTTATCTGTTTTAGTTTGGTCTTGTAGCCTTGGTCAAACGATTAGTGCTGCCTTGCACGATGATGCCCCTTGACTTTTCGTGGTCTTGACCATATTCTTGTGAAATGTCTCCAAGTTATGGGTGTCTTTCTTTGGTTTAGAGTTCGCCCTTTGTGTAAATGGTTGGCGCACTTATCGTTGGTCCTTGTACTTTTAGACCTCTTTGTAAAGTAATGCAGAGAAATCTTTTGTTTTACTACAAAACTCAGACTACATGCTTTTTTACTCCAATGTGAGATGCTTGTTAGAGAAAACAAAATTTTCTTTCTTGAATTATGGATAGCCCAAGCTAGATCAGATACCTTGAACGTCAAGTGTAGGAGCGACAGTGAAATGACTTACCGGGGATGCCCCAAGCATATCTTGTGTCTAGAAGACCTCGTAAGGTGGGTTTATATCTATAATGTGAAGTACATCTTGACTTATTTTGGTTTTTTTGTATTATTTATTTTTTGTTGATTTTTCGTAGCACCATTAGCTGATTTTGGCGTCATTTTGCTTTAGTAGGATTTTGGGGAAATCAAGTCATCACATTCCTTTGGCTTGAAGTTAAAGATGGAGCAAACACCAAAACCCCTAGTTACTCGGCATTGTCATGACTTGAAAATATTACCATCACTCATGAAGCTAAGGTTTTTGAATTTAAATGGTGCAATGCAACCTTATTGGCCCTTTTGCTACAGCGGAGTGCCCCAAAATTGCCACACTCTTATCTGAAATGCCTATTACCAGGCTTCAGACATTGGAGTGTTTTTGATCTTATTTTGTTCATTTTCCCTTTTGTGAGATTTGATTTTTTTTATTTTTTTTGCCTTGGTCTCAATTTAGACTCTTTTTTAAGGGAATTAACCTTGATGCATTAATGCCTTACGAGCTTAAACAGATGACCAACTTAAGTTGGGATGCAAGTCACAAATTAGTTATCTTCGCAACTTCCGATTTCTAATAGACACAAGCTGCTCGAATCTAACCTCCGGGTCACATTCAATGTTCCTTGCACAATTGATATACGAGGGTCCGATAAGCAGATATACATGAAAGAAGAGCTAATTGAGACACAAAACGCGATGCATCCTTTCATTGAAAATAAAAAACATGGAGTCATAGGCCCTTACAAAAGATCATCACCGCCTTCGGGCTTAAGCGGGTGAGTTTGATTCGGTGCAATACTTTAAAAGAGATTAAAAGCAACAGGGAAACCTACGAGAATTTTTGACCGGTAAGCTTGGATAGACCCTACCCTTAGGCCTCATTTTCTAGGAATGTCAAATCAATGTTCAGATTTTCTAGGAGTTCTTCCACTGTTGGCTCCTCGACAAAATCTTCAACTGTTTCCTTGACGACATCCCCAAATGGTGCTTCAAATTGCCCGATTGGACCAAAGAATCCTCCCGGTACAAAGATCTGATCTAGAGGGGGAAAAATACTGGCTCCACCTCCCCTTGGTCTTTTGTTTCCTCTCCTTCCTTGGGCTCGTAGCCTAATCCGAATCGGCCTCTCTTAGCAAACATGCTTGCCCCAAACTCAGATATCGGGGACTTTCCCTTGGCAGAAGCAGTTATAAACCCCGGGGTTGGTTCTTCAACAGTCTCTTTGACTTCTTTGAAGAATTCGATCTCCTTGTTGTCCATTAGCCCCTGAACTATAGTTGCGAACTCACAACAGTCCTGGATAGTGTGTCCGCCTTCGGTATGGAACTCGCAATAAGGACCAACAAGCCCCTCGGGCTTCAATGCCCCCTGGCTGACTAGACCTGCCTTGTAGAGCTCCATCCATACCAAACTGAAGGGTGACTTGACTTCAGATACACTGGTCTTGGTCCTCCGATTGCCCTCCTCGGAAATGGCGTTCACTCCTTTGGCATGATTTGGTAGAGGGTTTGTGTTTGTAGCTGGTCCACCTGATTTCTCGAAGCTTATGACCCCAAGCTGAATGAGCCTCTCTACATTCTTCTTGAAACCAAAACAATTCTCGATCGAATGTCCCACTTGCTCACCGTGGTACTCGCATTTTGCCTTGGCGTCATACCACTTAGGGAATGGGGGTTGCAAAGGGGGCACGTAGTAAGGTGCCACTACATGGATATCAGAGAGCTGCTTGTATAAATCTCCATACGATATCGGTAACGGAGTGAACTCAATCCTTTCATTGTTTTTTTGCTAGTTGAAGCTTTGACTTGAGGAACCTTGGGCGTTTGAGGCCGCTTTAGGTTGCACCACCGCCACTGGCTTAATATTGTAGACGTCTGAAGCGTTCACTTCGTTATCCTTCCTTCCGTGAGCTGGCCTCTTGTGGGACGAGCCTCCTCCCGTCTCAATCCTACCACTTTTGACGACATTTTCAATGAGCTCACCGGACAATACTAAGTCGGCGAAGTTGGTGGTTTCGTTTCCTATGAGGCGATCCAAGATTCGCCCCTCCAAAGTTTGGATAAATATGACCATTGTTTCCTTCTCACCAAGTGGAGGTTGCACCTGAGCTGCCACATCTCTCCATCGTTGTGCATACTGCCTAAAACTCTCATTCGACCTTTGTTTCATGTGTTGTAGGGTCCACCGGTCCGGTACCATGTCACTGACATGCTGGTATTGTGCTAAGAAGGCCTTGGCCAAATCTTTCTATGTCTTGATCTGATGACGACTTAACTGATTGTACCAACGAATGGCGGGTCCTGAGAGACTATCTTGGAAGCAATGGATCAACAGTTTGTCATCCCCACCATATCCGGTCATCCTCCGGCAAAACATGGTGAGATGAGTGCGGGGACAACTTGTCCCATCATACTTCTCGAACTCCGGGGCCTTGAATTTAGGGGGTAGCACTAGATCTGGGACAAGACTGAGTTCGGCGGCATCAAAACCTGTGAAAGCATCGACCACCTCCATGGCTTCCAACTTTTCCTCAAGTCGCTTACAACGGTCTGCGATCTCTTTAGAGGCCTCAAACCTTGGCTTCTCGATTTCCATTAACTGATCGAGGTCTGAGACGAAATTCTCGGCTTGGTTTTCTCCGGGCCTCTCTTCCGGTGCGGAGGGTGCATTAGCGGGGAAAGGGGTATCAGCCTGATGAATTGGCATTTTTCCTTGATCGAGTATCACCTGAGGGGTAGCTTGGACCCTAACATGAGTGGGGGTAAATCCTGGGGGATACGGGAGATCTTCATTTGCAACGGTGGGCCTCGTCGCTGGATTACCGTTCGAGGCTTCTCCTCGTACGAGAGGTTGGGTTCCTAGCATCTGGCCTATCTGGGCTAGTATATCTTCCTGAGATTTTCTGAGCTGCTCCCTCATCTCCTCTTGGGCCCTAGCTAACTGGTCCTCCAACTTCTTGGTCAAATCCGCTTGCATGTCCCTTTGAGTTTGTTCAATTTGGTCCAATCGGTCTTCGTTCACCATCTTAGTTCTTCGTCGGGTTCCGTAAGGGTGCTGAATCGGCTGTCTTTTTTCCTTACCCAGTATCACTCCTAAGGAACATCCCGATGATTAGTCCTAACATCTCGGAAGTGAATGCATGAAAATGCATGATGAATGTCATAATGTAATGATGCAACTATGGATGAGTAATGAGCTTATGATGATGCTAATGATATGAAAAAAATAAATGTGGTGTGTGAAAGAAACAAAACAATCGGGTTAGTGTAAAGCAAAATAGAGATAAACAAGCACAAATACACCTATTTTTGTCTAGCAGCTAGGTTTTCCGCATGGCTCTAAAGGGTAGGCATTCTAGTTCGCTACATGCAGTTTTGGTTCTAGGAGGTACTCGAATTGTCCTTGCTGTCCCCTACTAAGGGTAGCAAGGCCCCCGGTCATCACCCATTATAGGCTCATTTCAACCGAGTTCAATTCGAGGGGACCCTTTAGCTATATCCAGACGGAGAAACGATATTCCCACGAAGATATAGGGTAGTCGAGCCCCGAAGGTACTTGCTAGGCCCAGACGGAGGAACAATATCCCCACGAAAGCACTAGCGTTTTCCCCCACTTAAACAAACGGGTGTATATGCCAAAAATTGAATGCATCCGAAATAGACTCGCGTTTATAAACAAGTATCGGTTAAATTTGTCACTTTAGTTCGAACCTTTGATATTAGTTAAGCGGTAAAGTTTTCTTGGCCTGACTCTCTTTTTTGTTTTTGAAAACAAAAATTTCTCCCCAGCGGAGTCGCCATCTGTAGCGACGTCTTTTTTGAAAACACTGGTGTATGTGTATAGGAAAGTATAGGTGTGGTGGGAAGGATATTTTAGATATTTTGAAATAGGGGTTAAAAAAGGAATTTTTGGAAAGTGAGGGGTGAAGATGGATTTTAGAAAATTATTGGGAAATTAGGGGATAAAAAAAGGATTTTGAAAAATAGAAGGAGTCGCCACCGGCCACTTTGAAATGGTAGATCGGACACCGGAAATTGAAACCAGAGATTCAAAAGGGTTCGTAAGTCAGTTACACGCGAGGAAGGGTTAGCACCCTCGACGTGCCCAAAATTGGTACCAAAACTTTACCGCTTAATTAAAATCAGATTTTACGAATTAGAGTGACAATTTTAACCGAAACTTGGTTATACACGCGAGTAAATTTCGAAAATCCTAATATTCGAGAGCGAACGTCCGAACCACCACCACTACGACTGGTACTGGCCTCGTTTGTTTCCGAATAAAAGGACATCGCACTTTTTAAAAAAAAAAACGATTTTAGATTTTTTAAAAAGGAAAAGTAGATACAATTAATACAAGATAAAATCTAATCTAAAGTCCTACGGCGCCAAAGGAGTCAATATCCGAGCTTTCGGAATATCGTCCCACGCGGAAACCGGGACCGTGCATGCTATAATTACAATGACAAGTTAAGAAAATGCATGCTAAAATATATTCGAACAACATGAAGGAAGCTAAGTTATATGCACATTTAAACTACGAACTCAAACATAATGAAACCACACATTAAGAAAAATTAAACAAGACTAATATTAAAAGACATACGAACATATGCATATAAAAACATATGCACACCACAAATCATACATTTACATTAAGCAAATGTACACAATATGGCAAAGTCATTAATTCCATATGAACATATATTAAAAAAGAGAGAAATGCATGAATAACAATATTTAACAAAATGAAAATGCTAAAAAGCAACCTGACGAGGACCAAGATTGTAATAAATCCATTTGAAAAATTAATTAAAACACAAAATGGGACCAAATTACAAGAACACAGAAAGCCAGGGGGACTAAAACCGTGATTTTACCATCCGAAAATCAATTTAAACAAGAACGGTGGCGAAATTGAAAACGTTTGAAAAATGACGAGGACTGCGAGGAGGGTTTTAAAAAAAACGGAAGTCCTCCCCGCGTAATTAAAAGGATGCGGAGGCCCTTAAAATGCGATTAACCCAAAATTAAAACGAAAAAAAGCTATAAAACCAACTCTGAAAACATTTTGGCCCCCTTTTACCATTTTTTTAACCCTAAACCGAGATGGCTTCTCCCCCCCTTTTGCTTTCTCTCCGGCGCCGCAAGGGTTCCGGTCGCTGTTGCCGGCGTCGGAACCCTAAAAACCTTTCTTCTTTTTTTTTTTGAAACCAAAACAGAGACCAGAAGCCCCCCCTTTTTACTGATTCAAAACCAGAATCGAAATCTCTTTTGTAAAACACAAAAAACGAAACCCAAAAACGGTTTTGAAAATAAAACCTTTCAGCGCTTTCCCCTCACCGATTCACCCTATACGACCTGGAGGAGGTCGATGGCTTATCACCGGCGAGATGGGATGCGGCCAAACGGCAGGGAGTCGAGACGTCAGGGAAGTAAAGACTCGAAGAAACCCTCTCTTTCTCTCCTTTTTTTTCCTTTTTTGATTTTGCATGCAAATAAAGATGAGAAGATACCTTCTGGAAAAAATTGGTTTTTGTATTGATTTTTTTTATAATTGCCGGGGAAAAAATCCTCCCCTTACAATGTTTTTGGTTCGGTTTTTATAACCGGATGTTACAACGAGAAAAGAAAAAAAAGAATGAGTTGACTTGTGCTCTATTGTTGTTGTTGCTCTGATGTTGGTTGCCTCCTTGTCTAGTTGACCTTAGGGTTGTTTTTGTTTCCATTTGCATTTCTGGTATGCTGACTGCCCTTCTTTTCTTTCGTGCATGTCGGGAATGACCCGATCGGGAATGGCGTTGGCGTGCACCGAGTCAGGGGCGGCAGAGATGTGCAGACGGATGGTCACGGGATCGGGCTACGCGCGCGTGGTGCTGAGAGGAGATGGGCTCTAGGGTTTTGCTTGTGGGTGCGATCTGCACCGTTAGATCGTCCCCGATCCTATGGTTGAGATCGCGCGGCGCCTGGCTTGATTGTAACCCTTGCTAGTGTTTTGTGCTGATGGGATCTGGACCGTTGATTGCGAGCCAGATATAACGGTTCAGATCGTGGCGGCTGCATAAAAGAAAGGGTTGATGTTAGGGTTTTTATTAGGGTTTTGTATTTGGGCTATGTTTGGGTTTAACAAATGTAATAGTGGACTTTTTATTTAATACATAATGGGCTTTTATTTATATTGACCTGTTAAGTTACTTATGTTATAATAATAATAATAATAATAATAATAATAATAATAATAATAATAATAATAATAAACAATACTAATATCATTAAATAGCTAAGAGTACTAATAATAATGAGAATAATAGTAATGATATTAATAGTAATAAAAAGTAATAAAAAGATAGTAGTAATAATAAAAACAAAAGTAATTATATTAATAGTGGTAATAGTGATGAATACTAATACTAATACTAATACTAAGATAGTATATAATAATAATAATAAACTATGATAACAATAGCAAAAATAGTGTAACAAAATATAACAAAACAACTAATGCTAGAAATTACGTAATACTTAATAATGTTTAGATTTTTTTAGCCCAAAAAGCCCGAGAATCATAAAAGAAATAAAATTAAAGATGGGGACAAAATTAGTGATTACAAGGGTGATCCACGACAAATGGGCTTAATTTTCTCTTTCTGTCGAGGCCCACTTCACTTCTTCCCTTCAATATCGTTGTCGTCCTTGGCTGCCACGGCAGCGGCCATGGCAGCATCGTCCTTCACGTCTGCACATCCAGTTCCAGCTCTACTTCTTCACTGCCCAGCGTCTGCTTCTCTACTGCCCTCCATCTGCTACAGCAGCTACCTGCAAAAACAACCAATTTCAGTAGAAACTGTGCCAATTGATATATTTGTGATGTATAACTGAAATCTAACCTAAATGCAATGAATTATGCTTGAATGCAGCAGAAATATGTGTTAAATGGGGGGGTAAATTATAGGACTTTTACACACTCAACACACCCCCAAACTCAAGTTTTTGCTTGCCCTCAAGCAATTCAGTCCTAACAAAGAAAAACAAAAAATTTTGTTTGGCTTAAAACAATGAACTTTCCCTTACCTACCATTCCATTCCCTATTGTAAGCAACACCTTGTCGGATAATTCAGGATTCATTCGAAACCATGCTATAATTCTCGTGTAGTGTGTGCACGCTTTGTGAACAATTATATGCCTAGACTCACTTAGCTTACTAGAATAGCTGAAACTTCTAACTTGAATTTTTATGCCAATTTTTATCTTTTTGGAGGCAATTCTTAGGCTCCTTTAGTTTTTATGCAGACTCGATTCAATTTCTCAAGCTTAAGTTTGACTAGAGCCGGTTTCGGGCACCTCTAGCTAACTTCCTAGAGCCGGTTTTGGGCACCTCTAGGTGTAAGAGTCTATTTTTCTTAACTTCTTTTCCTAGAGCCAGTGTTAGGCACCTCTAGGGGCTATTCAAGTATTAAGCTTTTCCCTATTCTAGTTTACCAGTAAAGTTCTAGACAGTATAAGAGTCACAAATGGTGTTTAAGTTTCAGAACTATAGCAAGACTCTAAACTGCTCCTAAAACTATCCTAAAGGCACTGCCACGACAGAGGCTGTCATGGCAGGTAAGTTCAGTTCGAAGACTTAAGCCATTTTTTAAAGCAAAAATAAACTAAGTAAAAGACACAACTTTTAAACTTAAAAGACTCCATTAATGGAGGGATGCCACCCCCAAACTCGAGGGTTGCATTGCCCTCAATGCAAATGACAGATAAAAGAAAATAAAAAGTACATCACAAAATATATAAAAAAGGCAGACATCAATATAAGGTAAGAAACTTAAAATTTAGGCGTTGTCGTCGCCGCTACTGCTGCTGCTGAGGTGGATCTGCCGACGGGCAGGGACCTTCTTGGCTGGTGCTGGCTGGCGGATGGGAGAGGCAGAGGTATTCTTCGTTTTGGCCTCCCTTGGTGGTTGAATACGGGTAGGTGAGATATGGGGAGGTTTCTTCACTACCTGAACCTCTGAGCTGCAGCTACTGCTGCTGCTACTGCCACTGCCGCTATCTTCTTTCCCTTTGTCTGCTACCATTTTCTACCGCTTTACTAGTGTAAACTCTTTGGACAAATTCCTCTTGACGGAGGGTTTGCCATCGGATTCCTCCCAGATTGAGGAAGAGGAGAAACCTGCTATATATGTGTCGAGTTCATCGGACGACATCCTTCTCTTGGTTCCCCTGGCAGAAGTGTCGGCTGTGCGGCTGCCGCCTGCAGCTGTTGTGGCAGGGGTTGGTGTGGACGCATCAGTTGGCGTTTTGGGCGTGGCAGCAAGTGTAGGTGTATGGACAGGGGTGGTGGCAGCTGTAACGCCCCGGTTTTGGGCTTAGAAGTTCTGGGCTTTGACCGGTTTGGTCAAAGTGCTGTTCGAATCTAAAGAGGTGAAATTAGGAAAGCCTAGTTCGGGTTGCATTAAAAATATGGAAAAATGTTCTAAAATCATCTTTTAATATAATTAAGTGAACTGTGAAATCAATTTTGAAAAATGGGTTTTGGAAGTATGACATTTTGGCTAGTGACCAAAATGTAAATTTTGAAAGTTTTGTGACTATTTTATAAAGAGTTGAAACTTTGAATCTTTAAGGGGCTATTAATCCAAAGGTGATTTCTCCAGATTTTTCTAAGATATTTAGAGTTTTAATTCTGATTTTAAAGTGAATCAAAAGGAGGGAAAAACTCATTTGACAATTTTCTCAACTAACTTCCAATTTTCTTCTCTTCTTTTTCTCTCAAACCAAACACACCATTTCCAGAGATTTGATTCTGTTTTTCTCACTTAAATCTCTCCTTTTAACTCTCATTTGATTCCTAATCAACATATCTTCAAAACCTCTTCAATTGCTTCTTGATTCTACAAGGATTTTCATTCCAAAAAGTGGAGAAACACAAGTTTGGAGGTAAGAACGTCCTTCTCCTCTAAACTATCAGTTCTTTACTGAAATTCCCAAGTTATCAACTCTTGATTGATGTTTAATTAAAGGCTTTTGAGTTTGGAATTGGATCTTGGCTTATAATGCAAGATTTGATGATTTTTCATGATTTTCGTTAGATCTGATTAATCTGTGATTTAAGATGTGTTTTTGATGTTAAATGAACTCTAAATTGATAAGGAAATGAGTTTTGATTAATGCAATCCCGGATAGGTTGAGTTTCCTAAGTTTAGCTTATGTTTCTTGGATGTTTTTGTGGTGATCTTGTGGATCTGTTGTTGCTGGAGGTATAAGGATGTTTGTAGGTTGTTTTTAGATGTTTTATGGTGTTAATGGATGTTAGGTTTTGCTGGTTTATGGCTGGGCTTTGTTGAGAAGTGGTTTTGATGCAATTTCGGTTGTGTTTGGTGGCCGAAATTGGAGTGGGAATGAGAGCAGCGTGTTTGAGTGCTTTCATTGAAGCTTTTGATGCTTGATGATGCATTAAACCTCTGCTTTAATGTGTTTAATCAGGGGAGGCATCTTTGGATCCAAGAGTTGTTGATTCGGAAGCTTGATTTCGTGCTTCGGCAAGAGGCGAAGTGGAATCGGTGAGTGAAAATGGGTTTTCGGCTTTGAAACCAATGTCTTGGGAGCTTAGTTTAAGTCTAAACAACTTTGCTAAGCTCGAGCGTAAGTTTTCAGAATTTCTCTCTAGTGGTGGCCATGATTTTGTTATGATGCGAAATGATAATTTGCATGTTTTACATACTGTTTTGGAAGCATGTTTTAGCATGGTTTTTGCTGATGATGTAAGCCATATGTTGAAGGTAACTCTAGGTAGGAGTTCCTTGCTTTTGTACATTGAAATGATGTGGTCTAATGCTTTTAAATGCATGATGTATATGGCTTGGTTTTATGCTTTAAAACAGTGATGTAAGTGATGAAAATGATGTATATTGGCAAGTGATGTTTTTAAAATGTTAAGGTCACTAAGGTGGTTAAAAGTCCTTGAGTGAGCCTTGTTACTTATGAACATCAAGGTGGTTAAAAGTCCTTGGATGGTTCATGTTGTGGACACTAAGGTGGTTAAAAGTCCTTAGGTGATCCTTTTCTATGGTGTTTAAAAGTCCATAGGCCAAGGTGTTTAAAAGTCCTTGATGTGATACATTTCATGGTGTTTAAAAGTCCATGGCCAAGGTGTTTAAAAGTCCTTGGGATCAAGGTGTTTAAAAGTCCTTGATGAGATGCATTCTATGGTGTTTAAAAGTCCATAGGCCAAGGTGTTTAAAAGTCCTTGGGGCCAAGGTGTTTAAAAGTCCTTGGGGCCAAGGTGTTTAAAAGTCCTTGGGGTGAAAGTTGATGAACTTGTGTTTAAAGAAATGGAATTTATCACTTGTAGCCAATATGACATGTTATGATTTGATGCATGAGATGCATGTTTAAGTATGCTTTTGAGCATGTGTAAATGATGGTTTGAAGCAAGTTTTATAAAGTGTTTTACAAATGCATTATTGGATGGTTTTTAAGAGCATTCCTCACTAAGCTTTTGCTTACGCTCTCTTCGTTTTCCTTGATTCAATAATGCAGAGCATTAGAGACCTTTTGAGGGCAGCAAGAAGGGCAAGAATTCAAGTGCAAGTAAAGCTCAATGTATGGAAGGTTTTTGTTAAACATTTTAGCTTTTGGGTGATTTGGCAATGGGGGACCAATGTGTATGTTTTGTACTCCCTAAGTATGTTGAATGTTGTTGAGAATGCTGGTTTTCTGGTTGGCCTTCTTATGCTTGTTTTGTAAGTTTGGTGCTTGAATATCTAGCTTGTGTAGGAAGCATGCCTATAGAATTGGGGCTTTTTGCATATGATGATGTTTGGTTGAATTGATGATGCTAATATGTTATATATATGTTGAATTGCATGCTGGTAAAGTTTGGTGACATTCGGAGCATGATTGGTTGTGTAATTGCATGTTTAAAGTGAAGTTTTGGAGCAATCTGGGCAGGGTGTTTCGGAACAGCACCTACCGTTTCGGAACGGGTGCCTTAATCGTGCCCAGGCGTCCGAAACGGGAGGGGCCGTTCCGAAACGGAAAGGCCACTGCCAGACCCCCGTTTCGAAACGGGCTATGCCTGTTTCGGAACGGCCCCGCGTTTCGGAACGGGCTGTCTCCCGTTTCGGAACGGTTGACCGTTGGGGGCTGACATTGGCAGTTATGTGTTTTGAATTGTTTGCGTTTTGGTCCTGAAACTTGTTTGTGCAATTGTATGAGTTTGGGAAGTCCTTTTGAGCTGAAATTTCACAGAGAAGCATGAAACCTGATTAATTTCAAGTTGGTAACTTCAATTTGGGTTAAGTCCTTTTAATTATCAGAATTTACAATTTGGTCCCTAAAGTTGTAAATTGTTCAATTGAGTCCCTGTTTGATCTCTGATGTTTGTGATCTTTTGGTATGATGTTTGTGTGATCACAGTTAGGCTTAATATGCATCTAGACAACTTTTAAAAAGAAAAAAAAAGGGTCGTTAATCAAGGTTGACTTTCGGGTTGACTTTGGTTTTCCCCGTGTGACTTTCTTAATTCGGGTCAACCGTCTAGGCCGGGTTAAGGGGGTTACATTTGGTGGTATCAGAGCTGAGTTCTCGAGTAATTGGGAATGTTTGTATGCATGATTGAAGTATGTATGCTATGAATGCTTGTTGTTTGAAAGCATGTTCAGTGGTTTGAAATGTTGATGCAGTTGAGTTGTATGCTCTGATGTTGCATGTTGAGGGTACCCATTGCCAAACAAAAGCTAAAGGAAAGATGTTGTTTTGAAATGAAATTGAGCTTGAATACTTGGATTGCTTACCTTGCTGGGCCTGACTTTGTTTTATTTGTGTTATGATTGCATGGTAAAAGTATGGCACCACGTAGAGAGTTAAGAGGTAATGCGAGAGCTACGGCTCCTAACGAGAATGAGAATGAAGAGCACACTGGTAGTGCTGTGTTACCCCCTCCTCCGCCTGGTGGTGGTGCTGGAGGTGCGAGAGCTGAAGCTGCTGGTGCTGGAGCTGCTGGACCAGAGGTTGGTCAGGGGCAAGCTATGCCTGATATGTCTGTTTTGGTACAAGCTATTGCGGGTGCTTTTCGAGCAGCAGTAGCTGGAGCTCAGGGAGCTGGGCATCAGGGAGATGCTGGAGTCAGATTGCCTTTGGAGCGTCTGCGCAGTCTTGGAGGGACTGAGTTTAGAGGTTTGTCAGCTGAGAGTTCTGAGGCTTGGCTGGAAAGTACCAAGCGTATCTTGGGTCAGATGAGTTGCACGGATGTGCAAAAGCTGGGCTGTGTTGTGTCCTTGCTGCAGGACGATGCTTATACATGGTGGACGACTACCATTTCTGGAATGGCTGAAGCTGATGTTACCTGGACATTCTTTCAGAATGTGTTTAAAAGAAGATATCTGGGAGTGAGATATCTGGATGAGAAAAAGCGGGAATTCATGTCTCTTACCCAAGGGAGCATAAGTGTAGCTGAGTACGAGGTACAGTTTGTACGGCTCAGTCAGTATGCACCGGAGCTGATACCTGATGAGAGGGCTAGGTGCGAGAGGTTTCGTTACGGTCTTGTGACGGATGTTAAGATGTATTTGCTGGCCGCCGAGTATGTTGATTTTGATGTGTTGGTGGGCCGAGCTAAGGACGTTGAGATGAACCTGAGTTTGTCTGCTAAGGGTGCTGGCAAGCGAGCTGCTGAGTATAGTTCCGGAGGTGGACGGAACAAGAAGGGACGAGATCAGAAGTATCAATCCTCAGCCAGGAGAGGTGGTGGTGCACCTGCTAGAGGAGGCAATGCTAGAGCGGATCCTAGTGCTTGTTGGATCTGTGGTTCACGTGGTCACTTGAAGCGTGACTGTCCTCGTGCTGAGAGAGTGGCACAAGCTCCTGTTGCGGCTGCTGGTAACGGGTGCTGGAATTGTGGTTCTGCGGACCACATAAGGCGAGATTGTCCGAGGATGGCTGGTGAGCAGGTGCGTGCTCCTGTTGTTGCTGCACCACAGAGAGGTCGTGGGCGCGGCCGTGGTAATTTCCAGAGGAGAGAGGAAGGTGGCCGAGGGGTAGCTCATGTTGTAGCTATTCAGCCTGAAGGTGGAGGCCAAGCGAGGGTGTATGCTCAGAGAGAGGGCAGGAATGATGCAGATGTGATTGCAGGTACCTTTACTTTGCAGTCCTTGTCATTGCTTTCTTTGATTGATTCTGGATCTACGCATTCATATATTCTTCGTGAGCATGCTGAATTGCTTGGTTTGCCTGTTGAGTCTTTGGATGTTGGTGTTCGGGTCACTAGTTCTTTTGGTGAGACTGTTGTGACTCGAAAGTTGTATAGAAGGTGCCCTTTGGTTGTTCAAGAGCATGTCTTTCATGTTGATCTTATGGAGTTGCCCTTCTATGGTTTCGATGTGATCCTTGGTATGGATTGGCTTGCTGAGCATCGTGCTGTTGTGGATTGTGAGAATAAGCGTGTTTCGCTTAAGCTTGCGGATGATTATGAAGTTGTGGTGGTTGGTGAGAATGTGAAGTTTCTTGCCAATGTGGTATCTTCTTTAGAGGAGAGCAGGATGCTGAGGCAAGGTTGCGAAGCCTATCTAGCTTTTGTGATGAATCCTAGCTCTAAGGAGTTGAGGGTGCAAGATATCAGGGTTGTAAAGGAGTTTCCTGGTGTTTTTCCTGAGGAGTTGCCTGGTTTACCTCCTAACCGCGAGGTGGAGTTTGGAATTGAGCTGTATGGGAATACAACTCCTGTGTCCATTACTCCCTACAGAATGGCACCTAAGGAGCTGAAGGAGCTGAAGACGCAGTTGCAAGAGTTGCTTGATCGTGGTTTCATCTGGCCGAGTGTGTCACCTTGGGGAGCACCGGTCTTGTTTGTGAAGAAGAAGGATGGCACTATGAGAATGTGCATTGATTACCGTCAGCTGAACAAGTTGACTATCAAGAATCGGTATCCTTTGCCGAGGATTGATGATCTCTTTGATCAATTTCGGGGAGCTGCTGTGTTCTCTAAGATTGACTTGAGGTCAGGGTATTATCAGTTGAAGGTGAAGGATGTGGATGTGCCTAAGACAGCTTTCAGGACAAGGTATGGGCATTATGAGTTCCTTGTGATGCCGTTTGGGTTGACAAATGCTCCTGCTGCTTTCATGGACATGATGAATCGTGTGTTTCATGAATACCTGGACAAGTTTGTTGTGGTGTTCATTGATGATATCCTCGTGTACTCGCGTACTGAGGAGGAGCATGAAGAGCATTTGAGGATTGTTTTGCAAGCTTTGTTGGAGAATCAGCTTTATGCTAAGCTGAGCAAGTGTGAGTTCTGGTTAAGGGAGGTGGTTTTTCTTGGGCATGTGGTCTCAGCTGAGGGGATTCGTGTTGATCCTCAGAAGATTGAGGCGGTGATGAGCTGGAAGGTTCCTAAGTCTGTTCATGAGGTCCGTAGTTTCCTTGGTTTGGCGGGATACTACCGAAGGTTTGTGGATGGGTTTTCCAAGATTGCTGCTCCTTTGACAAAGCTGTTGCAGAAGGATGTTAAGCATGAGTGGACAGAAGCGAGACAGCAGGCTTTTGAGAAGCTGAAGGCGGCTTTGACGCAAGCTCCTATCTTGATTCAGCCTGAATCAGGGAAAGAGTTTGTGGTTTACAGTGATGCATCCTATGTTGGTTTGGGGTGTGTGCTAATGCAGGAGGGTAAGGTGGTGGCTTATGCATCGCGGCAGTTGAAAGTGCATGAGCGCAATTACCTTACGCACGATATTGAGCTGGCTGCAGTGGTTTTTGCTCTGAAGATCTGGAGGCATTATCTGTATGGTGAGAAGTGTACTGTGTACACAGATCACAAGAGTTTGAGGTATCTGATGTCTCAGAAGGAGTTGAATCTTAGGCAGCGGCGTTGGTTGGAGTTGCTCAAGGATTATGATCTGACGATTGAGTATCATCCTGGAAAAGCTAATGTTGTTGCTGATGCCTTGAGTAGGAAGGTAGCTGTTGAGTTGAGAGCCATGTTTGCTAGCTTGAGCATATCGCGTGATGGTGGTCTTGTGGCTGAGTTGCATGTGAAGCCGTCTATGGTTCAGATGACCAAGGATAAGCAGTTGTTGGATGATTCCTTGGTGTCTCATGTTCAGGATATCGCGGAGGGTAGACCTTCGAATTTCTGTTTCAATGATGATGGTGTGCTGTGTTTTGGGAGTCGGATAGTAGTGCCCAATGATGCTGAGTTGAGGCGTGCTATTCTGACTGAAGGTCATAGTAGTCCTTTTGCTATGCACCCTGGTAGTACTATTGGGTGGGTTTGAAGAAGGATGTTGCAGAGTTCGTGAGCAAGTGTTTGGTGTGTCAGCGAGTTAAGGCTGAGCATCAGTTTCCTTCTGGTTTGTTCCAACCGTTGAAAATCCCTGAATGGAAGTGGGAGAGGGTTACCATGGATTTTGTATCTGGTTTACCTTTGTCTCCATCGAAAAAGAATTCGGTCTGGGTGATTGTGGATCGCCTGACGAAGTGTGCGCATTTCTTGCCTGTGCATACTACGTTTTCTTTGGATAGGTTGGCAGAGCTGTACATTGCGGAGATTGTGAGGCTGCATGGTGTGCCTAAGTCGATTGTGTCGGATAGGGATCCGAGGTTCACATCGCGTTTCTGGCAGTGTTTGCATCAAGCTCTGGGTACAAGGTTGCATTTCAGTACATCCTATCATCCTCAGTCGGATGGTCAGTCTGAGCGAGTTATCCAGATTTTGGAGGATATGTTGAGGTGCTGCGTGATTGAGTTCCAAGGTTCTTGGGAGAAGTATCTGCCTTTGGTTGAGTTTGCTTATAACAACAGTTATCAGGCGAGCATACAGATGGCACCTTATGAGGCTTTGTACGGGAGGAAGTGTAGGACTCCTCTTTGTTGGGCTGAAACTGGTCAAAAGTTGGTTTCGATGCCGGCTTTGTTGAAAGGGACCACAGAGAAGGTGAAGCTCATTTGTGAACGGTTAAAGGATGCTTCTGATCGGCAGAAGTCTTACGCGGATTTGAAGCGTAAGGAGATAGAGTATGTAGTGGGTGACCGTGTGTTCTTGAAGGTTTCGCCTTGGAAGAAGGTGATGCGGTTTGGCCGGAAGGGCAAGTTGAGCCCTAAATACATTGGACCATATGAGGTGGTTGAGCGTGTGGGTCCTGTTGCGTATCGGTTGAGGTTACCTCAAGAGTTGGAGAAGATTCATGATGTGTTTCATGTTTCTATGCTCCGGAAGTATAGATCTGATCCTTCGCATGTGATGCCTGTGGAGGAAGTGGTTTTGAATCCGGATTTGACCTATGATGAGGAACCGGTGAAGGTTCTGGATTCGGATAGCAAGGTTCTTCGTGGCAAGACCATTGAGTTGGTGAAGGTGCTGTGGAAGCATCGCGGTGTTGAGGAAGCCACGTGGGAGCGGAAGGAAGACATGCTGAAGCAGTTTCCTTATCTCTTTCCTTCAGGTAAATTTCGAGGACGAAATTTCTTAAGGGGGGGAGAGTTGTAACGCCCCGGTTTTGGGCTTAGAAGTTCTGGGCGTTGACCGGTTTGGTCAAAGTGCTGTTCGAATCTAAAGAGGTGAAATTAGGAAAGCCTAGTTCGGGTTGCATTAAAAATATGGAAAAATGTTCTAAAATCATCTTTTAATATAATTAAGTGAACTGTGAAATCAATTTTGAAAAATGGGTTTTGGAAGTATGACATTTTGGCTAGTGACCAAAATGTAAATTTTGAAAGTTTTGTGACTATTTTATAAAGAGTTGAAACTTTGAATCTTTAAGGGGCTATTAATCCAAAGGTGATTTCTCCAGATTTTTCTAAGATATTTAGAGTTTTAATTCTGATTTTAAAGTGAATCAAAAGGAGGGAAAAACTCATTTGACAATTTTCTCAACTAACATCCAATTTTCTTCTCTTTTTTTTTCTCTCAAACCAAACACACCATTTCCAGAGATTTGATTCTGTTTTTCTCACTTAAATCTCTCCTTTTAACTCTCATTTGATTCCTAATCAACATATCTTCAAAACCTCTTCAATTGCTTCTTGATTCTACAAGGATTTTCATTCCAAAAAGTGGAGAAACACAAGTTTGGAGGTAAGAACGTCCTTCTCCTCTAAACTATCAGTTCTTTACTGAAATTCCCAAGTTATCAACTCTTGATTGATGTTTAATTAAAGGCTTTTGAGTTTGGAATTGGATCTTGGCTTATAATGCAAGATTTGATGATTTTTCATGATTTTCGTTAGATCTGATTAATCTGTGATTTAAGATGTGTTTTTGATGTTAAATGAACTCTAAATTGATAAGGAAATGAGTTTGGATTAATGCAATCCCGGATAGGTTGAGTTTTCTAAGTTTAGCTTATGTTTCTTGGATGTTTTTGTGGTGATCTTGTGGATCTGTTGTTGCTGGAGGTATAAGGATGTTTGTAGGTTGTTTTTAGATGTTTTATGGTGTTAATGGATGTTAGGTTTTGCTGGTTTATGGCTGGGCTTTGTTGAGAAGTGGTTTTGATGCAATTTCGGTTGTGTTTGGTGGCCGAAATTGGAGTGGGAATGAGAGTAGCGTGTTTGAGTGCTTTCATTGAAGCTTTTGATGCTTGATGATGCATTAAACCTCTGCTTTAATGTGTTTAATCAGGGGAGGCATCTTTGGATCCAAGAGTTGTTGATTCGGAAGCTTGATTTCGTGCTTCGGCAAGAGGCGAAGTGGAATCGGTGAGTGAAAATGGGTTTTCGGCTTTGAAACCAATGTCTTGGGAGCTTAGTTTAAGTCTAAACAACTTTGCTAAGCTCGAGCGTAAGTTTTCGGAATTTCTCTCTAGTGGTGGCCATGATTTTGTTGTGATGCGAAATGATAATTTGCATGTTTTACATACTGTTTTGGAAGCATGTTTTAGCATGGTTTTTGCTGATGATGTAAGCCATATGTTGAAGGTAACTCTAGGTAGGAGTTCCTTGCTTTTGTACATTGAAATGATGTGGTCTAATGCTTTTAAATGCATGATGTATATGGCTTGGTTTTATGCTTTAAAACAGTGATGTAAGTGATGAAAATGATGTATATTGGCAAGTGATGTTTTTAAAATGTTAAGGTCACTAAGGTGGTTAAAAGTCCTTGAGTGAGCCTTGTTACTTATGAACATCAAGGTGGTTAAAAGTCCTTGGATGGTTCATGTTGTGGACACTAAGGTGGTTAAAAGTCCTTAGGTGATCCTTTTCTATGGTGTTTAAAAGTCCATAGGCCAAGGTGTTTAAAAGTCCTTGATGTGATACATTTCATGGTGTTTAAAAGTCCATGGCCAAGGTGTTTAAAAGTCCTTGGGATCAAGGTGTTTAAAAGTCCTTGATGAGATGCATTCTATGGTGTTTAAAAGTCCATAGGCCAAGGTGTTTAAAAGTCCTTGGGGCCAAGGTGTTTAAAAGTCCTTGGGGTGAAAGTTGATGAACTTGTGTTTAAAGAAATGGAATTTATCACTTGTAGCCAATATGACATGTTATGATTTGATGCATGAGATGCATGTTTAAGTATGCTTTTGAGCATGTGTAAATGATGGTTTGAAGCAAGTTTTATAAAGTGTTTTACAAATGCATTATTGGATGGTTTTTAAGAGCATTCCTCACTAAGCTTTTGCTTACGCTCTCTTCGTTTTCCTTGATTCAATAATGCAGAGCATTAGAGACCTTTTGAGGGCAGCAAGAAGGGCAAGAATTCAAGTGCAAGTAAAGCTCAATGTATGGAAGGTTTTTGTTAAACATTTTAGCTTTTGGGTGATTTGGCAATGGGGGACCAATGTGTATGTTTTGTACTCCCTAAGTATGTTGAATGTTGTTGAGAATGCTGGTTTTCTAGTTGGCCTTCTTATGCTTGTTTTGTAAGTTTGGTGCTTGAATATCTAGCTTGTGTAGGAAGCATGCCTATAGAATTGGGGCTTTTTGCATATGATGATGTTTGGTTGAATTGATGATGCTAATATGTTATATATATGTTGAATTGCATGCTGGTAAAGTTTGGTGACATTCGGAGCATGATTGGTTGTGTAATTGCATGTTTAAAGTGAAGTTTTGGAGCAATCTGGGCAGGGTGTTTCGGAACAGCACCTACCATTTCGGAACGGGTGCCTTAATTGTGCCCAGGCGTCCGAAACGGGAGGGGTCGTTCCGAAACGGAAAGGCCACTGCCAGACCCCCGTTTCGAAACGGGCTATGCCTGTTTCAGAACGGCCCCGCGTTTCGGAACGGGCTGTCTCCCGTTTCGGAACGGTTGACCGTTGGGGGCTGACATTGGCAGTTATGTGTTTTGAATTGTTTGCGTTTTGGTCCTGAAACTTGTTTGTGCAATTGTATGAGTTTGGGAAGTCCTTTTGAGCTGAAATTTCACAGAGAAGCATGAAACCTGATTAATTTCAAGTTGGTAACTTCAATTTGGGTTAAGTCCTTTTAATTATCAGAATTTACAATTTGGTCCCTAAAGTTGTAAATTGTTCAATTGAGTCCCTGTTTGATCTCTGATGTTTGTGATCTTTTGGTATGATGTTTGTGTGATCACAATTAGGCTTAATATGCATCTAGACAACTTTTAAAAAGAAAAAAAGGGTCGTTAATCAAGGTTGACTTTCGGGTTGACTTTGGTTTTCCCCGTGTGACTTTCTTAATTCGGGTCAACCGTCTAGGCCGGGTTAAGGGGGTTACAGCAGCAAAGTATTGACTGGGGAAAGTAGGGAACACATCATCAGGGAAATTTAAAGAGGTTTGGATAAAGTGTACCGTGGCAGTGGTGAAGCCGCGGATGAAGCTCATGAGTCCTAGCTGTCTTTCCTCCAACTTTTGTATTGCAACAAGGATCTGGAAGGAGGTGTCAGCTGGAGGGGCTGCTGCTGTAGGCTGCCTAGGTTCTGTGGCAGCAGGCACAGTGTCGGTGGGTGCTGTCGGCTCTGCTGTTGTGGCAGTAGGGTCGAAAGATGACAGCGGGGTGGCAGTAGTGAGTTCCATTAGGCTGAGTATATTTCTTTCTGCCCAGCCCTTCCCTTGGACTCGTAAATCTGTGGCAGCTTCTGGTACATGATGGCCGCGGCAGAGGGCTGTGATGAGATAAGGGAAGAAGAGTGGTCCTGTCGGCCGGTATGCACATTCCAATATACTCTCCTGGATGTATCTGCCAACGTTGATTGGCCTCTCATTTAAAATAGAGTGAAAGAGGGCTAACCTTGGTTGGTCGACGGTTTTGTTGTATGAGGAGGGCATAATTCGTTTTTCGGATCCATGTTCCATTTTGTACCCTCATCTGTGAGTTCTGCCATCACAGTGTCGTAGTTGGCAGGTTCTAGATTCTCAAGAAATTCCTGGTGGCCATCTTTGTTTCTGCCCACATAGAATCCGTAGAGAGTGTTGATATACTCTGGCTTGAAGGGCACCTCTCTCCCTCTGACTGTGACTGCTGTCGCGTTCCTGATGCCGATGGCAGCATAAAAGTCTCGGACAAGAGACACGTTCATCTCCTCTGGCTGTTCTGCGAATAGCTGCCACTGCAGGGCTCTGATTTTCCTAGCTATGAATGGCTGCAGTCCCAGGTTCCCCGTCTTCGAAGTGTAAATGAAACCCTTCTCCTCCTACATGTGACGGATTTGGAAGGATCGTGGAGTTCATGCTGCCGGGGCAGAGCTTGATGCAGCACTTCGACGGGTGTTTCTGGAAGACATGTTTCAAGGATTGTGTAAGAAAATGAAAGCAAGTAAAAAATTCTAGATAAAACAAGTAGATGGAGTAGGAGTGAGTGAAAAATGAATAGTAAAACGGGGTTTATATAGGGGAAAGTTTGCTGCCCGTTGGAGCTGTAACGGCAGGCGCGAATAACGGGACCAGCTGTTACGCGGTTTCTGACGCGTCTGTCACGCATTTCTGTGTCTGCTGCGCGTCTGTTACACGTTTGCGTGTCTGCCGCGATAGCGTGTTGACAGGCTGGATTTTCCGCGTCTGTCGCGGTAGCTGGAACGGCAGGCTCCAAAAGTTGGGCTTTTTGGGCTGATGGAAAATGGTGGACTGGATTCACTTTTCCTCTTCTCATTGTCTCTTTTATTTCCTAAAAATAATAAAAATAAAACTTTAGTTCCTAAAAAATAACTCTAATTACCTAATATATATAAATAATAATAATAATAATAAAATAAAAATAAAATTAGGTTAAATTAGGGATGCCAGGAGGGGCATCTCCTAAAGTAACCACTTCCTGCATTCTTGGGGCTTCAGTCCCCTTATAATGCTTCAATCGTTGTCCATTGACTTTAAATTGGTGCCCGTCTTTTAAATATCTGATCGTGATGGCACCATGGGGAAAAGCCTGCACCACTTGGAAAGGGCCAGACCATCTAGATTTCAGCTTCCCTGGGAAGAGTTTCAACCTAGAGTTAAATAACAACACAAGCTGCCCTGGGCAGAACTGTCGTGGCAGCAACTTTTTGTCATGCCACTTCTTAGTCTTGTCTTTGTAAATCCTTGCGTTGTCATAGGCCATTGCTCGAATTTCTTCGATCTCGTTCAAGTCAAGCAACCTTTTCTGTCCTAATTTTTCCAAGTCCATATTCACTGCCTTGATGACCCAGTATGCTTTGTGCTCAATCTCGACAGGTAGATGGCATGTTTTCCCGTAAATTAGCCGATAGGGTGACATTCCCAATGGAGTTTTGAATGATGTTCTGTAAGCTCATAATGGATCATTGAGGTGTAGAGACCAGTCCTTCCGAGTTGGCTTAACCATCTTTTCAAGAATATTCTTGACCTCTCTGTTGGATATTTCAGCCTGTCCATTGGTTTGAGGGTGATACGTTGTTGCAATCTGATGTTTGACACCATACTTTTTCAAGGCAGCAACTATAACCCTATTGTCAAAATGCCTCCCTTCATCACTGATGATCGCCTTGGGGATGCCAAATCTGGAAAAAATGTTTTTTATGTAAAAATCTTTGAACTATCTTGGCATCGTTCTTCTGAGTAGCGATCGCTTCAACCCATTTGGACACATAATCTACTGCCAGGATGATGTATAAGTTCCCACATGAAGTTGGGAATGGTCCCATAAAATCTATCCCCCAAACATCGAAGATCTCGACTTCAAGAATGTTTTGCAGCAGCATCTCATGCCTTCTCGAGATGTTTCCAGTCCTTTGACACTTGTCACAATTTTTGTAGAATGTTTGGGCATCCTTGAATAGTGATGGCTAATAAAATCCTGACTGCAAAACCTTGGCAGCAGTTTTGTTGCCTCCTAAGTGTCCTCCATACTGTGAAGCATGATAGTGATGTAGTATAGCTTCCTGTTCATCATGTGGTACACATCTCCTAATAACCTGATCTGCACAATATTTGAAAAGAAGAGGTTCGTCCCAATAATAATGCTTAACATCATTTTGGAACCTCTTCCTAGCTTGATAATTAAGGTCAGGAGGAGTTATTCCGCTAACTAAATAATTAACGAAATCAGCATACCAAGGGAGTTCAGAAAACTTACCTGCCGCCATGGCTGTCGTGGCAGTGATTGTGGCAGCGAACAATTGCTCATCATGGAAGGTCTCCAGTATGTGTGTCTCGTCTGCTGGGAGACTCTTTCCCTTCTCTAACCTTGACAAGTGATCTGCAACTTGATTCTTTGTCCCCTTTTTGTCCTTGATTTCAAGGTTGAACTCTTGCAGTAGCAGAATCCAACGTATCAGTCTAGGCTTTGCATCCTTTTTGGTGAACAGATACTTCAATGCAGAGTGGTCTGTGTGTACTATGACCTTCGTTCCAAGTATATAAGAACGGAACTTGTCGATAGAGAATACCACAGCTAATAGTTCCTTCTCTGTAGTGGTGTAGTTTACTTGGGCGTCGTTCAGTGTTTTGCTGGCATAGTATATGACATGAAAAAGCTTGTCTTTCCTCTGCCCAAGTGCTGCCCCGACAGCATAGTCACTAGCGTCACACATGATCTCGAATGGCAGTTTCCAATCTGGCGGCTGTACTATTGGGGCTGTTACCAGCTTTTCTTTCAGAACCTTGAATGCTTCAGTACATTCTGTGTTGAAGTCGAAGGGACGGTTCTGCTCCAGAAGATGGCATAAGGGTTTGGTGATCTTCGAAAAGTTCGCGATCAATCTCCGATAAAAACCAACATGCCCTAAGAAACTTCTGATTCCCTTGACTGTGGTGGGTGGCGGCAGCTTCTCGATTATTTCTATCTTAGCTCTGTCGACTTCTATGCCGCGACAGCTAATTTTATGGCCGAGGACTATCCCTCCATCCACCATGAAGTGACACTTTTCCCAATTCAAAACCAAGTTTGCTTTTTCACATCTCTCGAGAACTTTCTGTAGGTTGCCTAGGCAGCTTTCAAAAGTTACCAGCTTTTCTTGGGAACGCACTGCACCGGTGTAACCCCCTTAGCCCGGTCTAGACAGTTGACCCGAACTACGAAGATTACACGGGGAAAACCAAAGTCAACCCGAAAGTCAACCTTGATTAACGACCCTTTTTTTCTTTTTAAACTTCTCTAGATGCGCATTAAACCTATGTGAAAGCCCAAGAACCTTGGAAGAGAAAAACACAGTGATTGGAAACGTTTAAGGACTCAATTGCAAGAAATACACTTTTAGGGACCAAAATGTAAATTTTGGAAAATAAAAGGACTTACAAGATTTTAGTTTTACCAAACCTCAATTAACCATATTACAAGCCTCTCTGGCAAATTTCAGCTTAAAAGACATCTCAAGCACAAGCAATTGCAATTACAACTTCCAGGACTAAAATGTAAAGCAAGCAGAATCTGTCCAACGGTCACCCGTTTCGAAACACTGACACCCGTATAGAAACACCCGTGTCGTACGCCCGTATCGAAACGGTGTTGACCGTTTCGATATGCGGGTATGTTCCGAAACCAGTTCAGAAACGGACACCACCAGTAGCCAAAGTGTTTCGAAACACCTCTAGTCGTTCTGAAACGCCCAGCCCATTTCATGCACCCGTTTCGAAACAGCCAAGGGTGTTTCGATACACCCTGCCCAGAAACAGCAGAAAATTCTGGTTTTTCACATTAAAACACCCTCAAACACACTTTAAATCATTCCAAAACATAACGACAACATGATAAGCATTATAACTATCAAATTGCATCAAAGACTAGATACAAATCAACCATTAGGCGCACCAACACCCTAATCACATTCAACACAAGATCTTGCTTTAAAACGAAGAACATAGCATATCAACTTATGAAGAAGATGATTCAAATATAGCAAAGCGATCAACAACAAGGTTCAAACCATAAACCGAACATGGTCAACATACTCAATCTCATTACACAACAACATAAAAGACTCTCCCCCATTGCCTTTATTATCTATAGCTATAAACCAAGACATACTTCTCAAGTGGAGCTCTTCTTGAATCCCTTGCTTCTTGTTGTCCCAACTTCAAATATCTGCATTGATGGACAAAAAGGAGCGTAAGCACATAATGCTTAGTGAGGAATGCTCAAAACCAAAACACCATCAATGCAGCGAATCATAAAACCTTCTTTAAATGTAGATACAATTCAATAAACCAAAGCATTGGTTGAAAACTTCCTTTGAAACAACATTGCTTTAACTCATGCATTGCTCAACATGAAAACCAACCTTTAACTTTGAAATGCTAAACAACTCACCCCAAACCACATTCTTGCAAAAACTATCATTTAAACATTTCCATGTATGAACACTTCATGCAAAGTTCAACTCGATTTCCTTGGAAAACATTTCTACTTCACAACATACTATTCTCATGCTTGATGATCATTTCAAAGCAAAATGCCTTTTGAAAACCAAATGTTCCTTCTATCTATTTCATACATTCAACAAATGCAAAACACATGAACTACAAAAGCAACATTTGCATTACATGCCTTTTTAAAACAAGCCTTCACAAGACTTCAATGCACTTACGAGATTCTATGCACATATGCACCATTCACAATAGAAGACATACATTTGCTCATGCTTACAAGTATTACATGCATTCTTGCATCATTTACATATTTCCCATGCAACCTTGCATCATTTTCAAGCATCTCTCGGTTCATTACATTCAATTACATTATATTGGCTTTCAAGTGATAGTTCACAAACCATTTCTACACAAGACACAATCGGATACGCAGATTACAAGCGTTGTCCCACACGCTTCATACACACTACCGGCTTACAAGGTGAAGTTTATCGGTACAATCACAACCCCTCAACACCCGTGATGGAGTTTAACGGTACAATCACAACCCCTCAACATCACTCATCGGTAGTTGTATAACCCACTAACGAGAGTACGGGAACATAACACAAGATCCACAAACGAACTTTTAACCACCGTTGTGACCTTAACAAGATCCACACACGGACTTTTAACCACCGTTGTGACCTTAACAAGATCCATACACGGACTTTTAACCACCGTTGTGATCTTACCTCTCTCGTTAGGATACTTGGATGGAGTTTTCGGTACAATCACAACCCCTCAACATCCAAGGCGACTTAACTTACGGTGCACCCAATCCTATAGCCGACTAACTATATCCGATTCAAGTACTTTAAAACCAATACGTCACTTGCCAATATACATCAAATACCATCATCAATTCACTGTTTTAAAGCATTAATCAAAGCCATTAAACATCATGCATTACCATGCATCATTACCAAACTAATAACATGTCAAACCAAGGATCTCTTACCTTGAGCATCCTTCAACACATGGCTTTCAAAACCAGCATTAATCATGCTAAAACATGCTTTCAAAAGAATAATTAAACATGCATTTCATAACCAATGCATCAAACCACAACATAGCACATCCGAAGGGGCTTTTTCCGAAAACTTACTCTTGAAATTAGCTAAGTTGTTTAGACTTAAACTAAGCTCCCAAAACCTCCAAATAATCGTTTCAAAGTTGGAAAACCATCTCCACTCACCGATACACAAAACTATGCTAGCTGACAAGCCTTCCAAGCATCCGAAACTTCCAACGCCACCTCTATTGCTTCCGGATCATTCTCCCATGTTTTAAACACATAACAACAGAGGATTAATGCATCACCATGCATTAAAGTCACCAGCAACACAACCCAACTCGCTGCTCTACCCAAGAACCTCATTTCGGCTACCAAAAACAACTGAAATCACCTCCAAACTCTCCCAAAACAAAGCCCAGCCAAGATCTATCAATTCTAACCTTTTATAATCATCAATTAACATCAAAAAGCAACATAAACATGACCTTATACCTCCAGCAACAGCAGATCACCAAAACCACCCCAAAAACCACCATTCTAGCAAGCAAAACATAGGAAAACAAACCTATTCGGGATTTGATTGATAAAAACTCATTTGTAACATCAATTAACATCCAAAATACATTAGAAAACAACCTCAAAACGGAGCCTAACCAAGATCCACGAAAATCCTCAAGATCTCTTCCAAAATCTTAAGTTTTAAGCCAAAATCTTGTTTCCAACATTAAAACCATTCACAAAACTTTAATAAAGGATTGACAACTTGGGAATTTCAGTAAAGAATCGAGTATTTAGAGGAGAAGAACAAGCTTACCTCTAAATGATGATTTCTCCTTGATTTGGGCAAGTTTCCATGAAAATTCAATGTAGAAATCAAGTGGATTTGATGAGGAATTGATTAAGAATCAAAGAGGAATTGAAATCTCATCAAATGAAGTGTAAAATCAAAGTAAATTTGCTGGAGAAATGTGTTTGGTTGAAAGGAATTTGAGAGAAAATGAAGAGAGGGAAAATTTGTGAAAAGTAGTTATGAATAGTCAAAGTTAGTTTCTCACTTAATTAAACCTCATTTTCTTTAATTAAAACATTAATAAAATTACCCAAATTAAGGAAAAATCTGGAGAAAAACATTTTGGGTAAATTAGCTCCTTAAAGATTTAAAGTTTCAATCCTTTACAAAACAATCACTATTTCACTTTTGCAAAAACTGCGATTTGGTCACTACACTGAAATGTAATATTTCCAAAATTCATTTTGTAAAATTGATTTCACCATTCTCTTTTATATATTAAATGAGGATTTTTAGATATTTTTCTATATTTTTAAAGCATCCCGAACTAGGCGTTCCCTAAAACCTCCTTTTATATTCGAACCGTTTCTCAGACCGGTCCAGCTCAGACCCTAAACTTCTAAGCCCAAATTTGGGGTGTTACAACTCTCTCCCTCTTAGGAAATTTCGTCCTCGAAATTTCAACCTGCGAAAAGAGCACGATACCAAACTTCCCAAAGCAACACACAAAGTAACACAGGAGACTTAACCACCACTGAAACATCCTCAACCCAAAACACCACAAAACCAACACATCCTCAAATCAAATCACATTATACCCAAATCCAACACCACTACTTACGGTTCAAGACTTCCAGAACACTCGGTTATTACCCTCAGCTTAACCTTTCACACTTCCGAACTGTGCATAGCCCCAGCAACCCGAAGAATCTTCAAATCTTTACAACATACTCTGCCTTATCTCATAACTCCCTCAACAAAACTCGCACCTTCGGTGACACCAGCCCATCCATTTTTCAGCCACCATGTGACCCACCACCTTCACTGCTCCTAAAACCTCTTGCAAAACCGCTCAACTCCTTTCAAAGATTACCACAACAAGCAAAAATTTCTTAAGCAACAACTGTTTACTGAAACTTCTCAATATATTGATAACATTCCTTCATATCCGCCACTATCACTACCATACCAACTCATCAAAACTACTCACACAACATCCGAAAACCACGTCACAAGACTCTAACCTTAACTCTGCCAGCTATTCCACTTACTCCCAACTGACCTAGGAAAGATTTACTTATATCAACTAACAAACCATATTTCTCAAGAACCCGGCCAACCAACAATGGCCCTTGAACTTACATTGTCTTTCCACTTCAAGCTTGACCATAATACTATCCTTACCTGGATACCACCCATTCCATAAAAACATATTAAGATTACAAAACCTCTACTCATCCCAAGCCAAACCTTATCTACAGCTCTCACACAACCTCCTCCCAACTACTCTAAGGTTGCTACGAACCATCACCTACATAAACAACCCTCCTATCGCAAGCACCAACGCAAAGACGCCTCAATACTCCGGAACACATCCACTAGCCTACAATATCATCTAACACAAAGAAACTACCACATCTATTAGCTATCCTCACCCACCTTAACCGATTCTAACTCCAAATGGTGACCTCCCTACCATCATACCGCTAAATTCTTTAAGCACCTAAACACCTTCCTTTCGCCAACATGCTAGATCGCACTCACTATTACTGACAACTTGTTTACTACCTTCTACTACTTCTAGCATTCACCTAGCACCAAAACAACACTTTAAAACCCACCATCCAACCTAATCCTACCAAAACACTAACGGCCTCAACTAGCTATTAGCAAGTGTGAACGTTCGTATGCATGGTCACCAATATGCCCTATCAATGCATGTGTACATGTATGCAAAGCCCCTAATGTCATGTTGCATGTATGCATGTACCAACATATATATATATATAATATATAACAAATGGTTTTAACTGTGCATGTATGTCGGTTCACACTTACCAATAACATCCTCAGAATCCGCCTAAGAACAACCTCTTTCCTCACTTCTAACTTTTCCAGCTCTACCCTTCTAACAATCTGCTAGCTACAAAATACTCCACTAATAACCTTCTCACACTAAAGTTGTTTTCAAAACAACACTGACTACTACCCCAACTTGCTAGCTATAAGACCTTACCCACTACGCAAGGGAATCCAAACTGGAACCAACAAAGATAACTAGGGCAAAGATTACTTAACAAGGTTACCTAAAATCACCTCATTGCCCCGGAGCTCCAACAGAAAAACTCTCTTCCCCGCAGAACCGTTATTCTCTGGCCGTACCGCCGCAGCACCAACCAACACCATAAGGTCATCACCATCTCCCTGCGGTAAAGAACCCTGACTACCCCGAGCTAACTCCAAACAATTTCGTCTCAAATGTCCAACAGATCCACAATTCCAACAAGATCCATCCTCCAAACACCTCACACCTTTCTGCCTTTCTTGCCACCTTCAAACTCTTTCTCGGCCGCGCTCATGACCCTTCTGAGACCCTTTTGCACCCACTGAAGTTGATCTCACCACTTGAGGACAATTCTGCTTCACATGCTCCATAGAACCATAGTTCCAACAAACTCCCACGCCCCAACAAACTCCAACGTGACACCTTCCACAACGGTCACACTTCGGCAACCGAGCTACCACTCCTTGGTCATATTGCACTTGACCCACATCTGCAATACCACCCAGACTTCAATTCACGCAAACCCTTCTGTCACGTAGCTTCTTACGCTGACCACTCTTGAGGTCAGTACCCACAGCTCTTTTGCTTATACTTATCTCACCAACAAAATCTGCAGCCATATCCCCGCGTTGCTTAACCCCTGAGAACTTCTCTCCAAGGTATCTTCCATTAAAGGCAGACACAAAGAACTCCCAATCTATATCGTGGATATTCGTTGCCACCGCCACAGATGTCCACCAAGCACAAGCATCCTCCAACATTAACGAGACAACACTTCCCAGTTTACAGGCGTTGTCACACCCTTCCTGATCCAAAATCGGAATTATACTGGCTAACCAAGCCTCAAACGCCTCAGGTGTCGAACCATGATACTCCACAGCTCCCAAATCATATAAACGCTATTTTGAAAAACTCGCATGTCTACAGGCCTCACTTTCACCATGGCCTGAGATGTTCCCGACACCTCTTGAACCACTGGTGATGAATCCTTCATCACAGAACCAGCTTTCTCATTCTGCCTTACTTCCTCAACTCCAGGCACTGTCGACCGAAACGGTACACTCCCACCAAAAAGTGGATTCCACCCCTTAACAACCTGCTCTAAAGCAGCAACCATCGTACCCAACTGCCATTCTCCCATCGATCCCATTGTGCTAATATTAACAAAGCAATGATAACAAAACAAAAAAAAACGATCAGGCCAGCTTCAAGCAAGGATTCAAGGCTCCAACTCCAACATAACACAATAGCTATAATAATAAGGCAATGGGTATCCCGAATTCTCCCCTTTTATATGACATAACAATCAATAAAAACATTGATATCACAAACATCGAGCATATCAATCAGCAAACTCAATCATGCTCTCATCAAACCACATTCACCCTCAACAGCACAACATCAACATATCATACCCATCACATTTTCATTATTCAGAAAATCAACTCACAACACCAGCATATCACCAATACATGTTCACAATAGCTCACAGAAGATTCATAACCAAAAAGCATGATAAAACATCAACAATTCACTCAGAAACGTATTTTTCAACAAACCTTCAACCACACATCAGAATAAACATCCAACACTTACTATAACAACTTACCACGAACTTACGATCGCCCCAGATATTCGCAACTTAGCTCTGATACCAACAAATGTAACCCCCTTAGCCCGGTCTAGATGGTTGACCCGAACTACAAAGATTACACGGGGAAAACCAAAGTCAACCCGAAAGTCAACCTTGATTAACGACCTTTTTTTTCTTTTTAAACTTCTCTAGATGCGCATTAAACCTATGTTAAAGCCCAAGAACCTTGGAAGAGAAAAACACAGCGATCGGAAACGTTTAAGGACTCAATTGCAAGAAATACACTTTTGGGGACCAAAATGTAAATTTTGGAAAATAAAAGGACTTACAAGATTTTAGTTTTACCAAACCTCAATTAACCATATTACAAGCCTCTCTGCCAAATTTCAGCTTAAAATGACATCTCAAGCTCAAGCAATTGCAATTACAACTTCCAGGACTAAAATGTAAAGCATGCAGAATCTGTCCAACGGTCACCCGTTTCGAAACACTGACACCCGTATAGAAACACCCGTGTCATACGCCCGTATCGAAACGGTGTTGACCGTTTCAATACGCGGGTATGTTCCGAAACCAGTTCAGAAACGGACACCACCAGTAGCCAAAGTGTTTCGAAACACCTCTAGCCGTTCCGAAAAGCCCAGGCCATTTCATGCACCCGTTTCGAAACAGCCAAGGGTGTTTCGATACACCATGCCCAGAAACAGCAGAAAATTCTGGTTTTTCACATTAAAACACCCTCAAACACACTTTAAATCATTCCAAAACATAACGACAACATGATAAGCATTATAACTATCAAATTGCATCAAAGACTAGATACAATTCAACCATTAGGCGCACCAACACCCTAATCACATTCAACACAAGATCTTGCTTTAAAACGAAGAACATAGCATATCAACTTACGAAGAAGATGATTCAAATATGGCAAAGCGATCAACAACAAGGTTCAAACCATAAACCGAACATGGTCAACATACTCAATCTCATTACACAACAACATAAAAGACTCTTCCCCATTGCCTTTATTATCTATAGCTATAAACCAAGACATACTTCTCAAGTGGAGCTCTTCTTGAATCCCTTGCTTCTTGCTGTCCCAACTTCAAATATCTGCATTGATGGACAAAAAGGAGCGTAAGCACATAATGCTTAGTGAGGAATGCTCAAAACCAGAACACCATCAATGCAGCGAATCATAAAACCTTCTTTAAATGTAGATACAATTCAATAAACCAAAGCATTGGTTGAAAACTTCCTTTGAAACAACATTGCTTTAACTCATGCATTGCTCAACATGAAAATCAACCTTTAACTTTGAAATGCTAAACAACTCACCCCAAACCACATTCTTGCAAAAACTATCATTTAAACCTTTCCATGCATGAACACTTCATGCAAAGTTCAACTCGATTTCCTTGGAAAACACTTCCACTTCACAACATACTATTATCATGCTTGATGATCATTTCAAAGCAAAATGCCTTTTGAAAACCAAATGTTCCTTCTATCTATTTCATACATTCATCAAATGCAAAACACATGAACTACAAAAGCAACATTTGCATAACATGCCTTTTTAAAATAAGCCTTCAAAAGACTTCAATGCACTTACGAGATTCTATGCACATATGCACCATTCACAATAGAAGATATACATTTGCTCATGCTTACAAGTATTACATGCATTCTTGCATCATATACATATTTACCATGCAACCTTGCATCATTTTCAAGCATCTCTCGGTTTATTACATTCAATTACATTATATTGGCTTTCAAGTGATAGTTCACAAACCATTTCTACACAAGACACAATCGGATACGCGGATTACAAGCATTGTCCCACACGCTTCATACACACTACCGGCTTACAAGTTGGAGTTTATCGGTACAATCACAACCCCTCAACACCCGTGATGGGTTTAATGGTACAATCACAACCCCTCAACATCACTCATCTGTAGTTGTATAACCCACTAACGAGAGTACGAGAACATAACACAAGATCCACAAACGGACTTTTAACCACCGTTGTGACCTTAACAAGATCCACACACGGACTTTTAACCACCGTTGTGATCTTACCTCTCTCGTTAGGATACTTGGATGGAGTTTTCGGTACAATCACAACCCCTCAACATCCAAGGCGACTTAACTTACGGTGCACCCAATCCTATAGCCGGCTAACTATATCTGATTCAAGTACTTTAAAACCAATACATCACTTGCCAATATACATCAAATACCATCATCAATTCACTGTTTTAAAGCATTAATCAAAGCCATTAAACATCATGCATTACCATGCATCATTACCAAACTAATAAAATGTCAAACCAAGGATCTTGTAACGCCCCGGTTTTGGGCTTAGAAGTTTTGGGTTTTGGACCGGACCGGTCGGGTTGCGGTTCGAATATAAAAGGTGATTTTTAGGAAAGCCTAGTTCGGGTTGCATTAAAAATATGGAAAAATGTTCTAAAATTCTCTTTTATTATATATAAGAGAAAGGTGAAATCAATTTTGCAAAATGAGGTTTGGAAGAGTGACATTTTGGGTTAGTGACCAAAATGTAATTTTTGAAAACTGTGTGACTGTTTTAAAAAGGATTGAAACTTTGAATCTTTAAGGAGCTATTTACCCAATGGGAGTTTCTCCAGATTTTTCTAAAATATTAAATGATTTATTAAAGGTTTTTAAATAAAAGAAAAGTGGAGGCAAGATATTTTGCCATTTCCAACTAACTTTTCCATTTTCCATTTTCCTTTTTCTCTCATCTTTTCTCTCAAACCAAACACATTTTTCTCCAGAGCTTTTCCTCTGATTTTGTCCCCTAAATATCACATTTCAATTCTCTTTTGATCTCTAATCATCTCTTCAACAAAACCTCACCATTTGCTATTTGGATTTTCAAGATTTTGGTTCCAAAAAGGGAGAAAACTCAAGTTTGGAGGTAAGAACGTCCTTCTCCTCTGAACTTTAGGTTCTTTATTGAAATTCCCAAGTTCTCAATCCTTAATTTGTGTTTTATAAAAGGATTTATTGATTTGTTCTTGATCTTGGCTTTTAAATGCAAGATTTGCTTGATTTTGTTGAAATTTCGTATGATCTGATTGGGCTGTGTTTTGAGGTGTCAAATTGATGTTAAATGAATGTTAAATTGATAAGGAATTGAGGTTTTATCAATGCAATCCCGAATAGGTTGAATTTCCTAAGTTTTGCTTGAGTTTTTGGTTGTTTTTGGAGTGATCTTGGTGATCTGTTATAGCTGGAGGTATAAGGACGTGTTTGTGATCATTTTGGATGTTAATTGATGATTAAAAATGGTTAGAAGTGATGGATCTTGGCTGGGTTAAGTTTCGGAAGTGTTTGGTGGTGATTTCAGTTGTGTTTGGTAGCCGAAATGTTGGATTTGTGATGAGCAGCGAGTTTAGTTGTGTTGCTGGTGTTTTTAGTGCATTATGATGCATTAATCCTCTGATGTTATGTGCTTGAAACAGGGGAGGAAGATCCGTGAGCATTAGAGGTGGTGTGGAAGGTTTCGGATGCTTGGAAGGCTTGTTGGCTAGCCTTGTTTTGTGTATCGGTGAGTGAAGTTGGGTTTTCAGCTTTTAAACTGAGGTTTGATGGTTTTGGGAGCTTAGTTTAAGTCTAAACAACTTTGCTAAGCTCAAGAGTAAGTAAATGGATTTCTCTCTTGGTTTGTGTTGTGAATTGGCTTTTAAAGTATTTGTGATTGTTGGATGCAATGCATGTGGTTTGCATGTCTTAAATTCTGTTTTGAAAGCATATTTTAGTATGGTTTTATGCTGGTTTTGAAAGCCGTGAGAGAAGGATGCTCAAGGTAAGAGATCCTTGGTTTTGTACATTGAAATTGTGGAATTGATGCATGGTGTTGCATGTTGTTTAATGGCTTTGTTTAATGCTTCAAAAACAGTGGATTGATGATGGTAAATGATGGTTTTTGCATTATGTTTATGCTTGTAAATCAATGGATTTATGTGGTAAGATGGTTATATTGGCAAGTGATGAAAGTGGTTCTTGGTTCTTTGATCGGATATAGTTAGCCGGCTATAGGATTGGGTGCACCGTGAATAAAGTAGCCTTGGATGTGGAGTGGTTAAGTGTGAACCGGTAAACTCCATCCAAGTATCCTAACGAGATGGTTAAGGTTATAATGGTGATTGGAATCCCATTCGAGGACCTTGGGTAAGCAAAGGTAATAATGGTGGTTAAAATTCCATTGGTGGACCTTGTGCTTGTTAAGATCACAATGGTGGTGTAAAGTCCATGTGTGGATCTTGTATAGGGTGTCCCGGATCTCGTTAGTGATGTTATACAACTACCAATCGGTGATGCTAAGGTTATATGGTGTTTAAAAGTCCATATATGGGAACCTTGTGCATGTTAAGGTTGTATGGTGGTTAAAAGTCCATACATGGGAACCTTGTGAAAGTTAAGGTTGTATGGTGTTTAAAAGTCCATACATGGGAACCTTGTGAAAGTTAAGGTTGTATGGTGGTTAAAAGTCCATACATGGGAACCTTGTGAAAGTTAAGGTTGTATGGTGTTTAAAAGTCCATACATGGGAACCTTGTGAATGGTAAGGTCAAATGGTGTTTAAAAGTCCATTTGGGGACCTTGGATTGGTAGGGTGTATGAAGCGTAGGGGACAACGCTTGTGATCCGCGTATCCGATTGGATGTTGAGTTGAAAAGTGGATTTGGTTTATCACTTGGAAGCCAATATATGTTCTTGAATATAATGAAGCATGAGATGCTTGAAATGATGCATGGTTGCATGAGACATGTATAATGTATTATGAATGCATGCTTACTTGTTAGTTTGAACAAGTGTTGGTTATCTATTGAGAATGGTGCATGTGTGCATGAAATCTCTTTAGTGCATTGAAGTCTTGTGAAGACTTGTTTTTAAGGCATGTGATGCAAAGGTTGGTGATGTGGTTCATATGTTGCATTTGTTTAATGCATATGGTAAATTGAATGAGTAAGTGGTTTTAAGGGGTTCTTGCTTTAAAATAATATTCAAATATGAGCAAGGTATGATGTGAAGTGGAAGTGTTTTCCAAAGTTTTGAATTTAACCTTGCATGTGATGTTTATGCTTGGATTGGTTAAATTGTTGATTTTGTAAGTTGTGCTTTGAAAGGGTGTTCTTAGCTCTTCTAAGCTAAGGGTTTGCTTTTCATGTTTGAGCAATGCATGATGTTATGCATGTTGTTGAAAAGGGTTTTCAAACTTGCTTTGGTTTATTGAATCGAGTTTGCTTTTAAAAGTGGTTTTATGACTCGCTGCATTGATGGTGTTTTGGTTTTGGGCATTCCTCACTAAGCATTATGTGCTTACGCTCCTTTTTGTCCATCAATGCAGACATTTGAAGTTGGAGCAGCGAGAAGCAAGGGATTCAAGGGGGAACTCCACTTGAGATGTATGTCTCGGTTAATAGCTATAGATAATAAAGGCAATGGGGGAAGAATCTCTTATATTGTTGTTTAGAGAGGATTTATATGTTGGACAAGTTTGGTTTATGATTTTGAACTATGTGGTGTAAGCTTGCAACGTTTGAATCTTCTTATGCTTAAGTTGTTATGCTATGCTTCTTGTTTGAAAAGCATGATTGAGTGTTGGATGTGTTGAATGAGTTGGTGCATCTAGGGGTGGTTTTGTATCTAGATTTTGATGCAAATTGGTAGGTTTGATGTTTGGCATGTTGTTGATTTATTGTGGAATGGTTTGGAGCATGTTTGATGGGGATTAAAGGTGTTAAAACAAGCCAAACTGCTGTTTCTGGGCAGGGTGTTTCGAAACACCCTTGCCTGTTTCGAAACAGGCCCTTGTTTTGGCTAGGGTGTTCCTGAACGGCCTAGCCCGTTTCTGAACACTTTGGCTACTGCCAAGGGGTGTTCCTGAACGGCCTAGACCCGTTTCTGAACACCTGATGGTTTGCAAGCTTTACATTTTAGTCTCGTTTCTTGTTTGTGCAATTGCTTGAGTTTGAGATGTCCGTTTGAGATGAAAATTTGCAGAGAGGCATGAAACATGACTAATTTCATAATGGTAACTTAAAAATTGGTAAAGTCCTCTTAATTTTCAGAATTTACAATTTGGTCCCTAATTTCGTATTTTGTGCAATTGGGTCCCTTATTGTTTTCCGATTGCTGTGATTTTTGAGTATGCTTATCTCAAGAGTATGCCTAGGTTAAATGTGCATTTAGACAAGTTTAAAAAGAAAAAAAAGGATCGTCAATCAAGGTTGACTTTCGGGTTGACTTTGGTTTTCCCCGTGTAATCTTCGTAGTTCGGGTCAACCGTCTAGGCCGGGCTACGGGGGTTACAGATCTCTTACCTTGAGTATCCTTCAACACATGGCTTTCAAAACCAGCATTAATCATGCTAAAACATGCTTTCAAAACAGTAATTAAACATGCATTTCATAACCAATGCATCAAACCACAACATAGCACATCCGAATGAGCTTTTTCCGAAAACTTACTCTTGAGCTTAGCTAAGTTGTTTAGACTTAAACTAAGCTCCCAAAACCTCCAAATAATCGTTTCAAAGTTGGAGAACCATCTCCACTCACCGATACACAAAACTATGCTAGCCGACAAGCCTTTCAAGCATCCGAAACTTCCAACGCCACCTCTATTGCTTTCGGATCATTCTCCCCTATTTTAAACACATAACAACAGAGGATTAATGCATCACCATGCATTAAAATCACCAGCAACACAACCCAACTCGCTGCTCTACCCAAGAACCTCATTTCGGCTACCAAAAACAATCGAAATCACCTCCAAACTCTCCCAAAACAAAGCCCAGCCTGGATCTATCAATTCTAACCTTTTATAATCATCAATTAACATCAAAAAGCAACATAAACATGACCTTATACCTCCAGCAACAATAGATCACCAAAACCACCCCAAAAACCACCATTCTAGCAAGCAAAACTTAGAAAAACAAACCTATTCGAGATTTGATTGATAAAACCTCATTTGTAACATCAATTAACATCCAAAATACATTAGAAAACAACCTCAAAATAGAGCCTAACCAAGATCCACGAAAATCCTCAAGATCTCTTCCAAAATCTTGAGTTTTAAGCCAAAATCTTGTTTCCAACATTAAAACCATTCACAAAACTTTAATAAAGGATTGGCAACTTGAGAATTTCAGTAAAGAACTGAGTATTTAGAGGAGAAGAACAAGCTTACCTCTAAATGATGATTTCTCCTTGATTTGGGCAAGTTTCCATGAAAATTCAATGTAGAAATCAAGTAGATTTGATGAGGAATTGATTAAGAATAAAAAGGAATTGAAATCTCATCAAATGAAGTTTAAAATCAAAGTAAATTTTCTGGAGAAATGTGTTTGGTTGAAAGGAATTTGAGAGAAAATGAAGGGAGGGAAAATTTGTGAAAAGTAGTTATGAATAGTAAAAGTTAGTTTCTCACTTAATTAAACCTCATTTCCTTTAATTAAAACATTAATAAAATTACCCAAATTAAGGAAAAATATAGAGAAAAACATTTTGGGTAAATTAGCTCCTTAAAGATTCAAAGTTTCAATCTTTTACAAAACAGTCACTATTTCACTTTTGCAAAAACTGCGATTTGGTCACTACACCGAAATGTAATATTTCCAAACTTCATTTTGTAAAATTGATTTCACCATTCTCTTTTATATATTAAATGAGATTTTTAGATATTTTTCTATATTTTTAAAGCATCCCGAACTAGGCGTTCCCTAAAACCTCCTTTTATATTCGAACCGTTTCTCAGACCGGTCTGGCTCAGACCCTAAACTTCTAAGCCCAAATTTGGGGTGTTACAACCGGGCTCACCCACTTGCTATCCGAGATGGCATAGATTATTCCAGCATCTAGCCACTTTATGATCTCTTTACGAACCACCTCTCGCATAGCATCGTTCAGTCGTCTTTGTGCATCAATGGTCGGCTTATGATCATCCTCTAAGAGGATTTTATGCATGCATAGTGCCGGACTGATGCCTTGGATATCAGCTATCATCCATCCAATAGCCTTTTTGTGCTACTGCAACATCACTATCAGCTGTTGTTCATGTTCCTGTATCAACTTGGAAGAGATGATTACGGGCAACGTATCATTTAAACCAAGGAAAACATATTTTAGCTGCCCTGGAAGGGGCTTAAGATCTAGAACAGGGGGCTCTACAGTTGATGGCTTTTGGACTATATGTTCATCCGAGGTATAGTTTAAGGGTTCGAACAACTTACCTGGACGATTGCCTATCCAATTTACCTCCTCTTGATCTTCAGTATTAGATGTATCAGATTCTGAGGAGCTGCTGTCGTCGGTGCTGTCGTGACAATCTTCTAAATGGCTGCTGAGGCAGTGGCCAATTGTGATGTCGTGGCAGCCCGACCTGATGCAGGGTTGGTCAAAGGTAATTTCAGTGATGGCCTTGCACTCTTCTCCTGCATCAACATGTTTTATTGCCTAGAGAACGTTCAACTTGATCTCTTGATCGTTTACTCTCATAGTAAGTTCTCCTTTTTCCACATCAATTAGTGATCTTCATGTGGCTAAGAAGGGTTGCCCCATGATGATTGGTGCGTTTTCATCTGCTTCACAATCGAAGACAAGAAAGTCAGCAGGAAAAATAAACTTATCCACTCTTACCAGAATGTCTTCAATTTTTCCTTCTGGGTGAACGTAAGAGCGGTTTGCCAGCTGCAGTACTACTGTTGTGGGCCGAGCTTTTCCAATACCTAATTTCTGAAAAACAGATTTGGGCATTAAATTTATACTAGCACCAAGATCACAAAGTGCCTTACCCACAAATTTGTCTCCGATTATGCATGGTATGATGAAGCTCCCAGGATCCTTCTTCTTCTGGGGTGGATGCTTGTGCAGAATGCTCATGCATCCCTGTGTCATTTTAACCGTTTCAAATTCCCCAAGTCTGGATTTCTTCGACATGGCATATTTGAGAAATTTGGCATAACCAGGCATTTCCCTAACGGCATCTAACAGTGGAATGTTGATATGGACCTGCTTTAAAATATCGTAGATTTTCTTAAGATGAGATTCTTGTTTCAATTTCTGTAACCGTTGAGAGAAAGGAGGTGGGGGATGATAATCAGCAATACGTCCTTCCCACTGCATTCAGATCTGAGGAGGTTTTGGGTCTTCTTCTTTCTTCTCTGTCCCTTCTGCTGTCGTGACAGGTTCATCGGCAGCAGGTTGTTTGTCCACTGCTGGAGCAGCTTTCTCGGCAGCAGACTCCAGGGCTGGTTCCTTAACTGATTCAGCTTCCTTCTCTGGCACTGGTAATTTCTTCCCACTTCTAGTAGTGATGGTTTTACAATGCTCATGTGTGGGTTGTCTAGCGTTTTCAGTATCGCTAGGAAATCCTCCATTCTGCCTTGGTTTAATATGCTGGGAAACCTGACCCATCCGTGTCTCCAATGATTTCAGAGTAGCTTCATGGTTGGTCATCCGCATCTCTGTTTTATCCATGAATGTTTCAGTCTTCTTAACGAAGTGATTCATGTTCTCAATATAAGTTCCTGTTTGAGACATAAACTTAGCCAAGGTCTGTTCCAGTATACTGGTCGTGGCAGGTGGTGGCTGTTGATGTTGCTGCTGCGGTTGCTGCCGAGTCATTAACCTAGGTCCTCCCTGATTCTGAGTGTTCTGTGCTTGAGGATTCAGGGCATTATTAGGGTTGCTCCAAGAGAACTTGGGGTCCTTTCTCCAGTTGGGATTGTAGTTGTTGGAACTATAATTCTGCTTATTGTAATTCCTAACATACATCCCTTCTTCTAACTGTAACGAGCACTCCTCTGAACTGTGATTTCCATCGCAAGTCTCAGCATACCTCTTCAGTAGAGTAGACAGGTTGTGAATCTTCTTTTATGAGCTTTTCCATTGCCTTAGTGAGGTATGCCACCTATGATTTTAATGAACTGTCGGCCTCATAATCTTTTACAGCTAGAACTTGTTTACCCCCTCTTCTTGCCGTAGGAAACTGTTCCTCATTCTTTGCCAAATTTTTCAATACTGCCATTGCCTCATCTGGGTCTTTGTCCAGCAGTAATCCATTTGTTGCTGAATCAATTCTGATACGAGTTTGTAAATTGGCAGCATTATAGAATTTAGTTACCTGGTTCCAAACGGGGAATCCATGCATCGGGCAGTTCCTTAGAAGAGTGGTAAATCTGTCCCAGGCCTCGTGCATTGGCTCGTCATCTTCCTGTTGAAAAGTAGCAATTTCATTATGTAATCGCTCAGATAAGTGTGAAGGATTAAAACGAGACAAAAATTTACGAGTTAAATCTGCCCAAGTTCGTATTGAACCCGGCGTTAGTTTATTCCACCAAGTTTTCGCCCTGTCCCTCAATGAATGAGGAAATAACCGAAGCCTCAGTATCTCTGGATTAACTCCTGGTAGTCTAAACGAACCACAGATTTCCTGGAACGTTTTCAGATGCTCCCTTGCATCCTCAGTAGCAGCACCACTAAATTGGCCAGCGTTGTTGATCATGCTGAACATGACAGGTTTCAGTTCAAAGTTGTCAACGTCTACATCTGGCAGGGTTGTTTCTAGTTCTACATGATCATTGAGCATGTAGTCTCGGCATGACCGGCGTGCGGCAGCGACAGGAGGATCGGCAGGTTGGTCATTCCTCCCATCTCCGGCAGGATCTTCAGCATCCTGGGGATTCCTTTGGTTATTCATGGCCTCTAATTGTTCTTCAAGGTATTCGTTTCTGGCTAGCACAAAGCGAAGTTGGTTCCTAAGATTGTACGAGCGTTCGATTTCAGGGTCTAATGGATACTCAGGTTCCTCTCCTCGTCTCGATCTGCGCATAAACAAGAAACCTTGTGAAAAGCACAGGTTGAACAATCCAAGAAAAATAAAACAGAAAAATAAAATAAATGCAGTAAAAGATAGGGTAAAGATATGTTGCCAGTCCCCGGCAACGGCGCCAAAAACTTGTTGCGTGTAAAAGTGTCTATCGCAATGTGCAAGTGTACACGACGCAAGTAGTAAAGTGATACGTAAGTATCGGATATCGTCTCCACGGGGACTGGGCTAATAGCTTCACCTTGAATTATTGCACGAGAAGAAAAAGAATAGTTTAAATTGTTGTCACGAAAATAATAAAGAGAACTTAAATAACAGAGTAATGGAATCAAGATAGAGAGAATGGGCCGGTATTGAATTGCTCAGTAGTGTAGGTGTTGCAAAGTCTGGGAAAATCTATTCTGTCGTCGTCCCTGTCGCGGCAGCACCTGTCGCGGCAGCGGTCTGTTGTTAGTCGCGGCAGTGATCACACAACTCTGTACTTCAAGCTTGGCAAGAATCTCTGCTATGCCTTGTCCTATCCCTAGGTCCAAGTCTGTCGATGAACACGTCTTTGATGATACCTCCCGGCGTGAATCGAAGGATGAACACCGATGTTGTTGAATTCTTCCTTAGCCACTTAACCTCGTCCTACCCCTAGGTCTGAGATAGTTCAACCATAAACTAGAGAACCCGCACTTATTCCTTTCGTATACTTAACTCTCTCGATATTAAGTAAATAGATAACCTCACAATGCTCTCCCGATACTCTTGCAAGATGTTGAAAACCAGAATAAGCGAACTTGAAGTAATTTTATTGAACAGAAAAAATCCAAAACAAATGCAATCCTTGCAACTACTTTATAAATCAACCCTTAGCCCTAGGGGAAATTTAGAACATGTTGAGGAAGGGAAAACGGCTAGGGTTATGGGAAGAAGGCTAGGGAATGGTGATGTCCTCTCCTAGGTCGAATTACATGCCTTTATATAGGCATTGGGTTCAAGTTTTCTAATATGGCAAGAATACAACTTTAAATTAAAGTACAACTCTATTAAAGACTAAATCTCAGAGCATAAGTCTTTAATTCGTCCTTCCTTCTTGCTTGGAGTTTCTTCCTTGAACTTTGGGCTTGGCCTATATTCTGATCTAGGGCTTGGAAAAATATAAGGGTGATCCACGACAGATGGGCTTAATTTTCTCTTTCTGTCGAGGCCCACTTCACTTCTTCCCTTCACTATCGATGTCGTCCTTGGTTGCCACGGCAGCGGCCATGGCAGCATCGTCCTTCACGTCTGCACATCCAGTTCCAGCTCTGCTTTTTCACTGCCCAGCGTCTGCTTCTCTACTGCCCTCCATCTGCTACAGCAGCTACCTGCAAAAACAACCAATTTCAGTAAAAACTGTGCCAATTGATATATTTGTGATGTATAACTGAAATCTAACCTAAATGCAATGAATTATGCTTGAATGCAGCAAAAATATGGGTTAAATGGGGGGTAAATTATAGGACTTTTACAGACTCAACAATATGCTCCCTTTCGTACCGATACGAGTTGGTATGATTTGATAAATATTGGCATTTAATTTTTGACCGTTGCCTTGTTAGTTTATTGTGACCAAACACTTTGAAAATTGGTTAACCGTACCGATACGCTTAATTATCGTACCGATACACTTTTTGTTTAATCACTTCTCTAGATTCCAGTGAGCAAAATCGGTATCGGTTCGCATTATGTTGTACCGATCCCCTTTGTAAAATATGGTTTTCGTACCGATACGCCTCTTTGCATATCGATATGCTATTTGTATACAACAGCTCTTTCTTCTTATGACAGGTATCGATACAATGACGCGTGTACCAATACAGTAGGTTGTAGAAGTGTATTTATGGTGGGAAAAAGAGAGCCCAACGGATCTTTTGATGATTCAAACCACCCAAACGATTAGAATTCAATGAAGAGGTATAAAAGCCAGCCCTAAAAGCTACAACAACAACTATTTAACAAGTCGAGCACATTCAAGCAAAAATCCAATTTATTTGAGCTATTTAGAGTTAAACCCTCATTACCCATCTTGTGTATTTTTCTTGTATTCATTTATTTCAAGTTTGGGGTTAAAGTGAACTTGTATTTGGGCAATTATTCACCTATTGTGAGGTATTTTCTTTGTTTCCAAAACTTCTCTTGCAAAGAGTGAGTCTTGATTAAGCTTTGGGTAGAAAGCTTAATCGGGTTGTAAGGTTTCCTCCTAATTCGAGAAAGGTGGAAGAATTTCTAGTGAAATTGGTTAAAAATCCTTAGTGGGGGATAAGGTAGTGGATGTAGAGCTTGTTCTAATCTTTAACCACTATAATTCTTTTGTGCCTTCAATTTTATTTTACCAATTTCCTCCCTCAAACTTTTAAAAGCCAATTCACCCTCTCTTGGCCATTTGTTCATTGATTGATCCACACAACATAACACCATGAGAATGTGTTGCACGCAATCCTCGCAGAGCACCTGCGTGTGGGCAACAACGTCCCATTGGCCGTTAGGAGTGACAAACGACACAATTAGGAATGTCAAAGAAAGATTATCCAACTGATTTTTGGAAGTCATGGGGCCGATCCCTACTAGCCATTCATCAAACTAGAAATCAATCAAGCACCCATTGCGCATAATCCAACACATTCCTTCTCTTACATTCTCACATACACGACAAATTTCGGACGACAATCTTGAACTATTCTGTGAATTAAGGCTAAGGGGCAAAAACTCCTCCCACCTATACTTCAATCGCACGACCTTAACCCACAATTTTTTATCTTTTGTAATTAGTTGATACCCAAGCTTCATAAGAAAGGTTTGATTAAACAGCTCCATATCACGAAATCCAAGCCCGTCATTTCCCACTAGAGCTTTCATTTCCTCCCATCGTACCAAACTAATTCCTTTTTGGCCCGTAGAACTACCCTATACAAAGCCACGAATGAGGTTCTACATTTCTAAACACACCCCTTAGGGAGCCACGATGCTTGCATGGTATATCTTGGGATTGCTTCCAACACTGATTTCGCCAAGGTGATACGGCCTGCGAAGGATAGAGATCGCACAAGTCTGGACAATAGGTAAGTACATATTCTGTCCAACAAATAACCATAAGTGGCTTTAGTCACACGGTGGTGCAATAGAGGAAAGCCAAGGTACTTCCCCAAATCTTGCACTTCCATAAAATCAGAACCATTCACAATATCGGATTGTATATTCAAGCTAGTATTCTTCGAGAAAGAATTTGTGTTTTAGGGGCACTAACCTTATGACTCGATGATGGAAAGAAGGAATCCAATACATTACGGATGACTTCCATCTGCTTAACAGTTACTTCAGCAAATAAAAAGATATCACCCGTAAAGAAAAGGTAAGAAATCCCATGCCAATTACGATTCAGGTGAATCTCCGAACATCTCCCCTGCTCAATCTCAACATTAATCGCCTCTGATAAACCCTCCATGAAAAGTACAAAAATGTATGGTGATATGAGGTCCCTTTGACGAATACCACGTGTCGGATTAAAGCTCTCCGTTAAGTCATCGTTCCATGAGATTTGAGTAGAAACAAAAGTGATGCAACTCATAATCAAGCAAATGAAATCATAAGGAAGGCCCAATTCCCCTAATGTGTCTGCAATGAAACTCCATTCAAGGCGATCATATGCCTTATCAAGGTCTATCATCAATGCCATCCAGCCCTTACGACCAATTTTCTTGCTCAAGGAATGGATAACCTCTTGAGCCAAAATCACGTTATCCAAGATACATCGGCCCGATACAAAACTAACTTGGGACTGAGAAATCCACTTGGGTAGGAACGACTTCAAACGATTCACTATAATCTTCGTGAGAGATTGATAGATCACTGGATAAAGGCTAATTGTCCCGATACAAGAAATGCAATCTAACAACATCAATTATAAACAACAGAAATGATTTGGGTCAGCAAAAAGCAATGATCCAAGACGCTCAAGTCTTTCAATCAAAACCACTTTTCACTAATAGTATTGTAGCAATGGGTGCCTTTATCTATCCTCCAAACAACTCAAACCAAGGAACATGCTTACAAACACCGTGCATCACAATCAACAACCAAAACATCACCAAACTTACCTCACTTACCTTCTCAACGTTCACAAAACCTGGCTCTGATACCAACAAATGTAACCCCCTTAGCCCGGTCTAGTCGCAAGACCGAACCAAGTGAGCTACACGAGGAAAACCAAAGAGAAACTCGTTAAGATTTCCCTTCGATTAGCAACCCTTAACAACATTTTATTATCTTTTTTTCTTTTCTAGAGGCTTCCATTAATCCTACATGTTCATACGAGCAGCGGTTAAAACCTCGCCTCAATCGGACATCGAATTGAGGTCCAATTGGCCCTTACAATGATTAGGAACCAAAACACAATAAAATAAAACTTCAGAACATTCTATAACTAACAAAACAGACACCCGTTTCGGAACACACCAAGTCTGTTTCGGAACTACCAATTCTAGTAGAAAAACGTATCGAAACATGGTTCACCTGTTTCGAGACAACCATGCCTGGGACGATTCCCCTGCCTCAGATACATCAGAGGCGTATCGAAACGACCCCGCATTTCGATACAGGCCTGAAAATGGCCTTGGGGTCTCGGAACAACTCTTATGTGTTTCGGAACATCTAGGCCAAATATACATATCGTATTAAAACGGTAGCACCTGTTTCGAAACACATACCAGAAATAGACTCAGTGCAGCATCTTTGGACACTCAAACATGATTTCAAATAACATGATAACATTATAAACAAGCATTCTATAGGCAAAGGATCCTAGCACAACCAACCACAATGCATTAGATCATATATAGAAGACTTTAAGCATAAATAGAAAACTTTAAGCATCCAACATGGTAAAGCAACCACATAAAAGGCTAAACTTTAAACCAAACAATTATCCAACATATAAAGGTCATAAACAAGATTAAAAAGGCATCATAAACATGTCTCAACACAGGGAGTCTCAAAACAAAACCTCTCAAAGCATAAAGGTCATATCCCATTGCTAACATACTATTTTATAAAACAGTTCCACTCACCAGCACTACACAAATGCTAGCCGAACACCCAATTAAGCTTCCAGATTGTCCGATATCGCATCCGAAGTTCCCAAATCAGTTTCCCCTACTTCTAATCAATTCAAAACAGAGCATTAGAGTGATTTCAAGCCTCTAAACTTGCTGCAACTCAAAAACCCAACATCTAGCATCAATTGCTCATCGATTCATATCCGAAATCAACCAAAAACATCAATAAACCAACTCTAAACAAACTCCAGCTAAAACCCAGCAAAATTATCATCAAAACCACATGTATTAGCAACTAAAAACATCAACCCAAAGGCAAGAAACCATCAACCACTGATTTTCATAAAACCAAGCCAAAATCTCAAGAATTCCAACCTTAAACACTATCAACTCAACTAGTTTCGGGTTTTATATTATCAAACCATCATTTCAACATTATCTAACATCAAAACACATTTATTAACATCCAAAACCTAGCAAAACAAAACCCATTCGAAAATCTCACAAATCCACATTAAAAGCTTGATTAAGCACATTTCCACCAAACACAATACAATACCTTTACATAAACACTATAAAGAATCAATAACGTGGGAGTTTCAATAAAGAACTTAAATTAGAAGAGAGAAATGTAGCTCATCTCTAATGATAGCTTTTTTCCTTTTTTGCAATGAAAAACCTTGAGAAAACTAAAGGAAAATGATTGGATTTTAGAGAGAAATCATTGGAAACAAGTTTGATGATGAGAATTCAATGTAAATAAGAGTTTACCTTTAAAATTTTGAGTGAAAATGGATGTTTGGATGAAAGCTCTTTGAAAGAAAATGGGGAGAGAAATATAACGTCAATTTAGCATAAAGATGATAACCTTTTGAAAATATCTTTTATTATATTTTTAAAATTCTTTTTAAAAAATTTTAGAAACCAAAATATTTAGGGGAAAAGTCTGAAATTAGACTTGGCTAAATAGCTCCTTAAAGATTCAACGTTTTGATTCTTTTACAAACTAGTCACCAAAACAATTTTGAAACTTTACATTTATCCACTAGAGTAAATTGTCCATTCTCCAAAAACAATTTTCCAAAATTGTTTCCACCAAAAATCATATATATATATATATATATATATATATATATATATATATATATATATATATAACCATTTTTCCATAATTCAAATCTTTCGAAAACCTTTTATTTAAAATAAATCCCGAAACTAATCTAAACCGGTAAAATTAACTCGAACAAACCTTCAACTAAATCCGGCTAACTTCCGGACCCTAAACTCGTGGTGTTACAATCAAAATATCCCCTCACAAAAGCTACCACACTTTTCCCGACCACTGTCCAATTTTTTTTGAAAAAACATAGAATGTATACCATTTATCCCCAGGGCATTCAACAGATTCATGTCAAAAATTGCCTTACGAACCTCATCATCCATAACAGTCATGTTCAAAGCATCATTTTCCACACTCGAAAAGGGTGTGAAATGGTCCTGGATCGTCCAGGACGCAATGTTGTCCTATGAAGCTGCAAAAAGATTCTTGAAAAAAATTCACAATGCCATTCCGAATCCATACAAGATCATTGCTCCATTTCCCACCATCAAGCTTCGTCAAAGAAACATTCTTCTAGTGTTGGCGAGCCTTGGTAGCACAATGATAGAATTCAGTATTACGAGTGTTGGCCGTTATCCACTTCCGGTGCCATCTGTTATCCTCTTGGGCAAGAACCGTATTTAATTCGCCTTCTATCTCCATTTCAAGATTGTGAAGATGATAATTGCTAGAAAATTCAGAGACCTTCTCAATACCCTGTATATGCGCCAAAAGTCTTGCCTTACGTTTCCCAATATTACCAGACCTCTCTATTCCATATGGCAACAAAATTAGAAAAATTGGTCATATTAGAAATAATATTGTCATCTGGGTTCCAAACATCCTCCAGCATTTCCACAAACCTCAGATCATTTTGCCTTGCTGCGAGGTATTTGAAAGGCACCTGTGGCCGTGGGGGTTGCATAGATGATCCAATTAATAGTACTAGATGGTGATTGGACCCAATTCGAGCAAGATGTAGCACACTCGAGTCCGGCTAAGAATCAAACCAAGCTTTATTGCTCATATATTTGTCAAGACGTTGGTGTAGGGTGCCCCTCCTCTAAGTGAAACATGGACCTTGGTAGCATAAATCATGCAAATCAGCATCTTCCATGAGCTTACTGAACCTATGAAAAAAACCATCCCTTCTTTCAGACCTGCCCATCCTCTCTCTCAAACAAAAAATGAAATTAAAATCACCACAAAAAATATAAGGTACAGTTCTAGTTGGGTTTAGAGCTAATAATTGAGGCCATAATCCATTCCTCAATCGTCCATCCGAGCTAGCATATACAAATGATAACAACAATGTCTTCCTCGAATAACGATCTACACAAATGGAATGGACAAATTGATTAGAGATTGATAGCTATGCTATTACCTCTATATTTATGCCTCTTTGCTATAGCAATTGCTTGTTTTCAAGTGCATTACATTGCATGTAGGCTGCATTTTTAGTATATTATGGGTGCTTTTCAATTTATTGCTCGTGTGGAGTTGGTGCTGCGTGAAAGGTAGTTTTCAGCTGTTTGTGTGCAGGATGACAGAGCAGAATGCGAGGGAAGAAACAAGGAACAAAATGCTATAGCAAGGGAGAGAAAGAAGGCTAGCTGGCGCATGAAAGTACAAGCACGTGAAGTGCAGGAAAGGACGCCTGACACTGTCAGACAGCTTTATGCAGCAGCCGCACTCCATCTACAGACCGTCCTCTTTTCCCCTGGTGGAAAGAGCTTGTCGAAGGATATTCGTTGGGATCCCCAACGAGATACCAAGGCACTGAAACCCTAGAAGACCACCCCCACTATATAAAGGCTTCATCTCTTCAAGGCGTAAGGGGGAGGAGGAGAGAAGAAAAGTGTACAGGAGAAAGAACAACCAGAGGGAAGAAGCACTTCATCGCCGGTCAGCCTTGGTGTCCTTCATCGGGGAGCTCGAGGCGTGGCCTCACCGTCCTCTTATGAGGCGGTGAGCCTAAGGCGGTCATGGCAGTCCACTGGCGTACTGGGAGTTTATCTTTCCTTTTTGCTATAGCATTTATTTATCTAGAGGGTTGTATGAGAATGATACGTTTGATTATTGCCCATCCATGAACTGTTTTAGATGGCGTGGGTTTTGCTGGATGATACTCTTTTTATTTTCTTAATCTCATGTTGATGTTTACTGTTCTCTCTTGATCTCTGCTTTATTTATGGTATACTTAATTTCCTTAAAGTTGTAAGAGCTTAGGGTTGTTAGTGCTTTGAGATATAGGCCCTACTTTAAGCGCCTTCGAGAGTTGGCCTTTCTTTAGAAATAGCCCAGGGTTGTAAGAGATTAGGGATGTTAGTGCCTCGAGAGACAGGCCATTCATTATGATGCCTTCGAGTGATGGTCGTTCCCTAGGTACCGATGGGGGTAGTGATTAAGAGAGTAAGCCCTAGCCAATAGTGACAGTTAGAGTAGTGTGTAACAACTTTCGAGAGAAGGTTTTTGCTTTAGCATTAGCTAGGGGGAGTGATCGAAAGAACTAGCCTTAGATCTTCATAAACAATGGAGTAACCACCAAGGGGAAGGACTCCAACTTGCCTTAGAGATAAATGATAGGTTTAAACGGCTAAGAAGGATAGAGATTAGGAGAGTAAAATGTTGGAGTTAAGCCGAGAGGTATTGCTGTAGCATTTTAGTCTCCCAACTTTCTTACTAGAGATAGTTTAGGAGCAACCTAAGTAAATCCCGCCGAGCATAGTGAGAGAACTAGGATTCGTTAGCAGTGTTAAGAGGTTTTAGAGGATTATCCTTCAGGAGCTAGCCAGCCATTCTGTAGAGAGCTTAGTATCCGAGAGAGGACCTATCTGGCATTTGATTATCTCTTCTTTGTTTGCTTGTTTTGCTACAACATTTTTCCTTCATTCATTCTGCCTCAGCATACTCTCATTACAATTTGGTTACTATAGCAATTTGGATACTGAAACTGTGTTCACCTCCAATCCCTGTAGAGACGATACTCACTCATCACTTTATTACTCGTTCGACGTGTATACTTGCACCATTTGCGTACCATTTATAGTCACTACACGAACGCAACAAGTTTTTGGCGCCGTTGCCGGGGATTGGCAATTGGTTGTCCACAGTTTTTATTTTCATTTTGCTTTCTATTTCCACATTGTGAATATTCACTAGTTTTGTTTTTGGTTGTTTTATTTTTTTCCAGGTATTTTTCTAGTTTATGACCAGAGGAAGAAGACCAAGAGGACCTATTCAGCCCATTGTTCTAGAAGCTGGTCGTTTATTTCGTTTGAGAAGACGCGAGCAAGCATAAGCTAGAGTCATGGAATCGGTACCTGTTAACGCAAATGCTATGGCAAATGGCCATGGAGCGGAGGTTCGACCACGAACCATTAGGGATCATTTAACTCCGAGTTTGGACGATCTATATCCCGGAATAGTAGCTCCAGAAGTTCAGGCGGCCCAGTTCGAGCTTAAACCTGTTATGTTCAACATGTTGAGCAACATTAGGCAGTATAGTGGTTTGCCTCATGAAGATGCTAGACAACATATCTGTGCTTTCTTGGGTGTTTGTGATTCTTTCAAGCAGCAAGGGGTGCACGAGGATGTGTTGAAATTAAAGTTGTTTCCATATTCGTTAAGAGATCGTGCTAGGGCATGGCTAAATGGGGTGTCAGCCGGATCAATTCAAAGTTGGACCGATTTGTATAAGAACTTTTTGCTATGGCATAGTCCGCCAGTAATGAACACCCAGTTGAGGAATGACATCGCTTCCTTTCGTCAGTCTGATGACGAATCTATGTATGAGAGCTGGGACCGATTTAAGGGAATGTTGAGGAAATGTTCTAACCATGGGTATCATGAGTGGACCCAAGTTGTTATGTTTTACAATGGTGTCAACACGCCCACAAGAATGATGCTAGATGCTTCAGCAAATGGGACACCGTTGGACAAGTCACCAGAAGAAGCATTTGACATCCTCGACAAGGTAGCCAACAACCATTATCAGTTCCCAACAGCAAGGCTTGGAACGGGGAGGAGAAGACAAGCTGTCGAGGAGAGTGAAGTTGACAACTCAATACTGAATCAGTTGGCCAACATCACAGATTTGCTAAAGAATCTCCAGCGTTCCAACGAAGTGAAGGAAGTTAAGGCAGTAAGGTCATGTTTAAGATGTGATGGCAATCACCACCTTAATGATTGCCCTTATAATCCAAAATCTGCCAACTATGTGAGGAACTACAACCATAGCAACAAAAACCCAGGATGGAATCAGCACACAAACCTGAGTTGGGATAATCAGGGGCACAACAACATTTCGGCCAATCAAATGCCATAGTAAAATCCGCAAGAGGTACACCAATCTCGCCAGAATAAGCTATGGCAAAATCAAAATGGAGCAGCACCTTCATCAAGCAGTTCATCGGAGTCTACTTTTAAGGAGTTCATGGCTATGACGAAGGACTTCATGGGAACCACTAAAGTTATGCTACAGGATCAAGCAGCACACATTAAAAATCAGGGAGCCCTTCTACAAGGTCATAGTGCATCCTTACGAGCTTTAAAAACTCAAGTGGGTTAGATAGCTCAATGTTGCACATGCGACCACAAGGCAGTCTTCTTAGTGACACTGAAGCCACTAAGCACTATGGCAAGGAACAATGCAGTGCACTCACACTAAGGAGAGGCACGAAGATTAACCAAGGTGATAAGTTTGGGGGTGGAGAGAAGGACGAAGCCCAACCCAGCTTACTGCCACAACAAGAAGATCTTCAAGAGCAACAGCAAGGAGAAGGAATAAAGGAGGAGGGCAAGGCCAAAAGACCAATCAAGGAAGGGCCAACTTGTGTTACAGCAAAAGACACGGCCTCACGAGCTACAACAGATCTGGCCAAACCACCTCCACTATTCTCTCAAAGACTCAAAAACCACCTCCACTATTGTTACACCATTGAACCTTTGTGTCACCTTCCTTATCATGGCTAGCTAGAGTCAAAGGATTCACAACGCTCCCTGACTCTTTTGCTAATAAACCCTTCGATATCTCCCTGATTCAGTTATCCAAATCAACCATATTAGGATTTTGATTCCCCTGCCGATCAAGAATCTTCTTATGTTGAGGGTAAAGGCTTCTACGTGCAACAACCTTAATCTTTGATAATTGATGCTCAGGTACCAATCCTATAGAACTATTCCCTTCCTCTACCTCCAAGTGCCTCACCGGCGCCGCATTCAAATTGGAACCTCGTGAAACCACCTTTACGGCTGAATGAGTACTCAAGGTTGAGTCTAGATGGAACATGGACAATAACATCCATAGAAGCCACTTTAGTGTTCACCTATTTATCAGTCTGAGTATCAACCAAAATGATTTATTTTGCTAATATCAAACTTGGGATCACAACCAATTTATCCCACTTAGAACCAATCTTGGAACCTTTCTTTGATGATTTTTAATTCGTGCTATATTCTCCCGACTCTCCATAACAACAGAAGGCTTTTTCCCTTCTCGTCGCCCACTGGAAATAAAGCTCAAATTAGGTACCACAGCAGTAGAAATCTACACCCATGATGTCCAGTTGAACCATTATCCTTCACATGAGCTGCCACCATCATCGAATTCTTAATAGCACTTGGCAGTCTAGAAACAGTCTCGTTATTTCGTAGTATCTCGTAATTCCTTGAGTTTGCATTCCTAGGTGGTCTCCCTTCAGCGACATTCCTATCACTTTCTCGGCCACCTCCACTACGACACGTCCTCATATTAGTAACCTATATCCAGGGATTGAACTTTTCCTCTGGCTCAACAACAGTCATATTGATAATATCGTTTTACCGGTAGTTGCACTTTTAGTCATTGGTTACAACTTTCTAATGTGTGCCCATACTTCCCTTACGAGTAGCATATCTTTGGGTGCCCCTCATATTCAATTCATTGTCAAAACCCGTCGACTATGATGCTAGATGCTAGCGGTTTGTTTGGGTCGACCACAATAGCAATTCTGGCAAATCGACCACTTTTTCCCTCAGACATATTTTAATCAATGCGAACAATCTCCCCGACAGCCTCGTCAATATACATGAACATACTCTTTGTGTAGTAGCGGTATGACAACCTAGAGAGGCACACTTATACTACGATATTATCCGGAAGATCAGTCGATGTTGAAAATGTTCGACTCTATGGTTGAATAGTGACGTACCAGCCATAAATAAATCACGGACCTCCCATCAAAACTCTTGAGCAATCCTCTGATTTGGCAAATCGATCAAAGAAGTGATCATTGCCCAGATCGATAAGCGCAATTTCGCCACTCAGATTCCACAAGGCTTTAATTTTTGTTAGAAGCACCGCATAGCCAATAGATCTACTAGTAAGTGGACGACCACTGAAATCGATAATTTAGAGTCATTCAACACATGTAATCTCTCTAAGTAATCAACGATAGGAGTGCCATCCACGAAACTCAGCCTGGCATCTTCAGTCTTAACTTTAACATCCAATTTTAGGATTGCCGGTTCCGCAGAGTGTACATTAGACAAACCCATAACCATGTCACAGAACGATGTTTTAGGTGTAGTCACTAGTGGGATATGGTCAATAGGTGTGTTTTCCACCACTGCAAGAACCGTGGCAGCAATTACCCTTTTTGACCCCAGAGATATTTCCATCATATTACACATCATACTATCCTCTCCAGGCCGCTGATTCATAGGAACCTGATTTTCCCCACTAGATGCAGTCCTAGATTCCACAGGCGTATCACTCATATTCCCTTTAGAAGTCAAATATAGTGGGTTGGAATCCTTAGCATGTGATTCCGTTCATTCTTGCAACGGATGTGAAGTAGTTCGTGCTGCGTCTAGTGGCCTCCCAACCGTTCCTCCAGCCGCCTGCTGAAGGGTGTGATCCACAAGGTCAACGCCAGGGTTGACAGGAAGAGCTTCTGAGATTTTCAGAGAAAAAAGAAAATCCATATTAAGTCGCTGGTTTCTATTAACTATTATTATTCTAATAATTATACTTCTTGCAATGATAATAAATGTATTTTTGTTCAAATCAGCTTCCAAGAAACCAAATTCCAATTTTTTTTAAAAAAATAGTAGCAGAATTTGGCTCCCGATTTTAAGAGTTCGACACTACTAATATAGGAAGTGAATAATGAATACAATCCACAAGTTTTAGGGTATGTTTGGATCTAGAGAATGAAATGTGTTTTCATTTTCATTTTCTTGAAAAATGAAAAACGGTAAAGAAAACGTGTTTGGTTGTAAAATTAGAAAATCTTTTTTAGGAAATGAAAACAAAAATAAGTGAAAATTTGAAAACATAAAAAAGATGTTCTCATTATTTTCATTGAAAAAAATTGGTTTACTTACTCATATTTTATTTACTATTATTATAATATTAATTTTCTGAATATATTTTATTTTAATTATATAATAATTATTTTTCAGTTTTAATTTGAAAAACTAGATATCAAACACATTTTCACTATTTTCATTTTTTGAAAACAAGTTTCCATCCTATTAAACAAACATGTTTTCTAATTTTTAAAAAACTAAAAAAAATTATTTTCTAAAAATAAAAATAAAATATATTTTCTAAAACCAAACAAACTTTTTATTCTTTAGGGTCTGTTTGTTTCCTTGTAATTGATTTTTCTGAAAACGTTTTCATAACTTTCCGCTGTTTGGTTCATGGAAAATGAAAAAGTCAAAGGAAAACCAACTACAGTCAATGAAAAACATACTCTAAATACTAAACTAAACCATAAACCTTAAAACCTAAAACCTAAACCATAAACCTTAAAACCTAAACCCTAAATACTAACATAAAAGCTAAACCTTAAACCTTAAACCCTAAACATTAAATCCTAAACCCCAAACCCCAAACATTAAACAATAAATATTAAACCTTAAACATTAAAAAACCTAACCCTAAACACAAAGACTTAAACCATAAATATTAACATAAATACTAAACACTAACACCAATCCTAAACCCTAAATATTAACATAGACACTAACAACAAACCTTAAACATTAAACACTAACATAAACATTAAACCCTAAATGAGAACTTAAACCCCAAACCTCAAACATTAAACAATAAGTGTTAAACGTTAAACATTAAAACCCCTAACCCTAAACACAAACCCCTAAACCATCAATATTAACATAAACACTAAACACTAAACACTAACACAAACCCTAAATATTAACATAAACAGTAAACATTAACAAAAAACCCTAAACCCTAAACACCAACATAAACCTTAAACCCTAAATGATAACTTAAACCATAAACCCTAACTTAAACCATAAACCCTAAACCTATATACTAAACCCTAAACCCTAACTTAAACCATACACACTAAATGCTAAACCATAAACCATATATGCTAAACTCTAAACACTAACATAACCCTAAACCATAAACACTAATCCATACACACAAAACCATAAATGCTATATCATAAACATAAACCCTAAACCTTAAAACAAAACCTTAAACCCTAAACGTTAAACCATAAACATTAACATAACCATAAACCATAAACACTGATCTATAAACACAAACCCTAAATGATATATCATGAACCCTAAACCCTAAAACAAAACCCTAAACCATAAATGTTAAACCATAAACACTAAATGCTAACATAATCACTAACATAAACATCAAATCCTAAATATTAAACCATATATATTAAACCCCAAACACTAACATAAACCCTTACCCTAAACACTAACCCATAAAACCTAAATGCTAACATAAACACTAAACCATAACACAATAAACACTAACATAAACACTAAACCATAAACAATAAACACTAACATAAACCCTAATCCCTAAATACTAATATAAACAATAAACCCTAAACCCTAAACACTAACATAAACACTAAACCTTAACATAAACCCTAAACTTTAAATGTTAAACCTTAAACACTAACATAAACCCTAAACAATAAACATTAACCCCTAAACCCTAAATGCTAACTTAAATACTAAACCTTAAACACTAAGCACTAACATAAACCTTAAACTCTAAATGATAACCTAAACCCTAAACACTAAAAGCTAAACACTAAACCATAGACACTAACATAAACCCTAAACTATAAATGATAAACCCTAAACACTAACCATAGACTCTAAATACTACCATAAACCCTAATCACTAAACCCTAAACCCTACATGTTACCATAAAACCTTAAATCCTAAACCCTAAACCCTAACCACCAACATAAACCCTAAACCTTAAAAACTAACATAAATCATAAACCCTAAACCATAAACACTAATCTAAACCTTAAATCTATACATTAAATACTAATCCCTAAATGCTACCATAAACACTAAATACTAGTCTAAACCATAAACCATAAGTACTATCCTAAACCCTAAACCCTAAACCCTAACCTAAACATTAAACCATGTTTTGGTTGGAACTTGTTTTTACCATTATCGATGCTTGTTTGTGGATTGTTCATGAAATTTTCAGGAAACTCTACCAAACAGTGTAAATTGAATTGTACAACATCATCCAAACACCGGAAAATGGTTTCTGCACTTAGTTTTCCAACAACTGTAGTTCATTTTCCAGAATTTATTTTCCGAAAACAATTTTCAGTGAAACAAACATACCCTTATATTTAAATAGACAAATCTCAATTTTATTCTTTTGATTATTTTTATTTTATTTTATTTTATTTTGTAAGAAGTGCGTGATTTGTGTGCAATAATTACGTTGACCGACACAAGTTGATTAGTGGTTTAGATTTGTTAAGTCGCCGAAGGGGAATGTGTGCAATAATTGCGATTCTAAAATATCTTCCCTAAAAAGTACATTGGAAAATTCTATGTAATTATTGAAAGACAAAAATCATAAAAATTAATAGCCTTAGATATTGCCATAATTATTCAAATTCCCTTTGTACTTTTCCAAGCCAATCCAACGTTGATCTTAAAACCGTGTGCTTAGATTTTAAAGCCTTATCCCTTTGGCTTTGATCATATTTGGTTACTCGTTTGATTTCTCAAGGGAAAACTTAAGAACAAAAGGATGACAAAAGATAGGCAAATCGGTGTAGCAGTGGATTTCTCCAAGGGAAGCAAGTTAGCTCTCAAATGGACAATCCAGAATCTGGTCGACAAAGGCGACACCCTTTATCTCATCCATGTCAAACACCATCAGAGCGACGAGTCTCGCAACCTTCTTTGGTCCACCACCGGCTCACGTTAGTCAGTGCACGCCTCTATTCCATTTCCGATCACCCTTCTTTTTACTATGCTTGACTCCGTAATCTTCGTTTGTAGCTTTGATTCCACTTTCCGAGCTTAGAGAGAAGGAAGTGATGCAAGCGTATGCTGTTGATCTCCATCCCGAGGTTCTGGACTTGGTGGATACGGCTTCCAGGCAGAAGGAGGTTTCCCTCCCACCTTTTTCTTTCTATACTATTTTTCTTCTTCTTTTGTTTTGTTTGATTTTGGCCATAAAACTGATTACAGGTGACTATTGTGGCAAAGATTTACTGGGGTGAACCCAGGGATAAAATATGTGAATCCATTGCAGATCTGAAGCTGGACAGTTTGGTAATGGGCAGCAGAGGCCTTGGCACCATTCAAAGGTAAATAAATCTTTACCATCTTCCTGGCAAAATTGGAATATGTTTCAACGCCCAAATTCTTCATTTAGGTAAACATATTCACTGCAATCTGCATTGTCATTGATATAGAAACTCAAACTATTTGTGATCCCTAGGTGTGCCTCAACAGATTCCACTTTGGTTGTATAATACAAGTTCTAAGTTTGAATTTATTGAGACACACGAAACTTTGAGTGATTAGTGGGCGTTCAAACAAGGCATTTTCGATTTGTTTCCATGGTCTGACTAGTCGGACCAGGACATGAACTGTTTCTTGTTCATTTTATCATTTTGTTTTGATTCCTGGTATTCTGATTTTGGTTGGCATTAGGGTACTGATTGGAAGTGTGAGCAATTATGTGGTGCTACATGCAACTTGCCCTGTAACAATTGTGAAGGATCCTAGTGCTCATTGATTTCGATCATAAAGGCTGAACTTAGTTTTCTGCAAACTACTATATCTTTGAAAATAATTGATGTTCTTTTTTCTATTCTATGTAATATGGACATCTTGATTCTCAGGTTGTACTCAGATCCTGAGAGTGCTTATTTGGACCAGTTCCAGTGTTATTTACATGAAACTTTGTATGGACATAGACATCGTTCATGTTTTGCGTGTATTAATAATGTTTATATATTTACTTTCTTTCCATTCCTCCATAGCTTTGGATTCACAACTGTAAACACTATTTTTTATCTGGGTCTATCGACCTGGGTTTTTATTATTATTATTATTTTTTGATGAAAGTTAAATTGATTACAACTAGTATCTGTTCTAAATATATACTCTCAACCATTTGACAATGAACGATGAACGCTCAATCACGCTGCTACAGCTGCTGGTGCTCGAACCCATGACCTCTAGGAACAATAACCGTTCCCTTAACCACTGAGGCAAGTTTGTTCGTGCAGACCTGGGTTTTTATTATTACTATTATGGGCCGATAATATAAATAAGTAGATTAGATGTGACAATGAAACCCGTTTATATTAAAATGTCGAAGTCCAAATACATTAATCTTACATGGCCTGTTAGGCCCAACACAATTAAACCTAAAATCTGATAAACCCTAGTCTAATGCCCTATTATCCTTTTGGCACAGCCGAACTAGAGCCATTGGATCAGATTTTATCCAACGACCAAGTTCAAGCCCAGGCGACCCTTCAGATTGAGCGTGCGATACACGCTTGGACCTTTCATCTTCCTACGCATGCGTGAAAGGCATGCCGAGGCTGTTGGACTCCCACGCGCCATGCGTCCTTATTTGGAACCGTCACGTCATCGCCCAGACATCATCAAAACTGTTCATCTTTAGACAATCTCAGCCGTTGGATCAGATCTAATCTAACGACCCAGATCAGATCGGACCGAGAAGCTGTCGATCTCCCTTCGCCCGATGGCCGTCGTGTGTCCAGATTAATGGCTCCCCCTGACGCCGTAAAACGCGCTGCCACCGTACAGTCTCCACCTCTCTCCCAACCACCATTATGTGCATAAAAATAAAAAAAATATAGAATGTCAGCCTAAAGATCATCCACGGTGAAGTCTTTAAATTTTTGCTTGTGAATGTAAACGAAAGAGGAGATATAAAACAATGTAAAAATCTCATTAATCAATTTTTGAATCATCAATACAAAAAAAGAGAACTCACAGAAGGTATCTTAGTTTTTTCCTTTCTTTTTTTGAATCATCAATCTAGTTTCTCTCGAAATCATATAGGGTGAATCAGTTTAGGAGACTAAAAGTTTTCAAAAGAAAATAGGACTTTTGATTCTGATTTTCTCAAAAAAGGAGTTTTCGATTTATTTTCTAAAGTCGGTTTTTAATTTCGGGTTCAAAAGAGAAAAGGAGTTCAAAAGGTTTTTTTAAAATTTCGGCGCCGATTAGCAGCGTCCGCAGGAGGTTTACGGCGGCCGACACGGCCGACATCGCCGATTTCTGGGTTCGTTCGTTTTAAAAGGGGAGGGGCAGAGGATTAGATAGGATTTTTGAAGAAAAGCTAAAAAAAAATGTGAGAGGGTCAAAATTTTGCGTAGTAAAGTACTTATACAGGTGTTATAAAATAAAAAATGGGATAATAACCATTAAGTCCCTCCGCGTTTTTTAATTGGCTTTATAAAACTCACGCTACGGGACCCTTTAACTTTTCAAATCGGCTTTATAAAAATTGTTTTATTATCTTCAGGCTCCTCCACGTTTTAGATAATGCTTTTAGGCCATTTCACCCTTTTAAATTCGGCTTGCGGTCCCTTGAGCTTTTACATGGTCTACAATTTCGTCGCTATTTCAAATTTTGTCCGATTTTGAATGGGTAAATTCCCTTTTTGGTTCTCAAAAGTTGTAATTTCCTTTCAATTAAGTCTAAAATATAGTGGGTTATTCCTTCTTTTAATCCCCAATTAATCATGCATATTTAATTTTAGCTCTGTATTTTAATTTTTATTTAATTTCAATACTATTTTTTATTTCTTTAATTTTAATCATTTATTTCGTATATTTATGCTCAAGCGTTTATTTATTTGCCCGATACATGTTAATTATTTGTTTTTATTCTCTATTAATGTATGTTAATATAAATATGTGCATATTATATTCTACGTTTATTTGTTCGATATATGTTAATATGTAGTTTCATGTAATTTATTATTACGTATATACTCATACCTTTTTCTTTATATACATTATTATTTGAAGTGTACGTATTTATACTTTATTCATAATTAATTGCCATGTTTAATTTATTGTACTAGTTTATTTTAGTATTCGAGGTCCCGATATTCTGGTAGGAGTGTCGTCCCGAGTTTTCAGGCGTCATCTCATTTGGTATCGTGGGTTGCGGTTTAGGTTGTTCGATTTGTATGACCATGCTTTTATGCATCTTATGAATTATTAATTAAGTTAGGTCGATTTTAAATCATCCTTAATAAATACGATACGAACTCTTGGGTACCAATTTTGGGCGTTGTGGGGTGCTAATCCTTCCTCATACGTAACCGACTCTCGAACCCCTTTTAAAAAATCTCTGGTTTTTATTTTTTAGTGTCCGACCTACCCTTTTTAAAATGATCAGTGGCGACTCCTCTTTATTCATTTTTTAAAAATACGATTTTCTATTAAAACATTTTGATTCATTATTTAAAAAAAGAACAAATTGACTCCTATAATAATTTTTAAAATTAGTCGCTATAGCATGGCGACTCCGCTGGGGACAAATTTTATTTTCAATAGAAAAAGAGTCAAGCCTTAGTTTGAGTTCGTATCATAATTATTAAGGAAATTTAAATTCGATCTAATTTAATTTTTAATTCCTAACCTTGTTTGTTTGCCGCATTATTTTGTACGGTGTTTGATGTAATTTGTCATCACATATTAGTTTTAGAACCTTTAAGTGGGATCGGTTATTTCGCCATGTGGAGTATTCACTTTCATATATTGTTGTAATTCACTTCCGGGATTCGATCCTGATTTTTCGTGAGGTCCACGCCCCTGTATGGTATATGGGTTATATCCCCCCTGAATCGATGTCCTAGCAACAGTCCGGGTACCCTTTTACTTAAGAACCTAGCCGCATGTAATGAACCATAGAGCTCACCTTTTAAAGCCATGTTGTTACTCTGTTCGTTTTATTTTTTCTCCTTCTTTTTCGCATTCAATTTGCATTTCATATAATTATAGGTGTTGATTCAAGGACAGTTCACTTTAGAAAGCATTTAATATGGGAGAGAGGTTCTATAATATCAAGAGTAGCAATGCTACAGTGTGGGGTTGGTCCAAGCGAATACAGATGGAAAGAGGGGACATCCTAGCAGTGGGACATGTGTCGTCTATTACCGGCTCTACCCCGATCATTTCTAAGCAGAATGATCTACACGAGTTGCAAGAAATATGGCAATGTTGAGATTCGAGTATGAAACAAGTCTTCTAACAAGAGTGGTGACATAGCTCTTTTGCTAAATGTTCAAAATGACATGCATTTGTTTAGAGCCCTAACTCAGTTCTGGAACCCGAGGTATAGTTGCTTTACTTTTGGGAAGGTGGACATGACTCCCTCAATCGAAGAGTATACCGTGTTGCTCCTCTGCCTGTTGTTCAAGGAGGGGAAAGTCTACACCAAACCTAAAGACACACCGCCTTTATTGGAGAACTTGATTGATATCACGGGGATGAGCGAGGAATGATTTCAAGGTAAAATTGTGAGAAAAAGAAAGACTAATTGCATAGCTTGGGGGCATATTCGAGACTTGATCCATTTGTATCCTAACCCACCTAAGAAGAGATATTTGTTTGCCTTCCGCATCTACGAGTTGGTTATCTTCCCTAAGGTTGTGGGACACATCGATTATGCCACAACATATTTATTCGGAAAGCTCAAGAAAGAGATTAATCCGGCTCCAGCCATTTTAGTAGAGACTTTCCGGTCATTGAGCGTGTGCAGAAAAATAGGGGAAGGCAGGTTCTTAGGCTGCGTCCCATTATTGGAGATCTGGATCTGGAGTCACTTTTGGGATTTGAAATTCTCCCATCGGATGTGCCTTACCACTTATTCTCCCATAAAAGTTTTTTCTAGAAGAATACTAGGCCGAAGCAATGACCGAAGATCAGTGGAAGGTCGGTTTCTTTGACCTCTGTGATGACACTATTAGGTGGAGAGTACCATGGTTAATTCTAAGTGGATTTTTGTACCGCTACAGAGAGTATGATTAGGTGCCCTTGCCCAGGATTTGGGGTGGAGTTGGATATTGTCCCCTGCTCGTGTCGCGCCAGTATGATTGGATGCAATTCATTCTCGCCACTCATGGTTTGGATACATCTAGTTTTGAACATCAAGGAAATGGTTATAAAGTATTGGTCCATAAAATGAACCGGTCGTGGAAGAGTATGCATAAGGTTGAGGTTTATGAAGACGACTCACCGTTCACTCTGGGTTATGAGCAATGGAGAATTAGCCGAGTCAACGACCTCATTCCTCCTGCTAATCGAGAGAATGTGCATCCTATAGAAGAACATATGAGGAATGCCCCCTCAGACCTAGAAAAGACTAAAAGGGCCCACATGAAAGAGTGCATACTTTGGAAAAGCGCGTTTCCGACCTCAAAGCTGCAAACAATTTAGCATCGGTTGACGCGGACAAATACAAGAGTCGAGAGAAAGAAATCTTGTAACAAAAGAAGGTACTTGAAGATGACCATGAAGATTTAAGGAAATATTGGCTGGAATTGAAGCAAAATTTGTAAAGGAATGGTTTGGGCACCACTGCCAAAGAACTAACAATTAAGCTCGTAAAAGCGAGGAAGAGGACTGATAGCTATGCTCGGAAGTACAAAGCTAGCCAGAAACAGGTTGAGAAAAAGACTTAAGGAATTAGAAACTGTCGCTCAGAAGTTGACTCTTAGCCAAGATCAGAATCAAGAATTAGCGGCTCAGCTAGCACAGTTGGGGTTAGCTCATCAAGCCAGTTAGAGTCTGGTCGAACAGAAAATGAAAGAATGAGAGAAATTGCTCAAGAATAAACTAGCAGTCAAGCTCGAAACCAAGGATTAACAACTCAAAATGAGGAACTTGAAGCTCAAATGATACAATTAGAAGGACTTCTGTAGGAGTATCACAACCAAGACAAATGTGGCTGCTCTAAATCTTGCTCGAGAGGAGAACGAGTGCAAGGGTAACTGTGTTGGAAGCCACTCTGTGAGATTGTAAAGAATAACTCGCCTCTTTTGTAGGAGCCATACAAGAAGACAATCGTCGGATAGTGTATGGACTCCAGCAGGCCGGTCAGTTGATCAGGGAACAACATAGAGCAATGATGGATGTTATGGTGCAAGCGCAAGGAGTAGCTCAGTATATCCAAGGCTTGGTAAGAGAAGCAGTCGAGCTACAACAACGTGTTAGTCTGGGACTGGAGTTGGGATCTCGAGTGCGCACCCTACTTCATGAAGTCGAGGTCTTAGGAATAGATGCTAGACGATATATGTAACTTGTTGTTTCCAGTTTTTGTAATCATACCTCTTCTTCAAATGAAAAGTCTTTCTAAGGACTACTTAAGAATACACGCCTCCATTGCATGCATTTTGATATATTATTTAATTACTTTTAATTATTTGTATACATTATACATTGCATACATTATTAAAACAATAAAATTAATTGTGGAAATATCATGACATAAAGTTTAACTTCAAACTGCAATCATTTTGCACCAAAACGATACTCGTCTGCAAGTAAGAAAGATGGAAGATAGGGTAACTAACTTAGAACAAGGTCAGAAGGACCTCGAGGCACGTTTTGATCGAGTCGAACAAAGCATCAGTGATAAGATTGAACAGTCGCAAACTGCCATTATGGCCTAGATAATCGCATTGCTCGGAAAAAAGGGTAGTAGAGAAAATGTTGCTAATAGTACTGTGGAAGAACAAAAGAAGAACACATCTCACACTAAGGTCCAAACTGAAATGCTAGCTCCTGAGAGAAGGATATACATCAATACTGCCGGAGTATCTACAAGCCACCAAGCAGGGGCATCGACAAGTCAACCCATCGATGTGGACGCAAGCCATGAGGATGAAGTGTCAGACCTGAACATGATAGAAAAGATCATGGCTGAGGTGGAGAAGAAATATGAAGAAAGGTTTCGTTTCTTTGAAGAAAAGATTAAAGCTATGCAGGGGACAGACGAACATGGGAACGAGGCCAGTGACTTGAGCCTCGTGGAGGACCTGGTCCTCCCACCAAAATTCAAAGTGCTAGATTTTGATACATATGACGGAACTACTTGCCCATCCGCTCATATAACTATGTACTACTGGAAGATGACAATCTTTATAAAGGATGAGAAGCTATTGATTCATTGTTTCCAAGACAATCTAACTAGGTCAGCAATTAGGTGGTACACCTAGCTCAGTTGGGTTAACATCAAGACATGGAAGGACCTCTCGAGAGCCTTCGTTGAACAATACAACCATGTGTCTGACATGATCCTGAACCAAATCATGTTGGAAGGAATGGAACAAAGATAGAATGAAAGTCTATGCCAGTACGCTAAGAGATGGCATGATGTAGCTGCCCAGATTCAACCGTCGATTCCTGAACATGAGATTACACCTATGTTCGTCAAAAATTTAGAAGGTGGATTGTTTGACCACTTGATAAATAATACCACTCAGAATTTTTCCGATCTGGTAAGAATAGGAGAATCAATTGAAGTGGCGATAAAGAACGAAATGACCGACAATGGATAGAATTTCCAAAAGCATTACAAGAAGAAAGACAATAAGGTGAACACCACGAGCACCTACAATGTCCCAGTAAACATCACCATTTCACAGCCACAAACTTTGACTGGAAATGTGAAAAACTCAAACAAGAAAGAAGATAGAGCTCCTAAGAAAGAAAGGGATAAGATGTCATTCATGCCTTTACCAGTATCTTATACTGAGTTGTACTCTCATTTATATAAGGTTGATTTGGTACGACCATATCATGTTACTCCGTACAAACCCTCGTTTCCCTCGTGGTATGATGAAAGGCACATTGTGACTATCACGTTGGTGTCCCGGGTCACTCGATGGAGAACTGCATTGCCTTTAAAAAGTTTGTTTAGAACTTGATAAACACCGGGGGTTTTAAAGTTTGATGAACCAAACGTGGCTGCTAATCCATTACCAAACCACGAAGACTGTAACATGAACATCATTGAAGATGAAGGTAATAGAAGAGATAAAGGGAAAGTTTCTAAAGTAGGTCCCCTCTTAGATGGGTGTTCTAGCAGCTGTGTATGTCGTGCCTAATAGAGCAGAGTATGGAAATAGTACAAGAAGGATGTGGGCCCTATTGTTAGTTTCATCAAGAGGGAGAGCACGAGATCCAGCATTGTGAAGAGTTTACACAGCTGGTCCATAAAATGATGGACAACAAAGAAATTGAATTTTTCGTGAAAACTGAAGGAGGGAAAGAACTAGATGGCTGCACGTCGGACAACCCTAATGCCAAATATGGGGTGGACAGACCGTTCATCATTTTATTCAAATCGAAGGAAGATGACTCGTCCTAGGGGAAAGTTCAAAGATAGCCTCCAAGCTTATCATCTCAGCTCCATCTCCCTTCATGTTCAAAGACACGCAAAAGGTCCCTTGGAATTATATTACCAATGTCTCTGTGCCGGAAGGTTCAAAACCACGAAAAGATGAGAAGTCACCTAAAGATGTGAAACCCACACAAGAGGAGGAACCGTTGGAATCGAATGCTGAGGCTATAAATGAAGTGAGACACTTCACTAGAAGCAGCAGGTGTTATTCATCGGAAATAGCAAAAGCAATAAAATGCAAAGACAAGGATGTGACAATGGGGCCTAATAAGATATTTGGTGAGGAGCCTCCTATAAAAATTAATGAGCATGTGAGTGAAGCACAAGCCCAAGAATTTTTGAGGTTTTTAAGGCACAGTGAGTATAGTGTTGTCAGACAGCTTCGTAAACAATAGGCGAGGATTACGGTACTTGAGCTGCTACTGTGCTCAGAAAAGCATTGTAATGCATTGCTGAAAGTGTTGAACCAAACGTTTGTTCTAGATGATATCTCTGTGACTAAGTTATACCGCATAGTGAGTCATATTGTTGCGGATAACTATATCACGTTTAGTGATGAAGAGATCCCAAAAGGAGGTATGGGGTCTACTAAGGCCTTAAACATCACCACGCATTGTAAAGGGTACGTTTTGCCCGTGGTGCTCATTGATAATGGGTCTGCACTGAATGTATTACCGATGGAAACTCTACAAAGGTTACCTACAGACAATTCCCACTTGAAACCATGCCCGAATTCTATGAGAACCTTCGATGGAACTCAAAGAGAGGTGGTGGGAAAGATCGAGATACCCCTATTGATTGGACCAACAGAGTACACCGTTGATTTTGCGGTAATGAATATTAAGCCGACTTATAATTGCTTACTAGGAAGGCCTTGGATTCATTCTGCCAGTGCCTTTCCTTCATAGTTGCATCAAAAGCTGAAGTTTGTAATCGAAGGAAAATTGGTGAGTGTTGTAACATAGCAAGACATCATTACTTCGGTAACATCTGATTATCCATATATCCCACCTAATAAAGATGCCGTAGAATGTTCATTTTAGGCCCTAGAATTTGTAAACGCGACCTTTTTCACAGAAGGAAGTAAGATCCCATGTCCCAAGTTATCCAATTGTACCAAGATGACTGTTTGGGAGACCCTAGGATGAGGAGCTAAGACTAGAAAAGGTCTTGGAAAGAACTTGCAGGGAAGCTTACTTGCAAAAAGTGTTATCTTCAAGAAGGACCGATACGGGCTTGGTCATATAAGCCTAGTATGCTGCAAAGAAAAGAGGAGTATAGAAAGAGGGAAGAACAGAGGAGAGCCAAGTTTAAGGGAAATGATATCCCATGGAAGCGGATGACTTTTCCTCACCTAAAATATATCTTCATGTTCGGTGGGATTGTCAATGCCAAACAGAAAGTACATGAAGCAATCTAGGAGAATGAAAAGCTTAACGACGAGGAGATGTTTGGTGAAGCATTTGAAGGGATGCTTGTCAACATGATATCTGATGGTGGAAATGTTAACAATTTTTTAGCAGGAATCTGCCCTTGCCTTTCGAGGGAGAAGCTCAATAATTGGAGCAATATTGATCTACCTATAGTTTTTAGGACAAAATCAGAGTAAAAGGGCTGCTATGTTAATCTACTTGAAGTGTAATGAAAATGATGCTTTTCACGCTTTCTCAAATGGAAAACATTTCAATTATTATATGCATTTATTCGTTATCTTTTTCATTCATTTCATACGAATATTCTTTTTTCCAAATACATATTTGTTTCTTTAATTCGTGCAGGGTCCCTACGATTACTGTATGAATGATTCTGAATCTGATCCTGAGATAGACTTCGAGCAACCTTTGTGTTTGACAGAAATCGATGAGAGGGAAGATGAGATAGAATACAAAGTCCCAAAGGAACTGCTAAAGATGATAGGAAGTGAGGAGAAACAAATTTTACCTCACAAAAAGGAAGTAGTGACTCTTAATTTGGGGACTGATAAAGATAAGAGGGAAGTGAAAATTGGCACCACGCTCTCCTAAAAGACCAGATACGACTTGATAACTTTGCTTCAAGAATTCAAAGATGTATTCGCTTGGACTTATCGGGATATGTTGGGGTTGAATACAAACATTGTGTTGCATAAATTGCTAACGAGACCCGAATGCAAGATAGTGTAACAGGAGCTCAAGAAAATGAGAACCAATATGCTATTAAAGATCAGAGAAGAAGCCATGAAGTAATTTGATGTCGACTTTCTAAAAGTTGCCAATTACCCAGAATGGGTAGCAAACATAGTCCCAGTAACAAAAAAGGATGGAAAGGTTCGTATTTGTATAGATTATAGAGATCTCAATAGAGCGAGTGTTCTTGCGTGCAATGTACTATAAATGATACGCAAATATGGTGCAAGTATACATGTCGAACGAGTAATAAAGTGAGTGAGTGACCATCGTCTCCACAGGGATTGGAGGTATTCATGGTTTGCTGTAAAAATATTGAATGAACTTTTTGTAGGTGAGAATGCTATAGTAAAAGAGATGGTGTAAAATAATGCTGTAGCAGAACAAAGTAAAGAAAGCTGAGATAACGATATGATAAACAGGTCCCCTTTCGTATGCAAAATTCACTACGGAATGACTGGATGGGAATGATGGACAACATAAACTAAGCTTCTTAACGATACTAAGGCTCTTCAACTATCTTCTATGCTAGGAGGGATTTGCTAAAAGTGTTCCTAAACTATCTCTAGCCAGGAAACTAGGAGCCATAAATGCTACAGCCATACCTCTCGGTGTAAACTCTTAACACTCCCCTACCGTTCACGAACTATCTTTTTTAGCCCTTGAAACCTATCACTTATCTCTAAGGTAGGTTAGAGTTTGCCTCTCGACAACCACTCCATAGCTTACGGGGGTTCTAAGGCAAGCTCTCTCGATTACTAACCTCAACAAACACTTAAAGAACGGCTAACTCTCGAGGGCTCTTACAACTTTAAGGAAATAAAACGCATAAGCAAAGCATAGAACATGATAAACATTGAAAAACTATAGCATGCATTAAAAAGTACTTAAAAATAAAATCATCCATCAACCCAAGCCACCTAAAACAGTTCGTGGATGGGCAAATCATCCAACGTAACATTGAGATAACATCCCTTAAGATAAAGATATAAACATGAAATGCTAAAGTGACAGAAAGAAAGGTGAACTCCCTCTCTGCCATGGATTGCCCGACTGTCTTAGGCCCACCGCCTCTCTCGAGGCTGGCAAGGCCACACCTTGGAGCTTCAACGATATAGGACACCAAGTTGGAGAAGATGAAGAAGAACGATTCTCTCTCATTGTTTAGCTCACAACTTTCTCTCTCTTTTCTCTCTTCCGCCTCCTCTTTTTTTCTCTTCTTACGCTCTCCTTATATAGTGAAGGCTCCTAGGGTTTTGTGCCCTAAAGATTCCTTGATAATCCCAAGGAATATCCACCGACAAGCTTTTCCACGAGGGGACAAGGAGGACAGTCTGCAGGTGGGTACCGACTGCTGCACATGTCAGGTTGTCCTTTTCTGTATATTCACGTGCTTCTGCAGCTCACGTGTTTTCACAACTCACGTGTTGGCCAATATCCACTTCCATTATGCTATAGCGATTCCCGACGCCAGCTTTCTCTCGCTAGACTCCTTTCCTGCGCATCATCACACCCAAAACCAACCTTCTGAGCAATACCCCTCAACATGGACTAATAACCAGCAACAATAAAGATGCACCCAGAAGAAGAAAATGCAACCTAAATGCAGTCTAAATGCTATGATATGGGCTCAAGAACAGGAAAATGCTATAGCAAAAAGGTATGAAAACAAGGATATTCATGCAGTTATCACACCCCCAAACTTAAGCTATTGCTTGTCCTCAAGCAATGAGTAGAACTGAACAAAAGAAATACTATGGCAAAGATTTACCCTAGAGAATTGCTATGTCAACATCTCAGTCCTCAGAAATGACATAGGCAATTAAAATATAAACAACTAAAAGTGAGATCCTTAAGAACATTCCTTAGGACTAAGCTGTGTGCGTGTGTGCGTGGCTGCCTTCCTCCTATACTTAAGCTAGTAAGACAAATTTTCAAGGAAGCTCCTTAGTTATACCCTAACCATGTTCTCTAGCTCTTTTCTAATTTTCAGACTCCTAAAGATATAGATTTTTTGTTACGAAGGGTGTCAACTCATCACACCTACCGTCGTTAGCTCTAGATGAGTAGGGAGCAAACCTCTCACCCCCGAGCTAGTAGGTAGAGTCATCCTGTGACAACTTTCATTCACTCATATGCTATAGCAAAACTTTATTTCTTTTTTTAACATATTTGCATGCTATAGCAAAGCGGAGTGTCCTTCTATTTATATGCCGTAGCATTTATTCATTCATTTTAGCACAGGGACGTCTGATTTTTCGTAAGTTCTCTAGAGTTTACATACCAGAGTTCACTAGGGTTCTTCCCTAAAATTTTTTTCTAACGAACTTACTTATAGAAAAAGAGCAGCTGTGTAATTTTTTTAACAACTAGATCCTAAGGCCAGTTCTACAGATCTCAACTGGTTGTCATTAGACATCATAGATATATTCATAAGCTGTCTCTAGACTAAACATAATGCCATAGTAAAAATTTTGTTCTTTCCTACTATGCATATGCTAAAGCAAAATACTAACTATGAACACCAACACCCCCAAACTTAAAGGATTCAGTGTCCTCAACGCATGAACAAATCAATACTATATGACATGCAATGATGAAAAATGAAATAAATGAAAAGAAAAAGAAAAATTACCTAATGGGTGCGGAGGTTAGGTGGTGCTGCTGGTGTTGTCCATGGAAGTTTCAGACGAGTAGTAGTGGGGATCTACGAGATCATCCACACTCTCGGAGGAGACTTGCTGAGCACTGGGTAAAGAGCGGATATGACCAGCGATACACTTGGTGCGCGTCTTAGGTCTGGATGCTGTAGCATCCTCTGTTTGTGCGGGGGTCGGCTCAGGTGTAGGTACTGGGGTTGTCTCCTTTTGAGGGGGTCCTCATTATCACTCGGTATATGGTCCGACTCAATTAGTAGGTTATCCGGTCGTGAAGGTGCAGGGTTGGTTTCCTTCCTGGTGCATTTTCTCTTTTTGGTCGGGGTGGGCACAGGGGCAGTTTCTTTGACAAGAGGTGGAACCGAGGGAGTTTCTTTTTCAGGTTGCGCAGGAGGAGTCGCAGGCGTTTTCTTTCTTGTGGTCTTTTTCTTAGCAGGGGGCGAGACTGAGCTAGGGTCAACTTCACTTTGACTGGGAGGCACTGGGCTTGATGTGGCAGTGGTGGGGGCTTGCAATAACTCCATGGGAAATAAAGGGAATGAAATGTTCTGGTCCGGGAGTAGTTTGGTGAAGCAAGATGCTATAGCACCATCACGATGGTGGGCAAACTTAAAGTACGCCAGCTGATGTGCTTTCATTAGGTTGAGCTTAGCGCTCAATTCTTTTGTCGTGGCCACCAATGCAGCTACCCTTACTGCAGTAAAACTTTTAGCACCCCTCCACCGTCTGCTGAGGGACATCCTCGTTAAATCCTCGGAGCTCAGTGACTAGGGCTGGTGTAAGACCTGTTTTTTCTAAAATTTTTGCATCCACAAGATCATCTATAAAGACTTCCTTCCTCTTACACAAGGCAGTTATCAGGTTAGGAAACACTAAAGGACTACGAGGCCTTTTCAAGCAAGCATAAACTTCATCCACAATGATTTTTCCTATATCTATCGGTCTACCATGCAGTATATAGTGGAGAGGAAATAGCCTAGAAATATGGACAGTGGCTGTGTGTAATGTGGGCATTATCTTGTGTCGCAAGAAGTGATTCCATACCTTAGCTTCGGGCTTGAGGCGACCTCTTTCTACAGATCGACTATTGTCCAGCCCTGTGCCCTCGAATCAAAAGTCTTCCAAAACCTCACGCTGCGTTTGTGGGTCCATGGTCGTCACGAATATGGTGTGATGGTCCACAGTACGCTTTAGTCCGTAGTACTTGTTGATTGCTGTAGCGGTGAACTTGATCTGCTTGCCTCGCACGTAAACAGTGGACTGAGTAGGGCTTGTGAGATGGGCATAGAACTCATTGACTAGTGAAGTGAAAATTTCATCAGGGTGGGCAGCGAAGGACTTCCATTCATCCCTACCGATGATGTCCATGACAGCTTGGTCGAACTGGTCTTTCCCTTACTTAGGGTATTTGAACCCTAACTCAGAAAGAACATTTCTATCATTCATTTTCTTCTACCGTTCTTTTGCAGCATCATCGACGAACTTAGTAATCTCCAGGACTTGTTGTTTTTTAGGGCGGTCAGAAGTTTCAGGAGCATTTTTGCAACGTGCCATGGAGGTTTTTAGTGAAAGTAAGGGAGTAGTGAATGTTTGAAGGGAAAGTGATGAAAACTTTTCGGTGTTTGGAGAAAATAGAAAAATAGAAGGGAAGAAGAAAAGGGTCGAGTGTTGAAGAAAATGAAGAAGATGAAGGGACTGTTTGTTGGAGTATGCCCAAAGACCAATCATATGATGATTGAATATACATACTATTTTAATAGATTTATCAAGTAATGGCATTGCCGTTATTATCATTTGGTATGTTTCTGTGCATCAAACTAACCATTGGATAATAATGTCTATACAATAATACGATTATTGTTAAATATGATCCTTAGTCGAATATTATTACGGGTATGGACAGTGATAATATATAAAGACTAATATGTGGTTGATGACAAGCGTTGTCATTGACATAGAGATGTCAAAATCAACACATAAGTATTTTTTAGAGAACAACATACTAGATTGACCCGCTATGAGCATGTTTCTTGGGTAATTATGTGACAGTCACAACATTGCTCATGATAAACATATGTATAATCCTCAGACTTGAGATCAACATGATTTCAACATAAAGATTTACGAATTTTGACATAGTCAAACGTGTGTCGTAACTGACTACATTATAAAAACTAATGATTGGATACGTGATGACCTATGTAGTGAAATATGGTTGATCAAGAAAGGATTTGTCCCTCCTACATAATTGGAGAAATATCTTCGGCCACTTGATTGAGTGAGATTAGAAAATGCATGGCCATGCTCGAATATTATGATATGAGATATCATAGAGATTCGTTTATCATAATCTACTCAAGACATCAAGAAACACTAGATGGACAACGCAAGTGTGACTAACCCATGACTTGTGTTCATCTAAGATATAAAGGACAAAAGGATGAAATACATAAAGGAAGTTTATTCAGGAATTAGAAAAGTCAAACCATGACTTCATGCAACTTAGGTAGCAATGATGTATTGCTAGATGCCACTCATTGTTTGTAAAATTAGAACAGTTCTAATTTTGCTGCTAACGTTGCATGAACCTACAAGGGTCACATCCTTCGAATGAAACGAACAAAAATTGGAAACCATACTCCCTATTTTAGGGAGGTTGCCGAAAAACCCCTATGGGATAGGGAAAATCAGCAACTCCCTTAAATGGGAATAATATTGGATAAATATTGTATTTATCAAATATTATTTAGAGTATGAAAAATATTTAGAGACTTAAATATTATAGAATAAGATTATAGAAATTTAAATATATATTTGGAATTAATATAATGTATATCTAATTCCAAGTTTATGTAGAATTAGATTCCACATAATTAAAATTATATATTTAAATATATTTAAATCCAAGTAAAGATAGAATGAGATTTTATATAATAAAAATATATATATTTGGATTAAATATAATGTATATTTAAATCCATGTTTTATGTAGAATAAGATTCTACATAATTAAATATATATATATTTAATTTAATATTATTAAATATAATGTATATTTAATATAAACCAATTTCAAGTAGAATTAGATTCTATGAATTTTGGTTGAACTTGGATTTAAGGAATTCAACTAGAATTAAGTCTCTGAATACTATTTAAAGGGACAAGGGCTAGTGACCAAATCATCCCTATTCCTCCTTGCAAATTTCGACATATCCCTGGGAATTCCCCTCTGGAATTTTCGACAAGTCCCAGATTTCTTCTGAGAAGCTGTTCGATATTTTTCTGGTGTTCCTCTTGCCCCCTGGCAAATTTCTGGTGATTTCCTAGTTCGAATCCAAGTCCCGGTAGAACCCCTGGTCGATTTCAGACTCCCTCAGGAATCTCTAGAGGGATTTCGACTTCTTTCTGGAAGGTGTTCAAAGCTGTCGAAATTTATCCCTAAGTGTTAGGGAGGCGGAAACTTTGTTCGTTTTGTTCGGGTGGACTTCGTAGAGGTCGTTGCGAACCTGTGACGATTCCGGTTTTACTTGACGTGGTTATTCCGACATACCGTCAGTTTTCCAGTTTCCAGAGTTTTAAAAGGCAACTCTTCATCTTTTCACCCCGGATTCGTTCCTGTACATGGATCCTGGCTGGATTACGTCGGATTAATTTTTCCTCTGCGCCACGGGGCGTGCTGACGTGACCCAATAGTGGTATCAGAGCCACTTGTATCATACGAATTCGAACTTAAATTCTTGGGTGATATTTATGTATGAGATGCATGCTGTTTGATTCGATTTAGATATTTATCGTTTATCGTATCACACCTAATAAAGACTTATTTCGATTATCACTGAATGATTGAGAGTTAATCATAACTACGTTAGGTTGCTTCAATGTTAAATGTTAACATGTTGAGACTAATAGTTAGTCTAGAGAACAAGTAGTTGTTCGCAGTTTCATAGATTTATGAAATCTCTGAAGGGCTTCTAATTTGATAAAAGTTATCAAACTATCTTTCACGGTGAATCCATAAGAGTTATGGTTAGACGTTATGAAAAATACATGTCTAGGATTGGCATCATCAAAGACCTGGTACTTAAGTGTGCCTAGTGCGCCACCTCTCTTTCATGTTGACCTACATGGTGCATTTGTTCGTTAACTCAAATGGTTTATGAAATCTCGTGATCCTTCTTTGGCCCATTAACCGCAACATAGGGATAATTAGTTTAAAACTCCTTAAACACGTCGTTACTTTGTTCGCATGATGTTTGAAATGCATGTTAGATTGCACGGTGTTTGTTTTGCATGGTTATAGCCCATAGCCTTTATAGTTTTGGTTTTTATAAATACGGCCTGCGTGTCGTGCCTTTATCTATCTTCTATTGTACTTCTCTTCTCATCTCACTCCCTCGCATGTAGCGCGAGTTTCTGAAAATTGTAAATACTCATGAAGATAAAGCAAGGACCAATATAGCAGCGTGGTGGGCCTTCCCTGGTGGACCAGGCGTTTCAGAAGCAGATTCTATCTTCAGTAGAATGGTCCTGCCATTAGCTTGGGACGGGTCACCTTAGGTTAAGAAGGGCTATAATCATTGCATATTTATTTACCGCTTATATTTACCTTGTATGTGATGCAATGGATGTTTTATAAACATGATTAAACATATTTCTATTGATAGGATCAATGTTAAAATGATGAGATAATTAAGTAAATCCCTCACTATAATTCTAAGTCTGTTTTAACCATCCAATATTTACCCTCGTTAAAGCTTCGATCGATATAATGCGAGCTTTGCCAAATCAATTTCACATTTATCTATCTTAGTTAAACGCGAAGAATAAACTAGTGATATTCGCCGGTTGAGATATTGGTATTGACTTAGCTGGGTTGTTCTAATAGGATTAGAAAACCTAGTGGTTAAAAGTTTTGGATAATCATAAGATGATTTAAAGAACAAGAGTTGTTCGCCAAAAGATGAGGAATTACATGAGATGTAATTAGTAAGGTGTTACTTACCTAAATAACCATTTCCTAAAAGACTGGCCAAAGCTGATTTAGGAATGGTGAAATACGGATCCTCACTCACTAGAAAAACTATCGAAACGTTTTTCCGAAATTAAAACTAGAGGGTTTTTAATTTTGAAGAAAATAATGGGAGTAAATTTATAGTAAAGACCTATTTATAAATTTTAAAATTTAGTAAAACTTATGTAGCATATTTTCTTTGTTGTAGAATTAAAGGCAAATAATACTCTATCTCTGCGATCTATCCTTGAGAAGGATAAGCTCAATGGCATAAACTTCCTTGACTGGTTCCACAATTTGAGAATTGTTCTCAAACAGGAAAAGAAGGAATATGTCATTGAAGAACCTGTTCCTGATGAACCGATTGCCACTGCTTCCAGAGCTGACAAAGACAAGTTTAAGAAACACATGGACGACATGCTGGATGTCAGTTGTCTTATGCTTGCCTCCATGACCCCTGAGCTTCAGAAGCAACATGAGGACATGGTAGCTTATGATATGAGTCAAAATCTCAAGGAGATTTATGAAGGGCAAGCTCGTCAAGAGAGGTACGAGACCTCTAAAGCTCTGTTTCAATGCAAGATGAGTGAGGGATCTCCCGTAGGAGCTCACGTCATCAATATGATGGGCTACATCCAAACGTTGGATAAGCTCGGCTTTCCTCTGAAAGACGAATTAGCTACTGATGTCATCCTGCAATCGTTGCCAGATAGTTTCAATCAGTTCATCCTTAATTTCAATATGAATGAAATTAACAAGACGCTGCCACAGTTGCTCGGCATGTTGAGAACTGCTGAAATCAACCTGAAGAAGGTAGGACCTAAACCTGTTCTGATGGTCTGCAAGGGCAAGAAGAAAGGTAAATTGACATCAAAGTCTAAAGGTGATGGTAAGACCAAACTGATGGAAAGGATGCATTGAAACCTAATAAGGGAATCAAGAAGGATGGAAAATGTTTCCATTGCGGCAAGACCGGACATTGGAAGAGAAACTGCCCCACACACCTACAAGAAGTCAAGAAAGCAAAAACGAGTGAGGCATCATCCTCAGAGGCTTCTAAAGAGAAGGCATCAAAATAGACATAGACCTGCGAATGGAAATAAAGCAAGAGTTGCTACATCATCCATTAGGACATGTGTTTTTGCTTAAATAGATTTGTTTTAGTTTTTAAGATTATTATTTTGTGCCTAAGTTTTAGTTATCTTATAAGGACAAGATATTTTTAATTTTGAGATTATTTAAATGTTATCCTTTTAATCTCTTATGGCACAACGAATCAATGATCTTTAAACTAATCAAATCAATAATATTTACAAATGACTAATCTCAAACTCATAAAAAGTATTAAGGTAATTTGATGAGATCAAATTCAAGAATATTTAAAGTTTGATGAACTTTTAAAGAATATGGGATTGTCCCATAATTAAATCCCACAAGTGGAACGAAAAAGTCTTTGAAAGAGAATCAAATATGTTAGACATGTTTTGATTCAGAACAAGTCATTTTCGACTTCTTTAGACACTAGAAAAACAACTCTCATACTTAATCGTGTTTTTTCCCCGAAACGTCATATAAGATATGGACTAAGAATTGTTCTAGAATACCTTTGAAGTTTTAAGGTTACTTACATGTTAAAATGTTTACAAAGTTCGAACCTTAAAAACTCCTTTTGTTGTTTATCCTAACGAGAACAAAGCATTTGTTTCTCAAACGAGAGTTTATCTTGAAAGAGATTAATTCTCACAAAGGGATATTATTTCTTCAACTTTAACGAGAACAAAATATTTGTTGCTCAAACGATAGTTTATCTCGAAAGAGAATAATTATCACTAAGGGATTTCATTTTTCAATGAGAACAAAATGTTTGTTGCTCAAACGAGAGTTTCTCTCGAAAGAGATTACGTCTCACAAAAGAAAAAAAAGAAAGGAACTTGGAATGTGAAGAAATTTTAGACAACAAATTTATGAACCAAAGATTGAGAATGTTCCACAAATGATCAAGGAACATTGGAAAAAAACACAACCATTGTGTTGATCCTTAAGAGAATGCCATACACTTGAGAAATATGGATTTCTCACTATCCGTACGTGGAAACACTCTTCTTTTCGGATCAAGATAAAGACTAGGTCTTATCAGAAAGCAATGGTGAGCCCAAAATTCGAGAAATGGCTAAGAGCCATGAGATATGAGATGGTATCCATGTCTAAAACCAAGTATAGACTTTGGTTACCTAAAAGGGTAAAACCTAAGAGGTATGGATGAGTTTTTCAAAAAGGAAAAACCGACATAGATGATAAAACATACAAAGGATGATTCGTAGCTAAAAGTATTCGACAAACTTCATAGTATAGACTATGATAAAGCATCTTCCTTGTAGCTATGTTTAATCCATCTTAATCTCACTTGCAAGTAGTTACATACGATGATTATGGAATCAAATAAAGGAATGTCAAAACCACTTTCCTAAGGGAAAACTTGAAACAGTTGTGTACATGACACATCCAGAAGATTTTTTCACTCCATTAAACACTTGGAAGGTATGTAAGCTACAAAGGTCTATCCGTAGACTAAGGAAAGCTTCTCGAAGTTGGGATATTCATTTCAGAAGATACAATCAAAAGGTTTGGTTTATCTAGAAACAAAGGGGAGTTTTGTTTTCAAAAGAGCTAGTGGGAGCATTGTTACTTTCCTAAGTATTGTATGTAGATGACATACTCATCAAAAGGAACTAAAGATTGCAATCCGTTTTGCGTTAATAAAAGATATTGCGAGTTAGCAACATGAGACAATATCTAACTCTACAACATAGGCTGAATGTATTACAGTCGACATAGCAATAAAGAAGGATGTTTGGATCTAAAGGGTTCACTTCTGAACTAAGGGTTGTTCCCAACATATTAGATGCTACATAACTCTGTTATGATGGAACCTTTGCGTAAGCAAATAAAACCCAGATCTCATCAATAAATCCAAACACATTCTAAAGTACTTACATCTTGGAGATGTGAAAGTATGCAACATACGCACAAAGTTGATAACTTTGTCAACTCCCTGACAAAGCTTTTGACACAGCATAAGCATGTTAGTTACACTAAGGCATATCGTATTAGATACGAGAATGATTGGTCTTAGTGCTAGTGGGAGATTGTTGGAGTATGCCCAAAGACCAATCATATGATGATTGAATAGACATATTATTTTACTAGATTTATCAAGTAATGGCATTGCCGTTATTATCATTTGGTATGTTTCTGTGCATCAATCTAACCATTGGTTAATAATGTCCATACAATAATACGATTATTGTTAAATAGAATCCTTAGTCGAATATTATTACGAGTATGGACAGTGATAATATATAAAGACTAATATGTGGTTGATGACAAGTGTTGTCATTGACATAGAGATGTCAAAATCAACACATAAGTATTTGTTAGAGACCAACATACTAGATTGACCCGCTATGAGCATGTTTCTTGGGTAATTATGTGACAGTCACAACATTGCTCATGATAAATGTTGAGTGTGTAAAAGTTCTATTATTTACACCCTTTTTAACCCATATTTCTGCTGCATTCAAGCATAATTGTATTGCATTTAGGTTAGTTTTCAATAAAACATCACAATTATATAAAAGGCACGGATTCTACTAAAAGATGGCGTATTTTGCAGGTAGCTGCCATGGTTGACGATGAAGGCAGGCGCAGGGCAGATAAGCAGAAGAGCTGAACTAGATAAGCAGCCGAAGAAGACGAACCTGTCATGGACCTGTCGTGACAGCAAGGTGACAGCAGACTTATGAAGAGGAAAAGTAAAGTGGATCTCGATAGATAGAGAAAAATCTGCTCGTCTGTCGTGTGGAAGCCAAATATTTTTCCAAGCTCCGGATCAAAAGATATGTCAAGCCAAAGCTCAAGGAGAAGAAATTCCTAGAAACAAGGATGCGGCTGGAAAGTAGGAGACTTTAGAGATTTAGTCTTTATTAGAATCTTACTTTTAATTAAAGTTGTAATCCTTGTTACCTTAGATAACTTGAGCCCAAAGCTTATATAAGGGCATAGATTAAACCTAGGGCAGGACCGATTACCCCATAACCGAAACCAAACCCCTGCCGTCCACCCGTCACCGACATGTTCTAAATTCCCCCTAGGGCTACGGGTTGTTTTGTAAAGTAGTTGCAAGGGTTGCTTTGTTTTAGGATTTTTCAAGTTCAATAAAATAAACTTCAAGTTCTTTTATCTTGATTTTAATATCTTGCAAGAGCATCGGGAGAGCATTGTGAGGTTATCCATTTACTTAGCATCGGGAGATTTAAGTATACGAAAGAGATAAGAGCGCGTTCTCTAGTTTATAGTTGAACCATCTCGTGCCTAGGGATAGGGCGAGGTTAAGTGGCTAAGGAAGAATTCATACACATCGGTGTTCATCCTTCGATTCACGCCGGGAGGTATCATCAAAGACGTGATCATCGACAGACTTGTGCCTAGGGATAGGGCAAGGCAGATCTGGGATTCTTGCCAAGCTTGAAGTACGTAGTTAGTGTTCGCTGCCGCGACAGCTAACGGACAGCCGCCGCGACAGGTGCTGTCGGCGACGGGCGCGACGACAGAACTGGAAATCCTAAGCAGTTCAATACCTGCACTACTGAGCAACTCAATACCAGCCCATTCTCTCTATCTTGATTTCTCAATCCTTTATTTTACGTTTTTACCTTATTATTCTCGTGAAAACTCTTAATTATTTCCTTTACTTTCGTGCAGTAAACAAGGTGAAGTTATTAGCCCAATCCCTGTGGAGACGATATCCGATACTTCGTATCACTTTACTACTTGCGTCGTGTACACTTGCACTACAATTGCGATAGACTATTTTACACGCAACAAGTTTTTGGCGCCGTTGCCGGGGATTGGCAACATAACTACATCTTTCTTTTATTGCACTTTTCGCTTTTATTTTTATATTCTTTTTTTTGTTTTTATTTTTATTTTTCTTTAATCTTTCTTTTGTGCTTTCAACTCTCGCTTTTCACGAGGTTTTCTTGTTTATGCACAGATCTAAAAGAGGCGAAGATCCTGAATATAAATTAGATCCGGAAATCGAACGTTCCTTCAATCTCAAGAAACAACTTCGCCGACTTTTAGACAGAAACGAATATCTCGAGGAACAACTAGAGAAAATGGGTCATAACCAACCTGCTGGTGGTTTCATACCACCCCTTGGCAATAATAACCCACCTGTCGGCGATCCGCCCGCAGCAGGTGGACGACGGTCATGTCGTGACTACATGCTGAATGATCATGTAGAGCTGGAGACCACGGTGCCGGATATTGATGTTGATAACTTCGAGCTTAAACCTGTCATGTTTAGTATGATCAACAACGCCGGACAGTTTAGTGGTTCTGCGACAGAAGATGCTAGGGAGCATCTCAAAACGTTCCAGGAGATCTGTGGTTCGTTTAGACTGCCAGGAGTTAGTCCGGAGATACTGAGGCTTCGGTTATTTCCCCATTCCTTGAGGGACAGAGCTAAAACTTGGTGGAATAAACTAACACCGGGTTCCATTATGACTTGGGCAGATTTAACTCATGAATTTTTATCTCGTTTTAATCCTTCGCATTTATCTGAGCGATTACGTAACGAAATTGCTACTTTTCAACAGGAAGATGACGAGCCAATGCACGAGGCCTGGGACAGGTTTACTACTCTTCTTCGGAACTGCCCAATGCATGGATTTCTCGTCTGGAATCAGGTAACTAAGTTTTATAATGCTGCTAACTTACAAACTCGCATTCGAATTGATTCTGCAGCAAATGGACTATTATTGGATAAAGATCCGGACGAGGCATTGCAAGTTTTGAAAAATCTGGCTAAGAATGAGGAGCAGTTTCCGACTGCAGGAAGAGGGGGTAAACGGGTACTTGCTGTCAAGGATTATGAGGCCGACAGCACTATGAAATCAATGGTAGCATTCCTTACTAAAGCAATGAAACGATTATTAAATGAAGATGAACTACAAGGATTTGCTGTCGAGGAAGTTTGTACTATCTGTGAGGGAAATCATAGTAGGGATGAGTGCCCTATAAATGTAGAAGAGGGAAAATATGTTGGAAATTACAAGCCGAACTACAATTCCAACAACTACAACCCTAATTGGCGGAAGGATCCCAAATTTTCTTGGAGTAACCCCAACAATGCTTTGAATCCGCAAGCACATCATCAGAATCAGGGGGGTCCTAGATTGTTGACGCGTCAGCAACTGCAGCCGCAGAACCTGCCGCCGCAACAGCAACAGTAGCCACCACCTGCCACGAGTAGTATATTGGAACAGACTCTAGCCACTTTTATGTCTCAGACTGGTACGTATATGGAGAATATTAATCAGTTTGTCAAGAAGACGGAAAACTTTATGGATGAAACCAAGATGAGAATGAAAAATCATGAGGCTACCTTGAAATCTCTAGAGACACAAATGGGTCAGGTGTCGCAGCATATTAAGCCAAGGCAGAATGGAGGTTTCCCTAGCAATACTGAAAATGCTAGACCGCCCCCACATGAGCAATGTAAAGCGATTACTACTAGGAGTGGGAAAAAGTTACCAGGACCGGAAAAAGAAGCTGAAACAGAAAAGGAACATGCCTTGGAAAAACCTGCCGAGGAAGCTGCCCCGACAGGTGATAAACAGACTGCTGCCGATGGGCCTGTCACGACAGCAGAAGCGACAGAGGAGAAGAAAGATGAATATCGTCCTCAGATTCGCATGCAGTGGGAAGGACGCATCGCTGATTATCGTCCTCCACCACCTTTTCCTCAACGGATACAGCAAGCTAAGCATGAATCTCAACTTAAAAAAATTTATGATATTTTTAAACAGGTTCATATTAATATTCCGTTGTTAGATGCTGTTAGGGAGATGCCCGGTTATGCTAAATTTCTCAAGGATGTTATGTCGAAAAAATCTAAACTTGGGGAATTTGAAACGGTAAGGATGCAAGAAGGTTGCATGAGTATTCTTCATCGGCAGCCACCCCAGAAAAAGAAGGATCCGGGGAGCTTCATCATACCTTGTGTAATCGGCGACAAATTTGTGGGTAAGGCACTTTGTGATCTTGGAGCTAGTGTTAATCTAATGCCCAAATCTGTTTTCCAGAAATTAGGTATTGGGAAGGCGCGGCCCACAACAGTTACCCTGCAGCTAGCCGACCGCTCTTACGTTCACCCCGAGGGAAAAATTGAAGATATTTTGGTAAGAGTGGATAAGCTTATTTTTCCTGCTGACTTTCTTATTTTAGATTGTGAGGCAGATGAGAACGCACCAGTCATCCTTGGGCGACCCTTCTTAGCCACGGGAAGATCATTGATTGATGTGGAGAAAGGAGAACTCACCATGCGCGTAAACGATCAACAAATTAAGTTGAATGTTCTCCAAGCGATGAAACATGCTGATGTGGACGAGAAATGCAAGGCCATCATTGAGGTGACCTTTGATTACCCCTGAATCAGGTCGGGCTGCCGTGATAAAAAATTTGGTCACTGCTGCGACAGCCACCTACAGGCCTGTCACGACAGCGATGATGACAGCAACGACGACAGCACCGACGACAGCGACTCCTCTGATTCCGAAACATCTGATACTGAAGGTCAAGAGGAGGTAAACTGGTTAGACCATCGTCCAGGTAAGTTATTCGAACCCTTGAATTACACTTCGGATAACCATTTAATCCAAAAGCCCTCTACTGTTGAACCACCTGTCTTAGAACTTAAGCCCCTGCCAGGGCAGCTTAAATATGCTTATCTTGGTTGTGATGACACACTGCCCGTAATCATCTCTGCTAAGCTGCCACAGGAACAGGAACGACAGCTGATCGACATGCTAAGGCAGCACAAAAAGGCGATTGGATGGACGATAGCAGACATTCAGGGCATTAGTCCGGCGTTATGCATGCACAAAATCCTCCTTGAGGAAGATCATAAGCCGACTATAGATGCCCAAAGGCGGCTAAACCATGCGATGAAGGAGGTAGTGCGTAAGGAGATCATTAAATGGTTAGATGCTGGTATTATTTACGCCATCTCCGACAGCAAATGGGTAAGCCCGGTGCAATGTGTTCCCAAGAAAGGAGGCATGACCGTGATAACCAACGAAAACAATGAACTAATCCCAACCAGGACTGTGACCGGTTGGAGGGTTTGTATGGACTATCGGAAGCTTAACAAAGCTACCCGAAAGGACCACTTCCCTTTACCCTTTATTGATCAAATGCTTGATAGATTAGCGGGTAAATCTTATTATTGTTTTCTTGATGGTTATTTAGGTTATAACCAAATTGCTATTGCACCGGAAGATCAAGAGAAAACGACTTTCACATGCCCCTACGGAACATACGCATTTAGGAGGATGCCGTTCGGCCTCTGTAACGCACCTGCCACCTTCCAAAGGTGCATGATGGCAATATTCTCCGACATGGTAGAGGACTTCCTTGAGATTTTCATGGATGATTTTTCCGTCTTTGGAGACGATTTTGAGAGCTGCCTCGGCAACCTTCAAAAGGTACTTGAAAGATGTGAAAAAGCTAATCTTGTTCTAAATTGGGAAAAATGCCAATTTATGGTAGATGAAGGGATAGTTCTAGGCCATAAGATTAGCTGCCGTGGGATAGAAGTCGACAGGGCAAAAATTGAAGTCATAGAGAAGCTGCCGCCGCCAACCACAGTCAAGGGCATTAGGAGTTTTTTAGGGCATGCTGGTTTTTATAGAAGATTTATTGCAAATTTTTCAAAGATCACCAAGCCGCTATGCCATCTTCTAGAGCAGAACCGACCCTTTGACTTTAACGAGGAATGTACTGAAGCATTCAAGGTTCTGAAGGAAAAGTTAGTGACAGCCCCCATAGTACAGCCACCAGACTGGACACAGCCATTCGAGATCATGTGTGATGCTAGTGACTATGCTGTCGGGGCAGCACTTGGGCAGCGCAGAGACAGGCTGTTTCACGTCATATATTATGCTAGCAAAACATTAAATGATGCCCAAGTGAACTATACCACCACAGAAAAGGAGCTGTTAGCTGTGGTGTTCTCCATCAACAAGTTTCGTTCTTACATACTTGGAACGAAGGTAATAATACACACCGACCATTCTGCCCTAAAGTATTTGTTCGCAAAGAAGGACGCGAAGCCTAGGCTGATACGATGGATCTTGCTATTACAAGAGTTTGACCTTGAGATCAAAGACAAAAAGGGGACAGAAAATCAAGTGGCAGACCACTTGTCGAGGTTGGAGACGGGACAGAGTCTACCGTTAGATGAGACACACATACTGGAGACCTTCCCAGATGAGCAGCTCTTTGCTGCCGCAATCGCTGTCGCGACAGCCATGGCGGCAGGTAAGTCTTCTAACCTTCCCTGGTATGCTGATTTCGTTAATTTTATAGTTAGCGGAATATTACCTTCTGATCTTAATTATCAAGCAAGGAAGAGGTTCCAAAATGATGTTAAACATTATTATTGGGACGAACCTCTTCTTTTCAAAATGTGCGCAGATCAGGTTATAAGAAGGTGTGTACCACAAGAAGAACAAGAAGACATTCTCCATCACTGTCATGCGTCACAATATGGAGGTCACTTAGGAGGCAATAAAACTGCTGCCAAGGTGCTGCAGTCAGGGTTCTACTGGCCGACACATTATAAAGATGCACAGGAATTTTACAAAAGCTGTGACAGGTGCCAGCGGACAGGTAACATCTCGAGGAGAAACGAGATGCCACTGCAGAATATTCTAGAAGTCGAAATCATCGACGTTTGGGGGATTGATTTTATGGGACCATTCCCATCTTCATGTGGAAATTTGTACATCCTCCTAGCAGTGGATTATGTCTCCAAGTGGGTTGAAGCAATCGCAACTCAAAAGAATGATGCCAAAACAGTCCAAAAGTTTTTGCACAAAAACATTTTTTCTAGATTTGGCATTCCTAGGGCGATTATCAGTGATGAGGGGAGACATTTTGATAATAGGGTAATTGCTGCTGCCCTAAAGAAATATGGTGTCAAGCACAGGATCGCGACAGCATACCACCCACACACCAATGGACAGGCTGAGATTTCCAATAGGGAAGTAAAGAACATTCTTGAGAAGATGGTTAAACCAACTAGGAAAGATTGGTCTTTACTTCTGAATGATGCATTATGGGCATACAGGACAGCTTTCAAGACTCCATTGGGCATGTCTCCATTCCGACTGATTTATGGGAAAACCTGTCACTTGCCTGTCGAGATCGAGCACAAAGCATATTGGGCAATCAAGGCAGTGAATATGGACTTGGACAAGGCCGGCCAGAAAAGGTTATTAGATCTAAACGAGATTGAAGAATTACGGACAATGGCCTACGACAACGCAAGGATTTACAAGGAAAAGACTAAGAAGTGGCACGACAAGAAACTGCTGCCACGACAGTTCTGCCCAGGGCAGCTTGTGTTGTTATTTAATTCTAGACTTAAACTCTTCCCAGGAAAGCTAAAGTCTAGATGGTCTGGCCCGTTTCAAGTAGTTCAAGTTTTTCCCCATGGTGCCATCACAATTCAATCATTAAAAGACGGGCACCAATTCAAAGTCAATGGACAACGACTCAAGCATTATCAGGGGACTGAAGCCCCAGGAATTCAGGAAGTAGTTACTTTAGGAGATGCCCCACAAGGCACCCCTAATTTAACCTAAGTTTTATTTTTATTATTATTATTTATTAGGAATTAGGTTTATTTTATTCGAATAATGTTTTGTTTTTCTAATTTCAGTTTTTAGGAAATAAAGGAGTCAAGAAAAAAAAAGAAGTGGCCCAAACCTATCGCCCATCCACCAGCCCAATAAAGCCCATTTATGATAACCTGTCGTTTCAGCTGCCGGCGCAGACGGACTTGACAGGCTGTCAACAGTTTGACACTGCAGACGCAGAAGCGTGTGGCAAACGCACAGCAGACGCATAAATGCGTGTCAGACGCGTCAGACACGCTACATCCAATCTGCCGCCCCGTTATTCCCGCCTACCGTTGAGGCATTAAATGGGCAGCCCCTCGACCGCTATATAAACCCCTTCCCATTTTCATTTTTCATCACTTCTGATTTTTCTCTCCTGTTATTTTTCTCCTCTAGTTTTATTTGTTTTCTCTCTTTCACAGCCCTTGCAACCAATATGTCGTCGAGACAAACCCGCCATAACACTGCTGCCGCTTCTTCGTCAGCAGCAGCATCCCCCTTCGCCAACAAGGAACTATGGGAGGAGCGTGGCTTCATTTACAACAGAGATGCCCCCCATATGGGACTCAGGCCGTTCATTGTGAAGGCCATAACGGCACAGCTGTGGGAGGACTTTGCCGAGCAGCCGGCAGAGCTAAATGATACTTTGGTCCGGGAGTTCTACGAGGCTGTCGACAGCAAAACGGCGACGTCTGTCATCGTCCGAGGAGTGGAAGTGCCCTTTACAGCAAACAACATCAACCATATGTTCGGCCTGTTCTTTGGCCCCGGAAGATCAAGAGAAAACGACTTTCACATGCCCCTACGGAACATACGCATTTAGGAGGATGCCATTCGGCCTCTGTAACGCACCTGTCACCTTCCAAAGGTGCATGATGGCAATATTCTCCGACATGGTAGAGGACTTCCTTGAGATTTTCATGGATGATTTTTCCGTCTTTGGAGACGATTTTGAGAGCTGCCTCGGCAACCTTCAAAAGGTACTTGAAAGATGTGAAAAAGCTAATCTTGTTCTAAATTGGGAAAAATGCCATTTTATGGTAGATGAAGGGATAGTTCTAGGCCATAAGATTAGCTGCCGTGGGATAGAAGTCGACAGGGCAAAAATTGAAGTCATAGAGAAGCTGCCGCCGCCAACCACAATCAAGGGCATTAGGAGTTTTTTAGGGCATGCTGGTTTTTATAGAAGATTTATTGCAAATTTTTCAAAGATCACCAAGCCGCTATGCCATCTTCTAGAGCAGAACCGACCCTTTGACTTTAATGAGGAATGTACTGAAGCATTCAAGGTTCTGAAGGAAAAGTTAGTGACAGCCCCCATAGTACAGCCACCAGACTGTACACAGCCATTTGAGATCATGTGTGATGCTAGTGACTATGCTGTCGGGGCAGCACTTGGGCAGCGCAGAGACAGGCTGTTTCACGTCATATATTATGCTAGCAAAACATTAAATGATGCCCAAGTGAACTATACCACCACAGAAAAGGAGCTGTTAGCTGTGGTGTTCTCCATCAACAAGTTTCGTTCTTACATACTTGGAACGAAGGTAATAATACACACCGACCATTCTGCCCTAAAGTATTTGTTCGCAAAGAAGGACGCGAAGCCTAGGCTGATACGATGGATCTTGCTATTACAAGAGTTTGACCTTGAGATCAAAGACAAAAAGGGGACAGAAAATCAAGTGGCAGACCACTTGTCGAGGTTGGAGACGGGACAGAGTCTACCGTTAGATGAGACACACATACTGGAGACCTTCCCAGATGAGCAGCTCTTTGCTGCCGCAATCGCTGTCGCGACAGCCATGGCGGCAGGTAAGTCTTCTAACCTTCCCTGGTATGCTGATTTCGTTAATTTTATAGTTAGCGGAATATTACCTTCTGATCTTAATTATCAAGCAAGGAAGAGGTTCCAAAATGATGTTAAACATTATTATTGGGACGAACCTCTTCTTTTCAAAATGTGCGCAGATCAGGTTATAAGAAGGTGTGTACCACAAGAAGAACAAGAAGACATTCTCCATCACTGTCATGCGTCACAATATGGAGGTCACTTAGGAGGCAATAAAACTGCTGCCAAGGTGCTGCAGTCAGGGTTCTACTGGCCGACACTTTATAAAGATGCACAGGAATTTTACAAAAGCTGTGACAGGTGCCAGCGGACAGGTAACATCTCGAGGAGAAACGAGATGCCACTGCAGAATATTCTAGAAGTCGAAATCTTCGACGTTTGGGGGATTGATTTTATGGGACCATTCCCATCTTCATGTGGAAATTTGTACATCCTCCTAGCAGTGGATTATGTCTCCAAGTGGGTTGAAGCAATCGCAACTCAAAAGAATGATGCCAAAACAGTCCAAAAGTTTTTGCACAAAAACATTTTTTCTAGATTTGGCATTCCTAGGGCGATTATCAGTGATGAGGAGAGACATTTTGATAATAGGGTAATTGCTGCTGCCCTAAAGAAATATGGTGTCAAGCACAGGATCGCGACAGCATACCACCCACAGACCAATGGACAGGCTGAGATTTCCAATAGGGAAGTAAAGAACATTCTTGAGAAGATGGTTAAACCAACTAGGAAAGATTGGTCTTTACTTCTGAATGATGCATTATGGGCATACAGGACAGCTTTCAAGACTCCATTGGGCATGTCTCCATTCCGACTGATTTATGGGAAAACCTGTCACTTGCCTGTCGAGATCGAGCACAAAGCATATTGGGCAATCAAGGCAGTGAATATGGACTTAGACAAGGCCGGCCAGAAAAGGTTATTAGATCTAAACGAGATTGAAGAATTACGGACAATGGCCTACGACAACGCAAGGATTTACAAGGAAAAGACTAAGAAGTGGCACGACAAGAAACTGCTGCCACGACAGTTCTGCCCAGGGCAGCTTGTGTTGTTATTTAATTCTAGACTTAAACTCTTCCCAGGAAAGCTAAAGTCTAGATGGTCTGGCCCGTTTCAAGTAGTTCAAGTTTTTCCCCATGGTGCCATCACAATTCAATCATTAAAAGACGGGCACCAATTCAAAGTCAATGGACAACGACTCAAGCATTATCAGGGGACTGAAGCCCCAGGAATTCAGGAAATGGTTACTTTAGGAGATGCCTCACAAGGCACCCCTAATTTAACCTAAGTTTTATTTTTATTATTATTATTTATTAGGAATTAGGTTTATTTTATTCGAATAATGTTTTGTTTTTCTAATTTCAGTTTTTAGGAAATAAAGGAGTCAAGAAAAAAAAAAGAAGTGGCCCAAACCCATCGCCCATCCACCAGCCCAATAAAGCCCATTTATGATAACCTGTCGTTTCAGCTGCCGGCGCAGACGGACTTGACAGGCTGTCAACAGTTTGACACTGCAGACGCAGAAGCGTGCGGCAAACGCACAGCAGACGCATAAATGCGTGTCAGACGCGTCAGACACGCTACATCCAATCTGCCGCCCCGTTATTCCCGCCTGCCGTTGAGGCATTAAATGGGCAGCCCCTCGACCGCTATATAAACCCCTTCCCATTTTCATTTTTCATCACTTCTGATTTTTCTCTCCTGTTATTTTTCTCCTCTAGTTTTATTTGTTTTCTATCTTTCACAGCCCTTGCAACCAATATGTCGTCAAGACAAACCCGCCATAACACTGCTGCCGCTTCTTCGTCAGCAGCAGCATCCCCCTTCGCCAACAAGGAACTATGGGAGGAGCGTGGCTTCATTTACAACAGAGATGCCCCCCATATGGGACTCAGGCCGTTCATTGTGAAGGCCATAACGGCACAGCTGTGGGAGGACTTTGCCGAGCAGCCGGCAGAGCTAAATGATACTTTGGTCCGGGAGTTCTACGAGGCTGTCGACAGCAAAACGGCGACGTCTGTCATCGTCCGAGGAGTGGAAGTGCCCTTTACAGCAAACAACATCAACCATATGTTCGGCCTGTTCTTTGGCCCCGATGATGATGCTCACCAACAATTTCTGGACACTCTCGACGCTGCTGCATATGATGCCATCATGGTGGAGCTAACAGAGGCTGGTACGACATGGACCACCAGCAAGAAGAACCCCCACTCCGTCAATAGGGGGCAGCTCCTCCCCGAAGCAAAACTGTGGAAGGCTTTCATCAAAAAGCGTATCCTGCCCTCGTCCCACCATACGACAGTCAACCGACAGCGGCTGGCCCTCATTCACTCTATCATGCATGACAGGCCCATCAATGTGGGCAAGTACATGAGGGACAACATCATTGATTGTGCCTTCCGTTCAGACTCACGACTCTGCCTGCCCTTCACCATCACCGCCCTCTGCCGCTGTGCTGCCATACCAGAGAGACCCTCCGACAAAATCAAGACGGGCAGTGGCTGGACTGACAACAACATCTCCAGCCTCATGGAGGTCATAGTCGTATCACCCATCAACGCTTTCGACCCAAATGCCCCTCCTGCTGACTCCGATGATGAACCTGCCACCAACCCTGCCCCAGATGCTGCCGCCGACACCACTCCGACAGACCAGTCTGCCAACATCCTGGCTGCAATTCTACGGGTAGAGGAGCGCCAAATGGGTTTGATGACTTTTATCCGCGACTTCTCAAATGCAACGGTAAATTTCATTACTAATACTTTACATTATTCGGATGTCATCTTCCCCACCTTCCCATCCCATTATTTCCATATCCCCTCCCCCACACCTACACCACCTGTTTCCCCCCATACCCATTCTGCCACTTCCACACCATCCCCTGCCCAGACGGCAGCCGGCAACTCTCCGACAGACACCTCCCCTCGAGGAACCAAAAGACCTGCCACTGATGACAGCCCTCTTCTCCGGAGGAATTTGGAGAGGGACTTTACGAGGGTGAAAAGAATTAAGCACGTGGCAGACAAGAAACGGCTGCCCAAAGCCAGCACCACCACTAGCAGCAGCCGGAATAGCAACAGCAGTTCTGACGTCCGGCTAGTGGAGCAACCTGCCCCTCAACCTGCCGATGAAACTGCCCCTCCACATGCCGATGATCCTGCCGCTAAACCTGCTATTGAACCTATCCAGCCTCCCCCACAGCGCAGACGCCGCCATCAGATCCGAGTCAGCAGCAGCAGCGAGGACAGCGACTGAAAATTTAAGTTTTTATTTTTCTTTTATTGCTGCCTGCTTTTATCTTTTGTGATGTACTTCTCTTTTCATATTTTAGTTTCATGTCATTTTGCATTGAGGGCAATGCAACCCTTGAGTTTGGGGGTGGCAACCCTCCATCATTAATGGAGTCTTAAGTACATCTTTTTATTATTTGTTGTGTCTTTTATTTTAAAGTTTTAAAAAAAAAATCAGAAAAGATTAAACTATTGGCTTAAAACTGTGAAGTTAACTTACCTGTCATGACATCTCTGTCGTGGCAGCATCTTTAGGACAGTTTAAGGAAAAGTTTAGAGCCTTTCTATAGTTCTGAAAACTTAAACACTTTTGTGACTGTTATATTGCTTAGATTTCTTTTAGCCAAACTAGAATAGGAAAGCTTAGCACTTAGAGTAGAAAAGAGACTAGAATCTCAGGAAACCTAGAGGTGCCTACCACCGGCTCTAGGCAGATAACCAGAGAAAAACTTCTAGAGGTGCCTATCACTGGCTCTAGACAGTTAACTAGAGGTGCCTGAAATACTGGCTCTAGTAAAAGAGAAGAAGTTTGAAAAAAGGAAATAACTAGAGGTGCCCAATTCTGGCTCTAGTAAGAAAAAGAAAGAAAACAGTCTCGTAGGAAAAACTCTAAACAAGCTAAAGTCAATTATTCTAGTGAAACTAAGAGAGTCTTGGCATATAACTGTTCACAAGCATGCACACACTGCACGAGAGCTATAGGGAGATTCCGGACAGATCCTAATCTTTCCGACAGGTTGCTGCCGCCATAGAGAACGAGCGACGGGTAAGGGACAGTTCACTGTTTGAAGGCCAACACAAAAATTTTTCTTGTTTTCATTTTTTCGTTTAGGTTTAATTGCTTGAGGGCAAGCAAAGACTTGAGTTTGGGGGTGTGTTGAGTGTGTAAAAGTTCTATTATTTACACCCTTTTTAACCCATATTTCTGCTGCATTCAAGCATAATTGTATTGCATTTAGGTTAGTTTTCAATAAAACATCACAATTATATAAAAGGCACGGATTCTACTAAAAGATGGCGTATTTTGCAGGTAGCTGCCATGGTTGACGATGAAGGCAGGCGCAGGGCAGATAAGCAGAAGAGCTGAACTGGACAAGCAGCCGAAGAAGACGAACCTGTCATGGACCTGTCGTGACAGCAAGGTGACAGCAGACTTATGAAGAGGAAAAGTAAAGTGGATCTCGATAGATAGAGAAAAATCTGCTCGTCTGTCGTGTGGAAGCCAAATATTTTTCCAAGCCCCGGATCAAAAGATATGTCAAGCCAAAGCTCAAGGAGAAGAAATTCCTAGAAACAAGGATGCGGCTGGAAAGTAGGAGACTTTAGAGATTTAGTCTTTATTAGAATCTTACTTTTAATTAAAGTTGTAATCCTTGTTACCTTAGATAACTTGAGCCCAAAGCTTATATAAGGGCATAGATTAAACCTAGGGCAGGACCGATTACCCCATAACCGAAACCAAACCCCTGCCGTCCACCCGTCACCGACATGTTCTAAATTCCCCCTAGGGCTACGAGTTGTTTTGTAAAGTAGTTGCAAGGGTTGCTTTGTTTTAGGATTTTTCAAGTTCAATAAAATAAACTTCAAGTTCTTTTATCTTGATTTTAATATCTTGCAAGAGCATCGGGAGAGCATTGTGAGGTTATCCATTTACTTAGCATCGGGAGAGTTAAGTATACGAAAGAGATAAGAGCGCGTTCTCTAGTTTATAGTTGAACCATCTCGTGCCTAGGGATAGGGCGAGGTTAAGTGGCTAAGGAAGAATTCATACACATCGGTGTTCATCCTTCGATTCACGCCGGGAGGTATCATCAAAGACGTGATCATCGACAGACTTGTGCCTAGGGATAGGGCAAGGCAGATCTGGGATTCTTGCCAAGCTTGAAGTACGGAGTTAGTGTTCGCTGCCGCGACAGCTAACGGACAGCCGCCGCGACAGGTGCTGTCGGCGACGGGCGCGACGACAGAACTGGAAATCCTAAGCAGTTCAATACCTGCACTACTGAGCAACTCAATACCAGCCCATTCTCTCTATCTTGATTTCTCAATCCTTTATTTTACGTTTTTACCTTATTATTCTCGTGACAACTCTTAATTATTTCCTTTACTTTCGTGCAGTAAACAAGGTGAAGTCATTAGCCCAATCCTTGTGGAGACGATATCCGATACTTCGTATCACTTTACTACTTGCGTCGTGTACACTTGCACTACAATTGCGATAGACTATTTTACACGCAACAATAAACATATGTATAATCCTCAGACTTGAGATCAACATAAAGATTTACGTATTTTGACATAGTCAAACGTGTGTCGTAACTGACTACATTATAAAGACTAATGATTGGATACGTGATGACCTATGTAGTGAAATATGGTTGATCAAGAAAGGATTTGTCCCTCCTACATAATGGGAGAAATATCTTCGGCCACTTGATTGAGTGAGATTAGAAAATGCATGGCCATGCTCGAATATTATGATATAAGATATCATAGAGATTCGTTTATCATAATCTACTCAAGACATCAAGAAACACTAGATGGACAACGCAAGTGTGACTAACCCATAACTTGTGTTCATCTAAGATATAAAGGACAAAAGGATGAAATACATAAAGGAAGTTTATTCAGGAATTAGAAAAGTCAAACCATGACTTAATGCAACTTAGGTAGCAATGATGTATTGCTAGATGCCACTCATTGTTTGTAAAATTAGAACAATTCTAATTTTGCTGCTAACGTTGCATGAAGCTACAAGGGTCACACCCTTCGAATGAAACGAACAAAAATTGGAAACCATACTCCCTATTTTAGGGAGGTTGCCGAAAAACCCCTATGGGATAGGGGAAATCGGCACTTTCCTTTAATGGGAATAATATTGGATAAATATTGTATTTATCAAATATTATTTAGAGTATGGAAAATATTTAGAGACTTAAATATTATAGAATAAGATTCTAGAAATTTAAATATATATTTGGAATTTATATAATGTATATTTAATTCCAAGTTTATGTAGAATTAGATTCCACATAATTAAAAATATATATTTAAATCCAAGTAAAGATGGAATGAGATTCTATATAATAAAAATATATATATTTGGATTAAATATAATGTATATTTAAATCCATGTTTTATGTAGAATAAGATTCTACATAATTAAATATAAATATATATATATTTCATTTAATATTATTAAATATAATGTATATTTAATATAAACCAATTTCAAGTAGAATTAGATTCTATGAATTTTGGTTGAACTTAGATTTAAGGAATTCAACTAGAATAAAGTCTCTGAATACTATTTAAAGGGAAAAGGGCTAGCAACCAAATCATCCCTATTTCTCCTTGCAAATATCGACATATCCCTGGGAATTCCCCTCTGGAATTTTCGACAAGTCCCAGATTTCCTCTTAGAAGCTGTTCGGTATTTTTCTGGTGTTCCTTTTGCCCCTGGAAAATTCCTGGCGATTTCCTAGTTCGAATCCAAGTCCCGGTAGAACCCATGGTCGATTTCAGACTCCCTCAGGAATCCCTGGAGGGATTTCGACTTCTCCATGGAAGGTGTTCAAACCTGTCGAAATTTATCCCTAAGTGTTAGGGAGGCGGAAACTTTGTTCGTTTTGTTCGGGTGGACTCCGTAGAGGTCGTTGCAAACCATTGATGATTCCGGTTTTACTTGACGTGGTTATTCTGGCATACCGTCGATTTTCTAGTTTCCAGAGTTTTAAAAGGTAACTCTTCATCTTTTCACCCCGGATTCGTTCCTGTACATGGATCCTAATTGGATTACGTCGGATTAATTTTTCTGATGCACCACGGGGCGTGCCAACGTGACCCAACACTGTTGATGATGATAAAGTGTGGAAGTTGAAAAAGGTGAGGGTAGGAAACATACGAATTAAATGGAAGAGGGGGGTGATGGCGACGTGTGTCAGCTTTAAGGGAGAGAGAAAAAGCTGGGAGTTAATGTGATGGGTGATGGCTGGAGAGAGAATAAATAGGTTCTGTGGCTAGGGTTTTACCATATTAATTGGATGAATATTCTCTCTCTCACTTTTTTCTCTCTTTTTTATTCATCCTCCCCCACTTTTCAGATAAAACCTCTCCATCTTCTCTTTTTTTATACTCCCTAAAGTTGATAAAAACAAAACTCCATGTCCTTTGCCTTTTTTTCTACCAACCCTGTAAACGACCATGATCCTCTACGTCTACACCTGACATTGTACTATGAAAGAGAAAGCTTGTACGAAGGTCACGTGAAAAGATAAGAAAATAAAGGCAAAAATAAAACTAAAACTAAACTAAAAAGAAAAGCATTATTTATGAACATGCTATAGCAGAAAGGATAGAGTTTAGAGAAGCAAACTCTCAAGGATCGTGTAGATCAATGTGTGACTTGTCTCTGAGGATAGGGGCTCCACTGTACACCTTCGGGCATTGGCCATTGACCTTGAAGACTTCATCATCGTCCAACTTCTTAATATCAACCGCGCCATGAGGGCACACCTTGTGTTTGATGAATGGTCCTGACCATCTTGATTTCAGCTTTCCAGGGAAAAGCTTTAGGCTGGAATTGTAGAGAAGCACTTGTTGACCTTCTGAGAAATGCCTTGGCAAAATATGTTTGTCATGCCACTTCTTGGTTTTCTCTTTGTAAATGTGGGCATTCTCATATGCTTGGGCTCGAAATTCTTCCAGCTCATTAAGCTCTAGCAACCTTCTTTCACCAGCTAGTTGGGCATCTATGTTGAGTTTCTTAATTGCCCAATAAGCCTTGTGTTCAAGCTCAACAGGTAGATGGCATTCCTTGCCAAATACGAGCTTGAAGGGTGACATGCCCAAAGGCGTCTTGAAGGCTGTTCTATATGCCCATAGTGCTTCATCCCACTTGGGGGACCGGTCTTTTCTCCTAGGGTTGACCACTTTCTCCAAGATTTGCTTGATTTCACGATGGGAAACTTCAGCATGTCCATTCGTCTGCGGATGATATGTTGTAGCAATCTTGTGCATGACTCCATATCAATGTAATGCTTTAGCAATAAGTTTGTTGTCAAAGTGAGTTCCTTCATCACTGATGATGGCTCGGGGTGCTCCAAACCTCGTGAAGATGTTCTTGTGAAGGAACTTCATGACCGTCTTGGAGTCGTTCCTTGGTGTGGCAACAACCTCCACCCATTTTGACACGTAGTCGACTGCTAGAAAAATATATAATTCTCCATATGATGCGAGAAACGGGCCCCTGAAGTCAATTCCCCACACGTCAAAGATTTCAACCTCCAAAATATTTTGCAGTGGCATTTCATTCCGCCTAGAGATGTTCCCCGTTCTTTGGCATCTATCACAAGTCTTGTAGAACTCGTGTGCATCCTTGAAAAGTGTAGGCCAATAGAATCCTGCTTGAAGAATTTTTGCAGCAGTTCTAGCACCACCAAAATGCCCTCCACACGGTGATGAATGACAATGGTAAAAAATGCTATGGTATTCTTCTTCTGGAACACATCTCCTTATGATCTGATCAGGACATTGCTTGAACAAGTAGGGTTCATCCCAATAGTAGATTCTTGCATCATGTCTGAATTTCTTGAGTCCATGGCAAGATAAATCAGGAGGCAAAATACCACTAACAAGATAATTAACTATATCAGCATACCACAGAATTGCCGTAGTGGATAATAGTTTCTCGTCAGGGAATTCCTCCTTAATTTCTCGTCAGGGATTTGTGCATCATTCAAAGTGCGACTAGCATAATAAATAACATGAAATAGTTTACCTCGGCGTTGTCCAAGTGCTGCACCGATGGCGTAGTCACTTGCATCACACATTAGCTCAAATGGCTCGTTCCAATCAGGTGGAATGGCAACGGGTGCTGAGATAAGCTTCTCCTTTAGTTCTTGAAACGCGCTATGTCAATCTTTGTCAAACACAAATGGTTGATTTTGCTATAGCAAATTGCATAATGGCTTTGAGATCTTTGAAAAGTCCTTTATGAATCTCCAATAGAAGCCATCATGCCCTAGAAAGCTTCTTACTCCCTTGACAATAGTAGGGGGAGGTAGTTTTTCAATGACCTCGACCTTTGCTTTGTCAACTTCTATCCCTTGCTTCGAGATCTTGTGGCCTAAGACCGTTCCTTCAGTTACCATGAAATGGCATTTTTCCCAATTAAGCACCAAGTCAGCTTCCTCACACCTCTTTAGAACCTTGGCGAGATTGCCCAAGCATGTGTTGAAGTCATCTCCGGAGACCGAGAAGTCGTCCATGAAAATTTCTAAAAAATCCTTGACCATGTCTAAAAATAGCCATAATACATCTTTGAAAAGTAGCTGGGGCATTGCAGAGACCAAAAGGAATTCTTTGAAAAGCGTAAGTTCCAAAAGGGCATGTGAAAGTCGTCTTCTCTTGGTCTTCGGGTGCTATAGCAATCTTATTGTACCCAGAATACCCATCGAGGAAGCAGTAGAATGCCTTGCCCAGTAGTCGATCTAACATCTGATCAATGAATTGGAGGGGAAAATTGTCCTTCTTGGTTGCCTTGCTGAGCTTCCTATAGTCCATGCAAATCCTCCACTTCCTGACGGTTCTAGTAGGCAATAGCTCATTCTCCTCGTTGCTTAACACAATCATGCCTCCCTTCTTCGGTACACATTGCACCGGGCTAACCCATGAGCTATCAGATATCGGGTAGATTACTCCAGCATCAAGCCACTTAATTATCTCTTTCATCACCACATTCTTCATGATTGGGTTTAATCTTCTCTGGGGCTCAACAGAATTGTTGTGACAATCTTCAAGAAAAATTTGTGCATACATATAGCAGGGCTTATACCCTTCAAATCAGCCATAGTCCACCCTAGCGCATTTTTATGCTGTAACGACATATTTACTAAGCTAGTTTCTTGCTTAGGTGTGAGACTAGATGAGATTATAACAGGCAATGTTTCATTGCTCCCTAAGTAAACATACTTAAGATGTGATTGCAAAGGTTTCAGTTCTAGAGTAGGTGCATGCTCAAGGGAAGGCTTAGGAGGTACAAATTCTGAAAAATCAAGAGGTTCAAAGTGCATACCTGGTCTAGCTTCGAGTCGACTAGACTGCTCCAGTTCCCTTGAGAGTTCTTCTAGGTCTGAATCATCATGTTTGTAGAGTGCTTCAAACTCTTCAATTTGCATCTCATTGCTACAGCAAAACTCATCAGTTCCACTCTGTGCTGTAGCATCTATATATTGGCATGCTCCCGGATTGTCTGCATACTTGAGTGTGTCATGAATATTGATCGTGCCCGTCTGATCAGCCACTCGCATCATGAACTCACCTTTCTCACAATCGATTAAAGCTCGCCCGGTAGCTAAAAATGGCCTACCCAAGATAATGGGTGTGTTGCTTGTCAGCTTCACAGTCGAGGATTAAGAAGTCGACTGGAAAGATAAATGGGTCCAATTTTGCCACGACATCTTCAATTCTTCCTTCTGGGTGAACATGGGAGTGATCTACTAGCTGTAGCACAACCTTGGTGGGCTGTGCCTCTCGTATTCCCAGTTTCAGAAAAATCGACTTAGGCATCAAGTTAACACTTGATCCCAAATCACAAAGTGCTCTTCCAACAAACTTATCGCCAATAGAGCATGGGATAACAAAGCTACCTGCGTCATTCCTCTTAGGTGGAAGCTTACTCCATATAGAATAGCATTCTTCTGCTATAGTGACAGTTTCTTGCTTCTCGGCCTTCCTATTTTTCGTAACTATATCCTTAAGGAACTTGGCATATGTTGGCATATGATCAATGGCCTCCAGAAATGGGACATTGATATGTAATTTGTCCAGGATATCCACAAATTTCTGGAATTGAAGGTCTTCTTTCTGCTTCTTGAGTCGTTGAGGAAAAGGAGGTGGGGGTCTACCTTCATTTATCTGGACAGGTGGAGTTGCATCTTTTGCCGTAGCAAAAGCAGGCTCCTCCTCCGGTGTTTCTTTTGCTATGACTTCCTCCTCATCCTTCCCTTCAGTTGGAGGGTCTTGTGAGTTATCTTCTTCGTGAGGCAAGTTGGGCTGAGATTCGTCCTTCTCTTTTCCCCCAAACTTGTCTTCTTTGTTAATTTCCTTTCCACTCCTTAAAGTGAGTGCGCTGCATTGCTCCTTGGTATGGTGCTTAGTGGCTTCAGGGTCACTAGGCAGACTTCCTTGTGGTCGCGCATGTAAGGTTTGAGCTATCTGACCAAATTGTGTTTCTAAGGCTCTGAGAGAAGAACTATGGCTTTGCAATAAGGCTCATTGATTCTTAATGTTTGATGCATGGTCCTGTAGCAAAACTTTCATGGTTCCTATAAAATCTTTTATCATAGCCATAAATTCTTTGAATGTAGTCTCCAACGAACTGTTTGATGAAGATGATGTTCCCTTGTGACCTTTCCATGACACCATCTTGTTAGAAGGTGGTGCTTCGATCAGATTTTGCTATGGCGCTTGCTGTGAATAATTGTTGTGCCCTTGATTTCCCCAACTGAAATTTAGATGTTGACACCATATTGGGTTGTAGGTATTAGAGTATGGATTGTTGTTGTGGTTATAATTCCCCACATAGTTGACTGACTCTTGATTGTGAGGGAATTCACTCAAATGGTGATTGCCATTGCATTTGAGACATGAGGTTGCAGACTTCACTTCCTTGACTTTGCTGGGACGTTGGAGGTTCTTTAGCATATTGGTGATAGTGGCTACCGAGTCATCAGCTTCACTCTCTCGAACTACTTGGGCTCTCCTCCCCGTTCAAAGCCTTGTGGTCAGAAACTGGTAGTCATTGTTGGCTACCCTATCAAGAATGTCGAATGCTTCCTCCGGTGATTTGTCTAACAAGGTCCCATTTGCTGAAGCATCTAACATCATCCTTGTAGGAGCATTCACTCCATTATAGAACATAACCACTTGGGTCCAATCAAGAAAACCATGATTTGTGCACTTCCTCAATAATCCCTTTAATTGATCCCAACACTCGTACATGGATTCGTCATCAGCTTGAAGAAAAGAATCAATATCATCTCTCAACTGAGTGTTTCTATTGGGTGGATTATACCGTAGCAGAAAACTTTTGCATAGATCTGTCCAAGTCTCCATTGATCCAGCTGGCACTCCACTTAGCAGTGCTCTAGCACGATCTTGTAAAGAATATGGAAACAATTTAAGCTTTAGCACATCCTCGTGCACTCCTTGCTGTCTGAATGAGTCACAAACTTCCAAGAAAGCACAGATATGTTATCTTGCTTCTTCGTGAGGCATACCTCCAAATTTACCAATAGTGTTCAACATGTTGAACATAATAGATTTAAGCTCGAACTGGGCTACCTAAATTTCTGGAGCTACTATTCCGGGATAGAGATCGTCCAAGATAGGAGTCAAATGATATCTAATGGCTCGAGGTCGAGCCGCTTCTCCCTGGCCATTTGCCATAGCATCTCCGTTACCTGGAGGCTGTGGTATCTCTCCTTCATGTTTCTGGTCTCTTGTCTTCGAACACGTCTCCTGAGTCGCAAGAAATGCTCGATTTTAGAAATAGGTGATTGCAGGGGTCCTCTAGGTCGTCTTCTAGTCATGCACTAGCAGGACACCTGAAAAGAAAAATGAAAAATCCTAAATAAATATGTACAAAAACAAAAAGAAAAAATGATATAAACAAAAACCACAAACAACCAATTTCCAATCCCCGACAACGACGCCAAAAACTTGTTCTTGCGTGCGATGAACTATAAATGATACGCAAATATGGTACAAGTATACACGTCGAACGAGTAATAAAGTGAGTGAGTGAGTATCGTCTCCACAGGGATTGGAGGTATTCACGGTTTGCTGTAACAATATTGAATGAAATATTTGTAGGTGAGAATGCTATAGTAAAAGAGATGGTGTAAAATAATACTGTAGCAAAACAAAGTAAAAAAAGCTGAGATAACAATATGATAAACATGTCCCCTTTCGTATGCGAAATTCACTACGGAATGACTGGCTTGGAATGATTGAAAACCTAAACTAAGCTTCTTAACGATACTAAGGCTCTTCAGCTATCTTCTATGCTAGGCGGGATTTGCTAAAAGTGTTCCTAAACTATCTCTAGCCAGGAAACTAGGAGTCAGAAATGCAACAACCATACCTCTCGGCGTAAACTCTTAACACTCCCCTACCCTTCTCGAACTATCCTATTTAGCCCTTGAAACCTATCACTTATCTCTAAGGTAGGTTAGAGTCAGCCTCTTGACAGCCATTCCATTGCTTATGGGGGTTCTAAGGCTAACTCTCTCGATTACTAACCTCAACAAACACTTAAAGAACGACCAACTCTCGAGGGCTCTTACAACTTTAAGGAAATAAAACGTATAAGCAAAGCATAGAACATAATAAACACTGAAAAGCTATAGCATGCATTAAAAAGTACTTAAAAATAAAATCATCCATCAACCCAAGCCACCTAAAACAGTTCATGGCTGGGCAATATCATCCAATGTATCATTGAGATAACATCCCTTAAGATAAAGATATAAACATGAAATGCTAAAGCGACATAAAGAAAGGTTAACTCCCTCTCTGCCATGGACTGCCCAACTGTCTTAGGCCCACCACCTCTCTCGAGGCCGGCGAGGCCACTCCTTGGAGCTTCAAAGGTAGAGGACACCAAGTTGGAGAAGATGAAGAAGAACGCTTCTCTCTACTTGTTCAGCTTACAACTTTCTCTCTCTTTTCTCTCTTCCTTCTCCTTTTTTTTTCTCTTCTTACGCTCTCCTTATATTGTGGAGGCTCCTAGGGTTTTGTGCCCTAAAGATTCCTTGATAATCCCAAGGAATATCCACCGACAAGCTCTGCCACGAGGGGACAAGGAGGACAGTCTGCAGGTGGGTATCGGCTGCTGCATATGTCAGGTTGTCCTTTTCTGCATATTCACGTGCTTCTGCAGCTCACGTGTCTTCACAGCTCACGTGTTGGCCAATATCCACTTCCACTATGCTATAGCAAAACCCCTGCGCCAGCTTTCTCTCGCTAGAATCCTTTCCTACGCATCATCACACCCAAAACCAACCTTCCGAGCAGTACCCCTCAACATGGACTAATAACCAGCAACAATAAAGATGCACCCAGAAGAAGAAAATGCAACCTAAATGCAGTCTAAATGCTATGATATGGGCTCAAGAATAGGCAAATGCTATAGAAAAAAGGTATGAAAAGAAGGATAATCATACATTATCACATCCCAAACTTAAGCTATTGCTTGTCCTCAAGCAATGAGTAGAACTGAACAAAAGAAATACTATGGCAAAGATTTACCCTAGAGAATTGCTATGGCAACATTTCAGTCCTCAGAAATGACATAGGCAATTAAAATATAAACAACTAGAAGTGAGATCCTTAAGAACATTCCTTAGGACTAAGCTGTGTGCGTGTGAGCGTGGCTGCCTTCCTCCTATACTTAAGCTAGTAAGACAAATTTTCAAGGAAGATCCCTAGTTATACCCTAACCATGTTCTCTAGCTCTTTTTCTAATTTTCAGACTCCCAAAGATATAGATTTTCTGCTACGAAGGGTGTTAGCTCATCACACCTACTGTCCTTAGCTCTAGATGAGTAAGGAGCAAACCTCTCACCCCGAGCTAGTAGGTAGAGTCATCCTGTGACAACTTTCATTCACTCATATGCTATAGCAAAACTTTATTTCTTTTTTTAACATATTAGTATGCTATAGCAAAGCGGAGTGTCCTTCTACAGATATGCCGTAGCATTTATTCATTCGTTTTAGCACAGGGACATCTAATAATTCTTAAGTTCTCTAGAGTTTACATACCAGAGTTCACTAGGGTTCTTCCCTAAAAAAAATTTCTAACGAACTTACTTATAAAAAAAGGGCAGCTGTGTAAATTTTTTTAACAACTAGATCCTAAGGTCAGTTCTATAGATCTCAACTGGTTGTGATTGTTATAAACTAGTTCAAGCCTTTAAGTTTTTGTCATTAGACATCATAGATATATTCATAAGTTGTCTCTAACCTAAATTGTAACCCCCTTAACCCGGCCCAGCCGGTTGAACCGAATTAAGAAGATCACACGGGGAAAACCAAAGTCAACCCGAAAGTCAACCTTGATTAACGACCCATTTTTTTCTATTTAATCTTGTCTAGATGCTCATTAACCCTAAATATGATCACGCAAACATCATGCTCAAAGATCACAACCATCAGAGATCATTCAGGGACCCAATTGCACAAATTACAACTTTAGGGACCAAACTGTAAATTCTGAAAATTACATGGACTTAACCCGATTAAAAGTTACCAATTTGAAATTAGTCATGTTTCATGCTTCACTGCCAAATTTCAGCTCAAACGGACATCCAGAACTCATACAATTGCAAAAACATGTTTTAGGACCAAAACGCAAACATTTCGAAACACATAACCGCCAATATCAGCCCCCAACGGTCAGGTGTTCCGAAACAGGGAGAACCTGTTTCGAAACGCGGGGCCGTTCCGCAACGTGTTCCGAAACGGGGACTGGCAGTAGCATATCCGTTTCGGAACGGTTCCTCTCGTTTCGAAACGCCCTGGCCATAACAGGCCCCTGTTCCGAAACGATAACGATCGTTCCGAAACGACCTGCCCAGATTGCAGCAACCTTGCTGGTTAAACATACTTTTGACCCACCAAACATGCTCCAAAAGCCACCAAATCACACCAGCAAGTCATTCAACATATAGGGAACATAAATGCATCAAAACTAGATACAAAACCACCCCTAGGTGCACAAACTCATTAAACACATTCAAGGCTCAATCATGCTTTTAAACAAGAAGCATAGCAATACAACTTAAGCATAGGGAGATTCAAACGTTGCAACATTAATCCACATGATTCAAAACCATAACCCAAACTTGTCCAACATACACAATCTCCTTTAACAACAACATAAGAGATTCTACCCCCATTGCCTTTATTAACTATAGCTATTAACCGAGACATACATCTCTAATGGAGTCCTCCTTGAATCCCTTGCTTCTCGCTGTCCAAACTTCAAATATCTGCAATGATGGACAAAAAGGAGCGTAAGCACATAATGCTTAGTGAGGAATGCTCAAAACCAAAACACCATCAATGCAGCGAATCATAAACCACTTTTAAAAGCAAACTCGATTCGACAAACCAAAGCAATATTTGAAAACCCTTTTTCAACAACATGCTTTAAAATCATGCCTTGCACAAACATGAAAACCAACCCTTAGCTTAGAAAGCTAAGTAAACCTTTTCAAAACATAAACTTGCAAAACCATCAAATTAGCCATTCCATGCAAAAACACCATATGTAAAGCTAATTTCAAACCTTGGAAAACACTTCCACTTTACATCTTACCATTCTCATACATGAATGTCATTTCAAAGCAAGAAACCCTTTTTAAACCATTTACTCAAACAACCCAACACATGCATTAAACAAATGCAACATATGAATCACATCATTAACAATTGCATCACATGCCCTTTTAAAACAAGTCTCCACAAGACTTCAAGGCACTAAAGAGATTTCATGCACACATGCACCATTCTCAATAGATAATCAACACTTGTTCAAACCAACAAGTCAACATGCATTCATAATACATTTTACACTTTTCATGCAACCATGCATCATTTCAAGCATCTCATGCTTCATTATATTCAAGAACATCATATTGGCCTCCAAGTGATAACCAAATCCACTTTTCAACTCAACACCCGATCGGATACACGGATCACAAGCGTTGTCCCCACGCTTCATACACCCTACCAATCCAAGGTCCCCAAATGGACTTTTAAACACCATTTGACCTTACCATTCACAAGGTTCCCATGTATGGACTTTTAAACACCATACAACCTTAACTTTAACAAGGTTCCCATGTATGGACTTTTAAACACCATACAACCTTAACTTTCACAAGGTTCCCATGTATGGACTTTTAACCACCATACAACCTTAACTTTCACAAGGTTCCCATGTATGGACTTTTAAACACCATACAACCTTAACTTTCACAAGGTTCCCATGTATGGACTTTTAACCACCATACAACCTTATCATGCACAAGGTTCCCATATATGGACTTTTAAACACCATATAACCTTAGCATCACCGATTGGTAGTTTTATAACATCACTAACGAGATCCGGGACACCCTATACAAGATCCACACATGGACTTTACACCACCATTGTGATCTTACCAAGCACAAGGTCCTCAAATGGAATTTTAACCACCATTATTACCTTTGCTTAACCAAGGTCCTCGAATGGGATCCCATCAACCATTATGACCTTAACCATCTCGTTAGGAAACTTGGATGGAGTTTACCGGTTCACTCTCAACCACTCCACATCCAAGGCGACTTTATTCACGGTGCACCCAATCCTATAGCCGGCTAACTATATCCGATCAAAGAACCAAGAACCACTTACATCACTAGCCAATATAACCATCTTACCGCATTAATCCATTAGTTCACAAGCATAATCAAAATGCAATAACCGCCACGAACTTTAACCAAGAACCAACCATGGACTTTTAAACACCATGTTGTTCTTAAATTCACAAGGCTCACACAAGGACTTTTAACCACCTTTGTGACCTCAACAACCACTTGCCAATATGCATCATTAACAACGTTAATCCACTGTTTTAAAGCATTACACAAAGCCATTTAACAACATGCAACACTATGCATCAATCCCACAATTTAAATGCACAAAACCAAGGATCTCTTACCTTGAGCATCCTTCACATATGGCTTTCAAAACCAGCATTAAACCATGCTTTCAAAACAGAATCTAAAACATGCAAAACATATGCATTGCAACCATCAATCACAATTGCTTTGAAAAGCCAATTCACAACGCAACCAAGAGCGAAAATCCATTTACTTACTCTTGAGCTTAGCAAAGTTGTTTAGACTTAAACTAAGCTCCCAAAACCTTCAAACCTTGGTTTAAAAGCTGAAAACCCAACTTCACTCACCGATACACAAAACAAGGCTAGCCAACAAGCCTTCCAAGCATCCGAAACCTTCAACACCACCTCTAATGCTCACGGATCTTCCTCCCCTGTTTCAAGCACATAACATCAGAGGATTAATGCATCATAATGCACTAAAAACTCCAGCAACACAATTAAACTCGCTGCTCATCACAAAATCATCAATTCGGCTACCAAAAACAACCGAAATCACCACCAAACACTTCCGAAACTTAACCCAGCCAAGATCCATCACTTCTAACCATTTTTAAACATCAATTAACATCCAAAATGATCTCAAACTCGTCCTTATACCTCCAGCTATAACAGATCACCAAGATCACTCCAAAAACAACCAAAAACTCAAGCAAAACTTAGGAAATTCAACCTATTCGGGATTGCATTGATTAAGCCTCAATTTCTAATCAAATTAACATTCAATTAACATCAATTTAACACCTCAACACACTGCCCAAACAGATCATACGAAAATTTCACCAAAATCAAGCAAATCTTGCATTTTAAAGCCAAAATCAAGATTCCAATTGTAAAACCTTTAATAAATCATAAATCAAGGATTGAGAACTTGGGAATTTCAGTAAAGAACTGAGAGTTTAGAGGAGAAGGACGTTCTTACCTCCAAACTTGAGTTTCTCCCTTTTAGAATCAAGTTTTCATGAAAATCCACTTAGCAAATGGTGAAGTTTTGTTGTAGAGATGATTAGCAATCAATAGGTAATTGAAAAGATGAATTTAGGTGACAAAATCAGAGAGAAAAGCTCTGGAGAGAGATGTTTGGCTTGAGAGAAAATAGTTGAGAGAAAAGTTAGTTAAAACTAAAATATCTTCCCTCCACTTTGTTTATATTAAAAACCTTTTAATTAATCATTTAATATATTTAGAAAATGTGGAGAAACTCCCATTGGGTAAATAGCTCCTTAAAGATTCAAAGTTTCAATCCTTTTTAAAACAGTCTCACAGTTTTCAAAAATTACATTTTGGTCACTAGCCAAAATGTCACCCTTCCAAACCTCATTTTGCAAAATTGATTTCACAGTTCACTTATATATATTAAAAGAGGATTTTAGAACATTTTCCCATATTTTGAATGCAACCCGAACTAGGCTTTCCTAATTCCACCTTTATATATTCGAACCGCAACCCGACCGGTCCGGTCCAAACCCAAAACTTCCAAGCCCAAAACCGGGGCGTTACATAAATAGAATGCCATAGTAAAAATTTTGTTCTTTCCTACTATGCATATGCTAAAGCAAAATACTAAATATGAACACCAACACCCCAAACTTAAAGGATGCAGTGTCCTCAACGCATGAAAAAATCTATACTATATGACATGCAATGATGAAAAATGAAAAATGGAATAAATGAAAAGAAAAAGAAAAATTACCTCATGGGTGCGGAGGTTATGTGGCGCTGCTGGTGTTGTCCATGGAAATTTCAGACGAGTAATAGTGGGGATCTACGAGATCGTCCACACTCTCAGAGGAGACTTGCTGAGCACTGGGTGAAGAGTGGATATGACCAGCGGTACGCTTGGTGCGCGTCTTAGGTCTGGATGCTGTAGCATCCTCTGTTTGTGCGGGGGTCGGCTCAGGTGTAGGTATTGGGTTGTCTTCTTTTGAGGGGGTCCTCATTATCACTCGGTATATGGTCCGGCTCAAGTACTGGGTTATTCGGTCGTGAAGGTGCAGGGTTGGTTGCCTTCCTGGTGCGTTTTCTCTTTTTGGTCGGGGTGGGCGCAGGGGTGGTTTCTTTGACACGAGGTGGAACCGAGGGAGTTTCTTTTTCGGGTTGCACAAGAGGAGTCGCAGGCATTTTCTTTCTTGCGGTCTTTTTCTTAGCAGGGGGCGGGGCTGAGTTAGGGTCAACTTCGCTTTGACTGGGAGGCACTGGGCTTGATGTGGCAGTGGTGGGGGCTTGCAATAACTCCATTGGAAATAAAGGGAATGAAATGTTCTGGTGCGGGAGGAGTTTGGTGAAGCAAGATGCTATAGCACCATCACGAAGGTGGGCATACTTAAAGTACGCCAGCTGATGTGCTTTCATCAGGTTGAGCTTAGCGCTCAATTCTTTTGTCGTGGCCACCAATGCAGCTACCCTTACTGCAACAAAACTTTTAGCACCCCCTCCACCGTCTGCTGAGAGACATCCTCGTTAAATCCTCGGAGCTCAGTGACTAGGCCTGGTGTGAGACATGTTTTTCCTGAAATTTTTGCATCCACAAGATCGTCTACAAAGACGTCCTTCCTCTTACATAGGGCGGTTATCAGGTTAGGAAACACTAAAGGACTACGAGGCCTTTTCAAGCAAGCATAAACTTCATCCACAATAATATTTCCTATATCTATCGGTCTACCATGCAATATAGAGTGGAGAGGAAATAACCTAGAAATATGGACAATGGCTGTGTGCAATGTGGGCATTATCTTGTGTCGCAAGAAGTGATTCCATATCTTAGCTTCGGGCTTGAGGCGGCTTCTTTCTATAGATCAACAATTGTCCAGCATTGTGCCCTCGAAACAAATGTCTTCCAAAACCTCTCGCTGCGTTTGTAGGTCCATGGTCGTCAAGAATGTGGTGTGATGGTCCACAGTATTCTTTAGCCCGTAGTACTTGTTGATTGCTGCAGCGGTGAACTTGATCTGCTCGCCTCGCACGTAGACAGTGGACTGAGTAGGGCTTGTGAGATGGGCATAGAACTCTTTGACTACTGAAGTGCAAATTTCATCAGGGTGGGCAGCGAAGGACTTCCATTCATGCCTACCGATGATGTCCATGATAGCTTGGTCGAACTGGTCTTCCTCTTCCTTAGGGTATTTGAACCCTAACTCAAGAAGAACATTTCTATCCTTTAGTTTCTTCTACCGTTCCTTTACAGCATCATCGACAAACTTAGTAATCTCCAGGACTTTTGGTTTTTTAGGGTGGTCAGAAGTTTCATAAGCGTTTTTGCAACGTGCCATGGAGGTTTTTAGTGAAAGTAAGGGAGTAGTGAATGTTTGAAGGGAATCTGATGAAAACTTTTCGGTGTTTGGAGAAAATAGAAAAATAGAAGGGAAGAAGAAAAGGGTTGAGTGTCTAAGAAGATGAAGGGACTGTTGAAGATGATAAAGTGTGGGAAGTTGAAAAAGGTGAGGGGAGGAAACAGACGAATTAAATGGAAAAGGGGAGTGATGGCGACGTGTATCGGCTTTAAAGGAGAGTGAAAAAGCTGGGAGTTAATGTGATGGGTGATGGCTATAGAGAGAATAAATAGGTTTTGTGGCTAGGGTTTTACCACATTAATTGGATGAAAATTCTCTCTCTCACTTTCTTGTTTTTTCTCTCTTTTTTATTCATCCTCCCCCACTTTTCGGATAAAACCTCTCGTTCTTCTCTTTTTTTATACTCCCTAAAGTAGATAAAAACAAAACTCCATGTCCTTTGCCTTTTTGCTACCAACCAAGTAGACGACCATGCTTCTCTGCGTCTGCACCTGACATTGTACTATGGAAGAGAAAGCATGTACGAAGGTCACGTGAAAAGATAAGAAAATAAAGGCAAAGATAACACTAAAACTAAACTAAAAAGAAAAGCATTATTTATAAACATGCTATAGCATAAAGGATGGAGTTTAGAGAAGCAAACTCTCAAGGATCGTGTAGATCCAGGTGTGACTTGTCTCTGAGGATAGGGGCTCCACTGTACACCTTCAAGCGTTGGCCTTTGACCTTGAAGACTTCATCAACGTCCAACTTCTTGATATCAACCACGCCATGAGGGTACACCTTGTGTATGATGAATGGTCCTGACCATCTTGATTTCAGCTTTCCAGGGAAAAGCTTTAGCCTGGAATTGTAGAGAAGCACTTGTTGACCTTCTGAGAAATGCCTTGGCAAAATATGTTTGTCATGCCACTTCTTGGTTTTCTCTTTGTAAATGCAGGCATTCTCATATGCTTGGGCTCGAAATTCTTCCAGATCATTAAGCTCTAGCAACCTTCTTTCACCAGCTAGTTGGGCATCCATGTTGAGTTTCTTAATTGCCCAATAAGCCTTGTGTTCAAGCTCAATGGGTAGATGGCATTCCTTGCCAAATACGAGTTTGAAGGGTGACATGCCCAAAGGCGTCTTGAAGGCTGTTCTATATGCCCATAGTGCTTCATCCCACTTGGGGGACCAATCTTTTCTCTTAGGGTTGACCACTTTTGTAACACCCCTCACCCGGTTTAGTCGTAAACCGGATAAGAAGCGTTACTAAAGCAAGGAAAAACATGAACCAACAAAAACTTTTGCCTAACTTACCCCTAATAGGTAAGTCAGACTTCTAATCAAACAATCATCACGTATCATATTACAATCAAACCATAACATTTGAACAACATGTACATGACTAAACTAACCATTTCAAATGCCAAGCAAACTAGATATTAAACCCTTGCATTCTTAACTCAACTAATCAATTTAAACAAAATCATCAAGACATGATATAGCATTTACAATATCATCTGAACATAACAATACTATGTTGTAGCAAATGAGCATTCATCATTCTTAAATCATGATAAGCAATCAAAGCACGAATCAATACATCTGTCAATCATCAAAGCTTTCAAGACATCATATATCGCAGCATAAAGCCATCCATACTCAAATACCATAGCATAATACCTAGATCAACTAGGCTACCAAACAAGTCACATTAGCAAGTTGTTCATGCCATATCATATCAAATATATATCTAGCCTTTCCTAGGCTCAAAATGCATGAATATGAAATCTAGATACAAGACAATGGCCACCAACTAGGAGCATACAAAAAGTCATAACCATACTTGTGCTTTAGCTTGTCTTGCCTTGCCTCCAACTCAACGTAGCTTGTAATCTATTAACCTGTATTTTGGGAAGAATGAAAACGAGAGTGATAAGTACAGTTAAGTACTTAGTGAGGTAACAACCTAAGCTAGGCGAGTTTACTCAAATTTTCAAGTGTATCTTATTCAAAGGTCATGGATCAAGCAGTGCATTATATCATTTCATATATTTACTCAATCCATAGCCACGGCTTTTCATAATCATGTGCATACATATCACTAGTCAATTCCAAGCCAACATTACATATTATCATCAAGATCATGGATTCATAACAACATCTCAAATGTCATGGCAATCACAAGTTAAAATCAATGGATTCAATATTCATTTCATGTACATGTGACAGCAGCTTTGCATTATCAAGATTATACCATCCAATTCAAGTATAAGCTCAAGTCAAGTTTCATTTCAAATTCATAGAATATCCAAGCTTTGCTGTAGCAATATTAGATAATCAATTCAAGTTTAGGCCTTGGTATGTAGTCAAGTCTAGGTAATCGAGTCACCAACCTAACTGTCGCCAAATCAAGATGCATCGTAGTGCTGGTCATATCCCTCCTATTGTCGCCAAAGACCATAACACACATCCCTCCTACTATCGCTAATTAAGGGCCTTAGCCCGGTCCGTAAACCACCCAACACACAAATGATCTCAAGACTCCATGGCATGCCATCCTACCTATGACTCACTAGCTACCAAGGAATCATTTAGTTTGGTGTTCATTTATCAAGATACATGTGATAAACAAGGCAAGAATCAAGGCATGTTCAAGGCACAATTCAAGCTTATCCAAGATGTCATTAGACATTCAACAAGATCAGGGAGCCCTTAGGCTAGTGAACCCTAGTTCATTATCACAATATATCATTCTTTAAGAATGATTCATAAAGTAGCCAATCTAGGCATTCAAGGTATTAAACATGTCATGGCATTCAGGGCATTAAACAAGTCACATCATCATGCAATCATACAAGGTCTAATACGCATTATGCATTTATCAAGCTTAATGTATACCGTTCTTCCATTAGTTAATTACCAAATATAATTTAAGTCCATTTTCATAGCAACATCTAAATAAAGCATAATCATAATCAAGTTTGGTTAGGACCTAATTCCCAACCCTATTGATAGCTACATTCACAAGAACTCCAAGCTAGTCTTGAATGATAATCCCCTTGTATCTTTGCTATGTTTGCCCAGCCTTGATGCCCTCACAAGCCTCTTCTATCTCTTGGTCTATCATTACATGTATTAATAACACAAATACATCATTAGAATTCATCTATACATCACATACAATCAAACATTTTCACATTATGCACTAAATTGCCCTGTTTCAGGCAGTTTGGACACCCTTCAGTATTTTGCACATATCTTTCAGTACACATATTGGATTTTCAATTACTTTACATCCCTAGAAATCTTACTCAACCAGCTTTCTAACCATGTATATCACATATTTTTATCATTACTACATCAATACATTTTAATGTTCGAAGTTAGGTGATTTTCCATGATCAAATCTACCGATCTTGTGTTTTAACCCACTTTAGTGATCTTTTCCACTTAGGACACTTGCTAGTTTATTTTATCCCTTTTTACCATTGTTTTCCCTGTTATTAAGGTGTCATTTCCAGCCTTCATTTTGTTCATTTAAGTAATAATATTTTATTTTTAATCTAAAACAGTTCCTAATCACCAATTAAGTCCCAAACATGACCACTTTTGCTCTAACTCATTTTCAGCAATCCTATGAACATTTTCATTCTTCCAAGACCTCTATCCTATAGAAAATTCAATTTCCTACAAATTTGTCCGATGGAAATTTTCCAGTTTTGCCTCTAACATGTTCAAAAACGCAGATTTCTACAGGTTGTTCTACTTGTACGAATCTGGGCAGTTTTGGTGTTCAAACATGTTTCTACTTTGTAATTCAATAAAATCACTAACCCGGCAATTCATATGAACAATCAAGCATCTAATCATAATTTTCTATAATTCTAAGCTTCCAACAACAACTAATTTATACTAACACAATCGGGTAACATAGAAGAGCACTTATATGGAATTTCTTTTAACATGCATGTGAATATCCTATTCAAGCTTCTAAATTCATTCAAGCTCTCACGATTTCTTCTTGTTTGAATACCAAATTTCCATATTTCACTCTCTCATTTTTTTCTCTCTCCATTCGGTGGAGAAGAATGTGATAATGCATGTGGAATATGACAACAAAATTGTTGTCTAACTTACCTCCTAGCCAAGTGTCCCACTTTACAATTAAAGTGGTTACACTTGGTTAGTTTTATAACCAAGGGAATTAATCCATGAATTAATCAGTACTTTATTTATACTATATATCATATTATTATAAGGTTAAATCTAATATAAATTCCACTATCTTATAATATAATATAATTTACATGTTGATTTCTATTATAACCATAAGTTTATATATATACCTACAACCCTTAGACGCATTTGCCACAACATATAATCATGGAACAATAATTGCTATAGCATACGAACATTAAACATATTTGCCATAGCACATAACCATGACACATTTTTTAGCAATTCTACTAGGCTAGAATTTGGGGTATTACAATTCCTCCCCCCTTAAAATAAATTCGTCTTCGAATTTACCTGACATGAATAGATGAGGGTATTGTTTCCTCATTGTTGATTCCGGTTCCCACGTCGCTTCTTCAACTTTGTGATTCCTCCAAAGGACTTTCACGAGGGAAACAATTTTATTTCTAAGCTTTCTAACTTCGTGGTCAAGAATTCAGATTGGTTCTTCCTCATATGATAGATCAGGATTCAATTCGACTTCTTCGGGTTCAAGAATGTGAGATGGATCAGATCGATATTTCCGCAACATAGAAACATGGAAGACATTGTGAATCTTATCGAACTCACTCGAGAGTGCTAGAAGATAAGCCACTGGACCTATTCTTTCAATAACTTCGAAAGGTCCGATGAAGCGAGGGCTAAGCTTTCTTTTCTTCCCGAATCTAAAGACTTTCTTCCAAGGAGACACTTTAAGAAAGACTTTATCTCCAACATTGTGTTGGATGTCCCTCCTTTTCAAGTTAGCATATGCCTTTTGTCTATCGAAGGCTTCTTTCAGTCGATTATGAATTAACCGAACTTGTTCTTCTGTCTCTCGCAACAGTTGAGGTCCCAAGACTTTGTTTTCACCCAATTCCGACCAACACAAGGGTGTTCTACATCTTCTCCCATACAAGGCTTCATAAGGGGCCATTTGGATTGATGTTTGATAACTGTTGTTGTAGGCGAACTCTACGAGTGGTAGGGATTTCTCCCAGTTCTTATTGAGGTCGATCACACAAGCACGTAACATATCTTCAAGTACTTGTATTACCCATTCTGATTGTCCATCAGTTTGTGGATGAAATGCAGTGCTTTAATTCAGTTTGCTTCCAAGAGCTCGTTGTAAAGATCTCCAAAACCGGGATGAAAATCTAGGATCTCTATCGGAAATTATCGAGGTTGGCACACCATGTAACCGAATCACTTCTCGGATGTATAGCTCGGCTAAATTATCCAAGCTCAGGCTCATTCGAATAGGAAGAAAATGAGCCGATTTTGTGAATATATCAACGATCACCCATACAACATCATTCTTCCTTGGAGTGCAAGGAAGACCAGTTACGAAATCCATAGTAATTCGATCCCACTTCCATTGCGGTAACTCGATCGGTTGAAGTAATCCTGTAGGGACTTTGTGCTCGGCTTTAACTCGTTGGCACGTTAGGCACTTGGACACAAATTCAGTGATAGCCGACTTCATGCCTGGCCACCAGTACAAGGATTTCAAGTCTTTATACATTTTGACCGATCCTGGGTGTATCGAGAATGGAATTTTATGAGCTTCTTGTAACATCTATCGTTTCAGATCATTGTTATCAGGAATACATACTATATCTTGAAAATAGAGGAGTCCATTCAGCTTTAGGGAGAAATCAAGATTAGGGTCGGAATCAAGCTTTGAAATGATCTTCTGAAGATCGGGATCAACTTGTTGCAATTCTTTAATTTTCGGAATTAACCTAGATTGCACTTGTAGCTCAGAGAAGAATCCTCGTTTCTTGAATAAACGGAAATGTGCATTGATAGCCATGGAAGCTACAAGAATTTGAACAAGGCTATTTAGGGGGAAATCGAATGGTTACATGTATAACATGAAATATTTATTTCAAATGAAATTCACTAGGATTTGATTTTAAGAAGTTACCCGAGTACGATTTTTGACTAAGGGCATCGGAAACCACATTTGCTTTACCTGGATGGTAGTCAATAATCAGATCATAATCTTTGAGTAGTTCAAGCCATCTTCATTGTCTCAAATTCAAATCTTTTTGAGTCAGGATGTATTTGAGACTCTTGTGATCGGTAAATAGTTTGCACTTCTCACTGTACAAGTAGTGTCTCCTGATTTTTTACGCAAACACAATGGCCGCTAATTCGAGATCATGAGTGGGATAGTTTAGCTCGTGAGGCTTCAATTTTCGAGATGCATACGCGATCACTTTGCCTTCTTGCATCAAGATGCACCCGAGACCCGAGTGTGATGCATCGCTGAATACGGTGAATTCTTTTCCCGATTCTGGTTGGATAAGAAACGAGGCATGAGTCAAGGCTTGTTTGAGTTGATCGAAACTTCGTTGTTGCCTTTCCGACCACTCAAACACTTCATCCTTTCTAAGAAGTTTGGTTAACGGTGCATCAATCATCGAGAACCCTTTCACGAATCTTCGGTAGTACCCGGCTAAACCAAGGAAACTTCGGACCTCGCTCACATTTCTCGGAGGTCTCTAGTCTAGGATAGTTTGAACTTTCATGGAGTCAACTTTGGTTCCTTCGGCCGAGATAACATGTCCAAGGAATGCAACTTCCGATTGCCAAATTCACATTTAGTGAACTTGGCGAACAATTGACGTTCTCGGAGCGTTTGGAGCACGATTCGGAGATGTTCAGGATGTTCCTCCTTGTTCCGGGAGTAGAAAAGAATATCATCTATGAATACAACCACAAATTTGTCAATATAAGGCTTGAAAACTTGATTCATTAGGTCCATTAACGCACCAGGGGAATTCGTTAACTCGAATGGCATCACAAGAAACTCGTAATGGCCGTAACGAGTTCGGAAGGCTGTTTTGGGCAAATCATCATCTTTTACCCTCATTTGATAATAACCTGATCGAAGATCGATCTTGGAGAACACGGCGGCATTCTTGAGCTAATCGAACAAGTCTTTTATCCTAGGCAAAGAATACTTGTTTTTTATCATCACTTTATTCAGTTGCAGGTAATCAATGCAAAGCCGCATCGTACCGTCTTTCTTTTTCACGAACAGGACAGGAGCACCCCAGGGATATGTGCTAGGTCGGATGAATCCCTTGTCCTCTAATTCTTGAATTTGCTTCTTGAGTTATTTTCGCTCAACAGGTGCCATACGATAGGGCGTAATGGACACCAGATTCATTCCAGGTTGAACTTCAATTCCGAATTCCACTTCTCAAATCGGAGGAAGACCAGGGAGTTCCTCGGGAAAAAAACATCGATATATTCAGAAAAAACATGTATACAAGGTAAGCCGAAATCAATTTCATCTTGTAAAGCCATAGTGGCAAAGATAGATGTCGGTTTCTTGTCTATTAATAGGATCGATTCTTTTCCTAAACCCCGTAAATATAATCTCCTATTTTGACAATCTAACCAGGCTTCGTGTTTTCCCAACCAATCTAAACCCAATACTAGATCAAACTCACAGTTTGGTAGAACATAAAGATTAATAGAAAAGGGTACATTTCGAATAGTCATAGGGGTGTCTTTACAAACAAAGTTTATATTCATTATACCTTCTATTGGGCTCGATACTATCAAGCTAGAATCTACAGTTTCAGGTTTCAAGTTTGCTTTTAACAACATGCCAGAGCATATGGAAGAGTGAGTAGATCCCGAATCAATCAAAGCATAAGTAAGAATTGAGTTTAACTCTATTGTACCTACGATTACATCGGGAGCTTCTTCCTCCTCTCTTCCTCGGATGTGGTAAATACGAGCAGGAGGTCGAGATTCCTGATGTGTGGTTGCCGAGGATGGCCTTCTACCTTTACCCTGATTTCCCGAGTGAACATGTTGGGAAGCTTTATTTCGAACATTTGGTGTTGAACTAACAACTACTGGAGATCGAGTAGGAAGCTTGTTCGAATTCTGCGGACAATCCTTAATGTAGTGATCAGATCCTCCGCAAAGATAACACAGATTGGATTTGGTCCTACATTGACCCGAGTGATGTTTTTGACAGAATTTGCAAGTAGGAACTTGTGAAGCTTTGCCCGTATTACCTGTACTATCAACATACATTATTGGGGCTGAAGACTTGATTACCGACTGGAGTTTTGATATATAATTACTCTTTTGGAAGTGAGTATGACTCGAAGTGTTTCCACCCGAGTACTTAGGCTTTTTGGACTGCCATTGTGGTCGATCATCTTGCCTCGACCACTTGTCTTTCCGGGATTGATTGTGCTTGCATTTTTCTGAAGCTCTCATATTTGTTTCAGTGGCAGTAGCTCGGTTGACAAGACTTTGAAAATCTGAGATCTCAAGGGCTATGAAAATAAGGTTGAGTTCATCGTTAAGGCCGTCGATAAACATCTTGCACTTATCCGCCTTGGTTTTGATATACCCAGACCCGTACTTGCAGTACTTGCAAAAGTCACTCACGTACTGTTCGATAGGTCTCCCGGCTTGTTTCAAATATAAGAAGCACTTCCGACGTTCAGCGAGATATTGATCACTAATGTATTTCTTTTTGAACTCGTCGAGAACGAATTTCCAAATGACTTTTTCTGGAGGTACAATTAGAGTAGTGGTTTCCCACCAACTTAGTGCTTCGTCCGCAAGTAGCGCGATGGCACATTCGAGTTTGTGTTCATCTGAACAAGAGAGTTGTTTAGTGAGGATCTGAGTAGTGGCATCTAGCCAATATTCAGCAACTTCGGGATTCACCTCGTCAGTACCGGAGAAAGTGTAGGCCCGGTGTTGAGCGAGCTTGTCAATAGAAGCCCTAGATGGTACATGAGCAGGTGTTGGAGTAGGGGAGTCTCGTTTTAAGGACATAACAAGCTGATCGAACACTTCTTTAATGCTTTCAAGACATACTTGTTGCACCGGATTGGTAGCAGGGGTTGCCGTTTCTGGTTCGTTATTCTTTGGATCTTCTTGCTCTCGTTCTTTACCCTTACGAGCGTTCGATGGTCCTTGAGCCATCCGAACACTCTCGCCCTCATTGGAGGACTCTACGGGACTTTCATCGTCCCTTGCTAATCTTGTTTCGGACATGATTCTATATTGATAATCAAGGAAGAGTTGGTTAGGCAAGTGACAAACTTAATCGAACATATACAACTTCTAGGTGGCATATTAATTCCTATATGATGCAATAGACCCGGTTTAGTCCAAGGATCAATTAAACTGAAGCTCTGATACCAACAAATGTAACACCCCTCACTCGGTTTAGTCGTAAACCGGATAAGAAGCGTTACTAAAGCAAGGAAAAACATGAACCAACAAAAACTTTTGCCTAACTTACCCCTAATAGGTAAGTCAGACTTCTAATCAAACAATCATCACGTATCATATTACAATCAAACCATAACATTTGAACAACATGTACATGACTATACTAACCATTTCAAATGCCAAGCAAACCAGATATTAAACCCTTGCATTCTAAACTCAACTAATCAATTTAAGCAAAGTCATCAAGACATGCTATAGCATTTACAATATCATCTGAACATAACAATACTATGCTATAGCAAATGAGCATTCATCATTCTTAAATCATGATAAGCAATCAAAGCACGAATAAATACATCTGTCAATCATCAAAGCTTTCAAGACATCATATATCGCAGCATAAAGCCATCCATACTCAAATACCATAGCATAATACCTAGATCAACTAGGCAACCAAACAATCACATTAGCAAGTTGGTCATGCCATATCATATCAAATACATATCTAGCCTTTCCTAGGCTCAAAATGCATGAATATGAAATCTAGATACAAGACTATGGCCACCAACTACGAGTACACAAAAAGTCATAACCATACTTGTGCTTTAGCTTGTCTTGCCTTTCCTCCAACTCAACGTAGCTTGCAATCTATTAACCTGTATTTTGGGAAGAATGAAAACGAGAGTGATAAGTACGGTTAAGTACTTAGTGAGGTAACAACCTAAGCTAGGCGAGTTTACTCAAAATTTCAAGTGTATCTTATTCAAAGGAGACCTAGCTAGGTTCATGAAGATCAAGCCTATACAAGAATACAAGACATTCGAATAGTCTAGATCATGCAGCGCATTATATCATTTCATATATTTACTCAGTCCATAGCCGTGGCTTTTCATATTCATGTGCATACATATCACTAGTAAATTCCAAGCCAACATTATATATTATCATCAAGATCATGGATTCATAACAACATCTCAAATGTCATGGCATATCACAAGTTAAAATCAATGGATTCAATATTAATTTCATGTACATGTGATAGCAGCTTTGCATTATCAGGATTATACCATCCAATTCAAGTATAAGCTCAAGTCAAGTTTCATTTCAAATTCATAGAATATCCAAGCTTTGTTGTAGCAATATTAGATAATCAATTCAAGTTTAGGCCTTGGTATGTAGTCAAGTCTAGGTAATCGGATCACCAACCTAACTATCGCAAAATAAAGATGCATCGTAGTGCTGGTCATATCCCTCATATTGTCGCCAAAGACCATAACACACATCCCTCCTACTGTCGCCAATTAAGGGCCTTAGCCCGGTCCGTAGGCCAACCAACACACAAATGAGCTCAAGACTCTATGGCATGCCATCCTACCTTTGACTCACTAGCTACCAAGGCATCATTTAGTTTGGTGTTCATTTATCAAGATACATGTGATAAACAAGGCAAGAATCAAGGCATGTTCAAGGCACAATTCAAGCTTATCCAAGATGTCATTAGACATTCAACAAGATCAGAGAGCCCTTGGGCTAGTGAACCCTAGTTCATTATCATAATATTTCATTCTTTAAGCATGATTCATAAAGTAGCCAATCTAGGCATTCAAGGTATTAAACATGTCATGGCATTCAGGGCATTAAACATGTCACAGCATCATGCAATCATACAAGGTCTAATACGGATTATGCATTTATCAAGCTTAATGTATATCATTCTTCCCTTAATTAATTACCAAATATAATTTAAGTCCATTTTCATAGCAACATCTAAATAAAGCATAATCATAATCAAGCTTGGTTAGGACCTAAGTCCCAACCTTATTGATAGCTACACTCACAAGAACTCCAAGCTAGTCTTGAATGCTAATCCCCTTGTTTCTTTCCTTTGTCTGCCCAGCCTTAATGCTCCCACAAGCCTCTTCTATCTCTTGGTCTATCATTACATGTATTAATAACACAAATACATCATTAGAAATCATCTATACATCACATACAAGCAAACATTTTCTTATTATACACTAAACTGCCCTGTTTCAGGCAGTTTGGACACCCTTCAGTATTTTGCCCATAACTTTCAGTACACATATTGGATTTTTAATTACTTTACATCCATAGAAATCTTATTCAACCAGCTTTCTAACCATGTATAGAATATAGTTTTATCATTTCTACATCAATACAGTTTAATGTTCGAAATTAGGCGATTTTCCATGATCAAATCTGCCGATCTTGTGTTTTAACCCACTTTAGTGATCTTTTCATCTGATGACTCTTGCTAGTTTATTTTATCCCTTTTTACCATTGTTTTCCCTGTTATTAAGGTGTCATTTCCACCCTTCATTTTGTTCATTTAAGTACAAATATTTTATTTTTAATCTAAAGCATTCCCTAATCACCAATTAAGTCCCAAACATGACCAGTTTTATTCTAACTCATTTTCCAGAAATCCTATGAACATTTTCATGCTTCCAAGACCTCTATCCAAAGAAAATTCAATTTCCTACAACTTTATCCTATGGAATTTTTTCCGGTTTTGCCTTTAACATGTTAAAAAATGCAGATTTCTACAGGTTGTTCTACTTGTACGAATCTGGGCAATTTTGGTGTTCGAACATGTTTCTACTTTGTAATTTCAGTTTAAATTGAATAAAAACACTAACCCATCAATTCATATGAACAATCAAGCATCTAATCATAATTTTCTAGAATTCTAAGCTTCCAACAACAACTAATTTATACTAACACAATCGGGTAACATAGAAGAGCACTTACATGGAATTTCTTTTAACATGCATGTGAATATCCTATTCAAGCTTCTAAATTCCTTCAAGCTCTCAAGATTTCTTCTTGTTTGAATACCAAATTTCCATATTTCACTCTCTCATTTTTCTCTCGCTCCATTCGGTGGAGAAGAATGTGATAATGCATGTGGAATATGACAACAAAATTGTTGTCTAACTTGCCTCATAGCCAAGTGTCCACTTTATAATTAAGGTGGTGACACTTGGTTAGTTTTATAACCAAGGGAATTAATCCATTAATTAATTAGCACTTTATTTATAGGGTAAACTAACCCAATGACCACCATACTATGGTAAATGTATTAAAATGACCACATTAAAAAAAATCGACTCAATTGACCACCCAAACTATTGAAATTGGATCAATGTGACCACCAGCCGTTAATGGGCTAACGGAAGGTGACGTGGTAGTTAAAAAATTAAAGGTATAATTACATATTTGGTCCTTATTATTTACACATTCTTTCAATTTAGTCCTAATTTTAAACTAATAAAATAAATTAATTAGGTGGTGACACGTGTCAACATCTTATTGGAGGAATTTAATTATTTATATTTGATTAATAAATTATTTTCCTCCTCCAATCAGGTGGTGACACGTGTCACCACCTATTTAGAGGAGAAAAACAAAATCACCAAACTTACTTTAGGTGGGAATTAAACTTGGGTTCAGCAGGGACAAAGGCAACGCCTTAACCACTGCACCAAGAACATGTTTGTGCTAAAAATCACCAATTATATTATATGTCTTATTTTTTATTACCATTCAAATTCATCTTCTTCCCCATTCAAGTATGCAACACCCAGAAAATAACGATAACAAAACCTTCCCAGGGTCCCTAAATCAGAAACTTTTTCCTCCTATAAAGAAACCAAATCTTTGTGAAATTCATACACATATGAATTTAGGGTCTGTGACATTAAATTGCAAACAATGATTAAAAAAAGGAGGGAAAATAGCCCGATTAATATGTGTATGAATCATTGTTAAGGCTGCATTATTCCTCTTATGTTTCTCAGTTTTGAGCACTATTAAGTAACTTAGTCTTGCGCATGGTTTTCATTCTGTTGAGTTCCAGAGTTTCTATTTCATTTCCTTATAATTATTTTTGAAAGTCATCAAAGTTTGTAGGTAGCTTACTTTTCCCTTAACTTATAAATTTTGTGACTGTGACGAAGCACTGCAGCTAACTTCTATTTGCAATTAAAGTTTGTCTGCATTTGTTTGCAAACAATGATTCATACACATATTAATCGAGCTATTTTCCCTCCTTTTTTGAATCATTGTTTGTAATTTTATGTCACAGACCCATAATTCGTATGTGTATGAATTTCACGAAGATTTGGTTTCTTTATAGGAGGAAAAAGTTTCTGAATTAGGGACCCTGGGAAGGTTTTGTTAGCGTTATTTTCTGGGTGTTGCATACTTGAATGAGGAAGAAGATGAATTTGAATGGTAACAAACAATAAGACATATAATAAAATTGGTTATTTTTAGCACAAACATGTGTTTGGTGTAGTGGTTAAGGTGTTGCCTTTGTCCCTATTGAACCTAAGTTCGATTCCCACTTAAAGCAAGTTTGGTGATTTTGTTTTTCTCCTCTAAATAGGTGGTGACACCTGATTGGAGGAGGAAAATAATTTATTAATCAAATATAAATAATTAAATTCCTCCAATAAGGTGTTGACACGTGTCATCACCTAATTAATTTATTTTATTAGTTTAAAATTAGGACTAAATTGAAAGAATGTGTAAATAATAAGGACCAAATGTGTGATTATACCTTTAATTTTTTAACTGCCATGTCACCTTCTGTTAGGAGGAAAATAATTTATTAATCAAATATAAACAATTAAATTCCTCCAATAAGGTGTTGACATGTGTCACCACCTAATTAATTTATTTTATTAGTTTAAAATTAGGACTAAATTGAAAGAATGTGTAAATAATAAGGACCAAATGTGTGATTATACCTTTAATTTTTTAACTGCCACGTCACCTTCCGTTAGCCCATTAACGGCTGGTGGTCACATTGATCCAATTTCAATAGTTTGGGTGGTCAATTGAGTCGATTTTTTTAATGTGGTCATTTTAATACATTTACCATAGTATGGTGGTCATTGGGTTAGTTTACCCTTATTTATATTATATATCATATTATTATAAGGTTAAATCTAATATAAATTCCACTATCTTATAATATAATATAATTTACATGTTGATTTCTATTATAACCATAAGCTTATATATATACCTACAACCCTTAGACTCATTTTCCACAACATATAATCATGGAACAATAATTGCTATAGCATACGAACATTAAACATATTTGCCATAGCACATAACCATGACACATTTTTTTAACAATTCTACTAGGTTAGAATTTAGGGTATTACAACTTTCTCCAAGATTTGCTTGATTTCACGATAGGAAACTTCAGCCTGTCCGTTCGTCTGCGGATGATATGTTGTAGCAATCTTGTGCCTGACTCCATATTGATGTAATGCTTTAGTAATAAGTTTGTTGTCAAAGCTTCATCACTGATGATGGCTCGGGGTGCTCCAAACCTCGTGAAGATGTTATTGTGAAGGAACTTCATGACCTTCTTGGAGTCGTTCCTTGGTGTGGCAACAACCTCCACCCATTTAGACACGTAGTCGACTGCTAGCAAAATATATAAATCTCCATATGATGCGGGAAACGGGCCCATGAAGTCAATTCCCAACACGTCAAAGATTTCAACCTCCGAAATATTTTGCAGTGGCATTTCATTCTGCCTGGAGACGTTCCCCGTTCTTTGGCATCTATCACAAGTCTTGTAGAACTCGTGTGCATCCTTGAAAAGTGTAGGCCAATAGAATCCTGCTTGAAGAATTTTTGCAGCAGTTCTAGCACCACCAAAATGCCCTCCACACGGTGATGAATAAAAATGGTACAAAATGCTATGGTATTTTTCTTCTGGAACACATCTCCTTCTGATCTGATCAGTACATTGCTTGAACAAGTAGGGTTCATTCCAATAGTAGAATCTTGCATCATATCTGATTTTCTTGAGTCCCTGGCTAGATAAATCAGGAGGCAAAATACCACTAACAAAATAATTAACTATATCAGCATACCACGGAATTGTCGTAGCGGACAACAGTTTCTCATCAGGGAATTCCTCTTTAATTCTAGATTCACTGCCTTGTGTGATAGCATTTTCTAGCCTAGATAGGTGATTAGCTTCCTGGTTCTCACATCCTTTCCTATCTCTAACTTCTAAATCAAATTCCTATAGCAAGAGTATCCATCTAATAAGTCTAGGCTTAGTATCCTTTTTAGTCACTAAGTACTTAATAGCTGAATGATCGTTATGAACTATAACCTTAGTGCCTATCAAGTATGACCTAAACTTATCAAAGGCAAATACTACAACAAGTAATTCTTTCTCAGTAGTGGTGTAATTGATTTGTGCATCATTCAAAGTGCGACTAGAATAATAAATAACATGAAAGAGTTTACCTCGGCGTTGTCCAAGTGCTGCACCGACGACGTGGTCACTTGCATCACACATTAGCTCAAATGGCTCGTTCCAATCAGGTGGAATGACAACTGGTACTAAGATAAGCTTTTCCTTCAGTTCTTGAAATGTGCTATGTCAATCTTTGTCAAACACAAATGGTTGATTTTGCTGTAGCAAATTGCATAGCGGCTTTGAGATCTTTGAAAAGTCCTTGATGAATCTCCGATAGAAGCCATCATGCCCTAGAAAGCTTCTTACTCCCTTGAAAGTAGTAGGGGGAGGTAGTTTTTCAATGACCTCGACCTTTGCTTTGTCAACTTCTATTCCTTGCTTCGAGATCTTGTGGCCTAAGATCGTTCCTTCCGTTACCATGAAATGGCATTTTTCCCAATTGAGCACCAAGTCAGCTTCCTCACACCTCTTTAGAACCTTGGCGAGATTGCCCAAGCATATGTCGAAGTCATCTCCGGAGACCGAGAAGTCATCCATGAAAATTTCTAAAAAATCCTTGACCATGTCTGAAAAAATAGCCAGCGTGCATCTTTGAAAAGTTGCTGGGGCATTGCAGAGACCAAAGGGCATTCTTCGAAAAGCGTAAGTTCCATAAGGGCATGTGAAAATCGTCTTCTTTTGGTCTTTGGGTGCTATAGCAATCTGATTGTACCTAGAATACCCATTGAGGAAGCAGTAGAATGCCTTGCCCGCTAGTCGATATAACATCTGATCAATGAATGGGAGGGGAAAATAGTCCTTCTTGGTTGCCTTGTTGAGCTTCCTGTAGTCCATGCAAATCCTCCACCCCGTGACGGTTCTAGTAGGCAATAGCTCATTCTCCTCGTTGCTTACCACAGTCACGCCTCCCTTCTTTGGTACACATTGCACCGGGCTGACCCATGAGCTATTAGATATCGGGTAGATTACTCCAGCATCAAGCCGCTTAATTATCTCTTTCATCACCACATTCTTCATGATTGGGTTTAATCTTCTCTGGGGCTCAACAGAATTTCTGTGACAATCATCAAGCAAACTTTTGTGCATACATATAGCAGAGCTTATACCCTTCAAATCAGCCATAGTCCACCCTAGCGCATTTTTATGCTGTAACAACATATTTACTAAGCTAGTTTCTTGCTTAGGTGTGAGACTAGATAAGATTATCACATGAAAAGTTTCATTGCTCCCTAAGTAAATATACTTAAGATTGTGATGGCAAAGGTTTCAGTTCTAGAGTAGGTGTATGCTCAAGGGAAGGCTTAGGAGGTACAAATTCTGAAAAATCAAGAGGTTCAAAGTGCGTACCTGGTCTAGCTTCGAGTCGACTAGACTACTCCAGTTCGCTTGCGAGTTCTTCTAGGTCTGAATCATCATGTTTGCAGAGTGCTTCCAACTCTTCCATTTGCATCTCATTGCAACAACAAAACTCATCAGTTCCACTCTATGTTGTAACATCTATATATTGGCATGCTCTCGGATTGTCTGCATATTTGAGGGTGTTATGAATATTGATCGTGACCTTCTGATCAACCACTCGTATCGTGAACTCAACCTTCTCACAATCGATTAAAGCTCGCCCAGTAGCTAAATATGGCCTACCCAAGATAATGGGTGTGTTTCTTGTTAGCTTATCAGTCAAGGATTAAGAAGTTGACTGGAAAGATAAATCGGTCCACTTTTACCACGACATCTTCAATTTTTCCTTCTGGGCAAACATGGGAGTGATCTACTAGCTGTAGCACAACCTTGGTGGGTCGTGCCTCTCGTATTCCCAGTTTTAGAAAAACCGACTTAGGCATCAAGTTAACACTTGATCCCAAATCGCAAAGTGCTCTTCCAGCAAACTTATTGCCAATAGAGCATGGGATAACAAAGCTACCTACGTCCTCCCTCTTAGGTGGCAGCTTACTCCACATAGAATAACATTCTTCTGCTATAGCGACAGTTTCTTGCTTCTCGACCTTTCTCTTTTTCGTAACTATATCCTTAAGGAACTTGGCATTTGTTGGCATCTGATCAATAGCCTCCAGAAATGGGACATTGATATGTAATTTGTCCAGGATATCCACAAATTTCTGGAATTGAAGGTCTTCTTTCTGCTTCTTGAGTCGTTAAGGAAAAGGTGGTGGGGGTTTAACTTCATTTATCTAGAATGGTGGAGTTGCATGTTTTGTTGTAGCAAAAGCAGGCTCCTCCTCCGGTGTTTCTTTTGCTATGACTTCCTTCTCATCCTTCCCTTCAGCTGGAGGGTCCTGTGAGTTATCTTCTTCGTGAGGCAAGTTGGGCTGAGATTCCTCCTTCTCTTTTCCCCAAACTTGTCTTCTACATTAATTTCCTTTCCACTCCTTAAAGTAAGTGCGTTGTATTGCTCCTTGCTATAGTGCTTAGTGGCTTCAGTGTCACTAGGCAGACTTCCTTGTGGTCGCGCATGTAGGGTTTGAGCTATCTGACCAACTTGTGTTTCTAAGGCTCCGAGAGAAGAACTATGGCTTTGCAATAAGGCTCCTTAATTCTTAATGTTTGTTGCATGGTCATGTAGTAAAACTTTCGTGGTTCCCATAACATCTTTTTTCATAGCCAAAAATTCTTTGAATGTAGTCTCCAACGAACTATTTGATGAAGATGTTGTTCCCTTGTGACCTTGCCATGGCACCATCTAGTTAGAAGGTGGTGCTTCGATAAGATTTTGTTGTGGCCTGGCTGAGCATAATTGTTGTGCCCTTGATTTACCCAACTGAAATTTGGATGCTGACGCCATCCTGGGTTGTAGGTATTAGAGTATGGATTGTTGTTGCGGTTATATTCCCTACATAGTTGGCTGACTCTTGATTGTGAGGGCATTCACTCAAATGGTGATTGCCATCGCATCTGAGACATGAGGTTGCGGACTTCACTTCCTTGACTTCGCTGGGACGTTGGAGGTTCTTTAGCATATTGGTGATAGCAACTAACTGGGTGGCTACCGAGTCATCAGCTTCACTCTCTCGATCTACTTGGGCTCTCCTCCCCGTTCTAAGCCTTGTGGTCGGAAACTGGTAGTCATTGTTGGCTACCCTATCAAGAATGTTGAATGCTTCCTCCGGTGATTTGTCTAACAAGGTCCCATTTGCTGAAGCATCTAACATCATCCTTGTAGGAGCATTCACTCCATTATAGAACATAACCACTTGGGTCCAATCATGAAAACCATGATTTGTGCACTTCCTCAATAATCCCTTGAATCGATCCCAACACTCGTACATGGATTCATCATCAGCTTGAAGAAAAGAAGCATTATCATTTCTCAGCTAAGTGTTTCTATTGGGTGGATTATACCGTAGCAGAAAACTTTTGCATAGATATGTCCAAGTCTCCATTGATCCAGTTGGCACTCCACTTAGTCATGCTCTAGCACGATCTCGTAAAGAATATGGAAACAATTTAAGCTTTAGCACATCCTCGTGCACTCCTTGCTGTCTGAACGAGTCACAAACTTCGAAGAAAGCACAGATATGTTGCCTCGCATCTTCGTGAGGCATACCTCCATATTGACCAATAGTGTTCAACATGTTGAACATAATAGGTTTAAGCTCGAACATGGCTACCTGAATTTCTGGAGCTACTATTCCGGGATAGAGATCGTCTAAGATAGGAGTCAAATGATCTCTAATGGCTCGAGGTCGAGCCGCTTCTCCCTGGCCATTTGCCATAGCATCTCCGTTACCTGGAGGTTGTGGTATCTCTCCTTCATGTTTCTGGTCTCTTCTCTTCGAACACGTCTCCTGAGTCGCAAGAAATGCTCGATTTCAGAAATAGGTTATTGCAGGGGTCCTCTAGGTCGTCTTCTGGTCATGCACTAGCAGGACACCTGAAAAGAAAAAAGAAAAATCCTAAATAAATATGTACAAAAACAAAAAGAAAAAACGATATAAACAAAAACTGTAAACAACCAATTGCCAATCCCCGACAACGACGCCAAAAACTTTTTCTTGCGTGCGATGTACTATAAATGATACGCAAATATGGTGCAAGTATACACGTCGAATGAGTAATAAAGTGAGTGAGTGAGTATCGTCTCCATGGGGATTGGAGGTATTCACGGTTTGCTGTAACAGTATTGAATGAACTTTTTGTAGATGAGAATGTTGTAGTAAAAGAGATGGTGTAAAATAATGCTGTAGCATAACAAATTAAAGAAAGCTGAGATAACAATATGATAAACAGATCCCCTTTCGTATGCGAAACTCACTATGGAATGACTGGCTGGGAATGATGGACAACATAAACTAATCTTCTTAACGATACTAAGGCTCTTCAGCTATCTTCTATGCTAGGCGGGATGATCTAAAAGTGTTCCTAAACTATCTCTTGCCAGGAAACTAGGAGTCAAAAATGCTACAGCCATACCTCTCGGCGTAAACTCTTAACACTCCCCTACCCTTCACGAACTATCCTTTTTAGCCCTTGAAACCTATCACTTATCTCTAAGGTAGGTTAGAGTCTGCCTCTCGACAGCCACTCCATAGCTTATGGGGGTTCTAAGGCTAGCTCTCTCGATTACTAACCTCAACAAACACTTAAAGAATGACCAACTCTCGAGGGCTCTTGCAACTTTAAGGAAATAAAACGCATAAGCAAAGCATAGAACATGATAAACACTGAAAAAACTATAGCATGCATTAAAAAGTACCTAAAAATAAAATCATCCATCAACCCAAGCCACCTAAAACAGTTCGTGGCTGGGCAATATCATCCAACGTATCATTGAGATAACATCCCTTAAGATAAAGATATAAACAGGAAATGCTAAAGCGACAGAAAGAAAGGTGAACTCCCTCTCTGCCATGGACTGCCCGAATGTCTTAGGCCCACCGCCTCTCTCGAGGCCGGCGAGGCCACTCCTTGGAGCTTCAACGATGGAGGACACCAAGTTGGAGAAGATGAAGAAGAACGCTTCTCTCTCCTTGTTCATCTCACAACTTTCTCTCTCTTTTCTCTCTTCCGCCTCCTCTTTTTTTCTCTTCTTACGTTCTCCTTATATAGTGAAGGCTCCTAGGGTTTTATGCCCTAAAGACTCCTTGATAATCCCAAGAAATATCCACCGACAAGCTCTGCCACGAGGGGACAAGGAGGACAGTCTGCAGGTGGGTACCGGCTGCTGCACAAGTTAGGTTGTCCTTTTCTGCATATTCACGTGCTTCTGCAGCTCACATGTCTTCACAGCTCACGTGTTTTCACAGCTCATGTGTTGGCCAATATCCACTTCCACTATGCTATAGCAATTCCCGGCGCCAGCTTTCTCTCGCTAGACTACCTTCTTGCGTATCATCACACCCAAAACCAACCTTCCGAGTAGTACCCCTCAACATGGACTAATAACCAGCAACAATAAATATGCACCCAGAAGAAGAAATGCAACCTAAATGCAGTCTAAATGCTATGATATGGGCTCAAGAACAGGCAAATGCTATAGCAAAAAGGCATGAAAACAAGGATATTCATGCAGTTATCAGCGAGCACAAAGGATAATTTTCCTTTACCTCATATTGACACTTTAGATGACAATACGATAGGGCATTCATGGTTCTCTTTCATGGCTGGCTTTTCGGGATACAATCAAGTAAAAATAGGCCTGTAAACGAGCCGCACGAACACGAACGAGGGTGTGTTCATGTTCATTCGTTTAACTTTAACCGAACAAATAAACGAACAGGAACATAAACGAACACAAATTTCTTGTTTGTGTTCGTTCATTAAGGAATGTAGCTTGTTCGTGTTCGTTCATGTTCGTTCGTTTAAATGGTAAACGAACAAAAATGAACACAAACGAACATAAAATAACACAAACGAACATATATAATTTGTTAAATATTTAATACTTTTGGTTAGTTCGATTAATTCAGTTAATTAACCGATTTTAAACTGAATTAATCGATAATTGAAATTTGAAAAAACTCTTAATCATTAGCCGAAACATAAAATTATCTAATTGATTAACCAATTTTGTTTTAGTTCGGTCGGTTAGTTTGGTTTAACCGAATACTGAACAACCCTAGACATATGTGAATAAATTTAAATGAACATAAATGAACAAACATAAACGAACGAACATAAATGAACATAAACGAATGGATTACCGAATGTTCACTAACATAAATGAACGAACAAGCCCTTTGTTTGTGTTCGTTCATTTAATTAAACGAACAAAAAATCTTGTTCATGTTCGTTCGTTTAATAAATAAACGAACATAAAAGAACTTCCCTCTGAATGGTTCATTGAACGTTCGGTTCGTTTATAGCCCTAAGTAAAAACGCACCCATAAGATATGGAGAAGATTATATTTGTGACCGAGTGGGGCACGTTTCGTTACAAAGTGATGCTCTTTGGACTTAAAAATACCGGGGCAACTTATCAAAAGCCTATGGTGACTCTCTTCCACGACATGATGCGTAAAGAGATTGAGGTATATGTAGATGATATGATTGCCAAATCTCGAACTGAGGGAGAGCACATTCAAAACTTGAGAAAGTTGTTCAAAAAATTGAGGAAATATTAGTTGAAGTTCAACCCTGCTAAATGCACATTTGCAGTCACATCCGAAAAGCTCTTGGGATTCGTGGTTAGTAGAAAGGGAATTGAGATTAACCCTGACAAAGTGAAAGATATTCAAAATCTTCCGTCACCTCAGACAAAATTAGAAGTCCGAGGCTTTTTGGGAAGACTGAACTATATATCTCAGTTCATTTCTTAGTTGACCGACAAGTGTGATCCTGTCTTTAGAATACTTCAGAAGAACAACCTAGGAGTATGGGATGGACAGTGTCAAGAAACTCTAGAAAAGATCAAGAAGTACCTGACAAATGCTCCGATTCTAGTAGCCCCAGTTTCAGATAAACTATTGATCTTGTACCTAACGATCTATGAGAATTTGATGGGTTACTTACTAGGGCAGCATGATGAGTCCAGAAAGAAGGAAAGTGTAACACCCATACCCGGTTTACGAGTAAACTGACTAGAGAGTGTCGGGGACATATAAGAAAACACGAATCATTTAAAACTTTTCGAACTCATCTCTATTAGATGAGTTGAGTGACTAACAAGGAACATAGCCAATCAAAATGAATTATACAAGTGTAGACATAACCAATCATATATAAAGCATTCGAATGAGATCATAGACATGAAAGGATCAAACATCTCATTTACAGTATACTAACTTGTTACATGCTTTTTCAGTCATCATAAGTTACAAATTGATCGATCACTAACAAATTACATACAAGGTCGTTTACTTCTTTTTCAAGTGATCATACATGGCATTCGAGTATCACACTAGGCAAGATCACATTCATTTCATCCACATTTCAAGTATGCTCAGCATTGAACCATCTTATAGCAATGAACTAGCATGTTTACCATGGCATATGCAATTCGAATTACCTAGGCAAGGTCTTCCATGAGATTTCAATCAAGGCATGTAAGCATATCATGTTGATTTAACTAAACACGCTATCAAGTATATACATTCAAGCCATATCTCAAGTAAGTATATACTCTAACAAGGTTAGCATCATATAGCAATCAAAACTAGTTATTAAGACCTTTATCATTCGAATTAAGAGCATGCTACCATGATCCAATTGTTCAATTCAAATAGGGCATTCAAGTGGCTAGACACATATTGTTCCATTTCCATACATATTCAACTATAACAACACAATTATATCATGTACCTACTCCAACAATCATCAAGTCATGACCATTCCATTCACATAGAATTATGATATCATAGGCATCAAGCATTAAAAAACAAGTCTTTACAACCCTTAAAGATCAATATCATATATACAACTTTCAAAACAAGCAAAATGCATGATCTAGCCTTAACTATATTCAAGTCTAGGTGCCACCAACTAGGAGCATACAAAAAGAAGTATTGAACCATACTTTAGATTGTGCTTGCCTTGCCTTGCTTCAACTCAAGATATTATCTTTAAGATCACTTTAACATGTAGGTTGGGAAGAATAGAAACTAGAGTGATAAGTACAAAAATGTACTTAGTGAGGTATCAACCTATTGCTAACCAATTATCCATTTAAGTAGCCTTTAGTCAAGTATAAACCTAGCTAAAGTTTGTAGCATGTGTAATCAAGTCTAGCTTAAGGCTTTTCAAGCATTTCAAGTTGAGTATGTAGCCATGAAAACATGTAAGCTTAATACCATTCATACATATCATTTCAAGATTGAGCACAACAACAAGAATCTTAATCTCAAGCAATCTAAACTGTTACATGCTTCAACATCATTCGAATAGCATGTCAACAAGATCTTGCTTTGATTTCAAGTTTAATCGTATAACAAGTCAAGACAAGAAGCATGTTCAAGTATCACAATTCAAGTATAGTCACTTTTCATTTCAAGTATTATATAAAACAAGCCAATTCAAGGTATCATGTCAAGTAACAATTAAGCTTGATGCTATATTTATTTCTTGTTTATTTACTTTAGATTTGGCCTTGGTATTTAGTTGACTAGGTAATCGAGTCACCAACCAAACTGTCGCCAAAACAAGAAATCGGTCATAACCCTCCTACTATCGCTAGTGACCATATCACACATCCCTCCTATTGTCACCATTGAAGGGACTTGGCCCTGGACCGTAGTCCACCCAACACAAGTGAGCTCTAGACTCTATGGCATGCCATCCTACCTAAGACCAACTAGCAACCAAGGCATTGTTTGATTTACTTATCAATTATTCAAGCTTCAAGTTTTCAAGTCAAGGAAAGTACACATATCTTGATCAAGGCAAGTTAGTAGCTTATTCAAGGCATCATTTTCAAGTGATACTTATCAAGATTAAGCTAGCCCTTAGGCTATTTGAGCCTTAGCTCATTTTATCATGTATCCATTGTAATTCAAGCAAGTACACATTTCATGTCATCAATAAGCATCAAGTACTAGCATTTCAAGACATACATGAGTCATTCGAATAGGTACTTCAAGGCATAGAAGATCAATCATTTGTTTACTTAATCCATTTCCACTATTAAGTCATACATCAAGCAGAGTTTAATATCAAGTTTCCTTTTAGGCCATTCTTCCCTTAATCCATTACCAAGCATAGTTTAGATTCATTTATCATAGCATAACATATCAATGGAAATGTAGACATGCATATCTGGTTAGGACCTAAGCCCTAACCCTATAAAAACTACACTAAAAAATCCTCCAAGCTAGTTTTGATCCTTGATCCAAATTCCTTTTTGTTTGACACTAGCTCGACCAACTTTCTCTTCTTCAACAATGTCAACTCCTTGTTCTAGGATTCATTCAATACAATGGGATCACTAATTAGCAACCAACAATTCATTCAAGCATTCAACTCAAACAATTCACAACAGTTCTATCAATCACATACATTCATGTTATCCTAGCAATTTTATACATATTGTAAAATAGTTTTATAACCTTTCAATCTATCAAAACAGTTCTGCCCTGCTCTAAATTGCCCAAAATAGTCCCATTTTAACTGTAATTACAATGATATACAAAACAATCCCTATGTTGTCATTTTTACTCAAAATAGTCTCCCACTTATGCCTATTTTTATACAAATTCGAACAGTCTTTTAAACACATAAAACTGCCCAGTTTCGATACACAAAACAGCCCGTAATTTGTGTTTAAAAATGCAGTCTAGTACAGTTATAAAAACATTCCAATTTTTATGCTAAACAGTCCATTTATTAACAATTCTTTCAGAACAGTCCCAATTTTATATACATGCCAACAAAAACTCCTAAACCGCCTTAATAGATGTTTATACATACAATTCAATTTAGCAAGCTATTAAATTAACCTTCCCCTATTTTAAGCTATAATTTTCAGCCCTCAAATCATGCAATACAGTCCAGAATTTATCATTTCTTTCGAATTAGTCCCTAGTTAGCCATTAAACAATCAAATGTGATCACAATTCAATTACAACTAAATTCATAATACCAACAAGACTTTATCTACATTTCTAAGTTCCCATTCGATTTCTACACACACTTGAGATCAAGAATTCACAACAACAACAACAACAACTCCTAATTCGAACACATCACATATAGCTATATGAATATAATCATTGAACATACATTTTTCATGGATAGGAAAGAAAACAAGTTCATTACCTTATTATCAAGATTTCATGCGCACAATATCCACCAAATTGAGCTCAACAAGCTAAGGAGGTAAGCTTTATCTCTTAAATTTTCTTTCTCTAATTCTTTCTAAGGTTCGTCTATAATAAGGATGAAGATGACATATTTGGTAATGGAATCCAAATGGCCGATCATCTCCTAATGGCTAAACACAAGCTTGCCTTGTGGACTAGTCCTCGACTAACCATATTTTTATCATGCAATCATGAGGTTTTTAAGTTATAACATTTTAACCCTTAATAATTTGGTTAGCAATGCTTCATATCTTACGTTTTGGTCCTTAATTCCATCAATTCTCCTTATTTTTAGGATGATTGCACTATTGAGTTCTAGTTGTTTTTGTAACAAGCTTCTAGGTCTTAGTTTGGGGTATTACAGAAACATCCATATACTATTTGAGCAAGAAGTTCATCGATTGCGAAACACAGTATCTGCCGATTCAGAAACTGTGTTGCGCTCTAGTTTGGGCTACCAAAAGGCTCAGACAGTACATGTTGTATCATACCACCTGGATGATATCCAAGTTAGACCTATTGAAATTCCAGATGGAATCACCACCACTAACCGGGAAGATGGCCCATTGGCAAATGCTATTTTCTGAGTTCGACATCGTGTATGTGAGCCAAAAAGCGATAAAAGGGAGTGTAATAGCAAACTTCTTAGCAAGTCGTGCCTCAGATGATTATGAATCTCCGAACTTTAATTATCTAGATGAAGATTTGATGTGCATCACAACCAGAGAGGAGATGGTGCTGGAAGAAAAGTCTTGGAAGCTTTATTTCGATGGAGCATCCCAATGCATTAGGCTATAGAATAGGGAGGTGTTAATTTCTCCAGAGAATGTCTAGTACCCTTTCACGAGTAGATTAGATTTCTTTTGTACAAAGAACATAGCTGAGTGTGAGGCTTGTGCCATGGGATTGTATGCGACCATTGAGAAAAAGATCAAGGTGTTCAAGCCTTCGGAGATTTGTCCTTGGTAATCTATCAGCTTCGAGGAGAATGGGAAACAAATGGCCCAAAGCTAATTAAGTATTATGATTTGATCCAAGAGTTGATTAAAGAATTCGAGAATGTCAGTTTTACCTATCTTCCAAGAGAGGATATTCATATGGTGGATGCTTTGCCAACCTTGGCCACAATGTTTACGACAAGTACAAAGGCAGAAATGAAACTGATTGAAATGCAAATCTTTGAAATACCAAATCATTGTTGTAGCTTGGAGGAGGAAGTGGATGGCAATCCATAGTACCATGATATCTTATAGTTTATCAAATTCCTTATCCTAAGGAAGCAAACGAGAATGATAAGAGAACCATCAGAAGAATGGCAGCTGGCTATGTCCTAGATGGTGCGATTTTGTACAAAAGAGGCAGAGACCAAGTATTGTTAAGGTGTGTTGATGCTCGAGAGGCCAAAAATATTCTCCCTAAAGTACACGATAGGCTGTGTGGGACACACGCTAATGGCTTCTCAATAGCCCGAAAGATTATAAGGTATAGATATTTCTGGTCAACAACGGAGGGGGATTGTATCGACTATGCCAAGAAGTGCCACAAGTGCCAAATATATGCCGATAAGATTCATTCTCCGTCGCCACCTTTGCACACTATGAGTTCGCCATGGCCTTTCGTAGTTTAGGGAATGGATGTTATTCGACAAATGCACTCGAAGGCTTCCAATGGGTCTCGTTTCATTCTAGTTGTCATTGACTACTTCACTAAGTGGGTAGAAGCAGCTTCTTATGTCAGCATCACAACGGAGATAGTTTGCAAGTTCTTGAAGAAAGAGATCATTTTTCGGTATAGATTGCCAGAAAGGATCATTACTCTTAATGCTTCTAATTTGAACAATGCAATGATGAATGAGGTGTGTAAACAATTCAAAATAGTGCATCATAATTCTACCACCTACCGTCCTAAGTTGAATGGGGCAATGGAAGTAGCAAACAAGAACATCAAGAAGATCATATCAAAAATAGCAGACACCTTCAAGGATTGGCATGAAAAATTACCGTTCGCTCTATTCACCTACCGAACGTTTGTACGTACATCGATAGGGGCAACATCATACTCTTTGGTCTATGGAACAGAGGCAATGCTACCCATTGAAGTAAAGATCTCATCACTTCGAATTTTGAACAAAGTAAAGCTGGACGAAGCTGAATGGATACAAGCCAGGTTTGATCAATTGAATCTTATCGAACAAAAGAGGTTGAAAGCTATCTGCCATGGTCAGATGTATCAAAGAAGAATGATGGGGGCTTATGACAAGAAGGTTCACCCAAGAGAATTCTGAGAAGGGGATCTAGTGCTTAAAATTCTCCTTGTCAATTCATAGAGATTTCCGTGGGAAATGGATGCGTAATTGGGAAGGGACGTATGTCATCAAGAAGGCCTTTTCTAGGGAAGCGTTAATCTTAACAAAGATGGACAGAAATGAGTTGAGGAATCCAGTGAACTCTGACTCGGTAAAGAAATACTATGCTTGAAGAAACAAAAAAGGTCAAAAGAAAAAAAATGAAGAAGAAATAAATAAATATATGTGAAAAGAAAGGGTGTTCAAGATGAAAACCGAGAAAGGGCGTCTTGAAACCAATGGAGGATTTGAGTTGAAATCTCGTAAAGAGAAGCTCAAGTAAATTTTAAAGATTTGGCATCCGACAAACGGACCCTCTCGAGAATCAAATATCTCAGTAAAGAGCTTCAGGAAACAATTCTACCTCGCTCGATGGGCTCACACATCATTCATGCAGTGGATGTTTAGGACATTGTACCGTGTTTTATTTTCTTTCCCTCATGTTTCCCATGACCTTTCAAATCATTTATCAGTCTTAATGAAGTACTATTTTATGCCTTATTGTTTCTATAAGCATCCCGCAAGTAGGTTAATATAGACTCATGGTAAACAAAAGATTTCTTGGTATTACTGTGTTTTAGCCCTCAAAGTGCAGGTGATCCAAAGATATTATTAACCTTCACATTCATGTATCATATGGTATACCCAGAAGAGGACCTCGGTTTCCAAGATATGAGAGTGTGTCGAGATCAGACGGCAAGTTCCCCTTACATCAAAGCTTAAGCTTGTCAAAGAAAAGCAAGAAAATCGTGAAAACAAAAGGATTGCAAGATAAAAACCCGAAAGGGGGTCCATAAAAGAAAAAAAGAAGAAAAGAAAAAAGAAAGAGGGAGACAGAGAAAAAAGAAAAGAAAAGAAGAAAGAAAGAAAGAAAATTCAAAGTGAAAACCAAAAGGGCTCTTTGAGAAAAGAAAATTTGAAGTGAAAACCTGAAAAGACGCTTTAGAGCAACATCTCAAAAGTTCGAAAGGAAAAAGCTATAATGGTTGAACCCAAATGCGAGATGAGGTATTGCCGCTAGAAAAAACTAGAAGAGTGAGGAAGCAAGTAGAAATCTAAGATTGGTTAACTAGAAAAGTGAAAACGTCTAAGCAATCTAGAAATTTTGCTAACCATACATCATATGTAGTTAGGCATCCCTACGTTAGGAGCATGCTAACTCATACCATCAAAACATCTTATCTATTTTCTTGACAGGTACTAAAGATATTAGCAAAAGATTGGATCTCTCAGTCCACGTTCAGAGAAGTATATCTCAAACAATGAACATCTTTTCATGCCCATCTCAATATTTTCCAAGCTCCAGCCTTTTGGGAAGTAGGGAAAGTTTTGTTTTGGTACTCATGACGTGAGAAAATGGGGTGTCATTTCGGAGTGAAAAGTTTTATATAGGAAGAATTGTAACCCCATGATTACAAAGCCAAAGGTTATATATAGGAGGAACCTGAAGCCCCAGGATTTCACGGCGAAAGGTTCTATATAGGGAGAACTTGTAGCTTCAATACTTCAAAGTGAAGAGTTCTACATAGGAAGAACTCATAGCTTCAGGATTTCAAAGCCAAGGGTTCTATATAGGAAAAATCCAAAGCACCATGATTTCAAAGTGAAGAGTTTCTATATAGGAAGGACTTTCAGCCTAAAAAGACATCTCTAAGGACAAGCTGGAGGTTCTATATAGGAAGAACTCGCAGCTCAAAGGTTTTAGAGAAAAGAAGGATAAACCAGTTCCATATAGGAGAAACTCCTGGCTCCGTATCTGCAGAAAGGGAAAATGGATATATTTAGTGCTTATGATCTTTGCTCTATTCTTGTTTCACCAGAATAAGCAAAGAGGGGCAACTATAAACAATAATTTTATCCGGGTCTATTGACATAGGTTATTATTATTATTATTATTATTATTATTATTATTATTATTATTATTATTATTATTATTATTATTATTATTATTATTATGGGTAGATAATATAAATAAACAGATCAGATGTGATAATAAAACCAATTTATATTAAAATGTCCAAGTCCAAATACATTAATCTTACATGACATGTTAGGCCCAACACAAAGAAACCTAAAATCTGATAAACCCTAGTCTAATGTCCCTTTATCTTTTGGCGCAGCCGAACTAGAGCCGTTGGATCATATTTGATCCAACGGCCAAGATCAAGCCAAGCGACCCTTCAAATTGCACGTGCGATACATGCATGTACCTTTCATCTTCCCACGAGCACGTGCAAGGCACTCTGAGGCTGTTGGACTCCCACGCTTCCTCAACTGGAGCCGCCACATCATTGCCCAGACATCATCAAGGTTGTTCATCTATAGGCAATCTCAGCCGTTGGATCAGATCGGACCGAGAGGTTATCAATCTCCCTGCGCCTGATGGTTGTCGCGTGTCTAGATCAATGGCTCCCCTTGAAGCCGTAGAACGCGCTGCCACCTTACGACCTCCATCTCTCTCCTAACAACCATTACGTGCAAAATAGATAAAAAAATATATTTATAGAATGTTAGCCTAAAAATCATCCACAGTGAAGTCTTTAAATGTTTTCTTGTGAATGTAAATGAAAGAGGAGATATAAAACAATGTAAAAATCTCATTTGTAATCAGTTTTTGAATCGTCAATACAAAAAAAAAGAATTCATAGAAGGTACCTCAGTTTTCTCCTTTCTTTTACATGGTTTACAATTTCATCCCTATTTCAAATTCTGAATGGGTAAATTCCCTTTTTGGTTCTCAAAAGTTGTAATTTCCTTTCATTTAAGTCCAAAATATAGTGGGTTATTCCTTCTTTTAATCCCTAATTAATCATGCATATTTAATTTCAGCTCTATATTTCAATTTTTATTTAATTTTAGCACTATTTTTTTATTTCTTTAATTTTAGTCCTTTATTTCGTATATTTATGCTCAAGTGTTTATTTATTTGCTCGATAATGTTATTTTTTTTATTGTCTATTAATGTATGTTAATATAAATATGTGCATATTAAATTCTATGTTTATTTCTTTGATATTTTTTTAAAAAAGAACGTCGGGTTGCGTTTTATTAGAAAATCAAAAGAAACACTGAGAACAAAGCATAAGTAAAGTGCTAAAAAAAGAGAAAACAACAACTAGAGAAAAAATTAACCATAAAACGGGAAGACTTCGAGCATCTTCAACTCAGGGGAGGAAAAAAACTCGAAGGAGAGAGCAACCGACGAAGCCTTCTGCAGCTAACCACTGTTTGGAAATGAAGAAGCTTGAGCTGTAGAAGAAAATTAAATTGGTGTAAAGAAATTTAAAATCCCCAAACTTGACGAGCACAAACGCAACAATTATGGTGGATCCAAGTTACGATTGTCCTCATCGACAAGAAGATGAACCCTAGATGGTGCCTCCTCAATCCAATAACGATCTGTAGAATCATGGAGACCCATGGCGGCAAGTGCATGCGCCAGTTTGTTTTCCAAGCGACTTGTGAAGCGGAATGGATAAGAAGGGAAGGAACTTGCTGCCATACGAGCTTCACAAGTAAGGAAACCAATCTCGGATAAATCCTCTTTTTGGTCTACAATCTTTGAAATTACTGACCTTGAATCACATTATATGATGATTGACGAGAAACCCATATCTGTCGCAAATTGGAGACCTTGTAGAACAGCGGTAGCCTCGACGAAAAAAATCGATGGTATATGGTAATGAACGACATAACCAGCACCCATAATTTGTCCAAATTCATTTCGTGCAATGATACCTGAACAAGCCTTCTTCACAGCCGGAGAAAAACTGGCATCCACATTTATTTTGATAAAACGGGGAGGCGGGGGCAACCAACGGACAACAAAATGGGTATAGGGATGATGCATGGAAGAATAGACTGCTTTCAACTCTTCTTGGTAGCTTCGGATGAAGGTAAAAATATCTTATACCTTTTGTCTCCACCCTTCATGAATCAATTTATTTCTTGAGTACCAAAGAGCCCAAATTGTGACTGCTATAGTTATTTGCTGTTGATCTCAGTAATTACGAAACATCCATGAAAGCCATTAATTGAAATCCAATGCATCTTCATTCACCGTCTATTGAAAACCAAGTTTATTCCAAACCGAAACTGCAAAATAGCATGTATGACTGAAGTGATTAATATCTTCCGCCCCCAAACTGCACCTTGGACATGTAGAGTAAAAATAATACGTTTGATGACCAAATTGTGCTTAGTAGGTGGATAGTTTTGCATACATTTCCAGAGAAGGATTTTTACATTAGAAGGGCACCTTAGTTTCCAACAGATAGATAAGATGTGATCAGCCTGATCAGTAGTTAGGAAAGGCATAGAAAGTAGCCTATAACCACTTCGAATGGAGTAAATCCCTGATTTCTCTCCTAGCCAAGTTAGCATATCATTTTGAGGGACCGAAGAGAGAGGGATATCAAGAATTTTACCAGATTCGGTGGATGAAAGATGGAATTCACCAACTCACTATTCTAACCTAGCCCATTTGTGTGCATAAGGTCCGAAACCTGAGATACATTCTGCATGGGAGTAGATGAAATCCTCTGTAGAGGCAGCTCGGGGAGCCATAAATCATTATGTATAGAGACTAATGTTCCCGTCCCAATTTTCTGACATAGGCATTTTTTGAGTAAGCCCCTAGAACTCCAGATACTACGCCAAATTAGAGAGCGATAAGACCCTAACAATGCAGTTGCAAAATCCCCTTATGGGTAATACTTGGTACGAAGAAGACAAGCGACTAAGGAATCTGGGTTTTGTATCAACCTCCAGCCTTACTTAGCTAAGAGAACAATATTAAACTTCCCGAAATCTCTAAAACCCATACCATCTTCTTCCTTGGATTTACATAGTTCAGCTCATGTACACCAATGAATGCCACGTTTAGCAGCTGATTTTTGTCACCAATATTTTGCAGCTACGACCTCTAATTGTTTAATAAAAGACATTGGCAACAAGAAACAAGACATTGCAAAAAGTGGAATAGCGTGAAGAACATATTTGATAAATACCTTCTTTCACCTATTGAGAGGTCTCGGACACTCCCACTCTGAACTCGGTTCTCAAAATTAATCCTCGATTGGTTAAAAGCACGAGCCTTATTATGCCCAACAATCGTCAGTAAACCAAGATACTTTTCAGGATTCTCAGTACTTTCAACACCCAAAATATTGCAGCTATCGGCCTTTAAATTGGCTGAAAAATTTGAACTAAAATAGATACCTGACTTGTCATAATTTATTACCTGGCCTGAGCAATCCGCATAGTGTTGTAAAAGCGCTTTCATATTGTTTGCATCATCCATAGTTGATTCTCCAAAAATAAGACTATCATCGGCGAATAGAAGATGTGTCAGCAAGGGTGTACTCCTTGTGATTCTAGTTCCCTTAATCAAACCTGTAGAAGATGCTTGACGTAAAAGCAAGGAGAGGCATTCACTACATACCAAAAAAAAGATAGGGACACACCGGATCCCCTTGACGTAATCCTCTCGAAGGATAGAATATGTTGCTTACAACACCATTATTTACCAGAGAATAGGATACCGAAGAGATACAATCCAAAATACGCCTAATCAAGATTTCGGAAAAACCCGTCTTTCGAAGCATACTCTCGATGAAACACCACTCCACTCGATCGTAAGCTTTACTCATGTCAAGCTTGAGTGCGAAAGAGCCTTTACGGCCAGTTCTCTTCTTCTTAAAGGAGTGTAACATTTCATAAGCCACAATTATATTATCCGTGATGAGACGGCCCGGACAAAGGCACTCTAGGCCTCATCAATGCAGAAATGGAGGATCGGTTGAAGCCTATTCGCCAACACCTTAGAGATAATCTTATACAGAACATTGCAGAGACTTATAGGTCGGAACTGGGCCATATTTCTAGGGCTATTCACTTTTGTTATTAAAACAATGTGGGTATGATTAATATGAGCCATAAAAATGTTACCACAAAGAACATCCATACAATAAGCAGCAACCTCATTCCCGACGATATGCCAAAACTGTTGAAAGAAATCTGCACCAATACCATCTTCACCTGATGCCTTTAAGGGGATCATAGAATGGACAACACTAATAATCTCCTCGTGATTAAACTCAACAAGAAGATATTCATTCATAGCATTGGACACAAGGTGCCACACCATCCAAAATCTGCCTTGGATCAGAAACGGCTGAAGTAGCAAATAAATTGGCAAAATAATCAATCGTAATATTTCTCACTTCTTCTTCCTCATCATGAAAGACACCATTTTCCGCATTAAGTCCCTAATTTTGTTTACCCTGCATCTTTGAGAGGCGAACCGATGAAAGAAATTCGTGTTTCGATCCCCATTTTTGAGCCAGTTAGCTCGAGCTTTTTGTTCCCAGTAAAGCTTTTCCTTGTCAAGTTCAAGATTTAACACAAGTTTGGATTCAAGCAATTTACCCAAAACATCATCAGAAACATTTTGAGCATTGAGAGACTCTATGCAACTTTGTACGTCTTTAATAGTCAATTTCTTTTCTCTATGAATAGCCGAAAACCACCTGTCTAACCCTATGCCTATTTCTTTTAATCTTTCAGGGACCGAACCATTAGAGGACAGCCATAATCTTATAACCTCTTGTTCACATGAACTCTCCAAAAGCCAAGATGCCTTAAATTTAAAGTGCCAATAACGATGAGGAGATCCAATAAATGATATCGTATTCAGGAGAAGGGGACAATGATTAGAAAAAGAGTGAGCAAGATGATCAATAGTAAAATTAGTAAACATATCCCTCTAGGATGGATTAGCAACGCCTCGGTCAAGGCGTTCACGAACATTGTTGGAGGCAGTACACCCCCACTCCCAAGTAAACCATGCACCACGATAACCAAGGTCCTTTAAAGCACAATCATAAAGCACAAAAAAAAGCCTCCATTTGACTATTGCTACGCAACACACCCTCCATCTTTTCACATTCATCCACAATTTCATTAAAGTCTCCCATAATACACCACGAAAGATCCAAACGATCATTGAGTTGGTGTAACAATTGCCACGATGCATTCCTATTAGCCACTTCCGGAGCACCATAAAAACCAGTAAACGCCATGAATTACCATTCGTATCAAGATAAAAAAATAACATCTATATGGCTAGCAGAGTAAGAACACAGAGAGACTGAAATATTATTCTTCCAAGCTAAACAAAGACCGCCACTGCGGCCAATAGAGCTTACATCAAAACCGAAATTATAACCACGTGATTTCCTAATACGAACCATTTTTGAAGACTATAACTTAGTTTCAATTAAGAAAATTAAAGGGGAATGAAGATCTCTCAACATATTTCGGAGACGACGGACAATCCGTGGCTTCCCCAATCCACGAACATTCCAACTAAGGAGCTTCATTGGGCCCGGCTGGCTTGTTGAGCAAGGCCTGCCGATATAGATAAAGAAGCATCAGACATATCCGAAGATTCAGAAGTTTCTGTTGCATTATTCTAAACACATGGTCTCTTAACCCCTTCCATTGGAGCAATCGGGCTATCCTCATCTTCAATGGATATGAGGGTATCAAATCTCTCATTTGGCCCACACCGAACCACATGCCCAATAAAATTCTTAATTTGTAAGGGACCCACAGCAGCAGCTGAAGATGTACCACTTATTTATTGTTGCATAAACGATGCCATCTCATTCTATCCATGTTTTAGAGCTAATTTTCCGCCATCACTATCCACAGAATCATTCAAAACATTAGTTGACAGGGTGGAAACAATAGGAAAAAATTGTGGAGAATTAAAACCAAATCCTCCTTGATTTACGCCACATGCCATATTGGTAGAACTCGAACCACCAGCCCCATCCTCCCTCAACCAACGACTGGTAGGAACCGCCGCCCGTCGGTGTGGCGCGCGGAGAGATGCATCCCAACCCAGTTTTATGTCTTTTGGATCCAAATTTAAACGCAATGGACAAAAACTTTCACTTTGTCCCAACTTTCCACAAAGAAAACAAAATAGAGTTAATTTGTCATACTTGAATCGAACGTATTGAGATTTACCATTTGCCAAAGTAGTTTCTTCCTCCGCTTAAAAAGTAAACGGACATCAATACGGACACAGATGCGCATGATTCGTTTGTACCCCAACGCAAACACCGAGGCGTCGTACTCAATAAATTTTCCAATGACCCGTGCAACTTGTTCACAAAGAAAACCAATTGGGACGTCATGAACCAATATCCAATAATCCACATGAAGAAGAGGAACCTGTAGCGGATCTTCTCCATCTACTAGGCGATGGAGGATTAACAGGTGGTTATTAAAATTCCATGGACCCACCCCGTTTAAGAAGTTCTACATCAACCGCATGATAGAGCCCGAAGAGAAACTGGCTCGCTCCCGGATCAGAAATCGAAATACCACCGATTGGGTGCCACACATTTGCAAGCGTAGCCTTCATGGACTAAAAATTGATGACACTGGATGTTAGAAAGGAACTAACAAAACAGAATTCCAGAGAATCATGGGAATCAGATTCTTCGATGTGAATTTGAACACCTTCATCTTCTTCATCATTCAAAGATAAATCTGCAATGTTTGGAATGCTGTCAGCCATAGCAAAAATTTGAAAGAAAAATAACAAAAGAAAAGAAGACCAAAGAAGAACGTGCTACTTGAGCAGAGAGAAAATTCGTCATTTGTTCGATATATGTTAATATGTAGTTTCATGTAATGTATTATTAGGTATATAGTCATACCTTTTTCTTTATATACATTATTATTTGAAGTGTACGCATTTATATTTTATTCATTATATGTTATCATCTTTGTACTAATATTTTCGTTCATGCATAATTAATTGTCATATTTAATTTAGTGTACTAGTTTATTTTAATACTCGATGTCCCGATATTCTGGTGAGAGTGTCGTCCCGAGTTTTCGGGCGTCATCTCTTTTGGTATCGTGGGTTGCGGGTTAGGTTGTTCGATTTGTATGACCATGCAATCATGCATCTTAGGAATTATTAGTTAAGTTAGGTCGATTTTAAATAATCCTTAATAAATACGATACGAACTATTGGATACCAATTTTGGGCGTTGTGGGGTGCTAATCCTTCTCCTACGTAACCGACTCTCGAACCCCTTTTTAAAAAAATATCTAATTTTTATTTTTCGGTGTCCGGTCAACCCTTTTTAAAATGATCGGTGGCGACTCCTCTTTATTCATTTTTTAAAAATACAATTTTCTATTAAAATATTTCGATTCATTAATTTTTTAAAAAACAAATGACTCCTATAATAATTTTTAAAATTAGTGGCTACAACATTCAATCCGTTCACAGAAAAGAAAAGGAATTTTTCTGCCATTGTAATAATTTATCTGAATGGTACCTTATTTTCATTCACGGCATCAATTTGCATGAGCTTTTCAATCCATTCACATATAAGTGGGAACTTCTCAGCGGTTAGTACTGTTTCTCCAATAAGCTCTCCAACAACGCGAAACCAGATTAAAACATTTGCAGCAATATCCAGGTACCCCATTCTCTGCCCGGTAAAGTATTGCTTCCCTTTGAGCTCATCTTCCATAATTTTCAGCTGCTGCTGAGCTTCTTCAATGGCCTCCTCTTTCTCTTTCCCTGCCATATGACGCAACTTGGCTACTGTTGGAAAAAGCTGCAAACATTGCATTTTATAAAGGGCAAGATCTATTACAAACTGATTGTTCAAGAAAAGATGAAAGGGGATGGAATTCAATATACCTTTTCGTCGATGAATTTGGCCCAAAAACGAGCCTTTGCCCTTTCATAAGGATGTTGAGGCAAAAAAGGATGTGTTTCCCAGGTCTCATCAAGGTACTCGAGAATGACTAACGATTCCGCCACTGGTTTTTGGTTGTGCACTAAAACAGGGACTTTTTTATGGATGGGGTTATACTTGAGGAGTGAAGGGCTCTTGTTGGATAAGTCTTCTTCGATGTATTCATAGGGTATCCCTTTGAGTTTGAGTGCCAATTCTACTCTGCGGCTGTAAGGGCTCGCCCACATGCCGAAAAGCTTCACTTCATCACCCATTGCTGTTGCAGTCTTGAAGGTCTAGGAAGTAGGAATAGCTATGAGATCAGTGATTTACCCTGCCCTTTTATACTTCAGTTTTCATGTACCATAAAACCGATTCCTGAATGAATCCAACATGTATAATCCAAACATTTCAACTACTAGGACTGCATTCCCTTGCAATCATCGAATAATTGCCGGATAACACCGACCTCTACATTAGGGTCAATTACATGACAAAAATAATTTGGATGATCAAAATGATGAACTTATCAAAACTTTATTCAAAGGTACATAGTTTTTGGCACTTCATCAAAAGAAACTCTTATCTTCTTCAAAAACCACAACATACACCATAACATTTGTCGACATTTGTGACCCTCTTTATGTCCAATGCTAAAAAAAATTAAATTCTGAGTTCTAATCTTAAATTTTAAATTCTAAACCTTAAAGCCTACAAAATATACTTTACCCCAAACTACTAAAATCTAATCCTAAATACTAACTTTAAACCTTAAATCTGATTTGGGTTAATTACCCCGTGGATACATGAACTATACCAACTTCTCAGTTTCATACATAATATTTTAAAATTCTCGATCTCATACGTGAGATTTTTTGCGTTAACGAGTTTACCCACTTCTATTACGAAAGCTGACGTGAAACCCTGTATTCACTAAGAAAATGACATGTGTCGTTTATTTGTTTTAAAAAAAATCTCTATTTACTTAAGGGTTAATAACAAGATTAGTCTTTAAAAGTTCATTGATAGTTTAATTTCATCATTAATCTTTAAAATATATAAAATAAATAAATATTTATTTTAAAAATTATAAAATAAATATTTGGACCAATCAATGTTTACCACGTAGAATAATATTAATTAAAAAGCATTTTTATATAGCATTAATTAAAATTATTTTTAAATTCAATTTCCCTTATTTTTTCTGTCAATTCCACGGTTTAACCTCTTTTAGAATGTTCTTCGTTTCTTTCTATCCTGAATTCGTTTTGGGTTCTGTGAGTACTGATGTTGGACAAGGTTTTGGGAAACGATGACTTTACGAAGGTCATGAAACTTTGAATCCAAAGTCAGATCTTACGAAATCTCCTCAAAAAATTTTGAATCTAGTAATGAAACTTTAATTTTTTCTTCTTCACCGATCTCGAAATTCAACCGTCAGATCGTAATATGATTCCAGTCGAACATTTTGCTCCCTCCTTTTGACCCTTTAACCGTTCGGATGAGCAATATTCAACCTCAAAGCCCTAGAACCAGGTCGATCGAATCTAACATGGGTTTTAGATTTTCACTTTCCAATTTCCAAATTCTTAATTTTTTTTTTAATAACTGACACATTATTCATCCAAAAACCTTAAAAGCAAACCACTAAAAAATTACAAGGACCAGTCCAACCTACACTATTAAATCAAAACTAGAATAAAAAGAAAATTTTCATCTAAGGCCCCACTTTTCAGCTACACAATTCCCAAAAAAAATTGAATTTGCAACAACCAGAAAGCCTCCACTTCACATCAAGTTTTATAAGAAAAAAAAAATCTCAGTAAACATCTTTGGATCCTTGCCATGCATTCTCTCATTCCACTCCATCCAAATGTAGTAATTAAACCCATGATGATTGTCGCCCTCAATGTTTTACCTTTGCCAGCATTCTAAACCCAACTGAGCATTTCAGACCAACTGTTATGGACCAGATGTGTCCTACACGCCTGCAAAACCAACCTTCAGATTCGCCCAAAATAGCTACATGCCCAGAATAAATGGTCTCTCGATTCTGGCTCAGATGCACAGAGCACACAAGAGAGTTCAACCTGACATCCCCATCTCAACATTCTATATCGAGTTGGAAGCCTAATAAACACAACAAGACAAGAAATGAAAGACTGTCTGGGCATAGAAAGGTTACCCCAAACAGATCGATGCCATTGGACTTTAGTCTGCTTGTATCTAATAATCTCCCAAACCAGCTTGACCATATAATCACCTCGAAATACTCCCAAAACATTATGTATGAAACTGAAAGTTAGATATAGTTCATGTATCAACGGGATAATTAACTCATCTGATTTTTAGTGTAGTGCATGAATATAGACACCAAAAAAAGACAGATAATTTCTATTCAACATTTGTAGTACCTTAAGGCTTCGAGTCAAGTTCGGAAATAAATAAGATGTCTCTCTTTCGCGATCTGGCATTCCTCGGAAACATCTATCTATCTTAAGCAGTTGTTCAATCCATTCAAATGATTGGAAATTTCTCTTTTGTGAACATATTGATTCCCAAAGCCTCTTGTATGTTTCTAAACCAAAAAACCAATAAATTGGCAACAACAATTTCAAGGTATCCAATAGCTTTCACATGCAAAATAAGGCTTCCCTTTGATTTCATTCTCTAGCAGTTTATGTAACACCTCCTTCCCGGTCTGGTAGAGAACTGGGTCGAAGCGTGTTACCAGAGGACGATGCGATAACAGTGATATAAAATTTCATCTTAATCACACGATAAATCAATGGAAGGAGTACAATGTATGTCCAACGTACATATTAGTCCATTGTTATCAAATATGATGCACAAATGACAATCTAGGGCTATTTTACAACTTTTACAAGTATTAAGGACTAATTTGTATATTTTAACAAGTTTGAGGTCCATCGATGTAAAAACTCTATCAAGAAGAAAATTTACTACTAAAGGGTCGTGCCCACCAAATTTCATGCAATTATGGATTCAGTAATACCATCAATTGACTTTACAAAAATTTAGTGACTAGATTATAACATTATCAAACTATTCAAAGAGTCTTCCACCAATTTACCTAACCCCGTTTCGAAACACCTTAGGCTATTTCAGAAAAGGTGCACGAGAGTCAACCCTGTTGACCTTTCCCTTTAGACCGTTTCGATACAAGCTTGACCCGTATCGGAATGGATTGACCACCACTGACCTTGACTTTGACCGTTCTGAAACTCGTATCGAAACAATGGTTTTCAGAGGCAAAATGTTTCGAAACGGCGTTACTTCGTTTTAGAATACCCAATTCCAGAAGAAAAATGTTCCGAAATGGCATTACTTCGTTTTGGAACGCCCACAATCTCAGGTTCAACTTTGTGTACCCGTACCGAAACGACATCACCCGTTTCGATATGGACAGACTTGCAATGACAGATTTTTACTGGTTTTTAATCAATTTACCCTACCATATGATGTCCAAATGCAACGAAACTTTATATGCAACATTTCCACAGTATGGACTACTAGCATGCCAATTTTCATGGCTATGTGAATACGTTTACCTTGTTTTTACCTTTTTGGCTAAGCATGCATTTTTAAAGCTATTTCAAAAGGACCATAAAGGCCATTTAGGGCCAATGACTAAGTTACAAAATAAACATTGCACCAACACAACAAAATGGGCATGTAAGACTAGTTCCACTACTTTGCCACCTTACTAGGAGTTCAAAAGTCATAATCACATTACTTGTAGCTTGGTAGTGACTTGTCTTGATAGCCGATCCGATCTTCTACGAGCAAACCTTCCTAACCTGAAAAATGCATGAGATAAGACACATTAGGCACACTTGCCTAGTGATGTAGTCATAAACAATGCAAGTGATAGAAATGCCATGATTACACTTGTTCATAATCTCATGCCAACAATATTAATGCTATGCAACATTACACATAGTATAAACATGTTTTGTTTCCACTCATGGTCCTTGATTGAATCAAATTGTGGATACGCGAATTCCTACACCTCCCCAAATAAAAATACACATCCCTCCACCTCGCTAAATCAATATAGGCCGTAGCCTTAGGACTGTAGTCCACCCGTACACTGAGCTCATGAATTCTATGGCATGCCAATTGTATCCCGAGTCCATTCCAATCCAAGGTTGCAAAGTTCTTATTAATTTCAATAATCAATGATATATCAATGTATAATGAATTCAATGTAGCCGGTGATCAATATATGTGTCTCAACATCAATGTTTCATAAATTGGTATCCATATCAATGTTCGATGATTTCAATGCAATAATCCAATGACAATACTTATATCGATGAATATATATATATATATATATATATATATATATATATATATAATGACAATAATCAATGTTCAATGATAACTTACCGACACTTACCAAAGTGTCCGATTAACCATCCAATGCAATCGCTTCGATAGCAATGTTAGCGAAGTAATCTAAAATAACAAATAATGACCCGGGAAGGCCTTTCGCCTAATCCCGAGACTCCGACTACACTCACCTTAGCAATCCGAAGTTTCAAGGCTCTCAGATAGCAATCCCTTTGTTCCTAGCCTGTGATGGAGATGATGAAACTTCTTTCTCCACTTCTTGAGCTAGAAAAATTAATAGAAAACTTATTAGGGTCGATGTTTCGATATCAAAATCAACATAACAATATCGAAATCAATATCCTACTTCAATAGAGATGACAACGAGGAGATATCCATGGATAGTCAAAACCCTAGCTTATAGTACACTCAAAATATCCATGGAATCCAATTACCGATTGAGGAATATAGCTTACCCGATCGATAGCAACAATTCAATATCAATAAAACGAAGAAATAGCTAAGCTTGAAATTCCTCCAATGGAGGTGCTTGCTCGTTCAAAGGGAGGAAGAAGATGATAAGATTGGGAGGTGCTTGGTTAGCAAATTCTCGGGTAAGCCTCTTCAAATTGTTTGCTTTGTTTTTAGGAGAATAGCTTTCCTTATGGTGAAGTATTCTCACGAAAATGACCCACGTTTGCTGATTTTATTTGAGGTGGGGCTAATCTTACGATTAGCCCCTCACTTTTCACTACATCCTAGACTTGTCCTTCAACTTGCGATTTCTTCAATTTGATCACTATATGAGTTTCAATAATATTCAATGGAGCCCATGACATTATTTTATGCCTAATTAAAGTTCGATATTAATAATCAATTAGCCGATACAATAATTAGGTTTCAACAATGTATAATTTCCGACAATCGGAACTTAATTTCAACTAGACCGGATTTTGGGGTGTTACAACTCTCCACCCCTTAAGAAAAATTCGTCCTCAAATTTTACCTGAACTGAAGAGATGCGAATATTGTTGTTTCATAGTTTCTTCAGGCTCCCATGTGGCTTCCTCAACAGTGTGACTCCTCCAGAGCACTTTAACTAACGGTACGGTTTTATTGCGAAGCCTCTTGACTTCCCTAGCAAGAATATGAACCGGTTTTTCTTTGTAGGATAGATTTGGCCGGAGTTTTACAGATTCGGGTTCCACAATGTGTGAGGGGTCAGACCGATACTTCCGAAGCATCGATACATGAAAGACATCATGAATTTTACTCAATTCTGAGGGTAGCAAAAGTCGATATGCCACTAGGCCAATCTTTTCAATGATTTCAAAGGATCCAATGAACCGGGGACTCAATTTTCCTTTCTTGCCAAATCTCAAGACTTTCTTCCACGGTGACACTTTAAGAAAAGCTTTTTCACCAACTTCATAATCGATGTCTCTCCTTTTTGAGACTCGCATAAGCTTTTTGTCGATCAAACACAGCTTTTAAACGAACATGGATAATGGTGACTCGTTCCTCAGTCTCGCGAAGTAAATCAGGGCCTAACATCTTACCATCACCCAGCTCTGACCAACACAAAGGAGTTCTGCATCGTCTTCCATACAATGCTTCATACGGGGCCATTTGGATGGATGCTTCGTAACTATTGTTGTAGGCAAATTCAACAAGAGGTAGAGATTTCTCCCAAGTCCCACTAAAATCGATAACACATGCTCGTAGCATGTCTTCCAATATCTGAATTACCCTTTCTGACTGACCATCAGACTGAGGGTGAAAAGTTGTGCTGAGATTAACTCTGGTGCACAGAGCTCCTTGAAGAGTTCTCCAGAACCGAGATGCAAACCGAGGGTCTTGATCGGAGATGATAGACTTAGGTACTCCGTGGAGTTGGATTACTTCCTTGATGTATAAGTCAGCTAACTTAGGAAGACCGTAGTCCATTCTAACTGGTATAAAATGAGCTGACTGTTCGGCACGCCCCGTGGCTCAGCGGAAAAATTAATCCGACGTAATTGAGCCAGGATCCATGTACATGAACGAATCCGGGGTGAAAAGATAAAGAGTTATCCTTTTAAAACTCTGGAAACTGGAAAACCGACGGTATGTCGGAATAACCACGTCAAGTAAAACCGGAATCATCACAGGTTCGCAACGACCTCTACGGAGTCCACCCGAACAAAACGAACAAAGTTTCCGCCTCCCTAACACTTAGGGATAAATTTTGACAGGTTTGAACACCTTCCAGGGAGAAGTCGAAATCCCTCCAGGGATTCCTGAGGGAGTCTGAAATCGACCAGGGGTTCTACCGGGACTTGGATTCGAACTAGGAAATTGCCAGGAATTTGCCAGGGGGCAAGAGGAACACCAGAAAAATATCGAACAGCTTCTCAGAAGAAATTTGGGACTTGTCGAAAATTCTAGAGGGGAATTCCCAGGGATATGTCGAAATTTGCAAGGAGGAATAGGGATGATTTGGTTGCTAGCCCTTGTCCCTTTAAATAGTATTCAGAGATTTAATTCTAGTTGAATTCCTTAAATCCAAGTTCAACCAAAATTTATAGAATCTAATTCTAGTTGAAATTGGTTTATATTAAATATACATTATATTTAATAATATAAAATGAAATATATATTTAATTATGTAGAATCTTATTCTACATAAAACATGGATTTAAATATACATTATATTTAATCCAAATATATGTATTTTATTATATAGAATCTCATTCTATCTTTACTTGGGTTTAAATATATTTAAATACATATTTTTAATTATGTGGAATCTAGTTCTACATAAACTTGGAATTAAATATACATTATATGACTTCCAAAATATATATTTAAATTTCTAGAATCTTATTCTATAATATTTAAGTCTCTAAATATTTTCCATACTCTAAATAATATTTGATAAATACAATATTTATCCAATATTATTCCCATTTAAGGGAGTTGCCGATTTCTCCTATCTCATAGGGATTTTTCGGCAACCTCCCTAAAATAGGGAGTATGGTTTCCATTTTTTTTCGTTTCATTCGAAGGGTGTGACCCTTGTAGGTTCATGCAATGTTAGCAACAAAATTAGAACTGTTCTAATTTTACAAATAATGAGTGGCATCTAGCAATACATCATTGCTACCTAAGTTGCATGAAGTCATGGTTTAACTTTCCTAATTCCTGAATAAACTTCCTTTATGTATTTCATCCTTTTGTCCTTTATATCTTAGATGAACACAAGTCATGGGTTAGTCACACTTGCGTTGTCCATCTAGTGTTTCTTGATGTCTTGAGTAGATTATGATAAACGGATCTTTATGATATCTCATATCATAATATTCGAGCATGGTCATGCATTTTCTAATCTCACTCAATCAAGTGGCCGAAGATATTTCTCCCATTATGTAGGAGGGACAAATCCTTTCTTGATCAACCATATTTCACTACATAGGTCATCACGTATCCAATCATCAGTCTTTATAATGTAGTCAGTTACGACACACGTTTGACTATGTCAAAATACGTAAATCTTTATGTTGAAATCATGTTGATCTCAAGTCTGAGGATTATACATATGTTTATCATGAGCAATGTTGTGACTGTCACATAATTACCCAAGAAACATGCTCATAGCGGGTCAATCTAGTATGTTGTTCTCTAACAAATACTTATGTGTTGATTTTGACATCTCTATGTCAATGACAACGCTTGTCATCAACCACATATTAGTCTTTATATATTATCACTGTCCATACCCGTAAGAATATTCGACTAAGGATCCTATTTAACAATAATCGTATTATTGTATGGACATTATTATCCAATGGTTAGTTTGATACACAGAAACATACCAAATGATAATAACGACAATGCCATTACTTGATAAATCTAGTAAAATAGTATGTCTATTCAATCATCATAAAATTGATCTTTGGGCATACTCCAACAATCTCCCACTAGCACTAAGACCAATCATTCTCGTATCTAATACGATATGGCTTAGTGTAACTGACAGGCTTATGCTGTGTCAAAAGCTTTGTCAGGGAGTTGACAAAGTTATCAAATTTGTGCGTATGTTGCATACTTTCACATCTCCAAGATGTAAGTACTTTAGAATATGTTTGGATTTATTGATGAGATCTGGGTTTTATTTGCTTACGCAAAGGTTCCATCATAACAGAGTTATGTAGCGTCTAATATGCTGGGAACAACCCTTAGTTCAAAAGTGAACCCTTTAGATCCAAACATCCTTCTTTATTGCTATGTCGACTGTAATACATTCAGCCTATGTTGTAGAGTTAGATATTGTCTCATGTTGCTAACTCGTAGTATCTTTAATTAACACAAAACGGATTGCGATCTTTAGTTCCTTTTGTTGAGTATGTCATCTACATACAATACTTAGGAAAGTAACAATGCTCCCACTAGATCTTTTGAAAACTAGACTCCCCTTTGTTTCTAGATAAACCAAACCTTTTGATTGTATCTTCTGAAACGAATATCCCAACTTCGAGAAGCTTGCCTTAGTCTACGGATAGACCTTTGTAGCTTACATACCTTCCAAGTGTTTACTGGAGTGACAAAACCTTCTGGATGTGTCATGTACACAACTGTTTCAAGTTTTCCCTTAGGAAAATGGTTTTGACATTCCTTTATTTGATTCCATAATCATCGTATGTAACTACTTGCAAGTGAGATTAAGATGGATTAAACATAGCTACAAGGAAGATGCTTTATCATAGTCTATACTATGAAGTTTGTCGAATACTTTTAGCGACGAATCATCCTTTGTATGTTTTATCATCCATGTCGGTTTTTCCTTTTTTTGAAAAACTCATCCATACCTCTTAGGTTTTACCCTTTTAGGTAACCAAAGTCTATACTTGCTTTTAGACATGGATACCATCTCATATCTTATGGCTCTTAGCCATTTCTCGAATTTTGGGCTCACCATTGCTTTCTGATAAGACCTAGTCTTTATCTTGATCCGAAAAGAAGAGTGTTTCCATGTACGGATAGTGAGAAATCCATATTTCTCAAGTATATGGTATTCTCTTATGGATCAACACAATGGTTGTGTTTTGTTCCAATGTTCCTTGATCATTTGTGGAACATTCTCAATCTTTGGTTCATAAATTTGTTGTCTAAAATTTCTTCACATTCCAAATTCCTTTTTTTTTCTTTTGTGAGAGGTAATCTATTTCGAGAGAAACTCTCGTTTGAGCAACAAACATTTTGTTCTCGTTGAAGTTGAAGAAATAATATCCCTTTGTGAGAATTAATCTCTTTCAAGATAAACTCTCGTTTGAGAAACAAACGCTTTGTTCTCGTTAGGATAAACAACAAAAGGAGTTTTTAAGGTTCGAACTTTGTAAACATTTTAACATGTAAGTAACCTTAAAACTTCAAAGGTATTCTAGAACAATTCTTAGTCCATATCTTATATGACGTTCCAGGGAATAACACGATTAAGTATGAGAGTTGTTTTTCTAGTGTGTAAAGAAGTCGAAAATGACTTGTTCTGAATCAAAACATGTCTAACATATTTGATTCTCTTTCAAAGACTTTTTCGTTCCACTTGTGGGATTTAATTATGGGACAATCCCATATTCTTTAAAAGTTCATCAAACTTTAAATATTCTTGAATTTGATCTCATCAAATTACCTTAATACTTTTTATGAGTTTGAGATTAGTCATTTGTAAATATTATTGATTTGATTAGTTTAAAGATCATTGATTCGTTGTGGCATAAGAGATTAAAAGAATAACTTTTAAATAATCTCAAAATTAAAAATATATTTTCCTTACAAGATAACTAAAACTTAGGCACAAAATAATAATCTTAAAAACTAAAACAAATCTATTTAAGCAAAAACACATGTCCTAATGGATGATGTAGCAACTCTTGCTTTATTTCCATTCGCAGGTCCATGTCTATTCTGATGCCTTCTCTTTAGAAGCCTCTGAGGTTGATGTCTCACTCGTTTTTGCTTTCTTGACTTCTTGTAGGTGTGCGGGGTAATTTCTCTTCCAATGTCCGGTCTTGCCGCAATGGAAACATTTTCCATCCTTAATGATTCCCTTCTTAGGTTTCAATGCCTCCTTTCCATCGGTTTTGGTCTTACCATCACCTTTAGACTTTGCTGCCGATTTACCTTTCTTCTTGCCCTTGCGGACCATCAGAACATGTTTAGTTCCTACCTTCTTCATGTTGAATTCAGCAGTTCTCAACATGCCGAGCAACTGTGGCAGCGTCTTGTTATTTTCATTCATATTGAAATTAAAGACGAACTGATTGAAACTATCCGGCAACGATTGCGGGATGACATCAGTAGCTAATTCGTCTTTCAGCGGAAAGCCGAGCTTCTCCAATGTTAGGATGTAGCCCATCATTTTGATGACGTGAGCTCCTACGGGAGATCCCTCACTCATCTTGCATTGAAACAGAGCTTTAGAGGTCTCGTACCTCTCTTGACGAGCTTGCCCTTCATAAATCTCCTTGAGATTTTGAATCATATCATAAGCTACCATGTCCTCATGTTGCTTCTGAAGCTCAGGGGTCATGGAGGCAAGCATAAGACAACCGACATCCAGCATGTCGTCCATGTGTTTCTTAAACTTGTCTTTGTCAGCTCTGGAAGCAGTGGTAACCGGTTCATCAGGAACATGTTCTTCAATGACATATTCCTTCTTTTCCCGTTTGAGAACAATTCTCAAATTGCGGAACCATTCAAGGAAGTTTATGCCATTGAGCTTATCCTTCTCAAGGATAGATCGCAGAGATAGAGTATTATTTGCCATTAATTCTACAACAAAGAAAATATGCTACATAAGTTTTACTAAATTTCAAACTTATAATAGGTCTTAACTATAAGTTTTACTCCCACTATTTTCTTCAAAATTAAAAACCCTCTAGTTTTAATTTCGGAAAAACGTTTCGATAGTTTTTCTAGTGAGTGAGGATCCGTATTTCACCATTCCTAAATCAGCTTTGGCCATTCTTTTAGGAAATGGTTATTTAGGTAAGTAACACCTTACTAATTACATCTCATGTAATTCCTCATCTTTTGGCGAACAACTCTTGTTCTTTAAATCATCTTATGATTATCCAAAACTTTTAACCACTAGGTTTTCTAATCCTATTAGAACAACCCAGCTAAGTCAATACCAATATCTCAACCGGCAAGTATCACTAGCTTATTCTTCGCGTTTAACTAAGATAGATAAATGTGACATTGCTTTGGCAAAGCTCGCATTATATCGATCGAAGCTTTAACGAGGGTAAATATTGGATGGTTAAAACAGACTTAGAATTATAGTGAGGGATTTACTTAATTATCTCATCATTTTAACATTGATCCTATCAATAGAACTATGTTTAATCATACTTATAAAACATCCATTGCATCACATACAAGGTAAATATAAGCGGTAAATAAATATGCAATGATTATAGCCCTTCTTAACCTAAGGCGACCCGTCCCAAGCCAATGGGAGGACCATTCTACTGAAGATAGAATCTTCTTCTGAAACGCCTGGTCCACCAGGGAAGGCCCACCAAGCTGCTATGTTGGTCCTTGCTTTATCTCCATGAGTATTTACAATTTTAAGAAACTCGCGTTTTGTGCGAGGGAGTGAGATGAGAAGAGAAGTACAATAGAAGATAGAGAAAAGCACGACACGCAGTCTGTATTTATAAAAACCAAATCTATAAAGGCTATGGGCTATAACCATGCAAAACAAACACCATGCAATCTAACATGCATTTCAAACATCGTGCGAACAAAGTAATGACGTGTTTACAGAGTTTTAAACTGATTATCCTTATGTTGCGATTAATGGGCCAAAGAAGGATCACGAGGTTTCATAAACCATTTGCGTTAACGAACAAATGCACCAGGTAGGTCAACATGAAAGAGAGGTGGCGCACTAGGCACACTTAAGTATCAAGTCTTTGATGATGCCAATTCTAGACATGCATTTTTCATAACGTCTAACCATAACTCTTATGGATTCACCGTGGAAGATAGTTTGATAACTTTTATCAAATTAGAAGCCCTTTCAGAGATTTCATAAATCTATGAAACTATGAACAACAACTTGTTCTCTAGACTAACTATTAGTCTCAACATGTTAACATTTAACATTGAAGCAACCTAACATAGTTATGATTAAATTTTAATCATTCAGTGATAATCGAAATAAGTCTTTATTAGGTGTGATACGGAAAACGATAAATATCTAAATCGAATCAAACAACATGCATCTCATACATAAACATCACCCAAGAATTTAAGTCCGAATTCGTATGATACAAGTGGCTCTAATACCACTGTTGGGTCATGTCGGCACGCCCCATGGCGCAGCGGAAAAATTAATCCGACGTAATCCAGCCAGGATCCATGTACAGGAACGAATCCGGGGTGAAAAGATGAAGAGTTACCTTCTAAAACTCTGGAAACTGGAAAACCGATGGTATGTCGGAATAACCACGTCAAGTAAAACCGGAATCGTCACAGGTTCGCAACGACCTCTACGGAGTCCACCCGAACAAAACGAACAAAGTTTCCACCTCCCTAACACTTAGGGATAAATTTCGACAGGTTTGAACACCTTCCAAAGAGAAGTCGAAATCCTTCCAGGGATTCCTGAGGGAGTCTGAAATCGACCAGGGGTTCTACCGGGACTTGGATTCGAACTAGGAAATCGCCAGGAATTTGCCAGGGGGCAAGAGGAACACCAGAAAAATATTGAACAATTTCTCAGAAGAAATCTAGGACTTGTCGAAAATTCCAGAGGGGAATTCCCAGGGATATGTCGAAATTTATAAGGAGGAATAGGGATGATTTGGTTGCTAGCCCTTGTCCCTTTAAATAGTATTCAGAGATTTAATTCTAGTTGAATTCCTTAAATCCAAGTTCAACCAAAATTTATAGAATCTAATTCTACTTGAAATTGGTTTATATTAAATATACAATATATTTAATAATATTAAATGAAATATATATATATTTAATTATGTAGAATCTTATTCTACATAAAACATGGATTTAAATATACATTATATTTAATCCAAATATATATATTTTATTATATAGAATCTCATTCTATCTTTACTTGGGTTTAAATATATTTAAATATATATTTTTAATTATGTGGAATCTAATTCTACATAAACTTGGAATTAAATATACATTATATGAATTGTAAAATATATATTTAAATTTCTAGAATCTTATTCTATAATATTTAAGTCTCTAAATATTTTCCATACTCTAAATAATATTTGATAAATACAATATTTATCCAATATTATTCCCATTTAAGGGAGTTGCCGATTTCCCCTATCCCATAGGGGTTTTTCGGCAACCTCCCTAAAATAGGGAGTGTGGTTTCCAATTTTTTTGTTCGTTTCATTCGAAGGGTGTGACCCTTGTAGGTTCATGCAACGTTAGCAGCAAAATTAGAAATGTTCTAATTTTACAAACAATGAGTGACATCTAGCAATACATCATTGCTACCTAAGTTGCATGAAGTCATGGTTTGACTTTCCTAATTCCTGAATAAACTTCCTTTATGTATTTCATCCTTTTGACCTTTATATCTTAGATGAACACAAGTTATGGGTTAGACACTCTTGCGTTGTCCATCTAGTGTTTCTTGATGTCTTGAGTAGATTATGATAAACGAATCTCTATGATATCTCATATCATAATATTCGAGCATGGCCATGCATTTTCTAATCTCACTCAATCAAGTGGTCGAATATATTTCTCCCATTATGTAGGAGGGACAAATCCTTTCTTGATCAACCATATTTCACTACATAGGTCATCACATATCCAATCATCAGTCTTTATAATGTAGTCAGTTACGAAACACGTTTGACTATGTCAAAATACGTAAATCTTTATGTTGAAATCATGTTGATCTCAAGTCTGAGGATTATACATATGTTTATCATGAGAAATGTTGTGACTGTCGCATAATTACCCAAGAAACATGCTCATAGCGGGTCAATCCAGTATGTTGTTCTCTAACAAATACTTATGTGTTGATTTTGATATCTCTATGTCAATGACAACGCTTGTCATCAACCATATATTAGTCTTTATATATTATCACTGTCCATACCCGTAATAATATTTGACTAAGGATCCTATTTAACAATAATCGAATTATTGTATGGACATTATTATCCAATGGTTAGTTTGATGCACAGAAACATACCAAATGATAATAACGGCAATGCCATTACTTGATAAATCTAGTAAAATAATATGTCTATTCAATCATCATATGATTGGTCTTTGGGCATACTCCAACACTGACTTCGTAAAACGATGTACAATAACCCATATAGCATCATGCTTCGCCGGGGTTAACGGTAGACCACTAACAAAGTCCATGGTTATCTTTTCCCATTTCCATTTCGGTGGATCAATAGCTTGCAAAAGTCCTATAGGGGCACAATGTTCTGCCTTGACACGTTGACACGTGAGGCACTTGGAAATGTAATCAACAATGGTCTGCTTCATGCCTGGCCACCAATATAGCTCATGTAGATCCTTATACATTTTCACAGACCCGGGGTGAACGAAAAAAGAACTTGAATGAGCTTCAGCAAGGATGTTGGTGCAGAGAGTTTCATCATTAGGTACACAAACTCGATCATGGAAGCATAAGAGTTCTTTAGAATTAATTCTGAAGTCCGAATTATCAGATAGTTTAGAGACAATGGCCTAGAGCTCGGAATCATGTTCTTTTAGGTCCTTAATTTGTGAAATGATGGTAGATTGAACTTGAAGTTTAGCTACAAGGCAATGGTGCTTCCAAAGTCTAAAGTGAGCGTTAATTGCTCGAGGGGCTACAAGAGAGCGATATAACAATGAGTTAATACACTTTACAATACTTATAACTTCAAGTCCATAATCAACACTTACCAGGCAAAGGTTTGCGGCTGAGCGCATCAGCTACAACATTGGCCTTGCCCGAATGGTAGTCAATGACTAGATCATAATCTTTAAGAAGTTCCATCCACCTCCGTTGTCGAAGATTCAACTCCTTTTGCGTCAATAAGTATTTGAGGCTTTTGTGATCGGTGAAAAGATAGCATTTCTCCCCGTAGAGATAATGCCTCCAGATTTTCAATGCAAAGACAACTGCAGCCAACTCCAGGTCATGGGTGGGATAATTCACCTCACGTGGCTTAAGTTGCCTCGAAGAGTAAGCAATAACCTTACCTTCTTACATCAATACACACCCTAACCCCAGATGCGAAGCATCTCTATAAACTGTATAGTCTTTTCCAGACTGGGGCTGGGTCAAGACAGGTGCATGGGTTAGGACTTGTTTCAGCTGATCAATGCTTCGTTGTTGGACCTCGGTCCAAACAAAAGGTGTCTCCTTCCGCAACAATTTGGTTAATGGAGTGGCTAACATAGAAAATCCCTTCACGAATCTACGGTAATATCCAGCAAGCCCAAGGAAACTTCTAACCTCACCAACATTCTTCGGTGGATGCCAATCTACAATAGCTTGAATTTTCTTCGGGTCCACCTGAATACCCGATGCTGATACTACATGCCCCAAAAAGGCCACTTTAGTGAGCCAAAACTCACACTTAGAAAACTTCGCATAAAATTGTTTCTCTCTCAGTGTCTCAAGTACAATACGAAGGTGATCTCGATGCTCCGATTCATTCTTGGAATAGATAAAGATATTGTATATGAACACTACAACAAATTTATCAAGATAGGGTCTAAATACCCGATTCATTAAATCCATAAAAGTCGTCGGTGCATTAGTTAATCCAAAGGGCATCACTAAGAATTCATAGTGTCCATACCTTGTACGAAAGGAAGTCTTGGGCACATTACACTCCTTGACTTTCATTTGATAGTAATCCGACCTGATATCAATCTTGGAAAACACAGAGGCATCTTTTAATTGGTCGAACAGGTCGTCTATCCTGGGCAAAGGGTACTTATTCTTGATGGTGACTTTGTTCAGTTGTCTATAGTCAATGCACAAACGCATAGAACCACCCTTCTTCTTGACAAAAAGAACCGGGGCTCCCCAAGGTAAAGAGCTCAGTTGAATAAAACCCTTGTTCATAAGGTCTTGAATTTGAGCCTTTAATTCTTTCAACTCCACACCCGCTATCTGATATGGTGCAATGGAAACTGGAGCAGTCCCAGGTTGCACCTCAATACCAAATTCCACATCACGGGTTGGGGGCAATACCGGAAGCTCATCAGGAAAAACATCTGGGAATTCATTTATTGTGTCAATGTCATGGATCTGAGGTTCATTCTTAGATTCTATGGACAACACACACAACATAGAGTTTCGAGACTCCATCAACATTATCCTTTCTTTGCCAAGGCCTCGAAGATACAATTTTCGTTTACTGCAATCTACCCACGCCTAATGTTTACTAAGCCAATCCATGCCTATAATTGCATCAAACTCGTGGATTGGCAAGACTAGGAAATCCGCAGGGAACAGAATTCCTTGAATCAAGATCGGACAATTCTTACATACAAGGCTTAAAAAACCACAATCACCTAACGGATTTGTTACGGAGATTTTTAATGTCAAAGATTCACTAGACATCCTATGCCTTTTAACCAATTCCAGGCTTATAAAAGAATGTGTAGATCCAGAATCAATCAATACATACAATGAATGTGCATATAACATAACGATACCTGCTATAACATCAGGCTCGTCATCCTCCTCGCGGCCTCTCACGTGATACATCTGGGCAGAGGCCTTCCATTCTTGCTTATTACCTTGCTTCTCAGATCCACCCGGCCTGCCTGAGGTTCCCGATGGTGCTTGTCTTGGCCCTTTTCCTCAAAAGGACTGAGCGGGTGAAGAGATGTCTCTGAGTACAGCCACTGACTTAGAGGGGTTCTGAGGACAGTCCCTGATAAAATGTCCATGCTCCCCACAAAAGAAACATGCTCCCGTCTGCTTGCGACACTGTCCTGCTGGGTGCCGTTTCTGACAAAAATTACAAACTGGATGCTAAACACTCCGGTTCGAACCTCCAGTACTCTCAACTGAGGCCGCCTTAGACTAGGACTGGGTGATAGTCTGTGGTCTCTCAATGTTCCCTACACAGGAAGGCTGTGGAAATGAAGCTTGCTTCAAACCATGATACTTGCCCTTCTTGTTCCACTTGGGAGGTCGAGAATCGATCCATGTTCTCTTCTCAGATCTGTTAGACATATTTCCTCTTTGAACTCTCTGCGCTGCTTCATTTACTTTAACTCGGTTCACCAAATCCTGGAAGTTGGTGATACCCAAGGCCGTAAACATAGGTCGCAGCTCATCGCTCAACCAAACTATAAAAATTCGGCACTTTTCTTGTTCTTTCTTTATAAACTCGGCTCTATATTGTCAATACTTATAGAAATCATGGATGTAATACTCGATAGGCCGCTCGCTTTGTTTCAAATGAAGAAAGGTGTTCCGCCTTTCCGCGAGATAGTACTCGCTGATGTACTTGTTCTAGAATTCCTTAAGAAAGAATTCCTAAGTGACCGATTCTTCAGGGACGGTAAGAATAGTAGTCTCCCACCACATAAGGGCTTCATCGGTCAGCAATGCAATAGCATTCTCTAGCTTGTGCTCGTCGGAACACTGCAACTGTTTATTCAAGATACGTAAGGTATTATCAAGCCAGTATTCAACAATTTCAGGGTTTTCATCATCCTGTCTGGTGAAGGAATAGGCTCGGATTGAAGCCATTTTGTCCATAGGAGCTCTGACATGCTGAGCGACAGGGAGAGTAGGCTGAACTGGCGGTGTCGCTTGCATCGCAGTCATAAACTGCTTAAACATGTTTGCCATATTCTGATAACATTCAGCCTGAGCAGTAGGTGCAGCAGGCTCGGCACTGTCTACAGGAGGGTCCTGTGGTTGCGGTGGATTTGGAGGATTTCCTCCCCTAACCTCCTCGGCATGCGTCGAGGAACCGATAGCATGCTCATCAATGTGAGCTTCATTTGTCTCAAACATATCTATATGAAAGATCGGATTAGTCGACAAGTCACAATAAAAAAATAAAACTCCTAGGTGGCAAAGTAACATAATAACAATGCAATAGATTTCAGTTTAGTCCTAGAATCGACTAAAATCTAGCTCTGATACCACAAATATAACACCCCCTTCCCGGTCTGGTAGAGAACCGGGTCGAAGCGTATTACCGGAGGACGATGCCATAACAGTGATATAAAATTTCATCTTAATCACACGATAAATCAATAGAAGGCGTATAATGTATGACCAACGTACCTATTAGTCTATTATTATCAAATAGGATGCACAAATGACAATCTATGGCTGTTTTACAACTTTTACAAGTATTAAGGACTAATTTGTATATTTTTAAAAGTTTGAGGTCCATCGATGTAAAAACTCTATCAAGAAGAAAATGTAATACTAAAGGGTCGTGCCCACCAAATTTCATGCAATTCTGGATTCAGTAATACCATCAATTGACTTTACAAAAATTTAGTGACTAGATTATAACATTATCAAACTATTCAAAGAGTCTTCCACCAATTTACCTAACCCCGTTTGAAAACACCTTAGGCTATTCGAAATAGTTGCACGAGAGTCAACCCTGTTGACCTTTCCCTTTAGACCATTTCGATACAGGCTTGACCCGTGTCGGAACAGATTGACCACCACTGACCTTGTTCCGAAATAGTGGTTTTCAGAGGCAAAATGTTCCAAAACGACGTTACTTTGTTTCGGAACAAATAATTCCAGTAGCAAAATGTTCCGAAACGGCACTACTTCGTTTCGGAATGCCCACAATCTCAAGTTCAACTCTGTGTATCCGTACCGAAACGACATCACCCGTTTCGATACGGACATGCCTGTAATGATAGATTTTTACTGGTTTTTAATCAATTTACCCTCCCTTATGATGTCAAAATACAACGAAACTTTATATGCAACATTTCCACAGTATGGACTACTAGCATGCCAATTTTCATGGCTATGTGAATACGTTTACCTTGTTTTTACCTTTTTCTCTAAGAATGCATTTTTAAAGCTATTTCAAAAGGACCATAAAGGCCATTTAGGTCCAATGACCAAGTTACAAAATAAACATTGCACCAACACAACAAAATGGGCAAGTAAGACTAGTTCCACTACTTTGCCACCTTACTAGGAGTTCAAAAGTCATAATCACATTATTTGTAGCTTGGAAGTGACTTGTCTTGATGGCCGATCCGATCTTCCACGAGCAAACCTTCCTAACCTGAAAAATGCATGAGATAAGAAATATTAGGCACACTTGCCTAGTGAGGTAGTCATAAAAAATGCAAGTAATAGAAATGCCATGATTACACCTGTTCATAATCTCATGCCAACAATATCAATGCTATGCAACGTTACACATAGTATAAACATGTTTTGTTTCCATTCATGGTCCTTGGATTGAATCAAATCATGGATACACGAATTCCTACGCCTCGCCAAATCAATGAATATTTCTAATCCCTCTGCCTCGTCAATTTGACAAACAACAATACACATCCCTCCGCCTCGCCAAATCAGTATAGGCCGTACCCTTAGGACCGTAGTCCACCTGTACACTGAGCTCATGAATTCTATGGCATGCCAATTGTATCCCGAGTCCATTCCAATCCAAGGTTGCAAAGTTCTTATTCATTTCAATAATCAATGATATATCAATGTACAATGAATTCATTGTAGCCGGTGATCAATATATGTGTCTCAACAACAATGTTTCATAAATTGGTATCCATATATATGTCCGATGATTACAATGCAATAATCCAATGACAATACTTATATCGATGAATATATATATATATAATGACAATAATCAATGTTCAATGATAACTTACCGACACTTACCAAAGTGTCCGACTAACCATCCAATGCAATCGCTTCGATAGCATTGTTAGCGAAGTAATCTAAAATAACAAATACTAATCCGGGAAGGCCTTTCGCCTAATCCCGAGACTCCGACTACACTCACCTTAGCAATCCGAAGTTTCAAGGCTCTCAGATAGCAATCCCTTTGTTCCTAGCATGCGATGGAGATGGTGAAACTTCTTTCTTCACTTCTTGAGCTAGAAAAATTAATAGAAAACTTATTAGGGTCGATGTTTCGATATCAAAATCAACATAACAATATCAAAATCAATATCCTACTTCAATAGAGATGACAACGAGGAGATATCCATGGATATTCAAAACCCTAGATTAGATTACACTCAAAATATCCATGGAATCCAATTACCGATTGAGGAATATAGCTGATAACTGCATAAATATCCTTGTCCCCTCGTAGCAGACCTTGTCGGTGGATATTCCTTGGGAATATCAAGGCATCTTTAGGGCACCAAACCCTAGAAGCCTCCACTATATAAAGGGGAGAGAAGCTTGGAGCAAAGTGTGGTATTTTCTGTGTTGCAAAAAGAGAGGCGGAAGAGAGGGAAAAGGAGAGGGAAGTTTCCACCTTCATCTTCTCCAGCTTGGTGTCTTCCATCGTTGATGCTCCAAGGAGTGGCCTCACCAGCCTCGAGAGAGGCGGTGAGCCTAAGACAGTCGAGCAGTCAGTCCATGACGGAGAGGGAGTTCACATTTCTTTCTGTCGCTATAGCAATTTCTTGTTATATCTTTATATTTGGTGATGTTATCGTAATGATACGTTGGATGATATTGCCCAGCCATGAACTGTTTTAGGTGGCTTGGGTTTGATGGATGATGTTATTTTGAGTACTTTTTAATGCATGTTATGGCTTTTTAAGTGTTTATCATGATTCTATGCTTTGCTTATGCATTTATCATTTCCTTAAAGTTGTAAGAGCTTAGGGTTGTAAGTGCTTCGAGAGATAGGCCCTACCTTAAGCGCCTTCAAGAGTTGGCCGTTCTTTAGGTGTATGTTGGGGTTAGTAATCGAGAGAGCTAGCCCTATAACCCTCATAAGCAATGGAGTGATTGTTGAGAGGCAGACTCTAACCTACCTTAGAGGTAAGTGATAGGTTTCAAGGGCTAAAAAGGATAGTACGTGAAGGGTAGGGGAGTGTTATGAGTTTATGCCGAGAGGTATGGCTGTAGCATTTCTAAGTCCCAGTTTTCTGGCTAGAGATAGTTTAAGAGCACTCTTAGTAAATCCTGCCTAGCATAGAAGATAGCTGAAAAACCTTAGTATCATTAAGAAGCTTGAGTTAGGTTGTCCATCATTCCCAGCCAGTCATTCCGTAGTGAGTTTCGCATACGAAAGGGGACATGTATATCATATTGTTATCTCATCTTACGCTGCACTGTTTTGCTTCAGCATTATTATACCTCATTTCTTTTACTATAGTATTGTCATATGCAAAAAGTTCAAGCTTTACTGTTACAGCAACCGTGAATACCTCCAATCCCTGTGGAGACGATACTCGTTCATCACTTTATTACTCGTTCGACGTGTATACTAGCACCATTTGCGTATCATTTATAGTCACTGCACGAACGCAACAAGTTTTTGACGTCGTTTCCGGGGATTTGCAATTGGTTGTTTACGGTTTTTGTTTTTATCATTTGTTCTTTTTGTTTTAGTATAAACTTATTTTAAGTTTTTCGTTTTTCTTTTCAGGTGTCTTGCTAGTGTATGACCAGAAGGCGACCTAGAGGACCCTTGCAATCACCTATTTCTGAGATCAAGCATTTCTTGAGACTTAGAAGACGTGTTCGATGAGAAGAGACTAGAAACTTGGATGGAGAAATACCACCACCTCAAGGTAACGAAGATGCTATGGCAAATGGCCAGGGAGTAGCAGCTCGACCACGAGCTATTAGGGATCATTTAGCTCCTATCTTGGACGATCTCTATCCCGGAATAGTAGCTCGAGAAATTCAGGCAGCCCAGTTTGAGCTTAAACCTGTTATGTTCAACATGTTGAACACTATTGGTCAGTTTGGAGGTATGCCTCACGAAGATGCAAGATAACATATACGTGCTTTCTTGGAAGTTTGTGACTCGTTTAGACAGCAAGAAGTGCACGAGGATGTGCTAAAGCTTAAACTCTTTCCATATTCTTTACGTGATCGTGCTAGAGCATGGCTAAGTGGAGTGCCAGCTGGATCAATGGAGAGTTGGACAGATCTATGCAAAAGTTTTATGCTACGGTATAATCCACCAAATAGAAACACTCAGTTGAGAAATGATATTTCTTCTTTTCTTCAAGCTGATGATGAATCCATGTATGAGTATTGGGATCGATTCAAGGGATTATTGAGGAAGTGCACAAATCATGGTTTTCATGATTGGACTCAAGTGGTTATGTTCTATAATGGAGTAAATGCTCCTACGAGGATGATGCTAGATGCTTCGGCAAATGGGACCTTGTTAGACAAATCACCGAAGGAAGCATTTGACATTCTTGATAGGGTAGCCAACAATGATTACCAATTTCCGACCACAAGGCTTGGAATGGGGAGGAGAACCCAAGTAGCTAGAGACAGTGAAGCTGATGACTCGGTAGCCACCCAGTTAGTTGCTATCACAAATATGCTATAGAACCTCCAACGTCCCAACGAAGTCAAGGAAGTGAAGTCCACAACCTCATGTCTCAGATGTGATGGCAATCACCATCTGAGTGAATGCCCTGACAATCATGAGTCAGCCAACTATGTGAGGAATTATAACCGCAACAACAATCCATACTCCAATACCTACAACCCAGGATGGCGTCAGCATCCAAATTTCAGTTGGGGTAATCAAGGGCACAGTAATCCTGCTCAGTCAGCGCCACAGCAAAATTTGATCGAAACACCATCTTCTAACCAGATGATGCCATGGCAGGGTCACAAGGGAACAACATCTTCATCGAACAGTTCGCTGGAGACTACATTCAAAGAATTTATGGCTATGACAAAAGACTTCATTGGAACCACAAAAGTTTTGCTATAGGATCATGCAGTAAACATCAAAAATCAAGGAGCTTTATTGTAAAGCCATAGTTCATCTCTCTGAGCCTTAGAAACACAAGTTGGCCAGATAACTCAAACCTTGCATGCATGTCCACAAGGAAGTTTACCTAGTGACACTGAAGCCACTAAGCACCATAGCAAAGAACAATGCAGCACCCTCACATTAAGGAGTGGCAAGGAAATTAGCAAGGAAGACAAGTTTGGGGGAAATGAGAAGGAGGACTCCCAGCCCAACTTGCCTCAGGAAGAAGAGAACTTACAAGATCCTCCAGTTGAAGAGAAGGGTGAGGATGCCATAGCAAAAGAAACACCAAAGGATGAGCCTGCTTTTGCCACAGCAAAAGATGTAACTCCACCAGTTCAGACAGATGAAGTTAGACCCCCACCTCCTTTTCCTCAACGATTCAAGAAGCAGAAAGAAGACCTCCAGTTCCAAAAATTTATGGATATCCTGGACAAATCACATATCAATGTCCCATTCCGGGAGGCCATTGATCATATGCCAACATATGCCAAGTTCCTCAAGGATATAGTCACAAAAAAAGAGGAAGGTCGAGAAGCAAGAGACTATCGCTATAGCAGAAGAATGCTATTCTATATGGAGCAAGTTGCCACCTAAGAGGAAAGACCTAGGTAGTTTTGCTATCCCATGTTCTATTGGCGACAAGTTTGTTGAAAGAGCACTTTGTGATTTGGGATCGAGTGTCAACTTAATGCCCAAGTCGATTTTTCTGAAACTGGGAATTCGAGAGGTACAGCCCACCAAGGTTGTGCTACAGCTAGCCGATCATTCTCATGTTAGTCCAGAAGGGAGAGTTGAAGATGTTGTGGTAAAAGTGGACAAATTTATCTTTCTAGTCGACTTCTTAATCCTCGACTGTGAAGCTGATAGCAACACACCCATTATCTTGGGTAGGCCATTTTTAGCCACCGAGCGAGCTTTGATCGATTGTGAGAAGGGTGAATTCACGATGCGAGTGACTGATCAGACAGTCACGATCAATATTCATGATACCCTCAAGTATGCAGACAACCCAGGAGTATGCCAATATGTAGATGCTATAGCACATAATATGATCGATGAGTTTTGCTGTAGCAATGAGATGCAAATGGAGGAGTTCGAAGCACTCTGCAAAGATGATGATTCAGACCAAGAAGAGCTCTCAAGGGAACTGGAGCAGTCTAGTCGACTCGAGGCTAGACCGGGTACACACTTTGAACCTCTTGACTTTTCTGAATTTTGTACCTCTTAAACCTTCCCTTGAGCATGCACCTTCTTTAGAACTGAAACCTTTGCCATCGCATCTTAAATATGTTTATTTAGGGAGAAATGAAACTTTTCCTGTGATAATTTCATCTAGTCTCACACCTAAGCAAGAAACTAGTTTAGTAAATATGTTGTTACAACATAAAAAAGCAATAGGGTGGACTATGGCTGATTTTAAGGGTATAAGCCTGCTATATGTATGCACAAAATTTTTCTTGATGATTGTCACAGCAATTCAGTTGAGCCCCAAAGGAGACTAAACCCAATTATGAAGAAAGTAGTGATGAAGGAGATAATCAAGTGGTTGGATGCTGGAGTAATCTACCCGATATCCGATAGCTCATGGGTCAGCCCGATGCAATGTGTACCGAAGAAGGGAGGTGTGACCGTGGTAAGAAACGAGGAGAATGAGCTATTGCCTATTAGAACCGTCACGGGGTGGAGGATTTGCATGGACTATAGGAAGCTCAACAAGGTGACCAAGAAGGACCATTTTCCCCTCCCATTCATTGATCAAATGTTGGATCGATTAGCAGGCAAGGCATTCTACTGCTTCCTCGATAGGTATTCTGGGTACAATCAGATTGCTATAGCACCCGAAGACCAAGAAAAGACGACTTTCACATGCCCTTATGGAACTTATGCTTTTCAGAGAATGCTCTTTGGCCTCTGCAATGCTCCAGCAACATTTCAAAGATGTATGCTGGCTATCTTTTCAGACATGGTCGAGGACTTTTTAGAAATTTTCATGGATGACTTCTCGGTCTCCGGAGATAACTTCGACACATGCTTGGGCAATCTCGCCAAGGTCCTAAAGAGGTGTGAGGAAGCTGACTTGGTGCTCAATTGGGAAAAGTGACATTTCATGGTAACGGAAGGAACGATCTTAGGCTACAAGATTTCGAAGCAAGGGATAGAAGTTGACAAAGCAAAGGTCGAGGTCATTAAAAAATTACCTCCTCCCACTACTGTCAAGGGAGTAAGAAGCTTCCTAGGGAATGCTGGCTTCTATTGGAGATTCATCAAAGACTTTTCGAAGATCTCAAAGCCACTATGCAGTTTGCTACAGCAAAATCAACCATTTGTGTTTGACAAAGATTGTCATAGCGCATTTCAAGAACTGAAGGAGAAGCTTATCTCAGAACCAGTTGTTATTCCACCTGTTTGGAACGAGCCGTTTGAGCTGATGTGTGATGCAAGTGACTACGCCATCGGTGCAGCACTTGGACAACGCCGAGGTAAACTCTTTCATGTTATTTACTATGTTAGTCGCACTTTGAAGGATGCACAAATCAATTACACCACTACTGAAAAAGAATTGATTGCTGTAGTATTTGCCTTCGATAAGTTTAGGTCATACTTGATAGGCACTAAGGTCATAGTTCATACTGATCATTCAACCATTAAGTACTTAGTGACTAAAAACAATGCTAAACCTAGACTTATTAGGTGGATACTCTTGCTCCAGGAATTTGACTTAGAGGTTAGAAATAGGAAAGGATGTAAGAACCAGGTAGCTGACCATTTGTCTAGGGTAGAAAATGCTATCACGCAAGGTAGTGGAACTGAAATTAAGGACGAATTTCCTGATGAGAAACTGTTAGCTGCTACAGCGATTCTGTGGTATGCTGATATTGTTAATTATCTTTTTAGTGGTATATTGCCTCCTGATTTATCTAGCCAGGGACTCAAGAAATTCAGACATGATACAAGATTCTACTATTGGGATGAACCCTACTTGTTCAAGCAATGTCCTGATCAGATTATAAGGAGATGTGTTCCAGAAGAAGAATACCATATCATTTTGTACCACTGTCATTCATCACCATGTGGAGGGCATTTTGGTGGTGCTAGAACTGCTGCAAAAGTTCTTCAAGCAGGCTTCTTTTGGCCTACACTTTTTAAGGATGCACACGAGTTCTACAAGACTTGTGACAGATGCCAAAGAACGGGGAACATCTCCAGGCAGAATGAAATGCTGTTGCAAAATATTCAGGAGCTTGAAATCTTTGACGTGTGGGGAATTGACTTCATGGGTCCGTTTCCTGCATCATATGGAGATCTATATATTTTGCTAGCAGTCGACTATGTGTCAAAATGGGTGCAGGCTGTTGCCACCCCAAGGAACGACTCTAAGACAGTCATAAACTTTCTTCACAAGAACATCTTCACTAGATTCGGAGCACCCCGAGCCATCATCAGTGCTGAAGGAACATACTTTGACAACACGCTTATTGCTAAAGCATTACATCGCTATGGAATCAGACACAAGATTGCTACTGCATATCATCCGCAGACGAACGGACAAGCTGAAGTTTCAAACCGAGAAATCAAGCAAATCTTAGAGAAGGTGGTGAATCCCAAGAGAAAAGACTGGTCCCCCAAGTTGGATGAAGCACTTTGGGCATATAGGACAACCTTCAAGACTCCTTTAGGCATGTCACCCTTCAAGCTTGTATTTGGCAAGGAGTGCCACTTACCCGTGGAGCTTGAGCACAAGGCTTATTGGGCAATCAAGAAACTCAACATGGATGCCCAACTTGCTGGTGAGAGGAGATTGCTAGAGCTTAACGAGCTGGAGGAATTCAGAGCCCAAGCATATGATAATGCTCGCATTTACAAGGAGAAATACAAGAAATGGCATGACAAACACATTTTGCCAAAGCATTTCTCAGAAGGAAAACAAGTGATTCTCTATAATTCCAGGCTAAAGCTTTTTCCTGGAAAGCTGAAATCGAGGTGGTCTGGGCCATTCATCATTCACAAGGTGTACCCTCATGGCGCAGTGGATATCAAGAAGTTGGACGACGATGAAGTCTTCAAGGTCAATGGCCAACGCCTGAAGGTGTACAGTGGAGCCCCTATCCTAAGAGACAAGTCATACCTGGATCTTCACGATCCTTAAAAGTTTGCATCTCCAACTCTATCTTTTATGCTATAGCATGTCCATAAATAATGATTTTCTTTTAGTCTAGTTTTTTGTTATCTTTGCCTTTAATTTTCATATCTTTTCATGTGACCCTCGTACAAAGGCTTTTCTCTTTCCTAAGTACTATGCTAGATACAGAGGCAGGGGAGCACGCCGTCTGCAGGGTTGGTAGCAAGGGGAGAAGGACATGGACTTTGTTTTTATCCAATTTTGGAGGGAAGCAAGAAAAGGGGAAAGAAAAAGATAAAGGTGGTTTTATCCGAAAGTGGGGAGTTGAATTAAAAGAGAGAGAGAAAAAAACAAAAAGCATGAGAGAGAATATTCATCTTTTTAATGAGGAGAAACCCTAGCCACATAAACCCATATTCTCTCTCCAGCCGTCTTCCATTGCATTAACTCCAGAAAATTTTCCCTCTCCCTTAAAGCCGACACACGTCCCCATCACCTCTCATCTCCCATTAACTCATCAGATTTCCCCACCTTTTTCAACTCCCAACATTCTCTTCAACATCCGTCCCCTCACCTTCTTCATCTTCTTCAAACACTCAAAAACTTTCCCCCCACCTTTTCGATTCTCTCCCCAAACACAGAAAACCTTCACCATTTTCTTTCCTACACACATTCACTCCTCCCAACTTCTCAAAAAAAACTCCATGGCCCGTTGCAAAAATGCCCCTGAGACTTCTGACCGTCCCACTCAACGTCCAGTCCTAGAAATTCCCAAATTTCTTGACGAGGCAGCCAAGGAGAGATGGGCAAAGCTCAAGGACAGAAACGTTCTTCCAGAACTAGGGTTCAAATACCCTCAAGAAGAAGAAGATCAGTTCGACCAGTCCATAATGGACGTCATTGGCACCCATGGATGGAAAAACTTTGCTGCCCATCCAGAAGAAATTTGCTCATCACTGGTGAAAGAGTTTTATGCTCATCTGACGAGCCCAACCCAATCCATAGTTCACGTGTGTAGAGAGCAAATAAAATTTACTGATGCAACAATCAACAAGTTCTACAGGCTGAAACATATTGTGGATTGACACACTTCTTTTGTGATGACAATGGACGCGCAAACGCAATATGAGGTGCTGGAGGACATTTGCTTTCAAGGAACAGTGCTGGATAATAACAAGTCAGTTGAGAGAGGACGCCTCAAACCAAAGGCTAAGGTATGGAATCACTTTGTGAGGCATAAGCTTATTCCCACACTACACACTGCTACCGTCCATATCTTTCGACTTTTTCTCATTCATTCCATAATACATGGTAGACAAATTGATATAGGAAAGATAATAGTGGATGAGGTATATGCTTGTTTGAAACGGCCCCATAGCCCCTTTGTTTTTCCTAATCTGATCACTGCCTTGAGCAAAAAGAAAGACTTCTTCATAGACGATCTTGTAGATACATCTGTTTCAGGAAAGACAGGTTTGACCCCAGCACTTGTGAAGGAACTCTGGGGATTTAACGAAGACATCCCTCAACAAGCATTTAAGGGTGGAGCTAGAAGTTTTGTTGCAGCAAGAGTGGCGGCACTGGTGGCAACTACAAAGGAACTGAGCTGTGAGCTCAACCTAATGAAGGCACATCAGCGGGTGTACTACAAATACACCCAACACCGTGATAGTGCCATAGCATCCTGCTTGAGCAAACTCCTGCCAGATCAGAATGTCTCTTTTCCAGTATTTCCAATGGAGTTATTGCAAGCCCCCGCCACTGCTACAGCACAAACAATGTCTCCAAGTGAACCCAGCTTCGTCCCACCTGCTGCAAAGAGAAAGACTCCGTGAAAGAAAGCACCAACAACTCCAACTGCCCAGTCAGAGCAAGAAACTCCATCTGTCCAGCCTACTGTTGAAGAAACCGACCCAGCAACCTCTCCAGCCAAGAAGAGGAAACGCACCAGAAAGGCAACCAATCCTAAACCTTCAAGACCAGAAAACCCATTTCCAGATCTAGAGCAAGAGCCCAATGATCCTGAGGAAACCCCTCAGAAGGAAGCTGCTACAGAACATTCAACTGACCCGACTCCAACACAATATGAGGATGCTACAACATCCAGACTGAAAACTTGCATCAAACACACGACTGGACGTGTCAGGCCCTCGTCTAGTGCTCAATCAGTCTCATCTGAGAGCGTGGATGATGTGGCTGACCCACACCACTACTCCTCTGAAACGTCGATAGACAACACCAGTAGCACCACCTAGCCTCTGTACCCAGGAGGTATTAACCTTTTTCTTTTCAATTTTTCATTTTTCATGGCATATAGTGTAGATTAGTTTATGCATTGCGGACACTACATTTCTCAAGTTTGGGGGTGTTAGTGTTCATAGTTAAAATTTTGCTTTAGCATATTGTCACAGGGGAACTTTTTGCGACCGAGCCAGCCGCACCCATAGGTGCGGACCCTTGCGCACCATGCCTTTCTCCCAACCGAGGGGCCCGAGTAGTTGCCCATGCCACACATGTAACCCCCTTAACCCGGCCTAGACGGTTGACCCGAATTAAGAAAGTCACACGGGGAAAACCAAAGTCAACCCGAAAGTCAACCTTGATTAACGACCCTTTTTTTTTAAAACCTGTCTAGATGCATATTAATCCTTAGATATGATCATACAACAGCATACTCAAAGATCATAAACATCAGAGATCAAACAGGGACCCAATTGAACAATTTACAACTTTAGGGACCAAATTGTAAATTCTGATAATTATAAGGACTTAACCCAAATTGAAGTTACCAACTTGAAATTAATCATGTTTCATGCTTCTCTGTGAAATTTCAGCTCAAAAGGACTCCCCAAACTCATACAATTTCACAAACAAGATTCAGGACCAAAATGCAAACATTTCAAAACATTTAACTGCCAATGTCAGCCCCCAACGGTCACCCGTTCCGAAACGGAAGACAGCCCGTTTCGAAACACGGGGCCGTTCCGCAACGCGTACCAAAACGGGGGTCAGGCAGTAGCCTTTCCGTTTCAGAACGGTCCCTCCCGTTTCGGACGCCTGGGCTTGTTTAAGGCACCCGTTCCGAAACGGTAGGTGCTGTTCCGAAACACCCTGCACAGATTGCCCAAAAATGCATACTTAAACATGCAATTGACCAACCAATCATGCTCCAAATGCCACCAAACTTTGCCAACATGCCATTCAACATATATGAGACATACTTGCATCAACAATTCATCAAAACATCCACATATATGAAAAGCCCCAAATCTATAGGCATGCTTCCTACACAAGCAACCATTCAAGCATAAACTTCCAATTCAAGCATATAAAGGTCAACCACAAAAACCAGCATTCTCAACAACATTCAACATACTTAGGGAGTTCAAAACATCTCCCAAAACATACACATAGGTCCCCCATTGCCAAATTACCAAAAGCTAAATGTACTTAAGAAAACCTTCCATACTTTGAGCTTTACTACCACTTGAATGCTTGCCTTCCTTGCTGCCCTCAAGGTACTTTAATGCTCTGCAATATTGGTTTGAGAAAACAAAGAGAGCGTAAGCAAAAGCTTAGTGACGAATGCTCAATAAAACCATCCAATAATGCATTTATAAAACACTTTATAAATCATGCTTCAAATCATCATTTACACATGCTCAAAAGCATACTTTGACAAGCATCTCATGCTTCATTTCATTACATGTCATATTGGCCACAAGTGATACAATTCATTTCTTTGAAAACAAGTTCATCAACTTTCACCCCAAGGACTTTTAAACACCTTGGACCCCAAGGACTTTTAAACACCTTGGCCATGGACTTTTAAACACCATGATATAAATTACCTCAAGGACTTTTAAACACCTTGACCCCAAGGACTTTTAAACACCTTGGCCTATGGACTTTTAAACACCATAGAAAGGACCACACAAGGACTTTTAAACACCTTTGTGTCCGTAACAAGAATCATCCAAGGACTTTTAACCACCTTGATGTTCTTAAGTAAACAAGGCTCACTCAAGGACTTTTAACCACCTTAGTGACCTTAACCTTTTCAAAACATCACTTGCCAATATACATCATTATCATCAATTTATCCACTGTTTTAAAGCATTAAACCAAGCCATATTCATCATGCATTTAAAAGCATCAAACCACATTTAATCAATGTTCAAAAGCAAGGAGCTCTTACCTTGAGCTTCCTTCAACATATGGCTTACAAAAACAGCATTAACCATGCTAAATCATGCTTTCCAAAACAGAATTTAAAACATGCAATAAACCACATTGCACAACAATCAAATCAGGGCCACCACTGGAGAGTATTTCCGAAAACTTACACTTGAGCTTAGCAAAGTTGTTTAGACTTAAACTAAGCTCCCAAGACATTGGTTTCAAAGCCGAAAACCCAATTTCACTCACCGATTCCACTTCGCCTCTTGCCGAAGCACCAAAACAAGCTTCCAGATCACCACCACTTGGATCCAAAGATGACTCCCCTGTTTTAACACATTAAAACAGTAGATTAATGCATCATCATGCATTAATAGCTTCAATGAAAGCACCTAAACTCGCTGCTCTCATCCACACTCCATTTTCGGCCACCAAACACAACCGAAAATGCATCCAAACCACTTCTCAACTAAGCCCAGCCATTAACCATCAAAACCTAACATCCTTTAACATCATTTAACATCCAAAAAGAACCTAACAACATCCTTATACCTCCAGCAACACCAGATCCACAAGATCACCTCAAAAACAACCAAGAATCATAAGCTAAACTTAGGAAATTCAACCTATCCGGGATTGCATTAATCAAAACTCAATTCCTTATCAAATTAACATTCATTAATCATCATTTTAACACCTTAAAACACTGCTTAAACAGATCCAACGAAATTTCATCAAAAACACACCAAATCTTGCATTTTAAGCCAAGATCCATTAAACAATCTTAAAAGCCATTTATAAAACATCAATTAAGGATTGAGAACTTAGGAATTTCATTAAAGAACTTGAAGTTCAGAGGAGAAGGACGTTCTTACCTCCAAACTTGAGTTTCTCCTCTTTTGGAACTAAAAAGCTTGATGAATCAAGTAGCAAATTGAGAGGTTTTGTAGATATGATGATTAGGAATCAAAAGAGAGTTGAAAGGAGAGAAATGAGTGACAAAATCAGAAGGAAATCTCTGGAGAGAAAGTGTTTGGGTTGAGAGAAAATGAGAGAAAAGAGAAATTGGAAAATATGAGAAATTAGTTACAAAATAACCAAAATGATTTTCCCTCCACTTTTCTTTTGCTTGAAAATTAGAATTAATCATTAAAATATCTTAGAAAAATCTGGAGAAACTCCCTTTGGGTAAATAGCTCCTTAAAGATTCAAAGTTTCAATCCTTTCTAAAACAGTCACAAAACTTTCAAAAATTACATTTTGGTCACTAGCCAAAATGTCACCCTTCTGAAACTCATTTTCCAAAATTGATTTCATAGTTCACTTAAATATATTAAAAGATGATTTTAGAACATTTTTCCATATTTTTAATGCAACCCGAACTAAGCTTTCCTAAATTCACTCTCTTAGTTTCGAACAGCACTTTGACCAAACCGATCAACGCCCAAAACTCCTAAGCCCAAAACCGGGGCGTTACAACTCTCCCCCCCTTAAGAAATTTCATCCCCGAAATTTACCTGAAGGAAAGAGATAAGGAAACTGCTTCAGCATGTCTTCCTTCCGCTCCCACGTGGCTTCCTCAACACCTCGATGCTTCCACAGCACCTTCACCAACTCAATGGTCTTGCCACGAAGAACCTTGCTATCCAAATCCAGAACCTTCACCGGTTCCTCATCATAGGTCAAATCTGGATTCAAAACCACTTCCTCCACAGGCATCACATGCGAAGGATCAGATCTATACCTCCGGAGCATAGAGACATGGAACACATCATGAATCTTCTCCAACTCCTGAGGTAACCTCAACCGATACGCAACAGGACCCACACGCTCAACCACCTCATATGGTCCAATGTACCTAGGGCTCAACTTGCCCTTCCGGCCAAACCGCATCACCTTCTTCCAAGGCGAAACCTTCAAGAACACACGGTCACCCACCGCATACTCTATCTCCTTACGCTTCAAATCCGCGTAAGACTTCTGCCGATCAGAAGCAGCCTTCAACCGCTGACAAATGAGCTTTACCTTCTCTGTGGTCCCATTCAACAAAGCCGGCATCGAAACCAACTTTTGACCAGTTTCAGCCCAACAAAGAGGAGTCCTACACTTCCTCCCGTACAAAGCCTCATAAGGTGCCATCTGTATACTTGCCTGATAACTATTGTTATAAGCAAACTCAACCAAGGGCAGATGCTTCTCCCAAGAACCTTGGAACTCAATCACGCAGCACCTCAACATATCCTCCAATATCTGGATAACTCGCTCAGACTGACCATCCGACTGAGGATGATAGGATGTACTGAAATGCAACCTTGTACCCAGAGCTTGATGCAAACACTGCTAGAACCGCGATGTGAACCTCGGATCTCTATCCGACACAATCGACTTAGGCACACCATGCAGCCGCACAATCTCAGCAATGTACAGCTCTGCCAACTTATCCAAAGAAAACGTGGTATGCACAGGCAAGAAATGCGCACACTTCGTTAGGCAATCCACAATCACCCACACCGAATTCTTCTTCGAGGGAGACAAAGGTAAACCAGATACAAAATCCATGGTAACCCGTTCCCACTTCCACTCAGGGATTTTCAACGGTTGCAACAACCCTGAAGGAAACTGATGCTCAGCCTTAACTCGCTGACATACCATACACTTGCTAACAAACTCCGCAACATCTTTCTTCAAACCCACCCAATAGTACTCATCACGAAGATCACGGTACATCTTAGTACTACCAGGGTGCATAGCAAAAGGACTACTATGACCTTCAGTCAGAATAGCACGCCTCAACTCAGCATCAGCAGGCACTACTATCCAACTCCCAAAACACAACACACCATCATCATTAAAACAGAAATTCGAAGGTCTACCCACCGCGATAGCCTGAACATGCGGCACCAAGGAATCATCCAGCAACTGCTTATCCTTGATCAACTGAACCAAAGAGGGTTTCACTTGCAACTTAGCAACAAGACCACCATCTTGCGATATGCTCAAACTAGCAAACATAGCCCTCAGCTCAACAGCTACTTTCCTACTCAAGGCATCCACTACAACATTAGCTTTTCCAGGATGATACTCAATCGTCAGATCATAATCCTTGAGCAACTCCAACCAACGCCGCTGCCTAAGATTCAACTCCTTCTGAGACATCAGATACCTCAAACTCTTGTGATCTGTGTACACAGTACACTTCTCACCATACAGATAATGTCTCCAGATCTTCAGAGCAAAAACCACTGCAGCCAGCTCAATATCATGCGTAGGGTAATTGCGCTCATGCACTTTCAACTGCTGCGATGCATAAGCCACCACCTTACCCTCCTGCATCAGCACACACCCCAAACCAACATAGGATGCATCACTGTAAACCACAAACTCTTTCCCTGATTCAGGCTGAATCAAGATAGGAGCTTGCGTCAAAGCCGCCTTAAGCTTCTCAAAAGCCTGCTGTCTCGCTTCCGTCCACTCATACTTAACATCCTTTTGCAACAGCTTTGTCAAAGGAGCAGCAATCTTGGAAAAACCATCCACAAACCTTCGGTAGTATCCCGCCAAACCAAGGAAACTACGGATCTCATGAACAGACTGAGGAACTTTCCAATTCATCACCGCCTCAATCTTCTGAGGATCAACACGAATCCCCTCAGCTGAGACCACATGCCCAAGAAACATCACCTCCCTTAACCAGAACTCACACTTGCTCAGCTTAGCATAAAGCTGATTCTCCAACAAAGCTTGCAAAACAATCCTCAAATGCTCTTCATGCTCCTCCTCAGTACGCGAGTACACGAGGATATCATCAATGAACACCACAACAAACTTGTCCAAGTATTCATGAAACACACGATTCATTATGTCCATGAAAGCAGCAGGAGCATTTGTCAACCCAAACGGCATCACAAGGAACTCATAATGCCCATACCTTGTCCTGAAAGCTGTCTTAGGCACATCCACATCCTTCACCTTCAACTGATAATACCCTGACCTCAAGTCAATCTTAGAGAACACAACAGCTCCCCGAAATTGATCAAAGAGATCATCAATCCTCGGCAAAGGATACCGATTCTTGATAGTCAACTTGTTCAGCTGACAGTAATCAATGCACATTCTCATAGTGCCATCCTTCTTCTTCACAAACAAGACCGGTGCTCCCCAAGGTGACACACTCGGCCGGATGAAACCACGATCAAGCAACTCTTGCAACTGCGTCTTCAGCTCCTTCAGCTCCTTAGGTGCCATTCTATAGGGAGTAATGGACACAGGAGTTGTATTCTCATACAGCTCAATTCCAAACTCCACCTCGCGATTAGGAGGTAAACCAGGCAACTCCTCAGGAAAAACACCAGGAAACTCCTTCACAACTCTGATATCTTGCACCCTCAACTCTTTAGAGCTAGGATTCATCACAAAAGCTAGATAGGCTTCGCAACCTTGCCTCAGCATCCTGCTCGCCTCCAAGGTAGGCACCACATTGGCAAGAAACTTCACATTCTCACCAACCACAACAACTTCATAATCATCCGCAAGCTTAAGCGAAACTCGCTTGTTTTCACAATCCACAACAGCGCGATGCTCAGCAAGCCAATCCATACCAAGGATTACATCAAAACCATAAAAAGGTTACTCCATAAGATCAACATGAAAAACATGTTCTTGAACAACCAAGGGACACCTTCTATAAAGCTTACGAGTCACAACAGTCTCACCAAAAGAACTAGTGACACGAACACCAACATCCAAAGACTCAACAGGCAAACCAAGCAATTCAGAATGCTCACGCAAAATGTATGAATGCGTAGATCCTGAATCTATCAAAGAAAGCAATGACAAGGATTGCAAAGTAAAGGTACCTGCAATCACATCCGCATCATTCCTTCCCTCACGCTGAGCATACACCCTCGCTTGGCCTCCACCTTCAGGCTGAATAGCCACAACATGGGCCACTCCACGACCACCTTCCTCTCTCCTCTGGAAATTACCACGGCCGCGCCCACGACCTCTCTGCGGTGCAGCAACAACAGGAGCACGCACCTGATCACCAGTCAACCTAGGACAATCACGCCTCAAATGGTCTGCAGATCCACAATTCCAGCACCCATTACCAGCTGCCGCAACAGGAGCTTGCACCTCTCTCACAGCACGGGGACAGTCACGTTTCATGTGACCACGTGAACCACAGATCCAACAAGCACTCGGATCAGCTCTAGCATTGCCTCCTCTAGCAGGTGCACCACCACCTCTCTTAGCTGAAGACTGATACTTCTGATCACGTCCCCTCTTGTTCCGTCCACCTCCAGAACTATACTCAGCAGCTCGCTTGCCAGCACCCTTAGCAGATAAACTCAAGTTCATCTCAACGTCCTTGGCTCGGGCCACCAACACATCAAAATCATCATACTCGGCGGCCAGCAAATACATTTTCACATCCGTCTCTAAGCCGTAACGGAACCTCTCGCACTTTGCCCACTCATCAGGTACCAGCTCAGGTGCATACTGACTGAGTCGCACAAACTGCACTTCATACTCAGCCACACTCATGCTCCCTTGGGTAAGAGACATGAATTCACGCTTCTTCTCATCAAGATATCTCACACCAAGATATCTCCGCTTGAACACATTCTGAAAGAATGTCCAAGTCACATCAGCTTCTGCCATCCCAGCAATAGTGGTTGTCCACCACGTATACGCATCCTTCTGCAGCAAGGACACAACACAACCCAGCTTCTGCATATCAGTGCAACTCATCTGGCCCAAGATTCGCTTGGTACTCTCTAGCCAAGCTTCAGAACTCTCAGCAGACATACCCCTGAACTCAGTCCCACCAAGACTGCGCAGACGCTCCAAAGGTAGTCTGACTCCAGCATCTTCCTGATGCCCCGCTCCACGAGCCCCAGCTACTGCTTCTTGAAAAGCACCAGCAATAGCTTGCACTAACATCGTCATATCAGGCATAGCTTGCCCCTGACCAGCCCCAGGTCCAGCAGCTCCAGCACCAGCTGCAGCTCCAGCTTCCTCAGCCCCAGCACCACCACCACCAGGTGGAGGAGGAGGTAACACCGCACTACCCGTGTTTTCCTCATTCTCGTTCTCATTAGGAGCCGTAGCTCGCACATTACCTCGTAACTCTCTACGTGGTGCCATACTTTTACCATGCAATCACAACACAAATAAAACAAAGTCAGGCCCAGCAAGGTAAGCAATCCAAGTATTCAAGCTCAATTTCATTCAAAATCAACACCATTTCATTAGCTTTTATTTGGCAATGGGTACCCACAACATGCTACATCACAACATACATCTCAAATGCATCATTCATGCAATTCACTCAACATGCTTCCTCTCAACAAGCATACAAAGCATACACACTTCAATCATGCACACATTCATTCCCAATTACTCGAGAACTCAGCTCTGATACCACCAAATGTAACCCCCTTAACCCGGCCTAGACGGTTGACCCGAATTAAGAAAGTCACACGGGGAAAACCAAATTCAACCCGAAAGTCAACCTTGATTAACGACCCCTTTTTTTTTAAACCTGTCTAGATGCATATTAATCCTTAGATATGATCATACAACAGCATACTCAAAGATCATAAACATCAGAGATCAAACAGGGACCCAATTGAACAATTTACAACTTTAGGGGCCAAATTGTAAATTCTGATAATTATAAGGACTTAACCCAAATTGAAGTTACCAACTTGAAATTAATCATGTTTCATGCTTCTCTGTGAAATTTCAGCTCAAAAGGACTCCCCAAACTCATACAATTGCACAAACAAGATTCAGGACCAAAATGCAAACATTTCAAAACATTTAACTGCCAATGTCAGCCCCCAACGGTCACCCGTTCCGAAACGGAAGACAGTCCGTTTCGAAACACGGGGCCGTTCCGCAACGCGTACCGAAACGGGGGTCAGGCAGTAGCCTTTCCGTTTCGGAACGGTCCCTCCCGTTTCGGACGCCTGGGCTTGTTTAAGGCACCCGTTCCGAAACGGTAGGTGCTGTTCCGAAACACCCTGCACAGATTGCCCAAAAATGCATACTTAAACATGCAATTGACCAACCAATCATGCTCCAAATGCCACCAAACTTTGCCAACATGCCATTCAACATATATGAGACATACTTGCATCAACAATTCATCAAAACATCCACATATATGAAAAGCCCCAAATCTATAGGCATGCTTCCTACACAAGCAACCATTCAAGCATAAACTTCCAATTCAAGCATATAAAGGTCAACCACAAAAACCAGCATTCTCAACAACATTCAACATACTTAGGGAGTTCAAAACATCTCCCAAAACATACACATAGGTCCCCCATTGCCAAATTACCAAAAGCTAAATGTACTTAAGAAAACCTTCCATACTTTGAGCTTTACTACCACTTGAATGCTTGCCTTCCTTGCTGCCCTCAAGGTACTTTAATGCTCTGGAATATTGGTTTGAGAAAACAAAGAGAGCGTAAGCAAAAGCTTAGTGAGGAATGCTCAATAAAACCATCCAATAATGCATTTATAAAACACTTTATAAATCATGCTTCAAATCATCATTTACACATGCTCAAAAGCATACTTTGACAAGCATCTCATGCTTCATTTCATTACATGTCATATTGGCCACAAGTGATACAATTCATTTCTTTGAAAACAAGTTCATCAACTTTCACCCCAAGGACTTTTAAACACCTTGGACCCCAAGGACTTTTAAACACCTTGGCCATGGACTTTTAAACACCATGATATAAATTACCTCAAGGACTTTTAAACACCTTGACCCCAAGGACTTTTAAACACCTTGGCCTATGGACTTTTAAACACCATAGAAAGGACCACACAAGGACTTTTAAACACCTTTGTGTCCGTAACAAGAATCATCCAAGGACTTTTAACCACCTTGATGTTCTAAGTAAACAAGGCTCACTCAAGGACTTTTAACCACCTTAGTGACCTTAACCTTTTCAAAACATCACTTGCCAATATACATCATTATCATCAATTTATCCACTGTTTTAAAGCATTAAACCAAGCCATATTCATCATGCATTTAAAAGCATCAAACCACATTTAATCAATGTTCAAAAGCAAGGAGCTCTTACCTTGAGCTTCCTTCAACATATGGCTTACAAAAACAGCATTAACCATGCTAAATCATGCTTTCCAAAACAGAATTTAAAACATGCAATAAACCACATTGCACAACAATCAAATCATGGCCACCACTGGAGAGTATTTCCGAAAACTTACACTTGAGCTTAGCAAAGTTGTTTAGACTTAAACTAAGCTCCCAAGACATTGGTTTCAAAGCCGAAAACCCAATTTCACTCACCGATTCCACTTCGCCTCTTGCCGAAGCACCAAAACAAGCTTCCAGATCACCACCACTTGGATCCAAAGATGACTCCCCTGTTTTAACACATTAAAACAGTAGATTAATGCATCATCATGCATTAATAGCTTCAATGAAAGCACCTAAACTCGCTGCTCTCATCCACACTCCATTTTCGGCCACCAAACACAACCGAAAATGCATCCAAACCACTTCTCAACTAAGCCCAGCCATTAACCATCAAAACCTAACATCCTTTAACATCATTTAACATCCAAAAAGAACCTAACAACATCCTTATACCTCCAGCAACACCAGATCCACAAGATCACCTCAAAAACAACCAAGAATCATAAGCTAAACTTAGGAAATTCAACCTATCCGGGATTGCATTAATCAAAACTCAATTCCTTATCAAATTAACATTCATTAATCATCATTTTAACACCTTAAAACACTGCTTAAACAGATCCAACGAAATTTCATCAAAAACACACCAAATCTTGCATTTTAAGCCAAGATCCATTAAACGATCTTAAAAGCCATTTATAAAACATCAATTAAGGATTGAGAACTTAGGAATTTCATTAAAGAACTTGAAGTTCAGAGGAGAAGGACGTTCTTACCTCCAAACTTGAGTTTCTCCTCTTTTGGAACCAAAAAACTTGATGAATCAAGTAGCAAATTGAGAGGTTTTGTAGATATGATGATTAGGAATCAAAAGAGAGTTGAAAGGAGAGAAATGAGTGACAAAATCAGAAGGAAATCTCTGGAGAGAAAGTGTTTGGGTTGAGAGAAAATGAGAGAAAAGAGAAATTGGAAAATATGAGAAATTAGTTACAAAATAACCAAAATGATTTTCCCTCCACTTTTCTTTTGCTTGAAAATCAGAATTAATCATTAAAATATCTTAGAAAAATCTGGAGAAACTCCCTTTGGGTAAATAGCTCCTTAAAGATTCAAAGTTTTAATCCTTTCTAAAACAGTCACAAAACTTTCAAAAATTACATTTTGGTCACTAGCCAAAATGTCACCCTTCCGAAACTCATTTTCCAAAATTGATTTCACAGTTCACTTAAATATATTAAAAGATGATTTTAGAACATTTTTCCATATTTTTAATGCAACCCGAACAAAGCTTTCCTAAATTCACTCTCTTAGATTCGAACAGCACTTTGACCAAACCGGTCAACGCCCAAAACGCCTAAGCCCAAAACCGGGGCGTTACAACACACCAAGGGGCCATGCACAACGCCCTTGGTGGTGTCCGCGCCCAAGAGATCCGTCCTGGGCCAGTTCGTCCGCACCATGGGGCCTTGTCAAGCACCCCATGTGCTGCCCATGAGTCTTGCACCCGAGGGGGCCCAACACAAGCACCCGAGGGGCCTTTGCCATGCACCCTCCATGCCGGCCAAGGCATGGAGCCCGAGCCCGCACCCGACGTGCGCAACAAGGAGGCTGAGTCCACACACGAGGGGGCCTTACCTTGCACCGTCCATGCCACCCAAGGCATAGAGCCTGAGCCTCCACCCGACGTGCACGCCCAAGGAGCCGAGCCCGCACCCGATGTGCGCGCCAACAGGCCTAGGGGTTGCCCATCCGAGTTTCCCACACCCCTAGGGCCCGTTTCAGCCAAAGACATCCAAGAGAGGGGACTTTGGACACCAAGATTGGACCATGAGAAGCCCAATCCGCCCAAGCATCCATATCCCATGCCAAGTTGTCATCCTTGGAGAAATACTTATGGAAAGCCATCCATGCATGAGGAAAGTATTCCAAGACAACAAAGCAATGATGTCATAGGCTATGTATTTAGGGCAATAGTGTCTGTAATCAAGGCAAGTCAATATGATTATGACAAGCTTGCCTTGAATAGGAGATTCTTTTGTAAGACTCATCCATGGCCCTTGGATCGAGTCATTGCTAGCCATTGGATCGAGGGGGATTAGGCTATAAATAGAGCCCTCCTCCATCCATCTTAGGCATTCCACTTTTCACCATTTCATCTTTTGTAAGCTTTTTCCCTTCTTTGTTAATAAAGAAGCTTTCGTACTCTTTTCTCCCCATCTAGGCTTAGGGGGAGTTTTTAACGAGGCCTTAGCTTTCTTAAACGAGTGTGCATCCCCTTCCTTGCTTTACTTTGTGAGCCATCACCCTTTCCATTTTCCAAGAGAGCTTCCGCAATCCGAGACTAAGCCTTCCGAGCTTAGTGAGTAAGGCTGACTTGGCCGCTTTTCAAGCCATTCCGAGTGCTTCGCGACCAAGGCCGCACGAGGCTAGACCGGCCTAGACCTAGCCCCGTGACAAGTGGTATCAGAGCCATTTTCCGCATCCTATCGAGTCGAGAGATGGCGCAAAGAAGAAGGAACGTTGCAGCAAAGAAGAGAGTGGAATCACAAGGCGTCTCGTATAAAAGCGAGGTGAGCGAATCTGAGTTTAGTGATATTCTTATTACAAAACCGTTGTTTTGTTTTCGTTGCAGTGAATATCACGATGATTGCCCAAAGAGGAGACCGTCAAAGTGTTGGAGGTGTGGAGAGCCACACGAGTCTTTCCGATGCCCGCACCATTTCAAGCAGTCCAAGGTACAGAACGAGCCCGACGAGACCGAGGCTTCGAAGCTTGATGCGAGGTGCAATGTGCTACCAGCGAGTATGGTAGAGGCGTTCGAGGAGCGAAGCTTGCCCGATGAGACTGAGGCCGTGAAGCTAGCTTCCTTGTTCGGGGAACAATCATCAGCGAGTATGATGGTTGGGGCGTCAAACTTCAAGAGTGAAGTATGGGAAAGGTTGCAAGAGTGCAACGAGGCCACACAACCGTGGGAGAAGCCAGGTTATGTGGGGTGTTCCAGCGATGATGACGAGTCAGATTGGGAGTCAAGCGAAGTCGAGAGCGACTTTGAGGAAGAGGAGCCTATGTATGTCGACATAGTGTTCCGCGAGGCGACGTTGAGTGCACTAGTTGATCCAAGTGCACATGGAGTGCTCGTGTCCGTGCAAACAGCCGAGCAGTTAAACCTTCAATTTAGGAAGGTTAAACAACAAGTTGTGACAGCCAACTTTAGCGACGAGAGAGTTGTGGGAATCACGAAAGATGTGTTCCATCAAATAGGCGAATTCCGAGGCACAACGAACATCAAGGTAATTTCTTGTGAATTTCTTAATGTGTATAAAATTGTTATTGGTGCATCTTGTTTAGAGCAAATTGATGCACTTGTCTTGTCAGAAACCGAGGAAAGGTGTGTTGTAGATCCAGACCGACAAGACGTTGAGGAGTTAAGCGAGAAAGTCGAGGCATCGCCAAGCATCCATGAAGGAATGCTTGAGTCCGAGACAACCGAGGAGCAAATCCGCCCAACTCAAGCCAAGAGTGGCCACGATGAGGAGGAGCGCGAGTTTGCTAAGATCGTGATTGCCAACATTGAGTTTGAGGCGTTAGTAGACTCTAGCGCAACATCGTTAGTCATTTCCGATCAAATTGCTGATTGGTTGAATCTTCAAGTGGAGAAGGTTCATGATGAGACCGAGTTCATCAACTTCAACGAAGAGTACATCGATGGAGTTGCAAGGGACGTGAGAGTTCGCATCGGAGAATGGTGCGACACAACTAACATCAAGGTAATTTCTAATCATTGTCTTGATGAAGATGTTATTATTGGTTATTCTTGTTTAGAACAGATTAACGCACTTGTTTTGCTAGAAGCCGAGGGTGAGTATCATGCAGGTTTGCAACAAGGCGATGACGAGTTGTTAAGCCAAGATGAAGGCAACCAAGTGTGCGAGTCCGAGATAGCCAATGATGAAGAAGCCATGGAAGAGTCCATGGAAAGTTCCACCACAATGGGACGAGTCTTTGAAGAGATCAAAGACGAGGAGAAGCCTTTGGAGTTGCCAACGACACCAAAGAGCGAGATGGTTCATAAGGTGGAGTACCCATCCGAGCCATCCGAGTTTGATGAAGTGTTTCGAGAGCCATCCGAGTTTGGTGAAGTAGATCAAGCCGATGGAGAGGAGCTAGCAACCTTTTGCGAAGAGTTGCAAGCCGAGTTCGACAAATGGTCGAATTCCATGGACGAGTGGCATGAGTCCATGGAAGCGAGACAAAGCACCGAGGTGCCCAAGCCCATTGATGAGGGGCCAAACCATGCAACACTTGCCTTGGGTATCGACAAGGCAAAGTGGATCGAGACGATGAGGACTTAGTGTCTGAGGTAAGTGAGCCCGATTTTCAATCCAATTTGGGACTAACTCACTTTGGTTTTGTTTCTAGGTCGCCAACAAGTACATGCGAAGAACAAAGCCATTCCATGGAACAAGTAGGCACGATGGCCTACCAAGATGAGTTGCGATTTGAGAGAGTGCAAGAGTGCACCAAAGAGGGACTTTTCCAAGACCCCGCCATCATCACATGTCTTGAGTATCGACAAGGCATCGTGACACCATCCGAAGAGGACCTTGTGTCCAAGGTAAGTAAGTTGAATTTATGTGAAAATTTTGGACTAACTTACTTTGGTTCCTTGCGCAAGTTGCTCGAGAGTTCGAGCGAAGAGTCGATACAAGAGCAAGTAGGCGGAGAAGCCTACACTTCGAGTTTTCCAACAAGCGATCAAGTGGACCACAACTTCGTCCCCAAGCCGTTAGACGAGTATGGTCGAGAGTGGTTCGAGGCTAGCCACGCACCAAGCATGGCAAACATCACAAGAGACGAGAAGCCACCACTCGATATTGATCGTGGACCAAGGCATGAGAACCTTGAGCTTTGGAGGTTGTTTCCCGATGCCAAGCGGAAACATGGCGAACCATCCATCGAAGTGCTTCAAGAGACAAGGCATGAGAGCCTTGCCCATCCGACGAGAGTTCCCTTAGCCAAGAGGGAACGTGATGACGAGCCGAGGCCGTTCGAGGACAAGTCGATCGAGTCTCTTCAATGCCTATCGACGAGGGCGTCGATAGATTTAGTGGGGGAGAATGTCACAGGGGAACTTTTTGCGACCGAGCCAGCTGCACCCATAGGTGCGGACCCTTGTGCACCATGCCTTTCTCCCAACCGAGGGGCCCGAGTAGTTGCCCATGCCACACACCAAGGGGCCATGCACAACGCCCTTGGTGGTGTCCGCGCCCAAGAGATCCGTCCTGGGCCAGTTCGTCCGCACCATGGGGCCTTGTCAAGCACCCCATGTGCTGCCCATGAGTCTTGCACCCGAGGGGGCCCAACACAAGCACCCGAGGGGCCTTTGCCATGCACCCTCCATGCCGGCCAAGGCATGGAGCCCGAGCCCGCACCCGACGTGCACAACAAGGAGGCCGAGTCCACACACGAGGGGGCCTTACCTTGCACCGTCCATGCCACCCAAGGCAAGGAGCCCGAGCCTGCAACCGACGTGCACGCCCAAGGAGCCGAGCCCGCACCCGATGTGCGCGCCAACAGGCCTAGGGGTTGCCCATCCGAGTTGCCCACACCCCTAGGGCCCGTTTCAGCCAAAGACATCCAAGAAAGGGGACTTTGGACACCAAGATTGGACCATGAGAAGCCCAATCCGCCCAAGCATCCATATCCCATGCCAAGTTGTCATCCTTGGAGAAATACTTATGGAAAGCCATCCATGCATGAGGAAAGTATTCCAAGACAACAAAGCAATGATGTCATAGGCTATGTATTTAGGGCAATAGTGTTTGTAATCAAGGCAAGTCAATATGAGTATGACAAGCTTGCCTTGAATAGGAGATTCTTTTGTAAGACTCATCCATGGCCCTTGGATCGAGTCATTGCTAGCCATTGGATCGAGGGGGATTAGGCTATAAATAGAGCCCTCCTCCATCCATCTTAGGCATTCCACTTTTCACCATTTCATCTTTTGTAAGCTTTTTCCCTTCTTTGTTAATAAAGAAGCTTTGGTACTCTTTTCTCCCCATCTAGGCTTAGGGGGAGTTTTTAACGAGGCCTTAGCTTTCTTAAACGAGTGTGCATCCCCTTCCTTGCTTTACTTTGTGAGCCATCACCCTTTCCATTTTCCAAGAGAGCTTCCGCAATCCGAGACTAAGCCTTCCGAGCTTAGTGAGTAAGGCTGACTTGGCCGCTTTTCAAGCCATTCCGAGTGCTTCGCGACCAAGGCCGCACGAGGCTAGACCGGCCTAGACCTAGCCCCGTGACAATATGCATTATAAAATAGAACAAAAATTTTACTATGGCATTATGTTTAGTCTAGAGTCAGCCTATGAACATATTTATGATGTCTGACGACGAAATTGCTAATGCCTGAATTAAAGTAAAAAAACACAACTAGTTGAGATATGTAGAACCGACTTTAGGATCTAGTTGTTAAAAAATGTTACACAGCTGCTCTCTTTTTATAAGTAAGTTTGTTAGAAAAAATTTTTCAGGAAGAACCCTAGTAAACTCTGATATGTAGACTCTAGAGAACTTAAAAGAAAACCTAGACAACCCTGTGCTAAAACAAACGAATAAATGCTACGGCATATCTGTAGAAGGACACTCCGCTTTGCTATAGCTTATTCAGTGTTTAAAAATTATATATATATATATATATATATATATATATATATATATATATATATACAATAAAGCCTTGCTATAGCATATGAGTGAATGAAAGTTGTCACGAGATGACTTTGCCTACTAGCTCAGGGGTGAGAGATTTGCTCCCTACTCATCTAGAGTTAAGGACGGCAGGTGTGATGAGCTGACACCCTTCGTAACAGAAAACTTATATCTTTGGGAGTCTAAAAATTGGAAAAGAACTAGAGAACATAGTTAGGGTATAACTAGGGAGCTTCCTTGAAAATTTGTCTCACCAGCTTAAGTATAGGAGGAAGGCAGCCACGCACACACGCACACAACTTAGTCCTAAGGAATGTTCTTAAGGATCTCATATATGGTTGCGTATATTTATTTATCTGCCTAAGTTATTTATGAGGACTGAAATATTGCCATAGCAATCCTCTAGGTTAAATCTTTGCCATAGTAGCTCTTTTGTTCTGTTCTATTCATTGCTTGAAGACAAGCAATAGCTTAAGTTTGGGGGTGTGATAACTGTATAAATATCCTTGTTTTCATACCTTTTCGCTATAGCATTTGCCTGCTCTTTAGTTCATACCATAGCATTTAGACTGCATTTAGGTTGCATTTTCTTCTTCTGGGTGCATATTTATCTTTGCTGGTTATTGGTCCATATCGATGGGTACTGCTCGAAAGGTTGGTTTTAGTTTTGTGGTGCGCAGGAAAGGAGTTAAGAGAAAGCTGGTGTCGGGAATTGCTATAGCATGATGGAAGTGGACATTGGCCAGCACGTGAAATACACATAAGCTGCAGAAACATGTGAACATGCAGAAAAGGATGAACTGACATGTGCAGCAGCCGGTGCCCACCTGCAGACTGTCTCCCTTGTCCCCTCGTAGCAGACCTTGTCGGTGGATATTCCTTGGGAATATCAAGGCATCTTTAGGGCACCAAACCCTAGAAGCCTCCACTATATAAAAGGGAGGGAAGCTTGGAGCAAAGTGTGGTATTTTCTGTGTTGCAAAAAGAGAGGCGGAAGAGAGAGAAAAGGAGAGGGAAGTTTCCACCTTCATCTTCTCCAGCTTGGTGTCCTCCATCGTTGAAGCTCTAAGAAGTGGCCTCACCGGCCTCGAGAGAGGCGGTGGGACTAAGACAGTCGGGCAGTCCATGGCGGAGAGGGAGTTCACCTTTCTTTCTGTCGCTATAGCAATTTCTTGTTATATCTTTATATTTGGTGATGTTATCGCAATGATACGTTGGATGATATTGCCCAACCACAAATTGTTTTAGGTGGCTTGGGTTTGATGGATGATGTTATTTTGAGTACTTTTTAATGCATGCTATGGCTTTTTCAGTGTTTATCATGATTCTATGCTTTGCTTATGCATTTATCATTTCCTTAAAGTTGTAAGAGCTTCGGGTTGTAAGTGCTTCGAGAGATAGGCCCTACCTTAACCGCCTTCGAGAGTTGGCCGTTCTTTAGGTGTATGTTGGGGTTAGAAATCGAGAGAGCTAGCCCTATAACCCTCATAAGCAATGGAGTGACTGTTGAGAGGCAGACTCTAACCTACCTTAGAGATAAGTGATAGGTTTCAAGTGCTAAAAAGGATAGTACGTGAAGGGTAGAGGAGTGTTATGAGTTTACGCCGAGAGGTATGGCTGTAGCACTTCTGAGTCCTAGTTTCCCTGCTAGAGATAGTTTTGGAGCACTCTTGGTAAATCACGCCTAACATAGAAGATAGCTGAAAAACCTTAGTATCGTTATGAAGCTTGAGTTAGGTTGTCCATCATTCCCAGCCAGTCATTCCGTAGTGAGTTTCACATACGAAAGGGGACCTGTCTATCATATTGTTATCTCATCTTTCGCTGCACTATTTTGCTTCAGCATTATTATACCTCATTTCTTTTACTATAGCATTGTCATCTGTAAAAAGTTCAAGCTTTACTGTTACAGCAACCGTGAATACTTCCAATCCCTGTGGAGACGATATTCACTCATCACTTTATTACTCATTCGACGTGTATACTTGCACCATTTGCGTATCATTTATAGTCACTGCACGAACGCAACAATAGCTTACCCGATCGATAGCAACAATTCGATATCAATAAAACGAAGAAATAGCTAAGCTTGAAATTCCTCCAATGGAGGTGCTTGCTTGTTCAAAGGGAGGAAGAAGATGATAAGATTGGGAGGTGCTTGGTTAGCAAATTCTCGGGTAAGCCTCTTCAAATTGTTTGCTTTGTTTTTAGGTGAATAGCTTTCCTTATGGTGAAGTATTCTCACCAAAATGACCCACATTTGCTGATTTTATTTGAGGTGGGGCTAATCGCAAGATTAGCCCCTCACTTTTCACTACATCCTAGACTTGTCCTTCAACTTGCGATTTCTTCAATTTGATCACTATATGAGTTTCAATAATATTCAATGGAGCCCATGACATTATTTAGGCCAAATTAAAGTTTGATATTAATAATCAATTAGCCAATACAATAATTAAGTTTCAACAATGTATAATTTCCGACCATCGAAACTTAATTTCGACTAGACCGGATTTTTGGGGTGTTACAACTCTCCCCCTTAAGAAAATTTCGTCCTCGAATTTTACCTGAACTGAAGAGATGTGGATATTGTTGTTTCATAGTTTCTTCAGGCTCCCATGTGGCTTCCTCAACAGTGTGACTCCTCCAGAGCACTTTAACTAACGGTACGGTTTTGTTGCGAAGCCTCTTGACTTCCCTAGCAAGAATCTGAACCAGTTGTTCTTTGTAGGATAGATTTGGCCGGAGTTCTACAAATTCGGGTTCCACAATGTGTGAGGGGTCAGACCGATGCTTCTGAAGCACCGATACATGAAAGACATCGTGGATTTTACTCAATTATGAGGGTAGCAAAAGCCGATATGCCAATGGGCCAATGATTTCAATGATTTTAAAGGGTCCAATGAACCGGGTACTCAATTTTCCTTTCTTGCCAAATCTCAAGACTTTATTCCACGGTGACATTTTAAGAAAAGTTTTTTCACCAACTTCATAATCGATGTCTCTCATTTTGAGATCAACATAAGCTTTTTGTCGATCAAACGCAACTTTTAAATGATCATGGATAATGGTGACTCGTTCTTCAGTCTCGCGAAGTAAATCAGGGCCTAACATCTTACCCTCACCCAGCTCCGACCAACTCAAAGGAGTTCTGTATCTTCTTTCATACAATGCTTCATACGAGGCCATTTGGATGGATTCTTGGTAACTATTGTTGTAGGCATATTAAACAAGAGGTAGAGATTTCTCCCAAGTCCCACTAAAATCGATAACACATACCCGTAGCACGTCTTCCAATATCTGAATTACCCTTTCTGACTGACCATCAGACTAAGGGTGAAAAGCTGTGCTGAGATTAACTTTGTTGCCCATAGCTCCTTGAAGAGTTCTCTAGAACCGAGATGCAAACCGAGGGTCTCTATCGGAGATGATAGACTTAGGTACTTCGTGGAGTTGGATTACTTCCTTGATGTATAAGTCAGCTAACTTAGGAAGACCGTAGTCCATTCTAACTGGTATAAAATGAGCTGACTTCGTAAAACGATCTACAATAACCCATATAGCATCATGCTTCGCCGGGGTCAATGGTAGACCACTAACAAAGTCCATGGTTATCTTTTCCCATTTCCATTTCGGTGGATCAATAGGTTGCAAAAGTCCTGTAGGGGCACAATGTTCTACCTTGACACGTTGACACGTGAGGCACTTGGAAATGTAATCAACAATGGACTGCTTCATGCCTGGCCACCAATATAGCTCACGTAGATCCTTATACATTTTCACAGACCCGGGGTGAACGAAAAAAGAACTTGAATGAGCTTCAACAAGGATGTTGGTGCGGAGAGTTTCATCATTAGGTACACAAACTCGATCATGGAAGCATAAGAGTTCTTCAGAATTAATTCTGAAGTCTGGATTATCGGATAGTTTAGAGCCAATGGCCTGGAGCTCGAAATCTTGTTCTTGTAGGTCCTTAATTCGTGAAATGATGGTAGACTGAACTTGAAGTTCAGCTACAAGGCAATGATGCTTCCAAAGTTGGAAGTGGGCGTTAATTGCTCGAGGGGCTACAAGAGAGCGATATAATAATGAGTTAATACACATTACAATACTTATAACATCAAGTCCATAATCAACATTTACCAGGCAAAGGTTTGCAGCTGAGCGCATCAGCTACAACATTGGCCTTGCCCGGATTGTAATCAATGACTAGCTCATAATCTTTAAGAAGTTCCATCCACCTTCGTTGTCGAAGATTCAACTCCTTTTGCGTCAATAAGTATTTGAGGCTTTTGTGATCGGTGAAAAGATAACATTTCTCCCCAAAGAGATAATGCCTCCAGATTTTCAATACAAAGACAACTGCATCCAACTCCAGGTCATGGGTGGGGTAATTCACCTCATGTGGCTTAAGTTGCCTCGAAGCTTAAGCAATAACCTTACATTCTTGCATCAATACACACCCTAACCCCAGATGCGAAGCATCACTGTAAACTATATAGTCTTTTCCAGACTCAGGCTGGGTCAAGACAGGTGCATGGGTTAGGACTTGTTTAAGCTGATCAAAGCTTCATTGTTTGACCTCGGTCCAAACAAAAGGTGTCTCCTTCCGCAAAAATTTGGTTAATAGAGCGGCTAACATAGAAAATCCCTTCACGAATCTACGGTAATATCCACCAAGCCCAAGGAAACTTCTAACCTCACCAACATTCTTCGATGGATGCCAATCTACAATATCTTGACTTTTCTTCGGGTGCACCTGAATACCCGAAGCTGATACGACATGCCCCAAAAAGGCCACTTCAGTGAGCCAGAACTCACACTTAGAAAACTTTGCATACAATTGTTTCTCTCTTAGAGTTTGAAGTACAATATGAATGTGATCTCGATGCTCCAATTCATTCTTGGAATAGATTAAGATATCGTCTATGAACACTACAACGAATTTATCAGGATAGGTTCTAAATACTTGATTAATTAAATCCATAAAAGCCGCCGGTGCCTTAGTTAATCCGAAGGGCATCACTAAGAATTCGTAATGTCTATACCTTGTACGAAAGACAGTCTTGGGCACATCACACTCCTTGACTTTCATTTGATAGTAACCCGACCTTAGATAAATCTTGGAAAACACATAGGCATCTTTTAATTGGTCGAACATGTCGTTTATCTTTGGCAAAGGATACTTATTCTTGATGGTGACTTTGTTCAGTTGTATATAGTCAATGCACAAATGCATAGAACCATCCTTCTTCTTGACAAAAAGAACCGGGTCTCCCCAAGGTGAAGAGCTCGGTTGAATAAAACCCTTGTTCACAGGGTCTTGAATTTGAGCCTTTAATTCTTTCAACTCCACAACCACCATCCGATATGGTGCAATGGAAACTGGAGCAGTCCCAGGTTGCACCTCAATACCAAATTCCACATCACGAGTTGGGGGCAATCCCGGAAGTTCATCAGGAAAAACATCTGGAATTCATTTACTGTGTCAATTTCATGGATCTGAGGTTCATTCTTGGATTCTGTGGACAACGCACACAACATGGAGTTCCGAGACTCCATCAACATTATCCTTTCCTTGCCAAGGCCTCGAAGATACAATTTTCGCTTACTGCAATCTACCCACGCCTGATGTTTACTAAGCCAATCCATGCCTAGAATCGCATCAAACTCGTGGATTGGCAAGACTAGGAAATCCGCAGGGAACGAAATTCCTTGAATCAAGATCGGAAAATTCTTACATAAAAGGCTTAAAACAACACAATCACCTAACGGATTTGTTACGGATATTTTTGTTGTCAAAGGTTCACTAGACATCCTATGCCTTTTAACCAATTCCAGGCTTATAAAAGAATGTGTAGATCCATGATAAATCAATACATACAATGAGTGTGCATATAACATAACGATACCTGCTATAACATCAGGCTCATCATCCTCCTCGCGGCCTCTCACGTGATACATCTGGGCAGAGGCCGTCGATTCTTGCTTTTTACCTTGCTTTCCAGATCTGCCCGGCCTGCCTGTGGTTCCCGATGGTGCTTGTCTTGGCCCTTTTCCTAGAAAGGACTGAGCGGGTGAAGAGATATCTCCGAGTACAGCCACGGACTTAGAAGGGTTCTGAGGATAGTCCCTGATAAAATGTCCTTGCTCCCCACAAAAGAAACATGCTCCCGTCTGCTTGCGACACTGTCCTGCTGGTTGTTGTTTCTGACAAAAATTACAAATTAGATGCTGAACACTCCGGTTCGAACCTCCAGTACTCTCAACTAAGGGCGCCTTGATTCTGTGGTCTCTCAATGTTCCCTGCACGGGAAGGCTGTGGAAATGAAGCTTGCTTCGAACCTTGATACTTGCCCTTCTTGTTCCACTTGGGAGGTCGAGAATCGCTCCATGTTCTCTTCTCAGATCTATTAGACATATTTCCTCTCTGAGCTCTCTGCGGTGCTTCAGTTGCTTTAACTCGGTTCACCAAATCCTGGAAGTTGGTGATACCCAAGGCCGTAAACATAGGTCGCAGCTCATCGCTCAACCCAGCGATAAACATTCGGCACTTGTCTTCTTCTTTCTTTATAAATTCGGCTCCATATCGACAATACTTACAAAAATCATGGATGTACTGCTCGATAGGCTACCCGCCTTGTTTCAAATGAAGAAAGGTGTTCTGCCTTTCCGCGAGATAGTACTCGCTGATGTACTTGTTCCAGAATTCCTTAAGAAAGAATTCCCAAATGACCGATTCTTCAGGGATGGTAAGAATAGTTGTCTCCCACCACATAAGGGCCTCATCAGTCAGCAATGCAATAGCACACTCTAGCTTGTGCTCGTCGGAACACTTCAATTGTTTATTCAAAATACGTAAGGTATTATCCAGCCAATATTCAGCAATTTCAGGGTTATCATCATTTTGTCCGGTGAAGGAATAGGCTCGGAGTGAAGCCATTTTGTCCACAGGAGCTCTGCCATACTGAGCGACAGGGAGAGTAGGCTGAACTGGCGGTGTCGCTTGCATCGCAGTCATAAACTGCTTAAACATGTTTGCCATATTCTGATAACATTCAGCCTGAGCAGTAGGTGCAGCAGGCTCAGCACCCTGTACAGGAGGGTCCTGTGGTTGCGGTGTATTTGGAGGATTTCCTCCCCTAACCTCCTCGCCATGCGTCGAGGAGCCGATAGCATGCTCATCAATGTGAGCTTCATTTGTCTAAGACATATCTATATGAAAGATCAGATTAGTCGACAAGTCACAATATAAAAAATAAAACTCCTAGGTGGCAAAGTAACATAATAACAATGCAATAGACTTCAGTTTAGTCCTAGAATCGACTAAACTATAGCTCTGATACTACAAATGTAACACCCCCTTCCCGGTCTGGTAGAGAACTGGGTCGAAGCGTGTTACCGGAGGACGATGCGGTAACAGTGATATAAAATTTCATCTTAATCAAACGATAAATCAATAGAAGGCGTACAATGTATGACCAACGTACCTATTAGTCCATTATTATCAAATAGGATGCACAAATGACAATCTAGGGCTATTTTTCAACTTTTAAAAGTATTAAGAACTAATTTGTATATTTTAACAAGTTTAAGGTTCATCGATGTAAAAACTCTATCAAGAAGAAAATTTACTACTAAAGGGTCGTGCCCACCAAATTTCATGCAATTCGGGATTCAGTAATACCATCAATTGACTTTACAAAAATTTAGTGACTAGATTATAACATTATCAAACTATTCAAAGAGCCTTCCACCAATTTACCTAACCCCGTTTCGAAACACCTTAGGCTGTTTCGAAACATGTGCACGAGATTCAACCCTGTTGACCTTTCCCTTTAGACCGTTTCGATACAGGCTTGACCCGTATCGGAACAGATTGACCACCACTGACCTTGACTTTGACCGTTCCGAAACCCGTATCGAAACAATGGTTTTCAGAGGCAAAATGTTCCGAAATGGCATTACTTCGTTTCGGAACACCCAATTCTAGTAGCAAAATGTTCCGAAATGTCATTACTTCGTTTTGGAACGCCCACAATCTCAGGTTTAACTCTGTGTACCCGTACCGAAATGACATCACCCGTTTCGATACGGATATGCCTGTAATGACAGATTTTTACTGGTTTTTAATCAATTTACCCTACCACATGATGTGCAAATGCAACGAAACTTTATATGCAACATTTCCACAGTATGGACTACTAGCATGCCAATTTTCATGGCTATGTGAATACGTTTACCTTGTTTTTACCTTTTTGGCTAAGCATGCATTTTTAAAGCTATTTCAAAAGGACCATAAAGGCCATTTAGGGCAAATGACCAAGTTACAAAATAAACATTGCACCAACACAACAAAATGGGCATGTAAGACTAGTTCCACTACTTTGCCACCTTACTAGGAGTTCAAAAGTCATAATCACATTACTTGTAGCTTGGAAGTGACTTGTCTTAATGGCCGATCCGATCTTCCACGAGCAAACCTTCCTAACCTGAAAAATGCATGAGATAAGACACATTAGGAACACTTGCCTAGTGAGGTAGTCATAAACAATGCAAGTAATAGAAATGCCATGATTACACTTGTTCATAATCTCATGACAACAATATCAATGTTATGCAACGTTACACATAGTATAAACATGTTTTGTTTCCATTCATGGTCCTTGGATTGAATCAAATCGTGGATACGCGAATTCCTACGCCTCGCCAAATCAATGAATGGTCTAATCCCTCCGTCTAACCAATTTGACCAATAACAATACACATCCTCCGCCTCGCCAAATCAATATAGGCCGTAGCCTTAGGACCGTAGTCCACCCGTACACTAAGCTCATGAATTCTATGGCATGCCAATTGTATCCCAAGTCCATTCGAATCCAAGGTTGCAAAGTTCTTATTCATTTCAATAATCAATGATATATCGATGTACAATGAATTGAATGTAGTCGGTGATCAATATATGTGTCTCAACACCAATGTTTCATAAATTGGTATCCATATCAATGTCCGATGATTTCAATGTAATAATCCAATGAAAATACTTATATCAATGAATATATATATATATATACATATAATGACAATAATCAATGTTTAATGATAACTTACCGACACTTACCAAAGTGTCCGACTAACCATCCAATGAAATCGCTTCGATAGCAATGTTAGCAAAGTAATCTAAAATAACAAATAATGATCCGGGAAGGCCTTTCGCCTAATCCCGAGACTCCGACTACACTCACCTCAGCAATCCGAAGTTTCAAGGTTCTCGGATAGCAATCCCTTTGTTCCTAGCCTGTGATGGAGATGGTGAAACTTCTTTCTCCACTTCTTGAGCTAGAAAAATTAATAGAAAACTTATTAGGGTCGATGTTTCGATATCAAAATCAACATAACAATATCGAAATCAATATCCTACTTCAATAGAGATGACAATGAGGAGATATCCATGGATAGTCAAAACCCTAGCATAGATTACACTCAAAATATCCATGGAATCTAATTACCGATTGAGGAATATATCTTACCCGATCGATATCAATAATTCGATATCAATAAAACGAAGAAACAGCTAAGCTTGAAATTCCTCCAATGGAGGTGCTTGCTTGTTTAAAGGGAGGAAGAAGATGATAAGATTGGGAGGTGCTTGGTTAGCAAATTCTCGGGTAAGCCTCTTGAAATTGTTTGCTTTGTTTTTAGGAGAATAGATTTCCTTATGGTGAAGTATTCTCACCAAAATGACCCATATTTGCTGGTTTTATTTGAGGTGGGGCTAATCGCAAGATTAGCCCCTCACTTTTCACTACATCCTAGACTTGTCCTTCAAATTGCGATTTCTTCAATTTGATCACTATATTAGTTTCAATAATATTCAATGGAGCCCATGACATTATTTTAGGCCTAATTAAAATTAGATATTAATAATCAATTAGCCGATACAATAATTAGGTTTCAACAATGTATAATTTCCGACCATTGGAACTTAATTTCGACTAGACCGGATTTCGGGGTGTTACAGTTTATGCTGTCCAATTAAGTCTTCAATGTCTTCTTTTTGTTCCTTCACATAGGCAATTAAAGGATTTAAGGGTCTTTACAGTAGGGGTGTTCATAACCGGGTCCTAGGGTACACAGAGGCCCAATAAGACCAATATATCACTACCATAATATTATTATGTTTCATCCCCCTTTCCACTTTATTAACTTGTATTATGAGCTTATTGGGTCTTTGGGTACTAATTGGGCCAATTATGAACATTCTTACTGTGCAGTTATTAACATGAGATCCTTACCCCTCACTTTAAAGAAAAAATTAAATGTCTATTAATTTGTTGGATATAAGATAGATTGACTTTTGGATAAAAAACCAGCTTAAGGTGACTCAATATCTATGAAGTACATTATTTTGTTTTCTCCGTATGATTTATCATTAGTCCAAAATTAATATTTTAATTTTTTTTCTTTGCATGTATTTAACTTAATTTATTTTGGACCATCCTTTTCTTGGGATCATGTGCGGTCATTCATATTACACATGTCTATAACCATCCTAGTTGTTCTCAAAACCTGCAAACAATAGAACCCACATAAATGTATTATATTCATCGGTTCAACATGTTGGGAAACAATTCTGACCCAAACCTGAAAATCTAATCTAAATCAACATGATTTGATTATAAAAGTCAACAACATGAATCCTCAAACAACAAAATGACTCAAACCCGAAAAAAATATAAACTTTAAATGTCCCGAAAAATATAAATTTAAAATATTCTAGATCTAGAACTACACTCAAAATGGTTTGACTCGAAAAACCGAAAGACAAATGACCAGAACTCAAATCATTTACATGCATAATAGAAAGTGACTTAACAAAAAGTTAAACCAAGCTGACTATAAGGGCTAGTTTAACCCTGCGACTATAATGGGGACAATTCTAAAGAAAGGAGTGTTAAAATATGGCTAATAAACGATGGTTTCTTAGAACTGTTGGATCAACATCTTTTCTAAAACTTTTGATTTTGACCGTTAGATTTAGATCCCCAAAAAAACTCACAGAACTAGGAAGAGGTTGTTGCCGGCAAGTTTCAAAATTTAGTAAGTAGTATTGAAACTTGATGAAGATAACATTTTTTTGTTGCAACCTAGAATGTTACAATTACGCATATCATTTAAGGTGGGTAGGTAACATTTCGGAACTTTATAACATGTACCGGAACTTGTAGAGAAATGTGTAAACCTAAATTGTTAGTAAAGCTTGTGACAATAAATGTTTACATAAGGGATATGGGAATTTGATATAGGGTACCGAAACTTTCCATAGTGAAATTAACATTTTAAGTTTAATGTGTAATATTTAACGTTTATTCCACATTTCGGAACTTTAGTACATGTACTAGAACTTATAGAGAAATGTGTAAACTACAAATGCTTAAAAATCTTTTAACAATACATGTTTATAAAGTAAGTATCGAAACGTATAGCGCGGTATTGAAACTTGTCGAATAGTATGTTGGATGGATAAAATTAGACATTGAAACTGTAAAAGTAAATAAAGTAGATAACATATTAGGTTGAAGCACCACGTATTGAAATTCATCAACGAGTTTCGCTACCTTTACTTGTTAATATAATATTTTTGGTTTAACGAGTAATATTTTGAGTTTTTTCTGGGTCTCACAACTTATTTGGTCGCTTCATACTTGTGGCGATTAATAAACCTCTCCCTCAAATCAAAATTGAAACCTCATTAGTTTAATAATGCAAAACCCTTAACCCAAACTTCACATTTGGGCCTCAAGCCCAACCCGTTACCATAAAAATTTTCATCTAGATTTAGCCCAAATCTCATTCATTCATTCATAAGATCCATAATATTTAAACATTTTAAATAGATAAATACGTTTAAACATTACATGGGAGCTCCATTTAAAAATACATAAGTAAAAGCTTTCGACTTATAATTTAAAATTCTAAAAAGAGTTACAATACAACATAGGGTCTTACGAATACATAGCCCAAATAACCTAAGTATTGTACTCGGACATTAAGTCGATGCTAAAGTCCTACTCCGATGGTGCTCCGATGATGCACGTCAACCTACCAACCTATGAACGAAAACAACAATTTGAAAGCTGAGCTAATGAAGCTCAGTGGATACACTTCCACTCAATCATGCTTCATGGAAATCATAAATAAGAGCATGCAACTAAAGATGACAAAATGGCAATAACATCAAATCAATATGATCTTTAGCCACCTCAAGATATATCAACAATAAGAATGTAAACAGTCTCACATAGTGTAACGCCTCGAAAAACAAGCTAGAAGATTTGGGCGAATTACCGAAATCGGGTTCGAATTTTGGGTTAGGCTTCAGCTAATTAATTAATTCTAGAAATTAATTTTGTTAATTAAATTGATTTTTGATAAGTTTATTGTAACATGTATTTGTGAAAAATATATTTAATAGGTTTCATAAAGGATGAAATTGAGTTTGAATAATTTTAATTGGGTTGTTTTAATATTAATTAAATGGTGACTATTTTACAAAAGGTTGTAAAATATTAATAATGTCAATTTTGTAAAAGGACCTAAAGTGGTGGTTTTATGTGATTATTTGACCCATTTATTAAATAAGGATTTTACTACATATTTCTAATTAGAATTTGACGACGGTTATTATTTTCTCAAGAAAGAAGCCATGTCTAAACTTACTCTCTTTTTCTCTCAAGATTCTCCCATTCACCATTTTAGTTTCTTAGATTTTCTTATCCAATTTCTGTTCATTTTCTTTATAAACCATTTTAGATCAATAGCCACATAAGAGATTTTGATTTTTCTTATCTTGTTCAATGGATTCACGTTGGAAGATTGGAGTAGCAATCTTCATTTTCAATTTCCAATTTATTTGGGTAAGCTTTGATTTTCTAATGATCTCCTAATTATTTTGTTTTGATTCTCTATCAATTCTATTGTCTTTTGATGTTAAAATGAATTTTAATTGATTAATTTAATTTCTAGATGATAATGAGTGAATCATGATTTTATTAAAGAAATCTAAATGTTTTAATTGGGCCCTGAGTTATTCTTGTGGGTTAGATATAATCTAAACTCATATTTATGAATTTAATTCCGGAATTAATCTAATTGGTTGAATTTAGATCTGAGTTATTAGATGAGGGTATGCTGTAGAGTTTTGATTGAATTATTGGATCAAATATGCGGTTACAACCTAGGTGTTTGATTAATTTCTCGTAAGGAATCGTAAAGTTAAGGAAAAGGGTAAATCGAAAGGTCGCGGGGGTGCCTATGCTACTACCCTACTACTATCCTTTCATTGTGTATTCTTCCATTAAGATTTGAATCCAGTGGTGTGAAATGAAAAAAAAATTGGGTCATTCCGTGCATGACGATATGTAGTTGATCGAATGATAAGGGTTTTAAATATTGTGGGGTATTTTAATGAAGTGGTTACTTTGGTGTGGTCCAATATATATTGATCCTTTCATTTTCTTGTGGAAGATGGTAAGTGTTCAGATGTTTTTCGGTTAGGTGTTGAGGCGTTGGCGTCGAGATGTCAGCATCGAGGCGATATCAAGTTTGTGAGTGCAAATGTGATTTGGTACTATAAAGAGGTTTGATTCATGGGTTTGGGAGTTTAGTTAAAGCCTAGCAAGATTAGCTAAGCTCGAAAGTAAGTTTTCCCTATTTTTGCCTTTTGAATATCGGTTTGATATGAGACTTGATTTACTTGTTTTGGTTTAAAAGCATGGATGAATTTACCTATTGTTTATGCATGATTTGAGCATGGTTTAATGCTGGAAAATATATATTAAATGTTGTTGATGCATTTGGAAGTAATGTATAAGTTGTTAATGTTTTTGAACATTATTAATGCAAGTTGATGTACATTGGATAAATGTTTTGATTGATGCATACGAAAACAATGGGTTAATGCTTACTAATGAATTATATTGGCAAGTGATGTGGTTTTAAATGTTATTGGATATAGTTGGCCGGCCGTAGGATTGATAGTGCACTACAATAAGTCGTGTTGGATGTTGAGGGGTTTATACAGTGTACCGAATACTCCATCCAAGTACCCTAATGATAGAGGGGCTTATGGGTAACGAAGACTCCCATTAGTGGATTATACATCTACCGATGAGTGGTGTCGAGGGGCTTATACAGTGTACCGAATACTCCACCACCAGTGCCACAATGGTAAAGGGGTTTATGTGTATCAAAACTCCCATGTGTGAACCTCGTGTGTCGTCGGCTAGAATGTATGAAGTGTTGTGTGAACACTTGTTTAGGTTTATTTTGGATGTTAATTGATGTTTAGAAATGGTTAGAAGTGATGGATCTTGGCTGGGTTAAGTTTTGGAAGAGTTTGGAGGTGTTTTCGGTTGTGTTTGGTAGCCGAAATGTTGGTTTTGGGTAGAGCAGCGAGTTTAGCTGTGTTGGCTGAAGATTTCAATGCATAATGATGCATTAATCCTCTGATTTGATGTGTTTAAAACAGGGGAGGAATCTTCGGACACTTTTGGAGTTGATCCGGAGGCTTGATTGGCGTTTCGACAAGCAAGCGAAACGTAATTGATGAGTGGAGTTAGGTTTTCAGCTTTGAAACGATTATTTGGAGGTTTTGGGAGCTTAGTTTAAGTCTAAACAACTTAGCTAAGCTCAAGAGTAAGTTTTCGGAAAAACTCCCTCGGATGTGCTATGAAGTGGTTTGATGCATTGGTTATAATTTGCATGTTTAAATTCTGTTTTGAAATGTTTTAGCATGGTTAATGCTGGTTTTGAAAGCCATGTATTGAAGGATGCTCAAGGTAAGAGATCCTTGGTTTGATACATTATGAATATGGTTTTGATGCATAGTGATGCATGTTGTTTAATGGCTTTGATTAATGCTTTAAAATAGTGAATTGTTGATGGTAAATGATGTATATTGGCAAGTGATGTAATGGTTTTAAAGTACTTGAATCGGATATAGTTAGCCGGCTATAGGATTGGGTGCACCGTGAATTAAGTAGCATTGGATGTCGAGGGGTTGTGATTGTACCGTAAACTCCATCCAAGTACCCTAACGAGTGAGGTAAGATCAAAACGGTGGTTAAAAGTCCGTGTGTGGAACTTGTGTTATGTGTCCCTTGCACTCGTTAGTGGAATTATACTACTACCGATGAGTGATGTGGAGGGGTTGTGATTGTACCGTTAAACTCCATCACGGGTGTTGAGGGGTTGTGATTGTACCGATAAACTCCACCTTATATTGTTCGGTAGTGTGTATAAAGCGTATGGTACAACACTTGTAATCCGCGTATTCGATTGTGTTTTGTGTTGTAAATGGTTATGAATTATCACTTGAAAGCCAATATGATGAGTTGAATGTAATGAAGCATGAGATGCTTGTAAAGTATGCAAGGTTGCATGAAAAGAGATGAGCATTTGTATAAAAGCTTTGTTGAAAGTGTTTTCTAAAATGCATTATTGTGTTGTTTTCTTTAGAGCATGCCTCACTAAGCAATTGTGATTATGCTCTCTCTCTTGTACCAATAATGCAGATAATTGAAGTGTTTAAGGGCAACAAGGAGGCTAGAGTGTCCAAGGGAAACCAAGCTCATGTATGGTGATGTTTTCATACACTATTAGTTTTGGTAATTTGGCAATGGGAACCTAAGATGTGTTTTGGGAGATGTGTTGAGCTCCCTAGTTTGTGGCACGATGCTTTTGGTGTTTTGAATTTGTAAATGGCCTTTTAATGCTTGTTTTGGAGTTTGGTTGATTGCTTGGTTTTGGATATTAGGATGCTTGCCTATAGTCATGTGAAGTTTCATGTTTGATGCCATGAATGTGTTTAGGAGTTGCAAACCTGCTCCATATATGTATGATGGCTTGTTGGTATGATTAGGAAGTCTTTAGGTTGTGTTTGGGTGGATTTATGTATGAAAACCAAAAAAATCTGCAGCTTCTGGGCAAACCGTATCAGAACACTCACTGGCGTTTCGAAACGGGGGCTTGTAATGGCCTTCGTGTTTCGAAACCGCTGGAGGCTGTTCCGAAACGTTTTGGCTACTAGTATGCCCTGTTTCGGAACCAGTCTCGGAACCAACCCGTGTTTCGAAACGGTCAATGCCGTTTTGAAACAGGTGACCGTTGGGCACTGATTTGAATGGTGTTGATGTTTGCAAGCTTTACGTTTTAGTCCCGAAAGTTGAAATTGCAATTGTATGGGTTCGAGATGTCCAAATAAGGTGAAATTTGACAAGGAAGCATGTAATAAGTCTAATTTAATATTGGTAACTTTAAAATCAGTTATGATCTTCTAATTTACAGAATTTACGTTTTGGTCCTTAATATTTGAATATTGTGCAATTGAGTCACTCTCTGAAATCCGATCGATGTGCTTTACCCATATATGTTTCTCGAGTGTTCACTTAGGGTTAACATGCATCTAGACAAGATTAAAAAGAAAAAAAATGGGTCGCTAATCAAGGTTGACTTTCAAGTTGACTTTGGTTTTCCATGTGTAATCTTCGTAGTTCAGGTCAACCGTCTAGGCCGGGCTAAGGGGGTTACACGGCAAATAAGGTTCGAATGGTGGCGGCGGCACTTTGAACAGACGATAATAACGCCCTCGTCGGAGCTTGATCGGAACTGAGGGTTGGGAACATTATCTTTACGACAAAGAGATGTGAGGGGTGCGACTGCCACAAACTCAAAAGGCAAATGAAAGGTTAAAAAGACGCATAAATACCCACATTTAATGGGTAAACCAAAAAAGCCATTGAATTATTTAGGTTTACAAATGAGCACCTATATATTTTGAATTTTCAAAAATAATCACAATAATTCCGAATTAAGCCACACAATTCTGAATCTACCCAAATTAGCCCTCACACTCAATTATGGTTTTGAATTAAAATTCCCGAATTTTAGGGTTTTCAATCTAGGGATTTAAAAATTTAGGGTTTCTGAATTGGGGTAATTTTTTTGGGGTGTTACAACACTCCCTCCCTTAAAAGAAATTTTGTCCCCGAAATTTCTAGACTTAACAACAGATCTCATAACCAACTGAATCACGCATATACTTTCCCATTCCGAATTCATGATCTATCATAACCGAAAATATTGAAACATTGAACTGGAAATAGAACTGACACATATTAAAATGTACCTTCTATGTCATCATGTATATCATCATATACAACATGAGCTCCAGTTGGATGTACTGAACCTGGACGTCTAATCTCGGATCTAGCTAATCCACCACTCGGAGCATGTCTACCTCTACTAGCAGTACAAGAAGCAACTTACCTAATCTGCCCTGTACCTCGGTGAAGTGCCTGAACTGATGCATGTCTCTGAATCTGTACGAATGAACTAGTAGGTGAACATGGACAATTCTTTAAATAGAGATCATGAGAACGGCATCTAAAACAAGCTCTTTTCAACAATCTGCACTCTCCGTTATGCTTCTTATTGCAATAACCACATATAGAAATAAGCCGACGAACTTTTGAATTACCTACGTTGCCAGACGGAATTGTCGGTGCTACAAGTCTCACATTCTGATAACTATAAGGAACAGAATCATCTCTAGGCCTTTTTTCAGATGAGTTGTCAAAACTTGATTGTACAGAAGTCTCCGATTGCTTTCCAACCTAATTAGAAATTTGAAATTCCTCCTTTTCCATCAGTGCAAGAATCCTCTTAGTGGTCTTAGCTCGACTAACCAGGTCGCTGAACATTTTATCATGATGCGTAGCAACATCTCTCTGAAACGACAGTTTAAACCCTTCAAAAACCAGTCACACTTATCTTTCTCAGTCGCAAGTAACCCAGGAGCATATTTTATCAACCTCATAAACTTTATCCCATAATCATTAACTGACATTGTTCCGTTTCAGGTTTATAAAATCATCTCGACGTATCACACGGTACTCCGCTCTCACATATCATGTCTCATATCACATATCTCATTCTAATTTTTTGTCTAATTAGCATAAGAAGGATGTTTACAATCAGAAGCAACATCACGACAACAACCTAACGCAATACAAGAACTTCTACACGGTGGCTTAGTAACTATCTAGAGAAGACAATAACCTATATTCAGATTCGGTACTGGAGTCTAGAATTTAAAAGTAATTCAAAGTCACTTTATACCGTAGTAAAATTTTCAGAAAATTCCCATTTGTCCCAAAATATTTCAGATGCATGCAAAAGTCAAAAACATTTTGAAAACAACTATTGTGTGCGTTACAGACCGAGGGTTGAACATGGCTCTGTTACCACTAAATGTAACCCTCTAAACCCTTCCCAGAAGAAATGGGCCAAATCTAGGAAGTTAGGTTTGAAAATCTTCCCCTCAAGTTATAAATCTTAAAGTTAAATACTTAAAAGTATAAATTATTCTCGAAAATAAATATTAAACTCAATAATTTCATTCAGTATAAAACGTAATCATATATCATTGTTTAGACAACTTGATTACAAATCTGAAAGTAACTTCATAGATGCATGCATTTAATAAAACCCAAATTAAAAACAGTTCCAAAGTCCATACTACAAAAATATCCCAAATAATATTAAAATAATAATTCTGAGGTAACAGAAAGGTTCATACCGAATAATAATTTATATGAATAAACAAGAGATGCTCCAAGTACCGATCGCCTAAAAAAATCTGAGATATTTGAAAAGTAAAAACTAAGGGGTGTAAGATAAAGAGCTTAGTGTGTTTCTAAAGTGTAAACAAAAACAAAACAAAACAAAATAAAACAAAAAAATATTTTATTTTCTGATAAAGGCTTTTCTTAAAACACAAAAAAACCAGATCATGATGATATGATGTCTGATGCACATGAATCATAGTAGCCATCTCCGAAACACCGAAAAGTAAGGTTCCCCAAAACTTACTTTCTCCATCGTCACCATCCGAAGTGGAAATCAGCCCGAAGGGTGGAACCACTGATCCTAAGCAGAATTTAGCAAGAAGGGTGAAACCACTAAACTTCCCCGAACAAATCCCAAACCATATACCCACAATGATATGATGCAGATTTTAAAATCCGAGTCTCATCCGAAACTTGAATTATGAAAATTCAAGTTGCACAATACTATAAATATGATGTTTTACGATTCCGAAAATCTGATATTTTACAATTTGATAAATTTGATTTTTAGTTAAAACATAGTCTGATATGCTATGCATGATATCCGAAAACTTTCACAAATCACAACACAAAGTAAATCACACAAGTTTATAACATAAAAGAAACACACAAGTTTATAACACAGGAAGAGACACACTTTTGAGCAATAGAAGCTCTAATCTCGAGAAGGGCGAGCCTCACGTTCGGATCTCACTGAATTAGGACCTACGAGATATGAAACCTATGTTAGCATTTATTACTAACACTAAGCCACCGACTAAAACATTAAGAACTAAACTGAAGATATACTCACGTGAAGATCTCGAAGAACGTGCACGGTCGGTCAAAATAATTGAAGGCATCTCGTCGGCCTTGAAGACGTAATCACTTGAACACAGGAATATTCCGAATTAGATCCTGAAATCCATAACTTATCAAATTCCAATAGCAATAACTTAAAATTAGCAGAACAGAGCATTCAAAATCTAATTTGACAAAACAGGCAGAAGATTCGAATTTAGGACGTCGAAAAAGGTCAAGGTGAACGTTTTTTTTTTTTTGAAAAAGTCAACTCTGGTCAAAGTCAACCTTGGTCAAAGCCAACTGGTCAATGGTCAACTCTAGTCAAACGGGTCAAATTCAAAAGTCAAGGTCCGGTCAAAGGTCAAACCGGTCAAAGTCAACTGTTCAAAGTTCACTGGTCAAGGTCAAATGGTCAAAGTCCAATGTCAAACCGGTTTGGTTCACAAGAGCATTTCGGTTCACAATTGGTTCGGTTTACAACTGGTTCGGTCAAACCCGATCAACTTTCGGTCAAACTTTTCAAGTCAAGGTCAAAACCAATTTAGGTCAATGGTCCGAGTTGGTCAACTGTCAACACATTAGTTCGGTTCGATTTACAAGTTCAATTCAAGATGGGCGGTTCACTTAGTTTGGGCTCACATCTAACCGGCCACATTCATGAGAACACAAAGATGGGCTCAACACTACCCATTGGTTTCATTTACACTTGGGCTCATCAGATCACACACACAACCCATTTTTTGAACTTTTGATCAAACCTCACAATTGGGCTCACCCAAGCCACATTAACACCCACAGAAGCCCAATACCCACAACCAATGACAACTTTGATTGGGCTTGAACCAATTAACACACTAGCCCAAACCCTACTCATCTTGCAATCTGCAACTAGGGTTGAAGACTCTCACTAACGGCAGCAGCTTCAACTCTCAGGGAACCAAGGCAGCTAGGGTTTACAACCCCTAAAACAGCGGCAATGAGAGAAATAACGGCGACTACAAAAAAAATGACGGTGATAGAAAAACGAACGGCGATGACGGTACGAATTCAGTAACAGCGAAAGACAATTGGCGGCGGTCGATGGAAGCAAGAACGATGGCGACGATAACTCACCGGCAAAGTCAAAAAGAGACCAAAATGGTCATTTCCCGGCCACTACTCATGAAACAAAAGGTAATCAAAACCCAATCTCAGGGAAAAGAACATGATGGCCTACCCAAAAGCCAAAACAAAAAAGAAGAGCAGATAGAACGGTGACGCTAAGGAGAAGTCGGATGGTTCTCCTTCGTTATCTCGGAAACAATGGCCGGTGAAGGGTAAATAGGGGATGGGTTCTGGTCGGACGGCAAATGAGGTTCGAATGGCGGTGGCGGCGCTTTGAACGAACGATAATAACGCCCTCGTCGGAGCTTGATCGGAACTGAGGATTGGGAACATTATCTTTACGACAAAGAGAGGTGAGAGGTGCGGCTGCCACAAACTCAAAAGGTAGATGAATGGTTAAAAAGACGCATAAATACCCACATTTAATGGGTAAACCAGAAAAAGCCATTGAATTATTTAGGGTTTACAAATGAGCACCTAAATATTTTGAATTTTCAAAAATAATCACAATATTTTCGAATTAAGCAACACAATTCTGAATCTACCCAAATTATCCCTCACACTCAATTATGGTTTTGAATTAAAATTCCCAAATTTTAGGGTTTTCAATCTAGGGATTTCAGAATTTAGGGTTTCTGAATTGGGGTAATTTTTTGGGGTGTTACTCAAGGCATCAAGATCATTAGATGCCATCAACACCAAAACAGATAGTACATAAAGTATTAAATCAGAGGATCTCTAGACTCTAAGGCATGACGTTCTACCTACGACCAACTAGTCAACCAAGGGCTTATAGTGTATTTTAGATTAAGCAAACACAAATAATGTATTAGGAATCAAACTTTGCAAGTTACATAGCACATTACATGTCACTAGCATATAAGCAACAAATAGACATACTTAAGCATCATATATCACTCAAAATCAGTAGCATAACATTCTTAACATGCTTAAATTCATCACTCATATAACCATCAAGGCAAAGCAAACCATGTTAAGTGGAAAACCAAGGTATTATGCCATCAATGTAAATTATATTATCATATTTCCTTTTAACCTTCTTCCCTTAGAACATGTTACCAATTAAGGATTAGATTCATTTCATGCTTTCATTTATAACATAATTTAAACATAAAACAACGGTTAGGACACTAGTCCCAACCCTAAGGTTAACTACACTCACAATACTCCAAGCTTTCCACTACTCTTATTCCTTGATGTATATGCCTTTGCTCTTCCTATTTGATTGACCGACCTTTGCTTCTTCCAAGTTTACTTCAATTTCTTGATCTAGATATCCTCACATACATATAAACAAGACATTTCAGCATCCAAATCAACCATATAAGTTCATTCAGGCAATTACAAACACATAACATTCAAAACTATTTTCCAGTGCTGGCAACTTGTTTACTATTCTGGCCATAACTTTTAATCTATAAATTGGATTTTCAATTAATTTACCCTATTAGAAAGCTTATTCAACTAGCGTTTTATCTATGTATGGCTCATATTTTTCCCATTTCTAGATCAATACAGATTTGTATTTGAAGACAGGGCATTTGTTTATGGACTAAACTGTGAGATTTCATCCTAATGCACTTTAGTGTATTTTTAAGCCTAGGTCCTTTATTAGTTTAATTTAGCCTTTAGAACCAGAGTTTACCTTGTTTTCCCTTGTTCATTCAAGTCCACTATGGTCCCTAAACAGAACATTACAGTCCTTTAATTAACCAAACTTTTTAGTGTAGTCCAAATATACCTATTAAGCAATCTAACCACTTTAATCAACCAATTAAGCTACCTATCAGCCTATTCAGGTTATAATTCATTTATTACACAAAGCCCCCTATTTCTAAATATCATTTTAGAGCTCATTTAACATTATTTCAGTCTCTAAAACTTTCATTTTCATCAAAACAATCCCTAGGGCAATTTTGCATATCTATGTAACGAATTTTCATTCTAGCACATTACCTAACCAAACTAACCTCAATTTGATTTCACCAACAATTCATTACATCAATCATTAATAAATTTCCCTAGGTGACATTTTTCTAGAAACGTTTCCTAGTCCCTCATATTTTTAGATTTAACAAAACAGTCCCCTCAGCATTCGGCCAGCATCTAGTTTCCTCTAGTGTATTGTTTTCAATTCTTATCATATAACCCAAGCTAGATACACATAGTTCATCATAATATAACTAAATTCCAGATTTAAAATCAACATTTACAGCAAGCAAATGTAACAAATCAGATCATGTAACAATTCAACAAGAAAATTTGGTTAACTACTTGAGCAAAACGTTTACCTAGCTCCTAGTTTAATTCCTATGGAAAGATGATCAACATACAAGCTAAACTTCAAGCTTTCCTTATGTTTTCTCCAGAAATTCTCTCTCTCTAAACCCTCTCTCTAATTCAGCTGATGAGGAGAAGAATGGTGGAGGAAGACAACTATCCTTGTCTAATTTGCCCTTGGGTTAAAACTACCATTTAATTCAGCCCAAGGGCAGTCTAGGAAATCCTAAATTTCAACATGCAAGTCCCCTTTTTATCATGTATTTCGAATTGGTCTATCAATTTATTTATTCTTTCGATTATGTCCTTAATTTATCTAATTAGGATTAATCGATTCAATTAAATCAATTGTTTAGCCAATTAATCAAATTACTTCTAGGGTAGGATTGAGGGTGTTACAATGCTCGAGAAGGTGTCGATTGAGATTCAAATGAGTATTTTGGAGTGTTTGAGATGATAATGTTATGATGTACGCATCAGGTAAGAGAGTTGATGTTCAGGATTGAAACCTGATCGGTGATGTTGATGGTTAAAGAAAACTATATAGTGTCCCTAAAGTCATTTTTGTGAGGATGGTCAAGGAAAGGAATATGTGTAAGGCATTGGATTGAAGCGGAGTGCACAGCGGAATCGTGGAATATATATATTGATTAAGGAAGGATTATGTTGTCTGTTGCGTCGTTTGGTGGATTCTGGCTTAATGAGATTGTGCATATTAGTTGAAGGTAGTTATTTTGGTGTGTTGAAGTTTTGAAGATTGGAGTTGATTTTTGTGACAGAGTTTGGCCAAGAACGGACCGAGTTATTCTTGATGAGATTTTAGTTTTTGTAGTAATCCAAAGTTGAAGGATGTTTGGTTTTTGAATGCCGGTGTTGTTCGAAAATTCTTTCCTTGAAGGCTTTCAAAGGAGTATCCCAAGTTGTCCTTTGTTTACGAAGTTAGGGTTGGTATTGAGACCTACCTTGGTATGGCTTCGGAAATCCTTTTTTATGTAATGTTGATGAGCATTAAACAAATGTGTGAGTGGAGACCGTAATTGTAATAATGGTCAGTTTGTGAGTATGGTTGATCAGAAGTTCTATTTTCTGAAATGTCAACATGGTTGTTAATGATAATGGTGTTTAAGACCGTTTGGTTGGTATGGATTTATAGTTATACCGAGTAGATGGCAAATGCACTAGGGGCATTCGAAGTTGCGATGAGTTCAGTGTTCTATGAATACATGGTTTCGTAAGTAGTAAGAGAGGTGGTATTGTAACGCCCCGGTTTTGGGCTCAGAAGTTTTGGGCGTTGACCGGTTCGGTCAAAGTGCTGATCGAATATATAAGAGTGAATTTAGGAAAGCCTAGTTCGGGTTGCATTAAAAATATGGAAAAATGTCCTAAAATCATCTTTTAATATATATAAGTGAACTGTGAAATCAATTTTGGAAAATGAGGTTTGGAAGGGTGACATTTTGGCTAGTGACCAAAATGTAATTTTTGAAAGTTCGGTGACAGTTTTATAAAGGATTGAAACTTTGAATCTTTAAGGAGCTATTATTCCAAAAAGTGTTTCTCCAGATTTTTCTAAGATATTTTAAGGTTTTATTCTGATTTTAAAGTTTATGAAAAGTGGAGGGAAATCATTTTGACAATTTATAACTAACTTTCCATTTTCTCTCAATTTTCCTTTTCTCTCATTTTCTCTCAACCCAAACACATTTCTCCAGATTTTCTCCTCTGATTTTGTCACTCAAATCTTCCTTTTCAACTCTCTTTTGATTCTTAATCATCACATCAATAAAACCTCTCAATTTGCAAGTTGTTTCATCAAGCTTTTTGGTTCCAAAAAGGGAGAAACTCAAGTTTGGAGGTAAGAACGTCCTTCTCCTCTAAACTATCAGTTCTTTACTGAAATTCCCAAGTTCTCAATCCTTGATTTATGATTTGGTAAAGGTTTTATGGATATGATCTTGATTTTTGGCTTAAAATGCAAGATTTGCTTGATTTTGGTGGAATTTTTGTGTGATCTGTTTGGGTAGTGTTTTGAAGTGTCAAAATGATTTTAAATGAATGCTAAATTGATTAGAAGTTGAGGTTTAATTAATGCAATCCCGGATAGGTTGGATTTCCTAAGTTTAGCTTGAGTTTTTGGTTGTTTTTGGAGTGTTTTTGGTGATCTGTTATACCTGGAGGTATAAGGACGTGTTTGTGATCATTTTGGATGTTAATGGATGTTTAAAAATGGTTAGAAGTGATGGATCTTGGCTGGGTTAAGTTTTGGTAGTGTTTGGAGGTGGTTTCGGTTGTGTTTGGTAGCCGAATTGTTGGTTTTGTGATGAGCAGCGAGTTTGGTTGTGTTGCTGGTGTTTTTAATGCATAATGATGCATTGATCTTCTGTTGTTGTGTGCTTGAAACAGGGGAGTTTGATCCGTGAGCTTTAGAGGTGGTGCGGAAGGTTTCGGATGCTTGGAAGGCTTGTTGGCTAGCCTTGTTTTGTGTATCGGTGAGTGAAGTTGGGTTTTCAGCTTTTAAACCAAGGTTTGAAGGTTTTGGGAGCTTAGTATAAGTCTAAACAACTTTGCTAAGCTCAAGAGTAAGTAAATGGATTTTCGCTCTTGAATTGTGTTATGATTTGGCTTTAAAAGCAATTGTGTTTAATGGTTCCAATGCATGTGTTTTGCATGGTTTAATTCTGTTTTGAAAGCATATTTTAGCATGGTTTAATGCTGGTTTTGAAAGCCATATGTGAAGGATGCTCAAGGTAAGAGATCCTTGGTTTTATACATTGAAAATGTAGTTTTGATGCATGGTGTTGCATGATGTTTAATGGCTTTGTGTAATGCTTTAAAACAGTGGATTGATGATGGTAAGTGATGGTTTTTGCATATTGGTTATGCATGTGAATCATTGGGCTAATGTGGTAATGGTTTTGCATATTGGTTATGCATGTGAATCATTGGACTAATGTGGTAAGATGGTTATATTGGCAAGTGATGTAAGTGGTTCTTGGTTCGTTGATCGGATATAGTTAGCCGGCTATAGGATTGGGTGCACCGTGAATAAAGTCGCCTTGGAGGTGGAGTGGTTAAGTGTGAACCGGTAAACTCCCTTCAAGTATCCTAACGAGATGGTTAAGGTCATAATGGAGGATGAATGCCCATTCGAGGACCTTGGTTAAGCAAAGGTTATATGGTGGTTAAAAGTCCATATATGGGAACCTTGTGCTTGTTGAGATCACAATGGCGGTGTTAAGTCCATGTGTGGATCTTGTGTAGGGTGTCCCGGATCTCGTTAGTGATGTTGTACAACTACCAATCGGTGAATGCAAAGGTTATATGGCGTTTGAAAGTCCATACATGGGAACCTTGTGCAAGTCAAGGTTGTATGGTGTTTGAAAGTCCATACATGGGAACCTTGGGAAAAGTTGAGGTTGTATGGTGTTTGAAAGTCCATACATGGGAACCTTGTGAAAGTTGAGGTTGTATGGTGTTGGAAAGTCCATACATGGGAACCTCGGGAAAGCTAAGGTTGTATGGTGTTTAAAAGTCCATACATGGGAACCTTAGGATGGTGAGGTCAAATGGTGTTTAAAAGTCCATTTGGAGACCTTGGATTGGTAGTGTGTATGAAGCGTGGGGGACAACGCTTGTGATCCGCGTATCCGATTGGATGTTGAGTTGAAAAGTGGATGTGGTTGATCACTTGAAAGCCAATATGATGTTCTTGATTATAAAGAAGCATGAGATGCTTGAAAAGATGCATGGTTGCATGATAAGTGTTAAATGCTTGTGAATGCATGTTGCTTGTTAAGTTGAGCAAGTGTTGATTATCATTTGGTAAATGATGCATATGTGCATGAAATCTCCTTAATGCATTGGAGTCTTGTTGAGACTTGTTTTGAAAGGCTTGTGAAGATGATGTTGTGGTTCATATGTTGCCTTTGTTTAGTGCATGTGTTGGATTGATTGAGTAAATGGTTTTAAAGGGTTTCTTGCTTGGAATGGTTTTCCAAGGTTTGTATTTAACTTTGCATATGGTGTTTATGCATGGGATGGTTAAATGGTTGGTTTTGCAAGTTGTGCTTTGAAAATGGTTTTCTTAGTTTGCTAAACTAAGGGTTGGTTTTCATGTATGTGCAATGCATGGTTTTAAGCGTGATGTTGAAAGGAGTTTTCAAACTTTTCTTGGTAAACAAGTCGAATTGCTTTTCAAAGAGGTTTTATGGCTCGCTGCATTGATGGTGTTTTGGTTTTGAGCTTTCCTCACTAAGCATTATGTGCTTACGCTCCTTTTTGTCCATCAATGCAGATTCTTGAAGTTGGATAGCGAGGAGCAAGGGATTCAAGAAGGACTCCACTTGAGATGTATGTCTCGGTTAATAGCTATAGTTAATAAAGGCAATGGGGTAGAATCTCTCGGGTTGATGTTTGTGTATTCGTATATGTTCGGACAAGTATGGTTTATGTTGTTGATGTTGTTGGAACATGTTTCGGCCTTTATGAGATTGAATTGGAAGTATGGTGTTTAAATGGTTGCTTGTGTAGGAAGCATATCCTTTGAATTGGGGCTTTTCATGTATGTTGATATTTTGTTGAATTGTTGATGCAAGTATGCCTTTTATATGTTGAATTGCATGTTGGTAAAGTTTGGTGGCTTTTGGAGCATGATTGGATGATCAATTGCAGGTTTAAGTATGCATATGGTGGCTTTCTGTGCAGGGTGTTTCGGAACAGTCCATACCGTTTCGGAACGGGTGCCCCAAACCAGCCCAGGCGTCCGAAACGGGAGAGACCGTTCCGAAACGGAAAGGCTACTGCCAGACCCCCGTTTCGGTACGCGTTGCGGAACGGCCCCGCGTTTCGAAACGGGCTCTGCCTGTTTCGGAACGGGTGACCGTTGGGGGCTGACATTGGCAGTTAAATGTTTTGAAAAGTTTACATTTTGGTCCTGAAACTTGTTTGTGCAATTGTATGAGTTTGGGATGCCCGTTTGAGCTGAAATTTGGCAGTGAAGCATGAAACATGATTAATTTTAAGTTGGTAACTTAAAATCTGGTTAAGTCCTTAAGTCTTCAGAATTTACAATTTGGTTCCTAAAGTTGTAAATTGATCAATTGGGTCCCTGTTTGGTCTCTGATGTTTATGATCTTTAAGTATGATGTTGTGTGATCATATCTAAGGTTAATGTGCATCTAGACAAGACTAAAAAGAAGAAAAAAAGGGTCGTTAATCAAGGTTGACTTTCGGGTTGACTTTGGTTTTCCCCGTGTGACCTTCTTAATTCGGGTCAACCGTCTGGGCCGGGTTAAGGGGGTTACATTTGGTGGTATCAGAGCTAAGTTGCGAATGCTTGGGGAAAACGGTAAGTTGTTGTGATGTGTGTTGATGTTTACCTTGTTGTGTGGATGAAAGTTGGTTGAATGTTGGTTGAAACACATGTTTCTGAGCAAGTTGTTGATGTTTTCAAGCATGCTTTATGGTTATGAATCTTGGTTGAGCTTATGTGGATATGTGCTGATGTTGTGAGCTGGTGTTATGCACGATGAAAGTGCTGTGAGTAAGTTATGTTGATAATATGCTGTTGCAAGTGAATGCTGTTTGATGTAAGCATGATCAAAGTATGTTGTTTGATATGCTTGATGCTGTGATATCCATGTTTGTGATGACTGTTATGTCATGTAAAGGGGAGGATTCGGGATACCCATTGCCTTATTATTATAGCTATTGTGTTATTTTGGAGTTGGAGTTTGAATCCTTGCTTTAAGCTGGTCTAACTGGTTTGTTTGTTTTGTTGTGAATGTTGTTGTTGTTAGTAGTATGGCAAAGTCGATGAAAGAATGGCAGTTGGGTGAGATGGTTGTTGCCTTAGGGCAGGTTGTCAAGGCATGGAATTCACCTTTCTGTAGAGGTGTTTTGTCTCAGTCTTCTGTGCTTGGAGTTGAGGTGGTAAGGCAAGGGAAAGAAGCTGGTTCTGTGATGAAGAGTTCATCACCTGTTGTTTAGGAGGTGTTGGGAATGTCTCAGGCTGTGGTAAAAGTAAAATCAGTGGATGTGCTGGCTGTGGGATGTGTAGGTTTGCCGAAACAGCGTTTGTTGGATTTGGGTGCTGTGGAATATCATGGTTCTACACCGGAGATGTTTGAGGCCTGGTTGGCCAGTGTGGTTCTGATCTTGGATCAGGAAGGCTGTGATCTTGCTTGTAAGCTGGGGAGTGTTGTTTCTCTGATGTTGGAGGATGCATGTGTCTGGTGGACATCTGTGGCGGTGGCGTCACATATCCATGATATTGATTGGGATTTCTTTGTATCTGCCTTTTGTGAAAGATATCTAGGAGAGAAGTTTCCAAGGGTTAAGCAATGTGAAGATAGTACAGTGGTGAAGCAAGTGTTGCTTGAGCAAGGAGTGGAAGTTCAGCTACCTGTGTGTGACCGTTGTGAAAGGCGCCATGTTGGAGGTTGTTGGGGCGCGGGTGCTTGTTGGAATTGTGGTTCAAAAGTGCATGTTAAGCGTGATTGTCCTTTTGGGGTGAAGTCAGCTTTGGTGGTAGCCAAAGGATCTCTGAAAGGTCGTGGGCACGACCGAGGCAAGGTTCAGAGGTGGCAGAGAGAGCAGAAGGTTGAGAAGAGTTTGGGAAATGAGAATTGCTGGAAATGTGGGTCTGCTGGTCACATGAGGCGTGATTGTTTGATGTTGGCTCGGAATAGTCAAGGTTCTTTACCGCAAGGAGGTGGTGGTGACCCTAGTGTGTTAGCTGGTGCCGCAGTTGTGCAGCAGGAGGTTGATGGTTCCGCGAGGAAGAGAGCTCGTCTGATGAAGCTTCAGGGTGGTGTTGTGTTTTCAGGTAACCTTGCTAAGTAATCTTTGCTCTAGTTACCTTGGTTGGTTTCTGTTGGTTTTTTTTTTTTGCGTGGTAAGTTTAGTCTTGTTGCTAGCATGTTTGGGGTAATGGTTGTAGTTTGGAAACGTCTTTGGTGTGAAGAAGGGGTTTAGTGAGAATCTTGTGGTTAGTGGTTGTTGGTATGGTAGAGTTAGTTAAGTTAGAAGTGAGTTGGGAGGTTGTTCTTAGACGGATTCTGAGGATGTTATTGGAGGGTGTGAACTGGCGTTCATGCACAGTTAAAAATCATTGTTATATGCTATATTATATATGTGATGGTCCATGCATACATGTGGCATGACATTAGAGGTTTTGCATACATATACATCAGACATGATAGGGCATGTTGGTAATCATGCATACAACGTTCACACTCGCTAATAATTAATCGAATCTGTTAGTGTTGTGGTTGGGTTGGGTTGGATGATGGGTTTTTAGAGGTTATTTTGGTGCTGAGTGAGGGTTAGAAGTAATATTAAGCTAGTTGTTAGTATTGGTGAGGGTGGTATAGCATGTTGGTAGAAGGATAGTGCTTGATGCTTAAATAGTTTAGTGGTTTGGTGGTGAGGAGTATCGGTTGAAGTAGGATCGGTCAAGTGGTTTGAATAGCTAAGTGGAAGTGGTAGTTCCTTGGTGCTAGGTGATGTCGCAGTTTGGTGGTTGTGTTTCCAAGTGCTGAGGTAGCTTAGCATTTAAGTCATTGTGAAAGGGTTGTGTTGGTAGGTGTTGGTTCTTAGCAACCTTTGAGGAGTTGAGGAGTTGTTATGTATGTTTAGGTTGGGCGATGTTCTGGCAAGGCAAGTGTTGTGGTCAAGCTTGTGGTGGTTAAGCAATGAAAGATCGAAGGCCAGTGTTGCTTGAAAGGATTCTTGTGAGAAGTGGTTGGCTGGTTGTGAGTATGTGAACTTCTTTTGTAGTCAGCTGGTGGTGTGTGAAACGGCTGACGGGGTTAAGTTGGAGTTGTGATGTAAATTTTGGATTGTGGGTGAGTAGACCTGGTGAGTCGTTATGGTAATGATAGCGGCAGATGTGAAGGAATGACAGCTTATGTTGAAGAGTCTAAGTAAGCAGTTGATGCTTAAGAATTTTTGCTTGTTGGGAAGATTCTTGGAAGAGGTTTGAGAGTTGCAAGAGTTTTGGAAGCAGAGAAGTTTGCATAGTGGCTGAATTGTATTGGTTGTTGTCACTGTGTAAACAAGTCTTGGGAGTTGTGTGTTACAGTGGTGTGTGCTGTGAAAGTTGAAGTTCTTCATGGTTGAAGTTGGGGGCTGTGTACAGTCTGGAAGTGTGGAAGTTCAAGTTGTGGCTATCTTTGAGTGTTCTGGATTTGTGAACAGCATGTGGTGGTGTTGGGATTGGTGGAGTTTTGTGTGGAAAGTGTTCAGTGTTGGTTGGGGCTTAGTGTTGCCTTGTGTGTGATTTGAGAAGGTTGTTGTTCTCTTTTTGCCGGTTAAAATTTCGAGGACGAAATTTCCTAAGGGGGGGAGAGTTGTAACGCCCCGGTTTTGGGCTCAAAAGTTTTGGGCGTTGACCGGTTCGGTCAAAGTGCTGATCGAATATATAAGAGTGAATTTAGGAAAGCCTAGTTCGGGTTGCATTAAAAATATGGAAAAATGTCCTAAAATCATCTTTTAATATATATAAGTGAACTGTGAAATCAATTTTGGAAAATGAGGTTTGGAAGGGTGACATTTTGGCTAGTGACCAAAATGTAATTTTTGAAAGTTCGGTGACAGTTTTATAAAGGATTGAAACTTTGAATCTTTAAGGAGCTATTATTCCAAAAAGAGTTTCTCCAGATTTTTCTAAGATATTTTAAGGTTTTATTCTGATTTTAAAGTTTATGAAAAGTGGAGGGAAATCATTTTGACTATTTCATAACTAACTTTCCATTTTCTCTCAATTTTCCTTTTCTCTCATTTTCTCTCAACCCAAACACATTTCTCCAGATTTTCTCCTCTGATTTTGTCACTCAAATCTTCCTTTTCAACTCTCTTTTGATTCTTAATCATCACATCAATAAAACCTCTCAATTTGCAAGTTGTTTCATCAAGCTTTTTGGTTCCAAAAAGGGAGAAACTCAAGTTTGGAGGTAAGAACGTCCTTCTCCTCTAAACTATCAGTTCTTTACTGAAATTCCCAAGTTCTCAATCCTTGATTTATGATTTGGTAAAGGTTTTATGGAAATGATCTTGATTTTTGGCTTAAAATGCAAGATTTCCTTGATTTTGGTGGAATTTTCGTGTGATCTGTTTGGGCAGTGTTTTGAAGTGTCAAAATGATGTTAAATGAATGCTAAATTGATTAGAAGTTGAGGTTTAATTAATGCAATCCCGAATAGGTTGAATTTCCTAAGTTTAGCTTGAGTTTTTGGTTGTTTTTGGAGTGTTTTTGGTGATCTGTTATACCTGGAGGTATAAGGACGTGTTTGTGATCATTTTGGATGTTAATGGATGTTTAAAAATTGTTGGTTTTGTGATGAGCAGCGAGTTTGGTTGTGTTGCTGGTGTTTTTAATGCATAATGATGCATTGATCTTCTGTTGTTGTGTGCTTGAAACAGGGGAGTTTGATCCGTGAGCTTTAGAGGTGGTGCGGAAGGTTTCGGATGCTTGGAAGGCTTGTTGGCTAGCCTTGTTTTGTGTATCGGTGAGTGAAGTTGGGTTTTCAGCTTTTAAACCAAGGTTTGAAGGTTTTGGGAGCTTAGTATAAGTCTAAACAACTTTGCTAAGCTCAAGAGTAAGTAAATGGATTTTCGCTCTTGAATTGTGTTATGATTTGGCTTTAAAAGCAATTGTGTTTAATGGTTCCAATGCATGTGTTTTGCATGGTTTAATTCTGTTTTGAAAGCATATTTTAGCATGGTTTAATGCTGGTTTTGAAAGCCATATGTGAAGGATGCTCAAGGTAAGAGATCCTTGGTTTTATACATTGAAAATGTAGTTTTGATGCATGGTGTTGCATGATGTTTAATGGCTTTGTGTAATGCTTTAAAACAGTGGATTGATGATGGTAAGTGATGGTTTTTGCATATTGGTTATGCATGTGAATCATTGGGCTAATGTGGTAATGGTTTTGCATATTGGTTATGCATGTGAATCATTGGACTAATGTGGTAAGATGGTTATATTGGCAAGTGATGTAAGTGGTTCTTGGTTCGTTGATCGGATATAGTTAGCCGGCTATAGGATTGGGTGCACCGTGAATAAAGTCGCCTTGGAGGTGGAGTGGTTAAGTGTGAACCGGTAAACTCCCTTCAAGTATCCTAACGAGATGGTTAAGGTCATAATGGAGGATGAATGCCCATTCGAGGACCTTGGTTAAGCAAAGGTTATATGGTGGTTAAAAGTCCATATATGGGAACCTTGTGCTTGTTGAGATCACAATGGCGGTGTTAAGTCCATGTGTGGATCTTGTGTAGGGTGTCCCGGATCTCGTTAGTGATGTTGTACAACTACCAATCGGTGAATGCAAAGGTTGTATGGCGTTTGAAAGTCCATACATGGGGACCTTGTGCAAGTCAAGGTTGTATGGTGTTTGAAAGTCCATACATGGGAACCTTGTGCAAGTCAAGGTTGTATGGTGTTTGAAAGTCCATACATGGGAACCTTGGGAAAAGTTGAGGTTGTATGGTGTTTGAAAGTCCATACATGGGAACCTTGTGAAAGTTGAGGTTGTATGGTGTTGGAAAGTCCATACATGGGAACCTCGGGAAAGCTAAGGTTGTATGGTGTTTAAAAGTCCATACATGGGAACCTTAGGATGGTGAGGTCAAATGGTGTTTAAAAGTCCATTTGGAGACCTTGGATTGGTAGTGTGTATGAAGCGTGGGGGACAACGCTTGTGATCCGCGTATCCGATTGGATGTTGAGTTGAAAAGTGGATGTGGTTGATCACTTGAAAGCCAATATGATGTTCTTGATTATAAAGAAGCATGAGATGCTTGAAAAGATGCATGGTTGCATGATAAGTGTTAAATGCTTGTGAATGCATGTTGCTTGTTAAGTTGAGCAAGTGTTGATTATCATTTGGTAAATGATGCATATGTGCATGAAATCTCCTTAATGCATTGGAGTCTTGTTGAGACTTGTTTTGAAAGGCTTGTGAAGATGATGTTGTGGTTCATATGTTGCCTTTGTTTAGTGCATGTGTTGGATTGATTGAGTAAATGGTTTTAAAGGGTTTCTTGCTTGGAATGGTTTTCCAAGGTTTGTATTTAACTTTGCATATGGTGTTTATGCATGGGATGGTTAAATGGTTGGTTTTGCAAGTTGTGCTTTGAAAATGGTTTTCTTAGTTTGCTAAACTAAGGGTTGGTTTTCATGTATGTGCAATGCATGGTTTTAAGCGTGATGTTGAAAGGAGTTTTCAAACTTTGCTTGGTAAACAAGTCGAATTGCTTTTCAAAGAGGTTTTATGGCTCGCTGCATTGATGGTGTTTTGGTTTTGAGCTTTCCTCACTAAGCATTATGTGCTTACGCTCCTTTTTGTCCATCAATGCAGATTCTTGAAGTTGGATAGCGAGGAGCAAGGGATTCAAGAAGGACTCCACTTGAGATGTATGTCTCGGTTAATAGCTATAGTTAATAAAGGCAATGGGGTAGAATCTCTCGGGTTGATGTTTGTGTATTCGTATATGTTCGGACAAGTATGGTTTATGTTGTTGATGATGTTGGAACATGTTTTGGCCTTTATGAGATTGAATTGGAAGTATGGTGTTTAAATGGTTGCTTGTGTAGGAAGCATATCCTTTGAATTGGGGCTTTTCATGTATGTTGATATTTTGTTGAATTGTTGATGCAAGTATGCCTTTTACATGTTGAATTGCATGTTGGTAAAGTTTGGTGGCTTTTGGAGCATGATTGGATGATCAATTGCAGGTTTAAGTATGCATATGGTGGCTTTCTGTGCAGGGTGTTTCGGAACAGTCCATACCGTTTCGGAACGGGTGCCCCAAACCAGCCCAGGCGTCCGAAACGGGAGAGACCGTTCCGAAACGGAAAGGCTACTGCCAGACCCCCGTTTCGGTACGCGTTGCAGAACGGCTCCGCGTTTCGAAACGGGCTCTGCCGGTTTCGGAACGGGTGACCGTTGGGGGCTGACATTGGCAGTTAAATGTTTTGAAAAGTTTACATTTTGGTCCTGAAACTTGTTTGTGCAATTGTATGAGTTTGGGATGCCCGTTTGAGCTGAAATTTGGCAGTGAAGCATGAAACATGATTAATTTTAAGTTGGTAACTTAAAATCTGGTTAAGTCCTTAAGTCTTCAGAATTTACAATTTGGTCCCTAAAGTTGTAAATTGATCAATTGGGTCCCTGTTTGGTCTCTGATGTTTATGATCTTTAAGTATGATGTTGTGTGATCATATCTAAGGTTAATGTGCATCTAGACAAGACTAAAAAGAAAAAAAGGGTCGTTAATCAAGGTTGACTTTCGGGTTGACTTTGGTTTTCCCCGTGTGACCTTCTTAATTCGGGTCAACCGTCTGGGCCGGGTTAAGGGGGTTACAGGTATTCTCGTGTACAACGGTACCGAGAAGGATCTTGGTCGACAATCATAAATGGTTTAGCAGGCTTTTGTAGTGAAGAGAATGTTTGCTTCTTATTTAGGTAAGTGCGAGCTTCGGGTCGGTGAAAAGGTATATTGTTTCTGAGAATGATATTAGTAAGTGTTAACAGTTGAACATGCACAGTGCATAAAAACTTATATGTATATATTTAAATATGTCTGTACATGCATACAATTGGGCAAGACATTATAGGTTTTGCATACATACACATAGGCATCTATGAGGGCATATAAGTAATGTAACATCCTCTACCTAGCCTAGAAGAAAGATTGGCGTAGAGCATGTTACCAGAAAAGCTTTCAAAGACTTTTGCTCAATTGCACACAATCAACAACACATGGCAAAACATTCTTTGGAAAAAGTAGAATAAGTTCAAACTTTTTAAAGTGTTAAGAAGGATTAAGATCGTTCAGAAATCTAGTAAAAAGAAACGTTCAAGGATTCACCAAGTACTTAAATGATAGAAACACGACGACCACTTATAACCTAGCTTGGTAGAGCTTTTGTTTCGCAAACTCATGAAATAAATTTCAATCATGAATTACAACTTATCTTTAGAGCTCATGAATAGCTTAAATTCAATAAAATACTTAATACATGAGGTTTATTATATAAGAAATTAAGGAAGCATGATAGAGTCCCAAACCAACTTATACAGAACCATTAGAGAATTAGAGATTTCGATATCTTTACACAAATAATTTATTAATATTCACACTCTTCTTTATCAATTCGAGAATCCTATGATATTATCAAACCCCAAACTTTCTTCTTTAAGTATGAATCAATGAACAATCAATGGCATCTAAACATCAACTATTTAACTTCTTACAACCTTTAACAAGATTGATATTATAATTAAGACATTACCTTCTCAAGGTTTAACATCTATTTATCCGTAACTGTAACATCCCTCGCCCGGGTTAGGAGCGAGGAGCGTTACCGAAATAGAACATAACAGATTATCAAACAGAAATCCAAAACAAGAATGGTTTCTTATTAGCGAACCATATTAAAACACATGCGGAAAGTGGGCTAACAAAAATTTTCTAACACATCATAGTTCAAGCATTCATATTACCACACTAAACAATATTATTATATTACATGCAACTTAAAATTTTCATACTAATATGATTAAGAATCAATTCGGTTACTAACAATTTGCCAACTTAAATGTTCTATTTTTTATTTTCAATCGAAGCATCATAAGCAATTCATGTTATCCAATTTTAATAAGCAGATTCTCAATGTTACAAATTGTTTCCAATTAGAAGATCTATTCCAAGCTTATTCGAACAACCTAGGACCTTTAATTACAAGGCCATTCGAAAATGCCTAATCAATTTTTCAAGGTTTTTATTCGAATCATACAACCACATTAAATTTTATCATTAATTACTAAATTCACAAACACAATATGAATCAAACATGCAATCTTACTTACTAACATAGTTCTTCCATTAAGCATACTTTAATTACAAAAGATCATTCTATCATGATATGCCCTAAGCCATGTCAAGCTATATTTCTAATATTTACAACAAAATAAACCATTACAAAAACCACCAAGTTTGTGAAACCTATATTTGATTTTGATATAATTAAGTTCTTAAGGATTAAATTGAAAACTTGAAATTGATTTCTACGTCCCTTTAATAATTTATAAATCACCAACACTTTAAACTGATTTCAAAAACTCAAACTTCAAATATTTTCTAAGTGTTCCAAGGCCAAAGTATTGAAAATCGTCCAGGTGTGTCGATACGCCTCCAGCCGTATCGATACCTTTTTTGCAAATTGGCTACTGGAAGGACGCGTTTCGATACACTCTTAACCGTATCGAAACAGCGTATTGAAATAGATTCAATCTGTATCGATACGCCCCTCTGTAAAAACTAAAGGAGTTTGAATGGTGTACCGATACGGCTCAACCCGTATCGAAATGGTTTTAACGAATTTTTTAATTCGACATGTTTTAAATGTTTTCGACCGTTGGTGTCAGTCGTTAGGTAACTAACATTTAAAGTGGCAGTTGTCCCGTATCGATACGGTGTACCCCCGTATCGAAACGGAGACTTCCAATGAGCTAAGTTGAGAACAAGGTATCGATACGATCTTATCCGTTTCGATACGGTCTTTGTTCCGTACCGATACGCTTACGTGTTTTTCGATACGCCCTCTTTATTATGTACAACGACTCTTTCTATTTTGAGAGAGGTATCGAAACGGCTCCCCGTGTAACGATACAGATAGCTGCAGAAGTGCATTTATGGTGGAAAGAAAGGGTACCAACGGCTATAATCAATACCCTAACCACCCAAACGGCTAGAATTGATAGAGAAGTTGAAGCTCTTTGAAGACCAGCAACAACTATTGCACCAAAGACAAACATCCAAGCAAAAATCCAACCTCAAGTGTGCCTATTTTCCAATTTCTTGTAAACCCCAAATTAAGTTGTATTCAATTCTTATTCTATCTTCAAATTTGGGTTGAGTGTTGTACTTCAAGGGACAAAATTATATTTGAGAGATATATTTCTTGTCCAATTTCTTCTTTATTCATTTGTGAGTGTTTGGTCAAATTTTGGGTAGAAAATTTGATCGGTTGTGTAAAGGTTACCTCCTAAGCCTTGAAAATGGGAAGAACAAATTAGTGAATTGTTGCAAATCCTTAGTGGTAGCTAAGGTAGTGGATGTAGAGTTCATTTGGAACTTGAACCACTCTAAAATCATTTGTTCTTCATTTTTAATTGTCCATTCACTCCAACAAAGTTTTAAAATCCCAATTCACCCCCCTTTTGGTCTTGATCATTCAATCGATCCACTCAACAATTGGTATCAGAGCCTACCTCTTTGAAGGATTCACAACCACAAGAGGAGTTCCTAGGAAGAGTGTGATCATCCAAAAATCAAGGCATGGCATCTACCTCCGGATCTAGCATGTACGAGTCTCAATCCACTACAAAACCGCCTTTCTTCAATGGTGACAACTATCCGTTTTGGAAGAATCGGATGCGCCTCTTCATCAAGTCCAACGATTACTTGGTTTGGGATGTCATTGAAGATGGTCCCTACATTCCACTGAAGCAAGATAATGAAGGAAGGATGGTTCTAAAGAAAAAGATGGAGATGAGTGAAGAAGAGAGGAAGAAGATCCAAATAAATGACAAAGCTCTTCACATGATCTTTTGTTCTTTCGATCCTGACATCTACTCCAAAGTTTCATCCATTGAAAGTGCCAAGGAAGTGTGGGATACTCTAGAGACCACCTATGAAGGAACCAATGATGTGAAGGAAACCAAGATTGGAATTCTCAATCTTAGTTATGAGAATTTCAAGATGGAGCCTAACGAAACGGTGTCAAAGATGTTTGATCGCTTCTCAACCATCGTCAATGGGCTTAAAGGCTTTGGCCAGACTATCCCGGAAGACAAGCTTGTCCGGAAGCTACTCTACTAACTTCCCGAATCTTGGGATGGGAAGAGAACCGCCATCATCGAGGCCAAAAACTTGAAGACTCTAAAACTTGATGTGCTAGTGGGTTCTCTCCTTACTCATAAGATTATGAAGCATGGAAGGGAAGAAGAAAAGAAGAAGGAAAAGAAAAGAGTGGAGAAGCTAGAGGTGGAAAAGAAGAAGAAAATGAGAGTAGCTCTCAAAGATTCATTACTTGAGGAGAGCACTTCTAGTGAGGAGGATGACCTTGAAGAATTTGCTATGATAAACAAAAGGTTCTCTCGATTCATGAGGTCCAATCGTGGAAGGAGGATTCAAAGAAAAATGGACTTCAAGGGTAAAATCAAAGAAAAATAGAGGGATTCAATCATTTGTTATAAGTGCAAAAAGCCCGGTCACATTCGTTCAGAGTGCCCTCAACTCAAGAAGAAGGGCTTTGAGAAGAAGAAGAAGCTCAAAGCCAAGCTTGCTACTTGGAGTGATGAGGAGTCATCCGAGGATGATAAACAAGAAGTGGCCAATCTTTGCCTCATGGCGCTTGAGGAAGATTCCTCCATGGTAACCTCTAACTCATCAACATTTGAATTTACATTTGATGAATTAAATGATGCATATGATGAGTTGCAAGAGGTTTATGATGAGTTAGTTGAGAAATACAAAGAGTCGGTCATTAGGAATAAGAAAATTATTTCGGAATTAAATGATAAGAATGACTCACTCTCTCAAGCTAACTTAAAATTTGAGAAAAATATTTTAAGTTTGAAAGATGAACTTAAATTCTTCCAAGATGAAATGTTGACCTAAATAATCTTCTTTCTCAATGCAATAGTGAATACCAAAAGGTGTTAGATGAGATTAACAAGCTCAGAGAGTCTTTTAAATATGTCGGTAGTGTGAAGCATGAAAAAGGTGAATCATCTAAAACAAACCAACCTAGGAGAAAGACTAATAACTACAAACAAAGTAGCTTCCCTAGACATAATAGAACTAAAAAGGTTAGAAATGTATGGGTTCCTAAGGAACTCGTAAAATCTAATAATATTGTTGCTATGTCACTTTGGATTCCAAAGGGAACCAAGCTATTGAGAGCTAACACTCGTGGACCCAAAATGATTTGGGTACCAAAAACAAAAGTTTAATATCTTTGTTTGTAGGGGGAGCATTGCTACAAAGGCCAAAGCACAAAGTCAAAATTCATGGTACCTTGATAGTGGATGCTCGAGGCATATGACTGGAGACAAGAGTAGATTCATGGATTTAAAGCCAAAAAGTGGAGGAGTGGTGACATTTGGTGACAACTCCAAAGGTCACATTAAAGGTATTGGCTCCATAGGTAATCACTCTACCATTCTTATTGAAAATGTCTTGTATGTCGATGGTCTTAAACATAATTTGTTGAGCATAAGCCAATTATGTGATAAAGGATTTAATGTTTTATTTGATAAAAATGGGTGCAAAATTGTTGACATTAAATCTAATAATATTATGCTCATAGGTCATCGCATAGGTAACATTTACATGGTGCATTTAGATGACATACATACATCCCATGCATGTTTAGTAGCTCAAAATGAAAATGATGCATGGCTATGGCATAGGAAACTAGGACATGCTAGCATTAATGTTTTAGAAAAATTAGTTTCCCGTGATCTAGTTAGAGGTTTACCCAAGATTAAGTTCTCAAATGATAAAATTTGTGATGCATGCTCTAAGGGTAAACAAAATAAGTGATTCTTTAAATCCATTAATGATGTTTCTACAAGTAGGTGTTTACAACTAATCCACGTGGATTTATTTGGGCCAATTAGGACTATGAGCTTAGGTGGTAAATCTTATGCATTTGTTCTTGTTGATGATTTTTCTAGATTTACTTGGGTTCTATTTTTAAGTACTAAAGATGAGGATTTAGAAAAATTCATCTCATTTTCAAAATTAACCCAAAATGATCTTGAACTTAGAATTTCCCATATTAGAAGTGATCATGGAACCGGATTTCAAAATCTAGGGTTTGAAGAATTTTTAAATGAAAATGGTATTAGCCACAATTTTTTGGCTCCTCGAACTCCTCAACAAAATGGGGTAGTTGAGAGGAAAAATAGAACTTTACAAGAAATGGCTAGAACCATGCTTTGTGAAAACAATTTACCTAAATATTTTTGGGTGGAAGCCACAAACACCGCTTGCTACATTGTGAACCGAGTAATGATTAGGCCAATTTTAAAGAAAACACCATATGAGATTTTAAAGTCTAAAAAGTCTAACATTAGCTATTTTAATCCATTTGGTTGCAAGTGTTTTGTTTTAAATAATGGAAAAGACAACTTAGGTAAATTTGATGCAAAAAGTGATGAAGCTATTTTCATAGGATATTCTTTAACCTCTAAAGCTTATCTTGTATTTAACAAGAGAACTTTAGTAGTAGAAGAATCTATACATGTTGTATTCGATGATAACCTCCTTCCAAGGAAGGATTCTTGTGATGATGATGATGTAGGAATCATTAATGCCTTTGATGGAGGACAAACTTCAAAGGAGGATGAGATTCCAACAAAAGAAGAGGACAAACCTCTTGAAGCCTTGAAGGACTTGGATCTTGAGGAAAAGGAAGTGAGCTACCCAAGGGAGTTCAACTATGTAAAAGGTGGTGAAATCTTGGGTGATCCATCCAAGGGGGTAATCACTAGATCTTCTCTTAAACTTATGAACCATGTTGCATTTATCTCATGCATAGAGCCTAAGAATATAAAAGAGGCATTAAAAGATGATTTTTGGATTATGGCTATGCAAGAAGAGTTAAATCATTTTGAGAGAAGTAATGTTTGGACATTAGTTGATAGGCCTAGTAATCAATCTACTATAGGAACTAAATGGGTATTTAGGAACAAACTAGATGAGAGTGGTAAAATTGTGAGAAATAAAGCTAGATTAGTAGCACAAGGTTACACTCAAGAAGAGGGAATAGATTTTGATGAAACCTATGCTCCCGTAGCTAGAATGAAAGTCATTAGGATGTTGCTTGCATATGCATGTTATCATGATTTCAAGCCTTTTCAAATGGATGTTAAAAGCGCATTTTTAAATGGTTTTATAAATGAGGAAGTGTATGTGGAACAACCACCGGGTTTTGAAGACTCAAAATTTCCAAATCATGTTTTCAAACTTACTAAAGCACTCTATGGTTTAAAACAAGCTCCAAGAGCTTGGTATGAAAGACTTTCAAATTTTTTGATTGAAAAAGGTTTTGAAAAAGGTAAGGTGGACACTAAACTTTTCATAAAAAGGTATATAAATGACATATTAGTAGTGCAAATTTATGTTGATGATATCATTTTTGGATCTACTAATGAATGTCATTGCAAAGAGTTTACGAAGTTAATTCAAGGTGAATTCGAGATGAGCATGATGGGGGAGCTCTCATTCTTTTTGGGACTCCAAATCAAGGAAAGGAAGGATGACACCTTCATTAATCAAGCAAAGTACATCAAGGACATGCTCAAGAAGTTTGGCTTGGAGAATGCAAATCCTCAAGCCACACCTATGAGCTCTTCTACAAAGCTTGACAAAGATGAAGAAGGTAAGTGTGTTGACTCTAAGCTTTACCGTTCTATGATTGGATCATTGCTTTACCTTACCGCAAGTAGACCAGATATCTTGTTTAGTGTTTGCTTGTGTGCTAGGTTTCAAGCTAGTCCTAGAGAGTCTCACCTTATAGCCGTTAAGAGAATCTTTAGGTACCTTAGAGATACTCCTTGTTTAGGTCTTTGGTACCCTAGAGACTCCACCTTCAACCTTCATGCTTATTCGGATGCGGATTATAGGGGAGGTAAAATCGATAGGAAGAGTACTTTGGGAACATGTCAATTCTTAGGTAGTATGCTCATATCTTGGTTCTCTAAGAAACAAAATACTGTAGCCTTATCTACCACCGAAGCCGAGTACATATCCTTAGGAAGTTGTTGTGCTCAAGTCCTTTGGATGAAGCAACAACTCTTAGATTATGGTATTAAAGTTGAAACCATACCCCTTAAGTGCGATAACACTAGTGTCATATGTTTTACAAAAAATCCCATCCAACACTCTAGAACCAAACATATAGAAATAAGGCATCATTTCATTAGAGATCATATCCTTAAGGAAGATGTTGTTATAGAGTATGTTGACACCTTAAATCAACTAGCGGACATCTTTACAAAGCCTTTAGATAAAGAGCGTTTTTGGTCCCTTAGGAGAGAGTTAGGTTTAACTAGCCTATCTTGACCTTTTAGGACCCTTTTTGTGCTTAAATTGCTTGATCTTGTGAAATTGCATGTTAATGTGTTGTAACTCTTGAATATATCCATGCTTATAGCTAGGGGGAGTATGATTCTGCTAAAATATGCTTAGAATTGCTCATTCATCATTTTCATTCATTTAGAAGATGTTATAATCGAGCTTTTGGTTGTCCTTCAAGCCTAAAATGTATTTCTAGGCATAGGGTATCGATACGGTTAAACCCGTATCGATACGAGTTCTGTATTAGCTTCTCAGACTTCATTTTGCCTTACACGGGTATCAATAAGGTTAAACCTGTTTCGATACGAGCTACAATCGTTTCGATACGGATTGTATCCGTTTCGATACGATCCTTCAACAGGAATTTTTATTGGAATTACGTTTTTACCCCCGTATCGATACACCCTCAGGCGTATCGATACGCGATTGCGCAGAAAGCTATTTATTGGCATTTAAGAGTTCAACTTTTACCAAAATTAAAATTTCTCAAAACCCTAAAAACCCTAGCCTTTTTCACTATATAAATACCCTCTTCCTCCCTCATATTTTCACACCACAACTCAAAAACTCAAGAGGGTTTTCAAAATCAATCAAAGCTCTAAGGCTTTTTCATCAATTGGGTGCTAAGCTCCTCTTCCATTCATCTCTAATCAATATCAAGGTAAAACACTTTCTTTTCTTTTTTATTTTTGTTTCAAAGTTTCTCTAGTTTTGTTTTATTTTATCTTCTCAAACCAATCTCTCTTTTCAAATTTGGTTTTAAAATTTTTTTAACCTTGATTATTGGTTTTCAATGAGTTGAATGAAGAAATCCTAATGCATACATTGTTTTATCTAGTTCATGGCACCTTCTAGGAAGAGAACACGCACTAATGAAGCCGGTGAAGCATCCAATACCGGAGGTGGTGCTCTTACGAATCTTACTCATATCTATCAACTATGTTTTCAAACCCCCGGAGCTCTCACCTATTCCTTTTCAAAACTATAAGTTTGAATATCTACCTTTGCTCCAAGAATGGAAGTTTATGGATTTTCTCTCTATTCCCTGGTTTTACTTTCGTATTTTGGTTTTAATCTTTTATGCTAATGCCAAATGTGGTGTCAATCGAGATGGTGTTGTTACGGCCGTTAATTCTCATCTCATGGGTAAAAAGATCACTATAGATGTTCAATCTATTTGTGATGTATTCAAGTTGGAGGATGAAGGCTATGATGATGAGAATGCCCTTGGCCATGTTCTAAGTGGTTCCGTCACCGCCCTAAATGCTCAAGATCGGATCCTATATTTGATGGTCTTTTGGTGGTTTAGGCCCTCGAGAGGGAAGTATTCCACTATCCGCCAAGTGGATGATTTTTTGGATTCGTTGCTTCCGTGAGAGAAAACGTCTGAACCTTGCTCGTATCATGTTTGCGAAGATCGTCTATCTCGTGCAACATCGCCATACCACTCTTGTCACTTTCTTCACCTATGGCACGGCCCTAAGCTACTTCTTCCAACAAAAGGAGATTGATTGCTCACATGACTTCCCAACTCCCCACACTGATCCCATTGATAAACGCTCTCTTGCAAGGGGTAAGTTCCATTATTTTAATGGTAATTGGCTGCGTTTATCCGAGCTCCCTAGTGAGGCCGCAGAACAATTTGCTAATCCTCAAGTTGAACAAGTTCCTCAAGCTCCTCCTCCTTCACCTTCCATGGATGCTCTAATGACTTTCCTCAATGAGCAATTCACGAGTTTGCATACGGACATGGCTTCAGGGTTTACCGCGATTGATACTCGTTTCACAAGCCTTGAAGATAGGATGAAGAACGTGGAGACTCGACTCACTTCTCTTGAAGGTGGTCATAACTCAATGAATATCTCTCTCATCGCTTTCCATGACGAGTGGTGTCAAACCTTGGGGAATGATGATCCAATTGAGGAAGATGATGAATAAGGCGATGGAGATGCATAGTAGCATATCTTTGCATACCATTCATATCATCTAGGATATTTACTGTATGCACCTTTTCTTTATGTTTTTAGGATTAAGTTTGAATTATTTTAAATCTATGCTTTGATTTTCTGTTGTTTGGATTTTTCAGTTGATGTTATCCTTTATTTTGAACTTAATGATATTATGTTGCTTGCTTACTTATACCTTTGCCTATTTATGCACTTTACATTATGTCTCAATTATTTTTGATCTAACAAAAAGAAGGAGAGGGAAGCTCACACCACTTAAAAACTTAAAAAATTTTGATTTTCAAACTTAAAAGTTACATAGCTAATATTAAGGGGGAGTTATTTTGCAAAGTTTTTCAAAGTATCAAAAATTTCAAGTTTTAGTTTTGTTATATCAAAAAGGGGGAGATTGTGAAACCTATATTTGATTTTGATATAATTAAGTTCTTAAGGATTAAATTGAAAACTTGAAATTGATATCTAAGTCCCTTTAATAATTTATAAATCACCAACACTTTAAACTGATTTGAAAAACTCAAACTCCAAATATTTTCTAAGTGTTCCAAGGCCAAAGTATTGAAAATCGTCCAGGTGTATCGATACGCCTCCAGTCGTATCGATACATTTTTTGCAAAGTTGGCTACTGGAAGGAAGTGTTTCGATACGCTCTTAACCGTATCAAAACAGTGTATCGAAACAGATTCAATTTGTATCGATACGCCCCTCTGTAAAACTAAAGGAGTTTGAATGGTGTACCGATACGGCTCAACCCGTATCGATACGGTTTTAACGAATTTTTTAATTCGAAGTGTTTGAAATGTTTTCGATCGTTGGTGTTAGTCGTTAGGTAACTAACATTGAAAGTGGCAGTTGTCCCGTATCGATATGGTGTACCCATGTATCGAAACGGAGACTTCTAATGAGCTAAGTTGAGAAAAAGGTATCGATATGGTCTTATCCGTTTCGATACGGTCTATGTCCCGTACCGATACGCTTACGTGCGTTTCGATACGCCCTCTTTATTATGTACAACGGCTCTTTATGTTTTGAGACAGGTATCGATACGGCTCCCCGTGTACCGATACGGATAGCTGGAGAAGTGCATTTATGGTGGAAAGAGAGGGTCCCAACGGCTATAATCATTACCATAACCACCCAAACGGCTAGAATTGATAGAGAAGGTATAAATTGAAGCTCTTTTAAGACCAGCAACAACTATTGCATCAAAGACAAACATCCAAGCAAAAATCCAACCTCAAGTTTGCCTATTTTCCAATTTCTTGTAAACCCCAAATTGAGTTGTATTCAATTCTTATTCTATCTTCAAATTTGGGTTGAGTGTTGTACTTCAAGGGACAAAATTGTATTTGAGAGATATATTTCTTTTCCAATTTCTTCTTTATTCATTTGTAAGGGTTTGGTCAAATTTTGGGTAGAAAATTTGACCGGTTGTGTAAAGGTTACCTCCTAAGCCTTGAAAAGGGGAAGAAAAAATTAGTGAATTGTTGCAAATCCTTGGTGGTAGCTAAGGTAGTGGATGTAGAGTTCATTTGGAACTTGAACCACTCTAAAATCCTTTGTTCTTCATTTTTAATTGTCCATTCACTCCAACAAAGTTTTAAAATCCCAATTCACCCCTCTTGGTCTTGATCATTCAATTGATCCACTCAACAAAGCTTGACTCACATATTTACAAACAAAATGAGGCTTACTAACTAATTACAAAACATGTTTACTAGACTCCATACTAGCATTCAAGGAGCATATAACAAGTTCAAGCACCAACGTAAAATAAGGCTAATGTCAAACAAAACGAGATGGATATCTAGACAAATTTCCAAGCCACCATCTAGGAGATTAAATACGAGACTTAGATCATACATATTGTTGTCTTCTGATTTGCTTTCGATCAGAAATTGCTAGCTTTACGCCCAAGATACCCTGTTATTTGGGAAAAAGTAAACAAAGAGTGTTGAGTACAAAATTGTACTTAGCGAGGTAATTTCTAAAACTAATTCACTCTTTTAAATATCTTATGATCATCTTTAAGGTTACTTAGCTAGGCTTATTAGCACATAAAGCATCTCCTAACTAAGCTTATCATGCTCAAGTCTCAATTGACTTCATACATCTCAGGCATTATAATTCATAGTATAAGGTCATACATAATTTCAACTTACATCATGCTTTTCATCATGCATCACATTCGAACAAAACAAGAATCAAACAAGCATATTATTGAACCAACCATAATTCATAAGCAAAACATAGATCATATTATGGCAGGTTATTCAAATAGGACCATTGTCCACATTGAACATGAATCAAGCAATCCAAGCTTACCACATTTCCCATACCATTCGAAAAGGACCATTGTCCAATAAATCACATAACAAGCATAGATCATAGCATATCATGTAATTTATCTTTTCATTTATCCACTTCATAAGCTTATTACAAACATATATATATATATATATATATATATATATATATATATATATATATATATATATATATATATATATATATATATATTTGTTTGCTTTGGTGGAGTAGAAGTACTAGGTAAACAAGTCAGCAGGGGGTACCAAGTACCAAACAATGGTTGCACGAAGAAACAAATCAGGGGATGCTCAACAACATCAATGTGTCTTGTACACCATCCAAGATATCATGTAATCAACAAGAAATGCACTAAGCATTTTAGGTGCCAAATACCATTTCAGAGAGTACACTAGGTACTAAACAGAGGAGCTCAGACTCTAGGCATGCCTTTATACCTAAGACCTCTAATCGACCAAGGGCTTTATAAGTCTTTCAAATTATCAAACAATTCATTTATATCATTTATCATTTGGTTTACCAAATTCATATTGCATACTCCAAGATACAAGCTTATCATGCCATGTAATTGCACAATTTCATGCAAGCCATACAAAATAATCTCATATCACATTAAAGCATCATCAATACATTAGAAAAATATTAGCATCTCAATCATTTTCAAGCTCATATCAAACATTGCAAGTAGGCTTCACAAGGGCAGTCCACAAATACACAATAATAAGGTATTAACAATGATTCATTTCATGCTTCATTTTCTATTTTAGCCTCCTTCCCTTACTAAACAATTTACCAGCTTTGAATTAACTCCAATTCATGCATAACATATAAATTAAATCACATAAAAGAAATAGGTTGGTTAGGACACTAGTCCTAACCCTAATGCAATTACACTCACAATACTCCACTAAGCTTGTTCCTTGATTACAATGTCCTTATTCCTTCCACTTGGTTGTCCAACCCTTGCCTCCTCCAAGATCTCTTCACACACTTGATCTTAACACTCAAACACAAGCATATACAAATCATATTAGAGATCAATTCGTTCATATTAACTCTTTGACACAAGTACAAACATTAACATTCAAAATTGTTTTTCATTTAAATAGTTTGAGGATTAGTTACCATTTTGACCATAACGTTTTACTCACTAATTCAAATTTCAATTGTCATACACCCTTAGAAAGGTAATTCACTAAGTTTTCTAACCATATAAACCCCATATTTTTATCTCTTCTGAGTTAATACAGTTTAATATTTAAACACAAGTCATTTTAACAGTCCTAGACAGTTTGTACTGTTTAACTACTTTAATTTATAACTATTAACGCACATACTGAAATTCAATTCCGTTTTCTCCTAATGAAAATAGACATTCCCAAATTTCATCCATTAAGTTTTCAGCTCAAAATACATTATACTCTATTTTTAGTGAATTTGCAAAGTGACTGTTCAAGACTTAGATTTTCTGGACAGCTTACTAAGGTTTTACTTCAAGCTTTTGAATTCTTTATCCAAAATTTCCAATCAATATCTTAAAAAACTTTCTACTGATCCTTGATATTTATAAGTCCCAATTAAGCATTAATTAAGCAATTTAGTCCTTTTTAACAGAACCATTTACTCCCTTAAAGTTTACGATTTCATCATTTAGTCCAATTTGTCATATTTCACTAAATGCTTCTTTTAACAACTAAATTACGCCTTATATGGTCAATTCAAGTTAAGAACCAATATTATTTCATTTTCCCCTGATTTTAACTTATCTCTCAAAGCTAAATTCAATACGTTTAAAGCCCTTAAACGTTTTGAATTCTATCAAAACAGTCATTATTTCCAGTTTTGCTTCATTACACAACCAGCTTGTTCTAAAGTGAAATTATCCTATTCAAAAATCATTTTTCATGCAACACAACACTTCTACCATATATTTAGTTCGATTATCTACCATTTTCACCTACAGAACATTTTCTAATTCGAACCAAAATACCTTCAAATTTTCAGATTTCGGCAGCATGCTAGTCAAGTTGAGTTTAATTTATGCATAAAATTGCCAATGCAAACCAATTCCTTTCATACTTTTAATTACACCTTGGTTCTAACTTAACTCTAACAAGTTATTTAATCAAACACGCGAGCATTATCAAAATTTTTCAGAACTGAAATCTTTAATTAACACTTGAATTAACAAGGATTTCATGAAGAGAAATAAGAATGTTTCCAACACTTACTTGAATTTACACATGCATGTAAGCTATCATCCCCTTTAAATCTTCTATTCAAAACTCCATTTTTTTTCCTCTTGATTTATGCTAAAATTTCAGATTTCTCTCAAGCTTTCCCTCTCTCTTTTTCTCTCAACATACACGGCACACACATGGAAAATGGGAGAAGGTAGACATAACGCCTAAATTGGGGACTATGTTGGGATTATCTTTTTATCCAATTGCCCTCCCTTAGTCTTTTAAATTTATTTTTGACTAAGGGCAACCCAAAGAAATACAAATTTTAGCATGCAACTTTAATTTAGTCATTAATCATGGATATATCTAATTTCAATCTCTTATAATTTGGCCGGATTTCTCTAAGTTGTTCATATTTATTCTAATTATTTTAACTTACTAAATCACTTACTTTGATCATGTTATAATTAAATTAGGGTTCAACTAATTTATCTTCTTGACTCATTTGGTCCAACCCTTCGAATTCAACCACCCAATTTCTCTTTAATTCGATTTAATTCAATATGTACCAACTGAAGGAATTCAGGGACCAAATTGAATACTCGTGAACTTATTTGCTTCTAAAGAAATAATAAATACTCTAATTTAATAAGTTAAATTCTAGGACGGAAAGGAGGATGTTACAATAACACTTAATATTTTTCATCCATAGATATCAATCGTTCAATTATAACTTTCATGCATTCAATCATTTTTCATTCCCGCTTAGAAATAAGCAATCATACATTTGGCAAATTTTACGTGCCCTAAACTAGTGGTATTATTGTTTAATTAACATACATTTAACCTATTTCACTTACAAACTTATTAGGCCTATAGACATGTCAAAATGTTTACTATAGCATAAGTCATTTAGATTAAACAAACAATTAACTTGTATAACAAAACCTACTTGAACGAGGCTTGAGATTAAATTATTTGAATCCATTAACAGATTCCAAATATGAAAGCTTTAATTACAATATCATAAAATGGAAACAGCCAAATCTTATCTAGGACCCATCTTACAATATAACCATTCAAAATATATAGTTATTCAATTAATAAAACACCAATCACATTTCACCAAAATATTTCAAACTCTATGCAGCTAATTAACCCATGACTACTTGTATAAAAAAACCTACTTGGACGAGGCTTGAGATTAAATTATTTGAATCCATTAACAGATTCCAAATATGAAAGCTTTAATTACAATTGTTCCATTCCATGGTTCTCAAGTAATATGAAGTTTATGCGATTTACGTATCAATTAAAACAACCAATCGAACTCACCACTACCACTCATGCAATTTATACATTCAAAAAGCACAATCAAACATGGATATTTATCTAGCCATTCATGTCATTTAAGGAAATTAGGTATTCATTAACTATACAAGGATATACCAAATAATTCTCAATTTTTTAATTACATGCCAACATGACTTAACTAATTTCATAAGTAAATACAAGGTGCCACCATCACACATCTTCGTACATGGAAACATCCCACTGATTTCATATCATTGAAAAACATAACCACTATAATTATATACACAAAACAGTCCTGCACAGTCCCTATCCTATTGCAAATCAGTCCTTGATCTTTATAAAAATATCCCATGTCTTCAGATTTACAAAGCAGTCCCAAAAGAGTCCTTATTTCATTCGAAACAGTCCTTTAATTATTACAAAACAACCCGTGTTACAGTGTAAAACAGTCTCATGTTTTCAGCATTATAAAACAACCATTTTTTAATTCAAAATCAACTCTTTAATTGTTACAAAACAGCCCCTAAATTAGTGCAAGACAGTCCCGTGTAATCAAATCAGTTCTTAAGTGAATCATTTTGGTCCTCATCTATCTAAAATTCATCATAATCAATTAATGACCAACAATTCAAGTTTCGATTACGATTATCTAGCTTTACCAAGACTTAATCGAACAATTTAGCTTTTCTTATAATTTAAAGGATTCAAAAATTCAGTAATGCATGATTCTAGTTATGTTTACAACCTCACACAATTCATAGAAATCTTTCAAATATACATTTCAATTAATCGAAGTAAATTTTAATATAGCATGATTTTTTAGAAATTTAAACACACAAGGTCTATAGAAAATCTATAGCCAACAATAACACACTTTTCATATAACTCGAGCATAAAACCTAAGGTTCATCCTCCAAACAATATGCTAACAACAAGCTCGTGATCACATATTACAATCAAATAAACAATGCATATCAACTATAATCAATTTTAAGAGCTTACAAACATAGATTCAATTTAATGTTACATTCCAAAATAAAAAAGTCATATAGACCTATTCAAAATCCTATGTGCCACAATCCTATGAGTTTTAAACAAGAACTTCTAAATTCTACTTGAGTCCGAAGTATTATCTTGCACCCTTGATCACGAATAGATTATAGATGCTTTAAAAGTCTTGCAATGCATGATAATGATATGCATTATGCTTATATAGCCTAAGTGAGGTAGTATTGACAATGTATTAAACATTAAAAATCAAGAACTTTACAAAATAGAAACCAATTTATTTCAAGTCAATATTCATACAAGAGTTTTCTTATAACTTAAGTTAGCTTGAACGTAATTCAATTAATAAAAGCTTAATAGAATTTATGATTTTTTTGTGACTTATACAAAAGCTTTCTTTCGGATTTTAAGCTTATAGTCTTCATGTTCTCATTAAGAGCTACAAATTCTTATGCTCACCAAGATCTTTCAATCTTTATGCTCGCCAAGAGCTTCTCAAATTTATGCTCACCCAAAGCTTACAACATATATGATTCATTACCCATTGAAGATTCTCTTTTAAATTCTTATTTGATTTCTTATAGTTTTCATGTCTTTTAAAATGTTTGCCTTGGATCACACATAGTTATGGATAACATTGGTCCGTGTTTGACCATATAGGTTCAAGCGATACTTAGCCCAAAGCACATAGCAATAGCTAATATAGAAAACATATCAATCCTAACTTCTCAACTATCCAACCAACTTTCGCCGATCTCTGTATATCTCCCTCGTTTTCTCCTACTATCGCCAATATACATATAACATATCTTATATAAATGGGGCGTCCCCCGAGACGTAGCTCATGCACCGTAGTCCCAAGGTATACCATGTATCAAACCAGTGTTTCCATGGGCTTCCATTGTATAGGCAACTTAAATGTCTTATCTTATATTTGACATTGGGGAAAAAATCTTATTGCACAAGTAATCTTGTTTGTTATTTATTCAATATCTTATGATTCAAGAAATCTTCTCAATTCATTGCTTAGTGTCTTTTAGTATAAGATAAGTATTTAGTTCTTGAAGTATAACTTATTATAGCTTTTGGGATTTTCGAATGATTCTTGGTCAATAAACTTTCCATAGTTGAGTTATCACTTAATTTAAAGCTAGACTTAAACATAGCATATTTCAATTCACAGTAATAAACACCTTGCTCAAACATATAATACATTCATGATGCACATATGATATTTACTTTACAACATCATGAATGTAACCCCAATCCCTTGTGCTCTAGATGAGCCTTATGCAACTAATCATGTATGATTCACATTTAGCATCATAATTCATTCAAATAAAAATCGATGTGGCTCCGTGCCACCCGAATTAAATGCAACTGCACTCACCTGTTATTCCAAAGTTATGGAATACCTGAACCACAATTACAACTCACTTCTCATTCGAATCCTAGCTATCCATATCAATGTAGGTACCTCAAAACAAATAACCAGGCATTAAGACTAGACCAAACCTTTTGTTAACAACTAAACTCTTCATGTGTACTAACAATCAATTCATCACATGAACAAACGATTTCATATTCCAAACAGTCCATTAAGACTCAAGTTCAATCAAAACAGTTCGTATACATGTTTAAATACAATCAAATAGTCTTTAATTTATAGGCATACAATTTAACATGCTTAAAACAGTCCTACAAGACTCATTCTCGATCAAAAACAGTCTCAAATATGTGTTCACACAATTACATATTCAACAATCCACATGCTTTCATATCTACTCAAATCTGTCCAAATTAGACATGTATACATATTTGTTCATCATCAAAACAGTCCCTATAGCTTTTTATTTAACCTAAACAGCCCAGCATCCAATATATACATATTCAAAATTGTTCATAGATATTCAAACTATTCAAAAATTGTCCCAAATTTTCATTAAAACAGTCCAATACTATTAATTTTACTCAAGACAGCCCATGATGTCTTTAGTTACCTCAAAACAGCCCACTAATTCATCAAAATAATTCCTAAATCTTGAACATATACATGGTAGTCCCCAAACATAGGTTTACACCAACATGCATTGCAAAACAACCCAAAATGCATTCTTAAGCAGATGTATATCTAAAATTTCCCAGCTGGTTTAACAGTTTATCAAAACCAATAAGAATAGCCCCTAATCAGATTTGAACATGTAGGACAGTCCTTTGTTAATTAACATTCTCAAACAGTCCAAAATTACATTCTTCCTTACTTAAACAGGTTCGAAACAATATTTTGAATGTCAAACACAAACAACTATGATCTTCCGAGCATACAATCCAATCACCACACATACTAAACTTACTCATGGATTCATAAATACTAATATTTTGATTGTTTCAAACATTCACACTTAAACATATAAACATTGCTTCTATCTCAAACTATGATCATAAAATAGAATGGAAGAGTATAACAGCTTTACCTTGTTATTCAAACAACAACACCAATCTTGAGCTAATTAAATCCAAAGATGGAGCTCTCTCACTCTAACATTCATGCTATTTGACTTTGATGGTTAAAGAAGAGAAGAAAGGAAAGAGATGAATATGTTTCCTTTATTTCTCTCCCACTTGCCATGGCCATATTCCAAACCCTCCCCTCACCACCTTGCAAATTCTAGCTTGGACACATGTCTAAGTCCCTCAAGACTTTCATTTCATACATGCAAACACTTATATCCTACATTAATTTGGTTGTAAACATTTAATTGACCTCTTGATTTATCGAATGATCTCAATTAGACCCCAACTTCCTTTAGGATTTATTCTAAAGTGCACCAAAAGTCATATTAGTCACATTCGAATTATTGCCTAAATTCTGAACCATATATTGGGTATTACAATTCTCCACCCCTTAAAAAGAAATTCGTCCCCGAATTTCTTCAATGAACAATAAATTCGCAACATCAAATTCAAAATGCTTTCATATATTTTGAGTTCAGAGTAAACAATTTGTATTGGTTGCAAGTCACCAATAACGAATAAAAATTTAAACTCCTAGGTGGCACAATGACTTATGAGAATGCAGTGAGTTTATGGTTAGTCTGAGAATCGACAAACCCATGCTCTGATACCAAAATATAACATCCTCTACCTAGCCTAGAAGAAAGACCGGCGTAGAGTATGTTACTAGACAAGCTTTCAAAGACTTTTGCTCAATTGCACACAATCAAAAACACATGACAGGACATTCTTTGCAAAAAGAAGAATAAATTAAAACTTTTTAAAGTTTTAAGAAGGATTAAGATCATTCAGAAATTTAGTAAACAGAAACGGTCAATGATATACCAAGTACTTAAATGATAGAAACATGGTGATCACTTATGACCTAGCTTGGTAGAGCTTTTGTTTCACAAACTCATGAAATAAATTTCAATCATGAATTAGAACTTATCTTTAGAGCTCATGAATAGCTTAAATGCAATCAAATACTTAATACATGAGGTTTATTATATAAGACACTAAGGAAGCATGAGAGAGTCCCAACCCAACTTATACAGAACCATTAGAGAATTAAAGATTTCGATATCTTTTACACAAATAATTTATTAACAATCACACTCTTGTTTATCAAATCGAGAATCCTATGATATTATCAAAACTCAAAATTTCTTCTTTAACTATGAATCAATTAACACTCAATGGCATCCAAACATCAACTATTTAACTTATTACAACCGTTCACAAGATTGATATTATAATTAAGACAGTACACTCTCAAGGTTTAACATCTATTTATCTAAAACCCTTAATATTACTCATCCATAGATATCAATCGTTCAATTATGACTTTCCTGCATCCAATCATTTGTCATTCCTACTTAGAAATAAGCAATCACACATTTGGCAAATTTTACGTTCCCTAAACTAGTGGTACTATTGTTTAATTAACATTCATTTAACCTATTTCACTTACAAACTATCAGGCATATAGACATGTAATAATGTTTACTATAGCATAAGTCATTTAGATTAAACAAACAATTAACTTGTATCACTAGTTAGAGAGTATACGAAGCAATGTCATAAATGGAAACAACCAAATCTGATTTAGGACCCATCTTACAATATAACCATTCAAAACATATAGTTATTCAATTAATAAAACACCAATCACATTTCACCTAAATATTTCAAACTCTAGGCAGCTATTAACCCATGACTACTTGTATAACCAAACCTAATTGAACGAGGCTTGAGATTAAATTATTTGAATCCATTAACAGACTCCAAATATGAAAGCTCTAATTACAATTGTTCCATTTCATGGTTCTCAAGTGATATGAAGTTTATGTGATTTACGTACTAATTAAAACAACCAATCGAACTCAGCACTACCACTCATGTCATTTATACATTCAAATAGCACAATCAAACATGGATATTTATCTAGCCATTCGGATCATTTAAGCAAATTAGGTATTCATTAACTATACAAGGATATACCAAATAATTCTCAATTTATTAATTACACGCCAACATGACTTAACTAACTTCATAAGTAAATACAAGGTACCACCATAACACATCTTCATACATGGAAACATCCCACTGATTTCATATCATTGAAAAACATAACCACTATTATTATATACACAAAACAGTCCCTATCCTATTGCAAATCAGTCTTTGAACTTTATAAAACTATCCCATGTTTTCAGATTTACAAAGCAGTCACAAAACAGTCCTTATTTCATTCAAAACAATCCTTTAATTGTTAAAAAACAACCCCTGTTTCGGTGTAAAACAGTCTCATGTTTTCAGCATTATAAAACAGCCATTTTCAATTCAAAATAAACTCTTTAATTGTAACAAAACAGCCCCTAAATTAGTGCAAGACAATCCCCTGTTTCCTAATTACAGAACAGTCCACTTAAACATCAAAATAGTCCTTTAAAACCTCTTAACAATCCCTTTCCCTGTTTTATCTAATCAGAAGCAATTTTAAAACAATCCTCTTGTAATCAAATCAGTTCTTAAGTGAATCATTTTGGTCCTCAACTATCTAAAATTCATCACAATCAATTATTGACCAACAATTCAAGTTTTGATTACGATTATCTAGCTTTACCAAGACTTAATCGAACTTTTCAGCTTTTCTTATAATTTATAGGATTCCAAAATTCAGTAATGCATGATTCTAGTTATGCTTACAGCCTCAAACAAATCATAGAAATCATTCAAATATACCTTTCAAATAATCGAATTAAATTTTAATATAGCATGATCTTCTAGAAATTTAAACACAACAAGGTCTATAGAAAATCCATAGCCAACAATGTCACACTTTTCATATAACACGAGCATAAAACCTAAGGTTCATCCTCCAAACAATCTTTTAACAGCAAGCTCATGATCACATATCACAATCAAATAAACAATGCATACCATGAAATTAATGTGTTCCATTAACCCATCGAAGACAAAGCAGCCAACTACATTCAGTTTTAAGAGCTTACAAACATATACATGTTTAAATACAATCAAACAGTGTTAAATTTATAGGCATACAATGTAACATGCTTAAAATAGTCCTATAAGACTCATTCTCGATCAAAAACAGTCTAAAATATGTGTTTACACAATTACATATTCAACAATCCACATGCTTTCATATCCACTCACATATGTCCAAATTAGACATGTATACATATTTGTTCATCATCAAAACAGTCCCTATAGCTTCTTATTTACGCTAAACAGCCCAACATTCAAGATATACATATTCAGAATTGTTCATAGATATTCAAACTATTCAAAAACAGTCCCAAATTTTAATTAAAACAGTCCAATACTATTTATTTTACTCAAGACAGCCCATGATGTCTTTAGTTACCTCAAAACAGCCCACTAATTCATCAAAATAATTCCTAAATCTTAAATATAAACAGGGTAGTCCCCAAACATAGGTTTACACCAACATGCATTCAGGGCCGTCCCTGGGCATGAGCAATAGGGGCACCCGCTCAGGGCCCATTTTTTTCGAATATTTATAGTTTGGGTTTAATATTTTTTAATATTTATCATTTAAAATTTAATTTTTTAATAATTGTTATTAGAGTTCCATTCTTAAAATTTATTTGTTCTAATATTTGTTATTATGGGTATAATTTTTTTCGATACTTGTTATTAGGCTCATTTTTTTGAATACTTGTAATTAGGAGCCCATTTTTTTATTATTTATTGTTATTTCAATACTTGTTATTAGGGTACAAAATTTTCAATACTTGTTATTATGTGGCCAATTTTTCAATACTTTGTTACTAGGGGTCTATCTTTTCTAATATATGTTATTAGGACACTACTCTTAAATTTTATTTTTTCCGATAGTTGTTATTACAATTCCAATTTTTTTCTACAATATTTGTTATTTATGGTCTTTTTCCCTAATATTTGTTATTACATGCATACTCTTAAATTTTAATTTTTCAATACTTTGTTATTAGGGTTCCAATTTTCCCTATATTTGTTATTACAAGAATACTCTTAAAATTCATTTTTTTTTTCAAAATTTGTTAATAGGGACCCATTTTTTTTATATATCACTTGTTACTAAGGGTCTAATTTCAAATTTTATTTTTTTCAGTACTCGTTATTAGGGGAAAGGGTGAGCAAAACTCCACTCGACTCGAAAAAACTGATTTTTTCGACTCGACTCGAAAAAAATTTCAAATAAAGTTTGAGTTGCAAAATAAAAATTCTAATAACTCAAAATTTTAGTATTTAGTAGATAAATTTTTAAGTTCGAGTCGTAAGGACTCGTAAACTCGCATAACTTGAAATTTTTTTACTCGACTTAACTCGATCGAACGCTTATCCTTAATTAGGGGACTATTTTTTAAGTTCGCCCATGGGCACCAAAATCTCAGAAACGGGCCTGCATGCATTGCTAAACAGCTCAATATTCATTCTTATAAGCAGATGTATATCTAAAATTTTCCCAGCTGATTTAACAGTTTATCAAAACCAATAAGAACAACCCCTAATCAGAGTTAAACATGTAGGACGGTCCTTTGTTAATTAACATTCTCAAACAGTCCAAAATTACATTCTTCCTTACTTAAAAAGGTTCCAAACAATATTTTCAATTTCAAACTCAAACAACTATGATCTTTCGAGCATACAGTCCAATCACCACACATACTAAATTTACTCATGGATTCATAAATACTAATATTTTGATTATTTCAAACATTCACACTTAAACATATAAACATTGCTTCTATCTCAAACTATGATCATAAAATAGAATGGAAGAGTATAACAGCTTTACCTTGCTATTCGAACAACAACACCAATCTTGAGCTAATTAAATCCAAAATTGGAGCTTTCTCACTCTAACATTCATTCTTTTTGACTTTGATGGTTAAAGAAGAAAACAAAGGAAAGAGATGAACCTGTTTCCTTTGTTTCTCTCCCACTTGCCGTGGCCATATTCCAAAACCTCCCTTCACCACCTTGCAAATTCTAGCTTGGACACATGTCTAAGTCCTCAAGACTTCCATTTCATACATGCAAACACCTATATCCTACATTAATTCGGTTGTAACCTTTTAATTTTTTTGGCTCAATAATGTCGTATATTAAGATGCAATATACAACCAAAAGGCCACAACGGTCGCCTCGTTAAAAACCTCCCTAAATCCTAACGGAGGAAAAGAGTACGAACCGTATGTGGTGAAACCAGAGTCCAAAAAAAAAACAAACGGGAATAAACCCAACGAAACCTATCACGAACAAGCACAAAACAGCGAAATACGCGTTACCCCCTCCTTTGCCAAAGCATCCGCTAAACCATTCGCCTCGCGGAAAATATGAGAGAAGCAAACATCTCCCCCAATCTTTGCCACAACTGATTTCGTGCGTCTGCGTCACAAGGTGCATATACATTCAGCATGCAACAACTTAAATCATCCGCAAGCCATTTACCTTTAACAAAGATAAAATTTCTATCCGCCTCTACAGAAGATAGACTGAACCGTGATGTATCCCAAACCGTTATCAAGCCCCCTGATGCACCTATCGACGGCGAAAAGACAAAATCAAAACCATCCGACAACCACATACTCGTAAGCATTCGTGCTGAAACCTCCTCTAATTTCGACTCTTGAAATAATGCCATATCCACCCTTTGCTTCTTTATAACATCACCTACTGTCCTACGCTTCAAATTTGAACCCAACCCCCTAACGTTCCAAGACACGATCCGCATAATGTCAAAGACTATCGCCTGTCTCCAGTAAAAACCTGTTGGAGATCTTTGATAATGTCCGCTTCACATCCCACCGTTCGCACACCCACAATGTTCCCCAGTGCTACTGTCGCCTCTATCTCTTTAGCAATCAATCGTTGCCGGTTTTGTACATCAGAATCTGTCAAAGACGCGTTTGCAACTTGCGTTGATACAATCTGTGTGTTGATGAATTTTCGCGGCCTGCCCCTCCCAGGTTTCACTGACGATACCACTCCGGAAATAGAGTTGATTGATTTTGTTTTTTTACCGTTTATGCGAATGGTATTACCAATATCTGAAAATCCTGTGTTGTTGCCCACTGAAGTTCTTGTTTTCTCAAATTTAAAATCCACCTTTTCCACCACCTCTGTAGCCTTAGGGATAGATTTGATTACCTCCTGAAGTGTAGTATTCCAATCAACGGAATTTGAATTGGACTGAAATTCCTCAACTAATGGTGTGTAGCCAGGACTCTGCTTCCCCTCGCTCGTGAAACTCCTAGAGCCTTGCCCCACCACCAGGCCGGTTTCCTCTCCGATAACCTGTGCCTCCATCGGAGCAGTCGTATCTCCACCAACCTGTAACTGTGCCGACTGTGACTGGTCCTGTGACGTATTCACCTCCAATTGGCTGGTCGCCACCCTATGATCCCATAACGAATTCGTGTGCCACTGCCGTGACTCGGCTAATTGAATCTGATTTTCAAAAGAATCCTCTTTCGGCACATCCGCAATTTGATAATTAACACCCTGATGTCCCTCATCCGATCCGTCCGACCCCTGCATCGAAGATTCATCATCGTCTTCATCCTCGGAATTGAGCAAGTTACACTCACATTCCAACCAAGGTCCGAACGTACATTCCCGGACTTGGATAGGGAAAGAATCGCCCTCCACCTCAAAACACAACGTGGCCTCAATATTTGTCATTGTCCGTGTCTCAATTAGAATCCAGCCACGCTCAAAGGATTTTGGCGAGATGGTAGAGTCTGCCACTCGAACCAGATTGCCCCAAACTTTCGCGATATTCTCGAACGAATGTTGAGACCAAGTATGAATCGGCATCCCTTGTATCGAAAGCCAAGCTCTCCGTGAATTCAATATCGTTGTAGGGGTCCAAACTTCAATCCGCGTGAAACAGTCTGTGATCGAATTCAAGTGCACCACCCTATCTCGCGTATTCGAATCCTTAAACATGAGTAAAATGACGTCCCCTGCTATGCGCAGAATTGAGAGTCCTTCTATCTCTGGTAACTTTAATTTCGCCGCCAATTCTTTAATACTCCATGGCTCTTTACACCATCCGATTGCACAATTCTTTAATATCTCCATCTTTGCGCTATCCACAGATCCCTTCACTGTGTAATTGACAGCCTTACCATCATTTACCTCCACTTCTGATCGCGATGTCCCCGGCGGCTGCGAACCCATCTTCCTTGCCATATCGGGTTGATTTGTATTGGTTTTAGATTGCTTTCGTTTCCAATAAGAGTATCGCTCGCCATATCTCGCTCTACAAACCGTGATTCTCGATCCATAGATCCACTTATCGTTCAATCTTTCGATCACTCGTTCAGCATCTTCGCGGCTGATCATCCGTACAAATCCAAATCTGCGGCCGTTTCTATCTACCGTCCGGGGAACGAACACGTCCACCACTATCCCATGGCGATCGAACACCTGCCACACCCCCTTCCAATGGATCGACTTTGAAAGATTCCCAACGAAGACTGTCCACGCCTTCCTTTCTCTCCTCTCCATTAGTGTATATAATTGTAACCTTTTAATTGAGCTCTTGATTTACCGAATGATCTCAATTAGACCCCAACTTCCTTTAGGATTTATTCTAAAGTTCACCAAAAGTCATATTAGTCACATTCGAATTATTGACTATATTCTGAACTATATATTGGGGCATTACATGTAATCATGCATACATATGTTCACACTTACGGATGAGTTTTCGAAGGCCGATGAAGTGATGGTGCAAGCGGGGTAGTTTATGTAAGTTAGCTCTGGAGAAGAGGTTCTTTGGGATTTTAAGGTTTTTAGGAGTTACAGATTGATTCTCAGGAGTTGGAGTTGTTTGAGATTTGAAGCAACCAAGTTTGGTTTTAGAAGTACGTGATCTTTTGAGAATCGGTTGTTAATTATCGAAGGTTGAGGAAGAATCTTATGAGATTGTTGCACCGTTAGCGAAGTTGTGGCAAAATATGTTCCGTTGATGTGGACTTTTAATGGATTCCGTTTGGAATCATGGATTTGGTTTAGTTAGTTAATTAGTTTTGGGTTAATAATCGAATGTGTTTTCAAAGGAATATGACAATTGGACATGACTAATGTTTTGGAAGGTTAATTAATTGGTTTATCAAACAACAAGAATTATGTTTTTGATAACATAAAAAAAGACAATTTGGTTTTTCAGGTGGTTTTGTGAATTAAATAAAAAGGGGACACGTGCGAAGAATCTTTAGGGAGCAGTTTCACCCTTTGTATTTTAACAAACTCAATTTTCTTTTGTTTAAAAAAAACTACAACTACCGATGGTCAATATTTTCTCTAAAACACATATTTTCTAAATTTTCTTTCAAATTAAAGTATTGTTTTCATATTTCTACGTTACTAAAATGTTTTTCAATGATCAACTGATTTTTTCGAACTTATATCTAATCTATTTTTCATTCAAATGATTTTAAACTTGAACGAGTCTGTGGATTTTTGGTTAACAATGATTTTCACGTTAGAATACACAGGGAAGCTAGCTATGGTTTCTTATTGACATTCCATACGCTTCGTGTCCTTAATCTATTATTTCTATTAACGCTTGTGATTAAAATAAATTTAATTGAGTTTAATTGGTATGTAATGGTTTTGAGAACAAATTATGGCTAGGTTGTTCAAACCAAATAATTTCTAACAGGTACTAATAAATTCTTGTTGGTTGAGAAAAATCTAAAAACTGGTTTTACAAGTTTGGACCCGAAATTAATTTAAGTGCTTAAATTGAGATAGTTATTCTTTGTGGGTTGAGATTGATGTTTGTTTTAATTATAGAGTTATTGATGATTTTTACGAAGGTTTGTGATTTGTGAATGGTTTGTAAAAGGATGATTGGGTATTAGAAAGGGTTGGTGCAAGCTAAAAGAGGTTTTTGGTATTTTGGGGTTGTTTCGGGATGAGAGTTAGATAAATTTTATATTGATTGATAAGATGAGAAACCGGAAATCATATGGGTGGTTGAGTATTTCTCGAAGTTTCTCCATGGATGAAGGTTGTAGAGAATAGTTCATAATAGTGTGTTGAATCAAGTCTTATTAGAAGGTATGCAGATAAATGAGAAGACCGCTCTTGTGACATGTTGGGTCAAAATGATTTTGAGCTCAAATGTGCATTTGATAATTTGCGTATGTTTTTGTGGCAAGGTTTGTTCGACCCTTTGCTTATTGTCCCTGTAATGAGGAAGTTGGGAATTGAAGGTTCTACCATTGGTAAGAGATGTTTTTGATTAAGTCTTTGGTAGCTAGGTGTTGATCATCGAAACGATTGAATTTGTGAAGTTATGCGGCGTAAGAGTAATGGATGAAGTTGTTGGATGAAGAAAGGTTTGTGTTTGTTTTGTTCCCTTTCTTTAAATTTTGAGGACACAATTTCTTTTAGTGGAGAGAGTTTTAACACCCCGAAAAACGGGCTAGAAGATTCATGTGAATTACCAGAATTGGGTTGGAATTTTGGGATAGGCTTTAAGCTAATTAATTAATTCCAGAAAATAATTTGGGTAACTAAATTGATTTCTGATAAATTTATTGTGACAAGTATTTGTGAAAAATATATTTAATAAGTTTCATAAAGGATGAAATTGAGTTTAATAATTTTAATTGGGTTGTTTTAATATTAATTAAATGATGACTATTTTACAAAAGGTTGTAAAATATTAATAATGACAATTTTGTAAAAAAAACCTAAATTGGTGGTTTTATGGGATTATTTGACCCATTTATTAAATAAGGATTTTACTACCTATTTCTAATTAAAATTTGACGACTGTTATTATTTTCTCAAGAAAAAAAGTTATATCTAAACTTACCTCTCTTTTTCTCTCAAGATTCTCCCATTCACCATTTTAGTTTTCTTAGATTTTCTTATCCAATTTTTATTTAGTTTCTTTCTAAATCATTTCTAATCAACAGCCACACAAGAGATTTTGATTTCTCTTATCTTGTTTAATGGATTTCACGTTGGAAGATTGGATGAACAATCTTCATTTTCAATTTCCAATTTATTTGGGTAAGCTTTGATTTTCTAATAATCTCTTAACTATTTTGTGTTGATTCTCTATCAATTCTATTGTCTTTTGATGTTTTTTTTTTTTGAAACGTAAGGAGATTTATTAAATCGCATAAACGGAGCAAAGACCGAGCCTCGTTAAAAAACCTCCCTACACCTAAATGGAGGAAAAAGAGTGCATCGGTGCAATGCTATTACAACCAGGTCTACACGATATACGATCCATGCGACAAAGTTTACAAAACACAAGCTTCTAACACTGTAAAACTCGTTGGTCAGGATGCCTACGAATGTCGATTAAGGCTTGGACTCTGTTAATCCCTTTCTTGGCCAGAGAATCGGCCATTTCATTGCCATCTCTTTGCACGAAATTAAAAATGATGTTGCCCCCACTGCAAAACATTTTTACTTGATGAATAAGCGGTTGAAACACCAGTGGTACCACTGCTTGATTTGCCAACCATTCAATAACCAATTTCGCATCAGATTCGATAATCACCAAGTAACTAGAGAACCATTTTGTGCTTCGGAGAATCAGCAGGGCTTCCTTTATTGCGAGTATTTCTGCGGATGTTGCATCTAATTTTCCAGCAGGTTTGGAGAAAACAGCCAGGATTTCGCTTTTGTTGTTTCGAAGGGCTCCCCCGATTCCAGCCTTGCCAAATGAGCCGCAAACTGCTCCGTCTGTATTGAATTTCAATTGATTCGCGGGTGGGGGATTCCAGGTGCATGTTTGGACGGCCGGAGTGCTGAAGTTCAATAGTGGGAACATCTGAGGATTGCTAGTGATATCCGTGATAGATTCCACTACCCCGGACCATTTTGTCTTGCACCACCACGCTAGCCTTAGTATAAAGGTGTCGAAGAATTCCTTCTCCTCCACCTTGCCCTTTTTAAATATCGCATTGTTTCTATATTTCCACAGTGTCCAAACGAAGCAATAAAAACTTAATATCCATACCTGGCTGTATTTCGAGTTGATTGGCATCGCTTGACATAGGAGGAAGAGCTGTCTTGCGGTTCCAGGAACTGTGATCGTGAGATTCCACACTCTCCACCATCGCTGCCAAACATTCCACGTGAATGGGCAATGGCAAAACAAGTGATCCAAGCTTTCTTGATCCGCACAACATAGGACACAACACACGTCCGCTTGAAAGTTGCGGCTCCTTTTTAAGAGCTCGATTTTAGTGGGTAATCTGCCGTGAATCATTTTCCACACGAAGTGCTCGACATTTGGTGGTGCTAAGTTGCTCCAGACTAGCTTCCATATCGGTGATCTTTCAGCCTGTTTTTTTTTGCAAAATTGAACAGCAAGATTTTACGCTAAACTGGCCATTTGTGTTTGCTTTCCACCGCACGCTATCTGGGATCTCTGGGGACAATTCAACACTATTGATAAGCTCCTAAAATTCCTCCCACCTTCTGCATTCCCAATCGAAAAGTCTTCTACGGGTTTCGACGTACCAAATCCATCTCCCATTTACCATTGAGCCAAAATCCGCAATCGGACCATATTTTTTCCTAGCCAAAGCATATATTCTGGGGAATCGAATCTTGAGAATGGTATTCCCAATCCATGGATCCGTCCAGAATTGGACTCTCTTTCCATCACCAACACAAATAGCAATATTTTGGTAGAAAGAGTTATCGAACCTGTGCATTGAGTTTTTAATGCTCTTCCATATCCAACATTTGTTTTGAGATGTAGGACCTGCAGGGAGTAAGGAATTGTTTGTTGGTTCATGGATTGTGTTGATTACCACTCTCCAAAGGCTATCACTCTCCACACAATACCTCCATAGCCATTTATACCCCATCGCCACATTTTTCCATCTAAAATCGATCAACCCCAATCCTCCTTCCTCTTTAGAACAGCACAGTGTCTCCCAATTTACCCAGTGGATAGCTCTTTTGTCAAGGGATCCCCATAAGAATTTCGCTACTAGTTTGGACAATTTTGAGCTGATTGGTCGAGGCATAGGGAACAACGACTTGTAGTAAATAGGGAGATTGGTGAGTACAGATTTTACGAGAGTGACTCTTCCCCCGAAGGACAATAGTTTGGCTTTCCATCCGGCGAGTTTTTTTTTCCAAATTATCGAAGAGGGGTTTCCACAAACCCGTCGAGTTGGCCTTGGTTCCCAAGGGTAATCCTAAGTAGATGGTGGGAAAGTTCTCGCACGAGTAGTGGAAGTTCGCAGCCCAACTCTTGATGATCTGCTGGTCGACATTAATGCCCAGTAATTTGGATTTGATCATGTTGATTTTCAGCCCCGAAGCGAGTTGGAATCCCTTTAGGATATGCATCAAATTTCTAAGTTGATTTTCATTTGCTCCACAGAAGATGATCAAATCGTCTGCGAATTGCAGATGCGAAACTGTCAACGAGCCACCTCCTATTTTGAAGCCTTCAAATAAACCTTTTTCTTCGGCTTTAAAGAGCAATGCACTCAACCCTTCTGCGACTAAATTGAACAAGAACGGCGATAGGGGGCAGCCTTGCCTTAGACCTCTTTCAATCGGAATCTTTTTTGAATAAGCATCGTTTATCAGAACCGAGACAGATGCGGTAGATATGCACATATTAATCCAATTTATCCATTTGCAGCCAAAACCCATGCGGTCTAATATAAATAGAAGAAAGTCCCACGAAACAGTGTCGTAGGCTCTTTGGAAATCCACTTTGAACACCAGTCTTGATAATCCTCTTCTTCTCATGTGGTCTATGACTTCGTTAGATATGAGGGAGCAATCCAATATTTGTTTACCAGGGCAGAAAGCAAATTGAGCTTCTCCGATGAGTTTGTTAACCACAATCTTTAGCCTTGCCGCGAGCACTTTTGCAACCAGTTTATATAAGCTCCCAATGAGGCTGATTGGTCTATAGTCCCCCATTGATTCCGGATTTTTCACTTTGGGAATCAAAACGATGAAAGAGTGATTAACTGAAGAATGCTGCCAGTTCCCAGAGTAGAAAACGTCGAAGAATTGCTTTATGTCCGATTTCAATGATTCCCAAAACCTTTTTAAAAAGCCTATGTTGAAGCCATCAGGGCCGGGAGCTCTTGTTCCATCCATCGAAGATAACACTGACCAAATTTCATCAATGGTGAAGGGTCTTTCTAGATTGAATGCATCTGTTGCCTCCAATTTTTTTAATTTACAGTCCAGTCTGTCGACTTTGAGGGAGTTCGACTTGCTGTAAACGTTTGAAAAATGGTTCACCACTTCCTCTTTAATCTTTTCGGGCTCAGTTAAAATAGAATTTCCCACCTTCAATCGAAAAATCGAGTTGCTTCGCTTTCTCGAAGATGCTAACGTGTTAAAGAACCTCGTGTTTCTGTCCCCTGATTCGAACCACTTAACCCTTGATTTTTGCCTCCAGTCCCTTTCTTCATTTCTGATAAGATCCCAGAGTATGACTTTCAGATTATTTAAGACAAGTTTCTTGGCATCGGGAAGCTTAGCAACAGTAGCCTCTGCTTCCAGCTTAGTTATATCCTTTTCAGTTTCCTGGATATCTATTTCCCTGCAATTCCTTCGCCGGCCTTTCCAGGATCTTAGCCATGATTTACATTCCTGAAGAAGTCTCCCTGCTCCCTCACCACTGTTCTTTGCACAGATGTTCTTGATAGATTCGCTGACTTCCTTCTCCTCCAACCACGAATCGAAACATCTGAAAGGCTTTGGTCCCCAATCAAGGGAATTAACCAACAAAGCCACCGGGTTGTGATCCGACACACTCCTTGGCCAGATTTGTTGGAAGAGGTGAGGCCAACGTTCTAAGAAATTCACAGAGAGCAAAAATCTATTTAATCTGCTAAATGATGGTTGATCCCGTAAGCTTGACCAAGTGAAACTTCCCCCAACCGCCGGCAAGTCAATGAGGGAAGAGTCTTCAATGAAAGAAGAAAAATCTCTTAGTTCTCGTTTTTTCAGGCTAGACCCAATCTTCTCCTCAGCGGATTTTACCACATTAAAGTCGACACCAAGGAGGATAGGGAGGTTTGAGGCGTTAATTTCTGCATTGAGCCTGTGGAAGAGATCTTTTCTTTCATCAGCATTATTTGGGGCGTAGACGTTAATGAGCCAACACTCGGATGTCTTAGACAAGAAAGAAAGCTGTCCTTTAAGGATTATGAAATGTCTATCCGAGACCACAGCTTTACACTGAAAAGTTTGTGGATTCAGGATACTTATAATTCCCCCTGCTGCTCCAATTGATGGGGAAAATTCGAAGTTGAAACTCTGAGACTTGCCACAGAGACGAGATATAAGAGCATAATCTACTGTAGAGAGTTTTGATTCCTGAATGAAAATCAAGTTCGCCTTGCTACGTTGAATGAGCCTTCTGACCGAGGCTTTTTTTTCCGATTTACCTAAACCACGGATATTCCACGAGAATAGAAGACAATGATTCATCATGATCTGGCGGTATAAACAAAGAACACCAACACACCAGAGCCCTACTGTTGACCCCTACCGCGATTTGCTTCTAGCTCCCCATCAAGTGCCAAAATTCATTCGATAACTACCCTGTCGTTATCTTTGAAGAAAAGTCCCGCTGTGTGGCATACCTCCAGGCACTCCAAAGCTTCCGAAAGCGGAGGGGGTATTTCTGACTTATTCACCCCTTCATTGAAACAACGACCGACGGGAGAAGGGGTTGCTAGTTGCTTGATACGTGGGGTTTTATTAATCTTGCACCCAGATTGGGTTGATTCACCGAAGTTAGTTGAGGCCCATAGTTGGATACTGTCGTTTTTTATACGGGCTAGACTGGATGAATTTTAATTGCTTAATTTAATTTCTAGATAATAATGAGTGAATCATGATTTAATTGATGAAATTTAAATGTCTAATTGGGTCATGAGTTATTCGTGTGGGTTAGATATAATCTAAACTCAAATTTATGAAATTGATTCCGAAATTTTTTTAATTAGTTGAATTTAGATCTGAGTTCTTAGATGGGGGTAATTGGTAGAGTGTTGATTGAATTATTGGATCATATAAGGTTGCATCTTAGGTGTTTGATTAATTTCTCGTAAGGAATCGTAAAGTTAAGGAAAAGGTGAAATCATATCGCCGGTGGGGTGCCTCTGCTACTACCCTATTACGCGTGTCATTTGGTTAAAAAGGACTGAAAAACAGTACTAGGATTTTAAAGGGGCAAATAGGGCGTGAAACGGGGCTGCAAATCCATTTGGAGGATTTGTGAGGTGCAGCAATTGCTACATTTCCTTTAGTTTTGTTTTCTTCCATTAGGATTAGGGATGGGCATTTCACTCGGACCCGACGGGTTCCGACCCGACCCGGCCTGACCGGGTCGGGTATTTTTATAAAAAAATCGGGTTCGGGTCGGGTCGGGTTTTTATGTAGGGTGAGGTCGGGTTCGGGTTTTAGGGTGAAAAAATTCGACCCGACCCGACCCGGGAATAATAGTGTAATTTTTCCCTAAATTTTTTAGGGATATTTGTAATAATACCCCCTCTTTATATATTTCTTTTATAATTAGGTCTTTAAAATTAATTTTTTATTTACATTTTAGTCTTTAAATTTATTATTTTTTATAATTATGCCTCTTAAAATTATTTTTTTACAATTAGGTCCCTAAAATTAATTTTTTTTCTATAGGTCGGGTCGGGTCAGGGTCGGGTTTAGAATATTTATTTTCGGGTCGGGTCGGGTTTTTAAAAAAATTAGATCGGGTTGGGTCGGGTTCGGTTTTAGGATACTTAGTTTCAGGTCGGGTTCGGGTGGGCCAAAAACCCGACCCGTGCCCATCCCTAATTAGGATTTGAGTCCAGTGGCGTGAAAGGAAAAAAGGGTCATTTCGTGCATGGCGATGTGTAGTTGATCGAGTGTTAAGGTTTTAAGCATTGTGGGGTATTTTAATGAAGTGGTTAATTTGGTGTTGTCTAATATATATTGACCCTTGCATTTTCCTGTGGAAAATGGCAAGTGTTCGAACGTTTTTCGGTTAGGCATCGAGGCGTTGGCGTCAAGACGTCGGCATCGAGGGGATATCAAGTTGGTGAGTGCAAATGTGTTTTGGTATTATAAAGAGATTTGATTCATGGCTTTGGGAGTTTAGTTAAAGCCTAGCAAGCTTAGCTAAGCTCAGAAGTAAGTTTTCCCTATTTTTCCTTTTGATTATCGGTTTGATATGAGACTTGATTTACATGTTTTGTTTTAAAAACATGGACGAATTTACCAACTGTTTATGCATGATTTGAGCATGGTTGAAAGTTGGAAAATGGATATTAAATGTTGTTTATGCATTTGGAAGTAATTGTCACGGGACCATTACCCTCTTCCCAAAAGACATGTCTGATAGGATGTGTAGCGCCCCCGTTTATATATCCCAAGACCTCCATTTTCCTTTCTGATGTGGGATTAATGACCTCGCCTTTTTTCAGACGTGATATTCTTCCCCACTCAACCTCGTGACGCCCTCGTCACGAGGTTCCGCTCTCGTGATTGGCCAATTTTCACGATTGTCCACCCTGCCTACCCTGCTCACGGGCGCTCGACGTGAAATTAGACAGTCAAAGGGTTGCTCTGATACTACTTGTCACAGTGCCATTACCCTATTCCCAAAAGACATGTCTGATAGGATGTGCAGCGCCACCGTTTATATATCCCAAGACCTCTATTTTCCTTTCTGATGTGGGACTAATGACCTCGCCTTTTTTCAGACGTGACATAATGCATAAGTTGTTAATGTTTTTGAACATTGTTAATGCAAGGTGATGTGTATTGGATAAATGTTTTGATTGATGCATATGAAAATAGTTGGTTAATGCTTAATAATGAATTATATTGACAAGTGATGTGGTTTTAAATATTATCAGATATAGCTGGTCGGCCATAGGATTGATAGTGCACTATAATAAGTCACCTTGGATGTTGAGGGGTTTATACGGTGTACCGAATACTTCATCCAAGTACCATAACAGTAGAGGAGTTTTTGGGTACCGAAAACTCCCGTTAGTAGATTCTACATCTACCGATGAGTGGTTTTGAGGGGTTTATACGGTGTACCGAATACTCCACCACGAGTGTCACAATGGTGGAGGGGTTTGTGTGTACTGAAAACTCTCGTGTGTGAAATTGATTTCAAAGAGATAGAGTTGTTGTGAAGATGCTATGCTTTAAGTATGCATTTGATATGGGATGAAATTGCTTTATGTTGATGCATTGAAAACACTGGGTATTTGAAGCTTAAAATGTTATATATTGGCATAAAATGAGATTATTGTTACCGGATATAATTGGTCGACCAATAGGATGAGAAGTGCACTATAATATTCAAAATTCGTACATGCTCTTTGGTTCGGGCAATGGGGATAGTGCCATCTCATTCCAAAGTGAGAGTGTGGTGATGAGAGATTCCACCACGGTAGGTCTTGGTGAAACACCCAAGCTTTGTGGCGATGAGATATGTCGTCATGAGAGTCCGGTGATGTGAGATTCTACCAGGTAGGACTTGACATTTAGTCAACCTATCCTTATATACGAGTAATGTTGCTAAAATACCAATATGCGATCGATTATGAGATTCACATGTACCTTAATATAAATGTTTTATGAAATGAGATGCATATGAGATTATGTATTGAGTAACGCATTTGATGAAACAAGCATGTAAGGCTTTGCCTTGAGATTTTGCGTTTTGGCTAATGCATGAGATAGATGGTACATGTGGTGTTTAAATGATGCGGACTTTGCTTTGAAAATGATTTCAAGCATGAGTTATGTAACACCCTCAAAAATACCCTAAAAGTTATTTAAATTAAGTGGTCAAGAGGTTAAATTAAATTGAAACAAAATTTCCTTTTTATTAGTCATAGTCGGTTTAAAAGGACTTAATTAAAAGAAGAAATCAAATTAAAGGATTAAAGGGGAGGGGACTAAATTGAATCATGTGAGAAAAAGGTGGGCTTGCATGCTAAAAACTTGACTTCCCCAATCTGCCCTTAAGTGGAAATAAATAATAGTTTAACTAAAAGGGGCAGATTGGTCATCTGTCAATTCCATTAACTTTATAGAGTTGTCTCTTCCTCTCCACTTTTCCTCTCTTCAGTCGATTGTGAGAGAGAGCTTACAGGGAAAGTTTTTGCTGGAGAAAACTCAAGGAAATCTTGAAAAACTTGTTTGCATGTTGATCATCTTGCCATAGAAATCAAATTAGAAAGCTAAGTGTTCTACACAACTAGTTCATCAAATTATCTTGTTGAGTTGTATGTATAACCTGAAATGTTATATTTTCTTGTGGTAGATGATAATTTCGATTCTGGAAATTTGTTGTAGGATTATAAGAAACATGTATTTATTTGGGTTATTTGATGAGAATCAAACAATCGGTCACATGCAAAAATAAAATGGTTAAGGAACTGTTTTGGAGAAGTTGAAAAGACAAAGCCTAAATTGACACGTAATAAATCTGGAAATTTATGATTAAAAGTATTAAATATGGTTATGAGAAAATGTAGAAGTAGCTGGTAAAATAAGGTTAGGTGGTTAAGCCAAGAAAATAAGTTGTAAGGAGCTTAAGTTAGAAATTAGTGTACTCTGCCCAACACTGCCCTGTCCTGGACAGTGACCTTCAAAAATTCACCAAAAATAAAATACATAGAATTTAGACCTGAAATTTTGATAGAAAATACTTGTGGATGTCCATTTTAACTAGAAACAAACGACACAAAAATTTGATCTTTATAGAAAAATCTGGAACCGAAATTGTGGAGGTGCTACAACTGTCCAGAATTGCAAAATGGCCTATGTTTAAATAATAAATTGTATTGATTGAGAAATGAGAAAAACATGTACCATGCATGGTTGTAAAGTTGTGTAAATAATATTTCTATAATGGTAAAGTAATCGAAATTTGGATGTGTGTTTAAAAAGATATACCCAGATTAGTAACAAGTACTCAATCTGCCAATAAGAAAAACGGTTTTGAATGTTAATCTTGGCAGTTGTGTAAATGAGCTTATCTATTTGAATTGACTTCTAATATGTTTCATTTATTTTTGTATGTGAATAACAAGATCAATAACTTGAAGAGATTTTGGAGGAATCAAGGGTTGGGCAACAAAATAGGAAGAACAAGACCATTGCTATCAAAGAACAAGACTAGCTTGGAGTTGTGAGTGTAGCTATCATTAGGTTTAGGACTTAGGTCCTAACCAAGTTATTTATGTTTATAATGTTCTTGAAAGATGCCATGAAACTGACTTTAAATTATATTTGGTAACTATATAAGGGAAGGTTGATATTAATTACAAATGGTAACATGTGATGTTTTAAGTAAATTGGTATGTTACTTGTGCTATAAAGAGTTGAACATGAACATGTTTGCTGCCTTGAATGTCTTGATTAGTTCAATGATGAAACATGACATGAAATGATCCCACTTAAAATTGAACTATGGTTCATTAGCCTAAGGGATCTTGATCTTGACACATGATTATTGATCACTTGAATATGCCATGATTCTTATCTAGCTTGTTTTGTGATCCTTGATTCTTGATCACATGATTAAATAATGCCTTAGTAACTAGTGAGTCATAGGTAGGATGACATGTCATAGAGTCTTGAGCTCATTTGTGTTGGGTGGTCTACGGACCGGGCTAAGGCCCTTTATTTTGGCGACAGTAGGAGGGATGTGTGTTATGATCTTTGGCGACAGTAGGAGGGATATGACCAGATATTTGTTTTGGCGACAATTGGTTGGTGACTCGATTACCTAGTCTCGACTATAAACCAAGGCTTAAACTTGAAGGATGAATACTATTGGGTTGGTTTGAAGAGGAACGTTGCTGATTTTGTTAGTAAGTGCATGGTTTGTCAACAAGTTAAAGATGAGCATCAATTTCCTTCTAGATTATTGCAACCTCTGAAGATTCCAAAATGGAAATGGGAGAGAATCACCATGGATTTCGTGACGGGTTTGCCTTTAACACCATCCAAGAAGAATTCCATTTGAGTGATTGTTGATCGTTTTACGAAGTGTGCACATTTTTTGGTGGTGCATAATACGTATATGTTTGATAAATTGGTGAATTTGTACATTTTTGAGATTGTGAGGTTGCGTGGGGTACCTAAGTCCATTGTTTCGGATCAAGATTCGTGTTTCATAGCAAGGTTTTGGGAGTGTCTTCATCAAGCGTTGGGCACGCGTTTGAATTTTAGTACATCATATCATCCTCAGACGGATGATTAGTCAGAAAGAGTTATCCAAGTGTTGGAGGATATATTGAGATGTTACATCATTGATTTCCAAGGTTCTTGGGAGAAACAGTTACCTTTGGTGGAGTTTTCTTATAATAATAGTTATCAAGCGAGCACTCAAATGGCTCCTTATGAGGCCTTGTATGGAAAGAAGTGTAGAACGCCTCTTTGTTAGGCGGAAGCAGGGTAGAAGTTGGTTTCTTTGCCTAATGTGCTTAAGGGCACTATAGAAAAAGTGAGCTTATTAATGACAGGTTGAAAGTAGCTTCGGATCGGCAAAAGTCTTACGCGGATTTGAAGCGTAAGGAAATTGAGTATGATGTGGGACATAAGGTGTTTTTGAAAGCTTTACCTTGGAAGAAGGTGATGAGATTTGGTCGGAAAGGTAAGTTAAGTATGAAGTTTATTGGACGGTATGAGGTGCTAGAGTGTGTTGGACCTGTTGCTTATAGGTTGAGATTGCCTCCCGAGTTGGAGAAGATACATGATGTTTTTCATGTATCCATGCTTCGGAAGTATAGATCGGATCCGTCTCATGTTATGCATGTGGAGGAGATTGATTTGAATCTTGATTTGTCCTATGATGAAGAACTAGTTGAGATCTCAAGGTTCTCCGTGGTAAGACCATTGAGTTGGTCAAGGTCTTGTGGCGACATCGTGGTGTTGAGGAAGCCACTTGGAAAAGGAAGGATGACATGGAGAAATTGTTTCCTTATCTTTTTCCAACAGGTAAAATTTCGAGGACGAAATTTCCTAAGTGGGGGAGAGTTGTAACTCCCCGATTTTGGGCCTAGAAGAATTTGAGGTCAATTCGAGGTTCGTAGAGCGTAGACTAGAGATCTGAGTTTTCGAGAGCGGTTCAGGGAAATCAAGGTTCGAGTTAAGATAAAAATATGAGAAAATGCTTAAAAATGATTATTAATTATATAAATGATTTTGGTAAAATCAATTTTAAGAAAAATATTTTGGAAGTACGACATTTTGAGTTTGTGACCAAAGTGCGATTTTTGCAAAGTTGTTTTAGTGATTGGTTTGTAAAATGATTGAAACTTTGAATCTTTAAGGAGCTATTTTACCTAATTGCTTTTATTAGATTTCTCTCTTAATTTGGAGCATTTTAAAAGGGTTTTAATTAAAGATTTAAAAGGGTAATAAAAGGAGAGTTGACTATTTCATTAAAAACATATTTTACGTCATTTCTCTCATTCTATTTTCTCTCAAAGATTTCCTTCAGCCAAACACTCTCCGCTTTCAAGAAACTTTAGGTAATGCTCTTGATTTACTGAGTTTTTGATTTCTAAAAGATTCTTAAACATTGATTTGTAAATCTTTATCGTTTCCCTTTGATTTTTCAAGAAAATCACATCCAATTTGGAGAGATTTCACCCATTAGAAATAAGGTTCGTTCTCCTCCTCTAATCAGTTCTTTACTGAAATTTCCAAGTTATCAATCATTTACATATGTTTTCTAAGTTATTTTGATGGGTTAATCATGGAAATTTGGTTAAATTGAAGATTAATGTTGAGATCTTGTGATTTTCGTAATGCTACTGTTTTCCTTGATTTAAGACTGTTATTAATCAAGATTTGGATGTTAAATCATGTTGAAACAAAGATTTTATCATAATAATCCAGAATTGGTTTGGATCTCTAGTTGTATATCGTTAGATTTGGGGTTTTTGGTGAAGTTTTGTGGTTCTCGTGTTGCTAGAGGTATAATGATGGAATTAGGTTGCTTTTAGATGTTATTTGATGGTTAAAAGTGGATGAAAGTTTTAGGTTTTGGCTGGGTAGAGTTTGGAGAGTAATCGAAAGTGTTTTCGGTTGTTTCGGATAGTCGTTTTGGTGTTTTTGGACAGAGCAGCGAAATAGCTTTGTTTTCTGGTGGTTTTAATGCATTGTGATGCATTAATCTTCTGTTCTTGTGTGTTATAAACATGGGATAATATATCGAACGAGATTGATGAAGTTTTGGGAGCTCTGGAAGCTTGATTACGCTTCGACAAAGCGAGCATGACGTTGTCGGTGAGTGGAATTTGTTTTAAAAGTCTTTCAAAGACTTGAAAGCAGGGTTTGGGGGTTTAGGTTGAGTTTGAAACACTAACCTAAATCTGGAAGTAAGTTTGAGATGTTTGACTCTCGTTTCTCGGTTTATTATCTCATTGGTTTTGTGATCATGCTCTTGTTTTGAAGATAGAATTTCACCTACTATTTAATGCATGTTTTAAGAAATGATATGATGATTTTAATGATCCCATAAGATAGAATTGATATTTCAATGAGATAGAACTATTTGAGAAAATTCTATGCATTGTATATGATTTTGAAATGGGATGAGAATGATTTAGAATGATGCATTGAAAAATAGTAGGTCATGATGTTTAAAATGAATATATTGGCATGAGATGAAACTATTGTTACTAGATATAATTGGTCGACCAATAGGATGAGAAGTGCACTATAATATACAAAATTCATACTTGCTCTTTGGTTCGGGCAATGGAGTTAGTGTCATCCCGTTCCAAAGTGAGAGTGTGGTGATGAGAGATTCCACCACGGTAGGTCTTGATGATGAGAGATTCCATCAAACTTTGTGGCTTTGAGATATGCCGCCATGAGAGTCCGGTGATGTGATATTCTATCGGGGTAGGACTTGACATTTAGTCAAGCTATCCGCATATCCGAGTAATGTTGCTAAATGCCAATATATGAGATTCACATGTACCTTGATTATAAATGATTTTATGCATTGTGTTTTGTATATGAGAATATGATTTGAGATATGCTTTATGAGATTTGAGCATGTAAGTCTATGCCTTGAGACTTTGCATTTTGATGAATGCATGAGATAGATGGTACATGTGGTTTAAATGACGTGGTTTTTCTTTGAAAATAATTTCAAGCATGAGATAAAAAGAGCATGATGAGATAAAGATTTCTAAATGAGAAATGGTTTTAAAATGCATTGTTATGTTGGTTTGTTTTGAGCATCCCTCACTAAGCAAATGTGCTTAAGCTCTTTTTTCCCAACAATGCAGAGAATTACCTTGTTGTCTTGGGAGATGTGTTTTGAAACTCCCTGGTTTGAGGCATTTTTGAAATGCCCTTTATTACTTGTAAATGGCCTTTTCTTTATAGTTTTTGCCTTGGTTTGAGTTTTGGCTCTTTAATGGCTTTTTGCATAACAAGCACGCCTATAGATTTAAATATTTCTTATCTCTATGCCTAGTTGATGAAATTACCATGTTTGTATGAGGTTTGATGTTTAATTAAGTTGCATGCTTGTTAGAAGTATGTTGGAATATGTTATAATGGATTAAAGTGTGAAAAACCAGGAAACTAATGCATATTCAGTACAGGCGTACCGATGCTCGGGAAACTGTATCGGTACGGGTAAGCCAATCTGGGCTTGACGTAGCGGTATGGTGGAAACGGTACCGATATGGTCTCTACGAAAATGAAAGTGCGTATCGATACACGGGGGACTACTGATACAGATTTTAGCTATTGGAAAAATGGGTATCGATACGGTCCTAGATGGTATCGATATGGGTCTTTGATGTTGTCTTTGGAAGTTTGTTTATCGAGGGCGTATTGATACCAGTTTAAAGGTATCGATAAGGTCTGATGTTATGTTAGTAAAAAGTATCTTTGAATGTTCTGTTTTCTTACGTTTTAGTCCCTGAATGTTGTGGGTGCAATTAAGTGAGCATGGATGATTGTTTTGTGCTGAGATTGGACAAAGATGCATGTAATGTGACTAATTAAAGTTTGGTAACTTAAAAAGTGGAAAAGTCCTTCTAATTTGTATAAATTAAAAAGTGGTCCCTAAAGGGTAATTGTATGCAATTGAATTCCAAATTGATGTCTGATCGAGTTATTAATTGTTCCGCTATGATGTTAAACACTTAGGATTATAATGAGCATCTAGACAAGATAAAAATGAAAAAAATAAGGTTTCTTTTTTAGGTACACCGGGAACTTCAATATTCTCCATGTGATCCGTTCGATTCGGTCTTTCACCCAGACCAGGTCGAGGGGGTTACAGGACGATAGACCGAACCGAACGGGGATTATTAAAGTAAACCGGGAAGTTTACTCCAATAAACAACCCTAACTTTTTTATTTTTATCTTTTTATCTTTTCTAGATGCTCATTATTAACCTAAGTGATAAAATCCCAGCAGAACAAGTTACAACTCGATCAGACAACGATTAGGGGCTCAATTGCATGCAAACACATTTTAGGGACCATTTTGTAAATTTACCAAAGTATAGGGACTTAATACATTTTTATGTTACCAACCTTTAACTAATAACATTACATGCCTCTCTGTCAAAAATCAGCTCAAAACAATCATCCAAGCTCATTTAATTGCATCCATAACATTTAGGGACCAAAATGTAAAGAAATAGAACTTCAGAAGATTCCAATAACTAACTTAACAGCTTGTCGTTTCGGTACATGTTGCCATGTACAGAAACACCCTTATTGTAACAAGGTCGAGTGGCTCGAAGCTCGGGCCTGTATCGAAACGGCCTCAAGGGTGTTTGGGAACAGGGGATTCCAGAGGCAAAGTGTACCGAAACACCCCTTCCCTGTTTCGAAATCCCTAAGCCATTTCAGGCACATTGTTTCGGTACAGGCTTAGGTGTACCAAAACACTTGGGTCTGTAATGACAATTTTTGCTGCTTTTTCACATTTTAATCCAATCATAATCAATCCAACATGCTTCGAACATGCATACAATATATCTAAACATCCATCCTCAATCAATCATGGCATAAACATCATCATATCATGAGCATTTGCATCAAAGGTAAACTATAGGCAAGCACCCTATTGTCAAACCAAGTAATACACCAAGATACAAAGGAAGGCATAAACCAAATACCAAAGGCCAATTACAAGTCTAAAACAACAAATCAAACTTGCTCAAATGGGAGTTTACATAAATCTCCCAACAACACAACAGATCCACCATTGCCCTTAATACGTATAGTCTAAACTGGAACATACATTCTCAAATGAAGTCTCTTGCGATCCCTTGCTACTTGTTGCCTCCAAAATATCAATTATCTGCATTGATGTACAAATGAGAGCATAAGCACACAAGGCTTAGTGAGGAGGCTCAAAAGCAAAACACCATCAATGCATTAAAACCTTTTTTCATGTCCACAATGAAATCTCATTTCAATTTACTAAAGCATTATTTGAAAACCATCATGCCCTTTTTAAACCATGCACTTTCCATAAATAAAAATCAGCATTTTAAACATCATGCTACATGTATCATGCATCATCAGCAAGTTCCAAACCCACACTCAATTTAAGCTTTCCCATGCATAGCTACCATATGCAAAGCTTAAAGAGTAAAACATGCATAAACCACATTATGCAACATAAACCATCTCATGATACATCATCAATTATATTGGCTTACAAGTGATCATATAACAAGCTCTCAACTCAAAACCACATATCAGATACACAGATTAAACAAGTGTCTACCCGACTCTTCAAGTCATCTTAACCGGAATTGGTACATTCACAACCATAGGTACTCTATCAACCAGGTACAATTATAACCATAAGGACACCAACATTCCTCGACATCCAATGCGACTTTTTATAGTACATTTAATCCTATAGTCGACTAACTATATCTGATATCATTTATAAACCATTTTCTCAACATCACTTTCCAATATAATTCACATTTAACACATACCTCACTGTTTTCAAAGCATCATCAATAAATCACATTTCCAAGCATTAAACCATGCTTAATATCACAAGTATAAGTCAAATACTTACGAGGATCACTTACCATGTGCATCCTTCAACATCACATTATTAAAAAATAGTAAACACATTCTTAAACATGCTTTAACAGTAGGTAAATTCGTTAAACCAAAATAGTGCATAAATCATCACATAATAACACAACCGAGAGAGAAAATCCTTTTACTTACTTGCAAACTTATTTAAGCGTTTCAAGCTTACCACTAAGTTCCCAAATCAACTTTTAAAGCTTTTCAAAATAGAAATTCACGTTCTCACTCACCGACACGTGCAACCTCGACTAGCCGAAGAAAATCAAAGCTCACGAAACTTCACAGATTGCTTCCGGAACATTCTCCCCGTTTACCACACAAGAGCAGAGAATTAAAGCATCTCAATGCATTAAAATCTCCAGCAAACAAATTTACCAAGCTGCTCTGCCCAAAAAACCAAATTGCCTAACTGAAACAATCGAAAACACCTTCGATTACACTACAAACTCAGCCCAGCCAAAACCCAACTCTTCCATCGATTTTTAATCATCAATTAACATCCAAAATCAACCTATTTGCATCCTTATACGTCCAGCTACGTCAATTCCACATTAATACCACAAAAACCCAAATCTCCTAACCTAAACAACTAGAGATCCAACTTGTTTCGGGATTACTATGATCAAACCTTTATTTCAATATCATTTAACATCCAAAACAAGATTAAGATCAATCATAACTCAGCCGAGCCAGATCTAATACGAAATCATTCAAAATCACCATTTAAGCTTGATTTAACCATTTTCATCAAATTAAACTTGAAACCTTGTTAAGAAAACATAATTAGAGAGCCAAATACTTGGGAATTTCAATAAAGAACCTTGATTAGAGGAGTTGAGCGACATTTACCTATAATCCTTGCCTATTCCTTCAATTAGCAAGATTTTGTTGAAAACCTTCAAAGATCCTTTTTGATGAATGAAAGAATAACCAAGGAAATCATTTGCCAAGCAAAAAGAATTGAAAAGATGAAAATCTCTGGAAATTATGAGAGAAATGAGATGTTTGGCTGAAAAGAAAGAGAGAAAATGAAAATTACGTCAAAAATGAATTTGTGAAACTAAATTCCCTTTTAATAAAACTCTTTTTAATCCTTAAAATAAATCACAATTAAAATGTGCTTAATTAAAAGAATAGCTGATTATTTTGACTTAGCTCCCTAAGGATTCTAAGTTTTGGCCCTCTTTCAAAACAGTCCTTTAAAAACAGTTTTTACATGTTTACAATTTAGTCAACAAATCGCAATGTCTCTCTTCCAAAAACCATTTTCCAAAATTGACTTCACCATTCCTTAATATATATTTAAAGAGGATTTTAGGAATTTTTCTCATGATTTTATCACATCTCGAACCAAGATTTCCTTGAAGCAATCCCGAATAACTTGGATCTCTAGTCTAGGTTCGCCAGACCCTAAACCACCTTTAAAACTCATAGGCCCAAAACCAGGACGTTACAACTCTCCCCCACTTAGGAAATTTCGTCCTTGAAATTTTACCTGGAGGAAAAAGGTTCGGAAAGTGCTTCAACATGTCCGCCTTGCTTTCCCATGTGGCCTCCTCAACTCCTCGATGTCGCCACAACACCTTCACAAGTTCAATCATCTTACCACGAAGAACTTTGCTACTAGAATCAAGAATCTCAACAGGATCCTCATCATAAAATTAATCTGGTCGCAACTCAATGTCCTCAACCGACATGACATGCGGTGGATCCGACATATAGCTCCGCAACATCGAAACATGAAACACGTCATGAATTTTCTCTAACTCCAGAGGCAACCTCAACTGATATGCAACAGGACCAACACGCCCCACAACTTCGTATGGTCCAATAAACCTTGGACTAAGCTTACCCTTACGTCCAAACCTCATCACCTTCTTCCAAGATGATACTTTCAAGAACACGCGATCACCAACCACAAACTCAATCTCCCTATGCTTCGAATCCACGTAGGACTTTTGACGATCTAAAGCAGCCTTCAACCGATCACAAACAATATATATCTTTTACATCATTCCCTTAAGCAAATCTAGCAAGGAAACTAACTTTTTCCCCGCCTCCGCCCCACAAAGAGGTGTCCTACACTTCCTACCATATAAGGGCTTCATACGGAGCCATTTGTATACTTGCTTGATAACTATTATTATAAGGAAACTCCACCAAAGGGAACTGTTTCTCCCAAGAACCTTGGAAACCTATATAACACAACACTGCAACATATCCTCAAGCACTTGGATAACTCGCTCAGACTTTCCATCCATCTGAGGATGATACGAGATACTGAAATTAAGCCGTGTACCCAAAGCTCTATGCAAACACTCCCAAAACCTTGTTGTAAACCTTGAATCTCTATCCGAAACTATGAATTTAGGTACACCATGCAAACGCACTATCTCAGCAATGTACAACTCTGCCAGCTTATCCAACGTATACGTAGTATGCACAGCTATGAAATGTGTACACTTCGTAAGACGGTCTACAATCACCCAAATAGAATTCTTCTTCGACGGGGTCAAAGGCAAACCAAACACGAACCCTCTCCCATTTCAATTTCGATATCTTCAAAGGTTGCAACAACCTGAAAGGAAATTGATGCTCAGCTTTCACACGCTGACAAACCATACACTTACTCGCAAATTCAGCGACATCCTTCTTTAACCCCACCCAATAGTACTCATCCTTCAAACCACGATACATCTTAGTACTACTAGGATGCATAGCAAAAGGGCTATTATGTGCCTCAGTCAGAATAGTGCGCCTCAACTCAACCATCCGGTACAACTATTCGACTCTTAAAACACAAGACACCATCATCGTTGAAACAAAAATCTGTTGCATTACCATCCGCTATATCCTGAACATGCGGTACATACAAATCATCAAGCAACTGCTTCTCTTTAATCAACTGAACCAAAGAAGGTTTCACTTGTAACTAAGTTGTTAATCCACCATCTCGCGATATACTCAACCGAGCAAACATTGCCCTCAATTCTACAGCCACCTTCCTACTCAAGGCATCGACCACAACATTGACCTTCCCATGGTGATACTCTATCGTCAAGTCGTAATCCTTAAGCAACTCCAACCATCTGCGTTGCCTAAGATTCAAATCTTTCTAAGACATTAGATACTTCAAAGTCTTATGATCCGTATAAACCACACACTTCTCACCGTAAAGGTAATGCCTCCAAATTTTCAAAGCAAACACAACCGCGGCATGTAACCCCCTTAACCCGGCCTAGACGGTTGACCCGAATTAAGAAAGTTACACGGGGAAAACCAAAGTCAACCCGAAAGTCAACCTTGATTAACGACCCTTTTTTTTCTTTTTAATCTTGTCTAAATGCTCATTAACCCTATATGTGATCACACAAACATCATACTCAGAGATCACAACCAGCAGAGATCATTCAGGGACCCAATTGCACAAAACACAACTTTAGGGACCAATTTGTAAATTCTGAAAACTTTGAGGCCTTAACCAGATTTTAAGTTACCAACTTAAAATTAATCATATTTCATGCATCTCGGCCAAATTTCAGCTCAAACAGACATCTCAAACTCATACAATTGCACATACAAGATTCAGGACCAAAATGCAAACATTTTGAAACACATAACTGCCACTGTCAGCCCCCAACGGTCAACCGTTCCGAAACGGGAGACAGCCCGTTTCGAAACGCGGGGCCGTTCCGCAACGGGTACCGAAACGGGGGTCGGGCAGTGGCCTATCCGTTCCGGAACGGTTTCACCCGTTTCGGACGCTTGGGCTGCTTCAAGGCACCCGTTCCGAAACGGTACACCCTGTTCCGAAACACCCTGCACAAAAATGCAGAAATTTGCCTATTTAAACATGCAATTAACATCCAATCATGCTCCAACAGCCACCAAACTTTGCCAACATGCAATTTAACATAAAAGAGGCATACTTGCATCAACAATTCACCAACATGCCATCATACATGAAAAGCCCCAATTTTAAGACTAAGCTTCCAACACAAGCAATTCATTTAAGCAACATACTTCCAATTCAATCTCATAAGCCAAGCCATGTTCCAACAACATTAACAACACAAAACCAAACTTGTCTAAACATAAACAAACACATACATCAACCCAAGAGATTCTACCCCATTGCCTTTATTAACTATAGCTATTAACCGAGACATACATCTCAAGTGGAGTCCTTCTTGAATCCCTTGCTCCTCGCTGTCCAAAATTCAAGAATCTGCATTGATGGACAAAAAGGAGCGTAAGCACATAATGCTTAGTGAGGAAAGCTCAAAACCAAAACACCATCAAAGCAGCGAGCCATAAATCACTTTTAAAACAAACTCGATTTGTTTACCAAAGCCATGTTTGAAAACTCCTTTTCAACAACAAGCTCAAAACCATGCATCGCACATACATGAAAACCAACCCTTAGTTTAGGAAACTAAGAAAACCCCTTTTCAAAGCACAACTTGCAAAATCAACCATTTAGCCAAACCATGCATACACACCATATGCAAGCTAAAACAAAACCTTGGAAAACACTCCCATTTCACAACATACCTTTCTTTAAACTTGAAAGCCAAAACAAACAAGAATCTTTTAAAACCATTTCACAAACCAACCAACACATGCATTAAACCAAAGACAACATATATGAACCACAACGTCATCATCACATGCCTTTAAAAACAAGTCTCAACAAGACTCCAATGCACTAAAGATATTTCATGCTCACATGCCTCATTTTCCAAATGATAATCAACACTTGTTCAACTTAACAAGTAAACATGCATTCACAAGCATTATACACTTTCCATGCAACCATGCATCTTTTCAAGCATCTCATGCTTCACATGCAATTATGCATCAATTCAAGCATCTCATGCTTCACATGCAAATATGCATCATTTCAAGCACCACATGCTTCATCACAATCAAGAACATCATATTGGCCTTCAAATGATCAACCACATTCACTTTTCAACTCAACACCCAATCGGATACGCGGATTCCGAGCGTTGTCCCTACGCTCCCTACACCCTACCAATCCAAGGTCCTCGAATGGGCAACAACCTCCATTATGACCTCAACATCCTAAGGTTCCCATGTATGGACTTTTAAACACCACACAACCTTAGCTCTTCCCCAAGGTTCTCATGTATGGACTTTTAACCACCATACAACCTTGACATGCACAAGGTTCTCACATATGGGCAACACCTCCATATAACCTTTGCATTCACCGATTGGTAGTTGTAGAACATCACTAACGAGATCCGGGACACCCTACACAAGATCCACACATGGACTTAACACTGCCATTGTGATCTCAACAAGCACAAGGTTCTCACATATGGGCAACACCTCCATATAACCTTTGCTCAACCAAGGTCCTCGAATGGGCAACACCTCCATTATGACCTCAACCATCTCGTTAGGATACTTGAAGGGAGTTTCCCGGTCCACTCTTGACCACTCCACCTCCAAGGCGACTTAATTCACGGTGCACCCAATCCTATAGCCGGCTAACTATATCCGATCAAAGAACCAAGAACCACTTACATCACTTGCCAATATAACCATCTTACCACATTAGTCCAATGTTCCATATGCATAACCATAATGCTAAACCATTACCACATTAATCAAATGATTCACATGCATAACCAATATGCAAAAACCATCATTTACCAACATTAATTCACTGTTTTAAAGCATTAGACAAAGCCATAGAACAACATGCAACACCATGCATCAAAACCACATTTTCAATGTATAAAACCAAGGATCTCTTACCTTGAGCATCCTTCACATATGACTTTCAAAACCAGCACTAAACCATGCTAAAATATGCTTTCAAAACAGAATTAAACCATGCAAAACACATGCATTTCAATCATCAACCACAATTGCTTAAAAGCCACTTCCACAATCATAACTCAAGAGCGAAAATCCATTCACTTACTCTTGAGCTTAGCAAAGTTGTTTAGACTTACACTAAGCTCCCAAAAACCTTCAAACCTTGGTTTAAAAGCTGAAAACCCAACTTCACTCACCGATAACCAAAACAAGGCTAGCCACCAAGCCTTCCAAGCATCCGAAACCTTCCGCAACACCTCTAAAGCTCACGGATCAAACTCCCCTATTTCAAGCACACAAAAACAGCACATTAATGCATCATTATGCATTAAGAACAGCAGCCACACAACCAAATTCGCTGCTCAACACAAATCCAACAATTCGGCTACCAAACACAACCGAAATCACCTCCAAACACTACCAAAACTTAACCCAGCCAAGATCCATCACTTCTAACCATTTTTAAACATCATTTAACATCCAAAATGATCACAAACACGTCCTTATACTTCCAGGTATAACAGATCACCAAAAACACTCCAAAAACAACCAAAAACTCAAGCAAAACTTAGGAAATTCAACCTATCCGGGATTGCATTAATTAAACCTCAACTTCTAATCAATTTAGCATTCATTTAACATCATTTTGACACTTCAAAACACTGCCCAAACAGATCACACGAAAATTTCACCAAAATCACCAAATCTTGCATTTTAAGCCAAAATCAAGATTTCTATTGAAAAGCCTTTAACAAAACACAAACCAAGGATTGAGAACTTGGGAATTTCAGTAAAGAACTTGAAGTTCAGAGGAGAAGGACGTTCTTACCTCCAAACTTGAGTTTCTCCTTTTTGGAGCCAAAAAGCTTGATGAAACAACTTGCAAATTGAGAGGTTTTGTTGATGAGATGATTAGGAATCAAATGAGAGTTGAAATGAGTGATTTGAGTGACAAAATCAGAGGAGGAAATCTGGAGAGAATGTGTTTGGTTTGAGAGAAAAGATGAGAGAAAATGGTTGAGAGAAAAGTTAGTTAGATTTAGGAAAATATTTTCCCTCCACTTTTCTTTTGTTTAAAAACACTTAATTAATCATTTAATATATTTAGAAAATCTGGAGAAACTCCCATTGGGTAAATAGCTCCTTAAAGATTCAAAGTTTCAATCCTTTTTAAAACAGTCACCGAACTTTCAAAAATTACATTTTGGTCACTAACCCAAAATGTCAACCTTCCAAACCTCATTTTCCAAAATTGATTTCACAGTTCACTTTTATATATTAAAAGATGATTTTAAAACATTTTTCCATATTTTTAATGCAACCCGAACTAGGCTTTCCTAATTTCACCTCTTTAGATTCGAACAGCACTTTGACCGAACCGGTCAACGCCCAAAACTTCTGAGCCCAAAACCGGGGCGTTACAACTCTCCCCCCCTTAGGAAATTTCGTCCTCGAAATTTCAACCGGCGAAAAGAGAACAACAACCTTCTCAAAACACTCACAAGGCAACACAAAAACCTCAACCAACACTGAACACTTTCCACACAAAACTCCACCAAACCCAACACCACCACATGCTGTTCACAAACCTAGAACACTCAAAGATAGCCACAACTTAACCTTCCACATATCCGAACTGTACACAGCCCCAACTTCAATCATAAAGAACTTTAGCTTTCACAGCACACACTACTGTAACACACAACTTCCAAGACTGGTTCACACAGGGACTCTAACCAATCCAATTCAACCACCATACAAACTTCTCTGCTTCCAAAACTCTTGCAACTCTCAAACCTCTTCCAAGAATCTTCCCAACAAGCAAAAATTCTTAAGCATCAACTGCTTACCCAAACTCCTCAACAAAAGCTGATAAACCTCCACAACTGTTGCTAACATTACCAAAACGACTCACCAGGTCTACTCACCCACAAACCAAAATTACATCACAACCTCAACTCGGCTCCGCCAGCTGCTCCATACACCACCAGCTGATCTCCAAAAAGAAATTCACATACACACAACCAGCCAACCACTTCTCATAAGAATCCTTCCAAACAACACAAGCCTTCGATCCTTCATGATCCTTCCACTTCAACTTAAATGCTAAGCTACCTCAGCACTTGGAAAAACAACCACCAAACTGCAACCTCACTTAGCACCAAGGAACTACCACTCCCACTTAGCTATCAAACCACCTGATCGATTCTAACCTCAACCGGTACCCCTCACCACCAAACCACTAAACTCATAAAGCATCAAACACCAATCTTCTACCAACAGGCTATACCACCCTCACTATTACTAGCAACTAGCTTAACAAACTCCATTACCTCTAACTTCCACTCAGCACCAACACAACCTCTAAAAACCCACCATCCAACCTAACCCAACCACCACTCTAACAGATTCGATTAATTATTAGCGAGTGTGAACATCGTATGCATGATCACTTACATGCCCTATCAATGCCTGATGTACATGTATGCAAAACCTCTAATGTCATGCCACATGTATGCATGGACCAACATATATAATATAGCATATAACAATGATTTTAACTGTGCATGAATGCCAGTTCACACCCTCTAATAACATCCTCAAATCCGTCTAAGAACAACCTCCTACCGCACTTCCAGCTTATCTAACTCCATCATACCAGCAACTACTAACCACAAGATTCTCACAAAGCCCTCTTCACATCAAAGACATTTCCAAACTACAACCATTACCCCAAACATGCTAGCAACAAGACTAAACTTACCACGCAAGGAAAACCAACAGAAACCAAACTAAGGTAACTAGAGCAAAGATTACTAAACAAGGTTACCTGAAAACACAACACCTCTCTGAAGCTTCATCAGACGAGCTCTCTTCCTTGCGGAACCATCATCCTCTTGCCGCACCACTGCAGCACTAGCTAACACACTAGGGCCACCACCACCTCCTTGCGGTAAAGAACCTTGACTGTTCCGAGCCAACATCAAACAATCACGTCTCATGTGTCCAACAGACCCACATTTCCAGCAATTCTCCTTTCCCACACTCTTCACAACTTTCTGCTCTTTCTGCCACTTCTGAACCTTGCCTCGGCCGTGCCCACGACCTTTCTGAGATCCTTTGGCTATCACCAAAGCCGACTTCACTCCAAGAGGACAATCACGCTTAACATGCACTTTGGAACCACAGTTCCAGCAAGCACCCGCGCCCCAACAACCTCCAACATGGCGCCTTTCACAACGGTCACACACCGGTGGCTGAACTTCCACTCCTTGCCCAAGCAACACTTGCTCCACAACAGCACCACCGTCACTTTGCTCAACCCTTGAAAACTTCCCTCCAAGATACCTTTCATAAAAGGCAGATACAAAGAAATCCCAATCAATATCAGGAATATGTGACGCCACAGCCACTGATGTCCACCAGACACAGGCATCCTCCAACATCAGAGAAACAACACTCCCCAACTTACAAGCAAGATCACAGCCTTCCTGATCCAAGATCAGAACCACACTGGCCAACCAAGCCTCAAACATCTCTGGTGTAGAACCATGATATTCCACAGCACCCAAATCAAGCAAACGCTGCTTCGGCAAACCCACACATTCCACAGCCAGCACATCCACTGACTTTACCTTTACCACAGCCTGAGATGTCCCCAACACCTCCTGAACATCAGATGATGAACTCTTCACCGCAGAACTAGCTTCTTTCCCTTGCCTTATCACCTCAACCCCAGGCACAGAAAACTGAGACAAAACACCTCCACGAAAGGGTGAATTCCACGCCTTAACAACCTGCCCCAAGGCAGCAACCATCTCACCCAACTGCCATTCTTTCATCGACTTAGCCATACTACTAACAACAACAAACATACAATCACAACAAACAAACAAACCAGTTAGACCAGCATTAAGCAAGGATTCAAACTCCAACTCCAAAATAACACAATAGCTATATTAATAAGGCAATGGGTATCCCGAATCCTCCCCTTACATGACATAACAGTCAACACAACATGGATATCACAACATCAAGCATATCAAACAACACACCTTGATCATGCTTACATCAAACAGCATCCACTTGTAACAGCATATTATTACATAACATACTCACAGCACTTTCATCATGCATAAAACCAACTCACAGCATCAGCTTATCATCAGCACAAACCACATAAGCTCAACCAAGATTCATAACCATAAAACATGCTTGAAAACATCAGCAACATGCTCAGAAACATCAGCAATTTGCTCAGAAACACCAGCATCATGCCCAGAAACACGTGTTTCAACCAACAGTCAACCACACATCAGGGTAAACAACAAGCACACATCACAACAACTTACTGTTTTCCCCAAGCATTCGCAACACAGCTCTGATACCACCAAATGTAACCCCCTTAACCCGGCCTAGACGGTTGACCCGAATTAAGAAAGTTACACGGGGAAAACCAAAGTCAACCCGAAAGTCAACCTTGATTAACGACCCTTTTTTTTCTTTTTAATCTTGTCTAAATGCTCATTAACCCTATATGTGATCACACAAACATCATACTCAGAGATCACAACCAGCAGAGATCATTCAGGGACCCAATTGCACAAAACACAACTTTAGGGACCAATTTGTAAATTCTGAATACTTTGAGGCCTTAACCAGATTTTAAGTTACCAACTTAAAATTAATCATATTTCATGCATCTCGGCCAAATTTTAGCTCAAACGGACATCTCAAACTCATACAATTGCACATACAAGATTCAGGACCAAAATGCAAACATTTTGAAACACATAACTGCCACTGTCAGCCCCCAACGGTCAACCGTTCCGAAACGGGAGACAGCCCGTTTCGAAACGCGGGGCCGTTCCGTAACGGGTACCGAAACGGGGGTTGGGCAGTGGCCTATCCGTTCCGAAACGGTTTCACCCGTTTCGGACGCCTGGGCTGCTTCAAGGCACCCGTTCCGAAACGGTACACCCTGTTCCGAAACACCCTGCACAAAAATGCAGAAATTTGCCTATTTAAACATGCAATTAACATCCAATCATGCTCCAACAGCCACCAAACTTTGCCAACATGCAATTTAACATAAAAGAGGCATACTTGCATCAACAATTCACCAACATGCCATCATACATGAAAAGCCCCAATTTTAAGACTAAGCATCCAACACAAGCAATTCATTTAAGCAACATACTTCCAATTCAATCTCATAAGCCAAGCCATGTTCCAACAACATTAACAACACAAAACAAAACTTGTCTAAACATAAACAAACACATACATCAACCCAAGAGATTCTACCCCATTGCCTTTTTTAACTATAGCTATTAACCGAGACATACATCTCAAGTGGAGTCCTTCTTGAATCCCTTGCTCCTCGCTGTCCAAACTTCAAGAATCTGCATTGATGGACAAAAAGGAGCGTAAGCACATAATGCTTAGTGAGGAAAGCTCAAAACCAAAACACCATCAATGCAGCGAGCCATAAATCACTTTTAAAACAAACTCGATTTGTTTACCAAAGCCATGTTTGAAAACTCCTTTTCAACAACAAGCTCAAAACCATGCATCGCACATACATGAAAACCAACCCTTAGTTTAGCAAACTAAGAAAACCCCTTTTCAAAGCACAACTTGCCAAATCAACCATTTAGCCAAACCATGCATACACACCATATGCAAGCTAAAACAAAACCTTGGAAAACACTCCCATTTCACAACATACCTTTCTTTAAACTTGAAAGCCAAAACAAACAAGAATCTTTTAAAACCATTTCACAAACCAACCAACACATGCATTAAACCAAAGACAACATATATGAACCACAACGTCATCCTCACATGCCTTTAAAAACAAGTCTCAACAAGACTCCAATGCACTAAAGATATTTCATGCTCATATGCCTCATTTTCCAAATGATAATCAACACTTGTTCAACTTAACAAGTAAACATGCATTCACAAGCATTATACACTTTCCATGCAACCATGCATCTTTTCAAGCATCTCATGCTTCACATGCAATTATGCATCAATTAAAGCATCTCATGCTTCACATGCAAATATGCATCATTTCAAGCACCACATGCTTCATCACAATCAAGAACATCATATTGGCCTTCAAATGATCAACCACATTCACTTTTCAACTCAACACCCAATCGGATACGCGGATTCTGAGCGTTGTCCCTACGCTCCCTACACCCTACCAATCCAAGGTCCTCGAATGGGCAACAACCTCCATTATGACCTCAACATCCTAAGGTTCCCATGTATGGACTTTTAAACACCACACAACCTTAGCTCTTCCCCAAGGTTCTCATGTATGGACTTTTAACCACCATACAACCTTGACATGCACAAGGTTCTCACATATGGGCAACACCTCCATATAACCTTTGCATTCACCGATTGGTAGTTGTAGAACATCACTAACGAGATCCGGGACACCCTACACAAGATCCACACATGGACTTAACACTGCCATTGTGATCTCAACAAGCACAAGGTTCTCACATATGGGCAACACCTCCATATAACCTTTGCTCAACCAAGGTCCTCGAATGGGCAACACCTCCATTATGACCTCAACCATCTCGTTAGGATACTTGAAAGGAGTTTCCCGGTCCACTCTTGACCACTCCACCTCCAAGGCGACTTAATTCACGGTGCACCCAATCCTATAGCCGGCTAACTATATCCGATCAAAGAACCAAGAACCACTTACATCACTTGCCAATATAACCATCTTACCACATTAGTCCAATGTTCCATATGCATAACCATAATGCAAAACCATTACCACATTAATCAAATGATTCACATGCATAACCAATATGCAAAAACCATCATTTACCAACATTAATTCACTGTTTTAAAGCATTAGACAAAGCCATAGAACAACATGCAACACCATGCATCAAAACCACATTTTCAATGTATAAAACCAAGGATCTCTTACCTTGAGCATCCTTCACATATGGCTTTCAAAACCAGCACTAAACCATGCTAAAATATGCTTTCAAAACAGAATTAAACCATGCAAAACACATGCATTTCAATCATCAACCACAATATCTTAAAAGCCACTTCCACAATCATAACTCAAGAGCGAAAATCCATTCACTTACTCTTGAGCTTAGCAAAGTTGTTTAGACTTACACTAAGCTCCCAAAAACCTTCAAACCTTGGTTTAAAAGCTGAAAACCCAACTTCACTCACCGATAACCAAAACAAGGCTAGCCACCAAGCTTTCCAAGCATCCGAAACCTTCCGCAACACCTCTAAAGCTCACGGATCAAACTCCCCTGTTTCAAGCACACAAAAACAGCACATTAATGCATCATTATGCATTAAGAACAGCAGCCACACAACCAAATTCGCTGCTCAACACAAATCCAACAATTCGGCTACCAAACACAACCGAAATCACCTCCAAACACTACCAAAACTTAACCCAGCCAAGATCCATCACTTCTAACCATTTTTAAACATCATTTAACATCCAAAATGATCACAAACACGTCCTTATACTTCCAGGTATAACAGATCACCAAAAACACTCCAAAAACAACCAAAAACTCAAGCAAAACTTAGGAAATTCAACCTATCCGGGATTGCATTAATTAAACCTCAACTTCTAATCAATTTAGCATTCATTTAACATCATTTTGACACTTCAAAACACTGCCCAAACAGATCACACGAAAATTTCACCAAAATTACCAAATCTTGCATTTTAAGCCAAAATCAAGATTTCTATTGAAAAGCCTTTAACAAAACACAAACCAAGGATTGAGAACTTGAGAATTTCAGTAAAGAACTTGAAGTTCAGAGGAGAAGGACGTTCTTACCTCCAAACTTGAGTTTCTCCTTTTTGGAGCCAAAAAGCTTGATGAAACAACTTGCAAATTGAGAGGTTTTGTTGATGAGATGATTAGGAATCAAATGAGAGTTGAAATGAGTGATTTGAGTGACAAAATCAGAGGAGGAAATCTGGAGAGAATGTGTTTGGTTTGAGAGAAAAGATGAGAGAAAATGGTTGAGAGAAAAGTTAGTTAGATTTAGGAAAATATCTTCCCTCCACTTTTCTTTTGTTTAAAAACACTTAATTAATCATTTAATATATTTAGAAAATCTGGAGAAACTCCTATTGGGTAAATATCTCCTTAAAGATTCAAAGTTTCAATCCTTTTTAAAACAGTCACCGAACTTTCAAAAATTACATTTTGGTCACTAACCCAAAATGTCAACCTTCCAAACCTCATTTTCCAAAATTGATTTCACAGTTCACTTTTATATATTAAAAGATGATTTTAAAACATTTTTCCATATTTTTAATGCAACCCGAACTAGGCTTTCCTAATTTCACCTCTTTAGATTCGAACAGCACTTTGACCGAACCGGTCAACGCCCAAAACTTCTGAGCCCAAAACCGGGGCGTTACACGGCAAGCTCAAGATCAAGGGTAGGATAGTTGCGCTCGTGCACCTTCAATTGTCTATATGCATACGCCAAAACCTTCCCACCTTGCATCAACACACAACCTAGATTAACATGTGACACATCACTATAAACTTCAAACTCCTTACCCGATTCAGGTTGAATCAAGACATGAGCTTGCTTCAAAGCTTCCTTCAACCTCTTAAAAGCTTGTTGTCTAACATATGTCCACTCAAAGCGAACATTCTTTTGCAACAACTTGGTTAACAGAGCAACAACCTTAGAGAAAGCATCAACAAACCTTCGATAAAAACCCGCCAACCCAAGGAAACTTCAAACTTCTGTCACCAATTTAGGCGTCTTCCAATTCATCACCACCTCAATCTTATGTGGATAAACCCGAATACCTCCAGTTGCTACCACATATCCAAGTAAGAAAACTTCTCTAAGTCAAAACTCACACTTTCATAACATGGCATAAAGCTGACTTTCCAACAACACTTGAAACACAATTCGCAAATGCTTATTGTGATCCTCATCAGTACGAGAGTACACGAGAATATCATCAATAAACACAACCACAAATTGATCCAAAACTCATGAAACACATGATTCATCATGTCCATGAATGCAGTCGGTGCATTCGTCAAACCAAACGACATCACCAAGAACTCATAATGCTCATACCTTGTACAAAAAAGCTATCATAGGCACATCCACGCCCTTTACCTTCAACTGGTAATATCTGGATCTCAAATCAATCTTAGAAAACACTAAAACACCTCGAAACTGATCAAACAAATCATCAATCCTTGGCAAAGGATACTTGTTCTTAATCGTCAATTTGTTCAATTCTTGATAATCTATACACATTCGCACGTGCCATCTTTCTTCTTCACAAACAAGACCTGTGCATCCCAAGGTGAAACACTGGGCCTAATGAACCCACAATCTAGCAACTGCTTAAGTTGCGTCTTCAACTCCTTCAACTCTTTTGGAGCCATTCGATAGAGAAAAATAGACAATGGAGTCGTATTGTAACACCCTCTTCTTGGCCTGGTAGAGAACCGGGTCGGAGAATGCTACCGAAAAACAATACGGAGATCGGAGACATAAAACTTAAAACTTTTTTATTAATACCTTATAAAAATTCAAACTTATAAACTTATTATCAGATCTTCATCAAATTTTACAAGAACAAAAAGGTTACCGAATATACGTATTAATCCGTTTATTCTTACAGAGATCTTAGGAAAACTATCCCGTATCGAAACGTTCAGAGCCGTTTCGGTACAGCTTGACTATGGTCAACTTGTTGACTTTACCTTTTTAATCGTATCGATACGACTTGACTCGTATCGGTACGGGTTAACTGCCTTTGACTTTGACTTGACCTATTTCAAAACCCGTATCGAAACAAATGTCTCCAGAGAAAAAATGTTCCGAAACAACCTTATTCGGTTTCAGTACACCCTGTTTCCTGGGTTCAAATTATGCTTGCCCGTATCGAAACGCCATCACCCGTTTCGGTACGGTCAGGTCTGTAATAACAGATTCTTACTAGTTTTTACTCATTTTAACCTAGTAAACAAGGTTCAAAGGCAATGAAACTTTATCCACAACATTTTAAGGGAAAAAGCTACTGTCATGCCAAATTTTAGAGCCATATGAATCCGTTTGTCTGATTATACCTTTCTAATACAAAACATATATCTTAGGGCCATATTTCACCACATAGAAGGCTCATTACAACTTTTCATACCAAAGACACTCGTACATGACATAGACACACCAAAAGAAAGATAATAATTTATACATAGACCTTGCCAAATTACTAGGAGTTCGAATGAACAAAATGCCTTACTTAGGACTTATTTATGACTTGTGCAACGCTCCAACTTCTCCAATCTTGATCTCGGTACTTGCTTATCCTGAAATGGATGCATGGAATGCGTTAGGCATACTTTTCCTAGTGAGGTAGTCACATAATCATCAAATAAACATATCATGTCTTGTGACATGCTTCAAAGAATCATAGTACTAATTATGCAATGACATGGCATATTTCATGTTCATAACAAAGCATATGTCAATATCATAGTTTCATGGCAATTCAATATCTTGAGTTCTTATTTCCCTTGGATCGATTCATGGTATATGGATACACGAATTCCACCTCCTCGCCAAAACACATAAATGGTCATCCCACCGACATCGCCAAAGACCGATACACATTACATCCCTCCGCCTCGCCAAATCATATAGGCCGCAGCCTTAGGACCGTAATCCACCCATACCAATGAGCTCATGAATTCTATGGCATGCCAATTGTATCCAATACTTCGAATCCAAGGTTCAATAACAATAGTTCATCATTCATGGTTCATAATCAAACATTTCATATCAAAGAACAATAACAATGATTCATGTCAAGCTTTTACAAGCCAATGCTTTCAATGATTTTCATGACAATCATAATCATGTTATGAACGTAGAATCAATACAACACATACCATATACTTACCAACACATGATCAATGATGTAAAAACCTCTATCTCCAGGTTAGTATTAACAAAATAACGACACATTCGAGTAGGCCCTTGCCTAACTCGAAACGCTACTACACTCACCTTGCTTGGTTACGACTTCTATGGTCGATAATACCTCGTTCGATGCTTGATTCCTCTTTTCCGTATCTTGTACGAATTATACGAGACTCTCAAACGAAGAAAAACAAAGCTTTGATTTAACTTCAATGGAGGTGCTTGCTTAATGCTTGAGGTTGAAGATGAAAATGGAGGTGTTTGCTTGATTTGTAAAGAAAAGGTTTTTAAGCTTCGTAGAAATTTCCAAAAACAAAACTCCTTTCATCTTTCCCCCTACTTATAGAGAGTTGGGGAATTATTAATTTATTTCTCACCTCCCTTAACAGCCAATGAAATGGTTTCCTACACTTAAGGGTTTACCTCCCTAAAGGACCAATGGAAAGCTTACCTATTCATGAGGGTTTGCTCACCCCAAAGCTTATTTCTATCTTTCCTATGATATCATTGTCATATCTTTGGTAAAAGAGATCATGAATCATCTTAAAATATGTGTGGAGATGCCAAGCAAGCATGTGAGTCATCTAAGGGCCGCAACTTTTGACTTTGAGAGCATTTACCCTATTTTCTGCAGCGTACCGTTTCGGAACGCCCGAGGCCATTTCGATACAGTCAAGCATAATTCCAAAAGAGTTAGTTATTACTGTTGAAACAGTTTCGGAACACCTGTACTCGTTTCGGAACACTTCACCTAGGACGTTTCGATACGATTCTAAGCGTATCGAAACGCCTAGCTCAAAACATTCCCCTGTACATTCTTTAAGCCATCTTAGCTAGGGACTTGACTTACTTAAAGTCTTGTAACACTATAACAACATATTCTATAGCGAGGAATCACGACTTTTAATATTTTAATACGAATATTTCGATCATCAGAACCTATTTCTGACTAGACTGGTTTTCGGGGTGTTACACGTATTTTCATACAGCTCAATGCCAAACTCAACCTCTCTGTTCGGTGGCAAACCAAGCAACTCTTTCGGAAATACACCCAGAAAGTCACTACCGTACGTGTGTCCTGTACACGTACTTCCTTCGATCTTGGATTCATCACATAACCTAAGAAAGCTTCACAACCCAACTCCATCAAACGGCGCTCTTAAAGAGCCAAAATAGCATTGAATAAGAATTTCACATTCTCACCCACGATTACCACTTCGTAATCATCGGCAATTTCAAGGCAACTCACTTAGCCTAAAAATCAACCACGACCCTATGCTTGGTTAATCAATCCATTCCAAGGATTACATCGAAATCATAAAAAGGCAACTCCATTAAATCAACTGCAAACACATGAATTTGACCTCAAAAAGGAAATCTCCTATACAACCTTCTCCTAAGAGTAGTTTCACCAAAGGAACTACTTACTTGCAATCCCACATCTAACATCTCAACAGAGATATCAAGAAAATGTGCATGCTCAATCAAGATGTATGAAAGCGTAGAACCAGAATCAATCAAAGATAACAATGACAAGGATTGCAAAGTGAAAGTACCTGCAATCACATCGGTGTCATTACGTCCCTCGCGATGTGCGTACACCCTCGCAAGACCACCACCCTCGGGTTAAACAACTACAACATGCAACGTTAGCAGCAAAATTAGAATTGTTCTAATTTTACAAAATATGAGTGGCATTTAGCAATACATCATTGCTACCTAAGTTGCATGAAGTCATGGTTTGACTTTCCTAATTCCTGAATAAACTTCCTTTATGTATTTCATCCTTTTGTCCTTTACATCTTAGATGAACACAAGTCATGGGTTAGTCACACTTGCGTTGTCCATCTAGTGTTTCTTGATGTCTTGAGTAGATTATGATAAACGAATCTCTATGATATCTCATATCATAATATTCGAGCATGGCCATGCATTTTCTAATCTCACTCAATCAAGTGGCCGAAGATATTTCTCCCATTATGTAGGAGGGACAAATCCTTTCTTGATCAAACATATTTCACTACATAGGTCATCACGTATCCAATCATCAGTCTTTATAATGTAGTCAGTTACGGCACACGTTTGACTATGTCAAAATACGTAAATATTTATGTTGAAATCATGTTGATCTCAAGTCTGAGGATTATACATATGTTTATCATGAGCAATGTTGTGACTGTCACATAATTACCCAAGAAACATGCTCATAGCGGGTCAATCCAGTATGTTGTTCTCTAACAAATACTTATGTGTTGATTTTGACATCTCTATGTCAATGACAACAGTTGTTATCAATTAACCACATATTAGTCTTTATATATTATCACTGTCCATACCTGTAATAATATTCGACTAAGGATCCTATTTAACAATAATCGTATTATTGTATGGACATTATTATCCAATGGTTAGTTTGATGCACAGAAACATACCAAATGATAATAACGGCAATGTCATTACTTGATAAATCTAGTAAAATAGTATGTCTATTCAATCATCATATGATTGGTCTTTTGGGCATACTCCAACAATCTCCCACTAGCACTAAGACCAATCATTATCGTATATAATATGACATGGCTTAGTGTAGCTGACATGCTTATGCTGTGTCAAAAGCTTTGTCAGGGAGTTGACAAAGTTATCAACTTTGTGCGTATGTTGCATACTTTCACATCTCCAAGATGTAAGCACTTTAGAATATGTTTGGATTTATTGATGAGATCTGGGTTTTATTTTCTTACGCAAAGGTTCCATCATAACATAGTTATGTAGCATCTAATATGCTGGGAACAACCCTTAGTTCAGAAGTGAACCCTTTAGATCCAAACATCCTTCTTTATTGCTATGTCGACAGTAATACATTCAGCCTATGTTGTAGAGTTAGGTACTGTCTCATGTTGCTAACTCGTAGTATCTTTTATTAATGCAAAACGGATTGCGATCTTTAGTTCCTTTTGATGAGTATGTCATCTACATACAATACTTAGGAAAGTAACAATGCTCCCACTAGCCTTTTTGAAAACAAGACTCCCCTTTGTTTCTAGATAAACCAAACCTTTTGATTGTAACTTCTGAAACGAATATCCCAACTTTGACAAGTTTGCCTTAGTCTATGGATAGACTTTTGTAGCTTACATACCTTCCAAGTGTTTACTGGAGTGACAAAACCTTCTAGATGTGTCATGTACACATATGTTTCAAGTTTTCCCTTAGGAAAGTGGTTTTGACATTCATTTATTTGATTCCATAATCATCGTATGTAACTACTTGCAAGTGAGATTAAGATGGATTAAACATAGCTACAAGGAAGATGCTTTATCATAGTCTATACTATGAAGTTTGTCGAAAACTTTTAGCGACGAATCATCCTTTGTATGTTTTATCATCCATATCGGTTTTTCCTTTTTGAAAAACTCATCCATACCTCTTAGGTTTTACCCTTTTAGGTAACCAAAGTCTATACTTGGTTTTAGACATGGATTCCATCTCATACCTTATGGCTCTTAGCCATTTCTCGAATTTCGGGCTCACCATTGCTTTCTGATAAGACCTAGTCTTTATCTTGATCCGAAAAGAAAAGTGTTTCCATGTACGAATAGTGAGAAATCCATATTTCTCAAGTATATGGTATTCTATTAAGGATCAACACAATGGTTGTGTTTTGTTCCAATGTTCCTTGATCATTTGTGGAACATTCTCAATCTTTGGTTCATAAATTTGTTGTCTAAAATTTCTTCACATTCCAAATTCCAATTTTTCCTTTTGTGAGAGGTAATCTCTTTCTAGAGAAATTCTCGTTTGAGCAACAAACATTTTGTTCTCGTTTAAAAAAATGGAATCCCTTAGTGATAAGTATTCTCTTTCGAGATAAACTATCGTTTGAGCAATAAATATTTTGTTCTCGTTAAAGTTGAAGAAATAATATCCTTTTGTGAGAATTAATCTCTTTCAAGATAAACCCTCGTTTGATAAACAAACGCTTTGTTCTCGTTAGGATAAACAACAAATGGAGTTTTTAAGGTTCAAACTTTGTAAACATTTTAACATGTAAGTAACCTTAAAACTTAAAAGGTATTCTAGAACAATTCTTAGTCCATATCTTATATGACGTTTCGAGAAAAACACACGATTAAGTATGAGAGTTGTTTTTCTAGTGTGTAAAGAAGTCAAAAATGACTTGTTCTGAATCAAAACATGTCTAACATATTTGATTCTCTTTCAAAGACTTTTCGTTCCACTTGTGGGATTTAATTATGGGACAATCTCATATTCTTTGAAAGTTCATCAAACTTTAAATATTCTTGAATTTGATCTCATCAAATTACCTTAATACTTTTTATGAGTTTGAGATTAGTCATTTGTTTTATTTATCTTATAAATATTATTGATTTGATTAGTTTAAAGATCATTGATTCTTTGTGCCATAAGAGATTAAAAGAATAACATTTATTTAAATAATCTCAAAATTAAAATATATTGTCCTTACAAGATAACTAAAACTTAGGCACAAAATAATAATCTTAAAAACTAAAACAAATCTATTTAAGCAAAAACACATGTCCTAATGGATGATGTAGCAACTCTTGCTTTATTTCCATTCGCAGGTCCATGTCTATTCTAATGCCTTCTCTTTAGAAGCCTCTGAGGTTGATGCCTCACTCGTTTTTGCTTTCTTGACTTCTTGTAGGTGTGTGGGGCAGTTTCTCTTCCAATGTCCGGTCTTGCCGCAATGGAAACATTTTCCACCCTTCTTGATTCGCTTCTTAGGTTTCAATGCCTCCTTTCCATCGGTTTTGGTCTTACCATCGCCTTTAGACTTTGCTGCCGATTTACCTTTCTTCTTGCCCTTGCGGACCATCAGAATAAGTTTAGGTCCTACCTTCTTCAGGTTGATTTCAGCAGTTCTCAACATGCCGAGCAACTGTGGCAGCATCTTGTTAATTTCATTCATATTGAAATTAAGGACGAACTGATTGAAACTATCCGGCAACGATTGCAGGATGACATCAGTAGCTAATTCATCTTTCAGCGGAAAGCCGAGCTTCTCCAACGTTTGGATGTAGCCCATCATTTTGATAACGTGAGCTCCTACGGGAGATCCCTCACTCATCTTGCATTGAAACAGAGCTTTAGAGGTCTCGTACCTCTCTTGACGAGCTTGCCCTTCATAAATCTCCTTGAGATTTTGAATCATATCATAAGCTACCATGTCCTCATGTTGCTTCTGAAGCTCAGGGGTCACGGAGGCAAGCATAAGACAACCGACATCCAGCATGTCATCCATGTGTTTCTTAAACTTGTCTTTGTGAGCTCTGGAAGCAGTGGCAACCGGTTCATCCGGAACAGGTTCTTCAATGACATATTCCTTCTTTTCCTGTTTGAGAACAATTCTCAAATTGCGGAACCAGTCAAGGAAGTTTATGCCATTGAGCTTATCCTTCTCAAGGATAGATCGCAGAGATATAGTATTATTTGCCATTAATTCTACAACAAAGAAAATATGCTACATAAGTTTTACTAAATTTTAAAATTTATAGATAGGTCTTTACTATAAATTTACTCCCACTATTTTCTTCAAAATTAAAAACCCTCTAGTTTTAATTTCGGAAAAATGTTTCGATAGTTTTTCTAGTGAGTGAGGATCCGTATTTCACCATTCCTAAATCAGCTTTGGCCAGTCTTTTAGGAAATGGTTATTTAGGTAAGTAACACCTTACTAATTATATCTTATGTAATTCCTCATATTTTGGCGAACAACTCTTGTTCTTTAAATCATCTTATGATTATCCAAAACTTTTAACCACTAGGTTTTCTAATCATATTAGAACAACCCAGCTAAGTCAATACCAATATCTCAACCAGCGAATATCACTAGCTTATTCTTCGCGTTTAACTAAGATAGATAAATGTGACATTGCTTTGGCAAAGCTCGCATTATATCGATCGAAGCTTTAACGAGGGTAAATATTGGATGGTTAAAACAGACTTAGAATTATAGTGAGGGATTTACTTAATTATTTCATCATTTTAACATTGATCCTATCAATAGCATTATGTTTAATCATGCTTATAAAACATCCATTGCATCACATACAAGGTAAATATAAGCGGTAAATAAATATGCAATGATTATAGCCCTTCTTAACCTAAGGCGACCCGTCCCGAGCCAATGGGAGGACCATTCTACTGAAGATAGAATCTTCTTCTGAAATGCCCGGTCCACCAGGGAAGGACCATTCTACCTTGGTTTTTGCAATTTTCAGAAACTCGCGTTATATGTGAGGGAGTGAGATGAGAAGAGAAGTACAATAGAATATAGAGAAAGGCACGACACGTAGGCCGTATTTATAAAAACCAAAACTATAAAGGCTATGGGCTATAACCATGCAAAACAAACACCGTGCAATCTAACATGCATTTCAAACATCGTGCGAACAAAGTAACGACGTGTTTACGGAGTTTTAAACTGATTATCCCTATGTTGCGGTTAATGGGCCAAAGAAGGATCACGAGGTTTCATAAACCATTTGCGTTAACGAACAAATGCACCAGGTAGGTCAACATGAAAGAGAGGTGGCACACTTAAGTACCAGGTCTTTGATGATGCCAATCCTAGACATGCATTTTTCATAACGTCTAACCATAACTCTTATGGATTCACCGTGAAAGATAGTTTGATAACTTTTATCAAATTAGAAGCCCGTTCAGAGATTTCATAAATCTATGAAACTACGAACACCTACTTGTTCTCTAGACTAACTATTAGTCTCAACATGTTAACATTTAACATTGAAGCAACCTAACATAGTTATGATTAACTCTTAATCATTCAGTGATAATCGAAATAAGTCTTTATTAGGTGTGATACGATAAACGATAAATATCTAAATCGAATCAAACAACATGCATCTCATACATAAACATCACCCAAGAATTTAAGTCCGAATTTGTATGATACAAGTGGCTCTGATACCACTGTTGGGTCACGTCGGCACGCCCCAAGGCGCAACGAAAAAATTAATCCGACGTAATCCAGCCAGGATCCATGTACAGGAACGAATCCGAGGAGAAAAGATGAAGAGTTACCTTTTTAATAATCTGGAAACTGGAAAACCGACGGTATGTCGGCATAACCACGTCAAGTGAAACCGGAATCATCACAGGTTCGCAACGACCTCTACGGATTCCACCTAAACAAAACGAACAAAGTTTCTGCCTCCCTAACACTTAGGGATAAATTTCGACAGGTTTGAACACCTTCCAGGGAGAAGTCGAAATCCCTCTAGGGATTCCTGAGGGAGTCTGAAATCGACCAGGGGTTCTACCGAGACTTGGATTCGAACTAGGAAATCGCCAAGAATTTTCCATGGGGCAAGAGGAACACTAGAAAAATATTGAACAGCTTCTCAGAAGAAATTTGGGACTTGTCGAAAATTCCAGAGGGGAATTCCCAGGGATATGTCGAAATTTGCAAGGAGGAATAGGGATGATTTGGTTGCTAGCCCTTTTCCCTTTAAATAGTATTCAGAGACTTAATTCTAGTTGAATATCTTAAATCCAAGTTCAACCAAAATTCATAGATTCTAATTCTACTTGAAATTGGTTTATATTAAATATACATTATATTTAATAATATTAAATGAAATATATATATTTAATTATGTAGAATCTTATTCTACATAAAACATGGATTTAAATATACATTATATTTAATCCAAATATATAAATTTTTATTATATAGAATCTCATTCTATCTTTACTTGGATTTAAATATATATTTAAATATATATTTTTAATTATGTATAATCTAATTCTACTTAAACTTGGAATTAAATATACATTATATAAATTCCAAATATATATTTAAATTTCTAGAATCTTATTCTATAATATTTAAGTGTCTACATATTTTCCATACTCTAAATAATATTTATCCAATATTATTCCCATTTAAGGGAGTTGCCAATTTCTCCTATCCCATAGGGGATTTTCGGCAACCTCCCTAAAATAGGGAGTATGGTTTCCAATTTTTGTTCATTTCATTCGAAGGGTGTGACCCTTGTAGGTTCATGCAACGTTAGCAGCAAAATTAGAATTGTTCTAATTTTACAAACAATGAGTGGCATCTAGCAATACATCATTGCTACCTAAGTTGCATGAAGTCATGGTTTGACTTTCCTAATTCCTAAATAAACTTCCTCTATGTATTTCATCCTTTCGTCCTTTATATCTTAGATGAACACAAGTCATGGGTTAGTCACACTGGCGTTGTCCATCTAGTGTTTCTTGATGTCTTGAGTAGATTATGATAAACGAATCTCTATGATATCTCATATCATAATATTCGAGTATGGCCATGCATTTTCTAATCTCACTCAATCAAGTTGCCGAAGATATTTTTCCCATTATGTAGGAGGGACAAATCCTTTCTTGATCAACCATATTTCACTACATAGATCATCATGTATCCAATCATCAATCTTTATAATGTAGTCAGTTACGACACACGTTTGACTATGTCAAAATACGTAAATCTTTATGTTGAAATCATGCTGATATCAAGTCTGAGGATTATACATATGTTTATCATGAGCAATGTTGTGACTATCACATAATTACCCAATAAACATGCTCATAGCGGGTCAATCCAGTATGTTGTTCTGTAACAAATACTTATGTGTTGATTTGGACATCTCTATGTCAATGACAACAGTTGTTATCAATCAACCACATATTAGTCTTTATATATTATCACTGTCCATACCCGTAATAATATTCGACTAAGGATCCTATTTAACAATAATCGTATTATTGTATGTACATTATTATCCAATGGTTAGTTTGATACACAGAAACATACCAAATGATAATAACGACAATGCCATTACTTGATAAATCTAGTAAAATAGTATGTCTATTCAATCATCATATGATTGGTCTTTTGGGCATACTCCAACAACCCAAACCGGTCCAAACAAACCGACCCGACCCGTTGACCCGTACTCGACCCATTGACCGAGTCAACTCAGTGAGTCAACTCGTCCGAGTCAACTCAGTGAGTTAATTCGTCTGAGTCAACCCAGTGAGTCAACTCGCCGAGTCACCCATTGGACTAGTGACATCAGCGTTGACGTCGACCGCTGACGTCAGCTTTGACTGCTGATGTCAGCGTTGACGTTGACTAAAAAGTCAACTTTCTTGAAAAACCCAATTCTATGTTTTTCGACGTCCTGAGTCCGTTTTTGATGCCTGTTTCATGAAATTCTAACCCGAAAGCCTCCGAATTTGACCTTGAACCCGAGTCTGCTTATGTATTTTAATAATCAATTATGAGCAATGTGAATAAGGACTGAATTTGGAATTTGTGCGATTGAAGGTATTCAAAGTTCCTTGTATTCGGGATATTGGGGACGTCACATTTGGGTTCGAGAGTGATCGAACGGAGTATCATGGTCGACCGATATAGCAAGTATTAAAGGTAATACACTACTACCTCTAGTATGCTTTATGAACATGTTGGTATTCGGTTAATGCGTGCATGAATATGATAAAGAGTGTTGTTAACGCTGCTTAAGTCAAACCAGATATGAAATTGAGTATGATAACCTAGAAAAGATTGAAATGTTCGAATGAGAAAGTTAATAAATGTAAGGATCTGGAGTTCAATAAATTAATTATTAAGGCGGCTAATTCCCAAACCTGATTATTAATGTCAAATGATTAAATGCTAAAATTATTTGGATATGAAATTACGAAAATGCCCTTTAAGGTATGAGAATGACTAAAATACCCTTGGAATTGGAAGCGATCTAGAAATCTACACTGGATATGGTAAAACAACCCGATTCATCTGAAAACATCATCTACTCGAAAAGTTATGGTAACAAGAGTTAAACCTTCGAGATTGTAAGGTGTTAGGTTTCCTTGAATTTGGAATGAATCTTCGATTATAGATTTATGGGAAACTATCCATACCTCTGAATTAATCAAGTGGCTCAAAATACAGAATTGATTGTAATGACTAAAAGTATTGGAAATATTGTTATGGTTAAAGTAATCGGAATGATCATAGTGACCAAGGAGGCTAAAGTATCTTCGGACACCCGAGGTTTGCAAATTAACTGGAACGATGGATAAACCTTTGAGTTCTGAAATGAATGAAGTGGTTGGAGGTAACAAAATTTCTTGAATGGATGAAACACCCACGAGTACTTAAATGATTGAAATACTATAAATGGTTCAAATGACAGGAATGATGGGTATCCTGGGCTTCAGAATGACTGAAATACCCCCTTGACTGGAATAAGTAAATTGCCTTTGATAAAATTCTAGAAATGCCAATAAAGCTGAAAATGACTGAAATGCCCCTAAAGGTTGGAGCATGACTCATGTATGTCAATCACTCATGATATTAATATAAGGATGGAAGTTTTTTCGCACAGAATATAAGTTCGTCTACTCCGTGGCAAGTCCTGTGGTGAAATATGAAGGCAACCGTTCAAATATACGATGCAATCAGTATTTGGAAATGATACCCGTGAAGTGCATACATCAGAAGGTTTGGTTAGTACTACAAGGTTAGGACATGTTAGTTTGATTGGTTTTAGAGGCTCGATAAACTTATAGACATCTTAAATATTGTAAATCGTCATTTCATCATTATTGGGCTAAATTACAAAATCACTCCTGATAGTTAAATGTCCAAAATGCCCTCGTTGGCCAAAGTAATCAAAATAGCCCTGAATGTATCTGATATCGTGAAAGATCTTGACATAGAAATCTCTGAATGCCTGGTTGGAAACCTGATGAGCAATAGAATTTCTGAGCCACAGTTTATGCCTTGTTGGTATAAATTACCAAAATGCCCAGGTGTGATAAAATGACCATAATGCCCTTGTAGGCTTAAATGAGTAAATCGCTCATGATATATCTAAACTCTCAAAGATCTTGGTGTATCATCTCCTGAATATCTGGTTTGAACTGTTAGTACGAACCCCCCCTTTTTATAGGGACTTCGTTTCTAAAATCCATTCAAATTGTCAAAAGTTTAATGTGTTCCCTTTTGTAAATACCGAGTATCTTCAGGAAATAAACCGTTCCATCTAGTGTGTTCCATGTGTGTTATACGAATGTTTTTGAATACTGTTTTACATGCTTTATCATATTGATCATGTGCACACGACTGATATGAAATTTTCGCATGAACATGACATGTTTTAGAATTTAAACATTACTGTATTGTATGTTTGATATAGACCTTAGTACCCGATATGACAAACGTGCTATGTGGATTATGTATTACTGAAAATACTACTAATGATTTATGAACTACGGATGAACTGATTCACTGGGGTACTTGGGATATGATATGAAGTTACTAACGGCTCAACCCTGATCTAGCTGGTAAGTCCGCCCGTTTTCGGTTCCTATGCTTCGGCTAGGTCCTCCCGTATTTGTTCTTATGCTTCGGCTAGGTCCGGCCGTATTCGGCTCCTATACTTCGGCTAGGGCCACCCGTATTCTAAGGTATTCCCTTAGGATGGTACCCACGCTCAATGGGCTCGGGTTAATGCATGTACATGATACCGCACTGGGGAAACTAAATACTGGAGTATGGTTGGAGGGTAGATAAAGAATTAAAATGAACTTTACTGCTACTTGAAACAAATGTATTTTGAAATAAAAAAGGTTTACTGCATTGTTACATTTCATGCATTAACGTTGCACCGTTGGAACACACTAGACGATAAACTCTCTAATTTCCACCTCTGTATGTTATCAGCCTATATAATTCCCGTCTAATTCTCGATGTTTGAATAAAGAACAAATATTGTTATTCTCAAGTGTGATGCAACCTCAAAATAGTAGAACAGAAATGGAGACTGTTACTACGTGGAACATCATGAAAATGTTATGCCTACCATATATCTGCATGAGCTTATAGCATCTTTTGGTAGTTCTGTATTACTGAGCTTTTCAATGCTCACGTTGCTTTTACCATCGCAGGTTAAAAGAATATATCACGGTATGATGTTTGACATCAATGTTTGGAGTTCTCTCGGCGTTGCTTTTGGAGTAAGGTACTATACAGTTAGTGAGCATGTATGTCATGTATTGTTTTATGATAGTGTTTGTAAAGCACTTTCTGAAATTTCTGTTATGTGTTTTAATGACTTCCTGAAATGGTATTTTAACCAGAAGTTGATTTTACAGTTTAATAAGTGTTTTGAGGAAATATGTTTTATGTGTATTTTTATTGTGGGTCGCTCTTGTGACCCTAATGTAACTTCCTAGGATCCGTTGTAACGCATAGGCGAGTCTAGGGGGTTACAGAAAGTGTTCTATTTTCAATACTTTATAAACATTTTAAATTTATCTAATTTTAAATATTTCGATTTTTTGTGAGAGTTCTCACTTTGCATATTTTAAAATTATCATGAACTCAAAAGATATTTACATCAATTTGTTAATCGATTTTTCATATATTCCATTTGTAAAAGTTCAACTTGAAAAATCAAATTATTTATCTAATTTTATTCAAACACTAAATAAATCGATTAAATTAACTTAAAATTTAAACATATTATTTATCATTTTTAAAATTTTAATAATTTCTTAAATTCTTAGTTTTTAGCTTAAAGATTAAATAAGTTGTTGAACTTTCCATTAAAATGAATTATGCCACTGAACTCGGCAAAAGAAATAATTATGCCATCAAATTCAGTTTAAAAAATCAATTCAGCCTCTTTACCACGTCATCATCACACATGCACTGCCATGTTAGCGTCGTGGACCGCCACATCAGCATCGTGGACCGCCACGTCAGCATAGTTGACTGCCACATCAGCATAGTAACGGTCAACATAGGTCAAGGGGCTAATTTGCTGCAATATGCGAACTGAAGGACCTAATTGAACGCGTTTTCGCCCGAGGGGCAACATTGCTAATTTGGGTCGAACTCGGGGGCAAAATAACCCCTTTAGCCTATTCATTATTAAGGATTCAATTTTTTTCTAATACTTATCATTAAGAACACATTTTTTAATATTTGTTAATAGGGAAAGTTTTTATCCAATATTTTTTTATTAGGGTCTACTCTTATTTTTTTGTAATATTTATTATTAGGGCCCCGATTTTTTTTTTCAAAAATTGTTATTATGGGCATAGTCTTAAAATTTAAAATGTTCAATACTTGTTATTAGGAGCCTAATTTTTTCAATACTTATTACTATAAACCTCATCTTAAATTTAATTTTTTTCATTACTTGCTATTAGGGACAGAGATTTAGATAGCTCTATGCAACCACAACAACGATTGTTATATAACGGTAGTGGCACCATCTGAAACTCCGATAACTGCAACCGTTATGTCCACAATAATGTATGCTATTAAAAAAATCCACAATCGTGATACTTGCAGTGACCAAAATAATATGTTATGTTCACAATCGCGATAAATATAATACGACTAAAATTACGACTGCAATTGCAATTTAAATCATTAATCCAAGGCCTAATTTTTAAGTTCACCCATGCCCTACAAAATGTTCAATTCTTTTCTGAGTTTTTTCCTTATATTAGGAGGGCTATGTGTGGATGCAGTAAGGGAAATAAAGAATCCTGGTGTTGGATATAGTACTCTAAGAAATATGTATAGAAAGGCTATCATATGCAACTATTGTGAGGAAAAATACTATATTCAACACAGAAGCATAAGTATGTGTACCGGATATGAGCTATGCACTGATACGATTACGGGGATGGATACAGGGGCGGGTACGGAGATGAGAAACGGCAATTTTTAAAATTATAGTGTACGGATACGGTAGGACTACGACAAATATAAAATAAATTCTAATATATATATATAATCATAAAAAGTATTAAAATTATTGTAAATTATAAAATCTAATGATTTTCTTGTATTAAAATGAAGTCCAAGACTATATTCTCATTAGTTGAGGTAGTTTCCTTGGATTAAAATCTAATGATTTTATAGTTTTTTTTTTTAATTTCTGAGGTTAATTCGTAAACTTTAAAAGTCTACGTCATTTTTATGAATTTTAGACTGCTCAGTGACTAAAATTCTAATTTTCTACCTAAATAAGAGTCCATACATTTGTTTTATATTTAACGTTGATCATTTACTAAAGTAAAAAAGGAACAAGGTTAAAGGCTTACAGCTAACTAACATTGGAAACATGCTATGCATCGTTACCCAAAATAAATAAGCATAAATAGATAAATAAAAGCTGAAACCAATAAAATTCTAAAACGTGTCTTCTTAAAACCCATTGACAGTTAATTTTCTTTGACTGTATCTTCTTCTTTATTTGTTCGACGTTTATTCTTCTTCTTTTTCATGTTTTGTGCCGTTCTTTCCATGATTTTGGATCGTCATACCAGATTTGTCGGTCTTTGTTGGGTCATTTTGCGTTCTTGAAAACTATGGTCGGGATTTTAACACTTTAGGTACGCTCGTATAATACAATTGTCGTCATCAATTGTACCAGATCAATTTTCAGATGTACCCTGTTAATCTGGAACGTCATCGACACATCCCCACGCCGTACTTGTCTCAAAAACGCATTGGGTACGCGGGACGGCCATAACCTGCCGTACCCGTGCTTCATAGTATATAAGTTTCAAATTTGTAAAAATGTATTGAGTATATCGATACCATGTAAAAATATATTGAGTATAAAATCATGGACAAAGTTGGTTCTTACATCAAGCTCTCATAATTTGGTTTAACATTTCTTCATAGGTATAATGTCAACATATTGCTCTTAATGATTCATTGAATGGTCGTTATGGCTCCTATTATGTTTTATGATTTGTTTTAATTTTTAATATTTTATTTTTAGTTAAAATGACCCTACTATAAAGGATGATTATTAGTCAACGTCGAAAGTTGACGTGACAACGCCACATGTATATAGATGTTGCTGTGGCATAATGACATGTAAGCAAAATTATTTTTTAAAAAATTAAATATATATGATTTTTTATTAAATTATTAACATCCAATATGATTATGACATGTGTTATTGTCTTATTGTTTTAAATTAAAGAAATCAAAATTTGCATGTGAGAGACTTGAGCCAAAGTTACAGAGAATGAAGACTTGACACCCAATCAGGGCCGTCCCTAAACATGGGTATAAGGGCGCCCGCCCAAGGCTAATTTTTTTAGTATTTGGTATTAGAGTCTAATTTTTTAATACTTGTTATTGTAGGTCTACTCTTAAAATTTAATTCTTTTAATATTTATTATATGAGTATATTTTTTTTTCAATAATTATTACTAGGGTCCATTTTTTAGCGTTTGTTATTAGGGTCTAATTTTTTTTCAATATTTTTTATTACCGGTCCAATTGTTTTCCAATACTTGTTATTAGAGCCCTAATTTTTTTTTTCAATATTTGTTGTTAGGGGTTCAATTTTTCCAATATTTATTATTAGGAGTTAACTCTTAAAATTTAGTTTTCTTAATATTTGTCATTAGGGGACCAATTTTTTTCTCAATACTTGTTATAGGGGCCTAATTTTTTTTCATTCTAAAATTTGTTTTTAGGGACATACTTTTAAAATTTATTTTTTCCAACACTTGTTATTAGAGACCCAATTTTTTAGGAACATTCTTTTAAAATTTAATATTAGGGGTCCAATTTTTTCTCAATATTTTTTTATTAGGGATCTACTCCTAAATTTATTTTTTCAAAATATTTGTTATTAAGGGTTCAATTTTTTTCCAAGACAAAATCTCAGGAAGGTGTGTGTTGTCACTAGATTTTCACCCCAATTTTAAAATAATCCGAAAATAAAAAACTCTTTTTTCCCTTAAAATAATAAAAGGCCCACCCTTTTCTAAACTAAATAAAAAATACAACAAAGACCCATCTTTCAAAAAATCATTTTAGAAGCTCATTTCAAAAGAAAAAATAACAAAGCCCATTTAGAAATACTAGCTCATCTTTTAAAAAGAAAAAAAGAGAGAAAATAATTTTAATAATAAAGGTGGAAAATAAATGTTGAAGAAAAAAAGGAAATAAAATGAAGGCAAAAAATAATAAATGTAAAAAAAAAACAGCAAAGAAAACAGCCAAAATACAGCAAAAAAAGAAAATAATATAAAAAAAAGGAAAAAGGGGAACCGTAGAGTGTCCACAAGTTCTATATTTTATACACATTTCTGCCCTTATTATTGCTATTCGTAAGCTCATTTAGGCATATTTAAGTGCATTGCATGCATAATAACAATATTTTCTCTTTTACACTACTTTTACTGAATATTCTATGTTTAGTTAAGAAAAGATATTGTTTTAATTTAGTTTTCATTTTCAGGTGCTGTAGCTGTAAAGAAGAGGATAGGACAGGAAAGAAGGAGCAAAAGGAGTTGTAATGAAGCAGTTCCAGTTGCCCCCAAGGACGCCGCCGCAACAGCATTGCCGCTGACCGCCACCTAGGCAGGAATTAAACCGACTTAGTCAAGATGGGTTGCGATTGAAATAGGGCAATCATTGCCGCCAAGGAAGGGTGGACAAGGAAGGCGCGCCTCTAGATGATGCAAGAGCCAGAACGGGAAACACCAACAACAGCCCAGCCGCCGTCCCAACCTGCCGCCACCCCAGCCACAACGGGCAGTACTGATGCTGCCCTTCCCTCCGTCGTGATTCCTCTACTGCGAAGCCTTGTAGAGAGCTGCCAAAGGATTGAGCACAAGCATGTAATCTTCACGAGATACATCACGGAGGTGCAAGAGGCCTTTGTGGCCTACTTGCTAGACAAATACCACGACACCGATCCACAGTTGCCAGCCTTCCCGTCGGAGTTAGTAGCTTCAAAACCAACCCAGATCACACCCAGACCAGCTGCCACTCCAGCCGCCCCAAGAGAAGGACCTCACCAACTCCGATCCAGCCATGCAACATCACCTCCTCATCAATTTCTGAAAAAAGAGGAGGAGACTACCGCCGCCTCCCCAACAGCAATGGAGGCAGCCGCCAAAGAAGTCGAGGACTCAAACCTAGAGATATCTGACTCCTCTGATGACGAACCGGTCGAGGCAGCAAAGAAAAGAAAGCGGCTCGCCGTTACCACTGAGCCTCAAGGAGAAGGGTCTGAAACCGAGCCAAAAGAACCATCCAAGAGACCCACTCCCAGTCGCATCCAGCCATCACGTGGCCCGAAGAAGAGCCCAGCCGCCAAACCTTCCGCCACACTTCGCCACGTCCTGCCCGTCTCTTCCAAATCCTCCTCCGATGCAGCAGCAGAAACGGAGGGGAACTCCCCTAGTCTATAACACATTTTCTTTATTTTTCTTTTTTTTATGTTTTCCTTTTAATTTTCTATTTTCTATTTTTATGTTTTATTTTATTTTATATTTTGTATAAGGCATTGAGGAAAATTCCAGCCTTGAGTTTGGGGGGGGGTTAATCCCCATTGTTTTCTTTAGTTACATTTAGTAGCATTTAGTTGCATATGTAAATTCTGCCCTAGCACTTAATGAAATAGAAAGTCTTAGTTTAAGAACTTGTGCCTATGATAATAAGCCGACTTTTATATTCGCACCATACTTAAAACTTAACTTATCCATGGGGAGAAGTATGAAAAATACTTAATTTTTTGGCAATTATTCTTACACTGTCTGTTAAGTGTTGAGTTTTGCGTGCGTTCAAAATTAACACTGCCTGCTTTATTTAATGAAAATTTCTTAATTGGATACATGTTTGTCACCGCAAAAGCATATGGAAGCAACACAAAGATGTTTAATACCATAGAGGTGCCCGTAACAGGCTCTAGGAAGGATCATGAGCAAGGACACTCCGCTGCTATCAAAGTCCATGTATCTGAAATTAATTGAAGTGACGGAAAAATTAACAAGAGTGAATGAAAGCCTTCACGAGATGACTCTATTCAAAGGGTTCGGAGTTTCGTAGTGTGCACCTATCTTAGCTTCAGACCCGGAGAATAGTTGTGATGAGCTGAAGCCCTTAAGGCCATGATAAGAAAAGAAAAAAAGAGAGGAAAGAAGTGCTTAATTGTGCTGACATGGCAACAACTCATATCTTTTTATGGAATTTAATTATTTTTAGCAGTCTTTGTTTACTTAGTATATTCAGCATGTTTAGCATGGACACAGACCGGCACACGCTGTACAAGCACTAAAAATATTAAATTCTAAGTTATTTCATGCCATTCCCTATCACTAACATAAAATAGATGCCACGACCTTGAGGTAAGAAATCAAGTTAAAGGCTAAGTTTCTATTAATTTTTGTGCAAGGGGCAGGTTTACTAGTTAGGTTGCATTGCTTGAGGACAAGCAATAGATCAGGTTTGGGGGTATGTAGAGTGTCCACAATTTCTATATTTTGTACACATTCCCGCCCTTATTATTGTTGTTCTTAAGCTCATTTAGGCATATTTAGACGCATTGCATACATAATAACAGTATTTGCTCTTTTACCAAGCTTTTACAAAATATTCTATGTTTGGTTAAGAAAAGATATTGTTTTAGTTCAATTTTCATTTTCAGGTGCTGTAGCTGTAAAGAGGAGGAGAGGACAGGAAAGTAGGGAGCAAAAGGAGTTGTACTGAAGCAGTTCCAGTTGGCGCCAAGGACGCCGCCGCAGTAGCATTGCCGCTAACCGCCGCCCAGATAGGAGTTAAACCAACTTAGTCAAGATGAGTTGCGATTGAAAGAGGGCAATTCCCTGAGCCCAATGAGCCTAGTCTTGCAATTATCTGAAGCCTGTAGCGGCCTGAAAAGCTGATTGAAGAGGGATAAGTAAAGTAACTTATCTTTACTTGCTGGAGAAGGCAACGTCCAAAGAGTCCACATTCAAGTCAAAAAGGAGTCAACATTTAATGTAAAGTTACTTTAAGGACTTCTACTCAAAGGAAGACTCAAACTTAGGCCAAGCCATATATATACCCATGCTTGTAAGGGTATATGGGCATAGATTAAGTGGGGGTATTGGAGATCACGTCCCAATTCTCTCTGTAACACCCCAATTTTGGGCTTGGAAGTTTAGGGTCTGAACCGGGCCGGTCTAATTTTCGGTTCGCATATAAAAGGTGGTTTTAAGGAAAGCCTAGTTCGGGATGCATTAAAAATGTGGAAAAATATCTAAAAATCCTCTTTTAATATATATATAAGAGAGTGGTGAAATCAATTTTACAAAATAAGGTTTGGAAGTGTGACATTTCAAAATGGTGACTAAAATTTAATTTTTGAAAAGTTCAGTGGTGATTGTTTTGTAAGGATTGAAACTTTGAATCTTTAAGGAGCTAATTTACCCAAGGAAGGATTTCTCTAGATTTTTCTTAATTTTAATGATTTTATTAATGTTTAATTAATTAAAAGAAGAGAGGGAAACCATATTTTAACTTTTCATAACTAAAGTCAGGTGTTGAAGGATGCTCAAGGTAAGAGATCCTTGGTTTTGTGTGTTGGAAATGTGGAATTGATGCATAGTGTTGCATGTTGTTTAATGGCTTTGTTTAATGCTTTAAAACAGTGAATTGATGATGTTAATTGACGTGTATTGGCAAGTGGTGTAAGTGGTTTTTGGTTACTTTAATCAGATATAGTTAGCCGGCTATAGGATTGGGTGCACCGTAAGTAGAGTCGCCTTGGATGTTGAGGGGTTGAGATTGTACCGTAAACTCCATCCAAGTACCCTAGCGATTGAGGAAATTGGTGTCACCCCGATGGAGGATTGCTCTCGTGGGTGGACTTTGTTAAGTTTCACCACGATGGAGGATGGCTCTCGTGGGTGGACTTTGTTAAGCGTCACAACGGTGGAGGGTTGCTCCCGTGTGTGAGCTTGGTTAAGGTGATTACAATGGTTGAGGTAGCTCCCATGTGTAAGCCTTGTGGTGTGTCTCGGCTCTCGATAGTGAGTCATACAACTTCCGATGAGTGATGTTGAGGGGTTGTGATTGTACCGTTAAACTCAATCACGGGTGTTGAGGGGTTGTGATTGTACCGGTAAACTCCACCTTGTGTTGTTCGGTAGTGTGTATGAAGCGTGCGGGACAACGCTTGTAATCCGCTTATCCGATTGTGTCCTGAGTTGATATGGGTTGTGATTTACCACTTGAAAGCCAATATAATGTTCTTGAATGTAATGAAGCAAGATATGCTTGAAATGATGCAAGGTTGCATGGGAAGTGTGTAAAGGTTTAAGAGTGCATGTATTACTTGTTAAGCTTGAACAAGTGTTTATCTTCTATTGTGAATGGTGCATATGTGCATGGAATCTCTTTAGTGCATTGAAGTCTTGTGAAGACTTGTCTAGTAAGGCATGTAATGCAAATGTTGCTTTTGGTAGTTCATGTGTTTTGCATTTGTGGAATGCATGAAATAGTTAGGAGGAACAAATGGTTTTCGAAAGGTTTTGCTTTGAAATGATCATCAAGCATGAGGAAAGTATGTTGTGAAGTGGAATTGTTTTCCAAGGAATTTGAGTTTAACCTTGCATGTGGTGTTCATGCATGGAAGGGTTTAAATAATGGTTTTTGCACGAATGTGTTTTGGGGTAAATTGTTTAGCTTTTCTAAGCTAAAGGTTGGATTTCATGTTGAGCTATGCATGGTTTAAAGCATGTTGTTTCAAAAGAGGTTTTCAAGCAATGCTTGGGTTTAGTGAAGTGCATCTACTTTTAAAGAGGGTTTTATGATTTGCTGCATTGATGGTGCTTTGGTTTTGAGCATTCCTCACTAAGCATTATGTGCTTACGCTCCTTTTTGTCCATCAATGCAGATATTTGAAGTGGGGACAGCAAGAAGCAAGGGATTCAAGTAGAGCTCCACTTGAGAAGTATGTCTTGGTTTATAGCTATAGATAATAAAGGCAATGGGGGAAGGTCTTTTATATTGATGTGTAATGAGATTGTGAATGTTGAACAAGTTCGGTTCATGGTTGAACTATGTGGTTTAACGCTTTGGAACATTTGAATCTTCTTCTTCACAAGTTGTTATGCTATGTTTCTTGTTTTAAAATCATGATCAAGTGTTGGATGTGTTGAATGAGTTGGTGCATCTAAGGTTTGATTTGTATCTTGTTGTTAATGCAATTCGGTGGTTATGATGCTTGGCTTGTTGTTGATATGTTGAGGAATGCTTTAAAGTATGTTTGTTGGTGTTTTGATGTTTGGTTAGTAGGGTGCATGCCTATAGATTTGTGGATTTTCCTAATTGATGCCATGAATGTGTTTTGATGATGCAAATATGTTCCTTATGTGTATGATGACTTGTTGGCATGATTAGGAGGTTATTAGAATGTGTTTGAGTGGTCAAATGTGTGTTAAACCAGCAAATTCTACACTTTCTGGGCAGTCTGTATCGGAACGAGCACAAACGTTTCGAAACAGCGGCCTAAAATGGACTTCGTGTATCGAAACGGGTAGAGGCCGTTCCGAAACGTTTTGGCCAATGCCAAGCCCTGTTTTGATATAGGTCTCGAAACGAACCCGTGTTTCGGAACAGTCAACCCCCGTTCCGAAACAGATGACTGTTGGACACTGATTTGAATGGTTTAAAGGTTTGCAAGCTTTACGTTTTAGTCCTGAAAATCGTTTTAGCAATTGCTTGAGTTTGGGATGTCCGTTTAATGTGAAATTTGATAGGGAAGCATGTAATATGATTAATTTGATATTGGTAACTTAAAAATCAGTTAAGTCCTCCATCTTTCTAGAAATTACAATTTGGTCCCTATCTCTTGTATGTTGTGCAATTGAGTCCCTTAATGTAATCCGATTGCTGTGCTTTTCAAGTATGTGTTTCTCAAGAGTATGCTTAGGATTAACGTGCATCTAGACATGTTTAAAAAGAAAAAAAGGGTCGTTAATCAAAGTTGACTTTCGGGTTGACTTTGGTTTTCCCCGTGTAATCTTCGTAGTTCGGGTCAACCGTCTAGGCCGGGCTAAGGAGGTTACACTCTCTAGGGTTTAGGTTTTTGTATGTAAAGTAGTTTTGAGAAATGGTTTTAATAGTTTAAGCTGTTTTGCAATAAAATACTCTCAGGTTTGCTTAATTCATGTTCTTCACTTCTTCAATTAGTTCCAAAAGTCCTGTTGAGGAAATCCATTTGTCGGGCACGACAGTGTCAAACTCACGAAATAATTGAGCACGGTCTCATCATGTCGAGGTGTTGACTAATTCGGCTTAGACTTAAGTTAGAATTTCAGCGGCTAAAAGGAGACTCTAAACGTCAAGTGTCTGTGTTAGGTTTACGCTGAGATTGCCAGGTATTGCCTACATCACGTGGTGACAGAATCCTTGCCTAGACATAGGAAGGATCACTTCAGAATTGCTCCGCTGAACTTGGAGTATCTGCCAGACTTGCCTCTGGGACTTCCCTCCATCTCACCTGCCGAGCCAACGAAAGTTGCAAGAGTAGAGTTCCGTTGTGGCAGCGAAAGTTGCCGCCGCCTCAATCCGCCATTACCCGCCGAGGCAGCAGATCGTGGCAGCGCAAAACACACTAAAGCTTTACAACGCAATCTACACACTACTGAGCTACAATTAGCTTACCCAATCTATCGAACTTATCTCTCTCTCCTTTCTGTCTTAAATTACTTGTGTTTTTATTTTTATGTTTTTCAATATTCAGAAATTTAATTGTGCATTTACTATTTCCTTGTGCAGGAAATTACTCATAGTAGCTGCTCCAATCCCTGTGGGAGACGATATCTTTTATACTATAACATGACAGGAGTGTGCACTTGAGCTCATAAATAGAGAACACCTAAACGCTCTACAAGTTTTTGGCGCCGTTACCGGGGATTAGCAACAACAACTGCGTTTGAATTCCTGCACGTTTACTTTTAGTTTTTGCATTTAAATTTCTGTTTATTTTATTTTTCAAAAAAATATTATGCCTCTTGTTTGTCTTTTGTGTATGTCCCGCCAGGGTGGCAAAGATGGCAACCAACACCCACATGAGGAGAGGAAGGACATTCCTAGACGAAAAGCCAAACGTAAAACCCTCAGGAAGTGATTACGTTTGGGAAATGCGCAACCCAACATAACCTAATTTTTATTTTTAATTTATTTTTATGCAATAAGATTATATTTAATTTTCAATTATTTTTATTTAATTTTTGCATTTAATTTATTTCAGGTTAGGAATGAAGGCAAGACCAAGAAGGAAAAAAAGAATAAAGGAGAGGCCCAACCCAGCGGCAAAGGTAGCCCAAGGCAGATTAGAAAATGGCTAGCGGCTTCGTAACAGCTAGCCGCAACGGCTACATTTGCAATAGCTGGCGCAACGGCTATTTGCGTAACGGCTGGAATCCCGTTAGACGTGCCAAAATCATTGCCGCCCGTTGGCAGCGTGCCCACCAAGGCAGCGGACAGAAGCGGCTATTTAAGGCCAACTATTCTCTCCTCATTCTTCACTTTTCTCTCTCATTTGCTCTCAATTCTTCTTGTCATCTTTGCTTTCAAGATTTTATCTGGTTTCTTTTCTTGCAATTTATTTCTTTTCTCTAAGAAACACAGCTGTTCTCACAATTATGGCCACAACAAAACAAACTGCCTCAACTTCCAAGCCAACCTTCTAGAGGTTCTTGAATGGTGATGTAGCAGCAACCTACCGGCAATACTACGTTGAGCGACAACTCTGGTAAGAGATAGGCTTCCAATACACAAGGCAAGATGGGGATCTTGGCCTTGAGCCCACCATATTCGAAAGGGCCCACACCCTAGGATGGCACATTTTTGCACGGCAGCCAGATGAGATAAACATCAACTTAGTTCGAGAGTTTTATGCCCACAAACCTACCCCGGGAAACCCCTTTATCTACGTCCGCGAAGAGGGAGTCAAGCTCACAGCAGCAACAATAAACACCTTTTATGGGTTAGAGATCAAAGGGAACCCGCACGAAGAATGGAGTTCGGGTTTAACGACATTAGGCTACGAGAAAATCAAACGAGAAATCTGCCAGCCTAATGCCAAATGGCTAATCGACAAGAATAATGGCTCGGTAAACCGTTGCGACCTGCTTCCAGAGGCTATTATTTGGAGCAACTTCGTCCAACGCCGCCTAATGCCCACTTCACACGGTTCTACAGTCAACAGGATGCGGCTGGCTCTAATCCATAGCATAATGAAGGGGCGGCCAATCGATGTTGGAGAAGATATTCTCGAAGAAATATATGGCCACGCAGCAAAACTCAACTCCAAAGGACCCCTCGTTCTCCCCGCTCTTATCACAGGCCTCTGCGCCAACTTCCGTGTGCCGCCGCACCCGAAAGATACAATCATTGCCGCCAAGGAAGGGTGGACAAGGAAGGCGCGCCTCCAGATGATGCAATAGCCAGAGCCGGAAAGGCCAACAACCGCCCAGCCGCCGTCCCAACCTGCCGCCACCCCAGCCACAACGGGCAGTACTGATGCTGCCCTTCCTTCCGTCGTGATTCCTCTGCTGCGAAGCCTTGTAGAGAGCTGCTAGAGGATTGAGCACAAGCATGTAATCTTCACGAGATACATCGCGGAGGTGCAAGAGGCCTTTGTGGCCTACTTGCTAGACAAATACCACGACACCGGTCCACAGTTGCCAGCCTTCCCGTCGGAGTTAGTAGCTTCAAAACCAACCCAGATCACACCCAGACCAGCTGCCACTCCAGCCGCCTCAGACAGCGAAGGGCTGCACATCCGCCCCAAGAGAAGGACCTCACCAACTCCCATCCAGCCATGCAACCTCACCTCCTCATCAGATTCTGAAAAAGAGGAGGAGACTACCGCCGCCTCCCTAGAAGCAAAAGAGGCAGCTGCCAAAGAAGCTGAGGACTCAGACCTGGAGATATTTGACTCCACCGATGACGAACTGGTCGAGGTAGAAATGAAAAGAAAGCGGCTCGCCGTTGCGACTGAACCTCAAGGAGAAGGGTCTAAAATCGAGCCAAAGGGACCATCCAAGAGATCCACTCCCAGCCGCATCCAGCCACCACGCGGCCCGAAGAAGAGCCCAGCCCCAAACCTTCCGCCACACTTCGCCTCGTCCTGCCCGCCTCCTCCGAATCCTCCTCCGATACAGCAGCAGAAACGGAGGGGAACTCCCCTAGTCTATAGCACCTTTTCTTTATTTTTCTTTCTTTTTATGTTTTCCTTTAAATTTTCTATTTTCTTTTTTATGTTTTATTTTAATTTATATTTTGTATAAGGCACTGAGGACAATGCCAACCTTGAGTTTGGGGGGGGGGTTAATCCTCATTGTTTTCTTTAGTTACATTTAGTAGCATTTAGTTGCATATGTAAATACTGCCCTAGCACTTAATGAAATAGAAAGTCTTAGTTTAAAAACTTGTGCCTATGATAGTAAGCCGACTTCCATATTTGCACCATACTTAAAACTTAACTTAACCATGGGGAGAAGCATGAAAAATACTTAGAATTTTTGTTTATTTTTTGCAATTATTCTTACACTATCTGTTAAGTGTTGAGTTTTGCGTGAGTTCTAAATTAACACTGCCTGCTTTATTTAATGAAAATTTCTTAATTGGATACAAGTTTGCCGCCGCGGTAGGACAGGGCAGCAGCACAAAGATGTTTAATACCCTAGAGGTGCCCGAAACAGGCTCTAGGAAGGATAATTAGCAAGGACACTCCGCTGCTATCAAAGTCCAAGTATCTGAAATTAATTGAAGTGACGGAAAAATTAGCAAGAGTGAATGAAAGCCTTCACGAGAAGACTCTATTCAAAGGGTTCAGAGTTTCGTAGTGTGCACCTATCTTAGCTTCAGACACGGAGAATAGTTGTGATGAGCTGAAGCCCTTAAGGCCATGATAAGAAAAGAAAAAAAGAGAGGAAAGAAGTGCTTAATTGTGCTGCCATGGCAGCAACTCATATCCTTTTATGGAATTTAATTATTTTTAGCATTCTTTGTTTACTTACTATATTCAGCATGTTTAGCATGGACACAGACTGACACACACTACATAGGCACTAAAAAATGAAATTCTAAGTTATTTCATGTCATTCCCTATCACTAACATAAAATAGATGCCACGACCTTGAGGTAAGAAATCAAGTTAAAGGCTAAGTTTCTATTAATTTTTGTGCAAGGGGCATGTTTACTAGTTAGGTTGCATTGCTTGAGGACAAGCAATAGTTCAAGTTTAGGGGTGTGTAGAGTGTCCACAATTTCTATATTTTGTACACATTCATGCTCTTATTATTGTTGTTCTTAAGCACATTTAGGCATATTTAGGTGCATTGCATGCATAATAACAATATTTGCTCTTTTACCATGCTTTTACTGAATATTCTATGTTTGGTTAAGAAAAGATATTGTTTTAGTTCAGTTTTCATTTTCAGGTGCTGTAGCTGTACAGAGGAGGAGAGGACAGGAAAGCAGGGAGCAAAAGGAGTTGTACAGAAGTAGTTCCAGTTGGTGCCAAGGACGCCGCCGCAGCAGCATTGCCGCTGACCGCCACCCATATAGGAGTTAAACCAACTTAGTCAAGATGAGTTGCGATTGAAAGAGGGCAATTCTCTGAGCCCAGTCTTGCAATTATCTGAAGCCTGTAGTGGCATGAAAAGCTGATTGGAGAGGGATAAGTAAAGTAACTTATCTTTGCTTGCTGGAGAAGGCAACGTCCAAAGAGTCCACATTCAAGTAAAAAAGGAGTCAACATTTAATGTAAAGTTACTTTAAGGACTTCTACTCCAAGGAGGACTCAAACTTAGGCCAAGCCCTATATATATCCATGCTTGTAAGGGTATAGGGGCATAGATTAAGTAGGGGTTTTGGAGATCACGTCCCAATTCTCTCTAAGGTTAGGTTTTTGTATGTAAAGTAGTTGTAAGGAAATCCATTTGTCGGGCACGACAGTGTCAAACTCGTGAAAAAATTAAGCACGGTCTCATCATGTCGAGGTGTTGACTAATTCGGCTTAGATATAAGTTAGAATTTTAGCGGCTAAAAGGAGCAACCAAATGTCGAATGCCTGTGTTAGGTTTACGCTGAGATTGCTAGGTATTGCCTACATCACGTGGTGACAGAATCCTTGCCTAAACATAAGAAGGATCACTTCAGAATTGCTTCACCGAACTTGGAGTATCTGTCAGACTTGTCGCGAGGACTTCCCTTCTTCTCACTTGCCGAGACAATGAAAGTTGCAAGTGTAGAGTTCCGCTGTGGTAGCGAAAGTTGCCGCCGCCTCAATCCGCCATTAACCGCCGAGGCAGCAGATCATGACAGCGCAAAACACACTTAAGCTTTACAACGCAGTCTACACACTAATAAGATGCAATTACCTTACCCAATCTATCGACCTTATCTCTCTCTCTCCTTTCTGTCTTAAATTACTTGTGTTTTTATTTTTTTGTTTTTCAATATTCAGAAATTTAATTTCCTTGTGCAAGAAAACACTCATAGTAGTTGCTCTAATCCCTGTGGGAGACGGTATCTTTTATACTATAACTTGAAAAGAGTGTGCACTTGCGCTCATAAATAGAGAACACCTAAACGCTTACAAGAACCAGCGTTCGTCACACGCCAACGCATGAGTCGTATGTAACCCCCTTAACCCGGCCTAGACGGTTGACCCGAATTAAGAAAGTCACACGGGGAAAACCAAAGTCAACCCGAAAGTCAACCTTGATTAACGACCCTTTTTTTTTTCTTTTTAAACTTGTCTAGATGCACATTAAGCCTAATCGTGATCACACAAACATTATACCAAAAGATCACAAACATCAGAGATCAAACAGGGACTCAATTGAACAATTTACAACTTTAGGGACCAAATTGTAAATTCTGATAATTATAAGGACTTAATCCAAATTGAAGTTACCAACTTGAAATTAATCAGGTTTCATGCTTCCCTGTGAAATTTCAACTCAAAAGGACTTTCCAAACTCATACAATTGCACAAACAAGTTTCAGGACCAAAACGCAAACAATTCAAAACATATAACTGCCAGTGTCAGCCCCCAACGGTCGACCGTTCCGAAACGGGAGACAGCCCGTTCCGAAACGCGGGGACGTTCCGAAACAGGCTTAGCCCGTTTCGAAACAGGGGGTCTGGCAGAAGCCTTCTCGTTTCGGAACGGCCCCTCCCGTTTCGGACGCCTGGGCACAATTAAGGCACCCGTTCCGAAACGGTAGGTGCTGTTCCGAAACACCCTGCCCAGTTTGCTCCAAAACTCCACTTTAAACATGTAATTACACAACCAAACATGCTCCAAATGCTACCAATCTTTGCCAACATGCGATTCAACATATAAGGAACATATTAGCACTAACAATTCAACCAAACATCATCATATGCAAAAAGCCCCAATTCTAATGGCATGCTTCCTACACAAGCTAGCTATTCAACACCAAACTTCCAAAACAAGCATATAAGGTTCCAATTCAAAAACCAGCAAACACATCAACATTTAACATACTTAGGGAGTCTCCAACACCTCCCAAAACATACACATTGGTCCCCCATTGCCAAATCACACAAAAGCTAAAATGTACTTATAAAACCTTCATACATTGAGCTTCACTTGAACTTGATTGCTTGCCCTTTCTTGCTGCCCTCAAGGTACTCTAATGCTCTGCATTATTGAATTAAGAAAACGTAGAGAGCGTAAGCAAAAGCTTAGTGAGGCATGCTCAATAAAAACAATTCAATAATGCAATTAAAACCATTTAAAAATCATGCTTAGAGTCAACCTATGCACATGCTCAAAGCATACTTTAGAACAAACAATCTCATGCTTCATATCATATATCAAAACAAGCATCTCATGCTTCTTACATTCTTAACATGTCATATTGGCTCAAGTGATACATTTCATTTCTTAAAACAAGTTCATCAACTTCCCAAGGACTTTTAAACACCTTGGCCATGGACTTTTAAACACCATGAAGTATCACATCAAGGACTTTTAAACACCTTGATCCCAAGGACTTTTAAACACCTTGGCCATGGACTTTTAAACACCATGAAGTATCTCATCAAGGACTTTTAAACACCTTGATCCCAAGGACTTTTAAACACCTTGGCCTATGGACTTTTAAACACCATAGAAAAGGATCACCTAAGGACTTTTAACCACCTTAGTGTCCACAACATGAACCATCCAAGGACTTTTAACCACCTTGATGTTCATAAGTAACAAGGCTCACTCAAGGACTTTTAACCACCTTAGTGACCTTAACATTTTAAAAACATCACTTGCCAATATACATCATTTTCATCACTTACATCACTGTTTTAAAGCATAAAACCAAGCCATATTCATCATGCATTTAAAAGCATTAAACCACATCATTTCAATGTACAAAAGCAAGGAACTCCTACCTAGAGTTACCTTCAACATATGGCTTACATCAACAGCAAAAACCATGCTAAAACATGCTTCCAAAACAGTATGTAAAACATGCAAATTGTCATTTCGCATCACAACAAAATCATGGCCACCACTAGAGAGAAATTCCGAAAACTTACGCTCGAGCTTAGCAAAGTTGTTTAGACTTAAACTAAGCTCCCAAGACATTGGTTTCAAAGCCGAAAACCCATTTTCACTCACCGATTCCACTTCGCCACTTGCCGAAGCACGAATTCAAGCTTCCGGATCAACAACTCTTGAATCCAAAGATGCCTCCCCTGATTAAACACATTAAAGAAGAGGTTTAATGCATCATCAAGCATCAAAAGCTTCAATGAAAGCACTCAACTCGCTGCTCTCACACAACCTCCATTTTCGGCCACCAAACACAACCGAAAATGCATCCAAACCACTTCTAAACAAAGCCCAGCCATAACCCAGCAAAACCTAACATCCATCATCACCATATAACATCTAAAAACAACCTATTAACATCCTTATACCTCCAGCAACAACAGATCCACAAGATCACCACAAAAACATCCAAGAAACATAAGCTAAACTTAGGAAACTCAACCTATCCGGGATTGCATCAATCAAAACTCATTTTCTTATCAATTTAGAGTTCATTTAACATCAAAAACACATCTTAAATCACAGATCAATCAGATCTAACGAAAATCATGAAAAACCATCAAATCTTGCATTATAAGCCAAGATACAATTCCAAACTCAAAAGCCTTTAATTAAACATCAATCAAGAGTTGATAACTTGGGAATTTCAGTAAAGAACTGATAGTTTAGAGGAGAAGGACGTTCTTACCTCCAAACTTGTGATTCTCCACTTTTTGGAATGAAAATCCTTGAAGAAACAAGAAGCAATTGAAGAGGTTTTGAAGATACAATGATTTGGAATCAAATGAAAGTTGAATGGAGGGATTTAGGTGAAGAAATCAGATCCAATTCTCTGGAAAAGTAGTGTTTGGTTTGAGAGAAAATGAGAGAAAGAAAGTTTAGCAAAGTTGGTTACAAAATCCAAAAATAGCCAAAATGGCTTCCCTCCAATTTTAATAACCTTTAAAATCAGATTTTAGACTTAAAATATCTTAGAAAAATCTGGAGAAATCATCTTTGGATTAATAGCTCCTTAAAGATTCAAAGTTTCAACTCTTTATAAAATAGTCACCAAACTTTCGAAAATTACATTTTGGTCACTAGTCAAAATGTCATACTTCCAAAACCCATTTTTCAAAATTGATTTCACAGTTCACTTAATTATATTAAAAGATGATTTTAGAACATTTTTCCATATTTTTAATGCAACCCGAACTAGGCTTTCCTAATTTCACCTCTTAAGATTCGAACAGGACTTTGACCAAACCGGTCAACGCCCAAAACTTCTAAGCCCAAAACCGGGGCGTTACAACTCTCCCCCCTTAAGAAATTTCGTCCTCGAAATTTACCTGAAGGAAAGAGATAAGGAAACTGCTTCAGCATGTCTTCCTTCCGCTCCCACGTGGCTTCCTCAACACCGCGATGCTTCCACAGCACCTTCACCAACTCAACGGTCTTGCCACGAAGAATCTTGCTATCCGAATCCAGAACCTTCACCGGTTCCTCATCATAGGTCAAATCCGGATTCAAAACCACTTCCTCCACAGGCATCACATGCGAAGGATCAGATCTATACTTCCAGAGCATAGAAACATGAAACACATCATGAATCTTCTCCAACTCCTGAGGTAACCTCAACCGATACGCAACAGGACCCACACGCTCAACCACCTCATATGGTCCAATGTATCTAGGGCTCAACTTGCCCTTCCGGCCAAACCGCATCACCTTCTTCCAAGGCGAAACCTTCAAGAACACACGGTCACCCACCGCATACTCTATCTCCTTACGCTTCAAATCCGCGTAAGACTTCTGCCGATCAGAAGCAGCCTTTAACCGTTCACAAATGAGCTTCACCTTCTCTGTGGTCCCTTTCAACAAAGCCGGCATCGAAACCAACTTTTGACCAGTTTCAGCCCAACAAAGAGGAGTCCTACACTTCCTCCCGTACAAAGCCTCATAAGGTGCCATCTGTATGCTCGCCTGATAACTGTTGTTATAAGCAAACTCAACCAAAGGCAGATGCTTCTCCCAAGAACCTTGGAACTCAATCACGCAGCATCTCAACATATCCTCCAAAATCTGAATAACTCGCTCAGACTGACCATCCGACTGAGGATGATAGGATGTACTGAAATGCAACCTTGTACCCAGAGCTTGATGCAAACACTGCCAAAACCGCGATGTGAACCTCGGATCCCTATCCGACACAATCGACTTAGGCACACCATGCAGCCGCACAATCTCAGCAATGTACAGCTCTGCCAGCTTATCCAAAGAAAACGTAGTATGCACAGGCAAGAAATGTGCACACTTCGTCAGGCGATCCACAATCACCCAGACCGAATTCTTCTTCGATGAGGACAAAGGTAAACCAGATACAAAATCCATGGTAACCCTCTCCCACTTCCATTCAGGGATTTTCAACGGTTGCAACAAACCTGAAGGAAACTGATGCTCAGCCTTAACTCGCTGACACACCAAACACTTGCTCACGAACTCCGCAACATCCTTCTTCAAACCAACCCAATAGTACTCATCACGAAGATCACGGTACATCTTAGTACTACCAGGATGCATAGCAAAAGGACTACTATGACCTTCAGTCAGAATAGCACGCCTCAACTCAACATCATTGGGCACAACTATCCGACTACCAAAACACAGTACACCATCATCATTGAAACAGAAATCTGAAGGTCTACCCTCCGCGATATCCTGAACATGAGACACCAAGGAATCATCCAACAACTGCTTATCCTTGATCAACTGAACCAAAGATGGCTTCACTTGCATCTCAGCCACAAGACCACCATCACGCGATAAGCTCAAGCTAGCAAACATGGCTCTCAACTCAACAGCTACCTTCCTACTCAAGGCATCAGCAACAACATTAGCTTTTCCAGGATGATACTCAATCGTCAGATCATAATCCTTGAGCAACTCCAACCAACGCCGCTGCCTAAGATTCAACTCCTTCTGAGACATCAGATACCTCAAACTCTTGTGATCTGTGTACACAGTACACTTCTCACCATACAGATAATGCCTCCAGATCTTCAGAGCAAAAACCACTGCAGCCAGCTCAATATCGTGCGTAGGGTAATTGCGCTCATGCACTTTCAACTGCCGCGATGCATAAGCCACCACCTTACCCTCCTGCATTAGCACACACACCCCAAACCAACATAGGATGCATCACTGTAAACCACAAACTCTTTCCCTAATTCAGGCTGAATCAAGATAGGAGCTTGCGTCAAAGCCGCCTTCAGCTTCTCAAAAGCCTGCTGTCTCGCTTCTGTCCATTCATACTTAACATCCTTCTGCAACAGCTTTGTCAAAGGAGCAGCAATCTTGGAAAACCCATCCACAAACCTTCGGTAGTATCCCGCCAAACCAAGGAAACTACGGACCTCATGAACAGACTTAGGAACCTTCCAGCTCATCACCGCCTCAATCTTCTGAGGATCAACACGAATCCCCTCAGCTGAGACCACATGTCCAAGAAAAACCACCTCTCTTAACCAGAACTCACACTTGCTCAGCTTAGCATAAAGCTGATTCTCCAACAAAGCTTGCAAAACAATCCTCAAATGCTCTTCATGCTCCTCCTCAGTACGCGAGTACATGAGGATATCATCAATGAACACCACAACAAACTTGTCCAGGTATTCATGAAACACACGATTCATCATGTCCATGAAAGCAGCAGGAGCATTTGTCAACCCAAACGGCATCACAAGAAACTCATAATGCCCATACCTTGTCCTGAAAGCTGTCTTAGGCACATCCACATCTTTTACCTTCAACTGATAATACCCTGACCTCAAGTCAATCTTAGAGAACACAGCAGCTCCCCGAAATTGATCAAAGAGATCATCAATCCTCGGCAAAGGATACCGATTCTTGATAGTCAACTTGTTCAGCTAACGGTAATCAATGCACATTCTCATAGTGCCATCCTTCTTCTTCACAAACAAGACCGGTGCTCCCCAAGGTGACACACTCGGCCGGACGAAACCACGATCAAGCAACTCTTGCAACTGCGTCTTCAGCTCCTTCAGCTCCTTAGGTGCCATTCTATAGGGAGTAATGGACACAGGAGTTGTATTCTCATACAGCTCAATTCCAAACTCCACCTCGCGGTTAGGAGGTAACCCAGGCAACTCCTCAGGAAAAACACCAGGAAACTCCTGTACAACCCTGATATCTTGCACCCTCAACTCCTTAGAGCTAGGATTCATCACAAAAGTTAGATAGGCTTCGCAACCTTGCCTCAGCATCCTGCTCGCCTCCAAAGAAGACACAACATTGGCAAGAAACTTCACATTCTCACCAACCACCACAACTTCATAATCATCCGCAAGCTTAAGCGAAACACGCTTATTCTCACAATCCACAACAGCACGATGCTCAGCAAGCCAATCCATACCAAGGATCACATCAAAACCATAGAAGGGCAACTCCATAAGATCAACATGAAAGACATGCTCTTGAACAACCAAAGGACACCTTCTATACAACTTTCGAGTCACAACAGTCTCACCAAAAGAACTAGTGACCCGAACACCAACATCCAAAGACTCAACAGGCAAACCAAGCAATTCAGCATGCTCACGAAGAATATATGAATGCGTAGATCCAGAATCAATCAAAGAAAGCAATGACAAGGACTGCAAAGTATAGTTACCTGCAATCACATCTGCATCATTCCTGCCCTCTCTCTGAGCATACACCCTCGCTTGGCCTCCACCTTCAGGCTGAATAGCTACAACATGAGCTACCCCTCGGCCACCTTCCTCTCTCCTCTGAAAAATACCACGGCCGCGCCCACGACCTCTCTGCGGTGCAGCAACAACAGGAGCACGCACCTGCTCACCAGCCATCCTCGGACAATCTCGCCTGATGTGGTCTGCAGAACCACAATTCCAGCACCCGTTACCAGCAGCCGCAACAGGAGCTTGTGCCACTCTCTCAGCACGAGGACAGTCACGCTTCAAGTGACCACGTGAACCACAGATCCAACAAGCACCGGGATCCGCTCTAGCATTGCTTCCTCTAGCAGGCACACCACCACCTCTCCTGGCTGAGGACTGATACTTCTGATCTCGTCCCCTCTTGTTCCGTCCACCTCCGGAACTATACTCAGCAGCTCGCTTGCCAGCACCCTTAGCAGACAAACTCAGGTTCATCTCAACGTCCTTTGCTCGGCCCACCAACACATCAAAATCAACATACTCGGTGGCCAACAAATACATCTTAACATCCGTCACAAGACCGTAACGAAACCTCTCGCATCTAGCCCTCTCATCAGGTATCAGCTCCGGTGCATACTGACTGAGCCGTACAAACTGTACCTCGTACTCAGCCACACTCATGCTCCCTTGGGTAAGAGACATGAATTCCCGCTTTTTCTCATCCAGATATCTCACTCCCAGATATCTTCTTTTAAACACATTCTGAAAGAATGTCCAGGTAACATCAGCTTCAGCCATCCCAGCAATGGTAGTCGTCCACCATGTATAAGCATCGTCCTGCAGCAAGGACACAACACAGCCCAGCTTTTGCACATCCGTGCAACTCATCTGACCCAAGATACGCTTGGTACTTTCCAGCCAAGCCTCAGAACTCTCAGCTGACAAACCTCTAAACTCAGTCCCTCCAAGACTGCGCAGACGCTCCAAAGGCAATCTGACTCCAGCATCTCCCTGATGCCCAGCTCCCTGAGCTCCAGCTACTGCTGCTCGAAAAGCACCCGCAATAGCTTGTGCCAAAGCAGACATATCAGGCATAGCTTGCCCCTGACCAACCTCTGGTCCAGCAGCTCCAGCACCAGCATCAGCTGCAGCTTCAGCTCTCGCACCTCCAGCACCACCACCCGGCGGAGGAGGGGGTAACACAGCACTACCAGTGTGCTCTTCATTCTCATTCTCGTTAGGAGCCGTAGCTCTCGCATTACCTCTTAACTCTCTACGTGGTGCCATACTTTTACCATGCAATCACAACACAAATAAAACAAAATCAGGCCCAGCAAGGTAAGCAATCCAAGTATTCAAGCTCAATTTCATTTCAAAACAACATCTTTCCTTTAGCTTTTGTTTGGCAATGGGTACCCTCAACATGCAACATCAAAGCATACAACTCAACTGCATCAACATTTCAGACCACTGAACATGCTTTCAAACAACAAGCATTCATAGCATACATACTTCAATCATGCATACAAACATTCCCGATTACTCGAGAACTCAGCTCTGATACCACCAAATGTAACCCCCTTAACCCGGCCTAGACGGTTGACCCGAATTAAGAAAGTCACACGGGAAAACCAAAGTCAACCCGAAAGTCAACCTTGATTAACGACCCTTTTTTTTCTTTTTAAACTTGTCTAGATGCACATTAAGCCTAATCGTGATCACACAAACATCATACCAAAAGATCACAAACATCAGAGATCAAACAGGGACTCAATTGAACAATTTACAACTTTAGGGACCAAATTGTAAATTCTGATAATTATAAGGACTTAATCCAAATTGAAGTTACCAACTTGAAATTAATCAGGTTTCATGCTTCCCTATGAAATTTCAACTCAAAAGGACTTTCCAAACTCATACAATTGCACAAACAAGTTTCAGGACCAAAACGCAAACAATTCAAAACATATAACTGCCAGTGTCAGCCCCCAACGGTCGACCGTTCCGAAACGGGAGACAGCCCGTTCCGAAACGCGGGGACGTTCCGAAATAGGCTTAGCCCGTTTCGAAATAGGGGGTCTGGCAGAAGCCTTCTCGTTTCGGAACGGCCCCTCCCGTTTCGGACGCCTGGGCACAATTAAGGCACCCGTTCCGAAACGGTAGGTGCTGTTCCGAAACACCCTGCCCAGTTTGCTCCAAAACTCCACTTTAAACATGTAATTACACAACCAAACATGCTCCAAATGCTACCAATCTTTGCCAACATGCGATTCAACATATAAGGAACATATTAGCACTAACAATTCAACCAAACATCATCATATGCAAAAAGCCCCAATTCTAATGGCATGCTTCCTACACAAGCTAGCTATTCAACACCAAACTTCCAAAACAAGCATATAAGGTTCCAATTCAAAAACCAGCAAACACATCAACATTTAACATACTTAGGGAGTCTCCAACACCTCCCAAAACATACACATTGGTCCCCCATTGCCAAATCACACAAAAGCTAAAATGTACTTATAAAACCTTCATACATTGAGCTTCACTTGAACTTGATTGCTTGCCCTTTCTTGCTGCCCTCAAGGTACTCTAATGCTCTGCATTATTGAATTAAGAAAACGTAGAGAGCGTAAGCAAAAGCTTAGTGAGGCATGCTCAATAAAAACAATTCAATAATGCAATTAAAACCATTTAAAAATCATGCTTAGAGTCAACCTATGCACATGCTCAAAGCATACTTTAGAACAAACAATCTCATGCTTCATATCATATATCAAAACAAGCATCTCATGCTTCTTACATTCTTAACATGTCATATTGGCTCAAGTGATACATTTCATTTCTTAAAACAAGTTCATCAACTTCCCAAGGACTTTTAAACACCTTGGCCATGGACTTTTAAACACCATGAAGTATCACATCAAGGACTTTTAAACACCTTGATCCCAAGGACTTTTAAACACCTTGGCCATGGACTTTTAAACACCATGAAGTATCTCATCAAGGACTTTTAAACACCTTGATCCCAAGGACTTTTAAACACCTTGGCCTATGGACTTTTAAACACCATAGAAAAGGATCACCTAAGGACTTTTAACCACCTTAGTGTCCACAACATGAACCATCCAAGGACTTTTAACCACCTTGATGTTCATAAGTAACAAGGCTCACTCAAGGACTTTTAACCACCTTAGTGACCTTAACATTTTAAAAACATCACTTGCCAATATACATCATTTTCATCACTTACATCACTGTTTTAAAGCATAAAACCAAGCCATATTCATCATGCATTTAAAAGCATTAAACCACATCATTTCAATGTACAAAAGCAAGGAACTCCTACCTAGAGTTACCTTCAACATATGGCTTACATCAACAGCAAAAACCATGCTAAAACATGCTTCCAAAACAGTATGTAAAACATGCAAATTGTCATTTCGCATCACAACAAAATCATGGCCACCACTAGAGAGAAATTCCGAAAACTTACGCTCGAGCTTAGCAAAGTTGTTTAGACTTAAACTAAGCTCCCAAGACATTGGTTTCAAAGCCGAAAACCCATTTTCACTCACCGATTCCACTTCGCCACTTGCCGAAGCACGAATTCAAGCTTCCGGATCAACAACTCTTGAATCCAAAGATGCCTCCCCTGATTAAACACATTAAAGAAGAGGTTTAATGCATCATCAAGCATCAAAAGCTTCAATGAAAGCACTCAACTCGCTGCTCTCACACAACCTCCATTTTCGGCCACCAAACACAACCGAAAATGCATCCAAACCACTTCTAAACAAAGCCCAGCCATAACCCAGCAAAACCTAACATCCATCATCACCATATAACATCTAAAAACAACCTATTAACATCCTTATACCTCCAGCAACAACAGATCCACAAGATCACCACAAAAACATCCAAGAAACATAAGCTAAACTTAGGAAACTCAACCTATCCGGGATTGCATCAATCAAAACTCATTTCCTTATCAATTTAGAGTTCATTTAACATCAAAAACACATCTTAAATCACAGATCAATCAGATCTAACGAAAATCATGAAAAACCATCAAATCTTGCATTATAAGCCAAGATACAATTCCAAACTCAAAAGCCTTTAATTAAACATCAATCAAGAGTTGATAACTTGAGAATTTCAGTAAAGAACTGATAGTTTAGAGGAGAAGGACGTTCTTACCTCCAAACTTGTGATTCTCCACTTTTTGGAATGAAAATCCTTGAAGAAACAAGAAGCAATTGAAGAGGTTTTGAAGATACAATGATTTGGAATCAAATGAAAGTTGAATGGAGGGATTTAGGTGAAGAAATCAGATCCAATTCTCTGGAAAAGTAGTGTTTGGTTTGAGAGAAAATGAGAGAAAGAAAGTTTAGCAAAGTTGGTTACAAAATCCAAAAATAGCCAAAATGGCTTCCCTCCAATTTTAATAACCTTTAAAATCAGATTTTAGACTTAAAATATCTTAGAAAAATCTGGAGAAATCATCTTTGGATTAATAGCTCCTTAAAGATTCAAAGTTTCAACTCTTTATAAAACAGTCACCAAACTTTCGAAAATTACATTTTGGTCACTAGTCAAAATGTCATACTTCCAAAACCCATTTTTCAAAATTGATTTCACAGTTCACTTAATTATATTAAAAGATGATTTTAGAACATTTTTCCATATTTTTAATGCAACCCGAACTAGGCTTTCCTAATTTCACCTCTTAAGATTCGAACAGGACTTTGACCAAACCGGTCAACGCCCAAAACTTCTAAGCCCAAAACCGGGGCGTTACATCGCACGCGTGCGGGCTGGTTCCCCAGCAAACCCTCTCGCCGAACGTTGTGGAGAGTTGGCCGGCGTCTACCGGCCATGGCCGCCGTCGCCATTGGTACCTGCCGGTCTGCCTCGCCGCCGCCTACCTAACGCCACCAACCCCGCTCGCCGCCACTGCCTGTGCTCGTCGGAATTTGCAAAAAACCGAAACAAGAGGTCAAACCCTAGGCTCGAATCAAGGGGAAAATTCAGCTTCGATATTGAACCAAATCAGATAGGGTTTGAGGGGTTTTACCGAGAATCAAGTTCTTGGTTTAATTTTGACTCCAATTTAAGGATTAAACGCAGATATTTGCTTGATTTACAAGCTCAAGCATGTGTATATAAACCCCCCTCTTCTCCATTGTTCAACACACCAAATTAAAGTTAAAATACACTTGAAAAAAAGTAAAAGTCTTAGAAAAAAAATCCGAAAAATTCTCTAAATTTTTCAAGAGTTTGTTGGAAATTTTGGAGTTGAAGTTCGAGTATGAAGGCAATTTTCCGGTGGCAAATAGGAGCATTTCGAGAAGTTCATATTCGAGTTCTTCATTCGTCGTTTCGGAAAAATTTCTATCTTTCCTTTTAATTTTTATTTATATTTTTTATGCTTGTTCTTGGTTGAATTTTTGTGTTTGTGTTTTTGTGGATTTTAGGTTGCTTTCTTGAATACGGAAAATCGTTTCACAATTCCGGTAATGTTTTCGTTTTAAATTTTCGTTTTAATTTTGGTTTGATCTTGGAAAATTTGCTTGCTTTGAAAAATTTTGTTAGGAATGTTTTGATCTTTAGAAAAATAGAAATAAATTTTTAAAAGTGTTTAAATTAAAATGCAAGAATAAAATGAGTAAATGCGGTGTAGTTGAAAAACTAAAAGTTAGGGATTAATTGAAAAAAAACAATAATGCATGGATAGCAATAATAAAGGGGCCTGATTTTAATAAAAAATATAAAAAGTTTTTTATTTAGTTTTAATAATAAATTGTTAAGTGATTTTAAAAAGAAAAAATAAATAAGATATTTTTTTTAGAAAAACAAATAAGTAATAATTTTTTTTCTTCAAGAAAACAAAATAAAAAGGGTTTTAAAATAAAAGTTTAAGGTTTTAGGAAGAAAGAAATTTTGAAGAAAAGCTTAAAAGGAAAGCTTCTAAGAAATAAAGTTTATTTTAAAAAAATCATTTTAAAAGTAAAAAATGAAAAAAATGAAGAAAAAAAAGTTCTAAAAGGTAAATTCTTTTTGAAAAGAAAAAAATATAAAAAGATTAAAAAACATAAAAATGAAAAAAAAGTAAAAATATAAAAAGGGTCTTGCTTTAAAAAATTAAAAAGTAAAAAAAGAAGAAATAAAGGATTTTCAAAAGAAATAACAAAAAAAAAACGCAAAAGAATAAAAGGTTACTTGCTTGTTTTAGAATTAGGTTTAAAACTTAGGGCTAGGTTCTAAAGCTTAGATAGAGACGTGATTGTTGAAAAATTACTTCATAAAAAATAATAAGATATACTTAAGAAAACTTAAACTCTTAATTAGGAATAAAAGACTTAGACATTTTTTATTATTCTTTTAAATAATCAAACCTATAATGAATAAAATGCTCAACACATTAAATTTCCATGTTGTTTGAAAAAACGAAATTAATTTAATGCGATGTCTTACCAAACGAGAATGACGGGTTAGCGCAAAAAATATTGGCAGTGATTAAAGTTCATCTCCCGGGCGATAACGCCGTTAAAATAATTTGATATTCATTAAACGGACAAATAAAGTCGAACCTTTGTGAACTTGCAAATTCCAGTTTTGAAAACGATTTTAAAATCAATTAGGTACCAATTTTGGGCGTCGTGGGGGTGCTAACCCTTCCCCACGTGTAACCGACCCCTGAACCTATTTTTTGATTTTCGTAGACCAAAACCGTTGTTTTATTAGAACAAAACGTTTTATTAAAATAACCCCGTTTTAAAGTGATCCAATCACACTTTTTTTCAAAAAGATTGGTGGTTAGTCCGTTGATTTTTTTAAAATTTACCAAAAAGTCGAAGCCTGTAACCCCTAAACTCGATCCAAATGTTATGGGCCGAATCTAGGGAGTCGGGTTGAAAATGTGTCCCTCAAGTAAGATGAATAATATGTTTTGAAAATTAAATACTTAAATTGTTTATTAAAACGGCGTCGTTTCACATTAAATTCCATTTTTTCAAAACACGACCGTATAGAAGAAAATAACACAAAATAAATCATCAAAATATCCGATTAAAATTCTCATGCATGCTAAAACAGTTGAAAAATCCCAAATCAAAATATAAGTATCTGATTTACATAAAGTTCTCAAATAGTAAAATATCTGATATAAAAATGATGTAAATCTGAAAATCTAAAACATTCATACTGAAAACTGAAATAAATCTGCTAAACTGTGGTCCTCCAAGTACCGAAAGCCTATGTCTGAGAATCTGAAACAAGAACTAAGGGGGAGTCAGCTATTAAGCTCAATGTGTCTCCAAAGTGCATCAGACAGAAAGTCACAAGAATCATACAATCAACATAGTCATTTCAACAGTCAATCGAATATACAGATATGCAATGCATGATGCACCTAAGTCTATGTCATGAACCCATCTACATCACCGTCCGAAGAGTAAGGTTCCCCAGAACCACTCTCTACATCGTCACCATCCGAAGTGGAACTCAGCCCGAAGGGTGGAACCACTGATCCGAAGTGGAATTCGGCCCGAAGGATGAAACCACTGAAATTCCGCCGTACATTTTCCCACCCGAATGATATGACATGAACGTTCTGATTCCAATCCGAATGCAACATCATTATTCCGAAAATGCATGAGCATTTAGTCCGATAATTAATTATTCAGATTCCGATGTATGATGCTTAAAAGAATGGCATACAACATATCACATAGCCCAGATCACAACATATTTTACAGTCAAACATCACATGGAAACAACATATTTCATAGTTAAACATCACATGGCAACAACATATTTCATAGTCAAACATCACACAACAACAACACATATAGTATAGCACAAGCAGAGAACACACCTTAGCCAAAGCAACTCAGCCTACTTAATAATATGTTTCCCACGATCAAAACCACTGGGTTTAGCTGTATCAGAACCTATGAAAATAATTTCGATATTAGCACTATTATCACTTTGACTATGAAATTATTCCTAAAATACTTATTCTATGAATTCACTGGAGCATTTATCTAGTTCGTAATATTGATCTCCAAAACGGTCGAAGGCACAATTGGTCTGAACGTTTCAATAAAGAGGGGGTCAAACAATTTAGGTTAGACCAGTTACACAAGTCATTTATGAACATGTGTCAGACGAGTTAATATATTTGGTCGTGGTTTAGGTCATAGTAGAACAAATCGTATAGAATTTACACCGACTATATATATATATATATATATATATATATAATAAAAGACACAATTTAAGAACATAGTAAAAACTATTACATATACATGTATATATCAATTTAAAAAACCATATTGAAAATAACAGTAGTATGCGTCATATATATATGATAAAATTGATGATATTAATATGTATTGAGCCACGATATATTTATATAGTAAATTTTTATTAAAACAGAACCTTTATAAAATATATTTTTATATGTATACATATATCCATATAATAATATGATAATGGTTGATCATATAAACAATGATAATAAAAAAATAGACAAAAATAATAATAACTCAATTACCTCAAACATGTTGAGCAGTTTGGTTTTCGAGCGGTCAAGGGTTCATGACAGCTAGATGCAGGCTCGGGAAGGTGGGATGCAGAGGGAAGGCAATGGCTGGGTGTAAAGGAGGTGCAAACGCGGTTAGAGTGGTGACTGGAGGATGGTCGGCAACGCCAACGGGTCGTTTGAGATGGGTATATAGCTGAGGTTGAAGGCTTGGAAAGCTTGAACAAGGTGATTAACGGCGTGGGAGGTTTAGGGTAATATATATATATATATATGTTTAGGTTTTCAATCGGAGAATAGAATAAATATATATAACACATAAATAATAATTAAAAATAGAGGAAGTGACGGGTGGGCAGGAACTAAAGGGAATTAGAATTTCAATTGATAAAAAGGGTTAATCACATGGAAAGCCATTGATTTAAATAAGGGTTGCAATCAAAAACCTAAACTTTTTTTATGATTTACAACTTGACCCCAAACTTCTATATTAAGAGTCATAATTCTAATCTTTTCTCAACTTAACCTTTATTTTGAAATAGGGTTTATGAATTAAATTCCCAAATCATTAGGGTTTCAAGAATTAGAAGTTTCAAAAGTAGGGATTTTGCGAATCTAGGGTTTATAATTTGGGTAAATTTTTTGGGTGTTACAAAGCCCATCCTAAAAAGTGGTTGCGACAGCTTGGCGACTCCACTGGGGATGTGTTTTGTTTTTTTAAAATAAAAACAAAAGAGGGTCATGCCACAAATTGGTTTTAAATGGTTTTCAAAAAGGGTTTCTTAAAAAAATAATGGAATTTGCAAGTTCACAATAGGTTCAATTTATTTGTCCGTTTAAATGAATATAACCCTATTTTACGCATTTAAGACTTAATTCCAAGCTCTATTCCAGAGCTTTGTCCCGTTCGTTTCAGTGGGGGGAAATACGCTTTGCTCATGTAAGAATATTGATTCTTCGTGTTAGCCTAGCAAGTACCTTTGGGACTCATTCCCTTTTCTTCGTAAGGATATTGATTCTTCGAGAAGACATCAGTGATGAGTCCTCCTAAGTTGAACTCGATTCGTTTGAAGCCTGTAATGGGTGAGAATCGAGGGCCTTGCTACCCTTAGTAGGGGACAACAAGGACAGCTCGGGTACCCTTTTAGAACCAAACCAAGTTTGAGAATCTAAAGCCTACCCCTAATAGAGTCATGCGGAAAGCCTAGGGTGTTGAGTCGCAGGAATAATCCGTGGAGACATGTCCTGAAATGTTGGAATGTCGACCCAGAATTATTATGAAATTGAATTATTTGGATCTTTAAGGTTTTGTTTCTATTTTTTTATTTAAACGATTACTAACCTTTTTGTCTGTGAGTTTTATTTTTTTGTAGCATATTTATTTATTACTAACCTTTTTGTGTGTGAGTCTTGTTTTGTTTTTGTATAATATTTATTACTAACCTTTTGTGTGTGAGTTTTGTTTTGTTTTGTAGCATATTTATTTATTGCATGCATCCCATATCTAGAGGGGATAGATTTTAAAGCATGTTGCTCAATTAGAGAAAGCTTCTGCCATGGATGGAAGGCACCTAAAGGAGGAAGGCAACGCGCAAACAATTACAATTTGTCGAATGGTCACGCGGAGGGAACATCGAAGTATGCTCATATCAGCAAAATATCAAAAGTTGCAAGTACAACAGAACCACTTCGACGGTCCAACCAAGCAGAATTGGAAAATGATCTTTGGTCTACTCGACTTAGGGGCAACGTCAAAAGGACCCAAGAGCGAGGTGAGTTCATCCTAAATTGAAGACGTAGTAAAGCCTGTGGCGTCAAGAAGCTACATTTCTTCATCCCACATCAGATCGACAAGGTGGGACCAAGACTTCAATGGATGATTGAAGAAATGAGTGCTTAGACCGAGACGTATTCATAGGACCTCCGTCATCCAATGGAAGCTTCATCTAGAGCAACACCTTAATAGAATTGATGACCCTTCGCAGGCATTCATGCTTTTACATATGTATATTTGCTTCCATGCATTTGTTTTTTTGTGTACATTAAATAATATTTTGATCATTGCATTCATAATTGTATAATAAAAAAATTAATTTTGGGAAATTTCATTTAAGTAGTAAAGATCCCGCGCAAACACGACTCGAGCCATGAACACTAAGGAAAGATTGACAACTCTGGAAGCAAATTAGAAGAGCATCCATGAGAAGTTTGAGAAAATGGTAAATGATCTGAAGAAAGAGATTAAGTCATCACACCGAAAAAAAGTCAGCCAAATCGCAGCCATGTTTGGGTTCAAAGACCCAAAAGCGAGAGAAGACACCAACACTTTCTCGGAGATGGATTTTGTACATTCACGGATGCAAAAGGAAGTGGTTTCGCCTAAAGTCAAGATCTCACCCCATTTTGTAGAATCTTCTACCCGTACTGAAGACAACTCCGATGAGGTTCACAACCATGAGGTGCCTGACCTCAATGAAGAAACTGACATGGCAAAGTTCGAGAAGAAATGGGAAGACCGCTACAAAAAGCTGGTAGGAATGATCAAATCTTATCAAGAAGGAAGCATTTATGGTTGCATGGATGCTAGAGACTTGAGTCTAGTTTCTGACTTGGTGTCTCCTCCAAAGTTCAAAGCCCCAGACTTTGAAAAGTATAATGGAACTACATGCCCGTTGGCACACTTGACTATGTACTACCAGAAAATGTCATCACATTTAGAAAATGAGAAGTTGCTGATCCACTATTTCCAAGATAGTCTCTCTGGGTCTGCTATTTGATGGTATGCTCAACTGAGTAGGGTCAACATACACACTTGGAGAGATCTGTCAAAAGCTTTCCTCAAACAGTACGACTATGTAACAAACATAGCCCCAAACAGGATCGTACTGCAGAATATGGAACAAGAGCCCAATGAGAGCTTCCGCCAGTATGCCCAAAGATGGCGAGATGTGGCAGCCCAAGTTCAACCTCCACTGTCGGAAAATTAGGTTACTCCAATGTTTGTGGAGACTTTAAATGGACCTTTCTATGATTACATGTTAAATCACGCCACCGAAGGTTTCACGGACATGGTCAAAAATGGAGAGTTGATATTGGCAGCCATCAGAAGTGGAAGACTCGAGAGAGAAGAAGATGACGAGCGTGTTTAGAGTTTTATCACGAAGTCGTTGGAGGCAAGATTGGCCGAGAATCATGCTTTCATGGAATAATACTTAATTTTCTCTAGACAGTTGGGATCATGCTTAGAACCAACCCTTTTACTTTTTCCCGCGAGCATTAGGGATCTTTTGTAAGGGCTTGTATGTCAATTTACTTGTTTAAAGATGCATTTTTTTTAAGTGGCAAACATTTCTCATTTTTGTTTCATCCTTTTCCCTTCTTTTCATTCTTTATCCATTTCTTTTCAAGCATACATATTCTTTACAGAGTCCATATTATTGAATGTATGAATGATTCTTGAATCTAATTCTGAGATAGAGGGGCAAAATGTGTGTTTAGAATTAATGGGGAAATCCCATATACAGATTATGAGTGTATTTTTCTCTCAGACATTGTTGTTAGGGTCCTTGAATGAAGTGATAACTCTAAAACATCTACCAACTGAAGACTGCTTTTCTTCGACAATGATTGTGTGTGAAATGACATTTGGCATTCCTTCATTTCCCTTCACGAAAAGAAAATGAAAAAAAATCCATTTGTTGTCCCCCTTTGAGTATGCTATTATTTTTCTTGTGATTTAACCCTAACCAAGGATCACTCCCCACACTGGGGGGCAAAAATGATGAAAATTGCAAATAAAGAAACATGTTAGATTAAGTTCAATGTCCTAAACTGTAAATGAAAAGGACGCAAAAGGAAAAACAAGAAAAAGAAAAGAAAAAAAGTTAAAGCAAGAAACAAAAGAAAAGAAAAGAAAAGAGAAGAGAAGAGAAGAGAAAAAGAAAAAGAAAAGAATGAAGAAAAAAGAAAGTTGAAGAGTGAAGGAAAATTTGAAACAAATTCTTCAAATGAGACATGTAAAGGAAATGAACTCTAGGGTGAAAACCCAAAATGGGAAGTCTAGAGTGATCCAAAGAATAAAAGAAGAAAAACAGTGATTTCATTAGGAAAGTTGATCCTTGGTTCAATCACCCTTAAAATATGAATTTGAACCTATATATCATTTCTTTGGCAACCCGAGCCTAGCCTACATTACAATCCTTAAAAGGCCATTTGAATCACACATAAATATTTGAGAAAAGGAGTTCCTCTTCATAACACATTCCGCCTAAGTGAGTTAACCTTTCTTAAGAGACCTCGAGCTTCTAATGTTTGATTGAGATTATAAAAGTGGGGAAATTTAAATTTGGGAAGTGTGTGAGTAAAAGAGAGCCACCAAAGAGTGGGGCACTATCCGGTTGATGGATTCTTGAATCATTCATGCTTTGAATTTTAGAGCATCTGACTTTGCCCTCTTCTTATGTTTGCCATGACTATTTTCTTAAGATCCCTATTTTTAGCTTTTCCTTACATTTTATATGACTTATTCCTTTGAACTATCATTTCTAGCCTTTTCCTGCATCTTACAAGTAGGCTGACATAGATTAATGAAAAGCAAAAGATTTCTTAGTATTGGTCTCAACTGTAGGAGACCATGAACGGATGTTTTCATCACTTCGGAAAACAATTGAACCTCAGTTTGAATGGAGGCATCTCCTTGCATGAGAAGGTAAAAAGGAAAAGAAGAAGCACATGCGTTGAGGAGTTTGAAGTGGACCGTGTTGTCAAGAAAGATCCATATATAAGATGCAGAAGCTTAAAAGCATGAAAAGAGAAAGAAATACACTTTATAAACAAACGATGCAATTAGATTGGGGCAGTCTACATTGGCTAATTATTTCAGGCCCTCAATATTAATAGGTGTGAGAAGAAGAGATTAAAGCACCAACATCATTCGAAGATATTCAAGGTTGAAATAAGCTTTCACTTGCAAGCAATTCAAGATGTCCCGCAGGGGCAAGAATTTGAGAATTCATAAGAAGCACTAAAAATGCTTGATAAGGGGCATATGAAGACTTGAAGCATTCAAGGCTACACAAGGAAGACTTTCATTCAACATTGATGTATCAACTACAATGATAGTAGATCTTGAGACATTTGCCTAAGAAGGTTAGATGTTTTCGATGAAGCAAAGAGATATAAAGAATGAGAATGACGAAGTTATGGCAGTTGAAGAAATCTGTCTTTCCAACCAGGAGTACAAGATCACTGGATTAAGTGAGCAAGGATCAAATGTTTTCCATGAGTTGAAAAAAATAGTGAAAAAGTATAACTGCTTATTTGGATTAAGCAAGTAAATGTGTGGAAAAATTAAATTTGAGAAAAAGAATTCAAAAATCAAAAGAAATGAGACATGCATTCATGTACAAGAAGGACCTTTCAGCAAAAGAACCCGTCTATCTGTTCAGGCATTTGGAGAATGGAACCCACTTATTCATCCAAGCGTAAGGTGGATGAAACACTTTTTTGGACCTGCTCATTCATCCGAGCATGAGGAGGATGGAACACCTTTTTAGAACCCGCTTATTCATCCAAGCATAAGGAGGGTAAAGTTTTTCAGAAGATTCGCCATGGTTTATGTTGAGTGGATCAATGGATTGATCAAAGCCAAGAGGGGGTGAATTATGTTTTTAAAATTTGTTGTGGAAAGTAGAATGACTAAAAATGAAGGACAAAGAATTTTAGAGTGGTTCAAGTTCCAAATAAACTCTACATCCACTACCTTATCTACCACTAAGGATTTTCCAACAATCCACTAATTGCTCTTTCCCTTTTCAAGGCTTAGGAGGTAACCTTTACAATACCGGCCAAATTTTCTGCCCAAAATTTGACCAAACCCTCACAAGAGTACAAAGAAGAAATTTAGGCAAGAAAGATATCTCTCAATACAAGATTGCTTTTTTAAGTACAATCACTCAACCCAAATTTGATTACAAGATCAGAATTGGACACAACAAAATTTGGGATTTTACAGAGGATAAGAAATAAAGCACTTTTAGCTTGGATTTTTGTAAGGATGTTTCTTTTTGATGCAATAGTTGTTGCTAGTCTTCAATTGACTTCAATTTATACCTTCTCCATTAATTCTATCCATTTGGGTGGTTAGGGTATTGAATATAGCTGTTGGGACCCTCTCTTTCCACCAAAAATGCACTTCTGCAGCTTACCGTATCGATACACGAGGACCCGTATCGATACCTGTCTCAAAACAGAAAGAGCCGTTGCACAATAACAAGAGGGGCATATCGATATACGTGTAAGCGTATCAGTACGGGATAGGGATCGTTTCAATATGGGGAACATCCGTATCGATGCAATTAATTTCACAGAGCTCACTGGAAGTTTCCGTATCTATACGGCAAAGGGCGTATCGGTACGGGACAAGCACCACTTTAAATTTCGGTTACCTAACAACTGACACCAACGGTCAAAAACATGAAAAGCTTTCGAATTTCAAATTCCATTAAATCCGTATCGATACGGGTGAAACCGTATCGGTACGCCCTTCAAACTCCTTCAATTTTTCAAAGAGAGCGTATCGATACAGATGCAATCTGTTTGGATACGCTGTTTCGATATGGTTAGGGGCGTATAGAAACACGTTTCTCTAGTAGCCAAACTTGTAAAAAAGGTATCGATACGACTGGAAGCATATCGTTACGCTTGGACGTTTTTCAATAGTTTGGCCTTGAAACACTTAGAAAATATTTGGACTTTGAGTTTTTCAAATCAGATTAAAGCCTTGATGATTTAAAATCTTTTAAGGGACTTAAAATTTATTTCAAGTTTTCAATTTAATCCTTAACATACATTGTTATATCAAAATCAAACATAGGTTTTACAATCTCCCCCTTTTTGATATAACAAAACCAAAACTTGAAATTTTTGACACTTTTGAAAAGCTTTGCAAAATAACTCCCCCTTAATATTAGCTAGGTAAATTTTAAGTTGAAAATAAAAATTTTAAGTGTGAGCTTGTTCCCTATCCCCTTTTTGTTAGATAAAAAAAAAAGATAGAGACATAGATAAACATAGGCAAAAGGCATAAATAATAACCAAGCAACATAATATAGATAACCATGAAGTTCAAAATAAAGATAACATCAACATAAAATACAAATAGCAAAAAAAAAAATCAAAGCATAGGTTTTAGAATGCAAACTTAGTCCTAAAAACATAACCCAAAATGTATAAATAGATATCCTAAATGACATGAATCATATGCAAAGATGAACTACTACACTTCTCCATCGCCATCTTCATCATCTTCGTCGTCCTTATCATGTGCATCATTATTCCTCTGAGATTGACGCCACTCGTCATGAAAAGCGGTAAGAGATATATTCATTGAGTTGTGACCGCCTTCAAGAGAAGTGAGACGCGTCTCCACATTCTTCACACGATCTTCAAGGCTTGTAAAACGTGTGTCAATAGCGGCAAACCCTGAATTTGTCGCTTGATCCATGGAAGCAATTTTCATGCGCAAGCCCGTGAATTGCTCGTTGAGAAAGGTCATGAGGGTATCCATGGAAGGCGGAGGAGGAGCTTGAGGAGCTTGAGAATTAGAAATTTCTTCCGGAATGGCATCACTAGGGAGCTCAGAGAGACGAAGCCAACTACCATTAAAGTACATGAACTTACCCCTTGAAAGAGATCTTTCATCAATAGGATCGGTGAGGGGAGTCGGGTAGTCATGTGAACAATCTATCTCCTTTTGTGTGAAGAAATAACTCAAGGCCGTTCCATAAGTGAATGAAGTGACAAGAGTAGTGTGGCGATGTTGCACGAGATATACAATCTTCGCAAACATAATCTGAGCAAGGTTTGGTTGTTTTCTTTCACGGAAGAACCGAATCCAGAAATCGTCAACTTGGCGGATAGTAGAGTACTTGCCTCCCGAAGGCCTAAACCACTAAGAAACCATCAAATGAAGGATTCAATCTTGAGCATTAAGAGCCGTCACGGAACCTCCCAAGACATGGCCAAGAGAATTCTCATCATCAAGACCTTCATCCTTTAACTTGAACACATCACAAATAGATTGAACATTGATGGTGATCTTTTTACCCATTAGATAAGAATTAACAACCGTAACAACACCCGCTTGATTGGTGACACACTTGGCATTAGCATAGAAAATCAAAACCAAATTGCGATAGAAAAACCTGGGAATTTGAATGAAATCCATAAATTTTCATTCTTGGAGCAAAGGTAAGTAAACAAATTTGAAGCGCTCCGAGTTGAGAAAGGAACAGAAATTACCCTCTTCAGACGGATTTTGTAGTTTTGAAATTTTCGGAAATAGGTGAGATCCCCGGTGGTCTTAAAGCATTGTTGATAGATAAGAGTGAGGTTCGGGCGAGTACCATCTCCGGCAGTGGAACCTTCACCGACTTCACTAGTACGTGCTCTCTTTTTAGATGCCATTGACTAGAGAAATAGATCAAAAACAGTGTATGCATTAACTTTCTCATTCAATAAAATAAAAAGAATAAAAGAGATTTATACCTTGTTATTGTGAGAGAGAAATTGGAGAAGAACTTTGCACCAAATTGATGAAAAGCTTGAAAAGCTTTTCTTGATGTTGAAAACCCACAAGAGATTTTGAGTCGTGGTGTGAAAATATGAGAGATTGAGAGGCTTTTTATACAGTGAAAAATGGCTAGGGTTTTGAAAATTTAATTTTGGTAAAAGTAAAACTCTTTAAATGCCATAAAGAAGCTTTCTGCGCAATAATGTATCGATACGCCTGAGGGTGTATCGATACGGGGGTAAAATCGTAATTCCTTTGAGGCGATCGTCGAAGGTCCGTATCGAAACGCTTTTAGCTCGTATCGAAACGGATTTAACTGTATCAATACCCGTTTTATGCAAAATGTAGTCTAGAAAGCTAATACAGTACTCGTATCGATACGGAGAGGGCCGTACCGATACCCTATGCCCAGAAATGCATTTTAGGCTTTAAGAACAACCAAAGGCTCGATTTTAACACCTCCTAAATGAATAAAATTTATGAATGAGCAGTTCTAAGCATATTTTAACAGAAGCATACTCCCTTTAGCTATAAGCATGGATATTTTCAAGATCAACAACACATAAACATGCAATTTCACAAATTCAAGCAATTTTAACCTCAAAACGAGTATTAAAGGGTCAAGGAAGGCTAGTTAGACCTAACTCTCTCCTATGGGACCAAAAACGCTCTTTTTCTAGAGGTTTAGTAAAAATGTCCGCTTGTTGGTTCAAGGTGTCAACGTACTCTACAACATCTTCCTTAAGGACATGATCTCTAATGAAATGATGCCTTATTTCTATATGTTTGGTTCTAGAGTATTGGATGGGATTTTTAGTTAAGCATATGACACTAGTGTTGTCACACTTAAGGGGTATGGTTTCAACTTTAATACCATAATCTAAGAGTTGTTGCTTCATCCAAAGGACTTGAGCACAACAATTCCCTAAGGATATGTACTCGGCTTCGGTGGTAGATAGAGCTACACTATTTTGTTTCTTAGAGAACCAATATATGAGCATACTACCTAAGAATTGACATGTTCTCGAAGTACTCTTCCTATCGATTTTACACCCCCCATAATCCGCATCCGAATAAGCATGAAGGTTGAAGGTTGAGTCTCTAGGGTACCAAAGACCTAGACAAGGGGTATCTCTAAGGTACCTAAATATTCTCTTAACGGCTATAAGGTGAGACTCTCTAGGACTAGCTTGAAACCTAGCACACAAGCAAACATTAAACAAAATATCCGGTCTACTTGCGGTAAGGTAAAGCAAAGATCCAATCATAGAGCGATAAAGCTTAGAGTTAACACACCTACCTCCTTCATCTTTGTCAAGCTTTGTAGATGAGCTCATTGGTGTGGCTTGAGGCTTTGCATTCTCTAAGCCAAACTTCTTGAGCATATCTTTCACGTACTTTGCTTGATTGATGAAGGTGTCATCCTTCCTTTGCTTGATTTGGAGTCCCAAAAAGAATGAGAGCTCCCCCATCATGCTCATCTCCAGTTCACCTTGCATTAACTTAGCAAACTCTTTGCAATGACACTCATTAGTAGATCCAAAAATAATATCATCAACATATATTTGTACTACTAAGATGTCATTTTTATACCTTTTTATGAAAAGTGTAGTATCCACCTTACCTTTTTCAAAACCTTTTTCAATCAAAAAGTTTGAAAGTCTTTCATACCAAGCTCTAGGAGCTTGTTTTAAACCATAGAGTGCTTTAGTTAGTTTGAAAACATAATTTTGAAATTTTGAATCCTCAAAACCCAGTGGTTGTTCCACATACACTTCTTCATTTATAAAACCATTTAAAAATGCGCTTTTAACATCCATTTGAAAAATCTTGAAATCATGATAACATGCATATACAAGCAACATCCTAATAGCTTCCATTCTAGCTACGGGTGCATAGGTTTCATCAAAATCTATTCGCTCTTATTGAGTGTAACCTTAAGCAACTAACCTACCTTTGTTTCTGACAATGTTACCACTCTCAGCTAGTTTATTCCTAAATACCCATTTAGTTTCTATAGTAGATTGATTACTAGACCTTTCAACTAATGTACATACATTACTTCTCTCAAATTGATTTAACTCTTCTTGCATAGCCATAATCCAAAAATCATCTTTTAATGCTTCTTTAATGTTCTCAGGCTCTATGCATGAGATAAAAGCAACATGGTTCATGAGTTTAAGAGAAGATCTAGTAGTTATCCCCTTGGATGGATCACCCAAGATTTCACCACCTTTGGCGTAGTTGTACTCCCTTGGGTAGCTCACTTCCTTTTCCTCAAGAGCCAAGTCCTTCAAGGCTTCAAGAGGTGGATCTTGTGCATCCTCATCTTTAGTTGGAATCTCATCCTCCTTTGAAGTTTGTCCTCCATCAAAGGCGTCAAGGATTCCTACATCATCATCATCACAAGATTCCTTCCTTGGAAGGAGGTTATCATCGAATACAACATGAATAGACTCTTCTACTACAAAAGTTCTCTTATTAAATACACGATAGGCTTTAGAGGTTAAAGAATACCCTAACAAAATAGCTTCATCACTTTTAGCATCAAATTTACCTAAGTTGTCTTTTCCATTATTTAAAATAAAACACTTGCAACCAAATGGATGAAAATAGCTAATGTTAGGTTTTTTAGATTTTAAAATCTCATATGGAGTTTTCTTTAAAAGTGGCCTAATCATTACTAGATTTACAATGTAGCAAGAGGTATTTGTGGCTTCCGCCCAAAAAAATTTAGGTAAATTGTTTTCACAAAGCATGGTTCTAGCCATTTCTTGTAAAGTCCTATTTTCCTCTCAACTACCCCATTTTGTTGAGGAGTTCGAGGAGCAGAAAAATTGTGGCTAATACCATTTTCATTTAAAAACTCTTCAAAACCTAGATTTTGAAATTCGGTTCCATGATCACTTCTAATATGAGAAATTCTAAGTTCAAGATCATTTTGGGTCAATTTTGAAAACGTGATGAATTTTTCTAAAGCCTCGTCTTTAGTACTTAAGAATAGAACCCAAGTAAATCTAGAATAGTCGTCAACAAGTACAAATGCATACAATTTACCACCCAAGCTCATAGTTCTAATAGGCCCAAATAAATCCATATGAATTAGTTGTAAACACCTACTTGTAGAAACATCATTAATGGATTTAAAGGATGATCTATGTTGTTTACCCTTAGAGCATGCATCACAAATTTTGTCATTTGAGAACTTAATTTTGGGCAAACCTCTAACTAGATTTAGGAAAACTAATTTTTCTAAAACGCTAATGCTAGCATGTCCTAGTTTCCTATGCCATAGCCATGCATCATTTTCATTTTGTACAACAAAACATGCATGGGGTGTATGAATGTCAACTAAATGTACCATGTAAATGTTACCTATGCGGTGTACCCCGTATCGATACCTTTTTGCCCAGGTTTTGATTCTGCCAAAACCCGTATTGAAACAGGCTTTGCCGTATCGATGCGGATAGAGATCGTTTTGATACGCCCCTTAAGTGTACTGATCCCTGTTTTAACGATCCTAACGACTATTTTCCCAACGGACTTTTAAATGACATACCGTACCGATACGCCCTCAAGCATATCGATACGCTTAGGCTGGCAAGAGCCCAACGACTAGCTTCTGAAGAAGGCCGTACCGATACGGGTCCTCACGTATCGATATGAAAGGCTGTAGAACAGCATTAAAGATGGGAAATAAAGTCTCCAACGGCTCCAGTTCAACCCCAACGACTAGTAACGGCTACAAACTCAAAGAGGAGTATAAAAGGGACCTCCAAGCATCTAGTAATTGTTAATGCTTCAATTGTAATACAACATATGATCAAGAATGTGTCTTAGTGCTTAAGTGTCAATTCTTTGTATAGACAAACACTTGTGAGCAAAAATTGTTAGATTTGCTTAAGTGTTTTAGGTTTGGGTGAGAGCTTAAGCAAACAAATACCTATTAGAGGGATTTTAGTTTGCTTATCCTTTTCTCTTTGTAAAGAGGGTTTGATCAAGGCTTTGGGTAGAAAGCTTGATCGGTTTGTAAGGGTTTCCTCCTAAGCCTAGAAAAGGGGACGAATCAATAGTGGATTGATTGGAAATCCTTAGTGGGAAGCTAAGGTAGTGGATGTAGACATTGGTTAGAAGGTTGAACCACTATAAATCATCTGGTCTGTATCAATTTTAGCTTCCACACCTCTTACACCCAAAATTCCACTTCTCCACCACTTGGCGAGTAAGAACGGTTGAACGAATAGAGCACCCCACTTTCCAATAGTTGGTATCAGAGCTTGGCTCAATTGAAGAGGATTAAGATCCTATTGAGAAGATCCGGCAAGCTCGATCATCATTTCAAACAACTGGCTCAATGGCGCAATCCATCGATAAACTGCCCTTCTTCGACGGAACTCACTATGCCCATTGGAAGACAAGGATGAAGTTCTTCATAAAGTCAAAAGACTACAAACTTTGGGACATAGTTGAAGATGGTCCATTCGTACCTCAACAAAGCAAAGCGGATTTGAGTGCTGAATATCGCAAGAAGATGGAGCTTAATTGCAAAGCCTTGCACATCCTCTTTTGTGCTTTTGGCCCAACCATCTATGAGAAGATGTCTTCTTGTGAGAGTGCCAAGGAGGTATGGGACAAGCTTGAAGTCACATACAAAGGGACAAACAAAGTAAAGGAGACCAAGATCGGGCTCCTCAACCTAACGTATGAAAACTTCAAGATGGATCCAGAAGAGGACATCGAGAAGATGTTCGATAGGTTATCCATCATCACCAATGGACTCAAAGGTTTTGGAGAAGCCATCCGGAAGAAAAGCTTATCCGAAAGCTCAACTACTCCCTTCCCGAGTCATGGGACTAAAAAAAGACCGCCATCATCGAAGCCAAGAACCTCAAGACCTTGAAGCTTGATGAACTCATGGGGTCACTTCTCACTCACCAAATTATGAAGAAAAACAAAGAAGAGGAGAATAAGAGGGAAGAAATTAGAGCTATGGGGGAGAAGAAGCTCAAAGGGCTTGGCATCAACACAAATGCCATTGCTCTCAAATCCTCCACATGCTATCATGTAGATTCAAGTGAAGAGGAGGATGAAGAAGAAGAGATAGTTCATCTCTTCAAGAAGTGTGCCCCTTACATGAAGAAAGCCTTGAAAGAGCTTGAACAAGAATCCATGCAAAAGAAGAGGTCAAGCACTTCAAGCCATAAGAAGAAGGCATATGTGGCTACTTAGAGTGATGAAGACTCCACCAACAATGAACAAGCCAACATTTGCCTTATGGCCATCGAAGAAGATTCAAGGGTAACTTCTAAATCATATACTTCATGTTCATATTCTTTTGATGAATTACAAGATGCCTATGATGATTTTGTTTTAGAGTTTAAAAATCACATTTTGAAAAACAATAAAATGATTTCAAAGTTGAAAATTCAAAATGATTTGATTTCTAAAACAAAACTTGAACTTGAAGCAAAACTCGAAGAGTTTGAACAAAGATGTTTTGATTCACAAAAATTGCTTCATAAAGTTCAAGAAGAAAAAGATTTGATTTCCAAAGAGCTTGAAAAGAAAAATAATCTTGGAAAATAAAACTTTTATGTAATACAATCTAGTGCCCCTAGATTTGTAAATGATAAATGTTTTAGAAGTGTTTGGGTCCCAAAAGGACTAAACACTTCAACTAAAAGGGATGAAATTGAAAAATGGATTCCTAAGGGGACTAAATTTTGTGCTACTAATGTCTATCGATCCAAAGCAATTTGGATACCAAAAATTACTTGATTGTCTTTTGCTAAGTGTGATGGAGAGTGATCAACAAGTCAAACATTGAAGGGGAGCTCCATGCACACAAGAAAGAACACTTTAAGAAGGAAGGCTTCACATCCTCCCTTGGGTTCAAGTGTGGTACAATCTAGTTGTTTTTGCTTTTATTTGATTTATTTTCATTTATTTCAACTAGATGATCATATATGTTGGACTAACATTTTTGATGATGGTTTGAGTAAGGGGGCCATTTTAAAACCAAACATCTCTAATTTTCAAAATTTTAACCTCTATTGTTGTTTTGAGCTTAAAAGCCCTTTAAACTCTTTTTGATATAACAAAAAGGGAGATAAATGGTTTAAAAATTGAATTTTCAAATGAATAAGGGGGAGCTTTAATTGATTTTGGATCTTTATTCTCTTATTCAAAATTTATTTCAGAAAGGGGGAGAAATCCCAAACAATTTTCAAGTTAGTTTTATTATATCAAAAAGGGGGAGATTATAGACCTAAGTGTTTTGATATAATAATTGAAAAATGTTTTGGACAAATTTGAAAAGAATTTAAAACTTGTCTTTAAGTCCAAACAACTTGAAAATATGTTTGAGGTATTTAAAAAAGTTTTTGGCAAAGTTTTTAATGATTTTAAATAGCCAAACTTAACTTTTCAGCAAGCCCGTACCGATACGGTGTACCCCGTATCGATACCTTTTTGCCCAGGTTTTGATTCTGCCAAAACCCGTATCGAAACATGCTTTGATGTATCGATACGGATAGGGACCGTTTCGATACGCCCCTTAAGCGTACCGATCCCTATTTTAACGACCCCAACGGCTATTTTCCCAACGGTCTTTTAAATGACATATCGTACCGATACACCCTCAAGCGTATCGATTCGCTTAGGCTGGCAAGAGCCCAACGGCTAGTTTCTGAAGAAGGGCGTATCGAGACGGGTCCTCGCGTATCGATACAGAAGGCTGTAGAACATCATTAAAGATGGGAAATAAAGTCTCCAACGGCTCCAATTTAACCCCAATGGCTAGTAACGGCTACAAACTCAAAGAGGAGTATAAAAGGGACCTCCAAGCATCTAGTAATGGTTAATGCTTCAATTGTAATACAACATATGATCAAGAATGTGTCTTAGTGCTTAAGTGTCAATTCTTTGTATAGACAAACACTTGTGAGCCAAAATTGTTAGATTTGCTCAAGTGTTTTTGGTTTGGGTGAGAGCTTATTTGTGCAAACAAATACCTATTAGAGGGATTTGAGTTTGCTTATCCTTTTCTATTTGTAAAGAGGGCTTGATCAAGGCTTTGGGTAGAAAGCTTGAGCGATTTGTAAGGGTTTCCTCCTAAGCCTAGAAAAGGCGACGAATCAATAGTGGATTGATTGGAAATCCTTAGTGGGAAGCTAAGGTAGTGGATGTAGACCTTGGTTAGAAGGTCGAACCACTATAAATCATCTTGTCTTTATCAATTTTAGCTTTCACACCTCTTACACCAAAAATTCCACCTTTCCACCACTTGGCGAGCAAGAACGGTTGAACGAATCGAGCACCACACATCCCAACATAGAGTGATTACCTATGGATCCAATACCTTTAATGTGGCCTTTGGAGTTGTCACCAAATGTCACTACTCCTCCACTTTTTGGCTTTAAGTCCATGAATCGACTCTTGTCTCCGGCCATGTGCCTCGAGCATCCACTATCAAGGTACCATGAGTTTGGCTTTGTGCTTTGGCCTTGTAGCAATGCCCCCTACAAACAAAGACTTAAACTTTGATTTTTGGTACCCAAATCATTTTGGGTCCACGAGTGTTAGCTCCCAAAAGCTTGGTTCCCTTAGGAATCCAAGGTGACATGGCAATAACATTATTAGATTTGACAAGTTCCTTAGGAACCCATACACTTCTAATTTTCTTAGTTTTATTATGCCTATAGGAGACACTTTGTTTGTAGTTATAGGTCTTTCTTTTAGGTTGGTTTGTTCTAGATGATTCACTTATTTCATGTTTTACATTACCAACATTTTTGAAAGACTCTTTTAAGTCTACATTTTCATCTTGAAAGAATTTAAGTTCATCTTGTAAACCTAAGATCTTTTTCTCAAATTTCAAGTTAGCTTGAGAAAGTTAGTCATTTTTAGCATTTAATTCTGAAATGATCTTTCTATTTTTTAGAACCGACTCCTTATACTTCTAAACTAACTCATCATAAACCTCTTGTAACTCATCATAAGCATCATGCAATTCATCAAATGTAAAATCAAAAGATGATGAGTTAGAGGTTACCATGGAGGAATCCTCCTCAAGAGCCATGAGGCAAAGGTTGGCCACTTCGTGTTCCTCATCATCGGATGACTCCTCATCACTCCAAGTAGCAAGCTTGGCTTTGAGCTTATTCTTCTTCTCAAAGCCCTTCTTCCTGAGTTGAGGGCACTCGGAACGAATATGACCCAGTTTTTTGCACTCAAAGCAAATGATTTGATCCCTCTCTTCTTCTTTGTTTTTGGTCTTGAAGTCCATTTTTCTTTGAATTTTCCTTCTTCGGTTAGACCTCATAAACCGTGAGAACCTTTTGGCTATCATAGCCAATTCTTCTAGGTCTTCCTCCTCACTAGAAGTGCTTTCCTCATGTAGAGAAGCTTTGATAGCCACCCCTAGCTTTTTCTTCTTATCTACCTCAAGCTTTTCCACTCTTTTCTCTTCCTTCTTCCTTTCATCTTCCCTTCCTTGCTTCATGATATCATGAGTTAGGAGAGAACCAACTAGCTCATCAAGTTTAAGTGTCTTCAAATTATTTGCCTCAAAGATGGCGTTTCTCTTCCCATCCCAAGACTCGGGAAGTGAGTAGAGTAGCTTCCAGACTAGTTTATCTCCCGAGATTATCTCTCCAAAACCCTTTAGCCTATTGACGATTGTTGAGAAACGATCGAACATCTTTGACACGGTTTCGTCGGGCTCCATTTTGAAATTCTCGTAGCTAAGATTGAGAATTCCAATTTTTGTCTCCTTCACATCACTTGTTCCTTTATATGTAGTCTCAAGTGTATCCCACACTTCCTTAGCACTTTCGATGGAGGAAACTTTGGAGTAGATGTCGGGACCGAAATAGCAAAACAACATGTGAAGAGCTTTATGGTTGATTTGAATCTTCTTTCTCTCTTCTTCACTCATCTCATTTTTCTTCTTTGGCACAAGTCTTCCTTCGTCGTCTCTCTTCATCAGAATAGAGGGACCATCTTCAATGGCATCCCAAACTAGATAATCATTGGATTTAATGAAGAGACGCATCCGGTTCTTCCAAAAAGGGTAGTTATCACTGTTGAAGAAAGGCGGTTTTGTGGTTGATTGAGACTCGTACATGCTTGACTAGAGGTAGATGCCATGGCTTGCTTTGTGGATGATCACACTCTTCCTAGAATCTCCTCTTGTGGTTGTTAATCCTTCGAAGAGGTAGGCTCTAATACCAATTGTTGAGTGGATCAATGGATTGATCAAAGCCAAGAGGGGGTGAATTAGGTTTTAAAATTTGTTGTGGAAAGTAGAATGGCTAAAAATGAAGAACAAGGAATTTTAGAGTGGTTCAAGTTTCAAATGAACTCTACATCCACTACCTTAGCTACCACTAAGAATTTTCCAACAATCCACTAATTGCTCTTCCGCTTTTCAAGGCTTAAGAGGTAACCTTTACAATACCGGTCAAATTTTCTACCCAAAATTTGACCAAACCCTCACAAGAGTACAAAGAAGAAATTTAGGCAAGAAAGATATCTCTCCATACAAGATTTCCCTTTTAAGTACAATCACTCAACCCAAATTTGATTACAAGATCAGAATTGGACACAACAAAATTTGGGATTTTACAAAGGATAAGAAATAAAGCACTTTTTGCTTGGATTTTTGTAAGGATGTTTCTTTTTGATGCAATAGTTGTTGCTAGTATTCAATTGGCTTCAATTTATGCCTTCTCCATTAATTCTAGTTGTTTGGGTGGTTAGGGTATTGAATATAGCCGTTGGGACCCTCTCTTTCCATCATAAATGCAGTTCTGCATCTTACCGTATCGGTACACGAGGACCCGTATCGATACATGTCTCAAAACAGAAAGAGCCATTGCATAATAACAAGAGGGGTGTATCGATACGCGTGTAAGTGTATCAGTACGAGATAGGGACCGTTTCGATACGGGGAACACCCGTATCGATGCAATTAATTTCATAGAGCTCACTGGAAGTTTCGGTATCGATACGACAAAGGGCGTATCGGTACGGGACAAGTACCACTTTAAACTTCGGTTACCTAACAACTGACACCAACGGTCCAAAACATTAAAAGCTTTCGAATTTAAAATTCCATTAAATCCATATCGATACGGGTGAAACCGTATCGGTACGCCCTTCAAACTCCTTCAGTTTTACAAAGAGAGCGTATCGATACAGATGCAATCTGTTTCGATACACTATTTCGATACGATGAGGGGCGTATCATTACACGTTTCTCTAGTAGCCAAACTTGTAAAAAAGGTATCGATACGGCTGGAAGTGTATCGATACGCCTGGACGATTTTCAATAGTTTGGCCTTGAAACACTTAGAAAATATTTGGAGTATGAGTTTTTCAAATTAGATTAAAGCCTTGATGATTTAAAATCTTTTGAGGGACTTAAAATTTATTTCAAGTTTTCAATTTAATCCTTAACATACATTGTTATATCAAAATCAAACATAGGTTTTACAGTTTAATAGACCAAAGCATAGAGGAAGTGGACGAAGGCAATAGAGCTGGGCACACTAAAGATAGGAAAAAGGGGTTAATCATTCAAGACTAAGATTGGAGTGTTGTGAGTGTAGTTATATTTAGGGTGGAGACTAGTGTTCTAACCAACAATTTATGTTAAATTCTTGTTTGATGAATGATAGCATGAAATGAACTTAATCCATACTTGGTAAACTAATCTAAGGGAAGAATGGACGAAATGGAAACTTGATGTGTGAAATGTGGCTTGTTAGTGATTATGTACCAAGCGCTTGCTTCCATGCTTAGATTGAATTACATGAGTGACCTTGATTGTTATGAGACCTTGATTTATTCTTGTGGCTACTAATTTCTTGATAAATGGTAATGTGGAAATGGCCTAAGGGTAAAACTTGATATTGTCTTCGATATACATGATTCATGACACTTGAAATCTTGAAATATAAAAGTTTAATCTTGCTATGCTTGATAATTAATCATTTGTTGTGTGATTGCATGAAGTAAAATATTTAATAAGCCCTTGGTTACTAGTCGGTCTTAGGTGAAACGACATGCCTTAGAGTCTAGAGCTCGTCTTGCTAGGTACTTTGTGTACCATCTTGTTGGGTGGTTAGTCACCTTCTTGTTGGATACCTTGGGTATCATCTTGCTAGGTACTTTGTGTACCATCTTGTGTGGTGTAGTGGACACCTTCTTGTTAGATACTTTGTGTATCATCTTGTAGGTACTTTGTCTTGTGACTCAATTACCTAGTCTTACTATCTACCAAGGCAAAACAAGACTAATAAGCTTGAAACAAGATATGTTAATCATGAATAAAGAATGAACAAACTTGATTCCTGATAATGAACTGGTAAAGTAATGAATTCACATGAGTAAAATGGTGAACATGCTACCTTGAATTGCTTGTTATTTGTAATATAAGTACAATATGATGGAAATGCTCTTTGTTCGAATGGAAAAGACTCGAATGCATGCTTGTTAGTATATGCTTGATTAAATCAATGAGAATTGCTATATAGCCATTTATTAGGCTGGTCGATTGATTGCGTTTTAGTATGCTTGATGGATATTGATGTTATTTGGAACCTAGATTGTGCATACCTGATTGACATTAAGAAATGCATATGTTTTGAAATACATACTTGACCGAATGCTATATTTACTCAATTAGTTAAGCAAAGATTAATCTTGAATGCATCTTGTAAGTAAAGGAATGTAACGCCCCGGTTTTGGGCTTAGAAGTTTTGGGCGTTGACCGGTTCGGTCAAAGTGCTGTTCGAATATAAAAGGGGTGAAATTAGGAAAGCCTAGTTCGGGTTGCATTATAAATATGGAAAAATGTCCTAAAATCCTCTTTTAATGTATATAAGTGAACTGTGAAATCAATTTTGCAAAATGAGGTTGGGAAGGGTGACATTTTGGGTTAGTGACCAAAATGTAATTTTTGAAAACTGCGTGACTGTTTTAAAAAGGATTGAAACTTTGAATCTTTAAGGAGCTATTTACCCAAAGGGAATTTCTCCAGATTTTTCTAAGATATTTAGTGATTTAATTCTAAGTTTTAAACAAAAGAAAAGTGGAGGGAAGTTATTTTCCTATTTTCAACTAACTTTTCCAATTTTCCTTTTCTCTCATTTTCTCTCAAACCAAACATTCTCTCCAGAGCTTTTTACTCTGATTTTGGCACCTAAATACCTCTTTTCAATTCTCTTTTGATTGCTAATCATCTCATCAACAAAACCTCACCAATTGCTAATTGGATTTTCAAGATTTTGGTTCTAAAAAGGGAGAAATTCAAGTTTGGAGGTAAGAACGTCCTTCTCCTCTGAACTTTAAGTTCTTTACTGAAATTCCTAAGTTCTCAATCCTTGATTTATGATTTATTAAAGGTTTTACAATTGGAATCTTGATTTTGGCTTTAAAATGCAAGATTTGCTTGATTTTGGTGAAATTTTCGTATGATCTGTTTGGGAAGTGTGTTGAGGTGTTAAATTGATGTTAATTGAATGTTAAATTGATGAATAATTGAGGTTTAATCAATGCAATCCCGAATAGGTTGAATTTGCTAAGTTTTGCTTGAGTTTTTGGTTGTTTTTGGAGTGATCTTGGTGATCTGTTATAGCTGGAGGTATAAGGACGTGGTTAGATCCTTTTTGGATGTTAATTGATGTTTAAAAATGGTTTGAAGTGATGGATCTTGGCTGGGTTAAGTTTTGGAAGTGTTTGGAGGTGTTTTCGGTTGTGTTTGGTAGCCGAATTGTTGGATTTGCGTAGAGCATCGAGTTGAGTTGTGTTGCTGGTGTTTTTAGTGCATTATGATGCATTAACCCTCTGATGATATGTGCTTGAAACAGGGGAGGTTGATCCGTGAGTATTAGAGGTGGTGCGGAAGGTTTCGGATGCTTGGAAGGCTTGTTGGCTAGCCTTGTTTTGTGTATCGGTGAGTGAAGTTGGGTTTTCAGCTTTTAAACCAAGGATTGAAGGTTTTGGGAGCTTAGTTTAAGTCTAAACAACTTTGCTAAGCTCAAGAGTAAGTAAATGGATTTTCGCTCTTGGTTGTGTTGTGAATTGGCTTTTTAAGCAATTGTGATTGATGGTTGCAATGCATATGATTTGCATGTTTTAAATTCTGTTTTGAAAGCATATTTTAGCATGGTTTAATGCTGGTTTTGAAAGCCATATGTGAAGGATGCTCGAGGTAAGAGATCCTTGGTTTTGTACATTGAAATTGTGGAATTGATGCATAGTGTTGCATGTTGTTTAATGGCTTTGTGTGATGCTTTAAAACAGTGGAATATTGTTGTTAATGATGCACATTGGTAAGTGATGGTTAAGGTTACAAAGGTGGTTGAAAGTCCTTGTGTAAGCCTTGTTTATTTAAGAACAACATGGTGTTTAAAAGTCCATGGTTGGTTCTTGGTTAAAGTTCATGGTGGTTTTTGCATTTTGGTTATGCATGTAAATCAATGGATTAATGTGGTAAGATGGTTATGTTGGCAAGTGATGGAAGTGGTTCTTGGTTATTTGAATCGGATATAGTTAGCCGGCTATAGGATTGGGTGCACCGTGAATAAGTCGCCTTGGATGTGGAGTGGTTAAGAGTGAACCGGTAAACTCCATCCAAGTTTCCTAACGAGATGGTTAAGGTCATAATGGTGGATGAGTTCCCATTCGAGGACCTTGGTTAAGCAAAGGTAATAATGGTGATTAAAATTCCATTTGAGGACCTTGTGCTTGTTAAGATCACAATGGTGGTGTAAAGTCCATGTGTGGATCTTGTATAGGGTGTCCCGGATCTCGTTAGTGATGTTATACAACTACCAATCGGTGATGCTAAGGTTATATGGTGTTTAAAAGTCCATATATGGGAACCTTGTGCATGTTAAGGTTGTATGGTGATTAAAAGTCCATACATGGGAACCTTGTGAATGTTAAGGTTGTATGGTGATTAAAAGTCCATACATGGGAACCTTGTGAATGTTAAGGTTGTATGGTGATTAAAAGTCCATACATGGGAACCTTGTGAATGTTAAGGTTATATGGTGTTTAAAAGTCCATATATGGGAACCTTGTGAATGTTAAGGTTGTATGGTGATTTAAAGTCCATACATGGGAACCTTGTGAATGTTAAGGTTGTATGGTGGTTAAAATTCCATACATGGGAACCTTGTGAATGGTAAGGTCAAATGGTGGTTAAAAGTCCATTTGGGAGACCTTGGATTGGTAGTGTGTATGAAGCGTGGGGACAACGCTTGTGATCCGCGTATCCGATTGGGTGTTGAGTTGGAAAGTGGTTTTGGTTATCACTTGGAGGCCAATATAATGTTCTTGAGTATAATGAAGCATGAGATGCTTGGAATGATGCTTGGTTGCATGAAAAGTGTAAAATGTATTATAATTGCATGTTGACTTGTTGGTTTGAACAAGTGTTGATTATCTATTGAGAATGGTGTATGCGTGCATGAAATCTCTTTAGTGCGTTGAAGTCTTGTGGAGACTTGTTTTAAAAGGGCATATGTTGCAATTGTTAATGATGTGGTTCTTGCTTTGAAATGACATTCAAGTATGAGAATGGTAAGATGTAAAGTGGAAGTGTTTTCCAAGGTTTGAATTTAGCTTTGCATATGGTGTTTATGCATGGAAAGGCTAAATTGGTGGTTTTGCAAGTTTATGTTTTGAAAAGGTTTACTTAGCTTTTTAAGCTAAGGGTTGATTTTCATGTTTGTGCAAGGCATGATTTTAAAGCATGTTGTTGGAAAAAGGGTTTTTCAAATATTGCTTTGGTTGGTCGAATCGAGTTGCTTTTAAAAGTGGTTTTATGATTCGCTGCATTGATGGTGTTTTGGTTTTGAGCATTCCTCACTAAGCATTATGTGCTTACGCTCCTTTTTGTCCATCAATGCAGATATTTGAAGTTTGGACAGCGAGAAGCAAGGGATTTAAGGAGGACTCCATTAGATATGTATGTCTCGGTTAATAGCTATAGTTAATAAAGGCAATGGGGGTAGAATCTCTTATGTTGTTGTTAAAAGGAGATTGTGTATGTTGGACAAGTTTGGTTTATGTTTTTGAATCATGTGGTTTAATGTTACAACGTTTGAATCTCCTTTTGCTTAAATTGTATTGCTATGCTTCTTGTTTAAAAGCATGTTTGAGTTTTGAATGTGTTTTAATGAGTTGGAGCACCTAGGGGTGGTCTTGTATCTAGTTTTGATGCATTTATGTTCCCTATATGTTGAATGACTTGCTGGTGTGATTTGGTGGCTTTTGGAGCATGTTTGGTGGGGTAAAAGTGTGTTTAACCAGCATTGTTGCTGCAATCTGGGCAGGTCATTTCGGAACGACCACTACCGTTTCGGAACAGGGGCCTGTTATGGCCAGGGTGTTTCGAAACGGAAGGAACCGTTCCGGAACGAAGATGCTACTGCCAGACCCCGTTTCGGTACCCGTTGCGGAACGACCCCGCGTTTCGAAACAGGTTTACCCTGTTTCGGAACACCTGACCGTTGGAGGCTGACATGGGCAGTTATATGTTTCGAAATGTTTGCGTTTTGGTCCTAAAACTTGTTTATGCAATTGGATGAGTTTGAGATGTCCGTTTGAGCTGAAATTTGGCAGTGAAGCATGAAACATGACTAATTTCATATTGGTAACTTTTAATTGGGTGAAGTTCCTGTAATTCTCAGATTTTACAGTTTGGTCCCTAAAGTTGTAATTTGTGCAATTGGGTCCCTGTTTGTTCTCTGATGGTTATGATCTTTGAGTATGATGTTTGTATGAATACATATAGGGTTAAAGAGCATCTAGACAAGTTTAAAAAGAAAAAAAGGGTCGTTAATCAAGGTTGACTTCTGGGTTGACTTTGGTTTTCCCCGTGTAAACTTCTTAATTCGGTTCAACCGTCTGGGCCGGGTTAAGGGGGTTACAAGGAATTAAAGGAATAATCAACGAAATGTAAAAGCATGCACATGCTTGAACGATTATCTCGTCATTGAGTGTTATTCGATTGCTTGCTTGATGATATGCACCTAGCTAGAATTTTGAGAAACATGTTTGTTAACCATGGTTTCTGAATGATGTTAGCCGTATAGGGTGTTATGATTATTGGGTCTAATGATTCGAACTTGATCATGTGAGAAATTGCTTAGTTAAACTAACATGAAATGTTACATGTCTTTCTTGTCGTGATCTAGGTGATCTTTCATAGTTAAATCAAAGTGTTTGATCATGTGGCTCGATTATAGTAGCCTAAATGTCTATGTATAGTCTAGATCGAATTGAATATGCATGATAACTATTGTCCTATGATTGTTAATGCTGTGTATTCTTGTTATTGTTTTGAAATGGAATGTTATGTCTATGTGATAGACCTACTTCTTGTTTGGAAATCGAATCATGTCTATAACTTATTTGATTCGAATAGAGCAAAGAATTTAAGTACTTGGACTAAATCTAAATCAATTAGATGTAGAACTATGTTAGGTAAGATAAGCTTACCTTAGTGACACTCGAATAGGACTGGAAGTCCTAAACTACTTGCCTACTTCAACCTAAATGGTAATATCCTTGAATGAATTATATGAGTGATTAATCAAATGAATGTTCTAAATGGAACCTTTAAGCTAAATTTAATGGATGATAATGTTGCTTGCTAATCAAGTAAATGCGAATGAACGAAATTGATATTTTTGAATTAATGCTCGATTAATTTAGGACTGGAAATAATTCTCTTGATGATAAGTAATTGAGTGGAATACACACAAGAATAGATAAAATAACTTGAATGATAAGTCAAGTACCTACTTGAACTAAGATAAATACAAGATAAATTAACTTGTTGTCTAAGTCACGTAACTAGTGGAATACATGAAATATATATATATATATATATATATATATATATATATATATATATATATATATATATATATATATATATATATGGGATCAAGTTACACAATGTAAAACTCATTTAGTTTTACTCTAATCCATAGCCATTGGATGAGTGAAATGAATGGATGAGATTAAAAGTAGGATATGGAAAGATTATCACTTGGGAAAAAAAGTAAAGAGTTAATCTCATCCATTCATTTAACCAATCTAATGGCCATAAATTAGTGTAAAACTAGTTGAGTTTTACATTGTGTAAGTTGATCCTAACCCTATATATATATATATATATATATTGTTGCATGCAAAAGTGATGCGCAATTAGCGTGTAAGTGTACACTGTGCCAAGTTATAGTATTTAAATATCGTCTACACATAGATTGTGACAACTTTTCGTAGTTCACTTTTCTGAACAAGTAAAATAAAAACACAGATATTAGGAGTTGATTTGATTGAAGCTAAAACTAAAACAAGAAAATTGAGAAATCAGAGTGAGAGAATGGGCCAGTATTGGATGTTTCGTAGTGTGGAGAATTGATGTACTGTCTCAGCACAGTTTTTGCTGATCAACATAACAACTTTAGCCACCGCCCACAAGTATGCCTCGGCAGGCGCCCGCCTCGGCAGAGATGTGTGAGATCGCCTGGGCAGTTAAGTGATGATTCACGGTTCGGCAAGGCTCCCTTCTATGACTCCCTCTTCTCCCGAATCTTGAAGTACTATTGGCGAACACGTCTTGGATGATACCTCCCGGCGTGAATCTAAGGGTGAACACCAACCGATTATGTATCCTCTTTTAGCCGCTGAACTTCTAAACTTATCCCTAAGCCAAATTAGCTTTACCCTATGGTTGGACAAAACCGTGGTTACTCATTTCGTGAGTTCAACTCTCCCAATATTGAACAAATAGATTAAAGCCTTCTTATCTCTCGATAAAGATTGCGAAAATGAAGAACCAAGAGTAAACAAACCTAGAATTTTATTGCAAAACTGAAATCCTAAACTAATACAACAAGACTCTCACAACTACTACATATCCAACACTTAGCCCTAGGGAAGGTTTAGAACATGGTGGGTTTGGAAGACAGTAGGGTTTCGACAAGAAGGAGTTTCTCTCTAATCTCAATTGTGTTTTCTCCTCTTGGTCAATTACATATATATTGGGGAGGAGCCTAGGCCTAAGTTGGTTTACCGTAGGAACTCTAGTTAGAATATGATTACAACTCATTAAAAGATCATTAAATCCTCATAGATTTCTGTTTGACTTTTCTCGAACTTGACTTTGACCCGACTTTACTTTGTCTGCTGGGCTCCAATGCACGTGCAAGTGGTCTCTAAAAATTGGGCTTGATGAGCTCTTTCTATCGCATACCACTTTGCATTTTTTCGTTCTTCCTCGAGTTGCTACCTCGGCGGAGGTATGGACTGGTGTGCAGGGGTTGGCACAGCTCTGCATTTTGGTTCTTTCCCCCTCAATCAGCTCTCCAGATGGTCCATCAGCTTCCTCCTTCAGTCTCCATCTTCTCTTCTTCTGCCCTCTCTGCTGCCTCGGCGGTATCTGCCTGGGCAGGTACCTGCGCACAGGGAGAAAACACACCTAAGCAGTATCATATATATAAAATCAATTAAGTTCACCAAATAGGGAAGAATGTCCAATCTATGCTATTTTGTGTATGTTACCTAATAATTTCAACTTAAACTATACTTAAGAACAACAATGATTGAGCTAAACTAGGGTATAAATATGGGACTTTTGCACACTTAACACCCCCCAAACTCGAACTATTGCTTGCCCTCAAGCAATGCAATCTAATAATAACATGCCAAAACTTAAAATCACATGTAAACTAAGTCGAGAAAGCATCTTGAGCAACCTTTAAATACCGTGTAGATTTATATCTAATTAGCAACCTTTTGAATGACAAAAGATTTACCCTGAAACCAAACTATGTATCTCGTGAGTGTGTGTTCCTTGTGATAAGCATGATTCTTCGGCTTCTAAGTAAACCTTTGATAAACACCTTAATTCCCTTGGGTTTCCCTCTAGTTTCTTTTTCAATTTACCCACTAGCTGCCGGCAACAGACATCTCTAATGATATATATATATATACAAATATATTTCTCTAAAGCTAGTTTTGGGCACCTCTAGGACGTCTATATTTTGTTTTTCTTTTCGAACTTCAAGTTCTACCCAAGTTTACTAGGTGAAATACCTAACTTTCCTAAAAGTCCTAAAATCAAACTAGTCACAAAGAGTGTTTTCTTTTAAGTTCAGACCATAGTAGGATTCTAAGTTAACCTAAAGTTATGCTAAGGTTGCCGCCTAGGCGGGCCATCTGCCGCGGCGGGTAAAAGATACTCAAGAATTTTTCTCAACTGAGAGTTCATTAAACTATAAATAAAGGCATGTTAGAATTAGAACATAATTAAAACAGAAAAGAAAAATTAAAGACATAAAAAACTGGAAAATACAAGAAAAACAAAAAGAAAGAAAAAAGAAAAGACAAAAAAATTAGAGGACTAATTTTCCCTCCCAAACTCGAGAGGAGCATTGTCCTCAATGCATGCCTACATAGACAAAATTTATGCATAGATTAGATAAAAACAAAAGATAAGAAGGGGAGAAAAGCTTAGATTGGTTGTGATTCGGAGGAGCTGTCGTCGTCGCCACCAATGATCACTCGCTTTTGTGCTGCCATCTTGAAGCGCTTGGCCGCCCTCGGCGGTTGTTGGCGGGAAGAAAAACTGAGTTGAGCCTTTTGTGTTACCTCTCGTTTGCCGCCTTCTTCACTGTCGGGGCAGACTTCGATGGCTGAATGTGTTCTCTTCGCACCTGGGGAGAAGGACGGTTTGAGCTTCCTTGTGATGAATCGAACAATATCTTGCCATACCGAGTTGTTTGAGAGGAAGTCCTTGAGGTAGTCGGAGTCGGATGGTCCTGGTGCGTCGGCTGCTGCCCAAGACGTCTGCCCTTGTTCTTTGACTGGGGTTGCCATTGTATCTCCTTGGTTGTCAGAGCTGGAGAGGACCTCGGTGGCCGTGGCAGCTGGGGAGGCTTGTGGCTCGGTGGACATGGGGGCGGTTGGAGTTGATGAGGCTGCTGGATGTATTGTCGAGGTAGATGGTGCGGCGGGCAATGCTGGTGCTGCCAGGGCAAATATCTCAACGGGGAACTCTGGGAAGAGGGCCGCTGGGAACTTCTCCTTGATGGTGGAGGCGATGGCGTTTTTGAAGTCCTGAATGTATACCATGAAAGTTAGCTGGGGGCATTCCATTCGATCTAGCTGTGCTGCCAAGCCGCCAATGGTGGTTGCTGGGGCGGGTTGCTGACTGCCCATCTTTGACGCCTGGGCGTAATTCTCCAGTGTGGCTGCTGTGATCTCCATCTTCCGAAGGATTATTTCCCTCATCCACCCGGTTCGTTCTGGTGTCATGATGTCGGTTGGCGCGGCTGCAACATGTGCCTTCTTGCACATCACTGTGATGAGGCTAGGGAAGTAGAGTTGCCCCTTCGTTTTCTGCCAACACTCGTTAATTTTGTTAGCAATAATCGAACCCTCATTTACATACCTTTTATTGATGATGGAGTGGATGAGTGCCAATCTTGGTTTGTCGACGGTGGAGTTGTGGGTTGTGGGCAGCAAATGCCTCTTCACGAACGTATTCCAAAGCTTGGCTTCGGGCAGCAAATTCTGTCAATTGACGGTGCTTCTATTTCTGCCCTCGATCCAAACCGTCCCAGTATGCATAATTATTCTTTTATTGCCTCGTAATTGTCCGCTGTGAGGGAGGAAAGGAACTCCGCGTGTTGGTCTTCATGAATGTGGAGGCCGTAGTAGAGATTGATCTTATCTTTGTCGATTAAAACCGGCCGCCTGCGAACATTGACTGTCGGCATGTCCTTTGTCGGCCCATAGACATAGTACTCGTGCACCATGGTTTGATTTGCCGGCTTGGGTTGCTGGGCAAAGATTTGCTATCATTGGTGCACGATTTTGGAGTAGATGAACTATTCGAGCCCTAGATTTTTCTTTCTCGTCTCGTAGAAGAATCCCTGCTCCTCCCATACCTATCTTTCTTTAAACTTTTCGTTGTGACGGGCTTTGATTTCTGGTGTGGCGAAGCGGTTGACGGATTCCTCTGACTCTTCCTGGATAACACAGCAGCGGGGGTTCTTGCCATTCTTGAGTTGGGCTTTAGGTTGTTGTGTGAGAGAGTTGGGAGAGTTTGAAAAATCTGAGGAAAAAGAAATAGATCTGAAAGCAAAGGAATCTGGTAAACAATAAGCAAGAGAGAGTAAAGAAGAGTAAATAGTAGAAAAAATGAGAAGGTTTAAATAGAGAAAGAGTGTTTCCATTTCGTCTACCGAGGCAGCCGTTGCCCGGGTAGAGAGCTGTTGAAACGGAACAGGCTTCCGCGAACGGCTAGTTCTGGCGGGAAGTAACGTCTGTCTGCTACAACAGTTTTGGCGGGCGGGCTTGAAATGGTTTATGGATTTTGGCTTTCTCCTTCTCCCTTCTCTTGGGTTATTGTCTCTCCTAAAAAAAACTGAAATAAAAATTATAAGGGAATAAGCAAATACAAAAATTAAATCTAATTCCTAAGAACTGAAAATGCAAGAATGTAAAATCTAAATCCTAAAGCATAAAAATAAAAAGAAAGAAAAGTTAAGTTATGTTTGGAATGCATCTGGATGCATTTCCCAACACACCCACTTCTTGGGCTGCTTCACCCTCTGCCAGGGCAGGTCTTTTTGTTTCTCTTGATCGTTGATGCTGCCAGGTTGCCTGCCCTGGCGGTTGTGGCTGGAGTGCTCTAGCTTTACGCTGGGTTCGGTGTCTGCTGAATCATGGATGTCCCGACATTCTTCTTGGTCTCCAGCTTTCTTCATGTGTTGCAGGACAATTAGTTTAATTTCATGGTCATCCACCTTCATAGCAAGCTCCCAATTCTCCACATCTATTAGGGTTTTGCTTGTGGCTAGGAATGGTCCTCCCAGGATGATGGGTGCTTTGTCGTCTCCTTCACAGTATAGGATTAAGAAATCTGCTGGAAAGATAAGATTATCTACTCTTACTAGGATGTCTTCGATCTTTCCTTCCGGTTGCACATAAGAGTGATCAGCTAACTGAAGCATGACGATGGTGGGTCTAGTTTTTCCGATTCCCTGTTTTTCAAACACCGCTTTGGGCATCACATTGATGCTTTCCCCAAGGTCGCATAAGGCCTTCCCTTCATATTGGCTCGCAATAGCGCAAAGGATGAGGAAATTGCCTGGATCTCTTAGTTTGGGCGGTGTTTTATTGTGCAGTAAGGCCATGCATTCTTTCGTCATGGCTATTGTTTCAAATTCCCTGATTCTTTTCCGTTTGGAAACTATATATTTCAGAAAGTTTGCATAGTTAGGCATTTTTTGTATGGCTTCCACAAGGGATATGTTGATGTGCACTTGCTTGAGAATATCCAGAAACTTTTTGAATTGGTGGTCCTGCTTCTGGGATTTCAACTGCTGCGGGATAGGTGGGTGTGCACGTTCTTCACGTTTCTTTGAAGTACTACTAGGGTTTACCGGGGTGGATGGTTCTGGGTTTGCCACGGCGGGCTTGCTTGCTTCTGTAAGGGTAACTGATTTGATGTCCTTGCACTACTCGTAAGTGGGTTTCCTCGCGACTTCAATATCGCTGGGCAATCCTCCCATAGGTCTGGTGTTCAAGACTTAAGCAAATTGTCCCACTTGAGTTTCCAGTGACTTTAGAGTTACCTCATGATTCTGCATTCTCATCTCGGTTCTGTCTACGAAGGCTTTAGTTTTCTTAACAAATAAATCCATGTTAGATATATAGGTACCTGTCTGAGTCATGAAGGCACTTAGAGTCTGCTCCAAGGCACTGTGTGCTGCCTATTGCAATGGCTACAGCTACGAAATCGTCTACTGAAATCCTTGCAATTGATTTGTCTGATTAGACGGATTCAGAGCGTTGTTGGGGTTACTCCATGAAAAGTTAGGGTGCCTCTTCCAACCAGGGTTGTAGGTGTTCGATGTAGGGTTGTTGTTCCTATTGAAGTTCCCCACAAAGCAGCTGGTTTCTGTCCTTTGTTGACATTCAGATGAGTCATGGTCTCCCTCACATTGGTCACAAAAGGCATCAATTGCTTTGACTTGTTGTGTATTGTTCTGCCCTTGCATCGCTTCTACCATCTTTGTCAACCGGGCAACTTGTGCTACGAATGCATCTGATGTTTGTAGCTCGTTTGCTGTGGCCTGCCTTCTTATGCCACCTCGACGGGTATTAGGAAACTTGTAGTCGTTTTTGGCCATCCTGTTCAGAAATTGAATTGCTTCGGCGAGATCCTTATCGACTAATGTACCATTGGCAGAGTAATCCAGCATCATCCTTGTTGGCGTGTTTACACCGTTTTAGAATATGGATACTATTGTCAATTCTGGAAATCCATAGGAGGGCATTTATTTAGCAACTCACAGTATCTCTCCCGTGGCTCGTACATTGGTTCATCGTCTGCCTGTCGAAAAGTAGTGATGTGAGTCCGCAGTTTATTAGTCAGATTGACAGGATTAAATTGAGCAAAGAAATCTCTGCATAATTCTGTCCAAGATTCAATGGACTCCGATGGTAGTGTAACGCCCAGGTTTTGAGCCTGGAAGTTTTGATGTTGAATCGAACTGGTCTGATACGATTCGAATCTTTAAGGTAGGTTTAAGGAACACCTAGTTCGGGATGCTTTAAAAATATGGAAAAATATCTAAAAAATCCTCATTTATTATATAAATGGTTATGGTGAAAATAATTTTACAAAATGTGATTTGGAAATATTACATTTTGGTGTAGTGACAAAATTGCAGTTTTTGCAAAAGTTGACTAGTGACTGTTTTGTAAAGGATTGAAACTTTGAATCTTTAAGGAGCTAATTTTACCAAATTATTTTTCATCAGATTTCTCTTTAATTTGGGAGTTTTAATAAAGATTTAATTCAAGGAATTAAGAGAGGAATTCTATTTTGACTTTTCATAACTACTTTACGATATTTTTCCCTCTTTTCATTTTCTCTCAACTTCGACTCAGCCAAACACATTTCCCTCACCAAATAATCTCTGGTTTTTATCTCTTTTGCTGAGATTCCATTCTCCTAATGACTTCCAATCTTTACTTCATCAAATCCTTTTGTTTTTACTTTGGATTTTAAAGAAAATCTTCCCCAAATTAAGGAGAAATCAGCCATTAGAGGTAAGCTTCGTCCTTCTCCTCTAATGATCAGTTCATTACTGAAATTCCCAAGTTATCAATCCTTTGTTGATGGTTTTTAAGTTGTTTTTATGTTATCAATGTGAAATGGTTGTTAATTTCAAGATTCTTGATGAGATCTTGGTGATTTTCGTATTTCTATGTTAAGCTCTGTTTTGAGGTTGATTTCTAATGTATATTGGATGATATGTGATGTTGAAAATGAGGTTTTAACAAATAAATCCCGAATAGGTTTGGATTCCTATGTTTGGAATGCTAGAATTGTGGTTTTTGGGGTGTTTTTGGTGATTTGTTGTTGCTGGAGGTATAAGGATGTGTTTGTGATGATTTTTGGTGTTGATTGAGGTTTAGAACCGAAATGGTGTTTTTGGGTAGTGCAGCGAGTTTGAATGAGTGGCTGGTGATTTCAATGCATGATAATGCATTAATCCTCTGCTCTTATGTGTAATAAACAAGTGAGAGATCTTTGGACGCTTTTGGTGTTGATCCGGAAGTGTCGGAGGTCTAGATATCATTTCGGCAAGCAAGCGAAACGTAATCGGTGAGTGCGAAAGGTTTTAGAAGTCCTTGAGGGACAAGAAAACAAGGTTTGGGGATTTATGATTGATTTGAAACACCATCCTAATTCTGGAAGTAAGTATGGCTAGAATTGCTCTCGATATGTGGTAGATGCCCCTAAATGCTTTTAACATGCTCTTGTTTTGAGATATACAAATTCCTACTGTTTTATGCATGATTTATCACATAAAATGATGCTATGTATTGATTCCTTGAGATAGCATGATGTGGTAAAGAGTTTTGAGGTTTTGATTTCATGCAAAGCATGAGCTATGGTTTTGAAATGAGATGAGTAGGTGTTGAGAAATGTTGCATCAAAATAGTAGGTGAGATAATGATTTTAACATAATATATTGGCATAAGTGATGAGATGATTACCGAATATAATTGGTCGACCAATAGGATGAAAGTGCACTATAAACTAAAAATTCGTACATGCTCTTTGGAGTCGGGCAATGGGGGTAGTGCCATCCCGATCCAAAGTGAGAATCCGATGATGAGAGATACCATCGGGGTAGGTCTTAGTGAAACATCCAAGCTTTGTGGCGAAGAGAGATACCGCCATGAGAGTCCAGTGATGTGAGATTCCACTGGGGTAGGACTTGGCTTTATGTCAAGCTAATCCGCATATCCGAGTAAAGATGTAATATGAAATGCCAATATATGAGATTGTATTTGATTCACATGTACCAAATATTGAGATGTTTTATGCTATGAGAAATGCATATGAGACTGGTGGTGTATAAAATGCTTTTGTTTTCATTAAGCATGAGTATGGCTTTGCCATGTGATTTGCATTGGTTAAATGCATGTGTGAGATTGAAGGTACATGTGATTTTCAAATGGAGAATTGCTTTGCAATGGTTTTCAAGCATGAGATAGAAAGAGCATGTGTAGAAAATGATTTTTGAGATTGAGTTTTAAAGTTGCATTGTTGTGTTGGTTTTTCTTAGAGCTTGCATCACTAAGCAAATGTGCTTACACTCTCTTTTACCAACGATGCAGATAATTGAGACACTTTTGGGCAACAAGAAGGCTAAGATTTTCCTAGGGATTGAAAGGCTCAAGTATGGTGACATTTTATGTTTGCTTTAGTAATGATAAATGGCAATGGGGACCTTTGGTTAGTTTTGGGAGATGTATTTTGTACTACCTGTGGTTGTTGCAAGTTTATTACGGTCTATGTGGGTTGTAAATGTCCTTTACGGTTTGGTTTGTGGCTTGTGGCTTTTATATGGTTTTCATGACTAGGGAGCATGCCTATAGTTCCAATGATTGCATGATTGATGCCATGTTTAGTTTATGCTCCTTGATGATGATCTTTGATGCTTAGAAATGTTGTTAGTATGTTGTGGTATGTTTTTTATCTTTCTCGGAGGTGTTTAGGTGAGAAAAACCAGCAAAGTATATTTTTCCAGGGCAGGGCGTATCGAAACGCCCTTATCTGTTTCGGAAGGGGTCCTGAAATGGCCATAATGTTTCGGAACGGGTAAGAGTGTTCCGGAACGCTTTGGCTACTGGAAAGCCATGTTTCGATAGAGGTCCCGGAACGCACCCGAGTACCGAAACAGTCAACTCAGTTTCGATACGGTCGTTCCGATACAGGGTTTGGTGTTTCGAAACACCCGACCGTTGGTCTGGTTTTTGAACTGTTCCAGGTTCTTGTTTCTTACATTTTAGTCCCTAATGATTGGGAATTCAATTGAATGAGTTTGGAATGTCTGATTGAGTTGATTTTTGACAGAGTATCATGAAATAGGATTAATTGAATATTTATAACCTAAAATCAGTGAGGTCCGTGTAATTTATGAAATTTACATTTTGGTCCCTAAATGTCTAATTTGTACAATTAAACCCCTATTTGAATTTCGATCGTTGTGCGTTTTCTTCCTACGTTTTTGGGTGGCCACATAGGAATAATGTTGCATTTAGAAAAGTTAAAAGAAAAAAATAAAGAAGGGTCGTCAATCAGAGTTAACTTTAACGAGTTGACTTCAGTTTTCCCCGTGTAATCACCTCGGTTTAGGTCAACCGTCTAGACCGGGCTAAGGGGGTTACATTTGTTGGTATCAGAACCAGGTTTGCGAGTAATTGGGGCTTGGTAAGTGGTTAATGGATGTGAATATGAATGGTTATGACTTTTTGTGAAGGCATGTTGTGTGATGATATGCTATGTTTGGGATATAGTTGGGGGATTCCATTGCCATATCAATACTATTGGAATGAATTGTTTTGAAAATGAGCTTGAGTACTTGGATTCCATTGCCATATCAATACTCTTGGGCAGTTTGTACGCCTTAGCCGGTATGCACCTGAGCTGATCCCTAGTGAACGAGAGAGATGTGAACGATTCAGATATGGGTTGGTGGCTGATGTGAAAACATACATGCTCGCAGCAGACTACACTGATTTTGACGTTCGGGTCACTCGAGCCAAGGATATTGAGTTGAATCTCGGACTAGCCAGTCGAGCAGGAGGGTCTAGCTCAGGAAAGCGAATTGCAGATCGTGATCTTTGAAGAGATCGGTTGAAGAGACCTAAGGATAGAAGGTCACACATGGATGTGAGACGTGGGGGAGGTAACCCTGGAAGAGGCCAGCAAGGGCCAAATGGTTTCATACGGACACCTGAGTGTAATCGGTGTGGTAGGAGGCATACTGGTGAGTGATGGGGCAACCTTGGTACATATTGGAATTACGGTAATCGAGGGCACATGAAAAGGGATTGTGTGCGGCCGATGAGAGAGGGTCAGGCTCTGGTGAGAGCAGCTGAGCCACAGAGAGGCTGTAGGCGTGGCCGTGGCAACTTTCAACGTAGAGATGAAGGTGCGAGAAATGTAGCACATGTGGTGGGTGTTCAGCCTGAAGGTGGTGACTAGGCCAGAGTGTATGCCCATCGTGAAGGGAGGAATGACACGGACGTGATCGCATGTACTTTCACTTTACATTCTTTGTCATTACTTTCTCTTATTGATTCTGGTTCTACACACTCGTACATATTGCGTGAACGTGCCCAAATGCTTGGTTTGCCTGTTGAGTCTTTGGATGTGGGTATGCATGTGACGATTTCTATTGGCGAGACGGTTGTAACAAGGAGATTTTATAGGAGATGTCCCTTTAAGGTGCAAGAGCATGTGTTTTTAGTTGATCTTATGGAATTGTCGTTCCATGGATTCGATGTAATCCTTGGGATGGATTGGCTTGTGGGGCATAGGGCCATTATGGATTTTGAAAATAAGCGAGTTTCGTTGAAACTTGCGGATGATTAAGAAGTTGTGGTGGTGGGAGAAAATGTGAAATTCTTGTCTAATGTGGTGTCGACGCTTGAAGCAAGCCGGATGTTGCGTCAGGGATGTGAGGCTTATCTAGCCTTTGTTATGAATCCTAGTACAAAGGAGGTTTGTGTACAGGATATAAGGACCGTGTGTGAATTCCCTGGGGTGTTTCCGGAGGAACTACCTGGATTTCCGCCTAGTCGAGAGGTTGAGTTCGGAATTGAGTTGTATGAGAACACATCTCCGGTGTCCGTTGCTCCCTATCGCGTGGCACCGAGGGAGTTGAAGGAGTTGAAGACGCAACTTGATTACCGTCAGCTGAATAAGTTGACTATCAAGAATAAGTATCCTTTACCAAGGATTGATGATCTTTTCGATCAGTTTCGAGGAGCGGCTGTGTTTTCAAAGATAAATTTGTGGTCAGGATATTATCAGTTGAAGGTTAAGGATGTGGATGTACCGAAGGCCGCTTTCCGAACTAGATATGGACATTATGAATTTTTTGTGATGCCGTTCGGATTGACGAATGCTCCTGCTACTTTCATGGACATGATAAACAGGGTGTTTCATTAGTTCTTGGATAAGTTCGTTGTGGTGTTCATCGATGATATCCTTGTGTACTCTCGTACCGAGGAGGAGCATGAGGAACATTTGAGGATTGTTTTACGAGTGTTGCTAGAGAATCAACTTTATGCTAAGCTGAGTAAATGTGAGTTTTGGTTGAAGGAGGTTGTTTTTCTTGGCCACATGGTTTCGGCTGAAGGGATTCGTGTTGATCCTCAGAAGATTAAGGCGGTGGTGAATTGGAAGCCTCCTAGGTCTGTTCATGAAGTTCGTAGTTTCCTTGGTTTGGCGGGTTACTACCGAAGGTTTATGGATGGATTTTCTAAGATTGCTGCCCCTTTGACGAAGTTCTTACAAAAGGATGTTAAGTTTGAGTGGACGGAAGCGAGACAACAAGCTTTGACGCAAGCTCCTATCTTGGTTCAACTTGAATCAGGGAAAGAGTTTGTAGTGTATAGTGACACATCCTATGATGGTTTGGGGTGTGTGATGATGCAAGAGGGCAGGGTGGTAGCTTATGTATCGCGACAGTTGAAAATGCATGAGCGTAACATTGAGTTGGCGGCAGTGGTTTTTGCTTTAAAGATTTGAAGACATTATCTGTATGGTGAGAGGTGTACTTTGTACACGGTTCATAAGAGTTTGAAGTATCTTATGTCTCAGAATGAGTTAAATCTCAGGCAACGACGCTGGGTGGAGCTGCTTAAGGATTACGATATGACGATCGAGTACCATCCGGGGAAGGCCAATGTTGTGGCCGATGCTTTGAGCTGAAAGTGGCAGTGGAGTTGAGGGCGATGTTCGCTAGCTTGTGCTTATCGCGAGATGGTGATCTTGTTGCTGAGTTGCAAGTGAAACCATCTTTGGTTCAGTTGATAAAGGATAAAAAGTTGCTGGATGATTCTCCGGTACCGCATGTTCAGGACATCGCAGAAGGAAGGCCTTTAGATTTCTGTTTCAATGATGATGGTGTTTTATGTTTTGGGAGTCGGATAATGGTGTCGAATGATGTTGAGTTAAGGCGCACTATTCTGACTGAAGCTCATAGTAGTCCTATCGCTATTCACCCTTATAGTACGAAGATGTACCGTGATTTGAAGGACGAGTACTATTGCGTGGGATTGAAGAAAGATGTCGCTGAGTTTGTTAGCAAATGCATGGTTTGTCAGCGGGTTAAGGCTGAACATTAAGTTCCTTCTGGGTTGTTGCAGCCGTTGAAAATCCCAGAATGGAAATGGGAGAGGATTACTATGGACTTCGTGTCTAGTTTGCTGTTGTCACCATCAAAGAAGAATTTTGTTTGGGTGATTGTGGATCGCCTTACGAAGTGTGCACATTTCTTGCCTGTGCATACTACGTATACCTTGGATAAGCTAGCTGAGTTGTATATTGCTGAGATTGTACGATTGCATGGAGTCTCAAAATCTATAGTGTCGAATAGAGATCCGAGGTTCACAACAAGGTTCTTGGGTATGTTTACATCAAGCTTTGGGTACGCGGATGAATTTCAGTACTTCCTATCATCCGCAAACGGATGGACAGTCGGAGCATGTTATCCAAGTGCTTGGGATATGTTGAGGTGCTGCGTTATTGAGTTTTAAGGCTCTTGGGAGAAGCACTTGCCTTTGGTCGAGTTTGCTTATAATAACAGTTATCAGGCAAGTATCCAAATGGAAGCTTATGAGGCTTAGCACGGAAGGAGGTGTAGAACTCCTCTTTGTTGGGCTGAAACGGGACAAAAGTTGGTCTCGATGTCGGCTTTGTTGAAAGGAACCACCGAGAAGGTGAAGCTCATTTGTGAGCGTTTGAAGGCAGCATCAGACCGGCAAAAGTCTTAAGCGGATTTGAAGCGTAACGAGATAGAGTTCGCAGTGGGAGAACATGTGTTTTTGAAAGTTTCACCTTGGAAGAAAGTGATGAGGTTTGGCCGGAAGGGCAAATTGAGTCCAAGGTTCATTGGACCATTTGAGGTGATAGAACGTTTGGGTCCTGTTGAATACAAGCTGAGACTGCCTCAAGAGTTTGAAAAAATACATAATGTGTTGCATGTATCCATGCTTCGGAGGTATAGATCGGATCCGTCGCATGTTATGCCTGTGGAAGAAGTGGAGTTGAATCTAGACTTGACGTATGATGAGAAGCCCGTTGAGATTTTGGGTACGGATAGTAAGGTTCTCCGGGGTAAAACTATCAAGCTGGTCAAAGTATTGTGGAGACATCGTGGCGTTGAGGAAGCCACGTGAGAAAGGAAGGATGACATGAAGAAGCAATTTCCTTACCTTTTTCTACTAGGTAAATTTCGAAGACGAAATTTCTTAAGTGGGGGAGAGTTGTAACGCCCTGGTTTTGGGCCTGGAAGTTTTGATGTTGAATCGGACCGTTCTGAAACGGTTCGAATCTTTAAGGTAGGTTTAAGGAACACCTAGTTCGGGATTCTTTAAAAATATGGAAAAATATATAAAAAATCCTCATATATTATATAAATGGTTATGGTGAAAACAATTTTACAGAATGTGATTTAGAAATATTACATTTTGGTGTAGTGACCAAATTGTAGTTTTTACAAAAGTTGACTAGTGACTGTTTTGTAAAGGATTGAAATTTTGAATCTTTAAGGAGCTAATTTTACCAAATTGTTTTTCATCATATTTCTCTTTAATTTGGGAGTTTTAATAATGATTTAATTAAAGGAATTAAGAGAGGAATTCTAATTTGCTTTTCATAACTATTTTACGATACTTTTTCCCTCTTTTCATTTTCTCTCAACTTCCACTCAGCCAAACACATTTCCCTCACCAAATAATCTCTGGTTTTCATCTCTTTTGCTGAGATTTCATTCTCCTAATGACTTCCAATCTTTACTTCATCAAATCCTTTTGTTTTTACTTTGGATTTTCAAGAAATCTTGCCCAAATTAAGGAGAAATCAGCCATTATAGGTAAGCTTCGTCCTTCTCCTCTAATGATCAGTTCTTTACTGAAATTCCCAAGTTATCAATCCTTTGTTGATGGTTTTTAAGTTGTTTTTATGTTATCAATGTGAAATGGTTGTTAATTTCAAGATTCTTGATGAGATCTTGGTGATTTTCGTATCTCTATGTTAAGCTCTGTTTTGAGGTTGATTTCTAATGTATTTTGGATGATATGTGATGTTGAAAATGCGGTTTTAACAAATAAATCCCGAATAGGTTTGGATTCCTATGTTTGGAATGCTAGAATTGTGGTTTTTGGGGTGTTTTTGGTGATTTGTTGTTGCTGGAGGTATAAGGACTTGTTTGTGATGATTTTTTGTGTTGATTGAGGTTTATAAATGATTAGAATTGATAGATCTTGGCTGGTCTTTGATTTGGGAATCTTTAGAGGTGATTTCGGTTTTTTCGGATAGCCGAAATTGTGTTTTTGGGTAGTGCAGCAAGTTTGAATGAGTGGCTGGTGATTTCAATGCATGATGATGCATTAATCCTCTGCTCTTATGTGTAATAAACATGAGAGACATCTTTGGACGCTTTTGGCGTTGATTCGGAAGTGCCGAAAGCTTAGATATCGTTTCGACAAGCAAGTGAAACGTAATCAGTGAGTGCGAATTGTTTTAGAAGTCCTTGAGGGACAAGGAAACAAGGTTTAGGGATTTAGGATTGGTTTGAAACACCATCCTATTTCCGGAAGTAAGTATGGCTAGAATTGCTCTCGATATGTGGTAGATGCCTTAAATGCTTTTAACATGCTCTTGTTTTGAGATAGACAAATTCCTATTGTTTTATGCATGATTTATCACATGAAATGATGCTATGTATTGATTCCTTGAGATAGCATGTTGTGGTAAAGAGTTTTGCAGTTTTGATTTAATGCAACACATGAGCTATGGTTTTGAAATGAGATGAGTAAGTGTTGAGAAATGTTGCATCAAAACAGTAGGTGGGATAATGATTTTAACATAATATATTGACATAAATGATGAGATGATTACCGAATATAATTGGTCGACCAATAGGATGAAAGTGCACTATAAGCTAAAAATTTGTACGTGCTCTTCGGAGTCGGGCACTGGGGGTAGTGCCATCCCGATCCAAAGTGAGAATCTGATGATGAGAGATACCATCGGGGTAGGTCTTGGTTAAACACCCAAGCTTTGTGGCGAAGAGAGATACCGCCATGAGAGTCTGGTGATGTGAGATTCCACCGGGGTAGGACATGGCTTTATGTTAAGCTAATCCGCATATCCGAGTAAAGATATAATATGAAAAGCCAATATATGAGATTTTATTTGATTCACATGTACCAAATGTTGAGATGTTTTATGCTATGAGAAATGTATATGCGACTTGTGGTTAATAAAATGCTTTTGTTTTCATTAAGCATGAGTATGGCTTTGCCATGAGATTTGCATTGGTTAAATGCATGTGTGAGATTGAAGGTACATGTGATTTTCAAATGGAGAATTGCTTTGCAATGGTTTTCAAGCATGAGATAGAAAGAGCATGTGTAGAAAATGATTATTGAGATTGAGTTTTAAAGTTGCATTGTTGTGTTGGTTTTTCTTAGAGCTTGTCTCACTAAGCAAATGTGGTTACGCTCTCTTTTACACACAATGCAGATAATTGAGACACTTTTGGGCAGCAAGAAGGCTAAGGTTTTCCAAACGATTGAAAGGCACAAGTATGGTGACATTTTATGTTTGATTTAGTAATGATAAATGGCAATGGGGACCTTTGGTTAGTTTTGGGAGATGTATTATGTACTCCCTGTGGTTGTTGCAAGTTTATTACGATATATGTGGGTTGTAAATGTCATTTACGGTTTGGTTTGTGGCTTGTGGCTTTTATATGGTTTTCATGACTAGGGAGCATGCCTATAGTTCCAATGATTGCATGATTGATGCCATGTTTAGTTTATGCTCCTTGATGATGATCTTTGATGCTTAGAAATGTTGTTAGTATGTTGTGGTATGTTTTGGATCATTCTCGTAGGTGTTTAGGTGAGAAAAACCAGCAAAGTATATAGTTACAGGGCAGGGCGTATCGAAACGCCTTTATTTGTTTGGGAACGGGGGCCTAAAATGGCCATAATGTTTCGGAACGGGTAAGAGTGTTCCGAAACGCTTTGGCTACTGGAAAGCCATGTTTCGATACAGGTATAGGAACACACCCGAGTACTGAAACGACCAACTCAGTTTTGATACGGCCATTCCGATACAGGGTTTGATGTTTCGAAACACCCGACCGTTGGTCTGGTTTTTGAACTGTTCTAGGTTCTTGTTTCTTACATTTTAGTCCCTAATGATTGGGAATGCAATTGAATGAGTTTGGAATGTCTGATTGAGTTGATTTTTGAAAGAGTATCATGAAATAGGATTAATTGAATATTGGTAACCTTAAAATCTGCGAGGTCCTTGTAATTTATGAAATTTACATTTTGGTCCATAAATGTCTAATTTGTGCAATTAAACCCTAATTGAATTTCGATCGATGTGCCTTTTCTTCCTACATTTTTGTGTGGCCACATAGTAATAATGTTGCATTTAGAAAAGTTAAAAAAAGAAGGGTCGTCAATCGGAGTTAACTTTAACAAGCTGGCTTCGGTTTTCCTCGTGTAATCACCTCGGTTCGGGTCAACCGTCTAGACCGGGCTAAGGGGGTTACATTTATTGGTATCTGAGCTAGGTTTGCGAGTAATTTGGGCTTGGTAAGTGATTACTGGGTGTGAATATGAATGGTTATGACTTTTTCTGAAGGCATGTTGTGTGATTGTTTGATGTTATAGCTCTAATGAGATGTAATGCATGTAAGATGGTGGATTGAGATGAATTCGTGATGTTGTGCTATGTTTGGGGTATAGTTGGGGAATTCCACTGTCATATCATTACTATTGGAAAGATTTGTTTTAAAAATGAGCTCGAGTACTTGGATTCCTTGCCTTATACTGCCTAATTCAATTTATTGCATTTTGCTAGTTGCATTGTTTTCGAATGGGGCCACGTAGAGAGCTTAGAACAAATGCGCGTACTGCGGCTGAAAATGAGAATGACGAGCATGTTGAGAACTTACCGCCTCCTTCTCCTGGTGGACCACCCGGTGGTGGTGGAGCGGGGGCCGGATCAGGGGTTGCTGGACCCGAGGGAGTACAATGGCAAGCTGCTCCTGATATGATAGTGTTAATACAAGCTATTGCTGGAGCTTTTCGGGCGGCAGTAGCTGGGGCTCATGTGGCTGCACCTCAGGCTGGTGCTGGTGCGAGTTTGCCTCTGGAGCGACTCCGTAGCCTGGGAGGGACTGAGTTTAGGGGGCTGACCCCTGAGGGTTCTGAGTATTGGTTGGAGAGTATCAACAGAATCCTTGGACAAATGAACTATAATGATGTCCAGAAACTGGGGTGTATTGTATATTTGCTGCATGGTGATGCCTATACGTGGTGGACGACCACAGTTGCTGGCTTAGATGAGGCTGAGGTATCTTGGACGTTCTTTGTGAACGCGTTCAAGAGGAAATACTTGGGAGTCTGCTATCTGGATGAGAAAAAGAGGGAGTTAATGTACCTAGTGCAAGGAAGTATGTCGGTGGCGGAGTATTAAGTGCAGTTTGTACGCCTTAGCCAGTATACACCCGAGCTGATCCCTAGTGAATGGGAGAGATGTGAACGATTCAGATATGGGTTGGTGGCTGATGTTAAAACATACATGCTCGAGGTAGACTACACTGATTTTGATGTCCTGGTCACTCGAGCCAAGGATATTAAGTTAAATCTTGGACTAGCCAGTTGGGTATGAGGGTCTAGCTCAATTAAAGCGACCTGCGGATCGTGATCTTTGAAGAGATCGGTTCAAGAGACCTAAGGATAGAAGGTCACACACGGATGTGAGACGTGGGGGAGGTAACCCTGGAAGAGGCCAGCAAGGGCCAAATGCTTTCATACAGACACCTGAGTGTAATCGGTGTGGTAGGAGGCATACTGGTGAGTGCTGGGGCAACCTTTGTAAGTGTTGGAACTGCGGTAATCGGGGGCACATGAAAAGGGATTGTCCACAGCCGATGAGAGAGGGTCAAGCTCTGGTGAGAGCAACTGAGCCACAGAGATACCGTGGGCGCGGCCGTGGCAACTTTCAGCGCAGAGATGAAGGTGCGGGAAATGTAGCACATGTGGTGGTTGTTCAGCCTTAAGGTGGTGACCAGGCCAGAGTGTATGCCCAACGTGAAGGGAGGAATGACGCGGATGTGATCGCAGGTACTTTTACATTGCAGTCTTTGTCATTACTTTCTCCGATTGATTCTGGTTCTACACACTCGAACATATTGCGTGAACATGCCCAAATGCTTGATTTGCCTCTTGAGTCTTTGGATGTGGGTATGCGTGTGACTAGTTCTTTTGCTGAGACGGTTTTACCAAGGAGATTGTATAGGAGATGTCCCTCAAAGGTGCAAGAGCATGTGTTTTTAGTTGAGCTTATGGAATTGCCATTCTATGGATTTGATGTAATCCTTGGGATGGATTGACTTGTGGAGCATAGGGCCGTTGTGGATTTTGAAAATAAGCGAGTTTCGCTGAAACTTGCGGATGATTATGAAGTTGTGGTGGTGGGAGAAAATGTGAAATTCTTGTTTTATGTGGTGTCGACGCTTGAAGCAAGCCGAATTTTGCGTCAGGGATGCGAGGCTTATCTAGCCTTTGTTATGAATCCTAGTACAAAGTAGGTTCATGTACAAGATATAAGGATCGTGTGTGAATTCCCTGGTGTGTTTCCGGAGGAACTACCTGGATTGCCGCCTAGTCTGGAGGTTGAGTTTGGAATTGAGTTGTATGAGAACACAACTCCGGTGTCCATTGCTCCCTATCGCATGACACCCAAGGAGTTGAAGGATTTGAAGATGCAACTTCAAGAGTTGCTCGACCGAGGCTTTATTCGGCCTAGTGTGTCACCTTGGGGTGCACCGGTCTTGTTTGTTAAAAAGAAAGGCGGCACGATGAGGATGTGCATTGATTACCGTCAGCTGAATAAGTTGACTATCAAGAATAAGTATCCTTTACCAAGGATTGATGATCTTTTCGATCAGTTTCAAGGAGCGGCTGCGTTTTCAAAGATAGATCTGCGGTCAGGATATTATTAGTTGAAGGTTAAGGATGTGGATGTGCTGAAGACCATTTTCCGAACGAGATATGGACATTATGAATTTCTTGTGATGCCGTTCAGATTGACGAATGCTCCTGTTGCTTTCATGGACATGATGAACAGGGTGGTTCATGAGTTCTTGGATAAGTTCGTTGTGGTGTTCATCGATGATATACTTGTGTACTCTCGTACCAAGGAGGAGCATGATGAACATGTGAGTTTTGGTTGAAGGAGGTTGTTTTTCTTGGCCATGTGGTTTTGGCTGAAGGGATTCATGTTGATCCTCAGAAGATTGAGGCGGTGGTGAATTGGAAGCCTCCTAGGTCTGTTCATGAAATTCGTAGTTTCCTTGGTTTGGCGGGTTACTACTGAAGGTTTGTGGATGGATTTTCTAAGATTGCTTCCCCTTTGACGAAGTTATTACAAAAGGATGTTATGTTTGAGTGGACGGAAGTGAGACAACATGCTTTTGAGAAGCTGAAGGAAGCTTTGACGCAAGCTCCTATCTTGGTTCAACCTGAATCAGGGGAAGGGTTTGTGGTGTATAGTGACGCATCCTATATTGGTTTGGGGTGTGTGTTGATGCAAAAGGGTAGGGTGGTAGCTTATGCATTGCAACTGTTGAACGTGCATGAGAGTAATTACCCTACGCATGATATTGAGTTGGCGGCAGTGGTTTTTGCTTTAAAGATTTGGAGGCATTATCTGTATGGTGAGAGGTGTACTGTGTACACGGATCATAAGAGTTTGAAGTACCTTATGTCTCAGAAGGAGTTAAATCTCCGGCAACGCCGTTGGGTGGAGTTGCTTAAGGATTACGATATGACGATCGAGTATCATCCAGGGAAGGCCAATGTTGTGGCCGATGCTTTGAGCAGGAAAGTGGTAGTGGAGTTAAGGGTGATGTTTGCTAGCTTGAGCATATCATGAGATGGTGGTCTTGTTGCTGAGTTGCAAGTGAAACCATCTTTGGTTCAGTTGATAAAGGATAAACAATTGCTAGATGATTCTCTGGTACCACATGTTCAGGACATCGCAGAAGGAAGGCCTTAAGATTTCTGTTTCAATGATGATGGTGTTTTATGTTTTGGGAGTCGGATAGTGGTGCCGAATGATGTTGAGTTAAGGCGCAGTATTCTGAATAAAGCTTATAGTAGTCTTTTCTCTATGCACCCTGGTAGTACGAAGATGTACCGTTGTTTGAAGGACGAGTACTATTGGGTGGGATTGAAGAAAGATGTCGCTGAGTTTGTTAGCAAATGCATGTTTTGTCAGTGGGTTAAGGCTGAACATCAAGTTCCTTCTGGGTTGTTGCAGCGGTTGAGAATCCCAGAATGGAAATGGTAGAGGATTACTATGGACTTCGTGTCTGGTTTTCCGTTGTCACCATCGAGAAGAATTCTGTTTGGGTGATTGTGGATCGCCTTACAAAGTGTGCACATTTCTTGCCTGTGCATACTACGTATACCTTGGATAAGCTAGCTGAGTTGTATATTGCTGAGATTGTACGATTTCATGGAATGCCAAAATCTATAGTGTCGGATAGAGATCCGAGGTTCACAGCAAGGTTCCGGGTATGTTTACATCAAGCTTCGGGTATGCCACTGAATTTCAGTACTTCCTATCATCCGCAAACGGATGGACAGTCGAAGCGTGTTATCCAAGTGCTTGAGGATATGTTGAGGAGCTGCGTTATTGAGTTTCAAGGCTCTTGGGAGAAGCACTTGCCTTTGTTCGAGTGCGCTTATAATAACAGTTATCAGGCAAGTATCCAAATGGCACCTTATGAGGCTTTATACGGAAGGAAGTGTAGAACTCCTCTTTGTTGGGCTGAAACGAGACAAAAGTTGGTCTTGATGCCAACTTTGTTGAAAGGTACCACTGAGAAGGTGAATCTCATTTGTGAGCGTTTGAAGGCAGCATCGGATCGGCAAAAGTCTTACGCGGATTTGAAGCGTAAGGAGTTAGAGTTCGTAGTGGCTGAACATGTGTTTTTGAAAGTTTCACCTTGGAAAAAAGTGATGAGATTTGGCCAGAAGGGCAAATTGAGTCCAAGGTTCATTGGACCATTTGAGGTGATAGAACGTGTTGGTCCTGTTGCTTACAAGCTGAGACTACCTCAAGAGTTGGAAAAGACACATAACGTGTTTCATGTATCCATGCTTCGGAGGTATAGATCGGAGCTAAATCCAGACTTGACGTATGATGAGGAGCCCGTTGAGATTTTGGATACGGATAGTAAGGTTCTCTGGGGTAAGACTATCGAGCTGGTCAAAGTCTTGTGGAGACATCGTGGCATTAAGGAAGCAACGTGGGAAAGGAAGGATGTCATGAAGAAGTAATTTCCTTACATTTTTCTATCAGGTAAATTTCGAGGACGAAATTTCTTAAGTGGGGGAGAGTTGTAACGCCCTGGTTTTGGGCTTGGAAGTTTTAATGTTGAATCGGACCAGTCTGAAACGGTTCGAATCTTTAAGGTAGGTTTAAGGAACACCTAGTTTGGGATGCTTTAAAAATATGGAAAAATATCTAAAAAATCCTCATTTATTATATAAATGGTTATGGTGAAAACAATTTTACAAAATGTGATTTGGAAATATTACATTTAGGTGTTGTGACCAAATTGCAGTTTTTACAAAAGTTTACTAGTGACTGTTTTGTAAAAGATTGAAACTTTGAATCTTTAAGGAGCTAATTTTTTCATCAGATTTCTCTTTAATTTGGGTGTTTTAATAATGATTTAATTAAAGGAATTAAGAGAGGAATTCTATTTTGACTTTTCATAACTACTTTACGATACTTTTTCCCTCTTCTCATTTTCTCTCAACTTCCACTCAGCCAAACACATTTCCCTCACCAAATAATCTATGGTTTTCATCTCTTTTGCTGAGATTTCATTCTCCTAAGGACTTCCAATCTTTACTTCATCAAATCATTTTGTTTTTACTTTGGATTTTCAAGAAATCTTGCCCAAATTAAGGAGAAATCAGCAATTAGAGGTAAGCTTCGTCCTTCTCCTCTAATGATTAGTTCTTTACTGAAATTCCCAAGTTATCAATCATTTGTTGATGGTTTTTTAGTTGTTTTTATGTTATTAATGTGATATGGTTGTTAATTTCAAGATTCTTGAAGAGATCTTGGTGATTTCGTATTTCTATGTTAAGCTCTGTTTTGAGGTTGATTTCTAATGTATTTTGGATGATATGTGATGTTGAAAATGAGGTTTTAACAAATAAATCCTGAAAAGGTTTGGATTCCTATGTTTGGAATGCTAGAATTATGGTTTTTGGGGTGTTTTCGTGATTTGTTGATCCTGGAGGTATAAGGACGTGTTTGTGATGATTTTTGGTGTTGATTGAGGTTTAGAAATGATTAGAATATATAGATCTTGGCTGGTATTTAATTTGGGAAAGTTTTTAGGTGATTTCGGTAATTTCAGATAGCCGAAATTGTGTTTTTGGGTAGTGCAGCGAGTTTGAATGAGTGGCTGGTGATTTCAATGCATGATGATGCATTAATCCTCTACTCTTATGTGTAATAAAGCGGGGAGACATCATTGGACGCTTTTGGTGTTGATCCGGAAGCGCCGGAAGCCTAGATATCGTTTCGACAAGCAAGCGAAACGTAATCGGTGAGTGTGAATGGTTTTAGAAGTCCTTGAGGGACAAGGAAACAAGCTTTGGAGATTTAGGATTGGTTTGAAACACCATCCTATGTCCGGAAGTAAGTATGGCTAGAATTGCTCTCGATATGTTGTAGATGCCCCTAAATGCTTTTAACATGCTCTTGTTTTGAGATAGACAAATTCCCACTGTTTTATGCATGATTTATCACATGAAATGATGCTATGTATTGATTCCTTGAGATAGCATGTTGTGGTAAAGAGTTTTGAAGTTTTGATTTAATGCAAAGCATGAGCTATGGTTTTGAAATGAGATGAGTAAGTGTTGAGAAATGTTGCATCAAAACAGTAGGTGAGATAATGATTTTAACATAATATATTGGCATAAATGATGAGATGATTACCGGATATAATTGGTCGACCAATAAAATGAAAGTGCACTATAAAATAAAAATCCATACGTGCTCTTTGGAGTCGAGCAATGGGGGTAGTGCCATCCCGATCCAAAGTGAAAATCCAATGATGAGAGATACCATTGGGGTAGGTCTTGGTGAAACACCCAAGCTTTGTAGCGAAGAGAGATACCGCCAAGAGAGTCCGGTGATGTGAGATTCCACCGGGGTAGGACTTGGCTTTATGTCAAGCAAATCCGCATATCCGAGTAAAGATGTAATATGAAATGTCAATATATGAGATTGTATTTGATTCACATATACCAAATGTTGAGACGTTTTATGCTATGAGAAATGCATATGAGACTTGTGGTTTATAAAATACTTTTGTTTTCACTAAGCATGAGTATGGCTTTGCCATGAGATTTGCATTGGTTAAATGCATGTGTGAGATTGAAGGGAAATGTGATTTTCAAATGGAGAATTGCTTTGCAATGGTTTTCAAGCATGAGATAGAAAGAGCATGTGTAGAAAATGATTTTTGAGATTGAGTTTTAAAGTTGCATTGTTGTGTTGGTTTTTCTTAGAGCTTGCCTCACTAAGTAAATGTGCTTACGCTCTCTTTTACCAACAATGCAGATAATTGAGACACTTTTGGGCAGCAAGAAGGCTAAGGTTTTCCAAGGGATTGAAAGGCTCAAGTATGGTGACATTTTATGTTTGCTTTAGTAATGATAAATGGCAATGGGGACCTTTGGTTAGATTTGGGAGATGCATTGTGTACTCCCTGTGGTTGTTGTAACTTTATTACGATATATATGGGTTGTAAATGTCCTTTACGGTTTGGTTTGTGGCTTGTGACTTTTATATGGTTTTCATGACTAGAGAGCATGCCTGTAGTTCCAATGATTGCATGATTGATGCCATGTTTAGTTTATGCTCCTTGATGATGATCTTTGATGCTTAGAAATGTTGTTAGTATGTTGTGGTATGTTTTGGATCTTTCTCGGAGGTGTTTAGGTGAGAAAAACCAGCAAAGTATATTTTTCCAGGGCAGGGCGTATCGAAACGCCCTTATCTATTTCGGAAGGGGTCCTGAAATGGCCATAATGTTTCGGAACGGGTAACAGTGTTCCGGAACGCTTTGGCTACTAGAAAGCCATGTTTCGATACGGGTCTCAGAACGCACTCGAGTGCCGAAACGGTCAACTCAATTTCGATACGGTCGATCTGATACAAGGTTTGGTGTTTCGAAACACCCGACTGTTGGTCTGGTTTTTGAACTGTTCCAGGTTCTTGTTTCTTAGATTTTAGTCCCTGATGATTAGAATGAAATTGAATGAGTTTGGAATGTCTGATTGAGTTGATTTTTGATAGAGTATCATGAAATAGGATTAATTGAATATTGGTAACCTTAAAATCTACGAGGTCCTTGTAATTTATAAAATTTACATTTTGGTCCCTAAATGTCTAATTTGTACAATTAAACCCCTAATTGAATTTCGATCGCAGTGCCTTTTCTTTCTACGTTTTTGGGTGGCCACATAGGAATAATGTTGCATTTAGAAAAGTTAAAAGAAAAAAAAGAAGGGTCGTCAATCGGAGTTAACTTTAACGAGTTGACTTCGGTTTTCCCCGTGTAATCACCTTGGTTCGGGTCAACCGTCTAGACCGGGCTAAGGGGGTTACAGGTAGGCTGTTAAACCAAGTCTTTGCCCTATCCCTCATTGAATAGGGGAATAATCTGAGACGCAACACGTCAGGATGAACTCCATGGATTTTGGAGGACTTGCAGATGTCCAGGAAAAAGATTTCATATGCTAGCGGGCATCTTCAGTGGCGGATCCTCCAAACTGTCCAAGTGTAATCAGCATGTTCAACACGACATGTTTGAGCTCGAAGTGGTCCGCTTCTATTTCTGGATCGATCACACCAGAGTTCAGCTTCTAAGATCCTCCTCTAGGTAGTCGCACACTAACCGCCGAGCGACAGGAGGTTGCCTGCCACAACATTGTTGCCTGAGGGCGGTGGAGGTACGTTTTGGATGTTTTCTGGATCAGCCATGGTTTCTTTGTTTACTTGTCTTAATCTGCATGCAGTACGTTCAGGCTCTAGATCGTATTCTCGCAATGGGGATTTCTGGTTGGCTCTGTTCATAAACCAAAGGAAACCAGGGCGTTAAACGAAAAAAATAAAAAAAAAGTGCAAAAAAATAAAAACAAAAAGTTGTGCGCCAATCCCTGGCAACGACGCCAAAAACTTGTTGCGTGCAAAAGTGATGCATAATTAGCGTGCAAGTGTACACGGTGCCAAGTTATAGTATTTAAGATATCGTCTCCACAAGGATTGTGACATCTTCTCGGAGTTCACTTTTAAGTAAAATAAAAACACAGATATTAGGAGTTGCTTTGATTGAAGCTAAAACTAAAACAAGTAAAGTAAATTGAGAAATCAGAGTGAGAGAATGGGCCGGTATTGGATGTCCGTAGTGTGGAGAATTGATGTACTGTCTCGACACAGTTGTGCTGATCAACTTAACAACTTTAGCGACCGCCCACAAGTATGCCTCGGCAGGCGCCCACCTCGGCAGAGATGTGTGAGATCATCTGGGCAGTTAAGCGATGATTCAAGGTTCGGCACGGCTGCCTTCTATGACTCCCTCTTGTTTCGAAGCTTGAAGTACTATTGGCGAACATGTCTTGGATGATACCTCCCAGCGTGAATCTAAGGGTGAACACCAACCGATTATGGATCCTCTTTTAGTCGTTGAACTTCTAAACTTATCCCTAAGCAGAAGTAGCTCTACCCTATGGTTGAATAAAACCGTGTTTACTCGTTTCGTGAGTTCAAATCTCTCGATATTGAACAAATAGATTGAAGCCCTCTTCTCTCTCAATAAAGATTGCGACAATGAAGAACCATGAGTAAACAAACCTTGAATTTTATTGCAAAACTAAAATCCTAAATGAATACAACAAGACCCTCACAACTACTACACAACCAACCCTTAGCCCTAGGGAAGGTTTAGAACATGGTGGGTTTCGACGCCACTAGGGTTTTGAAAAGAAGGAGTTTCTCTCTAATCTCAATTGTGTTTTCTCCTCTTGGTCGATTACATATATATAGGGGAGGATCCTAGGCCTAAGTCAGTTTAGGGTAGGAATTCTAGTTAGAATATGTTTACAACTCATTAAAAGATCATTAAACCCTCCTAGGTTTCCGATTGACTTTTCTCTAACTTGACTTTGACCTGGATTTACTTTGTCTGCTGGGCTCCAATGCACGTGTAAGTGGTCTCTAAAATTGGGCTTGATGAGCTCTTTCTATCACATATCACTTTGCATTTTTTCGTTCTTCCTCAAGTTGCTGCCTCGACATAGGTATGGACTAGTGTGCAAGGGTTGACACAACTCTACATTCTGGTTCTTTCTTCCTTGATCAGCTCTCCAGATGGTCCATCAGCTTCCTCTTTCAGTCTCCAGCTTCTCCTCTTCTGCCCTCTCTACTGCCTTTGCGGCATCTGCCTGTGCGGGTACCTGCGCACAGGGAGAAAACGCACCTGAGTAGTATCACATATATAAAATCAATTAAGTTCATGAAATATGGCAGAATGTCCAATCTAAGCTATTTTGTGTATGTTACCTAATAAATGCAACCTAAAATATACTTAAGAACAACAATAATTGAGCTAAATTAGGGTATAAATATAGGACTTTTGCACACTTAACATATATATATATATATATATATATACATGTGTATGCTAGTTGTCAGAAAGAATAAGTATGTTGTTGGAAATCGAATGAAAACTTTGCATTAATAGAATGATCGAATCTATTGATCACTAATGCCCCATTTTAATCACATAGATAAGTAAATTAGACTGACTTAAACAAGTAGATATCTGTTCATAGGTTAAATTATCATGTTAAAGGTTGTTTAGAAGAATTATAGAGCTAGAAGCTTAAACTAGTGTAATCTGCCCAGAAAATTTTGTTCTGGGAAGTAACTTCGAAAAATCACTATAAATTGTGTAGGTTGAATTAAGGAATGAAATTCATATGGAATGAACCTTAGTATGTTTATTTTCCTTAGGAGAGAACAGAATTGAATTCTGATTTGTGACCTGAAATCTGGAGATGAAAACCTCTGGACAGTGCAAACTGTCCAGAAATGTAAATGCCCCATTTTTGAACTAAAAACTTTATTAATGGGAAAGATGTTAAAATGAAAGGTCTAAACAGTTGTAAAGAGGGTTAAGTAAGCTTTCAAACGATGCAAACGAATTGAAATTTTGACCTACGAAATGAAAATTATTTACGTTTAAGTAAACAGTACACAAGCTGCCTGGCAGCAACAGTCTAGATGATTAGATAATTTTGTAAACTGTTTGTAAACAGTTTGGACAGTTTGGTTATTGCCCTAAGTGAACTCTTGACCTTGAATAGTGAATCACCTTAGATAATTATACTTGAAACCAAGTCAAGAGCGAATTAATTCAGAATACTAAGCTTAACCTAATAGTCTAAAAAGTTTATATGCTAAGTGAAGTAAAGAAGTGTAATGTGTAATGCATCAGGGTGTAAGATCAATTAAGACACTTGCTAAATGGAATGGCAAGATTACTTGTTACTTGAAAAGATAAGCTAAAACATAAATGAATCTAAATTAAATAGGATGATTTTATTGTTTACTTGGTGACCTAAATCGAATGAAATAAAGGAACATTTGATTGGTGTCTAGTTTTTTATTATGAGATTCTTGTTGAATGTGTAATGTGTACCCTTGAATTGAACCCTTGTTCATTGTGTGCTTGAACATTTGATAGACAATTTAAATACTAGACTAAGGCTTGACCTAACAAGTTTAAGGCTTGAACAAGTTGCAATTGGATTAAAGAACCTTAGAACCTAATAACTTGATAGATTTTAGATGCTACCTCACTAAGTACAAACTTGTACTTATCACTATTGTTTACATTCTTCCCAAACCTCAGGTAAAAGTCATCCCGGTCTCTACTTGATTTTGAAGTTAGCTTTCATGGACCCGAAGCATGGATTGCCATGCTTAAAGTATGATTTTGTACCTATTATGATGTACTCCTATATGGAGGCTACTAGATTTATGTATAAGTCCTATAAGTCATGCATTGGGTGTTTTGTAAACATATATAAAGAGTGATAAAGTACTCTTGATTAGTGGTGATCCCGGTCTCTACTTATTTCTTACCTTAATAGTACTCTTGATATGTATGTGTATATAAGGTGATTACTTAGTAATGATCTAAACCTATTTTGCATTTGAATCATGATAATAACTTGCTTGTTTCAAATTGACTAACGACTTAAAGATCATAATTGATTTATTTTGATCCTGGACAACTTGATTAGCGGACTACTCGAATAGGACCATGAACCCAACTTGTATATCTTTGAAGTTTAGACTAATCCAAATGAATTGGTCATGTTAATTCAATGAATCTAAGGGTCTAATGGCTGCGTATATAGGTAATGAATTTTAGTAAAATGATCAAAGTGTATTAAATCAATGGCTAGATCGAATTTAGCTTTACTGGATTGTATTGAAAGTTAACATGGACTTTAGTAACTTGTTAGATAAACAACTCAATTATTAGAGTTGAGTTCTGAATGAAAAGAAAAAATTTTAATTGACCCATAATTTCTTGTTTTGCTCATCTAGTTTTCTTGCCGTAACGCTTCTAACTCCTAACCTGGGCGAGGGTGTTACACAGAAAGTGTTTTGTGCTTGTCAGTTTAATTGTTATATTTGCTCAAGTATTAAGTTTTGGGTGAGAGCTAAATTGTGCAAACATATTTGCCCTGTGAGGTTTTCCTTTATTTGCTAAATTTGCATTCTCTTTGTGAGAGTGACTCAGAGCTTTGGGGTATAAGCTTTGAGGGTTGTAAAGGTTTATCTCCTTGAGCCTTAAAAAAGAAAGACAAATTAGTGAATTTGTGGAAAATACCTAGTGAGGAAGCTAAGGTAGTGGAGGTAGACTTGGTTTTGAAGTCGAAACATTGTAAATCCATGTGTAAATTTTTAATTTCCTTTTGCTTCCACCAATTTCACTCAAAGGCCAATTCACCCCTCTTGGCGAATTCAGTTGATCGTTCGTACCCAACAATCGGTATCATAGCTTCGTTTCTACATCGAATTAACATCCTAGAGTCGATCCTTGAAGTGTTCAACCTTTCTACATCAGTCGGGGCTTATGACGGAATCCATCACCAAGTCTCCATACACTAATGGTGCCGACTAATCTTATTGGAAGAATATGATGATGATCTTCATTCAATCCGTTGATTACAAGCTTTTGGAGATTGTTGCGTGTAAGGGTGTGCTATAAATAATACGCAAACGGTGTAATTATACACATTGAACAAGTAATAATAGTGATAAGTAAGATCGTCTCCACAAGGATTGGAGGGAATTCAAGCTAAGTTTAAGAACACAAAATAAAGACAAGATATTGAATAAAAGAGTTGATATGAACAAGTAAAGGAAATGATGTAGCAAAACCTGTAATAAAAACTAGAGCAATATGATAAGACTTCAAACATCCTCACACGTGTGGAAACTCTCAAATGGGATGACAAGCTGGGTTTATCAAGGATTCCTATGCCCAATTCTCATGAATGCCTAACACTTTCAAGCTTATACTATGTTCGACAGAGTTTACTTAGGTGTTTCTAAACTATCTCTAGCAAGAAACCTGACAGCCAGAATGCTACGACAATACCTCTCAGCGTAAACCCTAGCAAGCTACTTATCGATGAAGTTCTACTCCTTTTAGTCGTTGAAACTCTATCTTTATCTCTAAAGTGAGTTAGAGTTTTTCCTCTCAACTTCAAACCCCATTGTCCACATAGATCTAAGCTTAACACTCTCGAATAATAAGCTATCAAACATCTAAGTAAAGGCTAACTCTCAAAAGCTCTTACAAACTCAAGGCAATAAAATAGTGAACAAAGCATATAAAGAACTAAAAAAATGCTAAAACGTCCATTAAAACTTAAACATAATCATCCAAAAAAAAACCCAAGCCACTTAAAGTGAGTTCTTGGCTGGGTAAACATCATCCATAATCATCCATTTTAAACAACCCATTTTAGCATAAAAATTCAAAAGCAAAGAGCAATTAAGGGTAAGTAAAACTCACAAGTCGTCGTGGACTGTCGTGAGCCACCCTAAGCTTGTTTCTTCTCTCAAAAGCCAACAAGATCGTCCCTTTGGAGCTCCAACAATGGAGGACGCAATGAAAGAGAAGAAGAAGAAGAGTGGCCGCCTTTTCCTTTCTCTCTTTCTTAGCTCACAAGGCACCATTTTTAGCTATCCCTTTAAAGTGGGTGTCTTGTCCTTTATATAGTGGGGGCTCCTAGGTTTTTGTGCCCTTAATTCCTTGTGTGCCCTAGGGAATATTCCCTTTTCATGTGTGGCACAGCTGGCTGGTGGAATCACGTGTGGGGGTTGTAAAAATATCTTCATCTTTTGTCTTCATGTACGCTCAGAAATGTCGTCCAAAATGTCATAGCATTTTTCCTTCACCCTGCACTGCTCTATAACTATCATACACATCACCACACCAGAACAAACCTTTCTCAAGCAGCACCGATTTCACAATTAAATAAAAACAACCAATCAAACAACACCAAATGCATCTATATGGACTACATGCAAATATATGCAATGAAATGGGCTTAAAAGCAAACAATAACCTAGTTAAAAAGGCATGAAATTTTACTATTTACAAGCTTATCAGAGACCATTGAAGATGGCCCTAAATATCCACAAAAAGGGGGATGGAGACATTCTTATCCTCAAGGATAAGAACGAATGGAGTGATGTAACCCCCTTAACCCGGCATAGACGGTTGACCCGAATTAAGAAAGTCACACGGGGAAAACCAAAGTCAACCCGAAAGTCAACCTTGATTAACGACCCTTTTTTTTCCTTTTTAACCTTGTCTAGATGCACTTTAGACCTAATTGTGATCACACAAACATCATACCAAAAGATCACAAACATCAGATATCAAACAGGGACTCAATTGAACAAATTACAACTTTAGGGACCAAAATGCAAACATTTCAAAACATTTAACTGCCAAAGTCAGCCCCCAACGGTCACCCGTTCCGAAACGGAAGACAGCCCGTTTCGAAACACGGGGCCGTTCCGCAACGCGTACCGAAACGGGGGTCGGGTAGTATCCTTTCCGTTTCGGAACGGTCCCTCCCGTTTCGGACGCCTGGGCTTGTTTAAGGCACCCGTTCCGAAACGGTAGGTGCTGTTCCGAAACACCCTGCACAGATTGCCCAAAAATGCATACTTAAACATACAATTGACCAACCAATCATGCACCAAACGCCACCAAACTTTACCAGCATGCAATTAAACATAGAAGGGACATACTTGCATCAACAATTCATCAAAACATCCACATATATGAAAAGCCCCAAATCTATAGGCATGCTTCCTACACAAGCAACCATTCAAGCATAAACTTCCAAATCAAGCATATAAAGGCCAACCACAAAAACCAGCATTCTCAACAACATTCAACATACTTAGGGAGTTCAAAACATCTCCAAAACATACACATAGGTCCCCCATTGCCAAATTACCAAAAGCTAAAATGTACTTAGAAAACCTTCCATACTTAGAGCTTTGTTTCCACTTGGATGCTTGCCCTCCTTGCTGCCCTCAAGTACTCTAATGTTCTGCATTATTGAATTAAGAAAACGGAAGAGAGCGTAAGCAAAAGCTTAGTGAGGAATGCTCGTAAAACCATTCAATAATGCATTAACAAAACATTTATAAATCATGCTTCAAAACATGAATTGTACATGCTTAAAAGCATACTTTAATAAGCATCTCATGCTTCATTTCATTACATGTCATATTGGCCACAAGTGATACAATTCATTTCTTTGAAAACAAGTTCATCAACTTTCACCCCAAGGACTTTTAAACACCTTGGACCCCAAGGACTTTTAAACACCTTGGCCATGGACTTTTAAACACCATGATATAAATTACCTCAAGGACTTTTAAACACCTTGACCCCAAGGACTTTTAAACACCTTGGCCATGGACTTTTAAACACCATGAATTAAATCACCTCAAGGACTTTTAAACACCTTGACCCCAAGGACTTTTAAACACCTTGGCCTATGGACTTTTAAACACCATAGAAAGGACCACACAAGGACTTTTAAACACCTTTGTGTCCGTAACAAGAATCATCCAAGGACTTTTAACCACCTTGATGTTCTTAAGTAAACAAGGCTCACTCAAGGACTTTTAACCACCTTAGTGACCTTAACCTTTTCAAAACATCACTTGCCAATATACATCATTAACATCATTTAATCCACTATTTTAAAGCATTAAACCAAGCCATACTCATCATGCATTTAAAAGCATTTAACCACATTTAATCAATGCCCAAAATCAAGGAACTCTTACCTTGAGTTTCCTTCAACATATGGCTTACAACAACAGCAAATACCATGCTAAACCATGCTTTCAAAACAGTAATTAAAACATGCAATAAACCACTTTGCATCACACATAGTCATGGCCACCACTAGAGAGAATTTCCGAAAACTTACACTCGAGCTTAGCAAAGTTGTTTAGACTTAAACTAAGCTCCCAAGACATTGGTTTCAAAGCCGAAAACCCAATTTCACTCACCGATTCCACTTCGCCTCTTGCCGAAGCACCAAAACAAGCCTCCGGATCACCACCACTTGGATCCAAAGATGACTCCCCTGTTGTAACACATTAAAACAGTAGATTAATGCATCATCATGCATTAATAGCTTCAATGAAAGCACTCAAACTCGCTGCTCTCATTCACACTCCAATTTCGGCCACCAAACACAACCAAAATTGCATCAAAACCACTTCTCAACAAAGCCCAGCCATAAACCAGCAAAACCTAACATCCATTAACACCATTTAACATCTAAAAACAACCTATAAACATCATTATACCTCTAGCAACATCAGATCCACAAGATTACCACAAAAACATCCAAGAATCACAAGCTAAACTTAGGAAACACAACCTATCCGGGATTGCATTAATTAAAACTCATTTCCTTATCAATTTAGAGTTCATTTAACATCAAAAACACACCTCAAATCACAGATTAATCATATCTAACGAAAATCATCAAAAATCACCAAATCTTGCATTATAAGCCAAGATCCATTTCACCACTTAAAATCCTTTAATAAATCTTCAATTAAGAGTTGAGAACTTGGGAATTTCAGTAAAGAACTTATAGTTTAGAGGAGAAGGACGTTCTTACCTCCAAACTTGTGTTTCTCCACTTTTTGGAATCAAAAACCTTGTTGAATCAACTAGCAAATGATGAGGTTTTGAAGATATGTTGATTAGGAATCAAAAGAATGTTGAAAGGAGGATTTTAGGTGAGAAAATCAGAAACAACTCTCTGGAAAACAAGTGTTTGGATTGAGAGAAAATGAGAGAAAGAAAGTAGAAAAGTTAGTTAAGAAAATAGCCAAATGGCCTTTCCCTCCACTTTTGATATGTTTTAAAATCAGAATAAATCTCAAAATATCTTAGAAAAATCTGGAGAAACTACTTTTGGAATAATAGCTCCTTAAAGATTCAAAGTTTCAACTCTTTATAAAACAATCACAAAACTTTCAAAAATTACATTTTGGTCACTAGCCAAAATGTCACTCTTCCAAAACCCATTTTTCAAAATTGATTTCACAGTTCACTTAATTATATTAAAAGATGATTTTAGAACATTTTTCCATATTTTTAATGCAACCCGAACTAGGCTTTCCTAATTTCACCTCTTTAGATTCGAACAGCACTTTGACCAAACCGGTCAACGCCCAAAACTTCTAAGCCCAAAACCGGGGCGTTACAACTCTCCCCCTTAAGAAATTTCGTCCCCGAAATTTACCTGAAGGAAAAAGATAAGGAAACTGCTTCAGCATGTCTTCCTTCCGCTCCCACGTGGCTTCCTCAACACCTCGATGCTTCCACAGCACCTTTGTTGCGTGTAAAAGTGTCTATCGCAATTGTAGTGCAAGTGTACACGACGCAAGTAGTAAAGTGATACAAAGTATCGGATATCGTCTCCACAGGGACTGTGCTAACCCTTTCCTTTGCTATCTGCACAAGGAGAAAAGAAATAGTTTAAGTTGTTTTTCATGAAAGAATAAAGTAAACGTAAATAAAAGAGTCGAGATATCAAGATAGAAAGAATGGGCTGGTATTGAGTTGCTCAGTAGTGCAGGTATTGAATTGCTTAGGATCTCTAGTTCTGTCGTCGCGCCCGTCGCCGACAGCACCTGTCGCGGCGGCTGTCCGTTAGCTGTCGCGGCAGCGAACACTAACTTCGTACTTCAAGCTTGGCAAGAATCCCAGATCTGCCTTGCCCTATCCCTAGGCACAAGTCTGTCGATGATCATGTCTTTGATGATACCTCCCGGCGTGAATCGAAGGATGAACACCGATGTGTATGAATTCTTCCTTAGCCACTTAACCTCGCCCTATCCCTAGGCACGAGATGGTTCAACTATAAACTAGAGAACGCGCTCTTATCTCTTTCGTATACTTAACTCTCCCGATGCTAAGTAAATGGATAACCTCACAATGCTCTCCCGATGCTCTTGCAAGATATTAAAACCAAGATAAAAGAACTTGAAGTTTATTTTATTGAACTTGAAAAATACTAAAACAAAGCAACCCTTGCAACTACTTTACAAAACAACCCGTAGCCCTAGGGGGAATTTAGAACATGTCGGTGACGGGTGGACGACAGGGGGGTTTAGGTTTTGGTTATGGGGTAATCCGCTCTGCCCTAGGTTTAATCTATGCCCTTATATAAGCTTTGGGCTCAAGTTATCTAAGGTAACAAGGATTACAACTTTAATTAAAAGTAAGATTCTAATAAAGATTAAATCTCTAAAGTCTCCTACTTTCCAGCCGCATCTTTGTTTCTAGGAATTTCTTCTCCTTGAGCTTTGGCTTGACATATCTTTTGATCCGGGGCTTGGAAAAATATTTGGCTTCTACACGACAGACGAGCAGATTTTTCTCTATCTATCGAGATCCACTTTACTTTTCCTCTTCATAAATCTGCTGTCACCTTGCTGTCACGACAGGACCATGACAGGTTCGTCTTCTTCGGCTGCTTGTCCAGTTCAGCTCTTCTGCTTATTTGCCCTGCGCCTGCCTTCATCGTCAACCATGGCAGCTACCTGCAAAATACGCCGTCTTTTAGTAGAATCCGTGCCTTTTATATAATTGTGATGTTTTATTGAAAACTAACCTAAATGCAATGCAATTATGCTTGAATGCAGCAGAAATATGGGTTAAAAAGGGTGTAAATAATAGAACTTTTACACACTCAATACACCCCCAAACTCAAGTCTTTGCTTGCCCTCAAGCAATTAAACCTAAACGAAAAATGAAAACAAGAAAAAAAATTTGTGTTGGCCTTCAAACAGTGAACTGTCCCTTACCTGTCGCTCGTTCTCTATGGCGGCAGCAACCTGTTGGAAAGATTAGGATCTGTCCGGAATCTCCCTATAGCTCTCGTGCAGTGTGTGCATGCTTGTGAACAGTTATATGCTAAGACTCTCTTAGTTTCACTAGAATATTCAACCTTAGCTTGTTTAGAGTTTTTTTTTCTACGAGACTGTTTTCTATCTTTTTCTTACTAGAGCCAGAATTGGGCACCTCTAGTTATTTTCCTTTTTTTTTCAAACTTCTTCTCTTTTACTAGAGCCAGTATTTCAGGCACCTCTAGTTAACTGTCTAGAGCCGGTGATAGGCACCTCTAGAAGTTTTTCTCTGGTTATCTGCCTAGAGCCGGTGGTAGGCACCTCTAGGTTTCCTGAGATTCTAGTCTCTTTTCTACTCTAAGTGCTAAGCTTTCCTATTCTAGTTTGGCTAAAAGAAATCTAAGCAGTATAACAGTCACAAAAGTGTTTAAGTTTTCAGAACTATAGAAAGGCTCTAAACTTTTCCTTAACCTGTCCTAAAGATGCTGCCACGACAGAGATGTCATGACAGGTAAGTTAACTTCACAGTTTTAAGCCAACAGTTTAATCTTTTCTGATTTTTTTTTTGAAAACCTTAAAATAAAAGACACAACAAATAATAAAAAGATGTACTTAAGACTCCATTAATGATGGAGGGTTGCCACCCCCAAACTCGAGGGTTGCATTGCCCTCAATGCAAAATGACATGAACAATAAAATAAAGAAAAAGTACATCACAAAATATAAAGGCAGGCAGCAATTAGAGGAAAATAAAAACTTAAATTTTCAGTCGCTGCCCTCGCTGCTGCTGCTGATTCGGATCTGCCGGCGGCGTCTGCGCTGTGGGGGAGGCTGGACAGGTTCAGAGACAGGTTCAGGGACAGGTTGCTCCCCGAGCTGAACATCGGAACTGCTGCCGCTGTCCCAACTGCTGGTGGTAGTGGTACTAGCCTTAGGCAGCCTTTTCTTGTCCGCCACATGTTTAATCCTCTTGACCCTCGTAAAGTCACTCTCCAAATTCCTCCGGATAAGAGGGCTGTCATCAGTGGCAGGTCTCTTGGTTCCTCGAGGGGAGGTGTCTGCCGGAGGGCTGCCTTCTGCCGTCGGGGCAGGTGATTTGGTGGAAGCAGTCGAGTGGGACGGGGAGGCAGGTGGTGTGGGCGTGTGGACAGGTGTGTGGACAGGAGTGGGGATATGGAAATAATGGGCAGGAAAAGTAGGGAATTGAACATCGGGAAAATTTAAAGTTTGGGTAATAAAATTTACCGTGGAGTTCGTGAAGTCCCGAATAAATGTCATCAATCCCATTTAGCGTTCCTCTACCCGTTATAAAGTAGCTAGGATGAGGGCAGACTGGTCTGTCGGAGTGGCGTTGGTTTCAGCATCAGGGGCAGGCTCGGTGGCAGGGTCGGTGGGTGGTTCCTCTGATGATTCTACGGGTGAGCTGGCAGGGTTGAAGGAGGAGACAGGTGTAGCCGCGATCAGCTCCATGAGGCTGTTGATGTTATTGTCTGTCCAACCTCTGCCCTTCCTGATTTTGTCGGAGGGATCCTCGGGCACCGCAGCACATCGGCAGAGGGAAGTTATGGTGAACGGCAGGCAGAGGCGTGAGTCAGAGCGGAAGGCACAGTCCAGGATGCTGTCCCTCATATATCTGCCCACATTAATGGCCCTGTTGTGCATGATGGAGTGAATCAGGGCAAGCCGCTGTCGGTTGACTGTCGTGTGGTGGGACGAGGGCAGGATACGCTTTTTGATGACAGCGTTCCACAATTTTGCTTCGGGGAGGAGCTGCCCCCTATTGACGGAGTGGGGGTTCTTCTTGCTGGTTGTCCATGATGTACCGGCCTCTGTTAACTCCACCATGATGGCATCGTAAGTGGCAGAGTCGAGGGAGTCGATGAATTCCTGGTGAGCATCATCACCGGGGCCAAAGAAAAGGCCAAACATGTGATTGTTGCTGTCGGCAGTGAAAGGTACTTGCACTCCTCGAACAGTGACAGATGTCGCCGTTCTGCTGTCTATGACTGCATAGAACTCTCGGACTAAGGTGTCGTTAAGCTCGGCCGGTTGTTCAGCAAAATACTCCCATAGGTGAGCCGTGATGGCCTTGAAAATGAACGGCCGGAGTCCCATATGAGGAGCATCTCTGTTGTAAATGAAGCCACGCTCCTCCCATAGTTCTTTATTGGCGAAGGGTGATGCTGCTGCTGAAGAAGAAGCGGAAGCAGTATTACGGCGGGTTTGTCTCGACGACATTTTGGTTGCAAGGGCTGTGAAAGAGAGAAAACAAATAAAACTAAAGGAGAAAAACAAGAGAGAAAAAAATTAGAAGTGATGAAAAATGAAAGTGGGAAGGGGTTTATATAGCGGTCGAGTAGCTGCCCATTTAATGCCGCAACGGCAGGCGTGAAGAACGGGGCGGCAGATTGGATGTAGCGTGTCTGACGTGTCTGACACACATTTATGCGTCTACTGTGCGTCTGCCGCACGCTTCTGCATCTGCAGCGCCAAACTGTTGACAGCCTGTCAAGTCCGTCTACGCCGGCAGCTGAAACGACAGGTTATCATAAATGGGCTTCATTGGGCTTCATTGTGTTTGGTCCACTTCTTTTTTTTTCTTCTTGACTCCTTTATTTCCTAAAAACTGAAATTAGAAAAACAAAACTTTATTCGAATAAAATAAACCTAATTCCTAATAAATAATAATAAAAATAAAAATAAAACTTAGGTTAAATTAGGGGTGCCTTGTGGGGCATCTCCTAAAGTAACCACTTCCTGAATTCCTGGGGCTTCAGTCCCCTGATAATGCTTGAGTCGTTGTCCATTGACTTTGAATTGGTGCCCGTCTTTTAATGATTGAATTGTGATGGCACCATGGGGAAAAACTTGAACTACTTGAAACGGGCCAGACCATCTAGACTTTAGCTTTCCTGGGAAGAGTTTAAGTCTAGAATTAAATAACAACACAAGCTGCCCTGGGCAGAACTGTCGTGGCAGCAGTTTCTTGTCGTGCCACTTTTTAGTCTTTTCCTTGTAAATCCTTGCGTTGTCGTAGGCCATTGTCCGTAATTCTTCAATCTCGTTTAAATCTAATAACCTTTTCTGGCCGGCCTTGTCCAAGTCCATATTTACTGCCTTGATTGCCCAATATGCTTTGTGCTCGATCTCGACAGGCAAGTGACAGGTTTTCCCATAAATCAGTCGGAATGGAGACATTCCCAATGGAGTCTTGAAAGCTGTCCGGTATGCCCATAATGCATCATTCAGAAGTAAAGACCAATCTTTCCTAGTTGGTTTAACCATCTTTTCAAGGATGTTCTTCACTTCCCTATTGGATATCTCAGCCTGTCCATTGGTCTGTGGGTGGTATGCTGTCGCGATCCTGTGCTTGACACCATATTTCTTCAAGGCAGCAGCAATTACCCTATTATCAAAATGTCTCCCCTCATCACTGATAATCGCCCTAGGGATGCCAAATCTAGAAAAAATGTTTTTATGCAAAAACTTTTGGACCGTCTTGGCATCATTCTTTTGAGTTGCGATTGCTTCAACCCACTTGGAGACATAGTCCACTGCTAGGAGGATGTAAAGATTTCCACACGAAGATGGAAAAGGTCCCATAAAATCAATCCCCCAAACATCAAAGATCTCTACTTCTAGAATATTCTGCAGTGGCATCTCGTTTCTCCTCGAGATGTTACCTGTCCGCTGGCACCTGTCACAGCTTTTATAAAATTCCTGTGCATCTTTATAAAGTGTCGGCCAGTAGAACCCTGACTGCAGCACCTTGGCAGCAGTTTTATTGCCTCCTAAGTGACCTCCATATTGTGACGCATGACAGTGATGGAGAATGTCTTCTTGTTCTTCTTGTGGTACACACCTTCTTATAACCTGATCTGCGCACATTTTGAAAAGAAGAGGTTCGTCCCAATAATAATGTTTAACATCATTTTGGAACCTCTTCCTTGCTTGATAATTAAGATCAGAAGGTAATATTCCGCTAACTATAAAATTAACGAAATCAACATACCAGGGAAGGTTAGAAGACTTACCTGCCGCCATGGCTGTCGCAACAGCGATTGCGGCAGCAAAGAGCTGCTCATCTGGGAAGGTCTCCAGTATGTGTGTCTCATCTAACGGTAGACTCTGTCCCGTCTCCAACCTCGACAAGTGGTCTGCCACTTGATTTTCTGTCCCCTTTTTGTCTTTGATCTCAAGGTCGAACTCTTGTAATAGCAAGATCCATCGTATCAGCCTAGGCTTCGCATCCTTCTTTGCGAATAAATACTTGAGGGCAGAATGGTCGGTGTGTATTATTACCTTCGTTCCAAGTATGTAAGAACGAAACTTGTCTATGGAGAACACCACAGCTAACAGCTCCTTTTCTGTGGTGGTATAGTTTACTTGGGCTTCATTTAATGTTTTGCTAGCATAATATATGACGTGAAACACCCTGTCTCTGCGCTGCCCAAGTGCTGCCCCGACAACATAGTCACTAGCATCACACATGATCTCGAATGGTTGTGTCCAGTCTGGTGGCTGTACTATGGGGGCTGTCACTAACTTTTCCTTCAGAACCTTGAATGCTTCAGTACATTCCTCATTAAAGTCAAAGGGTCGGTTCTGCTCTAGGAGATGGCATAGCGGCTTGGTGATCTTTGAAAAATTTGCAATAAATCTTCTGTAAAAACCAGCATGCCCTAAAAAACTCCTAATGCCCTTGACTGTGGTTGGCGGCGGCAGCTTCTCTATGACTTCAATTTTTGCCCTGTCGACTTCTATCCCACGGCAGCTAATCTTATGGCCTAGAACTATCCCTTCATCTACCATAAAATGGCATTTTTCCCAATTTAGAACAAGATTAGCTTTTTCACATCTTTCAAGTACCTTTTGAAGATTGCCGAGGCAGCTCTCAAAATTGTCTCCAAAGACGGAAAAATCATCCATGAAAATCTCAAGGAAGTCCTCTACCATGTCGGAGAATATTGCCATCATGCACCTTTGGAAGGTGGCAGGTGCGTTACAGAGGCCGAACGGCATCCTCCTAAATGCGTATGTTCCGTAGGGGCATGTGAAAGTCGTTTTCTCTTGATCTTCCGGTGCAATAGCAATTTGGTTATAACCTGAATAACCATCAAGAAAACAATAATAAGATTTACCCGCTAATCTATCAAGCATTTGATCAATAAAGGGTAAGGGGAAGTGGTCCTTTCGGGTAGCTTTGTTAACCGGTCACAGTCCTGGTTGGGATTAGTTCATTGTTTTTGTTGGTTATCACGGTCATGCCTCCTTTCTTGGGAACACATTGCACCGGGCTTACCCATTTGCTGTCGGAGATGGCGTAAATAATACCAGCATCTAACCATTTAATGATCTCCTTACGCACTACCTCCTTCATCGCATGGTTTAGCCGCCTTTGGGCATCTATAGTCGGCTTATGATCTTCCTCAAGAAGGATTTTGTGCATGCATAATGCCAGACTAATGCCCTGAATGTCTGCTATCGTCCATCCAATCGCCTTTTTGTGCTGCCTTAGCATGTCGATCAGCTGTCGTTCCTGTTCCTGCGGCAGCTTAGCAGAGATGATTACGGGCAGTGTGTCATCACAACCAAGATAAGCATATTTAAGCTGCCCTGGCAGGGGCTTAAGTTCTAAGATAGCTGGTTCAACAGTAGAGGGCTTTTGGATTAAATGGTTATCCGAAGTGTAATTCAAGGGTTCGAATAACTTACCTGGACGATGGTCTAACCAATTTACCTCCTCATGACCTTCAGTATCGGATGTATCGGATTCAGAGGAGTTGCTGTCGTCGGTGCTATCGTCATCGCTGTCGTGATAGGTCTGTAAATGGCTGTCGCAGCAGTGACCAAATTTTTTATCACGGCAGCCCGACCTGATGCAGGGGTAATCAAAGGTCACCTCAATGATGGCCTTGCATTCCTCGTCCAAATCAGCACGTTTCATTGATTGGAGAACATTCAACTTAATCTCTTGATCGTTTACTCGCACGGTGAGTTCTCCTTTCTCCACATCAATCAGTGATCTTCCCGTGGCTAAGAAGGGTCGCCCAAGGATGACTGGTGCGTTTTCATCTGCCTCACAATCTAAAACAAGAAAGTCAGCAGGAAAAATAAACTTATCCACTCTTACCAGAATGTCTTCAATCTTTCCCTCTGGATGAACGTAAGAGCGGTCGGCTAGCTGTAGGGTAACTGTCGTGGGCCGCGCCTTCCCAATACCTAATTTCTGAAAAACAGATTTGGGCATTAGATTAACACTAGCTCCAAGATCACAAAGTGCCTTACCCACAAATTTGTCACCGATTACACAAGGTATGAGGAAGCTCCCTGGATCATTCTTCTTCTGGGGTGGCTGCCGATGAAGAATGCTCATGCAACCATCTGCCATCCTTACCGTTTCAAACTCCCCAAGTTTATATTTCTTTGACGTGACATCCTTGAGAAATTTAGCATAACCGGGCATCTCCCTAACGGCATCTAACAGCGGAATATTAATCTGAACCTGCTTAAAAATATCATAAATCTTTTTAAGTTGAGATTCTTGCTTAGCTTGCTTTATCCGTTGAGGAAAGGGTGGTGGGGGACGGTAATCAGCAACACGTCCTTCCCACTGCATACGAATCTGAGGACGATGTTCTTCATTTTTCTCCTCTGTCGCTTCTGCTGTCGTGACAGGCTCATCGGCAGCAGTCTGTTTATCACCTGTTGGGGCAACTTCCTCGGCAGGTTTATCTAAGGCAGGTTCCTTTTCTGTTTCAGCTTTTTCCGGTCCTGGTAACTTTTTCCCACTCCTAGTAGTAATCGCCTTACATTGCTCATGTGGGGGCGGTCTAGCATTTTCAGTATTGCTAGGAAAACCTCCATTCTGCCTTGGCTTAATATGCTGGGACACCTGACCCATTTGTGTCTCTAGAGATTTCAAGGTAGCCTCATGATTTGTCATTCTCATCTTGGTTTCATCCATAAAGTTTTCCGTCTTCTTGACAAACTGATTAATATTGTCCATATACGTACCAGTCTGAGACATAAAAGTGGCCAGAGTCTGCTCCAATACACTACTCGTGGCAGGTGGTGGCTGCTGTTGCTGTTGCGGCGACAGGTTCTGCGGCAGGTTCTGCGGCTGCTGTTGCTGTCGCGTCAACAATCTAGGGCCCCCCTGATTCTGATGATGCACTTGCGGATTCAGAGCATTGTTGGGGTTACTCCAAGAAAATTTGGGATCTTTCCTCCAATTAGGATTGTAGTTGTTTGAATTGTAGTTTGGCTTGTAATTTCCAACATATTTTCCCTCTTCTATATTTATAGGGCATTCATCCCTACTATGATTTCCCTCACAAGTAGCACAAACTTCCTCGACAGCAAATCCTCGTAAGTCCTCTTCATTCAATAAGTGTTTCATGGCTTTAGTAAGGAATGCTACTTGTGATTTCATAGTGCTGTCGGCCTCATAGTCCTTGACAGCAAGTACCCGTTTACCCCCTCTTCTAGCTGTCGGAAACTGTTCTTCATTCTTAGCTAGATTTTTCAGAACTTGCAGCGCCTCGTCTGGATCTTTATCCAATAATAGTCCATTTGCTGCAGAATCAATTCTAATGCGAGTTTGTAAGTTAGCAGCATTATAGAATTTAGTTACCTGATTCCAGACGGGGAATCCATGCATTGGGCGGTTCCGAAGAAGAGTAGTAAACCTTTCCCAGGCCTCGTGCATTGGCTCGTCATCTTCCTGTTGAAAAGTAGCAATTTCGTTACGTAATCGCTCAGATAAATGCGAAGGATTAAAACGAGATAAAAATTCACGAGTTAAATCTGCCCAAGTCATAATGGAACCCGGTGTTAGTTTATTCCACCAAGTTTTAGCTCTGTCCCTCAAGGAATGGGGAAATAACCGAAGCCTCAGTATCTCCGGACTAACTCCTGGCAGTCTAAACGAACCACAGATCTCCTGGAACGTTTTGAGATGCTCCCTAGCATCTTCTGTCGCAGAACCACTAAACTGTCCGGCGTTGTTGATCATACTAAACATGACAGGTTTAAGCTCGAAGTTATCAACATCAATATCCGGCAGCGTGGTCTCCAGCTCTACATGATCATTCAGCATGTAGTCACGACATGACCGTCGTCCACCTGCTGCGGGCGGATCAACGACAGGTGGGTTATTATTGCCAAGGGGTGGTATGAAACCACCAGCAGGTTGGTTATGGCCCATCTTCTATAGCTGTTCTTTGAGATATTCGTTTCTGTCTAAAAGTCGGCGAAGTTGTTTCTTGAGATTGAAGGAACGTTCGATCTCCGGATCTAATTTATACTCAGGATCTTCACCTCTTTTGGATCTGCGCATAAACAAGAAAACCTCGTGAAAAGCAAGAGTTGAAAACACAAAAGAAAAATTAAAGAAAAATAAAGATAAAAACGTAAAATAAAAGAAAATAAAAATAAAAGCGAAAAGTGCAATAAAAGAAAGATGTAGTTATGTTGCCAATCCCCGGCAACGGCGCCAAAAACTTGTTGCGTGTAAAAGTGTCTATCGCAATTGTAGTGCAAGTGTACACGACGCAAGTAGTAAAGTGATACGAAGTATCGGATATCGTCTCCACAGGGACTGGGCTAACCCTTTCCTTTGCTATCTGCACAAGGGGAAAAGAAATAGTTTAAGTTGTTTGTCACGAAAGAATAAAGTAAACGTAAATAAAAGAGTCGAGATATCAAGATAGAAAGAATGGGCTGGTATTGAGTTGCTCAGTAGTGCAGGTATTGAATTGCTTAGGATCTCTAGTTCTGTCGTCGCGCCCGTCGCCGACAGCACCTGTCGCGGCGGCTGTCCGTTAGCTGTCGCGGCAGCGAACACTAACTCCGTACTTCAAGCTTGGCAAGAATCCCAGATCTGCCTTGCCCTATCCCTAGGCACAAGTCTGTCGATGATCATGTCTTTGATGATACCTCCCGGCGTGAATCGAAGGATGAACACCGATGTGTATGAATTCTTCCTTAGCCACTTAACCTCGCCCTATCCCTAGGCACGAGATGGTTCAACTATAAACTAGAGAACGCGCTCTTATCTCTTTCGTATACTTAACTCTCCCGATGCTAAGTAAATGGATAACCTCACAATGCTCTCCCGATGCTCTTGCAAGATATTAAAACCAAGATAAAAGAACTTGAAGTTTATTTTATTGAACTTGAAAAATACTAAAACAAAGCAACCCTTGCAACTACTTTACAAAACAACCCGTAGCCCTAGGGGGAATTTAGAACATGTCGGTGACGGGTGGACGACAGGGGGGTTTAGGTTTCGGTTATGGGGTAATCCGCTCTGCCCTAGGTTTAATCTATGCCCTTATATAAGCTTTGGGCTCAAGTTATCTAAGGTAACAAGGATTACAACTTTAATTAAAAGTAAGATTCTAATAAAGATTAAATCTCTAAAGTCTCCTACTTTCCAGCCGCATCCTTGTTTCTAGGAATTTCTTCTCCTTGAGCTTTGGCTTGACATATCTTTTGATCCGGGGCTTGGAAAAATATTTGGCTTCTACACGACAGACGAGCAGATTCTTCTCTATCTATCGAGATCCACTTTACTTTTCCTCTTCATAAATCTGCTGTCACCTTGCTGTCACGACAGGTCCATGACAGGTTCGTCTTCTTCGGCTGCTTGTCCAGTTCAGCTCTTCTGCTTATTTGCCCTGCGACTGCCTTCATCGTCAACCATGGCAGCTACCTGCAAAATACGCCGTCTTTTAGTAGAATCCGTGCCTTTTATATAATTGTGATGTTTTATTGAAAACTAACCTAAATGCAATGCAATTATGCTTGAATGCAGCAGAAATATGGGTTAAAAAGGGTGTAAATAATAGAACTTTTACACACTCAACAACCTTCACCAACTCAATGGTCTTGCCACGAAGAACCTTGCTATCCGAATCCAGAACCTTCACTGGTTCCTCATCATAGGTCAAATCCGGATTCAAAACCACTTCCTCCAAAGGCATCACATGCGAAGGATCAGATCTATACCTCCGGAGCATAGAGACATGGAACACATCATGAATCTTCTCCAACTCCTGAGGTAACCTCAACCGATACGCAACAGGACCCACACGCTCAACCACCTCATATGGTCCAATGTACCTAGGGCTCAACTTACCCTTTCGGCCAAACCGCATCACCTTCTTCCAAGGCGAAACCTTCAAGAACACACGGTCACCCACCGCATACTCCATCTCCTTACGCTTCAAATCCGCGTAAGACTTCTGCCGATCAGAAGCAGCCTTCAACCGCTCACAAATGAGCTTTACCTTCTCTGTGGTCCCTTTCAACAAAGCCGGCATCAAAACCAACTTTTGACCAGTTTCAGCCCAACAAAGAGGAGTCCTACACTTCCTCCCGTACAAAGCCTCAAAAGGTGCCATCTGTATACTTGCCTGATAACTGTTGTTATAAGCAAACTCAACCAAGGGCAGATGCTTCTCCCAAGAACCTTGGAACTCAATCACGCAGCACCTCAACATATCCTCCAAAATCTGGATAACTCGCTCAGACTGACCATCCGATTGAGGATGATAGGATGTACTGAAATGCAACCTTGTACCCAGAGCTTGATGCAAACACTGCCAGAACCGCGATGTGAACCTCGGATCCCTATCTGACACAATCGACTTAGGTACACCATGCAGCCGCACAATCTCAGCAATGTACAGCTCTGCCAGCTTATCCAAAGAAAACGTAGTATGCACAGACAAGAAATGCGCACACTTCGTCAGGCGATCCACAATCACCCAGACCGAATTCTTCTTCGAGGGAGACAAAGGTAAACCAGATACAAAATCCATGGTAACCCTCTCCCACTTCCATTCAGGGATTTTCAACGGTTGCAACAACCCTGAAAGAACCTGATGTTCAGCCTTAACTCGCTGACACACCAAACACTTGCTCACAAACTCCGCAACATCCTTCTTCAAACCCACCCAATAGTACTCATCACGAAGATCACGGTACATCTTAGTACTACCAGGGTGCATAGCAAAAGGACTACTATGACCTTCAGTCAGAATAGCACGCCTCAACTCAGCATCATTGGGCACTACTATTCGACTCCCAAAACACAGCACACCATCATCATTGAAACAGAAATCTGAAGGTCTACCCTCCGCGATATCCTGAACATGAGACACCAAGGAATCATCCAACAACTGCTTATCCTTGATCAACTGAACCATAGACGGCTTCACTTGTAACTCAGCAACGAGACCACCATCTTGCGATATGCTCAAGCTAGCAAACATAACCCTCAGCTCAACAGCTACTTTCCTACTCAAGGCATCCGCTACAACATTAGCCTTCCCAGGATGGTACTCAATCGTCAGATCATAATCCTTGAGCAACTCCAACCAACGCCGCTGCCTAAGATTCAACTCATTCTGAGACATCAGATACCTCAAACTCTTGTGATCTGTGTACACAGTACACTTCTCACCATACAGATAATGTCTCCAGATCTTCAAAGCAAAAACCACTGCAGCCAGCTGAATATCATGCGTAGGGTAATTGCGCTCATGCACTTTCAACTGCCGCGATGCATAAGCCACCACCTTACCCTCTTGCATCAGCACACACCCCAAACCAACATAGGATGCATCACTGTAAACCACAAACTCTTTCCCTGATTCAGGCTGAATCAAGATAGGAGCTTGCGTCAAAGCCGCCTTAAGCTTCTCAAAAGCCTGCTGTCTCGCTTCCGTCCACTCATACTTAACATCTTTTTGCAACAGCTTCGTCAAAGGAGCAGCAATCTTGGAAAAACCATCCACAAACCTTCGGTAGTATCCCGCCAAACCAAGGAAACTACGGACCTCATGAACAGACTTAGGAACTTTCCAATTCATCACCACCTCAATCTTCTGAGGATCAACACGAATCCCCTCAGCTGAGACCACATGCCCAAGAAACACCACCTCCCTTAACCAGAACTCACACTTACTCAGCTTAGCATAAAGCTGATTCTCCAACAAAGCTTGCAAAACAATCCTCAAATGCTCTTCATGCTCCTCCTCAGTACGCGAGTACACGAGGATATCATCAATGAACACCACAACAAACTTGTCCAGATATTCATGAAACACACGATTCATCATGTCCATGAAAGCAGCAGGAGCATTTGTCAACCCAAACGGCATCACAAGAAACTCATAATGCCCATACCTTATCCTGAAAGCTATCTTAGGCACATCCACATCCTTCACCTTCAACTGATAATACCCTGACCTCAAGTCAATCTTAGAGAACACAGCACCTCCCCGAAATTGATCAAAAAGATCATCAATCATCGGCAAAGGATACCGATTCTTGATAGTCAACTTGTTCAGCTGACGGTAATCAATGCACATTCTCATAGTGCCATCCTTCTTCTTCACAAACAAGACCGGTGCTCCCCAAGGTGACACACTCGGCCGGATGAACCCACGATCAAGCAACTCTTGCAACTGCGTCTTCAGCTCCTTCAGCTCCTTAGGTGCCATTCTATAGGGAGTAATGGACACAGGAGTTGTATTCTCATACAGCTCAATTCCAAACTCCACCTCGCGGTTAGGAGGTAAACCATGCAACTCCTCAGGAAAAACACCAGGAAACTCCTTCACAACTCTGATATCTTGCACCTTCAACTCTTTAGAGCTAGGATTCATCACAAAAGCTAGATAGCCTTCGCAACCTTGCCTCAGCATCCTGCTCGCCTCCAAGGTAGACACCACATTGGCAAGAAACTTCACATTCTCGCCCACCACAACAACCTCATAATCATCCGCAAGCTTAAGCAAAACCCGCTTGTTTTCACAATCCACAACAGCGCGATGCTCAGCAAGCCAATCCATACCAAGGATTACATCAAAGCCATAAAAAGGTAACTCCATAAGATCAACATGAAAAACATGTTCTTGAACAACCAAGGGACACCTTCTATAAAGCTTACGAGTCACAACAGTCTCACCAAAAGAACTAGTGACACGAACACCAACATCCAAAGACTCAACAGGCAAACCAAGCAATTCAGCATGCTCACGCAAAATGTATGAATGCGTAGATCCAGAATCTATCAAAGAAAGCAATGACAAGGATTGCAAAGTAAAGGTACCTGCAATCACATCCGCATCATTCCTTCCCTCACGCTGAGCATACACCCTCGCTTGGCCTTTACCTTCAGGCTGAATAGCCACAACATGGGCCACTCCACGACCACCTTCCTCTCTCCTCTGGAAATTACCACGGCCGCGCCCACGACCTCTCTGCGGTGCAGCAACAACAGGAGCACGCACCTGATCACCAGCCAACCTAGGACAATCACGCCTCAAATGGTCTGCGGATCCACAATTCCAGCACCCATTACCAGCTGCCGCAACAGGAGCTTGCACCTCTCTCACAGCACGGGGACAGTCACGTTTCATGTGACCCCGTGAACCACAGATCCAACAAGCACTTGGATCAGCTCTAGCATTACCTCCTCTAGCAGGTGCACCACCACCTCTCTTAGCAGAAGACTGATACTTCTGATCACGTCCCCTCTTGTTCCGTCCACCTCCAGAACTATACTCAGCAGCTCGCTTGCCAGCACCCTTAGCAGATAAACTCAAGTTCATCTCAACGTCCTTGGCTCGGCGGCCAGCAAATACATTTTCACATCCGTCTCTAAACAATAACGGAACCTCTCGCACCTTGCCCGCTCATCAGGTACCAGCTCAGGTGCATACTGACTGAGTCGCACAAACTGCACCTCATACACAGCCACACTCATGCTCCCTTGGGTAAGAGACATGAATTCACGCTTCTTCTCATCCAGATATCTTACACCCAGATATCTCCTTTTGAACACACTCTGAAAGAATGTCCAAGTCACATCAGCTTCTGCCATCCCAGCAATAGTGGTTGTCCACCACGTATACGCATCCTTCTGCAGCAAGAACACAACACAACCCAGCTTTTGCACATCAGTGCAACTCATCTGGCCCAAGATTCGCTTGGTACTCTCTAGCCAAGCTTCAGAACTCTCAGCAGACATACCCCTGAACTCAGTCCCACCAAGACTGCGCAGACGCTCCAAAGGTAGTCTGACACCAGCATCTTCCTGATGCCCCGCTCCACGAGCCCCAGCTACTGCTGCTTGAAAAGCACCAGCAATAGCTTGCACTAACATCGTCATATCAGGCATAGCTTGCCCCTGACCAGCCCCAGGTCCAGCAGCTCCAGCGCCAGCTGCAGCTCCAGCTTCCTCAGCCCCAGCACCACCACCACCAGGTGGAGGAGGAGGTAACACCGCACTACCCGTGTTTTCCTCATTCTCGTTCTCATTAGGAGCCGTAGCTCGCACATTACCTCGTAACTCTCTACGTGGTGCCATACTTTTACCATGCAATCACAATACAAATAAAACAAAGTCAGGCCCAGCAAGGTAAGCAATCCAAGTATTCAAGCTCAATTTCATTCAAAATCAACACCATTTCATTAGCTTTTATTTGGCAATGGGTACCCACAACATGCTACATCTCCACATACATCTCAAATGCAATATACATGCAATTCACTCAACATGCTTCCACTCAACAAGCATACAAAGCATACACACTTCAATCATGCACACATTCATTCCCAATTACTCGAGAACTCAGCTCTGATACCACCAAATGTAACCCCCTTAACCCGGCCTAGACGGTTGACCCGAATTAAGAAAGTCACATGGGGAAAACCAAAGTCAACCCGAAAGTCAACCTTGATTAACGACCCTTTTTTTTTCCTTTTTAACCTTGTCTAGATGCACTTTAGACCTAATTATGATCACACAAACATCATACCAAAAGAGCACAAACATCAGAGATCAAACAGGGACTCAATTGAACAAATTACAACTTTAGGGACCAAAATGCAAACATTTCAAAACATTTAACTGCCAAAGTCAGCCCCCAACGGTCACCCGTTCTGAAACGGAAGACTGCCCGTTTCGAAACACGGGGCCGTTCCGCAACGCGTACCCAAACGGGGGTCGGGCAGTAGCCTTTCCGTTTCGGAACGGTCCCTCTCGTTTCGGACGCCTGGGCTTGTTTAAGGCACCCGTTCCGAAACGGTAGGTGCTGTTCCGAAACACCCTGCACAGATTGCCCAAAAATGCATACTTAAACATACAATTGACCAACCAATCATGCACCAAACGCCACCAAACTTTACCAGCATGCAATTAAACATAGAAGGGACATACTTGCATCAACAATTCATCAAAACATCCACATATATGAAAAGCCCCAAATCTAGCACCCATTACCAACCGCCGCAACAGGAGCTTGCACCACTCTCTCAGCACGAGGACAGTCACGCTTCATGTGACCACGTGAACCACAGATCCAACAAGCACTCGGATCAGATCTAACATTGCCTCCTCTATCAGGTGCACCACCACCTCTCTTAGCTGAAGACTGATACTTCTGATCACGTCCCCTCTTGTTCCGTCCACCTCCGGAACTAAACTCAGCAGATCGCTTCCCAGCACTTGCTCCAGCACCTCTCACAGATAAACCCAAGTTCATCTCAACGTCCTTGGCTCGGCCCACCAATACATCAAAATCATCATACTCGGCGGGCAGCAAATACATCTTTACATCCGTCTCTAAACCATAACGGAACCTCGCACACCTTGCCCGCTCATCAGGTACCAGCTCCGGTGCATACTGACTGAGTCGCACAAACTGCACCTCATACTCAGCCACACTCATGCTCCCTTGGGTAAGAGACATGAATTCACGCTTCTTCTCATATAGATATCTTACACCCAGATATCTCCTCTTGAACACATTCTGAAAGAATGTCCAAGTCACATCAGCTTCTGCCATCCCAGCAACAGTGGTTGTTCACCACGTATACGCATCCTTCTACAGCAAGGACACAACACAACCCAGCTTCTGCACATCAGTGCAACTCATCTGGCCCAAGATTCGCTTGGTACTCTCTAGCCAAGCTTCAGAACTCTCAGCAGACATACCCCTGAACTCAGTCCCACCAAGACTGCGCAAACGCTCCAAAGGTAGTCTGACACCAGCATCTTCCTGATGCCCCGCTCCACGAGCCCCAGCTACTGCTGCTTGAAAAGCACCAGCAATAGCTTGCACTAACATCGTCATATCAGGCATAGCTTGCCCCTGACCAGCCCCAGGTCCAGCAGCTCCAGCGCCAGCTGCAGCTCCAGCTTCCTCAGCCCCAGCACCACCGCCACCAGGTGGAGGAGGAGGTAACACCGCACTACCCGTGTTTTCCTCATTCTCGTTCTCATTAGGAGCCGTAGCTCGCACATTACCTCGTAACTCTCTACGTGGTGCCATACTTTTACCATGCAATCACAACACAAATAAAACAAAGTCAGGCCCAGCAAGGTAAGCAATCCAAGTATTCAAGCTCAATTTCATTTCAAAACAACATCTTTCCTTTAGCTTTGATTTGGCAATGGGTACCCACAACATGCTACATCACAGCACATACTTCAATTGCATCAAAATCACAAGCCATTAAACATGCTTTCACTCAACAAGCATACAAGACATACATACTTCAATCATGCATACATACATTCCCAATTACTCGAGAACTCAGCTCTGATACCACCAAATGTAACCCCCTTAACCCGGCCTAGACGGTTGACCCGAATTAAGAAAGTCACACGGGGAAAACCAAAGTCAACCCGAAAGTCAACCTTGATTAACGACCCTTTTTTTTCTTTTTAACCTTGTCTAGATGCACTTTAGACCTAATTGTGATCACCCAAACATCATACCACAAGATCACAAACATCAGAGATCAAACAGGGACTCCATTGAACAAAATACAACTTTAGGGACCGAAATGTAAATTCTGATAATTATAAGGACTTAACCCAAACTGAAGTTACGATCTTGAAATTAATCATGTTTCATGCTTCTCTGAAAAATTTCAGCTCAAAAGGACTTCCCAAACTCATACAATTGCACAAACAAGTTTCAGGACCAAAACGCAAACATTCCAAAACATATAACTGCCAATGTCAGCCCCCAACGGTCACCCTTTCCGAAACAGGCATAGCCCGTTCCGAAACTCGGGGCCGTTCCGCAACGCGTACCGAAACGGGGGTCTGGCAGTGGCCTTTCCGTTTCAGAACGGCCCCTCCCGTTTCGGACGCCTGGGCAGAAATAAGGCACCCGTTCCGAAACGGTAGGTGCTGTTCCGAAACACCCTGCACAAATTGCCTAAAAATGCATACTTAAACATGCAATTGACCAACCAATCATGCTCCAAATGCCACCAAACTTTGCCAACATGCAATTCAACATATATGAGACATACTTGCATCAACAATTCATCAAAACATCCACATATATGAAAAGCCCCAAATCTATAGGCATGCTTCCTACACAAGTAAGCCATTCAAGCATAAACTTCCAATTCAAGCATATAAAGGCCAACCACAAAAACCAGCATTCTCAACAACATTCAACATACTTAGGGAGTTCAAAACATCTCCCAAAACATACACATAGGTCCCCCATTGCCAAATTACCAAAAGCTAAAATGTACTTAGAAAACTTTCCATACTTAGAGCTTTGTTTCCACTTGGATGCTTGCCCTCCTTGCTGCCCTCAAGTACTCTAATGTTCTGCATTATTGAATTAAGAAAACGGAAGAGAGCGTAAGCAAAAGCTTAGTGAGGAATGCTCGTAAAACCATTCAATAATGCATTAACAAAACATTTATAAATCATGCTTCAAAACATCACTTGTACATGCTTAAAAGCATACTTTAATAAGCATCTCATGCTTCATTTCATTACATGTCATATTGGCCACAAGTGATACAATTCATTTCTTTGAAAACAAGTTCATCAACTTTCACCCCAAGGACTTTTAAACACCTTGGACCCCAAGGACTTTTAAACACCTTGGACCCCAAGGACTTTTAAACACCTTGGCCATGGACTTTTAAACACCATGATATAAATTACCTCAAGGACTTTTAAACACCTTGACCCCAAGGACTTTTAAACACCTTGGCAATGGACTTTTAAACACCATGAATTAAATCACCTCAAGGACTTTTAAACACCTTGACCCCAAGGACTTTTAAACACCTTGGCCTATGGACTTTTAAACACCATAGAAAGGACCACACAAGGACTTTTAAACACCTTTGTGTCCGTAACAAGAATCATCCAAGGACTTTTAACCACCTTGATGTTCTTAAGTAAACAAGGCTCACTCAAGGACTTTTAACCACCTTAGTGACCTTAACCTTTTCAAAACATCACTTGCCAATATACATCATTAACATCATTTAATCCACTGTTTTAAAGCATTAAACCAAGCCATACTCATCATGCATTTAAAAGCATTTAACCACATTTAATCAATGCCCAAAATCAAGGAACTCTTACCTTGAGTTTCCTTCAACATATGGCTTACAACAACAGCAAATACCATGCTAAACCATACTTTCAAAACAGTAATTAAAACATGCAATAAACCACTTTGCATCACACATAGTCATGGCCACCACTAGAGAGAATTTCCGAAAACTTACACCCGAGCTTAGAAAAGTTGTTTAGACTTAAACTAAGCTCCCAAGACATTGGTTTCAAAGCCGAAAACCCAATTTCACTCACCGATTCCACTTCGCCTCTTGCCGAAGCACCAAAACAAGCCTCCGGATCACCACCACTTGGATCCAAAGATGACTCCCCTATTTTAACACATTAAAACAGTAGATTAATGCATCATCATGCATTAATAGCTTCAATGAAAGCTGTAACGCCCCGGTTTTGGGCTTAGAAGTTTTGGGCGTTGACCGGTTTGGTCAAAGTGCTGTTCGAATCTAAAGAGGTGAAATTAGGAAAGCCTAGTTCGGGTTGCATTAAAAATATGGAAAAATGTTCTAAAATCATCTTTTAATATAATTAAGTGAACTGTGAAATCAATTTTGAAAAATGGGTTTTGGAAGAGTAACATTTTGGCTAGTGACCAAAATGTAATTTTTGAAAGTTTTGTGACTGTTTTATAAAGAGTTGAAACTTTGAATCTTTAAGGAGCTATTATTCCAAAAGTAGTTTCTCCAGATTTTTCTAAGATATTTTGAGATTTATTCTGATTTTAAAACATATCAAAAGGGGAGGGAAAGGCCATTTGGCTATTTTCTTAACTAACTTCTCTATTTTCTTTCTCTCATTTTCTCTCAATCCAAACACTTGTTTTCCAGAGAGTTGTTTCTGATTTTCTCACCTAAAATCCTCCTTTCAACATTCTTTTGATTCCTAATCTACATATCTTCAAAACCTCATCATTTGCTAGTTGATTCAACAAGGTTTTTGATTCCAAAAAGTGGAGAAACACAAGTTTGGAGGTAAGAACGTCCTTCTCCTATAAACTATCAGTTCTTTACTGAAATTCCCAAGTTCTCAACTCTTAATTGAAGTTTTATTAAAGGATTTTAAGTGGTGAAATGGATCTTGGCTAATAATGCAAGATTTGGTGATTTTTGATGATTTTCGTTAGATATGATTAATCTGTGATTTGAGGTGTGTTTTTGATGTTAAATGAACTCTAAATTGATAAGGAAATGAGTTTTGATTAATGCAATCCCGGATAGGTTGTGTTTCCTAAGTTTAGCTTGTGATTCTTTGATGTTTTTGTGGTGATCTTGTGGATCTGATGTTGCTGGAGGTATAAGGATATTTATAGGTTGTTTTTAGATGTTAAATGGTGTTAATGGATGTTAGGTTTTGCTGGTTTATGGCTGGGCTTTGTTGAGAAGTGGTTTTGATGCCATTTCGGTTGTGTTTGGTGGCCGAAATTGGAGTGTGAATGAGAGTAGCGAGTTTGAGTGCTTTCATTGAAGCTTTTGATGCATGATGATGCATTAAATCTCTGCTTTAATGTGTTTGATCAGGGGAGGCATCTTTGGATCCAAGTGGTGGTGATCCGGAGGCTTGATTTGGTGCTTTGGCTTGAGGCGAAGTGGAATCGGTGAGTGAAATTGGGTTTTCGGCTTTGAAACCAATGTCTTGGGAGCTTAGTTTAAGTCTAAACAACTTTGCTAAGCTCGAGTGTAAGTTTTCGGAAATTCTCTCTAGTGGTGGCCATGATTTTGTTGTGATGCAATGTGGTTTATTGCATGTTTTGATTACTGTTTTGAAAGCATGACTTAGCATGGTATTTGCTGTTTTGATAAGCCATATGTTAAAGGAAGCTCAAGGTAAGAGTTCCTTGTTTTTGAACATTGATTAAATGTGGTTTGATGCTTTTAAGTGCATGATGAATATGGCTTGGTTTAATGCTTTAAAACAGTGGATTAATTGATGGAAATGATGTATATTGGCAAGTGATGTTTTGAAAAGGTTGAGGTCACTAAGGTGGTTAAAAGTCCTTGAGTGAGCCTTGTTACTTACGAACATCAAGGTGGTTAAAAGTCCTTGGATGATTCTTGTTACGGACACAAAGGTGTTTAAAAGTCCTTGTGTGGTCCTTTCTATGGTGTTTAAAAGTCCATAGGCCAAGGTGTTTAAAAGTCCTTGGGCTCAAGGTGTTTAAAAGTCCTTGAGGTGATTCAATTCATGGTGTTTAAAAGTCCATGGCCAAGGTGTTTAAAAGTCCTTGGGGTCAAGGTGTTTAAAAGTCCTTGAGGTGATCTAATTCATGGTGTTTAAAAGTCCATGGCCAAGGTGTTTGAAAGTCCTTGGGGTCCAAGGTGTTTAAAAGTCTTTGGGGTGAAAGTTGATGAACTTGTTTTCAAAGAAATGAAATGTATCACTTGTGGCCAATATGACATGTAATGAAATGAAGCATGAGATGCTTGTTTTAAGTATGCTTTTGAGCATGTGTAAATGATGTTTGAAGCATGTTTTATAAGTGTTTTATAAATGCATTATTGGATGGTTTTATTGAGCATTCCTCACTAAGCTTTTGCTTACGCTCTCTTCCGTTTTCTTAATTCAATAATGCAGAACATTAGAGTACTTGAGGGCAGCAAGGAGGGCAAGCATCCAAGTGGAAACAAAGCTCTAAGTATGGAAAGTTTTCTAAGTACATTTTAGCTTTTGGTAATTTGGCAATGGGGGACCTATGTGTATGTTTTGGGAGATGTTTTGAACTCCCTAAGTATGTTGAATGTTGTTGAGAATGCTGGTTTTTGTGGTTGGCCTTTATATGCTTGAATTGGAAGTTTATGCTTGAATGGCTTACTTGTGTAGGAAGCATGCCTATAGATTTGGGGCTTTTCATATATGTGGATGTTTTGATGAATTGTTGATGCAAGTATGTCTCATATATGTTGAATTGCATGTTGGCAAAGTTTGGTGGCATTTGGAGCATGATTGGTTGGTCAATTGCATGTTTAAGTATGCATTTTTAGGCAATTTGTGCAGGGTGTTTCGGAACAGCACCTACCGTTTCGGAACGGGTGCCTTATTTGTGCCCAGGCGTCCGAAACGGGAGGGGCCGTTCCGAAACGGAAAGGCCACTGCCAGACCCCCGTTTCGGTACGCGTTGCGGAACGGCCCCGAGTTTCGGAACGGGCTATGCCTGTTTCGGAAAGGGTGACCGTTGGGGGCTGACATTGGCAGTTATATGTTTTGGAATGTTTACGTTTTGGTCCTGAAACTTGTTTGTGCAATTGTATGAGTTTGGGAAGTCCTTTTGAGCTGAAATTTTACAGAGAAGCATGAAACATGATTAATTTCAAGATGGTAACTTCAGTTTGGGTTAAGTCCTTATAATTATCAGAATTTACATTTCGGTCCCTAAAGTTGTATTTTGTTCAATGGAGTCCCTGTTTGATCTCTGATGTTTGTGATCTTGTGGTATGATGTTTGGGTGATCACAATTAGGTCTAAAGTGCATCTAGACAAGGTTAAAAAGAAAAAAAAGGGTCGTTAATCAAGGTTGACTTTCGGGTTGACTTTGGTTTTCCCCGTGTGACTTTCTTAATTCGGGTCAACCGTCTAGGCCGGGTTAAGGGGGTTACATTTGGTGGTATCAGAGCTGAGTTATCGAGTAATTGGGAATGTATGTATGCATGATTGAAGTATGTATGTCTTGTATGCTTGTTGAGTGAAAGCATGTTTAATGGCTTGTGATTTTGATGCAATTGAAGTATGTGCTGTGTGATGTAGCATGTTGTGGGTACCCATTGCCAAATCAAAGCTAAAGGAAAGATGTTTTGAAATGAAATTGAGCTTGAATACTTGGATTGCTTACCTTGCTGGGCCTGACTTTGTTTTATTTGTGTTGTGATTGCATGGTAAAAGTATGGCACCACGTAGAGAGTTACGAGGTAATGTGTGAGATACGGCTCCTAATGAGAACGAGAATGAGGAAAACACGGGTAGTGCGGTGTTACCTCCTCCTCCACCTGGTGGTGGTGGTGCTGGGGCTGAGGAAGCTGGAGCTGCAGCTGGCGCTGGAGCTGCTGGACCTGGGGCTGGTCAGGGGCAAGCTATGCCTGATATGACGATGTTAGTGCAAGCTATTGCTGGTGCTTTTCAAGCAGCAGTAGCTGGGGCTCGTGGAGCGGGGCATCAGGAAGATGCTGGTGTCAGACTACCTTTGGAGCGTTTGCGCAGTCTTGGTGGGACTGAGTTCAGGGGTATGTCTGCTGAGAGTTCTGAAGCTTGGCTAGAGAGTACCAAGCGAATCTTGGGCCAGATGAGTTGCACTGATGTGCAGAAGCTGGGTTGTGTTGTGTCCTTGCTGCAGAAGGATGCGTATACGTGGTGGACAACCACTATTGCTGGGATGGCAGAAGCTGATGTGACTTGGACATTCTTTCAGAATGTGTTCAAGAGGAGATATCTGGGTGTAAGATATCTAGATGAGAAGAAGCGTGAATTCATGTCTCTTACCCAAGGGAGCATGAGTGTGGCTGAGTATGAGGTGCAGTTTGTGCGACTCAGTCAGTATGCACCGGAGCTGGTACCTGATGAGCGGGCAAGGTGCGCGAGGTTCCGTTATGGTTTAGAGACGGATGTAAAGATGTATTTGCTGGCCGCCGAGTATGATGATTTTGATGTATTGGTGGGCCGAGCCAAGGACGTTGAGATGAACTTGGGTTTATCTGTGAGAGGTGCTGGAGTAAGTGCTGGGAAGCGATCTGCTGAGTTTAGTTCCGGAGGTGGACGGAACAAGAGGGGACGTGATCAGAAGTATCAGTCTTCAGCTAAGAGAGGTGGTGGTGCACCTGCTAGAGGAGGCAATGTTAGATCTGATCCGAGTGCTTGTTGGATCTGTGGTTCACGTGGTCACATGAAGCGTGACTGTCCTCGTGCTGAGAGAGTGGTGCAAGCTCCTGTTGCTACGGTTGGTAATGGGTGCTGGAATTGTGGATCCGCAGACCATTTGAGGCGTGATTGTCCTAGGTTGGCTGGTGATCAGGTGCGTGCTCCTGTTGTTGCTGCACCGCAGAGAGGTCGTGGGCGCGGCCGTGGTAATTTCCAGAGGAGAGAGGAAGGTGGTCGTGGAGTGGCCCATGTTGTGGCTATTCAGCCTGAAGGTGGAGGCCAGGCGAGGGTGTATGCTCAGCGTGAGGGAAGGAATGATGCGGATGTGATTGCAGGTACCTTTACTTTGCAGTCCTTGTCATTGCTTTCTTTGATAGATTCTGGATCTACGCATTCATACATTTTGCGTGAGCATGCTGGATTGCTTGGGTTGCCTGTTGAGTCTTTGGATGTTGGTGTTCGAGTCACTAGTTCTTTTGGTGAGACTGTTGTGACTAGGAAGCTTTTTAGAAGGTGTCCCTTGGTCGTTCAAGAACATGTTTTTCATGTTGATCTTATGGAGTTACCTTTTTATGGTTTCGATGTGATCCTTGGTATGGATTGGCTTGCTGAGCATCGTACTGTTGTGGATTGTGAGAACAAGCGGGTTTCGCTTAAGCTTGCGGATGATTACGAAGTTGTTGTGGTTGGTGAGAATGTGAAGTTTCTTGCCAATGTGGTGTCTACCTTGGAGGCGAGCAGGATACTGAGACAAGGTTGCGAAGCCTATCTAGCTTTTGTGATGAATCCTAGCTCTAAAGAGTTGAGGGTGCAAGATATCAGAGTTGTGAAGGAGTTTCCTGGTGTTTTTCCTGAGGAGTTGCCTGGTTTACCTCCTAACCGCGAGGTGGAGTTTGGAATTGAGCTGTATGAGAATACAACTCCTGTGTCCATTACTCCCTATAGAATGGCACCTAAGGAGCTGAAGGAGCTGAAGACGCAGTTGCAAGAGTTGCTTGACCGTGGGTTCATCCGGCCGAGTGTGTCACCTTGGGGAGCACCGGTCTTGTTGTGAAGAAGAAGGATGGCACTATGAGAATGTGCATTGATTACCGTCAGCTGAACAAGTTGACTATCAAGAATCGATATCCTTTGCCGAGGATTGATGATCTTTTTGATCAATTTCGGGGAGCTGCTGTGTTCTCTAAGATTGACTTGAGGTCAGGGTATTATCAGTTGAAGGTGAAGGATATGGATGTGCCTAAGACAGCTTTCAGGACAAGGTATGGGCATTATGAGTTCCTTGTGATGCCGTTTGGGTTGACAAATGCTCCTGCTGCTTTCATGGACATGATGAATCGTGTGTTTCATGAATACCTGGACAAGTTTGTTGTGGTGTTCATTGATGATATCCTCGTGTACTCGCGTACTGAGGAGGAGCATGAAGAGCATTTGAGGATTGTTTTGCAAGCTTTGTTGGAGAATCAGCTTTATGCTAAGCTGAGTAAGTGTGAGTTCTGGTTAAGGGAGGTGGTGTTTCTTGGACATATGGTTTCAGCGGAGGGGATTCGTGTTGATCCTTAGAAGATTGAGGCGGTGATGAGTTGGAAAGTTCCTAAGTCTGTTCATGAGGTCCGTAGTTTCCTTGGTTTGGCGGGATACTACCGAAGGTTTGTGGATGGTTTTTCCAAGATTGCTGCTCCTTTGACGAAGCTGTTGCAAAAGGATGTTAAGTATGAGTGGACGGAAGCGAGACAGCAGGCTTTTGAGAAGCTTAAGGCGGGTTTGACGCAAGCTCCTATCTTGATTCAGCCTGAATCAGGGAAAGAGTTTGTGGTTTACAGTGATGCATCCTATGTTGGTTTGGGGTGTGTGCTGATGCAGGAGGGTAAGGTGGTGGCTTATGCATCGCGGCAGTTGAAAGTGCATGAGCGCAATTACCCTACGCATGATATTGAGCTGGCTGCAGTGGTTTTTGCTCTGAAGATCTGGAGACATTATCTGTATGGTGAGAAGTGTACTGTGTACACAGATCACAAGAGTTTGAGGTATCTGATGTCTCAGAAGGAGTTGAATCTTAGGCAGCGGCGTTGGTTGGAGTTGCTCAAGGATTATGATCTGACGATTGAGTATCATCCTGGAAAAGCTAATGTTGTTGCGGATGCCTTGAGTAGGAAGGTAGCTGTTGAGCTGAGGGCTATGTTTGCTAGCTTGAGCATATCGCAAGATGGTGGTCTCGCTGCTGAGTTGCAAGTGAAACCCTCTTTGGTTCAGTTGATCAAGGATAAGCAGTTGTTGGATGATTCCTTGGTGTCTCATGTTCAGGATATCGCGGAGGGTAGACCTTCGGATTTCTGTTTCAATGATGGTGGTGTGCTGTGTTTTGGGAGTCGGATAGTAGTGCCTGCTGATGCTGAGTTGAGGCGTGCTATTCTGACTGAAGGTCATAGTAGTCCTTTTGCTATGCACCCTGGTAGTACTAAGATGTACCGTGATCTTCGTGATGAGTACTATTGGGTGGGTTTGAAGAAGGATGTTACGGAGTTTGTTAGCAAGTGTTTGGTGTGTCAGCGAGTTAAGGCTGAGCATCAGTTTCCTTCAGGGTTGTTGCAACCGTTGAAAATCCCTGAATGGAAGTGGGAGAGGGTTACCATGGATTTTGTATCTGGTTTACCTTTGTCTCCATCGAAGAAGAATTCGGTCTGGGTGATTGTGGATCGCCTGACGAAGTGTGCGCATTTCTTGCCTGTGCATACCACGTTTTCTTTGGATAGGTTGGCAGAGCTGTACATTGCTGAGATTGTGCGGCTGCATGGTGTGCCTAAGTCGATTGTGTCGGATAGGGATCCGAGGTTCACATCGCGGTTTTGGCAGTGTTTACATCAAGCTCTGGGTACAAGGTTGCATTTCAGTACATCCTATCATCCTCAGTCGGATGGTCAGTCTGAGCGAGTTATCCAGATTTTGGAGGATATGTTGAGGTGCTGCGTGATTGAGTTCCAAGGTTCTTGGGAGAAGCATCTGCCCTTGGTTGAGTTTTCTTATAACAACAGTTATCAGGCAAGTATACAAATGGCACCTTATGAGGCTTTGTACGGGAGGAAGTGTAGGACTCCTCTTTGTTGGGCTGAAACTGGTCAAAAGTTGGTTTCGATGCCGGCTTTGTTGAAAGGGACCACAGAGAAGGTAAAGCTCATTTGTGAGCGGTTAAAGGCAGCTTCCGATCGGCAAAAGTCTTACGCAGATTTGAAGCGTAAGGAGATAGAGTATGCGGTGGGTGACCGTGTGTTCTTGAAGGTTTCGCCTTGGAAGAAGGTGATGCGGTTTGGCCGAAAGGGTAAGTTGAGCCCTAGGTACATTGGACCATATGAGGTGGTTGAGCGTGTGGGTCCTGTTGCGTATCGGTTGAGGTTACCTCAGGAGTTGGAGAAGATTCATGATGTGTTTCATGTCTCTATGCTCCGGAGGTATAGATCTGATCCTTCGCATGTGATGCCTGTGGAGGAAGTGGTTTTGAATCCGGATTTGACCTATGATGAGGAACCGGTGAAGGTTCTGGATTCGGATAGCAAGGTTCTTCGTGGCAAGACCATTAAGTTGGTGAAGGTGCTGTGGAAGCATCGTGGTGTTGAGGAAGCCACGTGGGAGCGGAAGGAAGACATGCTGAAGCAGTTTCCTTATCTCTTTCCTTCAGGTAAATTTCGAGGACGAAATTTCTTAAGGGGGGGAGAGTTGTAACGCCCCGGTTTTGGGCTTAGAAGTTTTGGGCGTTGACCGGTTTGGTCAAAGTGCTGTTCGAATCTAAAGAGGTGAAATTAGGAAAGCCTGGTTCGGGTTGCATTAAAAATATGGAAAAATGTTCTAAAATCATCTTTTAATATAATTAAGTGAACTGTGAAATCAATTTTGAAAAATGGGTTTTGGAAGAGTGACATTTTGGCTAGTGACCAAAATGTAATTTTTGAAAGTTTTGTGACTGTTTTATAAAGAGTTGAAACTTTGAATCTTTAAGGAGCTATTATTCCAAAAGTAGTTTCTCCAGATTTTTCTAAGATATTTTGAGATTTATTCTGATTTTAAAACATATCAAAAGTGGAGGGAAAGGCCATTTGGCTATTTTCTTAACTAACTTCTCTATTTTCTTTCTCTCATTTTCTCTCAATCCAAACACTTGTTTTCCAGAGAGTTGTTTCTGATTTTCTCACCTAAAATCCTCCTTTCAACATTCTTTTGATTCCTAATCTACATATCTTCAAAACCTCATCATTTGCTAGTTGATTCAACAAGGTTTTTGATTCCAAAAAGTGGAGAAACACAAGTTTGGAGGTAAGAACGTCCTTCTCCTCTAAACTATCAGTTCTTTACTGAAATTCCCAAGTTCTCAACTCTTAATTGAAGTTTTATTAAAGGATTTTAAGTGGTGAAATGGATCTTGGCTTATAATGCAAGATTTGGTGATTTTTGATGATTTTCGTTAGATATGATTAATCTGTGATTTGAGGTGTGTTTTTGATGTTAAATGAACTCTAAATTGATAAGGAAATGAGTTTTGATTAATGCAATCCCGGATAGGTTGTGTTTCCTAAGTTTAGCTTGTGATTCTTGGATGTTTTTGTGGTGATCTTGTGGATCTGATGTTGCTGGAGGTATAAGGATGTTTATAGGTTGTTTTTAGATGTTAAATGGTGTTAATGGATGTTAGGTTTTGCTGGTTTATGGCTGGGCTTTGTTGAGAAGTGGTTTTGATGCCATTTCGGTTGTGTTTGGTGACCGAAATTGGAGTGTGAATGAGAGCAGCGAGTTTAAGTGCTTTCATTGAAGCTTTTGATGCATGATGATGCATTAAATCTCTGCTTTAATGTGTTTGATCAGGGGAGGCATCTTTGGATCCAAGTGGTGGTGATCCGGAGGCTTGATTTGGTGCTTTGGCTTGAGGCGAAGTGGAATCGGTGAGTGAAATTGGGTTTTCGGCTTTGAAACCAATGTCTTGGGAGCTTAGTTTAAGTCTAAACAACTTTGCTAAGCTCGAGTGTAAGTTTTCGGAAATTCTCTCTAGTGGTGGCCATGATTTTGTTATGATGCAATGTGGTTTATTGCATGTTTTGATTACTGTTTTGAAAGCATGACTTAGCATGGTATTTGCTGTTTTGATAAGCCATATGTTAAAGGAAGCTCAAGGTAAGAGTTCCTTGTTTTTGAACATTGATTAAATGTGGTTTGATGCTTTTAAGTGCATGATGAATATGGCTTGGTTTAATGCTTTAAAACAGTGGATTAATTGATGGAAATGATGTATATTGGCAAGTGATGTTTTGAAAAGGTTGAGGTCACTAAGGTGGTTAAAAGTCCTTGAGTGAGCCTTGTTACTCAAGAACATCAAGGTGGTTAAAAGTCCTTGGATGATTCTTGTTACGGACACAAAGGTGTTTAAAAGTCCTTGTGTGGTCCTTTCTATGGTGTTTAAAAGTCCATAGGCCAAGGTGTTTAAAAGTCCTTGGGCTCAAGGTGTTTAAAAGTCCTTGAGGTGATTCAATTCATGGTGTTTAAAAGTCCATGGCCAAGGTGTTTAAAAGTCCTTGGGGTCAAGGTGTTTAAAAGTCCTTGAGGTGATCTAATTCATGGTGTTTAAAAGTCCATGGCCAAGGTGTTTAAAAGTCCTTGGGGTCCAAGGTGTTTAAAAGTCCTTGGGGTGAAAGTTGATGAACTTGTTTTCAAAGAAATGAAATGTATCACTTGTGGCCAATATGACATGTAATGAAATGAAGCATGAGATGCTTGTTTTAAGTATGCTTTTGAGCATGTGTAAATGATGTCTGAAGCATGTTTTATAAGTGTTTTATAAATGCATTATTGGATGGTTTTATTGAGCATTCCTCACTAAGCTTTTGCTTACGCTCTCTTCCGTTTTCTTAATTCAATAATGCAGAACATTAGAGTACTTGAGGGCAGCAAGGAGGGCAAGCATCCAAGTGGAAACAAAGCTCTAAGTATGGAAAGTTTTCTAAGTACATTTTAGCTTTTGGTAATTTGGCAATGGGGGACCTATGTGTATGTTTTGGGAGATGTTTTGAACTCCCTAAGTATGTTGAATGTTGTTGAGAATGCTGGTTTTTCTGGTTGGCCTTTATATGCTTGAATTGGAAGTTTATGCTTGAATGGCTTACTTGTGTAGGAAGCATGCCTATAGATTTGGGGCTTTTCATATATGTGGATGTTTTGATGAATTGTTGATGCAAGTATGTCTCATATATGTTGAATTGCATGTTGGAAAAGTTTGGTGGCATTTGGAGCATGATTGGTTGGTCAATTGCATGTTTAAGTATGCATTTTTAGGCAATTTGTGCAGGGTGTTTCGGAACAGCACCTACCGTTTCGGAACGGGTGCCTTATTTGTGCCCAGGCGTCCGAAACGGGAGGGGCCGTTCCGAAACGGAAAGGCCACTGCCAGACCCCCGTTTCGGTACGCGTTGCGGAACGGCCCCGAGTTTCGGAACGGGCTATGCCTGTTTCGGAACGGGTGACCGTTGGGGGCTGACATTGGCAGTTATATGTTTTGGAATGTTTGCGTTTTATTCCTGAAACTTGTTTGTGCAATTGTATGAGTTTGGGAAGTCCTTTTGAGCTGAAATTTTACAGAGAAGCATGAAACATGATTAATTTCAAGATGGTAACTTCAGTTTGGGTTAAGTCCTTATAATTATCAGAATTTACATTTCGGTCCCTAAAGTTGTATTTTGTTCAATGGAGTCCCTGTTTGATCTCTGATGTTTGTGATCTTGTGGTATGATGTTTGGGTGATCACAATTAGGTCTAAAGTGCATCTAGACAAGGTTAAAAAGAAAAAAAAGGGTCGTTAATCAAGGTTGACTTTCGGGTTGACTTTGGTTTTCCCCGTGTGACTTTCTTAATTCGGGTCAACCGTCTAGGCCGGGTTAAGGGGGTTACAAAAGCACTCAAACTCGCTGCTCTCATTCACACTCCAATTTCGGCCACCAAAAACAACCGAAATTGCATCAAAACCACTTCTCAACAAAGCCCAGCCATAAACCAGCAAAACCTAACATCCATTAACACCATTTAACATCTAAAAACAACCTATAAACATCCTTATACCTCCAGCAACATCAGATCCACAAGATCACCACAAAAACATCCAAGAATCACAAGCTAAACTTAGGAAACACAACCTATCCGGGATTGCATTAATCAAAACTCATTTCCTTATCAATTTAGAGTTCATTTAACATCAAAAACACACCTCAAATCACAGATTAATCATATCTAACGAAAATCATCAAAAATCACCAAATCTTGCATTATAAGCCAAGATCCATTTCACCACTTAAAATCCTTTAATAAATCTTCAATTAAGAGTTGAGAACTTGGGAATTTCAGTAAAGAACTGATAGTTTAGAGGAGAAGGACGTTCTTACCTCCAAACTTGTGTTTCTCCACTTTTTGGAATCAAAAACCTTGTTGAATCAACTAGCAAATGATGAGGTTTTGAAGATATGTTGATTAGGAATCAAAAGAATGTTGAAAGGAGGATTTTAGGTGAGAAAATCAGAAACAACTCTATGGAAAACAAGTGTTTGGATTGAGAGAAAATGAGAGAAAGAAAATAGAAAAGTTAGTTAAGAAAATAGCCAAATGGCCTTTCCCTCCACTTTTGATATGTTTTAAAATCAGAATAAATCTCAAAATATCTTAGAAAAATCTGGAGAAACTACTTTTGGAATAATAGCTCCTTAAAGATTCAAAGTTTCAACTCTTTATAAAACAGTCACAAAACTTTCAAAAAATACATTTTGGTCACTAGCCAAAATGTCACTCTTCCAAAACCCATTTTTCAAAATTGATTTCACAGTTCACTTAATTATATTAAAAGATGATTTTAGAACATTTTCCATATTTTTAATGCAACCCGAACTAGGCTTTCCTAATTTCACCTCTTTAGATTCGAACAGCACTTTGACCAAACCGGTCAACGCCCAAAACTTCTAAGCCCAAAACCGGGGCGTTACAAGTGATGAAGAAAGGAGACAAATGCAACTCAACTCTAAAGCCACACATCTGCTCCTGGCCTGAAAGAATATTCGAAAGTCTCATCCTGTGATGACGCCAAGGAAATATAGGACAAGCTTGAATTCACATATGATGGAACCAACGAGGTGAAGGAGACCAAGATAGGACTTCTCAATCTCAACTATGTGAACTTTAAGATGGATCCAAAAGACATCAACGCTATTTTCAATCGGTTCTCCTTCATTTTTAATGAACTGAAAGGATTCGAATAGATGATCCCCGAGGACAGGCTTGTGAGGAAGTTGATTTATTCACTTTTGATGCATGAGACTAAAAAAAGACCAAAATCATAGAAGAAAAGAAGTTGAAGACGATCAAGTTTGACGAGCTTATGAGATCTTTTCTAACCCATGAAATGATAATATCAAAGGGGAAGAAGAAAGAAGAAGAGAACAATGAAGAAACGAATGTTGCTCTCAAATCCTCCACAAGTCGACAAGAAGATTTAAGTGGAGAGGATAGTAAAAATGAAAAGATGGCCAAACTCTTCAATAAGTTTGCTAGTTTCATGAAGAATGAAAAAAAAGAATCAAGACATTGATCAAGAATGAAGAGGGATCCCATCATTTGCTACGAGTGCAAGAAGCCGGAGCACGTCAAGCAAGAAGAAGTCATTTGTGGCTACTTTGAGTGATGAAGTGGGCTCCATCGATTATGAGGCAACCAACCTTTGTCTCGTGGTCATCGAAGAATATTCAAGGGTAACTTCTAATTCATCTACTTCAATTTCATATACATTTGATGAATTACAAGATGCCTATAATGAATTGGTTTTATAATTTGAAAACCATATTTTGAAAAATAAGAAAATGGTTTCAAAATTGAAAGATCAAAATGAATTACTTTCTATAACCAATTTATAACTTGAAGCAAAGTGATAGCTCTTTAAAGAGCATGTATTTTCCCTTGATTTATAGGTCTAATTGTCCCCACATTGGTGTCTATTGCATCCACTTCTACATTTTTTGTTTATTTTCGTATTTTTTCTAACTTAGTTCTAGTGGCTCGTGTTTTTTATATTTCTGCCTCATTGTTGTTGCATTACTAATGTCCTTGTAGATAAAGTTTTCACCACTGCAGCCAATTTGACATTGCATCTAGCAGTTGTCCAGTCTGCTTAAGGATAAGGACAACTCTGCGAGCTATCTAGTTTGTTACAACAAATTATGTACGATTTTGGGCACGCAATTAACTTGCATGACAGATGTCCTTCCTTGTGTGGCTTATAAAAGGAATAATTTTGAGGAGATAGAGAATCACGCATTTCCCATTTTTTTCATATCATCTTCAACCTCCGAGCTTTCTCCCTCCATCCACGGCGCCTTAAGCTTGTTTCTGGAGATTCGAGGTAAAGTGAGACAGATCTATCTGAGGAAATTAGGAGTCAATTGCTGAATCAAGGAAATACATTGCCATCTTCTTAAACTCTTCTCTATTTTGACATTTATTGAGATTTATTTTGTATTTTGTGCTCAACTTGATGATGGTTTAATTTTTTGGAGCTTTATGAACTTGTTTAAACTATTTATTCAGTTTAATATATATTTGTGTTGGCTTTTTCATAAGCATTAATTGTTGGATATGATTTACGTTTTGCATGAGAGTGATAAACTGGTCGCTGACAACGACAGATGTAGTGACAAGTCAGATTAACAAGTTTTACAAGAAAAGTTGATTGGTTGCAACGAAAGTTCCTTCACTTGTTCGAACGACTATAGTCTCGAATTACGAAGAAAGTTGAAGTCGATCTATATCCCTAAGTCAAGGGTTGAAGGTTAAATGGAAGCTAATAATAAAGCTATCCACCTCATCGCTGATTGAACCGTCATTTTCCCTCAAAGTGTACTTGATCTGTAACCCCCTCGACCTGGCCTAGACACAAGACCGAACCGAACGAGTCACACGTGGATTATTGAAGTAAATCGGGAAAGTTTACCTTAATAGACTACTCTATTTTTTTTCTTTTTTATCGTATCTAGATGCACATTATCATCCTATGTGATTTGAACTCGGAGCAGGAGAAACCTCAACTCAAACAGACATTGATTTGACATTCAATTGATTATGAACATAGATTAGGGACTAATTTGTAAATTTTAACAAATTTTAGGGCTTCAGCTAAATTAATGTTACCAACATTTAATTAGTCATGTTTCATGCCACTGTGTCAAAACTCATCTCAATTCAATCAACCAAACTTCTTTTATTGGATCCACAAAGTTCTGGGACTAAAACATAAGAAAAAGAAGTGCTAAACATCTCAAATAGCTAACTTAACTACTGAGGGTTTCGGTACAGTCTAACCTATTTCGATATGCTTTGTCATGCCTTTTAAGAAAAATTGATCAAAATGTTAACCCGTGCCGAAATAGCTCTAAGTGTATCTGATACAAATACGGCCCCGTATACGCGAACGTTGAGCTTGCGGAAGTGGATAAGGATGTTGGTGCGAATGTTGGATCGGTGAAAAGATGGCTGAAGATAGGTGATGACGATGGAGATGGAAGATAAATGGATAAATTTTCTTCGGCACCCTCTTGATCGCAATTAATCAAGCAAGCAACCACAAACGGCTCTAACCCACCCTCTTAGACGCAGTTACCTAGGCAACCAGGAGTGTGAAGATTAACAACAAATTCTAACGAACTTGAAGAATCACTTCTAAAATAAAAACACAAGTTATACTTCTTGCAATTCTGAACTCTAAAGAGAACATGCCTCACTAAGCAAATGTAACCCCCTTAGCTCGACCTAGACGCTTGACCTGAACTACGAAGATTACACGGGGAAAACCAAAGTCAACCCGAAAGTCAACCTTGATTAACGACCCTTTTTTTATTTAAGTCTTGTCTAGAAGCATATTAAGCCTAAGTGAGCACTCACGAATCATGAAAGAGGAAGGCACAACGATCGGATAACATACAGGGACTCAATTGCTTTAATTACGCGTTTAAGGGACCAAAGTGTAATTTTAGAAAATTAGAAGGACTTTTCTGATTTTAATGTTACCAATGTAAAATTAATCATGTTACATGCTTCTCTGTCAAGTTTCAGCTTAAAAAGACATTCCAAGCTCAAGCAATTGCATCCACAACATTTAGGACTGAAAAGTAAAGCATGAAACTTTAAACACTTCAAATCACCCTCCAACGGTCAACCGTATCGGAACACCCACCCTCCGTACCGAAACGCCTGTATCGAAACGGTGTTGACCGTTTCGGTACGCGGGTATGTTTCGAAACCGGTATCGAAACAGGTCACTCCAATAGCCAAACTGTTTCGGAACCTCTACAACCCGTTCCGAAACGTTGTGGCCATTACAGGCCCCCGTTTCAAAACTGTTGCAGCCATTTCGATACACTTTGCCCAGTGACAGCAGAAAGTGCTGGTTTTTCACCCTTTAACTCATTCAAACATGCCTCAAAGATCCTCAAATCATACCAGCAACTCATTTTACTATTAAGGAAACATTTAAGACTATCTAACAAGAGCATGACATCAAACACAAAATCACATAGCCTAAAGGCATGTTCCCTAGTCTTAAAACCAACATAAGCAATCAAATCTCAAACCAAACACTTAAGACCAATTACAACCCATAAATGCCAACATAAACATGCCTCCAACTTAGGGAGTTCAAAACACATCTCCCAAATACAACCTTGGTTTCCAATTGCCATTTATCAAAACTAAAGTGTATGAAAACATCACTATACATGAACTTTGTACTTCCTTGGATGTTCTCAACCTTCTTGCTGCCCAAAACACCTCAATTATCTGCATTATTGGTAAAAGAGAGCGTAAGCACACTTTCTTAGTGAGGCATGCTCTAAAACAACCAACACAATAATGCATTCTTTAAAACACTTTCTCAAAAGCCTTTTTCTACAACATGCTCATTCTATCTCATGCTTGAAAACCATTCAAAGCAACTTCTCATTGAAAACACGTGTACCTCGATTCTATCTCATGCATTTAAATCAATGCAAATCTCATGGCAAAGCCAAACTCATGCTTGTAAAACCAAAGCATTTCATATATAAATCTCATATGCATTTCTCATAGCATAAATCATCACAACAAAGGTACATGTGAATCAAAAGCATTTTCATATATTATATTGGCATTTTACATCACATTATTACTAGAATATGCGGACAACTCACTAGACACTTTCGGTGGCATCTACCATCACCGTACTCACTCGTCTAGTAACATAACTTTCGGTGGTATCTACCATCACCGTACTCACATGGCGGTATCTCTCATCACCACAAAGCTTGGGTATTTAATCAAGTCCAACCCGATGAAATGCCCATCATCGGTTCTCTCCCTTTGGATTAACCAAAGAGCACGTACAGATTTTTAGTTTATAGTGCACTCTCATCCTATTGATCGATTAATTATATCCGGTAAGTATCTCAACATCTATGCCAATATATTATGTCAAATCATTATCTCACCTACTGTTTTTCATGCAACAATTCTCAAAACATTCTCATCTCATTTCAAAACCATAACATTTTCCACGGTTTAAACAAAAGCCCAAATCTCAACCATGCAACATGTTACTTCATGAAATCATTTCAAGCATCATCTCGTGCTATAGAACAAGCATAAAAACAGTAGGAATTTATCTATCTCAAACCATGAGCATGTAAAAGCATTTTAGGGGCAACTACCACATTCAAGAGAGCAATCTAGTCAATACTTACTTCCGGACTTAGGAAGGTGTTTCAAAACTTTCCTAAATCACCAAACCTTGATTCTTTGTCCCTCAAGGACTTCTAAAACCATACGCACTCACCGATTTCGTTTTACTTGCTTGCCGAAACGCTATCAAGGCTCCCGGAACAACACCAAAGGCGTCCGAAGATGTCTCCCCTGCTTATAACACATAAGAGCATAGGATTAATGCATCATTATGGATTGAGATCATCAGCCACACACCTAAACTCGCCGCTCTACACAAACACCTCATTTCGGCTACCAAACACAACCGAAAACATCTCCAAACTCTTCCAAAACAAAGCCCAGCCAAGATCCATCACTTCTAATTATTTCTAAACATCAATTAACATCAAAAACCACTACAAACTCGTCCTTATATCTCCAGCTATGACGGAACACCAAAATCACCCCAAAAACCATCATTCTAGCATACAAAACATAGGAAACCAAACCTATTCGGGATTTGATTGATAAAACCTCATTTGTAACATCAATTAACATCCAAAAATACATTAAAACACCTCAAATAGAGCCCAATCATTACCACGAAAATCTTCAAGATCTCTTCCAAAATCTTGAGTTTTAAGACAATTTCTTGTTTCTAACATTAAAACCACTCAAAAATCATTAACAAAGGATTGATAACTTGGGAATTTCAGTAAAGAACTGATCATTAGAGGAGAAGGACAAAGCTTACCTCTAATGGATGATTTCTCCTTGATTTGGACAAGTTTTCTTGAAAATTCAATGTAGAAATCAAGAGGATTTGATGAGGAGTTGATTAAGAATCAAAAGAAGATTGAATTCTCATCAAATGAAGTGAAAATCAAATTACAATTGCTGGAGAGAATGTGTTTGGCTGAAAAGATTTTGAGAGAAAATGAAATGAGAGAAAATTTCTGAAAAGTAGTTATGAATAGTCAAAGGTAGTTTCTCATTTAATTAACCTTCATTTCCTTTAATTAAAACATTAATAAAATCACCTAAATTAAGGAAAAATCTGATGAAAACATTTTGGTAAAATTAACTCCTTAATGATTCAAAGTTTCAATCCTTTACAAAACAGTCACTATTTAACTTTTGCAAAAACTGTGATTTGGTCACTACACCGAAATTTAGTATTTCCAAACCTTATTTTGTAAAATTGATTTCACCATAATCTTTCATATATTAAATGAGGATTTTTAGATATTTTTCTATATTTTTAAAGCATCCCGATCTAGGTGTTCCATAAAACTCCCTTTAGGATTTGAACCGTTTCCTGACCGGTCCGATTCGGACTCTAAAACATCTAGGCCCAAATTTGAGGTGTTACAACTTTTTTTTTAATTATTCAAATCTGAATTACAATGTGGTTGAAGCCTCCTTATATATGCCTTGGAGAAGTTCTAATCCTAGTAAACTTAGGAATCCTAATTACATAAGTACCTTCTAATAATAAATAAATGTTGAAAATAAAATCCTAATCTGATCCTAATAGTTATTGCAGAATCCTATATTGATTTAAATTACAAATAATCAAATAAAATCTTGAAAATTCATAATTATCCAAAAATCTTGTATTAATCCCGTATAGGAACTTCTGCATGCGATGTCTTCGCTAAAATAGATGTATCTTGAGTTCTAGATGTCCGATTGAGGCGTTTCAAGATCCGTTGGAAACCTAATTGATAGCTGGACAAGTTTTAAGAAGACATGTCGACCCATAAATGCCTGGATCCCATCCAAAAAGTCGTCTCAAGTTGGCGGACTTTCCAGACTTCACAAACAGATTTAGCTTCATGTCCAATATGCATTGCTTTAGCCCTCCCATGCATGTATCATTCCCCCTCTCCTCAAAAGGATTCGTCCTCGAATCAGAAATAGTAAAAGAGGGACGTTTAACAATGGCAATCGAAAAAAAATCTTTGTCATAGGTGGAGTGATCCAATTGAGCTCCTCTTAATGGTTCAACAAAATCCTGAAAAAATAACTCAAAGCTACTCAAACAATGATGTTATGGTTAGGTAAAAAAGAATCTCTCTTTATCTTTTTCTCGCCTTTTTCATTTTGACATTGTTCGACTTTTACCTCATGTTTATTTTCACTCACCAAAATTGGGCCATTAATTTGACTTTTATTGCTCTCAGCCTCTTGACTCTCGGTCTTTTTCAAATAAGATAACTCACATACCCAATTCCTCTTACAAAAAATATCATCGAAATACAATTTCTATAGAGGATGAAGGTTTCTAACAAAATGGTAGGACGAGAATCAAATAAAGGGTTCGAATCACACTTACTTTCTTGGGAGGTTGTTGATGAATTAAGAGAACTCACTACTAAGCATGAAAAATTGTCTTGATTTATGGGTTCAAGTGTTTCTTCTTCCGAAACGTCATCTTCTGAAAGTATTTGCTCATTATTGTGTAAGGTTAAACTCTCAGTAGTGACACCTTCTCCATGTTCTCGAGGATAACAAATTTCTTGGTCATCTTGTTTTCCTTGGTCTTCTTCGACATGAGTCACTGATGGTTGTTCATTATCTTGTTGGACTAGCGATGATTCTTCTTCCTTCGGCATCGCACTACTAGAGTCGAATAACGCATTAGTAGGGCTGTGAAAAGATGAAAGTTGAGATGTACCTTTATCAAAAGAGGAGTATTTCTTCTGACAAGTCTTGGATTCTTGTCGTTGGTAATGTTTGGGAATGAATCGCTCTATTATGACCTTTTTAAGTTCAGCACATGTTCTTATTTTGGTTTCGCCATTGAGACACCTATCTCGTTGTAATAAACGCCACCATAGTACTGCATATTCCTCGAACTTTAGGGCCACTAATGGAGCTTGATCTTCCTCAGGATGTCCATAACAATCAAACATGAAATCAACCCTATTTTCCCAATCACAATAACAATCAGGATCATACCTTCCTTGAAAAGAAGGTATTCTGAATTTTGGGGTGGCCAAAGTGTGTGCAGTTCACCTTGGTTCAGTTCGCATTTCTTCACAAAAATTGAACAAATGCCTTGGGTTGGTCAAGGAAGTCTTTCCTCTATAAGTAGAACCTAAAGTATCATGTTGTTTTGCACGAGGTTTGTCTATGTGAAACATCCTAGAACACTGAAATTTACAAAGGTGAAAAACGAAGGAGAGAAAACTAGAAATCTCACAAACACTCTAAGAAAGAAATACTTAGCGAGGTAACTAAGCCGATCTTGTGCTCTTTAAAGATCTTCCTGCCACAAGACAAACAAGTCACAATCGGAGTTTAATCCTAACAATGATTCCTAATTGTACTAGGAGTCCAAGGAAAGGCTTGACAATAATGATTCCTAACAATGATTCCGGTGCTATAAATAAATTATTTATTATTTTTCTATGTGTTGGTGTTTTACCCCTTATGTGATTATTTATTTGATTTATGGCTTGTATGGTTGACATCACGTGTATACGATTTTCAAAACGTGTTTTAATTATGACTTATGGAATATTTGATTTATGAAACATCGGATTTACGAATCTATGATTTATGGATTTATAGACTATGGTTTATGAAGTATCTTTATGGAATATCGGATTTATGGAACTGGGTTTATGAAATTTGATTTTTAATCATCATGTATGTATGAGCATCGGTTGGGATTTGTGCGGAGGAAGCAATGGTTTTTACGACACATCGATTGCTGACGTTGTGGTGAGGGGTTCTAGGGAACCTTACTCTTATTTGGTGGATGTAGTTGGGTGCATTGCATTGCGCTTGTGATTTATGTGTTATGGTTTAAAGGATTTTAAGAAAAATAATACTATGTTTTATGACTATGGTTTTCTTGCACTTTAGAGACACACTAAGATCTTTAGCTTAGTCCCCCTTAGTCTTTGTTTCAGATACTCAGTGCATAGGCAAATCGGTACTTGGAGGATCTCTTATTTTATCTGGTTATTTTATTATTCAGTACGAAACTATTTTTAGTAATTCATATTATTATTTATTATTTTGAGACATTGATGTAATTTCATACGTTGAGAATAAATATGTTTTGAGATTATTTTTCTAAAATTCTATTACTATGATTTTATTTCAGAAATTTTATATAAATATTCTAATAATTATTATGATATTTTTATTTTTATTTATCATAAGATATTTATTAAATCTTTGTTATTTTATTTTAAGTTAAAGTATAATTTCCAAAATTGAATTTCTTGAGGATTAAGTTTTCAAACGTGACTTCCTAAATTCGGTCTTTTCTTCTAGGCCAGGATTAGGGGGTTACATAGGTTAAGAGTTTCAGCGGCTAAAAGAAGTGTTAGAATAGTTGGTGTTTGTCTTTGGTTCACGCCGGGAGGTATCATCGAAGTTCAGCCAGCAACCAGTGTTCCGAGCTTAGGGATAAGGAGGAACCATCCACGGATGCTTTGGCGAACCTTAACATCATCTGCCCAAGAGCAAGGGTTGGCCACGACAGGGACTCAACCATTGCGGTCGCGGTAGGGACTTAGGTTACTACAACGACAGTTTTGTGTTGTTGCATTCAAGAGACAGACAAGTCAATAGGACTCCACACTACGACGCATTCTAACCCGGCCCATTATCTCATCTTGATTTCTTTTTATTTTATTTATGGCTTATTTTAGAATTAGTTCTTTAGTTTATTCAAAACAACCCAATTTACATGTGTTCTTTTCTTTTATTTGTTTTACAGTGCGAGGAAGTAGGATCAAAAGGCTAGCCCAATCCCTGTGGAGACGATACTCGATATGCTTATCATTATATTACTGAGACGTGTACACTTGCACTATTGCGGGGAATTTTTACTTGAGCATTAAGTTTTTGGCGCCATTGTCGGGGAATGACAGTAGCGACTTTTGATTTTATTTTCTTGCATTCTTTATCTATCTATTTTCAAGCACAAAAAACTTTGGGTTTGCATTGGTGTATAACCATGGCGAACCCAAATTATCCACTCTACGACTTTAATCAAGAAATCGATCGAAGTTGTCAGAGACTCAAGCAACAACTAAGGCAATAGCTGCGACCAAATATGGCACATGTAGTTGGCAGCAACAATGCCAACCATGCAAACAACCACCGAAATGCCAATGGACAGCAACCTAGCGACGGGCAGCTAGTTGTAGATGGGTACCAGAATGTCCCTGGAGGAGACAGATAAAATCCACGAATTCAATTCGCGCTAGTACGAAACTTAACTGTCCGAAACAACCTTGAAGAGGATCTGAACGAACTAAATCCTGGAGTTGTTACACCAGAAATAGAGGTGACCCACTTTGAACTGAAGGCTGTAATGTTCAACACGATCAATACTATGGGGCAATTTGGCGGCTCAGCAACTGAAGATGCCAGACAGCACCACAAATCCTTCTTGAAGTTTTGTAATTCGTTTATAATAGAGGGAGTAAATGATGATATTTTAAGATTAAAATTGTTCCCCTTTTCACTGAGGGATAGGGCAAAAACCTGGCTAAACAGTATTCCAGCAGGATCAATTGCATCCTGGAGTGATTTATGTCATGATTTCTTAGCACGTTTTAATTCTACGAATTTAACTGATAAATTGTGTAACGAAATCACTTCTTTTCGACAGGCTGATGACGAATCCATGCACGAGGCTTTGGACCAACACAGAGAGCTGTTACACAATTGCCCCTTACACAAATTCCCATTGTAGACGCAAGTAACCATGTTTTATAACGCTGTCAACACGACAACTAGGATGATGCTCTATGCCTCAGCAAACGACATACTCCTAGACAAAGAACTAGAAGAGGCAATGGATATTCTGAACAGGATGGCCAAGAACGATTATCAGTTCCCAACGACCAGACGAGGAGGATTCCGACGCCAACCCACAGTAAACGAAATAGGGTCCTCGGACTCAATTTCATCTCAAATTACCACCTTGACAAAATTGGTCATGAACATGTAATCACAAAACAATCACTAGTACGTCAAGGTAATGGATTTATTTTGTGAAAACTGTGGAGGTAACCATGTTTCTTTTGAATACCAGTAGAACCTAGAGTCGGCCTTCTATGTTGGAAACTACAATCACAATAACAACATGACATCCAACAATTACAACCCGACTGGAAAAAGTACCCCAACTTCTCCTGGAGCAACCCCAATAATGCACTTAACTCGTAAAACCAGAATGCTCCAGCAATGGGATTTCAGCAACAGTCACGACAGACCATGCCGCCGCAGCAAGCTCAATAGATGTTGCCCCAGTAGCAACATCCAATGTTGTTTAGTTCCCTAGAAAATACTCTTCATGCTTTTATGACTCAGACTAGTGTATGTATGGCTAACATTGACAAGTTCATAAAAAAGACTGAAAATTTTATGGATATGACTGAGATGAGGATGCAGAATAACGACGCAATGTTGAAATCCCTGGAAACACAAGTGGGGCAGATTGCACAGATTCTAAACACTAGGCCAGCAGGAGGTTTTCCCAGCGACACTGAAGTCGCTAAGGGGACATCATATGAACAGTGCAAAACCATAATTACCAGAAGTGGTATCCAATTTAAGGGGCCTCAAAACAAGCAGCCAACACAGGAGAAACCAAAGGAGTCGACTGTTACAGCACAGTCCAAAGAAAACGGGGCCGCGGCAGCAACCAAGAACAATACTGAGTCCGGAGAACCTGTGGCAGCACCCATGAAAAACCCAAAGATAGCATACCAACTCCACCTTTCCCACAAAGGCTGAAAACAAAAAAAGCAAGAGTACCAATTCAAGAAGTTCCTGGACATCCTAAAACAGGTACACATTAATCTACCTTTGGTGGAGGCAATTAAGGAGATCCCAAACTATGCCAAATTCCTCAAAGACATCGTGTCAAAGCGGAAAAGGATTGGGGAATTTGAAACGATGGTCGTAACAGAGGAATGCATGGCCGCACTACATAACCGAGCTCCACCTAAGCTAAAGGATCCCATGAGCTTTCTCATACCATGCGCAATAGGGGTTCATTATGAGGGGAGGGCACTCTGTGACCTAGGAGCAAGCATAAACATCATGCCTAAGTCATCCTTCCAAAAATTGAGGATTGGGACGACCAGACCTGCAACTATAAAGCTACAGCTTGTTGATGGATCCCATGTGCAACCTAAAGGGAAAATTGAGGATATACTGGTAAAAGTAAATAAATTTATTTTCCCTACTAATTTTCTCATTTTAGATTGCGATGAAGATGAAAAAGCTCCACTCATTATGGGACGACCATTCCTTGCAACCAAGAGGACGATAATCGATGTTGAAAAGGGAGAGCTAACAATGAGAATCAAGGACGAGCATGTTAAACTCCACATAGTAAACACAAGGAAACGTGCTAAGGATTTAGAAAAATGTCAAGCAATCCAGGCCACAAGGAAACTAGGCCTCAACAAAGAACCAACCTGTCCCGGCGTAGAAGCTGCACATTGCTGCGGCAAACACATAGGACGCTGCCAGGACAACTGTAACCCCCGTAGCCCGGCCTAGACGGTTGACCCGAACTACGAAGATTACACGGGGAAAACCAAAGTCAACCCGAAAGTCAACCTTGATTAACGACCCTTTTTTTTCTTTTTAATCTTATCTAGATGCACATTAGACCTATATGTGGTCACACAAACAACATACTCAAAGATCACAGCCATCAGAGATCATTCAGGGACCCAATTGCACAAAACTCAACTTTAGGGACCAAATTGTAAAATTTGAAAACTTTGAGGCCTTAACCGGATTTTAAGTTACCAACTTAAAATTAATCATGTTTCATGCATCTCGACCAAATTTCAGCTCAAACGGACATCCCAAACTCATACAATTGCACAAACAAGATTCAGGACCAAAATGCAAACATTTTGAAACACATAACTGCCACTGCCAGCCCCCAACGGTCAACCGTTCCGAAACGGGAGACAGCCCGTTCCGAAACGCGGGGCCGTTCCGAAACCGGCATAGCCCGTTTCGAAACGGGGGTCGGGCAGAGGCCTTTCCGTTTCGGAACGGTCTCACCCGTTTCGGACGCCTGGGTTCATGCAGGGCACCCGTTCCGAAACGGTGTCTCCTGTTCCGAAACATCTAGCCCAGAAAGCTGCATTTTGCTCACTCAAACACACAATTGACCATCCAAACATGCTCCAAAAGCCACCAAACTTTACCAGCATGCAATCCAACATAAATGAGACATGCTTGCATCAACAATTCATCAGAAACACATCCCATGCAAAAAGCCCCAAATCTATAGGCATGCTTCCTACACAAGCAACCACTTAGGCACAAACCTTCCAAAACAATCTCAATTAAGCCAAACCATGTTCCAACAACTTTAACAACATTAAAACAATCTTGAACAACATAAACGATCACAAACACAATAATCCCAAGAGATTCTACCCCCATTGCCTTTATTAACTATAGCTATTCACCGAGACATACATCTCACTTGGAGTCCACCTTGAATCCCTTGCTCCTTGCTGTCCAAACTTCAAAGATCTGCATTGATGGACAAAGAGAGCGTAAGCACATAATGCTTAGTGAGGAATGCTCAAAACCAAAACACCATCAATGCAGCGGGTCATAAAACACTTATAAAACAAACCCGATTTGTTTACCAAAACCATGTTTGAAATCCTTTTCAACCACAAGCATCCACCATGCATAAATGCCATATGCAAAGCTAAAACAAAACCATGGAAACACTTCCATTTCACAACATACCTTTCATAAACTTGAAAGCCATTTCAAACAAGAAACCTTTAAAACCATTTCACAAGCCAACCAACACTTGCATTACACCAAGGCAACATATATACCATACAAACATATTCACATGCCTTTCAAACAAGTCCTACAAGACTTCAATGCATTAAAGATATTCATGCTCACATACATCATTTACCAAATGATAATCAACACTTGTTCAACCTAACAAGTAAACATGCATTCACATGCATCATACACCTTTCATGCAACAATGCATCTTTCCAAGCAACTCATGCTTCACATGCAACCATGCATCATTTCAAGCATCTCATGCTTCACATGCAACCATGCATCATTTCAAGCATCTCATGCTTCTTTATATTTAAGAACATCATATTGGCCTTCAAGTAATCAATCACATCCACTTTCCAACTCAACACCCGATCGGATACGCGGATTTTGAGCGTTGTCCCTACGCTCCCTACACCCTACCCAATCCAAGGTCCTCGAATGGGCAACACCTCCATTATGACCTTACAAGCCTAAAGTTCCCATGCATGGACTTTTAAACACCATACAACCTTAGCTTTTCCCGAGGTTCCCATGTATGGACAACCATACAACCTCAACATGCACAAGGTTCTCCCGTATGGACTTTTAACCACCATACAACCTTTGCATAACCGATTGGTAGTTGTAGAAATCACTAACGAGATCCGGGACACCCTATACAAGATCCACACATGGACTTAACACCGCCATTGTGATCTCAACAAGCACAAGGTCCTCACATATGGACTTTTAAACACCATATAACCTTTGCTTAACAAAGGTCCTCGAATGGGCAACACCTCCATTATGACCTCAAATAACCAAGGTCCTCGAGTGGGCAACACCTCCACTATGACCTCATCTCGTTAGGAAACTTGAAGGGAGCTTATCCGGTCCACTCTTGACCACTCCACCTCCAAGGCGACTTTATTCACGGTGCACCCAATCCTATAGCCGGCTAACTATATCCGATCAAAGATCCAAGAACCACTTACATCACTTGCCAATATAACCATCTTGCCACATTAATCCAATGTTTCACATGCATAGCCAATATGCAAAACCATTTCATTATAAACCAATGATTCACATGCATAACCAATATGCAAAACCATTACCACATTAATCAAATGATTCACATGCATAACCAATATGCAAAAACCATCATTTATCATCATCAACTCACTGTTTTAAAGCATTAAACAAAGCCATTGAACAACATGCAACATCATGCATCAAAACCACATTTTCAATGAATAAAACCAAGGATCTCCTACCTAGAGCATCCTTCACATATGGCTTTCAAAACCAGCATTAAACCATGCTTAAACATGCTTTCAAAACAGAATTAAACCATGCAAACTCATGCATCCTAATCATCAACCACAATTGCCTAAAAACCACTTCATATCACAAATCAAGTAAGAAATCCATTTACTTACTCTTGAGCTTAGCAAAGTTGTTTAGACTTAAACTAAGCTCCCAAAACCTTCAAACCTTTGATTAAAAGCCGAAAACCCAACTTCACTCACCGATAACCAAACAAGACTAGCCGACAAGCCTTCCAAGCTCCCGAAACCTTCCGCAAACACCTTCAAAGCTCAAGGGTCAAACTCCCCTGTTTCAAACACACAAAACAGCACATTAATGCATCATTATGCATTAAGAACAGCAGCCACACAACCAAACTCGCTGCTCAACACAAATCCAACAATTCGGCTACCAAACACAACCGAAATCACCTCCAAACATTACCAAAACTTAACCCAGCCAAGATCCATCACTTCTAACCATTTTTATACATCCATTAACATCCAAAATGAATACAAACACATCCTTATACCTCCAGGTATAACAGATCACCAAAAACACTCCAAAAACAACCAAAAACTCAAGCGAAACTTAGGAAATTCAACCTATCCGGGATTGCATTCATTAAACATCAATTTCTAATCAACTTAGCATTCATTTAACATCATTTTGACACTTCAAAACACTGCCCAAACAGATCACACGAAAATTCCACCAAAATCACCAAATCTTGCATTTTAGCCAAAAATCAAGATCTCATTTGAAAAACCATTAACAAATCACAAATCAAGGATTGAGAACTTGGGAATTTCAGTAAAGAACTGATAGTTTAGAGGAGAGAGACGTTCTTACCTCCAAACTTGAATTTCTCCTTTTTAGAGCCAAAAAGCATGATGAAACAACTTGCAAATTGAGAGGTTTTGTTGATGAGATGATTAGGAATCAAATGAGAGTTGAAATGAGAGATTTAGATGCCAAAATCAGAGAAAGAAATCTGGAGAATTTTGTTTGGGTTGAGAGAAAATAAGAGAAAAGGAAAATGGAGAGAAAATGAAAAAGTAGTTAGGAAATTGGTTAAAATGATTTCCCTCCTTTTCTTAATCTTTAAAATCAGAATAAAGCCTTAAAATATCTTAGAAAAATCTGGAGAAATCCTTTTTGGAACAATAGCTCCTTAAAGATTCAAAGTTTCAATCCTTTATAAAACTGTCCCGCAACTTTCAAAAATTACATTTTGGTCACTAGCCAAAATGTCAACCTTCCAAACCTCATTTTCCAAAATTGATTTCACAGTTCACTTTTATATAATAAAAGATGATTTTAGAACATTTTTCCATATTTTTAACGCAACCCGAACTAGGCTTTCCTAAATTCACTCTTATATATTCGATCAGCACTTTGACCGAACCGGTCAACGCCCAAAACTTCTAAGCCCAAAACCGGGGTGTTACAACTCTCCCCTCCTTAGGAAATTTCTTCCTCGAAATTTAACCGGCGAAAGAAAACCACAACCTTCCCAAACCTACACACAAGGCAACACAAAAGCCCCGACCAACACTGAACACTTTCCACACAAAACCTCCACCAAACCTAGCACCATCACATGCTGTTCACAGAATCCAGAAAACACAAAGATAGCCACAACTTAACCTTTCCCATAACCAGACTGTACACAGTCCCAACATCATCCTGAAGAACTTCAGCTCTTACAGCAGACATCACCGCAATACACCATACCCAAAACCTGTTTACACAAAGACAACAGCCAACCCAAACCAGCCACGAAGCAACCTTCTCTGCTTCTAAAACCCTCGTAAACTCCCAAACCTCTTCCAAGAATCTTCCCAACAAGCAAAAATCCTTAAGCATCAACTGCTTACTCAAACCCCTCAACGAAAACTGATAAACCCTCACAACTGTTGCTAACATTACCATAACAGCTCGTCAGGAATACTCACCCAGATTCCAAAAATTACATCACAATCCCAACTTGACTCCGTCAGCCATTCCACACACCACCAACCAATTATCACAAGAACCCAACAACCAACAAAAACTTTAATCTTTCATTGACCTTCCACTTCAACTTCAACCATAACACTTACCATACTAAAACATCGCCCAGCTTAAACATACAAACCATCTTCTTAACTCCCCAAAGGTTACTAAGAACCAGCACTTACAAACACAACTCTTCCACAACAACTTAAAAGCTAAGCTACTTCAGAACTGGGGAACACAACCACTAAGCTGCAACATCACTTAGCACCAAGGAACTACCCCTTCCACTTAGCTATTCAAACCACTAAACCGATTCTAAACTCAACCGTACCGTCCAACACCAAACCACTAAACTCCTTGAGCATCGAACACTATCCTTCTACTAGCAGCTAGCTTGATATACCCCACTACTAACTCTCACCCAGCACCAAAACAACCTCCAAAAACCCATCATCCAACCTAATCCAACACACTAACAGATTCGATAAGTTATTAGCGAGTGTGAACCTCGTATGCATGATCACCAACATGCCCTATCAATGCCTGATGTACATGTATGCATAACCTCTAATGTCATGCCACATGTATGCATGGACCAACATATATAATATAGTATATAACAATGATTTAAACTGTGCATGAATGCCAATTCACACCCTCCAATAACATCCTCAAATCCGTCTAAGAACAACCTCCTACCTCACTTCTAACTCATCTAATTCCACCATACCAACAACCATTAACCACAAGATACTTACCAAGCCTTCTTCACACCCAAGACATTTCCAAACTACAACTATTACCCCAACATGCTATCAACAAGAATAGACTTACCACGCAAGGAAAACCAACAGAAACCCAAACTAGGCAACTAGAGCAAAGATTACTAAACAAGATTACCTGAAAGCACAACACCACCCTGAGGCTTCATCAGACGAGCTCTCTTCCTTGCGGAACCACCACCCTCCTGCCACACCACTGCAGCACCAGCTAACACACTAGGGTCACCACCAACTCCTTGCGGCAAAGAACCTTGGCTATTCCGAGCCAACATCAAACAATCACGCCTCTTGTGTCCAGCAGACCCACATTTCCAGCAATTCTCCTTTCCCACACTCTTCACAACTTTCTGCTCTTTCTGCCACCTCTGAACCTTGCCTCGGCCATGCCCACGACCTTTCTGAAACTCTTTGGCTAACACCAAAGCTAACCTCGCTCCATGAGGACAATCACGCTTAACATGTACTTTGGAACCACAATTCCAACAAACACCTGCGCCCCAACAATTTCCAACATGTTGCCTTTCACAACGGTCACACACAGATGACTGAGCTTCCACTCCTTGCTCAAGCAATACTTGCTCAACAACAGCACTACCCGCGCCTTGCTTAACCCTTAGGAACTTCCTTCCAAGATACCTTTCATAAAAAGCAGATACAAAGAAATCCCAATCAATATCATGGATATGTGACGCAACTGCCACAGATGTCCACCAGGCACACGCATCTCCCAACATCAAAGAAACAACGCTCCCCAGCTTACAGGCATAATCACAGCCTTCCCGATCCAAAATCTGAACCACACTGGCCAACCAGGCCTCAAACATCTCCGGGGAAGTACCATGATACTCCACAGCACCCAAATCAAGCAAACACTGCTTTGGCAAACCCTCACATCCCACAGCCAGCACATCTACTGACTTTACCTCAACCATAGCCTGAGATGTTCCCAACACCTCCTGCTCAACAGGTGATGAACTCTTCACCACAGAACCAGCTTCTTTCCCTTGCCTTACCACCTCAACACTAGGCACAGAAGACTGAGACAAAACTCCACTACCAAAGGGTGAATTCCTTGCCTTAACAACCTGCCCCAAGGCAGCAACCATCTCCCTCAACCGCCAATCCTCCATTGACTTTGCCATACCACTAATAACAACAAACATACAATCACAACAAACAAACAAACCAGTTAGACCAGCATTAGCAAGGATTCAAATTCCAACTCCAAAGTAACACAATAGCTATATTAATAAGGCAATGGGTATCCCGAATCCTCCCCTTTACATGACATAACAGTCAACACAACATGGATATCACAACATCAAGCATATCAAACAACACACCTTGATCATGCTTACATCAATCAGCATCCACTTGCCACAGCATACTAGCAACATAACATACTCACAGCACTTTCATCAAGCATAACACAAGCATAAGACCAGCTCACAACATCAGCACATATCCACATTAGCTCAACCAAGATTCATAACCATGAAACATGCTTGAAAACATCATCAACATGTTCAGAAACATTAACACCATGCCCAGAAACACATGTTTCAACCAACATTCAACCACACATCAGGGTAAACAACAAGCACACATCACAACAACTTACCGTTTTCCCCAAGCATTCGCAACACAGCTCTGATACCACCAAATGTAACCCCCGTAGCCCGGCCTAGACGGTTGACCCGAACTACGAAGATTACACGGGGAAAACCAAAGTCAACCCGAAAGTCAACCTTGATTAACGACCCTTTTTTTTTCTTTTTAATCTTATCTAGATGCACATTAGACCTATATGTGGTCACACAAACAACATACTCAAAGATCACAGCCATCAGAGATCATTCAGGGACCCAATTGCACAAAACTCAACTTTAGGGACCAAATTGTAAAATTTGAAAACTTTGAGGCCTTAACCGGATTTTAAGTTACCAACTTAAAATTAATCATGTTTCATGCATCTCGACCAAATTTCAGCTCAAACGGACATCCCAAACTCATACAATTGCACAAACAAGATTCAGGACCAAAATGCAAACATTTTGAAACACATAACTGCCACTGCCAGCCCCCAACGGTCAACCGTTCCGAAACGGGAGACAGCCCGTTCTGAAACGCGGGGCCGTTCCGAAACCGGCATAGCCCGTTTCGAAACGGGGGTCGGGCAGAGGCCTTTCCGTTTCGGAACGGTCTCACCCGTTTCGGACGCCTGGGTTCATGCAGGGCACCCGTTCCGAAACGGTGTCTCCTGTTCCGAAACATCTAGCCCAGAAAGCTGCATTTTGCTCACTCAAACACACAATTGACCATCCAAACATGCTCCAAAAGCCACCAAACTTTACCAGCATGCAATCCAACATAAATGAGACATGCTTGCATCAACAATTCATCAGAAACACATCCCATGCAAAAAGCCCCAAATCTATAGGCATGCTTCCTACACAAGCAACCACTTAGGCACAAACCTTCCAAAACAATCTCAATTAAGCCAAACCATGTTCCAACAACTTTAACAACATTAAAACAATCTTGAACAACATAAACGATCACAAACACAATAATCCCAAGAGATTCTACCCCCATTGCCTTTATTAACTATAGCTATTCACCGAGACATACATCTCACTTGGAGTCCACCTTGAATCCCTTGCTCCTTGATGTCCAAACTTCAAAGATCTGCATTGATGGACAAAGAGAGCGTAAGCACATAATGCTTAGTGAGGAATGCTCAAAACCAAAACACCATCAATGCAGCGGGTCATAAAACACTTATAAAACAAACCCGATTTGTTTACCAAAACCATGTTTGAAATCCTTTTCAACCACAAGCATCCACCATGCATAAATGCCATATGCAAAGCTAAAACAAAACCATGGAAACACTTCCATTTCACAACATACCTTTCATAAACTTGAAAGCCATTTCAAACAAGAAACCTTTAAAACCATTTCACAAGCCAACCAACACTTGCATTACACCAAGGCAACATATATACCATACAAACATATTCACATGCCTTTCAAACAAGTCCTACAAGACTTCAATGCATTAAAGATATTCATGCTCACATACATCATTTACCAAATGATAATCAACACTTGTTCAACCTAACAAGTAAACATGCATTCACATGCATCATACACCTTTCATGCAACAATGCATCTTTCCAAGCAACTCATGCTTCACATGCAACCATGCATCATTTCAAGCATCTCATGCTTCACATGCAACCATGCATCATTTCAAGCATCTCATGCTTCTTTATATTTAAGAACATCATATTGGCCTTCAAGTAATCAATCACATCCACTTTCCAACTCAACACCCGATCGGATACGCGGATTCCGAGCGTTGTCCCTACGCTCCCTACACCCTACCCAATCCAAGGTCCTCGAATGGGCAACACCTCCATTATGACCTTACAAGCCTAAAGTTCCCATGCATGGACTTTTAAACACCATACAACCTTAGCTTTTCCCGAGGTTCCCATGTATGGACAACCATACAACCTCAACATGCACAAGGTTCTCCCGTATGGACTTTTAACCACCATACAACCTTTGCATAACCGATTGGTAGTTGTAGAAATCACTAACGAGATCCGGGACACCCTATACAAGATCCACACATGGACTTAACACCGCCATTGTGATCTCAACAAGCACAAGGTCCTCACATATGGACTTTTAAACACCATATAACCTTTGCTTAACCAAGGTCCTCGAATGGGCAACACCTCCATTATGACCTCAAATAACCAAGGTCCTTGAGTGGGCAACACCTCCACTATGACCTCATCTCGTTAGGAAACTTGAAGGGAGCTTATCCGGTCCACTCTTGACCACTCCACCTCCAAGGCGACTTTATTCACGGTGCACCCAATCCTATAGCCGGCTAACTATATCCGATCAAAGATCCAAGAACCACTTACATCACTTGCCAATATAACCATCTTGCCACATTAATCCAATGTTTCACATGCATAGCCAATATGCAAAACCATTTCATTATAAACCAATGATTCACATGCATAACCAATATGCAAAACCATTACCACATTAATCAAATGATTCACATGCATAACCAATATGCAAAAACCATCATTTATCATCATCAACTCACTGTTTTAAAGCATTAAACAAAGCCATTGAACAACATGCAACATCATGCATCAAAACCACATTTTCAATGAATAAAACCAAGGATCTCCTACCTAGAGCATCCTTCACATATGGCTTTCAAAACCAGCATTAAACCATGCTTAAACATGCTTTCAAAACAGAATTAAACCATGCAAACTCATGCATCCTAATCATCAACCACAATTGCCTAAAAACCACTTCATATCACAAATCAAGTAAGAAATCCATTTACTTACTCTTGAGCTTAGCAAAGTTGTTTAGACTTAAACTAAGCTCCCAAAACCTTCAAACCTTTGATTAAAAGCCGAAAACCCAACTTCACTCACCGATAACCAAACAAGACTAGCCGACAAGCCTTCCAAGCTCCCGAAACCTTCCGCAAACACCTTCAAAGCTCAAGGGTCAAACTCCCCTGTTTCAAACACACAAAAACAGCACATTAATGCATCATTATGCATTAAGAACAGCAGCCACACAACCAAACTCGCTGCTCAACACAAATCCAACAATTCGACTACCAAACACAACCGAAATCACCTCCAAACATTACCAAAACTTAACCCAGCCAAGATCCATCACTTCTAACCATTTTTATACATCCATTAACATCCAAAATGAATACAAACACATCCTTATACCTCCAGGTATAACAGATCACCAAAAACACTCCAAAAACAACCAAAAACTCAAGCGAAACTTAGGAAATTCAACCTATCCGGGATTGCATTCATTAAACATCAATTTCTAATCAACTTAGCATTCATTTAACATCATTTTGACACTTCAAAACACTGCCCAAACAGATCACACGAAAATTCCACCAAAATCACCAAATCTTGCATTTTAGCCAAAAATCAAGATCTCATTTGAAAAACCATTAACAAATCACAAATCAAGGATTGAGAACTTGGGAATTTCAGTAAAGAACTGATAGTTTAGAGGAGAGAGACGTTCTTACCTCCAAACTTGAATTTCTCCTTTTTAGAGCCAGAAAGCATGATGAAACAACTTGCAAATTGAGAGGTTTTGTTGATGAGATGATTAGGAATCAAATGAGAGTTGAAATGAGAGATTTAGATGCCAAAATCAGAGAAAGAAATCTGGAGAATTTTGTTTGGGTTGAGAGAAAATAAGAGAAAAGGAAAATGGAGAGAAAATGAAAAAGTAGTTAGGAAATTGGTTAAAATGATTTCCCTCCTTTTCTTAATCTTTAAAATCAGAATAAAGCCTTAAAATATCTTAGAAAAATCTGGAGAAATCCTTTTTGGAACAATAGCTCCTTAAAGATTCAAAGTTTCAATCCTTTATAAAACTGTCCCGCAACTTTCAAAAATTACATTTTGGTCACTAGCCAAAATGTCAACCTTCCAAACCTCATTTTCCAAAATTGATTTCACAGTTCACTTTTATATAATAAAAGATGATTTTAGAACATTTTTCCATATTTTTAACGCAACCCGAACTAGGCTTTCCTAAATTCACTCTTATATATTCGATCAGCACTTTGACCGAACCGGTCAACGCCCAAAACTTCTAAGCCCAAAACCGGGGTGTTACAACAACTGCCGCGACACTCTAACGGGAGATCTTGGACACAAGCTACTACCCCATTCGGGATCACATATTATGCGAGATAAGGAAGAATACACTGTACGAGATGCATCCACATGCACTCTTTTAGTGAAATAATCTCTTTTTCCCTCTTTATTTTATTTTATTTTTTTTATTTTTTTAGTTTTAGTTATTTTTAATTTTCTATATTTTTTAGGAATAAAATTTTATTTTATTGTTTATTTTAGGATAGAGATCAAGAAATGAAGAGGAGATGAACAAATGGCTAGGAGAAAGAACTGTTAGCTGCCGCGGCATTTATCACCCAACGAGCCACAAGAGCCGCAACAGCTAGTTTTTAACGGGGAAGAACCGCAACGGGCAAAAAATGGCTAGTAACGGCTAGAAATTGTCGCGGTCGAGATTTGCGCTCCAACGACATTATATGCCGAAACTCTATATAAAGGCTACTATTCTCCATTATTCTTCACTTCATCACTCTCTTTTACTGCCTTGATTCTCTGAGCTTTATCTCTCTCTTTTGCTCTCAATACTTTCAGATGGCAATATGAGGTAAAGCTTCCAGCACTGTCGCGGCCAAAATTTATACCTGTTTCGCACCACTGGGAGTCAAACATCGATTCCAAAAATACTTCTCCTCCCGGCAGGTGTGGGATGAATAGGGATTCCAGGTCTCAGATGAACCAAATTACGACATTGACCATTACTTATTCAACAAGATCAACCAGCAAACATGGCATATATTCTGCCTCCAACCTGCCCGGGTCAACATCACAGTGGTCCGAGAATTCTATGCCCACAAGCCATTACCGATACAATTTTCATGCATGTGAGGGGGTAGGCCATCCGGGTTGATGCCGAAGCAATTAATCAGTTCTACGGCATATACATTGAACAGGACGAACATGCGGATGTCTTGGAGGCGATCAGTGAGTAAGATTACCAGCGCATCAAAGAAGCATTATGTTATGCCGACACGGCATGTGAGGCTGGGGCACACAGAGGATCGGTCCAACGGCGGAGCCAGAGACCCGAAGCAAAGATATGGAACAAATTCATCCGCCCCTGCCTCATGCCAACCTCACGCAGTACTGTCGTTGATCGACCCGGGCTCGCTCTAATCCATACGATTATGCATAACCGTAAAAATTAATGTTGGTAATATTATTTTTAGGAAATTTATAAGTGCGCACAGAGGGACAAAGGGCCACTCTACTTTCATCTCTTATCATCGGCCATTGCACGGAGAAGGAGGTCCCTGTCGATGAGGCCGATGAATTCACGCTACAACGAAAGAGATAGAATCGGGAGGTCTACGACAAGCTAATGAATATTACTGAAGCCGATCCTGTCGAGGCCACTCCGATGCAAGGCATTACAAGGGCCGCAGCCTTGACAACTACCCCATAGACGCCCCAGACGCACGCCCCGGCCGCAGCAGACCTTCAGCAAATCTTGTAGAAGCTGGTGGAAATAGACCGACGCCAACAACTGTTTATTGCGTACACGAGGGACTTCCATACCTCAATGATCCAGTTGATCCAGAACAGGTTCCCAGACCAGACAGTCCCGTTTCCACCCTTCCATGCTGTCTTCACTACCACAACCACCCATGAGCACTGAGAAGAAGCAACTCATGCTGCCGCCACAGCCCCGACATCACAAATACACAATGTCGTGGCCTCTGACACTCTATCTGCCGCGACGCACAAAGCCAAGGCAGCAACCAAGGATGATATCTACCCAGAATCCAAAGCCGAGGAGGTTACTGCCCCGGCAGCAAAGCCCACCCCACCATCACGCATCCAGCCACCCCGTGAATCTAAACGAGTCAAGCACGCGACATCCAAACCGAAGAGGTTGATACTGCAGAGCAACAATGACGAGGAAGATGAAACTTCCAAATCACCATCCATCTAAATTCCTCTTCTTTATGCCGCTTATTTTTAATGCCCTTATATTTTTGTGTGCTAATTTTTCCTATCGTAATTTATGCAATGTAAGTATTAAGGGTAATGCTTGATTCGAGTTTGGGGTGTAGGTTCAACTACAGCGACAAAGGCCATCCCGTAACAATATAAATATAATTGCAGTTTTGTTCAATAATTGCCAAATTTTTTACTGCACAATTGCATTAGTCGAATGAAGCTTATGTCTCGGCAATTCTCTTTATCAATTGACTCAGTATAATTTAATTGAATTTTCTATATTGGCAATAGATATCTCTCTTCTTACCATAGCTTTGAACTGTTTAGAGCCTTTAATTTTAGGATGCTTAAGGAAGGCAACATAGGATCATACTATGAGATTAGAACTTTAAAACACCTTTGTGACTTGTATGATTTAAGGAGTCCTAGTACACTTAGGGCATAGACTTGCTTAGAAAGAAATTTTTGGGTAAAAAGTTAGAGGTGCCTAACACTGGCTCTAGCTTAAGGAAGCCCTAGAGGTTCCTAAAACCGGCTCTAGGCTAATCACTAGAGGTGCCCGAAACTAGCTCTAGTAGGTTAGAATGCTTATAAAAAAGGAAAGAGAAAAGAGAAAAGAAAAGAAAATACTCAAGTTAAGTAGTTTAATGCTTAAGTGTTTACTTAGAACCCGGATAATCATCTTGTTCACAATGCATACGCACACTCACAAATCTTATAGTTTGATTCTAGGGAATTCCTAAGGCATCCAAAGACTTAAGGGTCGATCATTCTTCGCTATGGTTTGGAGAGAAGAAGGAAAATTAAGACTAAGGAGGATATTCATGAAAGTTAAGGTTTGAAAATTAATTGTTTGCATTGCTTGAGGACAGGTAATAGTTCGAGTTTGGGGGTGTGATAAGTGCCCAAAAGTCTTATATTTTCACCCTCTAAAATGGCAATTATCACTCAACCTACACCCATTTGAGCTACATTATGGCCTTTCATGCATTGATTTCATCATTTATGCCTTTAATCTTTATATGATGTTTATTCTATGAAAATATAATGTTTGATGCATGTTTGGTACTTTTGCAGATTTGCACGCTATCAGGGCAGGAGATGCCGTGACGACAATGAAGAAAAAGGAAGGATGAGGCAGAACCACCTAGTAACAGACCCTGTTCGAGCCAAGCCACAACTGACAGCTTCTACTGAGGGAAGCTGATTTATGAAGAATGAAGCCTTGCGAAACAGATCCAGTTCCAAACCAATGTCGTTGCAGCAGAATGCTATGCCCCACCGCTGTACTACTCTACCTGAAGGAGGGAAAAACATGTAAAGTGGTAGTCGATTTGTAGAGTTTTAAATGCTGGCTTTTTCTACACACTTTCCGTGGCAGTTGGAGCTCAAGAAGAGGACAAAAACATGGAAGGAAGGATAAAGTTGGACTTTTTGCCAAAAATGAATAATGTATTAAATTAAAGAGATTCACCTCATTAATAAAGTTAAGTCCAAGTCCAACTTAACTTCCTCTCCAAGAAGGTTTTTTGCCTACACATTCCCCTATATAAAGGGGGCTTGCCGCCATCATCAAGAGAATCAGAGAGGAGAGACGGAGAGAGCTTAGCTTAGGATCTAGTTTGTATTATGTTCTAATTTCCTTTAAGGTTAGGATTGGTTTGTTTAGTAGTTGTGTGAAGACTACTATATTTTTTTTAGTTCTTAATGCAATAAAGTTATGGTTTTCTTATTCTTGGCTTTAATTATTCTTACATACTTATCGGGAGAGAGTATTGTGAGGTTATCTATGTGTTCAACATCGGGAGAGTTGAACTCACGAAACAAATAAGCATGATTTTCATCCCACGTGGTGTTAACTAACTCGACCTAGGGATAGGTTAAGAGTTTCAATGGCTAAAAGAAGTGTTAGAATACTTGGTGTTTATCTTTGGTTCATGCTGGAAGGTATCATTGAAGTTCAGCCATCAACCAGTGTTCCGAGCTTAGGGATAAGGAGGAACCATCCAAGGAGGCTTTGCCGAACCTTAACAGCATCTGCCCAAGAACAAGGGATTGTCGCGGCAAGGACTCAACCATTGCGGCCGCGGCAGGGACTTAGGTTACTGCCACGGCAGTTTTGTGTTGTTGCATTCAAGACATAGACAAATCAATAGGATTCCACACTACGACGCATTCTAATTCGGCCCATTATCTCATCTTGATTTCTCTTTATTTTATTTCTGGCTTATTTTAGAATTAGTTCCTTAGTTTATTCAAAACAACCCTATTTACCTGTGTTATTTTCTGTTATTTGTTTTACAGTGCGAGGAAGTAGGATCAAATGGCTAGCCCAATCCATGTGGAGACAATACTTGATATACATATCGTTATATTACTTGAAACGTGTACACTTGCACAATTGTGGGGCACTTTTACGCGAGCATCAGTAAACATGTATAAATTAACATTATACCACAACATCATTAACATGATACATAAAAAATTATATTGGCTTACAAGTGATCATTAACCAAATTACAATTCCAAAATAGTTCATCAGATACACAAATTCAACAAGTGTTCACACAACACTTCAAGCCATCTTAACCAGAATAACGGTACATTCACAACAAACGGGGACAAAAACCCCAATCATCGATTAGATGCTTAACCCACTAACGAGAGACAGGACAGAAAGGCAACTTATTTACAGTGCATTCAATCCTATGGTGGGCCAAATATATCCGATAACATTTATAAACCACATCACTTGACAATAAATTCATTTTAACCACATACCTCATTGTTTTCATATGCATCAACATAAAACCATTTTCTAAAGCATCAAAACATGCTTTAAACGCAAGTATAAAACATATACTTACATGGATACATTACAACGTGCATCCATAATCATTTCATGATTAAATTAGTATAAAACATACTTTCATTCATGCATAAACAATTTCATAATAGCACAACCGGTAGAGAAAACCACTTTATACTTACTTCTGAACTTAGAAAAGCGTTTCAAGATTAAATCTAAGTTCTCAAAACAACCTTTAAAACATTTCAAAGCTGAAACCCACGTTCTCACTCACCGACACGCAAAACTTCAATTTGCCGATGCAAATTCAAACGTCCAAAGCCTCTAAAGCTTCACCAATCTCTTTAGGATCAACCTCCCCTATTTTAACCACATAATAACAGAGGATTAATGCATCTCAATGCATTCAAAATCTCAGCAAGCAATTCCACAACATTGCCTTGCCAAGAGCTATCAATCGTCTATCCGAAACAACCGAAATCAATATCGATTGACCTCCAAACTAAATCCAGCTAAAACCTAACACTTTCAACCATCAATTATCATAAAAAAACATCTAAAACCTTATCCTAACATCCTTATACTTCCAACAACCATTGAACCACCATAACTCCCCAAAAACACATAATTATCAACATAAACAATTAGAGATTCACATAGTTTCAGGATTACAATGTTAAAACCTTTATATTAACATTATTAAACTCCAAAATCATGATTAAAATCAATCATAAATCCAGTAAAACAGATTCAATCCAAAAATCATGTAAATCCATCAATTAAATCCTATTTTCATCATTTCCTCCAATTAAATCGCAAAACCTTAATAGAAGCAACATTTAAAGAGTCAAGAATTTGGGAATTTCAGTAAAGAACTTTTCATTAGAGGAGATGAACGAACCTTACCTCCAATGATTGAGTTTTCCCTTAATTGGTTGTTTTCTCTTGAAAATCAATGAGATTTAATAAGATATTTAAAAATCTAATTGAAGAATCATTTTGGAAATCAAAGATTAAGGAAAACAAGATCATTACCTAGAAATATCTAATGAAAAAGAGTTGTTTGGCTGAAAGGATTTTTAGAGAAAATATGAGAGAATGAAAGTTTCGTCAAATTCTCATTTTATGAAATAACCAACTTATTAACTAATTCCTCTTATAATTCCTTAATTAAAATACATTTTAAAATAAGCCTCGTTGAGGGAAAACTTAGATTTAACCAATTGGTCAAAAAGCTCCCTAAAGATTCAAAGTTTTGACTTTTTACAAAACAATCACCAAAACTAGTTTCCAAACTTTACATTTTGGTCACTAGTCTAAAATGTCACATTTCCAAAACTCATTTTCCAAAATTGATTTCACCAAAGCCTTTCATATATTTAAAAAGGATTTTAGATATTTTCTCCATATTTTTATCACCTTCCAAAATATGTTTTCCCTTAACTCATCCGAAAACTTACCTAAATCTGTAATCTCGGTCCAACAAACCCTAAAACCATCCCAAAAACCTCTAGGCCCAAAACTGGGGCGTTACATGATCTTTCTACTGAGCTGAACCAATAAGATCCAAGCTTTATTCTTATATTTCTCTATCTTTTATTACACTTTGCTATTGCTACCACAATTAATCATTTGTTCACCTTCTTATCCTTTTATTGCAACCACCATTGCACCCATAATTACCACTCTTACAATATTGTATTGTAGTAACATAAGTATAAGCTTAATACACCATCATTGTGGGATCGATATTCAAACAAGATTCCATATTTCTATTCTTGCAACGATAGTGTAGCTTGCACTAATAGTGTGACGTTTTCACATCAATCATGTTTTGGCGCCATTGCTGGGGATGGCATTATTATGTCCTTATGTTTCTGCTTGCAATTTTATTTTCGTTATTTAAGTTTGTAGTTGTTTCTAATAGATTTTTATTTTTGTTTTTCATGTTCTTTTTATTACCTTTTGTAGGTGTTGTATGACCAGAAGTGCTACTTGTACCCTCTAGAAGAGGCAGAGTCATTAATCCCACATCGGAAAGGAAAAGAGAGGTCTTGGGATATATAAACGGTAGACCTGCATATCCTATCAGACATATCTTTTCGGAATAGGTTAATGGCCCCGTGACAAGTGGTATCAGAACGACCCTTTGATTGCTAGATTTCACGTCGAGTGCCCATTAGTGGGGTAGACATGGTGGAAAACCGTGACAATTGGCTAATAACGAGAGTCGAAGCTCGTGAGGAGTGTGTCACGAGGTTGAGTTGGGTAGAATGTCACGTATCAGAAGAGGCAGGATTATTAATCCCACATCGAAAAGGAAAAGAGAGGTCTTGGGATATATAAACGGTGGCGTTGCACATCATATCAGACATATCTTTTGGGAAGAGGGTAATGGCCTAGTGACATACTACACAAATCTTAGTACCAGATCTAGAAGTTGAGAGAATTTTAGAAGAAGGATTCACGAAAATAGTGGAATGGCAAGAAATCCAAACAACAATGAGGGAATTCCTCATGCTCTTGAAAACTCAACACTGTACCTACCAGCCCATAATAGAACTATCCATGAGGTTCTTGTTCCCCTGTTGGATGATTTGCAACTGGGAATCGTTAGACCTCCTATTTAGGCTAGGAAATTTGAGTTGAAGCCAATTATGTTCCAAATGCTCAACTCTAATGGGCAGTATGCAGGGTTACCACATGAAGATGCTCTCTCGCACTTGGTTCTGAGGATTACCTACCAGCTCTACTACATCATGGAATGATCTTGCAACACAATTTGTTTTGCGCTTTGATCCACCGATAATGAACTCGCACCCAAGGAATGACATTACAGCCTACTATCAACTAGATGATGAGACTCTTCATACTACATAGGAAAGATATAAATCTCTGTTGCGTAGATGTCCCAACCACGCCATTCAACATGAAACTCATATTGAAATTTTTTTTATAACGAGTTGAATGCAGCTACAAGACATCTTGTTAATGGGTCGTCTAATGGTCCATTACTTGATTACACCTACAATGTTGTTATGGGTGTATTGGAGCAATTTGCTCATAATAATTCACAATATCCTATCTCAAGGGCTGCATAAGGAAAAGCTGAACTATGAGTGCTTGAGCTTGATGATCTATCTTCTCTTAAGGCTAACATTTCTACTTTGGAGAACAAAATCAAGAATATGGAGGGGACAAGTGAAGTTGCTCCTATCAAACTAGCTCAACAAACAACCACCCCTGTATTATCCTGTGAGATTTGTGGCGAGAACCATAGTTTTGAGGAATGCCCACAACATGAAAAAAATGCGAGTTATGTCAGCAGCATGTGATGCAACGACATTGGTACATCCTACAACACAATTAATAGACAGTCTTAGGGTAACTCTAATTCTGCACAACATCAAGAAGTATTCCATTCTTGGAACAATTCCTTTCAAAGGAATTCTAGTGTGCGCCAATGAAACTTCAGTTACCTACATCAACAATTTACGTCGCAGACTCCATTGCAGCCACAACAGAATCAGATGCAACCAAAACATATTGCTCCACGATCTCAGCAATCATAGTTTGGTATGCAATCACAGTATGGAGCACCATCTCAGACTTAGTCTCATATGAGTTGTAACGCCCCGGTTTTGGGCTTAGAAGTTTTGGGCGTTGACCGGTTTGGTCAAAGTGCTGTTCGAATCTAAAGAGGTGAAATTAGGAAAGCCTAGTTCGGGTTGCATTAAAAATATGGAAAAATGTTCTAAAATCATTTTTAATATAATTAAGTGAACTGTGAAATCAATTTTGAAAAATGGGTTTTGGAAGAGTGACATTTTGGTTAGTGACCAAAATGTAATTTTTGAAAGTTTTGTGACTGTTTTATAAAGAGTTGAAACTTTGAATCTTTAAGGAGCTATTATTCCAAAAGTAGTTTCTCCAGATTTTTCTAAGATATTTTGAGATTTATTCTGATTTTAAAACATATCAAAAGTGGAGGGAAAGGCCATTTGGCTATTTTCTTAACTAACTTTTCTATTTTCTTTCTCTCATTTTCTCTCAATCCAAACACTTGTTTTCCAGAGAGTGGTTTCTGATTTTCTCACCTAAAATCCTCCTTTCAACATTCTTTTGATTCCTAATCAACATATCTTCAAAACCTCATCATTTGCTAGTTGATTCAACAAGGTTTTTGATTCCAAAAAGTGGAGAAACACAAGTTTGGAGGTAAGAACGTCCTTCTCCTCTAAACTATCAGTTCTTTACTGAAATTCCCAAGTTCTCAACTCTTAATTGAAGTTTTATTAAAGTATTTTAAGTGGTGAAATGGATCTTGGCTTATAATGCAAGATTTGGTGATTTTTGATGATTTTCGTTAGATATGATTAATCTGTGATTTGAGGTGTGTTTTTGATGTTAAATGAACTCTAAATTGATAAGGAAATGAGTTTTGATTAATGCAATCCCGGATAGGTTGTGTTTCCTAAGTTTAGCTTGTGATTCTTGGATGTTTTTGTGGTGATCTTGTGGATCTGATGTTGCTGGAGGTATAAGGATGTTTATAGGTTGTTTTTAGATGTTAGATGGTGTTAATGGATGTTAGGTTTTGCTGGTTTATGGCTGGGCTTTGTTGAGAAGTGATTTTGTTGCAATTTCGGTTGTGTTTGGTGGCCGAAATTGGAATGTGAATGAGAGCAGCGAGTTTGAGTGCTTTCATTGAAGCTTTTGATGCATGATGATGCATTAAATCTCTGCTTTAATGTGTTTAATCAGGGGAGGCATCTTTGGATCCAAGTGGTGGTGATCCGGAGGCTTGATTTGGTGCTTCGGCAAGAGGCGAAGTGGAATCGGTGAGTGAAATTGGGTTTTCGGCTTTGAAACTAATGTCTTGGGAGCTTAGTTTAAGTCTAAACAACTTTGCTAAGCTCAAGTGTAAGTTTCGGAAATACTCTCTAGTGGTGGCCATGATTTGGTTGTTGTGCAATGTGGTTTATTGCATGTTTTAAATTCTGTTTTGAAAGCATGATTTAGCATGGTTAATGCTGTTTTTTTTGTAAGCCGTATGTTGTAGGAAGCTCAAGGTAAGAGTTCCTTGTTTTTGGACATTGTTTAAATGTGGTTTGATGCTTTAAAATGCATGATGTTTATGGCTTGGTTAAATGCTCTAAAACAGTGAAATATTGATGATGAATGATGTATATTGGCAAGTGATGTTTTGAAAAGGTTAAGGTCACTAAGGTGGTTAAAAGTCCTTGAGTGAGCCTTGTTTACTTAAGAACATCAAGGTGGTTAAAAGTCCTTGGATGGTTCTTGTTACGGACACAAAGGTGGTTAAAAGTCCTTGTGTGGTCCATTCTATGGTGTTTAAAAGTCCATAGGCCAAGGTGTTTAAAAGTCCTTGGGGTTCAAGGTGTTTAAAAGTCCTTGAGGTAATTCAATTCATGGTGTTTAAAAGTCCATGGCCAAGGTGTTTAAAAGTCCTTGGGGTCAAGGTGTTTAAAAGTCCTTGAGGTAACTTATATCATGGTGTTTAAAAGTCCATGGCCAAGGTGTTTAAAAGTCCTTGGGGTCCAAGGTGTTTAAAAGTCCTTGGGGTGAAAGTTGATGAACTTGTTTTCAAAGAAATGAATTGTATCACTTGTGGCCAATATGACATGTAATGAAATGAGGCATGAGATGCTTGTTAAAGTATGCTTTTGAGCATGTGTAAATGATGATTTGAAGCATGATTTATAAGTGTTTTATAAATGCATTATTGAATGGTTTTACGAGCATTCCTCACTAAGCTTTTGCTTACGCTCTCTTCCGTTTTCTTAATTCAATAATGTAGAACATTAGAGTACTTGAGGGCAGCAAGGAGGGCAAGCATCCAAGTGGAAACAAAGCTCTAAGTATGGAAGGTTTTCTAAGTACATTTTAGCTTTTGGTAATTTGGCAATGGGGGACCAATGTATATGTTTTGGGAGATGTTTAGTACTCCCTAAGTATGTTGTTTGATGTTGAGAAGGTTGGTTTTGGTGTTGGATCCTTACATGCTTGTTTTGGAAGTTTATGCTTGAATGGCTTACTTGTGTAGGAAGCATGCCTTTAGATTTGGGGCTTTTTGCTTATGATGTTGTTTCGCTGAATTGAAGATGCTTATATGTCCCTTCTATGTTTAATTGCATGCTGGTAAAGTTTGGTGGTGTTTGGTGCACGTTGGATGTTTAATTGCATGTTTAACAATGCTTTTTGAGGCAATTTGTGCAGGGTGATTCGGAACAGTACCTACCGTTTCGGAACGGGTGCCTTAATTGTGCCCAGGCGTCCGAAACGGGAGGGGCCGTTCCAAAACGGAAAGGCTACTGCCAAACCCCCGTTTCGATACGCGTTGCGGAACGGCCCCGAGTTTCGAAACGGGCTATGCCTGTTTCGGAACGGGTGACCGTTGGGGGCTGACATTGGCAGTTATATGTTTTGGAATGTTTGCGTTTTGGTCCTGAAACTTGTTTGTGCAAATGTATGAGTTTGGGAAGTCCTTTTGAGCTGAAATTTTACAGAGAAGCATGAAACATGGTTAATTTCAAGATGGTAACTTCAATTTGGTTTAAGTCCTTATAATTATCTGAATTTACAATTTGGTCCCTAAAGTTGTAAATTGTTCAATTGGGTCCCTGTTAGATCTCTGATGTTTATGATCTTTGAGTATGCTGTTGTATGAACATATCTAAGGCTTAATATGCATCTAGACAAGTTTTAAAAGAAAAAAAAGGGTCGTTAATCAAGGTTGACTTTCGGGTTGACTTTGGTTTTCCCCGTGTGACTTTCTTAATTCGGGTCATCCGTCTAGGCCGGGTTAAGGGGGTTACATTTGGTGGTATCAGAGCCAGGTTCTCGAGTAATTGGGAATGTATGTATGCATGATTGAAGTATGTATGCCTTGTATGCTTGTTGAGTGAAAGCATGTTTAATGGCTTGTGATTTTGATGCAATTGAAGCATGTGCTGTGATGTAGCATGTTGTGGGTACCCATTGCCAAATCAAAGCTAAGGGAAAGATGTTGATTTGAAATGAAATTGAGCTTGAATACTTGGATTGCTTACCTTGCTGGGCCTGACTTTGTTTTATTTGTGTTGTGATTGCATGGTAAAAGTATGACACCACGTAGAGAGTTACGAGGTAATGTGCGAGCTACGGCTCCTAATGAGAACGAGAATGCGGAAAACACGGGTAGTGCGGTGTTACCTCCTCCTCCACCTGGTGGTGGTGGTGCTGGGGCTGAGGAAGCTGGAGCTGCAGCTGGCGCTGGAGCTGCTGGACCTGGGGCTGGTCAGGGGTAAGCTATGCCTGATATGACGATGTTAGTGCAAGCTATTGCTGGTGCTTTTCAAGTAGCAGTAGCTGGGGCTCGTGGAGCGGGGCATCAGGAAGATGCTGGTGTCAGACTACCTTTGGAGCGTTTGCGCAGTCTTGGTGGGACTGAGTTCAGGGGTATGTCTGCTGAGAGTTCTGAAGCTTGGCTAGAGAGTACCAAGCGAATCTTGGGTCAGATGAGCTGCACGGATGTGCAAAAGCTGGGTTGTGTTGTGTCCTTGCTGCAGAAGGATGCGTATACGTGGTGGACAACCACTATTGCTGGGATGGCAGAAGCTGATGTGACTTGGACATTCTTTCAGAATGTGTTCAAGAGGAGATATCTGGGTGTAAGATATCTAGATGAGAAGAAGCGTGAATTCATGTCTCTTACTCAAGGGAGCATGAGTGTGGCTGAGTATGAGGTGCAGTTTGTGCGACTCAGTCAGTATGCACCGGAGCTGGTACCTGATGAGCGGGCAAGGTGCGAGAGGTTCCGTTATGGTTTAGAGACGGATGTGAAAATGTATTTGCTGGCCGCCGAGTATGATGATTTTGACGTGTTGGTGGGCCGAGCCAAGGATGTTGAGATGAACTTGAGTTTATCTGCTAAGGGTGCTGGCAAGCGAGCTGCTGAGTATAGTTCTGGAGGTGGACGGAGCAAGAGGGGACGTGATCAGAAGTATCAGTCTTCAGTTAAGAGAGGTGGTGGTGCACCTGCTAGAGGGGGTAATGCTAGAGCTGATCCGAGTGCTTGTTGGATCTGTGGTTCACGTGGCCACATGAAACGTGACTGTCCTCGTGCCGAGAGAGTGGTGCAAGCTCCTGTTGCGGCTGCTGGTAACGGGTGCTGGAGTTGTGGTTTTGCAGACCACTTGAGGCGAGATTGTCCGAGGTTGGCTGGTGATCAGGTGCGTGCTCCTGTTGTTGCTGCACCGCAGAGAGGTCGTGGGCGCGGCCGTGGTAATTTCCATAGGAGAGAGGAAGGTGGTCGTGAAGTGGCCCATGTTGTGGCTATTCAGCCTGAGGGTGGAGGCCAAGCGAGGGTGTATGCTCAGCGAGAGGGCAGGAATGATGCGGATGTGATTGCAGGTACCTTTACTTTGCAATCCTTGTCATTTCTTTCTTTGATTGATTCTGGATCTACGCATTCATACATTTTGCGTGAGCATGCTGAATTGCTTGGGTTGCCTGTTGAGTCTTTGGATGTTGGTGTTCGTGTCACTAGTTCTTTTGGTGAGACTGTTGTGACTCGTAAGCTTTATAGAAGGTGTCCCTTGGTTGTTCAAGAGCATGTTTTCCATGTTGATCTTATGGAGTTGCCCTTCTATGGTTTCGATGTGATCCTTGGTATGGATTGGCTTGTTGAGCATCGTGCTGTTGTGGATTGTGAAAACAAGCGGGTTTTGCTTAAGCTTGCGGTTGATTATGAGGTTGTTGTGGTGGGCGAGAATGTGAAGTTTCTTGCCAATGTGGTGTCTACCTTGGAGGCGAGCAGGATGCTGAGGCAAGGTTGCGAAGCCTATCTAGCTTTTGTGATGAATCCTAGCTCTAAAGAGTTGAGGGTGCAAGATATCAGAGTTGTGAAGGAGTTTCCTGGTGTTTTTCCTGAGGAGTTGCCTGGTTTACCTCCTAACCGAGAGGTGGAGTTTGGAATTGAGCTGTATGAGAATACAACTCCTGTGTCCATTACTCCCTATAGAATGGCACCTAAGGAGCTGAAGACGCAGTTGCAAGAGTTGCTTGATCGTGGTTTCATCCGGCCGAGTGTGTCACCTTGGGGAGCACCGGTCTTGTTTGTGAAGAAGAAGGATGGCACTATGAGAATGTGCATTGATTACCGTCAGCTGAACAAGTTGACTATCAAGAATCGGCATCCTTTGCCGAGGATTGATGATCTTTTTGATCAATTTCGGGGAGCTGCTGTGTTCTCTAAGATTGACTTGAGGTCAGGGTATTATCAGTTGAAGGTGAAGGATGTGGATGTGCCTAAGACAGCTTTCAGGACAAGGTATGGGCATTATGAGTTTCTTGTGATGCCGTTTGGGTTGACAAATGCTCCTGCTGCTTTCATGGACATGATGAATCGTATGTTTCATGAATACCTGGACAAGTTTGTTGTGGTGTTTATTGATGATATCCTCGTGTACTCGCGTACTGAGGAGGACCATGAAGAGCATTTGAGGATTGTTTTGCAAGCTTTGTTGGAGAATCAGCTTTATGCTAAGCTGAGCAAGTGTGAGTTCTGGTTAAGGGAGGTGGTGTTTCTTGGGCATGTGGTTTCAGCGGAGGGGATTCGTGTTGATCCTCAGAAGATTGAGGCGGTGATGAATTGGAAAGTTCCTAAGTCTGTTCATGAGATCCGTAGTTTCCTTGGTTTGGCGGGATACTACCGAAGGTTTGTGGATGGTTTTTCCAAAATTGCTGCTCCTTTGACGAAGCTGTTGCAAAAGGATGTTAAGTATGAGTGGACGGAAGCGAGGCAGCAGGCTTTTGAGAAGCTGAAGGCGGCTTTGACGCAAGCTCCTATCTTGATTCAGCCTGAATCAGGGAAAGAGTTTGTGGTTTACAGTGATGCAACCTATGTTGGTTTGGGGTGTGTGGTGATGCAGGAGGGTAAGGTGGTGGCTTATGCATCGCGGCAGTTGAAAGTGCATGAGCGCAATTACCCTACGCATGATATTGAGCTGGCTGCAGTGGTTTTTGCTATGAAGATCTGGAGACATTATCAGTATGGTGAGAAGTGTACTGTGTACACAGATCCCAAGAGTTTGAGGTATCTGATGTCTCAGAAGGAGTTGAATCTTAGGCAGCGGCGTTGGTTGGAGTTGCTCAAGGATTATGATCTGACGATTGAGTATCATCTTGGAAAAGCTAATGTTGTAGCGGATGCCTTGAGTAGGAAAGTAGCTGTTGAGCTGAGGGCTATGTTTGCTAGCTTGTGTAACGCCCCGGTTTTGGGCTTAGAAGTTCTGGGCGTTGACCGGTTTGGTCAAAGTCCTGTTCGAATCTAAAGAGGTGAAATTAGGAAAGCCTAGTTCGGGTTGCATTAAAAATATGGAAAAATGTTCTAAAATCATCTTTTAATATAATTAAGTGAACTGTGAAATCAATTTTGAAAAATGGGTTTTGGAAGTATGACATTTTGGCTAGTGACCAAAATGTAAATTTTGAAAGTTTGGTGACTGTTTTATAAAGAGTTGAAACTTTGAATCCTTAAGGAGCTATTAATCCAAAGATGATTTCTCCAGATTTTTCTAAGATATTTTAAGTCTAAAATCTGATTTTAAAGGTCATTAAAATTGGAGGGAAGCCATTTTGGCTATTTTTGGATTTTGTAACCAACTTTGCTAAACTTTCTTTCTCTCATTTTCTCTCAAACCAAACACTACTTTTCCAGAGAACTTGATCTGATTTCTTCACCTAAATCCCTCCATTCAACTCTCATTTGATTCCAAATCATTGTATCTTCAAATCTCTTCAATTGCTAAGTATTTCAACAAGGATTTTCATTCCAAAAAGTGGAGAAACACAAGTTTGGAGGTAAGAACGTCCTTCTCCTCTAAACTATCAGTTCTTTACTGAAATTCCCAAGTAATCAACTCTTGATTGATGTTTAATTAAAGGCTTTTGAGTTTGGAATTGTATCTTGGCTTATAATGCAAGATTTGATGGTTTTTCATGATTTTTCGTTAGATCTGATTGATCTGTGATTTGAGATGTGTTTTTGATGTTAAATGAACTCTAAATTGATAAGGAAATGAGTTTTGATTAATGCAATCCCGGATAGTGTAACCCCCATAGCCCGGCCTAGACGGTTGACCCGAACTACGAAGATTACACGGGGAAAACCAAAGTCAACCCGAAAGTCAACCTTGATTAACGACCCTTTTTTTTTCTTTTTAATCTTATCTAGATGCACATTAGTCCTATATGTGATCACACAAGCAACATACTCAAATATCATAGCCATCAGAGATCATTCAGGGACCCAATTGCACAAAACACAACTTTAGGGACCAAATTGTAAATTTTGAAAACTTTGAGGCCTTAACCAGATTTTAAGTTACCAAATTAAAATTAATCATGTTTCATGCATCTCGGCCAAATTTCAGCTCAAACGGACATCCCAAACTCATACAATTGCACAAACAAGATTCAGGACCAAAATGCAAACATTTTGAAACACATAACTGCCACTGTCAGCCCCCAACGGTCAACCGTTCCGAAACGGGAGACAGCCCGTTCCGTAACGCGGGGCCGTTCCGAAACAGGCATAGCCCGTTTCGAAACGGGGGTCGGGCAGAGGCCTTTCCGTTTCGGAACGGTCTCACCCGTTTCGGACGCCTGGGTTCATGCAGGGCACCCGTTCCGAAACGGTGTCTCCTGTTCCGAAACGCCTAGCCCAGAAAGCTGTATTTTGCTCACTCAAACACACAATTGACCATCCAAACATGCTCCAAAAGCCACCAAACTTTACCAGCATGCAATTCAACATAAATGAGACATGCTTGCATCAACAATTCATCAGAAACACATCATATACAAAAAGCCCCAAATCTATAGGCATGCTTCCTACACAAGCAACCATTTAGGCACAAACCTTCCAAAACAAACTCAATTAAGCCAAATCATGTTCCAACAACTTTAACAACATTAAAACAATCTTGAACAACATAAACGATCACAAACACAATAATCTCAAGAGATTCTACCCCCATTGCCTTTATTAACTATAGCTATTCACCGAGACATACATCTCACTTGGAGTCCACCTTGAATCCCTTGCTCCTTGCTGTCCAAACTTCAAAGATCTGCATTGATGGACAAAGAGAGCGTAAGCACATAATGCTTAGTGAGGAATGCTCAAAACCAAAACACCATCAATGCAGCGGGTCATAAAACACTTGTAAAACAAACCCGATTTGTTTACCAAAACCATGTTTGAAATCCTTTTCAACCACAAGCATCCACCATGCATAAATGCCATATGCAAAGCTAAAACAAAACCATGGAAACACTTCCATTTCACAACATACCTTTCATAAACTTGAAAGCCATTTCAAACAAGAAACCTTTAAAACCATTTCACAAGCCAACCAACACTTGCATTACACCAAGGCAACATATATACCATACAAACATATTCACATGCCTTTCAAACAAGTCCTACAAGACTTCAATGCATTAAAGATATTCATGCTCACATACATCATTTACCAAATGATAATCAACACTTGTTCAACCTAACAAGTAAACATGCATTCACATGCATCATACACCTTTCATGCAACAATGCATCTTTCCAAGCAACTCATGCTTCACATGCAACCATGCATCATTTCAAGCATCTCATGCTTCACATGCAACCATGCATCATTTCAAGCATCTCATGCTTCACATGCAACCATGCATCATTTCAAGCATCTCATGCTTCTTTATATTTAAGAACATCATATTGGCCTTCAAGTAATCAATCACATCCACTTTCCAACTCAACACCCGATCGGATACGCGGATTTCCGAGCGTTGTCCCTACGCTCCCTACACCCTACCCAATCCAAGGTCCTCGAATGAGCAACACCTCCATTATGACCTTACAAGCCTAAAGTTCCCATGCATGGACTTTTAAACACCATACAACCTTAGCTTTTCCCGAGGTTCCCATGTATGGACAACCATACAACCTCAACATGCACAAGGTTCTCCCGTATGGACTTTTAACCACCATACAACCTTTGCATAACCGATTGGTAGTTGTAGAAATCACTAACGAGATCCGGGACACCCTATACAAGATCCACACATGGACTTAACACCGCCATTGTGATCTCAACTAGCACAAGGTCCTCACATATGGACTTTTAAACACCATATAACCTTTGCTTAACCAAGGTCCTCGAATGGGCAACACCTCCATTATGACCTCAAATAACCAAGGTCCTCGAGTGGGCAACACCTCCACTATGACCTCATCTCGTTAGGAAACTTGAAGGGAGCTTATCCGGTCCACTCTTGACCACTCCACCTCCAAGGCGACTTTATTCACGGTGCACCCAATCCTATAGCCGGCTAACTATATCCGATCAAAGAACCAAGAACCACTTACATCACTTGCCAACATAACCATCTTGCCACATTAATCCAATATTTCACATGCATAGCCAATATGCCAAAACCATTTCATTATAAACCAATGATTCACATGCATAACCAATATGCAAAACCATTTCATTATAAACCAATGATTCACATGCATAAGTTTTCATTATAAACCACATTAATCCAAGAGTTGTTGATTATGAAGCTTGATTTCGTGCTTCGGCAAGTGGCGAAGTGGAATCGGTCAGTGAAATTGGGTTTTCGGCTTTGAAACCAATGTCTTGGGAGCTTAGTTTAAGTCTAAACAACTTTGCTAAGCTCGAGCGTAAGTTTTCAAAATTTCTCTCTAGTGGTGGCCATAATTTTGTTGTGATGCGAAATGATAATTTGCATGTTTTACATACTGTTTTGGAAGCATGTTTTAGCATGGTTTTTGCTGATGATGTAAGCCATATGTTGAAGGTAACTCTAGGTAGGAGTTCCTTGCTTTTGTACATTGAAATGATGTGGTTTAATGCTTTTAAATGCATGATGAATATGGCTTGGTTTTATGCTTTAAAACAGTGATGTAAGTGATGAAAATGATGTATATTGGCAAGTGATGTTTTTAAAATATTAAGGTCACTAAGGTGGTTAAAAGTCCTTGAGCGAGCCTTGTTACTTATGAACATCAAGGTGGTTAAAAGTCCTTGGATGGTTCATGTTGTGGACACTAAGGTGGTTAAAAGTCCTTAGGTGATCCTTTTCTATGGTGTTTAAAAGTCCATAGGCCAAGGTGTTTAAAAGTCCTTGGGATCAAGGTGTTTAAAAGTCCTTGATGTGATACATTTCATGGTGTTTAAAAGTCCATGGCCAAGGTGTTTAAAAGTCCTTGGGATCAAGGTGTTTAAAAGTCCTTGATGAGATGCATTCTATGGTGTTTAAAAGTCCATAGGCCAAGGTGTTTAAAAGTCCTTGGGGCCAAGGTGTTTAAAAGTCCTTGGGGTGAAAGTTGATGAACTTGTGTTTAAAGAAATGGAATTTATCGCTTGTAGCCAATATGACATGTTATGATTTGATGCATGAGATGCATGTTTAAGTATTCTTTTGAGCATGTGTAAATGATGGTTTGAAGCATGTTTTATAAAGTGTTTTACAAATGCATTATTGGATGGTTTTATTGAGCATTCCTCACTAAGCTTTTGCTTACGCTCCCTTCGTTTTCCTTAATTCAATAATGCAGAGCATTAGAGACCTCTGAGGGCAGCAAGAATGGCAAGAATTCAAGTGCAAGTAAAGCTCAATGTATGGAAGGTTTTTGTTAAACATTTTAGCTTTTGGGTGATTTGGCAATGGGGAAACCATGTGTATGTTTTGGGAGGTGTTTTGTACTCCCTAAGTATGTTTCTTGATGTTAAGATTGTTGGTCTTTGGATTGGATCTTTATATGCTTGTTTTGTAAGTTTGGTGCTTGAATATCTAGCTTGTGTAGGAAGCATGCCTATAGAATTGGGGCTTTTTGCATATGATGATGTTTGGTTGAATTGATGATGCCATTATGTCCCTTATATGTTGAATTGCATGTTGGCAAAGTTTGGTGACATTCGGAGCATGTTTGGTTGTGTAATTGCATGTTTAAAGTTGAGTTTTGGAGCAATCTGGGCAGGGTGTTTCGGAACAGCACCTACCGTTTCGGAACGGGTGCCTTAATCGTGCCCAGGCGTCCGAAACGGGAGGGGTCGTTCCGAAACGGAAAGGCCACTGCCAGACCCCCGTTTCGAAACGGGCTATGCCTGTTTCGGAACGGCCCCGCGTTTCGGAACGGGCTGTCTCCCGTTTCGGAACGGTTGACCGTTGGGGGCTGACATTGGCAGTTATGTGTTTTGAATTGTTTGCGTTTTGGTCCTGAAACTTGTTTTTGCAATTGTATGAGTTTGGGAAGTCCTTTTGAGCTGAAATTTCACAGAGAAGCATGAAACCTGATTAATTTCAAGTTGGTAACTTCAATTTGGATTAAGTCCTTATAATTATCAGAATTTACAATTTGGTCCCTAAAGTTGTAAATTGTTCAATTGAGTCCCTGTTTGATCTCTGATGTTTGTGATCTTTTGGTATGATGTTTGTGTGATCACAATTAGGCTTAATGTGCATCTAGACAAGTTTAAAAAGAAAAAAAAGGGTCGTTAATCAAGGTTTACTTTCAGGTTGACTTTGGTTTTCCCCGTGTGACTTTCTTAATTCGGGTCAACCGTCTAGGCCGGGTTAAGGGGGTTACAGCTTGAGCATATCGCAAGATGGTGGTCTCGTTGCTGAGTTGCAAGTGAAACCCTCTTTGGTTCAGTTGATCAAGGATAAGCAGTTGCTGGATGATTCCTTGGTGTCTCATGTTCAGGATATCGCGGAGGGTAGACCTTCGGATTTCTGTTTCAATGATGATGGTGTGTTGTGTTTTGGGAGTCGAATAGTAGTGCCCAATGATGCTGAGTTGAGGCGTGCTATTCTGACTGAAGGTCATAGTAGTCCTTTTGCTATGCACCCTGGTAGTACTAAGATGTACCGTGATCTTCGTGATGAGTACTATTGGGTGGGTTTGAAGAAGGATGTTGCGGAGTTTGTGAGCAAGTGTTTGGTGTGTCAGCGAGTTAAGGCTGAGCATCAGTTTCCTTCAGGGTTGTTGCAACCGTTGAAAATCCCTGAATGGAAGTGGGAACGGGTTACCATGGATTTTGTATCTGGTTTACCTTTGTCTCCATCGAAGAAGAATTCGGTGTGGGTGATTGTGGATCGCCTGACGAAGTGTGCGCATTTCTTGCCTGTGCACACCACGTTTTCTTTGGATAAGTTGGCAGGGCTATACATTGCTGAGATTGTGCGGCTGCATGGTGTGCCTAAGTCGATTGTGTCGGATAGGGATCCGAGGTTCACATCGCGGTTCTGGCAGTGTTTGCATCAAGCTCTGGGTACAAGGTTGCATTTCAGTACATCCTATCATCCTCAGTCGGATGGTCAGTCTGAGCGAGTTATCCAGATTTTGGAGGATATGTTAAGGTGCTGCGTGATTGAGTTCCAAGGTTCTTGGGAGAAGCATCTGCCTTTGGTTGAGTTTGCTTATAACAACAGTTATCAGGCAAGTATACAGATGGCACCTTATGAGGCTTTGTACGGGAGGAAGTGTAGGACTCCTCTTTGTTGGGCTGAAACTGGTCAAAAGTTGGTTTCGATGCCGGCTTTGTTGAAAGGGACCACAGAGAAGGTAAAGCTCATTTGTGAGCGGTTGAAGGCTGCTTCTGATCGGCAGAAGTCTTACGCAGATTTGAAGCGTAAGGAGATAGAGTATGCGGTGGGTGACCGTGTGTTCTTGAAGGTTTCGCCTTGGAAGAAGGTGATGCGGTTTGGCCGAAAGGGTAAGTTGAGCCCTAGGTACATTGGACCATATGAGGTGGTTGAGCGTGTGGGTCCTGTTGCGTATCGGTTGAGGTTACCTCAGGAGTTGGAGAAGATTCATGATGTGTTCCATGTTTCTATGCTCCGGAGGTATAGATCTGATCCTTCGCATGTGATGCCTGTGGAGGAAGTGGTTTTGAATCCGGATTTGACCTATGATGAGGAACCGGTGAAGGTTCTGGATTCGGATAGCAAGGTCCTTCGTGGCAAGACCATTGAGTTGGTGAAGGTGCTGTGGAAGCATCGCGGTGTTGAGGAAGCCACGTGGGAGCGGAAGGAAGACATGCTGAAGCAGTTTCCTTATCTCTTTCCTTCAGGTAAATTTCGAGGACGAAATTTCTTAAGGGGGGAGAGTTGTAACGCCCCGGTTTTGGGCTTAGAAGTTTTGGGCGTTGACCGGTTTGGTCAAAGTGCTGTTCGAATCTAAAGAGGTGAAATTAGGAAAGCCTAGTTCGGGTTGCATTAAAAATATGGAAAAATGTTCTAAAATCTTCTTTTAATATAATTAAGTGAACTGTGAAATCAATTTTGAAAAATGGGTTTTGGAAGAGTGACATTTTGGTTAGTGACCAAAATGTAATTTTTGAAAGTTTTGTGACTGTTTTATAAAGAGTTGAAACTTTGAATCTTTAAGGAGCTATTATTCCAAAAGTAGTTTCTCCAGATTTTTCTAAGATATTTTGAGATTTATTCTGATTTTAAAACATATCAAAAGTGGAGGGAAAGGCCATTTGGCTATTTTCTTAACTAACTTTTCTATTTTCTTTCTCTCATTTTCTCTCAATCCAAACACTTGTTTTCCAGAGAGTGGTTTCTGATTTTCTCACCTAAAATCCTCCTTTCAACATTCTTTTGATTCCTAATCAGCATATCTTCAAAACCTCATCATTTGCTAGTTGATTCAACAAGGTTTTTGATTCCAAAAAGTGGAGAACCACAAGTTTGGAGGTAAGAACGTCCTTCTCCTCTAAACTATCAGTTCTTTACTGAAATTCCCAAGTTCTCAACTCTTAATTGAAGTTTTATTAAAGGATTTTAAGTGGTGAAATGGATCTTGGCTTATAATGCAAGATTTGGTGATTTTTGATGATTTTCGTTAGATATGATTAATCTGTGATTTGAGGTGTGTTTTTGATGTTAAATGAACTCTAAATTGATAAGGAAATGAGTTTTGATTAATGCAATCCCGGATAGGTTGTGTTTCCTAAGTTTAGCTTGTGATTCTTGGATGTTTTTGTGGTGATCTTGTGGATCTGATGTTGCTGGAGGTATAAGGATGTTTATAGGTTGTTTTTAGATGTTAAATGGTGTTGATGCCATTTCGGTTGTGTTGGGTGGCCGAAATTGGAATGTGAATGAGAGCAGCGAGTTTGAGTGCTTTCATTGAAGCTTTTGATGCATGATGATGCATTAAATCTCTGCTTTAATGTGTTTAATCAGGGGAGGCATCTTTGGATCCAAGTGGTGGTGATCCGGAGGCTTGATTTGGTGCTTCGGCAAGAGGCGAAGTGGAATCGGTGAGTGAAATTGGGTTTTCGGCTTTGAAACCAATGTCTTGGGAGCTTAGTTTAAGTCTAAACAACTTTGCTAAGATCAAGTGTAAGTTTCGGAAATACTCTCTAGTGGTGGCCATGATTTGGTTGTTGTGCAATGTGGTTTATTGCATGTTTTAAATTCTGTTTTGAAAGCATGATTTAGCATGGTTAATGCTGTTTTTTTTGTAAGCCGTATGTTGTAGGAAGCTCAAGGTAAGAGTTCCTTGTTTTTGGACATTGTTTAAATGTGGTTTGATGCTTTAAAATGCATGATGTTTATTGTAACGCCCTGGTTTTGGGCTCAGAAGTTTTGGGCGTTGACCGGTTTGGTCAAAGTGCTAATCGAATATATAAGAGTGAATTTAGGAAAGCCTAGTTCGGGTTGCATTAAAAATATGGAAAAATGTTCTAAAATCATCTTTTAATATATAAAAGTGAACTGTGAAATCAATTTTGGAAAATGAGGTTTGGAAGGGTGACATTTTGGGTTAGTGACCAAAATGTAATTTTTGAAAACTGCGTGACTGTTTTAAAAAGGATTGAAACTTTGAATCTTTAAGGAGCTATTTACCCAATGGGAGTTTCTCCAGATTTTCTAAATATATTAAATGATTAATTAAATGTTTTTAAACTAAAGAAAAGTGGAGGGAAGATATTTTCCTAATTCTAACTAACTTTTCTCTCAACCATTTTCTCTCATCTTTTCTCTCAAACCAAACACATTCTCTCCAGATCTTTCCTCTCTGATTTTGTTACTCAAATCACTCATTTCAACTCTCATTTGATTCCTAATCATCTCATCATCAAAACCTCTCAATTTGCAAGTTGTTTCATCAAGCTTTTTGGCTCTAAAAAAGGAGAAACTCAAGTTTGGAGGTAAGAACGTCCTTCTCCTCTGAACTTCAAGTTCTTTATTGAAATTCCCAAGTTCTCAATCCTTGATTTGTGTTTTGTTAAAGGCTTTTCAATTGAAATCTTGATTTTGGCTTAAAATGCAAGATTTGGCGATTTTGGTGAAATTTTCGTGTGATCTGTTTGGGCAGTGTTTTGAAGTGTCAAAATGATGTTAAATGAATGCTAAATTGATTAGAAGTTGAGGTTTAATTAATGCAATCCCGAATAGGTTGAATTTCCTAAGTTTGGCTTGAGTTTTTGGTTGTTTTTGGAGTGTTTTTGGTGATCTGTTGTACCTAGAAGTATAAGGACGTGTTTGTGATCATTTTGGATGTTGATTGATGTTTAAAAATGGTTAGAAGTGATGGATCTTGGCTGGGTTAAGTTTTGGAAATGTTTGGAGGTGATTTCGGTTGTGTTTGGTAGCCGAATTGTTGGTTGTGTGATGAGCAGCGAGTTTGGTTGTGTGGCTGCTGTTCTTAATGCATAATGATGCATTAATGTGCTGTTTTTGTGTGCTTGAAACAGGGGAGTTTGATCCGTGAGCTTTAGAGGTGTTGCGGAAGGTTTCGGATGCTTGGAAGGCTTGGTGGCTAGCCTTGTTTTGGTTATCGGTGAGTGAAGTAGGGTTTTTAGCTTTTAAACCAAGGTTTGAAGGTTTTTGGGAGCTTAGTGTAAGTCTAAACAACTTTGCTAAGCTCAAGAGTAAGTGAATGGTTTTTCGCTCTTGAATTATGATTGTGGAATTGGCTTTTAAGCAATTGTGGTTGTTGATTGAGATGCATATGTTTTGCATGGTTTAATTCTGTTTTGAAAGCATATTTTAGCATGGTTTAATGCTGGTTTTGAAAGCCATATGTGAAGGATGCTCAAGGCAAGAGATCCTTGGTTTTATACATTGAAAATGTGGTTTTGATGCATGGTGTTGCATGTTGTTCAATGGCTTTGTCTAACGCTTTAAAACAGTGAATTAATGTTGGTAAATGATGGTTTTGCATATTGGTTATGCATGTGAATCATTTGATTAATGTGGTAATGGTTTTGCATATTGGTTATGCATGTGAAACATTGGACTAATGTGGTAAGGTGGTTATATTGGCAAGTGATGTAAGTGGTTCTTGGTTCTTTGATCGGATATAGTTAGCCGGCTATAGGATTAGGTGCACCGTGAATTAAGTCGCCTTGGAGGTGGAGTGGTCAAGAGTGGACCGGTAAACTCCCTTCAAGTATCCTATCGAGATGGTTGAGGTCATAATGGAGGTGTTGCCCATTCGAGGACCTTGGTTGAGCAAAGGTTATATGGTGTTTAAAAGTCCATATGTGAGAACCTTGTGCTTGTTGAGATCACAATGGCGGGGTTAAGTCCATGTGTGGATCTTGTGTAGGGTGTCCCGGATCTCGTTAGTGATGTTATACAACTACCAATCGGTGAATGCAAAGGTTGTATGGTGTTTGAAAGTCCATACATGGGAACCTTGTGCATGTCAAGGTTGTATGGTGTTTGAAAGTCCATACATGGGAACCTTGGGGAAAAGTTGAGGTTGTATGGTGTTTGAAAGTCCATACATGGGAACCTCGGGAAAGTTGAGGTTGTATGGTGTATGAAAGTCCATACATGGGAACCTCGGAAAAGCTAAGGTTGTATGGTGTTTAAAAGTCCATACATGGGAACCTTAGGATGTTGAGGTCAAATGGTGTTTAAAAGTCCATTTGGGAGACCTTGGATTGGTAGGGTGTATGGAGCGTAGGGACAACGCTCGGAATCCGCGTATCCGATTGGGTGTTGAGTTGAAAAGTGAATGTGGTTGATCACTTGAAGGCCAATATGATGTTCTTGATTGTGATGAAGCATGGGATGCTTGAATTGATGCATAATTGCATGTGAAGCATGAGATGCTTGAAAAGATGCATGGTTGCATGGAAAGTGTATAATGCTTGTGAATGCATGTTTACTTGTTAAGTTGAACAAGTGTTGATTATCATTTGGAAAATGATGCATGTGAGCATGAAATATCTTTAGTGCATTGTAGTCTTGTTAAGACTTGTTTTTAAAGGCATGTGATGATGATGTTGTGGTTCATATATGTTGCCTTTGGTTTAATGCATGTGTTGGTTGGTTTGTGAAATGGTTTTAAAAGATTCTTGCTTGAATTGGCTTTCAAGTTTAAGAAAGGTATGTTGTGAAATGGGAGTGTTTTCCAAGGTGTTGTTTTAGCTTGCATATGGTGTTTATGCATGGTTTGGCTAAATGGATGATTTTGTAAGTTGTGCTTTGAAAAGGTTTTCTTAGCATGCTAAGCTAAGGGTTGGTTTTCATGTATGTGCAATGCATGGTTTTGAGCTTGTTGTTGAAAAGGGGTTTTCAAACATGGCTTTGGTAAACAAATCGAGTTTGTTTTAAAAGTGATTTATGGCTCGCTGCATTGATGGTGTTTTGGTTTTGAGCATTCCTCACTAAGCATTATATGCTTACGCTCCTTTTTGTCCATCAATGCAGATTCTTGAAGTTTGGACAGCAAGGAGCAAGGGATTCAAGAAGGACTCCACTTGAGATGTATGTCTCGGTTAATAGCTATAGTTAATAAAGGCAATGGGGTAGAATCTCTTGGGTTGATGTATGTGTTTGTATATGTTCGGACAAGTATGGTTTTGTGTTGTTGATGTTGTTGGAACATGGTTTGGCTTATGAGTTTGAATTGGAAGTATGTTGGTTAAATGGTTGCTTGTGTTCGAAGCTTAACCTTGAAATTGGGGTTTTTCGTGTATGTTGACATGTTGTTGAATTGTTGATGCAAGTATGCCTCTTTTATGTTGAATTGCATGTTGGCAAAGTTTGGTGGCTTTTGGAGCATGATTGGATGTTTAATTACATGTTTAAGAATGCATTTTGAGGCTTGCTGTGCAGGGTGTTTCGGAACAGCCAATACCGTTTCGGAACGGGTTCCTTAAACAAGCCCAGGCGTCCGAAACGGGAGGGACCGTTCCGAAACGGAAAGGCTACTTCCAGACCCCCGTTTCGGTACGCGTTGCGAAACGGCCCCGCGTTTCGGAACGGGTGACCGTTGGGGGCTGACATTGGCAGTTAAATGTTTTGAAAAGTTTGCATTTTGGTCCTGAATCTTGTTTGTGCATTTGTATGAGTTTGGGATGTCCGTTTGAGCTGAAATTTGGCAGTGAAGCATGAAACCTGACTAATTGCAATATGGTAACTTTAATTTGGGTTAGGTCCTCATATTTATCAGAAATTACAATTTGGTCCCTAAAATTGTAATTTGTTCAATTGGGTCCCCGTTTGATCTCTGATGTTTGTGATCTTTGAGTATGGTGTTTGAGTGATCACACATAGGACTAATGTACATCTAGACAAGATTAAAAAGGAAAAAAAAGGGTCGTTAATCAAGGTTGACTTTCGGGTTGACTTTGGTTTTCCCCGTGTAATCTTTGTAGTTCGGGTCAACAGTCTAGGCCGGGCTACGGGGGTTACATTTGGTGGTATCAGAGCTGAGTTGCGAATGCTTGGGGAAAACGGTAAGTTGTTGTGATGTGTGTTGATGTTTCTGGGCATGATGCTGATGTTTCTGAGCAAATTGTTGATGTTTCTGATCAAGTTGCTGATGTTTTCGAGCATGTTTTATGTTTATGAATCATTTTTGAATTGATGTGGATATGTGCTGATGTTGTGAGCTGGTGTTATGGTTGATGATTGTGTAATGAGTATGTTATGTTGATAATATGCTGATGCAAATGGATGCTGTTGGATGTAAGCATGATCGAGTATGTAGATTGATATGCTTGATGTTGTGATATCCATGTTGTGTTGACTGTTATGTCATGTAAAGGGGAGGATTCAGGATACCCATTGCCTTATTAATATAGCTATTGTGTTATTTTGGAGTTGGAGTTTGAATCCTTGCTTAATGCTGGTCTAACTGGTTTGTTTGTTTGTTGTGATTGTATGTTTGTTGTTGTTAGTAGTATGGCTAAGTCGATGAAAGAATGGCAGTTGGGTGAGATGGTTGCTGCCTTGGGGCAGGTTGTTAAGGCGTGGAATTCACCCTTTGGTGGAGGTGTTTTGTCTCAGTTTTCTGTGCCTGGGGTTGAGGTGATAAGGCAAGGGAAAGAAGCTGGTTCTGTGGTGAAGAGATCATCATCTGATGTTCAGGAGGTGTTGGGAACATCTTAGGCTGTGGTAAAGGTAAAGTCAGTGGATGTGCTGGCTGTGGGATGTGTGGGTTTGCCGAAGCAGCGTTTGCTTGATTTGGGTGCTGTGGAATATCATGGTTCTACACCGGAGATGTTTGAGGCCTGGTTGGCCAGTGTGGTTCTGATCTTGGATCAGGAAGGCTGTGATCTTGCTTGTAAGCTGGGGAGTGTTGTTTCTCTGATGTTGGAGGATGCATGCGTCTGGTGGACATCTGTGGCAGTGGCATCACATATTCATGATTTTGATTGGGATTTCTTTGTATCTGCCTTTTATGAAAGGTATCTTGGAGGGAAGTTTCCAAGGGTTGAGCAATGTGACGGTGGTGTTATTGTAGAGCAAGTGTTTCTTGGGCAAGGAGTGGAAGTTCAGCCACCGGTGTGTGACCGTTGTGAAAGGCGCCATGTTGGAGGTTGTTGGGGCGCGGGTGCTTGCTGGAACTGTGGTTCCAAAGTGCATGTTAAGCGTGATTGTCCTCTTGGAGTGAAGTCAGCTTTGGTGATAGCCAAAGGATCTCAGAAAGGTCGTGGGCATGGCCGAGGCAAGGTTCAGAAGTGGCAGAAAGAGCAGAAAGTTGTGAAGAGTGTGGGAAAGGAGAATTGCTAGAAATGCGGGTCTGCTGGACACATGAGACGTGATTGTTTGATGTTGGCTCGGAACAGCCAAGGTCCCTTACTGCAAGGAGTCGGTGGTGACCCTGGTGTGTTAGCTGGTGCTGTAGTGGTGCGGCAGGAGGATGATGGTTCCGCGAGGAAGAGAGTTCGTCTGATGAAGCTTCAGGGTGGTGTTGTGCTTTCAGGTAACCTTGTTTAGTAATCTTTGCTCTAGTTACCTTAGTTTGGTTTCTGTTGGTTTTCCTTGCGTGATAAGTTTAGTCTTGTTGCTAGCATGTTGGGGTAATGGTTGTAGTTTGGAAACATCTTTGGTGTGAAGAAGGCTTAGGTGAGAATCTTGTGGTTAATAATTGTTGGTATGATGGAGTTAGATAAGTTAGAAGTGAGGTAGGAGGTTGTTCTTAGACGGATTCTGAGGATGTTATTGGAGGGTGTGAACTGGCATTCATGCACAGATAAAATCATTGTTATATGCTATATTATATATGTTGGTCCATGCATACATGTGGCATGACATTAGAGGTTTTGCATACATGTACATCAGGCATTGATAGGGCATGTTGGTGATCATGCATATGATGTTCACACTCGCTAATAACTAATCGAATCTGTTAGAGTGGTGGTTGGATGATGGGTTTTTAGAGGTTGTTTTGGTGCTGAGTGAGGGTTAGAAGTAATATTAAGCTAGTTGCTTGTAATGGCGAGGGTGGCATAGCATGTTGGTGGAAGAATAGTGTTTGTTGTTTAAGGAGTTTAGTGGTTTGGTGGTGAGGAGTACCGGTTGAAGTAGGATCGGTCAAGTGGTTTGAATAGCTAAGTGGGAGCGGTAGTTCCTTTGTGTTAAGTGTTGTTGCAGGTTAGCGGTTGTGTTTTCAGGTGCTGAGGTAGCTTAGCATTTAAGTTGTTGTGGAAGGGTTGTGTTTGCAAGTGCTGGTTCTTAGCAACCTTTGAGGAGTTGAGGAGTTGATATGTATGTTTAAGTTGGGCAATGTTCTGGCAAGGCAAGTGTTACGGTCAAGCTTGTGGTGGTTAAGCAATAAAAGGTCGAGGGTCAGTGTTGTTTGAAAGGATTCTTGTGAAAGGTGGTTGGCTGGTTGTGAGTAAGTGAATTCTTTTTGGAGATCAGCTGGTGGTGTGTGGAACGGCTAGCGGAGTCAAGGTTGGGGTTGTGATGTAATTTTGGTTTGTGGGTGAGTAGACCTGGAGAGTCGTTTTGGTAATGTTAGCAACAGTTGTGAGGGTTTATCAGCATTCGTTGAGGAGTTTGGGTAAGCAGTTGATGTTTAAGGATTTTTGCTTGTTGGGAAATTCTTGGAAGAGGTTTGGGAGTTTGCAAGAGTTTTAGAAGCAGAGAAGGTTGAATAGTGGCTGAATTGGATTGGTTGTTGTCTCTGTGTAAACAGGTCTTGGGAGTTGTGTGTTGCAGTGATGTGTGCTGTAAGAGCTGAAGTTCTTTAGGTTGATATTGGGGCTGTGTACAGTCCGGTTATGTGGAAGGTTAAGTTGTGGCTATCTTTGAGTGTTCTGGGTTTGTGAACAGCATGTGGTGGTGTTGGGTTCAGTGGAGTTTTGTGTGGAAAGTGTTCAGTGTTGGTTGAGGTTTTTGTGTTGCCTTGTGTGTGTTTTGAGAAAGTTGTTGTTCTCTTTTCGCCGGTTGAAATTTCGAGGACGAAATTTCCTAAGGGGGGGAGAGTTGTAACGCCCCGGTTTTGGGCTCAGAAGTTTTGGGCGTTGACCGGTTTGGTCAAAGTGATGATCGAATATATAAGAGTGAATTTAGGATAGCCTAGTTCGGGTTGCATTAAAAATATGGAAAAATGTTCTAAAATCATCTTTTAATATATAAAAGTGAACTGTGAAATCAATTTTGGAAAATGAGGTTTGGAAGGGTGACATTTTGGGTTAGTGACCAAAATGTAATTTTTGAAAACTGCGTGACTGTTTTAAAAAGGATTGAAACTTTGAATCTTTAAGGAGCTATTTACCCAATGGGAGTTTCTCCAGATTTTATAAATATATTAAATGATTAATTAAATGTTTTTAAACTAAAGAAAAGTGGAGGGAAGATATTTTCCTAATTCTAACTAACTTTTCTCTCAACCATTTTCTCTCATCTTTTCTCTCAAACCAAACACATTCTCTCCAGATCTTTCCTCTCTGATTTTGTTACTCAAATCACTCATTTCAACTCTCATTTGATTCCTAATCATCTCATCATCAAAACCTCTTAATTTGCAAGTTGTTTCATCAAGCTTTTTGGCTCTAAAAAGGAGAAACTCAAGTTTGGAGGTAAGAACGTCCTTCTCCTCTGAACTTCAAGTTCTCTATTGAAATTCCCAAGTTCTCAATCCTTGATTTGTGTTTTGTTAAAGGCTTTTCAATTGAAATCTTGATTTTGGCTTAAAATGCAAGATTTGGCGATTTTGGTGAAATTTTCGTGTGATCTGTTTGGGCAGTGTTTTGAAGTGTCAAAATGATGTTAAATGAATGCTAAATTGATTAGAAGTTGAGGTTTATTTACTGCAATCCCGGATAGGTTGAATTTCCTAAGTTTGGCTTGAGTTTTTGGTTGTTTTTGGAGTGTTTTTGGTGATCTGTTGTACCTGGAAGTATAAGGACGTGTTTGTGATCATTTTGGATGTTGATTGATGTTTAAAAATGGTTAGAAGTGATGGATCTTGGCTGGGTTAAGTTTTGGAAATGTTTGGAGGTGATTTCGGTTGTGTTTGGTAGCCGAATTGTTGGTTGTGTGATGAGCAGCGAGTTTGGTTGTGTGGCTGCTGTTCTTAATGCATAATGATGCATTAATGTGCTGTTTTTGTGTGCTTGAAACAGGGGAGTTTGATCCGTGAGCTTTAGAGGTGTTGCGGAAGGTTTCGGATGCTTGGAAGGCTTGGTGGCTAGCCTTGTTTTGGTTATCGGTGAGTGAAGTTGGGTTTTCAGCTTTTAAACCAAGGTTTGAAGGTTTTTGGGAGCTTAGTGTAAGTCTAAACAACTTTGCTAAGCTCAAGAGTAAGTGAATGGTTTTTCGCTCTTGAATTATGATTGTGGAATTGGCTTTTAAGCAATTGTGGTTGTTGATTGAGATGCATATGTTTTGCATGGTTTAATTCTGTTTTGAAAGCATATTTTAGCATGGTTTAATGCTGGTTTTGAAAGCCATATGTGAAGGATGCTCAAGGTAAGAGATCCTTGGTTTTATACATTGAAAATGTGGTTTTGATGCATGGTGTTGCATGTTGTTCAATGGCTTTGTCTAATGCTTTAAAACAGTGAATTAATGTTGGTAAATGATGGTTTTGCATATTGGTTATGCATGTGAATCATTTGATTAATGTGGTAATGGTTTTGCATATTGGTTATGCATGTGAAACATTGGACTAATGTGGTAAGGTGGTTATATTGGCAAGTGATGTAAGTGGTTCTTGGTTCTTTGATCGGATATAGTTAGCCGGCTATAGGATTAGGTGCACCGTGAATTAAGTCGCCTTGGAGGTGGAGTGGTCAAGAGTGGACCGGTAAACTCCCTTCAAGTATCCTAACGAGATGGTTGAGGTCATAATGGAGGTGTTGCCCATTCGAGGACCTTGGTTGAGCAAAGGTTATATGGTGTTTAAAAGTCCATATGTGAGAACCTTGTGCTTGTTGAGATCACAATGGCGGGGTTAAGTCCATGTGTGGATCTTGTGTAGGGTGTCCCGGATCTCGTTAGTGATGTTATACAACTACCAATCGGTGAATGCAAAGGTTGTATGGTGTTTGAAAGTCCATAAATGGGAACCTTGTGCATGTCAAGGTTGTATGGTGTTTGAAAGTCCATACATGGGAACCTTGGGGAAAAGTTGAGGTTGTATGGTGTTTGAAAGTCCATACATGGGAACCTCGGGAAAGTTGAGGTTGTATGGTGTTTGAAAGTCCATACATGGGAACCTCGGAAAAGCTAAGGTTGTATGGTGTTTAAAAGTCCATACATGGGAACCTTAGGATGTTGAGGTCAAATGGTGTTTAAAAGTCCATTTGGGAGACCTTGGATTGGTAGGGTGTATGGAGCGTAGGGACAACGCTCGGAATCCGCGTATCCGATTGGGTGTTGAGTTGAAAAGTGAATGTGGTTGATCACTTGAAGGCCAATATGATGTTCTTGATTGTGATGAAGCATGGGATGCTTGAATTGATGCATAATTGCATGTGAAGCATGAGATGCTTGAAAAGATGCATGGTTGCATGGAAAGTGTATAATGCTTGTGAATGCATGTTTACTTGTTAAGTTGAACAAGTGTTGATTATCATTTGGAAAATGATGCATGTGAGCATGAAATATCTTTAGTAAATTGGAGTCTTGTTAAGACTTGTTTTTAAAGGCATGTGATGATGATGTTGTGGTTCATATATGTTGCCTTTGGTTTAATGCATGTGTTGGTTGGTTTGTGAAATGGTTTTAAAAGATTCTTGCTTGAATTGGCTTTCAAGTTTAAGAAAGGTATGTTGTGAAATGGGAGTGTTTTCCAAGGTGTTGTTTTAGCTTGCATATGGTGTTTATGCATGGTTTGGCTAAATGGATGATTTTGTAAGTTGTGCTTTGAAAAGGTTTTCTTAGCATGCTAAGCTAAGGGTTGGTTTTCATGTATGTGCAATGCATGGTTTTGAGCTTGTTGTTGAAAAGGGGTTTTCAAACATGGCTTTGGTAAACAAATCGAGTTTGTTTTAAAAGTGATTTATGGCTCGCTGCATTGATGGTGTTTTGGTTTTGAGCATTCCTCACTAAGCATTATATGCTTACGCTCCTTTTGTCCATCAATGCAGATTCTTGAAGTTTGGACAGCAAGGAGCAAGGGATTCAAGAAGGACTCCACTTGAGATGTATGTCTCGGTTAATAGCTATAGTTAATAAAGGCAATGGGGTAGAATCTCTTGGGTTGATGTATGTGTTTGTATATGTTCGGACAAGTATGGTTTTGTGTTGTTGATGTTGTTGGAACATGGTTTGGCTTATGAGTTTGAATTGGAAGTATGTTGGTTAAATGGTTGCTTGTGTTGGAAGCTTAACCTTGAAATTGGGGTTTTTCGTGTATGTTGACATGTTGTTGAATTGTTGATGCAAGTATGCCTCTTTTATGTTGAATTGCATGTTGGCAAAGTTTGGTGGCTTTTGGAGCATGATTGGATGTTTAATTGCATGTTTAAGAATGCATTTTGAGGCTTGCTGTGTAGGGTGTTTCGGAACAGCCAATACCGTTTCGGAACGGGTGCCTTAAACAAGCCCAGGCGTCCGAAACGGGAGGGACCGTTCCGAAACGGAAAGGCTACTGCCAGACCCCCGTTTCGGTACGCGTTGCGAAACGGCCCCGCGTTTCGGAACGGGCTAAGCCTGTTTCGGAACGGGTGACCGTTGGGGGCTGACATTGGCAGTTAAATGTTTTGAAAAGTTTGCATTTTGGTCCTGAATCTTGTTTGTGCATTTGTATGAGTTTGGGATGTCCGTTTGAGCTGAAATTTGGCAGTGAAGCATGAAACCTGACTAATTGCAATATGGTAACTTTAATTTGGGTTAGGTCCTCATATTTATCAGAAATTACAATTTGGTCCCTAAAATTGTAATTTGTTCAATTGGGTCCCCGTTTGATCTCTGATGTTTGTGATCTTTGAGTATGGTGTTTGAGTGATCACATATAGGACTAATGTGCATCTAGACAAGATTAAAAAGGAAAAAAAAAGGGTCGTTAATCAAGGTTGACTTTCGAGTTGACTTTGGTTTTCCCCGTGTAATCTTCGTAGTTCGGGTCAACCGTCTAGGCCGGGCTACGGGGGTTACATTTATGGCTTGGTTAAATGCTCTAAAAAAGTGAAATATTGATGATGAATGATGTATATTGGCAAGTGATGTTTTGAAAAGGTTCAGGTCACTAAGGTGGTTAAAAGTCCTTGAGTGAGCCTTATTTACTTAAGAACATCAAGGTGGTTAAAAGTCCTTGGATGGTTCTTGTTACGGACACAAAGGTGGTTAAAAGTCCTTGTGTGGTCCATTCTATGGTGTTTAAAAGTCCATAGGCCAATGTGTTTAAAAGTCCTTGGGGTTCAAGGTGTTTAAAAGTCCTTGAGGTAATTCAATTCATGGTGTTTAAATGTCCATGGCCAAGGTGTTTAAAAGTCCTTGGGGTCAAGGTGTTTAAAAGTCCTTGAGGTAACTTATATCATGGTGTTTAAAAGTCCATGGCCAAGGTGTTTAAAAGTCCTTGGGGTCCAAGGTGTTTAAAAGTCCTTGGGGTGAAAGTTGATGAACTTGTTTTCAAAGAAATGAATTGTATCACTTGTGGCCAATATGACATGTAATGAAATGAGGCATGAGATGGTTGTTAAAGTATGCTTTTGAGCATGTGTAAATGATGATTTGAAGCATGATTTATAAGTGTTTTATAAATGCATTATTGAATGGTTTTACGAGCATTCCTCACTAAGCTTTTGCTTACGCTCTCTTCCGTTTTCTTAATTCAATAATGCAGAACATTAGAGTACTTGAGGGCAGCAAGGAGGGCAAGAATCCAAGTGGAAACAAAGCTCTAAGTATGGAAGGTTTTCTAAGTACATTTTAGCTTTTGGTAATTTGGCAATGGGGGACCAATGTATATGTTTTGGGAGATGTTTAGTACTCCCTAAGTATGTTGTTTGATGTTGAGAAGGTTGGTTTTGGTGTTGGATCCTTACATGCTTGTTTTGGAAGTTTATGCTTGAATGGCTTACTTGTGTAGGAAGCATGCCTTTAGATTTGGGGCTTTTTTCTTATGATGTTGTTTTGCTGAATTGAAGATGCTTATATGTCCCTTCTATGTTTAATTGCATGCTGGTAAAGTTTGGTGGCGTTTGGTGCATGTTTGGATGTTTAATTGCATGTTTAACAATGCTTTTTGAGGCAATTTGTGCAGGGTGATTCGGAACGGGTGCCTTAATTGTGCCCAGGCATCCGAAACGGGAGGGGCCGTTCCGAAACGGAAAGGCTACTGCCAGACCCCCGTTTCGATACGCGTTGCAGAACGGCCCCGAGTTTCGAAACGGGCTATGCCTGTTTCGGAACGGGTGACCGTTGGGGGCTGACATTGGCAGTTATATGTTTTGGAATGTTTGCGTTTTGGTCCTGAAACTTGTTTGTGCAATTGTATGAGTTTGGGAAGTCCTTTTGAGCTGAAATTTTACAGAGAAGCATGAAACATGGTTAATTTCAAGATGGTAACTTCAATTTGGGTTAAGTCCTTATAATTATCAGAATTTACAATTTGGTCCCTAAAGTTGTAAATTGTTCAATTAGGTCCCTGTTAGATCTCTGATGTTTATGATCTTTGAGTATGCTGTTGTATGAACATATCTATGGCTTAAAATGCATCTAGACAAGTTTGAAAAGAAAAAAAAGGGTCGTTAATCAAGGTTGAGTTTCGGGTTGACTTTGGTTTTCCCCGTGTGACTTTCTTAATTCGGGTCATCCGTCTAGGCCGGGTTAAGGGGGTTACATGAGTCACTATGCTCCATCAACTATCTATGACCCATTTGCTCTTCTTGAAGAGATGATGTGTGATAATTTGTCTCGTACCAAAGCTATAATACAATGTCACTCTTCATCAATACGCGATTTGGAAGCTTAGTTAGGCCAGTTAGATACTGACATGAATTCTAGAGAGACGGGCACACTACCGAGAAATACTGAGAGTTCGGTGAACAAAGGTAAGGAGCATTGCAAAGCTATTACTCTTCATAGTGGAAAACATGCCACTGACTTGACGCAACAAGTTCAATATCTACTCACAAACGATGACAGTGCTTTGTACCTAATCATATAGTAAAGGATGGAGATAATGATGGTGTGACAAGTAATATACCTCCTGTTATTACTCTGGTTCCATCTGTTATACAACCAAAGTTTTCACCGCAATGTCCAGTGTCGGCGCAACAATCAGATATTCCATCTCCACCTTTTCCTCAACATTTTAAGAATATTGAGTCGGATAATAAATTTCTGTAACACCCTAAAATTTGGGCCTAGGAGAATGTTGCATTTAAACATTATGTTAATTTGTATAGTTAAGTAATTAATTGAATTGGTCACTATCATAAGGACCAATTTCGAATAAGAGGAAATTTGAATGATCAAAGTTGAAAGGACCAAAATAGAAAGCAATGGAAAAATGGTAACCAATTATTAGGGACCAATTAGGAAATATTTAAAACTTGTTATTTGCATGATGATTAAAAAGATTGGAGAGGATATATACACGTGTTCAATTGTGAAGGAATTAAGTGGAAGTAGGATAGGGGAACTCGGCACTTTGAACAAAAGGAAAGAAAATAGTTTCCTTCTTCCTTGTGGTCTTGGGCGAATGCTTGAGAGAAGGGGGATGATGTGAAATGAAAAAGGATATGATGCATTTCTCATTAATTCAAAGGGGTTTATATACAGTAGTGGTAAAAACCCTAAAATGATTGTAACAAACTTTCCCACCAAAATACTGAGTCATATTCCTTTTAGCTGTTTTTAACCATTTCTGTTATGGTTATATAGCAGTTATTTATATTATCTTCAACATTCCCATCGTTTCTTTTTTCTTCAGAAGAAAGGAACACAGACGGAAGAACATGTAGTTTACGTCGAAGATCCTCAAAGTGTTGAACAGTAGAAGGTTTCGTAAGAATATCCGCAAGTTGACAATGAGCAGGACATAGTTGACCAGAAGCGAACCAGCTGCCACCTTTTCTCGCACAAAATGAAGATCGAGGTCAACATGCTTAGTCTTAGCATGGAGAGTAGGGTTGGCCGCCATAGATACGGTGCTGGTGTTATCACACCAAATCTTTGGGAAATCGGGAAGTGTAATGCCCATCTCAGTAAGGATTGAATGAACCCAAAGAACTTCAGCAGACGTGTCAGCAAGACTCCTGTATTCCGATTCAGCAGTAGAACGTGAAACAACTCTCTGTTTTCGAGCACTCCAGGAGATTGTGTGATGACCAAGGAGAACACAGTGACCTGAGGTAGATCGACGATCGTCGATGTCGCTACCCCAATCAACATCGGAGAAGGCAATGAGAAGAAAAGAATCTGGCAGTTGTTGTTCAAACCAAAGACCATAATGAAGAGTGGTCTTGATGTAACGAAGTATGCGTTGAACAGCATTCAATGAACATCAGTGGGAGCCTGCATGTACTGTGCTACCTTGTTAACTGCATAAGCTAGATCAGGACGTGTATGGCATAGGTATTATAGAGCACCTACAACACTGCGAAAACCTTGAACATCGCTCAATGGTTCACCAATGTGTTTGCTGAGTTTGGGATAGATGACCATTGGTGTCGAGACTGCCTTGGAGTCAAGGAGACCAGTCTTTTGAAGCAAGGCAGTGGCATACTGATGTTGATGTAGAAAGAGCCCTCGTGTGGTTCGATGAACTTCAAGACCCAAGAAAAATTTTTGTTGGCCTAGGTCTTTGATGGTAAACTGGTCATGCAGGAAGTCAATGACAGACTGAACATCAGTAGAAGAGTTGCCAGTAAGTAAGATATCATCAACATAAACCACAATATAGATGGTAACTGAAGAAGTTCTTCGAAGAAATAAGGAGCAGTCAGCTTGGGAGGTTTGAAAACCAAGTGTTTGCAGACAGTGTTTGAGCTTTTCAAAACCAATTTCTGGGAGCCTGGCGTAATCCATAAATTGCCTTTTGCAATTTGTACACAAGTGGAACACCTTCAGAATTGTGTTGAACAAAACCAGGGGATGATGCATGTATACAACCTCAGATAAATCACCCTTTAAGAAGGCATTGTTGACATCTATATGCTGAAGTGGCCAAGAATTGGTGACTGCCAAGGAGATTAAGATGTTGATGGTGGAAAAATGAACCACGGGACTGAAGGTTTCAAGAAAATCACAGCCAGGTACCTGTGTATAGCCTTTTGCAACAAGACGCGCTTTGAATCGATTCAGAGTGCCATCAAGATTATGTTTTATCCTGAAGATCCATTTGCAGCCAATAGCATGTTTGCCAACAGGTAAGGGAACTAGCTCCCCAGTTCGTTTTGCTGTAAGCGCACTGAATTCATTGAACACAGCAGTGGACCAATCCGGATCTTGAAGAGCCTCTTGAACTGTAGTAGGTGTATTATGAACTTGGACATGATAGATTTTTGGCTTAAAATGCTAAGTTTACTTCTCGTAAGCATAGTGTGAGTGTTCCCAGTTGGTTGTGAAGGTGGAATAGGGTCAGGGGAAATAATGGGATCAATGGAAGTATTTGTGGAAGAGGGAAAAGTGATGTCCAAAGAAGGAGAAGAGGTGGCAATGGGAGCAGTAGGTGGATCTGAAGATGAGGTGATTGTGGAGTCAAGTGGAGGAGGAGGGGCAGTAATGGATGTTGGAGGAGGGGCAGGTGATTGATCTACAAGAGGAGTTGGGGAAGAAGATATAGGAGGCGTAGAAGTTGAAGGAATATCAGGTGATGGTTGGTTGGTTGTGGGAGTAGGTGTAGGAATCTGAGGAAAAGATGGTGCAGTGGAATGATCTTGGGAAGGAGAAGTAGAACAGGATAAGAAAGGAAAAATGTGTTCATTGAAGACCATGTTTCGAGTAATGTAAACCTTGCCAGTGTCATCAACACACTGATAACCATGATGTTTGGGTGAGTAGCCAAGAAAAAGACATGGCTTGGATCGAAAAGCAAGCTTGTGATGTTGAAATGGTCTCAAATGTGGGAAACACTCACAGCCAAAAACCTCGAGGAAGGTGTAATCAGGAACCCTGTTTGTAAGCATTTGATAGGGAGAGATGTTACCAAGAACTCTGCTAGGTAGTCGATTGATGATATAAACTGCAGTTAGAACTGCATATGACCAGAACTTCAATGGCATGGCTGCTTGAGCAAGGAGAGTGAGTGCCATTTTAGTAATATGCCTATGTTTACGTTCCACAACGCCGTTTTGTTGAGAGGTGTATAGACAGGTGACTCGTCTTTGTATGCCAAGAGGAGGAAGAATGGTGTCAATGAATAAGAATTCACTGCCACCATCTGTTTGTATGGCTTTGATGGTACTTTTGTAGTGATTGCAAACAAGAGCATAAAATAATTGAAAGGCAGCAGACGCCTCTGATTTCCTTTTAAGTAGATAAACCCAGCAGTGTCTTGTATGAAGATCAACAAAAGAGATGTAATAGAGAAAGCCATTGGAATTTTCAGCAGCAGGACCCCAAAGGTCGATTTCAACTAGTTCAAAAGAAGAGGAATACACTGTAGTAGAATCATGGAAAGGAAGTACATGACTTTTTCCAGCTTGACAAGCTTTACAAATAGTATGTTTATCTAAAACTAACTGTTTCTGGAGAGTATGCTGAAGCACTTCTTTGGACAGGTGACCAAGTCGTTGATGCCACAACCAGTATGGCGAGGGAGGAGCAACTGTGCAGGAGAGAGCTGAGCAAGAATCAGAGACACCAGTAAAAGTATATAAACCACCTTCTTGCTTGCCATGCAAAATCGTCGAACCAGTAGCCTCATCCTTCACACAACATGAACATGCATGAAATTCCAAGTACACATTATTATCAGCTGTAAATTTTGAAACAGATAGAAGATTGCGTGTAATTTGAGGCACATGAAGTAAATGAGAGAGTTTAAGACGATGAGTGCGAGTAAGAAAATCTGCCTGGCCTATACTAGTTATGGCAAGTGCGGAGCCATCACCAACATGAACCATACCCTTACCAGAATAAGGATGAGAAGAATGCAAGGTCCCAGAGGCATTAGTGACATGGTGAGTAGCACCAGAGTCAGGAAACCAAGTCACAGAAGAAGAAGGAGAGATCGTGGCCATGAGATTGTTGACTTGAGGAGTGTCCGATGTAGAGACTGGAGCAGCAAGATCTGGAGCAACCGTTGTAACAAACGGATAAGAGGCAGTATCAGCCTGCTCAGGAGCATAGCAGGCATTGATATGAGTGGACACAATATTTTTGGGCTGAGAAGAGGTGTTGGGCTTATAATCCCTGTCAAAACGATGCCAACACCTATCGGCAAGGTGGCCGAGTTTGCCACAAACCTGACACTGAACCCTGGGTCAACCTTTAAAACGACCACTGGAGTACATTGGGGGGTCAAGACGACGAGAATCATCAGAGGAAAACTGAGTGTTATGAATGCCGATAGGCATGCGCAATGGATCTGCAACTCTTGTTTCAGCATCAATCAGAATAGAAACTGCACTATCAACATTATAGGGTTCACGACTGGCCGAAATGACTGCAACAAAAGGATCATATTCCAGAGGTAAATCGTTGAGAATGGTGGCAATTTGCTCAATGGAAGAAACCGGACTACCACAGGATGCAAGGAGATCGCAGATCTCTTTGATCTGCATGGTATATGCTCGCATCGAGACATCACATTTTTTGATGGACCTTAGACGACAGTGTAAGTGCATCAAACGGGTGGTGGACAGCTGTGAATACATACCGGTGATGATTTGCCAGATTTTGGAGGACGTATCAGCACCAACAAGGCGAGGAAGAACCTCGGGACTAATGGTGGAAAGAAGGCAGGAGGCTAAGGAGCTGTCCTGTTGAACAAAACGAGTATAGGCTGGGTTAGGTGTAGTAGTAGCAGTAGAACCAGTGGAGGGAAGAAATTGCGGTGGCGGAGTGGCAGTGGAATCCAAAAAACTCTCAAGACCATGGCCGCGTATCATCAGCAACACCTGTTGCTTCCACAGGAGAAAATTGGTTTCATCCAATCGAACACTGATTCGTTTGTTAGAGAACGATTGGTCAGACGAGTCTTCACGCGAGGAAGCGTCAGACGAGGCAGAGATAGGAGTAACAATGGTGAGGAGAAGAAGAAAAAGAATGGTGAATCTCACTGGACAACCGATACCATGTGAAATGAAAAATGATAGGATGCATTTCTCATTAATTCAAAGGGGTTTATATACAGTAGTGGTAACAACCCTAAAACGATTGTACCAAACTTTCCCACCAAAATACTGAGTCATATTCCTTTTTGCTGTTTTTAACCATTTCTGTTATGGTTATACAGTTGTTATTTATATTTGTTGAAAAAAAAATTTTAAACTTTTCATGAATAGGTACAACTATTCATGAACATATGTTAAAGAATGGATGCAACCATTCATCATGAATAGATGTAACCTTTTCATGATGAAAGGGTGCAAAATGAAGAGATGTAATTTTTTGAATAGCCACTAACAAGCCTATATAAAGGATTGTTAGTGATGGAACAAAGAATTCAATTTTTGTACTCTTGTAATAACATTCTTACTTCTCTTCCTCTCTAAAAGTCTTACAATTCTTCCACCTATTTCTAACAAAGTGGTATCAAGAGCTTGGTTCGATAGTTAAAAAAGAAGAAGAAGATGGCCAACAATGGTATGTTTCCATTTCAAACTCCTCGTCTTACAAAAGACAACTATGAAAATTGGTGTCTCCGTATGAAGGCTTTACTTGGAGCACAAGATGCTTGGGAGATCACTCACAAGGGTTATGAGTCTCCTCAAAACGAAGCGTCGTTGTCACGACAAGAAAAGGAGGCTTTGACGAAAACAAGGATGAAAGATCAACATGCTCTCACCCTCATTCACCAATGTTTGGATGATTCGATGTTTGCAAAAGTGGCAAATGCCAACACCGCAAAGGAAGCATGGGAGATTTTGCAAAATTCTCTCCAAGGAGTTGACAAAGTGAAGAAGGTTCGACTCCAAGTATTACGAGGTGAGTTTGAAACCTTGCGGATGAAGGAATCCGAGTCCATTTCGGATTATTACTCAAGGGTGATGACTGTTGTTAATCAAATGAAGAGATATGGAGAAACCATAGAAGATGTTCGTGTGATTGAAAAGATGCTTCGTTCTTTGACTCCAAAGTTTGATTATGTGGTTTGTGTCATTGAGTCAAAAGATTTAGACTCTATGACTATTGAAAATGTTATGGGTGATTTGCAAGCTCAAGAAGATAAATTAAATAGAAGACAAGAAGAGTCCATTGAACAAGCCTTCAAAGCCAAGGTATTTTTGAAAAATAATCGAGAAAAAAAGAATCAAAAAGGACGAGGACGCGGACGAGGTCGAGGTTATGACCAACGAGGTTGTGGAAGAAGTGATCGTGAAGATCGTACATCATCAAGAAACCGAGGAAGATCAAGAGGAAGAGGAAGATTTAATTATCAAAGACCGAATAAAAAGAAGCATGACAAGTCCAATATTGAATGTTATAATTGTCAGAAATTTGGTTATTTTTCTTGGGAATGCCAAAATGAAGGTAGAAATGAGGAGAGAGTTAATCTCATTGAAGATCAACAAGATATTGAAGAGCCAACCTTGTTGCTAGCAATGAAGAATGAGGAGAAGAATGATGCAAGCACATGGTACCTTGACAATGGAGCAAGCAATCACATGTGTGGAGATAAAGAGGCATTTGTGGAACTTGATGGGAAAATTAAAGGCAATGTTTCATTTGGAGACTCCTCGAAAGTCCAAATTCAAGGGAAAGGTACAATCTTAATTTCTCTAAAGGATGGGAGCCATAGCCTTATTACTGAGGTTTATTATGTGCCTAAGCTAAGAAGTAATATTTTGAGTTTGGGACAACTCCTTGAAAAGGGTTATGAAATTTATATGAAAGATTGTTGTCTTTGGCTAAGAGATCAATGTGGAAACTTGGTGGCTAAAGTATCAATGTCGAAGAATAGAATGTTCATGTTAAATCTCAAGACGATTGGTGCACTGGTAAAGGATGTGGATGTGCCTAAGACAGCTTTCAGGACGAGGTATGGGCATTATGAGTTTCTTGTGATGCCGTTTGGGTTAACGAATGCTCCTGCAGCTTTCATGGACATGATGAATCGTGTGTTTCATGAATACCTGGATAAGTTTGTTGTGGTGTTCATTGATGATATCCTTGTGTACTCGCGTACTGAGGAGGAGCATGAAGAGCATTTGAGGATTGTATTGCAAGCTTTGTTGGAGAATCAGCTTTATGCTAAGCTGAGCAAGTGTGAGTTCTGGTTAAGTGAAGTGGTGTTTCTTGGGCATGTGGTTTCTGCCGAAGGGATTCGTGTCGATCCTCAGAAGATTGAGGCGGTGATGAATTGGAAGGTTCCTAAGTCTGTTCATGAGGTTCGTAGTTTCCTTGGTTTGGCGGGATACTACTGGAGGTTTGTGGATGGGTTTTCTAAGATTGCTGCACCTTTGACGAAGTTGTTGCAGAATGATGTTAAGTATGAGTGGACGGAAGCAAGACAGCAGGCTTTTGAGAAGCTTAAGGCAACTTTGACGCAAGCTCCTATCTTGGTTCAACCTGAATCAGGGAAAGAGTTTGTGGTGTATAGTGATGCGTCCTATGTTGGTTTAGGATGTGTGTTGATGCAAGAGGGTAAGGTGGTGGCTTATGCATCGCGGTAGTTGAAGGTGCATGAGCGCAATTATCCTACGCATAATATTGAGCTGGCTGCGGTGGTTTTTGCTTTGAAGATCTGGAGACATTACCTGTATGGTGAGAAGTGTACTGTGTACACGGATCACAAGAGTTTGAAGTATCTAATGTCTCAGAAGGAGTTGAATCTTAGGCAGCGACGTTGGGTGGAGTTGCTCAAGGATTATGATTTGACGATTGAGTATCACCCTAGAAAAGCTAATGTTGTAGCGGATGCCTTGAGTAGGAAGGTAGCTGTTGAGTTGAGGGCTATGTTTGCCAGTTTGAGTATTTCGCGTGATGGTGGTCTTGTGGCTGAGTTGCAAATGAAACCATCTTTGGTTCAGTTGATCAAGGAAAAGCAGTTGCTGGATGATTCCTTGGTACCGCATGTTCAGGATATCGCGGAGGGTAGGCCTTCGGATTTCTGTTTTAATGATGATGGTGTGTTGTGTTTTGGGAGTCGGATAGTAGTGCCCAATGGTGCTGAGTTGAGGCGTGCTATTCTGACTGAAGGTCATAGTAGTCCTTTTGCTATGCACCCAGGTAGTACTAAGATGTATCGAGATCTTGGTGATGAGTACTATTGGGTGGGTTTGAAGAAGGATGTTGCTGAGTTTGTAAGCAAGTGCATGGTGTGTCAGCGAGTAAAGGCTGAGCATCAGGTTCCTTCAGGGTTGTTGCAACCGTTTAGAATCCCTGAATGGAAGTGGGAAAGGATTACCATGGATTTTGTATCTGGTTTACCCTTGTCACCAACGAAGAAGAATTCGGTGTGGGTGATTGTGGATCGCCTGACGAAGTGTGCGCATTTCTTGCCTGTGCATACTACGTATTCTTTGGATAAGCTTGCGGAGCTGTACATTGCTGAGATTGTGCGGCTGCATGGTGTGCCAAAGTCGATTGTGTCGGATAGGGATCCAAGGTTTACATCGTGGTTCTGGCAGTGTTTGCACCAAGCTTTGGGTACACGGTTGAATTTCAGTACATCTTATCATCCTCAGTCGGATGGTCAGTCCGAGCGTGTTATCCAGATTTTGGAGGATATGTTGAGGTGCTGCGTGATTGAGTTTCAGGGCTCTTGGGAGAAACTTTTGCCTTTGGTAGAGTTTGCTTATAACAATAGTTATCAGGCAAGTATTCAAATGGCACCTTATGAGGCTTTGTACGGGAGGAAGTGTAGGACTCCTCTTTGTTGGGCTGAAACGGGTCAGAAGTTGGTTTCGATGCCGGCTTTGTTGAAAGGAACCACCGAGAAGGTGAAGCTCATTTGTGAGCGTTTGAAGGCAGCTTCTGATCGGCAAAAGTCTTACGCGGATTTGAAGCGTAAGGAGATTGAGTATACGGTGGGTGACCGTGTGTTTTTGAGGGTTTCGCCTTGGAAAAAGGTGATGAGGTTTGGTCGTAAGGGTAAGTTGAGCCCTAGATACATTGGACCGTACGAGGTGGTTGAGCGTGTGGGTCCTATTGCGTACAAGTTGAGGTTACCTCAAGAGTTGGAGAAGATTCATGATGTATTTCATGTTTCTATGCTTCGGAAGTATAGATCGGATCCTTCGCATGTGATGCCTGTGGAAGAAGTGGAATTGAATCCGGATTTGACCTGTGATGAGGAACCGGTGAAGGTTCTGGATTCGGATAGCAAGGTTCTTCGTGGCAAGACCATTGAGTTGGTGAAGGTGTTGTGGAAGCAACGTGGTGTTGAGGAAGCCACGTGGGAACGGAAGGATGACATGCTGAAGCAGTTCCCGTATCTCTTTCCTTCAGGTAAATTTTGAGGACGAAATTTCTTAAGGGGGGGAGAGTTGTAACGTCCCGGTTTTGGGCTTAGGAGTCTTGGGATTCGGACCGGTTCGGTCGGATCGCGGTTCGAATATATAAGAGTGAATTTAGGAAAACCTAGTTCGGTTTGCATTAAAAATATGGAAAAATGTCTTAAAATCCTCTTTTATTATATATAAGGGTTTGGTGAAATCAATTTTACAAAATGAGGTTTGGAAGTGTGACATTTTGGTTAGTGACCAAAATGTAAATTTCGAAAACTGTGAGACTGTTTTAAAAAGGATTGAAACTTTGAATCTTTAAGGAGCTATTTACCCAATGGGAGTTTCTCCAGATTTTTCTAAGATATTAAATGATTAATTAAAGGTTTTTAAATAAAACTAAAAAGGAGGGAAGATATTTTGGGCATTTCCAACTAACTTCCTAAAATTTCATTTCCATTTTCTCTCATCTTTTCTCTCAAACCAAACACTTTTCTCCAGAGCTTTTCCTTCTGATTTTGATGTCCAAACATGAGATTATAATCCTCTTTTGATCTCTAATCATCTCTTCAACAAAACCTCACCATTTGCTAATTGGATTTTCAAGATTTTGGTTCTAAAAAGGGAGAAACTCAAGTTTGGAGGTAAGAACGTCCTTCTCCTCTGAACTCTCAGTTCTTTACTGAAATTCCTAAGTTCTCAATCCTTGATTTATGTTTTATAAAAGGTTTTATAGATGTATTCTTGATTTTGGCTTTTAAATGCAAGATTTGATTGATTTTGATGAAATTTCGTATGATCTGATTGGGCAGTGTTTTGAGGTGTCAATTTGATGTTAAATGAATGTTAAATTGATGTGAAATTGAGGTTTAATAAATGCAATCCCGGATAGGTTGAATTTCCTAAGTTTAGCTTGTGTTCTTGGTTGTTTTTGGAGTGATCTTGATGATCTGTTATAGCTGGAGGTATAAGGGTTTGATTAGATCCTTTTTGGATGTTAATTGATGTTTAAGGATGATTAGATTTGATGGATCTTGGCTGGGTAGTGTTGTGGAGTTGTTTGGATGCATTTTCGGTTGTGTTTAGTAGCCGAAAATGGAGTGTGGTTGAGAGCAGCGGGTTTAGGTGCTTTCATTGAGTATATTAATGCATGATGATGCATTAATCTACTGTTTTGATGTATTTAAAACAGGGGAGTCATCTTTGGATCCTAGTGGTGTTGATCCGGAAGCTTGATTGGTGTTTCGGCAAGAGGCGAAACGGAATCGGTGAGTGGATTTTGGATTTCAGCTATGAAACCAATGTTTTGAAGGTTTGGGAACTTAGTTTAAGTCTGAGCAACTTAGCTAAGCTCCAGAGTAAGTTTTCGGAAAAACTCTCTCGACGATGAACCATGGATTGGTTGTATGCAATGTGGTTTGTTTGCATGTTTTAAATCCTGTTTTGAAAGCATATTTAGCATGTTTATTTGCTGGGATTGTAAGCCATGTGTTGAAGGATGCTCAAGGTAAGAGATCCTTGTTTTTGAACATTGTCTTAATGTGGTTTGATGCTTAAAGATGCATGATGTTTATGGCTTTGTTAAATGCTTTAGAACAGTGGAATATTGTTGTTAATGATGTATATTGGCAAGTGATGGTTAAGGTCACAAAGGTGGTTAAAAGTCCTTGTGTGAGCCTTGTTTATTTAAGAACAACATGGTGTTTAAAAGTCCATGGTTGGTTCTTGGTTAAGGTTCAAGGTGGTTAAAATTCCTTGTGTAAGCCTTGTTTATTTAAGAACAACATGGTGTTTAAAATTCCATGGTTGGTTCTTGGTTAAGGTTCAAGGTGGTTAAAATTCCTTGTGTAAGCCTTGTTATTTAAGAACACCAAGGTGTTTAAAAGTCCTTGGGAGATTCTTGTTAAGGACACAAAGGTGTTTAAAAGTCCTTGTGTGGTCCTTGCCATGGTGTTTAAAAGTCCATGGGGTTAAGGACACAATGGTGTTTAAAAGTCCATGTGTGGTCCTTGGAAAGTGTAAGATCACAATGGTGTTTAAAAGTCCATGTGTGGATCTTATGTTGACTGTATCACTTGTTGCCAATATGACATGTTATGAACTTGAAGCATGTATTGCTTGTTTTAAATGCTTATGAGCATGTACAAATGATGATTGGATTTAAGGGTTATAAATGTGTTTTGTAAATGCATTATTGTGTGGTTTTAAATGAGCATTCCTCACTAAGCTTTTGCTTACGCTCTCTCTCTTTTCTTAAACCAATAATGCAGAGCATTAAAGTGCATTGAGGGCAGCAAGGTGGTGAAGAATCCAAGTGGTGAACTAAGCTCAAGTATGGTGAAGGTTTCTTAAACACTATTAGCTTTTGGCATTTGGCAATGGGAACCTATGTTGTTGTTTTGGGAGATATTTTGGACTCCCTAAGTTGGTTTAATGATGTTAATAATGTTGGAGCTTGTAATTGGCCTTTATGAGATGGTTTTGGTATTTTGATGCTTGAATGGTTTGCTAAGTAGGAAGCATGCCTATAGATTTGGGGATTTTCATAATTGTTGTCATGTTGATGTTTGGTTGATACAATTATGTTCCTTGTATGTTGAATGACTTGCTGGTATAATTTGGTTGCTTTTGGAGCATGTTTGTTAAGTCAATTGCATGATAAACCAACAAATTTTCTGCAATCTGGGCAGCCTGTTTCGGAACAGGTGCTACCGTATCGGAACGGGGGCCTGAAATGGCCTGGGCGTTCCGAAACGGGAGGCACTGTTCCGGAACGGTTTGGCCTCTGCCAGGCCATGTTTCGGTACCAGTTTCGGAACGGGCCTTCCCCGTTCCGAAACACTCGACCGTTGGGCACTGAAATTGTTGGTTAAATGTTCTGAAATGTTTGCGTTTTGGTCCTGAAACTTGTTATTGCAATTGTATGAGTTTGAGATGTCCGTTTGAGCTGAAATTTGGCAAAGAAGCATGAAAGATGATTAATTTCAAGTTGGTAACTTTAATTTGGGTTAAGTCCTTATAATTATCAGAATTTACATTTTGGGCCCTTAAGTTGTAATTTGTGCAATTGGGTCCCTGAATGTTCTCTAATTGTTATGATGTCTGAATATGATTATCTTGTGAACATATCTAGGGTTAACGTGCATCTAGACAAGATTAAAAAGAAAAAAAGGGTCGTTAATCAAGGTTGACTTTCGGGTTGACTTTGGTTTTCCCCGTGTGATCTTCTTAATTCGGGTCGACCGTCTAAGCCGGGTTAAGGGGGTTACAGTTTGGGTGTATATGACTAGGAGTTTAAACTCACCCCTATTTCAAAATTTTCAATTTTTTAAGCAAATACAAGGTTCCCTTGATTTTGAAAAATCTTTTGCTTGTATTTGATATATAAATCTTGAATTATTATAATCATTGATAAGTTCGTTGGATATAAATGATGGATAATTGCATTTCTTAACCCTTCATTGATATATCTTTTGGTTTGATTAGAGAATATCTTGCATAATTCCTTTGATTTTTGATGACTTTCTCCTGTTTCAGCATGTGTTATATATATATATATATATATATATATATATATATATCTTATTAAGTATAAATAAAAGGCATTCCAACGTGAGTGCAAGATAATAAATAAAGTAGCTTTAAGATGTAACACTCCTCTGCATGCGTTAGAAAAATAAATCTGGCCAAGGTTTTCGATGCATGAGTGTGTGTCATTACAATGAAGTACCTCCTAGGGGTTCATTGCATAACATCTTACTTCTCAGAGTCTAGAGTGCATTCATTGTTCGGTATCTCTCGCTAGATAAAAAAGAGAAGTAAAGAAAAAGAAGAAAGAAGAAAAATATGAAAAATATATTTATATAATATTTATATTATGTGTGATGCTAAATAAATGCTTATAGGAGGAATTAATCTGAGATGTTAGGGATAATGTTAGGTACTCTTGAATTGCTTGCTTATCTATTGATGTGGAGTTGGTTAGGCAATTATCTCTCGTGTCGATGCATATGATTTATTGATTGATTGGAAGGATTCAAGTATCTAGAATGTCTATGATTTGTTGTTGGACCTTACTTCTTAAATCTTTACTTGAGGAAAAGTAAAGGCTCAAGTTTGCGGGTGTGATAGCTCTTTAAAGAGCATGTATTTTCCCTTGATTTAGAGGACTAATTGTCCCCACATTGGCTTCCATTGCATCAATTTTTTGATGAGGAGTCAGTGCTAAATCAAGAAAAATACATTGTCATCTTCTTAAACTCTTCTATTTTTTATGTTTATGGAGATTTATTTTGTATTTTGTACTCAACTTTGACGATGGTTTAATTTTCTTGAGCTTTATGAACTTCTTTAACTATTTGTTCAATTTAATATATATTTGTGTTAGGTTTTTCTTAATCTTTAATTGTTGGATCTGATTTACTATTTGCATGAGAGTGTTAAACTAGCCGCTACCATCGACGGATATAGTGACAAGTTTGATTACCGAGTTTTACAACGAAAGTTGATTGGATACAATGAAAGTCGCTCCACTTGTTCGAAGGGCTATAGTCTCGACTTACGAAGAAAGTTGAAGCCGATCGACATCCCTAAGTCAAGAGTTGAAGGTTAAATGGAAGCTAATACTCAAGCTGACCACCTCATCTCTGATTGAACCATCATTTCCCTCGAAGTGTACTTGATCTTTCTGTTGAGCTGAACCAAAGAGATATATGCTTTATTCTTATATTTCTCTATCTTTTACTACACTATGTTATTGCTACCACAATTAATCATCTATTCACCTTCTTATCCTTTTATTGCAACCACTATTGCACTGACAATTACCACTCTTACAATATTGTACTGTAGTTACATAAGTATAAGCTTAGAAAACCCTCCTTGTGGGATCGATATTCAAAAATGATTCCATGTTTCTATTATTTCATTGATAGTGTAGCTTGCACTAATAGTGTGACGTTTTCACACCGATCACAAAGTTTGAAGTTTTTAAGAAAAAGAATTTGGATTTACAAAATTTGCTTCTAAAAGTTTAAGAGGATCATCAAAAAGAAATCGATGATCTGAAAAAGAATTTGTTTAACAAAAATTTTCAAAAATGTGGAAATTGAGGTAACTCCAAAACATATTTTGTTAAAATAAATTTTTACCAAAGACAATCTAGTTCCCTAGATTTTTAGAGGGTAAAATGGTTAAGAATATTTGGGTCCTAAAAGGACTCATTTCTTCTAAAGGTAAGGATGCCATTGAATAATGGATCCCTAAGAGAACTAAATTTTTCAGACTAACGCCAATGGACTCACAACAATTTGGATACCAAAACATTTGTGATTGTCTTTTTGCAAGTGTGCTTGAGCATTACTGAGTATAGCCGAATTTTGGTAGCTCTTAACACACAAGGGAGGATACTTGAAGAAAGATAGGCTTAACATCCTACCTTGATTCAAGTGGTAAATTTTATTTTCATGCAATTACTTGGTCATGATATCCATGTCTAATTTTTTATAATGATCTAAGCATGTTTGTATGACTCGATGTGGTGTCTAATTGCATATAGTTAGGGGGATTCTCGACTGCATTAGTTACATGTTTTTGGCCTATTATGCTCACTTATATGTTTTTAGCCTTAGACTTGTAATGTTTGGTTAGATTTGGTGAAATCCATGTTTGTTTTGTTTTAAATGATGTATTTTAAGAAGCATGTTGTTAATTTGTATAAAAAAAGATCAAAATGTATATCTAGGACCTCTTACAGCCTGTTGTTGGGAGGCTCAAACGATCAACCGAGATAACCAAGATGGGGTTAATTGGATTTTTGCTTTGGTGGATGAATGGCTAAGAATAAAAATTATTGACACAATGATTTATAGAGGTTCGACTACCCAACCGAGTCTACTTCCACTAACTTAGCTATCTACACTAAGGATTTTCCACAAATCTACTAATTTTCTTTCCTTTTTTCCCGGGATCAAGGAGATAACCCTTACAACCAAGACTTGTACCCCAGAGTGTTGAAAAACTCTCTTACAAGAGAAAAACAAATGTAGAAAACTAGGAAAACCTCACTAGGCAAAAAAAATGCAAATTAAGCACACACCTAAAATCCTAAATATTTAAGCACAAAACTTGATTTCTCAATACATAAACGTTGGCAAGTTGTTTCTTGTTGTTGCATGGATGCTTGATTGAGTCTTTTAAACCTTCTAAGGAGTTTGTGGCCATTACTAGCCGTTGGGGTTATTTCAGAGTCGTTGGGAACTTTATTTCCAGCATTAGATGCACTTTTGGGCTAGTCGGTATCGGTACACGAGGACGGGTATCGGTATGCATCCTGGTATGGAAAGAGCCGTTGGGAAAAAATGCACTGCTTATCGGTACACCCTATAGTGTATCAGTACGACTGAGGCCGTATCGATACCCTATTTAGCTACCTAAAAAAGAGTTTTGGGGAAAAAAGGGGAGTATCGGTACGTGTAAAAATGATATCGGTACGGTCAACTAGGTACCGATACTTGGGAAAGGGTATCGGTATTCATAGCATGTTTTGACACTTCGGCTATTTTTAAAGCATTTAAACATGTCAAAAAACCTTTGGAAACCTTTCAAACATATTTTTCAAGCTCATGGACTTTTGAAATATTTTTGCAAACTAGTTTAAGTCTAGAAACATTTTTCATTTAAGTTATATCAAAATCAAAGATGTCAACAATCTCCCCCTCTTTGATATAACGAAACCATTTGAATTTTTTTTGTCAAAACTCCCCCAAAGAAAAATAATTTTAGAAAAAGAGAATTTTTGAGAAAATATTAATGCTCCCATTTTTTTCTTTTTGAAATTGAATTTTTCAAACCTATCTCTCCCCATTTTTGTTATATAAAAATAATTTCAAAAACTAACTTTGAAATTACATTTAAGTTCAAAACACTTAATGTTGAAAGGTTAAGAACCAATCGTTGGAAATTTAATACCAATTGATGGAAATTATCAATTGTTGATGTAAAGTAACTGTAACCCCCTCGACCCGGCCTATGCGAGAGACCGAACCGAACGGGTCACATGGGGAATATTGAAGTAAACCGGGAAGTTTACTCCAATAAAAGACACTATTTTTTTTTCTTTTATCTTATCTAGATGCTCGTTACAACCCTAAGTGTTTAATGTTGCAGCAGAACAAACATATCAACTATCGAGCATCAATCACATTCAAATTAACTTTTAGGGACCAAAATGTGAACTTATCAAATTCCAAGGGGTTTTCCCAATTTTAGATTACCATCTTTAGATTAATCATATTTGTAACACCCTGAAAATAGGTCTAGTCGAGATTAGGGTTCCAGTGATTGGAAATCCTAAATCGGAAAGGTCCAAATATTGTTCCAATCATTTTATTAAGTCCATTGTTATGTAATTGATCTCTAATTAAACCGAGTTACTAAACTTGGACCTATTTGAAACATGGGAACCTTTAGTGGCTAAATTGTGGAAATTGAAAGTTTGGGGGGAAAATCATGACTATCAAGAGTCGAGGAACTAACCTCACGATTAGCCCCTCCTCCAGTTAATCATCGTTTCTCTAGCAAATGAAATGAATTTCCTTCATTTGAAGGATAGGCTATTCGGCCAAATCTAATAAAAAGAAAAGAAAGATTGAAAGAAGCTTACCCGAGAAACTAAATCAAGCTAACACCTCCCTTGTTATCTTCATCATCATCCTCTAAGCAAGCACCTACATTGGTGACCTTGAAAAGCTTGAGTTTTCTTTAAGTTTTTCTATCGACTTATTGTTCTCTATCGGGTAAGCTGAATCTTCTATGTTATTATTGAATTCCATGGACAAACTAAATTTAATAATAACTGAGGTTTTTGACCATCAATGGAACTCGTCGTCAATATTGCTATTCTAAGCTTAGATTGTAATTTCAATATCAAAAAATTATTCTAACAACTCCCTATTTATTTTCCTAGCTCGGGAGATTGAATTAGATCATCCATCGACACCATCAGAAGCTAGGAATAAGGGCGTTTTCATCCGAGAGCCGTAGGAACATCGGATTAGCAAGGTGAGTGTAGTCGAAGTCTGGGGCTTAGGCGAGGAGCCTTCCCGAATTCATTGTTATCAATTTTGAATACATAGCTAACATTGAGGTTATGGCATCGGTTCCTTTAACGGAAAAATTGGTAAGTCCCGGTAAGCATTGCATGGAACATTGGATATCGACAATATCATTGATTATAAGTATAGGCCATGTTACAATCATTGTCGTTGTCAAGTATATTTTCATTGTTCAAAAAAACAAGCATTGAGTTTGTCATTGATTATTGTATCGGTATGTCATTGAAACATTGATATTGAATATTGATAAGGACATAGAATCATTGGTTACACCAATCATTGTTATTGCTAATGAATATTGAATGTTGGCATTGTTACCGGACCTTGGATTCGGAGGACATTGGATACAATTGGCATGCCATAGAATTCATGAGCTCAGTGTACATGTGGACTACGGTCCTAAGGCTATGACCTATATTGATTTGGTGAGGTATAGGGATGTTTATGCATTGGTCACTTTGGCGAGGCGAAGGGATATGACCACTCATTGTTTTGGCGAGGCGCAAGAATTCGTGTATCCACTATCCGGAGTCGATCCAAGGAATTATTGATAAACTATGACTATATTGTTATTGAGCATGATCATTGTATCGTCATTGGAAAATCATGTCATGACCATTGTTAATGTAGAGATGAAATTTTCATACTACAACATTGTTATCCTTGTGACTACCTCACTAGGCAAAGTATGCCTAATGCATTTCATTTCATCCATTTCAGGTTAGCTAAGTTTTAGATCGAGATCGGAGGAGTTGAAGCGTTGCACAAGTCGCAACCAAGCTATAAGTAATGTATATCGACCCTTTGAACTCCTAGTTGGTGGCGAGGTATATTTACTAGTCGATAATGTCATTTTTATTATGTCCATATTATGGTCAAGTGGTAAAAGTGTGATATGCCTAGTATGAACTTTCTATGTGGTGAAATTGGCCTAAAATGCATATTTTGGCACTAAAAGGTAAAAATTGAGTAAATGGATTCATTTAACCCTAAAAAATGGTATGCAAGTAGATTGTATAGTTATAATGTTGTGTGTAAATTTTCGTTGTATTTGAACATCTTTCGATCGGCCAAATTGATTAAAAATCAGCAAAAATTGGTCATTACAAGTCAGGACGTATCGATATGGGGTAAAGCATATCGATACGGTTAAGCATAAGTGGACCCTAGGAACAGGGCATTACGATACGGTTTGAGGCCGTATCGGAACTTTTTGCTACTGGAGTTCATAGTTTCGATACGGGTCTATAGTGTATCGAAACCGGTCAAAGTCAAGGTCAAAAGAAGTCAACCCGTACTGATACAGGACTTACCCGTATCGATACGGTCTAACGGACAAAGTCAACTTAGGTTGCCCGTCGTACACCCGTTCCGAAACAACCTTAAGGTGTTTCGATACAAGGTTAGTTAAGTTGGTTAAAAACCATGAATTTGGCAGTTTAAATTGTTCTCAAAATGGTCACTGAAATTTGGATGTTTAAATTGAACGAGTAAATGAATACCGAACTACTTGAAAATTTACAGACTTGTTAATATTGTAATGAATTTCATTATAGCATGATTAATTGCATCGAAGGACCTTTAATTTAGTAGAATTATAGTTTAGTCCCTAAAACTTGTAATAACTACAGTTTGGTCCTAAATGATTAAATATTTTTTTATAAGCGATCAAATTTTTAAGATGTATTTTGGGTAATGCATTATTGCGTGATATTGTTCAAGTATTGGTTTTAAAAACGAAATTTTATTGCATCGTTTACCGTCTCTTTCATCGGTAGCACTCTCTGATCCGGTTCTCGACTAGGCCGGGAAGGGGTGTTAGATTTGTGGTATCAGAGCTAGAGTTTAGTCGATTCTATGACTAAACTAAAGCTTATTGCATTGTTATTGTGTTACTTTGCCACCTAGGAGTTGTATATTATATGTATTGTGACTTGTCAACTAATCCAATCTCTTCATGTTATAGTGATGTTTAGAACGAATGTGGCTCAAATTCCTGAACATGCCACGAGTTCTTTCACCCATGGCGAAGAAGTGAGGGGGGAGAACAACCAGATCCGCCTTGGTCCCCACCTCAGCAAGCTGAGCCTACTGCATCTGATGCACAAGCAGAATGTTATTGGAACATGGTTGACATGTTCAAGCAGTTCATGACTGCGATGGGAGCAGCACCATCTGCATAGCCTACTCCACCTGTTGTTCAGTATGCCTGAGCCCATGTCGATAAGTTGGCTTCGCTCCGAGCTTATTCTTTTGCCGGGCAAGATGATGATAATCCGGAGAATACTGAATACTATTTGGACAACACACTGTGAATTCTAAATAAGCAGTTACAATGTTCGGACGAATACAAGTTAGAGTGTGCCCTTGCATTGTTGACTGACGAGGTTCTCATGTGGTGGGAAACCACTATCCTTACCGTTTCCGAAGAGTCTATTACCTAGGAGTTCTTCCTTCGAGAATTTCGAAACAAGTACATTAGTGAGTACTACCTCGCTGCGAGGTGCAATATTTTTCTCCATCTGAAACAAGGCGGAAGACCTATCGAGCAATACATCTACCACTTTTGCAAGTATTGTCGATACGGTGCTGACTACATAAAGAAAGAAGAATACAAGTGTAGGATGTTCATTGCTGGCCTTAAGGATGAGTTACGACCTATGTTCACAGCCCTTGGAATCACTAACTTCCAGGATCTGGTGAACCGACCCAAGGCTACTGAAGCTGCTCAGAGAGCCAGAGGGGGAGTGCATCGGGAAAATCCGAGAAGAGAGCACAAGATGATTCTCGGCCTCCTAGATGGAACAAGAAGGGCAAGTACCAGTGCCTAAAACAAGTCTCGTATCCTTAGCCTTCCCGTTTTGGGAATATTGAGAAGCCTCAGAACATTACTCAGACCATGACTAAGGCAGCCTTAGTTGAGAGTACTAGGGGTTTTAATCGAAGTACCCATCACCCGATCTGTAACTTTTGTCAGAAGAGACATCAATTAGGGCAATGTCAGAGGCAGACTGGAGCATATTTTTACTGTGGTGAGCAGGGCCATTTCATCCGGGATTGTCCCCAGAATCCTTCCAAATCCGCATCTACACTAGTAGGCATCACATCGCCCGCTCAGTCCTTCCTAGGAAAGGGGTCAGGGCAAGCATCCTCGGTAGCTACAGAGATATTTGGTGGCTCATGAAAGTTTGGTAATAAACAAGAATCAAAGGCCTCTGCTCAGATGTATCACGTCAGGAGCTGGGAGGAAGACGACGAGCCTAATGTTATTGCAGGTATTGTTGTATTATATTCTCATCCTTTGTATGCATTGATTGATCCTGGCTCTACGCATTCTTTCATAAGCACGGAATAGGTAAGAAACCATGGAATGTCTAGTGAACCTATAACACCAAGAGTCTATGTGACAAATTCTTTAGGTGATTGTGTCACCATAAGCTTTGTATGCAAGAATTATCCTTTAATGATTCAAGGGATTATGTTTCCAGTGGATCTCCTAGCCCTACCGATCCACGAATTTGATGTGATACTAAGCATAGGCTGGCTTGGTAAACATCAAGTGTGGGTAGATTGTAGCAAGAGGAAGCTGTATCTCTAAGGCCTTGGTAAAGAAAGCATAGTCCTAATGAAATCTCGGAACCCCTCATTGCACGCCTTGACCTTAGAAGCCAAGGGTGAACCTCGGATACAAGACATCGATACGGTGTGTGAATTCCTTGATGTTTTCCTTGGTGAACTTCCGGGTTTACCTCCAACATGTGAGGGTGGAATTTGGTATCGAAGTGCAACCTGGAACTACCCTTGTCTCCATTGCACCTTATCGGATGGCTGTGGTTGAGTTAAGAGAGTTGAAAGTTCAGATTCAAGAACTACTCGATAAAGGCTTCATTCAGCCCAATTCCTCACCTTGGGGAGCCCCGATCCTCTTTGTAAGGAAGAAAGATGGTTCCATGAGGTTGTGTATTGATTACCGAAAACTTAACAAGGTAACCATCAAGAATAAATATCTATTTCACAGGATCGATGACATGTTTGATCAACTTAAGGATGCCTCAGTGCTTTCCAATATTGATCTAAGGTTTGGGTATTATCAGATGAGAGTTAAAGACTGTGATGTACCCAAGACTGTTTTCCGTACAAGGTATGGTCATTACGTGTTTTTGGTAATGCCTTTTGGGCTAACCAATGCTCCGGCGGCTTTCATGGACTTGATAAATTGAGTTTTCAGACCCTACCTTGATAAGTTTGTGGTGGTTTTCATCGACGGCATATTGATTTATTCTAAGACTACCGAGGAGCATCGTAACCACCATCGTATTGTGCTTCAAACACTCCGTGAGAAGCAGATGTATGCTAAGTTCTTTAAGTGCGAGTTTTGGCTCACCGAAGATGCTTTCCTTGGGCACATTGTATCAGCTTCTTGCATTCAAGTAGACTCGAAGAAAATTCAAGCTATTCTCAACTGGCACCCACTAAAGAATGTTGGGGAAGTTAGGAGTTTCCTCGGCCTTGTTGGCTATTATAGAAGATTCGTCAAGGGATTTTCTAAGATAGCAGCTCCATTGACTAAGATTTTATGGAAGGAGGCCCCTTTTGTGTGGACCGAGGAACAAAAATGAAGCTTTGATCAGTTAAAGCAAGTATTGACTCATGCACCCGTCCTAACCCAACCAGATTCCGGAAAGGACTATACAGTTTACAGTGATGTGTCACATCTCAGGTCAGGATGTGTGTTGATGCAGGAAGGGAAGGTTGTAGCCTACGCTTCTCGACAACTTAAGCCACATAAAATGAATTATCCTACCCATGACCTGGAATCGGATGCGGTTGTCTTTGCGTTGAAAATCTGGAGGCATTATCTTTACGGGGGAAAATGTTATCTATTTACCGGTTATAAGAGTCTCAAATACCTTTTAACGTAGAAGGAGTTGAATCTTCGACAACAAAGATGGATGGAACTCCTCAAGGATTATGATCTTGTCATTGATTACCATCCAAGTAAGGCTAATGTTGTAGCTGATGCACTCAGCCGTAAACCGATGCCTCGTAAGTATTATGAATACGATCATAATCGTTAGTATCATAATACAACCTAACTTATTATGAACTCTATTCTTTTGTAGCCCTCGAGCTATTAATGCCCACTTCCGAATCCAGAAGCGTTGTGGTCTAGTAGTTGAACTTCTAGTTCAGTCCACGCTCATTTCGAGGGTTAAGACATTGCAAGAACATGACCTTGAGCTTCATGCCATTGTTCCGAGGCTCCAGGATAATCTGGATTTCAAGATCAATTCTGAAGGACTCCTATGTTTTTGTAATCGGGTAAGTGTGGCCAACGATAAATCCCTTCATGATGACGTCATTAAGGAGGCTCGTTTGAGCTCATTCTCTGTTCACTCGGGGTCTGTGAAGATGTACAAAGACCTTTGTGAGTTGTATTGGTGGCCAGGTATGAAACAAGCCATAGTCGATTTCTTGTCTCGATGCCTCACATGCCAATGTGTCAAGGTTGAACATTGTGTCCCAATCGGTTTGTTGCAACCAATCGATCCACCTCAATTGAAGTAGGAGAAGATCACGGTGGACTTTGTCAGTGGTTTGCCTTTGACTCCTACCAAGCATGATGCTATATGGGTCATTGTGGATCATCTCACTAAGTCAACGCACTTTGTACCAGTTCGAATGGATTACGGACTTCCCAAGCTAGCTGACTTGTATATCAAGGACGTGATTAGGCTTCATGGAGTGCTATCGTCTATCATCTCTTATCGGGATCACCGGTTTGGTTCTCGATTTTGGAGAACCCTACAAGGAGCTCTAGGCACTAGAGTTAATCTTAGTATCGCTTTTCAACCTCAGTCTGATGGTCAATCGGAAAGGGTAATTCAGATTTTAGAAGACATGCTACGAGTGTGTATCATTGATTTTGGCAGAACATGGGAGAAGTCTCTGCCTCTCATTGAATTTACCTATAAAAGTAGCTATCAGGCTTCCATTCAGATGGAACCGTATGAAACGTTGTATGGTAGAAGTTGCCATACTCCATTGTATTCATCTAAACTCGGTGAAGGCAAGCTATTGGGCCATGAGTTACTTCGAGAAACCGAAGAGAAGATCACCATCATCCACGATCGTTTGAAAGCTGCCTTTGATCGACAAAAGGCCTATGTTGATCTTAAAATAAAGGATATTCAGTATGATGTTGGTGAGAAAGATTTCCTCAAAGTCTCATCGTAGAAAAAGATCCTACGATTCGACCAAAAGGGGAAATTGAGTCCGTGATTCATTGGACCCTTTGAGGTTGTTGAAAGGATTGGCCAGTGGCCTACCGTTTGTCATAGCCCTCCGAATTAAGCAAGATCCATGATGTATTCCACGTCTCTATGCTCCGGAAGTATCGATACGATCCCTCGCATATTGTTGAACCTGAATCTCTTGAAGTTCAGCGTAATTTGTATTACCATGAGGAACCGGTGCAAATTCTTGCCAAGGAAGTCAAGAGACTTCGTAATAAATTTGTACCGTTGGTGAAAGTAGTCTGAAGGAGCCATTCAATGGAATAGGCTACCTGGGAACCAGAGGAAACCATGAGGAAACAATATCTGCATCTCTTCGATTCAGGTAAAATTTAAAGACATATTTTTCTTAAGGGGGGAGAGTTGTAACACCATGAAAACATGTCTAGTTGAGATTAGGGTTTCAGTGATCAGAAACCTTAAATAGAAAAGGTCCATATATTGTTCCAATCATTTTATTAAGTCTATTGTTATGTTATTGATCTCTAATTAAACCGAATTATTAAACTTCGACCTATTTGAATAAGATGGAAACCTTTAGTGACTAAATTGTGGAAATTGAAAGTTTGGGGGCAAAAATCATGACTATCAAGAGTTGAGGGACTAACCTCGCATTTAGCCCCTCCTCCAGTTAATCACTGTTTCTCTAGCAAATGAAATGAATTTCCTTCATTTGAAGGAAAGGCCATTCAGCCAAATCTAATAAAAAGAAAAGAAAGATTGAAAGAAGCTTACCCGAGAAACTAAATCAAGCTAACACCTCCATTGTTATCTTCATCATCTTCCTCTAAGCAAGCACCTCCATTGGTGACCTTGAAAAGCTTGAGTTCTCTTTAAGTTTTTCTATCGACTTATTGTTCTCTATCGGGTAAGCTGAATCTTCTAAGTTATTATCGAATTCTATGGACAAACTAAGTTTAATCTAAGCTAGGTTTTTTACCATCCACGAAACTCGTCATCAATATTGATATCATAAGCTTAGATAGTGATTTCAATTTCGAAAAATTGTTCTAACAACTCCCTATTTATTTTTCCTAGCTCGTAAGATTTGAATTAGATGCTCCATCTACACCATCAGAAGCTAGGAATACGGGCGTTGTCATTCGAGAGCCGTAGGAGAATGAGATTAGCAAGGTGAGTGTAGTCGAAGTCTCGGGCTTAGGCGAGGAGCCTTCCCGAATTCATTATTATTAATTTTGAATACATAGCTAACATTGTTTTTGAGGTTATAGCACCGGTTGGTTTAACGGACAAATTGGTAAGTCCCGATAAGCATTGCATGGAACATTGGATATCGACAATATTATTGATTATAAGTATAGGCCATGTTATAGTTATTCTCATTGTCAAGTATATTGTCATTGGTCATAGAAACAAGCATTGAGTTTGTCATTGATTATTGTATCGGTATGTCATTGAAACATTGATATTGAATATTGATAAGGACATAGAATCATTGGTTACAGCGATCATTGTTATTGCTAATGAATATTGAATGTTGTCATTGTTATCGGACCTTGGATTCGAAGGACATTGGATACAATTGGCATGCCATAGAATTCATGAGCTCAGTGTACGGGTGGACTACGGTCCTAGGGCTACGACCTATATTGATTTGGTGAGGCGGAGAGATGTTTATGCATTGGTCACTTTGGCAAGGCAGAGGGATATGACCACTCATTGTTTTGGCGAGGCATAGGAATTCGCGTATCCACTATCCGGAGTCGATCCAAGGAATTATTGATAAAATATGACTATATTGTTAATGTAGAGATGAAATTACATAATACAACATTATCCTTGTGAATATCTCACTAGGCAAAGTATGTCTAATGCATTTCATTTCATTCATTTCAGGTTAGCTAAGTTTTGGATCGAGATCGGAGGAGTTGAAGCGTTGCACAAGTCATAACAAAGCTATAAGTAATATATATCGACCCTTTGAACTCGTAGTTGGTGGCAAGGTGTATGTACTAGTCGATAATGTCCTTTTTTTTATGTCCATATTATGGTCAAGTGGTAAAAGTGTGATATGCCTAGTATGAACTTACTATGTAGTGAAATTGGCCTAAAATGCATATTTTGGCACTAAAAGGTAAAAACTGAGTAAATGGATTCATTTGACCCTAAAATTTGGTATGCAATTAGATTGTATAGTTATAATGTTGTGTGTAAATTTTTGTTGCATTTGAAGATATTTTGATCGATCAAATCGATTAAAAACCAGCAAAAATCTGTCATTACAAGTCAGGCTGTATCAAAACGGGGTAAAGCGTGTCGATACGGTTAAGCATAGCCGGACCCTAGGAACAGGGAGTTTCGATACGGTTTGAGGTCGTATCGGAACTTTTTGCTACTGGAATTCACAGTTTCGATACGAGTCTATAGTGTATTGAAACGAGTTAAAGTCAAGGTCCAAAGGAGTCAACCTGTACCGATACAGGACTTACTCGTATAGGTACGATATAAAGGACAAAGTCAACTTAGGTTGACCATCGTACACTCGTTCCGAAACAGCCTTAAGGTGTTTCGATATAGGGTTAGTTAAGTTGGTAAAAATGATGAATTTGGCAGTTTACATTGTTCACAAAATGGTCACTGAAATTAGGATGTTTAAATTGAACGAGTAAATGAATACCGAACTGCATGAAAATTTATAGACTTCTTAATATTGTAATGAATTTCATTTTAGTATTATTAATTGCATCGAAGAACCTTTAATTTACTAGAATTACAGTTTAGTCCTTAAAACTTGTAATAACTACGATTTGGCCTAATTGATTAAATTTGTTTTATAAGGGATTAATTGTTTTAAGATGTATTTTGGGTAATGCACTACTGCATGATTTTGTTGCAGTATTGGTTATGAAAATGAAAATTTATCACATCGTTCACCGTATCGTTCATCAGTAGCACTCTCCGATCGGGTTCTCGGCCAGGCCGGGAAGGGGGTGTTACAATATTACATGCATTTATGTACAAAATCAGCTCAAATTAATCATTTAATCTCAATTAATTGCATCTACAACATTCAAGGACTAAAATGTAAGAACAACAAAACATTTAGATAAGCTTTCAACTGCCACAACGACCACCGTACCGATACCCTAGAGGAGGGTATCGATGCGCCCTCGACGAATGCAACATTCATATTCAAAAACACAGAGGCTGTTCTGATACCCCTAGAGTTCATATCGGTACGCTCGAAACGAGTAGCCAAAACAGGTACTGATACACCCCCGCGTATCGGTACCCCCTTTCTATTTAGCAAGCCCGTACCGATTCCCTGAGAATGGTATCGATACTCTGCAGTCTGCAATTACACTAAAAGCTGGTTTTACCTATTTAAACCCACAAAAAAGCAATCCAACATACTTTCGAACACATCCAATGAAATCTAAACAAAATTCCCAAAGCATACATAGCAGATTCAGCAACAAGACATGGCAATAAACATGTAACACCCCCTACCTGGCCTGGTCGAGAACCGGGTCGGAGAGTGTTACCGATGAACAATACAAAGAACGGAGCAACAAAACTTTGTTCAATAATCACCATATGAACAATATTATACAACCAAGACATTACCGAATATACATCTTAGTTCAAATTATTCATCAGAGAACAGAAACTAATCATTTAGGGCCAATATGTAACACTTACAACTTTTAGGGACTAATTTATAAATCCTGATAATATAAGGGTCCCTCGATGCAATTAACCAAACCACAATGAAATTCCATACAATATTAATAAGCCTGCAAAATTTCATGCAATTTGGAGTCCATTTACTTGTTCAATTTAATCATCCAAAAATTAGTGATCAAATAGAGAACAATGCAAACTTTGGTTTTGGCACTTTTAACTAACTTAACTAACCCTGTATCGAAACACCCTTAGGCCGTTTCGGTATGAGTGTACGATGGTCAACCTGAGTTGACTTTCCTTACATATCGTATCGATACATGCAATCCTTGTATCGATACGGGTTAACTTCCTTTGACCTTGACTTAGACCCGTATCCATATAGGATAGACCCATATCGATATAGGGAATTCCAGTAGCAAAATGTTCCGCTACGGCCTCAAGACCTTATCGATACAACCTTTTTCCTAGGTTAAATTATGCTTTCCCGTATCGATACGCCATCACCTGTATCGATACGGTCTGACCTAAAATGACATTTTTTTGCTGGTTTTTAATCAAATTGACTAAGCGAACGATGTCAAACGCAACGAAGCTTTACACACACCATTTCAATGACATAAACTACTAGCATGCCAAATTTCACTTTCAAACGAATACGTTTACTATGTTTGTATCTTTATAAGCCAATTATGCAAATTTTTAGCTACGTTATGCCAAACTAAAAAGTCATTTAGGGCCTTTATGCACTCTACAATATATGCATCTTACACACAAATCAAAATAGGCATAAAAGACAAGTTTAGCTACTTTGCCACCTTCCTATGAGTTCGTATGGTCAAAATACATTACTTTAGTCTGTGGTGACTTATCTTGTTGCAACTTGTCCGATCTTCAAAGGGGGTTGATTCCTTAACCTGAAATGCATGAGATGAGACACGTTAGGCATATATATTGCCTAGTGAGGTAGCCACAACAATTTGAATAAAAATGTATGAAGTATATACATAATCTCATGCTCGTCAATGTCAATGTTATGCTTCAATATACAATGTTTAACATATCAGTTTCATTATTAACCCTTGGATTGAATCACGATAGTGGATACACGAATTCCTACTCCTCGCCAAATCAATGAATGGTCTGATCCCTCCGCCTCGCCAATATGACCAATAAAAAACACAACCCTCCACCTCGCCAAATCAATATAGGTCGTAGCCCGAGGACCGTAGTCCACTCGTACACTGAGCTCATGAATTCTATGGCATGTGAATTGTATCCAATGTCCGTTCAAATCCAAGGTTTCATTATCAATGAACGTATTCAATACTCAATGCAGATTTCGATGATCAATACTTCAATGTTATTACCAAAGGATATGTTACAATAACAATGATACGCAACATCAATGACAATGTTCGATGTTCAATGATTCGTTTGCAACATTTCTATAACAATGACTACAACAATGGCAATGCATAAAGACAATGTCGATAACTATGTCTGATACTCAATAACAACTTACCGACACTTATCAATGAATTCGTTTAATGATGTGATGCATCTTCTACAATGGTAAAGTTAACTAAACAATTGAAATCAATGATAAAGGATTTGGGTAGGCCACTCGCCTAATCCAGAGACTTTGACTACACTCACCTAACTAATCTGATGCTTCTACAGTTCTCGGATTACAACGCCCTTGTTCCTAGATTCCGAGGATGTCGATGGATGATCTGAAACAACTTCCCGAGCTAGGAAAAAATCAATAAAAATGTTAATAGGACAATATTTTGATATCAAATTCAATATAACAATATCGAAGCCAATATCTATGCTTGGTTTGCTCGTTATCTAGCAAGATAACCATAGATAGCCAAAGCCTAGCTTAGATTAAACTTGGTTTATCCGTGGAATTCAATGATCGATTGAGGAATACAGCTTACCCGGATTGCTAGCTATGATTCGATAATGATAAAATAGAGAAAAATGAAACTCAACCTTGGTGTCCAATGGAGGTGTGTGCTTGAACAAGGAAGAAGATGAAGATGAAGAAAGTTTGCTTCTTTTTGGGTAAGCTTTTCTATATTCTTTTTCCTTCTTTTATTCAATTTGGTCGAAAGGCCTTTCCCCATGGAGAAGCTCTTGCATTCTATTGGTTTCAAAGAACGGCAATTTTTTTTTGTGGAGGGGCGAATTGCAAGGTTAGTCCATCAACTTTTGATAGTTTGTGTTTCTACCCTCAACTTCCAATTTTCACAATTTAGTCATTAAAAGGTTTCTATCTTAATCATTTAGGTCCAAGTCCAATAAATCAATTTAATTAAAGGTCACTATCAAGTCCATAGACTCAACAAAAATGATCGGATCAATATTCAGACCCCTTTTTATTTAGAGTTTTCGATCGCCGGTACCCTAATCTCAACTAGACCGATTTTCGGGGTGTTACATAACATCAATATAATATAGAGGCATGCTTCCTATAAAATCAAAGCATCCAAAAGATCATATATCTAAACAAGGCTTAAACCATCAATTAGAGGCCATTTACAAGTTCAAAACCAATAACCAAATATGCACATAAAGGGAGTTCATACACTTCTCCCAAATAGACTATGGTACTCTCATTGCCCTTATTACTCTAGTTCATAAAACGAAACATACGTTCAAAAGTGAAGTCTCCTTATACCCCTTGCAAGTTGTTGCCTCCAAACACTTAGTTATCTAAATTGATGAGCAAAAGAGAGCATAATCATACAAGCTTAGTGAGGAATGCTCAAAACCAAAAAATACCATCAATGCTTGAAAACCATTTTAAGCCTTTTGTAAACCATCATGCCTTTATTGAAATCCATGCACTTCATTAACAAAATCAGCATGCAACAAGTATCAAAGACTTCAACGGCAAAATCATTTGCTTTTCGTGCATAGCTACCATATGCAAAGTTTCAAGATTATATCATGCTTTTCCATACTATGCATCAACATACATTTCATATCATTTTAACAATTATATATTGGCTCACAAGTGATCATCAACATACTCATTTCTCAAAATGTATCAGATACACGGATTCCCAAGTGTTGTCCCAACACTTCATACACTCTTACCGGCATCTCAAGGTTCACACACGGGAGGTACCCTCCACCGTTGTGACGCCCGTGGTGGAGTATTCGGTACCTTACAACCCCTCAATACCACTAATCGGTAGATGTATAACCCCACTAACGAGAGACGGGACACAACTCAATTTCCTCAATTGTTAGGGTACTTGGATGGAGTTTTCAGTACATTCACAACCCCTCAACATCCAAGGCGACTTGTTTATAGTGCACTCTATCCTATGCTCGGCTAACTATATCCGATTTCATTTGTAAACCACTTTACACAACATCACTTGCCCATATAATTCTCATTTAGTACAAATCTCACTATTTTCAAAGCATTCACAATAAGCCATATATCCAAGCATCAACTATGCTTCATAAAACATGTATAAACACATACATACAAGGATCACTTACCATGTGCATCCTTTAACAATATGGCATCATAAAAAACAAATCCCTTACTTAAAATCATACTTTAAAATAGTGGATAAACACATATAAAATCAAGTTTATCAACAAGCCTATAATAGCACAATCCGAGGGAGAAAATCACTTTACTTACTTCCGAACTTAGTAAAGCATTTCAAGCTTACACTAAGTTCCCAAAACCACTTTAAAAGTGTTTCAAAGCTGGAAATCCCATTTCCACTCATCGACTCGTGAAACCTCAATTGCCGACGTGAAAGTCAAGCGTTCAAAGCCCCCGGATCTCCATCGATTGCTTTCAAAGTATCCTCCCTGTTTATACCACTCAAGAACAGAGGATTAATGCATCTCAATGCACTAAAACCACCAGCAATCACTAAAAACCCGTAGCTCTGCCCAAAGGCACTTAAAAGCCTACCCGAAACAACCGAAAACTCAATCGATCTTACTCCAAACATAACCCATCCAAAATCCATCACTTCCATTCACTTTTAACCATCAATCAACATCCAAAAACACTGTAATTACTTCTAATAACGCCCAACAACATCATATCACATTTCCAAGCCAAAAACCCATAACTAACAACCTAAACTTTTAGAGATTCAACCTAATCCATGATTATTATGATTGAGCCATTATTTCAACATCATTTAATATCCAAAACAACTTTAAAATCAATCTAAAATCAACAAAAATAGTATCCAAATGAAAATCTTGGAAAATCATCACATAAAGCCATTTTTAGCCAATTTCCCATTAATCAACCATAAAACAAAGTTAATAAACAAACTTAGGAGGCACAAGACTTGGGAATTTTATTAAAGAACCTTGATTAGAGGAGTTAAACGAAATCTTACCTCTAACCTTGCCTTTTCTCCTCAAATGACAAAATTTTGATGAAACCTTCAAGTAAACCCAATGCTAATTAATAGGAGAATCAAAGAACACTTTAGCAATTCAAAAAGAATTGGAAAAGATGGAAAAACTCTCTGAATTTTAGAAAAGAAAGAGTGTTTGGCTGAGTGCAAAATGAGAGAAGTTAGTTACGTAAAATCTACTCTTGTTTTAATTAAAAATCCTCTTCTAATTTGAAACCTTAATAAAATCTTTTTATTAAAATAATTAAAATGGTCAATTTGAGAGAAAAGACCCAAAAAAAGATATAAGCTCCCTAAAGATTCTAAGTCTTGTTCTCATTTCATTTAAGTCCTTAAAATCTAACTTTACAATTTTTACAAAATGGTCACTTTCCAAAATCTCGATTTTCCAATACTCATTTTCTAAAATTGATTTACCAACCTTCAATATACATTTTAAAAAGATTTTAGCAATTTTTATCATAATTTTATCCCATCTCGGACTACGTTTTCCCCGAACCGCTTCTAAATTCTCGAATATCCAATTCTAGGTTCGACTAACCTAAACCGATGCCTAAAACATTTAGGCCTGAAACCAGGGCGTTACAGTAACAATGGAGAAAATAGACCAAAAACGTTTACATGAAAGATTTTTAAAACTGATTCCTCTTAATCAAGCATCAAGTAAATTGTTAGTCCAACAATTCAAGAGAAATAACTTGAATTTAATATAAATAAAACATATGAAATTCAATCAAACATGATATTTAAGAGATAATCATGTAAGCATACAAGGCATAGAAAAAAGGAGACAAATGTCCCTTTTTGTCTTTGTGTACTGGTACGTAGGAGGTTGTATCGGTACTTGGTTGACGGTCGTATCGGTACGGTATGGGCAATACAGATACCGAAGGCACAAAAGTGGTGAAATTGTAGCAAAAACAACTTAAAAGGCCTTACGACTTAATTTTAAGTTCATACAAAGGCTCTATTAAGTCTTAGATACACATTTTGCACATATTGTTACACATGCTTCTAAAAAATCATTAATTTAAAAGCATACAAAGCATGAATTTCACCAAATTCAACCAAACATTACAAGTTTAAGGCCAAAAACATAGATATAAGCATCCTAGGCCAAAAAAATTTTAACTCATGCAATTGAGACTCCCCTAACTATATGCAATTAGGCACAACATGGAGTCATACAAAGCATGCTTTAGATCATTATGATAAATTAGACATGGAAAATATTATCAAGCAATTGCATGAAACTTAAATTTACCACTTGAACTATGGTAGGATGTTAAGCCTCTCCTTTTTCAAGTGTCCTTCTCCCTTGTGTGTCAAGAGTTTCCAAAATTGACTTTGTTCATCAATGCTCAAGCACACCTACAAGTAGACAATCAAGTAATTTTTGGTATCCAAATTGCTTTGGATCCAATGGTATTAGTCCCAGATAACTTAGTCCCCTTAGAAATCCATTTTTCAATGTTCTCCTTTTTGTTTGAACAAATTAGTCCCTTAGTGACTCAAATGTTTTTAAACATTTTTCCTTTGAAAAATCTAGGGGAACTATATTGTCTAACATAAAAAATTGATTTTATGGCTTGATCCCTTCTATTTGAATCAAGGGCAATCATACTTCAAGAGCCCTGGCTTCTTACACTCGAAGCATATGAAGGGATCCCTCCTCTTCGTTCTCGATTCATGTCTTGATTCTTCCTTTTCTTGCTTCATGAATTGGGTGAACTTCTTGAAGAGCTTGATCATCTCTTCTTCTTCATTATCCTCTCCAATTGAATCTTCTTGTTGGCTTGTGGAGGATTTAAGAGCAACATTCTAGTCTTCAATTCCTTGCTCTTCTTTCGTCTTCCCCTTTGACATCATCATCTCATGAGTTAGCAAAGATCACATAAGCTCGTCAAGCTTGAGCTACTTCAAGTTCTTTGCTTCAATGATTGTGGTATTCTTAGTATCCCATGAATCGAGAAGTGAATAAATCAACTTCCTCACAAGATTATCCTCCGTGTAGGAACGTTATAAAATTCGAGGTATCCCACTTTTTTATATAAAAAATAGGGGGATTTATTATAAAAATTGCAATTTTGAAATAAACACTGGAGTCGCCACAGTCATTTGGGTTAGGTAAACTAGACACACACAAAAACTAACCAGAGATTATTTTTTTTGGACGAGAGTCGGTTACGTGTGGGGAAGGGTTTGCACCCCCACCATGCCCATACTTGGTACCAAATCAATTACCATTTTATTAATATAAGATTTTGCGAGTTAAAGTGACGATTACATTGAAATTTGGTTATATATGCAAGTAAATTTTAAGGGTCCTGTTATTCAAGAATAAATAAAAACCACAACCACTACGTCTGATGCTAGCCAAATTTACTTTCGAATAAAAGGAGACATATGAATAAAGGCAAATATAAAAGCATGAATATTAAACATGAATATTAGATGACAACATATATAAAACATAAATATATCAAAGCAACCATCGATATATAAAACCAAGTAACATGAACCAATTACATCATACATGCATGCGACACATATTAAACCGAATACACATATATGTAATACGTTTACTTAAAAAACTATATATATATATATATATATATATATATATATATATATATATATATATACAAAATGATATATATCATATCGAAATAATAAATAATATGTATATATAACATATATCACGTTTTTTAAGTACTATATTACATACTATTTTATAATATATCCTATATTATAAGTCCAAGATTTTTTTAAGTCTATACATACTGTATACTATATTAATATATATATATATATATATATATATAATATCATACACAAAACGCATATCTTACAAGATAAATATTATATAAGAACTGAAATTTAAAGAAAATAATGCAAGATTTTGTAACCTCGTGTCGTCCGCTGTGTAAAAACCCAAAAACCAACATAGCACTATCGTGTCGTCTGCCTCTCGCCGGAGGCGGCGAACCCCGTAACCACCCCAAAATAACCACTTTTTCCCTAAAACCAAAAATAGAGCCCGGTTTCACAAAACAAAATAAAAATCCTTTTTTTCTCAAAAAAACAAATCTAAAACCTAGCTTGCAAACCCTATTTTGAAACCCTATGTTGAGAACAAAAAACAAATCAAAATACCGAACGGCTCACCGCTTCTGGCTCCGGAGGGAACAAGTGAACTTATCACCGACGGGTTTCTACTAACTGGCTACGAAGGGAAATCAGCCATCGCAAAGGTAAACCCTAACCTCACTTTTTTACATGCAAAAATGGATAACGATACCTTTGAAATTCCTTTTGTTGCTTTCTATTGATGTTGAATAATCTCGTCTATGGTTACAATGTGTTAAGGCTTTAGTTTTATACCCAGACAATTACATGATTCTTAGAAAATAAAATTATGAAAATCCATATTGGTTGTCTTTTAATCTTTTGTTTGTATTCACACCCGTCTCTGATTTGGTCGGTTTGCTTCCTGGAGGTTCTCATATTACTGTTGTTATTTTTTGTCTTTTGTCTCCATGCATGTGTGGATAAACAATGGAGGAAGGGACCAGATGGAGCGTCGAACAGCCGTACCGACGTGGCCAACGGTGGTCCCTTCGGTTGTTGTGGCATAGAACTGAAAAGCCACGAAGAACGTGTAGGGGAGTTGGACAGGCGCGCGTGAGCGCGTGAGAGAGCTGAACGAATGGGTGGTGGATGAGACACGTGCTTGGAGGAGATGAGGATTTCTCTCGTTCGATCTGTACCGTCAGATTAGATTCGATCCAATGGTCCATCTGTGGCTGCTCAAGGAGATGGGAAGCCAAATTATGGTTTAGGTTTTAATTAGGTTGGGCCCAAAATGGGCCATATGTATAATATGTAATATTTTTTGGGTTTTTAAAAGTTTGTAAATGTACTATTACATATATAATAAAAGTTAGGCTTTCATTTAGTTAACATATTTTTGGTTTTTTAATTTAGTTTGTATAATATAACAATACTACTACTAATAATAAGGTAATAATAATAATAATAATACTAATAATAAGATAATAATAGTAAGATAATAAAAATAAGATGATAATAGTAATAATAACATGCAATAATAACAATACTACTACTAATAGTACTAATAAATAATGATAGTAAAAATACTAAAAAGAAATAAGATAATAGAAAAACCCGATTCAAAAGACTCAGATAAAATTAGTGATTACAGATGTTCCTCTTTGTTCATTCTTGTGAAACAATGAAAGAGCAAAGACTATAAGCACTAATTTTATCTCACTTCCCTATTCGAAGATCGAAACAGCAAGTTCTTCTCATTAGGAACTTTCCACTCTCCATGAAACGGTGAAAATTTCTTCTCATTATAAATTCTTGGTATCTTCTTCTTCTAGAGCATACGAACAAATTCTTCTCATTATGAACTTTTCGTATTGCCTATGAAGATTCCACATCTTTCTCTTCAGAAACCTTGAACAAGTTCTTTTCATTTCGAACTTCTCATCTTCTTGCCAAGGCTAATTCGAATATTAAAACAATTCTTCTCATTATGAACTATTTCATCTATAGTGAGTGAGTTCTTCTCATTAGGAACTCTGTAACCCCCTTAGCCCGGCCTAGACGGTCGACCCGAACTACTAAGATTACACGGGGAAAACCAAAGTCAACCCGAAAGTCAACCTTGATTAACTACCCTTTTTTTATTTTAAACTTGTCTAAATGCATATTATTCCTAGGTGAACTCTTGAGAAGAACATACTCAAAAATCACAACAATCGGAAAACATTTAGGGACTCAATTGCACAACATACAAATTTAGGGACCAAATTGCAAATTCTGAAAAAATAAGAGGACTTAACCAGTTTTAAAGTTACCATTATAAAATTAACCATATTTCATGCCTCCCTGCCAAATTTCATCTCAATTGGACATCACAAACTCAACCAAATGCATATACAAAGTTTGGGACCAAAACGTAAGAGTTTCAAAACATTTAACCATCAAATTCAGTGCCCAACGGTCGAGTGTTCCGAAACGGGGATGATCCGTTCCGAAACGCGAGACCGTTCCGAAACTTGTTGCGGAACAGGGCTTGGCAGTAGCAAAACCGTTTCGGAACGGCTCTACCTATTTCGAAACGCCATGGCCATTTCAGGCCACCTGTTCCGAAACAGCAGCACCCGTTCCGATACGGGCTGCCCAGAAATGCAGATCTTTGCTGGTTTATTACACAATCAACCCATCAAACATATCCATATGACCTCCATAGCATACACACAAGTCATCAAACACTTAAGGAACATATTAGCATCAACTAAACACAATCATGACATCATTCAAGGAAAATCCCAATTCTATAGGCATGCATCCTATAAAGAAAACCATGCAACCATCAATTCATCAAAACCAAACACCAAAAGGCCATTTACATGTTCCAACAACATCAAAAGCATTAACCAAACTTAGGGAGTCCAAAACATCTCCCAAAAACACAATCTAGGTTCCCATTGCCAAATGCCAAAAGCTAATAGTGTTAGGAAAACATTCACCATACATGAGCTTAATCTTCCACTTGGATTCTTGACCTCCTTGCTGCCCTTAATGCACTTCAATGCTCTGCATTATTGGTTTAAGAAAGACAGAGCGTAAGCACATAGCTTAGTGAGGAAATGCTCAATTAAAACATCACAATAATGCATTTGCAAAAACACCTTTTCAAGGCCTTTAGTTCCAAAACAACATTTACCATGCAATCATGCATCCAAACCAAGCATCTCATGCTTCAAATCATCAACATGTCATATTGGCTTACAAGTGATAATCAATAACATTTTACAACTCAAAAACACAATCGGATACGCGGATTACAAGCGTTGTCCCATACGCTTCATACACACTACCAATATCAAGGTGGAGCATGGTACAATCAAAACCCCTCAACACCCGTGATGGAGACTATGGTACAATCACAACCCCTCAACATCACTCATTGGTAGTTGTATAACATCACTAATGAGAACACGAGACACACAACACAAGATCCACACATGGACTTTTAACCACCATTGTGATCTTAACACAAGATCCACTCTTGGACTTTTAACCACCATGATGATCTTAACCATCTCGTTAGTGTACTTGGATGGAGTTACGGTACAATCACAACCCCTCAACATCCAAGGCGACTTTATTCACGGTGCACCCAATCCTTTAGCCGGCTAACTATATCCGATTCAAGTACTTTAAAACCAACACATCACTTGCCAATATACATCATATAACATCATTAATCCACTGTTTTAAAGCATTTAACAAAGCCATTAAATCATCATGCATTACAATGCATCAAACCACATTTATCAATGTTCAAAACAAGGATCCCTTACCATGAGCATCCTTCAACACATGGCTCATAAAACCAGCATCAAACATGCTAAAATATGCTTCCAAAACAGAATTTAAACATGCAAACAAAACACATTGCATTCAACCATCTCAATGTTCATCAAGAAGAGAGTTTTTCCCGAAAACTTACTCTTGAGCTTAGCTAGGTTGTTTAGACTTAAACTAAGCTCCCATAACCTTCCAACATTGGTTTCAAAGCTGAAAACCAAACTTCACTCACCGATTCCGTTTCGCAAGCTTGCTGAAACACCGATCAAGCCTCCGGATCAACACCACAAGGATCCGATGATGTCTCCCCTGTTTTAAACACATCAAAGCAGTGGATTAATGCATCATCATGCATTAATATCTTCAACCAAGACACCTAAACTCACTGCACACATCAACACTCACATTTCGGCTACCAAACACAATCGAAATCACATCCAAACACCTCTACAACCTTACCCAGCCAAGATCCATCAATTCCAATCACACTTATACATCAATTAACATCCAAAAAGGATCTAATCACGTCCTTATACCTCCAGCTATAGCAGATCATCAAAATCACCCCAAAAACCACCATTAACTCAATCAAATACTTAGGAAAATTAACCTATCCGGGATTGCATTGATTAAACCTCAATTTCACATCATTTATACATTCAATAAACATCAAAAAGACATCTCAAATCACAGCCCAATCACTTAGTACGAATTTAATCAAAATTAAATCCAAATCTTGCATTTTAAGCCAAAATCAAGAACACAACATAAAAACCTTTATTAAAACTCAAATCAAGGATTGAGAACTTGGGAATTTCAGTAAAGAACTGAGTATTTAGAGGAGAAGGACGTTCATACCTCTAAATGTGAGTTTCTCCTTGTTTAAAGCCAAGATTCTTGAAAATTCAATAAGCAAATGGTAATGATTTGATGTAGGAATGATTAGAGACCAATTGGAGATTGAAATCTCATCTTTAGGTGTTAAAATCAGAGGGAAAATGGCTGGGAAAAATGTGTTTGGCTGAGAGAAAAGGGAGAGAAAATGAAGAGGGAAAATTTTGAGAAAAGTTAGTTATGAACTCAAAAATATCTATTTCCCCTTTTTCCTTTTATTAAATATCATTTAATAAATGCTTAATATTAAGAAAAATCTGGAGAAAACTCTCCTTGGGTAAATTAGCTCCTTAAAGATTCAAAGTTTCAATCCTTTTAAAACAGTCACCAAATTTTCAAAAATTACATTTTAGTCACTAACTTGAAATGTCACATTTCGAAACCTCATTTTGTAAAATTGATTTCACCACTCTCTTATATATAATAAAAGAGGATTTTAAGATATTTTTCCATATTTTTAATGCATCCCGAACTAGGCTTTCCCTAAAAACCACCTTTTATATTCGAACCGAAATTCGACCGGTCCGATTCAAACCCAAAACCTCTAAGCCCAAAATTGGGGCGTTACAACTCTCCCCCCTTAAGAAATTTCGTCCTCAAAATTTACCTGAAGGAAAGAGATACGGAAACTGCTTCAACATGTCATCCTTCCGTTCCCAAGTGGCTTCCTCAACACCACGATGCTTCCACAACACCTTTACCAACTCAATGGTCTTGCCTCGAAGAACTTTACAATCCGAATCCAGAATCTTCACCGGTTTTTCATCATAGGTCAAATCCAGATTCAATTCCACTTCCTCCACAAGCATCACATGCGAAGGATCCGATCTATACTTCCGAAGCATAGAAACATGAAACACATCATGGATCTTTTCTAACTCTTGCGGTAACCTCAACTTGTACGCAACAGGACCCACACGCTCAATCACCTCGTATGGTCCAATGTACCTAGGGCTCAACTTACCCTTTCGGCCAAACCTCATCACCTTTTTCCAAGGCGAAACTTTCAAAAACACACGGTCACCCACCGCATACTCAATCTCCTTACATTTCAAATCCGCGTAAGACTTTTGCCGATCAGAAGCTGCCTTCAGACGCTCACAAATGAGCTTCACATTCTCAGTGGTTCCCTTCAACAAAGCTGGCATCGAAACCAACTTCTGACCCGTTTCAGCCCAACAAAGAGGAGTCCTACACTTCCTCCCGTACAAAGCTTCATAAGGTGCCATTTGAATACTTGCCTGATAACTGTTATTATAGGCAAACTCCACCAAAGGCAGATGTTTCTCCCAAGAACCCTGAAACTCAATCACACAGCACCGCAACATATCCTCCAACACCTGGATAACACGCTCAGACTGTCCATCCGACTGTGGATGATAAGAAGTGCTGAAATTCAACCGTGTACCCAAAGCCTGATGCAAACACTGCCAGAAACGCGATGTAAACCTCGGATCCCTATCCGACACAATCGACTTTGGCACACCATGCAGCCGCACAATCTTAGCAATGTACAGCTCTGCAAGCTTATCCAAGGTATACATAGTATGCACAGGCAAGAAATGCGCACACTTCGTTAGGCGATCCACAATCACCCACACCGAGTTCCTCTTCGATGGCGACAAAGGCAAACCAGACACAAAGTCCATGGTAACCCTTTCCCACTTCCACTCAGGAATCCTCAACGGTTGCAACAACCCTGAAGGAAAATGATGCTCAGCTTTAACTCGCTGGCATACCATGTACTTGCTTACAAACTCAGCAACATCCTTCTTTAAACCCACCCAATAGTACTCATCACGAAGATCACGGTACATCTTAGTACTACCAGGGTGCATAGCAAAAGGACTACTATGACCTTCAGTCAGAATAGCACGCCTCAACTCAGCATCATTGGGCACTACTATCCGACTCCCAAAACATAAAATCCCATCATCATTAAAGCAAAAATCCGATGGCCTACCCTCTACAATATCCTGAACATGTGGCACCAAGGAATCATCCAACAACTGATTTTCCTTAATCAACTGAACCAAGGATGGTTTCACTTGTAACTCAGCCACAAGACCACCATCACGCGAAATGCTCAAACTGGCAAACATAGCCCTCAACTCCACAGCTACCTTCCTGCTCAAGGCATCCGCTACAACATTAGCTTTACCCAGATGGTACTCGATCGTCAAATCGTAATCCTTAAGCAACTCCACCCAACGTCGCTGCCTAAGATTCAACTCCTTCTGAGACATCAGATACTTCAAACTCTTGTGATCCGTATACACCGTACACTTCTCACCATACAGGTAATGTCTCCAGATTTTCAAAGCAAAAACCATCGCGGCTAACTCAATGTCATGCGTAGGGTAATTGCGCTCATACACCTTCAATTGTCGTGATGCATAAGCCACCACCTTACCCTCTTGCATCAACACACATCTGAAACCAACGAAGGACGCATCACTATACACCACAAACTCTTTCCCTGATTCAGGTTGAACCAAGATAGGAGCTTGCGTCAAAGCTACCTTAAGCTTCTCAAAAGCCTGTTGTCTCACTTTCGTCCACTCATACTTAACATCCTTTTGCAACAACTTCGTCAAAGGTGCAGCAATCTTGGAAAACCCATCCACAAACCTCCGATAGTATCCTGCCAGACCAAGGAAACTATGGACTTCATGAACAGACTTAGGAGGCTTCCAATTCATCACTGCCTCTATCTTTTGAGGATCAACACGAATCCCCTCCGCAGAAACCACATGACCAAGAAACACCACTTCTCTAAGCCAAAACTCACACTTGCTCAGCTTAGCATAAAGCTGATTCTCCAACAAAGCTTGTAACACAATTCTCAAATGCCCTTCATGCTCCTCCTCAGTACGTGAGTAGACGAGAATATCATCAATGAACACCACGACAAATTTATCCAAGTATTCATGGAATACTCTATTCATCATGTCCATGAAAGCTGCAGGAGCATTCGTCAAACCAAACGGCATCACCAAGAACTCATAATGCCCATACCTCGTTCTGAAGGCTGTCTTTGGCACATCCACATCCTTCACCTTCAACTGGTAATACCCTGACCTTAGGTTAATTTTAGAGAACACAGCCGATCCCCGAAATTGATCAAAAAGATCATCAATTCTTGGCAATGGATACCGATTCTTGATAGTCAACTTGTTAAGCTGACGGTAATCAATGCACATTCTCATAGTGCCATCCTTCTTCTTCACAAACAAGACCGGTGCACCCCAAGGTGACACACTCGGCCAAATGAAACCACGATCAAGCAACTCCTGAAGTTGCATCTTCAGCTCTTTCAACTCTTTAGGTGCCATTCGATAAGGAGTAATGGACACTGGAGTTGTATTTTCATACAGCTCAATCCCAAACTCCACTTCTCGATTAGGAGGCAACCCAGGCAACTCCTCCGGAAACACACCAGGAAACTCTCGCACAGTCCTGATATCTTGCACTCGCAACTCCTTAGAGCTAGGATTCATCACGAAGGCTAGGTAAGCTTCACAGCCTTGCCTCAGCATCCGGCTCGATTCCAAGGTAGACACCACATTGGAAAGAAAATTCACATTCTCACCAACCACCACCACCTCATAATCATCCGCAAGCTTCAACGAAACTCGTTTGTTCTCAAAATCCACAACAACTCGATGCTCAACAAGCCAATCCATACCAAGGATTACATCAAAGCCATAGAAAGGCAATTCCATAAGATCAACATGGAAAACATGATCTTGCACAACCAAGGGACATCTTCTATAAAGCTTTCGTGTCACAACAGTCTCACCAAAAGAACTAGTTACACGCATACCAACATCCAAAGACTCAACAGGCAAACCAAGCAATTGAGCATGCTCACGCAATATGTATGAGTGTGTAGATCCAGAATCAATCAAGGAAAGTAATGACAAGGATTGCAAAGTAAAAGTACCTGCGATCACATCCGTGTCATTCCTCCCCTCCCTCTGAGCGTACACTCTGGCCTGGCCACCACCCTCAGGCTGAACAGCTACAACATGAGCCATATTCCTTCCACCATCCTCTCTACGCTGGAAGTTACCACGGAAGCGCCCACGACCTCTCTGTGGTGCAACAACTCCAGGAGCACGTCCCTGGCTGCCACCGGCCAACAGAGGACACTCCCTCCTCATATGATCCGCCGAACCACAGTTCCAGCACGAGTTACCGGCCACCACAACAGGAGCCTGAACCTCCCTCGCTGCTCGAGGACAATCACGCCTCAGGTGTCCACGCGATCCACATGTCCAACATGTGTTCGGATCAGCTCTTGCCCTGTCTCCCTGAATAGGCGCACCTTGCCCTCCGCCACCTCGCCTAGCCGAAGACTGATACTTCCGATCACGTCCTCTCTTGTTCCGTCCACCACCGGAACTATACTCAGCAGCTCGCTTGCCCACACTAGGACCAACACCTCTAGAAGATAAACTCAAATTCAACTCGATATCCTTTGCCCTTCCAACCAGCACATCAAAATCAGTGTACTCAGCAGCCAGCATATAAGTCTTCACCTCCGTCACCAGACCATAACGGAAACGTTCACACCTCTCTCGCTCATCAGGAACAAGCTCAGGTGCGTACTGACTGAGCCGGACAAACTAAACCTCGTACTCAGCCACAGTCATACTCCCTTGAGTAAGAGACATGAATTCCCTTTTCTTCTCATCCAGGTATCGCACACCCAGATACCTCCTCTTGAACGCGTTCAGAAAGAACGTCCAAGTTACATCAGCTTCCTCCATTCCGGAGATAGTGGTCGTCCACCAGGTATACGCATCGTCATGCAACAGTGATATCACACAACCCAGCTTCTGCACATCATTGCAGTTCATTTGACCCAAGATTCTCTTGGTACTTTCCAACCAAGATTCAGAACCCTCAGCAGTCAAACCCCTGAACTCACTCCCTCCCAGATTGTGCAAACGTTCCAGAGGTAGTCTTACATTAGCATCTCCCTGATGCCCATCTCCTTGAGCTCCAGCTACCGCCGCCCGAAAGGCTCCATCAATAGCTTGTATCAGCATTGTCATGTCAGGAGCAGCTCGCCTCTGCCCAGCTTCAGGTCCAGCGACCCCAGCACCAGCACCAACACCAGCTCCTTCACCCCCAGCACCACCACCGCCAGGTGGAGGAGGTAAATCCACTACATTCCCATCGTTCTCCTCATTCTCATTTTGAGCCATAGCTCGCGTATTAATCCTCGTCTCTCTACTAGGTCCCATTCACTAAACAATGCAATCACAATGCAATAAACAAAGTCATGCTCAACAAGGTAAGCAATCCAAGTACTCAAGCTCATTTCCAACTAAAAACAATTCATTTCATTAGCTTTGATTTGGCAATGGGTCCCTCTAACATGCTTCACCACAGCATACACCATAATTGCAACATACTTACAATTTATACATCATACTTTCACTCATCAAGCATACAAAACAATCATACACATATCACCCACATAACCATTCCCAATTACTCGAGAACTCAGCTCTGATACCACAAAATGTAACCCCCTTAGCCCGGCCTAGACGGTCGACCCGAACTACGAAGATTACACGGGGAAAACCAAAGTCAACCCGAAAGTCAACCTTGATTAACGACCCTTTTTTATTTTAAACTTGTCTAAATGCATATTATTCCTAGGTGAACTCTTGAGAAGAACATACTCAAAAATCACAGCAATCAGAAAACATTTAGGGACTCAATTGCACAACATACAAATTTAGGGACCAAATTGCAAATTCTGAAAAAAATAAGAGGACTTAACCAGTTTTAAAGTTGCCATTATAAAATTAACCATTTTTCATGCCTCCCTGCCAAATTTCATCTCAATCGGACATCACAAACTCAACCAAATGCATATACAAAGTTTGGGACCAAAACTAAGAGTTTCAAAACATTTAACCATCAGATTCAGTGCCCAACGGTCGAGTGTTCCGAAACGGGGATGATCCGTTCCGAAACGTGGGACCGTTCCAAAACTTGTTGCGGAACAGGGCTTGGCAGTAGCAAAACCGTTTCGGAACGGCTCTACCTATTTCGAAACGCCATGGCCATTTCAGGCCACCTGTTCCAAAACAGCAGCACCCGTTCCGATACGGGCTGCCCAGAAATGCAGATATTTGCTGGTTTATTACACAATCAACCCATCAAACATATCCATATGACCTCCATAGCATACACACAATTCATCAAACACTTAAGGAACATATTAGCATCAACTAAACACAATCATGACATCATTCAAGGAAAATCCCAATTCTATAGGCATGCATCCTATAAAGAAAACCATGCAACCATCAATTCATCAAAACCAAATACCAAAAGGCCATTTACATGTTCCAACAACATCAAAAGCATTAACCAAACTTAAGGAGTCCAAAACACCTCCCAAAAACACAATCTAGGTTCCCATTGCCAAATGCCAAAAGCTAATAGTGTTAGGAAAACATTCACCATACATGAGCTTAATCTTCCACTTGGATTCTTGACCTCCTTGCTGCCCTTAATGAACTTCAATGCTCTGCATTATTGGTTTAAGAAAGAGAGAGCGTAAGCACATAGCTTAGTGAGGAAATGCTCAATTAAAACATCACAATAATGCATTTGCAAAAACACCTTTTCAAGGCCTTTAGTTCCAAAACAACATTTACCATGCAATCATGCATCCAAACCAAGCATCTCATGCTTCAAATCATCATCATGTCATATTGGCTTACAAGTGATAATCAATAACATTTTACAACTCAAAAACACAATCGGATACGCGGATTACAAGCGTTGTCCCATACGCTTCATACACACTACCAATATCAAGGTGGAGCATGGTACAATCACAACCCCTCAACACCCGTGATGGAGACTATGGTACAATCACAACCCCTCAACATCACTCATTGGTAGTTGTATAACATCACTAACGAGAACACGAGACACACAACACAAGATCCACACATGGACTTTTAACCACCATTGTGATCTTAACACAAGATCCACTCATGGACTTTTAACCACCATGATGATCTTAACCATCTCGTTAGTGTACTTGGATGGAGTTACGGTACAATCACAACCCGTCAACATCCAAGGCGACTTTATTCACGGTGCACCCAATCCTATAGCCGGCTAACTATATCCGATTCAAGTACTTTAAAACCAACACATCACTTGCCAATATACATCATATAACATCATTAATCCACTGTTTTAAAGCATTTAACAAAGCCATTAAATCATCATGCATTACAATGCATCAGACCACATTTATCAATGTTCAAAACAAGGATCCCTTACCATGAGCATCCTTCAACACATGGCTCATAAAACCAGCATCAAACATGCTAAAATATGCTTCCAAAATAGAATTTAAACATACAAACAAAACACATTGCATTCAACCATCTCATGGTTCATCAAGAAGAGAGTTTTTCCCAAAAACTTACTCTTGAGCTTAGCTAAGTTGTTTAGACTTAAACTAAGCTCCCATAACCTTCCAACATTGGTTTCAAAGCTGAAAACCAAACTTCACTCACCGATTCCGTTTCGCAAGCTTGCCGAAACACCGATCAAGCCTCCGGATCAACACCACAAGGATCCGATGATGTCTCCCCTGTTTTAAACACATCAAAGCAGTGGATTAATGCATCATCATGCATTAATATCTTCAACCAAGACACCTAAACTCACTGCTCACATCAACACTCACATTTCGGCTACCAAACACAACCGAAATCACATCCAAACACCTCTACAACCTTACCCAGCCAAGATCCATCAATTCCAATCACACTTATACATCAATTAACATCCAAAAAGGATCTAATCACGTCCTTATACCTCCAGCTATAGCAGATCATCAAAATCACCCCAAAAACCACCATTAACTCAATCAAATACTTAGGAAAATTAACCTATCCGGGATTGCATTGATTAAACCTCAATTTCACATCATTTATACATTCAATAAACATCAAAAAGACATCTCAAATCACAGCCCAATCACTTAGTACGAATTTAATCAAAATTAAATCCAAATCTTGCATTTTAAGCCAAAATCAAGAACACAACATAAAAACCTTTATTAAAACTCAAATCAAGGATTGAGAACTTGGGAATTTCAGTAAAGAAGTGAGTATTTAGAGGAGAAGGACGTTCATACCTCTAAATGTGAGTTTCTCCTTGTTTAAAGCCAAGATTCTTGAAAATTCAATAAGCAAATGGTAATGATTTGATGTAGGAATGATTAGAAACCAATTGGAGATTGAAATCTCATCTTTAGTTGTTAAAATCAGAGGGAAAATGGCTGGGGAAAATGTGTTTGGCTAAGAGAAAAGGGAGAGAAAATGAAGAGGGAAAATTTTGAGAAAAGTTAGTTATGAACTCAAAAATATCTATTTCCCTTTTTTCCTTTTATTAAATATCATTTAATAAATGTTTAATATTAAGAAAAATCTGGAGAAAACTCTTCTTGGGTAAATTAGCTCCTTAAAGATTCAAATTTTCAATCCTTTTAAAACAGTCACCAACTTTTCAAAAATTACATTTTAGTCACTAACTTGAAATGTCACATTTCGAAACCTCATTTTGTAAAATTGATTTCACCACTCTCTTATATATAATAAAAGAGGATTTTAAGATATTTTTCCATATTTTTAATGCATCCCGAACTAGGCTTTCCCTAAAAACCACCTTTTATATTCGAACCGAAATTCGACCGGTCCGATTCAAACCCAAAACCTCTAAGCCCAAAATTGGGGTGTTACAAACTCTACAATCTTCTTTGGGCGAGTTCTTCTCCTTAGGAACTCTTCATTCTTTCTCGAGTGAGTTTTTCTCATTAGGAACTTTTGATTCTTTATCAGGATCTACCTCTCCAAACATGAAGTTGCAGATCATGATCTTTTCTAATCCTTGAATACCTGTCAAAATAGGTAGAATGATTTGATGTATGTGTTAGCATGCTCCTAATCTAGGGATGTCTAACTACACATGATGCATGAATCATGACATTTTTATAACTTTTGGGGGATAAACCCTTACTTTTTGGTCAAGCAATCTTGATCTCTTTGTGCAATACCCCAAAACCCGACCTAGAATTATGATCCAAATTCGAAAGCTAAATAATTTGTTTAGATCTATCATTAATGAATTAATTGAATGGATTAAGTGCTAAATTCAATTAAAGATAAGATAAATAGCTATTGTTAAGAAGGACTAGAATGAATTTATAAGAAATGTTTCTGATTGCATGATAAGGTAATAATAATGATTAAATAGTTTTAGGACCAAATTAGAAGTGATGATAACTTGAATGGTTAAATTAAAAAAAAGTACCAAAATGAAGTAAGATTAAACTTGTTTCTTGCATGTGTAATTCTTCCACTTATGATAAGTGGAATCCACATGTCTTGGGAAGGCATGGTAACCGGCCATGTGGAATTAGGAAGAATGATGAGAATTTTATCATCTTCCTTCTCCTTTCTTTTACCCATAATCGATTGTTAGAAAGCTAGAGAGAGTGAGAAACGAGCCATCCAAGAAAGCTTAGATTAAAGCCTTGTTTTGGATTCACTTGAGGTAGAACTAACCCATTCTTCAACAATGAAAGGTAAAGGCCTAACTCTCCTACTCCTTCCTTGTGTTTGGAAAAATTGAATGATAATGTATACATGCTTGAATGACCTTTGATGTTGCTGGAAATGTGGGAATCGTTGTGCATGATTAGATGAACATGTTTATTCGAATACGTGCTGGAAATAAGGAAATGAATTGAATTGAACTAGTATATGGCATGAATAGCTTAAATTCTAATGGGAATAGAATGTATACATGTTCGGAATGTTGAATTCATTACTGGAAATTGTAGATGATAATCATGGTTCATATATATGTGTGTGCTAGTTGTTAGAATGAATAAGCATGTTGCTGGAAATTGTATGTAATTCTTCCTTGATAGAGTGATCGAATCTATTGATCACTAATGACATGTTTTGATCACATTGATAAGAGAATTAAACTGACCTAAAATTGCAAGAAAATGTATATAAGCTAAATTATCATGTTCTAATGAATTAAGAAGCTTAAAACCTAATCTAGTGTAATCTATCTGCTCAGAAAACTCTGTTCTAGGCAGCAACTTTGAAAAATCACCATAAATTGTATATGTCGGGTTAAGGGTTGAAATTCATATGGATAGGGCCTTAATATGTCTATTTTCATTAGGAGAAAATGGAATTGAGTTTTGGATTGTGAGCTAGAATCTGGAAATGAAAACCTCTGGACAGTGCAAACTATCCAGTAATACAAATGCCATGTCTTTAAGATTAAAACTGTATTAAATGGTAAAAAAATAAAATGTATGGTTTATATGGTTAGAAAAAGGATTAAATAAGATTTCTAACGGTATAAACTAATTGAAATTCAGACGTATAGAATAAAAGTTATGCACACTTAAGTAAGTAGTGTACAAGCTGCCTATCAGCAGCAGCCTAGGTACTTCGAGGCTGTTTTGTTTGCAGTTTGAGTAAACTATTTTGTATCAGTTTTGGGACAGTGATTACTGCCCTGTTTTACATGAATAGAAATATAACAATTGAATTCATGTATGTTAATTTATGAAAATAAAAATGCTGTCAGATTCATGTATGTTAAGTACTAATGATGTTGCCATGATTGAATGAATATGTGAGCTTGATTTGACATATGTATTTACTTGTGTAATGTGTTAGAACCAGGAGTGAACTTGGTGGAAGAGGAAACGGTGGAACACCCTAAAGCTAAGAACAAAGGAGTTTGGATCCAAGATTAGCTAATTTTTGGAGTATTGTGAGTGTAGTTTAACATAGGGTGAGGACTTAGGTCCAAACCAAATATGCATGTCTAATTTCTTGCTATTGATTATGCCATGTTAAAAAGGAAATTGATTAAACTTGATTATGGATAAAAAGGGAAGATTGGAGTAAGCTGAAATTGCGATTTATTAATAGTATGAAAATTGATAATTAATTTGAAAGAAAAGTGAAAACAAATGTTGATTTCTTGCTTCGGAAGTGAGCTATTCGAACGGTTGCTTGTATGTACTCCCATGATATAATATTCTTGATCCTTGAATTATGAGCATAATCTATTGAAATGCTTTCTTGATGAATAAGATGTTTATGTGAATGTATGCTTGTATGTTCTCCATGGTGTAATACTTGCTAACAAGATGTAATTCATGAAGTATAAGACATTGTTGATCTCTTGCCTTGGAAGTAAGATATTCGAATGGTGCTTGTGTGTGTGTATCTATGATGTAAGTGCTTGATAATGTGTTATGTATTATGAACTAAAAGACATTGTTTGAACTCTTGCCTTGGATTGATCTATTCGAATGCTTGCTTGATAATGTTCCATGATATATATGTTTGATTCTTGTGCCATGAATACGATCTATTCGAATTACTTGAAATACTTGCTAACATGATATGAATCATGAACTGAAAGACATTGCTTAATGTCTAAGGATGATACATGTTAAATGATTGCTTGAATGACAAGATAACTTGTGAAATAAAGAGCTAAGGCTCAACTAGCCTAAGGGCTAAGCATGATATTGCTATAACTTGCTTGAATGTAGTTCTCGAATATGAATTGTCTCGACTTGAACGTGAAAGCATAAAACATAAGAAACAACAACATGTTTTGAAGTATAAGAATACCCTCTAATAAAAGTTTAAAGATTTAAAAGATCTAAGTTGTCCATAATGGAAGTCCTTGGATACATTGGTATGATGCTTGGTATTCTTGGGACTACAGTCCATGAGCCACGGCTCAGGGGGATGCCCCATTACATGTAATATGTTATTGGCGACAGTTGGAGGTAACGTGGGAGTTGTACAAAGATTGGTGACAGTTGGTTGGATAGTGAGAAGTATAGGATTGACATGTTCCCAATATTAGCCATTGTTATGTGCTCTGAGCTAAGTATCTATTGGACCTTTATGGTCAAGCTCAGACAAATGTCATCCATAATTAATTGTGCTCCAAGGCAAACATGTTAAAAGAAATGAACCTTATTGAGAAATTTAATAAGAAATTCAAAAGAAAATCTTGAACACTTGAATTATATCTTGAAATACATAAATTACTTGACAAGAAACCTTGAACACATTGAATCACTTGACATGAATTTTTGAAATACTCGAATTACTTGACATGTAATGCTTGATCCTTAACACGAAACTCTTGAAATGATAATTACCTATGCTTGGACCTTGCATTGTATGACTTACTACTTGATATGGCTTATGGCCTCACTTGAGCTGATGTTTATTTGATTGGTTTGCTTAAATTGCATGACATGCAATCTTGATTACTTGACCATATTACTTGATTTGTATATTGGAATTTCTCGCCATGTGATTTTGTACTTGAATGGCTTGCTTAATAAGTAATGTGGCTATATTTGGTTTGGAAATGTTATGAATTACTTGCTATATAAGATTAATTGACTTGAAATGGTTAAAGACCTAATTGTGATCCATGATTCTTACTCGTTTGTTGTCTTGTTACTTGAATGCCATAAATATGATCATGATTAAATGATATATGGACTGTTTTGGCTTTGTAAAATTAAGTGTACATGTAAAATGGACTGATCTAGACTAGACTTAATAATACAAGGATTGTTTTGGCTTGGAAACTATGTGTACATATAATATGGATCGAATTGGCTAGATTAAATGATATATGGAATGTTTTGGCTTTGTAAAATTAAGTGTACATGTAAAACGGACTGACTTGGCTAGATTAAATGATATAATGACTGTTTTGACTATACATGAATATTATTAGGGACTGTTTTGTGAAGATGAAATCATATAAACTTGTATAATGGACTGCTAAGTAATAAAACTTAAACTAAGGAAAGGAAACAAGCAATAAATAAAGCTCATGGCTTACATTATACTTGAATTGTATACTTGTACACATAATATAATTGTACATGATATGTAAAGCCTGTTACTTGATATATGAACCATGAAATACTTGTATTTGATACGTAAGTTATGTAATGTGTATTTCTTGAGATATAAGCCATGTAAGGCTTGTTATTTGTCACGAAGCAATGAAATACTTGTTGTTTATCATGTAAACTTGGTCTACTTGATACATGCTCGTTATGCTTGATAACTTTTCGAATGGAAGTAGAAATGAGATAACTGGATAATTACTTGATAAGCTTGTCATGCTACTTGATTTACTTGACAATGTGTTTACATGACACTTACTGGCTATGTTTGTATTGATGTTCGAATGCCATGCATCTGACAATACATGATTTCATGCTTTTGCTTGACTTGAAATGCTATTAACCTTATTAGGTCTACTTGATTAATTAATAGTTGATTTAAAAATTGGTTAGTATTAGTACTACCTCACTAAGTACAATTCGTACTTATCACTCTCGTTTCCTCTCTTCCCAAACCACAGGTTGAGTTCTCCCGAGTGACTTACTGGACCGTGAGATCAGATTCCTTGTGCTTGAAGTATGACACAAGTAAAAGCACAAGTATGAATCCATACTTGCTTGTAATACTCCTAGTAATTGATGGCACCTAGATTTGTACATAGTCATGCTAGACCATGCATTTTGCTTGTAGTAAAAAGCTTATATATGTATATATATGATTTGGCCTTGAATGTTATTGAACTTGATTATTATAACTTTGCTTGATTGGTAGGATTGAAACCTTGTATGCTACTTGAAGTATGATTCGAATGATTGAATCACATGAACTTGATTTGTTGTACATACATGAAACTTAAACAAAAACGACTCATGCCTGACTAACTATGTTATTTGATTTCTACATTAGATAATACCATGTGTGATAAATACTATACATGTATGATCACTTGATTAAGTAATTGAATACTGAATGTAGCACATGGATTGAGATGAACTAGCTAGCTTATTATATGCTATTTGAATGCCTCTTTTGACTACATTAGTAAGTAAAAGATAATCTTGAAAGGATATCGGAAGTAACTAAACCAAGTAATGACCTATAGTGTTCACGAAATGTGATATGTTTGCATGAGACATGAATCGATTGTGTACATATAAGAACATGTTTGTTATCCCTTGTGAAATGCATACATGTTTATGCTTGTATACTTGTATAATAGAATGTGATTAACAAAAGTGGTCACCTAGTGAATGAAATCATGAGCTTGCTGGTATGATAAAATGAATAAGAACCATAACCATGTTTATTTAATTGAATGTAGTTAACTAAGTTGTTGTTAGTCACTTGAATATACGAAAAACATATGATGACTACGAAATATGCTCATACTTGTATGATTGAAAGTGAATGATGTAGAAATAATGTTTTGATATAATATTTGAAAAATGTTTAGGACTAAGTTAAAAAGAATTCAAAAATATTTCTAAAGTCCAAACAACTTGAAACTATGTTTAGGGGATGTTTTAAAAGGTTTTCACATGTTTTCAAAGCCAAATTAAACAAAACCTTCCAGGCGTTTCGAAACACCCATAGGTGTTTCATTACGGGGTCTTACGGTGTCAAAACGTTTCTAAACGGGTTTCGAAACAGGTCTTTTTTGGATGAGGATTTTGCCAAGTGTTTCGATACGCCTTCGTGGGATCGACCACAACGGTCACAAACCTCAACGGCTATTTTCCAACTAACATTTAAATGCAGATCGTTTCGACACGGAGCTAGGTGTTTCGATACGGGCGTTTCGTTACGGCCAACAGCGTTTCGATACAGGTGATGCATCAAACTGCAACGACTCTTTCTACTTGAAGGGTGTTTCGAAACGAGTTCGAGCGTTTCGATACAGAGAGCTGCAGAACTGCATTTATGGTGGGAAATTAAGTCTTCAATGGCTCCAATTGAACCCCAACGGCTACAAACTCATTAAGGAGTATAAAAGGGACCTCCAAGCATCAAGTAATGGTTAATGCTTGAATTTTCAATCAACAAATGATCAAGAATTGTCTTAGTACTTAAATTGTCATTTCTTTGTATAGACAAACACTAGTGAGCCAAAATTGTTAAATTCGCTCAAGTGTTTTAGGTTTTGGGTGAGAGCTAAATTGTGAAAACAAACACCTATTAACGGAATTTGTGTTTGCTTATTTTTTCTCTTGTAAAGAGGGTTTGATCAAGGTTTTGGGTAGAAAGCTTGATCGGTGTATAAGGGTTTCCTCCTAAGCCTAGAAAAGGGGACGAATCAATAGTGGATTGATTGGAAATCCTTAGTGGGAAGCTAAGGTAGTGGATGTAGACCTTGGTTAGAAGGTTGAACCACTATAAATCATTGTGTCATTATTCATTTTAGCTTCCACACCACATCCACCCAAAATTCCACTTCTCCACTACTTGGCGAGCATGAACGGTTGAAGGAATCGAGCACCTATCAACCCAACAATTGGTATCAGAGATTGACTCAATCGAAGAGGATTGACATCCTATTGAGAAGATCCGGCAAGCTCGATCATCATTTCACACAACCTGCTCAATGGCGCAATCCATCGACAAACCGCCCTTCTTTGACGAAACTCACTATGCCCATTGGAAGACAAAGATGAATTTCTTCATTAAGTCAAGAGACTACAAGCTATGGGACATAGTTGAAGATGGTCCGTTCGTGCCTCAACGAAGCAAAGCGGAATGGAGTGCCGACGATCGCAAGAAGATGGAGCTTAATTGCAAAGCCTTGCACATCCTATTTTGTGCTATTGGCCCAACCATCTATGAGAAGATGTCTTCTTGTGAGAGTGCCAAGGAGGTATGGGACAATCTTGAAGTCACATACGAGGGGACTAATGAAGTAAAGGAGACTAAGATTGGGCTCCTCACCTTAGAGTATGAAAACTTCAAGATGGATCCGGAAGAGGACATCGAGAAGATGTTTGATCGGTTCTCCACCATCACCAATGGACTTAAAGGTTTTGGAGAAGCCATCCCGGAAGAAAAGCTTGTCCGAAAGCTCATCTACTCACTTCCCGAGTCATGGGACTCAAAGAGGACTGCCATCATCGAAGATAAAGATTTGAAGACTTTGAAGCTTAATGAACTCACGGGGTCACTTCTCACTCACCAAACCATGAGGAAAAACAAAGAATAAGAGAAGAAGAGGGAAGGAATTAGAGTGATGGGGGAGAAGAAGCTCAAATGGCTTGGCATCAACACAAATGTCACTGCTCTCAAATCATCCACTTACCATCACGTTGATTCAAATGAAGAGGAGGATGAAGAAGAAGAGATAGTTCATCTCTTCAAGAAGTGTGCCCCGTTCATGAAGAAAGCCTTGAAGGAACTTGAACGAGATTCTATGAAAAAAGAGGGCAAGCACTTCAAGCCATAAGAAGAATGCATATTTGGCTACTTGGAGTGATGAGGACTCCACCGACGATGAACAAGCCAACCTTTGCCTTATGGCCATCGAAGAAGATTAAAGGGTAACTTCTGATTCATCTACATCATGTTCTTACTCTTTTGATGAATTACAAGATGCCTATGATGATTTGGTTTTAGAGTTTAAAAGTCACATTTTGAAAAACAATAAAATGATTTCAAAGTTGAAAATTCAAAATGATTTGATTTCTAAAACCAAACTTGAACTTGAAGCAAAACTCGAAGAGTTTGAACAAAAATGTTTTGATTTACAAAATTTGCTTCATAAAGTTGAAGAAGAAAAATATTTGATTTCCAAAGAGCTTGAAAAGAAAAATAATTTTGGAAAATCAAACTTTTATGTAAGACAATCTAGTGCCCCTAGATTTGTAAATGGTAAATGTTTTAGAAGTGTTTGGGTCCCAAAAGGACTAATCACTTCAACTAAAAAGGATGAAATTGAAAAATGGATTCCTAAGCGGACTAAGTTTTGTGCCACTAACGTCTATGGATCCAAAGCAATTTGGATACCAAAAGTTACTTGATTGTCTTTTGCTAGGTGTGATGGAGAATGATCAACAAGTCAAACATTGAGGGGGAGCTCCATGCACACAAGGAAGAACACTTGAAGAAGGAAGGCTTCACATCCTCCCTTGGGTTCAAGTGTGGTAAAATCTAGTTGCTTTAACTTTTATTTGATTTATTTTCATTTTATGTCAACTAGATTATGATCATATATGTTGGAATAAGATTTTATTGATACTTTGAGTAAGGGGGAGCCATTTTTAAAACCAAAATTCTTAATTTTTTCATTTTTTACCTCTATTGTTATTTTCAACTTAAAAGTATTTTGAATTCTTTTTTATATAACAAAAATGGGGAGAAATGGTTTGAAAAAATGAATTTTTAAATCAATAAGGGGGAGCTCAAATTGATTTCAAATTTTTGATCTCTAATTCACATTTTTAAACTTTAAGGGGCAGAATCCCAAACAAATTTTTAAGTTGGTTTTATTTTATCAAAAAGAGGGAGATTGTAGAAATAATGGTTTGATATAATATTTGAAAAATGATTAGGACTAAGTTAAAAAGAATTCAAAACTATTTCTAAAGTCCAAACAACTTGAAACTATGTTTAGGGGATATTATAAAAGGTTTTCACATGTTTTCAATGCCAAATTAAACAAAACCTTCCAGGCGTTTCGAAACACCCCTATGTGTTTCGATACGGGGTCTTACAGTGTCAAAACGTTTCGAAACAAGTTTCGAAACGAGTCTTTTTTGGATGAGGATTTTGCCAAGCGTTTCGATACACCTTCGTGGCATCGACCACAACAGTCACAAACCCCAACGACTATTTCCCAACTAACATTTAAATGTAGATCGTTTCGATACGAGGCTAGGCATTTCGATACAGGCATTTCAATACGGCCAACAGTGTTTTGATACGGGTGATGCATTAAACTACAACGACTCTTTCTACTTGAAGGGTGTTTCGAAATGGGTTCGAGCATTTCGATGCGGAGAGTTGCAGAACTGCATTTATGGTGGGAAATTAAATCTCCAAGGGCTCCAATTCAACCCCAGCGACTAGTAACGGCTATAAACTCATTAAGGAGTATAAAAGGGACCTCCAATCATCAAGTAATGGTTAATGCTTGAATTTTCAAACAACAAATGATCAAGAATTGTCTTAGTACTTAAATTGTCATTTCTTTGTATAGACAAACACTAGTGAGCCAAAATTGTTAAATTCGCTCAAGTTTTTTAGGTTTTGGGTGAGAGCTAAATTGTGCAAACAAACACCTATTAGAGGGATTTGTGTTTGCTTATCTTTTCTCTTGTAAAGAGGGTTTGATCAAGGCTTTTGGTAGAAAGCTTGACCGGTGCATAAGGGTTTCCTCCTAAGCCTAGAAAAGGGGACGAATCAATAGTGGATTGATTGGAAATCCTTAGTGGGAAGCTAAGGTAGTGGATGTAGACCTTGGTTAGAAGGTTGAACCATTATAAATCATTGTGTCATTATTCATTTTAGCTTCCACACCACATCCACCCAAAATTCCATTCTCCACCACTTGGCGAGCAAGAACGGTTGAAGGAATCGAGCACCTCTCAACCCATCAAATGGTTATGTTCTCTATTTGCCACTCAACTCATCTATTAGGGATGAGTTCAAAAAAATTTAAATTGTTCGTGTTTTCAGTGTTCCCCGTAATGCTCCTTAGTCGGTTTACTACTAAATCGGGTGTGGGGTGTTACACTTTGGCATTCTGTCTTTGTTGAATCTTCATCCTTTGCCTCGTATTGAAAGGAGAATGCTGACTTTCACTGGTTAGAATAGATAATATTTCTTGTAGCTTTCACTTTTGTAACATTTCCCCACACTTAACTTTTGGGTTCGACTGTTATCTTCTCCTTGACTCATCATGACGAGCTTTCCTCTATCTCAATATTAGGGTCAGCACATGCCTCCAACTCCCTGAACTTCTCTCTTAAGTTCATTCTTCAATTTTCTAAACCAGTCAAAGCATTACGACCAAAACTTTCTGTAAGTCCCTAAACCTTCTAACATATGAACTCTTGCTACTATTCTCACCATAATCATTGGTCAGTTATTCCTTTGTGTTAGTCCAACCATTTGCGTTCACGACCTTGCATTTCAAAATTCGTCCCTGATGCAATGCACATAAATCCTTTTGTTTATAATTGTTAGTTGCTAATCATAATTTCAATGAGGATGCTTTTTGGATTAATATATAAGACCAAGATCACAATATAAAGAAATAAAATAGAATAGGGTGCATCGGATATCAAATGTAAGAGCGTTTAAGATTCAACCCTCCAATGATCATTTCAAGCATAACTTCTGTCTATGAATGTTGTGGCAATATTTAGAAGTTGTGAAATTTTTCCCAAATCGCTCGGTTCATCCTCATGATTATCGTATTGCTTGATATGTTTGAAAACTACTCTTTTTAGTTCTTATTATTTTTTCTCCATTCATAAATGTGTTCAAGTTTCCCAGACTTTTTTAAATAGTGGAGTGCAAAAATATCATCCTAAGAATAAAATTCCGAGTGCATGTGTCTGCTAGCCATTAATGTATCATTATTATACACATGTCATCAAAGATACATCTTTGACGCGAGGGTATTGAACAGGTGGAGCGTAGCTCCTTAATAGATTTGTCACCCCCCACAGCTCCATCAGAGTGCTCCGAGACTTATTTATTCAATATTTCATTATTTTACTCTTTTTTCTCTTATCTTTTCCTTTTCGTTTTTCTTCTTTTTCTCTTTCTTTTTTCTTTCTTCTTCTCTTTTTTTGATCGTTAGTTACAATCTATGTGTTCTTATTAGGACATAGAAAACTACGCTAAGAACCTCAATTTCAAGCAACTCACCTTAGTTAAATTTTCTTAGTTCACTTCACTTTTTATGAATTTTGGAGATTTTTCTTTCATCGTCGAACATCATTAAAGGAATATTAGTCTTGCTTCTCGTGCTTATCGACTAGAGTAGGTTGAGTAAGAAATCACACTTCATCGTTATCACAACATTCGATTGATCTTTGTATTGGAATCTATGTCACATCATGCATGTGATATCCGAGGATCTATTGGGTATGACAGGATATATATTTGATTGCTATTTTGAAAAAGATGTATACTTTTATTGAAATGTAAATTTGCAAACAGCACAGGCCCTTACAAAAAGATCCTTGCCACTTTTGGGCAAATAGTAGCAAAGTTGATTCCATTCATTACTTCAAAAGAAAAACTTAAAATGCAAATAAGTCAACACTAAACATAAACATAAAAAGGATGAAATGCATCAGAAACTCTCGACCATCATGGAACTGGTCACTCATCACAACTCCTCATCCTTCCTCGAAGAACTCAATTTCCTTATTGTCCATCATTTCTTAAACCAAATTCTTAAACTCCGAACAGAACTGGATCACTTGTCCCTCATTCTAATGGTACTCACAATATGACTATACCCATCATGCACACACTCTATGCCGAGCTCGATCAAACCATGTATGCATAACTTTTGAACACCTAAATTAGAGGGGACTTGATTTTTGAAATCTTCACCTTTCTCTCTTCACATCCAACTCTTCACGCCCCAATCTCCATGATTTGGAAGTGGTTTGGCCACCACGTTGGGTCCCTCGTACTCCACGATCCCATTCCTGATCATGTTTTGCATTACTTTCTTGAATGTCGTAAAATTCTCTATGGTGCGCCCCGGTACTCCGGCGTGGTACTCACAGTGTACATTGGCATCATACCATGAGGGATTAGGTGGTTGAAAGGGAGTAACACAATACGGTCAAACAAAATCTGCCTCATGTAGTTGCGAGTACAACTCCTTGTATGAAATCGACATATGGGTGAAAGAATACTTATCACTCTCCTACTTGGGACCCCTAGCTTCTCTTCTATTAGAGCTTTGAACATTTCATGGCTATGGCTTGAGGTGGTGAGATTGTGAGGTTTTTAGGGATCTCGTAGGTGCTTGTGTTGTTCAACTCATGATCTTTTTTCTTAAATTGTTTCCGAGAAATTTCCAATAGCGTTACTTATCATGCGGTCATAAAGGGTCCCCTTCAAATTATCCACAAACATGGGAGAAATTTCACTTACACGAAGTGGATGTTATACTTGTGCCACCACATCCCGCCAACGTTGGGCGTACTCTCAGAGGCTCTCATTGTGCATTTGCTCCAAACCTTGTAGTTAAGTTAGTTTGGGACCATATCGATTAAGTGCTTGTACTGATCCATGAAAGCCTTGGCCAAATCCTTCCATGAACTAATATGTGTTGGAGTATGCCCAAAGACCAATCATATGATGATTGAATAGACATACTATTTTACTAGATTTATCAATTAATGGCATTGCCGTTATTATCATTTGGTATGTTTCTGTGCATCAAACTAACCATTGGATAATAATGTCCATACAATAATACGATTATTGTTAAATAGGATCCTTAGTCGAATATTATTACGTGTATGGACAATGATAATATATAAAGACTAATATGTGGTTGTTGACAAGCGTTGTCATTGACATAGAGATGTCAAAATCAACACATAAGTATTTGTTAGAGAACAACATAATGGATTGACCCGCTATGAGCATGTTTCTTGGGTAATTATGTGACAGTCACAACATTGCTCATGATAAACATATGTATAATCCTCAGACTTGAGATCAACATGATTTCAACATAAAGATTTACGTATTTTTACATAGTCAAACGTGTGTCGTAATTGACTACATTATAAAGACTGATGATTGGATACATGATGACCTATGTAGTGAAATATGGTTGATCAAGAAAGGATTTATCCCTCCTACATAATGAGAGAAATATCTTCGGCCACTTGATTGAGTGAGATTATAAAATGCATGGCCATGCTCGAATATTATGATATGAGATATCATAGAGATTCGTTTATCATTATCTACTCAAGACATCAAGAAACACAAGATGGACAACGCAAGTGTGACTAGCCCATGACTTGTGTTCATCTAAGATATAAAGGACAAAAGGATGAAATACATAAAGGAAGTTTATTTAGGAATTAGGAAAGTCAAACCATGACTTCATGCAACTTAGGTAGCAATGATGTATTGCTAGATGCCACTCATTGTTTGTAAAATTAGAACAGTTCTAATTTTGCTGCTAACGTTGCATGAACCTACAAGGGTCACACCCTTCGAATGAAACGAACAAAAATTGGAAACCATACTCCCTATTTTAGGGAGGTTGCCGAAAATCCTCTATGAGATAGGGGAAATTGGCAACTCCCTTAAATGGGAATAATATTGGATACATATTGTATTTATCAAATATTATTTAGAGTATGGAAATTATTTAGAGACTTAAATATTATAGAATAAGATTCTAGAAATTTAAATATATATTTGGAATTTATATAATGTATATTTAATTCCAAGTTTATGTAGAATTAGATTCTACATAATTAAAAATATATATATTTAAATATATTTAAATCCAAGTAAAGATAGAATGAGATTCTATATAATAAAAATATATATATATTTGGATTAAATATAATGTATATTTAAATCCATGTTTTATGTAGAATAAGATTCTACATAATTAAATATATATATTTCATTTAATATAATATATATTTAATATAAACCAATTTCAAGTAGAATTAGATTCTATGAATTTTGGTTGAACTTGCATTTAAGATATTCAACTAGAATTAAGTCTCTGAATACTATTTAAAGGGACAAGGGCTAGCAACGAAATCATCCCTCTTCCTTCTCTTGAAGATTTCGACAACACCCCTAGGGATTCCCCACTAGAATTCGACTTATCCCAGAAAGCTCTCTGAGAAGCTGTTCGATATTTTTCTGGTGTTCTACTTACCCCCTGGAAAATCTCTGAAGGTTCCCTTGCTCGATTGCAAGTCCCGGTTGAACTCTTGGTCGATTTCAGACTCCCTCAGGAATCCTTGGAGGGATTTCGACTTCTCCCTGGAAGGTGTTCAAACCTGTCGAAATTTATCCCTAAATGTTAGGGAGGCGGAAACTTTGTTTGTTTTGTTCGGGTGGACTCCGTAGAGGTCGTTGCGAACCTGTGACGATTCCGGTTTTACTTGACGTGGTTATTCCGACATACCGTCGGTTTGCCAGTTTCCAGAGTTTTAAAAGGTATCTCTTCATCTTTTCACCCCGGATTCGTTTCTGTAGATGGATCCTGGCTGGATTACGTCGGATTATTTTTCCGCTGCGCCACGGGGCGTGCCGAGGTGACCCAACAGTGGTATCAGAGCCACTTGTATCATACGAATTTGGACTTAAATTCTTGGGTGATGTTTATGTATGAGATGCATGTTGTTTGATTCGATTTAGATATTTATCGTTTATCGTATCACACCTAATAAAGACTTATTTCGATTATCACTGAATGATTAAGAGTTAATCATAACTATGTTAGGTTGCTTTAATGTTAAATGTTAACATGTTGAGACTAATAGTTAATCTAGAGAACAAGTAGATGTTCGTAGTTTCATAGATTTATGAAATCTCTGAAAGGGCTTCTAATTTGATAAAAGTTATCAAACTATCTTTCACGGTGAATCCATAAGAGTTATGGTTAGACGTTATGAAAAATGCATGTCTAGGATTGGCATCATCAAAGACCTGGTACTTAAGTGTGCCACCTCTCTTTCATGTTGACCTACCTGGTGCATTTGTTTGTTAACGCAAATGGTTTATGAAACCTCGTGATCCTTCTTTGGCCCATTAACCGCAACATAGGGATAATCAGTTTAAAACTCCGTAAACATGTCGTTACTTTGTTCGCACGATGTTTGAAATACATGTTAGATTGCACGGTGTTTGTTTTGCATGGTTATAGCCCATAGCCTTTATAGTTTTGGTTTTTATAAATACGGCATGCGTGTCGTGCATTTCTCTATCTTCTATTGTACTTCTCTTCTCATCTCACTCCCTCGTATGTAACGCGAGTTTCTGAAAATTGTAAATACTCATGGAGATAAAGCAAGAACCAAGGTAGCAGCGTGGTGGGCCTTCCCTAGTGGACCGAGCGTTTCAGAAGCAGATTCTATCTTCAGTAGAATCGTCCTCCCATTTGCTTGGGACGGGTCGCCTTAGGTTAAGAAGGGCTATAATCATTGCATATTTATTTACCACTTATATTTACCTTGTATGTGATGCAACGAATGTTTTATAAGCATGATTAAACATAGTTCTATTGATAGGATCAATGTTAATATGATGAGATAATTAAGTAAATCCCTCACTATAATTCTAAGTCTGTTTTAACCATCCAATATTTACCCTCGTTAAAGCTTCGATCGATATAATGCGAGCTTTGCCAAAGCAATGTCACATTTATCTATCTTAGTTAAACGCGAAGAATAAGCTAGTGATATTCGTCGGTTGAGATATTGGTATTGACTTAGCTGGGTTGTTCTAATAGGATTAGAAAACCTAGTGGTTAAAAGTTTTGGTTAATCATAGGATGATTTAAAGAACAAGAGTTGTTCGCCAAAAGATGAGGAATTACATGAGATGTAATTAGTAAGGTGTTACTTACCTAAATAACCATTTCCTAAAAGACTGGCCAAAGCTTATTTAGGAATGGTGAAATACAGATCCTCACTCACTGGAAAAACTATCGAAACGTTTTTCCGAAATTAAAACTAGAGGGTTTTTAATTTTGAAGAAAATAGTGGGAGTAAATTTATAGTAAAGACCTATCTATAAATTTTAAAATTTAGTAAACCTTATGTAGCATATTTTCTTTGTTGTAAAATTAATGGCAAATAATACTCTATCTCTACGATCTATCCTTGAGAAGGATAAGCTCAATGGCATAAACTTCCTTGACTGGTTCCGCAATTTGAGAATTGTTTTCAAACATGAAAAGAAGGAATATGTCATTGAAGAACCTGTTCCTGATGAACCGGTTGCCACTGCTTCCAGAGTTGACAAAGACAAGTTTAAGAAACACATGGACGACATGCTGGATATCGGTTGTCTTATGCTTGCCTCCATGACCCCTAAGCTTCAGAAGCAACATGAGGACATGGTAGCTTATGATATGATTCAAAATCTCAGGGAGATTTATGAAGGGCAAGCTCGTCAAGAGAGGTACGAGACCTCTAAAGCTTTGTTTCAATGCAAGATGAGTGAGGGATCTCCCGTAGGAGCTCACGTCATCAAAATGATGGGCTACATCCAAACGTTGGAGAAGCTCGGCTTTCCGCTGAAAGACGAATTAGCTACTGATGTCATCCTGCAATCGTTGCCGGATAGTTTCAATCAGTTCGTCCTTAATTTCAATATGAATGAAATTAACAAGACGCTGCCACAGTTGCTCGACATGTTGAGAACTGCTGAAATCAACCTGAAGAAGGTAGGACCTAAACATGTTCTGATGGTCCGCAAGGGCAAGAAGAAAGGTAAATCGGCAGCAAAGTCTAAAGGTGATGGTAAGACCAAAACCGATGGAAAGGAGACATTGAAACCTAAGAAGGGAATCAAGAAGGATGGAAAATGTTTCCATTGCGGCAAGACCAGACATTGGAAGAGAAACTGCCCCACACACCTAGAAGAAGTCAAGAAAGCAAAAACGAGTGAGGCATCAACCTCAGAGGCTTCTAAAGAGAAGGCATCAGAATAGACATGGACCTGCGAATGGAAATAAATCAAGAGTTGCTACATCATCCATTAGGACATGTGTTTTTGCTTAAATAAATTTGTTTTAGTTTTTAAGATTATTATTTTGTGCCTAAGTTTTAGTTATCTTGTAAGGACAAGATATTTTAATTTTGAGATTATTTAAATAAATGTTATTCTTTTAATCTCTTATGGCACAACGAATCAATGATCTTTAAACTAATTAAATCAATAATATTTATAAGATAAATAAAACAAATGACTAATCTCAAACTAATAAAAAGTATTAAGGTAATTTGATGAGATCAAATTCAAGAATATTTAAAGTTTGATGAACTTTCAAAGAATATGGGATTGTCCCATAATTAAATCCCACAAGTGGAACGAAAAGTCCTTGAAAGAGAATCAAATATGTTAGACATGTTTTGATTCAGAACAAGTCATTTTCGACTTCTTTACACACTAGAAAAACAACTCTCATACTTAATCGTTTTTTTCGAAACGTCATATAAGATATGGACTAAGAATTGTTTTAGAATACCTTTGAAGTTTTAAGGTTACTTACATGTTAAAATGTTTACAAAGTTCAAACCTTAAAAACTTCATTTGTTGTTTATCCTAACGAGAACAAAGCGTTTGTTTCCCAAACGAGAGTTTATCTTGAAAGAGATTAATTCTCACAAAGGGATATTATTTCTTCAACTTTAACGAGAACAAAATATTTGTTGCTCAAACGATAGTTTATCTCGAAAGAGAATACTTATCACTAAGGGATTTCATTTTTCAATGAGAACAAAATGTTTGTTGCTCAAACGAGAGTTTCTCTCGAAAGAGATTACCTCTCACAAAAGAAAAAAAATGGAATTTGGAATGTGAAGAAATTTTAGACAACAAATTTATGAACCAAAGATTGAGAATGTTCCACAAATGATCAAGGAACATTGGAACAAAACACAACCATTGTGTTGATCCTTAAGAGAATATCATATACTTGAGAATATGGATTTCTCACTATCCGTACATGGAAACACTCTTCTTTTCGGATCAAGATAAAGACTAGGTCTTATCAGAAAGCAATGGTGAGCCCAAAATTCGAGAAATGGCTAAGAGCCATGAGATATGAGATGGAATCCATGTCTAAAACCAAGTATAGACTTTGTTTACCTAAAAGGGTAAAACCTAAGAGGTATGGATGAGTTTTTCAAAAAGGAAAAACCGACATGGATAATAAAACATACAAAGGATGATTCGTCGCTAAAAGTTTTCGACAAACTTCATAGTATAGACTATGATAAAGCATCTTCCTTGTAGCTATGTTTAATCCATCTTAATCTCACTTGCAAGTAGTTACATACGATTATTATGGAATCAAATAAAGGAATGTCAAAACCACTTTCCTAAGGGAAAACTTGAAACAGATGTGTACATGACACATCCAGAAGGTTTTGTCACTCCAGTAAACACTTGGAAGGTATGTAAGCTACAAAGGTCTATCCGTAGACTAAGGCAAGCTTCTCGAAGTTGGGATATTCGTTACAGAAGATACAATCAAAAGGTTTGGTTTATCTAGAAACAAAGGGGAGTCTTGTTTTCAAAAGAGCTAGTGGGAGCATTGTTAATTTCCTAAGTATTGTATGTAGATTACATACTCATCAAAAGGAACTAAAGATCGCAATCCGTTTTGCATTAATAAAAGATACTGCGAGTTGGCAACATGAGACAGTATCTAACTCTACAACATAGGCTGAATATATTACAGTCGACGTAGTAATAAAGAAGGATGTTTGGATCTAAAGGGTTCACTTCTGAACTAAGGGTTGTTCCTAGCATATTAGATGCTACATAACTATGTTATGATGGAACCTTTGCGTAAGCAAATAAAACCCAGATCTCATCAATAAATCCAAACATATTCTAAAGTACTTACATCTTGCAGATGTGAAAGTATGCAACATACGCACAAAGTTGATAACTTTGTCAACTCCCTGACAAAGCTTTTGACACATCATAAGCATGTCAGTTACACTAAGCCATACCGTATTAGATACGAGATTGATTGGTCTTAGTGCTAGTGGGAGATTGTTGGAGTATGCCCAAAGACCAATCATATGATGATTAAATAGACATACTATTTTACTAGATTTATCAATTAATGGCATTGCCGTTATTACCATTTGGTATGTTTCTGTGCATCAAACTAACCATTGGATAATAATGTCCATACAATAATACGATTATTGTTAAATAGGATCCTTAGTCAAATATTATTACGGGTATGGACAGTGATAATATATAAAGACTAATATGTGGTTGATAACAAGCGTTGTCACTGACATAGAGATGTCAAAATCAACACATAAATATTTGTTAGAGAACAACATACTGGATTGACCCGCTATGAGCATGTTTCTTGGGTAATTATGTGATAGTCACAACATTGTTCATGATAAACATATGTATAATCCTCAGACTTGAGGTGAACATGATTTCAACATAAAGATTTACGTATTTTGACATAGTCAAACGTGTGTCGTAACTGACTACATTATAAAGACTAATGATTGGATACGTGATGACCTATGTAGTGAAATATGGTTGATTAAGAAAGGATTTGTCCCTCCTACATAATGAGAGAAATATCTTCGGCCACTTGATTGAGTGAGATTAGAAAATGCATGGCCATGCTCGAATATTATGATATGAGATATCATAGAGATTCATTTATCATTATCTACTCAAGACATCTTAAAACACAAGATGGACAACGCAAGTGTGACTAACCCATGACTTGTGTTCATCTAAGATATAAAGGACAAAAGGATGAAATACATAAATGAAGTTTATTCAGGAATTAGGAAAGTCAAACCATGACTTCATGCAACTTAGGTAGCAATGATGTATTGCTAGATGCCACTCATTGTTTGTAAAATTAGAACAGTTCTAATTTTACTGCTAACGTTGCATGAACCTACAAGGGTCACACCGTTCGAATGAAACGAACAAAAATTGGAAACCATACTCTCTATTTAAGGGAGGTTGCCGAAAATCCCCTATGGGATAGGGGAAATCGGTAACTCCCTTAAATGGGAATAATATTGGATAAATATTGTATTTATCAAATATTATTTAGAGTATGGAAAATATTTAGAGACTTAAATATTATAGAATAAGATTCTAGAAATTTAAATATATATTTGGAATTTATATAATGTATATTTAGTTTCAAGTTTATGTAGAATTAGATTCTACATAATTAAAAATATATATTTAAATATATTTAAATACAAGTAAAGATAGAATGAGATTCTATATAATAAAAATATATATATTTGGAATAAATATAATGTATATTTAAATCCATGTTTTATGTAGAATAAGATTCTACATAATTAAATATATATATTTCATTTAATATTATTAAATATAATGTATATTTAATATAAACCAATTTCAAGTAGAATTAGATTCTATGGATTTTGGTTGAACTTGGATTTAAGATATTCAACTAGAATTAAGTCTCTGAATACTACTTAAAGGGACAAGGGCTAGCAACCAAATCATCCCTCTTCCTACTCTTGAAGATTTCGACAACACCCCTATGGATTCCCCCCTGGAATTCGACATATCCCAAAAAGCTCTCTGAGAAGCTGTTCGATATTTTTTTGGTGTTCTACTTACCCCCTGGAAAATCCCTGAAGGTTCCCTTGCTCGATTGCAAGTCCCGATTGAACTCCTGGTCGATTTCAGACTCCCTCAATAATCCCTAGAGGGATTTTGACTCCTCACTAGAAGGTGTTCAAACCTGTCAAAATTTATCCCTAAGTGTTAGGGAGGCGGAAACTTTGTTCGTTTTGTTTGGGTGGACTCCGTAGAGGTCGTTGCGAACCTGTGACGATTCCGGTTTTACTTGACGTGGTTATTCTGACATACCGTCGGTTTGCCAGTTTCCAGAGTTTTAAAAGGTAACTCTTCATCTTTTCACCCCGGATTCGTTCCTTTACATGGATCATGGCTGGATTACGTCGGATTATTTTTCCGCTGCGCCATGGGGCGTGCCGACGTGACCCAACAATATGGGCATAGGTTAACAAATTGTACCACCTCATGGCGGGCCTCGGTAGGCTGTCTTGAAAGTAGTGAATTAACAACTTCTCATTCTCATTAAAACTTATCATCTTTCTATAGAACATGGTTAAATAGGCGGTAGAGCAAGTGGTCCCATCAAATATCTCAAATTTCAATGTCTTGAACTTGGGTGGAATTTCCAAATTAGGAACCAAACTGATATCTCTAGCATTTGAAACTTCTCTTCAAGGTCCTTCTATGTCTCTTCTAGTTGTTTTAAGAATTCCGCCTTGACCTTGTTCAATTTCTCTATCTCATCTAGATCTGCAACACTATCCCCCGACATTTTCCATTATATTAAAAATCAACCCCAGGGTCTCCTATACTTTGAACAGGGTTTTCAATAGATTTTCCTCATATGTCTTTTGCTTTCTTGAGTCCCATCAACTCGGATAATTCCTTCATCATGTCTTGTTGGGTTTTAATTATGGTGTCCCTCAAATCTTGTTGGGCACGTTTCAACTGCCCCCCCCCCCAAATCAACTTCCAACTTAGCAAAAATTTCCTCCATTTGTTTCTTTTGGTGTCGGGTAAAGTGTGAATGCAGAATCTTTAATTACTAAGAATTCTACCACAAAACCCCAACAATTAATTTCCTTTTTTTATTAATTAATGCATAATATATGCTATAAAATGCATGGAACAAATGATAAAATGCTATAAAAATAAATGCGAGAATGAGTGCAAATAAAGGTGTTGATTCTATAGATGATCATCCTAGAACAACTTTCATTGAATTGAAAAAAAGTTCTCATTACAAAAGCAAATTAAAACAAATCCCTACAAATAGGCCTCAGACCTAACTTCTAATCCTTTTATAGCTTCAAGTGGCCGGAAGAATCTCGGTCCTTTTTCTGTCTCTAAGTTGATGTAGGGGCGAATGGTTCTTTCTTCTATGGCTAACATCCTCACGTGTATGCCCGTTTCTTGAATTTGGTTCATGGCTGTCACCTTGAATTGATATTGGTCATTATAAACCTCAATCTATTTCTTCTTCTTTGGAAGCGTTTGTCGTTCTTGCGCTAAAAATTCTCTTAACGGGGAAAAGGTCGATGTAAATATGTCAGGTAATACCAAATTAAGTGTCTTCAAAAGAATGACTTCGGATCAATGTCAGACCCTTATTTAGTCTTCCTCTTTCTTGAGACACCTCCCATCCATTATGAAACATTTCTAATCCGGGCCACCAACTTTGAATCAACACCTTTATATCATGGGATGTAGATGCAACAAAAAAATTCAAAAGAAAGAGAAAACAAAACAAAAGGAAATAAATTAGTGTCAAATAAAATAAATAATAATAATGTGAGAAATAAAAAACATAAAGCATAAAAAGATATAACCCTATCCGCATGCCATCTAATTCTATTACGTTATCTGCATGGATCTAAGTGGGGTGGGCTTTCTATATTCTCTACATGACGGTTGGTACTAAAAGGGTACCCGAACTGTCCTCGTTGTCCCCTACTAAGGGTAGCAAGGTCCCCAATCATCACCTATTATAGACTCCTTTCAATCGAGTTCAATTCGGGGGGGGACTCATTTGCTATGCCCGTACGGGAGACAATATTCCCACAAAACATATGGTATTCAAGAACAATAGTTTTGAGGAATGCCCACAATATGCAGAAAATGTGTGTTATGTCAGCAACATGTGAGGCAACGACATGGGTACATCCTACAACACAACTAATAGACAGTCTTGGGGTAACTCTAATTCTGCACAACATCAAGGAGTATTCCACTCTTGGAACAATTCCTTTCAAGGGAATTCTAGTGTATGCCAGGGAAACTTCAGTCACCCACATCAACAATTTACGTCGCAGACTCCATTGCAGCCACAATAGAATTGGATGCAACCACAACATATTGCTCCACAATCTCAGCAATCACAGTTTGGTATGCAATCACAGTTTGGAGCACCATCTCAGACTCAGTCTTAGATGAGTCATTATGCTCTATCAACTATCTATGACCCATTTTCTCTTCTTGAAGAGATGATGTGTGATCATTCGTCTCGTACCGAATCTATAGTACAAGGTCACTCTTCATCAATATGCACTTTGGAAGCTTAGTTGGGCCAGTTAGCTACTGACATGAATTCTAGTCAGCAGGGCACACTACCGAGCAATACTGAGAGTTCGGTGAACAAGGGTAAGGAGCATTGAAAAGCTAATTCTCTTAATAAATGAAAACAAGCTACTGACTCGACGTAGCTTGTAAACCCCTCGACCCAGTCTGGCGATAGACCAAACGGAACGAGTCACACAAGGAATATTGCAGTAAACCGAGAAGTTTATTTTAATAAATGACCCTATTTTTCCATTTTATCTTGTCTAAATGCTCAATATTATCCTATGCGATAAACTTCGCAACGAAACAATTTGCAACTCAATCAAAGAACGTTTAAGGAATCAATTGCATACAAACACATTTTAGGGACTATTTTGTAATATTAATAATTTACAGAGACTTCTTCCAATTTTAGATTTCCATCCTTTAATTAGTCACATTACATGCCTCTTTGTCAAATCTAAGCTCAAAACAATCATCCAAGCTCATTTATTTACATCCACAACATTCAGGGACTAAAACGTAAAGAAACAGAACTTCAAAAGATTCTAATAACCAACTTAACCGCTAGACGTTTTAGAATAAAGAGCCATGTATCGAAACACCTTGTTTCGGAACAGGTCTTGGTGTTTTATTACACGAGCCCGTTTCTATACTGCCTTCAACTCTTTTTGATACACATCATTCTAGTAGCCAAATTAAACAAACTCGTATCGAAACAACCCTTCCTGTTTCGAAACCCTTAGGCATTTCGTGCTCACCGTTTTGGTACATTCTTGGGCGTACTGAAACGTCTTGGCCTGTAATGACACTTTTTGTTGGTTTTTCACACTTTAAAGCACACATAATCATTCCAACATGCTTCCACCATGCATACAACTTAACTAAACATCAAACCTCAATCATATAAGGCAATCTCAACATCATAGCATTTCAATATTCATTAAGGAAATCTATAGGCATGCAACCTATGCAAAAAGGCCACTCAAGAGTCAAAACGCAAACCAAGGCAAATATCAACTAGTAAAGGCCACTAACAAGTCATGAAGGGCATCAAAATCTTGCCACAAAATAAGGAGTTCCAAAACACTCTCCGAAAACATAAAGACATCCTCCCATTGCCGATCATTACTAATAGGTAAGCATAAATCCATACTTGAGCTAAGTCTCACTCCTTGGGTTCCTTCTTGCCTCTTTGCTGCCCAAAAGATGCTATTTATGTGCATTGTTGGGAAAAGAGAGTGTAAGCAATAATTCCTAGTGAGGGATGCTCAAAACAAACCAACAACAACAAAACCTTTTTAAAAAAACATTTCTCAATTAGAAAACTCTATCTAACAATGCACAATCTATCGCATGCTTGAAATCATTTTCAAAGCAAAAACCACATGTACCGTCTATCTTATGCATTGACCCAAATGCATAATCTTAAAGCAAAACCATACATGCTTTTTTTCTCAAAAGCATTTCTCAAAGCATATTCTCATAATCAAAACTCATTTCATTAAATCATTTATAGACAAGGTACATGTGAATCTCATATATTGACATTTTAGCAACATTACTCGGATATTCGGATAGCTTGACGGAATCTCACATCGTCAAGTCTTACCTCGGTAGAATCTCACATCATTGAACTCTCATGGCGGCTTCTCTCATCGCTACAAAGCTTGATGGAATCTCTTATCACCAATACCAATCATGGTGGGATCTCTCATCACCACACTCTCACTTTGGAACGGAATGGCATTACCCCATTGCCCGAACCAAAAAGCACGTAAGAATTTTGTATATTATAGTGCACTTCTCATCCTATTGGTCGTCAAATTATATCTGATAAAAGTAAACTCATCTCATGCCAATATACACTTTTAAACATCATTACCTACTGTTTTTCAATGCATCAACATAAATCATTTCTCATCCCATTTCAAAAATATAAACAATGCATAGCATTTTCTCAATAAGTTCTATCTCTTCAAAATCATAATTCTATCTCATGGGATCATATAAGCCATCAAATCATTTCTCAAAACATGCATAAAATACGAGGTTTAACTCTATCTTCAAAACATGAGCATGATCATATAAATCAAAGGGATAAAAACTGAGAAACGAGAGAAAAACATCTCATACTTACTTCCGATCTTAGATTAGCATTTGAAGCTTAATTTAAACTCCCAAACCTTTCTATCAAACCTTTGAAAAGCTTTAAAACCAGTTTCACTCATCGACAACACCTTGCTCGCTTTGTCGAAGCGTAATCAACATTCCGAAGCTCCCGAAACTTCACTGATTGCTTCTGATACGTTCTCCCCTATTTATACCACACAAGAGCATAGGATTAATGCATCTCAATGCATTAAAGGCACCAGCAACCAAAACCACTACGTTGCTCTACCCAAAAACACCAAAACGCCTATCTGAAACAACTGAAAACACCTTCGATTACTCTACAAACTCAACCCAGCCAAAACCTATCACTTCCATCCATTTTTAATCATCAATTAACATCCGAAACAACCTAATTGCATCCTTATATTTCCATCAACACCAAAACCACATTAAAACCCAAATCTAGCAACCTAACAACTAGAGATCCAACTCATTTCAGGATTACTATGATAAAACCTTTATTCACCATCATTTAACATCCAAAACATGATTAAAATCAATCTCAAATTAATCAAAAAGTATCATTACGAAAAATCTTGAGAAATCATCCGTCAAAGCTTGATCTAACCATTTTCATCAATTAGATTATAAAACCTTATTAATAAACAGAATTAGAGAGCCAAAGACTTGGGAATTTCATTAAAGAACCTTGATTAGAGGAGAGAAAAGAAAGATCACCTCTAACACAAGCTTTTTATCTTGATTGGCAATGATTTAAATGAAAACTTTCAAGAAATCCATAGCTAGTTGATGGAGAAATCCATGAGAACCATTTAGAAATCAAGAGTGGGTGAATATAGATAAATCTTTTGAGATTTTAGTGATGAGAAAATAGTTTGGCTGATAGGAAAGTTGAGAGAAAAAGTTAGGACAAAAATAGTTACGTAAGAAAATGCTTTAGCCTTTTAAAAACCTTTTTATTAAAACCCATTTAATAAATCAATTCATTAAATCTTTTAAAAATACTAAATCAAGGGAAAAGGCTGATAACACCTTGGTGTAATAGCTCCCTAAAGATTCTAATTTTGGCCCACTTTCAAAACAGTCCTTTAAAAACAAGTTTTACATTTTTACAAATCAGTCACTAAACCGAAATGTCATTGGTCCTAAAGTCACCAAACCTTTATATATATTTTTAGAGGATTTTAGGAATTTTTCCCAAAAATTTATCACATCCTGGACCATGTTTTCCCTGAATAACTCCCGAACAACCCAAATCTCTAGTCTAGGTCCTACGAACCCCGAATCAACCTTAAAAATTCCTAGGCCCAAAACCGGGGCGTTAAATCTCTCCCCCACTTAGGAAATTTCATCCTCGAAATTTACCTGATGGAAAAAGATAAGGAATTAGCTTCATCATATCATCCTTCCTTTCCCATGTGGCCTACTCTACGCCACGATGTCTCCACAAGACCTTAACCAACTCAATGGTCTTACCACAAAGAACCTTGCTGTCCTAATCCAAGATCTCGATCGGTTCTTCATCATAGGACAAATCTGGATTTAACTCAATCTCCTCAACATGCATAACATGAGATCGATCCGATCTATATCTTCGAAGCATGGATACATGAAACACATCATGTATCTTCTCCATCTCGGGAGGCAACCTCAACTTATAAGCAACATGTCCAACATGCTCAAGAACCTCATACGGTCCAATAAACCTCAAACCCAACTTGCCTTTTCGGCCAAATCTCATCGACTTTTTCCAAGGCGAAACCTTCAAAAACACCTTACCACCTATAGCATACTCAACCTCCTTACGCTTCAAATCTGCGTAAGACTTTTGCCGATCCGAAGCCGCTTTCAACCGCTCGCAAATGAGCTTCACTTTTTCCGTACCGCCCTTTAGCACATTAAGCAAAGAGACAAACTTCTGCCCCACTTCCGCCCAACAAAGAGGCGTTCTACACTTTCTTCCGTACAAAGCATCGTAAGGAGCCATTTCAATGCTCGCTTGATAACTGTTATTATAAGCAAACTCCACCAAAGGGAACTGTTTCTCCCAAGAACCTTGGAAATCAATGATGCAACACCTCAACATATCCTCCAACACATGGATAACACATTCAGACTGACCATCCGCTGCGGATGATATGAAGTACTGAAACTCAAACGCATACCCAACGCTTGATGTAAACACTCCCAAAACCTCACGGTGAAACGTGAATCTTGATTCGAAACAATGGACTTAGGCACCCTATGCAACCTCACAATCTCCGATATGTACAAATCTGCCAACTTATCGAACGTATACGTAGTATGCACTGCTAGGAAATGTACACACTTTGTAAAACGATCAATAATCACCCAAATGGAATTCTTCTTGGACTGTGTCAAAGGCAAACCCGTCACAAAATCCATGGTGATTCTCTCCTATTTCCATTATGGAATATTCAACGGTTGCAACAACCCAGAAGGAAATTGATGCTCAGCTTTAACACGCTGACACACCATGCACTGACTAACAAAATCAGCCACATCTTTCTTTAAACCAACCCAACAGTACTCATCCTTCAACCCACGATACATCTTTGACTACCAGGATGCATGGCAAAAGAACTACTATGCGCCTCAGTCAAAATAGTGCGCCTCAACTCGACAGCCACCTTTCTACTCAAGACATAGGCTACAACATAAGACTTCCCTGGATGGTACTCAATCATCAAATCGTAATCTTTAAGCAACTCCAGCCACCTCTGTTACCTAAGATTCAACTCTTTTCGGGACATCAAGTACTTCAAACTCTTGTGGTCCGTGTAAACCGTACACTTTTCACCATAAATGTAATGCCTCCAAATTTTCAAGGCAACCACCATCACAGCCAACTCAATATCATGCGTAGGATAATTACGATCGTGCACCTTTAACTGTCGAGATGCATAAGCTACCAACCTACCTTTTTGCATCAACAAACATCTCAACCCAACATAGGATGCATCACTATAAACCACAAACTCTTTACCCGATTCAGGCTAAATCAAGATATGAGCTTGCGTCAACGTTTCCTTCAACTTCTCGAAAGCTTGTTGCCTAACCTCCGTCTATTCAAACTTAACATCCTTTTGCAACATTTGTCAAAGGAGCAGCAATCCTTGAAAAACCATCCACAAACCTACGATATTATCCCACCAATCCAAGGAAACTATGCACTTTGTGGACCGACTTAGGTGACTCCCAACTCATCATCGCCTCAACCTTTTAAGGATCGACCTGAATCCCTTCGTCCGACACAACATTTCCAAGGAAAAGAACTTCCTTAAGTCAAAATTTGCACTTGCTCAACTTGGCATAAAGCTAATTTTCCAACAAAACTTGCAACACGATTCGCAAATGCTTATCATGATCTTCCTCGGTACGAGAGTACACAAGAATGTCATCGATAAACACAACCACAAACCTATCGAAAAACTCATGAAACACACGATTCATCATGTCCATAAATGCAGCAGGGGCATTAGTCAAACCAAAAGGCATCACCAAAAACTCATAATGCCCGTACCTCGTACGAAAGTAGTCTTAGGCACATCCACATCCTTTACCTTCACTAGTACTATTCGGATCTCAGATCAATCTTAGAAAACACTGAAACACCTTGAAACTGGTAAAAAAGATCATCAATCCTTGGTAAGGGATACTTGTTCTTAATCACCAATTTGTTCAATTGTTGATAATCTATACACATTCGCATCGTGCCATCTTTCTTCTTCACAAACAAGACCGTTGCACCCCAAGGTGAAACACTAGGCCTAATGAAACCTTGATCAAGCAATTGTTGTATTTGTGTCTTCAACTCCTTCAACTCTTTCGGTGCCATTCGATAGGGAGCAATTGACACTGGAGTCGTATTTTCATACAACTCAATGCTAAACTCAACCTCTCTGTTCGATGGCAAACCAAGCAACTCTTCCGGAAATACACCCAGAAACTCACATACCATACGTATGTCTTGTACTCGCACCTCCTTTGTACCCGTATTCATTACATAAGCCAGGAAAGCTTCACATCCCAAAAATATCAACAAACTCGCTTCAAGATTCAAAACCACCCTAGTCAAGAACTTCACATTCTCGCCTACGATTACCAACTCATACCCACTAGTTTCAACGAAACTCGCTTGGTCTCAAAATCAACCACAACCATATGCTCAGATAACCAATCCATACCAAGAATTAAATCAAAACCATAGAAAGGCAACTCCATAAGATTAACTTCAAACACATGACCTTTAACAGACAAAAGACACCTCTTATACAACTTCCTCGTAACAATCGTCTCACCAAAAGGATTGGTTACACGCATACCAACATCTAACAACTCAACAAGTAAATCAAGCGTTTGTGTATGCTCACACAAAATATATGAATGAGTATAACCAAAATCAATCAAAGAAAGTAATGACAAGGATTGCAAAGTAAACGTACTTGCGATCACATTCGTGTTATTCCTTCCCTCGCGGTGCGCATACACCCTAGCTTGTCCACCTCCCTTAGGCTGAACAGCAACAACATGAGCAACATTCCTCTGTCCATCATCCCTACGCTGAAAATTACCACGACCGCGCCCACGACCTCTTTGTGGTTCAGCAGCTCGCACCAGAGCTTGTCCATGTCTAACCGGTTGTGGACAGTCACGCTTCATATGTCCTCGTGACCCACAAATCCAACACATACCAAGATTACCCCAACATTCTCATGTGTGCCTTCTACCGCACCGGTTACACTCTAGTGTACGAACAAAAGCATTCTAGCTTTGTTGACCACGACTTGGGTTACCACCACAACGCCTTGGATTCAATTGATACCTCCTATCCTAGTTATTCTTGAAATGATCTCTATCAACATCAAACTCAGTTGACCTCTTTTCGAAACCAGAACCACTGGAACGAGCAACTAAACCTAAATTTTGCTCGATGTCCTTAGCCCGAGTGACTAAGACATCAAAATCGGTGCAATCCGATGCCAACATATAAGTATTCACCTCCTTCACAAGCCCGTAACGGAAATGTTCACATCTCTTTTGCTCATCAGGAACCAATTCAGGAGCATACTAGCTCAATCGAACAAACTAAACCTCGTATTCTGAAACAGTCAAGTTTCTTTGCACCAAAGACATGAATTCTCGTTTCTTTTCAGCAAGAAAGCGAACACCCAGATACTTCCTCTTAAAAAGAGTTCCAAAGAACTCCCAAGTTACATCGGCAAGTTCTATACCCGCAGTGATGATCATCCACCACGTATAAGCATCTCCATGTAACAATGATACAACGCAACCAAACTTATGCACATCATTACAACCGATATGACGAAGAATCCTTCGGGTGTTCTCAAACCAAGCCTCAAAACCCTCAAGAGACAAACCTCGGAACTCAGTTCCTTCCAAAATATGTAAACGCTCCAACAGTAAACCAGCATTAGCACCAAGCTGTGGTGCAGCCACATGCATTCTTGCTATCGCTGCCTGAAAAGCCCCAACTATATCTTGAATCAATGGTGTCATATCAGCAGGAGCCTATGTAACATCCCAAAAAAACCCGGTCTAGTCGGAATCGGGTTCCGGCGATCGTAAATTCAATGTTAAAGTGACCAAGCATTGCATCTTTATTGTTTTTGTTATTGATTCTATGATTAAGTACCTTATTTAATACTATTCATAGTCAAGGACCTCTTTGAAAATACTAAAAACATTGTTTTTAGGCTGGGTGTATCGATACAACAAGCCTTTTATCGGTACAGTCTTATCTGGGCATTTCGATAAAGCAAGAAGCGTATCGATATAGCCCTAACAGTTATAACTAACTTTCTAGATTTTGGTTAGCCGTATCGATACAGTCTCACGTGCATCGATACGGGTCCCTAGAGAATTTATTTTTAGTAACCAAATTGCAAGCTTTAAGCCTGATGATGACTCACTATCTTGTTTGTTGTCCTCCCATCGTGACAATTGGTCTAAAAGGGTGACTAAAAGTCATCAATTGCTTAGGAATGATAAAAAGCATAAATTGATAGAAAATATTTATTTAAGTAAACCCTTCGCTTGGGGTAAGCTCCTTATTGGCTACTTGGGAGGTGGATAATGAGTAGGGCCTTAAGCCCTCTAAAATGAATTTGGAGAAAGTCTCATCTTTTTCTTTTCTTTTCACCGAGATCAATCTCATCTTTGTTAAACGTCACCTTCTACCAAGAAAGCACCGTCATTGATATTCCTCCCAAGCAAGCACACACCTCTTTATTTGGACTCCTTAGCTTAAGTTTTCAGTGATTCAAGAACATCATTTCATAGCTACTGATCGGGTAAGTAGAAACCCTAAATCAATTATTGATTCTCTTGATCATTGAATGCCCAATCTCAAGTTAAAAGCTCCAAGCTAAGCTTTTGATCCTCAAGTTCCAAACTATGAATTTGTCCAATAGCTAAAGGTTATTCTAAGTATCAATGTTGTGTTATTGATTCTAATAATCTCTTATTGTCTTTCCTAGCTCAAGAATTGGGAGAAGCTAATCCGTCATCCCCAAAGCAAGATAAAAATAGAGGAATCGTTATTCGAGAACCCTAGTATCGAGGTGAGTGGAGTCAGAGTCTCGAGAGTTGGCTAGGTTCCATCTCGAATCATTGATTATTGCTTATTGTATTGCTACCCATCGTACTAAAGGTCTTTGCATAAAAACATTATCAAAAGTCCTAGTGGTAAGCATGAGTAAGTATGGTATATTGAGCATTGAATATTGATCATTGCGCATTGCACATTGCACATTGCTATTAAAACTTTGATATATGTCTATTGCTATTGAATTACTGTATTGAATTATTATTATTGATATATTGATGTGGAAATATTGCTATTGAAATATTGTAATTGGACTATTGATTATTGAACCTTGGATTCGAGAGTATTGGATAAAATTGGCAAGCCATAGAATTCATGAGCTCATTAGTACGGCTATTGGGCTTCGGCCATTGGTGCGGCGGAGGGATGTTTTGTGTGTTGGTCAATTGGTGCGGCGGAGGGAATATGACACGACCATTATTGTTATTGTTGATGTTGTGGTGGAATTCGTGTATCCAAATACGGTTGAATCGAGCCAAGGAAAATATTGATTATTGCTACTGATCATCGTTGCTAAGATATTGAATATTGATGCCATGATAGTTATTGCTATTATTGAGCATAGAAATGATGATTATGTTCAAGACATAATACTATTGATGATATTGAGACATATTGCATTACATGATAGATTCATTCATTGTTTATGGCTACCTCACTTAGACTATATAAGTGTTCCTTACCATTCGTGTATTCATTCATTGATGATATATTCATTCATTGATTATGTTTCATTCATTCTCTATAATATTTCGGGTTAAGAAAGTGTTCGGATCGAGATCGAGATTAGTTGGTAGATCGGCAAGTCACCTCAAGCCTAAAGTAAAGTATTTTTCTCTATGAACTCCTAGAATGGTGGCAAAGCAGTTAAACTAGTTGATATTGATGTTTTGACTATGTGTATGAAGGCTATTGTCGCAACCGCCTTTTTTATGGGAAGCTTCGACATTTTTGGAAAAAACACTTTTAAAAATCAACGGAGTCGCCACTAATCTTTTTTGAAAAAAAGTGTGATTGGATCACTTTTAAAAATAGGGTTATTCTAATAAAACATTTTGTTTTAATAAAACAACAGTTTTGCTCTGCGAAAATCAAAAAATAGGTTCGGGGGTCGGTTACGCGTGGGGAAGGGTTAGCACCCCCACGACGCCCAAAATTGGTACCTAATTGGTTTTAAAATCGTTTTCAAAACTGGAATTTGCAAGTTCAAAAAAAGGTTCGACTTTATTTGTCCGTTTAATGATTATTAGTCTATTATAACGGCCTTATCGCCCGGGAGATGAACTTTAATCACTGCCAACATTTCTTGCGCTAACCCATCATTCTCGTTTGATAAGACGCCACATTAAATTAAGTTTTCACTTTTCAAACAACATGGAAATTTAGTGTGTTGCGCATTTTATTCATTTCTAAGTTTAGTTATTTAAAAGTCCTAAAAATGTCAAACTCTTTTACTCCTAAATTAAAGTTTAAGTACACTTAAGTGTATTTTATTTTGTGAATAACGTTTTTTCAACAAAACATGTCTCTATCTAAGCATTAGTCTCTAATCCTAAGTTTTCACCTATTTCTAAAACAAGCAAGCAACTTTTAATCTTTTCGAGTTTTACCCTTTTTATTATTCCTTTTAAAAACCTTTTATTTCTTTTTACTTCTTCTTTTTAAAAAAAAAAAGCCAAGACCCTTTTGCATTTCTTACATTTTTTCATTTTTTTATGTTTTTTTACCAATTTATGTTTTTTTTTCAAAAAGAATTTCTCTTTTAAAAACTCAATTTTCATTTTTTTCCATTTTTAAGTTTTTCTTTTAAAACGACCCCTTTTTAAAAATAAAACTTTATTTTTCCCTAAAGAACTTCTTTTTAAGTTTTTTCCTTTTCAAATATTTATTTTTACCCTAGACCCTAAACTTTTATTTAAATTTTTTTATTTCTTTTTCTTGAAAACAACTTATTTCTTTTTTCCTAAAAAAACATCTTTATCATTTTCTTTTAAAAACATTTTGCCCATATATTTTTAGAAACAAATTTCATAAAAATCTTTTCTATATTTTTTTAAAATCAAGCACCTCTATTATCTTACACCTCATATTATTATTTTTCCTAATTAAATCCTTAATTTCAAAATTTTCAATTTAACCATATTTATTTAATTTATTCATGCATTTTAAATCTAAATATCTTTTAAATTAATTTATTCGTTTCTAAAGATCAAAATAATTCTAACAACATTTTTTAAACATGCAAAAAATTTTAAGATCAAACTAAAATTTAAACGGAAATTTAAAACGAAAAAGTTACCGGAATCGTGAACGTTTTTCCGACTTCGAAAAAGCAACCTAAAATTCACAAACAACACAAACACAAACACCAAAAATTCATCCAAGAACAAACATAAAAATTAACATAAAAATAAAAAAGAAAAGATATAAATGTTATCGAGAAAATGACGAACAAATAACTCGAATCCGGGCTTCTCGAAATGCTCCTATCCACCTCCGAAAAATTGCTCCAAACTCAAAATGCTCCAAACCACCTCCAGAGAATTTTTCGGATTTTTTTAAAACCTTTTTCAAGTGTTTTTTTCTTCCAATAGTGTGTGTTGAACAAGTAAGAGTGGGTATTTATACTTGAATTTGAGCTTCAAATTCAAGCCAAATCAGGATTTAATCCCCAGATTGAAGCCTAAATCCAACCAATGGCTTGATTCTCGGCAAAAGCCCTCTATCTTCATCTGATTTGGTCCAATATACGAGCTGAATTTTACCCTTGATTCGAGCCTAGGGTTTGACTACTTATCTCGGTTTTTTGCAGATTCCGGCGAGCATAGGCGGCGGCGGCGAGCGGGGTTTGTGGCATTGGGTAGGCGGCAGCAAGGCGAACCGGCCGGTACCAACAGCGACGGCCGGCCACCATGAAGTCGCGGTAGGGGTTTGGTTTGGGGAACCAGCCCGCGCGCATGCAGCCCACGCGCTGGCGCGTGGCGCGCGCTGGTTCACCCTTTTTTTATTTTTTTTTTGTTTTCTTTCTTTCTTTCTTTCATTTGCTGATTTTCGGCTTCGGTTTTTTGCTGTTTTTTACATTTATTATTTTTTTTACCTCCCTTTATTTCCTTTTTTTTCATAATTATTATACACCCTAATTATTATTTTTCCTTTTTCCTTTTTGTTTTTATTCTTTTTTTTCTTTTAAAAAATGGGCTTCAACATAAAGAAAATGGGCTTTGTTCTCTTTATTTAAAAGTGGGCTTTTAAAATGGGCTTTTTGAAGATGGGTCTTTATTTATTTAAAAAGTGGGTCTTTAAAAGGATTTTTTTTTTCATTTTTTTTCTTTTATATTTTCTTTTATATTTTTATTTTTAAAAAGCTAAGGTGAAAATTTAGTGACAACAGCTGCCCATCTTTGCTTATGTCTGTGAAACAAAGATAAAGAAAAGACAAAAAGACACAAATTTTCACCGATTTACTGGTTGACTCCATTCTCTGAATGCCCGAATGAATAGGCGTGTTCTATTCTCCTAATGCTCGAATAGCTGAGATGGGTTCCATTCTCCGAATTCCCGAACAGATAGGCGTGCTCTATTCTCCTGATGCTCGAATAGCTGAGCTAGGTTCCATTCTCCAAATGCTCGAACAGTTAGGCATGCTCTATTCTCCTTATGCTCGAATAGCTAAGCTGGGTTTTATTCTCCCAAAATGCCTAAGCAGTTGAGTTGGGTTTTATCCTCCCAAATGCTCAATCAAGCTAAGTCTTCTGAAAACTTTCATTATCCTAATGCTTGGATGAATAAGCAAGCTCCATTCTCCTTATGCCCGAACGGATAGGCGAATCTTCTTAAACACTTCATCCTCCTTATGTTTGGATGAATAAGCAAATTCCATTCTCCTTTTGCTGAACGGATAGGTGAATCTTCTTGAACACTTCACCCTCCTTATGCTTGGATGAATAAGTAAACTCTCATTTGAACAGGTCTTCCTTGTACCTTGAAGAAACAAAATACAAAATGCAATGCAATTATGATATGCATGCCACTAGGGATGTCTAGAAGATGAATGCATGAAAAGTTTTTCTTTTAGAACTCCTTTTGCTTAGACTGTTTTTTCTTAATTTTAATGAAATTTTGGTTATCGAGGCCAACCCGATTAACATGAAATCTCTCCTAAACTTGCGTAGGCAAAACAATTTGCTTCACTCTTATTTCAACCCTTCTTGGCTTTTTGGCTTCGAATTCACCATTATCTGAAATAAGGCCATCTCTTTTGCTTTGGAATTCACTCGTGAGTTATGAACAACTTTGACTTTTTCTTCATTTTCTGATTTTCTGTTGACTGGTTCAATCTTTACATCCCATCTCACTTCATTGGAAACATTTAATCCTTATATATCTTCTCAATCAACATATTCGTATTCAAGGATGAACTCAAGTCTCAAACTTGTAAGGTTGCTCTTATCATCATATAAGGAAGGTTGGTGGTTTAAGAAACGTTGTTTAAGCGCCCAGACTTTCATATGGCTTTTCTTTCGAATTTCGCAACAAGGTTTTTACCTCTATTATTTTAACACCATATGCCCCAAATAATAATTATGGAACGCTTCGTAGTCCCTGAACTTTTCAAAACATTCTCAAAGTAATGCTCAAAAATCTTTTGCATATATAAATGATTGTCAAATCCATTGATCCTTATTTCAAAGCAGGATGCTAACAAAGATAGGGAAAGAAACAAGAAAGAAAGAAAAATTCATGAAACAAATTTATTAATGTTGTGGCAAACACAAAAAGGTTTATAAAAAGGAAGGGAAACAAGTATTCATATATCAATAGTCCAAACTTCTCCTTTCAAATGCCAGAAATAAACTTGAATGCCACCAATGTCGAAGAAACCTTGAGTACAATGCATAATCTGTGAAGCCCTGGATACATATTATATGAGCTGCCCTTTACGGGTTTTCAACTCAGACCCTCCTTTGGTTTCAAAACGCCCTTTGCGAGTTTTCATTTTGAACCCTCCTTTTTCTTTTTCTTTTTCCTTTTTTCTTTTTCTTTTTTCAGTTTTTTCTTTTCTTTTTCTTTTTCTTTTTCTTTTCTTTTCTTTTCTTCAGGCATAATACTTCTTGACAATATCAGAATTTACCGGGTTTTGAAACTCATTTCCATCCATCTCAGCTAAAATCAATGCTCCATCAGAAAGAACCTTTGTCACGATATACAGTCCTTCCCAATTAGGCGCCCATTTTCCTCGGGGGTCACTTTGAATTGGCAACTTCATTCTTTAAGACCAGATCACCTTCTTGAAATTCTCTAGGGCGAACCTTCTTTTCATAAGACCTAATCATCCTTCTTTGGTACATTTGACCATGACACACAACTTTCAATCTCTTTTTCTCAATTAAGTTCAATTGATCATACCTTGCTTGAACCCATTCTGCCTTATCAAACTTGGCTTCTATCAAGACGCACAATGAGGGTATCTCCAGTTCAATTGGTAGCACAACTTCAACTCCATATACTAATGAGAACGGAATTGCCCAGTGGATGTCTGTACCGCTGTTCGATATGCATATAGAGCAAATGGTAAGTTTTCATTTCAATATTTATATGTATCAGTCATCTTTGCAACTATCTTCTTAATATTCTTATTGGTTGCTTCCATTGCTCCATTCATCTTTGGGCGGTATACTACTAAATTGCGATGCTTGATGTTGAACTACTCACAAACCCCAGCAATCATTCGGTTGTTCAGATTAGAGGCATTATCAGTAATTATTCTTTCTGGTAGACCATATCGACAAATGATTTCCTTCTTTAACAACTTGCATACAATGGATCTAGTTAAATTTGCATATGAGGCCGCTTCCACCCACTTTGTGAAGTAATCAATAGCTACCAAGATAAAGCGATGAAAGTTTGAGGCTTTCAGATGAATCTGTCCATTAATGTCTATGCCCCACATAGAGAATGGTCATGCAGACGATATGGCATGAAGAGACTAAGGAGGCACATGGACCTTTTCAGCAAAAACCTGGCACTTGTGGCATTTACGAGAATAATTAATGCAATCCCCTTCCATTGTCGACCAATAATATCCAAAATGCATAATTCTTCTTGCCATAGTGAAACCACTAGGATGGATTCCACAAACTCCCTCATGGACTTCTTCCAAAATCAATTGTGCTTCTTTTGCATCCACACATCTTAGTAAGATCTAGTCTCGACTTCGTTTGTAGAGGATCTCCCCATCAAGGATGTATCCTGATGCCATTTTTCCTGATCATTTTCTTTTCTTTTTCTCAAGCCTGTGCTGGGTATTGTTGCAGCTTTAAGTACTGTAAGATGTCATGGAACCACGGTAAACCATCATGTTCTTCTTCTACATTATAACAATATGCTGGGGACTCCATCATTTGTAACTTAATGGGTATCATCTCCGAACCTTCGCTTGCTTTAAACGTGGCAGCCAAAGTAACTAACGCATCAAGCATCTGGTTGTCTTCCCTTGGGAGATGCTTAAAAGTAATAACCTTGAACTCTTTAGCTAACTCGAGGACCAAATTGTGATACTCTATCAATTTTGCATCTTTTGTTTCCCATTCACCACGTGCTTGGTAGATGATCAATGCTAAATCCCCGTAGACTCTCAACTTTCGGATTTTTCTGTCGATGGCTTCCCTTAGGCCCAATATGCATGCCCCGTATTCTACCATATTACTGGTGCAGAAGAACTTCAAATGATAAGTAAAAGGATAATGATCTCCTTCTGGCGAAACCAAAACTATAACCCCCTCGTCCCGGTCCGGGCGGCCGACCGATCCGAGTGGGTCACACGCGGGGAAAACCGAGGTGAAACCCGTTAAGGCTCCACTTCGGTTAACGACCCTAGCAAACTTTCTTTTTATTATTATCTTGTCTAGATGATTTAATACATCCTATGTGAAACGACGACAACGGAAGCAACAAAGCGAAACGAAACAATCAAAAGTAATTTAACACAGCTCATTTTAGCTTATTCAGCAGGTCGTACTGATACACTAGGAGAGGGTATCGATACGCCTTGACTAGGTCAACAGCCCAAGGTCAACATAGGGAGACCGTATCGGTACACTATTTGACCGTACCGATACGCCCTCACTTGGTCAACTTCTCACGGTCAACGTTACAAGACCGTACCGATACACCCTAGACCCGTACTGATACGCCAAAATCTCATACTTCCAGAGATATTTTGGCGTATCGATACACCCCCGTGTACCGATACGCTAAGCCAAACTTGAGTCCTAAAGTGTAGGACCGTATCGATACGGCCCTTGGGCGTACCGATACGCCATGCACTGCAACACTCAAATTTGCAGCCAAAGACACTAAGACTCAACTCTAGATGCAATTTAAGACTCGCCTAGCCACAAGAAAACATACATATAACATTTAGGAACCTAGAATTAGCATACAAGATATTTGAAACGAACAAGGAGCATACGATCAAAGGAATCAAGCATTCATCATAAAGAGACATACATTGCATTCAAGGTTTCATGCCTTAGAAAAACATACAGAAAAGCATAAATGTAAGGGCACAAGGCCAACATACAAGCATAAGCAAACCACAACTAAACCATCAACAAGATAAAGGAGTCTAGACAAGCTCCTAACACAAAACAACAACCAAATCCCCATTGTTTTACTATTACATCCTTAGCTTAAAAGTTCATACTTGATGATAGTAAAAGCACAACTAGCACACTTGGAGGCCCTCTCCTTGCACAAGCAACCCACGAACTAAGGATCTACATTGTCGAACAAAGAGAGCGTAAGCATAAAGCTTAGTGAGGGGTAAGCTCATAAAACAAACCTCGACAATGCAGGGTCCAAGCACGAGCAACACAACCAAGGAAGAATACATGTTTTCTTACCTTCGAAGCCACAAGAGTTGAATATAATTGATGCATGAACATAATATCAATATCATGCCATACATGTTGCGTGTAAAAGAGTCTATCACAATAGAGTGCAAGTGTACACGACGCAAGTAGTAAAGTGATACACGACGTATCAGATGTCGAATCCACAGGGACTGGAAATAGCTTTAACCTTGGATTGCTGCACAAGATAAAAAGATAATTTAATTGTTTGTAGGAAAATATCGAAGAATACTGAAGATAAAAGGGTAAAAGATTCAGGGTAAAGAAATAAGCCGGTATTGATTTGCTCAGTAGTGCAGGTGTTGCAATGTCTAGGACTTCCTGTTCTGTCGTCGATCCTGTCGTGGCATCACCTGCGGCGGCAGCAGTCTGTTGCGTCCACTTCAACCCCGGCCGTGACAGTTGAAGGAAAACATGGAACTGTACATTTGCAAAATTTAAATTACTTTGAATGAAATGTACCGTTGCTGATGTGAAGTCTCAGACAAAACTCATCAGACCCAGCTGCCGTTCCTCCATCTTCTACAGGGTGGCTAGGATTTAAGTGGAGGAGTCTACTGGAGAAGCTGCTGCTGTTGGCTGTTGCTGCTCTGCGGCGGCAGGGTTTTGCTGAGTGGGCTCTGCTGGCTCCTCTGGCGCGGTAGATGGGTTGAAAAAGGAGATGGGTGTGGTAGCTTTCAGCTCCATCAAACTGAATATGTTGCGTTCCGTCCATCCTTTCTCTTGGACCTTGTAATCTTCCGGGATTTCGGGAACGTTGTGGCCGCAGCAAATCTTGGTGATGAGGTACGGGAAGAAAAAGGGTCCTGATGGCTTAAGGGCACACTCCAAAATTCCTTCTCGTATGTACCGGCCGACATGAATAGGTCTCTCATTTAAAATGGAGTGAACGAGAGCTAACATGGGTCTGTCGACTGTGTTGTTGTGGGAAGAAGGCATAATCCTCTTCTTGACGAAGTGGTTCCATAACTTTGCCTTTGTGGTGAGTTGGGTGCGTTTGACTGTCCAACGGTGCTTAGGATCAGCATTCCATTATGTTCCTTCTTCTGTGAGCTCTGCCATGACAACATCGTAGTCTTCCAGCGACAGACTCTCCACAAACATCTTGTGCCCGTCTTCCTTCTCTCCGACATAGATGCCGTATAGGGTATTTATGTATTCCGGCTCGAAGCTGACTTCCTTACCTCGCACTGTCACGGTCTGCGTGTCCTTGCTGTCAATGGCAGCGTAGAATTCTCGGACCAAAGTAACATTCATCTCCTCAGGCTGGGCAGCAAACATCTGCCATTTGAGGGCTTTAATCTTCCAAGCTATGAACGGTTCGAGCCTGAAATTTTCCGTGCGTTTGGCGTAGAGGAACCCTCTATCTTTCCACATCTCCCTTTTTTGGAAGGAGGTGTAGTAACGGTCATTGGAGTCGGAGGTGGCAAAACTGTTGGGGATTCTGCCGTGGCTGGGTGTGCCTGCTACTGGGGCAGAGCTGGAAGCAGCACTTCTTCTTGTGTTTCTGGTACTCATAGTTGCAAGACTATAGAAAATGAAAGGAAATGTAAATCTGGAGAGAAAGCAAGTAGAGAGAGTAAAAGTGAGGTGAAAAATGAATAGTAAAACGGGGTTTATATAGATGAAGAGGTTGCTGCCTGTTGGAGCTGTAACAGCAGGCGCGAATAACGGGGCCAGCTATTACGCTGTTTCTGACGCGTCTGTCACGCGTTTCCGTGTATGTTGCGCGTATGTTACACGTTTGCGTGTCTGCCGCGACAACGTGTTGACATGCTGTATTTTCTGCGTCTGTCGCGACAGCTGTTGACAGGCTGTGACGACAGACTCCTCCTTTGGGCTTTTTGGGCTGCTGATGAGATGGTGGGCTGGTTCACTTCTTCTCTTCTCCTTGTTTCCCTTATTACCTAAAAAATTAAAAAAAAACTTAGTCTTTAAAAAAAATAATTCTAATTTCCTAATAAATATATGTATACATAAATAATAATAATAAAAATAAAATTATGTTAAATTAGGGATGTCTTGACTTTAAATTGGTGCCCATCTTTTAAGGATTAGATCGTGATGGCACCATGAGGAAAAACTTGCACCACTTGGAATGGGTCGGACCATCTAGATTTCAGCTTCCCTGGGAAGAGTTTCAACCTAGAGTTGAATAACAACACAAGCTGCTCTGGGCAGAACTGTCGTGGTAGCAACTTCTTGTCATGCCACCTCTTTGTCTTGTCCTTGTAAATCCTTGCGTTGTCGTAGGTCATTGCTCGAATTTCTTCAATTTCATTCAAGTCAAGTAACCTTTTCTATCTTGCCTTGTCTAAGTCCATGTTTACCGCTTTGATGGCCCAGTAAGCTTTGTGCTCTATTTCAACAGGAAAATGGCATGTTTTTCCATATATCAGCCGGTAGGGTGACATGCCCAATGGAGTCTTAAAAGCTGTTCTATAGGCCCACAGTGCATCATTGAGGTGTAAGGACCAGTCCTTTCGAGTGGGTTTAACCATCTTCTCAAGAATGTTCTTTACCTCCTTGTTAGATATTTCGGCCTGTCCATTGGTCTGAGGGTGATATGCTGTTGCGATTCGACGTTTTACGCCATATTTTCTTAATACAACAGCTTTTACCCTATTGTCGAAATGTCTCCCTTCATCACTGATGATCGCCTTGGATATGCCAAATCTGGAAAAAATGTTCTAGTGCAGAAATCTCTGAACAGTCTTGGCATCGTTTTTCTATGTGGCGATCGCTTCAACCCATTTGGATACGTAGTCCACTACCAGAAGGATATATAGATTCCCACATGATGCTGGGAATGGTCCCATGAAATCAATCCCCCAAACATAAAAGATCTCAACTTCAAGGATGTTTTGCAGCGGCATCTCATGTCTCCTTGAGATGTTTCAAGTCTGTTGACACTTATCACAACCTTTGTAGAATGCTTGGGAATCCTTGAACAGTGATGGCCAATAAAAACCATACTGCAAAACCTTGGCAGCAGTTTTGTTACCACCTAAGTGTCCTCCATATGGCGAAGCATGACAATGATGAAGCACCGCTTCCTGCTCATCCTGTGGTATACACCTCCTGATGATCTGATCTGCACGATGTTTGAAAAGAAGAGGTTCGTCCCAATAATAATGCTTAACATCATTTTGGAACCTCTTTTTGGCTTGATAATTAAGTTCAAGAGGAAATATTCTGCTAACTATATAATTAACGAAATCAGCATACTAGGGGAGTTCAGAAAACTTACCTGCCGCCATGGCTGTCGCGGCAGTGCTCGTGGCAGCGAACAGCTGCTCATCAGGGAAGGTCTCCAGTATTTGGGTCTTGTCTGTTGGCAGACTTTTTCCCCTTTCTAATCTTGACAAGTGATCTGCAACTTGGTTTTCTGTCCCCTTTTTATCCTTGATTTCAATGTCGAATTCTTGCAGCAGCAGAATCCAACGTATCAGTCTGGGCTTTGCTTCTTTCTTAGAAAACAGATACTTTAGTGCAGAGTGGTATGTGTGGATCACCACCATCGTTCCAAGTATGTATGAACGAAACTTGTCAATCGGAAACACCACTGCTAACAGTTCCTTCTCTGTTGTGGTGTAATTCACTTGGGCATCATTGAGTGTTTTGCTAGCATAGTAAATTACGTGGAATAGCTTGTCCTTCCTCTGCCCAAGTGCGGCCCCTAAAGCGTAATCATTGGCATCACACATAATTTCAAATGGTAAACTCCAGTTCAGTGGCTGTACGATTGGCGCTGTTACTAGCTTCTCTTTTAGGATTCTGAATGCCTCAGTACATTCAGTATTGAAGTCAAAGGGACGATTATGCTATAGGATGTGGCATAAAGGCTTGGTGATCTTCGAAAAATTTGCTATAAACCTTTGATAAAACCCAGCATGCCCTAAGAAACTTCGAATTTTCTTGATTGTGGTGGGTGGCGGTAGCTTTTCAATTACTTCTATTTTGGCTCTGTCGACTTCTATGTCGCGGCAGCTTACTTTGTGGCCTAGGACTATCCCTTCATCCACCATGAAGTGACATTTCTCCCAGTTTAATACCAAGTTCGCTTTCTCGCATCTTTCGAGCAATTTCTGTAGGTCCCCTAAGCAGCTTTCAAAATTGTCTCCAAAGACAGAAATATCGTCCATAAATATCTCCAGGAAATTCTCCACCATGTCGGAGAATATCGCCATCATACACCGTATGGGCACGTGAAAGTCGTTTTCTCCCGATCCTCCGGTGCGATAGCTATTTGGTTATAACCTGAGTAACTATCAAGAAAACAGTAATAAGGCTTTCCCTCTAATCTATCAAGCATTTGATCAATAAAAGGCAGGGAAAATGGTCCTTCCGGGTAGCTTTGTTAAGCTTTCGGTAGTCCATACAAACCCTCCAACTGGTCACAGTCCTAGTTGGGATTAATTCGTTTTCTTCGTTGGTCACCACGGTTATTCCTCCCTTCTTAGGAACGCATTGCACCGGGCTCACCCACTTACTATCTGAGATGACATAAATTATCCCAACATCAAGCCATTTGATAATTTCCTTTCGAACCACTTCTCGCATAGCGTCATTCAAGCATTGCTGGGCATCAATGGTCGGCTTATGATCATCCTCTAAGAGAATTTTATGCATGCATAGTGCCGGACTGATGCCTTGGATATCAGCTATCGTCCATCCAATAGCCTTTTTGTGCTGCTGCAACATTCCTATCAGCTGCTATTCCTGTTCCTGCATCAACTTGGAAGAGATGATTACGAGCAACGTATCATTTAATCCAAGGAAAACATATTTGAGCTGCCCTGGCAGGGGCTTAAGGTCTAGAACAGGTGGTTCTACAGTTGAGGGCTTTTGGATGATGTGTTCATTCGAGGTATAGTTTAAGGGCTCGAATAACTCACCTGGACGATTGCCTATCCAGTTTACCTCCTCCTGACCTTCAGTGTCGGATATGTCAGAATCTGAGGAGCTGCTGTCGTCGTTGCTGCCGTGACAGTCGTCCAGATGGCTGCTATGGTAGTGGCCAAATTTGATGTCATGACAGCTTGACCTGATGCAGGGTTGGTCAAAGACTACTGCAGTGATAGCCTTGCATTCTTCTTCTGCATCAGCATGCTTAATTGCTTGGAGAACATTTAACTTGATCTCTTGATCATTCACTCTCATTGTGAGTTCTCCTTTTTCTACATCAATCAGTGATCTGCATGTGGCTAAGAAGGGTCGCCCCAGGATGATTGGTGCATTCTCATCTGCTTCACAATCTAGAACAACAAAGTCAGCAGAAAAAATAAACTTATGCACTCTTACCAGAATATCTTCAATCTTTCCTTCTAGTTGCACGTAAGAGCGGTCTTCCAGCTGCAGCATAACTTACGTGGGTCGTGCTCGTCCAATACCTAATTTCTGAAATACAGATTTGGGCATTAAATTAATACTAGCACCTAGATCACAAAGTGCCTTACCCACGAATTTATCACCAATTATGCAAGGTATGACGAAGCTCCCAGGATCCTTCTTTTTCTGGGGTGGATGCCTGTGCAGAATAGTCATGCATCCTTCTGTCATTTTAACCGTCTCAAATTCCACAAGTCTGGATTTCTTCGACATAGCATCCTTGAGAAATTTGGCATAACTGGGCATCTACTTGACGGCATCTAACAGCGATATGTTAATGTGAACCTGCTTGAAAATATCATAGATCTTTTTAAGTTGGTACTCATGTTTCTGCTTCTGTAGCCGCTGTGGAAAAGGAGTTGGAGGACGGTTATCTTCAATGCATCCTTTCTATGGTATTCGTATATGAGGAGGCTTAGGTTCTTCATCCTTCTCCTCTGTCCCTTTTGCTGCCGTGACAGGTGTGGTGGCAGCAGGCTGTTTATCGTCTGTCGGGGCAGTATTCACGACAGTTGATTCTAGGGCTGGTTCCTTAACTGGTTCAGCTTTCTTCTCCGGCCCTATTAATTTCTTCCCACTCCTAGTTGTGATAGCTTTGCACTGCTCATGTGTGGGTTTTCTAGCGACTTCAGTATCGCTAGGGAATCCTCCGTTCTGCCTTGGCATAATATGTTGGGAAACCTGACCTATCTATGTCTCCAGTGATTTCAGAGTAGCTTCATGGTTAGTCATTCGCATCTCTGTTTTATCCATGAACGACTCAGTCTTCTGGACGAAGTGATCCATGTTTGCTATGTAAGTTCATGTCTGTGACATAAATGTGGCCAAGGTTTGTTCCAGTATACTAGGTGTGGCTGCCGGCGGCTGTTGTGGTTGTTGTTGCGGTTGCTGTCGTGTCATAATTCTAGGTGCCCCCTGATTTTGAGTGTTCTGTACTTGAGGATTCAGGGCATTGTTGGGATTACTGCAGGAGAACTTGGGGTCCTTCCTCCAGTTGGGATTGTAATTGTTGGAGTCATAGTTCCTTTGCTTGTTAAAGTTTCCAACATACATCCCTTCCTCCAGCTGTAGCGGGCAGTCTTCCGAACTGTAATTTCCACTGCAAGTTTCACATACCTCTTCTGCAGAGTAGACGGGTTTTGAATCATTCTTTAGCAAAATCTCTACTGCCTTTGCGAGGTACGCAACATGTGTCTTTAGGGAATTGTCGGCTTCATAATCCTTCACAGCTAGCACTCGTTTACCTCTCCTCAACGTGGGAAATTGCTCTTCATTCTTCACCAAATTCTTCAATACTACCATGGCTTCATCTGGATCTTTATCCAACAGCAATCCATTGGCTGCTGAATCGATTCTCATGCGAGTTTGTAGGTTGGCAGCATTGTAGAATTTTATGACTTGATTCCAAACAGGGAATCCGCGCATCAGGCAATTTCTCAGAAGAGTAGTAAACTTGTACCATGCCTCGTGCATTGGCTCGTCATCCTCCTGTTGAAAAGTAGCAATTTCGTTACGTAATCGCTCAGATAGATGGGAAGGATTAAAACGAGATAAAAATTCACGAGTTAAATCTGCCCAAGTTCGTATTGAACCCAGCGTTAGTTTGTTCCACCAAGTTTTTGCTCTATCCCTTAATGAATGAGGAAATAGCCAAACCCTCAGTATCTCCGAATTTACTCTTGGTAGTCTAAACGAACCACATATTTCTTGGAACGTTTTCAGATGTTCTCTGGCATCCTCTGTAGCAGCACCACTAAATTGGCCAGCGGAATTAATCATGCTGAACATCACAGGTTTCAGCTTGAAGTTTTCAGCTTCCACGTCTGGCAGGGTGGTCTCTAGTTCCACATGATCATTGATCATGAAATCACGGCAGGACCGGCGTGCGGCCCCAGCAGTAAGAGGAGCGGCAGGCTGTCCGTTTCCTCCATCTCCGATAGGATTTTCAAGATCTTCGGGATTCCTTTGGTTGTTTCTCCTGTCTTCTTGCCTTCCGTTCACCATTGCTTCTAACTGTTCCTCCAGGTACTCGTTTCTTGCTACTAGGAGGCGAACTCGGTTCCTGAGGTTGCACGTTCGTTCGATTTCAGGGTCTAATTTGTGCTCAGGTTCTTTGCCTCGTTGAGATCTGCGCATAAGCAAACAAAAGGCATTGTGAAAAGCACAAGGTGAACAATCTAAATTAAAATAGAAAAATTAAAAAGAAAATGTGCAGTAAAGGTAAGGGTAAAGATATGTTGCCAGTCCCCGGTAACGGCGCCAAAAACTTGTTGTGTGTAAAAGAGTCTATCGCAATAGAGTGCAAGTGTACACGATGCAAGTAGTAAAGTGATACACGAAGTATCGGATGTCGAATCCACATGAACTGGAAATAGCTTTAACCTTGGATTGTTGCACAAGAGAAAAAAAAATTTAATTGTTTGTAGGAAAATATAGAAGAATATTGAAGATAAAAGAGTAAATGATTTAGGGTAAAGAAATAGGCCGGTATTGATTTGCTTAGTAGTGCAGGTGTTGCACTGTCTAGGACTTCCTGTTCTGTTGTCGCTCCTGTCGCGGCAGCACCTGCGGCGGCAGCAGTCTATTGTTGTCGCGGAAGCGATCACACAACTCTGTACTTCAAGCTTGGCAAGAATCCCTGCCGTGACTCGTCCTATCCCTAGGTCCAAGTCTGTCGATGAACACGTCTTTGATGATACCTCCCGGCGTGAATCGAAGGATGAACACCGATGTTGTTGAATTCTTCCTTAGCCACTTAACCTCGTCCTATCCCTAGGTCCGAGATAGTTCAACCATAAACTGGAGAACCCGTGCTTATTCCTTTCGTATACTTAACTCTCTCGATATTAAGTAAATGAATAATCTCACAATGCTCTCCTGATACTCTTGCAAGATGTTGAAAGCCATAATAAGCAAACTTGAAGTTTATTTTATTGAACAAAAAAATCCTAAAATAATACAATCCTTGCAACTACTTTACAAAATCAACCCTTAGCCGTAGGGGAAGTTTAGAACATGCTGAGAAGGGGGAAAACGACTAGGGTTTTGGGGAACACGGCTAGAGAATAAGATGTCCTTCCCTAGATCGAATTACATGCCTTTATATAGGCCTTGGGTTCAAGTTTTCTAATAAGGTAAGAGTACAAGTTTAAATTAAAGTAGAACTCAATTAAAGACTAAATCTCTTGAGCAGAAGCCTTTAACTCGTCCTCTTTTCTTGCTTTGGGTTTCTTCCTTGAACTTTGGGCTTGGCCTTCATTCTGATCTACGGCTCAGAAAAATATAGGAGTGAGCCACGACAGACCGGCGTAATTTCCTCTTTCTGTCGAACTCCACTTCACTTTTCCCTTCAACATAGTTTTCGTCATCGGCTGCCACGACAGCGTCATTCTTCTCGGCTGCACTCCTGTGTTCCAGCTCTGCTTCTCCACTGCCTTGCGTCTGCTACAACAACTACCTGCAAAAGTAACCAAAATCAGTATCAATTGTATCCTTTTATATAATTGTGATGTATGTGTGAAACTGTACCTAAATGCAATGAATTATGCTTGAATGCAACAAAAATATGGGTTAAATAGGGGGTAAAATATAGAACTTTTACACACTCAACAATGCACAACAAGTCCAAAAACACAACCATATGGAACCACATATATCAAACGTATTGGCACCTAGCTATGACCAGAATACGCGGATAACAACCGTTGGAACTCACATCCAACACCACAACCATTACCTTACGGTGAGATTACACTCATCACCGTTTCACGCGGAGGGGATTCCACTCATCCTCACGCCCCGTCGATGGGATTCCACTCATCACCGACTGACATATAAAAGAAGGTTTCCGGACGTACCCGTACTCTATCTTGATGACTACCATCACCAAGACCACACGCGTATTTCGACTCTTGTGTGCAAACTAAACATCCTAATGATCGATCATTTGTACCCAAGCATACTAGTGCCAATACTAACTCATTTCATTAATCAACCTCACAACTTTCTTACCAATTTGCGTGCTTAGCACGTACTCACCATGATTTACCATCATGCACAAACCACATTCCACAACCACATGCATATCACAATGCATCAAACATCATGCCTCAACACACATGTATATCACAATATACATAACAACATTAATCACAATGAATATGAATCAAGAGGCATAACACAACACTTAGAAGTTCAACCAAAGTCTTCTAAACTAAGCTTGAGATTAGACTACCAATCTAATCCCAACTCTAGGTGGGTTTACCAAGCCCGACCTAAGTCCACATGCTTGAACCAACATTTGAAAACCAATTAAACCAATTTGAAATCATTAACCACTCACCGACTACTCCAAGCTCAACAATTCTAACCGATCAATCCACCAAGCTATCCGGATTCGTTCCCGAGGCTTCACCAACACAATTCCTTGTCTCTAAACAATCCAACACAATCAAAACAATCACATTTCAGTCCAAAAATCACTGTAACAAACCCGGAACACAATTCAAGTTAATATTCGACCCAAAAACACTCTCAAAACACCATTTTCGAGCAGCCCATTTGCACAGCCAAAAACCAACGATTCCAACACTTTTAACACACCTAATAGCTTCCAAAATAACCCCTAACTATCAACCAACCATCAGCCAACAATTTCTAACACAAAACATCCCCAAAAACCAACCTTTGAACTCTCTAAAACCTCCCTAAAACCAAAATCCGTTAATCATTATAAAACCAAGTAAAAATCACATATGTTGGACCATTTGTGTTGCTAATAACATAAATAATGATAAGGAATCAAAAGCTTTAACAATGGACATCAAAGTTTGGATTTTTAACTTTGAACTTGAAAAACTCAAAACTCAAAACAATGGCCTTTAATGAAACCTAAAGGTACAAACATGAAGAGGAAGGTGAGGACAAGTCAAAAACGTGTTTACCTTTCAAAAATCGCCAAAAATGAAGTTGTATGGTAATGAAATTGTAACTCCAATGGTGAGAAGAAGGGTGTCATGAAACTTGGAAGAGAAGGGAGAAGAAGATGGTGAAAAGGCACTTTTATTGTTTGTTTTAATTGAAAAGCCAAAGACCATTTTACCCTTAATGAAATGAAGTATTTACAATAGAAGGAAATCCATGGCTATTGAGCTCAAATTAAAATATGTCCAACACAATTTATTTTGAAAACAAAAACCCAGAACATTATTTAAATTATTTAATTCACCCGACCCCCAAACCCAGGTGTTACAACTCTCCCCCACTTAAGGAATTTCGTCCCCAAAATTACCTGACGAAAACAGATACGGAAACTGCTCAAGCATGTCAGCTTTCCTCTCCCACGTGGCTTCTTCCATGCCTTTATGTCTCCACAACACCTTGACCAACTCTATGGTCTTACCACGCAACACCTTGCTATCAGAAGCAAGTATCTCAACTAGTTCTTCATTGTAAGACAAATCCAGATTCAGTTCTATCTCCTCAACAGGCATAACATGAGACGGATCTCATCTATATCTCCTAAGCATCGACACATGGAACACATCGTGAATCTTCTCTAACTCTGAAGGCAATCTCAAACGGTAAGCTACTGGCCCAATCCGCTCAACTATCTTATACGGACCGATAAACCTCGGACTCAACTTGCCTTTCCGGCCAAATCGCATTACCTTCTTCCACGGAGATACTTTCAAAAACACTTTCTCACCCACTGAAAACTCAATCTCTTTTCTCTTCAAATCTGCGTAAGATTTCTGACGATCGGAAGCTGCTTTCAAATGGTCGCAAATCAACTTCACCTTATCAGTAGTTCCCTTAAGAAAATCTTGCATAGGTAACAATTTCTGACCCATTTCGGCACAACAGATCGGAGTCTTACATCGCCTACCATACAATGCCTCATAAGGAGCCATCTGTATACTAGCCTGGTAACTGTTGTTGTAAGCAAACTCGACTAAGGGTAAGTGCTTCTCCCACGAACCCTGGAAGTCAATCACACAACAACGGCGCATATCCTCTAATACCTGTATCACTCGCTCTGACTGGCCATCTGACTGCGGATGATAAGAAGTACTTAAATGCAAACGACTACCTAGGGCACTATGCAAACAACCTCAGAACCTCGCTGTGAATCTCAGATCTCTGTCTGATACAATAGACTTCGGAACTCCATGCAATCTCACAATCTCGCGGATGTACAAATCCGCCAACTTTTCTAAAGAATCTGTGGTGTTCACTGCTAAGAAATGAGCACACTTAGTGAATCTATCAACTATCACCCAAACAGAATTCTTCTTCGAAGGAGACAACGGTAACCCTAACACAAAGTCCATAGTGATTCTCTCCCATTTCCATTCCGGAATTTTCAAAGGCTGTAACAAACCTAAAGGAACCTGATGTTCTGCCATTACTCTCTGACAAACCATGCAACGGCTCACATACTCAGCTACATCCTTCTTCAAACCAACCTAGAAATAATCATTCTTCAAATCTCGGTACATCTTAGTACTACCCGGATGCATAGAAAAAGGACTCGAATGTGCTTCGCTTAGAATCATATGTCTCAACTCAACATCTTCAGGGACTACAACTCTGTCTCTAAAACACAATACATTCTCATTACTGAAATTGTACTCTGTCGGTCTACCTTCAACAATGTCCTGAACATGTGAAGCTAAAGATACATCTCGCAACTGTTTCTCTTTGATCATCTGAATCAACGAAGGTTTCACTTGAAATTCTATAATCAAACCACCATCCCATGATACACTCAGCCTAGCAAACATAGATCGCAACTCAACTGCAACTTTTCTGCTCAACGCATTGGCCACTACGTTTGCTTTACCCGGATGGTACTCAATAGTCAGATCATAGTCTTTCAACAGTTCAAGCCATCTTCTCTGTCTCAAGTTCAGCTCTCTCTGGGTCATCAGATACTTCAAGCTTTTATGATTAGTGTAAACCGTGCACTTCTCACCATACAAGTAGTGACGCCAAATCTTCAATGCAAACCACCAAATCTTCTCGTGCACCTTCAACTATCTCGAAGCATAGGCAACAACTCTCCTTTCTTGCATCAGAACACTACCTAAACCTACGTAGGAAGCATCGCTATAGATCACAAACTCTTTCCCTGAAACTAGCTGTACTAACACTGGAGCATTTGTCAAAGCTTCTTTCAATTTCTCAAAAGCCTTCTGTCTCGCATCTGACCACTCAAACTTCACCCCTTTTTTGCAACAATTTAGTCAACGGAGCAGCTACTCTAGAGAAACCATCAACGAACCTCATATACTAACCAGCTAGTCCTAGGAAACTCCTAATCTCTGTCACCGACTTAGGTTGTTTCCACTCAACAATAGCTTCAATCTTCGTCGGATCAACACGGATACCTTCAGCTGACACAACGTGGCCAAGAAACACAACCTCTCTAATCCAGAACTCACATTTACTCAGTTTAGCATACAACTGATTGCTCATCAACCTCTGCAAAACAAGTCTCAAGTGCTCATCATGTTCTTCTTCTGATCTCGAGTACACAATGATTTCGTATATGAAAACAACTACAAATCGGTCTAGATAGTCTCGAAAAACTTTGTTCATCATATCCATGAAAGCTGCTGGTGCATTCGTGATCCCAAATGACATCACAAGGAACTCATAATGACCATATCTAGTACTAAAGGCTATCTTTGGAACATCACATTCTTTTACTTTCAACTGATAGTACCCTGATCTCAAATCTATCTTCGAAAACACTGAGGCACCCCTCAACTGATCAAAAAAGTCATCTATACGAGGCAACGAATACTTGTTCTTCACTGTAAAATGGTTCAACTGCCTGTAGTCGATACACATTCTCATACTGCCATCCTTCTTCTTCACAAACAACACGGGAGCACCTCAAGGCAAACTACTAGGCCTAATAAAACCTCGATCTAACAACTCCTGAAGCTGACTTTTCAACTCTTTCGGAGCCATACGGTACGAAGCAATAGAAACTGGAGTACACCCTGAAACAGTCTCAATCACAAACTCTATATCTCTGTCAGGAGGCAAACCCGATAACTCTTCTGGAAACGCATCCGGATAATCACAAACTGTCATGATATCTTTCGGTCTAACCTCGCTCATATTCGGATTCATCACATACGCTAAATAAGCCCTACAACCGGAGTCCATCAACCTATGAGCCTCTAAGGCCGACATAACGTTCGACAAGAACTTAACGTTCTCGCCTACTACCACTACCTCGTAGCTATCGGAAAGCTTCAACAAAATTATTTTTGTCTCAAAATCCACACTAGCTCTGTGCTCAACCAACCAATCCATACCCAAAATAATATCAAAACCATAGAACAGAAGCTCCATCATATCAACAGGAAACACATGACCCTGAATCTTTAGCGGACACCTCTTATACATCCGTCTAACTACAACTGTCTCACTGAAGGAACTAGTCACATGCATCCCTATGTCTAAAATCTCAACAGGTATGTCTAACTTCTTTGCATGCTCACTCAAGATATAAGAATGCGTGGAATCCGAATAAACTAAGGAAAGCAAAGACATGGACTGTAACTCAAAATTACCTGCTATCACATATGTGTCATTCCCTGCTTCTCTTTGTGCATAGACTTTAGCTGGTCCACCGGCCTCTGGCTGAACTGCCACAAGATGAGCAAGATTCCTCGGTGCCTCTATCCTAGGTGCATCAGCCCTCGGATGGAAGTAACCACGACCGCGCCCACGGCCTCTCTGAAAGTCGGTCGCTCTCGCAGGAGCCTGTGCCTGAATCGGTGCCTGTGCCGCCTGATGCGGACACTCTCTCCTGAAGTGGTCTCTCGATCCACAGTTCCAGCAAGCATGATAGTTCCCCCAACACTCTCCTGAATGATGTCTTCCACATCGGGCACACTCGGGCAAACGCCCTCCAGCTCTCTGGCCCTGATGGCCTCTACCATGGTGGCCACCGCAACGCCTATGATCAAACTGCTGTCCACCGCCCCGATGCCTCTTGGCATCACCACGGTCGAAGTTGTTGTGCCTCTTCCCTGAACTGGATCCTCCCGAACGCTTGGTCAGCCCCAAGCTATGCTCGATGTCCTTGGCCCTAGCGACCAAGACATCAAAATCAGAATAATCCGTGGCTAAGGTGTAATTCTTGACTTCCTCGTGAAGTCCATACCTGAATCGATCACAACGGTCCCTTTCAGTAGGAACCAACTCCGGAGCATAATGACTCAATCGGACAAAGCAAATCTCATAATCTGTCACCGAGGTGTCTCCTTGAACAAGAGCCATAAACTCCTGCTTCTTCTCATCTAAGTATCTCGGGCCCAAATACCTCTTTCTGAAAGCAGTCTCAAAGAAATCCCAACTGATCTCGGCCTCAAGCACGCCGATAGTAATGTTGACCAACCAGGTGTAGGCATTACCCTGAAGAAACGAAACTACACAGTCCAACTTACGAGCCCCAACACATCCCATCTGAGCTAAAATACGGACGGTCTTCTCCAGCTACAACTCTGATCTCTCGGGCGTAGATCCCCTGAACTCATCCGCTCCTAGGCAACGAAGCCTCCCTAAGGGTAAGCTAGCATCATCTCCTCTCGGCTGAGCTGCAGCCTGAGTTCCGACAACTGCAGCCTGAAACGCTCCCGCTATAGCTTGAACTAGCAGAGCCATATCTATCCCTGCAGAACATTGGCCACCCTGGCCAAACTGAGGTCCCGCTCCCTCAGCTCCAGCCTTGCCTCCCTCACCAGGCGGAGGAGGTGGTGGTGGTAGAGGAGCTCCGACTCCAACAGTAGGCTCTTCCATAGGAGCCTCTACTCCAACCACCGGCTCATTAACAGGAGCCGCAACACGGGGTTCCTGATGAACCAACCTCGGTCTACCTCTAGGCCTCGACATAACCGCTCATAGATAACAACTACAACCACAACAACAACATACAAAAATAGGGTTAGCATGGGCAAGGGTCCAAGTGGCTCAAGTATGTTTCCCTCACTTAAAAATCCTTTTTCCGATGTAATAGAAGCAATGGGACTCTACTCAACATGCTTCAAACAACACACACCAACGATCCATTAAGCAAACATACTTACATTCTTGATAAACAAGCAAACATGCTTACATGGCAAGCAAACACCGTGCAATTGCAATACAAGAATTTAACTTAGCTCACTTATATGCCCGAGGTCTCGGAAACCTTAGGCTCTGATACCAATTAAGGCTCCACTTCGGTTAACGACCCTAGGAAACTTTCTTTTTATTATTATCTTGTCTAGATGATTTAATACATCCTATGTGAAACGACGACATTGGAAGCAACAAAGCGAAACGAAACAATCAAAAGCAATTTAAAACAGCTCATTTTAGCTTATTCAGCATATCGTACCGATACACTAGGAGAGGGTATCGATACGCCTTGACTAGGTCAACAGCCCAAGGTCAACATAGGGAGACCGTATCGGTACACTGGTTGACCGTACCGATACGCCCTCACTTGGTCAACTTCTCACGGTCAATGATACAAGACCGTATCGATACACCCTAGACCCGTACCGATACGCCAAAATCTCGTCAAAATCTCATATAGGACCGTATCGATACACCCCCGTGTACCGATACGCTAAGCCAAACTTGAGTCCCAAAGTATAGGACTGTATCGATACGGCCCTTGGGCGTACCGATACGCCCTGCACTGCAACACTCAAATTTGCAGCCAAAGACACTAAGACTCAACTCTAGATGCAATTTAAGACTCGCCTAGCCACAAGCAAACATACATACAACATTTAGGAACCAAGAATTAGCATACGAGACATTTGAAACGAACAAGGAGCATACGATCAAAGGAATCAAGCATTCATCATATAGAGACATACATTGTATTCAAGGTTTCATGCCTTAGACAAACATACACAAAAGCATAAAGGTAAGGTCACAAGGCCAACATACAAGCATAAGCAAACCACAACTGAACCATCAATAAGATAAAGGAGTCTAGACAAGCTCCTAACACAAAACAACAACTAAATCCCCATTGCTTTACTATTACATCCTTAGCTTAAAAGTTCATACTTGATTATAGCAAAAGCACAACTAGCACACTTGGAGGCCCTCTCCTTGCACAAGCAACCCACGAACTAAGGATCTGCATTGTCGAACAAAGAGAGCGTAAGCATAAAGCTTAGTGAGGGTAAGCTCATAAAACAAACCTTGACAATGCAGGGTCCAAGCACCAGTAACAAAACCAAGGAAGAATGCATGTTTTCTTACCTTCGAAGCCACAAGAGTCGAATATAAATGATGCATGAACATAATATCAATATCATGCCATGCACAACAAGTCCATAAACACAACTATATAGAACCACATATATCAAACGTATTGGCACCTAGCTATGACCTGAATACGTGGATAACAACCGTTGGAACTCACATCAAACACCACAACCATTACCTTACGGTGGGATTACACTCATCACCGTTTCACACGGAGGGGATTCCACTAATCCTCACGCTCCGTCGATGGGATTCCACTCATCACCGACTAACATATAAAAGAAGGTTTCTGGGCGTACCCATACTCTATCTTGATGACTACCATCACCAAGACCATGCGCGCTTTTGGACTCTCCTGTGCACACTAAACATCCTAATGATCGATCATTTGTACCCAAGCATACTAGTGCCAATACTAACTCATTTCATTAATCAACCTCACAACTTTCTTAACAATTTGTGTTTTAGCACGTACTCACCATGATTTACCATCATGCACAAACCACATTCCACAACCACATGCATATCAAAATGCATCAAACATCATGCCTCAACACACATGTATATCACAATATACATAACAACATTAATCACAATGAATATGAATCAAGAGGCATAACAAAACACTTAGAAGTTCAACCAAAGTCTTCTAAACTAAGCTTGAGATTAGACTACCAATCTAATCCCAACTCTTGGTGGGTTTACTAAGCCCGACTTAGGTCCACATGCTTGAACCAACATTTGAAAACCAATTAAACCAAGTTGAGATCATTAACCACTCACCGACTACTCCAAGCTCAACAATTCTAGCCGATCAATCCACAAAGCTATCCGGATTCATTCCCGAGACTTCACCAACACAATTCATTGTCTCTAAACAATCCAACACAATCAAAACAATCACATTTCAGTCCACAAATCACTGTATCAAACCCGGAACACAATTCAAGTTAATATTCGACCTAAAAACACTCTCAAAACACCATTTTCGAGCAGCCCATTGCACAGCCAAAAAACAACGATTTCAGCACTTTTAACACACCTAATAGCTTCCAAAATAACCCCTAACTATCAACCAACCATCAGCCAACAATTTCTAACACAAAACAGCCCCAAAAACCAACATTTGAACTTTATAAAACCTCTCTAAAACCCAAATCCGTGAATCATTATAAAACCAAGTAAAAATCACATGTGTTGGACCATTTGGGTTGCTAATAACATAAATAATGATAAGGAATCAAAAGCTTTAACAATGGACATCAAAGTTTGGATTTTTAACTTTGAACTTGAAAAACTCAAAACTCAAAACAATGGGTTTTAATGAAATCTAAAGGTACAAACATGAAGAGGAAGGTGAGGACAAGTAAAAAACGTGTTTACCTTTCAAAAATTGCCAAAAATGAAGGTGTATGGTGATGGAATAGTAACTCCAATGGTGAGTAGAAGGGTGTCGTGAAACTTGGAAGAGAAGGGGGAAGAAGATGGTGAAAAGGCACTTTTATAGTTTGTTTTAATTTAAAAGCCAAAGACCATTTTACCCTTAATGAAATGAAGTATTTACAATAGAAGGAAATCCATGGCTATTGGGTTTAAATTAAAATATGTCCAACACAATTTATTTTGAAAACAAAAACCCGGAACATTATTTTAATCATTTAATTCACCCGATCCCCAAACCCGAGTGTTACAAAAACTGCCCCAATACCTCGTCCTAAAGCATTCACAGCACCATCAAAATGTATGGCCCAGGATTCTGTTGGTGACTCTTCATCTTCCATAATACACATTCAATCCTCATCAGGGAAAGTGAAGTCTAATGCCTTATAATCATCTTATGCATGACTGACAAGAAAATCTACTATGGCACTTCCTTTTACTGCTTTTTGGTTCACATACTGGATGTCATATTCTGAAAGCAACATTTGCCATCGCGCTATTCTTCCTGATAAGGCTAGAGCTTTCATCATGAACTTCAATGGGTCTAACCATGAGATCAACCATGTGGTGTGATACAACAAATAATGCCTAAGCCTCTTAGTGGCCCATACCAAAGCACAACATACATTTTCAATCGGAGTATATCTTGCTTCGCAATCAGTAAACTTCTTGCTTACATAATATATTGCTCTTTCCTTCCTTCCAGTTTCGTCATGTTGACCTAGTACGCAGCCCATTGAATTTTCAAACACCGTCAGATAGAGTGTTAACGGTTTCCATGAAACGAGTGGCATTAACACTGGAGGATTAGTTAACTGCTCCTTGATCTTTTCTAATGTTGCTTGGCATTCTTCATTCTAGACCCTGGGTTGTTCTTTCTAAGCAACCTGAATATTGGATCACACTTATTCGTAAGATGGGAGATAAATCGGGCTTTGTAATTCAACCTTCCCAAGAACCCTCGAACTTGCTTCTATGTTTTAGGAGGTGGAAGCTCATGTATGGCCTTTATCTTGCCTGGGTCGATTTCAATTCCTCTTCTACTTACCACAAAGCCTAACAACTTCCCAGAAGTAACCCCAAATGTGCACTTGGCATGATTAAGTTTTAACTAAAACTTTCTCAATCTTTGAAAAAGTTTACCCAAGTTTGTTAGATGCTCTTCTTCAGTTCTAGACTTGGCGATCATATCATCCATATAAACTTCTATTTCCTTATGAATCATGTCATGAAAAAGAGTGATCATAGCTATCTGATATGTTGCCCCTGCGTTCTTCAATCCAAAGGGCATTACCTTATAGCAAAAGGTTCCCTAAAGCGTTACAAAAGTAGTCTTTTCCATATCTTAAGGGCAATCTTTATTGATTGTAATCAGAAAATCCGTCCATAAACGAGAAAAGGGAATGGTCAGTTGTATTGTCAACCAAGGTGTCGATATGTTAAAGCGGAAAATTGTCTTTAGGGCTTGCTTTATTAAGATCCCTGTAGTCGACGCACATTCTTACTTTTCCATCCTTCTTAGGCATTGGAACGATGTTTGCCACCCATTCTGGATACTTAGCTACTTCGAGGAATCATGCATTGTACTGCTTCTTGACCCCGTCTCTGATTTTCAAAAGTGTATCAACCTTCATTCTTCTAAGCTTTTGTTTCACTGGCTCTCATCCTTCTCTTATAGGAAGCCTATGCATGGTAATATCTGTGTCGAGACCAGGCATATCATGATATGACCAGGCTAAGATGTCTTGATATTCTTGTAGAAGCTCAATCAAAAGTTGTCATATCTTAACTGAGATGGTGGTACCAATCTTTACTTCACGCTTCTCTTCTTCGGTCCCAAGATTCAAAACCTCTAACTCTTCTTGGTGGGGCAAAATTTCTTTTCCTCTCCTACTACCATTCTAAGCAAATCATCTGACAAGTCATACACTTCTTCATCGCTAGTACTTTCAACTTCCTCTAAACATAGTGGTAATTCAAAATTAACCTCAAAATCTGATTCAGGGTCATTCAGACCATTGAGCCCATACCCAATTCATGGGTGCTTTAATCTCTTCAACATATTCCTTAGTTGCCCTCTTCTCTTCCTCGAGCACGACATTCACCTCTATCTTTTGGTGGTTTGGCAAAGAGTTTCCTTTTTCCTCAGAAGTTTCAAATGACAACATACTCGATTTTCTTAAATCGTCTACCACCCTTTTAAATGCAGTGCAATTTTCAATGGTATGCCCCCTTACTCCTGCATGATATTCACATTGGGCCTTCTCATCAAACCATGGTGGATAAGGAGGTGAGAATGGAGGGACATGTCTTGGAAGCACCATCTGCGGTTTGACCAACTCAGCGAGCAACTCTGCATAGGTCATTGGGATGGGAGGAAAGTAAGGCCTCGAATTTCCTTGATATCTTCGCTCTCCTTTTGAGGCATTTGCAACCATTGGAGCTGAGGTGTTGGGCTTGTTGAAGGTATTGGGCTTGTTGAACACCACACCTGTTGAGTAATTGGGGTTGTAAACATTCGTTGCATTGACTTCATTGTTGTCCTTCTTCCTATATGTCTTCTTCGTTTCCCCACTGTCCAATCTTCCGCTCTTCATGGCTGCCAAGATGAGTTCGCCATTCATTAGCATGTCCGCGAAGATCTTCGTAGCATGATAGAGCATGAGATCATAAAAGGGACCTGTGAAACCAATATTTTAATTTTGATATAACTAAAGAACCTAAGGACTAAAGTGAAAATGTCAAAACGAATTTTTAAGTCTTCAAATATCCTCATAAGATTTTAAGAATATGCCAAAGTTAAAAACTAAGATTTTCAAATATTTTCTAAGTGTTCTTAAAGCCGAAACAGTGTTTTTCAAGTCCCTGTTTCGAAACGGCCTAAAGCGTTTCGAAACGATTTCACCACTGCCAACCTCTGTTCCGAAACGGGTATCGAAACGGCTTTAGAACATAAGAACCTGTATCGAAACGACTTCAAGTGTTTCGAAACGGTTCTTCATCTTGATTTGAAAAAATATGAGCGTTGCAAAGTTTTTAACTGATTTTTCAGAAACCGTTAGGGTGTTTCGAAACGGGCTCAAGCTGTTTCGAAACGACCCTTGACAGTGGCAAAACTGTTTCGAAACGAGTTCAATCCGTTTCGAAACGGGCTCTTAAATGCACCCCAACGGCTCTTTCTATTTTGGTCCGTTTCGAAACAGGTTCCCGCGTTCCAAAACGGGTTGTTGCAGACTGCATTTATGGAGGTGAGATAACACCCCCAACGGCTCTATTGATGAATGCAACAACCACAACGGTTAGAAATCAATGAGAAGGTATAAAAGGGACCTCTAAAAGCTCCAACAACATCTATTGATCCAAAAGCAAACATCCAAACATCAAATCCAAGCATTTGTGCTTAATTCCCAAAATTGTCTAGAAACCCCAATTGTAATTTTAATTCTTATCTTTTTCAATTGGGTTGAGTGCTTGTAATTGGGCTACAATTTGTATTGAGAGATACTATCTTAGCCATCAAACTCTTTGTTATCTTTGTGTGAGGATTGGGTTAAATTTTGGGTAGAAAATTTAACCGAAATTGTAAGGGTTACCTCCTTAGCCTAGAAAAGGGGAAGAGCAATTAGTGGAATTGTTGCAAATCCTTAGTGAAGCTAAGGTAGTGGATGTAGAGTTCATTTGGAACTTGAACCACTCTAAAATTCCTTGTCCATCCTTTTAATTTGCAATTTCCACCACCTAAATCTTTAAAAATCCAATTCACCCCCCTCTTGGTTCATATCGATCATTCGATCCACTCGACAATTAGTATCAGAGCCTACCTCTTTGAGGATTAACAACCACAAAAGGAGTTCCTAGGAAGAGTGTGATCATCAAATATCAAGAGATCGCTTCAACCTCCGTTTCGGGCATGTATGAGTCTCAATCAACTACAAAGCCTCCCTTCTTCAATGGTGACAACTATTCTTTTTGGAAGAATAGAATGCGTCTCTTCATCAAGTCCAATGACTACTTAGTTTGGGATGTCATTGAAGATGGCCCTTACACTCCATTGAAGCAAGATAGTGAAGGCAAGATGGTCTTGAAGAAAAAGGTGGAGATGAGTGAAGAAGAAAGGAAAAAGATTCAAGTAAATGACAAAGCTCTCCACATGCTTTTTTGTTCATTCGGTCCGGACATCTATTCTAAAGTGTCATCCATTGAGAGTGCAAAAGAAGTGTGGGACACTCTTGAGACTACCTATGAGGGAACCAACGATGTCAAAGAAACTAAGATTGGAATTCTCAATCTTAGTTATGAGAATTTCAAGATGGAGCCCGATGAGACGGTGTCCAAGATGTTTGATCGGTTCTCCACTATAGTCAATAGGCTAAAAGGTTTTGGAGAGATCATACCGGAAGACAAGCTTGTCCGGAAGCTACTCTATTCACTTTCCGAATCATGGGATGGGAAGAGAACCGCCATCATAGAAGCTAAGAATTTGAAGACTTTAAAGCTTGATGAGCTAGTGGGTTCTCTCCTTACACATGAGATTATGAAGCAAGGAAGGGAAGAAGAGAAGAAGAAAGAAGAGAAGAGAGTAGAAAAGCTAGAGGTTGAAAAGAAGAAGAAGATGGGAATATCTCTCAAAGCTTCACTACTTGAGGAGATCTCTTCTAGTGAGGAGGATGAGCTAGAAGAATTGGCTATGATAGCCAAACGATTCTCACGCTTTATGAGGTCCAACCGAAGATGAAAAATTCAAAGGAAGATGGACTTCAAAGGCAAGAACAAAGAAGAAGCAAGGGATCAAATCATTTGCTTTGAGTGCAATAAACTCGGCCACATACGTTCGGAGTGTCCTCAACTCAAGAAGAAGGGCTTTGAGAAGAAGAAGAAGCTCAAAGCCAAGCTTCCTACTTGGAGTGATGAGGAGTCATCGGAGGATGACGAACAAGAAGTGGCCAACCTTTGCCTCATGGCACTTGAGGAAGATTCCTCTATGGTAACCTCTAACTCATCAACTTTAGATTTTACATATGATTAATTGAATGATGCATATGATGAGTTACAAGAGGTCTATGATGAATTAGTTGAGAAATATAAGGAGTCGGTCATTAGGAATAAGAAAATTATTTTGGAACTAAATGAGAAAAATGACTCACTCTCTCAAGCTAATTCAAAATTTGATAAAAAGATATTAGGGTTGAAAGATGAACTAAAATTTTTTCAAGATGAAAATGTTGACCTTAATAATCTTTTGTCTCAATGTAATAGTGAACACCAAAAGGTGTTGGATGAGCTAAATGAGCTCAAAAAGTCTTTTAAAAATGTTGGTAGCGTCAAGCATGAAATAGGTGAATCTTCAAGAACAAACCAACCTAAGAAAAAGACCAACTACTACAAACAAGGTAGCTTTCCTAGACATGGTAGGACTAAAAGAATTAGAAGTGTATGGGTTCCTAAGGAACTTGTAAAATCTAATAATATTGTTGCTATGTCATCTTGGATTCCTAAGGGAACCAAGGTTTTGGGAGCTAACACTCATGGACCCAAAATGATTTGGGTACCAAAAACAAAAGCTTAATATCTTTGTTTGTAGGGGGAGCATTGCTACAAGGCCAAAGCACAAATTCAAAACTCATGGTACCTTGATAGTGGATGCTCAAGGCATATGACCAGAGACAAGAGTAGATTAATGGATCTAAAGCCAAAAGTGGAGGAGTGGTGACATTTGGTGACAACTCCAAAGGCCACATTAAAGGTATTGACTCCATAGGTAATCACTCTACTATTCTCATTGAAAATGTCTTGTATGTCGATGGTCTTAAACACAACTTATTGAGCATAAGTCAATTGTGTGATAAAGGATTTAATGTTTTATTTGATAAAAATGGATGCAAAATTGTAGACATTAAATCTAATAATATTATGCTCATAGGTCATCGCATAGGGAACATATACATGATGCATATAGATGACATTCATACATCTCATGCATGCTTAGTAGCACAAAATGAAAATGATGCATGGTTGTGGCATAGGAAACTAGGACATGCTAGCAATAGTGTTTTAGAAAAACTAGTTTCTCTTGATCTAGTTAGAGGTTTACCCAAGATTAAATTTTCAAATGATAAAATTTGTGATGCATGCTCTAAGGGTAAACAACATAAGTCTTCCTTTAAATCCATTAATGATGTTTCTACAAGTAGATGTTTACAACTAATCCATATGGATTTATTTGGGCCAATTAGGACTATGAGCTTGGGTGGTAAGTCTTATGCTTTTGTACTTGTTGATGATTTTTCTAGATTTACTTGGGTTCTATTTTTAAGTACTAAAGATGAGGCTTTGGAAAAATTCATCACATTTTCAAAACTAACCCAAAATGATCTTGAACTTAGAATTTCACATATTAGAAGTGATCATGGAACCGAGTTTCAAAATTTAGGGTTTGAAGACTTTTTAAATGAAAATGGTATTAGCCACAATTTTTCGGCTCCTCGAACTCCTCAACAAAATGGGTTAGTTGAGAGGAAAAATAGAACTTTGCAAGAAATGGCTAGAACTATGCTTTGTGAAAATAATTTGCCTAAATATTTTTGGGCGGAAGCCACAAACACCGCTTGCTATATTGTTAATCGAGTAATGATTAGGCCAATTTTAAAGAAAACACCTTATGAGATTTTAAAATCTAAAAAGCCTAACATTAGCTATTTTCACCCTTTTGGTTGCAAGCGTTTTGTTTTAAATAATGGAAAAGACAACTTAGGTAAATTTGATGCAAAAAGTGATGAAGCTATTTTCATAGGATACTCTTTAACATCTAAAGCCTATCGAGTATTTAACAAAAGAACTTTAGTAGTAGAAGAATCTATACATGTTGTATTCGATGATAACCTCCTTCCAAGGAAGGATTCTTGTGATGATGATGATGTAGGAATCATAAATGCCTTTGATGGAGGACAAACTTCAAAGGGGGATGAGATTCCAACAACGAAAGAAGAGCACACACAAGATCCACCTCTTGAAGCCTTGAAGGACTTGGCTCTTGAGGAAAAGGAAGTGAGCTACCCAAGGGAGTTCAACTATGTCAAAGATGGTGAAATCTTGGGTGATCCATCCAAGGGGGTAACCACTCGATCTTCTCTTAAATTAATGAATCATGTTACATTTATCTCATGCATAGAGCCTAAGAATATAAAAGAAGCATTGAAAGATGATTTTTGGATTATGGCTATGCAAGAAGAGTTAAATCAATTTGAGAGAAGTAACGTTTGGACATTAGTTGATAGGCCTAGTAATCAATCTACCATAGGAACTAAATGGGTCTTTAGGAACAAGCTAGATGAGAGGGGTAACATTTTGAGAAATAAAGCTAGACTTGTAGCACAAGGTTACACTCAAGAAGAGGGAATAGATTTTGATGAAACCTATGCACCCGTAGCTAGAATGGAAGCCATTAGGATGTTGCTTACATATGCATGTTTTCATAATTTCAAGCTTTTTCAAATGGATGTTAAAAGCGCGTTTTTAAATGGTTTTATAAATGAGGAAGTGTATGTGGAACAACCACCGGGTTTTGAAGATTCAAAATTTCCAAATCATGTTTTCAAACTCACTAAAGCTCTTTTTGGTTTAAAGCAAGCTCCTAGAGCTTGGTATGAAAGACTTTCAAACTTTTTAATTGAAAAAAGTTTTGAAAAAGGTAAGGTGGACCCTACACTTTTTATAAAAATGTATAAAAATGACATTTTAGTAGTTCAAATTTATGTTGATGATATTATTTTTGGTTCTACTAACGAATGTCATTGTCAAGAGTTTGCTAAGCTAATGCAAGGTGAATTTGAGATGAGCATGATGGGGGAGCTCTCATTCTTTTTGGGACTTCAAATCAAGCAAAAGAAGGATGGCACCTTCATCAATCAAGCAAAGTACATAAAGGATATGCTCAAGAAGTTTGGCTTGGAGAATGCAAAGCCTCAAGCCACACCTATGAGCTCATCTACAAAGCTTGACAAAGATGAAGGAGGTAAGTGTGTTGACTCTAAACTTTACAGTTCTATGATTGGATCATTGCTTTACCTTACCGCAAGTAGACCGGATATTTTGTTTAGTGTTTGCTTGTGTGCTAGGTTTCAAGCTAGTCCTAGAGAGTCTCACCTTATAGCCGTTAAGAGAATCTTTAGGTACCTTAGAGATACTCCTTGTTTAGGTCTTTGGTACCCTAGAGACTCCACCTTCAACCATCATGCTTATTCGGATGCGGATTATGGCGGTTGCAAAATCGATAGAAAAAGTACTTCGGGAACTTGTCAATTCCTAGGTAGTATGCTCATATCTTGGTTCTCTAAGAAACAAAATAGTGTAGCCTTATCTACCACCGAAGCCGAGTACATATCCTTAGGGAGTTGTTGTGCTCAAGTCCTTTGGATGAAGCAACAACTCTTAGATTATGGAATTAAAGTTGAAACCATACCCCTAAAATGTGACAACACTAGTGCTATATGTCTAACTAAAAATCCCATCCAACACTCTAGAACCAAACACATAGAAATAAGGCATCATTTCATTAGAGATCATGTCCTTAAAGAAGATATGGTTATAGAGTATGTAGACACCTTAAATCAATTAGCGGACATATTTACAAAACCTTTAGACAAAGAGTGTTTTTGGTCCCTTAGGAGAGAGTTAGGTCTAGCTAGCCTATCTTGACCTTTTAAGACCTCTTTTGTGCTTAAAATTGCTTGATCTTGTGAAATGCCATGTTTATGTGTTTTGACTCCTAATTTCATCTGTGCTTATAGCTAGGGGGAGTATGTTTATGTTTGCATATGTTTTGCCTGCTCATTCATGTCATTCATGCAAGTTAGGCCTTAGAAAAACTCAATTTTCTGCACTTTTAGAGCCTTATCTGCACTTCCAGGCCCAGGTGTATCGAAACGGGTCAACCTGTTTCGTGTAACGCCCCGGTTTTGGGCTTAGAAGTTTTGGGCGTTGGCCGGTTTGGTCAAAGTCCTGTTCGAATCTTAAGAGGTTAAATTAGGAAAGCCTAGTTCGGGTTGCATTAAAAATATGGAAAAATGTTCTAAAATCATCTTTTAATATAATTAGATGAACTGTGAAGTCAATTTTGGAAAATGAGTTTTGGAAGGTTGATATTTTGGCTAGTGACCAAAATGTAATTTTCGCAAGTTTGGTGGCTGTTTTATAAAGAGTTGAAACTTTGAATCTTTAAGGAGCTATTAATCCAAAAGTGATTTCTCCAGATTTTTCCAAGATATTTTAAGTCTAAATTCTGATTTTAAAGATTATTAAAATTGGAGGGAAGCCATTTTTGGCTATTTTAGATTTTATAACCAACTTTTCCAATTTTCTTTCTCTCATTTTCTCTCCAACCAAACATTACATTTTCCAGAGAATTTGATCTGATTTCTTCACCTAAATCCTCCTTTCAACTCTCAATTGATAGCAAATCATTGTGTCTTCAAAATCTCTTCCATTGCTACAAGTTTCATCAAGGTTTTTCATTCCAAAAAGTGGAGAAACACAAGTTTGGAGGTAAGAACGCCCTTCTCCTCTAAACTATCAGTTCTTTACTGAAATTCCCAAGTTATCAACTCTTAATTGATGTTTAATTAAAGGTTTTAAAGGGTTGAAATGAATCTTGGCTTATTATGCAAGATTTTGATGATTTTTGATGATTTTCGTTAGATCTGAGTAATCTGTGATTTAAGAGATGTTTTTGATGTTAAATGATCTCTAAATTGATAAGGAAATGAGTTTTGATCAATGCAATCCCGGATAGGTTGAGTTTCCTAAGTTTAGCTTGTGTTTTAAGGTAGTTTTTGAGGTGATCTTGTGGATCTATTGTTGCTGGAGGTATAAGGGTGTTAATAGGTTGTTTTTAGATGTTGTATGGTGATGATGGATGCGAGGTTTTGCTGGTTTATGGCTGGGCTTTGTTTAGAAGTGGTTTGGATGCAATTTCGGTGGTGTTTGGTGGCCGAAATTGGTGTTTGAATGAGAGCAGCGAGTTTGAGTGCTTTCATTGAAGCTTTTGATGCTTGATGATGCATTAAACCTCTGCTTTAATGTGTTTGATCAGGGGAGGCATCTTTGGATCCAAGAGTTGTTGATCCGGAGGCTTGAATTCGTGCTTCGGCAAGTGGCGAAGTGGAATCGGTGAGTGAAAATGGGTTTTCGGCTTTGAAACCAATGTCTTGGGAGCTTAGTTTAAGTCTAAACAACTTTGCTAAGCTCGAGTGTAAGTTTTCGGAATTTTCTCCCTAGTGGTGGCCATGACTTTGTTGTGATGCGAAATGATAATTTGCATGTTTTACATACTGTTTTGAAAGCATGTTTTAGCATGGTTTTTGCTGTTGATATAAGCCATATGTTGAAGGTAACTCTAGGTAGGAGTTCCTTGCTTTTGCACATTGAAATGTTGTGGAATAATGCTTTTAAATGCATGATGAATATGGCTTGGTTTTATGCTTTAAAACAGTGTTGTAAGTGATGAAAATGATGTATATTGGCAAGTGATGTTTTTAAAATGTTAAGGTCACTAAGGTGGTTAAAACTCCTTGAGTGAGCCTTGTTACTTATGAACATCAAGGTGGTTAAAAGTCCTTGGATGGTTCATGTTGCGGACACTAAGGTGGTTAAAAGTCCTTAGGTGATCCTTTCTATGGTGTTTAAAAGTCCATAGGCCAAGGTGTTTAAAAGTCCTTGGGATCAAGGTGTTTAAAAGTCCTTGATGTGATTCATTCATGGTGTTTAAAAGTCCATGGCCAAGGTGTTTAAAAGTCCTTGGGATCAAGGTGTTTAAAAGTCCTTGATGAGATACTTTCTATGGTGTTTAAAAGTCCATAGGCCAAGGTGTTTAAAAGTCCTTGGGGCCAAGGTGTTTAAAAGTCCTTGGGAAAGTTGTTGAACTTGTTTTAATAAATGGAATGTTTCACTTAAGCCAATATGACATGTTAAGAATATTGAGAAGCATGAGATGCTTGTTTTAATGTTTATGTTGAAGCATGAGATTGCTTGTTAAGAATGCTTTTGAGCATGTGAAAAGGTTGATTTAAAGCATGTTTTGTAAATGTTTTGAATTGCATTATTGAATGGTTTTTTTAAGAGCTTTCCTCACTAAGCTTTTGCTTACGCTCTCTTTGTTTTCTGAATTCAATAATGCAGAGCGTTAGAGTACCTTGAGGGCAGCAAGAAAGGGCAAGCAATCAAGTTCAAGTGAAGCTCAAAGTATGAAGGTTTTATAAATGCATTTAGCTTTTGAATGTTTTGGCAATGGGGGACCAAAGTGTATGTTTTGGGAGGTGATGGAGAGTCCCTAAGTATGATATATGTTGATGTGTTTGCTGGTTTTGGTTTGGAACCATTTATGCTTGTTTTGCAAGTTTGGTGTTTGAATGTCTAGCTTGTGTAGGAAGCATGCCTTTAGAATTGGGGCTTTTTGCTTGTGATGATGTTTGGATGAATTGATGATGCTATTATGTTGTTATTATGTTGAATTGCATGTTGGCAAAGTTTGGTAGTGTTCGGAGCATGTTTGGATGTGTAATTGCATGTTTAAAGTGATGTTTTGAAGCAATCTGGGCAGGGTGTTTCGGAACAGCACCTACCGTTTCGGAACGGGTGCCTTAAATGAGCCCAGGCGTCCGGAACGGGAGGGGCCGTTCCGGAACGGTTTAGCCTCTGCCAGACCCCCGTTTCGAAACGGGCTATGCCTGTTTCGGAACGGCCCCGCGTTTCGGAACGGGCTGTCCCCCGTTTCGGAACGGTCGACCGTTGGGGGCTGACATTGGCAGTTATATGTTTTGAAAAGGTTGCGTTTTGGTCCTGAAACTTGTTTGTGCAATTGAATGAGTTTGGGAAGTCCTTTTGAGCTGAAAATTCACAGAGAAGCATGAAACCTGATTAATTTCAAGTTGGTAACTTCAATTTGGATTAAGTCCTTTAATTTATCAGAATTTACAATTTGGTCCCTAAAGTTGTAATTTGCTCAATTGAGTCCCTGTTTAACCTCTGATGTGTGTGATCTTTTAGTATGGTGTTTGTGTGATCACAATTAAGTTCTATGTGCATCTATACAAGTTTAAAAAGAAAAAAAAAGGGTCGTTAATCAAGGTTGACTTTTGGGTTGACTTTGGTTTTCCCCGTGTGACTTTCTTAATTCGGGTCAACCGTCTAGGCCGGGTTAAGGGGGTTACATTTGGTGGTATCAGAGCTGAGTTCTCGAGTAATTGGGAATGTTTGTATGCATGATTGAAGCATGTTTGCTTTGTATGCTTGTGGTTTGAAAGCATGTTCAGTGGCTTGAGGTGTTGATACAATTGAGTTGTATGTTGTGATGTTGCATGCTGAGGGTACCCATTGCCAAACAAAAGCTAATGAAATGAAATTGATTTTGAATGAAATTGAGCTTGAATACTTGGATTGCTTACCTTGCTGGGCCTGACTTGTTTTATTTTTGCATTGTTGTTGCATGGTAAAAGTATGGCACCACGTAGAGAGTTAAGAGGTAATGTGCGAGCTACGGCTCCCAATGAGAATGAGAATGAAGAGCACGCTGATAGTGCTGTGTTACCCCCTCCTCCGCCTGGTGGTGGTGATGGAGGTGCGAGAGCTGAAGCTGCAGCTGGTGCTGGAGCTGCTGGACCAGAGGTTGGTCAGGGGCAAGCTATGCCTGACATGACGATGTTGGTACAAGCTGTTGCGGGTGCTTTTCGAGCAGCAGTAGCTGGAGCTCAGGGAGCTGGGCATCAGGGAGATGCTGGAGTCAGATTGCCTTTGGAGCGTCTGCGTAGTCTTGGAGGGACTGAGTTTAGAGGTTTATCAGCTGAGAGTTCTGAGGCTTGGCTGGAAAGTACCAAGCGTATCTTGGGACAGATGAGTTGCACGGATGTGCAAAAGCTGGGCTGTGTTGTGTCCTTGCTGCAGGACGATGCTTATACATGGTGGACAACTACCATTTCTGGAATGGCTGAAGCTGATATTACCTGGACATTCTTTCAGAATGTGTTTAAAAGAAGATATCTGGGAGTGAGATATCTGGACGAGAAAAAGCGAGAATTCATGTCTCTTACCCAAGGGAGCATGAGTGTAGCTGAGTACGAGGTACAGTTTGTACGGCTCAGTCATTATGCACCGGAGTTGATACCTGATGAGAGGGCTAGGTGCGAGAGGTTTCGTTACGGTCTTGTGACGGATGTTAAGATGTATTTGTTGGCCACCGAGTATGTTGATTTTGATGTGTTGGTGGGCCGAGCAAAGGATGTTGAGATGAACCTGAGTTTGTCTGCTAAGAGTGCTGGCAAGCGAGCTGCTGAGTATAGTTCCGGAGGTGGACGGAACAAGAGGGGACGAGATCAGAAGTATCAGTCCTCAGCCAGGAGAGGTGGTGGTGTGCCTGCTAGGGGTGGCGGTGCTAGAGCTGATCCTAGTGCTTGTTGGATCTGTGGTTCCCGTGGTCACTTGAAGCGTGATTGTCCTCGTGCTGAGAGAGTGGCACAAGCCCCTGTTGTGACAGCTGGTAATGCTGGTGGAAATGGGTGCTGGAATTGTGGCTCTGCGGACCACATCAGGCGAGATTGTCCGAGGTTGGCTGGTGAGCAGGTGCGTGCTCCTGTTGTTGCTGCACCGCAGAGAGGTCGTGGGCGCGGCCGTGGTAATTTCCAGAGGAGAGAGGAAGGTGGCCGAGGGGTAGCTCATGTTGTAGCTATTCAGCCTGAAGGTGGAGGCCAAGCGAGGGTGTATGCTCAGAGAGAGGGCAGGAATGATGCAGATGTGATTGCAGGTACCTTTACTTTGCAGTCCTTGTCATTGCTTTCTTTGATTGATTCTGGATCTACGCATTCATATATTCTTCGTGAGCATGCTGAATTGCTTGGTTTACCTGTTGAGTCTTTGGATGTTGGTGTTCGGGTCACTAGTTCTTTTGGTGAGACTGTTGTGACTCGGAAGTTGTATAGAAGGTGCCCTTTGGTTGTTCAAGAGCATGTCTTTCATGTTGATCTTATGGAGTTGCCTTTCTATGGTTTTGATGTGATCCTTGGTATGGATTGGCTTGCTGAGCATCGTGCTGTTGTGGATTGTGAGAATAAGCGTGTTTCGCTTAAGCTTGCGGATGATTATGAAGTTGTGGTGGTTGGTGAGAATGTGAAGTTTCTTGCCAATGTTGTGTCTTCTTTGGAGGCGAGCAGGATGCTGAGGCAAGGTTGCGAAGCTTATCTAGCTTTTGTGATGAATCCTAGCTCTAAGGAGTTGAGGGTGCAAGATATCAGGGTTGTAAAGGAGTTTCCTGGTGTTTTTCCTGAGGAGTTGCCTGGTTTACCTCCTAACCGCGAGGTGGAGTTTGGAATTGAGCTGTATGAGAATACAACTCCTGTGTCCATTACTCCATATAGAATGGCGCCTAAGGAGCTGAAGGAGCTGAAGACGCAGTTGCAAGAGTTGCTTGATCGTGGTTTCATCCGGCCGAGTGTGTCGCCTTGGGGTGCTCCTGTCTTGTTTGTGAAGAAGAAGGATGGCACTATGAGAATGTGCATTGATTACCGTCAGCTGAACAAGTTGACTATCAAGAATCGGTATCCTTTGCCGAGGATTGATGATCTCTTTGATCAATTTCGGGGAGCTGCTGTGTTCTCTAAGATTGACTTGAGGTCAGGGTATTATCAGTTGAAGGTGAAAGATGTGGATGTACCTAAGACAGCTTTCAGGACAAGGTATGGGCATTATGAGTTCCTTGTGATGCCGTTTGGGTTGACAAATGCTCCTGCTGCTTTCATGGACATGATGAATCGTGTGTTTCATGAATACCTGGACAAGTTTGTCGTGGTGTTCATTGATGATATCCTCGTGTACTCTCGTACAGAGGAGGAGCACGAAGAGCATTTGAGGGTTGTTCTGCAAGCTTTGTTGGAGAATCAGCTTTATGCTAAGCTGAGCAAGTGTGAGTTCTGGCTAAGAGAGGTGGTTTTTCTTGGGCATGTGGTCTCAGCTGAGGGAATTCGTGTTGATCCTCAGAAGATTGAGGCGGTGATGAGCTGGAAGGTTCCTAAGTCTGTTCATGAGGTCCGTAGTTTCCTTGGTCTGGCGGGATACTACCGAAGGTTTGTGGATGGTTTTTCCAAGATTGCTGCTCCTTTGACAAAGTTGTTGCAGAAGGATGTTAAGTATGAGTGGACAGAAGCGAGACAGCAGGCTTTTGAGAAGCTGAAGGCGGCTTTGACGCAAGCTCCTATCTTGATTCAGCCAGAATCAGGGAAAGAGTTTGTGGTTTACAGTGATGCATCCTATGTTGGTTTGGGGTGTGTGCTGATGCAGGAGGGTAAGGTGGTGGCTTATGCATCGCGGCAGTTGAAAGTGCATGAGCGCAATTACCCTACGCACGATATTGAGCTGGCTGCAGTGGTTTTTGCTCTGAAGATCTGGAGGCATTATCTGTATGGTGAGAAGTGTACTGTGTACACGGATCACAAGAGTTTGAGGTATCTGATGTCTCAGAAGGAGTTGAATCTTAGGCAGCGGCGTTGGTTGGAGTTGCTCAAGGATTATGATCTGACGATTGAGTATCATCCTGGAAAAGCTAATGTTGTTGCTGATGCCTTGAGTAGGAAGGTAGCTGTTGAGTTGAGAGCCATGTTTGCTAGCTTGAGCATATCGCGTGATGGTGGTCTTGTGGCTGAGTTACAGGTGAAACCATCTTTGGTTCAGTTGATCAAGGATAAGCAGTTGTTGGATGATTCCTTGGTGTCTCATGTTCAGGATATCGCGGAGGGTAGACCTTCGGATTTCTGTTTCAATGATGATGGTGTGATGTGTTTTGATAGTCGGATAGTAGTGCCCAATGATGCTGAGTTGAGGCGTGCTATTCTGACTGAAGGTCATAGTAGTCCTTTTGCTATGCACCCTGGTAGTACTAAGATGTATCGTGATCTTCGTGATGAGTACTATTGGGTTGGTTTGAAGAAGGATGTTGCGGAGTTCGTGAGCAAGTGTTTGGTGTGTCAGCAAGTTAAGGCTGAGCATCAGTTTCCTTCTGGTTTGTTGCAACCGTTGAAAATCCCTGAGTGGAAGTGGGAGAGAGTTACCATGGATTTTGTATCTGGTTTGCCTTTGTCTCCATCGAAAAAGAATTCGGTTTGGGTGATTGTGGATCGCCTGACGAAATGTGCGCATTTCTTGCCTGTGCATACTACGTTCTCTTTGGATAAGCTGGCAGAGCTGTACATTGCTGAGATTGTGCGGCTGCATGGTGTGCCTAAGTCGATTGTGTCGGATAGGGATCCGAGGTTCACATCGCGGTTTTGGCAGTGTTTGCATCAAGCTCTGGGTACAAGGTTGCATTTCAGTACCTCCTATCATCCTCAGTCGGATGGTCAGTCTGAGCGAGTTATCCAGGTTTTGGAGGATATGTTGAGGTGTTGCGTGATTGAGTTCCAAGGTTCTTGGGAGAAGCATCTGCCTTTGGTTGAGTTTGCTTATAACAATAGTTATCAGGCGAGCATACAGATGGCACCTTATGAGGCTCTGTATGGGAGGAAGTGTAGGACCCCTCTTTGTTGGGCTGAAACTGGTCAAAAGTTGGTTTCGATGCCGGCTTTGTTGAAAGGGACCACAGAGAAGGTGAAGCTCATTTGTGAGCGGTTAAAGGCTGCTTCTGATCGGCAGAAGTCTTACGCGGATTTGAAGCGTAAGGAGATAAAGTATGCGGTGGGTGACCGTGTATTCTTGAAGGTTTCACCTTGGAAGAAGGTGATGAGGTTTGGCCGGAAGGGCAAGTTGAGCCCTAGATACATTGGACCATATGAGGTGGTTGAGCGTGTGGGTCCTGTTGCGTATCGGTTGAGGTTACCTCAGGAGTTGGAGAAGATCCATGATGTGTTCCATGTCTCTATGCTTCGGAAGTATAGATCTGATCCTTCGCATGTGATGCCTGTGGAGGAAGTGGTTTTGAATCCGGATTTGACCTATGATGAGGAACCGGTGAAGGTTCTGGATTCGGATAGCAAGGTTCTTCGTGGCAAGACCATTGAGTTGGTGAAGGTGCTGTGGAAGCATCGCGGTGTTGAGGAAGCCACGTGGGAGCGGAAGGAAGACATGCTGAAGCAGTTTCCTTATCTCTTTCCTTCAGGTAAATTTCGAGGACGAAATTTCTTAAGGGGGGGAGAGTTGTAACGCCCCGGTTTTGGGCTTAGAAGTTTTGGGCGTTGGCCGGTTTGGTCAAAGTCCTGTTCGAATCTTAAGAGGTTAAATTAGGAAAGCCTAGTTCGGGTTGCATTAAAAATATGGAAAAATGTTCTAAAATCATCTTTTAATATAATTAGATGAACTGTGAAGTCAATTTTGGAAAATGAGTTTTGGAAGGTTGATATTTTGGCTAGTGACCAAAATGTAATTTTCGCAAGTTTGGTGGCTGTTTTATAAAGAGTTGAAACTTTGAATCTTTAAGGAGCTATTAATCCAAAAGTGATTTCTCCAGATTTTTCCAAGATATTTTAAGTCTAAATTCTGATTTTAAAGATTATTAAAATTGGAGGGAAGCCATTTTTGGCTATTTTAGATTTTATAACCAACTTTTCCAATTTTCTTTCTCTCATTTTCTCTCCAACCAAACATTACATTTTCCAGAGAATTTGATCTGATTTCTTCACCTAAATCCTCCTTTCAACTCTAAATTGATAGCAAATCATTGTGTCTTCAAAATCTCTTCCATTGCTACAAGTTTCATCAAGGTTTTTCATTCCAAAAAGTGGAGAAACACAAGTTTGGAGGTAAGAACGCCCTTCTCCTCTAAACTATCAGTTCTTTACTGAAATTCCCAAGTTATCAACTCTTAATTGATGTTTAATTAAAGGTTTTAAAGGGTTGAAATGAATCTTGGCTTATTATGCAAGATTTTGATGATTTTTGATGATTTTCGTTAGATCTGAGTAATCTGTGATTTAAGAGATGTTTTTGATGTTAAATGATCTCTAAATTGATAAGGAAATGAGTTTTGATCAATGCAATCCCGGATAGGTTGAGTTTCCTAAGTTTAGCTTGTGTTTTAAGGTAGTTTTTGAGGTGATCTTGTGGATCTGTTGTTGCTGGAGGTATAAGGGTGTTAATAGGTTGTTTTTAGATGTTGTATGGTGATGATGGATGCGAGGTTTTGCTGGTTTATGGCTGCGCTTTGTTTAGAAGTGGTTTGGATGCAATTTCGGTGGTGTTTGGTGGCCGAAATTGGTGTTTGAATGAGAGCAGCGAGTTTGAGTGCTTTCATTGAAGCTTTTGATGCTTGATGATGCATTAAACCTCTGCTTTAATGTGTTTGATCAGGGGAGGCATCTTTGGATCCAAGAGTTGTTGATCCGGAGGCTTGAATTCGTGCTTCGGCAAGTGGCGAAGTGGAATCGGTGAGTGAAAATGGGTTTTCGGCTTTGAAACCAATGTCTTGGGAGCTTAGTTTAAGTCTAAACAACTTTGCTAAGCTCGAGTGTAAGTTTTCGGAATTTTCTCCCTAGTGGTGGCCATGACTTTGTTGTGATGCGAAATGATAATTTGCATGTTTTACATACTGTTTTGAAAGCATGTTTTAGCATGGTTTTTGCTGTTGATATAAGCCATATGTTGAAGGTAACTCTAGGTAGGAGTTCCTTGCTTTTGCACATTGAAATGTTGTGGAATAATGCTTTTAAATGCATGATGAATATGGCTTGGTTTTATGCTTTAAAACAGTGTTGTAAGTGATGAAAATGATGTATATTGGCAAGTGATGTTTTTAAAATGTTAAGGTCACTAAGGTGGTTAAAAGTCCTTGAGTGAGCCTTGTTACTTATGAACATCAAGGTGGTTAAAAGTCCTTGGATGGTTCATGTTGCGGACACTAAGGTGGTTAAAAGTCCTTAGGTGATCCTTTCTATGGTGTTTAAAAGTCCATAGGCCAAGGTGTTTAAAAGTCCTTGGGATCAAGGTGTTTAAAAGTCCTTGATGTGATTCATTCATGGTGTTTAAAAGTCCATGGCCAAGGTGTTTAAAAGTCCTTGGGATCAAGGTGTTTAAAAGTCCTTGATGAGATACTTTCTATGGTGTTTAAAAGTCCATAGGCCAAGGTGTTTAAAAGTCCTTGGGGCCAAGGTGTTTAAAAGTCCTTGGGAAAGTTGTTGAACTTGTTTTAATAAATGGAATGTTTCACTTAAGCCAATATGACATGTTAAGAATATTGAGAAGCATGAGATGCTTGTTTTAATGTTTATGTTGAAGCATGAGATTGCTTGTTAAGAATGCTTTTGAGCATGTGAAAAGGTTGATTTAAAGCATGTTTTGTAAATGTTTTGAATTGCATTATTGAATGGTTTTTTTAAGAGCTTTCCTCACTAAGCTTTTGCTTACGCTCTCTTTGTTTTCTGAATTCAATAATGCAGAGCGTTAGAGTACCTTGAGGGCAGCAAGAAAGGGCAAGCAATCAAGTTCAAGTGAAGCTCAAAGTATGAAGGTTTTATAAATGCATTTAGCTTTTGAATGTTTTGGCAATGGGGGACCAAAGTGTATGTTTTGGGAGGTGATGGAGACTCCCTAAGTATGATATATGTTGATGTGTTTGCTGGTTTTGGTTTGGAACCATTTATGCTTGTTTTGCAAGTTTGGTGTTTGAATGTCTAGCTTGTGTGGGAAGCATGCCTTTAGAATTGGGGCTTTTTGCTTGTGATGATGTTTGGATGAATTGATGATGCTATTATGTTGTTATTATGTTGAATTGCATGTTGGCAAAGTTTGGTAGTGTTCGGAGCATGTTTGGATGTGTAATGGCATGTTTAAAGTGATGTTTTGAAGCAATCTGGGCAGGGTGTTTCGGAACAGCACCTACCGTTTCGGAACGGGTGCCTTAAATGAGCCCAGGCGTCCGGAACGGGAGGGGCCGTTCCGGAACGGTTTAGCCTCTGCCAGACCCCCGTTTCGAAACGGGCTATGCCTGTTTCGGAACGGCCCCGCGTTTCGGAACGGGCTGTCCCCCGTTTCGGAACGGTCGACCGTTGGGGGCTGACATTGGCAGTTATATGTTTTGAAAAGGTTGCGTTTTGGTCCTGAAACTTGTTTGTGCAATTGAATGAGTTTGGGAAGTCCTTTTGAGCTGAAATTTCACAGAGAAGCATGAAACCTGATTAATTTCAAGTTGGTAACTTCAATTTGGATTAAGTCCTTTAATTTATCAGAATTTACAATTTGGTCCCTAAAGTTGTAATTTGCTCAATTGAGTCCCTGTTTAACCTCTGATGTGTGTGATCTTTTAGTATGGTGTTTGTGTGATCACAATTAAGTTCTATGTGCATCTAGACAAGTTTAAAAAGAAAAAAAAAGGGTCGTTAATCAAGGTTGACTTTCGGGTTGACTTTGGTTTTCCCCGTGTGACTTTCTTAATTCGGGTCAACCGTCTAGGCCGGGTTAAGGGGGTTACATTTCGAAACGGATGTTTTAAAATCTTGTCTGAGAGAAGGGCGTTTCGAAACGCCTCAAAAGGGTTTCGAAACGTTTTTGCTACTGCCAAGGGGTGAGTTTCGATACGAGTCAACGGGGCTTCGATACGGTCAACACCGTATCGAAACGGTCAGCTGAAATTCTAAAAACGGTCAAACTCTCGTCCTCGCGTTTCGAAACGGCCAGGATCGTTCCGAAATGGTTTCACGGACATCTTTAAGTAGGGCTTTTAATGATAAAGTTCTCTTTAAATTAAAACTCTTTAAAACCCTAAAAACCCTAACCCGACTTTTTCCCTATAAAAACCCTCTAAACCTCCTTGTTTTTCATCAAATCTTGAGGGGGTTTTCTCTAAAACACTAGTCTAAGCAAGATTCATCAACATTGTGCAAGGATTTTCTTCCATTCATCAAAAATCCCAAACTAAGGTATTTTTCCTTTTTTTCTTTTTCCTTCAATTTCTATTCAAATCTTAGGTTAGAAAAATTTATTTTTGTATAGTTTATATGTTTTGATGCTTGGTTTTTTCATATTTTGTAAAAAAAATTCAAAATCTTCAATTTTCTGATTCGAATATAAAATTTTTCAGTCGTATTTCTTTTTATTGTTTTCTCTTAAATTTGTTTCTGTTTTTTTTTATTTTGATTTGTTTATTGTTTTAAAAACTTGTTTAAACCTAAGTGGGATTTATTATTGGATTGAATTACGAAATCTATGCATACACTTAAATTTTTCGCTTGCTTGCTTATATTTTTAGGATGTCGGAAAATGTTAGCAAAAAGCGTAAGTCCGTTCAATCCGATGAATCGAGTGTGCGTCCGAATCTCGCTCAGCTCTTTCAAAAATCCCTTCGAACTCCAGAGATGAGAGCTCGTTTCAAATATGTCAAGGATTTTGAAGTTCGTCGTGAGCGTGTCATTGATCTCAAATTTCTTAACTCCGAGTGATTCCTTTTCCGTTACCTCGAGCGTTTGAGCGAATGGAATCTTCTTCCTTTTTTGAGCATCCCAGACATTCGCTACAAACACATGGTACTCATCTTTTACTTCAATGCTCGTTTTATTAATGATGAAACAAAAACCGAGGTTGTTGGGATTGAATCTTTTATGTTAGGGAAAAAGTTTGTTGTTAATGTTGCTCTCTTGGAGTCTACTTTTTCCCTTAAGGATGAAGGAATTGAGAATGAACGTCACTTTGGTACTAATACCGGTCAAGTGCTTACTTTGGATGCGCACGATCGTTTTCTCCACTTGATGGTTTCATGGTTCCTTCGCCCCTCCGGAGGTAAATATTCTCATGTCCGTCAAGTTGATTACCTTTGGCTTGAATTTTTCCGTCGTGGTGAGCGCCCTAATGTTGCTAAGATCATATTTGCCGAGATGGTTAATAATGTTAAGTTTATTGACACCGATGCCTTGAAATCCTTTACTTATGGCACGATTTTAAGTCACATCTTTAGCAAGATTGGTCTCGATTGCACCTACGACTCTCCGGAACCTCGCAAGTCCAAGATTGGTGAGTCCTCTCTTCGCAAGTCCGGTTTTCACTATGTGAACCATGTTTGGGAACGTGTTGATAGAGCCGCACCTCCTTCTCCTCCTCCCGTTGAACCTCAAGCTCCTGTTGCAAACAATGAAGCTCTCACGGCTTTGATTACCGAGCGGTTCAATGCCATGGACATTAACATGGCTTCGGGTTTTGGTGCCATCAACACTCGCTTTCAAAATGTAGAGGATCGACTCCAATCCCTTGAGGCTTCCCACTCGAACATGGATTTGTCCTTCTCTACCCTCTATGGCCAATGGACGAAGTTTCGTCGTTCTCAAGTCAAGAGCGATGATGAGACTTTGGATGATGATGATGGTGGTGACGAGGCCTAGGATATTCATATCATATCTTATTATCTATGCATTTTAGGTTTAAGTTTGCATTTTTATGTTTCATTATGTTTTAGGAACCTATGCTTTTGATCTTATGTGGGATTATGTTTTGAACTTAATGTTGATTTATGTTTTGGATATTTTAATTTTATGAATTAATATTATTGTTGCTTATTACTTAATGCTTATTGGTACTAACCCTTTCTCTTCTCTATGAGCCTTATTTATTATTTTTGATCTAACAAAAAGGGGGAGAAGAAATTTAAGAGCCAAAAATTCGTTTTAAATGTTTAAAGAGTTTTTAAGTTTTAAAACTTGAATTTCAAAGTTAAAACATTTTTAAAACTTTAAAAACCTATCTTAAATTAAGGGGGAGTTAGAATATGTTCAAAATTTTCAAAACTCTTAAAAATTCTAACTTTGGTTTTGTTATATCAAAAAGGGGGAGATTGTGAAACCGATATTTTAATTTTGATATAACTAAAGAACCTAAGGACTAAAGTGAAAATGTGAAAACGAATTTTTAAGTCTTCAAATATCCCCATATGATTTTAAGAATATGCCAAAGTTAAAAACTAAGATTTTCAAATATTTTCTAAGTGTTCTTAAAGCCGAAACAGTGTTTTTCAAGTCCCTGTTTCGAAACGGCCTAAGGCGTTTCGAAACGATTTCACCACTGCCAACCCCTGTTCCGAAACGGGTATCGAAACGTCTTTAGAACATAAGAACCCGTATCGAAACGACTTCAAGTGTTTCGAAACGGTTCTTCATTTTGATTTGAAAAAATATGACCGTTGCACAGTTTTTAACTGATTTTTCAAAAACCGTTAGGGTGTTTCGAAATGAGTTCAATCCGTTTCGAAATGGGCTCTTAAATGCACCCCAACGGCTCTTTCTATTTTGGTCTGTTTTGAAACAGGTTCCCGCGTTCCGAAATGGGTTGTTGCAGACTGCATTTATGGAGGTGAGATAACACCCCCAACGGTTCTATTGATGAATGCAACAACCACAACGGTTAGAAATCAATAAGAAGGTATAAAAGGGACCTCTAAAAGCTCCAGCAACAACTATTGATCCAAAAGCAAACATCCAAACATCAAATCCAAGCATTTGTGCTTAATTCCCAAAATTGTCTAGAAACCCCAATTGTAATTTTAATTCTTATCTTTTTCAATTGGGTTGAGTGCTTGTAATTGGGCTACAATTTGTATTGAGAGATACTATCTTAGCCATCAAACTCTTTGTTATCTTTGTGTGAGGATTGGGTTAAATTTTGGGTAGAAAATTTAACCAAAATTGTAAGGGTTACCTCCTTAGCCTAGAAAAGGGGAAGAGCAATTAGTGGAATTGTTGCAAATCCTTAGTGAAGCTAAGGTAGTGGATGTAGAGTTCATTTGGAACTTGAACCACTCTAAAATTCCTTGTCCATCCATTTAATTTGCAATTTCCACCACCTAAATCTTTAAAAATCCAATTCACCCCCCTTTTGGTTCATATCGATCATTCGATCCACTCAACAGGACCCTTCAGTGTTTCTACAAACATCAGGGTGATCTCATTTTCTAGCAATGGTGGCTGCACTTGTGTCGTTACATCCCTCCACCTTTGAGCGTATTGGCGGAAGCTCTCGTGGTGCTTTTGCACCATCCCTTGCAAGACCAAACGGGTTGGAACCATGTCCGAAACATGCTTGTATTGCTCGCTGAAGGCTCTGGACAGGTCTCTCCATGATCTGATGGTCACCCTACTAGGCTGTCTTGAAAGCAGTGAATGAGCAACTTCTCATTGTCGAGGTACATTGAAATCTTTCTACAGTACATGGAAAGATGTGTTTAAGGGCATGTGGTGCCATTGTATTTCTCAAACTCTAGGATTTTGAATTTTGGTGGTGCAACTAAATCAGTTACCAAGTTCAGATCCTTGGCATCCATTCCACCATAAGTAGCTCCATCTTGGAAGTACTTGATCATTCCTTCTAGCTTTTCGTACTTCTCTTCCAACTTGTTCTCAGTTCGGGCCTTATCAGCGACTTTATCGAGGTCAGGCACCTCGTAATTATTGGCTTCCACATTTGGAACATGAGTGGAAGATTCAGCTACATGAATGGGTGTTTTGGCTTTAGCAGCAGCCTCCCTTCCAAATGTCATTCCTGGGAATTGTGGAATGGCAATAGTGTTTCCTCCTTCAACCACATCTGGGTCCTTGAATCCAAGCATTGCAGCTATCGAACTGACCGTCTTCTTGTGGATTGCCTCAAGTTATTGTTTCATATCAACCTCCATTTTCTCTAGCTTATGCTGAATGTTCTTTTAGTTCACCTACGAAGTTGTCAACCTTTCCTCAGAGTTCATGGCTTGGGTTTGGGCTCGTGTACCGTGTTTATGAGTTGTCTTAGCAATTTTGGATATTCTGTCATTTTTATTATTAATTTAGTTTATGACATGAATGAATGTATGAAAAAATGAATTCACAAAAAGCAAACAACAAAGCAAACAAGATAATGCAAAGGTATGAATGCAGTCGAAGGGCCATCAATTCCAATGAAAATCTTCTCATGAAAGGAAACTCTTTATTAAACACGAAAGTTTTATTACATCTTTTGGAATTACAAATATTTTTCTGCTTGAACGCCTAACTCCTTAATTTCTTCAACTAGCCACATGAGTCTTGGTCCAACTTCTTTAACAGGCTTGATATACTGACGAAGGGTTGTAGCTTCATTTGCTAATGTTGTCACATGCTTGGCCACATCTTGGACTTGTGTCATCACCATCCTGTCAAATTCATCCCTTTCTTGGAACCTCTGAGCATTATCTCTGAGGCGAGTGAACCAATAGTTGTTTCCTCCTTTGGTGATATCTTCTAGAACTAAGATCTTTTTTCTATACTCTTGAAGGAGATTATCCATCTCTTTAACTCGCTCTTTCAAGAAGCCATTCTCATTCAAACGAGCTTGGAGCTCTTCATAGGTACGGTCCCTATGCATCTTGTGAACCGTACAACTCAAATTCTCTACTTTGGCTTCTAGGTCAATAATGAGGGCTTGACTTTGCTTCAACTTCTTGGCGGTTTCATCATAGACCGATTGTAGCTTTAGTGGACTTACTTTGTTGGCGTGGGCTTGCCTTTTCCATGCAGTCGAATCTTCCTTTGACTCCTCTCGAGGTCTTTTCCCTTTCTCATTCTCTACTACTTGTTTCATCTTCTTTCTTTCTTCAGCCAAGGCCCGTCGGAATTTCTCTATCTCCTTCTTACCGCGTTCCTTCTCTTTCACAAGAGCTTGTTCTATCTCTTGTCTCCATTGTTCTAGGCTTTTTCAAAGATCTGCATATCGAACTGTAGCTTGAAGTTTAAGGAAATCAACCCTATGGATCTCATACCTTTCTTCTAGATTCTCATACATTTTCCGCACTCGGTTGGCTTCTCCCTTGTGCTTTTCTATATCAAGGCTAACTTCAAACTTGTCTCGCAAATTCTGCTCTTTAAGCGCTTTGATTTCTAACTTAGCCCGTCTTAGCTCTTCCCTCAGAACGTCAGCCTCTGAAGGAACCACCTTCAAATGTTCTTCTATTGATTTGGCGGGCCCAAGGGTAGGTAACATAACCTTGTCATTCATCCTCTTATGCCTCCAAATATCATAATCGGGAGTATACATGCAATGCTTGTCCGACTATGTCTTCATAAAATAGCACATCTTCCATGAATCACTGATTTCTTGCACCTTTCGCCTAAAATCCCCTTGAAACTCGAATTTTGACGTACCAAGCTCAGAAGTGAAGGGAATAAACTGTCGTGATACTAACAAAGGTGCCATCCATGGTACCCTCCATTTGATGTCCCACATAAGCCTAACAACATCAAATAGTTGTAATCTCCACATCTATACCTTATTGTTGCACGTCCCATCCATGGTACCCGCCATTTTATGTCCTCGTCACGACGATCTTAGAAGATATCTACCCACTTGCTTCTCTTCATACTCGACCAATCTTGTGCCAAAAACTCCTGAAGTGGGGAAAAGCTCGGATAGAACACGTTCGGTAAGGCCAAAGTTGGACACTCCCAGAAATGACTAAAAGCACAAACTTGAAGTAACGGAGCACATCCTCCAAAACCTACGCCTTCCACTTTCTGACAAGCGTTCAAAAAAATGAAGGTTTCTGCTAATACTACGGGCACTGGATTGACATTCCTCTTCAACTGCTCAAAGAAGTCTAATAGGGCCACATCGATGTTTCCCAACACCTTTGGAAAAATCACTAAACCATAAATTGCAATGGCCAGGAGGTCTACCCTTTTTGTAATGTCTAGATGAACTGGAATAATGTTTCGAATGCGAGACCAAGGAAATTTGAAACTTCCCCCTCTCTTCCGTATCAATCCTTCGGCCCACTCATCGCTCATTCCAGCAAATGAAACAAGTTTCGAGTGTGAATTCTTGTTCTTGGGCGGCTTTGTATACACCCAATTCTCCTTCACTTCAGGCATATTGAACAATGCCAAGTATTCCTCGAAAGTTGGCATCATGTCTTCTCCGTTGAACGTAAAGCAGCAATACCGAGGGTTCCAGAACTGAATTAAGGCTTTTAGAAACGGCTCATCGACCTTCACAAACAAAAGATATGCTATGTCGCCATAAGATTCACAGAACAACTGCTTGGTCTTATAATCAAAGTGATCCCATATCTCACGTAACTCATGCACGTTGTTTTTATTAACAGTAACGTGGGCTTACTCCGAAGTTTTAGCTTCGTGACCCGCACTCAAACTGTCTCCATACTTCCTTTGATTGACCTCAGACCAATGACGCACTTTCGCGTTTTCCGCTTCATTCTTTAAGAGCTTTCCATCCATAGTTGAACAACTTTCCATAATAAACCATTTCTAATACGAAATGATGCACATGCAAAAATAAACAAGATAATAAACAGAGATTAATAAAGCAAGGAAAAACAAATGAAACAGATAAAACAGTCAAAAATAATTTAAATGCACGCTAATTCTGGGCCGGCATTCCAACATTTCAGGACATGTCTCCATGGATTATTCCTGCGACTCAACACCCTAGGCTTTCCGCATTTCTCTATTAGAGGTAGGCTCTAAATTCTAAAACTTGGTTTGGTTCTAAAAATGTACCCGAGCTGTCCTCGCTTTCCTCTACTAAGAATAGCAAGGCCCTCGATTCTCACCCATTACAGGCTACAAACGAATCGAGTTCAACTCAGGAGGACTCACCACCGAAGCCTTCTTGAAGAATCAATATCCTTACGAAGGCAAAGGGATTGAGTCCCGAAGGTACTTGCTATGGTCATACGAAGAATCAATATTCTTACATGAGCAAAGCGTGTTCCCCTCACTTAAAACGAACGCGACAAAGCTCGGGAATAGAGCTTAGAATTAAGTCTTAAATGCGTAAAATAGAGTTATATTCATTTAAACAGATAAACAAATAGAACCAACTGTGAACTTGCAAATTTCATATTTTTTAAAAAACATTTTTTTAAAATCATTTAAAACCAATTTGTGGCCTGACCCTCTTTATTTTTATTTAAAAAAAAAACAAAAACACATCCCCAGCGGAGTCGCCAAGCTGTCGCAACCGCCTTTTTAAGGGAGGCTTCGACGTTTTTGAAAAAGAAAAACACTTTTTAAAATTAACGGAGTCGCCACCAATCTTTTTTGAAAAAAAAGTGTGATTGGATCACTTTTAAAAATAGTGTTATTTTAATAAAACGTTTTGTTTTAATAAAACAACGGTTTTGGTCTGAGAAAATCAGAAAACATGTTCGGGGGTCGGTCACGCGTGGGGAAGGGTTAGCACCCCCACGACGCCCAAAATTGGTACCTAATTGGTTTTAAAATCATTTTCAAAACTGGAATTTGCAAGTCCTAAATTAGTACCTAATTGGTTTTAATTGGTTTTAAAGTCATTTTCACTTTTCAAACAACATGGAAATTTAGTGTGTTGAGCATTTTATTCATTTCTAAGTTTGATTATTTAAAAGCTCTAAAAAGGTCTAAGTCTTTTACTCCTAAATTAAAGTTAAAGTACACTTAAGTGTATTTTATTTTTGTGAAGAACGTTTTTTCAACAAAACATGTCTCTATCTAAGCTTTAGTCCCTAATCCTAAGTTTTCACCTATTTATAAAACAAGCAAGCAATTTTTATTCTTTTCGAGTTTTACCTTTTTTATTATTCCTTTTAAAAACTTTTATTTCTTTTTACTTCTTCTTTTTTTTTTAAAAAAAACCAAGACCCTTTTGCATTTTTTTATACCTTTTTTATTTTTTTATGTTTTTTTACCATTTTAAGTATTTTTTTCAAAAATAATTTCTCTCTTTTAAAAACACATTTTTCATTTTTTTCATTTTTTAAGTTTTTCTTTTAAAACGACTCCTTTTTTAAAATAAACTTTATTTTTCCCTAAATAACTTCTTTTTAAGTTTTTTCCTTTTCAAAAATTTAATTTTACCCTAGACCCTAAACTTTTATTTAAAACATTTTTATTTGCTTTTTCTTGAAAGCAACTTATTTCTTTTTTTCCTAAAAAAAACATCATTACCATTTTCTTTTAAAAACATTTTGCCCATCTATTATTAAAAACAAATTTCATAAAAATATTTTTTATATTTTTTTTAAATCAAGCCCCTTTATTATCTTACACCTCACATTATTATTTTTCCTAATTAAATCCCTAATTTCAAGTTTTTCAATTTAACCACATTTATTTAATTTATTCATGCATTTTAAATCTAAACATATTTTAAATTAATTTATTCATTCCTAAATATTAAAATAATCCTAACAACATTTTTTAAACATGCAAAAAAATTTAAGATCAAACTAAAATTTAAACAGAAATTTAAAACAAAAAAAGTTACCGAAATCGTGAACGATTTTCCGACTTCGAAAAAGCAACCTAAAATTCACAAACAACACAAACACAAACACCAAAAAATATCCAAGAACAAACATAAAAATTAATATAAAAATAAACAAAGAAAAGATAGAAATTTTACCGAGAAAACGACGAACGAAGAACTCGAATTCGAGCTTCTCGAAATGCTCCAAACCACCTCCGGAAAATTGCTCCAACTCAAACTTCTACCCCAAAAATTTCCAGCAAACTCTTGAAAAATTCAGAGAATTTTTCGGATTTTTTTTAAACCTTTTTCAAGTGTTTTTCCTTCCAATTGTGTGTGTTGAACAAGTAAAATTGGGTATTTATACTTGAATTTGAGCTTCAAATTCAAGCCAAATCGAAATTTAATCCCCAAATTGAAGCCTAAATCTAACCAATGGCTTGATTCTCGGCAAAAGCCCTCTATTCTCATCCGGTTTGGTCCAATATATTAGCTGAATTTTCCCCTTGATTCGAGCCTAGGGTTTGACTACTTATCTCGGTTTCTTGCAGATTCCGGCGAGTACAGGCGGCGGCGGCGAGCGGGGTTGGTGGCATTGGGTCGGGGGCAGTGAGGCGGACCGACCGGTACCAACAGCGTCGACAGTCATGGCCTGTAGGCGTCGGCCGACCACTGTGAAGTCGCGGCAGGGGTTTGGTTTGGGGAACCAGCCCACGCGCTGGCGCGTGGCGCGCGCTGGTTCCCCCTTTTTCCCTTTTTTTTATTTTTTTGTTTTCTTTCTTTCTTTTGCTGATTTTTGTCTTCTGTTTTTTTTACATTTATTATTTTTTTACCTCCCTTTATTTCCCCTTTTTTCAATAATTATTATACACCCTAATTATTATTATTTTTGCTTTTTGTTTTTATTCTTTTTTCTTTTAAAAAAATGGGCTTCAACATAAAGAAAATGAGCTTTGTTCTCTTTATTTAAAAGTGGGCTTTTAAAATGGGCTTTTTGAAGATGAGTCTTTATTTATTTAAAAAGTGGGTCTTTAAAAGGATATTTTTTCTTTTATATTTTATATTTTTTTTAAAAAGCTAAGGTGAAAATTTAGTGACAACAGCTATGTGTTGTATAAGGATTAAATGCCCTAAATGACTTGTTAAGGTTTCTTAAAAGTGACCTTTTATGCATATTTGGCTTAAAAAGGTGATAACCTAGCAATCGTATTCGAATGGTCATGAAATTTGGCATGGTAGTATATTAAATGTTTATAAACTTGTTGGTAAAGTTTCATTGCATTTAGACACTGTTTGGTAGGTCAAATTGTATAAAAACTAGCTAAAATCTGTCAATACAAGTCAGGCGTACCGAAATCGGTGATGGTGTTTCGATACAATCCTTTTAATAAGGCTACTAGATAACAGGATAAAACAGGGGTTATCGATACGGTTTAGAGTCGTTTCGATACGATTTGCTACTGTCAAAGCCTATTGACAAATTGATCACTAAAAATTAGATGGCTTAATTGGATGAGTAAATGTACTCCGAATAACATAAAAATATACAGGCTTGCTGATGTTGTATTGAATTTCATTGTGCTATAATCAATTGCATTAAAGGACCTTTAAATTATCGGATTCATAGTTTAGTCCCTAAAATCGTAATAGTTTAAGGATTGGTCCTAAATGATTAATTATTGTTTCCTAATGGATAAATTGGACTAAGCCTTATAATTGGTATTATTTTATAAGCATAACATTGATTATGTGTTGTTTATTGATTGAAATTTATCGCACTGATCACCGTATCGTTCACCGATAGCACTTTTCGACTCAATTCTCGACCAAGTCTAGTAGGGGTGTTACATTTGTGGTATCAGAGCTAGAGTTTAGTCCGTTCTTGACTAAACCTATGCATGTCTATATTGTTTATTGTTTTATTTTGCCACCTAGGAGTTATTTTATTGTATATTGTGACTTGTTGATTAATCCGATCTCTTTGTTTATAGATGTATAACTCTAATCAAGCTCGAATAGATGAGCATGTCGCTGAAACCTCAACTCATAGTGAGGAAGTTAGAAGAAGGGATCCTCCGAATCTGCAAAACCCTCCAATACGGAACCCTGAGCCTGAAGTACAATCGGCTCAAACCGAATGCCTTAGGAACATGGTTGATATGTTAAATGTATTCATGACATCAATGAAGGTTGAGCAAACTTTTCAATCTCCCACAGTTGCTATTCCGAGTACCTGAGCTCCTATTGATAAGTTGCCTCAACATCAAGCTTATTCTTTCACCGGGCAAAATGATGATAACCCTGAAATTGTAGAGTATTGGTTAGACAATACATTACGAATTCTGACTAAGTAGTTGCAGTGTCCTGATGAACACAAGCTCGAGTGTGCCCTCCCCTATTAGTAGATGAAGCATTGTAATGGTGGGAGACGACAATTCCTACCGTTCCCGAAGAAGCTATAAGTTGGGAATTCCTCCTCCGTGAATTTCAAAAGAAGTACATCAGCGAATAATATCTTGCCGAGAGACGTGATATCTTCCTTCACTTGAAGCAAGGAGGATGACATGTTGAGCAGTTCATCCATGATTTCTGCAAGTACTGCCGATATGGAGCTGAATATATCTAGAAAGAAAAAGAGAAATGTAGGATGTTCATCAACGGTTTGAACGATGAACTACGTCCTATATTCACGGCTTTGTGCATCCCCGATTTTCAAAACCTTGTGAATAGTGTCAAAGCTACTGAAGGTGCTCAAAATGCTCACAAGAATAGTGGGTCGAGTAAATATGAGAAAAGGCATCGAGATGAATCTCATGAATCTTTCAAGAAAGGGAAGTACAATGATTCGAAACCAAGTGTGTATTCACAACCTTCCAGTATGAATACCTTGCTAAATCACAATATGTGACACAATTCTTCCCTAGTGCTAACTCCTTTGAGTGTATTGATGGCTCTAAACAAGAGACGAAGTTACCAGTTTGTAATTTCTATCGACACGGGCATCCTGAAGGGCAATGCCGAAAGAAGTTGGGAGCTTGCTTCTTTTGTGGCGAGATGGGACTTCTCATTCGGGAGTGCCCTAAGAATAATTTTGTCTCTGCATCTGCTAACTCATCCCCTGCTCAATCCTTCCGAGGCAAAGATCCTTCAGAAAATCTGAAGGTTCGCCCAAAGAAAATGTAAATGTAATTGATTGTAGTGAATGTTGTGAGTGCAATAATGAAATAACAAAAACAATAAAGGAAATAATGAGAGAGATTATCAATATGTAAACTGGATCCCCTTGGTGTAACTCGACAGATTACTAAATGTTGCAAGGTTAAGGCATGAGATGATTATAAAGTAAGATAAATCAAACATATCCTAATAACTTTCCTTCAACTCTCAACTAGTGACTTAAACAAACAAATTTTCCATAACTTTCTTTGTTGGGAGATAGTGCGTGTTCTTGAATGAGTGGACCAACTTTTGTTGCGTCCCCACCCAACTTTTGTTGTGATGCTCATTAACTTGAACTGTCACTGCATCTCTCAATGTCAGTGGATGCAATAAACACTTTACTGCAGAATAGAATTCAAGCCCAAAAGTTGAAATAAGAAAGAAAGGTACATAAAATAAGTTGAAGTTCCTAATACAAAATAACTCTCTCTTAAGGAAAGAAAATAGTAAATTATCATCTAAAATATTTACAAAATAACATGAAAATCACACAGAAACCTCTATTCCTAGTTGAGTCAGCATGATCCATACGTTCCCCTTGGAAAAAGTATTCGAATCCTCTTTTTCACTAAGAGCTCTGCCTCATTGCCACCTTGGTTCACCAGAAAGGAGATCAAGCTGCCATGGGAGAAGCTTCAAAGGAAGGAGAAAATGATTTTCTCAAAAGATGATGATATGAGCCTCCCCTCTTAGGGTTAGAAAATATGTGAATATATATATATGTTCATCTTCCAATTGGGTGTTTAGAGGTGTCCTTATATATTTGCAGCTATGAATTGCATGAAGGACAGATGTATTAATGGACAACTCATCATCCTTTTGATCTTATCCTGACAGTTGTCATTGTGGCAACAATGACTACTTCGATATGCTGGTAATGCAGTGAGAATTGTAGCGACATCATGTACAAACAAAAGTTGTTATAACAACTTGTCAGCTCATCGTCCTTTGATCTTATACTTTCGCTGACGTCATTTGATCTTATCTTTTTTACAGCTGTCAATTAGCGACAGCGACTGGTTGAAAAAATAAGATGCTTTAACAGCGACATCAGAATTGTAGTCCATATATGGCTGCAATAAAGAAGGCTTTTTACAACGACATTATAATTGCAATGAATGCACCCTAGGCCCAGAGAAATAAGATGTTGTGTAACGAACCCCCAGGAAGTACTTCATTGCAACAACACACACTCATGCAGCGACAACCTTTGGCCAGATTCATTTTTTTAATGCATGGAGAGGAGTGTTCCCCCTTTAAGGTACTTTTATTGTATTACACTCACATTAGAATGCCTTTTATTTATACTTAATAAAATATACTAACATATATAGCACATGCTAAAAAAGGTGGAAGTCATCAAAATTCAAAGAAATGATGCTAGATATTCTCTAATCAAACAAACATATATATTAATGCAGAGTTAAGAAATGCAATCATCTATCATGTGTATCCAACAAATTTACCAATGATCATGACACTTCAAGATTTGCACATCGAATGCAAGAAAAAGATTTGTCAACACCAAGGGAATCGTAAATTTGCTTAATTTTTTTTAAAAAAAATTGAAATGGCGGTGCATTTTAACTCATAGACATATATCCCCAAACTTAAAGATTGAATTGTTCTCAATGCAAAAGAAAACAAAATGCATTATCCCCAATGCAAAAACAGAATGCGATAACAAAATGTAATGACAACATGTGGCTACAATGATGAATGCAATGCTACTACACCTACATGCTATTACAATGACAATGTAATGTTATGACATAAACATGTATACAGAATGATATTACACTACATGGAATGCATGCCTACAAAACCTAAAAACTAACTAAATAAGTTATGGCTCGGGTGCATAGGAGAGTTGTTTTTTTCCGTACGTAGGCTGACAAGACACCCATGTAGAGGAACCCATGTAGAGGAGCACATCGACAAGGATTTCCCAGCATTGCATTTGCTTCAGAGTACAAGACTTGTTATTTTAATTGGGCTAATGTATTCATAAGACTTTACCACTGTTGAGTCTGCAACTCTATTTGAAATATTATTTTAGCATACGGTGTTTTGAGCTTGGAGTTCCTGTTCTGTAAACTCAATTATGATGTTTATTAAATTACATGAATTTATTGATGCTTTGATATTTTAGAAATGACTAAACTTATGGTTTTAAAAATTGAATTTTTGATGTGTCGTTTTTGGGTGACCCGAATGTAGTACTTCGGATCCGGTTCAAGATCGGGGTGTTACACACTATACCGATATGCCCTTTAAATCCCCAAGGTTTCCAAAATTCCAGTAGCCATCTTTCGTACCGGTACAGGCTTAGCCGTACAGATATGAGAGGCACCGTACCAATACCAAGTATCGCGTACCGCTACCCTAGCTTAAATGATCCAATGGCTCTTTCTATTTAAAGTAGGTACCGATATCGAAGCTAAAGTTCACAGTGCAAGAAAGAGAAGAAGAAAAGACAAAATTTACGTTTAGCGCGCTTCGTTGAGGAAAAAAGAAAATTTAATGTGGCATGTCCTCGTTTTTCAAAAGGAGTTAAAGGAGTGAAAGGGAATTAAAAGTTCAATGATTATATTACGAGTTTTAAAAGTTCGGTAACCATACTGAAAGCACCCTAAAAATTCGGTGACTATCAATATAGTTTACCCTAAATACAAAACAAGAAGTTTCCATTATAAATTTAGGTAAAGAAGACTTGAAAGATTGAACCTGAAAAGCGAGCAACAAAATTCCCGTGAGCTTCACCGTGAATAGTGACATAGGCCTTGAGAAGGGAGTCCTCTTCTTCGGTCCACTGGTCCTTCCTTATGTCCATCTCTTCTTCACTTTGCAAAGTTACGGATATGAAATTCAAACCTCTCTCGTAAACATCCATTTGTCTTGGGGAGGAAGGGAGAGGGGGAATTGTTCATTGAGGATTTGGATTAGTGTTGTTTAGGATGCAAAAGTTGCGTTTACGATTAGGGATGTAAAAACAGGTAATCGGACAGGTTTTAGGTCGGGTTCTGTCAGGTCGGGTAAAATCGGATACATGTCATTTCAGGTAAAAAAAATTTGACTCGACTCGGGTCGGGTGCGGGTCCATTGCAGTCGGGTAATTTGCAGGTCGGGTCCATTTCAGACTGGGTCAATTTTCAGGTCGGGTCCATTTCAGGTCAAACTCGTTGCTGATCGGGTAAAAATAGGTCGGGTAAAATCAGTTAATTGGCAGGTAAATTGCAGGTCGGGTAAATTTCAGGTTGGGTTCATTTCAGTTCGGGTTCATTTCAGATCGGTTTCATTTTAGGTCGGGTTCATTTCAGGTCGGGTAATTTTAGGTCGTCGGGTTCATTTCAGTTCAGGTTAATTCAGGTTCACCAGAAATGAACAATTTTGAATAAAAACAAAGTTTTATGGACTATAGTGAAAATAATAATAATAAATAAGAGCTAATTTGGACTAAAATAAAGTTTTATGGACTATAATAGGCTCAATTTTGAATAAAAACAAAGTTTTATGGACTATAGTGAAAAAAATAATAAATAAGAGTTAATTTGAAGTAAAAATAAAGTTTTAAGAACTAAATTGAATTGAATTAAAACTTAAAGGACTTGAATAAAAAACTTATATAATATAAAGGGCTTTATTTATAATTTACCCCAAATTGAAATTCAATTTGGGAATTGGGCGGTTTCAAAATAAATTTTCCCGCCCATATATATTATAATTTAATATTATTTATTAATTATTATAATATAATATAACTTAATAATTATTATAATAACTTTATAAGTATAAATATATGTGATTATGTGTATATATATGTATTTTTATGTATTCACATGTATATAAATTACAATATATAATTATATATTATACAAACATGTATGTATTTATGTATATGTAATGTATTATACATAAATACATGTATATGTATATACATAATACATACTATGATACTAACAACATACATGTATATATACATGTATATATATATATATATTATACAAACATATGTATATATTAAATTATTAATACATATAACATATAACATATCATACATAATAATGAATACATATTATACAAATATATGTATGTTAATATATAATATATAATGTACATGTATATATATATATGTATATATGTGTGTGTATATATGTATATAAATACATAAATATACATATAAAATATATGTATATATATATATAAATATATGTATTTATAAAATTATAAAATATATGTATTTAAATACATAAATTGAATTGAACTAAAACTTAAAGGACTTAAATGAAAAACATCTAAAATTTAAAGGGCCACAAAATATTTAGCCCATCTAAAATTTTTAGCCCAAAGCCCAACAATTAATAATTATTATATTTAGCCTATCTAAAATATTTAGTCCAAAGCCCAACAATTAATAATTATTATTTATTATTGATATTATTAATTATTATAAATGAGTGGTGGGATATGAGCCCAAAGGCCCAAGGCCCAAATTATTACTGATTATTATATATTATTAATTATTATATTATAAATACATTATATAACTTATAAGTTATAAGTTTATATATATATATATACATTATAGGTTTTAGGGCCCATCTAAAATAAATGGGTGGTGGGATATAAGCCCAAAGCCCAAGGCCCAAACTATTACTAATGATTATTTATTATTAATTATTATATTATAAATACATTATATAACTTATAAGTTATAAGTTTATATATATAAATATATATTATATTTATACATTATAGGTTTTAGGGGCTCATCTCAAATAAATGGGTGGTGGGATATGAGCTCAAACGCCCTACTAATTATTATTTATTATTAATTATTATATTATAAATACATTATATAACATATAAGTTATAAGTTTATATATATATATATATATTATTTATACATTATAGGTTTTAGGGGCCATCTAAAATAAATGGGTGGTGGGATATGAGCCTAAAGGCCCAATGCCCAAACTATTACTAATTATTATTTATTATATTATAAATACATTATATAAATTATAAGTTATAAGTTTATATATATATATATATATATATATATATATATATATATATTTATACATTATAGGTTTTAGGGGCCCATCTAAAATAAATGGGTGGTGGGATATGAGCCCAAAGGCCCAAGGCCCAAACTATTACTAATTAATATTTATTATTAATTATTATATAAATTATAAGTTATAAGTATATATATATATATTATATTTATACATTATAGGTTTTAGAGGGTCATCTAAAATAAATGGGTGGTGGGATATGAGCCCAAAGGCCCAAGGCCCAAACTATTACTAATTATTATTTCTTATTAATTATTATATTATAAATACATTATATAAATTATAAGTTATAAGTTTATATATATATATATATATATATAGATTTTAGGGGCTCATCTCAAATAAATGGGTGGTGGGAAATGAGCCCAAAGGCCCAAGGCCCAAACTATTACTAATTATTGTTTATTACTCATTATTATATTATAAATACATTATATAACTTATAAGTTATAAGTTTATATATAATATATATATAATATATATATATATATTATATTTATACATTATAGGTTTTAGGGGCCCATCTCAAATAAATGGGTGGTGGGATATGAGCCCAAACGCCCAAGGCCCAAACTATTACTAATTATTATTTATTATTAATTATTATATTATAAATATATTATATAACTTATAAGTTTATATATATATATATATATATATATATATATATATTATATTATATTTATACATTATAGGTTTTTGGGTCCCATCTCAAATAAATGGGTGGTGGGATATGAGTCCAAAGGCCAAGGCCCAAACTATTACTAATTATTATTTATTATTATATTATAAATACATTATATAACTTATAACTTATAAGTTATAAGTTTATATATATATATATATATATATTATTTATACATTATAAGTTTTAGGGGCCCATCTAAAATACATTACATAAGACAATTGTTTCACATGTTATATAAGTATAATAACGTTAACTTTATGTTAAACATAATACTAACTTATATTTTGTATTTATTTTAATTTTATGAACATAATAAAGTTTATGAACATAATATATATTATATAATAAAGCATAATAAGTTTAATATATTATATTATCTATATATTACTAATATATTATATACTTAGTAAAAATTATGACAAATCTTTTAAGTATATAATTTTATTACACATAATATATATTTTTATACTTAAACAAATTTCCAAGTATATAATTTTATTATACATAATGTAGTTACAAATTAAGACAAATTTCTAAGTATAATGGAAGATAAAAAATTTCTAAGTAATGAAATTAACATAATCTACTAAAAATTATTAAGTTTATAATGAACAGTTTACATTTTAAATTATTTAACATTTTTAACCATGTCTACTTTAGTTCAGGTCAACAACAGTTCAGGTTCAAAACAGGTCGGGTCCATTAACAGGTCGGGTAAAATCGGATCTCGGGTCGATTCAGTCGGATAATATCAGGTAATTTGTCAGGTCGGTCTCGGGTTCGGGTTCGTTTCAGTCGGATGCAGGTCGGGTTTCAGGTCAAAATTAACAGGTCAGATTCGGGTCGTTTTCAGTCGGACGCAGATCGGGTTCGGTTGCTACAGTAACAGGTTCAACTCGGGTTCGGGTCAGCAACAGTCAGTTACAGTTCAGGTTCGGATCATCAAATTCTCGGATTAAATCAGGTTCTGACTCGAGCAGGTTTCAGGCAGGTTTTCAGGTCCTCACTTGTTTTTACAACCCTATTTACGATGATATAAGAAAGTGAGGGAATTCAATCTTTGTTAATTTTTGTGGCAAAATTTGTTTCGAGTGGAGGACACTTGATGGGAAGCAATTGATATGACGAAGCCCCCTGCAAGTGTTCGATGGAATGTATGTACATGTGGTATTGTCATGTCAGCTTCCGACATTAACCGTTAGCCGACTAATAGTTTCATCTATGAAGGGGTCATTTTGACCCAAAATAAAACGTTAAGGGTTAAAGTGGTTCAAAAAAATAAGGTCAAATGACTATTAAGTAAAGCGTTAGGGGCATTTTTTGACATTATACCTTCTTTATATTACTTGTATATTCTAATAAAATTGTCTATTGTTGATAATCTTACACTCCCATTGTTCCAATAAAATTGTTTTTATTAAATTTTTAAGATGAACTTTTTTCGACTTCGACTCATTATAATTTAAATTTTATTATTGATAAAAATATAAAAAATATATTTAAAAAACTTCTAATCATATAGTTTTTAATATTTTTTTATAAAATTTAATTATTTAAAATAGTAAAAATAATTATAGTCAAAGTTTAAAATTTTTGACCTTTTAAAAGTCAACAAAAGACAACTTCAGTGGGATGGAGGAGTATTGTTTTCGTCACTCATCAATTTATGTTGTAAAAACAAACGAAATGTATCATTATGAGTTTTACGTTAAGTTTGAAACACATATAACATAATCCGAATAAAAAAACTCTTATCAAATATGGGTTAAGATGACCTAAAATTAAGATTTTTGTCTATGTAAAAAAATTAAGATTTCATCATCAACCCAATTTCTTAAGAACCTTCAAAATTTTGTGCCACGATTATAAAACTTTATCAGTTTCGATATTTTGTTGTATCACAAGGCTTAAACAGCATGGAGCACTTGATTTGCCTCCTTTCACACCGACTTGTCGACCTTGCTGTCCCCAAGTACATAAATAAGAGCGGAGAAAATATGGTTTTAAAAATTGATTTTTTTATTTAATTCAAATTTTATAAAATTGATTTAATTTTTTAAAATAAAATTTATATTATAAATAGGATTCCATTATAAAACAAATTCCTTTTTTTCAATTTAATCCTTGAACTTTATATTTTATTTAATTCAATCATTTGATTATAATTCTTTGTAATTTTTTTATTTTAATGAATTTCTTGACTTCTTTATACTTTCATCAATATTTTTTCCTCAAAGTATAGTTTTAAAGAAATAATATTATAAATATATTATATAATTTTAGATGATATTTGATTTATTAAATAAAATTATAAATCATGTAACCCCCTCGACCCGGCCTAGCCACCAGACAGTATCGAGTGGGCTACACGGGACTAGTCGAAGAAAAATCCGAAGATTTTCCTCTAACTAGCAACCCTAAACGCGTTGGTTATTATCTTTTCTAGATGCTCGAATTAACCTTATGTTTAAGAAACACGCAGCGGAAGAAAGAACAACAAAACGAGCATCGATTCAAACAAAAGAGCAACTAGGGACCAAAATGCAAAACTAGCATAAAATAGGGACCTATGATGTAATTAAGGTGATCTTTGTATAATTAAAAACATTTCATGCTTCCATGATAAAATGCAACATAAAACATGCACAAAATCTTCCACAATTGAAAACAGCACAAACCAGGACCAAAACGCAAGAACAATAACTTCAAAGATGCCTTTAACCAACCTCCAACGGCACCTGTTTCGGAACGCATAAGGCCGTATCGGAACAGGGCTTCACAGTGAGCAAACATTCCGAAACGGCTTGGACCCGTTTCGGCCCTGCTTAGCCTGTTTTCGATACATGTTCTGGAACACCAAGGATAAAATAAGGGTTGTTCCGAAACTTTCGTGCCCGTTTCGAAACGCCCTCCTGCAGCAACAACAAAACTGCAGCACAAGCATCTCCAAGGTTGTTTTCCTTGGTTCCAATCCTCACATACATCAAAGAAACATCAAGACCATCATGCATTCACCACAACCAACCATTACACATGTCCAAGATCAAGAGAAACAAAAACATGCTCAACATACGATTAAAAAGGAAATGCTTCAAGATCCAACATATATAAAACAAGGTATAAACAAGCCAACAAGGGCAGCCAACATGCTCTTAACTCAAAGAGTTTACAAACACTCCTAAAAATATAAACAAGGTTCACCCTCATTGCCACACACACTATTATCTAAGCAAGGTCATACTTCAGCTAGATGCGAACACTTGGATCACCTCCCTTGCACCGTTGCCTTCCAAATGATCTACGTATCTGCATTGTTGGAAAAGAGAGTGTAAGCTATAAAGCTTAGTGAGCGGAGCGCAAAACCAACTACAACAATGCAGTTTTAAAACAATTATCATTTAGGAAACCAAAATCATTTTTTGAAAACACTTTCACAAATCATTTCCAAACCCATTTCCTTTTCAACATGCTAACATGAAACATGTTTAAGCAATTGCAATAAAACATGCTAAAAGCACAACATGCATAAACCATATATGAACTATATATGCAAACCAAGCCTACCTGCTTCATAAATATTTCACATGCTTCAAGCACAAATACATAACCATATGAGTTTACCAAGCTCATACGAAACCATGGCGAATGAGTATACTGGCATCATTGACACGTTGCTCGGATAAGTGGACACCTTGATGGGACAACCCCCGTCAAGTCACATGGTGAAACAACCCTCACCACAAACACACTTCGGCCGGGATGCCACTACCCGCATTGCCCGTTGGTGATAGCACAACCCCTACCACTCGCATCACAATAGCCCGCTATCTAAGAACCTTCGTAGTTTGAAGATGCTGATTTGAGACGCACCATTTTGAATGAAGCACATACTAGTCCGTTTGCTAGGCTTAGCGGGCTACATCTTTTTGTAACAATTTCATCAACGAAGAAGCTATCTAAGAAAATCCTTCCACAAACGACGGTAGTAGCCCGCTAAGCCTAGGAAACTACGAACCTCAGTCACAGACTTCAGTTGCTTCCAATTGACCACAGCTTCCACTTTCTTAGGATCAACTCTAATGCCATTCGTTGATACAACATGCCCTAGAAAGACTACCGCTCTAATCCAAAACTCGCATTTGCTCAACTTCGCATACAACTGATTATCTAGCGAAGTCTTCAACACAAGTCGCAAATGTCTATCATGGTCTTCCTCAGTGCGCGAATAAATCAATATATCATCGATAAACACCACAACAAACTGATCTAGGAACTCATGAAATACACAGTTCATCATGTCCATAAACGTGGCTGATGCATTAGTCAACCCAAACGACATTACCAAAAACTCATAACGTGTACGGAAAGTTGTCTTCGGTATGTCTTGCTCCTTCACTTTCAACTGATAGTACCCTAATCTCAAATCTATCTTCGAAAACATTGATGCATCCTGCAACTGATCAAACAAATCATCTATTCTCAGCAACGGATACTTATTCTTCACAGTTAGCTTATTCAACTGACTGTAATTAATACACATACGCATACTTCCGTCTTTCTTCTTGACAAACAACACTAGTGCACCCCAAGGTGATATACTCAGACGGATAAAACCACAATCTAATAATTCCTGAAGCTGAGTCTTCAATTCTTTCAACTCTTTCGGAGCCATCCGGTACGAAGCAATTGATACCGGAGCTGAATCAGAATACAATTCAATAGCAAACTCAACTTCTCTATTCGGTGGCAAACCAGGCAACTCTTCTGGAAACACCTCAGGAAAGTCACAAACTGCTCTAATGTCTTTCGGTCAGACCTTACTCATATTCGGATTCATCACATAAGCTAGGTATGCTTGACATCCCTGATCTAACATCTTTTGAGCCTCTAAAATAGAAACTACGTTGGATAAGAATTTAACATTTTCACCAACCACTACCACTTCATAATCATCTGATAGTCTCAAACTTACTCGCTTAGTCTCAAAATCTACCTTTGCCTTGTGTTCTACAAACCAATCCATTCCCAAAATCACATCAAACCCGTAGAACGGCAATTCCATCATGTCAACTGGAAATACTTGACCCTGAACCGTCAACGGACATCTACGATACATTTTTCTGACCATAACTGTCTCACCAAACGAACTAGTCACATTCATACCCACATCAAGAATTTCACACGATACATCCAACTTCTTAGCATGCTCACTCAGAATATAAGAATGCGTAGAGTCAGAATCAATCAACGAAAGCAATGTCAAAGACTGTAACATAAAATTACATGTGATAACATTGGTGTCATTCCTGCCCTCTCTGTGTGCGTACACTCTCGCTGGTCCGCCCCCTTAGGCTGAATTGCAACTACATGTGTCATATTCCTCTGACCATCATTTCGTGGCTGAAAGTTCCCTCAGCCGCACCCATGACCTTGCTGGTACTCGACAGCTTGTGCTGGTGCATGTCCACCTCTAGCTAGCTGAGGACAATCTCGCTTGATATGATCCTTCGATCCACACTGCCAACACGTATCATAGGTTCCCCAACACTTTCCTGGATGATACCTACAACACTTGGTGCATTCGGGTGCACGATGAGCAAAACCTTGGCCTTGATGGCAACGTCCGGGAATACCACCCCCACGTCTATGATCAAAATGATGCCTCTTGTCTTTGTGCCCCTTGTCACGATCGCGATTCCACTCTGCAGGTCATTTCCCTGAACTAGACCCGCCTCCTCTAGAAGACAAACCAAGACTATGCTCTATATTTTGGCTCGAGCTACTAGCATATCAAAATATGTATAATCATCAGCCAACATATAGGTTTTCACTCCCTCAGTCAAACCATACCGAAACCTCTCATAACGTTCCCTCTCAGTGGGAACTAACTCTGAAGCATACTGACTCAGTCTAACAAACTGAACCTCGTACTCCGAAACGGTAATGCTCCCCTGAACCAAAGCCATGAACTCACGTTTCTTCTCATCTTGATACCTCAGCCCCAAATACTTCTTCCGAAAGGCAGAACGAAAGATAGCCCATGTGATATCAACAATAGCCATACTTGCGGTGATCATAGTCCACCAGACATACGCATCACCCTGAAGCAAAGATTCCACACAACCAAGCTTACGTGCATCACTACACTCCATCTGACCCAAAATCCTGGTTGTACTAGCTAACCATGCCTCAGCTCCCTCGAGCGATAATCCACGATACTCTACTCCACCCAAACTACGGAGCCTCTTGAGGGGTAACCCTTCCCTTTGACCATGCTGCGGTGCAGCTGCCTGCAACCCAGCCAAAGCAGACTAAAAAGCCTCAGCAATAGCCTGAATCAACGGGCTCATATTAGCTCCGGCCTGTCTCTGGCCACCACGAGGTTCCTTACCCCGCACATCAGCTCTACCAACTAGAGAAGGAGGAGGTAACTCTCCCTCTTGTGGATGCCCCGCATCCTCAACCGGATCCTCACGCGGCTCACCACCCGCCTGACCTCTTCTAGGTCTAGCCATAACAACAAATGCAATGCTACAACAACAATAGATAAGACAAAAGGAAATGATTCGGGTCAGCAACGTCAAGGGTCCAAGGCGCTCAAGTATCATGTATACGTTTTCCCGATAATAGTATGTGGCAATGGGTACCTTACACCGCAAACAACTTCAAGAACAAGCATACACCACCACAACACACTTACCTCACTTACCTTTTCGGTTGCACGACAACCAATGCAAGCCTTTCCGAAGAAACCTACGCTCTGATACCAACAGATGTAACCCCTCGACCCGGCCTAGCCACCAGACGTATCGAGTGGGCTACACGGGACTAGTCGAAGAAAAATCCGAAGATTTCCCTCCAACTAGCAACCCTAAACGCATTGATTATTATCTTTTCTAGATGCTCGAATTAACCTTATGTTTAAGAAACACGCAGCGGATGAAAGAAACACATTTCATGCTTCCATGATAAAATGTAACATAAAACATGCACAAAATCATCCACAATTGAAAACAGGGCTTCCATGATAAAACGCAACGAATAAGGCCGTATCGAAACAGGGCTTCACAGTGAGCAAACGTTCTGAAACGGCTTGGACCCGTTTTGGCCCTGCTTAGCCCGTTTCGATACATGTTTCGGAATGCCAAGGCTAAAATAAGGGTCGTTCCGAAACTTTCGTGACCGTTTTGAAACGCCCTACTGCAGTAACAGCAAAACTCCAGCACAAGCATCTCCAAGGTTGTTTTCCTTGGTTCCAATCCTCACATACACCAAAGAAACATCAAGACCATCATGCATTCACCACAACCAGCCATTACACATGTCCAAGATCAAGAGAAACAAAAGCATGCTCAACACAAGATTAAAAAGGAAATGCTTCAAGATCCCACATATATAAAACAAGGTATAAACAAGCCAACAAGGGCAGCCAACATGCTCTTAACTCAAGGAGTTTACAAACACTCCTAACAACATAAACAAGGTTCACCCTTATTGCCACACACAATATTATCTAAGCAAGGTCATACTTGAGCTAGATGCGGACATTTGGATCACCTCCCTTGCACAGTTGCCTTCCAAATGATCTAGTGATCTGCATTGTTGGAAAAGAGAGCGTAAGCTATAAAGCTTAGTGAGCAGAGCTCAAAACCATCTACAACAATGCAGTTTTAAAACAATTAACATTTAGGAAACCAAAACCATTTCTTGAAAACACTATCACAAATCATTTCCAAATCTATTTCCTTTTCAACATGCTAACTTGAAAAAAGTTTAAGCAATTGCAATAACACAAACTTTATCCCCCTTAACCCGGCCTAGACGGTTGACCCGAATTAAGAAGTTTACACGGGGAAAACCAAAGTCAACCCGAAAGTCAACCTTGATTAACGACCCTTTTTTTCTTTTTAATCTTGTCTAAATGCACATTAACCCTAGATATGTTCACAAGATAATCATACTCAAAGATCAAAACAATCAGAGAACATTCAGGGACTCAATTGAACAAATTACAACTTTAGGGACCAAAATGTAAATTCTGAAAATTATAAGGACTTAACCCAAATAGAAGTTACCAACTTGAAATTAATCATCTTTCATGCTTCTCTGCCAAATTTCAGCTCAAACGGACATTCCAAACTCATTCAATTGCAATAACAAATTTCGGGACCAAAACGCAAGCATTTCAAAACATATAACCATCAATTTCAGTGCCCAACGGTCGAGTGTTTCGAAACAGGGAGAGCCTGTTCTGAAACGCGGGACCGTTCCGAAACGAGTATCGGAACAGGGCCTGGCAGTAGCATTTTCGTTTCGGAACGGCTCTGCCCGTTCCGAAACACCTAGGCCATTTCAGGCCTCATGTTCCGAAACGGCAGCACCTGTTCCGAAACAGGCTGCCCAGATTTGCAGATTTTTGCTATTTAAACACACAATTGACCCATCAAACATGCTCCAAAGGCAACCAAATTTTACCAGCAAGACATAACATGCATAAGGAACATATTGGCATCAACAATTCATAAACATGGCATCAAACAAGAAAAGCCCCAATTCTATAGGCATGCATCCTATTTAGAAAACCATTCAAGCATCAAAATACCAAATCAACCACATAAAGGCCATTTACATGTTCCAACAACATTAACAACATAAAACCAACTTAAGGAGTCCAAAACATCTCCTAAAACATCAACATAGGTTCCCCATTGCCAAATGCCTAAAGCTAATAGTGTTTAAGAAACCTTCACCATACATGAGCTTGGTTCACCACTTGGATTCTTCACCTCCTTGCTGCCCTCAATACACTTTAATGCTCTTCATTATTGGTTTAAGAAAAGAGAGAGCGTAAGCACATAGCTTAGTGAGGAATGCTCATTTAAAACAACACAATAATGCATTTAAAACACTTTTGTAAACCTTTGTTCATAACAACATTTATACATGCACATAGAATTTAAAACAAGCATCTCATGCTTCAAATATAAACATGTCATATTGGCCACAAGTGATACATTCAACATAAGATCCACACATGGACTTTTAAACACCATTGTGATCTTATAATTTCCAAGGACCACACATGGACTTTTAAACACCATTGTGTCCTTAACAAGAATCATCCATGGACTTTTAAACACCATGACAAGGACCACACAAGGACTTTTAAACACCTTTGTGTCCTTAACAAGAATCACCCAAGGACTTTTAAACACCTTGGTGTTCTTAAATAACAAGGCTTACACAAGGAATTTTAACCACCTTTGTAACCTTAACCAAGAACTAACCATGGACTTTTAAACACCATGTTATTCTTAAAATACACAAGATTCACACAAGGACTTTTAACCACCTTTGTGATCTTAACCAAGAACCAACCATGGACTTTTAACCACCATGTTGTTCTTAAATAAACAAGGCTCACACAAGGACTTTTAAACACCTTTGTGACCTTAACCATCACTTGCCAATATGCATCATTAACAATAATATTCCACTGTTTTTAAGCATTTAACAAAGCCATAAACATCATGCATCCTTAGGCATCAAACCACATTTAAACAATGTTCAAAAACAAGGATCTCTTACCTTGAGCATCCTTCAGCACATGGCTTATAATCTCAGCAAATAAACATGCTAAATATGCTTCCAAAACAGGATTTAAAACATGCAAACAAACCACATTGCACACAACCAATCCATGATTCATCATCAAGAGTGTTTTTCCGAAAACTTACTCTTGAGCTTAGCTAAGTTGCTTAGACTTAAACTAAGCTCCCAAACCTTCAAAACATTGGTTTCAAAGCTGAAAACCAAAATCCACTCACCGATTCCGTTTCGCCTCTTGCCGAAACACCAATCAAGCTTCCGGATCTCCACCACTAGGATCCAAAGATGACTCCCCTGTTTTAAACACATCAAAACAGTAGATTAATGCATCATCATGCATTAATATCTACAATGAAAGCACCTAAACTCGCTGCTCTCATCCACACTCCATTTTCGGCTACCAAACACAACCGAAAACAGAACCAAACAACTCCACAACACTACCCAGCCAAGATTCATCAACTCTAAACATCTTTAAACATTAATTAACATCCAAAATGGATCTCAACACATCCTTATACCTCCAGCCATAACATATCATCAAGATCACTCCACAAACCATCACTATTACAAGTAAAACTTAGGAAATTCAACCTATCCGGGATTGCATTGATTAAATCTCAATTTCTCATCAATTAAACATTCATTTAACATCAAATTGACACCTCAAAACACTGCCCAATCAGATTATACGAAATTTCATCAAAATCAAACAAATCTTGCATTTTAAAGCCAAAATCAAGAATACAATTGTAAAACCTTTAATTAAACACAAATCAAGGATTGAGAACTTGGGAATTTCAGTAAAGAACTGAGAATTTAGAGGAGAAGGACGTTCATACCTCTAAACTTGAGTTTCTCCCTTTTTAGAATCGAAATTCTTGAAGATCCAAGTAGCAAATGGTGAGGTTTTGTTGAAGAGATGATTAGAGATCAAAAGAGAATTAAAATCTCATGTTTGGATGTCAAAAATCAGAGGAAAAAGCTCTGGAGAAATGTGTTTGGTTTGAGAGAAAATGAAAATAGAATTTTAGGAAAAGTTAGTTGGAAAATGCCAAAATATCTTCCCTCTCTTTTTCTTTTATTTAAAAACCATTTATTAAACCTTTAATATTTAGGAAAAATCTGGAGAAACTCCTATTGGGTAAATAGCTCCTTAAAGATTCAAAGTTTCAATCCTTTTTAAAACAGTCTCACAGTTTTCGAAAATTACATTTTGGTCACTAACCCAAAATGTCACACTTCCAAACCTCATTTTGTAAAATTGATTTCACTTTTCTCTTATACATAATAAAAGAGGATTTTAAGACATTTTTCCATATTTTTAATGCAACCCGAACTAGGCTTTCCTAAATTCACTCTTTTATATTCGAACCGCGAACCGACCGGTCCGGTCCAAACCCAAAACTTCTAAGCCCAAAATTGGGGTGTTACACAAACTAAAAGCACAACATGCATCAACCATGCATAAACCATATATGAAAACCAAGCCTATCGGCTCCATAAATATTTCACATGCTTCAAGCACAAATACATAACCATATGAGTTTACCAAGCTCATACGAAACCATAGCAAATGAGTCTACCGGCATCATTGACACGTTGCTCGGATAAGCGGACACCTTGATGGCACAACCCCCATCAAGTCACATGGTGAAACAACCCTCAGCACAAACACACTTCGGTCGGATGCCACTACCTGCATTGCCCGTTGGCGATAGCACAACCCCTACCACTCGCATCACAATAGCACAACCCCTATTGTGAAACCAAAGAATTTCTCATGCGGGAATTTTATAATTATAGTGCACTTTACATCCTATTGATCGATCAATCTATCTGATATAACTCGTGTGTCAATATACTCATCGCAACATCACAATCTACTAATTTTCATCGGGAATAAACACCTCCTCAAACACATCCCAAAAGTCATAACCACAAGCTCAAGCATAGCATGAACTCAATCAACATTTCCATAAATCACATGGCATTCTCATGGGACAAAAACATCATGCATTTAATGCATAACAACAGAATAAACATCATTAGAAAGATGTGCTCATGATCAAACAAGATCAAATGTAAAATGGCGAAAAAGTCGAAACACACAAATCTTACCCTTGAGCTTAGATTGGCCTAATGGCTCAACCTAAACCCTTAAAACCCTTCTTCAACCTTGATAAAACATTAAAATCATTTCCACTCACCAGCGATTACCAAAATCAAGCTGAAACCCCTTTCCAGCTTTTCGGTTCGCCCACAATTGAGTCCAACAATTCCGGATCTTCAATCCTTGCCTCTAACCAACCCAAAATAGAGGATTTATAGATATTTTCAACACTCTAACTTGCTAGAAAGCAGAGATTCAAATACTCAATCAAAACACCTATAAAAACATTTCTGATACAAGCCCTAAACATCGAAAAACTCAATTCGGACAATGTCCAGCAAAACCCAGCATTAGATAACATCAAAACACATTGATAAACATCTAAAAACATCAACCCAACATCAGATTAACACCAGCTATCGATTCACCTCAAAATCCACCCAAAAACTCACTTTTCCATACTTCAAAAATCAACACCCAACCCAATTTCGGGATTCCCATCATTCACCCAACATCTCAACTCAAAAACCACATCAAAACAAAGGTAATATCATCAACAAACCCAACAATAGCAGATCCTACTCGAAAATCTTACCAAAAGCTCATTTTCATCAATTTTAGCCAACTTTCATTAGGATTAAAACAAGAAAATAAAACCTTAGTGTAACGCCCCGGTTTTGGGCTTAGAAGTTTTGGGCGTTGACCGGTTTGGTCAAAGTGCTGTTCGAATCTAAAGAGGTGAAATTAGGAAAACCTAGTTCGGGTTGCATTAAAAATATGGAAAAATATTCTAAAATCATCTTTTAATATAATTAAGTGAACTGTGAAATCAATTTTGAAAAATGGGTTTTGGAAGAGTGACATTTTGGCTATTTTCTTAACTAACTTTTCTATTTTCTTTCTCTCATTTTCTCTCAATCCAAACACTTGTTTTCCAGAGAATTGTTTCTGATTTTCTCACCCAAAATCCTCCTTTCAACATTCTTTTGATTCCTAAACATCATATCTTCAAAACTTCATCATTTGCTAGTTGATTCAACAAGGTTTTTGATTCCAAAAAGTGGAGAAACACAAGTTTGGAGGGGAGGCATCTTTGGATCCAAGAGTTGTTGATCCGGAAGCTTGAATTGGTGCTTTGGCTTGAGGCGAGGTGGAATCGGTGAGTGAAATTGGGTTTTCGGCTTTGAAACCAATGTCTTGGGAGCTTAGTTTAAGTCTAAACAACTTTGCTAAGCTCGAGTGTAAGTTTTCGGAAATTCTCTCTAGTGGTGGCCATGACTATGTGTGATGCAAAGTGGTTTATTGCATGTTTTAATTACTGTTTTGAAAGCATGATTTGGCATGGTATTTGATGTTGTTGTAAGCCATATGTTGAAGGAAACTCAAAGTAAGAGTTCCTTGATTTTAGGCATTGATTAAATGTGGTTAAATGCTTTTAAATGCATGATGAGTATGGCTTGGTTTAATGCTTTAAAACAGTGGATTAAATGATGAAAATGATGTATATTGGCAAGTGATGTGTTGAAAAGGTTAAGGTCACTAAGGTGGTTAAAAGTCCTTGAGTGAGCCTTGTTTACTTAAGAACATCAAGGTGGTTAAAAGTCCTTGGATGATTCTTGCTACGGACACAAAGGTGGTTAAAAGTCCTTGTGTGGTCCTTTCTATGGTGTTTAAAAGTCCATAGGCCAAGGTGTTTAAAAGTCCTTGGGATCAAGGTGTTTAAAAGTCCTTGATGGAAACTTGATACGGACACAAAGGTGTTTAAAAGTCCTTGTGTGGTCCTTCTATGGTGTTTAAAAGTCCTTGTGGTGGTGGAGCTGAGGGAGATGGAGCTGATGCAGCAGCTGATGCTGGAGCTGCAGGACCTGAGGCTGGTCAGGGGCAAGCTATGCCTGACATGACGATATTGGTACAAGCTATTGCGGGTGCTTTTCGAGCAGCAGTAGCTGGAGCTCAGGAGCTGGGCATCAGGGTGATGCTGGTGTTAGACTACCTTTGGAGCGTCTGCGCAGTCTGGGTGGGACTGAGTTCAGGGGTATGTCTGCTGAGAGTTCGGAAGCTTGGTTGGAGAGTACCAAGCGTATCTTGGGTCAGATGAGCTGCACGGATGTGCAAAAGTTGGGATGTGTTGTGTCCTTGCTGTAGGATGATGCTTATACGTGGTGGACGACCACCATAGCTGGTATGGTTGAAGCTGATGTGACCTGGACATTCTTTCAGAGTATGTTCAAAAGGAGATATCTGGGTGTAAGATATCTAGATGAGAAGAAGCGTGAATTCATGTCTCTTACCCAAGGGAGCATGAGTGTGGCTGAGTATGAGGTGCAGTTTGTGCGACTCAGTCAGTATGCACCGGAGTTGATCCCTGATGAGCGGGCAAGGTGCGAAAGGTTCCGTTATGGTCTTGTGACGGAAGTGAAGATGTATGTGCTGGCCACTGAATATGATGATTTTGATGTGTTGGTGGGTCGAGCCAAGGATATAGAGATGAACTTGGGTTTATCCGTGAGAGGTGCTGGAGCAAGTGCTGGGAAGCGATCAGCTGAGTTTAGTTCTGGAGGTGGACGGAACAAGAGGGCACGTGATCAGAAGTATCAGTCCTCAGCCAAGAGAGGTGGTGGTACACCCGCTAGGGGTGGCGGTGCTAGAGCTGATCCTAGTGCTTGTTGGATCTGTGGTTCCCGTGGTCACTTGAAGCGTGACTGTCCTCGTGCTGAGAGAGTGGTGCAAGCTCCTGTTGCGGCTGCTGGTAACGGGTGCTGGAGTTGTGGTTCTGCAGACCACTTGAGGCGAGATTGTCCGAGGTTGGCTGGTGATCAGGTGCGTGATCCTGTTGTTGCGGCACCGCAGAGAGGTCGTGGGCGCGGCCGTGGTAATTTCCAGAGGAGGGAGGAAGGTGGTCGTGGAGTGGCCCATGTTGTGGCTATTCAGCCTGAGGGTGGAGGCCAAGCGAGGGTGTATGCTCAACGAGAGGGCAGGAATGATGCGGATGTGATTGCAGGTACCTTTACTTTGCAGTCCTTGTCATTGCTTTCTTTGATTGATTCTGGATCTACGCATTTATACATATTGCGTGAGCATGCTGAATTGCTTGGTTTGCCTGTTGAGTCTTTGGATGTTGGTGTTCGAGTCACTAGCTCTTTTGGTGAGACTGTTGTGACTAGGAAGCTTTATAGAAGGTGTCCCTTGGTTGTTCAAGAGCATGTTTTCCATATTGATCTTATGGAGTTGCCCTTCTATGGTTTCGATGTGATCCTTGGTATGGATTGGCTTGCTGAGCATCGTGCTGTTGTGGATTGTGAGAACAAGCGGGTTTTGCTTAAGCTTGTGGATGATTACGAAGTTGTTGTGGTGGGCGAGAATGTGAAGTTTCTTGCCAATGTGGTGTCTACCTTGGAGGCGAGTAGGATGCTGAGGCAAGGTTGCGAAGCTTATCTAGCCTTTGTGATGAATCCTAGCTCTAAGGAGTTGAGGGTGCAAGATATCAAGGTTGTGAAGGAGTTTCCTGGTGTTTTTCCTGAGGAGTTGCCTGGTTTACCTCCTAATCGCGAGGTGGAGTTTGGAATTGAGCTGTATGAGAATACAACTCCTGTGTCCATTACTCCCTATAGAATGGCACCTAAGGAGCTGAAGGAGCTGAAGACGCAGTTGCAAGAGCTGCTTGATCGTGGTTTCATTCGGCCGAGTGTGTCACCTTGGGGAGCACCGGTCTTGTTTGTGAAGAAGAAGGATGGCACTATGAGGATGTGTATTGATTACCGTCAGCTGAACAAGTTGACTATCAAGAATCGGTATCCTTTGCCGAGAATTGATGATCTCTTTGATCAATTTCGGGGAGCAGCTGTGTTCTCTAAGATTGACTTGAGGTCAGGGTATTATCAGTTGAAGGTGAAAGATGTGGATGTGCCTAAGACAGCTTTCAGGACAAGGTATGGACATTATGAGTTCCTTGTGATGCCGTTTGGTTTGACAAATGCTCCTGCTGCTTTCATGGATATGATGATTCGTGTGTTTCATGAATACCTAGACAAGTTCGTTGTGGTGTTCATTGATGATATCCTCGTGTACTCGCGTACTGAGGAGGAGCACGAAGAGCATTTAAGGATTGTGTTGCAAGCTTTGTTGGAGAATCAGCTTTATGCTAAGCTGAGCAAGTGCGAGTTTTGGCTTAAGGAGGTGGTGTTTCTTGGACATGTGGTTTCAGCTGAGGGGATTCGTGTTGATCCTCAGAAGATTGAGGCGGTGATGAGCTGGAAGGTTCCTAAATCTGTTCATGAGGTCCGTAGTTTCCTTGGTTTGGCGGGATACTACCGAAGGTTTGTGAATGGGTTTTCCAAGATTGCTGCTCCTTTGACAAAGCTGTTGCAGAAGGATGTTAAGTATGAGTGGACAGAAGCGAGACAACAGGCTTTTGAGAAGCTGAAGGTGGCTTTGACGCAAGCTCCTATCTTGATTCAGCCTGAATCAGGGAAAGAGTTTGTGGTCTATAGTGATGCATCCTATGTTGGTTTGGGATGTGTGCTGATGCAAGAGGGTAAGGTGGTGGCTTATGCATCGCGGCAGTTGAAGGTGCATGAGCGCAATTATCCTACGCATGATATTGAGCTGGCTGCGGTGGTTTTTGCTCTGAAGATCTGGAGGCATTATCTGTATGGTGAGAAGTGTACTGTGTACACGGATCACAAGAGTTTGAGGTATCTGATGTCTCAGAAGGAGTTGAATCTTAGGCAGCGGCGTTGGTTGGAGTTGTTCAAGGATTATGATCTGACGATTGAGTACCATCCTGGGAAGGCTAATGTTGTTGCGGATGCCTTGAGTAGGAAGGTAGCTGTTGAGCTGAGAGCCATGTTTGCTAGCTTGAGCATTTCGCGAGATGGTGGTATTGTGGCTGAGTTACAAGTGAAGCCGTCTATGGTTCAGTTGATCAAGGATAAGCAGTTGTTGGATGATTCCTTGGTGTCTCATGTTCAGGATATCGCGGAGGGTAGACCTTCGGATTTCTGTTTCAATGATGATGGTGTGCTGTGTTTTGGGAGTCGAATAGTAGTGCCCAATGATGCTGAGTTGAGGCGTGCTATTCTGACTGAAGGCCATAGTAGTCCTTTTGCTATGCACCCTGGTAGTACTAAGATGTATCATGATCTTCGTGATGAGTACTATTGGGTGGGTTTGAAGAAGGATGTTGCGGAGTTTGTGAGCAAGTGTTTGGTGTGTCAGCGAGTTAAGGCTGAACATCAGGTTCCTTCAGGGTTGTTGCAACCGTTGAGAATCCCTGAATGGAAGTGGGAGAGGGTTACCATGGATTTTGTATCTGGTCTACCTTTGTCTCCATCGAAGAAGAATTCGGTCTGGGTGATTGTGGATCGCCTGACGAAGTGTGCGCATTTCTTGCCTGTGCATACTACGTTTTCTTTGGATAAGTTGGCAGAGCTGTACATTGCTGAGATTGTGCGGCTGCATGGTGTACCTAAGTCGATTGTGTCAGATAGGGATCCGAGGTTCACATCGCGTTTCTGGCAGTGTTTGCATCAAGCTCTGGGTACAAGGTTGCATTTCAGTACATCCTATCATCCTCAGTCGGATGGTCAGTCTGAACGAGTTATCCAGATTTTGGAAGATATGTTGAGGTGCTGCGTGATTGAGTTCCAAGGTTCTTGGGAGAAGCATCTGCCCTTGGTTGAGTTTGCCTATAACAACAGTTATCAGGCGAGTATACAGATGGCACCTTTTGAGGCTTTATACGGGAGGAAGTGTAGGACTCCTCTTTGTTGGGCTGAAACTGGTCAAAAGTTGGTTTCGATGCCTGCTTTGCTGAAAGGGACCACTGAGAAGGTGAAGCTCATTTGTGAGCGGTTGAAGGCGGCCTCTGATCGGCAGAAGTCTTACGCGGATTTGAAGCGTAAGGAGATAGAGTATGCGGTGGGTGACCGTGTGTTCTTGAAGGTTTCGCCTTGGAAGAAGGTGATGCGGTTTGGTCGGAAGGGTAAGTTGAGCCCTAGGTACATTGGACCATATGAGGTGGTTGAGCGTGTGGGTCCTGTTGCGTATCGGTTGAGGTTACCACAAGAGTTGGAGAAGATCCATGATGTGTTTCATGTTTCTATGCTCCGGAAGTATAGATCTGATCCTTCGCACGTGATGCCTGTGGAGGAAGTGGAACTAAATCCGGATTTGACCTATGATGAGGAACCGGTGAAGGTTCTGGATTCGGATAGCAAGGTTCTTCGTGGCAAGGCCATTGAGTTGGTGAAGGTGCTGTGGAAGCATCGCGGTGTTGAGGAAGCCACGTGGGAGCGGAAGGAAGACATGCTGAAGCAGTTTCCTTATCTCTTTCCTTCAGGTAAATTTCGAGGACGAAATTTCTTAAGGTGGGGAGAGTTGTAACGCCCCGGTTTTGGGCTTAAAAGTTTTGGGCGTTGACCGGTTTGGTCAAAGTGTTGTTCGAATCTAAAGAGGTGAAATTAGGAAAACCTAGTTCGGGTTGCATTAAAAATATGGAAAAATGTTCTAAAATCATCTTTTAATATAATTAAGTGAACTGTGAAATCAATTTTGAAAAATGGGTTTTGGAAGAGTGACATTTTGGCTATTTTCTTAACTAACTTTTCTATTGTCTTTCTCTCATTTTCTCTCAATCCAAACACTTGTTTTCCAGAGAATTGTTTCTGATTTTCTCACCCAAAATCCTCCTTTCAACATTCTTTTGATTCCTAAACATCATATCTTCAAAACTTCATCATTTGCTAGTTGATTCAACAAGGTTTTTGATTCCAAAAAGTGGAGAAACACAAGTTTGGAGGGGAGGCATCTTTGGATCCAAGAGTTGTTGATCCGGAAGCTTGAATTGGTGCTTTGGCTTGAGGCGAGGTGGAATCGGTGAGTGAAATTGGGTTTTCGGCTTTGAAACCAATGTCTTGGGAGCTTAGTTTAAGTCTAAACAACTTTGCTAAGCTCGAGTGTAAGTTTTCGGAAATTCTCTCTAGTGGTGGCCATGACTATGTGTGATGCAAAGTGGTTTATTGCATGTTTTAATTACTGTTTTGAAAGCATGATTTGGCATGGTATTTGCTGTTGTTGTAAGCCATATGTTGAAGGAAACTCAAAGTAAGAGTTCCTTGATTTTAGGCATTGATTAAATGTGGTTAAATGCTTTTAAATGCATGATGAGTATGGCTTGGTTTAATGCTTTAAAACAGTGGATTAAATGATGAAAATGATGTATATTGGCAAGTGATGTGTTGAAAAGGTTAAGGTCACTAAGGTGGTTAAAAGTCCTTGAGTGAGCCTTGTTTACTTAAGAACATCAAGGTGGTTAAAAGTCCTTGGATGATTCTTGCTACGGACACAAAGGTGGTTAAAAGTCCTTGTGTGGTCCTTTCTATGGTGTTTAAAAGTCCATAGGCCAAGGTGTTTAAAAGTCCTTGGGATCAAGGTGTTTAAAAGTCCTTGATGGAAACTTGATACGGACACAAAGGTGTTTAAAAGTCCTTGTGTGGTCCTTCTATGGTGTTTAAAAGTCCATAGGCCAAGGTGTTTAAAAGTCCTTGGGGCCAAGGTGTTTAAAAGTCCTTGGGGTGAAAGTTGATGAACTTGTTTTTAAAGAAATGAAATGTATCACTTGTGGCCAATATGACATGTTGAGATATGATGCATGTGATGCTTGTTTAAGTATGCTTTTGAGTATGTGTAAATGATGATTTGAAGCATGATTTATAAAGTGTTTTATAAATGCATTATTGAATGGTTTTATCGAGCATTCCTCACTAAGCTTTTGCTTACGCTCTCTTCCGTTTTCTTAATCCAATAATGCAGAGCATTAGAGTACTTGAGGGCAGCAAGGAGGGCAAGCATCCAAGTGGAAACAAAGCTCTAAGTATGGAAGGTTTTCTAAGTACATTTTAGCTTTTGGTAATTTGGCAATGGGGGACCAATGTATATGTTTTGGGAGATGTTTAGTACTCCCTAAGTATGTTGTTTGATGTTGAGAATGTTGGTTTGGTGTTGGATCTTTACATGCTTGTTTTGGAAGTTTATGCATGAATGGTTGCTTGTGTAGGAAGCATGCATATAGATTTGGGGCTTTTCGTATATGTTGATGTTTTGATGAATTGTTGATGCAAATATGTCTCATATATGTTGAATTGCATGTTGGCAAAGTTTGGTGGTATTTGGAGCATGAATGGTTGGTCAATTGCATGTTTAAGAGTGCATTTTGGGGCAATCTGTGCAGGGTGTTTCGGAACAGCCCCTACCGTTTCGAAACGGGTGCCTTAAACAAGCCCAGGCGTCCGAAACGGGAGGGACCGTTCCGAAACGGGAAGGCTTCTGTCGACCCCTGTTTCGGTACGCGTTGCGGAACGGCCCCGAGTTTCGAAACGGGCTATGCCTGTTTCGGAACGGGTGACCGTTGGGGGCTGACAGTGGCAGTTATATGTTTTAGAATGTTTGCGTTTTGGTCCTGAAACTTGTTTGTGCAATTGTATGAGTTTGGGAAGTCCTTTCGAGCTGAAATTTCACAGAGAAGCATGAAACCTGATTAATTTCAAGTTGGTAACTTTAATTTGGATTAAGTCCTCATATTTATCAAAATTACATTTTGGTCCCTAAAGTTGTGATTTGTTTAATTGAGTCCCTGTTTGATCTCTGATGTTTGTGATCTTTTGGAATGATGTTTGTGTAATCACAATTAGGTTTTAAGTGCATCTAGACAAGGTTAAAAAGAAAAAAAAGGGTCGTTAATCAAGGTTGACTTTCGGGTTGACTTTGGTTTTCCCCGTGTGACTTTCTTAATTCGGGTCAACCGTCTAGGCCGGGTTAAGGGGGTTACACTTAGAATTTAAAAGAATCAAAGAATGGGAATTTCATTAAAGAACCTTACTTTAGAGGAGAATCTCATTGCTCACCCCCAATGCTAGCTATTTCCCCTTGTTTGGCAAAATTCCTTGAGAAAATTAATGAAATAAGCTTGAGTTTTAGGAAATCAAAGTAGGAGAACCGTTTAGCAATATCAGATTAAGAAGAAAACACTTTTACCTTGTGGAAAATCAAAATCAAAGGCTGTTTAGTTGAAGAGAGAAGACGAGAAAGCTTGAAAATGGATTTTGACGTAAAATGAGGTAATAAGGAAAACTATTTTAATTTTAATTATAAAACCTATTTTAAAATATTTGAATAGTCAAAATAAAGGGGATAATAACCATATTGGCCCAGCCAATTTAGCTCCTTAAAGATTCAATGTTTTGACTCTTTTACAAATTGGTCACTAAAACAGATTTTGCAAACTTTACGATTTGCTCACTAATCCAAAATGTCACGATTCGGAAAACGTTTTTCTGAAATTGTTTTTACCAAAACCTTAAACATATTTATTAAGGATTTTAGAGATTTATTTCATATTTTTCCAAACATTTGGGAACCACTTTCCCTAAACTAACTCACAACTCCCAACACCGGTCTTTCGGAACATGAAACCTCACCGGATCTTCTAGACCCTAAACCGAGATGTTACAAATCATACTCAAACTTGTGAAAAAATAGAGAAATATATATATATATATATATATATATATATATATATATATATATATATATATATCTTATATGGTTATAGAAAGTCATTTGAATTGGAATCAATTAGTATCATAACAATATAAATATTTATAATTAAATTTGAATAGAAACTCAGACAACTTGACTTGAGTCAAATTCAAATAAAATTTGAATGATAAAATATAACTCGTCAACTTGACCAATACAATTATTTACTTGAATCGACTTTACTCGATCGGATATTCACTCACCTCTATTTGAAAAGTCATCTTCTAATTAATCAAACCACTCACACTAAGTTTAGACACGATTGATTCAGTCCTCTTCTTCATCTTCTTCTCTAGAGGAAAAATTTTCCATGATCTAGAGAATTCATGATACCCACAAAAATATTAAAAAGTTTTGAGGGGAGATAATCGTAAAATTACTTTTTAATCTCTTCAAACATATATAATCGTTGTTAGTCGCCTTTAAATTTAGAAAATTTTAAGGGTAAACTACATGAATGGTCAATTAATTATGGAGAAGTTTTAATTTGACCATAAATCTTTTAATTTTGTCAATCATACTAGTAATTATTTAAATGATATCAATTAAGACACATGTCGTGTAACACCCATAAATGTGATTAAAGTTACAAAAAAAGGGAATTAGAGTTGAGAGTTTCGAACACGTGACCTCAATCCCCACTCCCACACTCTTGTCTTAACAATTGAGCTAAACATTTTTTCATGTCTAGTTTCGTGTTGTATTTCTTTTGAAAATTGTTTCAAGGGTTTTAAAACAATATTAAATGACTCTCCAGCTACCCCCTTAGGAATGAATGCTATCTCTAGAGAACCTAGAAAGTTCTCAAGCTTTTCCTCTTCCTCTTTCACCGTCTACATCACCGATCTTAGCCACCTTCAGTCTGTGATGTGCACCGCCAGCATCAACAGAATCGCGGTTTTATTCCAATCACAACCCCATCAACCACTTGCGGGGATTCGTGGTCGATCGCTGAGAAAAAATGATGAAAGATTCGATGGAAACCCAAACGCTTCCTTCTGTTTTTAGCGTTTTCCATCGTCTTCTATCGTCAGTTCTTTACGCTGTCACCACCAGTAAACTCCTTGCGCCAGGACGAACAAAACTGTGGTCATCAACCTTCATTCCATCAATGTTTTAGGGGTCGTGGGAAAGTTTGAGAAACCTTTCGGTTTCTCCATGTCGTCACGATTTTAGACATTTTCAAGACCGGTAAGTGCCAAAACTCGTCTATGGTGGCTATTGCGTGTAAATAAGGCTATCGCAATTGATTGGAAGTATACACGACGCAAGTAATATAGTGATACGAAGTATCGGATATCGTCTCCACAGGGACTGGAAATACTTCGAACTTTAAAAGTCTACACAAGAAAAGATATAAATTTAATAAAGAGTTTTCAATAATCTTAAAGATAAACTAAAATAGATGAAGAAATCAGATTGAGAAAGCAGGCTGGTATTGATTTGTTCAGTAGTGCAGGTGTTGCACTGTTCAGAGGACTTCTGTTGTGTATGTCGTCGAGCCTGTCGCGGAAGCACCTGTCGCGGTAGAGGTCTGTTGATGTCGGGGCAGCGAACAACAACTCTGTTACTTCAAGTTTGGAAAGAACCCCCGTTGTGACTTGTCCTATCCCTAGGTCCAAGTTTTTTCGATGAACACGTCTTGGATGATACCTCCTGGTGTGAATCGAAGGATGAACACCGATGTTTATGAATTCTTCTTTAGCCACTTAACCCCGTAAATATCCCTAGGCCAAGATAGTTTAACCATAAACTGGAAAACTGGTATTTACTCCTTTCGTATACTTAACTCTCCCGATATTATGTAAAAAGATAACCTCACAATGCTCTCCCGATACTCTTATGAGATATGAAAACCAGAGTAAATAAACTTGAAGTTTTATTGAATTGAACAGAAAATCATAAGAAACAGTTTAACCCTTACAACTACTTTACAAGATCAACCCTTAGCCCTGGGGAAAGTTTAGAACATGATGGAGAAGGGAAAAGCTAGGGTTATGATGGAAGACGGCTAGGAACTAGGTTATCCTTCTCTAGGTCGAAATACAAGCATATATATAGGCTTTGGGTGTAAGTTTTCTTAATGGCCAAGAATACTAGTTTGAATTAAAGTACAATTTATTTAAAGACTAGATCTCTTAGTAGACTTCCTTTAATTCGCCCTATCTTCTTGCTTTGACTTTTTCCTCAAACTTTAGGCAAGGCCTTTCTTGTGCTTCTAGGCTCTAAAAATTATATGAGTGGTCTCTAAAAATTAGGCTTGAAATCCTCTATCAGTCGAATTCCGCTTCGCATTTTCCATCTCTTCTTCTTCACTGTCTCCACTTCTGTCACGACAGATGTCACGATAGCGAGTTATAAGGCAGTTTGCTTCAAGCCTTTACTCTAGCAATGCAGTTATCTTATGTTCGTCTGCTGCCCTGGATGCTGCCACGACAGGTACCTACAAGAATTAACTGAAATCAACAGTATCTGTGCAAAATTGTCCATATGTGATGTTTATGCAAATTCTATCCTAAAATGCAACTAAACATGCTTGAGTGCATCAATAATATGGGTAAATGAGGGTTAAAATATAGAACAATTATGCACTCAACACACGTCCAAACTCAAGTTATTGCTTGTCCTCAAGCAAATGCAATCTAACTAAGAATGAATCTTTTTTTTGCTTTGGCTTAACTCAGTGAACAACCATTACCTACAACACCTTCACCATCAAGATCAATACTGTTTCGAATGTTTATTGATTTATCCAGAGCAATACTATAATTCTTGTGTGAGTGCGTGCATTTTTCGTGAACAAATATGAGTTTAGACTCTTTAGCAACCAGAATAATTACTTAACTCACTTGAGTTTTACTTCAAAAATAATTTTTTTAACTAGAGCCAATTTCGGGCACCTCTAGTTTTCTTCTAAAGTTTTTCTATTTCTACTAGAGCCAGTTTCGGGCACCTCTAGTTTATTTTCCTAGAGCCAGTGTTAGGCACCTCTAGGAGTACTTCTAGTTATTTTCATAGAGCTTGTGTTGGGCACCTCTTTGAGTAAACTAAGTCTAAGTTTTCTTCCTAACTCAAGTGGCTAAGCTTCCTATTCTAAGTTTGCTAACAGAATCTAAACAACATATAAGGCACAAAGGTGTTTTAAGAGTGCAGAACTATAGTAAAGCTCTAAATACTTCCTAAAACATTCTAAAGTTACTGTCACGATAGTGAATACCGTGGCAGATAAAAGAAGTTCAAAAACTTAAACCAATTTTTTTGACACAAAAATAAATAGTTATAAAACACAAAATATGAGAAGTTCTTTAATCATAGGAGGACTGCCTACCCCCAAACTCGAGGGTTGCATTGTCCTCAATGCATGAAAAACGGAAATATAAAAAAAACATCACAAATAGCAAATAGAAGCACAGACGACTGAAAGAGTAAAAAAAACCTAAGTTGAAGTGCCATCATTGTTGTCGTCACTACTGTCGTCTATGCGGAGCTGTCGGTGGGCAGTTACTTTTGTGGCTGAGGCGTGCTTTAGAGAGGATGAGACTGCCTTCTTCTTTGCCTCTCGAGGTGAGTGGTCTCTGGTAGGTGAAACTTTTGGAGCTTTGTCCAGAATCTCAAGCTCACTGTCACTTTTGCTGCTGCTTCTGCTGCCGTCTCCACTGTCGTGGTAGGGTCCCGCTACATCGATGTTGAGATTCTTTTTCTTCATAGGAGGGAAGTCCTTTGCTATTTGTTGGACGATAGAAGGTTTAGAGTCTGAGTCATCCTCCCAGACTGAAGAGGAGGAGAAACCTTCGAAATATTTTGGGTCGATTTATGGCAGTGGTTCCTTTCTATTGGCTCCTCGAGGAGTAACCTGGGGGATGCAGATCTTCTGTCTCCGGGTCATGCCGTGGCAGATGGCAAGGCGGAAGCAGTTGTCGGTGTGGTCGTCTTGGAAGAGGTGACAGGTGATGGGGTAGAGAGAAGGTTTTCTGGAAAAGGAGGGAACGTAGCAGTGTGGAAGTCCCTCATATACTCCATGTAGCCTTTCTTTCGTGCCTCCATTCTTTGCAGCAGGTGAATGATTTGGCTGGAGGAGGTGCCTTCTAGTCTGGCAGGTTTTGTCTGCTCAAGCTCTGCCGCAACAGGTTCTGTTGAGTCTGGTTCTATCGTGGCAGACGGGTCGATGTATGCCATTGGTGTGGCTGCCTTGAGCTCTATCAGGCTGTAGAGATTCTGTTGTGTCCACCCCTTGCCCTGGATCTTGACATCCTCTTCAATTTCGGGGACGTTGTTAGCTCTACAAAGGGCTGTGATTAAGTAAGGGAAGAAGAGAGGGCCCTTATCCTTCAGTGCACACTCGAAAATGCCATCGAGGATGAACTTCCCCACGTTGATCTATCGTTCGTTGATGATGGAGTGAAAGAGGGCCAGCCTTTGTCTGTCCACTATCGTGTTGTGAGATGTGGGCATGAGGTGTTTCTTCACGAAGTGGTTCCACAGCTTGGCAGCAGCTGTAAGTTGGGTCCTTCGAACCGTCCACCAATTTTTTGGGTTTTCATTTCAGCTGGTGCCTTCTTCAGTGAGAGCTTCCATGATGATGTCATAGTCTGCTGGCGACAGATTGCTAATGAACCTTCTGTGCTCGTTCTCCTTCCTGCCCACATACATGCCACATAGGGAATTGATGTAGGCTGGTTCTAAATTGATTGTCTTACCCCTGATGGTGACTTGAGAGGTGTCCTTAGAGGTGACGGCAGCATAGAATTCTCGGACGAGGGTGACATTCATCTCCTCTGGTTGTTTAGCAAACATCCGCCATTTTAGACCGATGATCCTTTTGGCGATGAATCCTTCTAGACCCAGATCACCGGTCTTCTTTAGGTAGGTAAATCCCCTCTCCTCCCACATTTCTTTTTTTTTGAAAAGATTCATAATATCTTTTCTCCGTTTCTACAGAGGCGAACCTTCTGTGAATTATGTTGTGTGTGGGAGTGGAGACTGCCGCGTCAGAGGTAGAGGCATCACTTCTTCAGGTTTATCTCATTGTCATCGTACGGGTACTGTAGAAACAAAAGGAGAGAAAATACAGAAAAGCTAAAATATTCTAAAACAGATTAGAGAGATAGAATGAAGGTGAAAAATGAAATGGGAGTGTAACGCCCCGGTTTTGGGCTCAGAAGTTTTGGGCGTTGACCGGTTCGGTCAAAGTGCTGATCGAATATATAAGAGTGAATTTAGGAAAGCCTAGTTCGGGTTGCATTAAAAATATGGAAAAATGTTCTAAAATCATCTTTTAATATATAAAAGTGAACTGTGAAATCAATTTTGGAAAATGAGGTTCGGAAGGTTGACATTTTGGCTAGTGACCAAAATGTAAATTTTGAAAGTTGCGTGACTGTTTTATAAAGGGTTGAAACTTTGAATCTTTAAGGAGCTATTATTCCAAAAAGAGTTTCTCCAGATTTTTCTAAGATATTTTAAGGTTTTATTCTGATTTTAAAGTTTATGAAAAGTGGAGGGAAATCATTTTGACTATTTCATAACTAACTTTCCATTTTCTCTCAATTCTCCTTTTCTCTCATTTTCTCTCAACCCAAACACATTTCTCCAGATTTTCTCCTCTGATTTTGTCACTCAAATCTTCCTTTTCAACTCTCTTTTGATTCCTAATCATCACATCAATAAAACCTCTCAATTTGCAAGTTGTTTCATCAAGCTTTTTGGTTCCAAAAAGGGAGAAACTCAAGTTTGGACGTAAGAACGTCCTTCTCCTCTAAACTATCAGTTCTTTACTGAAATTCCCAAGTTCTCAATCCTTGATTTATGATTTGGTAAATGTTTTATGGATATGATCTTGATTTTTGGCTTAAAATGCAAGATTTGCTTGATTTTGGTGGAATTTTCGTGTGATCTGTTTGGGCAGTGTTTTGAAGTGTCAAAATGATGTTAAATGAATGCTAAATTGATTAGAAGTTGAGGTTTAATTAATGCAATCCCGGATAGGTTGAATTTCCTAAGTTTAGCTTGAGTTTTTGGTTGTTTTTGGAGTGTTTTTGGTGATCTGTTATACCTGGAGGTACAAGGGCGTGTTTGTGATCATTTTGGATGTTAATGGATGTTTAAAAATGGTTAGAAGTGATGGATCTTGGCTGGGTTAAGTTTTGGTAGTGTTTGGAGGTGATTTCGGTTGTGTTTGGTAGCCGAATTGTTGGATTTGTGATGAGCAGCGAGTTGTGTTGTGTTGCTGGTGTTTTTGATGCATAATGATGCATTGATCTTCTGTTGTTGTGTGCTTGAAACAGGGGAGTTTGATCCGTGAGCTTTAGAGGTGGTGCGGAAGGTTTCGGATGCTTGGAAGGCTTGTTGGCTAGCCTTGTTTTGTGTATCGGTGAGTGAAGTTGGGTTTTCAGCTTTTAAACCAAGGTTTGAAGGTTTTGGGAGCTTAGTATAAGTCTAAACAACTTTGCTAAGCTCAAGAGTAAGTAAATGGATTTTCTCTTTTGAATTGTGTTGTGATTTGGCTTTAAAAGCAATTGTGTTTAATGGTTCCAATGCATGTGTTTTGCATGGTTTAATTCTGTTTTGAAAGCATATTTTGGCATGGTTTAATGCTGGTTTTGAAAGCCATATGTGAAGGATGCTCAAGGTAAGAGATCCTTGGTTTTATACATTGAAAATGTAGTTTTGATGCATGGTGTTGCATGATGTTTAATGGCTTTGTGTAATGCTTTAAAACAGTGGATTGAAGATGGTAAGTGATGGTTTTTGCATATTGGTTATGCATGTGAATCATTGGACTAATGTGGTAATGGTTTTGCATATTGGTTATGCATGTGAATCATTGGACTAATGTGGTAAGATGGTTATATTGGCAAGTGATGTAAGTGGTTCTTGGTTCGTTGATCGGATATAGTTAGCCGGCTATAGGATTGGGTGCACCGTGAATAAAGTCGCCTTGGAGGTGGAGTGGTTAAGTGTGAACCGGTAAACTCCCTTAAAGTATCCTAACGAGATGGTTAAGGTCATAATGGAGGATGAATGCCCATTCGAGGACCTTGGTTAAGCAAAGGTTATATGGTGGTTAAAAGTCCATATATGGGAACCTTGTGCTTGTTGAGATCACAATGGCGGTGTTAAGTCCATGTGTGGATCTTGTGTAGGGTGTCCCGGATCTCGTTAGTGATGTTGTACAACTACCAATCGGTGAATGCAAAGGTTGTATGGCGTTTGAAAGTCCATACATGGGAACCTTGTGCAAGTCAAGGTTGTATGGTGTTTGAAAGTCCATACATGGGAACCTTGGGAAAAGTTGAGGTTGTATGGTGTTTGAAAGTCCATACATGGGAACCTTGTGAAAGTTGAGGTTGTATGGTGTTTGAAAGTCCATACATGGGAACCTCGGGAAAGCTAAGGTTGTATGGTGTTTAAAAGTCCATACATGGGAACCTTAGGATGGTGAGGTCAAATGGTGTTTAAAAGTCCATTTGGAGACCTTGGATTGGTAGTGTGTATGAAGCGTGGGGGACAACGCTTGTGATCCGCGTATCCGATTGGATGTTGAGTTGAAAAGTGGATGTGGTTGATCACTTGAAAGCCAATATGATGTTCTTGATTATAAAGAAGCATGAGATGCTTGAAAAGATGCATGGTTGCATGATAAGTGTTAAATGCTTGTGAATGCATGTTGCTTGTTAAGTTGAGCAAGTGTTGATTATCATTTGGTAAATGATGCATATGTGCATGAAATCTCCTTAATGCATTGGAGTCTTGTTGAGACTTGTTTTGAAAGGCATGTGAAGATGATGTTGTGGTTCATATGTTGCCTTTGTTTAATGCATGTGTAGGATTTCTTGAGTAAATGATTTTAAAGGGTTTCTTGCTTGGAATGGTTTTCAAGTATAAGAGAGGTATGTTGTGAATTGGAAGTGTTTTCCAAGGTTTGAATTTAATTTTGCATATGGTGTTTATGCATGGGATGGTTAAGTGGTTGATTTTGCAAGTTGTGCTTTGAAAAGGGTTTTCTTAGTTTGCTAAACTAAGGGTTGGTTTTCATGTATGTGCAATGCATGGTTTTAAGCGTGATGTTGAAAAGAGTTTTCAAACCTTGCTTGGTAAACAAATCGAATTGCTTTTCAAAGAGGTTTTATGGCTCGCTGCATTGATGGTGTTTTGGTTTTGAGCTTTCCTCACTAAGCATTATGTGCTTACGCTCCTTTTTGTCCATCAATGCAGATTCTTGAAGTTGGATAGCGAGGAGCAAGGGATTCAAGAAGGACTCCACTTGAGATGTATGTCTCGGTTAATAGCTATAGTTAATAAAGGCAATGGGGTAGAATCTCTTGGGTTGATGTTTGTGTATTCGTATATGTTCGGACAAGTATGGTTTATGTTGTTGATGTTGTTGGAACATGTTTTGGCCTTTATGAGATTGAATTGGAAGTATGGTGTTTAAATGGTTGCTTGTGTAGGAAGCATATCCTTTGAATTGGGGCTTTTCATGTATGTTGATATTTTGTTGAATTGTTGATGCAAGTATGCCTTTTACATGTTGAATTGCATGTTGGTAAAGTTTGGTGGCTTTTGGAGCATGATTGGATGATCAATTGCAGGTTTAAGTATGTATTTGGTGGCTTTCTGTGCAGGGTGTTTCGGAACAGTCCATACCGTTTCGGAACGGGTGCCCCAAACCAGCCCAGGCGTCCGAAACGGGAGAGACCGTTCCGAAACGGAAAGGCTACTGCTAGACCCCCGTTTCGGTACGCGTTGCGGAACGGCCCCGCGTTTCGAAACGGGCTCTGCCTGTTTCGGAACGGGTGACCGTTGGGGGCTGACAATGGCAGTTAAATGTTTTGAAAAGTTTACATTTTGGTCCTGAAACTTGTTTGTGCAATTGTATGAGTTTGGGATGCCCGTTTGAGCTGAAATTTAGCAGTGAAGCATGAAACATGATTAATTTTAAGTTGGTAACTTAAAATCTGGTTAAGTCCTTAAGTCTTCAGAATTTACAATTTGGTCCCTAAAGTTGTAAATTGATCAATTGGGTCCCTGTTTGGTCTCTGATGTTTATGATCTTTAAGTATGATGTTGTGTGATCATATCTAAGGTTAATGTGCATCTAGACAAGACTAAAAAGAAAAAAAAAGGGTCGTTAATCAAGGTTGACTTTCGGGTTGACTTTGGTTTTCCCCGTGTGACCTTCTTAATTCGGGTCAACCGTCTGGGCTGGGTTAAGGGGGTTACATTTGGTGGTATCAGAGCTGAGTTGCGAATGCTTGGGGAAAATGGTAAGTTGTTGTGATGTGTGTTGATGTTTACCTTGTTGTGTGGATGAAAGTTGGCATTTTTCCCAGTTCAGTACAAGATTTTCCTCTTCACATCTTTCAAGCACTTTCTTCAAATTGCCTAGGCATTTTTTGAAGCTATCTTCAAAGACGGAAAAGTCATCCATAAAGATCTCCAAGAAATCTTCCACCATATCATAAAATATTGCCATCATACACCGCTGAAAAGTTGTTGGTTCATTACACTGTCCAAATGGCATTCTCCTAAAGGTGTATGTTCCATAGTGGCATGTAAAGGTTGTCTTCTCCTGATCCTCTGGTGCAATGGCTATTTGGCTATAACCTGAATAACCATCAAGGAAACAGTAGTAAGGTTTTCACGCTAATCTATCTAGCATTTGGTCAATAAAAGGTAAGAGGAAGTGATCCTTCCTGGTAGCTTTGTTAAGCTTCCGGTAATCCATACAAACCCTTCAACCGGTCAAAGTCCTGGTTGGGATTAGCTCATTATCCTTGTTGGTTACTACAGTTATTCCTCCCTTCTTGGGTACGCATTGCACAGGGCTCACCCACTTGCTATCCGAGATGGCATAAATAATTCCAGCGTCAAGCCACTTGATAATTTCCTTTCGCACCACCTCTCGCATAGCTTCGTTTAGTCATCTCTAAGAATTTATTGTCGGCTTATGATCATCCTCCAAGAGGATCTTATGCATACAAATGGCCGGACTGATGCCCTGGATATTGGCAATGGTCCATTCAATTGCCTTCTTATGCTGTTGTAGCATCCCGATTAACTGTTGTTCCTGTTCCTGCATCAACTTAGAAGAGATGATTACGGGCAACGTATCATTGAGACCAAGAAAAACATATTTAAGCTGTCCTGGCAGGGGTTTAAGATCTAAAGCAGGTGGCTGATCTATGGAAGGCTTTTGAATCATATGTTCGTTAGAGGTATAGTTCAAAGGTTCAAAGAACTTACTTAGGCGCATACCTATCCAATTTACCTCCTCAGGACCTTCAGTGTCAGAGGTATCATTGTCCGAGGAGTTGCTGTCAGTAGTGCTGTCGTGGCAGTCTTCTAGGTGGCTGTGGCGACAGTGACAAATTTGTCTGTGGTGACAGCTTGATCTGATGCAGAGTTGGACTAAAATTACCTATGATATTAACTTACATTTTTCATGTACATCATCTTATTTCATGGCCTGTAGAACATTTAGTTTTATTTGCTTGTCATTGACTCTCATAGTCAGTTCTCCCTTCTCTACATCGATCAATGTTCTACTTGTGGCTAGGAAGGGTCACCCTAGGATGATCGGTGCATTCTCGTCTGCTTCACAGTCTAAAACAAGAAAGTCAACAGGAAATATAAATTTATCCACTCTTACCAGAATGTCTTCAATTTTCCTTCCGACTGTTCGTAAGAGCGGTTTGCCAATTACAGCAAGACTGTTGTGGGTCTCGCTTGTCCAATACCTAATTTTTGAAAAATAGATTTGTGCATTAGATTAATACTAGCTCCAAGATAACAAAGTGTCTTACCCACATACTGGTCACCGATTATGCATGGTATAATGAAACTCCCAAGATCCTTCTTCTTTGGGGTGTACAGTTATGTAGGATTGTCATGCAACCTTCTGTCATGACTACAGTTTCAAACTCCCCAAGTCTGGATCTCTTGGACATTGCATCTTTAAGGAACTTTCATAACTAGGCATCTGCGTAATTGCCTCCAACAACGGAATATTGATATGTACTTGCTTAAAAACATCATAGATCTTCTTAAGCTGGTACACATGTTTCTATTTTTTTAACCGCTCTGGAAAAGGGGTGGAGGACGGCAATCTTCGAGACATCCTTCACATGGAATTCGGATCTGAGGAGGCTCACATTTTTCTGTTTCTTATGTCGTCTCCTCCAATTCTTCTGTTGTCGTGGCAGGTTTGGCGACATCAAGTTGCTTCAAGTCTGCCGGGGCAGTGTCGTCGGCAGGTTTTTGTAGGGTCAGTTCCTTACGAGGTGTTTCTTTAATTTTCGGCCCTTGTAGCTGTTTCCCACTTCTCGGTTTTATAGCTTTACACTACTGGTGTGTGGGTTTTCTAGTGACCTCAGTATCACTAGGGAATCCTCCATTCTATCTGGTGTTGATGAACTGAGCTACCTGACCCATCTGTGTTTCTAGAGACTTCAAAGTGGCCTCATGGTTTGTCATTCTCATCTCTATTTTATCCATAAATGTTTTAGCCTTCTTGACTAAGTGATCCATGTTGGCCATATATGCTCCAGTTTGGAACATGAAACTGCTAGGGTCCGTTCCAATGTACTTGTGGATGATGTCGGCTGTTGTTGTGGCTGTTGTTGTGGCTGCTATCGTGACAGTATTCTGGGGGCTCCTTGGTTCTAATTATTCTGGACAAGAGGATTCAAGGCATTTTCTAGATTACTCTAGGAAAATTTAGGGTTCTTCCTCCAATTCGTGTTGTAATTGTTAGAGTCGTATCCTCTATTATTGTTGAAATTTCCAACATACATTCATGTTTCCAGTTATAGGGGACACTCCTCTGTACTGTGGTTTCCACTACAATTTTCACACATCTCCTCGGCAGAAAACACTACCTTAGATTCGTTCTTCCGCTGTAGGTTTTCAACTACCTTGGTGATGTATGCTAATTGGGTTCTCACCGAGTTGTCAGATTCGTGTTCCTTGATAGATACGCCTCGTCTTCCTCCTCTTTGTTCCGTGGGGAACTGTTCGTCGTTCTTTGCCAACCGTTTCAACACAAGCATTGCATCTTCTGGTTCTTTATCCAGTAACAAACCATTAGCTGTCGAATCTATCCTCATTCGAGTGGATGCATTGGCAGCATTGTAGAATTTGACGACCTGGTTCCATACAGGGTATCCGTGCCTCGGGCAGTTTCGTAAGAGAGTTGTAAATGATCCCATGCCTCATGTATTGGTTCATCATCTTCCTGTTGAAAAGTAGCAATTTCGTTACGTAATCTTTCAGTTAATAGAGAAGGATTAAAACGAAAGAGGAATTCACGACAAAGATCTGCTCAAGTTCTTATTAAACCCGGCGTTAACTTATTCCACCAGTTTTTTGCTCTATCCCTCTATGAATGGGGAAATACTTAGAGTCTAAGCACTTCCGGACTTATTCCTGGTTGTCTAAATGATCCACAGATCTCCTGAAAGGTTTTTTAACCCCCTTAACCCGGCCCATACGGTTGAACCGAATTAAGAAGATCACACGAGGAAAACCAAAGTCAACCCGAAAGTCAACCTTGATTAACGACCCATTTTTTTCTATTTAATCTTGTCTAGATGCTCATTAACCCTAAATATGATCACGCAAACATCATGCTCAAAGATCACAACCATCAGAGATCATTCAGGGACCCAATTGCACAAATTACAACTTTAGGGACCAAACTGTAAATTCTGAAAATTACAGGGACTTAACCCGATTAAAAGTTACCAATTTGAAATTAGTCATGTTTCATGCTTCACTGCCAAATTTCAGCTCAAACGGACATCCCGAACGCATACAATTTCAAAAACAAGATTCAGGACCAAAACGCAAACATTTCGAAACACATAACCGCCAGTGTCAGCCCCCAACGGTCAGGTGTTCCGAAACAGGTTCACCCTGTTTCGAAACGCGGGGCCGTTCCGCAACGCGTATCGGAACAGGCACTGGCAGAAGCACAAACGTTCCGAAACGGGTCCATCCGTTTCGAAACACCCTGGCCTTTTCAGGCCCCCGTTCCGAAACGGTAACACGCGTTCCGAAACGCCCTGCCCAGATTGCAGCATCCTTGCTGGTTAAACATAATTTTGACCCACCAAACATGCTCCAAAAGCCACCAAATCACACCAGCAAGTCATTCAACATATAGGGAACATAAATGCATCAAAACTAGATACAAAACCACCCTAGGTGCACAAACTCATTAAACACATTCAAGGCTCAATCATGCTTTTAAACAAGAAGCATAGCAATACAACTTAAGCATATGGAGATTCAAACGTTGCAACATTAATCCACATGATTCAAAACCATAACCCAAACTTGTCCAACATACACCATCTCCTTTAACAACAACGTAAGAGATTCTACCCCCATTGCCTTTATTAACTATAGCTATTAACCGAGCATACATCTCTAATGGAGTCCTCCTTGAATCCCTTGCTTCTCGCTGTCCAAACTTCAAATATCTGCATTGATGGACAAAAAAGAGCGTAAGCACATAATGCTTAGTGAGGAATGCTCAAAACCAAAACACCATCAATGCAGCGAATCATAAACCACTTTTAAAAGCAAACTCGATTCGACAAACCAAAGCAATATTTGAAAACCCTTTTTCAACAACATGCTTTAAAATCATGCCTTGCACAAACATGAAAACCAACCCTTAGCTTAGAAAGCTAAGTAAACCTTTTCAAAACATAAACTTGCAAAACCATCAAATTAGCCATTCCATGCAAAAACACCATATGCAAAGCTAATTTCAAACCTTGGAAAACACTTCCACTTTACATCTTACCATTCTCATAATTGAATGTCATTTCAAAGCAAGAAACCCTTTTTAAACCATTTACTCAAACAATCCAACACATGCATTAAACAAATGCAACATATGAACCACATCATTAACAATTGCATCACATGCCCTTTTAAAACAAGTCTCCACAAGACTTCAATGCACTAAAGAGATTTCATGCACACATGCACCATTCTCAATAGATAATCAACACTTGTTCAAACCAACAAGTCAACATGCATTCATAATACATTTTACACTTTTCATGCAACCATGCATCATTTCAAGCATCTCATGCTTCATTATATTCAAGAACATCATATTGGCCTCCAAGTGATAACCAAATCCACTTTTCAACTCAACACCCGATCGGATACGCGGATCACAAGCGTTGTCCCCACGCTTCATACTGTAACGCCCCGGTTTTGGGCTCAGAAGTTTTGGGCGTTGACCGGTTCGGTCAAGGTGTTGATCGAATATATAAAGGTGAAATTAGGAAAACCTAGTTCGGGTTGCATTAAAAATATGGAAAAATGTTCTAAAATCATCTTTTAATATATAAAAGTGAACTGTGAAATCAATTTTGGAAAATGAGGTTCGGAAGGGTGACATTTTGGCTAGTGACCAAAATGTAATTTTTGAAAGTTGCGTGACTGTTTTATAAAGGGTTGAAACTTTGAATCTTTAAGGAGCTATTATTCCAAAAAGAGTTTCTCCAGATTTTTCTAAGATATTTTGATGTATAATTCTGATTTTAAAGCATAGGAAAAGTGGAGGGAAATCATTTTACTATTTTGTAACCAACTTTCCATTTTCTTCCAATCTTCATTTTCTCTCTTTTTCTCTCAACCCAAACACTTTCTCTCCAGAGATTTACTTCTGATTTTGTCACTCAAATCTTCCTTTTCAATTCTCTTTGGATTCCTAATCATCTCTACAACAAAACCTCACCATTTGCAAGTTGTTTCATCAAGCTTTTTGGTTCCAAAAAGGGAGAAACTCAAGTTTGGAGGTAAGAACGTCCTTCTCCTCTAAACTCTCAGTTTTTTACTGAAATTCCTAAGTTCTCAATCCTTGATTTGTGATTTGTTAAAGGCTTTTCACTTGAAATCTTGATTTTGGCTTAAAATGCAAGATTTCCTTGATTTTGGTGAAATTTTCGTGTGATCTGTTTGGGCAGTGTTTTGAAGTGTCGAATTGATGTTAAATGAATGCTAAATTGATTAGAAGTTGAGGTTTAATTAATGCAATCCCGGATAGGTTGAATTTCCTAAGTTTTGCTTGAGTTTTTGCTTGTTTTTGGAGTGATCTTGGTGATCTGTTATACCTGGAGGTATAAGGACGTGTTTGTGATCATTTTGAATGTTAGTTGATGTTTAAAAATGGTTAGAAGTGATGGATCTTGGCTGGGTTAAGTTTCGGAAGTGTTTGGTGGTGATTTCGGTTTTGTTTGGTAGCCGAAATGTTGGATTTGTGATGAGCAGCGAGTTTAGTTGTGTTGCTGGTGTTTTTAATGCATAGTGATGCATTAATCTTCTGTTGTTATGTGCTTGAAACAGGGGAGGAAGATCCGTGAGCTTTAGAGGTGTTGCGGAAGGTTTCGGATGCTTGGAAGGCTTGTTGGCTAGCCTTGTTTTGTGTATCGGTGAGTGAAGTTGGGTTTTCAGCTTTTAAACCGAGGTTTGATGGTTTTGGGAGCTTAGTTTAAGTCTAAACAACTTTGCTAAGCTCAAGAGTAAGTATATGGATTTTCGCTCTTGGTTTGGTTATGAATTGGCTTTAAAAGCAATTGTGTTTGGTGGTTACAATGCATGTGATTTGCATGGTTTATATTCTGTTTTGAAAGCATATTTTAAGCATGGTTTAATGCTGGTTTTGAAAGCCATATGTGAAGGATGCTCAAGGTAAGAGATCCTTAGTTTTATACATTGAAAATGTGGTTTTGATGCATGGTGTTGCATGTTGTTCAATGGCTTTGTGTAATGCTTTAAAACAGTGGATTGATGATGGTAAATGATGGTTTTTGCATTATGATTATGCATGTGAATCATTGGACTAATGTGGTAAGTTGGTTATATTGGCAAGTGATGTAAATGGTTCTTGGTTTCTTTGATCGGATATAGTTAGCCGGCTATAGGATTGGGTGCACCGTGAATAAAGTCGCCTTGGAGGTGGAGTGGTTAAGAGTGAACCGGTAAACTCCCTTCAAGTATCCTAACGAGATGGTTAAGGTCATAATGGAGGTTGAATGCCCATTCGAGGACCTTGGTTAAGCAAAGGTTATATGGTGGTTAAAAGTCCATATATGGGAACCTTGTGCTTGTTAAGATCACAATGGTGGTGTAAAGTCCATGTGTGGATCTTGTGTTGGGTGTCCCGGATCTCGTTAGTGATGTTATACAACTACCAATCGGTGATGCTAAGGTTGTATGGTGTTTAAAAGTCCATACATGGGAACCTTGTGCATGTTAAGGTTGTATGGTGTTTAAAAGTCCATACATGGGAACCTTAGGAAAGTTAAGGTTGTATGGTGTTTAAAAGTCCATACATGGGAACCTTAGGAAAGTTAAGGTTGTATGGTGATTAAAAGTCCATACATAGGAACCTTGTGAAAAGTTAAGGTTGTATGGTGTTTGAAAGTCCATACATGGGAACCTTGTGAATGTTGAGGTCAAATGGTTCTTAAAAGTCCATTTGGGGACCTTGGATTGGTAGTGTGTATGAAGCGTGGGGACAACGCTTGTGATCCGCGTATCCGATTGGATGTTGAGTTGAAAAGTGGATGTGGTTGATCACTTGGGAGCCAATATAATGTTCTTGATTATGTTTAAGCATGATATGCTTGAAAAGATGCATGGTTGCATGAAAAGTGTTTAATGCTTGTGAATGCATGTTTACTTGTTAAGTTGAACAAGTGTTGATTATCATTTGGTAAATGATGCATGTGTGCATGAAATCTCTTTAATGCATTGGAGTCTTGTTAAGACTTGTTTTAAAAGGCATGTGATGATGATGTTGTGGTTCATAAGTTGCCTTTGTTTAATGCATGTGTTGGATTGATTGAGTAAATGGTTTTAAAGGGTTTCTTGCTTGGAATGATTTTCAAGTATAAGAAAGGTATGTTATGAAATGGAAGTGTTTTCCAAGGTATGAATTTAACTTTGCATATGGGTTTATGCATGGAATGGTTAAATGGATGATTTTGCAAATTATGCTTTGAAAAGGTTTTCTTAGCTTGCTAAGCTAAGGGTTGGTTTTCATGTTTGAACAATGCATGGTTTAAGCATGTTGTTGAAAAGGGGTTTTCAAACTTTGCTTGGTAAACAAATCGAGTTGCTTTTCAAAGAGGTTTTATGACTCGCTGCATTGATGGTGTTTTGGTTTTGAGCATTCCTCACTAAGCATTATGTGCTTACGCTCCTTTTTGTCCATCAATGCAGATTCTTGAAGTTTGGACAGCGAGAAGCAAGGGATTCAAGGAGAACTCCATTTGAGATGTATGTCTCGGTGAATAGCTATAGTTAATAAAGGCATTGGGGTAGAATCTCTTGGGTTAATGTTTATGTGTTCGTATATGTTCGGACAAGGATGGTTATATGTTGTTGTTAATGTTGTTGGATCATGTTTTGGCTTATATGAGATGGATTTGGAGATTTTGTGTTTAAATGGTTGCTTGTGTAGGAAGCATGCCTATAGAATTGGGGCTTTACGTATATGATGATAATATGTTGAATTGTTGATGCAAGTATGTCTCTTATATGTTGAATTGTATGATGGTAAAGTTTGGTGGCTTTTGGAGTATGTTCGGATGGTCAATTGCGTGTTTAAGCATGTCTTTTTCTGCATTATGTGCAGGGCGTTTCGGAACAGGGACTACCGTTTCGGAACGGATGCCCTGAATCAGCCCAGGCGTCCGAAACGGTAGACACCGTTTCGAAACAGAAAGCATTCTGCCAGCCACCTGTTTCGGTACGCGTTGCGGAACGGCCCCGCGTTTCAAAACGAGCTCTGCCTGTTTCGGAACACGTGACCGTTGGGGGCTGACAGTGACAGTTAAATGTTTTGGAATGTTTGCATTTTGGTCCTGAAACTTGTTTGTGCAATTGTATGAGTTTGGGATGTCCGTTTAAGCTGAAATTTGGCAGAGAAGCAGGAAACTTGATTAATTTTAAGTTGGTAACTTAAAATCTGGTTAAGTCCTTAAAGTTTTCAGAATTTACAGTTTGGTCCCTAAAGTTGTTAATTGTTCGATTGGGTCCCTGTTTGATCTCTGATGTTTATGATCTTCGAGTATGTTGTTGTGTGATCACATCTAAGGTTAACGTGCATTTAGACAAGATTAAAAAGAAAAAAAAAGGGTCGTTAATCAAAGTTGACTTTCGGGTTGACTTTGGTTTTCCCCGTGTGACTTTCTTAATTCGGGTCAACCGTCTGGGCCGGGTTAAGGGGGTTACATTTGGTGGTATCAGAGCTAAGTTGCGAATGCTTGGGGAAAACGGTAAATTGTTGTGATGTGTGTTGATGTTTACCTTGTTGTGTGGATGAAAGTTGGTTGAATGTTGGTTGAAACACGTGTTTCTGAGTAAGTTGTTGATATTTGCAAGCATGCTTTGTGTTTAAGAATCTTGGTTGAGCTTACGTGGATATATGCTGATGTTGTGAGTTGGTTTAATGCATGATGAAAGTGAAATGAGTATGTTATGTGGATAGTATGCTGTTGCAAGTGGATGCTGTTTGATGAAAGCATGATCGAAGTATGTTGTTTGATATGCTTGATGTTGTGATATCCATGTTCGTGTTGACTGTTATGTCATGTAATAGAGGGGGGATTCGGGATACCCATTGCCTTATTATTATAGCTATTGTGTTATTTTGGAGTTGGAGTTTGAATCCTTGCTTAAAGCTGGTCTAACTGGTTTGTTTGTTTTGTTGTGATTGTTTGTTGTTGTTAGTAGTATGGCGAAGTCGTTGATAGAATGGCAGTTGGGTGAGATGGTTGCTGCCTTAGGGCAGGTTGTTAAGGCTTGGAATTCACCCTTCTGTAGAGGTGTTTCGTCTCAGTCTTCTGTGCCTGTAGTTGAGGTGGTAAGGCAGGAGGAAGAAGCTGGTTCTGTGATGAAGAGTTCATCACCTGTTGCTCAAGAGGTGTTGGGAACATCTCAGGCTGTAGCAAAGGTAAAGTCAGTGGATGTTCTGGCTGTAGGATGTGTGGGTTTGCCGAGGCAGCGTTTGTTGGATTTGGGTGCTGTGGAGTATCATGGTTCTTCACCTGAGACATTTGAGGCTTGGTTGGCCAGTGTGATTCTGATTCTGGATCAGGAAGGTTGTGATTATGCTTGTAAGCTGGGAAGTGTTGTCTCTTTGATGTTGGAGGATGCATGTGTCTGGTGGACATCTGTGGCGGTGGCGTCACATATCCATGATATTGACTGGGATTTCTTTGTATCTGCCTTTTATGAAAGGTATCTTGGAGAGAAGTTTCCAAGGGTTAAGCAATGTGAAGGTAGTGTTGTTGTGGAGCAAGTGTTGCTTGAGCAAGGAGTGGAAGCTCAGCCATCGGTATGTGACCGTTGTGAAAGGCGCCATGTTGGAGGTTGTTGGGGCGCAGGTGCTTGCTGGAACTGTGGTTCTAAAGTGCATGTTAAGCGCGATTGTCCTCTTGGGGTGAAGTCAGCTTTGGTGATAGCCAAAGGGTCTCTGAAAGGTCGTGGGCACGGCCAAAGCAAGGTTCAGAGGTGGCAGAAAGAGCAGAAGGTTGTGAAGAGTTTGGGAAATGAGAAGTGCTGGAAATGTGGGTCTGCTGGACATATGAGACGTGATTGTTTGATGTTGGCTCGGAATAGCCAGGGTTCTTTACCGCAGGGAGATGGTGATGACCTTAAAGTGTTAGCTGGTGCTGCAGCGGTGCGGCAGGAGGATGATGGTTCCGCGAGGAAGAGTGCTCGTCTGATGAAGCTTCAGGGTGGTGATGTGTTTTCAGGTAATTTTGTTAAGTAATCTTTGCTCTAGTTACCTTAGTTGGGTTTCTGTTGGTTTTCCTTGCGTGGTAAGTTTAGTCTTGTTGCCAGCATGTTGAGGTAATAGTTGTAGTTTTGGAAACATCTTTGGTGTGAAGAAGGTTTTAGTGAGTTTTGTGGTTAATGGTTGTTGGTATGATGGTATGATGGAGTTATATAAGTTAGAAGTGAGGAAGGAGATTGTTCTTAGACGGATTCTGAGGATGTTATTGGAGGGTGTGAACTGGCATTCATGCACAGTTAAAATCATTGTTATATGCTATATTATATATGTGCTGGTCTATGCATACATGTGGCATGACATTAGAGGTTTTGCATACATGTACATCAGGCATTGATAAGGCATGTTGGTAATCATGCATACGATGTTCACACTCGCTAATAACTAATCGAATCTGTTAGTATGGTGGTTGGGTTAGGTTGGATGATGGGTTCTTTAGAGGTTGTTTTGGTGTTGGGTGAGAGTTAGAAGTAATGGAGTATATTAAGCTAGTTGCTAGTAATAGTGAGAGTGGTATAGCCTGTTGATAGAAGGATAATGTTTGATGCTTAAAGAGTTTAGTGGTTTGGTGGTGAGGAGTACCAGTTGAGGTTAGAATCGGTCAAGTGGTTTGAATAGCTAAGTGGAAGGGGTAGTTCCTTGGTGCTAAGTGATGTTGCAGTTTAGTGGTTGTGTTCCCAAGTGCTGAGGTAGCTTAGCATTTAAGTTGTTGTGGAAGGGTTGGTTCGTAAGTGTTGGTTCATAGCAACCTTTTGAGGAGTTGAGGAGTTGTTATGTATGTTAGGATAAGCGATGATCTGGTAAGGCAAGTATTGTGGTCAAAGCTTGCGATGGATAGGCAATGAAAGGTCAAATGCCATTGTTGGTTGGTTGGGTTCTTGTGAGTAGTGGTTGGCTGGTTGTGGGTATGTGAATTTCTTTTGTAGTCAGCTGGTGGTGTGTGATACGGTTGGCGGAGTTGAGTTGGGGTTGTGATGTAAATTTTGGATGTTGGGTGAGTAGTCCTGGTGAGTCGTTATGGTAATGTTAGTGGCAGATGTGAAGGATTATCAGCATTCGTTGAGGAGTTTGGGTAAACGGTTGTTGCTTAAGGATTTTTGCTTGTTGGGAAATCCTTGGAAGAGGTTTGGGAGTTTGCAAGAGTTTTAGAAGCAGAGAAGTTTGCAAAGTGGCTGAATTGGATTGGTTAGTTTCGCTGTGTAATCAAGTCTTGGGAGTTGTGTGTTACGGTGATGTGTGCTGTAAAAGTTGAAGTTCTTCAGGTTGATGTTGGGGCTATGTACAGTCCGGATATGTGTAAGGTTAAGTTATGGCTATTTTTGTGTGTTCTGGATTTTATGAACAGTATGTGGTGGTGTTGAGTTGGTGGAGTTTTTGTGTGGAATGTGTTCAGTGGTGGTTGGGGGCTTTTGTGTTGCCGTGTGTATTGCTTTGGGAAGGTTGTGGTTCTCTTTTCGCCAGTTGAAATTTCGAGGACGAAATTTCCTAAGGGGGGAAGAGTTGTAACGCCCCGGTTTTGGGCTCAGAAGTTTTGGGCGTTGACCGGTTCGGTCAAGGTGCTGATCGAATATATAAAGGTGAAATTAGGAAAACCTAGTTCGGGTTGCATTAAAAATATGGAAAAATGTTCTAAAATCATCTTTTAATATATAAAAGTGAATTGTGAAATCAATTTTGGAAAATGAGGTTCGGAAGGGTGACATTTTGGCTAGTGACCAAAATGTAATTTTTGAAAGTTGCGTGACTGTTTTATAAAGGGTTGAAACTTTGAATCTTTAAGGAGCTATTATTCCAAAAAGAGTTTCTCCAGATTTTTCTAAGATATTTTGATGTATAATTCTGATTTTAAAGCTTAAGAAAAGTGGAGGGAAATCATTTTACTATTTTGTAACCAACTTTCCATTTTCTTCCAATCTTCATTTTCTCTCTTTTTCTCTCAACCCAAACACTTTCTCTCCAGAGATTTACTTCTGATTTTGTCACTCAAATCTTCCTTTTCAATTCTGTTTGGATTCCTAATCATCTCTACAACAAAACCTCACCATTTGCAAGTTGTTTCATCAAGCTTTTTGGTTCCAAAAAGGGAGAAACTCAAGTTTGGAGGTAAGAACGTCCTTCTCCTCTAAACTCTCAGTTCTTTACTAAAATTCCTAAGTTCTCAATCCTTGATTTGTGATTTGTTAAAGGCTTTTCACTTGAAATCTTGATTTTGGCTTAAAATGCAAGATTTGCTTGATTTTGGTGAAATTTTCGTGTGATCTGTTTGGGCAGTGTTTTGAAGTGTCGAATTGATGTTAAATGAATGCTAAATTGATTAGAAGTTGAGGTTTAATTAATGCAATCCCGGATAGGTTGAATTTCCTAAGTTTTGCTTGAGTTTTTGGTTGTTTTTGGAGTGATCTTGGTGATCTGTTATACCTGGAGGTATAAGGACGTGTTTGTGATCATTTTGAATGTTAATTGATGTTTAAAAATGGTTAGAAGTGATGGATCTTGGCTGGGTTAAGTTTCGGAAGTGTTTGGTGGTGATTTCGGTTGTGTTTGGTAGCCGAAATGTTGGATTTGTGATGAGCAGCGAGTTTAGTTGTGCTGCTGGTGTTTTTAATGCATAGTGATGCATTAATCTTCTGTTGTTATGTGCTTGAAACAGGGGAGGAAGATCCGTGAGCTTTAGAGGTGTTGCGGAAGGTTTCGGATGCTTGGAAGGCTTGTTGGCTAGCCTTGTTTTGTGTATCGGTGAGTGAAGTTGGGTTTTCAGCTTTTAAACCGAGGTTTGATGGTTTTGGGAGCTTAGTTTAAGTCTAAACAACTTTGCTAAGCTCAAGAGTAAGTATATGGATTTTCGCTCTTGGTTTGTGTTATGAATTGGCTTTAAAAGCAATTGTGTTTGGTGGTTACAATGCATGTGATTTGCATGGTTTATATTCTATTTTGAAAGCATATTTTAAGCATGGTTTAATGCTGGTTTTGAAAGCCATATGTGAAGGATGCTCAAGGTAAGAGATCCTTAGTTTTATACATTGAAAATGTGGTTTTGATGCATGGTGTTGTATGTTGTTCAATGGCTTTGTGTAATGCTTTAAAACAGTGGATTGATGATGGTAAATGATGGTTTTTGCATTATGATTATGCATGTGAATCATTGGACTAATGTGGTAAGTTGGTTATATTGGCAAGTGATGTAAATGGTTCTTGGTTTCTTTGATCGGATATAGTTAGCCGGCTATAGGATTGGGTGCACCGTGAATAAAGTAGCCTTGGAGGTGGAGTGGTTAAGAGTGAACCGGTAAACTCCCTTCAAGTATCCTAACGAGATGGTTAAGGTCATAATGGAGGTTGAATGCCCATTCGAGGACCTTGGTTAAGCAAAGGTTATATGGTGGTTAAAAGTCCATATATGGGAACCTTGTGCTTGTTAAGATCACAATGGTGGTGTAAAGTCCATGTGTGGATCTTGTGTTGGGTGTCCCGGATCTCGTTAGTGATGTTATACAACTACCAATCGGTGATGCTAAGGTTGTATGGTGTTTAAAAGTCCATACATGGGAACCTTGTGCATGTTAAGGTTGTATGGTGTTTAAAAGTCCATACATGGGAACCTTAGGAAAGTTAAGGTTGTATGGTGTTTAAAAGTCCATACATGGGAACCTTAGGAAAGTTAAGGTTGTATGGTGATTAAAAGTCCATACATAGGAACCTTGTGAAAAGTTAAGGTTGTATGGTGTTTGAAAGTCCATACATGGGAACCTTGTGAATGTTGAGGTCAAATGGTGCTTAAAAGTCCATTTGGGGACCTTGGATTGGTAGTGTGTATGAAGCGTGGGGACAACGCTTGTGATCCGCGTATCCGATTGGATGTTGAGTTGAAAAGTGGATGTGGTTGATCACTTGGGAGCCAATATAATGTTCTTGATTATGTTTAAGCATGAGATGCTTGAAAAGATGCATGGTTGCATGAAAATTGTTTAATGCTTGTGAATGCATGTTTACTTGTTAAGTTGAACAAGTGTTGATTATCATTTGGTAAATGATGCATGTGTGCATGAAATCTCTTTAATGCATTGGAGTCTTGTTAAGACTTGTTTTAAAAGGCATGTGATGATGATGCTGTGGTTCATAAGTTGCCTTTGTTTAATGCATGTGTTGGATTGATTGAGTAAATGGTTTTAAAGGGTTTCTTGCTTGGAATGATTTTCAAGTATAAGAAAGGTATGTTATGAAATGGAAGTGTTTTCCAAGGTATGAATTTAACTTTGCATATGGGTTTATGCATGGAATGGTTAAATGGATGATTTTGCAAATTATGCTTTGAAAAGGTTTTCTTAGCTTGCTAAGCTAAGGGTTGGTTTTCATGTTTGAACAATGCATGGTTTAAGCATGTTGTTGAAAAGGGGTTTTCAAACTTTGCTTGGTAAACAAATTGAGTTGCTTTTCAAAGAGGTTTTATGACTCGCTGCATTGATGGTGTTTTGGTTTTGAGCATTCCTCACTAAGCATTATGTGCTTACGCTCCTTTTTGTCCATCAATGCAGATTCTTGAAGTTTGGACAGCGAGAAGCAAGGGATTCAAGGAGGACTCCATTTGAGATGTATGTCTCGGTGAATAGCTATAGTTAATAAAGGCATTGGGGTAGAATCTCTTGGGTTAATGTTTATGTGTTCATATATGTTCGGACAAGGATGGTTATATGTTGTTGTTAATGTTGTTGGATCATGTTTTGGCTTATATGAGATGGATTTGGAGATTTTGTGTTTAAATGGTTGCTTGTGTAGGAAGCATGCCTATAGAATTGGGGCTTTACGTATATGATGATAATATGTTGAATTGTTGATGCAAGTATGTATGTTATATGTTGAATTGTATGATGGTAAAGTTTGGTGGCTTTTGGAGTATGTTCGGATGGTCAATTGCGTGTTTAAGCATGTCTTTTTCTGCATTATGTGCAGGGCGTTTCGGAACAGGGACTACCGTTTCGGAACGGATGCCCTGAATCAGCCCAGGCGTCCGAAACGGTAGACACCGTTTCGAAACGGAAAGCATTCTGCCAGCCACCTGTTTCGGTACGCGTTGCGGAACGGCCCCGCGTTTTGAAACGAGCTCTGCCTGTTTCGGAACACGTGACCGTTGGGGGCTGACAGTGGCAGTTAAATGTTTTGGAATGTTTGCATTTTGGTCCTGAAACTTGTTTGTGCAATTGTATGAGTTTGGGATGTCCGTTTAAGCTGAAATTTGGCAGAGAAGCATGAAACTTGATTAATTTTAAGTTGGTAACTTAAAATCTGGTTAAGTCCTTAAAGTTTTCAGAATTTACAGTTTGGTCCCTAAAGTTGTTAATTGTTCGATTGGGTCCCTGTTTGATCTCTGATGTTTATGATCTTCGAGTATGTTGTTGTGTGATCACATCTAAGGTTAACGTGCATTTAGACAAGATGAAAAAGAAAAAAAGGGTCGTTAATCAAAGTTGACTTTCGGGTTGACTTTGGTTTTCCCCGTGTGACTTTCTTAATTCGGGTCAACCATCTGGGCCGGGTTAAGGGGGTTACACATACACCCTACCAATCCAAGGTCCCCAAATGGACTTTTAAACACCATTTGACCTTACCATTCACAAGGTTCCCATGCATGGACTTTTAAACACCATACAACCTTAACTTTAACAAGGTTCCCATGTACGGACTTTTAAACACCATACAACCTTAACTTTCACAAGGTTCCCATGTATGGACTTTTAACCACCATACAACCTTAACTTTCACAAGGTTCCCATGTATGGACTTTTAAACACCATGCAACCTTAACTTTCACAAGGTTCCCATGTATGGACTTTTAACCACCATACAACCTTATCATGCACAAGGTTCCCATATATGGACTTTTAAACACCATATAACCTTAGCATCACCGATTGGTAGTTGTATAACATCACTAACGAGATCCGGGACACCCTATACAAGATCCACACATGGACTTTACACCACCATTGTGATCTTACCAAGCACAAGGTCCTCAAATGGAATTTTAACCACCATTATTACCTTTGCTTAACCAAGGTCCTCGAATGGGATCCCATCAACCATTATGACCTTAACCACCTCGTTAGGAAACTTGGATGGAGTTTACCGGTTCACTCTCAACCACTCCACATCCAAGGCGACTTTATTCACGGTGCACCCATTCCTATAGCCGGCTAACTATATCCGATCAAAGAACCAAGAACCACTTACATCACTAGCCAATATAACCATCTTACCGCATTAATCCATTAGTTCACAAGCATAATCAAAATGCAATAACCGCCACGAACTTTAACCAAGAACCAACCATGGACTTTTAAACACCATGTTGTTCTTAAATACACAAGGCTCACACAAGGACTTTTAACCACCTTTGTGACCTCAACAACCACTTGCCAATATGCATCATTAACAACGTTAATCCACTGTTTTAAAGCATTACACAAAGCCATTTAACAACATGCAACACTATGCATCAATCCCACAATTTCAATGTACAAAACCAAGGATCTCTTACCTTGAGCATCCTTCACATATGGCTTTCAAAACCAGCATTAAACCATGCTAAAATATGCTTTCAAAACAGAATCTAAAACATGCAAAACATATGCATTGCAACCATCAATCACAATTGCTTTGAAAAGCCAATTCACAACACAACCAAGAGCGAAAATCCATTTACTTACTCTTGAGCTTAGCAAAGTTGTTTAGACTTAAACTAAGCTCCCAAAACCTTCAAACCTTGGTTTAAAAGCTGAAAACCCAACTTCACTCACCGATACACAAAACAAGGCTAGCCAACAAGCCTTCCAAGCATCCGAAACCTTCAACACCACCTCTAATGCTCACGGATCTTCCTCCCCTGTTTCAAGCACATAACATCAGAGGATTAATGCATCATAATGCACTAAAAACTCCAGCAACACAACTAAACTCGCTGCTCATCACAAAATCATCAATTCGGCTACTAAAAACAACCGAAATCACACTCAAACACTTCCAAAACTTAACCCAGCCAAGATCCATCACTTCCAACCATTTTTAAACACCAATTAACATCCAAAATGATCTCAAACTCGTCCTTATACCTCCAGCTATAACAGATCACCAAGATCACTCCAAAAACAACCAAAAACTCAAGCAAAACTTAGGAAATTCAACCTATTCGGGATTGCATTGATTAAGCCTCAATTTCTAATCAAATTAACATTCAATTAACATCAATTTAACACCTCAACACACTGCCCAAACAGATCATACGAAAATTTCACCAAAATCAAGCAAATCTTGCATTTTAAAGCCAAAATCAAGATTCCAATTGTAAAACCTTTAATAAATCATAAATCAAGGATTGAGAACTTGGGAATTTCAGTAAAGAACTGAGAGTTTAGAGGAGAAGGACGTTCTTACCTCCAAACTTGAGTTTCTCCCTTTTAGAATCAAGTTTTCATGAAAATCCACTTAGCAAATGGTGAGGTTTTGTTGTAGAGATGATTAGCAATCAATAGGTAATTGAAAAGATGAATTTAGGTGACAAAATCAGAGAGAAAAGCTCTGGAGAGAGATGTTTGGCTTGAGAGAAAATGAGAGAAAATAGTTGAGAGAAAAGTTAGTTAAAACTAAAATATCTTCCCTCCACTTTGTTTATATTAAAAACCTTTTAATTAATCATTTAATATATTTAGAAAATCTGGAGAAACTCCCATTGGGTAAATAGCTCCTTAAAGATTCAAAGTTTCAATCCTTTTTAAAACAGTCTCACAGTTTTCAAAAATTACATTTTGGTCACTAGCCAAAATGTCACCCTTCCAAACCTCATTTTGCAAAATTGATTTCACAGTTCACTTATATATATTAAAAGAGGATTTTAGAACATTTTTCCATATTTTTAATGCAACCCGAACTAGGCTTTCCTAATTCCACCTTTATATATTCGAACCGCAACCCGACGGGTCCGGCCCAAACCCAAAACTTCCAAGCCCAAAACCGGGGCGTTACAACTCTCCCCCACTTAGGAAATTTCGTCCTAGAAATTTCAACTGGCGAAAAGAGCATAACCAAACTCCTCTAAGCAACCCGCAAAGCAACACAGGAGACTTAACCACCACTGAACACTCTCTTCACAAAACCCTCACGAACTCAACACCACCACATACTGTTCACGAATTCCAGAACACTCAAAGATAACCACAACTTAACCTTTCACATTTCCGGACTGTACACAGCCCCAACAACAACCTGAAGAATTTCAAACTTTTACAGTATACAACACTTCAACACACAACTCTCAAGACTTGTTCACACAGTGACACCAACCAATTCAATTCAGCCACTATGTAACCCACAACCTTTGCTGCTTCCAAAACTCTTTGCAAACTCCCCAACCTCTTTCAAAAATTCTCAACAAGCAAAAATTCTTAAGCATCAACTGCTTACCCAAACTCCTCAACATAAAGCTGACATACCTTCACATCTGCTGCTGTCGTTGCCATCACAACTCACCAGGGCTACTCACACAAAATCCAAAATTTACATCACAAAACCCCAACCTTGACTCCGCTAGCCGTTCCATACACCACCAACTGACTCAAAAGAAAATTCACTTACTCCCAACCAACCAACCACTTCTCACAAGAACTCATTCAACCAACAATGGCCTTCCCTCTTTCATTGCCTTTCCACCACAAGCTTTGACCACAACACTTGCCTTACTAGAACACCGCCCAACTTGAACATACATACCATCTTCTCAACTCCTCGAAGGTTGCTACGAACCTTCACCCACATAAACAACCTTTCTATGACAACATCCATGCCAAGCTACCCCAGCACTTTAAAAACACAACCACTAACCTGCAACGTCACTTAACACCAAGGGACTACCACTTCAACTAGCCATTCAAAACCACCTGATCGGTTCTGACTTCAACCAGCAATCTCCTCACCGCCACACCATTAAGCCCATTAAGCAGCAAACACTTTCCTTCTACCAACATGCTATACCGCACTCACCATTACTAACAGCTCGTTTAATACCCTCCACAACTTCTAACATTTCCTAGCACCAAAACAACCTCTAAAAACCCATCATCCAACCTAACTCTATCACAACACTAACAGACTTGATTAGTTATTAGCGAGTGTGAACGTTCGTATGCATGGTCACCAATATGCCCTACTAATGCCTAATGTACATGTATGCAAAACCTCTAATGTCATGCCACATGTATGCATGGACCAGCACATATAAAATATAGCATATAACAATGATTTTAACTGTGCATGAATGCCAGTTCACACCCTCCAATAACATCCTCAGAATCCATCTAAGAACAACCCCTCCACCTCACTTCTAACTTGACCCATTCTATCATTCTAACAACTCATTATCCACAAGATACTCACTAAAGCCCTCTTCACACTAAGGATGTTCCCAAACAGCAACATCAACTATCTCAACATGCGAACAACAAAACCATACTCACTACGCAAGAAAAACCAACAGATACCAAACTAGGATACTAGAGCAAAGGCTACTTAACAAGGTTACCTGAAAACACCTCACTGCCTTGAAGCTTCAACAGACGAGCTCTCTTCCACGCAGAACCACCATCCTCCAGCTGCACCGCCGTAGCATCAGCTAGCACACTAAGATCACCACCATCTCCCTGCGGTAAAGAACCCTGGCGGTTCCTAGCCAACATCAAACAATCACGTCTCATGTGTCCAACAGACCCACATTTCCAACAGATCTCCTCTTCCAAACTCTTCACAACTTTATGCTCTTTCTGCCACCTCCGAACCTTGCCTCGGCCGTGCCCACGACCCTTCAGAGACCCTTTGGCTACCACAGAAGCTAACTTCACCCCAAGAGGACAATCTCGCTTCACATGCTCCTTAGAACCACAGTTCCAACAAGCATCGGCGCCCCAGCAGCCTCCAACATGGCGCCTTCCACAACGGTCACACACTGGTAGCTGAGCCTCCACTCCTTGATCAAGCAGCACTTGCCCCAGATATGCTCTACCTTCAACTTTCTTAACCCTTGGGAATTTTTCTCCAAGATACCTTTCATAAAAGGCAGACACAAAGAAATCCCAATCAATATCGTGGATGTGCGATGCCACCGCCACAGATGTCCACCAGGCACATGCATCCTCCAACATCAAAGAGACAACACTTCCCAGCTTACAGGCATAATCACAGCCTTCCTGATCCAAAATCAGAATCACACTGGCCAACCAGGCCTCAAACGTCTCTGGTGTTGAACCATGATACTCCACAGCACCCAAATCATGCAACCGCTGTTTCGGCAAACCCACACATCCCACCGCCAGCATATCCACTGACCTTACCTTTGCCACAACCTGAGATGTTCCCAACACCTCCTGCACAACAGATGATGAACTCTTCATCACAAAACCAACTTATTCCTTCTGCCTTACCATCCCAACCCCAGGCACAGAAGACTGAGACAAAACACCTCCATTAAAAGGTGAATTCCACGCCTTAACAACCTGTCCTAAGGCAAAAACCATCTCACCCAACTGCCATTCTTTCATCGACTTCGCCATACTATTAACAACAAGCAATCACAACAAAACAAACAAAACCATTAGACCAGCTTAAAGCAAGGATTCAAACTCCAACTCCAACATAACACAATAGCTATATTAATAAGGCAATGGGTATCCCGAATCCTCCCCCTTTTACATGACATAACAGTCAACAAAAGCATGGATATCACAACATCAAGCATATCAAACAACATTTCGATCATGCTTACATCAAACAGCGTTCACTTGCAACAGCATAACATTATCAACATATCATACCCATTACACTTTCACTATGCATAAAATCAGCTCGCAACATCAACTTGACATCAGCACAAACCACATGAGCTCAATGAAGATTCATAACCACAAAGCATGCTTGAAAACATCAACAATTTGCTCAAAAACACATGTTTCAACCAACTTTCAACCATACATCAGGATAAACATCAAACACATATCACAACAACTTATCATTTTCCCCAAGCTTTCGCAACTCGGCTCTGATACCACCAAATGTAACCCCCTTAACCCGGCCCAGACGGTTGAACCGAATTAAGAAGATCACACGGGGAAAACCAAAGTCAACCTGAAAGTCAACCTTGATTAACGACCCATTTTTTTCTATTTAATCTTGTCTAGATGCTCATTAACCCTAAATATGATCACGCAAACATCATGCTCAAAGATCACAACCATCAGAGATCATTCCGGGACCCAATTGCACAAATTACAACTTTAGGGACCAAACTGTAAATTCTAAAAATTATAGGGACTTAACCCGATTAAAAGTTACCAATTTGAAATTAGTCATGTTTCATGCTTCACTGCCAAATTTCAGCTCAAACGGACATCCCGAACGCATACAATTTCAAAAACAAGATTCAGGACCAAAACGCAAACATTTCGAAACACATAACCGCCAGTGTCAGCCCCCAATGGTCAGGTGTTCCGAAACAGGTTCACCCTGTTTCGAAACGCGGGGCCGTTCCGCAACGCGTATCGGAACAGGCACTGGCAGAAGCACAAACGTTCCGAAACGGGTCCATCCGTTTCGAAACACCCTGGCCTTTTCAGGCCCCCGTTCCGAAACGGTAACACGCGTTCCGAAACGCCCTGCCCGGATTGCAGCATCCTTGCTGGTTAAACATACTTTTGACCCACCAAACATGCTCCAAAAGCCACCAAATCACACCAGCAAGTCATTCAACATATAGGGAACATAAATGCATCAAAACTAGATACAAAACCACCCCTAGGTGCACAAACTCATTAAACACATTCAAGGCTCAATCATGCTTTTAAACAAGAAGCATAGCAATACAACTTAAGCATAGGGAGATTCAAACGTTGCAACATTAATCCACATGATTCAAAACCATAACCCAAACTTGTCCAACATACACAATCTCCTTTAACAACAACATAAGAGATTCTACCCCCATTGCCTTTATTAACTATAGCTATTAATCGAGACATACATCTCTAATGGAGTCCTCCTTGAATCCCTTGCTTCTCGCTGTCCAAACTTCAAATATCTGCATTGATGGACAAAAATGAGCGTAAGCACATAATGCTTAGTGAGGAATGCTCAAAACCAAAACACCATCAATGCAGCGAATCATAAACCACTTTTAAAAGCAAACTCGATTCGACAAACCAAAGCAATATTTGAAAACCCTTTTTCAACAACATGCTTTAAAATCATGCCTTGCACAAACATGAAAACCAACCCTTAGCTTAGAAAGCTAAGTAAACCTTTTCAAAACATAAACTTGCAAAACCATCAAATTAGCCATTCCATGCAAAAACACCATATGCAAAGCTAATTTCAAACCTTGGAAAACACTTCCACTTTACATCTTACCATTCTCATACTTGAATGTCATTTCAAAGCAAGAAACCCTTTTTAAACCATTTACTCAAACAATCCAACACATGCATTAAACAAATGCAACATATGAACCACATCATTAACAATTGCATCACATGCCCTTTTAAAACAAGTCTCCACAAGACTTCAATGCACTAAAGAGATTCCATACACACATGCACCATTCTCAATAGATAATCAACACTTGTTCAAACCAACAAGTCAACATGCATTCATAATACATTTTACACTTTTCATGCAACCATGCATCATTTCAAGCATCTCATGCTTCATTATATTCAAGAACATCATATTGGCCTCACAGTGATAACCAAATCCACTTTTCAACTCAACACCCGATCGGATACGCGGATCACAAGCGTTGTCCCCACGCTTCATACACCCTACCAATCCAAGGTCCCCAAATGGACTTTTAAACACCATTTGACCTTACCATTCACAAGGTTCCCATGTATGGACTTTTAAACACCATACAACCTTAACTTTAACAAGGTTCCCATGTACGGACTTTTAAACACCATACAACCTTAACTTTCACAAGGTTCCCATGTATGGACTTTTAACCACCATACAACCTTAACTTTCACAAGGTTCCCATGTATGGACTTTTAAACACCATACAACCTTAACTTTCACAAGGTTCCCATGTATGGACTTTTAACCACCATACAACCTTATCATGCACAAGGTTCCCATATATGGACTTTTAAACACCATATAACCTTAGCATCACTGATTGGTAGTTGTATAACATCACTAACGAGATCCGGGACACCCTATACAAGATCAACACATGGACTTTACACCACCATTGTGATCTTACCAAGCACAAGGTCCTCAAATGGAATTTTAACCACCATTATTACCTTTGCTTAACCAAGGTCCTCGAATGGGATCCCATCAACCATTATGACCTTAACCATCTCGTTAGGAAACTTGGATGGAGTTTACCGGTTCACTCTCAACCACTCCACATCCAAGGCGACTTTATTCACGGTGCACCCAATCCTATAGCCGGCTAACTATATCCGATCATAGAACCAAGAACCACTTACATCACTAGCCAATATAACCATCTTACCGCATTAATCCATTAGTTCACAAGCATAATCAAAATGCAATAACCGCCACGAACTTTAACCAAGAACCAACCATGGACTTTTAAACACCATGTTGTTCTTAAATACACAAGGCTCACACAAGGACTTTTAACCACCTTTGTGACCTCAACAACCACTTGCCAATATGCATCATTAACAACGTTAATCCACTGTTTTAAAGCATTACACAAAGCCATTTAACAACATGCAACACTATGCATCAATCCCACAATTTCAATGTACAAAACCAAGGATCTCTTACCTTGAGCATCCTTCACATATGGCTTTCAAAACCAGCATTAAACCATGCTAAAATATGCTTTCAAAACAGAATCTAAAACATGCAAAACATATGCATTGCAACCATCAATCACAATTGCTTTGAAAAGCCAATTCACAACACAACCAAGAGCGAAAATCCATTTACTTACTCTTGAGCTTAGCAAAGTTGTTTAGACTTAAACTAAGCTCCCAAAACCTTCAAACCTTGGTTTAAAAGCTGAAAACCCAACTTCACTCACCGATACACAAAACAAGGCTAGCCAACAAGCCTTCCAAGCATCCGAAACCTTCAACACCACCTCTAATGCTCACGGATCTTCCTCCCCTGTTTCAAGCACATAACATCAGAGGATTAATGCATCATAATGCACTAAAAACTCCAGCAACACAACTAAACTCGCTGCTCATCACAAAATCATCAATTCGGCTACCAAAAACAACCGAAATCACACTCAAACACTTCCAAAACTTAACCCAGCCAAGATCCATCACTTCCAACCATTTTTAAACATCAATTAACATCCAAAATGATCTCAAACTCGTCCTTATACCTCCAGCTATAACAGATCACCAAGATCACTCCAAAAACAACCAAAAACTCAAGCAAAACTTAGGAAATTCAACCTATTTGGGATTGCATTGATTAAGCCTCAATTTCTAATCAAATTAACATTCAATTAACATCAATTTAACACCTCAACACACTGCCCAAACAGATCATACGAAAATTTCACCAAAATCAAGCAAATCTTGCATTTTAAAGCCAAAATCAAGATTCCAACTGTAAAACCTTTAATAAATCATAAATCAAGGATTGAGAACTTGGGAATTTCAGTAAAGAACTGGGAGTTTAGAGGAGAAGGACGTTCTTACCTCCAAACTTGAGTTTCTCCCTTTTAGAATCAAGTTTTCATGAAAATCCACTTAGCAAATGGTGAGGTTTTGTTGTAGAGATGATTAGCAATCAATAGGTAATTGAAAAGATGAATTTAGGTGACAAAATCAGAGAGAAAAGCTCTGGAGAGAGATGTTTGGCTTGAGAGAAAATGAGAGAAAATAGTTGAGAGAAAAGTTAGTTAAAACTAAAATATCTTCCCTCCACTTTGTTTATATTAAAAACCTTTTAATTAATCATTTAATATATTTAGAAAATCTGGAGAAACTCCCATTGGGTAAATAGCTCCTTAAAGATTCAAAGTTTCAATCCTTTTTAAAACAGTCTCACAGTTTTCAAAATTACATTTTGGTCACTAGCCAAAATGTCACCGTTCCAAACCTCATTTTGCAAAATTGATTTCACAGTTCACTTATATATATTAAAAGAGGATTTTAGAACATTTTTCCATATTTTTAATGCAACCCGAACTAGGCTTTCCTAATTCCACCTTTATATATTCGAACTGCAACCCGACCGGTCTGGCCCAAACCCAAAACTTCCAAGCCCAAAACCGGGGCGTTAAAGGTTTTCAAATGTTCACGTGCATCTTCTGTAGCAGAACCACCGAATTGTCCGCCCAAGGGAGATTTCTGACCATCGGGGTCTGTCCGCCTATGAGCCGAGACGGTTCAACACTGGATCGGTCTCACCTTTGAACCAGTCCGGTTCAACCTTAAACCAGTCATACCAGACCAGGCTGATATTTTGTTATCGGGCCAGCCTGTTAAGGCCCAATGGCCTTTAGCTTGCCAAACACGGTTACCGACCTGACCCAAGCCTAGACCCGGACTAAGTTTGACCCGAAACCAACCCATCTGACCAAAACTCAACCTGAGTTAACCCGACTCGACCCAGGACCCATTGACCAATTACATTAGCATGACGTCAGTTTTGACCGATGACGTTAGCATTGACTGATGATGCCAGCATGATGTCATCGTTAACTTTGACCCAAAAAGTCAACTTTTCTGAAAACCTCTATTTTAAGTTTTATTAACATTTTGAGTACGTTTTTGAATTTCGTTTCGTAAAATTCTAACCCGAAAGCCTTCGAATATGACCTTGAACAGAACTTGCTTATGTATTTAATTTTCCAGTTAAGAACAATGTGGATAATGACTAATCTTGGAATTTGTGTAATTGAAGGTATTCACAGTTCCTTGTATTCGAGTTGTTGAGGAACGTCGAATTCGAGTTCAAGAGTAGTCGAATGAAGTATCATGGATCGACCGATATAGCAAGGATTTGAGGTAATACATTACTACCTCTTGTATGCTTATGAACTATATTTGGTATTCGGTAAATGCTTGTATGATCATGTTTAAGTATATTGTTAATTTTGTTGATGTTTAACTGATTGCGGAAAAAGAATAGTAAACCAATTAAGACTGAAATGCTCGATTATGAGGATGGGTGACCTAGAAGAACTTCTATGATTCGAGAATAATTGATAAGATTGTTATGCTTTAAATCTGGTTATGCCTGATAATGATGTAACTTTTGAAATGTTAAGTTAAGAAATGAAGGAAACGCCCTTGAGGTAGAAGAATGACTCAAACTCCCCTGACAATGAAAGCTATTTAGAAATCTACACTTGATCAGATAAAACAACTAATTCATTTGAAAACCTCGAATCACTTGGAAAGTTATGGTAACAAGACTTAAACCTTCACGATTGTAAAGTACTTGGGTTTTCCTGAATTCTGAATAGATCTACAAGATAAATTTACGGAAACTAGTCGTTTGTTTGAATTAACCAAAGTGGCGTAAAATGTTGAATTGATTGAAATGAATAAAAGGATTGGAAATACTGATAAGGCTTTATTTATCAGTATTATCGTAATAACCAAAATACAAAAGTAACCTCGGGCACCAAATTTCTAAATTAACCGGAATGATGAATAAACCCTCGAGTTCTGAAATGAATGAATTGTTTGGAAGTACCGAAAGTACCTAAATTACTGAAACACCATCGAGTACTTAATTGTTTAAAATACCTGCGTGACTTGAGATAAGTGGAAGCTTGGAAATCCTAAAGTTTCTGAAAGATCAAAAAATGATTGTAATGTCCTTATGGGTTTGAAGCCTAACTTATGTAAATCAATCATTTTTATTAATATTGTTAAATAATAAAAGAGTTATATTAAAAACTCGCACTCGCTCAAATTAGCAAAAACTTAGAATCCTAAACTTATGTAAATCGGTCATTTTTAATGTCTAAATCGAAGAGAGCCAACACTTAGAATCCTTAGGGAGCTATTACCCCATGTTGGTATCAGCTATCTCCCTTGATTTGGTGTTTTAAATGATTTAATTAAAAGTTTTAATAAAAGAGTTTTATTAAAAAGAGATTTTATTAGCCAAATCAGTTTCTCACGTAACTTCTTTTCTTCAAACTTTTCTCTCAACTTTCCCAACAGCCAAACTCTTTTTTCATCTCTAAAATCTTCAGAGAATTTTCCTATTTCATTTGCTTTTGATTCCTAGATGATGCCCATAGATTTCTACTTCAACTAGCTAGAGTTTTCTTGAAGGATTTCACCAAATCATTGCAAATCAAGGGGAAAGCTTGTGTTAGAGGTGATCTTTATTTTCTCTCCTCTAATCAAGGTTCTTTATTGAAATTCCCAAGTCTTTGGCTCTCTATTTTTGTTTATTAACAAGATTTTGTAATTGAATTGATGGAATTTGCTAATTAAAGCTTTGAAAGATAGATTTTCAAGATTTTCATTTTGGCACTATTTTGATTGATTTGTGAAAGATTTTAATCATATTTTGGATGTTAAACGATGAGGAAATAACGGTGTGATGAATGTAATCCCAAATTGAGTTGGATCTCTAATTGTTAGATTGTTAGATTTTGGGTTTGGGGATGTTAATGTGAAATCTGAGTTGCTGGAGGTATAAGGATGATATTAGGATGTTTTTGGATATTGATTTATGGTTAAAATGTGATGGAAGTGTTTGTTGATGGTTGGGCTCAGTTTAGTGAACAATCAAAGCTGATTTCGGTTGTTTCGGATGGGTATTTTGGTGCTTTAGGGCAGAGCAACGAGATTGTTTAGGTTGATGGTGGTTTTAATGCATTACGATGCATTGATTGATAACTGCATGAATATCTTTGTTTTCATACCTTTTTGCTATAGCATTTGCCTGTTCTTGAGCCCATATCATAGCATTTAGACTACTTTTAGGTTGCATTTTCTTCTTCTGGGTGCATCTTTATTTATGTTGGTTATTTGTCTATATTGAGGGGTACTGCTCGAAAGTTGGTTTTGGGTGTGATGATGCGCAGCAAGGGAGTCTAATGAGAGGAAGCTGGCGTCGGGAATTGCTATAGCATAGTGGAAGTGGATATTGGCCAACACGTGAGCTGTGAGGACACGTGAGCTGCAGTAGCACGTGAATATGCAGAAAAGGACAACCTAACATGTGCGGCAGCCGGTACCCACTTGCAAACTGTCCTCCTTTCCCCCTCGTGGCAGAGCTTGTTGGTGGATATTCCTTTGGATTATCAAGGAATCTTTAGGGCACAAAACCCTAGGAGCCTCCACTATATAAAGATGGAGAGAAACGTGGAAAATAGAGAGCGCGAAGAGAGAGAGGTACGTGCTGAACAAGGAGAGAGAAGCGTTCTTCTTCATCTTCTCCAACTTTGTGTCCTCCATCGTTGAAGCTCCAAGGAGTGGCCTCGCCGGCCTCAATAGAGGCGGTGGGCCTAAGACAGTCAGGCAGTCCATGGCAGAGAGGGAGTTCACCTTTCTTTCTATCGCTTTAGCATTTTCTGTTTATATCTTTATCTTTGGGGATGTTATCACAATGATATGTTGGATGATATTGCCCAGCCACTAACTGTTTTAGGTGGCGTGGGTTTAATGGATGATGTTATCTTAAGTACTTTTTAATGCATGCTATAGTTTTCCAGTGTTTATCATGTTCTATGCTTCGCTTATGCGTTTTATTTCCTTAAAGTTGTAAGAGCCCTCGAGATTTGGTCGTTCTTTAAGTGTTTGTTGAGGTTAGTAATCGAGAGAAATAGCCTTAGAACCCCCCCATAAGCAATGGAGTGGCTATTGAGAGGCAAACTCTAACCTACCTTAGAGATAAGTGATAGGTTTCAAGGGCTAAAAAGATAGTTCGTGAAGGGTAGGGGAGTGTTAAGAGTTTACACCGAGAGGTATGGTTGTAGCATTTCTGACTCTCAGTTTCCTGGCTAAAGATAGTTTAGGAACACTTTTGGCAAATCCCGCCTAGCATAGAAGATAGCTGAAGAGCCTTAGTATCGTTAAGAAGCTTAGTTTAGGTTGTCCATCATTCCCAGCCAGTCATTTCGTAATGAGTTTTGCATACGAGAGGGGACTTGTTCATCATATTGTTATCTCAGCTTTCTTTACATTGTTCTACTACAACATTATTTTACACCGTCTCTTTTACTATAGCATTTTCACCTGCAAAAAGTTCATTCATTATTGTTACAGCAAACCGTGAATACCTTCAATCCCTGTGGAGACGATACTCACTCACTTTACTACTCGTTCGACGTGTATAGTTGCACCATATTTGCGTATCATTTATAGTACATCACACGGAGGAACAAGCTTTTGGCACCGTTGCTGGGGATTGGTAATTGGTTGTTTACGGTTTTTTGTTTATATCGCCTGTTCTTTTTGTTTTTGTACATATTTATTTGGGATTTTTCATTTTTCTTTTCAGGCGTCCTGCTAGTGCATGACCAGAAGGAGACCTAGAGGACCCCTGCAATCACCTATTTCTGAAATCGAGCATTTCTTGCGACTCAGGAGATGTGTTCGAAGAAAAGAGACCAAAAACATGAACGGAGAGATACCACAACGTCCAGGTAACGGAGATGCTATGGCAAATGGCCAGGGAGAAGCGGCTTGACCTCGAGCCATTACAGATCATTTGACTCCTATCTTGGACGATCTCTATCCCGGAATAGTAGCTCCAGAAATTCAGGTAACCCAGTTCGAGCTTAAACATGTTATGTTCAACATGTTGAACACTATTGGTCAATTTGGAGGTATGCCTCATGAAGATGCAAGACAACATATTCGTGCTTTCTTGGAAGTTTGTGACTCGTTCAGACAGCAAGGAGTGCACGAGGATGTGCTAAAGCTTAAACTGTTTCCATATTCTTTACGAGATCGCGCTAAAGTATGGCTAAGTGGAGTGCCAGCTGGATCAATGGAGACTTGGACAGATCTATGCAAAATTTTTCTACTATGGTATAATCCACCCAATAGAAACACTCAATTGAGAATATTGCTTCTTTTCGTCAAGCTGATGACGAATCCATATACGAGTGTTGGGATCGATTCAAGGGATTATTGAGGAAGTGCACAAATCATGGTTTTCATGATTGGACCCCAAGTGGTTATGTTCTATTATGGAGTGATTGCTCCTACAAGGATGATGTTAGATGCTTCAGCAAATGGGACCTTGTTAGACAAATCACCGGAGGAAGCATTCGACATTCTTGATAGGGTGGCCAACAATGACTACCAGTTTCGGACCACAAGGCTTGGAACGAGGAGGTGAACCCAAGTAGTTCGAGAGAGTGAAGCTGATGACTCGGTAGCCACCCAATTAGCTGCTATCACCGATATGCTAAAGAACCTCCAACGTCCCAGCGAAGTCAAGGAAGTGAAGTCTGCAACCTCATGTCTCAGATGCGATGACAATCACCATTTGAGTGAATGCCCTGACAACCAAGAGTCAGCCAACTATGTGGGGAATTATAACCAAAACAACAATCCATACTCTAATAACTACAACCCAGGATGGCGTCAGCATCCAAATTTCAGTTGGGGCAATCAAGGGCACAGCAATTCTACACAGCCAGCGCCACAGCAAAATCTGATTGAAGCACCACCTTCTAACCAGATGATGCCATGGCAAGGTCACAAGGGAGTAGCATCTTCATCAAACAGTCCGTTGGAGACTACATTCAAAGAATTTATGGCTATGACAAAAGATTTTATGGGAACCACGAAAGTTTTTCTACAGGACCATGCAACAAACATTAAGAATCAAGGAGCCTTATTGCAAAGCCATAGTTCTTCTCTCAGAGCCTTAGAGATACAAGTTGGTCAGATAGCTCAAACCTTACATGCGCGACCACAAGGGAGTCTGCTAGTGACACTGAAGCCACTAGGCACCATAGCAAGGAGCAATGCAGTGCACTCACACTAAGGAGTGGAAAGGAAATCAACAAAGAAGACAAGTTTGGGGGAAAGGAGAAGGAGGAATCTTAGCCCAACTTGCCCCCCAAAGAAGATAACTCACAAGACCCTCTAGCTGAAGAGAAGGATGAGGAGGAAGTCATAGCAAACGAAACACCGGGGGAGGAGCCTGCTTTTGCTACAGCAAAAGATGCAACTCCACCAGTCCAGATAAATGAAGTTAGACCCCCCACCTCCTTTTCCTCAACGACTAAAGAAGCAGAAAGAAGACCTTCAATTCTAGAAATTCGTGGATATCCTAGACAAATTACATATCAATGTCCCATTTCTGGAGGCCATTGATCAGATGCCAACATATGCCAAGTTCTTTAAGGATATAGTTGCAAAAAAAGAGGAAGGTTAAGAAGCAAGAAATTGTCGTTATAGGAAAAGAATGTTGTTTTGTGTGGAGTAAGCTGCCACCTAAGAGGAAGGACCCATGTAGCTTTGTTATCCCATGCTCTATTGGCGATAAGTTTGTTGGAAGAGCACTTTGCGATTTGGGATCAAGTGTTAACTTGATGCCTAAGTCGATTTTTCTGAAACTGGGAATACGAGAGGCACAGCCCACCAAGGTTGTGCTACAGCTAGCAGATCACTCTCATGTTCACCAAGAAGGAAGAATTGAAGATGTCGTGGTAAAAGTGGATCGATTTATCTTTTCAGTCGACTTCTTAATCCTCGACTGTGAAGCTGACAGCAACACACCCATTATCTTGGGTAGGCCATTTTTAGCCACCGGGCGAGCTTTAATCGATTGTGAGAAGGGTGAGTTCACAATGCGAGTGGCTGATCAAACGGTCATGATCAATATTCATGACACCCTCAAGTATGCAGACAATCCGGGAGCATGCCAATATATAGATGCTACAGCACAAAATGGAACTGGTGAGTTTTGCTGTAGCAATGAGATGCAAATGGAAGAGTTTGAAGCACTCTGCAAAGATGATGATTCAGACCTAGAAGAACTCTCAAGGGAACTGGAGCAGTCTAGTCGACTCAAAGCTAGACCAAGTACGCACTTTGAACCTCTTGATTTTTCAGAATTTGTACCTCCTAAGCCTTCCCTTGAGCATGCACCTACTCTAGAGCTGAAACCTTTGCCATCACATCTTAAGTATGTTTACTTAGGGAGCAATGAAACTTTACATGTGATAATCTCATCTAGTCTCACACCTAAGCAAGAAACTAGCTTAGTAAATATGTTGTTACAGCATAAAAATGTGCTAGGGTGGACTATGGCTGATTTGAAGGGTGTAAGCCCTGCTATATGTATGCACAAAATTTTGCTTGATGATTGTAACAGAAATTTTGTTGAGACCCATAGAAGATTAAACCCAATCATGAAGAATGTGGCAATGAACGAGATAATTAAGTGGCTTGATGCTGGAGTAATCTACCCGATATTTGATAGCTCATGGGTCAGACCGGTGCAATCTATACCGAAGAAGGGAGGCATGATCGTGGTAAGCAACGAGGAGAATGAGCTATTGCCTACTAGAACCTTCACGGGGTGGAGTATTTGCATGGACTATAGGAAGCTCAACAAGGCAACCAAGAAGGACCATTTTTCCCTCCCATTCATTGTTCAGATGTTAGATCGACTAGCAGGCACGGCATTCTACTGCTTCCGTGATGGGTATTCTGGGTACAATCATATTGCAATAGCACCCGAAGACCAAGAGAAGACGACTTTCACATGCCCTTATAGAACTTACGCTTTCCGTAGAATGCCCTTTGGTCTCTGCAATGCCCTAGCAACTTCTCAAAGATGTATGCTGGCAATTTTTTTAGACATGGTCGAGGATTTTTTAGAAATTTTCATGGATGACTTCTCGGTCTCCGGAGATGACTTCGTCACATGCTTGGGCAATCTCACCAAGGTTCTAAAGATGTGTGAGGAAGCTGACTTGGTGCTCAATTGGGAAAAATGTCATTTCATGGTAACGGAAGGAACGGTCTTAGGCCACAAGATCTCGAAGAAAGGGATAGGAGTTGACAAAGCAAAGGTCGAGGTCATTGAAAAACTACATCCCCCCACTACTGTTAATGGAGTAAGAAGCTTTCTAGGGCATGCTGGTTTCTATCGAAGATTCATCAAGGACTTTTCGAAGATCTCAAAGTCGCTATGCAATTTGTTACAGCAAAATCAACCATTTGTGTTTGACAAAGATTGCCATAGCATGTTTCAAGAACTGAAGGAGAAGCTTATCTCAGCACCGGTTGTCACTCCACCTGATTGGAACGAGCCATTTGAGCTAATGTGTGATGCAAGTGACTACGCCGTCGGTGTAGCACTTGGACAACGCCGAGGTAAACTCTTTCATGTTATTTATTATGCTAGTCACACTTTGAATGATACACAAATCAATTACACCACTACTGAGAAAGAATTGCTTGTTGTAGTATTTGCCTTTGATAAGTTTAGGTCATACTTGATAGGCACTAAGGTTATAGTTCATACCGATCATTCAACCATCAAGTACTTAGGGACTAAAAAGGATGCTAAGCCTAGACTTATTAGATGGATACTCTTGCTACAAGAATTTTATTTAGAAATTAGAGATAGGAAAGGATGTGAGAACCAGGTGGCCTATCATCTATCTTGTCTAGAAAATGCTATCGCACAAGGTAGTGAATCTGAAATTAAGGAGGAATTCCCTGACGAGAAACTGTTGTCCGCTACGGAAATTCTGTGGTATGTTGATATAGTTAATTATCTTATTAGTGGTATTTTGCCTCCTGATTTATCTAACCATGGACTCAAGAAATCCATACATGATGAAAGATTCTACTATTGGGATGAACCCTACTTGTTCAAGCAATGTCCTGATCAGATCATAAGGAGATGTGTTCCAGAGGAAGAATACCATAGCATTTTGCACCACTGTCATTCATCACCGCGTGGAGGGCATTTTGGTGGTGCTAGGACTGCTGCAAAAATTCTTCAAGCGGGATTCTATTGGCCTACACTTTTCAAGGATGCACACGAGTTCTACAAGACTTGTGATAGATGCCAAAGAACGGGGAACATCTCCAGGCGGAATGAAATGCCACTGCAAAATATTCTGGAGTTTGAAATCTTTGACGTGTGGGGAATTGACTTCATGGGCCCGTTTCTCGCATCATATGGAGATTTATATATTTTGCTAGCATTCGACTACGTGTCAAAATGGGTGGAGGCTGTTGCCACCCCGAGGAACGACTCCAAGACGGTCATGGAGTTCCTTCACAAGAACATCTTCACGAGGTTTGGAGCACCCCGAGCCATCATCAGTGATGAAGGAACTCACTTTGACAACAAACTTATTGCTAAAGCATTACATCGATATGGAGTCAGGCACAAGATTGCTACAGCATATCATCCGCAAACGAACGGACAAGCTGAAGTTTCCAATCGTGAAATCAAGCAAATCTTGGAGAAGGTGGTCAACCCTAGGAGAAAAGACTGGTCCCCCAAGATGGATGAAGCACTATGGGCATATAGAACAGCCTTCAAGACGCCTTTGGGCATGTCACCCTTCAAGATCGTATTTGGCAAGGAATGTCATCTACCCGTTGAGCTTGAACACAAGGCTTATTGGGCAATTAAGAAACTCAACATGGATGCCCAACTAGCTGGTGAAAGATGGTTGCTAGAGCTTAATGAGCTGGAAGAATTTCGAGCCCAAGAATATGAGAATGCCCGCATTTACAAAGAGAAAACCAAGAAGTGGCATGACAAACATATTTCGCCAAGTCATTTCTCAGACGGTCAACAAGTTCTTCTCTACAATTACAGGCTGAAGCTTTTCCCTAGAAAGCTGAAATCAAGGTGGTCAAGACCATTCATTATACACAAGGTGTACCCTCATGGAGCGGTTGATATCAAGAAGTTGGACAATGATGAAGTCTTCAAGGTCAATGGCCAACGCCTGAAGGTGTACAGTGGAGCCCCTATCCTCAGAGACAAGTAACACCAAGATCTACACGATCCTTGAGAGTTTGCTTTTATAAACTCTCTCTTTTATGCTATAGCATGTTCATAAATAATGCTTTTCTTTTTAGTTTAGTTTTTGTGTTATCTTTGTCTTTATTTTCTTATCTTTTCACGTGATCCTCGTACAAGCTTTCTCTTTCATAGTACCATGTCAGGTGCAGAGGTAGATGAGCATGGTCGCCTACAAGGTTGGTAGCAAAAAGGCAAAGGACATGGAGTTTTGTTTTTATCCACTTTAGGGAGTACAAAAAAATGAGGAAAGGTTTTACCCGAAAAGTGGGGGAGGGTGAATAAAACAAACTAAAAACAAGGGAAAAAGTGAGAGAGAGAGAATATTCATTCAATTGGTGTGGTAAAACCCTAGCCACAAAACCTACTTACTCTCTCTCCAGCCATCACCCATAACATTAACTTCCAGCCTTTTTCTCTCTCCCTTAAAGCCGACACACGTCGCCATCTCTCTCATCTTCCCTTTAATTCATCAGTTTCCTCCCCTCACCTTTTTCAACTTCCCACACATTATCATCATCATCATCAGTCCCTTCATCTTCTCCACCATAATCTTCTTCTTCAAAACTCAAACCCTTTTCTTCTTCCCTTCTATTTTCTATTTTCTCCAAACACCGAAAACTCTCCATTACTTTCCCTTCAACCATTCACTCCTCCCCTATGTTTGCTAAATCACCATGGCACGTTGCAAAAACGCTCCTGAAACATTTGACCGACCTCAAAAACTCCAAGTCCTGGAGATTATCAAGTTCGTCGATGAAGATGCAAAAGACCGGTGGAAGAAACTGAAGGACAGAAACGTTCTTCCTGAGTTAGGGTTCAAATACCCTAAGAAAGGGGAAGACCAGTTCGACCAAGCTGTTATGGATATTATCGATAGGCATAAATGGAAGTCATTCGTTGCCCACCCTGATGAAATTTGCACTTCACTGGTCAAGGAGTTCTATGCCCATCTTACAAGCCCTACTCAGTCCACTGTCTATGTACGTGGCGAGCAGATCAAGTTCACCGCTACAGCAATCAACAAATACTACGGGCTGAAGCATATCGTGGACCATCATACCACATTCGTGAAGACCATGGACCCGCAAACGCAGCACGAGGTTTTGGAAGACATCTGTTTCGAGGGCACAGTGATGGACAATAGCAGATCTGTAGAAAGAGGTCGCCTCAAGCCAGAGGCTAAGGTATGGAATCACTTCTTGCGACACAAGATAATGCCCACGTTGCACATAGCCATTGTCCATATTTCTAGGCTATTTCTTCTCCACTCTATATTGCATGGTAGGCCGATAGATATAGGAAATATTATTGTGGATAAAGTTTATGCTTGCTTAAAAAGGCCTCGTAGTCCTTTAGTGTTTCCTAACCTGATAACAGCCCTGTGTAAGAGGAAGGACGTCTTTGTAGACGATCTTGTAGATGGGAAAATTTCAGGAAAAATAGGTCTCATACCAGCCCTAGTCACTGAGCTCCAAGGATTTAACGAGAATGTTCCTCAGCAGACGGTGGAGGGGGCGCTAAAAGGTTTGCTGCAGCAAGGGTAGCTGCATTGGTGGCCACGACAAAAGACTTGAGCGCTGAGCTCAATCTGATAAAAGCACATCAGCTGACGTACTTTAAGTATGTCCACCATCGTGATGGTGCTATAGCCTCTTGCTTCACCAAAATCCTCCCAGACCAGAACATTTCATTCCCTCTTTTTCCCCTAGAGTTATTGCAAGCCCCCACCACTGCCACAGCAAGCCCATCCCTCATAGTTAAAGCGAAGTTGACCCTAGCTCAGTCCTGACCCCTGCTAAGAAAAAGACTGCAAGAAAGAAAAGTTACACGACTCCTTCTGCCCAACCCGAAAAAGCAACCCCCTCAGTTCCACCTCCCGTAGAAGAAACCGCTCCTGCGCCCACCCTGATCAAAAAGAGAAAACGCAGCAGGAAGGCAACCAACCGTGCGCCTTCACGACCGGATAACCCACTATCTGAGCCAGACCATATACCGAGTGATCATGAGGACCCCCTCAAAAGGAGACAACCCCAATACCCACGCCTGAGCCTACCCTCGCACAAACAGAGGATGCTACAGCATCCAGACCTAAGACACGCATCAAGCGTACCACTGGTCGATCCGCTCTTCACCCAGTGCTCAGCAAGTATCCTCTGAGAGTATGGACGATCTCTCAAATCCCCACTACTACTCTTCTGAAACTTCCATGGACAACACCAGCAGCACCACATAACCTCCACACCCATGAGGTAATTTTTCTTTTTCTTTTCATTTATTTCATTTTTCATTATTCTTCATTGCATGTCGTATAGTATCGATTAGTTCATGCATTGATGACACTGCATTCCTTAAGTTTGGGGGTGTTGGTGCTCATAGTTAGTATTTTTCATAGTTAGTATTTTGTTTTAGCATATGCATAGTAGGAAAGAGCAAAATTTTTACTATGGCATTCTATTTAGTCTAGAGACAGCTTATGAATATATCTATGATAATTAATGACGAAAACTTAAAGGCTTGAATTAGTTTAGAACAAACATAACTAGTTGAGATCTGTAGAACTGACCTTAGTATTACACAGCTGCCCTCTTTTTATGAGTAAGTTCGTTAGAAAATTTTTTTAGGGAAGAACCCTAGTGAACTCTGGTATGTAAACTCTAGATAACTTAAGAAAAATTAGACGTCCATGTGCTAAAACGAATGAGTAAATGCTACGACATATCTATAGAAGGACACTTCGATGTGTTATAGCATAATAATAAGTTCAAAAAAAAGAGAGAAATAAAGTTTTGTTATAGCATACGAGTGAATGAAAGTTGTCACGGGATGACTCTGCCTACTAGCTCGAGGGTGAAAGGTTTGCTCCCTACTCATCTAGAGCTAAGGATGGTAGGTGTGATGAGCTAACACCCTTCGTAGCAGAAAATCTATATCGGGAGTCTGAAAATTAGAAAAGAGCTAGAGAACATGGTTAGGGTATAACTAGGGAGCTTCCTTGAAAATTTGTCTTATTAGCTTAAGTATAGAAGGAAGGTAGCCACGCACACAGCTTAGTCCTAAGGAATGTTCTTAAGGATCTCACTTCTAGTTGTTTATATTTTAATTGCCTATGTCATTTCTGAGGACTGAGATTTTTCCATAGCAATTCTCTAGGGTAAATCTTTGCCATAGTATTTCTTTTGTTCTGTTCTACTCATGCTTGAGGACAAACAACAGCTTAAGTTTGGGGGTGTGATAACTGCATGAATATCCTTGTTTTCATACCTTTTTGCTATAGCATTTTCCTGTTCTTGAGCCCATATCATAGCATTTAGACTGCATTTAGGTTGCATTTTCTTCTTTTGGGTGTATCTTTATTTTTTATGGTTATTAGTCCATGTTGAGGGGTACTGCTCGGAAGGTTGGTTTTGGGTCTGATGATGTGCAAGAAGGGAGTCTAGAGAGAGGAAGCTGGCGTCGGGAATTGTTATAGAATAGTGGAAGTGGATATTGGCCAACACGTGCGCTGTGATGACACGTGAGCTGCAGTAGCACGTGAATATACAGAAAAGGACAACCTGACATGTGCGGCAGCCAGTACCCACCTGCAGACTATCCTCCTTTCCCCCTCGTGACAGAGCTTATCGGTGGATATTTCTTGGGATTATCAAGGAATACTTATGACACAAAACCCTAGGAGCCTCCACTATATAAAGAAGGAGAGAAGCGTGGAAAAGAGAGAGCGCGAAGAGAGAGAGAGAGGTACGTGCTGAACAAGGAGAGAGAAGTGTTCTTCTTCATCTTCTCCAACTTGGTGTCCTCCATTGTTGAAGCTCCAAGGAGTGGCCTCGCCGGCCTCGGGAGAGGTAGTGGGCCTAAGAAAGTCGGGCAGTCCATGGTAGAGAGGGAGTTCACCTTTCTTTCTGTCGCTTTATCATTTCCTGTTTATATCTTTATCTTTGGGGATGTTATCACAATGATACGTTGGATAATATTGCCCAGACGCGAACTGTTTTAGGTAGCGTGGGTTTGATGGATGATGTTATCTTAAGTACTTTTTAATGCATGTTATAGCTTTCCAGTGTTTATTATGTTCTATGCTTTGCTTATGCGTTTTATTTCCTTAAAGTTGTAAGAGCCCTCGAGAGTTGGCCGTTCTTTAAGTGTTTGTTGAGGTTAGTAATCGAGAGAGCTAGCCTTAGAGCCCCCATAAGAATTGGATTGGCTGTTGAGAGGCAGACTCTAACCTACCTTAGAGATAAGTGATAGGTTTCAAGGGCTAAAAAGGATAGTTCGTGAAGGGTAGGGGAGTGTTAAGAGTTTACGCCAAGAGGTTTGGCTGTAGCATTTCTAACTCCCAGTTTCCTGGCTAGAGATAGTTTAGGAAAACTTTTAGCAAATCCCGCCTAGCATAGAAGATAGCTGAAGAGCCTTAGTATCGTTAAGAAACTTAGTTTAGGTTGTCCATCATTCCCAGCCAGTCACTCCGTAGTAAGTTTCGCATACGATAGGGGACATGTTCATTATATTGTTATCTCAGCTTTCTTTACATTGTTCTGCTACAGCATTATTTTACACCATCTCTTTTACTATAGCATTTTCACCTACAAAAAGTTCATTCAATATTGTTACAGCAAACCGTGAATACCTCCAATCTCTGTGGACACGATAATCACTCACTCACTTTACTACTCGTTCGACGTGTATACTTGCACAATATTTGCGTATCATTTATACTACATCACGCGCAAGAACATTGATCCTCTGTTCTTGTGTGGTATAAACAGGGGAGAGTACTTTGAAAGCAATCAGAGAAGATCTGGGGGCTTCGGACGCTTGATTTTTGTGTCAGCGATTGAGGTTTCGCAAGTCGGTGAGTGAAAATGGGATTTCCATATTTGAAACACTTTTAAAGGGGTTTTGGGAACTTAGTGTAAGCTTGAAACGTTTTACTAAGTTCGGAAGTAAGTAAAGTGATTTTCTCCCTCGGATTGTGCTATTATGAACTTGTTGATGCAGTTGATTTTATATGTGTTTACCTACTATTTTAAACATGTTTTCAAGTAACGGTTTTACTGTTTATAATGCCATATTGACGAAGGATGCACATGGTAAGTGATCCTTGTATGTATATGCTTATACATGTTTAATGAAGCATGGTTTAATGCTAGGAATTTGATAATGCTTGAAAACAGTTAGGTTTGTGCTATGAGAATTATATTGGAAAGTGATGCTGTGAAAAGTGATTTATAAATGAAATATGATATATTTAGCCGGCTATAGGATTAAGTGTACTATAAAAAAGTCGCCTTGGATGTCGAGGGGTTGTGAATGTACTGAAAACTCCATCCAAGTACCCTAACGATTGAGGAAATTGAGTTGTGTCCCGTCTCTCATCAGTGGGATTATACATCTACCGATGAGTGGTGTTGAGGGGTTGAAAGGTACCGAATACTCCACCACGGGTGTCACAACGGTAGAGGGTAGCTCCCGTGTGTGAACCTTGAGATGCTGGTGAGAATGTATGAAGTGTTGGGACAACACTTGGGAATCCGTGTATCTGATATGTTTTAAGAAATGAGGAAGTTGATGATCACTTGTGAGCCAACATAATTGATAAATTTCTATGAAATGTATATGGATGAATAACATAAAAATGCATGTTTTACTCATTAAGCTTTGCATATGTTAGCGATGCATGGATATGCTTAAGATGAGTGTTAGCAAATGGTTTTGATGTTGAAGTATGAGATACTTGTTGCATGATGTATAACATGTTGATTTTGTTAATGTAGTGCATGGATTTCAAAAAAGGCATGATGGTTTTCAAATGGTGTAAAATGGTTTTAAACATTGATGGTGTTTTTGGTTTTGAGCACTCCTCACTAAGCTTGAATGCTTACACTCTCTTTTGTTCATCAATGTAGATAACTAAGTGTTTGGAGGCAGCAACTTGCAAGGGGATTGTAGGAGACTTCATTTTGAATGTATGTTTCAGTTATGGACTAGAGTAATAAGGGTAATAGGGGTTTCTTGGTTTGTTTGGGTGATGTGTATGAACACCCTTTTTGAGCATGTTTGTTTTGTGGTTTTATGCTTGTAAAAGGCCTATATTTGGTGTTTTGAGCATTGGTTTGAGTTTTGCCTCTTAAGTGGTTTGTTCGTTAGGTTGTATGCATATAGTTTTCCAATGATGTGATTTGCCATGATTTGATGCTCGGTATGCTACATGTGTTTGAGGATTAATGTTTAAATATGATATATGCATGTTGGAAGCATGTTGGATTGGTTTCAGATGGATTTAAGTGTGAAAAACCAGCAAAAAGTGTCATTACAAGCCCAGGTGTTTTGGTACACTCGAGCATGTACCAAAACAGTGAGCCTGAAATGGCCTTGGAGTTTCGAAACATGGTAGGTCTGTTCCGGTACGTTTGGCTACTGGAAACCACAGTTTTAAAACACCTCAAGGGTGTTTCGATACGGGTTTGTGTTCTGAGCCATGAAGTACTGTTTCGATACACCCGTTTCGATATAGGGCTAGTCTGTACCGAGATAGTTGGATGTTATGTTAGTTGATGGAATATTCTAAAGTTCTGATTCTTTGCGTTTTAGTCCCTGAATGTTGTGGATGCAATTAAGTGAGTATGAATGAATGTTTTGAGCTGAGATTTGACTAAGATGCATGCTATGAGACTTATTAAAGGATGGTAACACAAAAATGGCTTAAGTCTCTGTAAATCAGAAAAATTACAAAATGGTCCCTAAAAGCTGTAATCGAATGTAATTAAGGATTGATTGATTTTTGAATGATCCGTTGTAATGCTAAACACATAGGAATCTAACTTGCATCTAGATAAGACAAAAAATAAGGTTGTTTATTGAGGTAAACTTTTCCAGTTTACTTCAATATTCCCCTTGTGACTCATTTGGTTCGGTCTATCACCTAGGTCGGGTCGAGGGGGTTACACCAGAATGAACTATAGTTCAGTGTCTCCTTTCTGTGATTAGCAAGGACCACTAAGTGATAAATTAGACAATCTAGTGTGTCTCATGTTTACATGAATAATTTCCCTGATTGGAAATCAGTTTATCCAATCTAATCCCAAGTGATCCTGCTATTTATAGTAAAAACATGACTTCTGATTTCTGATACAAGTACATCTGAATCTTAGGTCTTAATACTTCAGTTATGCTTATTAAACATTTTTCTATATCCTGAGTTCTTAACATACTTCTAATGTTTACTGAATTGACTGTTACAGTACAAAACTGTTTTACTGGGTATTGGAATACTGATAGAAGATTGAATTTTCAACCCTGATCAGGCTGGTAATTCCGACCATATTAGGTTTGTAGCTTCGGCTAGGGTAATTATGCATGTACTAGGTTCTTAGCTTCGGCTAGTGTAATTCCGCCCGGGACCTAAGGTAACCCCTTAGGTCGGTACCTACACCCATTGGGCCTGGGTTAATGCCTGTATCTTGTTCTTATTCTTCGGCTAGGGTAATTCCGCCTAGAACCTAAGGTAACTCCTTAGGTCGGTACCCACGCCCATTAGGCATGGGTTATCGCCTGTATAGATACAGTTCTAGGGAACTGCATACTAGAGTACGGTTGTAGTGTAATTAGGCTAATACCAAATTATTCATGTCTCCTCCTTTGCCCCTGTCAAAATTCTTATATTGTTTGAAACTTTCTGTTGATCCTTCTTGATTTGCGTTTGTTGGGACACACCAAACCTCATGGCTTAATTCCTGTAAAATATCTTTCCTTTCTGACTCGTCTGGAGTGTAGAATCCCCGTCTGATATTCAAAATTTCAAGTATTGAACAACCATGATGTCTCTAGTATGGCGTAATACGAGATTCTATACAGTAAGGGGAACTTGTTGATGCCATGATCTTTATGTATGTGCTATGCATTACCTTATACATACTTGTGCTTATAGCATCATTTGGTAGTTCTTATAACCCCTTCGACCCGGCTTGGTCGATAGACCAAACTGAGCGGATCACAAGGGGAATATTGAAGTAAACCGGGAAAGTTTACCTCAATAAACAACCCTTTTTTTCTTTTATCTTGTCTAGATGCAATTTAGGTTCTTATGTGTACGTACACACCCAGCGGATACAAAAACATCACAAACGTATTCTGATTTAAGTCTATTAAGGTTTAGGGACCATTTTGTAATTTTGAAAAACTTTAAGGACTTTTACCAATTTCGAGTTACTAATATTCAATTAGATTCATTACATGCCTACTGGTGAAATTTCAGCTCAGAAAGACATTTACAACTCATTCAATTGCATGAGAGAAAACAGGGACCAAAACATAAGAAACAGAAACTTAGAACAATTCAAAACAGCGTCCAATGGTCAAGTGTTTCGGAATAAATGACCCTGTATCGGAACAGCTGTTTCAAAACAAGGTTGACCATTTCGATACGCGGGTGTGTTCCGAGACCCCAAGAGACCCGTTACGATACGTTGGTTCACAGAGGCAAAATGTTTCGGAACGTGCCTCACCGTTCCGAAACAGGTAAGGACGTTCCGAAACGCCTGTGCCTGCAACTTTCTAAATTGCTGATTTAGAACAAGTTTTCACCTCCAGAACCATTCCAACGCGTGTCCCAACACTCGTACAACATGAATAAACATCAAGACCGCTAAATTGAAGCACAAGATATATCATAACATCATTCTTGCAAGCTATAGAACTAAAGGCATGCTTCATAGATGTCAAAACACCAAAAAGGCTAAAAACCATATACAAGCTCAAACCAATACTCAAAGGCCATTTACAAAACCAAATATGCATCAAAAACTTGCTCAAAACCAGAAATCAACAAATCAATCATCATTCAAAGCATTGGACACCCTCATTGCCCCTTATTACGCTAGTTCAAAAGTTCAACATACTTTTACCAAATAGTCTTGGTGAAGTTCCTCAAAGACGCTACCTCCAAAAGTCTAATTATTTGCATTGATGAAACAAAGAGAGCATAAGCATACAAGATTAGTGAGGATTGCTCAAACCATAAACATCATCAATGCACAAAAACATTTTCACTCTCTTCAAAACCATCATGCCTTTCTTAGCAAACCATGCACTTAAACATCAAAATCATTGTTTTGAACATCATGCTACATGATCCAAAATCAAAATCAACAATTAAACCATTGCTTCTCATTTACCAAGCCTTTCAAGCATAAACTCCATTATGCTAAGCTTAAACCAAAACATGCATCTTTCAAACCATGCATTAGCAACATTTTCCACATTATACAAGTCCATTATATTGGCTCACAAGTGATAACAACAAACCCAAAATCAAATTATCGGATACACGGATCACCAAGGGTTGTTCCACACCCTTCATACACTTTACCGGCATCTCAAGGCTCACACACGAGAGCAACCCTCCATCGTTGTGACACCCATGGTGGAGTATTCGGTACAATCACAACCCCTCAACACCACTCATCGGTAAATGTATAATCCACTAACGAGAGACTGGACATGCACAAGGTTCACGCCCGAAAGCTACCCTCAATCGTTTCAACCTTAACAATCCTCAATCGTTAGGGTACTTGGATGGAGTATTCAGTACAATCACAACCCCTCAACATCCAAGGCGACTTGTTTGTAGTGCACTCAATCCTATAGCCGTCTAACTATATCCGATTTCATTTATAAAACACTTTAACCAACATCGCTTGCCAATATAATCCATATCTCATGCATACCTCACTGCTTTTACCAAGCATCCATGATAAGCCATAAACAAGCATTAAACAATGCTTAAAATCTCATGCATCAACACATGCATACAAGGATCACTTACCTAGTGCATCCTTAAACCACATGGCATCATCATACACATTATACATACTCAAAATCATGCTTTAAAACAGTAGGTACTTGCATCTAAAATCAAGTACAACCAAAGGCTCATAACTAGCACAACCGAGGAAGAAATTTCGATTTACTTACTTCTGAACTTAATAAAGCGTTTCAAGCTCTTATTAAGTTCCCAAAACCTTTTCTAAAACGTTTCCACACTGGAAAACCAAAATTCCACTGACCGACTTGCGAAACCATGCTAGCTGACGCACAAATCAACCGTCCGAAGCTTCCACAAACGCGTCAATTGTTTCCGGAACACTATCCCATGTTTTGAACACATCAAAATAGAGGCTCAATGTATTAGAATGCATCCAAAACCCCGGCACACACAAGAAATCCCGCAGCTCTGCTCTAAAGCAACAAAACACCCATCCGAAACAACCGAAAACTCAATCGATTGCCCTCAAACCTCAGCCCAGCCATTACCCAACTCATCCAACACATTCTAGGCATTAATCAACATCCAAAAATAACCTAAAACCAACGCTATACCTCCAGCAACTCTAAAACCTCAAGAACACCTCAAAAACTCTACCAAAAACACCTCCAAAACTAAGGATCTCTAGGATTTCTGGATTAATATGATTAAGACTCATCATCAACATCAAAAACCTTACAAAACATGATTGGAACACAAATCAACTGATCCATAACAAAACAATTACGAAAATCACATTTAAATCTCTTCTTTCATCAAAATTTCGACATTTTCATCAATCAACACTAAAACCTCATTTAAAACATAAATCAAGAGTCAAATACTTGGTAATTTCATTAAAGAACTTTGATTAAAGAGGAAGAACGAAAATTACCTCAATCCTTGCTTTTCTTCTAGTTTGACAAGTTTTCACTCTATGAATCAAAGGAGATTTTGAGAGAAATCTTTGGAAATTGAGTTGGAAATCAAAGAAATATAATAGGAAGATGAAATCTGGAAACTGGGAGAAAAAGAGAGTGTTTGGCTAGTGAGAGAAAATGAGAAAAGAGTAGTTACGTCAAAAATGATTTCCAAAATAACTAACTCTCCCTTTTTCTTTCAATTTCCCTCTAATTTTAATTAAAACATTTTAAACTCATGCCAAATAAAAGAAAATTATTAATTGCATGAAAGCTCCCTATAGATTCTAAGATTTGACTCCTCTTTTAAAAATTACACTTTTGCCACAGTTTTCAAACTTTACATTTTGGTCACTACCCAAAATGTACACCTTCCAAATCCCATTTTGCAAAATTGGCTTTACCAAGCCCTTGTATATGATTTTAGAGATTTTATCATATTTTATCCTATCCCAAACCCTGATCTCCCTAAACCACCTTTTAACGGTTCGAACAACTGACACTGGTTCCATCGGTCCAACTCGACTCACCCAAAGCATATAAGCCCAAAATCGGGGCGTTACAGTTTTGTATTACCGAGCTTTTCCAATCTCAAGTTACTTTTACCATCGCATGTTAGAAGAAATCTATCATGGTATAGTGACTGGCATTAGTGTTTGGAGTTCTCTCAGTGTTGCTTTAGGAGTACGGTAGTGGTATAGTTTGTGGGCATGTATGTCATGTACTATTTTATGCTAGAGTCTATAATATGTTTTTGAGTTTCTATTATATGTTTAAATGATTTCCTAAAATGGTATTTTAACTAGAACTTTGTTTTTTCAGCTTTAAAGTGGTTAAAGAAGAACATTTTATGTGGATTTTTATTGTAGGTCGCTCTTGTGACCCTAATGTGACCTCCTAGATTTTGGTGTGTTGCATAGTCGAGTTTAGAGGATTATATTTAGTGGTATTAGAGCTTAGAGTTGTGTCATTCTAGGTAGATCGACCGATCGTCTGTCATAGGGTGTCTGGTCTATGCATGCCCCTAGATCATAGCCGTGCTCCACTGAGCTAAACTCCGATGTTGAATCCTTTCTTGAAATAAGTGAATCTAAGTATTATGTCCTCCATAACTTGATCTGTACTGGGAAGGAATGCATGTAACGTTCGTTTGTGATTTGGACTGACTTGATGGATTTGAATCTTGACAATGAACATGAGATATTTATGTGTGAAATTGAAGATCTGATTCAAATTGAGAATAAATGTTTAATTATCTGAGATGTACGATATAAGATTTCATGTAAGGCAATGCGATAATAATGATTAGGTTTGAAAATACACTGGTGTAGACATGATAGAAGTATTATGAATTTAAAAGAAAAGTGTCCGTGAGCATGGCGAAAGTGTAAATTCTGTGGCGACTCTATTATGCACGAAGGAAAAAGTTATTTGAATATTACGCTGAAGGTAAGTGATATCCGTTCAAAACCTTGGTTATGTTCGATCAACTTAAAGAAAGAATTTTTCTTTGAAAATGTGGCATGGTGTATCGTATATATCATCCTTGACTGAAAATTCGATGTTACATCCTGATTCGGGAAGGCCCTGTTGGAGGCCTTGAGTACTCGTCTGAACTTCAGTTACAATTTTTCATCCGCAAATTGATGGTTAACTTGGTAGGATAATTTAGATTCTGGAAGATATACCTTTAGGTTGTATGATTGACTTTTGTGGTAGTCGGGAAGGTTTCTTATCCCTGACTGAGACCGTTTATAATGAAAGTTATTAGACAAGTGTTTGACATCGTATGAAGTTCGATATGGATTCAAATACAATATTTTGATCAATGGCATGAGATGTATAATGGTATGATTTTTGGTCCAAAGTCAATCCGAGAAACTGAGGATACTGCCAGATTGATTCGTGACCATTTGAGAGAATCAAGAAAAAAGCATACTCTGATGGAAAGTTTCAGTAGATAGATGGATGAAAGAGTGGTTTCTGTATTTCTTTGACTTCGGTAATTTCGAGGAAAAAATTCTTTTAGGGGGGAGAGTTGTAACACCCATAAATATGATTAAATTTATAAAAAAGGGAATTGGAGTTGAGAGTTTCAAACCCATGACCATAATCCTCACTCCTACTCTATTGTCTTAACCATTGAGCTAAACACTCTTTCGTGTCTTGTTTCGTGTTGTATTTCTTTTCTAAATTGCTTCAAGAGTTTTAAAACAATAATAAAGGACTCTCCAGCTACCCTCTTAGGAATGAATGCTTTTCCCCATCATTCTTTGGAGAACCTACAAAGTTTTCAAACTTTTCCTCTCCCTCAATCACCTTCTACTCACTAAAATCAGCCACCATCAGTTCGTGATGTGAACCGCCAGGATCGAAGGAATCACCATTTCGTTTCGATCACAACCCCACCAACCACTACGGGGATTCGTCGTCGATCGCTGAGAAAAATCATTGAATGATTTGATGGAAACCCAAACGTTTCCTTTTGTTTTTGGTGTTTTCCACCATCGTTTGTCATCAATTCTCCTTGCCATCACCACCAGTAAACTCCTTGCGTTAGGACAAACAAAATCGTGGTCGTCAACCTCTGTTCCATCACTGTTTCAAGGGTTGTCAAAGAGTTTGAGAAACCTTTTGGTTTCTCACTGCCGTTGTGGTTTTAGACATTTTCAAGCTCAACAAGTGCCAAAACCCCGTCCATGATGGCTTTTTATGTTGATTACCGTCATTTTAAAGCGTTTTCCAGCCATTTAGGCTGCGCATGGCGATCACGCGCCGCCTAGGGGCGATTTCTGACCTCTGAGGGTCGATTCGCCTATGAGTCGAGACGGTTCAACCCTGGATCGGTCTGACCTTTGAACCGGTCTGGTTCAGCCTTAAACTGACCAGGATGATGTTTTGTTATCGGGCCAGCCTCTTAAGGCCCAATGGCCTTTAGCTTGCCAAACCCAATTATCGACCCGGCCCAAACCTAGACCCGACCTGAGTTTGACCAGAACCCGATCCATCTGATCCAAACTCGACCCAACCCAGGACCCATTGATTAGTGATATCTGCATGACATCAACATTGACTAATGATGTCAGCATGATGTCACTATTGACCGATGACGTCAGCATGGCGTTAGTGTTAATGGATGATGTTAGCATGACATAAGCATTGACTTTGACCCAAAAAGTTAACTTTTCTGAAAACCCCTATTTTATATTTTTCAACATCCTAAGTTCGTTTTTGAAGTCTGTTTCGTGAAATACCCAAAAGCCTCTAAATCTAACCTTGAACTATACTTGTTTATGTATTTAATTATCCAATTAAGAGCAATGCGGATAATGACTGATCTTGGAATTTGTGTAATTGAAGGTATTCACAGTTCCTTGTATTTGAGTTGTTGAGGGACATCAAATTCGAGTTCGAGAGTAGTCGAATGAAGTATCATGGATCGACCAATATAGCAAGGATTTGAGGTAATACATTACTACCTCTTATGTGCTTATGAACTATATTTGGTATTCGGTAAATGCTTTCATGATCATGTTTAAGTATATGGTTAATTCTGTTAATGTTTAACCGATTGCGAAAAAAGGATAGTAAACCAGTTAAAACTGAAATGCTCGGTTAGTAGGATGGGTGACCTAAAAGAACTTCTGTGATTCGAGAATAATTGATAAGATTATTATATTTTAAATCTGGTTATGCCTGATAATGATGTAACGTTTGAAATGCTAAGTTAAGAAATGATGGAAACGCCCTTCAGGTAGAAGGATGACTAAAATGCCCCTGACAATGAAAGCGATCTAGAAATTTATACTAGATTTGATAAAACAACTGATTCATATGAAAACATCGAATCACCTGGAAAGTTATGGTAACAAGACTTAAAACTTCGAGATTGTAAAGTACTTGGATTTTCCTGAATTCTGATTAGATCTCCGAAGATAAATTTACGGAAAACTAATCATATGTCTGAATTAATCAAAGTGACATAAAATGTTGAATTGATTGAAATGACTAAAAGGATTGGTAATACTGATAAGGCTGAATTAATCAGTATGATCGTAATGACCAAAAGACTAAAGTAACCTCGGGTACCAAATTTCTAAATTAACTGGAATGATGGATAAACCCTCGAGTTCTGAAATGAATAAATTGTTTGCAAGTACCAAAAGTACATGAATGACTGAAACACCATCGAGTACTTAATTGTTTGAAATACCTACGTGACTAGAAATAAGTAGAAGCTTGGAAATCCTAAACTTTTTGATAGATCGCAAATAACTGTAATGTCCATATGGCTTTGAAGCCTAACTTATGTAAATCAGTCATTTTTATTCGGGTAAAGTGCGCAAATGGTCACTAAACTATACTCAAAAAAACAAAATGGTAACTGAACTTTCAAAAATTACAAAATGGTAATTAAACTTTATGTTTTGTTACAAAATGGTAATTGTGATGTTAAAGAGGTAACATGGCTGTTAAAAGTTTTGTATAATAGCATTTGTAGTCCTTTATAGTTACACATTCAATCAATTTAGTCATAATTCGAAGAAATCCAATAAATTTAACCCTCAATTTTTACACAGTGTTTGCTTGTATTTGTGTTAACGAAGTCTAGTTTAATCTTTGTTAAAAAAAGTTATATTGAGCTTCGTTTTGGGCTAACTAATCGAACCCATTTTGGCCCATTTTGGTTTTGCTGGATTATGTGAATTGTAAGAAGGTTTGGAAGTTTCTAGAACCCAGCAAAAACCCTAAATAAGATCATTGGCGTATTCGTAATTCGACTATCTTTCTACCTAATAAAAACCACAAGGTCTAAAACCCTAATCGGCAACTTGGGGTCGATTCGAAATTAGATCTCATCTGTATTTCAAATGCCAAGCTTTTAATCCCTAGTGTTTGTATTTCTATGTTTTCTAGGGTTTAATACAGAAAGAGAAGCTGCGATGATGATAATAGAAAATTCAATCTCGTTAATCTGATTCCTAACATGAGTATGAACTTCTTCATCCATTCATAACGACTTCTGAGCTTCTTCTCTTCCCTTTTTTTGATTTTTCCTTAACTTTGTTCCTTCTTTTCTTGAAATATATGTTTATAACCGTTTTTCAACAAAAAACTTCAGATCTTGTTTGATTTAAGTTGCTAAGTTAAAACTGTTAAAATGGCGGATATGGATGTGCTACTTGTGCTGGAATCATATGAATCTATGTTTCATGGTCTAAACACATTACTGGTAGTGGACTGGTTCAAATGAAACTAACTGAATTAAGTTTCGGGTTTAATTTTGATTGGTAGTGGACTGGTTTTGACTGAGGATTTAAATTGTGGTCTTCAACTGTAATAGCTGAGGTTACCTCTTTAATGACACAATTACCATTTTGTAACAAAACGTAAAGATTAATTGTCATTTTGTAGTTTTTGAAAGTTTGGTTATCATATTGTTTTCTCGGGTATAGTTTAGTGATCATTTGCATACTTTACCTTTTTTATTAATACTATTAAATAATAGAAGAATATTGTATAAATATGTATTCAAGAATTTGAGGCTGGTTCTATGATAATGTTTGACGGTGATATGTTCAACTGCACCACGCAGCTAGAACTAAATATTGAACACGTGAAAGGTGTACCTATTCGAATGCTTGGAAAGTAACACTTCGATAAGACTTGTTTAATGGAATGGACTTGGAAGCCTAACAGGTCGTCTGAAATCTTCAGCACAGAAAATCAATGACTTACCTTATCGGGGTTAAATCATGAAATTGTCCATGAGTGTTAAAATGACTAAAATGCCCTTATAAACAAAATTGACTAGAACTCTCTTGATATATCCGAAATACTGATGGATCCTGATTTACCCAAATTCCCTAAATCTATCTTGATATATCTGAATTCCTGCATAATCACAATATACCAGAAATATTGGATGATCTTGCAGTATAATTCCTAAATACTTGGATGAAATTGATATTTATCGAATTCCTTCGAATGTGGTTCTTGATTGTGAAACCAACCCAAAATGAACTATAGTTTAGTGTCTCCTTTCTATGATTAGCAAGCACCACTGAGTGATAAATTAGACCATCTAGTGAGTCTCATGTTTACATGAATAATTTCCCTGATTGGAAACCAGTCTATCCATTCTAATCCCAAGTGATCCTGTTATTTATAGTAAAAACATGACTTTTGATTTCTAATACAAGTATACATGAATCTTGGGTCTTGATACTTTGGTTCTGTTGATTAAACATATGTATGTATCCTGAATTCCTAACATACTGTTATTGTTTACTGAATTGACAGATATCGTTCAAAACTATTTTACTGGGTACTGGGATACCGATTGAAGACTATAGGTTCAACCCTGATCAAGCTGGTAATTCCGCTCGTATTAAGTTTCTAGCTTCGGCTGAGGTCATTCCGCCTGTACTAGGTTCCTAGCTTCGGCTAGGGTAATTCCGCCTGAGACCTAAGGTAACCCCTTAGAACGGTACTCACGCCCATTAGGCCCGAGTTAACGCATGTATAGATATAGTTTGGGAACTGCATACTGGAGTACGGATGGAGGGTAGTTAGGCTAATACCAAATTTTTCATGTCTCCTCCTTTGCCCTGTCAAAAACCTTATGTTGTCTGAAACTTTCTATAAGTCCTTCTTGATTTGCGTTTGTTGGGACACAGCAAACCTCATGGCTTAATTCCTGTAAAATATCTTTCCTTTCTAATTCGTCTAGATTGTAGAATATCAGACTGATATTCAGAAGTTCAAGTATTGAACAACCATGATGTCTTTAGTACGGCATAATATGATATTTTATATACAGTAAGGGGAACATGTTTATGCCATGATCTTTATGTGTATGTTATGCTTTACCTTATATATGCATGTGCTTATAGCATCATTTGGTAGTTCTGTATTACTGAGCTTTTTCAAGCTCGCGTTGTTTTTATCATTGCATGTTAGAAGAAATCTATCATGGTATAGTGACCGACATCAATGTTTGGAGTTCTCTCGGCGTTGCTTTGGGAGTACGATATTGGTATAGTTAGTGGGTATGTATGTAGTGTACTGTATTATGTCAGAGTCTGTAATATGTTTCTGAGTTTCTGTTATATGTTTAAATGATTTCCTGAAATGGTATTTTAACTAGAATTTTGTTTTTCAGCTTTAATATGTCGTGTACTGTATTATCCACTTACATCGGGTAAAACTCAATTACTTTTACACCTTTCTTAAACCGTTCGATTATGGTAAATAAATGACTAAGTTAGTGGGCAATTTTTGGCTGCCCTAGACGATGGTCGTTAAACTGACCGGCCCAGACGTGGCCTGACCCATAGATCGAGCCACTCGAACCGGTCTAAACTGGCTTGGGCCCGTTGGTAAACCAAGCCCAAAACCCAAACCGAACCTGAACCTAACTCGAGTATAACTCGTTGACCGAGTCAACCCAGTTGACTGATGACACCAGCGTTGACTTTGGTTGCTGTCGCCAGCGTTTACTTTGACATGAAAAGTCAACTTTTTACAAAAACCCTTATTTTATGTTTTCCAACGTCCTGAGTCTGTTTCGTAAAATTTCAGCCTGAAAGCCTACAAATCTGATCGTGAACCCGAGAGTGCGTGAGTATAAGTATTTAGTTTAAGAGCAATGTAGATGGGGACTAATTAAGGGTATTTTTTAATTGAAGGTGTCCATGTATCTTCATATCCGAGATGTCGAAGGACGTTGAATTCGGGTTCGAGTGTTCGAAAGGCGTTTCAAGGGTCGACCGATATAGCCAGGATTCAAGGTAATACATTACTACCCCTTGTGTGCTTTATGAATATGTTGGTATTCAGTTAATCCATGCATACTTATGGTGAAGTATATTGTTAATTCTACTCAAGTCGAATCAGGTACAAAATATATGTATGATAATTCAGATAAGATTGACATATTCGATTGAGAAGGCTAATAATTTGGAAAGATCTGAAGTTCTATAAATAATTAATAAGGCAGTTAATCGTCAAACTCGATATAGTGTTAAAGGATTCAAAGTAATAAATATTGGATATAAAATTATGAAAATGCCTCTGAGGTATAAGAATGACTTAAATACCCCCTAACAAAGGAAATGACCTGGAATTTTACACTTTATCTAGTAAAATGATTACTTTATCTGAAATCCATGTTTTATTGGGAAATACTTTGGTATCAGGATGTAAAAATGTATGATAACAAACCACTTAGGTTACTCAAACTCTGGACAAACACCTGAAGATAAATTTAATGAAAGTTTTATGTATTCCTGAACAAATCTAAATGACAGTAGAGAATGAATTAATTGAGAGGTTTGAAATGACTGAAATAACCTCAGGCGCTGAAATTATAATTTAACTGAAATGATGGATAAACCCCTGAGAATTAAAATGAATCAATTGTTTGGAAATGTCGAAAGTACCCGAACAACTGAAAACACCTTGAAGACTTGGAATAAAAAATATCAATAAAGCTAAACGAGTGCGATGGCTCTAAAGGTTGTATTACATGACTCATGGTTGTTGGTCACTTCTAAAGCTAAGGTAATATTGAAAGAATACTATGTGAATGTATGCTCGATTTATTTGGAGAAAGTACATTGTTAATTATAAGAATAACATGTTCTATAAGGGTACATTCGGTGTTACGAATTGAGTTCATGTGATATGTACATGTCCGACTACTTGGTAAGTACCATGATAACGTGAACTGTTTAGTTTTAGTGGACTTGGAGGATGGATAAGCTATTAGAAGTTTTGGATGCCAATGTCTAGAATGCCCCTACGTGATATAAGCCTGACTCATGTAGGACAATCACTTATGATATTGCTATAGTTAATGGAAAATACCGTATGGATACATGTTCGATTTCCCGTAACATGTCCAGTGATTAATTGGCGAAGATGATCTACTTTGTTATACATTGTAGTCGGTTCAGAGAAATGAATACTTAAGCATACCTATTCGGCTGAATGGTAAACACTATAATGAGGGGTTTCGATTAGTACATAAGGGCTTGGAAACCAATAAGCAACTAGAATTTTAGAGTTCAATACATAAACTTTATACCTTTTTAGTTTAAATTACCAATTTACCCATGAATGTCAAAATGACCAAAATACCCTTAAGAAAAAATAGATTAAGACACTCCTGATATGTTTAAATCCCTAAATGAATTTGATATATCTGAAATCTTTATTGATCTTTATCTTCTAGGAATCTCGAAATATATCCTAATACACTTGAATTCATGCATAATCAAGATATATCGTAGTTTCAAAACGCCTTTGAAGTATAACTCTTGAAAACCTGGAAGAAGTTGATATTTACTGGATTCTTTTGAATAAGGTTCTTGAATTCTGAAATTAAACTAGAAAGGACTACAATTCAGGGTTTTCCTTCTACTTTTAATAAGGACATCAAAGTGATAATTTGGAATCATCCAATGTGTTCCAAGTATACTTGAAAAATCTTCCTAACTGGAATCTAAGTCTATCTGTTCTATCTTCTAGTGATCAAGATCTCTGAAACAAAAATATGACTTATAGGTCCTGATATATTATATCAATATACGTGATTTATGGGTCTCGATATTCTAGTTCCACAAATTACCCATCTGCTTGTATCCTGAATTCATGACATACTGCTGCTAATTACTGAGATGACTCTTACCGTTCAAAATTGTAATACTGGGCACTGGATATTGATTTAGGATTGAAGGCTCCGCCCTGATCAAGCTGGTAAGCCCGCCCATAATCGGTTCCTACGCTTCGGCTAGGGTCCGCCCGTATTCGGTTCATACACTTCGGCTAGGGTCCGCCCGTATTCGGTTCCTACGCTTCGGCTAGGGTCTGCTCGTATTAGGTTCCTAGCTTCGGCTAGGGTAATTCTGCCCGTATTAGGTTCCTAGCTTCGGCTAGGGTAATTCTGCCTGAACCTAAGGTATTCCCTTAGGATGGTACCTACACCCAATGGGCCTAGGTTAATACCTTTATAGGTGCAGCTTAGAACTGCATATTGGAGTATAGTTGAAGGGTAGATAAGAATTGAAAATGAACCGCAATTGGAACATGTTACCCAGAACACCATGATAGTTTTATGCTCTACCGTATACCTGCTTTACCTTATACATGCATGTGCCTACATCATTATCTGGTAGTTTTGTATTATTGAGCTTTCTCAAGCTCATGTTTTTACCACCCCAGGTTAGAAGAGATCTACCATGATATAGTGACAGACATTAGTGTTTGGAGTGATCTCGGTGATGCTTTTGGAGTACAGTACTAGTATAATTAGTGGGCATGTATGACGTGTATTGTTTTATGTCAGAGTATGTATAATGTTTATGAGTTCCCGTTATGTGTTTACATGATTTTCATAAATGATATTTTAAACAAAAGTTTGTTTTACAGTTTTATTGTATTTAAAGAAATGAATTTTATATGAGTTTTACTGTGGGTCGCTCTTGCGACCCTAATGTATCCTCTTAGGATCCGTGGGAATGCATAGGTGGGTCTAGGGGGTTACAGACACGACCCATCCCGACCGAATAAAATCATAACCCGACCCTGAAATTTTAATAAAAAACCAAACTAAACCCGACCCGCCCCGTAAAAAATTAATAAAAATATTAAATATAATATATAAAAATATAAAAAATATATATAAATATATAGGTCGGGTCGTGGAATTTTCACCATGAACCCGCCCCACCCGACTTTATTTCTTTCTAAACCCGCCATGCCCCGCCTCGAACCCGAAATTTAAAAAAAAAACCGCCCCTATAGGGCCGGGTCAGGACCCGTCGGGTCCGGGTTAAATTGTCATCCCTAGTTTTACCACATATATTATATATGTCAAACTACACTTGAGATTAATTCAAATTATTTTATGAAATAAATAATACTATAAATAATATTAATATATAAATGATATAAAATAATTTTTTACATATATATCAATATATATATATATATATATATATAAATAAAATATTATTTTAATATATGATTTATAATATAAATATATTATTTAAAAAACACCCAAGATATTCATGATAATAATATATTTATATTATAAGTAATATATAAAAAGTCATAAACCTTAAACTCCAAACCCCAAATCACAATTCACAAACCCTAAACCTTAAGGCTTGAGATTTAGGTTTATACTTTTTATATATTATTTATACTATAAATATAATTTTGTTAAACCAAATGAATATGTTTATATTATTTAAATAAAGATATATTATTTTTATATTATTTTTAATATAAATATATTATTTAAAAAAATTAAAATATTCATAAAAATAATATATTTGTATTATAAATAATATATAAAACCTCATAAACCGTAAACCTTAAGATTTAGGGTTTAATGTTTGTGGTTTTGGGTTGAGGTTTTATTTTTTATGGTTTTTTACATAATATTTATAATATAAATATATTATATATATGAATATTTTGGGCTTTTTAAAAATAATATATTTATATTATAAATAATATAAAATAATATATATATATTTATTTATATATATATTATAATATACATAAATACTATATTTTATATTATTTATATTTTAATATTATTTATAGTATTATTTATTTCATAAAATAATTTAAATTAATCTCAAGTTTGACATACATAATAATAATTATGGTAAAATATTAAATAATTTTATGTTGGTTTAATAGTTAAGACATATCTTTTGCATCGGAAGGTTCTGAGTTCAAACCCCTCCAAATGCATGGATTTTTATTATTTTTCGTCCAGTAAAACGACGTTGTTTTGGGTTAAATTAAGCTTCAAAACGACGCGATTTTGAGTTGAGTTAACGGTTTTATTAAGAGTCAATAGCAGAGTAGCATAAACGAGTTACAAAATAAAGTTCAGTGATAGATTCAAATATTTTTAAAATTCAATGATATTTCGGGCCAACGGTAATAATTTAGTTGCATTTGATGTAGTTTACCTCTATAAAAATGTAGTATCACGGTTATAATTTTCTTTTTTTTTGGGACTAATTTTAATTTTAATTATGATCATAAATTTTATTCAGAGAAAAGAGAAAGAAATATTTTAGGAAAAGAAAAGAAAGTGGTGCTCGTAATATCTATAATTTAATGATGAATCTACTTTTTACCAAGAAAACAGCGTATTACATTCGACGCACACATCACTGTCGCAGCATAACAGCTGCCTTGCCAGCCTGATTCTATTAATATTTTGTACATCTCAAATTTGTCATTATTTACAAAACTCCCACTTAAACGGCACCGTTCTCCTTCATTCCCTCACCAACAGCCAAAAACCGTATCTATATTTTAAGCCTTTTGCCCGTTTCAAAAATCAAAGTTTCCCTTTTCCACCTCTCTCCATTCTCCAATGGTCATCGTTTTTTCCGTTTCTTCTCATTCGATAACTCTTCTTTTTCTTAGTTTTCTTTTCTTTTAACTTTCTGTATAATTTCTCCAAAACTATCTTCGTTTTCTCTTTTTTAATTTTCTCTTCTCGATCTATCCACTCCGAGTAAGTTCAATCACTTCCGCATCTCTAGTTTCTTCTCTCTGTTTTTTTTCCTTTTAGATTGATTGATTCTTTTTTTTTGGATTTTGCAGGTTTGAGAGAGAAGAGGAATGGCGCATAGAGTAGATCACGAGTACGATTACCTGTTCAAGATCGTGCTGATAGGAGATTCTGGAGTTGGAAAGTCGAATATTCTCTCTAGGTTCACCAGAAACGAGTTCTGTTTGGAATCTAAATCAACCATTGGCGTCGAGTTCGCTACTAGAACCCTCCAGGTTTATCATAGTTTCAATCAGCTCAATCTTCGATTCATCTGCATGCCTGTTTACTTTTTCCTGCCGAAAATTAGTTGTTCCTAGAATTTTGAGTGGTAAATTATCCTGTTGAGATTTTCGTATGTTTGAAATGAAAGAATAATGAAGATGAAGAGTAAAGAGAAAACAGAGAGGTTTTAGGGAAAGAGAGAACGGCACTCTCTGTTATTTTATTGAAAAATCCATAATATCTCAAAATGAGACTGGATTGAATTCTTACAAGAGAATAGCAGTTGGATGACTCAGCTTTGAGTAGTAACTAACAGTAACAACCTAACTACCTTGCTGACTCATCTCAACTGAAAACAAATACAAGGCACATCACATCTCTATTCTATAATATTCTCCATGCTTTCTCAGCATCTTCAAAGACAACCAAGAAACAACAATCCTGCAAAACACAGAAACACAAACAGCAAAGGACAGAAAACAAAGGAAAGTCAAACCACAATAAAAAAACAAGGCCTATACAATCAAGAGGATACAGAGTTAGCCATCACAGCATGACGTTGTCGAAACTTGGTGAAGAGCTGAGCTGACAACGGTTTAGTTAATATATCAGCCACTTGTTCACAGGCAGGAACTTCATTAACATCCAAGGATCCAGTGGCAACCTGTTCACGAACAAAATACAAATCCAACTCCACATGTTTGAACTTGGAATGAAGAACTGGATTGGCGGATACAGCAACAATGCTGGAATTATCACACCACAAAACAGGTGAACCAGACGCCTGAATATGGAGCTCAGAAAGCAGAGATTGAAACCACAACACCTCTGTTGTAGCACAGGCAACAGCTCGATATTCCGCCTCAGCAGTAGATCGAGAAACCACAGATTGTTTCTTGGAACCCCATGATATAGGATTACCACCAAAAAATAAGCAGAAACCAGTAGTTGACCGTCTATCATCTAAGTCAGAGCCCCAATTAGCATCAGCAAAAGCAACTATATCAAATTGAGAAGCAGCAGTAAAGTGAAGACTATAATCAATAGTGGCTTGAAGATATCTCAAAATGCGTTTAACAGCTTGAAAATGGTTATCCAAAGGTCGCTGCATAAATTGACAGACCCTATTAACAGCAAACGCAATATCGGGTCGTGTAATCACAATATACTGTAGAGCCCCTACAATACTTCTGTATTCTGTAACATTATCAATAGGCAGTCCATTCGTAGCAGACAAATTACAATTGGACACCATTGGAGTGGGCAACCCTTTCGAACCAGCTAATCCACTCTTAGCCAATAACTCAGAGATATACTTGCGCTGACTTAAGCATAGACCAGCAGGTTCATGACACACCTCAATACCCAGAAAATACGTTAAGACACCTAAGTCTTTAAGAGAAAAGGCTTTGTTCAAATCATCAATCACACGCTGAACAACACTACTGTCATTTCCCGTAACAATTATATCATCCACGTATACTAGCAAGTAAATGAGCACAGAACCAGACAAATAAACGAACAAAGAAGAATCAGACTTGGACAAACAGAAACCAACAAATTGCAAATAATGACGAAGCTTATCAAACCAAGCCCGGGGAGCTTGTTTGAGACCGTAAAGAGCTTTATGTAACTTACACACTAACCGTTTATCACCTTGTTCGAACCCTGGGGGTTGAATCATGTATACCTCCTCCGTTAGTTCACCGTTGAGAAAAGCGTTATTAATATCCACTTGCCGCAGAGTCCAACCTTTCGTAACAGCCACTGTTAAAATAGTACGCACCATGCAAGGCTTGACAACAGGACTAAACGTCTCGTGAAAGTCAAAGCCCGGCTGTTGCAAGAACCCCTTTGCAACCAGCCGTGCCTTATACCTCGAGACTGACCCGTCAGGATTTCGTTTTATTTTAAAGATCCACTTACAGCTGACCGCAGTTCGATTTGGGGGCAACTCCACCAGAGACCACGTTTTGTTCTGCATCAACGCATCATATTCGTCTTGAGCCGCACGAGTCCATTGCGTGCTTCGAAAGGCTTCACGAATGGTAAGAGGCCTAGAGGACTCTGCCACAGTGGTCGAAAACGCCTTGGGCTTGCGGATTCCATTTTTACCACGCGTAATCATGGAATGAGAATTTTCAACATGAAAATCAGAAGATACAGGCTTAGCCAACAAAGACCCAACGACGGAATCCAAAGGAGAAGAAGACACAGTACCTTGAGAAGGATTTACCGCAACCGCAGCATCAGGAAGGAACGACGGCTCAACACTTGGGAAAGACGAGACCAACGGCGGAGAGGACAACCCAGAATCGAATGGAGGCGGTGGAGAGAAAGACCGAGGCGAAGAGGACAAATCAGCAAGACGGTCGTGAGAAGACGATGACTGATCCACTAGTAGAGTATCAATCGACGGTGAGAACAAAGGAGCCAGAGAGGACGGCCCATCCCTATCACCAGAGGTTTCAGAAACCTGAGCACCAGACAATCGATGGAGAGAAACATTTTGATTATCAAAAAACCCTAAATTATCAGAACCCACATTAGCTGAATCTAAGCCCGGGCCGTGAAAAACACGAGGAGAAGAAATTGGATCAGAGATACCCAAATTCGGGCCCACAACAACAGGTGAACTAGGAGGAAGGGTATTATGAGTAAGAGGGGACTTAGGCCTAGAGGAACCCACAATATCAGGAATCACTGACGGGCAAAAACCCGGAGGAGACTGAGAAATAGCCGGATTCGAACCCAAATCTGGAGAACCCATATGTAAACCCGACACAGCCGGCCCGTTAACAGGAACAGACAAAGAGACAGTGGGTTCCGAGTTGGGCTGCACCACTGGGTCCACAGTGACAGAAACTGGAGTAGTAGATGGGAAAGATTCCTGGGCTGCAGAAGAACAGGCCGCAGAGGTCCATGTAGTCTTGGACAAAGTAGGTAGGCCAATAGAAGCAGCAGGTCCGCCCTGCTTATGATCTGATTTAGTTTAGGGGAACTTTGCATGATTAAGTTGATCATGAACTTTATGTTACTTAGTTGCATAATTAGTATCTAAAAAAGTCATTTCAGTAATGTTACATGAATTGAGGCATCCGATTGCCTTTTCTTGCTCTATGATTTTAAATTCGAACGTGATGTAGTTAGGCTTAGGCAAGAAAAAAAGATGATCAGAATTCAGGTAGTTATAATCGTTGAAGGCGCTTTAGCATTGTGGTTGAGTTCAGAGGACTGTTTCATGTCTATTTTTAGTGGAGCAGGTAATGCCGGATACAATAACATGACCCAAAAAATTAACTATAACAACGACATCAATGAGAAACATGAATATTATACGAATAAACGAATATGTCATAATCTTTATAAGGAAAATTATTAATATTTTACACCTATGTAAATAAATAAAAAACTTAAAACAATTATGACATAAGAAAGTACATGAACATGATATGGATACACGAATTATTCAGTCTAACTTTTAGTAACAATTTCTACATGTAAGAAATGTTGGAGAGTTGATTGATTCAAAGCATATTTCATTGAATTGAAAATTAAGTTATTATATTGATCCTAGCTTTTATTATGTTGTTTTATTCCAATGTTAAAAATAGAGAATATAATGTTGCTTCTTATGGATCTATGACATAATTGATTTGGTTCTGAGAAAGACCAAACTTCCGTTTATTTTGTTGGCTTGTCCCATATTTTCAACCCTTTAATCCAATGTATTTTCAGCTTGTTAATTAGAGCTCATGGTTATACAACTTGGTAAATTGTTGGTTTTGTTTGTATTATGCAACTAATTTCTTTCAATTTTTATGATTCAGGTGGAAGGCAAGACTGTTAAGGCTCAGATTTGGGATACGGCAGGTCAAGAGAGATATCGAGCTATCACTAGTGCTTACTACAGAGGAGCTGTTGGTGCTCTTCTTGTCTACGACATAACTAAGAGGAAAACATTTGATAATGTTCAGAGGTGGCTGCGCGAGTTGAGGGACCATGCAGATTCTAACATCGTCATCATGATGGCCGGAAACAAATCTGACTTGAATCATCTCAGAGCAGTTTCTGAGGAGGATGGTCATGCTCTGGCTGAGAGGGAAGGTCTTTCGTTTCTTGAGACGTCTGCGATAGAAGCAATAAACATTGAGAAGGCATTCCAAACCATATTGAATGAGATATACCATATCATAAGCAAAAAAGCATTGGCAACCCAGGAAGCAGCCGCCAGCGTCACGCTTCCGAGCCAAGGAACCACCATTAATGTCGCTGATTCATCAGGCAACACTAAGAAAGGATGCTGTTCTACTTAACAAGGTGATAAAACTTTTGGCCAAGAGAGATACATGTAGAATACTTGGCTTTTATTTTAAAAGAACCATACTGTTTGTTAGTAGCATCAGCTTGATAAGGCCGGCTTATACTTTTGATCTTTTTTCTCAACTTGTTCTCAAAACCGGAAGTTGGAAGTTTGGGTGAGAAGTCGCTATTAGAAGCAGAGCACAGCATAATTGGTTGCATCTCCTTTTATACTTTATGTTTTGAACTTTCATGGTTATGAGAATCGAAAGGTTAGAGTTAGAAGGATTTGACTAGGGTCAAATCGACTTTTAATTTTTTTGAGTTTAAATCATTTTAGTTCGAGTCATTTGGGTTTATTAATTACTTTTTAGAGTCGGATCATTTTAAATTTAGTTTTTCAGGTTTAACTATTTTAGTTTGACCCTCTTAGTATAGGTCAATTATAAGTTGGCTTATTTATTTCTAATTTAAGTCATACGATCATGTTTGGATTGATCGGTAAGGTTTTCGGGTTTGAATCTAAATTGACAGGTGTGGTTAGGGGTGATAACGAGCCGAGCTAAGTCCGAGCCTGGGAAGACACGACTCGAATATAATATTAGTGCGCTTGGCTCGAGCTCGAAGTGGACATTTTGAGCTTGGCTCGTGGCTTTCCTCAAGTTGCTTTTAAATATTTGGGTAAAGTTGAAAAATAGTAACTGAATTTTGTTAAAAAACAAAACGGTAACCAAAGTTTCAAATGTTACAAAATGACAATTAAACTTTGTATTTTATTACAAAAAGGTAACTCATCCATTAACTTAACGGGGCCGTTTGTAACATTTGAATGTGTAAATATGGAGGATTAAATGTGAAAATATGGAAGATTAAATGTGCTATTATACAAAATTTTATAACAACTACATTAAGTACTTAACGGCCGAGTTACCATTTATTAACAAAACACAAAGTTTAATTGTCATTTTGTAACATTTGAAAGTTTGATTACCATTTTGTTTTTTTAACAAAGTTTAATTACCATTTTTCAACTTTACCCTAAATATTTTTGTTTAAGTTTTGAAAAATAACCTGTAAAAACCTATTCGAGAAAATATAATAATTATTTTTTAAGTCCACAAGTAACTATAGTACATTTCCTAATTATACAAGTTTACAAAGAGAAAATGAGATTTAAAATATTTAACCATGATAACAACAAAAATACAATTTTTGAAGCATACAAGTCCACAAGTAACACAACAAACAACAATTTTTCTATTGTGCGGGCGGGCAGGCGGGCGTGCATGCGTGTGATTATTTCGAGTCTGTTCACGAGCTTTTTGAGTCGAGCTTGGGTCGGCTCGGCTTCATCTTTGATCAAGTCCAACTCGAGTAACTTGTGAGATGATCAGGCTCATTATCACTGTTAGGTGTGGTTCAAATAGATCAATTCAATTGCAGGTTTTGTTTTGTTCTAAAAAAACAGAAGGCTCAACCATCATCACCATCCCTTTCGTTGTTGGACCACTATTACTAATCATTCACTTTTTCGTCGTTAGAAATCGATAAACATGTCGATAAAAACATCGAACCTTGAAAGCTTTTAAACAAATAACATCATAAAAAATATATGATTTCATTGTTGTTGCTATAACGGAGGAATTTTAGGATTTAGTGCCAGGGATTTGAGGATTTATGGTGTTTTGTGAATTAGGATTTTTGTGGAAAATTAGAAAAGTTCAAAGAATTTTTTTTTGAATATTTAAGAGATGACTAAGGGTTACTATAACACCCTCAACTTGAATGTCACATTTGGACCTCAAGCTCAACTCATTACCATAAAATTGTTCAACCTAACATAGCTCAAAAGAGTTGACTTTCAAACCATTTAAATCCAACTGTTAAAATCATATATAAATAAGTTAAGAAGTTTATAATGGAGCTCCAATAAAAGTTAAAACATTAACATTCGACTTGATCAATACAATTTCAAAATAAGAATTACAAACATTACAATAGGGTCCTAAGAATACATGGTCCTATAATCTAAGTATTGTACTTTGAACAAGGCGATGCGCTGAAATCTACTCTGATGGTGCTCTTACAATGCAACGTGCCGAACCTACTAACATGCGAACAGAAACAACGATTCCGAACGCTGAACTTACAAAGCTCAGTGGTACACTTCTATTCTACCATGCTTCATGCATATCATAGACATAAGCATGTAGCTCGAATTGATGCGATGACACTAAATATCATTACGAGGCACTATCACTTCCCAAAAACATACTTTATCAATAAGCAATGCATACATATACATCATAAGCATAACCATACAAACCAATCATATACAAACCTTAAGTGAAGCCCGGGGAAACAAAGCTGTAAAACCCTTAATTTGATTTTGATATAACAAATACTTTAAGGATTATTTTGCAAAAATAAATTTTTTAAGTTCTCAAAAAGCTCAAAATTTGACAAGTAAAAATTTAATCCAAAGTTTTTTAAGGTTTAAAAATAATCCCCATGAATTTTTCTAAGTATTATCAAGCTAAATCTGTAAATTTTGCCCAGGCGTTTCGATACGGCTTAAGACTGTTTCGAAACGTTTTGCTACTGGAATTTTTATATCGAATCGGTCTCGAAACGACTTCAACCCGTTTCGATACGACCTTCATTTGGGTAAGTCATACTTTGACTTTGTTTCGAAACGACAGTTAACCGTTTCGATATGGGGGTTAGATTTTTCAAATTTGGGCATTTAATGTTTTCGGCCGTTGTTTTTCAGAAATAAAAATTTTCAAAGTTAATTACTCGTTTTGATACGGCCTAGCTTGGTCTCGAAACGTTTTGCTACTGGAATTTTATGAGCTCAATCGTTTCGATACCGGTTTCGAAATGACCCCCTATCATTTCAAAACACCTTTGAATGTTTCGATACGACCTCTTTAATGCGCATAACGACTCTTTCTATTTTAGTCGTGTTTCAAAACATGTAGGTACCGCTTCGATACGGGCAGTTGCAGAACTGCATTTATGGTGGGAAGATGAAGTCTCAACGGCTATATTTATGATGTCAACCACCCAAACGACTAGAAATCAATGAGAAGGTATAAAAGGAAGCATTTTAAGCACCAACAACAACTATTGAACATCAAAGCAATATCCAAGCAATCAATCCAAATCCTTGTGCTCAAATTTCATATATTGTAGCCTAAATTGTAATCCTTTATTGTAAAACCTTTTATTCTCAAATTGGGTGTGTGATTGAGTGTATTTTGGGCATATTTGTCTATTGAGAGATACATTTTATTGCCTTTTAATTCGTTGTTCTTGTGAGGGTCTCAAGATCAATCTTTGGGTAGGAAGATAGATCTTTGTAAAAAGTTTCCTCCTAAGCCTAGAAGAGAGGAAGATTTCATAGTGAAATTGGTTGAAAATCCTTAGTGGTGACTAAGGTAGTGGATGTAGAACTTGTTCTAAGCTTGAACCACTATAAATCCTCTTGTCTTTGATTTTTCAATTTTCCAATTTTATCCCACAACTTTTAAAACTCCAATTCACCCACTCTTGGCATTTTCTATTTGATCGATCCACTCAGCAATTGGTATAAGAGTTAGACTCTTGGAAGGCTTCACATCCTCAAGAGAAGATCCTAAAAGAGTGTGATCATCTACTTCAACCATTCTCATGGCTTCTACCTCCGGCCCCAACCTCTACGAAGCTCAATCCACCACCAAGCCACCTTATTTCAATGGGGATAACGATCCCTATTGGAAGAATAGGATGAAGCTATTCATCAAGTCCAATGACTACATGGTGTGGGATGTTGTGGAAGATAGCCCAACAATCTCATTGAAGATGTAACCCCCTAGACCCGCCTATGCGTTACAACAGATCCTAGGAAGTCACATTAGGGTCACAGAAGCGACCCACGTTAAAATTTCAAATAACAAATTGCTAAACCGTTAAACTCATAGATCAAATTGAATTAAAACACAATTTCAGAAACCATTCAGACAATAAAACAAAACCATGATACATGTTGCAAAAACAAGTTTCAGACTCATATATATAACACAAGACGTGACACACATGCCCCCTAGTTACACAGATACCATACTCCACAAGCAAGCCGAAGAAACTCCCATACCAAGGTTGATAGGTGCAACATGTTTGATCTTCAGTCATGAGATGGTAAAAACAACATGAGCTTGGGAAAAGCTCAGTAATGCAAAACTACTAAGAATATGCAATAAGAACATGCAGATATATGGTAGGCATGATGTCATGATATTCCATGCAGCAACAGACTCTATGCGACTCGCTATTTCATTATAGCGTACATGAGGGAAACAAGATTTGTTCTGAATTCAATCACTAGGTATCAAATGAGAGCTTAACATTCAGAGAGTCAGTAGGGTGGTGAATTGAGTGTATTGAATCAAGAAGCCTAGTGTGTTCTGATGAGTGCAGATCAACATGCATAAGTACATATCATTCATATCATACGAACACATAACAATTAAATGCAAATATTCAAGTTCATACAAGGGTTTACTAGTAACTACCCTCCAACCTTACACCAATATGCAGTCCCCCAGAACTATATCCATAGGGACTTACCCTAGGCCCGATAGGCATAGGTGCCACCTAAGGGGCTGCCTTAGGTCCATAAGGATTTACCCGTGCTAAAGCATCGGAACCTACCCAAGGGGAGACCTTGAGTCCATAAGGATTTACCAGCAGGATCAGGGCTGTACCGATAGAGACTTCACAATATAACCCAACAATATACTGTTGAGTTGATCACATAATTGCAAATGGCCAAGATGGGGTGAATTGGTAATAAAAATTATGGTAGGTGATAATAGGGAAAAATAAAATGTGACACAAGCAATTAGAGTGGTTTAAGTTCTCCAAATGAACTCTACATCCACCACCTTAGTTCCCACTAAGGATTTTCAACCAATTCACTACTTGAATTCTTCCCCTTTTCTTGGGTAAGGAGGGAACCTTACAATTTGATTAAGCTTTCTACCCAAAGCTTAATCCACTCACTTTTACAAGAGATGTATTTGGTAAACTCTAAAAATTCCTCTCAAAGGATGCATGTTTACCCAATTACAATTTCACACTCCCCAAACTCACAATACAAGATTACAATGAGAACACAAGAGTTGGGTACAAGAATTTGACAATAAAAGGCACTAGGGTTTGGATTGAATGCTTGGATGTTGCTTGTAGGTTCAATAGTTGTTGCTGAAGCTTTTAGAGGCCCCTTTTATACCTTCTCATTGAATTTTAGCAGTTGGGGTTGTTGCATTCATCAATAGAGCCGTTGAGATGTTATCTTGCCTCCATAAATGCAGTCTGCAACTACCCGTTCCGAAATGCCCGACCCTATTTCGAAATAGACCAAAAAAGAAAGAGTCGTTGGGGTGTATTAAATAGACCGTACCGAAACGGGTACGATCGTTTCGATACGCTAAGAGCCGTTTCGAAACTCGTTTCGAAACACTTTACCACTGTCAAGGCCCGTATCAAAACGGATTGGAAGTGTTTCGATACGCCTTAACGATAAGTCAAAAATCAGTTGAAAACTTCAACGGTCATATATTTAAAACCAGGTTTGAATGTTGTTTCGAAACGTTTGAGGGCGTTTCGATACTACTGTATCGAAACGGGTCAAACCGTTCCGATGTTCTTCATCCATTTCGAAACTCGTTTCGAAACAGAGGTTAACAGTTTCAAAAGTGTTCCGTAACACCCAAGGTCGTTCTGAAACGGTGACTCGAAAATCACTGTTTTGGCTTCAAAAATACTTAGAAAACTTTTGACAAGTTGATATTTTGACTTAGACATTTTCCTTGAAATATATAGAGAGGTTTTGAGGACTTAAAAATTTGTTTTCTCCTTTTCAATTTAGTCCTTAAATTATTTATTTATATCAAAATCAATATCGGTTTTACAATCTCCCCCTTTTTGATATAACAAAACCAAAGTTAGAATTTTTTAATAGTTTTGAAATCTTGAATACATTCTAACTCCCCCTCAATTTAAGATGGGTTTTAAAGTTTTGAAAATATTTAAAATTCAAGTTTTAAACTCAAAACCATTCAAAACGAATTTTGGCTCTTAGATTACTTAGATTACTTCTCCCCCTTTTTGTTAGATAAAAAAGAATAAGGAACAAGGCTCAAAGAGAAGAAACAAGGTTAAAAGCAATAAGCAACATAATATAGATTTATAGAATTTAAATATCCAAACATAAAATTTAAACACTAAGAGTTCAAAGCTCAATTCCAAACAATAATAATCAAAGCATAGGTGCATAAAACATAAAGAAAATATAGGTGCAAACTTAATCCTAATATGATAATCTAATATGCGATGCAATAAAAATCCTACGCCTCATCATCGTCACCATCAACATCCGAGGAATCATCATCGTTCTTAGCTTGAGAGCGATGAAAAGCCATCCATTGACCATAAAAGGTAGAGAATGACAAGTCCATGGATTGATGTTGATTCTCAAGGGAGGTGAGACGATTCTCCACGGATTGCAAGCGAGTGTTTATGGCACCAAGACCCGACTCCATTGAGTTGAACCACTCGGTGAGAAAAGCCATAAAAGCTTCATTGTTGGGACTCGGAGCTTGAGGTTGAGGTTCAACTTGAGGTGGAGGAGCATGCCTATCAACTCGTTCCCATTGGCCAAGATTGTAATGGAACCCGTAGTTGTGTAGAGAAGCTTCACTAATATTTTGCTTACGGGGTTCCGGAGAGTCATATGAGCAATCAAAATTGAGCATGCCAAAGATATAGCTCAAAACAGTCCCATAGGTGAAGGATTTTAGAGCATCAGTTTTACGAAGCTTTACATTGTTGACCATTCTGGCGAACATAATCTTGACAAGATTTGGGTGTTCTCCACGACGAAAGCATTCAAGCCAAAAGTAATCAACTTGACGAATGTGAGCGAATTTACCTCCGGAGGGGAGAATAAACCACGAGATCATCAAGTGAAGAAAACGGTCATGAGCATCCAAGGAAAGCACGAAACTGGTGTGAGCACCAAAATGAGTCTCATTCTCGATGCCTTCGTTCTTAAGGCCAAGAGTAGTCTCCAAAAAGGGTATGTCGATGACGAACCTCTTCCCCAAGAGAAAGGACTCAATGCCAACAACTTCGGAGTGATCCTCATTATCAATAAGCTGGGCATTTGAGTAGAAGATGAGAACCATGTGCTTGTAGACAATATCCGGTATGTTCAAGAAAGCAATGAAGTTCCATTCTTGTAGACGCTCTAGGTAACGGAAGGCGAAATGCTACGAATCAAGGAATGGGACATCAACAACATGTTCGCGACGAACGGCAATCTCCTTGACATAAGTGAAACGATCCCTCATCTCTGGAGTCCGAAGACTTTTGAGAAAAAGCTGAGTGAGATTTGGACGGATACCGGATTGACTAGTAGCTTCACTCGATTGACCCGTCTTACGTTTCTTGTTAGCGTTTTCCATTGAAAAAATCCTAAAAACATAAAGCAAGCAATTTTAAAATTAAAGTATATGCATGAATATCCTCAATTCAATCCAATGACAAATCCCATTTAGGTTTAAAAAGATTTTAAAAACAATTTAAGGGAAAAACAATTTTTGAAGAACACTGAAAAAAATACGAGTGAAAAATAATATATTCGAACAAAAAATTTTAAGTTTTTGAATTTTTTCTACAAGTTTTGAAAAGCCAAATAGGTAAAACATATAAATTATACAAAATTAAAATTTTCTAACCTAAAATTCGAATAAAAATTAAAGGAAAAAGAAAAAAGAGAAAAATATACCTTAGATGGGGATTTTGGATGAATAAATTGAAAATCTTGCACAAGATTTTTGATGCTTGCTTAGACTTGAGTTTGTGTGTAAAAGCCCTCAAGATTTGATGAAAAACAATGAGGTTTGGAGGGTTTTTATAGGGAAAATTGGGTTAGGGTTTTTAGGGTTTTGAAAGAGTTTTAAATTAAAGTGAATTTTAACATTAAAAGCCCTCTTTAAAGCTGTCCGCATACCCGTTTCGGAACAGGCACGATCGTTCCGAAACGCGGGTATCGCAGCGTTGACTAACGTTTCACGTCCAGCTGACCGTTCCGATACGGCTTTGACCGTATCGAATCCTTGTTGACCCGTATCGAAACTCGTTTCGATACAACCCTTGGCAGTGGCAAAATCATTTTGAAACCCTTTTAAGGCGTTTCGAAACACCCTTCTCACAGATCACCCTTTTAAGCACTCGTATCGAAACGGTTAGACCCTTTTCGATATACCTAGGCTTGGAAGTGCAGATGAGGCTCTGATATTGCAGAAAAATAATCTTCATGAAGTCCTAAATGCATATGAATGACATGTGAACAAGTTTTACTGGCTAAACTTAATGCATACTCCCCCTAGCAACATGCATAGAAGCAAAATGAGGCAAATTAACATAGGCATGAATAACCACCAATTTCAAGCAAATTTTTGACAATTTGGGACCTAAGTGGAGTCAAGAAAGGCTAGTTAAACCTAACTCTCTCCTAAGGGTCCAAAAACGCTCTTTATCTAAAGGTTTTGTGAATATATCCGCTAATTGGCTCAAGGTATCAACATACTCTAGAATAACATCATTTTTCAACACATGGTCTCTAATGAAATGATGTCTAATTTCTATGTGTTTGGTTCTAGAGTGTTGGATGGGATTCTTAGTGAGACAAATGGCACTAGTGTTGTCACACTTAAGGGGTATAGTTTCTACTTCAACACCATAATCTAAGAGTTGTTGTTTCATCCAAAGGACTTGAGCACAACAACTCTCTAAGGATATGTACTCCGCTTCGGTGGTAGATAAGGCTACGCTATTTTGTTTCTTAGAGAACCAAGATACGAGCATACTACCTAAATATTGGCATGTCCCGTAGGTACTTTTCCTATCTATCTTACATCCCCCATAATCCGCTTCCGAATAAGCATGAAGGCTAAAGGAGGAATCTTTAGGATACCAAAGGCCTAAGTTAGGTGTGTCTCTAAGGTATCTAAAAATTCTCTTAATGGCAACTGAGTGTGATTCTCTAGGACTAGCTTGAAACCTAGCACACAAGCAAACACTAAACATGATATTCGGTCTACTTGCGGTAAGGTAAAGCAAAGAACCTATCATGGATCTATAAAGCTTAGAATCAATACACTGACCTCCTTCATCTTTGTCAAGCTTTATGGAAGAGCTCATAGGTGTGGCTTGAGGCTTTGCATTCTCCAAGCCGAACTTTTTGAGCATATCGTTCACGTACTTAGCTTGATTAATGAAGGTGCCATCTTTCCTTTGTTTGATTTGGAGTCCCAAAAAGAATGAAAGCTCCCCCATCATGCTCATCTCGAACTCACCTTGCATTAGCTTAGAAAATTCTTTGCAATAACATTCATTAGTAGAACTAAAAATTATATCATCAACATAAATTTGTACTACTAAGATGTCATTATTATATCTTTTTATGAAAAGTGTAGTGTCCACCTTACCTTTCTCAAAGCCCTTTTCAATTAAAAAGTTTGAAAGTCTCTCATACCAAGCTCTAGGAGCTTGTTTTAAACCATAAAGAGCTTTAGTTAGTTTGAACACATGATTTGGAAATTTTGAATCCTCAAAACCCGGTGGTTGTTCAACATACACTTCTTCATTTATAAAACCGTTTAGAAAAGCACTTTTCACATCCATTTGAAAAAGCTTGAAATCATTATAACATGCAAATGCCAAAGGTATCCTAATGGCTTCCATCCTAGCTGCGGGTGCATATGTTCATCAAAATCAATTCCCTCCTCTTGGGTATAGCCTTGAGCAACAAGCCTAGCCTTGTTTCTCACTATATTACCATTTTCATCTAGTTTATTCCTAAAGACCCATTTATTTCCTATAGTAGATTGATTACTAGGCCTTTCAACTAATGTCCAAACTTTGCTTCTCTCAAATTGATTTAATTCCTCTTGCATGGCCAAAATCCAAAAATCATCTTTTAATGCTTCTTTAATATTTTTAGGCTCAATGCATGAAAGAAATGCAACGTGGTTCATTAATTTGAGAGAGGATCTAGTAGTTACCCCCTTAGATGGATCACCTAAGATTTCACCACCTTTGACATAGTTGAACTCCCTTGGGCAAGATACATCATTTTCTTCTAGAGCCAAGTCCTTTAAGGCTTCAAGAGGTTGATCTTGTGCATCTTCATCCTTAGTTGGAATCTTATCCACCTTTGACATTTGTTCTCCATCAATGGCATCAAGAATTCCTACATCACCATCATCATAAGATTCCTTCCTCAGAAGGAGGTTATCATCAAAAACATGTATAGACTCTTCAACAACTAAAGTTCTTTTATTAAATACATGATAGGCTTTAGAGTTTAAAGAGTACCCTAGGGAAATAGCTTCATCACTTTTAGCATCAAATTTACCTAAGTTTTCTTTACCATTATTCAAGACAAAACACTTGCAACCAAATGGATGAAAATAGCTAATGTTAGGCTTCTTAGATTTTAAAATCTCATAAGGTGTTTCTTCAAAATTGGGCTAATCATTACTTGATTTATAATATAGCAAGCGACATTTGTGGCTTCCGCCCAAAAATATTTAGGTAAATTATTTTCACAAAGCATGGTTCTAGCCATTTCTTCTAAAGTTCGATTTTTCCTCTCAACTACCCCATTTTGTTGAGGAGTGCGAGGTGCGGAAAAATTATGGCTAATCCCATTTTCATTTAAAAACTCTTCAAAGCCTAGATTTTGAAATTCAGTTCCATGATCACTTCTAATGTGAGAAATTTTAAGTTCAATATCATTTTGAGTTATTTTAGAAAATGTGATGAATTTTTCTAAAGCCTCATCTTTTGTACTTAGGAATAGAACCCAAGTAAACCTAGAATAGTCATCTACAAGTACAAAAGCATATAATTTACCACCCAAGCTCATAGTTCTAATAGAGCCAAAAAGATCCATATGAATCAATTGTAAGCATCTACTAGTAGAGACATCATTAATGGATTTAAATGAAGTTCTATGTTGTTTACCCTTAGAGCATGCATCACAAATTTTATCATTAGAGAACTTAAGTTTGGGTAAACTTCTAACTAGATTAAAGGAAATCAATTTTTCTAAAACACTCATGCTAGCATGTCCTAATTTTCTATGCCAAAGCCATGAGTCATGTTCATCATGTGCAACTAAACATGTATGAGATGTATGGATGTCATCTAAGTGCACCATGTAAATATTGCCTATCCTATTCCCTATGACCTATGAGCATCAATCGATTTGTTTTAATGTTTACAATTTTGCATCCACTTTTATCAAATAAAACATTAAAACCCTTATCACATAATTGACTAATGCTCAACAAGTTGTGTTTAAGACCGTTGACATACAAGACATTTTCAATGAAAATAGAAGAGTGATTACCAATGGAGCCTATTCCTTCAATGTGGTCTTTGGAGTTGTCACCGAAAGTTACCATTCCACCACTCTTTGGCTTTAGTTCCATGAATCTACTCTTGTCACTGGTCATATGTCTTGAGCATCCACTATCAAGGTACCATGAGTTTTGGCTTGAAGCTTTGGCCTTGTAGCAATGCCCCCTACAAACAAAGAAACTAGGCCTTGGATTTTGGTACCCAAATCATTTTGGGTCCATGTGTGTTAGCCCTCAAAATCTTGGTTCCCTTAGGGATCCAAGAAGCAATAGCATTCATATTATTAGAAATACTGAGTTCCTTAGGAACCCAAACACTCATAATCCTTTGACCTCTAGATTGCTTAGGAAAATTTCTTTGTTTAGGAATAAAAGGTTTTCTTTTTACATATTGGGATTTAGAAAAATTTCCTTTTTCAAAATGGTTTTTCCCAATAGCAATAGATGTTTTAAGATTATCCACTTCCTTTGTGTGATAATCTTGAAAATCGGAAAGAAGTTTTTCAAGTTCAAGGTTTTCTTTTTAAGATCATTTGAAAGATTTACTAAGTACAAAACCTTCTTTTCCAATTCGGAGTTAGTTTTTGAAATAGATTCATTTTGAGTTTTCAAATCGGAAATGTTTTTATTGTTTCTCAAAATAGACTCCTTATATTTTCCAACTAACTCGTCATAAACCTCTTGCAATTCATCGTAAGCATCTTGAAGTTCATCAAAGGTGAAATCAAAATTAGATGAGTTAAGGTTTACCTTTGGTTCATCATCAATGGCCATGAGACAAAGATTGACCGTATTTTTTCCAACTAACTCGTCACTCCAAGTTGCTACTTGACCCTTGAGCTTGTTCTTCTTCCCAAAGCTCTTCCTCTTCAATTGAGGACATTCGGAATGGATATGGCTGTATTTTTTACACTCATAGCAAATGATTTGGTCCTTCTCCTCCTCTTTACTCTTGCTCTTGAAGTCTCCTTTTCTAATGAACTTTCTCCCACGGTTGGACTTCATAAAGCGAGTGAATCGTTTGGCCAACATGGCCATCTCCTCATCTTCATCTTCGCTATAATCGCTTTCATGGTATGAAGCTTTAAGAGCGATTCCAATCTTCTTCTTCTCAACATCCTTCTTCTCAACCTTCTTCTCCTACATTTTCTTTTCTTCTTCTCTTCCCTTCCTCAAGATCTCATGGGTGAGTAGAGATCCAACCAGAGCATCTAGCTTGAGAGTCTTCAAATCTCGAGCTTCAATAATAGCCGTTCTCTTGCTATCCCATGATTCTGGAAGAGAGTACACCAATTTCCTCACTAGCTTATCTTCGGGGATGATCTCACCGAAATTCTTCAACCCATTGACAATGACCGAGAACCAATCAAACATCTTGGAAACATTCTCATCGGGATCCATTTTGAAATTTTCGTAGCTTAGATTTAGTAGCCCAATTTTTGTTTCCTTGACGTCACTAGTTCCCTCATATGTTGTCTCGAGGGTGTCCCAAACTTCCTTGGAATTCTCGATCGAAGACACCTTGGAGTAGATATCCAGACCAAGTGCACAAAAGATGACATGAAGAGATTTATCATTTACTTGCATCCTTCTTCGATCATCTTCCGTCATTTCGGCTTTGACCTTTGGGACAAGTCTTCATTCACCTTCTCTCTTCATTGGTATGAATGGACCTTATTCAACCACATCCCACACCATGTAGTCGGTAGACTTGATGAAGAGCCTCATCCTATTCTTCCAATATGCGTAGTTATCCCCATTGAAGAATGGCGGCTTGGTAGTAGATTGAGACTCGTAAAGGTTGGAGTTAGAGGTGGATGTCATTGCTTGACTAGTTGTTGATCAAACTCTCCTAGAATCGACTCAAGAGGGTTGTAATCCTGTAACCCCCTTAACCCGGCCTAGACGGTCGACCCGAATTAAGAAGTTCACACGGGGAAAACCAAAGTCAACCCGAAAGTCAACCTTGATTAACGACCCTTTTTTTCTTTTTAATCTTGTCTAGATGCACGTTAACTCTAGATATGTTCACAAGATAATCATATTCAGACATCATAACAATTAGAGAACATTCAGGGACCCAATTGCACAAATTACAACTTAAGGGACCAAATTGTAAATTCTGATAATTATAAGGACTTAACCCAAATTAAAGTTACCAACTTGAAATTAATCATCTTTCATGCTTCTTTGCCAAATTTCAGCTCAAACGGACATCTCAAACTCATACAATTGCAATAACAAGTTTCAGGACCAAAACGCAAACATTTCAGAACATTTAACCAACAATTTCAGTGCCCAACGGTCGAGTGTTTCGGAACAGGGAAAGCCCATTCCGAAACGAGGGACCGTTCCGAAACTGGTACCGAAACATGGCCTGGCAGAGGCCAAACCGTTCCGGAACAGTGCCTCCCGTTTCGGAACGCCAGGCCATTTCAGGCCCTCGTTCCGATACGGTAGCACCTGTTCCGAAACAGGCTGCCCAGATTGCAGAAAAATTTGCTGGTTTATCATGCAATTGACTTAACAAACATGCTCCAAAAGCAACCAAATTATACCAGCAAGTCATTCAACATACAAAGAACATAATTGCATCGACCATTCATCAACATGGCATCAATTATGAAAATCCCCAATTCTATAGGCCTGCATCCTACTTAGCAATCCATTCAAGCATCAAAACATCAATCCAAACACATAATGGCCAAATACAAGTTCCAACAACATTAACAACATAATACCAACTTAGGGAGTCCAAAACATCTCCCAAAACAACAACATAGGTCCCCCATTGCCAAATGCCCATAAGCTAATAGTGTTTAAGAAACCTTCACCATACATGAGCTTTGTTCACCACTTGGATTCTTGTCCACCTTGCTGTCCTCAATGCACTTTAATGCTCTGCATTATTGGTTTAAGGAAAGAGAGAGCGTAAGCAAAAGCTTAGTGAGGAATGCTCGTTAAAACCACACAACAATGCATATATAAACACCTTTATAAACCATTGTTCAAAACCACAATATACATGCTCATAAGCATTTAAAACAAGAAAACATGCTTCAAGATCATAACATGTCTTATTGGCCACAAGTGATACAATCAACATAAGATCCACACATGGACTTTTAAACACCATTGTGATCTTACAATTTTCCAAGGACCACACATGGACTTTTAAACACCATTGTGTCCTTAACAAGAATCTTCCATGGACTTTTAAACACCATGACAAGGACCACACAAGGACTTTTAAACACCTTTGTGTCCTTAACAAGAATCACCCAAGGACTTTTAAACACCTTGGTGTTCTTAAATAACAAGGCTTACACAAGGAATTTTAACCACCTTGAACCTTAACCAAGAACCAACCATGGACTTTTAAACACCATGTTGTCCTTAAATAAACAAGGCTTTCACAAGGAATTTTAACCACCTTGAACCTTAACCAAGAACCAACCATGGACTTTTAAACACCATGTTGTTCTTAAATAAACAAGGCTTTCACAAGGAATTTTAACCACCTTGAACCTTAACCAAGAACCAACCATGGACTTTTAAACACCATGTTGTTCTTAAATAAACAAGGCTCACACAAGGACTTTTAACCACCTTTGTGACCTTAACCATCACTTGCCAATATACATCATTAAGAACAATATTCCACTGTTTTAAAGCATTTAACAAAGCCATAAACATCATGCATCTTTAAGCATCAAACCACATTAAAACAATGTTCAAAAACAAGGATCTCTTACCTTGAGCATCCTTCAACACATGGCTTACAATCCCAGCAAATAATCATGCTAAATATGCTTTCAAAACAGGATTTAAAACATGCAAACAAACCACATTGCATACAACCAATCCATGGTTCATCATCAAGAGAGTTTTTCCGAAAACTTACTCTTGAGCTTAGCTAAGTTTCTTAGACTTAAACTAAGCTCCCAAACCTTCAAAACATTGGTTTCATAGCTGAAATCCAAAATCCACTCACCGATTCCGTTTCGCCTCTTGCCGAAACACCAATCAAGCTTCCGGATCGACACCACTAGGATCCAAAGATGACTCCCCTGTTTTAAACACATCAAAACAGTAGATTAATGCATTATCATGCATTAATATCCTCAATGAAAGCACCTAAACTCGCTGCTCTCATCCACACTCCATTTTCGGCTACCAAACACAACCGAAAATGCATCCAAACAACTCCACAACACTACCCAGCCAAGATCCATCAAATCTAAACATCCTTAAACATAAATTAACATCCAAAAAGGATCCAATCAAACCCTTATACCTCCAGCTATAACAGATCATCAAGATCACTCCAAAAACAACCAAGAACACAAGCTAAACTTAGGAAATTCAACCTATCCGGGATTGCATTTATTAAACCTCAATTTCACATCAATTTAACATTCATTTAACATCAAATTGACACCTCAAAACACTGCCCAATCAGATCATACGAAATTTCATCAAAATCAATCAAATCTTGCATTTAAAAGCCAAAATCAAGAATACATCTATAAAACCTTTTATAAAACATAAATCAAGGATTGAGAACTTAGGAATTTCAGTAAAGAACTGAGAGTTCAGAGGAGAAGGACGTTCTTACCTCCAAACTTGAGTTTCTCCCTTTTTAGAACCAAAATCTTGAAAATCCAATTAGCAAATGGTGAGGTTTTGTTGAAGAGATGATTAGAGATCAAAAGAGGATTATAATCTCATGTTTGGACATCAAAATCAGAAGGAAAAGCTCTGGAGAAAAGTGTTTGGTTTGAGAGAAAAGATGAGAGAAAATGGAAATGAAATTTTAGGAAGTTAGTTGGAAATGCCCAAAATATCTTCCATCCTTTTTAGTTTTATTTAAAAACCTTTAATTAATCATTTAATATCTTAGAAAAATCTGGAGAAACTCCCATTGGGTAAATAGCTCCTTAAAGATTCAAAGTTTCAATCCTTTTTAAAACAGTCTCATAGTTTTCGAAATTTACATTTTGGTCACTAACCAAAATGTCACACTTCCAAACCTCATTTTGTAAAATTGATTTCACCAAACCCTTATATATAATAAAAGAGGATTTTAAGACATTTTTCCATATTTTTAATGCAACCCGAACTAGGTTTTCTTAAATTCACTCTTATATATTCGAACCGCGATCCGACCGAACCGGTCCGAATCCCAAAACTCCTAAGCCCAAAACCGGGGCGTTACAACTCTCCCCCCTTAAGAAATTTCATCCTCGAAATTTACCTGAAGGAAAGAGATACGGGAACTGCTTCAGCATGTCATCCTTCCGTTCCCACGTGGCTTCCTCAACACCACAGTGCTTCCACAACACCTTCACCAACTCAATGGTCTTGCCACGAAGAACCTTGCTATCCGAATCCAGAACCTTCACCGGTTCCTCATCATAGGTCAAATCCGGATTCAATTCCACTTCTTCTACAGACATCACATGCGAAGGATCCGATCTATACTTCCGAAGCATAGAAACATGAAATACATCATGAATCATCTCCAACTCTTGAGGTAACCTCAACTTGTACGCAACAAGACCCACACGCTCAACCACCTCGTACGGTCCAATGTATCTAGGGCTCAACTTACCCTTACGACCAAACCTCATCACCTTTTTCCAAGCCGAAACCTTCAAAAACACACGGTCACCCACCGTATACTCAATCTCCTTACGCTTCAAATCCGCGTAAGACTTTTGCCGATCAGAAGCTGCCTTCAAACGCTCACAAATGAGCTTCACCTTCTCGGTGGTTCCTTTCAACAAAGCCGGCATCGAAACCAACTTCTGACCCGTTTCAGCCCAACAAAGAGGAGTCCTACACTTCCTCCCGTACAAAGCCTCATAAGGTGCCATTTGAATACTTGCCTGATAAATATTGTTATAAGCAAACTCTACCAAAGGCAAATGTTTCTCCCAAGAGCCCTGAAACTCAATCACGCAGCACCTCAACATATCCTCCAAAATCTGGATAACAAGCTCGGACTGACCATCCGACTGAGGATGATAAGATGTACTGAAATTCAACCGTGTACCCAAAGCTTGGTGCAAACACTGCCAGAACCGCGATGTAAACCTCGGATCCCTATCCGACACAATCGACTTTGGCACACCATGCAGCCGCACAATCTCAGCAATGTACAGCTCCGCAAGCTTATCCAAAGAATACGTAGTATGCATAGGCAAGAAATGCGCACACTTCGTCAGGCGATCCACAATCACCCACACCGAATTCTTCTTCGTTGGTGACAAGGGTAAACCAGATACAAAATCCATGGTAATCCTTTCCCACTTCCATTCAGGGATTCTCAACGGTTGCAACAACCCTGAAGGAACCTGATGCTCAGCCTTTACTCGCTGACACACCATGCACTTGCTTACAAACTCAGCAACATCCTTCTTCAAACCCACCCAATAGTACTCATCACGAAGATCTCGATACATCTTAGTACTACCTGGGTGCATAGCAAAAGGACTACTATGACCTTCAGTCAGAATAGCACGCCTCAACTCAACATCATTGGGCACTACTATCCGACTCCCAAAACACAACACACCATCATCATTAAAATACAAATCCGAAGGCCTACCCTCTGCGATATCCTGAACATGCGGTACCAAGGAATCATCCAGCAACTGCTTTTCCTTGATCAACTGAACCAAAGATGGTTTCATTTGCAACTCAGCCACAAGACCACCATCACGCGAAATACTCAAACTGGCAAACATAGCCCTCAACTCAACAGCTACCTTCCTACTCAAGGCATCCGCTACAACATTAGCTTTTCCAGGGTGATACTCGATCGTCAAATCATAATCCTTGAGCAACTCCACCCAACGCCGCTACCTAAGATTCAACTCCTTCTGAGACATCAGATACTTCAAACTCTTGTGATCCGTGTACACAGTACACTTCTCACCATACATGTAATGTCTCCAGATTTTCAAAGCAAAAACCACCGCAGCCAACTCTATATCATGCGTAGGATAGTTGCGCTCATGCACCTTCAACTGCCGCGATGCATAAGCCACCACCTTACCCTCTTGCATCAACACACATCCCAAACCAACATAGGACGCATCGCTATACACCACAAACTCTTTCCCTGATTCAGGTTGAACCAAGATAGGAGCTTGCGTCAAAGCTGCCTTAAGCTTCTCAAAAGCCTGTTGTCTCGCTTCCGTCCACTCATACTTAACATCTTTCTGCAACAACTTTGTCAAAGGTGCAGCAATCTTAGAAAACCCATCCACAAACCTCCGGTAGTATCCCGCCAAACCAAGAAAACTACGAACCTCATGAACAGACTTAGGAACCTTTCAATTCATCACCGCCTCAATCTTCTGAGGATCGACACGAATCCCTTCGGCAGAAACCACATGCCCAAGAAACACCACTTCACTTAACCAGAACTCACACTTGCTCAGCTTAGCATAAAGCTGATTCTCCAACAAAGCTTGCAATACAATCCTCAAATGTTCTTCATGCTCCTCCTCAGTACGCGAGTACACGAGGATATCATCAATGAATACCACAACAAGCTTATCCAGGTATTCATGAAACACACGATTCATCATGTCCATGAAAGCTGCAGGAGCATTTGTCAAACCAAACGGCATCACAAGAAACTCATAATGCCCATACCTCGTCCTGAAAGCTGTCTTAGGCACATCCACATCCTTTACCTTCAACTGGTAATACCCTGACCTCAAGTCAATCTTAGAGAACACAGCTGCTCCCCGAAATTGATCAAAGAGAACACAGCTGACGATAATCATTGCACATTCTCATAGTGCTATCCTTCTTCTTCACAAACAAGACCGGTGCACCCCAAGGCGACACACTCGGCCGAATGAAACCACGATCAAGCAACTCTTGCAACTGCGTCTTCATCTCTTTCAGCTCCTTAGGTGCCATTCGATAAGGGGTAATGGACACAGGAGTTGTATTCTCATACAGCTCAATCCCAAACTCCACCTCGCGATTAGGAGGTAAACCAGGCAACTCCTCAGGAAACACACCAGGAAACTCTCGCACAATCCTGATATCTTGCACACGCAACTCCTTAGAACTAGGATTCATCACAAAAGCTAGGTAAGCTTCACAACCCTGCCTCAGCATCCGGCTCGCCTCCAAAGAAGACACCACATTGGCAAGAAACTTCACATTCTCACCAACCACAACAACCTCATAATCATCCGCAAGCTTCAACGAAACTCGCTTATTCTCACAATCCACAACAGCACGATGCTCAGCAAGCCAATCCATACCAAGGATCACATCAAAACCATAGAAAGGCAACTCCATAAAGTCAACATGAAAAACATGATCTTGCACGACCAAAGGACATCTTCTATAAAGCTTTCGAGTCACAACAATCTCACCAAAAGAACTAGTGACACGCACACCAACATCCAAAGACTCAACAGGCAAACCAAGCAATTCAGCATGCTCACGCAATATGTATGAGTGCGTAGATCCAGAATCAATCAAGGAAAGTAATGACAAGGATTGCAAAGTAAAAGTACATGCGATCACATCCGCGTCATTCCTTCCCTCTCGCTGAGTGTACACCCTGGCTTGGCCGCCACCCTCAGGCTGAATAGCCACAACATGAGCCACACCCCGACGACCTTCCTCTCTCCGCTGGAAGTTACCACGGCCGCGCCTACGACCTCTCTGTGGTGCAGCAACAACAGGAGCACGCACTTGGCCACCAGCTAACATAGGGTACTCTCTCCTCATGTGATCCGTAGATCCACAATTCCAGCACGCATTACCAGCTGCCACAACAGGAGCTTGCACCTCCCTCTCAGCACGAGGACAATCACATTTCATATGGCCACGCGAACCACATGTCCAACAAGCACTCGGATCAACTCTAGCATTGCCTCCCCGAGCAGGCGCACCACCACCTCGCTTAGCTGAGGACTGATACTTCTGATCACGTCCCCTCTTGTTCCGTCCACCACCGGAACTATATTCAGCAGCTCGCTTCCCAGCACCAGAACCAGCACTTTTAGAAGATAAACCCAAGTTCATCTCAATATCCTTTGCTCGGCCCACCAGCACATCAAAATCATCATACTCGGTAGCCAGCACATACATCTTTACATCCGTCACCAAACCATAACGGAACCTTTCACACCTCGCTCGCTCATCCGGAACAAGCTCAGGTGCGTATTGACTGAGTCGAACAAACTGTACTTCATACTCAGCCACATACATGCTCCCCTGGGTAAGAGACATGAACTCCTTCTTCTTTTCATCTAGGTACCTCACACCTAGATACCTTCTCTTGAACGCGTTCTGAAAGAACGTCCAAGTTACGTCAGCTTCCGCCATCCCAGCAACAGAGGTAGTCCACCAAGTGTAATCATCATCTTGCAACAATGATACTACACAGCCCAGCTTTTGCACATCAGTGCAACTCATCTGACCCAAGATTCTCTTGGTACCTTCTAACCATGATTTCGAACCTTCAGCAAACAAACCCCTGAACTCAGTCCCTCCTAGACTGCGCAAACGCTCCAAGGGTAGTCTAACTCCAGCATCTCCCTGATGCCCAGCTCCTTGAGCTCCAGCAATAGCTTGTATCAACACTGTCATGTCAGGAACAGCTTGCCCCTGACCAGCCTCAGGTCCAGCGACCCCAGCACCAGCTGCAGCTCCAGCTCCTTCACCCCCAGCACCACCACCACCAGGTGGAGGAGGTAAATCCACCGCACTCTCAACATTCTCATCATTCTCATTCTCGTTCTGAGCCGTAGCTCGCACATTACTCCTCAACTCTCTACGAGGTGTCATACTCTAACAATGCAATTAAACATAGTCAGGCCCAGCAAGGTAAGCAATCCAAGTACTCAAGCTCATTTTCAATTAAAAACAATATCATTTCATTAGCTTTGATTTGGAAATGGGTACCCACAACATGCTTCCCCACAGCATACACTACAATTGTAACATACTTACAATTCACACGTCATGCTTTCACTCACAAGCATACAAAGCATACATACTTTAATCACACACACAACCATTCCCAATTACTCGAGAACTCAGCTCTGATACCACTAAATGTAACCCCCTTAACCCGGCCTAGACGGTCGACCCGAATTAAGAAGTTCACACGGGGAAAACCAAAGTCAACCCGAAAGTCAACCTTGATTAACAACCCATTTTTTTTCTTTTTAATCTTGTCTAGATGCACGTTAACTCTAGATATGTTCACAAGATAATCATATTCAAACATCATAACAATTAGAGAACATTCAGGGACCCAATTGCACAAATTACAACTTAAGGGACCAAATTGTAAATTCTGATAATTATAAGGACTTAACCCAAATTAAAGTTACCAACTTGAAATTAATCATCTTTCATGCTTCTTTGCCAAATTTCACCTCAAACGGACATCTCAAACTCATACAATTGCAATAACAAGTTTCAGGACCAAAACGCAAACATTTCAGAACATTTAACCAACAATTTCAGTGCCCAACGGTCGAGTGTTTCGGAACAGGGAAGGCCCGTTCCGAAACGCGGGACCGTTCCGAAACTGGTACCGAAACATGGCCTGGCAGAGGCCAAACCGTTTCGGAACAGTGCCTCTCGTTTCGGAACGCCCAGGCCATTTCAGGCCCCCGTTCCGATATGGTAGCACCTGTTCCGAAACAGGCTGCCCAGATTGCAGAAAAAATTGCTGGTTTATCATGCAATTGACTTAACAAACATGCTCCAAATGCAACCAAATTATACCAGCAAGTCATTCAACATACAAAGAACATAATTGCATCGACCATTCATCAACATGGCATCAATTATGAAAATCCCCAATTCTATAGGCCTGCATCCTACTTAGCAATCCATTCAAGCATCAAAACATCAATCCAAACACATAATGGCCAAATACAAGTTCCAACAACATTAACAACATAATATCAACTTAGGGAGTCCAAAACATCTCCCAAAACAACAACATAGGTCCCCCATTGCCAAATGCCCATAAGCTAATAGTGTTTAAGAAACCTTCACCATACATGAGCTTTGTTCACCACTTGGATTCTTGTCCACCTTGCTGTCCTCAATGCACTTTAATGCTCTGCATTATTGGTTTAAGGAAAGAGAGAGCGTAAGCAAAAGCTTAGTGAGGAATGCTCGTTAAAACCACACAACAATGCATATATAAACACCTTTATAAACCATTGTTCAAAACCACAATATACGTGCTCATAAGCATTTAAAACAAGCAAACATGCTTCAAGATCATAACATGTCTTATTGGCCACAAGTGATACAATTAACATAAGATCCACACATGGACTTTTAAACACCATTGTGATCTTACAATTTTCCAAGGACCACACATGGACTTTTAAACACCATTGTGTCCTTAACAAGAATCTTCCATGGACTTTTAAACACCATGACAAGGACCACACAAGGACTTTTAAACACCTTTGTGTCCTTAACAAGAATCACCCAAGGACTTTTAAACACCTTGGTGTTCTTAAATAACAAGGCTTACACAAGGAATTTTAACCACCTTGAACCTTAACCATGAACCAACCATGGACTTTTAAACATCATGTTGTCCTTAAATAAACAAGGCTTTCACAAGGAATTTTAACCACCTTGAACCTTAACCAAGAACCAACCATGGACTTTTAAACACCATGTTGTTCTTAAATAAACAAGGCTTTCACAAGGAATTTTAACCACCTTGAACCTTAACCAAGAACCAACCATGGACTTTTAAACACCATGTTGTTCTTAAATAAACAAGGCTCACACAAGGACTTTTAACCACCTTTGTGACCTTAACCATCACTTGCCAATATACATCATTAACAACAATATTCTACTGTTTTAAAGCATTTAACAAAGCCATAAACATCATGCATCTTTAAGCATCAAACCACATTAAAACAATGTTCAAAAACAAGGATCTCTTACCTTGAGCATCCTTCAACACATGGCTTACAATCCCAGCAAATAATCATGCTAAATATGCTTTCAAAACATGATTTAAAACATGCAAACAAACCACATTGCATACAACCAATCCATGGTTCATCATCAAGAGAGTTTTTCCGAAAACTTACTCTTGAGCTTAGCTAAGTTGCTTAGACTTAAACTAAGCTCCCAAACCTTCAAAACATTGGTTTCATAGCTTAAATCCAAAATCCACTCACCGATTTCGTTTCGCCTCTTGCCGAAACACCAATCAAGCTTCCGAATCGACACCACTAGGATCCAAAGATGACTCCCCTGTTTTAAACACATCAAAACAGTAGATTAATGCATCATCATGCATTAATATCCTCAATGAAAGCACCTAAACTCGCTGCTCTCATCCACACTCCATTTTCGGCTACCAAACACAACCGAAAATGCATCCAAACAACTCCACAACACTACCCAGCCAAGATCCATCAAATCTAAACATCCTTAAACATCAATTAACATCCAAAAAGTATCCAATCAAACCCTTATACCTCCAGCTATAACAGATCATCAAGATCACTCCAAAAACAACCAAGAACACAAGCTAAACTTAGGAAATTCAACCTATCCGGGATTGCATTTATTAAACCTCAATTTCACATCAATTTAACATTCATTTAACATCAAATTGACACCTCAAAACACTGCCCAATCAGATCATACGAAATTTCATCAAAATCAATCAAATCTTGCATTTAAAAGCCAAAATCAAGAATACATCTATAAAACCTTTTATAAAACATAAATCAAGGATTGAGAACTTAGGAATTTCAGTAAAGAACTGAGAGTTCAGAGGAGAAGGACGTTCTTACCTCCAAACTTGAGTTTCTCCCTTTTTAGAACCAAAATCTTGAAAATCCAATTAGCAAATGGTGAGGTTTTGTTGAAGAGATGATTAGAGATCAAAAGAGGATTATAATCTCATGTTTGGACATCAAAATCAGAAGGAAAAGCTCTGGAGAAAAGTGTTTGGTTTGAGAGAAAAGATGAGAGAAAATGGAAATGAAATTTTAGGAAGTTAGTTGGAAATGCCCAAAATATCTTCCCTCCTTTTTAGTTTTATTTAAAAACCTTTAATTAATCATTTAATATCTTAGAAAAATCTGGAGAACTCCCATTGGGTAAATAGCTCCTTAAAGATTCAAAGTTTCAATCCTTTTTAAAACAGTCTCACAGTTTTCGAAATTTACATTTTGGTCACTAACCAAAATGTCACACTTTCAAACCTCATTTTGTAAAATTGATTTCACCAAACCCTTATATATAATAAAATAGGATTTTAAGACATTTTCCCATATTTTTAATGCAACCCGAACTAGGTTTTCCTAAATTCACTCTTATATATTCGAACCGCGATCCGACCGAACCGGTCTGAATCCCAAAACTCCTAAGCCCAAAACCGGGGCGTTACAAATCCTTCCAATGAGTGTAGCTCTGATACCAATTGTTGAGTTGATCACACAATTGCAAATGGCCAAGAGGGGGTGAATTAGTGATAAAAATTTTGGTAGGTGATAATAGGGAAAAATAAAATGTGACACAAGTAATTAGAGTGGTTCAAGTTCTCCAAATGAACTCTACATCCACTACCTTAGTTCCCACTAAAGATTTTCAACCAATTCACTACTTGAATTCTTCCCCTTTTCTTGGATAAGGAGGGAACCTTACAATTTGATTAAGCTTTCTACCCAAAGCTTAATCCACCCACTTTTACAAGAGATGTATTTGGTAAACTCTAAATATTTCTCTCAAAGGATGAATGTTTACCCAATTACAATTTCACACTCCCCAAACTCACAATACAAGATTACAATGAGAACACAAGAGTTGGGTACAAGAATTTGACAATAAAAGGCACTAGGGTTTGGATTGAATGCTTGGATGTTGCTTGTAGGTTCAATAGTTGTTGCTGAAGCTTTTAGAGGTCCCTTTTATAGCTTCTCATTGAATTCTAGCCGTTGGGTTGTTGCATTCATCAATAGAGCTGTTGAGATGTTATCTTGCCTCCATAAATGCAGTCTGCAACTACCCCTTTTGAAATGCCCGACCCTGTTTGGAAACAGACCAAAAAAGAAAGAGCCGTTGGGGTGAATTAAATAGACCGTACCGAAACGGGTACGATCGTTTCAATACGCTAAGAGCCGTTTCGAAACTCGTTTCGAAACACTTTGCCACTGTCAAGGCCCGTATCGAAACGGATTGGAAGTGTTTCGATACGCCTTAACGATAAGTCAAAAATCAGTTGAAAACTTCAACGGTCATATATTTAAAACCAGGTTTGAATGCTGTTCCGAAACGTTTGAGGGCGTTTCGATACTACCGTATCGAAACGGGTCAAATCGTTCCGATGTTCTTCATCCGTTTCGAAACCCGTTTCGAAACAGATGTTAACAGTTTCAAAAGTGTTCCGGAACGCCCAAGGTCGTTCCGAAATGGTGACTCGAAAATCACTGTTTTGGCTTCAAATATACTTAGAAAACTTTTGACAAGTTGATATTTTGACTTAGACATTTTCCTTTAAATATATAGAGATGTTTTGAGGACTTAAAAATTTGTTTTCTCTTTTTCAATTTAGTCCTTAAATTATTTAGTTATATCAAAATCAATATCGGTTTTACATATACCCCAGATAACAATCGGTATTCAGATTCCAGACATGAGTAACATAATACATATGACGGACATATTCTATTCAGAGTATCAGAAACGGAAGATTTATGCTTTTGACAGATAAATGGGCATACCATTGAGCAGAGCAGGCAATATTATCATTCATTATGCAGACATAGTGTACCATCATAGATCAAGCTAATAGATTACACTACCGATTATATCAGACGGACATACGATATTATCAAAGATGAAGCAACCACATAGCACAATTACATATCATGTATATTGATCGAGCGGACATACAACGAGTAGGCAGAGTATGATATCATCTATCTAGTTCATCATTTCATCAAGCATATCATCGTTCATAATTAAATCATTAGATTGTTTACTAATGTGTAATGATCATACAACGCATACAACTAAATGTAGCACACATTGAACTTTTGGCACTTTAAACGAATTTCAAAAACGAGGTCCCTATTAAATAGGATTCGTACCTTCGGCTCAAATCAAACATTTCAAGAGTTTATACATTAGATTCTTTGAATTCAGATATATCGTGAACGATTCAATCATTTAAGCCCACGAGGGTATTATGGTCATTTCAACGCTCATGGGAATTTTGGTAAATTATACCGGTAATGAAAAAGCAGTGATTCGCAGAACTCAGGAATTCTATTTGGTCATCAGTTTTCTAACAAGGCATTCAAGAATTTCTGTATAAAGATCTTTCAGGTTATCAGATATTTCCAGGGATACTCCAACCATTTTGGCCAACGAGGTATTTTAGTTATTTGACTAGCATAGCAATTTTATAATATAACATGATCATAACAGAATGACAATTGTAATGCTTAGGGGCTCCAACGGTTTATCAAGCCTTTAAAATTCATTTAAAGCAGCATATCCCAACATGGCAGAACTCACCAACATTCAAATGTGAGCAATTTGCATGTATCATGACTTGACATCGACTGTATCGTACGTCTGATCGGTCGCCTTCATACTTTACTATAAGGCTTAGCTTTGAGTAATCAAACATATAATCCATGCGCATCTTCCTACCTTACATTGACATCATGAGTGATGGACATACATGAGTGTGCTTCCTAACACTTAGGGGCACTTTAGCCCTTAAAGTCTTATTAGAAATTCCAGAATTTCATCAAATGCAGAACTGCCTATTTAACTCAAGAGGGTATTTTGGCCATTTTGGAAATTGGGATAAATCCACCATTTTTTTCAATTTTACTATTTAGCAACCCCATCATTTACGTACTCGGTAGAGATTAAGTCGTTCAAATCCCTTCGGCCCTTACAGGCGGTTTATTCATTTTAGAACTTGTGGGTATAATTGTCATTATGATTAATTAAGAATTTCGGTGCTCGAGGGCACTACAATCTTTTTGGTCATTACGATCATTCTAATTAATTCATTCATTACTGTCGTAAGGATCAGCTCAAGAATACAATGATATTTCCAGTAAATTCACCTTCATGTATTATACCTTCATGTGTTATACAGAGCTCGGGGGAAAATCCAAGTTTCTTTTAATATCACACGCATTTGAATAATGATGCCGAAGTCTTTTCCATTAGAACATACATCTTAGGTAGGGTAATTTTTCAATCAGGTCGAATGTAGATTCCGGATCACTTCCTTTATTAGGGGCAGTTTAGTCATTCGTATACCTCAAGGGCAATTTTTGTAATCTCATATCCAATATCCCTTACTCCATATTCTGGGCATTGATTCTTAGACACTATTGATCGAGTTGCGGATTTAACTGTATTATTTTATTACTATTAGAACTTTCGATACTTCTGGTCTATTAATATACTTATTCAAATATTTAGGTTTTAAGAATTTCCATATTTATTTCTCGTATCTGATTAAGCTTAAGCAGAGTTTACAATACACTTCATCATAATCATGCATGCGTTAACCAGATATCAACATGTTCATAAAGCATACAAGAGGTAGTATTGTATTACATTAAATTATTGCTATATCGATCGATCCTTGAAATTGACATCCGAACATTTTCGAACCCAGATTTGACGTCCCTCAATAATTCGTACGTAAGGAACTGTGAGTACCTTCAATCACACAAAATCCTCATTTTAGTCCTTATTCACAGTACCCTTAACTGAATAATTAAATATATATACAAGTTCAGGTTCAAGGTCAGATTCTGAGGCTTTCGGGTTTGAATTTTGTGAAACGGGCTTAAAAAATGGACTCAGGACATCAAAAAACATAAAATAGGAGTTTTTGCAAAAAGTTGACTTTTTGGTCAACGGTCAAAGTCAACGCTGACGTCAACAAGTCAACGGTCAACGGGGTCAGAGTCAACACTGACGTCAGCAGGTCAACGCTGACGTTAGCAGTCAACGGGCAGAGGTTAACTGAGTTGACTCGACTGACTCACTGAGCTGACTCGGCTGACTCACTGAACTGACTCGGGCTGAGTAGACTCAGTAGACGGGTTGGGCTCAGATACGAGTCGAGTTGGATCGATTCGGGTCGAATATGGGTTTGGGTCATGTCAGACACGGGTCGGGTTGGTGGGCTCGATTCGGGTTTGGACCGGTTCGAAAGGAATTGGCCATTATGCCCGGCCCACTTACCGAAAATGAATCTGGTCGTCGGACGATCACCGGAACCCTCGCCCGTGATCAGAAAAAGTGATTCTCAACCTAGAAAATGAAGCTCGTTAGTCCGGAGTTTCATTCCATAAGAAACGGCATAAAACTAACCGGAAGCTCGCCGGATCTTACCCCAACAGAAACGGAATGGCCGAAAAGCATGCGGCTCCGGTGAGGCCCTTGCTGATGTTGGAACGATGATCAATCAGAGGGATTTCATGGATCTCTACCCGCCGATCACGTCTGCACCGACGACGTGCTCAGCCGACAACGAGAACGACCAGAAACAGCGGAAAAACAGTGATGTTCACTTGAGAGTTTTACCGTAGCTTGAACACGACCTCTACAGTGAACGACAACGGAACATCGCGAGTGGCTGCCATGGTCGTGGTCGAAGTGCAGCGGCGAGCACAACTGTGGCAGTAGTGCACTCCACGGACGTCCGGTAGCCAAGATCGGCAACAGGGAGGGGGTGTTTGAGGAGAGAGTTCAGAACCTTCTAGGTTCTCTCAAAATTCGAACATGCATTTTTTGAGAGGGGTAGCTGGGGAGTTAGATCAAGCTTAAATTATTTTGGTATAATCATCACATATAATATAAAATTTAAATCGAGTAAGATGAAACCAGAAATACATGTAGCTCTAAAGGTTAAGCCTTTGTCTCACAAGGCCAAGGGGCACGAGTTTGAAACCCCTTGGCAGCACCTCTTTTCAATCATTTCTTCTTCTTCTTCTTCTTCTTTTTACTCAAATACTTTGGATGTTACAACTCTCCCCTACTAAAAGAAAATTTCATCCTCGAAATTTACCAGAGTCAGAGGAATAGTTGAAATTACTCTTTCATCCATTCTTGTACTGAGACTTTACTATTAGATTATACATGTTCCTCAGGACTTTCTGAGATGATTACATATCAATTCAGTAGTGCCCTCAGTTTCTCGGACTGACCTTGGACCCAATTTTCCGATTATACATCTCGGACCAACTAATCAAAACACGATATCTTAATCAATACTAAACTTCAGATTGTGCCAAGCAAAAACTTGTCTCAATTTTTTTTATAAACGACCTCTATCAGGGATAAAGAACTTTCCAAACTACCATAGAAGTTAATCATACGACCCAAAAGCATCCCCTCTAGAACCTGAATTACTCTATTAGGTTGACCCTTAATTTACAGATGAAAGAAATTATACTTGGAATCCGGACAAGTACTCAAGGTTTCCAACATGGCCTTCCAGAATCATGATGTAAACATCGTATTTCAATCAGTAGGATGCGTATGACGGTACATTGTGCCACTTTTCCCCAAAATGTCTTTCTTCATACTTGTCAAGCATAACAAAGGTTTTAAATAGATATCACTTACCTTCAGCGTAATACTCCGATAATTGTTTCCTTCGTGCATAACAAAGTCACCTCATGATATATACTTTGACCAACCTCATGGACAACTTTCTTTTAAATTCGTAATACTTTTATCAAATTTTCGTCAAATTATTCTCAAACACAATCATTATAACCGAGCTACCTTACATGTAATCTTATATCGGTTACCTCATATGATAAATCATTTATTCTTAATCTGATTCAGATCTTTGATTTCACATGCATAAGCCATCTAAGGTTCTTTATCCAGATTTAGATCAATTAAGTTAATCCAATTCACAGACGAATGTTACAAACATTCCTTGCTAGTAAGATATGAGCTACAGCGGACAAAAAACTTAGATTCAATTATTTCAAAAAAAGGATTCGACATTAGAGTCTCGGCTTAGTGAAGTACGGTCAGAATCTAGGGGCATGCACAAACCAGACACCCTATGACAGATGATCGGCCGATCTACCTAGAATAACACAACTCTAAGCTCTGATACCACTAAATGTAACCCCCTAGACCCATCTATGCGTTACAACGGATCATAGGAAGTCACATTAGGGTCACAGAAGCGACCCACGTTAAAATTTCAAATAACAAATTGCTAAACCGTTAAACTCATAGATCAAATTGAATTAAAACACAATTTCAGTAATCATTCATACAATAAAACAAAACCATGATACATGTTGCAAAAACAAGTTTTAGAATCAGATATATATAACATAAGACGTGACACACATGCCCCCTAGTTACACAGATACCATACTCCACGAGCAAGCCAAAGAAACTCCCATATTGAGGTTAATAGGTGCAACATGTCTGATATTTTGTCCTGAGATGGTAAAAACAACATGAGCTTGGGAAAAGCCCAGTAATACAAAACTACCAAGAATATGCTATAAGCACATGCAAATATATGGTAGGCATGATGTCATGATATTCCATGCAGCAACAGACTACAAGCGACTCACTATTTCAATATAGCGTACATGAGGGAAACGAGATTTGTTCTGAATTCAATCACTAGGTATCAAATGAGAGCTTAACATTCAGAGAGTCAGTAGGGTGGTGAATTGAGTGTATTGAATCAAGAAGCCTAGTGTGTTCCGATGAGTGCAGATCAACATGCATAAGTACATATCATTCATATCATACGAAAACATAACAATTAAATGCAAATAATCAAGTTCATACAAGGGTTTACTAGTAACTACCCTCCAACCTTACACCAATATGCAGTCCCCCAGAACTGCATCCATAGGGACTTACCCTAGGCTCGATGGGCATAGGTGCCACCTAAGGGGCTGCTTTAGGTCCATAAGGATTTACCCGTGCTAAAGCATCAGAACCTACCCAAGGGGAGACCTTGAGTCAATAAGGATTTACCAGCTGGATCAGGTCTGTACCGACATAGACTTCACAATATAACCCAACAGTAAACCTCAGATAACAGTCGGTATTCAGATTCCAGACATGAGTAAAAGAATACATATGACAGACATATTCTATTCAGAGTATCAGAAACTGAAGATTTATACTTTTGACAGATAAATGGGAATACCATTGAGCAGAGCAGACAATATTATCATTCATCATGCAGACAAAGTGTAACATCATAGATCAAGCTAATAGATTACATAACCGATTATATCAGAAAGACAAACGATATTATCAAAGATCAAGCAACCACATAGCACAATTACATATCATGTATATTGATCGAGCGAACATACAACGAGTAGGCAGAGTATGATATCATCTATCTAGTTCATCATTTCATCAAGCATATCATCATTCATAATTAAATCATTAGATTGCTTACTAATGTGTAATGATCATACAACATATACAACTAAATGTAGCACACATTGAACTTTTGGCACTTTAAAAGAATTTCAAAAACAAGGTCCCTATTAAATAGGATTCGTACCTTCGGCTCAAATCAAACATTTCAAGAGTTTATACATTAGATTATTTGAATTCAGATATATCGTGAACGATTCAATCATTTAAGCCCACGAGGGCATTATGGTTATTTCAACGCTCATGTGCATTTCGGTAAATTATACCGGTAATGAATAAGCAGTGATTCGCAGAACTCGGGAATTCTATTTGGTCATCAGTTTTTCTAACAAGGCATTCGAGAATTTCTGTATCAAGATCTTTCAGGTTATCAGATATTTCCAGGGATACTATAACCATTTTGTCCAACGGGGTATTTTAGTTATTTGACTAGCATAGCAATTTTATAATATAACGCGATCATAACAGAATGACAATTGTAATGCTTAGGGGCTCCAACGGTTTATCAAGCCTCTAAAATTCGTTTAAAGAAGCATATCCCAACCTGGCAGTACTCACCAACATTCAAATGTGAGCAATTTACATGTATCATGACTTGGCATCGACTATATCGTATGTCTGATCGACCGCCTTCATACTTTACTATAAGGCTTAGCTTTGAGTAATCAAACATATAATCCATGCGCATCTTCCTACCTTACATTGACATCATGAGTGATGTACATACATGAGTGCGCTTCCTAACACCCAGGTGCACTTTAGCCCTTAAAGTCTTATTAGAAATCCCAAAATTTCATCAAATGCAGAACTGCCTATTTAACTCAAGAGGGCATTTCGGTCATTTTGGAAATTAGGATAAATCCAACATTTTTTTCAATTTTACTATTTAGAAACCCCATCATTTACGTACTCGGTAGAGATTAAGTCGTTCAAATCCCTTCGGCCCTTACATGTGGTTTATTCATTTTAGAACTTGAGGGTATAATTGTCATTATGATTAATTAAGAATTTCGGTGCTCGAGGGTCTAATTAATTCATTCATTACTGTCGTAAGGATCGGCTCAGGAATACAACGATATTTCCAGTAAATTCACCTTCATGTATTATACCTTCATGTGTTATACAGAGTTCAGGGGAAAATCCAAGTTTCTTTTAGTATCAAACGCATTAGAATAATGATGCCGAAGTCTTTTCCATTAGAACATACATCTTAGGTAGGGTAATTTTTCAATCAGGTCGAATGCAGATTCTGGGTCACTTCCTTTATTAGGGGCAGTTTAGTCATTCTTATACCTCAAGGGAAATTTTTGTAATATCATATCCAATATCCCTTACTCCATATTCTGGGCATTGATTCTTAGACACTATTGATCGAGTTGCAGATTTAACTGTATTATTTTATTACTATTAGAACTTTCGATACTTATGGTCTATTAATATACTTATTCGAATATTTAGGTTTTAATAATTTCCATATTTATTTCTCGTATCTGATTCGGCTTAAGCAGAGTTTACAATACACTTCATCATAAGCATGCATGCGTTAACCGGATATCAACATGTTCATAAAGCATACAAGAGGTAGTATTGTATTACCTTAAATTATTACTACATCGATCGATCCTTGAAATTGACATTAGAACACTTTCGAACCCAGATTTGACGCCCCTCAATAATTCGTACGTAAGGAACGTGAGTACCTTCAATCACACAAAATCCTCATTTCAGTCCTTATTCACAGTACCCTTAACTGAATAATTAAATACATATACAAGTTCAGGTTCAATGTCAGATTTTGAGGCTTTCGGGTTTGAATTTTGCGAAACGAGCTTAAAAAATGGACCCAGGACGTCAAAAAACATAAAATAGGAGTTTTCGCAAAAAGTTGACTTTTTGGTCAACGGTCAAAGTCAACGCTGACGTCAGCAGGTCAACGCTGACGTCAGCATGTCAACGGGGTTAGAGTCAACACTGACGTCAGTAGGTCAACACTGACTTCAGCAGTCAATGGGCAGAGGTCAACTGAGTTGACTCGGTTGACTCACCGAGCTGACTCGCTGACTCACTGTGCTGACTCGGCTGAGTCACTGAGCTGACTCGGCTGACTCACTGAACTGACTCGAGCTGAGTTGACTCGGTAGACGGGTTTGGCTGGAATACGGGTCGGGTTGGATCGATTCAGGTCGGATACTGGTTTGGGTTATGTCAGACATGTGTTGGGTTGTTGGGCTCGATTCGGGTTTGGACCAGTTTGAAAGGAATTGGGCCATTATGCCCGACCCACTTACTGAAAATGAATCTAGTCGTCGGAAGATCACCGAAACCCTTGCCGGCGACCGAAAAAAGCGATTTTCAACCTGGAAAATGAAGCTCGTTTGTCCTGAGTTTCATTCCATCAAAAACGGCATAAAACTAACCGGAAGCTCGCCGGATCTTACCCCAAACAAAAACGGAATGGCTGAAAAGCACGCTGCTCCGGTGAGGCCCTTGTTGATGCCGGAACGATGATCAATTAGAGGGATTTTGTGGATCTCTACCCGCCGATCACGTCTTCACTAACGACGCACTCAGCCGACGACGAGAACGACCAGAAATAGAGGAAAATAGTAAGGTTCGCAGGAGAGTTTTACCATAGCTTCAACACGACCACCATGGTGAACGACAATGGAACATCGCGAGTGGCTGCCATGGCCGTGGTCGAAGTGCAGTGGCGAGGACAACGGTGGCAGCAGTGCACTCCATGGACGGCCGATGGTCGAGATCGACGACAGCGAGGGGGTGTTTGAGGAGAGAGTTCAGAACCTTCTAGGTTCTCTCAAAATTCGAACATGCATTTTTTTAGAGGGGTAGCTGGGGAGTCAGATCAAACTTAAATTATTTTGGTATAATCATCACATATAATATAAAATTTAAATCGAGTAAGATGAAACGAGAAATACATGTAGCTCTAATGGTTAAGCCTTTGTCTCACAAGGCCAAGGGGCACGGGTTCGAATCCCCTTGGTAGCACCTCTTTTCAATTATTTCTTTTTTTCTTCTTCTTCTGTTTTTTTACTCAAATACTTTGGGTGTTACAGAAGAGGACCGATGAAGGAAGGCTTGTGCCAAAGACCAAGCATGAGATGACAGATGAAGAAAGAAGAAAGCTTCAAATCAATGACAAGTCTCTTCATTTGATCTTTTGTGCACTTGTTCCAGACATCTACTCAAAGATGTCTTCATGCACAAGTGCGAAGGAAGTGTGGAATATGGTAAAGATCACATACGAGGGCACCAACGATGTGAAAGAGACAAAGATTGGAATCCTCAATCTTAGCTACGAGAATTTCAAGATGGAGTCGGATGAGACCGTCTCCAAAATGTTTGATCGATTCTCGGTAATTGTAAATGGTCTCAAAGGATTCGGAGAGGAGATTTCTGAAGACAAGCTTGTCCAGAAGTTATTGTATTCTCTTCCCGAATCATGGGATGGGAAGAGAACGACCATCATCGAAGCCATAAACTTGAAGAAATTGAAGCTCGATGAACTAGTTGGCTCTCTCCTCACACATAAGATTATGAAGCATGGGAGAGAATAAGAGGAGAAAAGAGAAGAAAAGTGAATGGAAAAGCAAGAAGTAGAAAAGAAAAAGCTAGGAATTGCTCCCAATGCCTCTCTACCTCAAGAGGAGAGCAATTCAAGTGAAGATGATGAATTTGAGGAATTGGCTATGATAGCCAAGAGATTCTCAAGGTTTATGAAATCCAACCGAGGGATAAAGTTCCAAAGAAAGAAGGATTTCAAGAACAAGAGCAAGGAAGAAGAAAATGATCAAATAATATGCTATGAGTGCAAGAAGCTCGACCACATTAGATCGGATTGCCCTCAACTCAAGAGGAGGAGATTCAACAAGAAAAAGAGCAAGACGACCAACATTGCCACTTGGAGTGATGAGGAGTCATCATCCGACGAAGAGCATGAAGTGGCCAATCTTTGCCTCATGGCTATTGAGGATGATCCTAAGGTAAACCCTAACTTATCTAATTTTGATTTCACTTTTGATGAGCTTCATGAAGCATATAATGAGTTACAAGAGGTTCACGATGAGTTGGTTGATAAATATAAGGAATCAATTTTGGAAAATAAGAAAATAATTTCTGATTTAAAAACAGAGAATAAAACTCTTTCTAAAACCAACTCGGAACTTTTAGAGAAGATTGATGATTTGAAAGATGAATTAAAATATTTTCGAAATGAAAATGTTGATTTAAACAATCTTCTCTCTAAAGTTCATGATGACCACCATAAGGTGGTAAATGAGCTTAAAGCCTCTCTTGAGGTAGTTGGAAAACAAGACTTGGAAAAAGTTATCTCTTCAAAACCCAACTATCCAAAGAGAAACTTTAAGGGCTACAAACAAAGAAGCTTCCAAAAGCCATCAATAGGTAAAAAGGTTAGAAGTGTATGAGTTCCTAAGGAACTTGTAACTTCTAAAAACTATGATGCTATGTCTCCTTGGATTCCTAAAGGAACCAAGGTTTTGGGAGCTAACACACATGGAACCAAAATGATTTGGGTACCAAAAATCAAAGTTTGATTCTTTGTTTGTAGGGGAGCATTGCTATAAGGCCAAAGCTTCAAGTCAAAACTCATGGTACCTTAATAGTGGATGCTCAAGACACATGACCGGTGACAAGAGTAGATTCATGGAACTGAAGCCTAAGATTGGTGGAGTAGTAACTTTCGGTGACAACTCCAAAGGCCACACTGAAGGAATTGGCTCCATTAGTAATAACTCTTCTATTCTTATTGAAAATGTGTTATATGTCAACGGTCTTAAGCACAATTTATTGAGCATTAGTCAATTATGTGATAAAGGGTTTAATGTCCTTTTTGATGTTAATGGTTGTAAAATAGTGGATATTAAAACAAATAAGATAATGCTCATAGGTCATCGCATAGGAAATATCTATATGGTGCATTTAGATGACATTCATACATCCCATGCATGTTTTGTTGCTCATGATGAAAATGATGCATGGTTGTGACATAGGAAACTAGGACATGCAAGCATTATTGTTTTAGAGAAATTAGTTTCCCAAAATCTAGTAAGAGGTTTGTCTAAGCTTAAATTCTCATTAGATAAAATTTGTGATGCATGTGCTAAGGGCAAACAAAAACGTGTTTCATTTAAACTTATTAATGATGTCCCAACAAGTAGAACATTACAACTAATCCATATGGATCTATTTGGGCCTATTAGGACAACTAGCTTGGGTGGAAAATCATATGCATTTGTTCTTGTTGATGACTAATCTAGATATACTTGGGTTCTATTTTTAAGCACTAAGGATGAGACTTTAGAAAAATTCATCATGTTTTCAAAAATAACTCAAAATGACCTTGGTCAAAATATTTCTGTCATTAGAAGTGACCATTGAACCGAATTTCAAAATCTAAGTTTTGAGGATTTTTGTAATTCTAATGGGATTAGCCATAATTTTTCCGCACCTTGCACTCCTAAACAAAATGGAGGTAGTTGAGAGGAAAAACAGAACTTTAGAAGAAATGGCTAGGACCATGCTTTGTGAAAACAATTTACCTAAATATTTTTGGGCGGAAGCCACCAATACCGCTTGCTACATTATAAATCGAGTAATGATTAGGCCGATTCAAATGGCATTCACACATCTCATGCATGTTTAGTTGCACATGATGAACATGACTCATGGCTTTGGCATAGAAAATTAGGACATGCTAGCATGAGTGTTTTAGAGAAATTAGTTTCCCTTAATCTAGTTAGAGGTTTACCCAAACTTAAGTTCCCTAATGATAAAATATGTGATGCATGCTCTAAGGGTAAACAACATAGAACCTCATTTAAATTCATTAATGATGTCTCTACTAGTAGATGCTTATAATTGGTTCATATAGATCTTTTTGGGCCAATTAGGACAATGAGCTTGGGTGGTAAATCATATGCTTTTGTACTTGTTGATGACTATTATAGGTTTACTTGGGTTCTATTCTTAAGTACAAAAGATGAGGCTTTAGAAAAATTCATCACATTTTCAAAAATAACTCAAAATGTTCTTGAGCTTAAAATCACTCACATTAGAAGTGATCATAGAACCGAGTTTCAAAATTTAGGTTTTGAAGAGTTTTTAAATGAAAATGGGATTAGCCACAATTTTTCCGCACCTCGCACTCCTCAACAAAATGGGGTAGTTGAGAGGAAAAATCGAACTTTAGAAGAAATGGCTAGAACCATGCTTTGTGAAAATAATTTACCTAAATATTTTTGGGCGAAAGCCACATATATTGCTTGCTACATCATAAATTGAGTAATGATTAGGCCAATTTTGAAGAAAACACCATATGGGATTTTAAAATCTAAGAAGCCTAAAATTAGCTATTTTAACCCTTTTGGTTGCAAGTGTTTTGTTTTAAACAATGGAGAAGATAATTTAGGTAAATTTGATGCAAAAAGTGATGAAGCTATTTTTCTAGGTTATTCTTTAAACTCTAAAGCCTATCGAGTTTTTAACAAGAGAACCTTAGTTGTAGAAGAGTCAATACATGTGGTTTTCGATGATAACCTCATTCCGAGGAAGGATTCTTGTGATGATGATGATGTAGGAATCATTGAAGATAATGATGGTGGCCAATCATCAAAGGTGGATGAGGTTCCAACCAAAGAGGAAGAAGCACACGAACCACCTCTAGAATCTTTGCAAGACATGGCTCTTGAGGAAAAGGAAGTAAGCTACCCAAGGGAGTTCATCTATGTCAAAGGTGGTGAAATCTTGGGTGATCCATCCAAGGAGGTAACCACTCGATCCTCTCTCAAACTTTTTAATAATGTTTCATTTATTTCATGCATTGAGCCTAAGAATATCAAAGAAGCATTAAATGATGATTTTTGGATATTGGTCATGCAAGAAGAATTAAGTCAATTTGAGAGAAGTAAGGTATGGACATTAGTTGATAGGCCTAGAAATAAATCTACTATAGGGACAAAATGGGTTTTTAGAAACAAACTAGATGAGAGTGGTAACATAATGAGGAACAAGGCTAGGCTTGTTGCTCAAGGTTACACTCAAGAAGAGGGAATTGATTTTGATGAAACCTATGCACCCGTAGCTGGAATGGAAGCAATTAGGACGCTACTTGCATTTGCATGTTACAATGATTTCAAGCCTTTTCAAATGGATGTCAAAAGTGCATTTTTAAATGGTTTTATAAATGTAGAAGTTTATATGGAATAACCATCGAGTTTTGAAGATCCAAAATTTCCAAACCATGTTTTTAAATTAACAAAAGCTCTATATGGTTTAAAACAAGCTCCAAGAGCTTGGTATGAAAGACTTTCAAATTTTCTTATTGAAAAAGGAAAGGTGGACACAACACTATTCATTAAAAGCAATGGCAAAGATATATTAGTAATGCAAATATATGTTGATGATATTATTTTTGGATCTACTAATGAACTTCTTTGTCAAGTTTTTTCTAAGTTAATGCAAGGTGAATTTGAGATGAGCATGATGAGGGAACTCTCATTCTTCTTGGGACTCCAAATCAAGCAAATGAAGGATGACATCTTCATCAATCAAACTAAGTACATAAAGGACATGGTCAAGAAGTTTGGCTTGGAGCATGTAAAGCCTCAAGCTACACCTATGAGCTCATCCTTGAAGCTTGACAAAGATGAATGAGGTAAGTGTGCCGATTCCAAACATTACCATTCTATGATTGGATCACTGCTTTACCTTACCGCAAGTAGACTGGATATCATGTTTAGTGTTTTCTTGTGTGCTAGGTTTCAAGCTAGTCCTAGAGAATCACACCTTATAGCCGTTAAGTTAATTTTTAGGTACCTTAGAGATACCCCTTGTTTAGGCCTTTGGTACCCTAGAGATTCCACCTTTAACCTTCTTGCTTTTTTAGATGCAGATTATGGGGATTGTAAAATAGATAGAAAGAGTACATCCGGAACATGTCAATTCCTAGGTAGGATGCTCATATCTTGGTTCTCAAAGAAAAAAATAGTGTAGCCTTATCTACCACCGAAGCGGAATACATATCGGCCTGAAGTTGTTGTGCTCAAGTCCTTTGGATGAAGCAACAACTTTTAGATTATGGAATTGAGGTTGGTATTATACCCCTTAAATGTGACAATACTAGTGCCACATGTCTCTCTAAAAATCCCATCCAACACTCTAGAACAAAACACATAGAGATAAGACACCATTTCATTAGAGACCATGTCTTAAAGAATGATGTTGTTCTAGAATATGTAGACACCTTGAACCAAATTGCGGACATCTTTACCAAACCTTTAGACAAAGAGCGTTTTTAGACCCTTAGGAGAGAGTTAGGTTTAACCAGCCTTTCTTGACCTTTTAGGGGCATGTTTATGCAAAATTGCTTGAATCCATTTTAATTCTCATGCTTATGTGATTTTGATCTTATTTCCTTCTATGCTTGTAGTTAGGGGGAGTATGTACTTATTTTAGCCTATAGATCTTGTTCATTCATCATGATCATGCATTTAGAATCGATTAAAAATTGAATTTTTTGCTACTTTGTGCCAAATCTGCATATTCTGGTACACGTGTATCAAAACGGGTTCCCCTGTTTCGATACAACCTACCTTCTAAAGGCGCCTTCGCCCTTTAGGGTTTCGAAACGATAAAAAATATTTCGAAACAAGCTCTTGAAAGGGACATGTAGAGCGTTTGGGTGTACTCTATTTATGAGCGCAAGTGCATACCCCTGTCAAGTTATAGTATATAAGATATCGTGTCCCACAGGGATTGGAACAACTTCTATGAGTGTTTTCCTGCACAAGGAAATTGTAAATTGCACAATTAGATTTTTGAATATTAAAGAGTATAAAAGTAAAAACACAAGTAATTGAAGAGAGAGAGAGAGATCAGGTGGATAGATTTGGCCAGGTAGTTGTAGCTCAGTAGAGTGTAGATTGCGTTGCAAAGATTAAGTGCGTTTTGCGTTGCCACGATCTGCTGCCTTGGAGGGTAATGGCGGATTGAGGCGGCGGCAACTTTCGCTGCCACGACGGTACTCTGCTATTGACACTTTCATTGTCTTAGCAGTTGGGATGGAGAGAAGTCTCGACGGCAAGTCTGGCAGATACTCCAAGTTCGGCAAAGCAATTTTGAAGTGATCCTACCTATGTCTAGGCTAGGATTCTATTGCTGCGTGATGTAAGCAATACCTAGCAATCTCAGCGTAAAACTAACACATGCAGTCAATGTTTGGTTTCTCCTTTTAGAAGCTGAAATTCTAACTTATGTCTAAGACGAATTAGTCAACACCTCGTCATGATGAGACCGTGCTTAATTCTTTCACGAGTTTGACACTGTCGTGCTCGACAAATGGATTTGCTCAACTGGACTTTTGGAACTAATTGAAGGAAGTGAAGCACATGAATTAAGCAAACTAGGAGTATTTTATTGCAAAAACAACTTAAACTATTACAACCGTTTCTCACAACTACTTTACATACAAAAACCTAAACCCTCTAGGAGAATTAGAACATGTCGGCTAGGGGGCAGCTAGGATTATCTAAAAATGTGATCTCCCTCTATATGCCCTTATACTCTCAACTACATGGGTATATATAGGGCTCATGGCCTTAAGTTTGAGTCCTCCTTGGAGTTGAGTCCTCCTTGGTTATATATAGGGACTGCTTTACAATAAATGCTGACTTCTTTGACTTGAATGTGGACTCCTTTTGGACGTTTCCTTCTCCAGCAAGTAAAGATAAGTACTCCTACTTATCAATCTTTAATCTGCTCTGCACACCGTTCCTGGCTTCAGAAAATTACAAGGCTGGGCTTGTTGGATTCAGTAAATCATCCTCTATAAATCGAAACCCATCTTGGCTGAGTCGGTGTATTGCCGCCTAGGCGGCTGGCTGCTATGGTCGCGTCCTTGGCGGCACTTTGGAACTGCTTCAGTACAGCTCCTTTTTGCTCCCTGCTTTCATGTCCTCTCCTCCTTTACACAACTACATCACATGAAAATGAAAACTAAACTAAAACAATATCTTTTCTTAACCAAATATAGAATATTCAATAAAAGTATGGTAAAAGAGCAAATACTATTATTATGCATGTATACATGCACCTAAATATGCCCAAATGAACATAAGAACAACAATAATAAGGGCATGAATGTGTAGAAAATATAGAACTTATGGACACTCTACACTCCCTCAAACTCGAACTATTGCTTGTCCCCAAGCAATGCAACCTAACTAGTAAACATGCCCCTTGCAAAAAAATTAACAGAAACTTAGCCTTTAACTTGATTTCTTACCTCAAGGCCGTGACACCTATTTTATGTTAGTGATGGGGAATGGCATGAAATAACTTAGAATTTAAATTTTTTTAGTGCCATTGCAGTTTGTGCAGGTCTGTGTCCATGCTAAACATGCTGAGTATACTAAGTAAACAAAGAATGCTAAAAATAATTAAATACGAAAAAGGATATGAGTTGCTACCAGGGCATCACAGTTAAGTACTTCTTTCCTTTTTTTTCTGATAATGGTCTCAAGGGCTTCAGCTCATCACAACTATTCTCTAGGTCTGAAGCTAAGATAGGAGCATACTACAAAACTCTGAACCCTTTGAATAGAGTCATCTCGTGAAGGCTTTCATTCACTCTTGCTAATTTTCTGTCACTTCAAATAATTTTAGATACTTGGACTTTGATAGCAGCGGAGTGTCCTTGCTCATGATCCTTCCTAGAGCATGTTTTGGGCACCTCTAGGGTGTTAAGCATCTTCGTGCTGCGGCCATGACGGCTTGCTTTTTTTACTTAGTTGCCATGTGCTGACGCAGCGACAATCCTACATCCAATTAAGAAATTTTCATTAAATAAAGAAGGCAGTGTTAACTTAGAACTCAAACAAAACTTAGCACTTAACAGACAATGTAAGAATAATTGGCAACTAAATTTTTTTTCTAAGTATTTTTCATGATTCTTCCCATGATTAAGTTCAATTTTAAGTATGGTACGAATATGGAAGTCAGCTAACTATCATTGGTACAAGTTTTTTAGCTAAGACTTTCTATTTCAGTATGTGCTAGGGAAGAATTTACACATACTACTACATGCGGCTAAATGCAACTAAAAGCAAAGAAAACAAAGAGGACTAACCCCCCCTCCCAAATTCAAGGTTGACATTGTCCTCAAGGCCTTACACAAAATATAAAATAAAAGCAGAAAAAAATAAAACATAAAAAGAATAAGAAAACAGAAAATTAAAAGAAAACATAAAAAGAAGGAAAATAAAGAAAAGGTGCTAAAGACTAGGTGAGTTCCCCTCCGTTTTTGCTGCTGCCTCGGAGGAGGACTTTGAGGAGGGGGGAGGACGAGGCGGCGTGAGGCAGGAGATTTGGCGGCTGGGCTCTTCTTCTAGCCACGTGGTGGCTTGATGTAGCTGGGAGTGGGTCTTTTAGATGATGCTTCTAACTCGGTTTCAGACCCTTCGTTTTGAGGCTCAGCCGCGCTGGCGAGCCACTTTCTTTTCCTTGCTTCTCCGGCCGGTTCGTCATCAGAGGAATCAGATACCTCCATGTCCAATGAATCCGAGGCCTTGGCTTTCTCTTTGGCAGCTGCCTCTTTTGCTGCTAGGGTGGCGGCGGTAGTCTCATTCTCTTTTTCTGCATGGGTCTCCTCTTCTTCAGAATTAGAGAAGGAGGTGAGGTTGTATGGCTGGATGGGAGTGGGCGTGGTCCTTCTTTTGGGGAAAATATGTGGTCCTTCACTGTCTGTTGTGGCTGGAGTGGCAGCTGGTTTAGAAGCTTCTAACTCCGACGAGAAGGCTGGCAACCTTGGCCGACGTTGTTGATATTTGTCCAGCAAGTTGGCCACAAAGGCCTCTTGCACCTTCGCAATGTATCTCGTAAAGACTACTTGTTTGTGCTTGATTCTCTGGCAGCTCTCTATGAGGCTTCGAAGCAGAGGAACCATGGCGGAAGAAAGGGAAACATCAGTACTGCCCGTCACGATCGGGGTGGCGGCTGGGCGGTTGTTGGCGTTTCACGCTCTGGTTCTTGCATCATCTGGAGGCGAGCCTTCTTTGTCCACCCTTCCTTGGCGGTGATGATAGTATCTTTGGGATGCGGCGACACACGGAAATTGGCGCAGAGGCCGGTGATGAGTGAGGGGAAACCGAGGGGTGCCTTGGAGTTCGTTTGGTTGCGTGAGCATAAATTTCATCAAGTATAACTTCCCCAACGTTGATTGGCTCCCCCTTCATTATGTTATGGATTAGTGCCAGCCGCGGCCTGTTGACTGTGGAATCATACGAAGTGGGCTTTAGGTGGCGTTGGACCAAATTACTCCAAAGAATGGCCTCTGACAGCAAGTCACGGCGGTTGACTGAGCCGTTATTTTTGCCGGCGAGCCATTTGGCGTTGGGATGGCAGATTTCTCTTTTGATTTTTTTGTAGTCTGATGCCGTTAGATCCAAGCTCCATTTTTCGTGCGGATTCTCTTTGATTTCTATTCCGTAGAAGCTATTTATTGTTGCCGCCTTGAGCTTGACACCCTCGCCGCGAACGTAGACGAATGGGTTTTTCGGGGTAGGTTTGTGGGCATAAAATTTTCTAACTAAGTTGGTGTTTACCTCCTCTAGCTACCGTGCAAAAATATGCCATCCCAGTGTGTGGACCCTTTCAAATTTGCCTCCTCTAGGTTTGTGGGCTCAAGGCCAAGATCTCATTCTTGCCTTGTGTACTGGAAGCCTATCTCTTCCCAAATTTGCCGCTCAGCGAAGTGCTGCCGATAGGTTGCCGCTACGTCAGCATTCAAGAACCTTTGGAAGGTTGGCTTGGAGAATGAGGCTGTGGGTTTTGATGTTGCCATAGTTGTGAGAACGACTGTGTTTCCTAAAGAAAAGAAAAAAATTACAAGAAAATAACGCAGATGATATCTTGAAAGCAAAAAAAGCAAGAAGAATTGAGAGAAAAAGAGAGAGCAAAGTGAAGAATGAGGAGAGAAAAGTTGGCCTTATGTAGCCACTACTCTCCGCTGCCTTGGCAGGCACGCTGCCAACGGGCGGCAATAATTGCGGCACGTTTTACGAGATTATAATCGTTATGTAGATATCCGTTGCTGCCAGCTTTTGCAAATGTAGCCGTTGCGACTAGCCGTTATGCTAATCTACCTGATACGCGGTCTTGGGCCGCCTTGGCCGTTGGGTTGGGCCTCTCCTTTATTCTTTATCCTTCTTGGTCTTGCTTTCATTCCTAACCTGAAATAAATTAACTGCAAAAATAAAAAAAACTGAAAAATAAATTTCAAGAAAATTAAAGATGTGGAGATTAAATGCAATAACAATTAAATCTAATCCTAATGCATAAAAATAAATAAAAAATAAAAAATAAAAAATAGTTTATGTTGGGAGATGCATCTCCCAAACATAACCACTTCCTGAGGTGGAGGGTCGTTTCCGATACTTCTTGTAGTCTACCCGCACCCTCTATCACGTGATTATTCTCATGATGGGGGAGTCCTTCTTCCTCGTTCCCTTGTAATCCATGTGAACCTTCCTCCTTGTTCCTATCCCTAAAAGCATGAACATGTGATTAGGAAAAATTATATTACTATCTAACCAGGTACTTACCTCCAGATATATATAGTTCATAGTTGCCGAGGTTTCTGCCGAGGCAGGCTTTGTTGTCGAGGCATATGATGTTTTCATGGCATCTTCAATTTCTTTTTCTGCCTCTCTAGATGTTGTTGTGGCATAGCTTTGCTCAGATGTTGTTAGTTCGTCTTCAGGTCAGCGTTCTAGGTAACTGTCAGAACAACTGTCAATCTCCCTGTCTGGGCAATGTTCTACATCCTCTTGGCTTGGAGGTTCTAGATGCTCCTCACACTTCGGAGGTCCTTCCTCGCTTAGCTCTTCATAATTTTGTCGTGCATACATCTTAGTGATGCTGGCGTCCATGGAAGTTGACACTTTTTCCGTGTGTGCAAGGAAAGCTTGAAGTGTGTCCTCTAAGGATGTTGATTGTTCTTGAGGATGATTACATGGCCAGGACATGTCGATATCTGTAGCAAAACTATTATGGTAAAAAAATTGAGACTTTTGATCATACCATGAAAAATCTTGTTGCTGTGGCGGCATCTGCTGTTCATATTCAGGCAACCATTCCTGCGTGGTTTTCCTCCACATGTCTATTGCAAATAGTTGAGGGTAACTTTCGAATGCATGATTGCCTTCACAAAATTCGCAAGAACTTTCCCAAATATTGCTGCCCTTAACTCGTGGGGCACCTGAATAATCACTTTCCCACATAATTTTTTTGAATGAAAATATGAATAATAATAAAAACTAAAATTAAATGCAAATAAAAATAAAAGTGCAGAAATTTAAATATGAATTTCGCTGTTACCAATCCCCGGCAACGACGCAAAAAACTTGTAGAGCGTTTGGGTGTACTCTATTTATGAGCGCAAGTGCACACTCCTATCAAGTTATAGTATATAAGATATCGTCTCCCACAGGGATTGGAACAGCTTCTATAAGTGTTTTCCTGCACAAGGAAATAATAAATTGCACAATTAGATTTCTGAATATTAAAGAGAATAAAAGTAAAAACACAAGTAATTGAAGAGAGAGAGAGAGAGAGATCAGGTGGATGGATTTGGCCATGTAGTTGTAGCTCAGTAGTGTGTAGATTGCGTTGCAAAGATTAAGTGCGTTTTGTGCCGCCACGATCTGCTACCTTGGCGGGTAATGGCGGATTGAGGCGGCGACAACTTTCGTTGACACGACGGTACTCTATTCTTGCAACTTTCGCTATCTCGGCAGTTGGGATGGAGAGAAGTCCCGATAGCAAGTCTGGCAGATACTCCAAGTTCAGCGAAGCAATTTTGAAGTGATCCTACCTATGTCTGGGCTAGGATTCTGTTGCTGCGTGATGTACGCAATACCTAGCAATCTCATCGTAAACCTAACACAGACAGTCAACGTTTGGTTTCTCCTTTTAGCCGCTGAAATTCTAACTTATGTCCAAGCCGAATTAGTCAACACCTCGTCATGATGAGACCGTGCTTAATTCTTTTGTGAGTTTGACACTGTCGTGCCCGACAAATGGATTTCCTCAGCTGGAGTTTTGGAACTAATTGAAGGAAGCAAAGCACATGAATTAAGCAAACTAGGAGTATTTTATTGCAAAAACAACTTAAACTATTACAACTGTTTCTCACAACTACTTTACATACAAAAACCTAAACCCTATAGGAGAATTAGAACATGTCGGCTAGGGGGCAGCTAAGATTATCTAAAAACGTGACCTCCCTCTATATGCCCCTATACTCTCAACTACATGGGTATATATAGGGCTCATGGCCTTAAGTGTGAGTCCTCCTTGGAGTTGAAGTCTTTAAAGCTGCTTTACATTAAATTCAGACTTCTTTGACTTGAATGTGGACTCCTTTTGAATGTTGCCTTCTTCAGAAAAGTAAAGATAAGTACTCCCACTTATCAATCTTTAATCCGCTCTTCACACCGTTCCAGGCTTCAGAAAGTTGCAAGGTTGGGCTTATTGGATTCAGTAAATCATCCTCTAGAAATCGAAACCCATCTTGGCTGAGTCGGTGTATTGTCGCCTAGGCGGCTGGCTGCTATGGCGGCGTCCTTGGCGGCACTTTGGAACTGCTTCAGTACAGCTTCTTTTTGCTCCATGCTTTCTTGTCCTCTCTTCCTCTACACAGCTACAACACCTGAAAATGAAAACTAAACTAAAACAATATCTTTTCTTGACCAAAATATAGAATATTCAATAAAAGCATGGTAAAAGAGCAAATAGTGTTATTATGCATGTAATGCACCTAAATATACCTAAATGAACTTAAAAACAGCAATAATAAGGGCAGGAATGTGTACAAAATATAGAACTTATGGACACTCTACAGGACATCTCTGGAATCATTGGGATCGAAACGGGTAAGTGGTGTTTCGATACGACCCCGAGTGTCGAAATGGTCATCTTTTGGTTTCGAAACGGTTAGACGCTGATGAGTCTATTTAATGAACTTTCCATCTTTAAACTCAACTCTTCCTAAACCCAAACTCCTCTCAAACCCTAACCTATTTTTTCTTATAAATACCCACTAAACCTAAATGTTTCTCTTCACAATTTTTAGGGTTTTTGCTCTAAAAACAATCCTAAGCAAGCTTCAACAACTTTGTGCATTATCATCCATCCATTCATCCTAAATCCCAACTCAAGGTATTTTCCTATTTTCTTTTTCTTTTCAATTTTTGTTTGATTTCTATAGTTTAAAATTATTGTTTTTGCATATATTTTTTATATAGACTATGGTTTTTGAAGATTTTGCAAAAGAATTTCAAAATTCGAAATTTTTTGATTCGAATATAAAATATTTTAACCGTATATTTTTTGTTTGTTTTTCAAAATTTCTTTCACAATTTTTTTTTATAAATCTATATTCTTCTAAACTACATTGTATAATCTTGATTATAGGATTACTATTGGATTGAATGTGGATTTCTTATGCATACATATATTTTTTTGCTTGCTTAATGTTTTTAGATGACTTCCAAGAAGAGAGCTAGAGTTTCCGAAGAGGGTGAAGGGTCTGAACCGTCTGATAAAAACCTCACTCAACCTAATCTCGCCTATCTCTTCAAAAAGATTTTTCTAACCCCCAAGCTCAACAAGCTTTTAATTACTATCAAACCATCAAAATTCGACCCGAGCGTGTTGTTGACATTGATTTCCTAGATTCCGACCATTTTCATTTTTGATACCTTGGCCTTTTAACCGTTAGAACTTCATGAATTTTTTAGTCATTCCCGGAATCATGTACCGAAACCTTGTTTTGTTGTTTTACTCCAATGTCAAATGTGTCCTTGGTCCCGACCGTTCCCAAGTTGTTGTCATTGACTCTTACCTTTTGGGTAAGAAATTCTGTATCGAGCCGTCTACCTTGGTCAATCTCCTTGGTCTCAAAGATGAGGGAATTGAAGATGAGAACTCACTTGATCCTCATACCGGCCTGGTTAATGCCTTGGATGTCCATGATCGGTTTCTTCATCTTATGATCTCGTGGTGGTTCCGTCCATCCGGAGGGAAGTTCTCGCACATTAGAGAAGTCGATGATTTTTGGCTCAAGTGCTTCCGACAAGAACAACAATCGAACTTAGTGAAGATTATGTTTGTGGAGATGGTGCATTTAGTCAAAAACTGCAACAACGTTTCCTCCTTCACATATGGAACAATCTTAAGTCATATATTTTCCCTTAGTGGCATTGATTGCACGTTTGACATTGAGGAGCCTCTCAAAGAGAAGCTAAATGAGACTACACTCATGAAGTGTGGCTTCCGTTTCAACGGTGATGATTGGGTTTGTGTGCCTCGAGGTGAACGTGCTCAAGCTCCTCCTCAAGCTCAAGTTGCTCCACAAGCTCCTAACAGTGATGCGATGATGACTTTCCTCACCGAGCAATTCACCGGCTTGCGTACTCTCATGGAAAATCGTTTCAATGCTTTTGAGGAACGCTTTGTTGGTATGAAAAATCGTCTTACCTCTATCGAGAATCAACAATCTTCATCGGATCTCTCCTTCACCACCTTCTATGGTGAATGAAGACACTTTCAAAGGAGTCAAGAGAAAGATGAAGATGACATTGATGAAGATGAAGACAATGATGAGCCCTAGTCTAGCTTGCATGCATCATCTCATATCATCTAGGATTTTATTTATTATTATGCACCTTTTATGTTTTTGAACCTATGCTTTGGTTTATTGTTTTGGATTATGCTTTTTAGGATTTAAGTTTGGATTTATGTTGTTTTGCTTCTGAAACTTATGCTTTATGCCATGAATTATGATTTATGTTGTTTGGTTTAATTTTGCATATCTTTTTATTTCTCATTGAATTATGCTTGTTATGATTTTGATCTAACAAAAAGGGAGAGAAAGTGTTTAAGAAAAATCTTTAAAATTTTTCGAAACCTAGCTTAAACTAGGGGGAGTTCACTTAAAAAATTTACTTTGTTTTTGTTATATCAAAAAGAGAGAGATTGTAAAACCCTTAATTTGACTTAACTTGATTTTGATATAACAAATACTTTAAGGACTATTTTGCAAAGTAAATAAATTTTTTAAATTCTTAAAAAGCTCAAAATTTGACAAGTAAAAATTTAACCCAATGTGTTTTAAGGTTTAAAAATAATCTCCATGAATTTTTCTAAGTATTATCAAGCTAAATCTATAAAATTTGCCAAGGCGTTTCAATACGGCTTAGAACTGTTTTGAAACGTTTTGCTACTGTAATTTTCATATCGAATCGGTCTCGAAACGACTTCAACTCGTTTCGATACGACCTTCATCTGGGCAAGTCATATTTTGACTTTGTTTCGAAACGACAGTTAACCGTTTCGATATGGGGTTAGATTTTTCAAATTTGGGCATTTAATGATTTTGACTGATGCTTGTTAGAAATCAAAATTTTCAAAGTTAATTACTCGTTTCGATACGGCCTAGCTTGGTCTCGAAACGTTTTGCTACTGGAATTTTATGAGCTCAACCGTTTCGATACCAGTATCGAAAACGACCCCCTATCATTTCAAAATGCCTTCAAACGTGTCGATACAGCCTCTATAATACGCATAACGACTCTTTCTATTTTATTCGTTGATGAGTATTTATTTTGGTTGTGTTTTTGGTCCTTATTTTGATTAAATATAAGTTTGAGGGACTTAACTGGGTTGTTTTATGATGTTTTCATGCAGGGGACGTGATGCTGGAAATAAGCTGGAATGCTGCAGAAAATGCTGGAGTCATGGGCATATTCATGGGCATGAATCATGGCATGAATGCTGACTGGGCGCCATGTCAGGGTCTTCTAGAAGCTGACATCAACAGCAGTGATAGCTTATCAAGCCGCTTATCAGATAGCCTATCTCCAAATTTTTGAATTCTAAATTTTAAACTTTGGATAATTATTTTGTTTAATTTTTAATTATCATTTTAAGTTTACCTAGGTTATTTGAAACACTATAAATACCCCTTTTGGGGTAAGACTTGTCATCAATCAATTATCAATTGAATATCATTTCATCTTTCTCTTGGAAATTCTTCTCTTCTTAGGTTTTTCCTTAAGTTCTTTTCTTATTTTTCTTCTTTGATTATTTCTTAAATGTCGAGCATGATTAATTTGATAACCATGCTCGGCTAGATCTTTTTAAGCCGAAGGGTTATGCGATGACACGTTCTCAAGGCGAGGTTTGAAACTATGCTTCAAACATTTCGAAAATTTCTTCTCAATTTCTTCATACTTATTTTCTAAATCAAAATGATTTTTTTAAAACCCAAAGATTGACTTTGGAGAAACACTATTGTTTTGATCTATCAAGTGGAAGGGAGGATCGGTTATTGAAACAAAACTGATTTCCAGGGAACACACTTAGTAAATAGATTACAAAGGGAAATTGAGATCGAATCGTTTTTATAGAAATGACTTTTCGAGTTGGTTACGAGCTTAAAGAATTTGTTTTCTCAATATTGAGTTGGTTTAGACAAATTATCAAAACTGAAACCAAATATTGATTTTGGAAGAAGGAAAGTTCTAAGTCCCTGTGGGTTCGACTCCTACTTCCCTATCTATATTTAGTATATTTATTTGGAAGAAGGAAATTATTCTTGACACGTTACGACGCGTGTCAAAATTGGCAATCTTGCTGGGGACTTCGACAACTTTTACTGTTTGTTTTTGATTGTTTATGACCAAGAGAAATCCGGAGAACAGATTGATTTCATTCCGGAAATTGAAGCATTTGCGAGACGAAAAAACGCACAACGAAACCGAGAGAAGCAGTATAAATTGCTCAACAACGATTCCAGCAAGATCTCGAATCATCCCAACCCGAAACACACTTTAAAGAACGAAACCAAATGGTGAAACGTCGTTCCAACTAAAAACGGGCATGATTCATCTCCTACCAACATTTCACGGTTTGCCCAACGAAAACCCTCACAAACACTTAAAGGAGTTCCACATGGTTTGCTCAACTACGGAACCATAGGGAGTATCTGAGGATCAAATTAAACTTCATGCCTTTCCCTTTTCCTTATCTGATATTGCTAAGGATTGGCTTTATGATTTACTTCTAACTTAGTTATTACCTGGACTGAAATGGTCGCTTGTTTCTTGACAGATTCTTTCCAGCCGCTAAAGCAAGCGAAATGAGGCGAAATATCCTAAGTATCCGACAAAAGGATACTGAAACACTTTATGAATATTGGGAGCGCTTCAAGAAACTATGCAGAAATTGCCCACAAGACAGTTTGTCAGATCAAACACTTATTCAATATTTTTATGAAGGACTAACCCCTACAAATATGGAAGTAGTTGATGCAGCTAGCGGAGGAGCCCTAGTCAATATGACTCTGTCGGCAGCAAGGACATTGATTTCGACCATGGCAACCAACTCACAACGCTTCTACCAATCGAGTGAACCATCTCAAAGAGTTAGTGAGGTAGGTATCGTTTCATTAGAGAGCAAGATTGATAAATTAGCTGACATTTTGCAAACTTTGGTTGCAGATAGGAAAATTGTTTCTAGGATTTGTGGGATATGCACAAGCCCCGAACACCCGGCAGATTGTTGCCCTATGATCCAAGAAGAAGATACCGAACGAGAGAAAGCAGTGGGGAACTTTCCGGGATCTTATCAAAAGCAGTACTGCCCTAATGCCAATCAAGGGTGGAGAGACCAAGGCTTTGTGCAAAACCAAAGACAACAGTACCAGCCAAGGCAACCTAACTGTAACGCCCCAAATTTGGGCCTAGATGTTTTAGAGTTCGAACCGGACCGATCGAGAACGGTTGGAATCTTAAAGGGAGATTTAGGGAACACCTAGTTCGGGATGCTTTAAAAATATGGAAAAATATCTAAAAATCCTCATTTATTATATGGATAATTATGGTGAAAACAATTTTACAAAATAAGGTTTGGAAATACTACATTTCGGTGTAGTGACCAAATCGCAGTTTTTGCAAAAGTGAAATAGTGACTGTTTTGTAAAGGATTGAAATTTTGAATCTTTAAGGAGCTAATTTTACCAAAATGTTTTTAATCAGATTTCTTCTTATTTTGGGTGATTTTAATAATGTTTTAATTAAAGGAAATAAAGATTGATTAAAGGAAAAACTATCTTTGACTTTTCATAACTACCTTACGTCAATTTTCTCTTATTTCATATTCTCTCAATTTCTTTTCAGCCAAACACATTTCCTCCATCAATTAACCTTTGATTTTCATTCCTTTTGATGAGATTTCAATCTCCTTTTGATTCCTAATCTTTTCCTCACCAAATCCTCTTGTTTTCACATTGGATTTTCAAGAAAACTTGCTCAAATCAAGGAGAAATCAGCCATTAGAGGTTAGCTTCGTCCTTCTCCTCTAATGATCAGTTATTTACTGAAATTCCCAAGTTATCAATCCTTTGTTAATGATTTTTGAGTTGCTTTAAAGTTAGAAACATGAAATCTTGTTAAAACTCAAGATTTTTGGAGAGATCTTGATGAATTTCGTGGATGATGGTTAGGTTCTGTTTTGAGGTTGTTTTCTAATGTATTTTGGATGTTAATTAATGTTATAAATGAGGTTTTATCAAACAAATCCCGAATAGGTTTGGATTCTTAATATTTGCTTGCTAGAATGGTGGTTTTTGGGGTGGTTTTGGTGTTCTATTATAGCTGGAAGTATAAGGACGAGTTTGTGGTGGTTTTTGATGTTGATTGATGTTTAGAAATGGTTAGAAGTGATAGATCTTCGCTGGGCTTTGTTTTGGGAGAGTTTGGAGATGATTTCGGTTGTTTTTGGTAGTCGAAATGAGGTTCCTGAGTAAAGCATCAAGTTTAGATGTGTGGCTGATGATTTTGATGCATGGTGATGCATTAGTCCAATGCTCTTATGTGTTATAAACAGGGGATACATCTTTGAACGCCTTTGGTGTTGATCCGGGAGCTTAATTGGCGTTTCGGCGAGCAAGCGAAACGTAATCGGTGAGTTTGGAAGTCCTTGCGGGACAAAGAAACAAGGTTTGGGGATTTAGGAAAGGTTTGAAACACCTTCCTAAGTCCGGAAGTAAGTATTGGCTAGATTGCTCTCTTATATGTGGTGGTTACCCCTAAAATGCTTTTACATGCTCATGGTTTGAGATAGATAAATTCCTATTGTTTTTATGCTTGATTTATTGCATGAGATGATGCTTGAAATGATTTCATGAAATAACTTGTTGCATTGATGAGTTTTGAGCTTTTGTTTTAAAGCATGGCAAATGTTATGGTTTTGAGATGAGATGAGAAATATTTGAGAAATGTTGCATGAAAAATAGTAGGTGAGATGATGTTTTGACATAATATATTGGCATAGAAGATGAGGTACCTACCGGATATAATTGATCGATCAATAGGATAAGAGTGCACTATAAACTAAAAATTTGTACGTGCTCTCTGGTTAATCCAAAGGGAGAGACCGATGATGGGCATTCCATCGGGTAGGACTTGGTGAAATACCCAAGCTTTGTGGCGATGAGAGATTCCGCCATGTGAGTACGGTGATGTGAGATTCCACCGGAAACTATGTTACTAGACAAGTGAGTACGGTGATGTGAGATTCCACCGGAAGCGTCTAGTGGTTTGAGAATGTTGTCCGCATATCCGAGTAATAATGAGATGTGAAATGCCAATATAATATTTGAAAATGCTTTTGATTCACATGTACCTATTTATGAGATGATTTATGCTATGAGAAACGCATATGAGATTTGTATCTAATGATTTCAATGCATGATGATGCATTAGTCCTCTGCTCTTATGTTTTATAAACAGGGGAGACATCTTCGGACGCCTTTGGTGTTGATCAGAGAGCTTAATTGGCATTTTGGCGAGCAAGTGAAACGTAATCGGTGAGTGCGAATGGTTTTGGAAGTCCTTGAGGGACAAAGAAACAAGGTTTGGGGATTTAGGAAAGGTTTGAAACACCTTCCTAAGTCCGGAAGTAAGTATTAGCTAGATTGCTCTCTTATATGTGGTGGTTGCCCCTAAAATGATTTTACATGCTCATGGTTTGAGATAGAAAAATTCCTACTACTTTTATGCATGATTTGTAGCAGGAGATGATGCTTGAAATGATTTCATGAAATAACATGTTGCATTGATGAGTTTTGAGCTTTTGTTTTAAACCATGGGAAATGTTATGGTTTTGAGATAAGGTGAGAAAGATTTGAGAAATGTTGCATGAAAAATAGTTGGTGAGATGATGTTTTGACATAATATATTAGCATAGAAGATGAGATACTTACCGAATATAATTAATCGATCAATAGGATGAGAGTGCACTATAAACTAAAAATTCGTACGTGCTCTTTGGTTAATCCAAAGGGAGAGACCGATGATGGGCATTCCATCGGGTAGGACTTGGTGAAATACCCAAGCTTTGTGGAATTGAGAGATTCCGCCATGTGAGTACGGTGATGTGAGATTCCACCGGAAACTATGTTACTAGACAAGTGAGTACGGTGATGTGAGATTCCACCGGAAGCGTCTAGTGGTTTGAGAATGTTGTCCGCATACCCGAGTAATAATGAGATGTGAAATGCCAATATAATATATGAAAATGCTTTTGATTCACATGTACCTATTGATGAGATGATTTATGCTATGAGAAATGCATATGAGATTTGTATACGAAATGCTTTTGTTTTCACAAGCATGTGTTTGGCCTTGCCATGAGATTTGCATTGGTTTAAATGCATGAGATAGAATTGAGGTACATGTGTTTTCAATGAAGTTTTTCTTTGAAATGGTTTTCAAGCATGAGATAGAATGAGCATGTTGTGGAAAAAGGCTTTTGAGAAAGTGTTTTGAACAATGCATTATTGTGTTGGTTTTCTTTAGAGCATGCCTCACTAAGCAAGTGTGCTTACGCTCTCTTTTACCAAAATGTAGATAATTGAGGTGTTTCTGGGCAGCAAGAAGGTTAAGAACATCCAAGGAAGTGCAAAGCTCATGTATGGTGATGTTTTTATACACTTTAGAGATGTGTTTTGAACTCCCTAAGTTTGAGGCATGTTTGTGATGGCTTTTATGGGTTGTATACGGTCCTAATGGTTTGGTTTGAGGTTTGGTTGCTTATATTTGGATTTGTGGCTAAGAAGCATGCATATAGATTGAATGACCATATGTTTGATGCCATGCTCAAGCTTTGGGTTCTTAAATATGATCTTTGGTGACTTAATGAGTTGCTGGTATGTCTTGATACTTTTTGAAGCATGTTTGAGTGGGTTAAAATGTGAAAAACTAGCAAATTCTGCTGTCATAGGGCAGGGTGTAACGAAACACCCTTAATTGTTTCGAAACGGGGGCCTGTAATGGCTATAGCGTTTCGGAACGACTGAAGGTGTTTCGGAACACTTTGGCTACTAGAGAGGCATGTTTCGATATCAGTCTTGGAACGCACCCGAGTACCGAAACAGTCAACTCCGTTTCGATACGGGCGTTTTGGTACGGTAGATGGGTGTTTCGAAACGGATGACCGTTGGGTGATGTTTTGAATTGTTTTGAGTTTCCATGTTTTACATTTTAGTCCTGAATGTTGTGGAAGCAATTGCTTGAGCTTGGAATGTCCTTTTAAGCTGAAATTTGACAGAGTAGCATGTAACAGGACTAATTTCATATTGGTAAACTTAAAATATACAAAGTCTTTTTATTTTCTAAAAATTACATTTTGGTCCCTAAAAGTGTAATTCATGCAATTGAGTCCCTAAATGTTTTTTGATCGCTGTGCCTTTCTATCATAAGATTCTTGAGTATTCACATAGGCTTAATGAGCATCTAGAAAAGATTAAAAAGAAAAAAAGGGTCGTTAATCAAGGTTGACTTTCGTTTTCCCCGTGTAATCTTCGTAGTTCGGGTCAAGCGTCTAGGCTGAGCTAAGGGGGTTACATTTGTTTATCAGAGCCAGGTTAACGAATAATTGGGGCTTGGTGAGTGGTTATTGTATGCAGTTATGTATGTCTATAACTGTTCGGTGAAAGTAAGATGTACGTATTTTGATGTATGATTCAATTGAGATGAATTTGTGATGCTATGCTATGTTTGTAGTGTAGTTGGTGATCCCATTGCCATATCATTACTAATGAAAAGAATTGGTTTCAAAAATGAGCTTGAGTACTTGGATTACTTAGCTTATTATGCCTAATTGAGTTTGTTGTATTTTTTTCAGTGCATTGTTTTTATTATGGGGCCACGTAGAGAGCTGAGAATCAATACTCGATCTATGGCTGAGAATGAGAATATAGAGAATGCTGAGGATATACCTCCTCCTCCCCCTGGTGGACCACCTGGTGGTGGTGGGACTGGGGTTGGTGATGCTGTAGTTGGTGCTGGGGTTGCTGGACCCGAGGAAGGTCAAGGGCAAGCTGCTCCTGATATAACCGTGTTGATACAGGCTATTGCTGGAGCTTTCCAGGCAGCAGTAGCTGGAGCTCATGGAGCTGCACCACAGGATGGTGCTAATATAAGGTTGCCGTTAGAGCGACTACGCAGTCTGAGAGGGACTAAGTTTAGAGTTTTGACACCGGAAGGTTCTGAGTCTTGGTTGGAGAGCACCAAGAGGATTCTTGGCCAACTGAACTGCAACAATTTTCAAAAGTTGGGTTGCATTGTGTCACTACTGCATGGTGATGCATATATGTGGTGGACAACCACTATTGTGGGAATGAAGGATGATGAAGTGACTTGGACATTTTTTTGAATGCGTTCAAGCGGACATACCTGGGAGTTCGCTACCTCGACGAGAAGAAGAGGGAGTTTATGTCCCTGGTGCAAGGGAGCATGTCTGTGGCTAAATATGAGATTCAGTTTGTTCGCCTTAGCCAATATGCACCAGAGCTGATTCCTAGCGAGAGGGAAAGGTGTGAACAATTCCGTTATGGGCTGGTGGTGGACGTGAAAACCTATATGCTCGCAGCCGATTATACAGATTTCGATGTCTTGGTCACTAGAGCCAAGGACATTGAGTTGAATTTGGGTTTGGTGAGTCGAGCATGAGGTTCTAGCTCGAGAAAGCGAGCTGCTGAACGTGATTATGGTTGAGACCGCAACAAGAGGCATAAGGATAGAAAGCCGCATTACGAGCATGGGGTGGTAACCCTGGAAGAGGTCAGTAAGGACCAAATGCTTTCTTGAGGACTCCTGAGTGCAACCGGTGTGGTAGGAGACATGCTGGTGGGTGTTGGGATAACATTGGTACATGCTGGAACTGTGGTAATCGGGGGCACAAGAAGAAGGATTGTCCTTAACCGTTGAGAGAGGGACAGGCTCCGCTGAGAGCAGCTGAGCCATAGAGAGGTCGTGGGCGCGGCCGTGGTAATTTCCAGCGGAGAGATGAGGGTGGAAGGAATGTGGCGTATGTGGTGGTCGTCCAACCTGAGGGTGGCGGTCATGCTAGAGTGTATGCCCATCGTGAGGGAAGGAATGACACGGACGTGATCGCATGTACCTTTACTTTGCAATCCTTGTCAATACTTTCTTTGATTGATTATGGATCTACACACTCGTACATTTTGCGTGAACATGCTCAAATGCTTGGTTTGCCCGTTGAGTCTTTGGATGTTGGTATGCGTGTGACTAGTTCCTTTTGTGAGACGGTTGTAACAAGAAGGTTGTATAGAAGATGCCCCTTAAAGGTGCAAGATCACGTGTTTCTTGTTGATCTTATGGAATTTCCATTCTATGGTTTTGATGTAATTCTTGCCATGGATTAGCTTGTTGAGCATAGAGCTGTTGTGGATTTTGAAAGTAAGCGAGTTTCGTTGAAACTTGCGGATGATTATGATGTTGTGGTGGTGGGAGAAAATGTGAAGTTTCTAGCTAATGTGGTGTCGACGCTTGAAGCAAGCCGGATGTTGCGTCAAGGATGTGAGGCTTATCTAGCCTTTGTCGTGAATCCCAGTTCAAAGGACGTGCGCGTTCAGGATAAAAGAACCGTGTGTGAGTTCCCTGGAGTGTTTCCGGAGGAATTACCTGGTTTGCCGCCTAGTCGAGAGGTTGAATTTGGAACTGAGTTGTATAAGAACACAACTCCGGTGTCCATTGCTCCTTATCGCATGGCACCCAAAGAGTTGAAAGAGTTGAAGATACAACTTCAGGAGTTGCTTGACCGTGGCTTTATCTGGCCTAGTGTGTCACCTTGGGGTGCACCGGTCTTGTTTGTTAAAAAGAAAGATGGCACGATGAGAATGTGCATTGATTATCGCCATCTGAATAAGTTGACTGCCAAGAACAAGTATCCTTTGCCGAGGATTGATGATCTTTTTGATCAGTTCGGGGAGCGGCTGTGTTTTCAAAGATTGACTTGAGGTCAGGGTACTATCAGTTAAAGGTGAAGGATGTGGATGTGCCGAAAATAGCCTTTCGAACGAGGTATGGGCATTATGAGTTCCTTGTAATGCCGTTTGGTTTGACGAATGCTCCTGCTACTTTCATGGACATGATGAATAGGGTGTTCCATGAATTCTTGGACAAATTTGTTATGGTGGTCATCGATGATATCCTTGTGGACTCTCGTACTAAGGATGAGCATGAAGGTCATTTGAGGATTGTTTTGCAAGCGCTGTTGGAAAATCAGCTTTATGCTAAGCTGAGCAAATGTGAGTTTTGGCTAAAGGATGTTGTTTCCCTTGGTCACGTGGTTTCGGCTGAAGGGATTCGAGTTGATCCCCAGAAGGTTGAGGCGGTGATGAATTGGAAGCCTCCTAAGTCCGTTCATGAAGTCCGTAGTTTCCTTGGGTTGGCAGGATACTACTGGAGGTTTGTGGATGGATTTTCTAAGATTGCTGCCCCTTTGACAAAGTTTTTGCAGAAGGATGTTAAGTATGAGTGAACGGGAGCGAGACAACAAGCTTTTGAGAAGCTGAAAGAAGCTTTGACGCAAGCTCCTATCTTGGTTCAACCTGAATCAGGGAAAGAGTTTGTGGTGTATAGTGACGTATCCTATGTTGGTTTGGGGTGTGTGTTAATGCAAGAGGGTAAGGTGGTGGCTTATGCATCACGACAGTTGAAAGTGCATGAGCACAATTATCCTACACATGATATTGAGTTGGCAGCAGTGGTTTTTGCTCTAAAGATCTGGAGACATTATCTCTATGGTGAGAAGTGTACTGTGTACACGGATCACAAAAGTTTGAAGTATTTGATGTCTCAGAAAGACTTGAATCTTAGGCAACGACGTTGGGTGGAGTTGCTTAAGGATTACGATCTAACGATCGAGTATCATCCAGGGAAGGCCAATGTGGTGGCTGATGCTTTGAGCAAGAAAGTGGCAGTGGAGTTAAGAGCGATGTTTGCTAGCTTGAGCATATCGCGAGATGGTGGTCTTGTTGCTGAATTGCAAGTGAAACCATCTTTGGTTCAGTTGATAAAGGATAAACAGTTGTTGGATGATTCTTTGGTGCCACATGTTCAAGATATTGCTGAAGATAGGCCATCGGATTTCTGTTTTAATGATGATGGTGTTTTATGTTTTGGGAGTAGGATAGTGGTGCCGAGTGATGTTGAGTTGAGGCGCACTATTCTGACCGAAGCTCATAGTAGTCCTTTTGCTATGAACCCTGGTAGTACAAAGATGTATCGTGATATGAAGGATGAGTACTATTGGGTGGGATTGAAGAAAGATGTCGCTGAGTATGTGAGCAAATGTATGGTTTGTCAGCGGGTTAAGGTTGAGCATCAGTTTCCTTCAGGGTTGTTGCAGCCGTTAAGGATTCCTGAATGGAAATGGGAGAGGATCACCATGGACTTTGTTTCTGGTTTGCCTTTATCGCCATCAAAGAAGAATTATGTTTGGGTGATTGTGGACCGCCTTACGAAGTGTGCGCATTTCTTGCCTGTGCATACTACGTACACCTTGGATAAGCTTGCGGAGTTGTACATTGTTGAGATTGTACGTCTGCATGGTGTATCAAATTCTATAGTGTCGGATAGAGATCCGAGGTTCACCGCAAGGTTTTGGGAGTGTTTGCATCAAGCATTGGGTACACGGCTGAATTTCAGTACTTCTTATCATCCGCAAACGGATGGACAATCTGAGCGTGTTATCCAAGTGCTTGAGGATATGTTGAGGTGCTGTGTTATTGAATTTCAAGGCTCTTGGGAGAAGCACTTGCCTTTGGTGGAGTTTTCCTATAATAACAGTTACCAGGCAAGTATTCAAATGGCACCTTATGAAGCTTTGTACGGGAGGAAGTGCAGAACTCCTCTTTGTTGAGCTGAAACGGGACAAAAGTTGGTCTCGATGTCGGCTTTGTTAAAAGGAACCACCGAGAAGGTGAAGCTCATTTGTGAGCGGTTGAAGGTAGCATCGGATCGGCAAAAGTCTTACGCGGATTTGAAGCGTAAGGAGATAGAATTTGCGGTGGGTGACCGTGTGTTTTTGAAAGTTTCACCTTGGAAGAAAGTAATGAGGTTTGGCCGGAAGGGCAAGTTGAGCCCAAGGTTCATTGGACCATACAAAGTGATAGAACGTGTGGGTCCTGTTGCTTATAAGCTGAGACTACCTCAAGAGTTAGAAAAGATACATAATGTGTTTCATGTATCCATGCTTCGGAGGTATAGGTCGGACCCTTCGCATGTTATGCTTGTGGAAGAAGTTGAGTTGAATCCAGATTTGACATATGATGAGGAACCTATTGAGATTTTGGATTCGGATAGTAAGGTTCTCCGTGGTAAGGCCATTGAACTGGTCAAGATGTTGTGGAGACATCGTGGTGTTGATGAAGCCACATGGGAAAGGAAGGAAGACATGGAGAAGCAATTTCCTTACCTTTTTCATCCAGGTAAATTTCGAGGACGAAATTTCTTAAGAGGGGGACAGTTGTAACGCCCCAAATTTGGGCCTAGATGTTTTAGAGTTCGAACCGGACCGGTCGAGAACGGTTCGAATCTTAAAGGGAGATTTAGGGAACACCTAGTTCGGGATGCTTTAAAAATATGGAAAAATATCTAAAAATCCTCATTTATTATATGGATAATTATGGTGAAAACAATTTTACAAAATAAGGTTTGGAAATACTACATTTCAGTGTAGTGACCAAATCGAAGTTTTTGCAAAAGTGGAATAGTGACTGTTTTGTAAATGATTGAAACTTTGAATCTTTAAGGAGCTAATTTTAGCAAAATGTTTTTAATCAGATTTCTTCTTATTTTGGATGATTTTAATAATGTTTTAATTAAAGGAAATAAAGATTGATTAAAGGAAAAACTATCTTTGACTTTTCATAACTACCTTACGTCAATTTTCTCTCATTTCATTTTCTCTCAATTTCTTTTCAGCCAAACACATTTCCTCCATCAATTAACCTTTGATTTTCATTCCTTTTGATGAGATTTCAATCTCCTTTTGATTCCTAATCTTTTCCTCACCAAATCCTTTTGTTTTCACATTGGATTTTCAAGAAAACTTGCCCAAATCAAGGAGAAATCAACCATTAGAGGTAAGCTTCGCCCTTCTCATCTAATGATCAGTTCTTTACTGAAATTCCCAAGTTATCAATCATTTGTTAATGATTTTTGAGTTTCTTTAATGTTAGAAACATGAAATCTTGTTAAAACTCAAGATTTTTGGAGAGATCTTGATGATTTTCGTGGATGATGGTTAGGCTCTGTTTTGAGGTTGTTTTCTAATGTATTTTGGATGTTAATTGGTGTTATAAATGAGGCTTTATCAAACAAATCCCGAATAGGTTTGGATTCCTAAGTTTTGCTTGCTAGAATGGTGGTTTTTGGGGTGATTTTGGTGTTTTGTTATAGCTAGAGGTATAAGGACGAGTTTGTGGTGGTTTTTGATGTTGATTGATGTTTAGAAATGGTTAGAAGGGATAGATCTTGGCTAGGCTTTGTTTTGGGAGAGTTTGGATGTGAATTCAGTTGTTTTTTGTAGCCGAAATGAGGTTCTTGAGTAGAGCAGCGAGTTTAGATGTGTGGCTGATGATTTCAATGCATGATGATGCATTAGTCCTCTGCTCTTATGTGTTATAAATAGGGGAGACATCTTCGGACGCCTTTGGTGTTGATCCGAGAGCTTAATTGGCGTTTTGGCGAGCAAGTGAAACGTAATCGGTGAGTGCGAATGGTTTTGGAAGTCCTTGAGGGACAAAGAAACAAGGTTTGGGGATTTAGGAAAGGTTTGAAACACCTTCCTAAGTCCGGAAGTAAGTATTGTCTAGATTGCTCTCTTATATGTGGTGGTTGCCCCTAAAATGCTTTTACATGCTCATGGTTTGAGATAGATAAATTCCTACTACTTTTATGCCTGATTTGTAGCATGAGATGATGCTTGAAATGATTTCATGAAATAACATGTTGCATTGATGAGTTTTGAGCTTTTGTTTTAAAGCATGTCAAATGTTATGGTTTTGAGATGAGATGAGAAAGATTTGAGAAATGTTGCATGAAAAACAGTCGGTGAGATGATGTTTTGACATAATATATTGGCATAGAAGATGAGATACTTACCGAATATAATTAATCGATCAATAGGATGAGAGTGCACAATAAACTAAAAATTCGTACGTGCTCTTTGGTTAATCCAAAGGGAGAGACCGATGATGGGCATTCCATCGGGCAGGACTTGGTGAAATAGCCAAGCTTTGTGGCGATGAGAGATTCCGCCATGTGAGTACGGTGATGTGAGATTCCACCGAAAACTATGTTACTAGACAAGTGAGTACGGTGATGTGAGATTCCACTGGAAGCGTCTAATGGTTTGAGAATGTTGTCCGCATATCCGAGTAATAATGAGATGTGAAATGCCAATATAATATATGAAAATGCTTTTGATTCACATGTACCTATTGATGAGATGATTTATACTATGAGAAACGCATATGAGATTTGTATCTGATGATTTCAATGCATGATGATGCATTAGTCCTCTGCTCTTATGTGTTATAAACAGGGGAGACATCTTCAGACGCCTTTGGTGTTGATCCGAGAGCTTAATTGGCGTTTTGGCGAGCAAGTGAAACGTAATCGGTGAGGGCGAATGGTTTTGGAAGTCCTTGAGGGACAAAGAAACAAGGTTTGGGGATTTAGGAATGGTTTGAAACACCTTCCTAAGTCCGGAAGTAAGTATTAGCTAGATTGCTCTCTTATATGTGGTGGTTGCCCCTAAAATGCTTTTACATGCTCATGGTTTGAGATAGATAAATTCCTACTACTGTTATGCATGATTTGTAACAGGAGATGATGCTTGAAATGATTTCATGAAATAACATGTTGCATTGATGAGTTTTGAGCTTTTGTTTTAAACCATGGCAAATGTTATGGTTTTGAGATAAGATGAGAAAGATTTGAGAAATGTTGCATGAAAAACAGTAGGTGAGATGATGTTTTGACATAATATATTGGCATAGAAGATGAGATACTTACCGAATATAATTAATCGATCAATAGGATGAGAGTGCACTATAAACTAAAAATTCGTACGTGCTCTTTGGTTAATCCAAAGAGAGAGACCGATGATGGGCATTCCATCGGGTAGGACTTGGTGAAATACCCAAGCTTTGTGGCGATGAGAGATTCCGCCATGTGAGTACGGTGATGTGAGATTCCACCGGAAGCGTCTAGTGGTTTGAGAATGTTGTCCGCATATCCGAGTAATAATGAGATGTGAAATGCCAATATAATATATGAAAATGCTTTTGATTCACATGTACCTATTGATGAGATGATTTATACTGTGAGAAACGCATATGAGATTTGTATACGAAATGCTTTGGTTTTCACAAGCATGTGTTTGGCCTTGCCATGAGATTTGCATTGGTTTAAATGCATGAGATAGAATTGAGGTACATGTGTTTTCAATGAAGTTTTTCTTTGAAATGGTTTTCAAGCATGAGATAGAATGAGCATGTTGTGGAAAAAGGCTTTTGAGAAAGTGTTTTGAACAATGCATTATTGTGTTGGTTTTCTTTAGAACATGCCTCACTAAGCATGTGTGCTTACGCTCTCTTTTACCAATAATGTAGATAATTGAGGTGTTTTTGGGCAGCAAGAAGGTTAAGAACATCCAAGGAAGTTCAAAGCTCATGTATGGTGATGTTTTTATACACTTTAGTTTTGATATTTGGCAATGGGACACCAAGGTTGTATTTGGGAGATGTGTTTTGAACTCCCTAAGTTTGAGGCATGTTTGTGATGGCTTTTATGGGTTGTAAATGGTCCTAATGGTTTGGTTTGAGGTTTGGTTGCTTATATTTGGATTTGTGGCTAGGAAGCATGCATATAGATTGAATGACCATATGTTTGATGCCATGCTCAAGCATTTGGTTCTTAAATATAATCTTTGGTGACTTAATGAGTTGTTGGTATGTCTTGATACTTTTTGAAGCATGTTTGAGTGGGCTAAAATTTGAAAAACCAGCAAATTCTACTGTCACAGGGCAGGGTGTATCGAAACACCCTTAATTGTTTCGAAACGGGGGCCTGTAATGGCTATAACGTTTCGTAACGGCTGAAGGTGTTTCTGAACACTTTGGCTACTGGAGAGGCCTGTTTCGATACCGGTCTCGGAACGCACCCGAGTACCGAAACGGTCAACTCCGTTTTGATACGGGCGTTTCGGTACGGTAGATGGGTGTTTCGAAACGGATGAACGTTGGGTGATGTTTTGCATTGTTTTGAGTTTCCATGTTTTACATTTTAGTCCTGAATGTTGTGGATGCAATTGCTTGAGCTTGGAATGTCCTTTTAAGCTGAAATTTGACAGAGTAGCATGTAACAGGACTAATTTCATATTGGTAAACTTAAAATCTGCAAAGTCCTTTTATTTTTTGAAAATTACATTTTAGTCCCTAAAAGTGTAAGTCATGCAATTGAGACCCTAAATGTTTTCCGATCGCTGTGCCTTTCTATCATAAGATTCCTGAGTATTCACATAGGCTTAATGAGCATCTAGAAAAGATTAAAAAGAAAAAAAAGGGTGGTTAATCAAGGTTGACTTTCGGGTTGACTTTTGTTTTCCCCGTGTAATCTTTGTAGTTCGGGTCAAGCGTCTAGGCCGGGCTAAGGGGGTTACACTAACCAACAATTCCAACAAAATTCAAACCTAGAGTCCATTGTAGAGTGGTTGGCTATATCTCAGGAAAAATTCCAAACCCGTACCGAGGCCCACTTACAAGAGTTAGACTAACAAATGAGCCAGCAAGCCCAGATAGTAAGCCGTCTTGATTCCAAAGGTAAACTTCCTTCGCAAACCGAGACAAACCCTAGAGAAAATGTAAGCGCCATTACACTCCGTAGTGGGACCGTTATAGCTCCAAAAGAACCATAAAAAAACAAGAGTCCCACTCCTGCCGTAGAAGAAGGTAACAAAAACCAAGATAACCCTTTACCACCATCCCCTTCTTCGTCTCCACCCCTTGTAGTCGCACCTCCCTTCCCATCACGATTAGTAAAACGTGACAAAAAACCGAAGAGAGGGAAATCATTGAAGTATTTTAAAAAGTTCAAGTAAACATTCCCCTCTTAGAAGTCATTCAACAAGTGCCAAGGTACGCTCGTTTCCTCAAAGCGCTTTGCACAACCAAGCGAAAACTCACTGGGCACGAAAAGGTAAACTTGGGAGAGCACGTTTCTGCAGTTTTTCAACGTAAGTTACCACCCAAAATGAAAGACCAAGGTATGTTTGCTATACATTGTCAAATTGGTAATATATCTATTAAACGTGCTATGTGCGATCTTGGACCTTCTATAAATGTAATGCCGCTTTCTGTTTATAAAAAATTACTAACGATCCTTTAAAAGAAACCACGGTTACGATACAGTTGGCGAATCGATCGATCATCTACCCGAAAGGAGTGTTGGAAAATGTGTTGGTAAAAGTAGATGCTTTATTCTTTCCTGCAGATTTCTATGTGATCGATATGGCTCATGATAGAACAAACACTTGCTCCGAGGTGTTGTTGGGACGACCATTCCTTAGCACAGCAAATACAAAAATAGAAGTAAGGAGCGGCCTTTTATCCATGGAATTTGACGGTGAGGTAGTATAATTCGATGTTTATAAGGCAATGAGGTATCCTGATCAGGTTGAATCTGTTAACTTAATTGATATTGTTGATCCATGTATAGAAGAGTATGCAGATACTAATGTTTTTAATAACTTTGATAAGGACTATGAGCTTTGCGACGATGAGGCAGAAAATGAGGACAAATCTATTTCCTTTATTAGTTCTGATTTAGCTTTAATTCCATCTAAGACTAAACCTTTGCCATCTATTTTGCAGGCTCCGAAGTTGGAACTAAAGGAACTCCCATCTCACCTTAAGTACGCCTTCTTGGGAAATAATTATACCTTACGGGTTATCATTTCGAACGAATTAACCGGAGAGGAGGAAGTCGATCTTGTCACAGTCCTTCGAAAGCATAAGGAAGCAATCGGGTGGACGGTTGCATACATCAAAGGACTTATCCCCTCAACTTGTATGCACAAGATCAAAGTCGAGGAAGGGGCAAAGCCGTCTCAACAAGGTCGACGACACCTGAATGATCCGATGATGAAGGAAGTACAAGACGAAATTCAAAAACTTCTAGACGCCGATATTATATATCCAATCTCGGATAGCGAGTGGGTAAGTACTATTCATGTTGTTCCTAAAAAAACTGGCGTCACGATAATCAGAAATGACGAAGGTGAGTTAGTTCCAACTCGAGTTCATAATGGTTGGCGAGTTTGCATAGATTACAGGAAGTTGAATTCTCTAACCCGAAAAGATCACTTTCCTTTACCATACATTGATCAAATGATTGAAAGATTAGCTGGTAAATCTCACTATTGATGTCTCAATGGTTTTTCAGGTTTCTTTCAAATTCCCGTAGCCCCTAAAGACCAAGAGAAGACCACGTTTACATGCCCATTCGGAACCTTCGCCTATCGACGAATGCTGTTTGGACTATGTAACGCTCTGGCTACATTCTAGCGATGTATGGTAAGTATATTTTCCGATTATGTTGAGAAGGGGATTGAAGTATTTATGGATGACTTCACTGTATATAGAAATTTTTTTGGTGAGTGATTGCTTAATTTAACTAATATATTAAAACGTTGCATTGAGTTTAACCTTGTACTAAATTACGAAAAATGTCACTTCATGGTTAATAAAGGCTTAGTGTTAGGACATATTGTATCTTCTGAAGGAATTTCTGTTGATAAGGCTAAGACAGACATTATTCGCTCACTCCCATACCCCACAACTGTGAGGGATATTCGCTCTTTTCTTGGATATGCATGTTTCTACAGGCGATTTATAAAAGACTTCTCAAAGATAGCACAACCACTATGTCGGTTACTGCAGAAAGATGTAGAGCTTGACTTTACATCCGAATGCAGGACATCATTTGATACAATTAAGGAGAAACTTGTATCCGCATCAATAGTGCAACCGCCCGATTGGAACTTGTCGTTCGAAATTATGTGCGACGCCTCAGATTTTAGTGTTGGAGCGGTACTTGGTCAAAGGAAAGGACGAGAGCCTCATGTCATCGCCTATGCATCGAAAATGCTTGATCCGGCGCAACACAATTATTCAACTACAGAAAAAGAACTGTTTGCTGTAGTTTTTGCTTTAGATAAATTCTGCTCTTATTTACTTGGAACTAAAATTATTGTTTTTTCTGACCATGCAGCCTTGCGGTATTGATGAGCAAGAAGGAAGCAAAACCGAGGCTGATTAGGTGGATTTTACTCCTTCAGAAGTTTAATATTGAGATAAAAGACAAGTAGGGGAGTGAAAATCTTGTGGCCGATCACCTCAGCCGAATCCCACAGACCAATTCAGATTCGCCTATTAATGACGAATTCCCTGAAGAAAATTTGATGATGGCGCAAGCTTCAACACCTTGGTTTGCGGACATCGTGAATTATTTGGTTACAGGTGAATTGCCCCTTGACTTGCCACGGTCAGAAATTAACCGAATCAAGAGGGAATCCAGGTTCTATATTTGGGATGATCCCTACCTTTGGAGACATTGTTCCGATCAGGTAATATAACGATGTGTAACCGAAGACGAGGTAAAATCTATCCTTAATTTCTGTCATTCATATGCATGCGGTGGACATTATGGACCTAAAAGAACAGCTCATAAAATTCTTGAATGTGGATTCTATTGGCCAAATATTTTCCGTGACACATATTTATTTTGCAAATCATGTGATAAGTGTCAAAGAGTTGGTAACTTAAATCGACGTAATGAAATTCCCCTAAATCCTATTCATGTTTGCGAAATATTTGATGTGTGGGGGATAGATTATATGGGGCCATTTGTATCATCATTCGGTAATTTTTATATTATTTTAGCTGTTGATTATGTTTCACGATGGGTTGAGGCGAAAGTTAAAAAAAATAATGATGCTAAAACCACTGTCAAATTTCTGAAAGATTGTATTTTTTCAAGGTTTGGCACACCGAGAGCGCTGATATGCGACAGAGGGAAACATTTTATCAATCGAGTCATCGATGCACTAATGAAAATTTTTGGCGTCACCCAACGCATCGCGACATCGTACCATCCGCAAACGAATGGTCAGACAGAGGTATGAAACCGTGAAATTAAGACCATTCTTGAAAAGATCGTGAAACCCGATCGGAATGATTGGAGCGTTAAGCTGAATGACGCACTATGGGCATATTGGATAGCGTATAAGGGTCCTATCGGGATGTCTCCTTATCGCCTTGTTTTTGGTAAGCCGTGCCATTTACCGGTTGAATTAGAGCACCGCGCGCGTTGGGTAGTTCAAAAATGCAACATGGAAATGGATCTAGTTTGCAAAACGCGTAAACTCGATATCCAGGAGTTGGAAGAAATTCAAAAAAATGCCTATGATAGTTCGAAAATTTTTAAGGAAAAAAATAAAGATTTTCATGATTGTAATATTGCATTTAAATCATTTGATATTGATCAAAAGGTTTTATTATTTAACTCTAAATTAAAACTTTTTGTAGGGAAATTATGATCAAAATGGCTTGGACCGTACACAGTGACTGATATTTTTCCACATGGTGCAGTGGAAATTAAAAGTAATTCCGGAGAGCCATTTAAAGTTAATGGTCAATTGCTTAAACCGTACTATGACAATGCTCTAGTTGGTCTTGTAACCCCCTTAACCCGGCCCAGACGGTTGAACCGAATTAAGAAGTTTACACGGGAAAAACCAAAGTCAACCCGAAAGTCAACCTTGATTAACGACCCTTTTTTTCCTTTAATCTTATCTAGATGCACGTTAACCCTAGTTATGTTCATACAAACATCATACTCAAAGATCAGCGCAACCGGAAAACGTTCAGGGACTTAATTGAACGAAACACAAACTTAGGGACCAAAATGTAAATTCTGGAAATTACAAGGACTTAACACGCTTTTAAGTTACCAATATGAAATTAGTCATATTTCATGCTTGTCTGTCAAATTTCAGCTCAAACGGACATCACAAACTCATTTAATTGCATAAACAAGATTTAGGACCAAAACGCAAACAATGCAAAACATTTAACCAACAATTTCAGTGCCCAACGGTCGAGTGTTTCGGAACAGGGAAGACCCGTTCCGAAACGCGAGACCGTTCCGCAACTGGTTCCGAAACAGTGCCTGGCAGTGGCATATCCGTTCCGGAACGGTTGCTTCCGTTTCGGAACGCCCAGGCCATTTCAGGCCCCCGTTGCGATACGGTAGCACCTGTTCTGAAACAGGCTGCCCAGATTGCAGAAAAATTGCTGGTTTATCACACAATTGGCCTATCAAACATGCTCTAAAAGCAACCATACTTTACCAGCAAGTCATTCAACATACAAAGAACATAATTGCATCAACCATTCATCAACATGGCATCAATTATGAAAATCCCCAATTCTATAGGCATGCATCATACTTAGCAATCCATTCAAGCATCAAAACATCAATCCAAACACATAATGGCCAAATACAAGTTCCAACAACATTAACAACATAATACCAACTTAGGGAGTCCAAAACATCTCCCAAAACAACAACATAGGTCCCCCATTACCAAATGCCCATAAACTAATAGTGTTTAAGAAACCTTCACCATACATGAGCTTTGTTCACCACTTGGATTCTTGTCCACCTTGTTGTCCTCAATGCACTTTAATGCTCTGCATTATTGGTTTAGGAAAAGAGAGAGCGTAAGCAAAAGCTTAGTGAGGAATGCTCGTTAAAACCACACAATAATGCATTTATAAAACACCTTTATAAATCATTGTTCAAAATCACAACATACATGCTCATAAGCATTTAAAACAAGCAAACCATGCTTCAAGATCATAACATGTCATATTGGCCACAAGTGATACAATCAACATAAGATCCACACATGGACTTTTAAACACCATTGTGATCTTACAATTTTCCAAGGACCACACATGGACTTTTAAACACCATTGTGTCCTTAACAAGAATCATCCATGGACTTTTAAACACCATGACAAGGACCACACAAGGACTTTTAAACACCTTTGTGTCCTTAACAAGAATCACCCAAGGACTTTTAAACACCTTGGTGTTCTTAAATAACAAGGCTTACACAAGGAATTTTAACCACCTTGAACCTTAACCAAGAACCAACCATGGACTTTTAAACACCATGTTGTTCTTAAAATACACAAGATCCACACAAGGACTTTTAAACACCTTTGTGATCTTAACCAAGAACCAACCATGGACTTTTAAACACCATGTTGTTCTTAAATAAACAAGGCTCACACAAGGACTTTTAACCACCTTTGTGACCTTAACCATCACTTGCCAATATGCATCATTAACAACAATATTCCACTGTTTTAAAGCATTTAACAAAGCCATAAACATCATGCATCTTTAAGCATCCAACCACATTAAAACAATGTTCAAAAACAAGGATCTCTTACCTTGAGCATCCTTCAACACATGGCTTACAATCTCAGCAAATAAACATGCTAAATATGCTTTCAAAACAGGATTTAAAACATGCAAACAACCCACATTGCATACAACCAATCCATGGTTCATCATCAAGAGAGTTTTTCCGAAAACTTACTCTTGAGCTTAGCTAAGTTGCTTAGACTTAAACTAAGCTCCCAAACCTTCAAAACATTAGTTTCATAGCTGAAATCCAAAATCCACTCACCGATTCCGTTTCGCCTCTTGCCGAAACACCAATCAAGCTTCCGGATCAACACCACTAGGATCCAAAGATGACTCCCCTGTTTTAAACACATCAAAACAGTAGATTAATGCATCATCATGCATTAATATCCTCAATGAAAGCACCTAAACCCGCTGCTCTCATCCACACTCCATTTTCGGCTACCAAACACAACCGAAAATGCATCCAAACAACTCCACAACACTACCCAGCCAAGATCCATCAAATCTAAACATCCTTAAACATCAATTAACATCCCAAAAAGGATCTTACCACGTCCTTATACCTCCAGCTATAACAGATCATCAAGATCATTCCAAAAACAACCAAGAACACAAGCTAAACTTAGGAAATTCAACCTATCCGGGATTGCATTAATTAAACCTCCATTTCACATCAATTTAACATTCATTTAACATCAAATTGACACCTCAAAACACTGCCCAATCAGATCATACGAAATTTCATCAAAATCAATCAAATCTTGCATTTAAAAGCCAAAATCAAGAACACATCTATAAAACCTTTTATAAAACATAAATCAAGGATTGAGAACTTAGGAATTTCAGTAAAGAACTGAGAGTTTAGAGGAGAAGGACGTTCTTACCTCCAAACTTGAGTTTCCTCCCTTTTTGGAACCAAATTCTTGAAAATCCACTTAGCAAATGCAAAGGTTTTGTTGAAGAGATGATTGAAGATCAAAAGAGAATTGAAATGAGATATTTAGATGACAAAATCAGAGGGAAAAGCTCTGGAGAAATGTGTTTGGTTTGAGAGAAAAGATGAGAGAAAATGAAAATAGAAAATGTGGAAAGTTAGTTAGAAATTTAGCAAAATATCTTCCCTCCCTTTTCTTTTATTTAAAATCCATTTATTAAACCTTTAATATTTTAGAAAAATCTGGAGAAACTCCCATTGGGTAAATAGCTCCTTAAAGATTCAAAGTTTCAATCCTTTTTTAAAACAGTCTCACAGTTTTCGAAAATTACATTTTGGTCACTAACCAAAATGTCACACTTCCAAACCTCATTTTGTAAAATTGATTTCACCAAACTCTTATATATAATAAAAGAGGATTTTAAGACATTTTTCCATATTTTTAATGCAACCCGAACTAGGTTTTCCTAAATTCACTCTTATATATTCGAACCGCGATCCGACCGAACCGGTCCGAATCCCAAAACTCCTAAGCCCAAAATTGGGGTGTTACAGGTCTAGTCGAGAAAATTCGTTTAATCGAACATGTCACTTGAATAAGGTCGTCAAGCTAGCGACGATAAACAAGCGCTGGATGGGAGGCAACCCATTTTCTTTATTTATTTCTTTATTTTAATTTTTCAGTTTCGAATTTATTCTTATTATTATTTTCTTTAATTTAATTTTATTTTATCTGATCTTTATAATATATTATTTATTATTATATATATATATTTAGATTTACGTAAGTTAAATATATATATATATATATATATATATATATATATATATATATATCTTTATCTATCTATCTATTATCTTATTTTTAAATTTAACCCTTGGTGGTTTATCTTTATCATCTTAAATTATTACTTATTTTAAATTTTAAATCATTAATCTCTCTCTCTCTCTCTCTCTCTATATATATATATATATATCTATTAAAATCTATATATATATATATATATATATATATATATATCTTTATCACATATATCTAAAAATTTTAAAATAAAATTATCCTTTTACAAAACTTTAATTATCCTTTTATTTCAAAAATTAAAAAAAAAACTAACATAATTTCCCCCTACCTTTCCTTTTTTATGCAGCCGTCATCTCACCCTTCTTTCCTCACGCATGCAAAGCCCCCAACCTTCGTACCAGACATTGCTCGGCCAACCCCCATCTTCTCCGATGAGGCCGCAATTGATCAGGGGAGTCTCTCATTTCCTCACTTTTACTCTAGTTATCATTTTGGGACAAAATGCATTAACTGGGGAGGGGGAGATATTCTTGTCAAATTTTCTTTTTGCTTTATCCGAAGCTTGTCTTATGCTTGATTTTTTTGATAATCCTTGTCCTGTAGATTGATGTGTTCCTATGCTTACTTTGTGACAATAAAAAACTTTGACTTGCTAGAATCTTTGCTTGCATGATGAATTTTAATTGATGGCATAACCTATGTTCCATACTTGTTAATAGAAAAAGGGTGCACTAAAGGATTGCTTTGTTACTCTTGTTTCTTGGAATTTATTGAATTAATGCTTGTATGCTTAATTTTTGTGAGAAGTTCATATTTAGCCTTATTTGCATGAGGAAGAAAAAATAATAAAGGCTAGAGGTGCCTATCACTGGCTCTAGCTCGAAAAAAAGAGAAAAAAATGAAAAAGTAAAAAAAATAAAAGCTAGAGGTGCCTACCACCGACTCTAGCAGAATAAAAGCTAGAAGTGCCTATCACTGGTTCTAGCAATGAAAAAAAATTCTTTTGCATTTATGGTTTAGATTTGAGTTCTTTGCAAATTTTATGCATGCTTGCTTAGTTTGATATTTTCTGAGAACATTGAGTAATTTTAGCAAACACTTAAGTGATTCTTGCTTTATTAATAAGTTGTGGGATTTATTCTTATTGTCATCTTAAATTTTTTTGCATGCTTAGTTTCTTGTTAAGTTAAAGTGATTATTTCATGTTGTAAGCTAAGGGACTTAGATGTTTAAGGATGGGGATTTGAACTTAAATTTTTGATACTTGAGGACAAGCATCGAATGAGTGAGGGGGAATTTGATGAGTATTTATTTTGGTTGTGTTTTTGGTCCTTATTTCGATTAAATATAAGTTTTAGGGACTTAACTGGGCTGTTTTATGATGTTTTCATGCAGGGGACGTGATGCTGGAAATAAGCTGCAATGCTGCAGAAAATGCTGGAGTCATGGGGCAGATTCATGGGCATGAATGCTGACTGGGTGCCACGTCAGCGTCTTCTAGAAGCTGACGTCAGCAGCAGTGATAGCTTATCAAGCCGCTTATCAAATAGCCTATCTCTGAATTTTTTAATTTTAAATTTTAAACTTTGGATAATTATTTTTGTTTAATTTTTAATTATCATTTTAAGTTTACCTAGGCTATTCGAAACACTATAAATACCCCTTTTGGGGTAAGATTTGTCATCAATTAATTATCAATTGAATATCATTTCATCTTTCTCTTGGAAATTCTTCTCTTCTTAGTTTTTTGCTTGAGTTCTTTTCTTATTTTTTTCTTTGGTTATTTCTTAAATGTCGAGCATGATTAATTTGATAACCATGCTCGGCTAGATCTTTTTAAGCCGAAGGCTTATGCGATGACGCGTTCTCAAGGCGAGGTTTGAAACTATGCTTCAAACATTTCGAAAACTTCTTCTCGATTTCTTCATACTTATTTTCTAAATCAAAATGATTTTATTTTAAAACCCAAAGATTGACTTTGGAGAAAAACTATTGTTTTGATCTATCAAGTGGGAGGGAGGATCGATTATTGAAACAAATCTGACTTCCAGGGAACGCACTTAGTAAATAGATTACTAAGGGAAATTGAGATCGAATCGTTTTTATAGAAATGAATTTTTGAGTTGGTTACGAGCTTAAAGAATTTGTTTTCTCAACATTGAGTTGGTTTAGACAAATTATCAAAACTGAAACCAAAAATTGATTTCGGAGATTCAGTTTACAAACAAAAAACTCAAGGATTGACCTTGAAGTAATTTCGCCAACAAGTTTTTCGAAATTAAAATTCATACCAATGAACCGAGTAGAACAAGTCAAAGATGAGCCCGAGGCTGAAAATCTTCATATTGTTTTCAAGTCTTTTAAAACCGTCCTTTTACTCTCTTAAACAATTACATTTCATTGCAAACGAACCCCCCACTTAAATCACATCAACATAACTCCATAAACAACTCTTGGTTCAGAAACTACAAAAGCGCGACAAGGAAAGTTCTAACTCCATGTGGGTTCGACTCCTACTTCCATATCTATATTTAGTTTAATTCATTTATTTATTTATTTATTTGGAAGAAGGAAATTATTCTTGACACGTTACAACGCGTGTCAGTCGTGTTTCAAAATAGGTAGGTACAGTTTCGATACGGCACTTACAGAACTGCATTTATGGTGGGAAGATGAAGTCTCAACGGCTATATTTGTGATGTGAACCACCCAAACGGCTAAAAATCAATGTGAATGTATAAAAGGAAGCATTTTAAGCACCACCAACAACTATTGAACATCAAAGCAATATCCAAGCAATCAATCCAAACCCTTGTGCTCAAATTTCATATCTTGTACCCCAATTTGTAATCATTTATTGTAAACCTTTCATTCTCAAATTGGGTGTGTGGTTGAGTGTATTTTGGTAATATTTGTCTATTGAGAGATGCATTTTATTGCCATGTAATTCTTTGTTCTTGTGAGGGTCTCAAGATCAATCTTTGGGTAGGAAGATTAATCTTTATAAAAGGTTTCCTTCTAAGCCTAGAAAAGGGGAAGATTTCATAGTGAAATTGCTTGAAAATCCTTAGTGGTGACTAAGGTAGTGGATGTAGAGCTTGTTTTAAGCTTGAACCACTATAAATCCTCTTTTCTTCGATTTTTCAATTTTCCAATTTCATCCCACAACTTTTAAAATTCTAATTCACCCCTCTTGGCATTTTCCATTCGATCGATCCACTCAACAAAAGAATCGGAAACATACACTCGGAATGAGGCCCGAGTACACTAAACATCAAGAACATACACTTTATTCTTGGAATTACCCCTTGAATATCTTCGAACGAGGCCAGAGGACACAAAACATCAGAATCATACATTTGGTGGCACTTACCATAGTGTTAAAAACACATTTCCTGAGTATTCGGATCACAATAATCATCGACTCTACCAAGCAAGTGTCTACCTGGCACAATAATCACATGACCCCAAGGGTACCCTATTATTACTAGTTATCAAAGAGTCACCCATACACATTTATCAAGTTGTTACATATTATGATGAGTACGAGTGTGGAATCTCATTTTTTTAGTTATTTACATCGTGTCATCTCTTAAGGATGACATGGGTCCATAGTCTACAATTTTTTAACCCTTACAACTTAAAATGAATACTTCCCGACAGAATGTCCTGTAACACCCTAAAATTGAGCCTAGTAGAAATTGAATTATTAAATTGAATTCCAATTTAAATTAAGCTTAATACTAATTCGATTAAGGTAATTAAGGACTTAATTGAATATAATTTCAAAATCGATACTAGGAAATTTAATGACTAAATCAGATGAAAGAAAAAAATAGAGAGTTGCATGCTTAAATCTGGTATTCTTTAGGATGCCCCTCCACTAACTTATGCATTAGAGATAATTACAAGGATAAATTGGACATTTCCTTGTTCAAATAAGATGACACTAAGTCATCTCCTTTAGCCACTATGACCAGCAAGCCTAAGAAAGAAAGAAGAGAGAGAGAGAGTTGGAGAGAAAATTTAAAGAAAATTCTAGAGAAGAGTGAGCTTGAATCGGCCATTGTTGGAGGAGGAAAAGATCTTGCATGTCCACATTTTAGCTGGGGAAATCATATTTGAAGAAGCAAAGTAAGCTTAATTTATTAACACCCTCAATCTTAGCCTAGAATTAATTGGATCAATTGACTAAGAAATTGATTTAATTGAACTTGGAGAAATCCCTAATTAAATAAACAAGGACCTAATTGAATGAAATTGTAAAATTGGAATTAAAAGCAAGATGACTAAAATGAATAAGCTAGCAAATAAAGAGTTTGCATGCCAAAATATTCTATTCCATGGGCTGCCCTTAATTAGATTAAAATTAAAAACTAAATGAGGGCAAATGAGTCAAATACTCTCCAACAATAGCTACCAACTATTTGTGAGTTGTCTACCTTCTCCATTTTCTCTTCATTCTTGCCGAAATTGAGAGAGATAACTAAGAGAGAAAATTTTCTCAACCATGGAAACTTAGGAGAAAAAGCTTGCATGTTGATGATTCAACCATTATAATAAAGCTAGGAAGCAAAGTAAGTCATTCTACTCGCTAGTGAATTGAAATTATGCTTGGATTTTGTATTTGAATGTTTATATAATCTGTTTTGAGAAGATTAGTTGCTGAATATGATGAGTTTGTGGCTGGAAATATATTATATGATAATGAAATTAAAGTATCTAGCATATGTTGTAAGGTAGGAAGTGTAAACAAGTCAATAGGAAGAGTATGAAGCTACCCGATTAGGTCTAGTGACCAGTCTGTTAAAAACTGAAAATTCGGTGTACTGGGAAACAATTCTAGAAAAATGTCACCTAAGGAAAATTTCTATAATCTATTTTGTTAAAGTATTGGTGAAGTCAATTTGATGTTAAAATGGCTAATTAAAGAGTTGGGATGAAAACTAGTCACCTAGAAATGTAAAACTACTTAGGGGACAATTTTGAGTAAATTGAAAGTTTTTAGAGACTGAATTGTTGTAAATTAATACTAGAAATGTTAAGTAAAAACAAGGAAAATATTAAAAGGAGTGTTAGATAACTTGCATTGGCTAAATAAGGGATGAAATGAATGTTTAAAGTGGTTAAATGCTTATTTGGGGCTATTATGTACATTTAGCTAATTAAGGTACTAAACTGATTAAGTTAAGGACCATACTGGACTTAGAATGACTATAGAAAAAAAAGAATTAAATTAGGACATCAATTGGTCATGTCATGATAGGATTAAAAGGGATTAGAATACTTCAATTGAAATTTTGAGTAAACTGCCCAGAAAGTCTTGTTATGGGCATCCACTTTAAAAATTAACAAAAATTAGTAAAAGATGAATTTTAAGCTGAAAATTTAATGTGTTACTTTGGGATGTCTAGTTAAATTGAGAGAAAACGGTGATGAATTTCAGTAAGTGAGCTAAAAGATATAAGTTAAAGAATCTGGACAGTGCAAACTGTTCAGAACTGCAAAATGACCTATGTTTAAATAATAAACTGTATTGATGTATAAATAGAAAAAAATATGAATCATACATGGATAAAAAGCTAATTGAACAAGCTTTCTAACGAGGTAAATTAATCGAAATTCCGACGTATGGATTAAAAGTTATGATTGAATTAGTAATAGGTGTTCAAACTGCCAGAACTGGGAAAACTGTTGTGAATGAAAAATGTTGTGATTGGTTGAATGTGTTTATATGGTTAGAGTGGATGCTAAAACACTTCTTTGGTGTGAATATATGAATGTTTAGATCAAGAAATAGAAGAAATCTTGGAGGAATCAAAGTCTGGGCAATCCAAAAAGAAGAGCAAGGGCATAATTATCAAAGAATAAGAGTAGAAGGAGGAGCTTGGAAGTATTGTGAGTGTAGTTAACCTTAGGGTTAGGATTAGTATCATAACCACTATCTTTTGTTAATTTATGTTGTTAGCATGAAATGAACCTAAATTTGGATTGGTAATTATATTAAGGGAAGATGAATAAAAAGGAAATATGATAGATTGTTCAATGTGGTTAGATAATTGATATGCATGTTTCTAGATATGATTTCTTTCACTTGGATGGCTAAATATTTGATAAAAACAGTATGTAATAGATGTTATGCTACTGCTTACATGTAATATATGATGCTGGAAAATGTTTGTATGATGTCTATGTGCTGTAAACTGTGGAGATATGAATCGAAGTTAGGTCTTATCTACTAATAACCTGAAATATGATAAGTGATCTTGCTGGTTGAGATTGTACATCCATTATAATTTGTTTGTTTAACTTAAAAGCCATTGAATGATATTGGAAAGCCTTGGTTGATTAGTGGTTTAGGTAGAAAGGCATGCCTAGAGTCTAGCTCCTCTGATTTAGTACATGTGTACTCATAGTGTGGTGTTGTGACACCTAAAGTATTAGATGCTTGGGCATTCTTTGTTGGCAATTCAAATGCTAAACTTGAAGGTGTTTAGACCTATTATTGCAATAGTGCAACCTCTGAATTTGATGGTATGCATCCTCTGTTAAGGTACCTTGAGTATAGGCTCGATAACCTAGTCACTAAGATTCTAAGGCAATGTGTTAAAAAGATTCGATTTAAGATTAAATATACACGTATGAATGTTTGATGTAATTTGTTGTAATGTTAATAGTTATATGAGACATGAGCATTGCTTATAAGTTTTAATGCTTCCATTCGAATGATATAAGATAATGCTCTAGAGGATTACATTACTTGAATTGTTACTTGATAAAATGATACGCAAATGTGTTATGATGGTTGAAAAGATATTAAAATGTATTAAGTACACTACTTGTATGTGCATGAGCCTAGTTAGGGTGTACTCAAATGATTGGAGGCTTAGCTAGGTAACCTCATTTGATAAGAAGACATTTAATGAAACTGATGGAAACTACTAGTTATAAGAACTACCTCACTAAGTACTCCTTGTACTTATAACCATGTTATTTCCCTCTTCCCAAATCAACAGGATAGTCTGATCTGAAGTGATCCTGGTCCTGTTTCAGTAGTAGTCACAAGCAGTGGATTCAAGTATGCCTTACCTCGTTCTGTTAGTCCTTCTAGTTGGTGGCTTAGTTACGAGCATAATTATTCATGTTGTTTGTTTATGGTTGCTGATTAGCTCGCATATGGGATATATATAAGTTGAAGGGAGTGTTAATATGAACCTAATTATGTAAATAGATACATATTATATATAATCATTTTGGATCAGTTCTTAGTGATGCGGGTCATGGGTTGTATAAGGGCTTAATATGTAGTAGGTGCCCTATGGATATATGCTCATTTTGATATGTATATAAGTCATGAATAGCTAGTATGAAGGAGTAAGAAAATATGTTTTGATGTATATAAGACTTTGTTATGTATATAGAAGTGTTAAAATTTAGTTGTGTACATGGTAAATGTCATGAAATGAGGCTGATCTTTCATGTTATTCGTATGAATAGGTTTTATGCTAGAGTTTCAAACATGCATAGAAAGTGTAACAAGACTTTTATTTAAACAATACAAGTTTACATGATTGTATAAGTTCTATTCGATTGATGTAAGAGATTGGAATGAATTGAAGTGTTATTTAGTTGATTAAGTGAAATGAAATCAAATGAATATTCCCTACTTGTTATTGGTTCGATTTTGGAAGGGAAGCCTATTGTATAGACAACATGGTTTAAAAGCATGTTATTATACTAATGTAAGCATGTATGTATGGTAAGATAGTAATTCGATTGACATGAGTGAAGAATTAAAAGTTTTTGTTTACCCACTTTTCGATAACCCACTACTAGTTAGTTGTATGTTATATGTTAAGATTGTATTGATTAATTGCCCGCTGCGCGTCGTAACGCTCTACGTCCTAACCGGACGAAGGGTGTTACAAAATTTCCTCCATGTGTCGGAATATGCTTAGTGATAATTAACTTCTTGTGTCTTTTGATTTTTTTTGTTGAAGAATTGAGTGCCGAATTGTGTAGTTAAGCATGCAATATTGTTAGAAATTTTTTAAGGATGTTTTATGAACTTGGTTGTATGTTCGAATGAAATTTTGGATATAGAAAGGGGTAAAAATCCATAGGCCGAATCATGCAAGTGCATGAGTTAGTGACCAATTGATAAGAATTTCAAAGTTAGTTATTAAAATTTGAAAATTTGGAAGAATTGGGACTGAAACATATTTGTTAAGTTGCTGGAAATTGAATTACTTAAACGATTTAGATAGCACCTTTGGACTGTTTTAATATGATTGATAAATTTGAGGATTTTAATGGAAGCTTTTTATAGCTAAATTCAACATGAAAAATGTAAGGGGGTCAAATGAGTAAATTGAAGCTTACTGCCCAAGGAGAACATTACTCTTGGCAGCAACTTTAAAAATGCACCAAAAATTGTAGAAATTGAATTTTGGGCTGAATTTTTGACAGGATATACTTGATATTGTCTATTTTAACTAGGAACAAACGGCATTAAATTTTAAATTTTGTAGAGAAATCTGGAACTGAAATCGTACGAGTAGTACAAGCTGTCCAGAATGTGTGAGTGTCATGTCTTTAAGCAATAAACTGAATCAATTGGATAAATATTAGAATTCAAGTCTTACATTGTCTTAAAGATAATTTTATTAGCTTTAAAGTGGTATAAATTAATTAAAAACCCAACTTACGGATTGAAAGATATGACCAGATTAGTAGCTAAGATTAAATATGTCCATAACCGAAAATAAAGTTTAAGGACTGTTATGAATTGTGCTTAATTGAATGATTATTTGATAGAATTGATGCTGATCAGTTTCATATTTTATTGTAAATGATCGAATAGAGCCTAAAGTAGAAGATATCGAGGAGAATCCAATAGCCAGACAGTCGAAGGATCGAGGAAAAGGCATCCGAATTCAAGAGTAGCTAGGCGTTGTGAGTGTAGCTATCCTTAGAATTGGGACTAGTTTTTCAACTAAGTTTTTTTCTGATTATTGTTGATAGAGATACATGAAATTGGACTTAAATAATGGTTTGGTAATTTAATTATAAGGGAAGAAGGATTAAAGAGAATTTGGCATAACGATAGTAACCGATTTCTAAATGGTTGAATTGTTTTTTGATTGATTTCTTGTGATATCATGTTGATTAAAAGATGGATGTGGATAATTGAAATGTACATTCGAAACATGAGATATGTGTTGTGTGAACTTGTTGATTGAAAATTGATATGTCGTGATTCGAATTAAATTGGTATGTTCAAAGGAATGAAAGAGCCGAATTTGTGATATGGAAACTTTGTTTGTTAATCGCATGAACTATGTTTGATTACATAAATTGATAAGCCCTTGGTTATACCATTGGTTTAGGTAGTACGACATGCCGAGAGTCTAGATCTCAATCATATTGGTACGTTAGTGTACCCTACCGATTGGTGTGATGAACACCCTACTGATAAGTGCTATGAGAATGAAATTTAATTGGTACATGTGTACCCTACTGATTGGCGATTTGATCACCCTAATGTTACATGTGACTCGAATACCTAACCTACTATGTACCAAGGCAATTAAATTGATAAAATGGAGAATTGAATTTGTTTATATGATTGAAAATCGGTGATTATGTTTTTTGTATAAGTGATTTGTTCCACTGATTGAATTATGTGATTCATGTTGGAACGAATTTTAAATTGTTCATATGATACAGTTTACTGCTGCTTGTAAATTGGATGCATGATTGATTATATATATATATATATTGTTGAGTGTGTAAAAGTTCTATATTTTACCCCCTATTTAACCCATATTTCTGATGCATTCAAGCATAATTCATTGCATTTAGGATAGATTTCAATTATACATCACAATTATATTAAATGGCACAGTTTCTACTGAAATTGGTTGTTTTTGCAGGTAGCTGCTGTAACAGATGGAGAGCAGTGGAGAAGCAGACGCTGGGCAGTGAAGAAGCAGAGCTGGAACTGGACTACAAACGAGAAGGATGATGCTACCATGGCAACCAAGGACGGCAGCAATAGTGAAGAGAAGAAGTGAAGTGGGGCTCGATAGAAAGAGAAAATTAAGTCGTTCTGCCATGGAGCACCCTTATATTTTTCCAAGCCCTAGATCAGAATGAAGGTCAAGCCCAAAGTTCAAGGAAGAAACTCCAAGCAAGAAGGAAGGACGAATTAAAGATATATGCTCTGAAGATTTAGTCTTTAATAGAGTTGTACTTCAGTTTAAACTTGTATTCTTGCCATATTAGAAAACTTGAACCCAAGGCCTATATAAAGGCATGTAATTCGACCTAGGGAAGGATATCTAACTCTCTAGCCTTCTTCCCAAAACCCTAGTCGTTTTCCCCTTCTCATCAAATTCTAAACTTCCATTAGGGCTAAGGGTTGATTCTGTAAAGTAGTTGCAAGGATTGCATTGTTTTAGGATTTTTTCTGTTCAATAAAATAGACTTCAAGTTTGCTTATTCTGGTTTTCAACATCTTACAAGAGTATCGGGAGAGCATTGTGAGATTATACATTTACTTAATATCGGGAGAGTTAAGTATACGAAAGGAATAAGTACAGGTTCTCCGGTTTATGGTTGAACTATCTCAGACCTAGGGATATGACGAGGTTAAGTGGCTAAGGAAGAATTCAACAACATCAATGTTCATCCTTCGATTCACGCCGGGAGGTGTCATCAAAGACGTGTTCATCGACAGACTTGGACCTAGGGATAGGCCAAGGCACAACAAGGATTCTTGCCAAACTTGAAGTACTGAGTTGTGTGATCGCTGCCGCGACAAACAACAGACCGCTGCCGCGACAGGTGCTGCCGCGACAGACGCAACGACAGAACAAATATTCCTAGACTTTGCAACACCTACACTACCGAGCAAATCAATACATTCCCATTCTCTCTATCCTGAATTCTTTACTCTTTTATTTTCAATATTCTTTATTATCTCGTGACAAACATTTAAACTATTTCTTTTCTCCTTCGTGCAGAAAACTAAGGTTGAAGCTATTAGCCCAGTCCATGTGGAGACGATATCCGATACTTATGTATCACTTTACTACTTGCGTCGTGTACACTTGCAGTACATTGTGATAGACACTTTTAGACGCAACATATATATTCTCTTATAGCGTGAATTGTTCGAATATCAGATAACTAAAAATCAAAATTTCTAACATATATATTCTCGTGCCTACTATTACCAGATACGAAGCTCTTATTCGTGCATACTGCTTAAATGGAAAAACAAAGCAAGCCGTGAAGTGACCCCAAAATTCTTCTTCTTCTTCTTCTTCTTCTACTACTACTTCTTCTTCTTCTTCTTCTTCTTCTTCTTCTAATTTTACAGAGAAAAAATTTTAGGGTTCAACAAATTGGGGGATTCTATAATATTAGTGCTTTAAGTAGCAAAGTTCCACGTTATTATCCACGTGGGATTACACGTGGATATTGAATTTAATTAAGTCAGCCACATCAGCAATCCGTTAGGGGACTAACGGAGTATAACGTCGGAGTGACCAACTATTTAAACATCGAAAACGTGAAGGACTACTAATATGCACTTTTCAAAAGTGGTGACTAACTCTGTACACACGTTAAACGTAAGTGACCCCTGCAGTAGTTTACCCTTAAATTAAAAAAAAAATTAAATTTCTGTGACTAAAATAATGATAAAAAAGTAAGTAATTTAACCTTAATAGAAAGATCAATTATTAGGCTTTTGACGTATGTAATTGTATTGCAAGTGGAAGAATGATTTGCAAGTTATATTGGAACTTATATGAAATGTTTTGCAAGTTTTAGAGGGCTACTATTGATGCACCCAGTGTACTTACCATTTTTCAAACATCAATTGTATCGCTTTGCTTGCATTGCACAAACATCTGTGTTAGTTCTTGCAGCTGAAAGCATCAGCTACCTTCTCCAACATTTAAGAAGGGCGACTGCACCGCCCAATGGATTTATGCAGTTGGAAAGCGGTCATCACTGTTGTACAATTTCCTCCTCCGTCTGGTGGTTGTCTCAATTCTCTCTTTAAGGTAGTCCACGAACCATCCGACATACGTACCCTCTCAAAGCTATTCGGCATTCTATAAGCATTAAAATCACACATTGTGGTTTTCTCTACTGCATTAAAATCACATGTTGTCCACCTCACCGAGACCGCGCCTTTATTACTGTTATCCACTGCACATTGGTTTTAGTACCCAAGCCTCCGCACACCGTGTAGACACCTATTTTTATCCGCCCATTTTTATTCGAGACCAGTTGTGCACATATGTGAATATTAAGTCCAAAAAAAACACATGTGTAAACCCCAAAAAATAAAAAGTCATTGTCCATTTCAATGTAATATCTATTTACAAGCCCAATTTGGCTCTACACGAAAAAACCCTAAAGGGTTAATCCCTTGGTGTGCGCCGTCACTCCTTGGTAGTCGTTGGATTGTTCCTTGATCCAACGGTCCAGATTAGCGCTCGAGAACACTAGCCCTTCATCATTAGCGCCTCATGCCTCCACGTCATCTGATCAAGAGAGATCAATGGTCCAGATCGCGCAAGAAAGCTTCACGCGAATCATCACTCGCGCGTGTTGGAACATCAAAAATAAAAGAAAGGGTATTAACTTTGCAGTCTAAATTAGAAGGCTTAGAAGAACGAATAGAGTTCTTTTCTTGTAGTAAGCTCAGAAGACTCTTGCAACACCCTGGTTTTGGGTCTAGAAGATTCGGTAAGGTTTCGGTGTCCGAAAGACTGATGTTGGGAGTTGTGAGTGAGTTTAGGGAAAGTGGTCTTCGAATGGTCGGAAAAATATGAAATAAATTTTTAAAACCCTTAAATATTATATATAAGGCTTTGGTAAAAACATTTTTGGAAAAGCGTTTTTCGAACCATGGCATTTCGGTTTAGTGACCAAAATGTAAAGATTGCAAAATCTGTTTTTATTGACCATTTTGTAAAAGAGTCAAAACATAGAATCCTTAAGGAGCTAAATTGACTGGGCCAATATAGTTATTTTCCCCTTTATTTTTGACTATTCAAATTTTTAAAAAGGGTTGATCATATTTTTCTCATTTTACGTCAAAAGCACATTTTGAAGCTCTTCTCGTTTTCTCTTCAGCCAAACAACCATCTAGGATTAATTTCTCAAAGGTAAATGATGTTTCTTATTGATCTAATGTCTTCAAAAGGTTTTCCTATCTTCTATCTCTAAAACCCATGTTTTATTCTTAGTTTTCTCAAGTGTTCTTTGCTAATCAAGGGGAAATACTACCATTGGAGGTGAGCAACGTTTTTGTCCTCTGATGTAGGGTTTTTTTATTGATATTCCCATGTTTTTGATTCTTTTATTTATTAAGGTTAAGATTTTGTAAAAGGTTTCTAATGAAAATTTGGGTAAAATATGGTAAAATGAGCTTTTGGGTGGGATCTTAGTTTAGATCTTTCAATGCTGAGTTTGATGATGGTTATATCTTAGTTTTTGATGTGGAATAATGTTGAGATGATGGGTGAATGATAGAAATACCGAATTTGGGTTTTGTGTTGAAGTTTGATGGGTGTAAAAGTGAGTTTTGTGATCAATTAATTGTTGATGGTATACTGATGACGTATTGATATTTTTAGATGTTTATTCATGTGTTTTGATGATGTATATTGATGGGTTTATGCTGGAGGATTGTCCGAGTTGAGTTTTCCGGTGTTTTCAGTTTGTTTCAACAATGTTTCGATAAATGATTTGAATGAGTTGTTGAATCTCTGTTTTCTAGCAAGTTAGAGTGTTGAAAATATCTCTAATCCTCTGTTTTGGGTTGGTTAGTAGCAAGGGTTGAAGATCTGGAATCGTTGCATACGTTTGTGGGTGAACCGGGGAGCTAGAAAAGTGTTTCAGCTTGGTTTTGGTATTCGCCGGTGAGTGGAAATGTTTCTAACGCCTTAACTAGGTTAAAGAAGCATTTTGGGAGTTTGGGTTGTGCCGTTAGGCCAATCCAAGCTCAAGAGTAAGTTTTGAGTTATTTTGGTACTTTCACCGTTTTACATGTTGATCATGTTTTGATCATGAACATATCATTTTAATGATGTTTTTCCACTGTTGTTGTGCATCAATGCATGTTGATTTTTGTCCCATGAGAATACCATGTGATTTATGAAAATGTTGCTTGAGTTCATGCTAAGCATGGGCTTGTGTTTATGGTATTTGGGATGTGTTTGGGGAGGTGTTTAACCCCAGTGTAAAACAGTGGAATGAGATGTTGCGATGAGTATATTGACACATGTGGATCTTTATATCGGATAGATTGATCGATCAATAGGATGTGAAGTACACTATATATATAAAATTCGCGCGTGAGATAAATTCTTCAGTTTCACAATAGGGGTTGTGCTATTGTGATGCGAGTGATAGTGGTTGTGCTATCAACAATGGGCAATGCGGGTTGTGGCATCCCGACCGAAGTGAGATTGTGGTGAGGGTTGTTTTCACCATGTAGCTTGATAGGGGTTGTGCCATCAAGGTGTCCTCTTATCTGAGCAACGTGTCAATGATGTCGGTATACTCATTCGCTTATGGTTTTAATATGAGCTTGGTAAACTCATATGGTTATGTTTATATACTTGAAGCATGTGAGTTGAAATGGAGCCAATAGGCTTGGTTTGCATATGTGGTTAACATATGGTTTATGCATGGTTAATGCATGTGTTGTGCCTATGGCATGTATTGTTGCAATTGCTTATACTTGGTTTAAGTATGGTATGTTTGAAAGGAAATGATTTGCGAAAGTGATTTTAAGAAATTGTTTTGGTTTCCAAAATGAAGTTGGTTTTGAAAATTGCATTGTTGTAGCTTGGTTTTGAGCCTCGCTTACTAAGCTTCGTAGCTTACGCTCTCTTTTCCAACAATGCAGATCCGTAGACTATCTTGGAAGGCAACGGTGCAAGCGAAGTGATCCAAGTGTCCGCTTCAAGCTCAAGTATGGTTTTGTTTTGATGGTAGTGTGTGTGGCAATGGGGATAGACTTTGTTATGTTTTGGGAGTGTTTTGTAGACTCCTTGTGATGCGAGCATGTTTGTTATGCCTTGGTTGGCTTGTTTGTACCTAGAGCATAATGGTTCTGGCTTTCTATCTTGTTTTGCTTAGTTCATGGATTTTGATGTTTCTTATGTTGTCGTTTGTTAATCGTGAGTTAGTTCTCTTGCTTAAATGTAAGTTTGGTTGTTTATTCTTAGTGTTTGTATGCTTATCTTATTGATATCTTGTTGCATGTGTTGATTGGAACCAAGGGGAACAACCTTGGAGATGCTTGGACTGAAGATTTTTTTGTTCTGCTGCAGGGTGTTTCAAAACAGGCCTTAACGTTTCGAAACAACCCTTAAATTGGCCTTTGTATTTCGGAACTGGTATCGAAACGAGCTTTGTAGTTACGAAACATGTATAACCGTTTCGAAATGAAAGCTCTCTAGAATTTTAAACGTTAGACCCATATCGATACCATCATGAGTATTTCGAAATGGGGGTCGTTGGAAGTTAGTTTAGAGCATCTTTGAAGTTGTTTTTCTTGCGTTTTAGTCCAAGCTTGTTGTGTTATCAATTGAGTTTGATTGAGGGCTTGTTTTGAGATACATATCAGCATGGAAGTATGAAATGAGACTAATTTCAACGTGATCACCTTAATTTCATCATAGATCCCTATTTTATGCTAGTGTTACATTTTGGTCCTTGGTTGCTCGGTTGATCGTTCGGTGCTTGTCTTGTCTTGTTTTCTTTCGCTGTGTGTTCTTGAAATATAGGGTTTAATTCGAGCATCTAGAAAAGATATTAATCAACGCGTTTATAGTTGCTAATCAGAGGGAAATCTTCGGATTTTTCTTCGGTTAGTCCCGCGTGATCCGCTCGATACGGTCTGGTGGCTAGGCCGGGTCGAGGGGGTTACAACTCTCATACTGATATTGAGTAAACATAGCAGGACTCGAATTTTTCATTGCAACAGAATCATCAGGCAAATAATGACCAGAATAAAACCCTACCATATTGGCTCTATTACCCTGATTCCTATTCTTGTAGCTAGGGGGAAACCGTGCTTTTTATAGCACTTATCCACAATGTGATCATACAACCCACAAAACACACACAACGGTCGTTTTGAGCCATTTTTATTGTAAAATCTTTTATTAATAGCAAGCTTATTTTCCACCCTAGAAGGTACATGTTGGTCTAGATTCTTTAGAGTTTACCTATCTGCCAACAGAATGTTAAAATCACTAACAACATGACTAGCATACCGTTCATGTTGAATTACAATGGCAAACACTTCATTAATTGAAGGCAAAGGCTTAGACATGAAAATCTGAGACTTAGGAACCGAATTTTTTATTGAGACCTCTAAGAAAACGAAGCAAAAAATTCTCTTTTCTATACTTCGAAGTAGAGCAATCGCAAGCAACTAAGGGCCTGCAATTTCAAATCTCATCCCACAAGACCTCGAATTGAGTATGATAATCTGAGATCGAAAGACTACCTTGTTTTAACGAATAAAACTCTTACAGAAAATCCGAAACGCGAATAAAGTGTCCTTGATTAAAATAGTCAAACAAATCCTTCCAAAGCTCATAAGCTGGATCTATCGTGATCACACTATGTCCAATCTCCTGATTCAATGCGCGTTGTAATCAGGATAATACCAGATTATTACATTTGACCCAGGCCGAAAATCATGGATCATCCTTCTTGGGTTCCTTAATCGAGCCATCCACAAACGAAAATTTGTTATTGGAGATGAGGGACATTCGCATCGATCGTGCCCGGCTGTGATAATTTCTGCCGTTCAAGAGAGAAGTAGTCAGAACCAACGTCGGGTTCTCATTCGGATGAATATAATATTCATCAAAGGGGTCATCGTTCTTGAAGAATCAAAGCGATTCAGAACGAGAATTCGAAGAATCATCTGAACCATGTTGAATTCACGAATTGTGAGAAATTTTGAATCAGGAAATGAATCGTGTTCTTAATTTAGGGTTAGGAGAAGTTTTGAAAAATGAGAATGATAAAGAAAATTGAAAAGGTAATTTTTATTATTAAAAAAATAAATACAAAATGTTTTAATATATACTAATAAATAAAGATATAAAGAAACGCCAGCTAAGATATAACCATTCTAACTAAATCTTAGGTGTCACTAGTTCTGTTATCATCTTCGACAAAAAAAAATGCAAGAGTCAATACCAAAAAGGACCACATCAAGGTAATCACTATACTAAAATATATTTAATATACATACAACCCTAGAGAATAATTATTCCCCTCACACGCTACTACTTCGAACCAAACAAACCCTTTTTTTTCTTTTATCGCTACTGCAGGGCATTAACTTTCATTCCTTTTTCTTTTGATAACATATGAAGAAAAACAGGCCAGCACTACGCTGGTGCTGGGCAATCAGTAAGCAGCAAATGCTACAACCCTGCTGGTGGAAGATCGAAGCAGCGACAGTCCAGTGAGCCTCCCCGAGCCAATTTCTCTAACCCATCCGCCACCTTGTTAGCCTCACGGCTAATATGCTGAATGATCACTACCCAATTCCGTTTCATCAAGCTCCAAATCTGATGCACCAAGCCAACCTTCACCATTGACGAACGATTCTCCGACAACAAGAGGAAAGCCTCTCGACAATCCACCTCCACTATGACCTTCCGAAAGCCATGAAGCCAAGCTTGGCAAAGTCCCACACAAACACCCCATAATTCCGCTTCCAACGGAGAGCAAATTCCCACAAACTTCGAAAAAACCAAAGCGCCAAGCTCCGTTGTTGTCGCGACCCACACCTCCACATGAAGCAAATCCACTCGACATCTCCCTCGCTCCATCCGTATTGAGTTTCAGCCAACCTATTGGTGGCCTTACCCATTTTGCAGCAACGCCCGAAATAGTGGAAGAGGATGACGACACCGCAGCTGAAATTGAGAGAGCCCGCACACTCTCACTCACACACCATCGACTATGTTCAAAGATGTTGAACTTTTCCGCAGCATCCGGATCAAATATGCAAAAATTACGAAACTTCCAAATAGACCATAGTATTGCTCCAAATTGCAAATCCCAATCGCTAGAATCGCGCGTAAAATAGTCCGGCTTTGAGAGATTGAGTCGTAACCAATCAAGAGTATTCATCGATAAAAAATCAACAAGCTTTGAGGGATTTATAAGACTAATCCAAATGTTGAAAACCAACGGGCATGTGCGAAAAAGATGGTCAATCGACTCCCAGGCATTTCCGCAAATACCACAATACGAGTTGGCTGTCAAATGGCGACGCAGCCGCTCATCATTTGTGAGTAGCTTGCCGCAACCAAGTAACCAAATGAACACTTTGATATGTTGCAGACCCCTGAAACCATTGATAATCCTCCAAGTTGGTTCCGATGGACTACTCATGGTACCGAAACTGACTCGATATGCTGAACACACTGAAAAATCCTCACGAGCCTCCTACCTCCAACCAACACTATCCGCAACCCCGATTTGCTGTGGCGGAAGAACAGCCGCAAGCCGAAGCAGAACCTCCCGTGGTAACAAGTGCTGAAACACAGTCCATCGCCAATCGCCATTGTCCGCAACCATGTCCGCAACGCTAACTGAAGGTAGTCCATCGCGCAACGAAGTGTCCAAGACACTATCACGTAACGCGCCAACCTCCCCCAACCACACATCACTCCAAAAATCCACGGTACAAACATCACCAATGGACCAAACGAGACCATTACGCACCAACTCCCAAACAAGACTCACACCTTTCCACAAATGAGAGCAGCGCGGACGGGAAATATTTGAAGAAACCTGTGTACACCACTTGTATTTTGAACGCAATACTTGAACCCAGAATTGATCAGTATTGCGAACTAAGTTAAAACAAATTTTCATCAGGAAAGCCTCGTTCTGAACATCTAGAGACTTGAATCCCAATCCACCTTCGGACAAAGGCGAACACACCGACCGCCAATTGACCAAGCTAATCCCGCCACCACCTGAAGAACGCCCCCAAATAAAGCTGCGGATTAACTGTTCAATTTCCTGACAAGTGCCCTTGGGCAACAAAGAAGATTGCATCGTGTAATACGGAATAGACGATAACACAGATTTCGCCAGAGTAATTCTCCCAGCAAGGGATAACCACAAAGATTGTCACGGACCCGTTGAACTACATAATGGTAGGAGGCTCTAGTGACCCGCTTGTGCAATAAAGGAACACCAAGATATCGACCCAAGTCTGATACTTGCCGGAAACCGAAATACGAGCTGATAGAATCTCGCAGCGCTTGATCCACATTTTTTGAAAAGTAAATACTCGTCTTTGCAATGCTCACTTTTTGACCGGAAGCCCCGCTAAACTTACGCAACACTTCCTCCAAAACCGGCACTTGATCCATAGAAGCTTCACAAAACAGGATCATGTCATCGGCAAAGAAAAGATGCGAGATCTCAGGACCTCGACTAGCTAAACGAATCGGCTTCCAGACTTTACTCTTAACCACCCCCCGAATCGACTGAGCCAAACGTTCCATGCAAAGCACGAACAGGTATGGCGATAACGGATCACCTTGCCTGACCCCTCGCGATGGAATAAAAGGTTCAGAGGCTGACCCATTCCAAAGTACCTGAGTGGACACTGAAGTCACACATCGCATAATTAGATCACGGAACATTGCCGGCAAGCCTATATCATCAAGAGTATCACTAATAAAATCCCATTCGAGCCTATCGTACGCCTTTTCTAAGTCAATTTTTGTAGCCATCCACTCCACTTTCCCTTTTCTCAACCGCATAGAATGGATTACTTCCTGTGCGACAACTATATTGTCCGTAATAGAACGGCCTGGAACAAAAGTTGTCTGACTGTCGGATACCCAACAAGGTAAAAGAGGCTTGAGACGATTAACAATGGTCTTTGTCAGAATTTTATACAACACAGAACAAAGACCAATCGGTCGAAACTGACTAATTGATTCCGGGCTACTCATTTTCGGCAACAACACAAGAAGGGTACGGTTTAGCGAAGGATCAAAAGGCTTACCGGCGAAAGTATCACGCACAAAACTGCATACCGACTGTCCAACGATCTCCCAATTACGCTGATAGAATAGTGCATGTAGACCGTCAACCCCCGGAGCTTTCAATGGCGCCATCTCAAACACAGCCCTTCTAACTTCCTCGTCGGAAACTGGACGCGACAAATAATCCAATAAACTTGGTTGAATAGGAGGAAAACAACCCCTATCCACAAGGGTAAGGTCCGGAGCCTCCGAGGACTGGAATAAGTCCTTATAGAAATCAACCGCTAGGCGCTGCAAGACTTCTTGATCAGTGCACCATCTCCCATTCGGCAACTTTAAAGTATGAATGAAATTTTGGCGACGACGCTTCATTGTACAATTATGAAAATATTTCGTATTCCTATCACCACATTTTACCCACTGCTCTCTCGATTTCTGTAACCACAAAGATTCTTCCTGGAGAAGAATAGAATCCAATTCAGCCCGTAGAGAGACGTCCAAATCAACAAGAAAATCCGAGTGTGCTGACTGTAACGCTCTATCAATCCCCCTGAGACGAGCTAGTAGTTCCCTTTTCCGTTTACCAATATGGCCGAAGACATTAACATTCCAATCCTGAGCATTGGAAACAAATTGTGACACATTCTGTGAGGCATCGCACTCATGGCTCCATACGCCATCTAAAAAACTATTAAACTCTGGATGATCTTGCCAAGCTGCAATAAAACAAAATGGTCGATTCACATTTGCACCTTCCTGCCGCGGAGCATGAAACCAGAGTGGACAATGATCCGATCCGACTCTATCAAGATGAGATACGATAGCCGTCGGATACAGCGAAGCCCATGTATTATTATAAAGGCAGCGGTCCAATCTCTTCCATAAGTCACCTTGCCGCCAAGTAAAATCAGCTCCTCTATAATCAACTTCCAACAAACCAGATTCAAAAATAAAATCACGGAATAAAGAACAAACACCATTACCTCGCGAAGAACCACCCGCCCTTTCCTCACGACGCAAAATTGTGTTGAAGTCACCTCCTAACAACCAAGGTTCCCCAACAGCAGGACTCAGTTCAGCAAATTTTTTCCAAAGAAGTTTACGCGTAGCTACAGTCGGACTTGCATACACCGATGTAAAGAAGAACCATCGCGAAGTGTTGACCATACGTACACGTCCATGAACAAACTGATTAGAAATACGGAGAACATCCACCTCAACCGTATCCCGCCACAAAAGCCACACACCCCCACTAAGGCCTCTCGCTTCCACCCGGAAAGAATTTGAGAAACCCAAACGAGCTATTACTCTATCAGCCGTAACACCACTAATTCTCGGTTCAAAAATCGCTACTACATGCGGAGAGCTTTGTCTACAAAAATCCTTAAAATAGCCACGAAACCCAGAGCTCGCAGCACCTTGACAATTCCAAAAAAGGAATTTAATCATCGGAAAAGATAAATAAAAGAGATGTGGACCTGAATCAATTCTGAGGTGCAGCGACTACACTCGAGACGTTGCCCTCAACCAACACTTCGGAGCGACTAACCCCAGTCACCGCCGCGCCAAGCGTACTTATGTCATCAGAACCATCGCCACTATGTACATCCATTGGTTCCGTCGAAGCTACTGCTCCAACAGTGGACTGTCCACCCAACTTACCCGGTAACCAATCCGATAAACGGCGAGGAGGAGGTGTCTGATTCTCCTTACCCCATCGCAATGCAAGCCCCCGACGAACCCCATCCGACAAAGCTTTTTTCGACAACTTGCTGGTCTTGTTCGTCAATTTCAAACGCTGCCTTTCATTCGCCTCTTCCAAAATCGAGATTGCGGAATGATTACCTTTCACATGGGATACCTTGTGAGAAACAACCTGTGGACTCGACTTCGAATCCGATACCGCCACAACAACAGGAGCTGGGGGGAGCTCGCTCGCGGACCTGCCAATACCCGAACCACTCAACCCCTCACGAGGAGGACTGCCAGCCGAAGTCACGTTGTCCCTTGCACTTTCGGTTACACTTACGTTGCGTGGAGCATCAATCTGCTGTCCAACAGTAGAATTACGCCTAGGAGATTCCAGCATTTCAACTCCTACAGTAGGCGATTGCGCAGCTACTGGAGACTCATTCTCCACCTCGAGTTCACAGTGGTCCAACACGTCAAACCTCGATCCCTTACGACCCTGAGCCACTAGGCCTTGACCATCAGAACGGGTAGCATTTTCCCGACGTGGCCAGCCCCGCCTTTTCTCCGCAATCATCCATGGGCCAAACGCCGAATCGCGGCTGGGAGCTTCTTGTGAAGCTGCCTCCCCTACCACAGCAACATCCGCCGCAGCGTTCTTAGTGGTTTTGCCAGTAAAGATCTCGCACATATCTTGTACATGACCATAGGTTCCGCATTTAAAACAAATATTTTGCAAACCCTCATATTCCAGGTTTTGTACAACACCATCGATCTTGATACACGGAATCAACGGCTTACCTAAATCCACCATAACCGCGAGTCTTGCGAAACGACCCCTATCACCCGCTTGAGTGCTGTAGTCTATCCGAACCACTTTGCCAATCAAACCAGCGATGTATCGGAAGAGTGCCTTCGAGTAGTAAGGGTATGGGAGGCCTGGCAATCTTACCCATACCACTACCTTGGACTGATGACTTTCTGAAGTGGAAAACCGACGACTCCATGGTTGGACGGTTAAATATCTGCCGAAAATCGTCCAAGGGCCTTCCGTGAGGACATGCACATAATCCGTCTTATTCGCCATTATTACCAGATAGTAATCGTTGTCTAGGTCAACCACTTGAAATTGCCCCTGTAACTGCCACAATGTTCTAATTTTGCCGAGCAGCGTTCGATATCCAATTTTCCGTCCCAACATCCGAACGATAACTGATCGCTTCATGCTATTGTCAATCTGTTCATGAACCGAATTGGAGAAAGAGACTGCAGGAAAAGGACCGCTCCGATCCACGGTCACATCTGCGTCCTTAATAACAATGTCGTCCAAACTAGGCAATGGCTCAGGATTCGGGGCCTTTTTGTCTGACCCACGCACTGCTCCAGCATACGACTTCCCTGCCGGCGGCGACTCCTGATCAGCCTGGCCTGCACCAGGTTCAGCGAACACAACGCCATCCATGGCCTCACCGCCATCTTCCAGATCCGTTTCAAAAAAGAGGGTTGACGTGCTGATGCCTACCCTTCTTAACTAGGCGTTCCTCATCCATGGCGCGCGGTGACGATGGCCTTTCTAGTGGAGTATGGAAGACAAAACCGCCCTCACTCGTTCCCCCATCGATGACCTTATCCGGAGGGACCGCCGGCGGAGACAAGCCGGGAGTTGCCGGCGGGGAAGATTCCAAACTAGGGTTTCCAGCGCTATTCGAACTCATAAGTGTTGACTTTCATTCCTTTTTCTTTAATTTCACGTCAGTGCTCCCCATTTCCCCCTTTTAATTTATTATTATTATTATAATAACTATACCCAACAACACCCTTAAACGAAATGCGCACCGTAGCGCCCTTGCTCTGCTTGCGACACAACCCCGCTCAGACCAATTTGAGCCTTCTTTTTTTTCAACTTAGTAAACATCTTACAAGCATTTCATCGAATATATGTGGTGCATTCTAATATATATGATCCAACATTTAAATCATCCACTCCATCAATTACCCCATTCAATAATCTAAGTCTAAATTTAACCAATTAGATTAATTCCGAGAATTAAATTACAAAATCAACTTTAAATTATTATTACCCATGCACAAAATATTAGAACTCCATATAAATCAATAGATTACTATAATCTAATCAAAGTTCATGAGAAAATTCATTAAAATCCAATAATCCCATTAGAAATTCGTTTTAATTATTCTAAAGCATGAGAAATCATAGATTTAGAATCAAAATCATGTAGAGAATTATTAAAGAACATTTTCTCACCTTTCTTGATGAAAACCAACTTAAAGATGAATTCCCCTCTTGATTTCCAACAAAAAAATAGTGAAGATGATGTAGAAATCAAAATCCTTAATCCATAATAGTTTAGAAATAAATGGAGAAGAAATTAAAGTAGAAATAATTAAGGAATCAAGAAATCTCTAAGTTTTGTTTGGAAGAAAATGAGAGAAACTTAGAAATGTCATTCTCATCTCTTAGAAAAGTACAACTGTCGACTTTTTTTGTTAAAGATAAGAGGGAAAAGATATTTCTTTATTTAATTTAATAATTCCATTCAAAATACCACTTTAATTCCTTTGTACAAAATTGCCATTATTAATATTTTACAACATTTTGCAAAATAGTCACCATTTAATTAATATTAAAATTACCCAAACTCAATTTCATCCCTTATTAAAGTCATTAAATATGTTTTTTTTTTCACAAATACTTGCCACGATAAATTTATCGGAAATCAATTTAATTACCTAAATTATTTTCTAAAATTAATTAATTAGCTAAAGCCTAACGTAACAAAAAATCCCAACCCGATTCTGGTAATTCACCCGAATCTTCTAGCCCGTTTTCTGGGGTGTTACACTATGTTTTTAATTGGAGCTCCTAATGCAAACAATTTCACTATTTTGTATTAACTCTTTTCCAAAACGTTGTTGGATTTATGGAAATGCTTATGATTTGGGCTTGACCAAATTATGAAATTTATTGATGGGTTGGGCTTGAGGCCCAAATGTTACACCAGGTTTAGGGTGTTACAATTATGTTGATGAATCACCGAGGGAACCCCCACTTCCATCATTATATTGTTTCTGTTTTAATTTCGGTACATTGTTGTGACAATATCTATATCATTTACCTTTCATTGCTTCAACATTACCTTTTGCATTTACCTTATTTTTCTTACTTATTGCACGAACATTGCTAGACGTTCGAAAAACTGTCCTCGTAGGATCGATATCTGACGTGAACTATCTGTCAACTATACTTGAATTGACGTGTGCTCGTTTGCACAAATCGCGTGACACCATTTTGGTGCTTGTTGAATAGTGATGCACTTTATAGCAAGTATACTCGTCGAATCAAGTAATAAAGTAAAGAGTACAATGTTGAACCCACGAGGATTAGATCAATAACTACGAGGTTTTCGTACTTAGGAATGTGTTACAAGTATTGGTGAATGTTGGTTTAAGTAAAACTAATTTAACTAATCTAAAGATAGCTATGATAAATACTAACAACTGCAACGACTTAACAATTAATTATGAAGGTTGGAATTATTGCTAAAGGTATATGCTTGATTACCTAGACCAATGCTATAGCGATGGGCGATACATGTCTGTGTAAACCCTTAAGTTCTTCATCTACTCGATAGGATATTCTAATGAACTTCTGACTCTTTGGATGCCTAGAAGTTAATAACACTGCAGTTAAGGTGATACATGTCAGTGTTAACCCTAACAACTCTATTATTTGTTAAGAATTACCCTTTAGTCATTGGAACCCTCAACTTATGTCTAAGCCAAATTAAGACTAAGTTGACACCTTAGCCCCATTGCTCATGTTTGTCCAACTTAACTGTCTCGAATATTAAGCCACAAATCAATAGTTAATAGGCATCTCTCGAATAGCTCTCACAATTAACTACGCATTAAGAACATGAACATAATAGATAAAGATAAAAGCAACTAAAGCATTGAAACAAATAATCAAAACATAAAATCATGGGACACAATAATCCCAACTAAAAAGGTTTAGCTCATGTATGAGTCTAAATTAGCCATAATTAAAACTAATAATTATGGTAGTTTTTCAAGCAAGGAAAAGAAAGAAGCCGAGCGTCCTCGACAAAACTCCCCATATGTCGTCCAACTGTGCTGCAAGCCTCCTCTCTGTCAGCCTCTCTCGATGGCATTGTTCAATGAGAAGAATCATCTAGCTTCGCCCTGGTGGTTCTCCGCAAGCTCAGACTAGGACTGTCGTTTGAATCGTGCTCCTTGTCTCTCGTCATCCAAGTCTTCCTTATATAGGCGGTGAAACTAGGGTTTCAGTACCCTAAAGTAAGTGCGACTTTATTAAATAAAGCCAATGTTTCTCGCTTCATTAAAAGTTACGTATCTGGGAGAAAATCCACGTGGGTTGTAACCCCCTCGACCCGACCTAGACGCCCAACCGAACCGAACGAGCTACATTGAGTTTGCCTAAGCAATCCTGTTAAAAGTGTTAAGTTTTCAAAACTACTATTTTTATTACCCTTTTCACTCATATTATTGTTATATTTAGGCTCATATTAATTGCACTTTTAGTTATCCATGCATGTTTGCATTGTTTCCTTCATAGTTTTGCTTGAGTTCATGTTTTTATTAGTTTTGGTGGAAAAACATACTGTTGGAGACTGTTTTGGTGCATGCAGGTTAATTGCCGAGACAATAGCCAAGCCACTGCCGCTGAGGCAATAGCCAAGCCATTACCGCTGCGGCAATGACCAAACAAAGTTGACAAGGGACAAAATATGCAAAGTGGTATGCGATTTGAAGAGCATGAAAAGCTAGATTTTTCTACGTACTTTGTATGAGGATCAGACTATGGGAAGAGCATGAAAATGCCAAATGAAGGTCAAGAGAGGATTCCATGCAAATAGGAGGTTTTTAAGGAAGGATGATTTAATACTTAAAAGAAGATCTTTTCTTTTAATGTATTTAATTCTAACTTAACTTCCTCCTCAAGAAAGACTTTAACCTAGCCATCTCCTATAAATACAAGGCTTAGCCACCAAGTACAAGCGAGTTGAATGGAGAGAGATTCAAAGGGGGATGTTCGACATCTTTTCTTTGCTTCTATTCGATTCATGTTTAGGGATTATTCTTTGTATATCTTTTGACCCCAAGTCATGAATTGATGTGAATTGGCTTCGGTTATTTTGGGTTTTTGGTTTTGAGAACGATTAGATTTGTTTAGGTTTTTGAGTTTGCAATTTAAATTCAAGGTTTGTTCATTATTGGTTTTTAATATTGTTTGCGAGTGAATTGGGAGAGCATCTCGTTAACTATCTTTTTATCTAATATCGGGAGAGTTAGATTCACGAAACGAATAAGCATGGTCTTTATTCAATCAATTCCGTAGAACTAAATGGTTTGATATAATAATTGAAAAATGTTTTGGGCTAAACTGAAAAGAATTTATATTATGTTTTTAGTCAAAAACAACTTGAAAATATGTTTAAGGGTTTTACAAGGCTTTGGAATGATTTAAAGTAGTGAAAACCGTGTTTTTCAAGTACCTATACCGATACGGTCTGGTACTGTATCGATACGCCCTAGGGTTTCAGCTACAGTAAAATTCTAGTAGCCAAAACCCATACTGATACGCTTTGCCGTATCGATACGGCGTGCTTTTAAAAAGCCAACGGCTAGTTTGTGTACCGATACGGTTGTATCACGTACCGATACGCCCAACTACCCCAACGGTCAATTTCCCCAACGGTCTTTTATATTGCAGGACCGTACCTATACGCTAGCCAAGCGTATCGATACGTACCAGCTTGAAGTGCTCAACGACTATTTCCTTATCGGGACCGTATCGCGGATTCAATGGTATCAATACGCCAAGCTACAAAACTGCATTTACTGTGGGAAATAAAGGCTTCAACGGCTCCAATTCAACCCCAACGGTCCTCAACAGCTACAAACTCAATTAGAAGTATAAAAGGGACCTCCAAGCATCAAAAGATGGTTAATGCTTCAATTATCAACAACATTATGATGAGAGATTTTCTTTAGAGCTTAATTGTACATTTCTTGTATAGACAACACTTGTGAGCTATATATTGTCAAAATTGCTCAAGTGTTTAGGTTTTGGGTGAGGGCTTAATTGTGCAAACAAATACCTATTAGAGGGATTTCGTGTTTTCTTTGAATTCTCTTTGTACAATAGTGTCATGGTTAATCTTTGGGTAGAAAAATTAACCGGTTTGTAAAGGTTGCCTCCTTAGCCTAGAAAAGGGGAAGAATTCTTAGTGAATTGGTGAAATCCTTAGTGGTATGCTAAGGTAGTGGATGTAGGCTTTTGGTTAGAAAGCCGAACCACTCTAAATCTCGTGTTTTATTTTTTTTACCTTTTCCACCACCATAAACACCCAAAAATCAACCTTCTCCACCACTTGGAAAGCATCTTGGTTGTGACCATCAAGCTCAACAATTGGTATCAGAGCTTGGCTCAATTAAAGAGGATTAACATCCTATTGAGGCGATCCGGAAAGCTCGAACAACATTTCAAACAACCGGTTCAATGGCACAATCCATCGACAAGCCACCATTTTTCGACGGGACCAACTACACTTATTGGAAGACGAGAATGATGTTCTTTGTCAAATCCAAAGACTACAAGCTTTGGGATATTATTGAGGATGGCTCGTTCGTACCACAAAAAAGTAAGGCAGAATGGAGTGCCGACGATCGCAAGAAGATGGAACTTAATTGCAAGGCTTTGCACTTCCTCTATTGTGCACTTAGCCTCAACATCTATGAGAAGATGTCTTCTTGTGAGAGTGCCAAGGAAGTATGGGACAAGCTTGAAGTCACATACGAGGGAACAAACTATGTAAAAGAGACCAAGATCATCCTCCTCAACCACGAGTATGAGAACTTCAAGATGGATCTGGAAGAGGACGTTGAGAAGATGTTCCATCGATTCTCCACCATCACTAATGGACTAAAAGGCTTTGGAGAAGTCATTCCGGAAGAGAAGTTTCTCCGAAAGCTTATCTACTCCCTTCCTGAGTCATGAGACTCGAAAAAGACCGCCATCATCGAAGCCAAAAATCTCAAGACCTTGAAGTTTGATGAACTCATGGGGTCACTTCTCAGTCATCAAATTATGAAAAAAGACAAAGAAGAAGAGAAGATGAAGAGATGGCCCATCTCTTCAAGAAATTCACTCGGTTCATGAAGAGCGAATTGAAGAATTCTAAGCATGAATCGAAGGAGAAGATGAAGGATTCCCATAAGTCCAACAAAAAAGGATCATCTTTAAAGAAAGCATATGTGGTGGCATGGAGTGATGAAGACTCCACCGATGATGAGGTAGCCCACCTATGCTTCACGGCCCTCAAAAATGGGGAGGTAACTTCTAACTCTTCTATTTCAAATTCATATTCTTTTGATGAGTTACAAGAAGCCTATGATGAATTGGTTTTTGAATTCAAGGCTTCATTTTCGAAAAACAAGAAATTGATTTCAAAGTTAAAAACCAAAAATGATTTGCTTTCTAAAACCAATTAAGAGTTTGAAGCAAAAATCAAAGATTTTTAGCTTAAAGTTTTAGATTTACAAAACTTGCTTCAAACAATTGAAAAAGATCATCAAAGAGAGGTAGATGATCTTAAGAAAGACAAAAAGATTTGATTTCCAAAGAACTTGAAAAGAAAAATAGTTTTGGAAAATCAAATTTTTATGTAACACAATCTAGTGCCCCTAGATTTTTAAATGGAAAAGATTTTAGAAGTATTTAGGTCTCAAAAGGACTAAGTACTTCAACTAAAAATGATGAAATTGAAAAATGGATTCCTAAGGGGACAAAATTATGTGCAACTAACGTCTATGGATCCAAAGCAATTTGGATACCAAAAATTACTTTATTGTCTTGTTTAGGTGTGATGGAGAGTGATCAACAAGTCCAAATTTGAGCGGGAGCTCCATGCACACAAAGAGAGCACTTGAAGAAGGAAGACTTCACATCCTCCCTTGGACTCAAGTGTGGTAAAACTAGTTGAATTTATTTTCATTTAGGTTTATTTCTTTTAAATTCAACTAGTTCAATCATATATGTTGGACTAACATTGTTTGATGCTTTGAGTATGAGGGAGCCAAATTTGAAACCAAAATTTTGAATTGTGTCAACTTTCTTTTTACCTCCTAAGTTATTTTGAGCCTAATGTCATTTTAAATTCTTTTTGATATAACAAAAAGAGGGAGAAATGGTTTTAAAAAATGATTTTTCAATAGAATAAGGGGGAGTTTTAATTTCATGAAAATTTTAATTTCTTATTCAAAATTTTAAAAATACTAAGGGGAGAATCCTAAAAAAAATTTCAAGTTGGTTTTATTATATCAAAAAGGGGGAGATTGTAGAACTAAATGTTTTGATATAATAATTGAAAAGAATTTAAAATATGTTTTTAGTCAAAAACAACTTGAAAATATGTTTAAGGGTTTACAAGGCTTTGTAATGATTTAAAGTGTATTTAAAGTAGTCAAAAATGTGCTTTTCAAGTACACGTGCCGATACGGTCTGGTACTATATCGATACGCCCTAGGGTTTCAGCTACAGTAAAATTCCAGTAGCCAAAACCCATACTGATACGCTTTGCCGTATCGATACGATGTGCTTTAAAATAGCCAACGACTAGTCCGCGTACCGATACTGTTGTATCGCATACCGATACGCCCAACTACCCCCAACGATCAATTTCCCCAACGGTCTTTTAAATTGCAGGATCGAACCGATACGCTAGCCAAGCGCATCAATACGCACCAGCTTGAAGTGTTCAACGGCTATTTCCTTATCGGGACCGTATCAATACAGATTCAAGGGTATCTATACGACAAGCTGCAGAACTACATTTATGGTGGGAAATAAAGGCTCCAACGGCTCCAATTCAAACCCAACGGTTATCAACGGCTACAAACTCAATAAGAAGTATAAAAGGGACCTCCAAGCATCAAGAGATGGTTAATGCTTCAATTGTCAACAACATTATGATGAGAGAGAGTCATTAGAGCTTAATTGTACATTTCTTGTATAGACAACACTTGTGAGCTATATATTGTCAAAATTGCTCAAGTGTTTAGGTTTTGGGTGAGGGCTTGATTGTGCAAACAAATACCTATTAGAGGGATTTTGTGTTTGCTTTGAATTCTCTTTGTACAAGAGTGTCATGGTTAATCTTTCGGTACAAAGATTAACCGGTTTGTAAAGCTTTCCTCCTTAGCCTAGAAAAGGGGAAGAATTCTTAGTGAATTGGTGAAATCCTTAGTGGTGTGCTAAGTTAGTGGATGTAGGCTTTGGGTTAGAAAGCCGAACCACTCTAAATCTCGTGTTAATTTTTATTACCTTTTTGCACCACCATAAACACCCAAAAATCAACCTTGTCCACCACTTGGCAAGCATCTCATTTGTGGACATCGAGCTCAACAAATTCGATGGTGAAGACTACTCCGGCTTAGGGATACATTGCGTATTTCAACGGCTAAAAAGAGCGCAAGATCGGTTGTTGTCCACCCTTGGTTCATGCTGGGAGGTATTATCAAGGCTTGCACAATCAACTAGAGTTTCAACTTAGGGATAAGAAGGAACCATTGAAGAACGCTTCACCGAACCTTAAAGGTTGTTGTTCGTTGCCAAGGCACTAATCGTAGTTCCACATTGCCGACTTCATTGCCCGGGCATCGGCCATACTCATTGCTGCGACATAGGTTTATTTTCTGTATTGCTCTTGCGGTATTGCCTTAACTCAATGCCCTGGCATTACGATAGTTTCTTCTGCCTAAGAAATTGAGTTGTTTTTGCACTCAATTACCAAGACAGTCCAATCTACTATCACTCCTCAAACTCACGATAACCTAGCCTCTTTTCTCTCTTATTTGATTTCCTCTATCTTTTACTTTTATTGTTCTTTAGAATTATTCTTATCACCTATTTGTGTTTTTTACTTTCACAGTGCAGTAACTTAAGCAAAGTGGCCCAAACCAATCCATGTGGAGACGATACTCGATACTTATATCACTTTATTACTTGCGACGTCTATACTTGCACAATTGCATAACATTATCACACACAACAAGTTTTTGGCGCCGTTGCCGGGGGTTGGCAATTGATGTTAGTTGTGTAACCCCCTTAACCCGGCCTAGACGGTTGACCCGAATTAAGAAAGTCACACGGGGAAAACCAAAGTCAACCCGAAAGTCAACCTTGATTAACGACCCTTTTTTTTTCTTTTTATACTTGTCTAGATGCACATTAAGCCTAATCGTGATCACACAAACATCATACCAAAAGATCACAAACATCAGAGATCAAACAGGGACTCAATTGAACAATTTACAACTTTGGGGACCAAGTTGTAAATTCTGATAAATTAAAGGACTTAATCCAAATTAAAGTTACCAACTTGAAATTAATCAGATTTCATACTTCTCTGTGAAATTTCAGCTCAAAAGGACTTCCAAACTCATACAATTGCACAAACAAGATTCAGGACCAAAACGTAAACAATTCAAAACACATAACTGCCAATGTCAGCCCCCAACGGTCGACTGTTCCGAAACGGGAGACAGCCCGTTCCGAAACGCGGGGACGTTCCGAAACAGGCATAGCCCGTTTCGAAACGGGGGTCTGGCAGAGGCTTTTCCGTTTCGGAACGGCCCTTCCCGTTTCGGACGCCTGGGCACGATTAAGGCACCCGTTCCGAAACGGTAGGTGCTGTTCCGAAACACCCTGCCCAGATTACTCCAAAACACAACTTTAAACATGCAATTACACAACCAATCATGCTCCAAATGCTACCAAACTCTGCCAACATGCAATTCAACATTTAAGGAACATATTAGCACTAACAATTCAACCCAACATCATCATATGCAAAAAGCCCCAATTCTAATGGCATGCTTCCTACACAAGCTAGCTATTCAACACCAAACTTCCAAAACAAGCATATAAGGTTCCAATTCAAAAGCCAGCAAACACATCAACATTTAACAAACTTAGGGAGTCTCCAACACCTCCCAAAACATACACATTGGTCCCCCATTGCCAAATCACACAAAAGCTAAAATGTACTTATAAAACCTTCATACATTGAGCTTCACTTGAACTTGATTGCTTGACCTTTCTTGCTGCCCTCAAGTTACTCTATTGCTCTGCATTATTGAATAAGAAAACGAAGAGAGCGTAAGCAAAAGCTTAGTGAGGAATGCTCATTTAAACCATTCAATAATGCAACTTAAAACATTTACAAAACATGCTTCAAATCCACATTTGCTCATGCTCAAAACCTTACTTAAAACAAGCAAATCCATGCTTCAACATAAACATTAAAAACAAGCATCTCATGCTTCATAATATACTCAACATGTCATATTGGCTCAAGTGATTCATTTCATTTCTTAAATCAAGTTCATCAACTTCCCAAGGACTTTTAACCACCTTAGTGACCTTAACATTTTAAAACCTCACTTGCCAATATACATCATTCTCATCACTTACATCACTGTTTTTAAGCATAAAACCAAGTCATATTCATCATGCATTTAAAAGCATTAAACCACATCATTTCAATGTACAAAAGCAAGGAACTCCTACCTAGAGTTACCTTCAACATATGGCTTACATCAACAGCAAAAACCATGCTAAAACATGCTTCCAAAACAGTATGTAAAACATGCAAATTATCATTTCGCATCACAACAAAATCATGGCCACCACTAGAGAGAAATTCCGAAAACTTACGCTCGAGCTTAGCAAAGTTGTTTAGACTTAAACTAAGCTCCCAAGACATTGGTTTCAAAGTCGAAAACCCATTTTCACTCACCGATTCCACTTCGCCACTTGCCGAAGCACGAATTCAAGCTTCCGGATCAACAACTCTTGGATCCAAAGATGCCTCCCCTGATTAAACACATTAAAGCAGAGGTTTAATGCATCATCAAGCATCAAAAGCTTCAATGAAAGCACTCAAACTCGCTGCTCTCATTCAACCTCCATTTTCGGCCACCAAACACAACCGAAAATGCATCCAAACCACTTCTAAACAAAGCCCAGCCATAAACCAGCAAAACCTAACATCCATCATCACCATATAACATCTAAAAACAACCTATTAACATCCTTATACCTCCAGCAACAACAGATCCACAAGATCACCACAAAAACATCCAAGAAACTTAAGCTAAACTTAGGAAACACAACCTATCCGGGATTGCATCAATCAAAACTCATTTCCTTATCAATTTAGAGTTCATTTAACATCAAAAACAAATCTTAAATCACAGATCAATCAGATCTAACGAAAATCATGAAAAACCATCAAATCTTGCATTATAAGCCAAGATACAATTCCAAACTCAAAAGCCTTTAATTAAACATCAATCAAGAGTTGATAACTTGGGAATTTCAGTAAAGAACTGATAGTTTAGAGGAGAAGGACGTTCTTACCTCCAAACTTGTGATTCTCCACTTTTTGGAATGAAAATCCTTGATGAAACTTGTAGCAATTGAAGAGGTTTTGAAGATACAATAATTTGCAATCAAATGAGAGTTGAATGGAGGGATTTAGGTGAGAAAAACAGAAACAAAACTCTGGAAATGGAGTGTTTGGGTTGAGAGAAAAAGAGAGAAAGAAAATGAGAAGTTAGTTGAGAAAATGCCAAATGAATTTTCCCTCCACTTCTATTATGTTTTAAAATCAGATTATAACCCAAAATATCTTAGAAAAATCTGGAGAAACACTTTTGGATTAATAGCTCCTTAAAGATTCAAAGTTTCAACTCTTTATAAAACAGCCACCAAACTTGCAAAAATTACATTTTGGTCACTAGCCAAAATATCAACCTTCCAAAACTCATTTTCCAAAATTGATTTCACAGTTCACCTAATTATATTAAAAGATGATTTTAGAACATTTTTCCATATTTTTAATGCAACCCGAACTAGGCTTTCCTAATTTTACCTCTTAAGATTCGAACAGGACTTTGACCAAACCGGTCAACGCCCAAAACTTCTAAGCCCAAAACCGGGGCGTTACAACTCTCCCCCCTTAAGAAATTTCGTCCTCGAAATTTACCTGAAGGAAAGAGATAAGGAAACTGCTTCAGCATGTCTTTCTTCCGCTCCCACGTGGCTTCCTCAACACCGCGATGCTTCCACAGCACCTTCACCAACTCAATGGTCTTGCCACGAAGAACCTTGCTATCCGAATCCAGAACCTTCACCGGTTCCTCATCATAGGTCAAATCCGGATTCAAAACCACTTCCTCCACAGGCATCACATGCGAAGGATCAGATCTATACTTCCGGAGCATAGAAACATGAAACACATCATGAATCTTCTCCAACTCCTGAGGTAACCTCAACCAATACGCAACAGGACCCACACGCTCAACCACCTCATATGGTCCAATGTATCTAGGGCTCAACTTGCCCTTCCGGCCAAACCTCATCACCTTCTTCCAAGGCGAAACCTTCAAGAACACACGGTCACCCACCGCATATTCTATCTCCTTACGCTTCAAATCCGCGTAAGACTTCTGCCGATCAGAAGCAGCCTTTAACCGCTCACAAATGAGCTTCACCTTCTCTGTGGTCCCTTTCAACAAAGCCGGCATCGAAACCAACTTTTGACCAGTTTCAGCCCAACAAAGAGGAGTCCTACACTTCCTCCCGTACAAAGCCTCATAAGGTGCCATCTGTATGCTCGCCTGATAACTGTTGTTATAAGCAAACTCAACCAAAGGCATATGCTTCTCCCAAGAACCTTGGAACTCAATCACGCAGCACCTCAACATATCCTCCAAAATCTGGATAACTCGCTCAGACTGACCATCCGACTGAGGATGATAGGATGTACTGAAATGCAACCTTGTACCCAGAGCTTGATGCAAACACTGCCAGAAACGCGATGTGAACCTCGGATCCCTATCCGACACAATCGACTTAGGCACACCATGCAGCCTCACAATCTCAGCAATGTACAGCTCTGCCAGCTTATCCAAAGAAAACGTAGTATGCACAGGCAAGAAATGCGCACACTTCGTCAGGCGATCCACAATCACCCAGACCGAATTCTTTTTCGATGGTGACAAAGGTAAACCAGATACAAAATCCATGGTAACCCTCTCCCACTTCCATTCAGGGATTTTCAACGGTTGCAACAAACCAGAAGGAAACTGATGCTCAGCCTTAACTCGCTGACACACCAAACACTTGCTCACGAACTCCGCAACATCCTTCTTCAAACCAACCCAATAGTACTCATCACGAAGATCACGATACATCTTAGTACTACCAGGATGCATAGCAAAAGGACTACTATGACCTTCAGTCAGAATAGCACGCCTCAACTCAGCATCATTGGGCACAACTATCCGACTACCAAAACACAGCACACCATCATCATTGAAACAGAAATCCGAAGGTCTACCCTCCGCGATATCCTGAACATGAGACACCAAGGAATCATCCAACAACTGCTTATCCTTGATCATCTGAACCAAATATGGCTTCACTTGTAACTCAGCCACAAGACCACCATCACGCGATATGCTCAAGCTAGCAAACATGGCTCTCAACTCAACAGCTACCTTCCTACTCAAGGCATCAGCAACAACATTAGCTTTTCCAGGATGATACTCAATCGTCAGATCATAATCCTTGAGCAACTCCAACCAACGCCGCTGCCTAAGATTCAACTCCTTCTGAGACATCAGATACCTCAAACTCTTGTGATCTGTGTACACAGTACACTTCTCACCATACAGATAATGCCTCCAGATCTTTAGAGCAAAAACCACTGCAGCCAGCTCAATATCGTGCGTAGGGTAATTGCGCTCATGCACTTTCAACTGCCGCGATGCATAAGCCACCACCTTACCCTCCTGCATTAGCACACACCCCAAACCAACATAGGATGCATCACTGTAAACCACAAACTCTTTCCCTGATTCAGGCTGAATCAAGATAGGAGCTTGCGTCAAAGCCGCCTTCAGCTTCTCAAAAGCCTGCTGTCTCGCTTCTGTCCACTCATACATAACATCCTTCTGCAACAGCTTTGTCAAAGGAGCAGCAATCTTGGAAAACCCATCCACAAACCTTCGATAGCATCCCGCCAAACCAAGGAAACTACGGACCTCATGAACAGACTTAGGAACCTTCCAGCTCATCACCACCTCAATCTTCTGAGGATCAACACGAATCCCCTCAGCTGAGACCACATGTCCAAGAAAAACCACCTCTCTTAGCCAGAACTCACACTTGCTCAGCTTAGCATAAAGCTGATTTTCCAACAAAGCTTGCAAAACAATCCTCAAATGCTCTTCATGCTCCTCCTCAGTACGCGAGTACACGAGGATATCATCAATGAACACCACAACAAACTTGTCCAGGTATTCATGAAACACACGATTCATCATGTCCATGAAAGCAGCAGGAGCATTTGTCAACCCAAACGGCATCACAAGAAACTCATAATGCCCATACCTTGTCCTGAAAGCTGTCTTAGGCACATCCACATCTTTCACCTTCAACTGATAATACCCGGACCTCAAGTCAATCTTAGAGAACACAGCAGCTCCCCGAAATTGATCAAAGAGATCATCAATCCTCGGCAAAGGATACCGATTCTTGATAGTCAACTTGTTCAGCTGACGGTAATCAATGCACATTCTCATAGTGCCATCCTTCTTCTTCACAAACAAGACCGGTGCTCCCCAAGGTGACACACTTGGCCGGATAAAACCACGATCAAGCAACTCTTGCAACTGCGTCTTCAGCTCCTTCAGCTCCTTAGGTGCCATTCTATATGGAGTAATGGACACATGAGTTGTATTCTCATACAGCTCAATTCCAAACTCCACCTCGCGATTAGGAGGTAAACCAGGCAACTCCTCAGGAAAAACACCAGGAAACTCCTTTACAACCCTGATATCTTGCACCCTCAACTCCTTAGAGCTAGGATTCATCACAAAAGCTAGATAAGCTTCGCAACCTTGCCTCAGCATCCTGCTCGCCTCCAAAGAAGACACAACATTGGCAAGAAACTTCACATTCTCACCAACCACCACAACTTCATAATCATCCGCAAGCTTAAGCGAAACACGCTTATTCTCACAATCCACAACAGCACGATGCTCAGCAAGCCAATCCATACCAAGGATCACATCGAAACCATAGAAGGGCAACTCCATAAGATCAACATGAAAGACATGCTCTTGAACAACCAAAGGGCACCTTCTATAAAGCTTACGAGTCACAACAGTCTCACCAAAAGAACTAGTGACCCGAACACCAACATCCAAAGACTCAACAGGCAAACCAAGCAATTCAGCATGCTCACGAAGAATATATGAATGCGTAGATCCAGAATCAATCAAAGAAAGCAATGACAAGGACTGCAAAGTAAAGGTACCTGCAATCACATCTGCATCATTCCTGCCCTCTCTCTGAGCATACACCCTCGCTTGGCCTCCACCTTCAGGCTGAATAGCTACAACATGAGCTACCCCTCGGCCACCTTCCTCTCTCCTCTGGAAATTACCACGGCCGCGCCCACGACCTCTCTGCGGTGTAGCAACAACAGGAGCACGCACCTGCTCACCAGCCAACCTCGGACAAACTCGCCTGATGTGGTCTGCAGAACCACAATTCCAGCACCCGTTACCAGCAGCCGCAACAGGAGCTTGTGCCACCCTCTCAGCACGAGGACAGCCACGCTTCAAGTGACCACGGGAACCACAGATCCAACAAGCACTGGGATCAGCTCTAGCATTGCCTCCTCTAGCAGGCACACCACCACCCCTCCTGGCTGAGGACTGATACTTCTGATCTCGTCCCCTCTTGTTCCGTCCACCTCCGGAACTATACTCAGCAGCTCGCTTGCCAGCACCCTTAGCAGACAAACTCAGGTTCATCTCAACATCCTTTGCTCGGCCCACCAACACATCAAAATCAACATACTCGGTGGCCAACAAATACATCTTGACATCCGTCACAAGACCGTAACGAAACCTCTCGCACCTAGCCCTCTCATCAGGTATCAGCTCCGGTGCATACTGACTGAGCCGTACAAACTGTACCTCGTACTCAGCTACACTCATGCTCCCTTGGGTAAGAGACATGAATTCCCGCTTTTTCTCATCCAGATATCTCACTCCAAGATATCTTCTTTTAAACACATTCTGAAAGAATGTCCAGGTAACATCAGCTTCAGCCATTCCAGCAATGGTAGTCGTCCACCATGTATAAGCATCGTCCTGCAGCAAGGACACAACACAACCCAGCTTTTGGACATCCGTGCAACTCATCTGACCCAAGATACGCTTGGTACTTTCCAGCCAAGCCTCAGAACTCTCAGCTGATAAACCTCTAAACTCAGTCCCTCCAAGACTGCGCAGACGCTCCAAAGGCAATCTGACTCCAGCATCTCCCTGATGCCCAGCTCCCTGAGCTCCAGCTACTGCTGCTCGAAAAGCACCCGCAATAGCTTGTACCAACATCGTCATGTCAGGCATAGCTTGCCCCTGACCAGCCTCAGGTCCTGCAGCTCCAGCATCAGCCGCTGCTTCAGCTCCACCTCCCTCAGCTCCACCACCACCAGGTGGAGGAGGTAGAACCGCACTCTCCTCATTCTCGTTCTCATTAGGAGCCGTAGCTCTCACGTTACTCCTTAACTCTCTACGTGGTGCCATACTTTTACCGTGCAATCACAACACAAATAAAACAAAATCAGGCCCAGCAAGGTAAGCAATCCAAGTATTCAAGCTCAATTTCATTTCAAAACAACATCTTTCCTTTAGCTTTTGTTTGGCAATGGGTACCCTCAACATGCAACATCAAAGCATATAACTCAACTGCATCAACTTTTCAGACCACTGAACATGCTTTCAAACAACAAGCATTCATAGCATACATACTTCAATCATGCATACAAACATTCCCAATTACTCGAGAACTCAGCTCTGATACCACCAAATGTAACCCCCTTAACCCGGCCTAGACGGTTGACCCGAATTAAGAAAGTCACACGGGGAAAACCGAAGTCAACCCGAAAGTCAACCTTGATTAACGACCTTTTTTTTCTTTTTATACTTGTCTAGATGCACATTAAGCCTAATCGTGGTCACACAAACATCATACCAAAAGATCACAAACATCAGAGATCAAACAGGGACTCAATTGAACAATTTACAACTTTGGGGACCAAGTTGTAAATTCTGATAAATTAAAGGACTTAATCCAAATTAAAGTTACCAACTTGAAATTAATCAGATTTCATACTTCTCTGTGAAATTTCAGCTCAAAAGGACTTCCCAAACTCATACAATTGCACAAACAAGATTCAGGACCAAAACGTAAACAATTCAAAACACATAACTGCCAATGTCAGCCCCCAACGGTCGACTGTTCCGAAACGGGAGACAGCCCGTTCCAAAACACGGGGACGTTCCGAAACAGGCATAGCCCGTTTCGAAACGAGGGTCTGGCAGAGGCTTTTCCGTTTCGGAACGGCCCTTCCGTTTTCAGACGCCTGGGCACGATTAAGGCACCCGTTCCGAAACGGTAGGTGCTGTTCCGAAACACCCTGCCCAGATTACTCCAAAACACAACTTTAAACATGCAATTACACAACCAATCATGCTCCAAATGCTACCAAACTCTGCCAACATGCAATTCAACATTTAAGGAACATATTAGCACTAACAATTCAACCCAACATCATCATATGCAAAAAGCCCCAATTCTAATGGCATGCTTCCTACACAAGCTAGCTATTCAACACCAAACTTCCAAAACAAGCATATAAGGTTCCAATTCAAAAGCCAGCAAACACATCAACATTTAACAAACTTAGGGAGTCTCCAACACCTCCCAAAACATACACATTGGTCCCCCATTGCCAAATCACACAAAAGCTAAAATGTACTTATAAAACCTTCATACATTGAGCTTCACTTGAACTTGATTGCTTGACCTTTCTTGCTGCCCTCAAGTTACTCTATTGCTCTGCATTATTGAATAAGAAAACGAAGAGAGCGTAAGCAAAAGCTTAGTGAGGAATGCTCATTTAAACCATTCAATAATGCAACTTAAAACATTTACAAAACATGCTTCAAATCCACATTTGCTCATGCTCAAAACCTTACTTAAAACAAGCAAATCCATGCTTCAACATAAACATTAAAAACAAGCATCTCATGCTTCATAATATACTCAACATGTCATATTGGCTCAAGTGATTCATTTCATTTCTTAAATCAAGTTCATCAACTTCCCAAGGACTTTTAAACACCTTGGCCATGGACTTTTAAACACCATGAAGTAACACATCAAGGACTTTTAAACACCTTGATCCCAAGGACTTTTAAACACCTTGGCCATGGACTTTTAAACACCATGAAGTAACACATCAAGGACTTTTAAACACCTTGATCCCAAGGACTTTTAAACACCTTGGCCTATGGACTTTTAAACACCATAGAAAAGGATCACCTAAGGACTTTTAACCACCTTAGTGTCCACAACATGAACCATCCAAGGACTTTTAAACACCTTGATGTTCATAAGCAACAAGGCTCACTCAAGGACTTTTAACCACCTTAGTGACCTTAACATTTTAAAACCTCACTTGCCAATATACATCATTCTCATCACTTACATCACTGTTTTTAAGCATAAAACCAAGCCATCTTCATCATGCATTTAAAAGCATTAAACCACATCATTTCAATGTACAAAAGCAAGGAACTCCTACCTAGAGTTACCTTCAGCATATGGCTTACATCAACAGCAAAAACCATGCTAAAACATGCTTCCAAAACAGTATGTAAAACATGCAAATTATCATTTCGCATCACAACAAAATCATGGCCACCACTAGAGAGAAATTCCGAAAACTTACGCTCGAGCTTAGCAAAGTTGTTTAGACTTAAACTAAGCTCCCAAGACATTGGTTTCAAAGCCGAAAACCCATTTTCACTCACCGATTCCACTTCGCCACTTGCCGAAGCACGAATTCAAGCTTCCGGATCAACAACTCTTGGATCCAAAGATGCCTCCCCTGATTAAACACATTAAAGCAGAGGTTTAATGCATCATCAAGCATCAAAAGCTTCAATGAAAGCACTCAAACTCGCTGCTCTCATTCAACCTCCATTTTCGGCCACCAAACACAACCGAGAATGCATCCAAACCACTTCTAAACAAAGCCCAGCCATAAACCAGCAAAACCTAACATCCATCATCACCATATAACATCTAAAAACAACCTATTAACATCCTTATACCTCCAGCAACAACAGATCCACAAGATCACCACAAAAACATCCAAGAAACTTAAGCTAAACTTAGGAAACACAACCTATCCGGGATTGCATCAATCAAAACTCATTTCCTTATCAATTTAGAGTTCATTTAACATCAAAAACACATCTTAAATCACAGATCAATCAGATCTAACGAAAATCATGAAAAACCATCAAATCTTGCATTATAAGCCAAGATACAATTCCAAACTCAAAAGCCTTTAATTAAACATTAATCAAGAGTTGATAACTTGGGAATTTCAGTAAAGAACTGATAGTTTAGAGGAGAAGGACGTTCTTACCTCCAAACTTGTGATTCTCCACTTTTTGGAATGAAAATCCTTGATGAAACTTGTAGCAATTGAAGAGGTTTTGAAGATACAATAATTTGCAATCAAATGAGAGTTGAATGGAGGGATTTAGGTGAGAAAAACAGAAACAAAACTATGGAAATGGAGTGTTTGGGTTGAGAGAAAAAGAGAGAAAGAAAATGAGAAGTTAGTTGAGAAAATGCCAAATGAATTTTCCCTCCACTTCTATTATGTTTTAAAATCAGATTATAACCCAAAATATCTTAGAAAAATCTGGAGAAACACTTTTGGATTAATAGCTCCTTAAAGATTCAAAGTTTCAACTCTTTATAAAACAGCCACCAAACTTGCGAAAATTACATTTTGGTCACTAGCCAAAATATCAACCTTCCAAAACTCATTTTCCAAAATTGATTTCACAGTTCACCTAATTATATTAAAAGATGATTTTAGAACATTTTTCCATATTTTTAATGCAACCCGAACTAGGCTTTCCTAATTTTACCTCTTAAGATTCGAACAGGACTTTGACCAAACCGGTTAACGCCCAAAACTTCTAAGCCCAAAACCGGGGCGTTACAAGTTGTTTTTGTTATTACATTCTTTTTAGTTTTACTAACTTTTCTTTTTGTTTGTTTTATAAAAAAAAATTAGGTGCGCAACAAGTTAAGGGACATCAACATGTGGGGAAATAAAAGTAAAACTATTCGAGAGTTGATGTTGGAAGATAGGAATCAACCAAGAAAATCCTATCCCGTTGAAAACTCTTATGCTATGTGTGGAGAACATCACGTGTTTGAAAATTGCCCTCACCTTTTCGGTGCATATGACTACATGGAGGACCATAGATGGAGCCAATAGCAAAATCCTGCATGGTATGATCAAAAAGCTCAAAACTTTTTTTACAATAACAATATTTCCGCAGCAACAGATGCCACAACAACATACATGCCTTGGAAATGTAGTCCTTATCAGCAGCAAAGTGTCACGGTAGCAGATATGTCATGGCAATGTAGTCCTCATCAAGAGCTATTAAATTCCATGGATGCGTGTATAGCCAGGATGGATGAACTCGTGAGAAAAGTGGAAGATCGATTGAGGAGATCCACATATACCATGGATAACACGCACCAACAATACATTCCTAGGGATACTGAAGTCCTAAGGCAAGAGGAAAAGGAGCAATGCAAAGAGAGCTCCTCGATGTGTGAGGAACAACAAGAACCTCCAAGTCAAGAGGATGCCAATGAGAAAAATTACCCAACACATGATGAGCTTATGCAACGAATTGCCTCGGCAATGATTGAGGAGCCTGAACAAAGCAATACCGCAACCACACTTAGTGAGGCTGATAAGAGTATTGAGAATGCCATGGAATTACCACATGTCTCGGCAATTCCATTAATCAAGAAGGAGAAGAGTGATGCTATAGCAATTCCTGAGGAATCATATATCCAGAATGTTACAACACTAATGCTGAAGCAGGAATCTATAGATTGCTTTCATCTACCTTTGCCCCAGAAATTGAATGAACACATGCAAGCTCAACACGATGACAATACTTCACTAATGGAATATGAGTAGATAATGGTTAATCCTTTTGAATTCCTTGAAAAATCACCTCTTCCATTGTAGGTATTTGTTGAGGAAATGACGCCAATAGATTTGAAGCCACCGAAATCTCTACTGATGGAGATAGTTGAGAGACCTAAAGAAAATGGTGTTTGGACTCGTGAAGCTTTTCAGAAAATTGGGTTTTCCCTTGACTTGCACCGAATTATTGTAGAAGATTGCCATGGAAATTGGCTGGCACAACAATTGCCTAGGCAACGAAGTCTACATCCAGCCATGACGAATTTCAACGAGAATGAGGTAAGTAAATGGTTGGATGTTGATATAATTTTTCCCAGTAATATATTCATGCCTTCAGGAACAATCGCAAGGTGGAATGTATACATGGACTACAAGGGAACACGAAAGAAAGACACCTCTACCATGGTAAAGCAAACGGGAGTAGCTGCGAGCGTATTGGCCCAACTCTATTTGGGCAATATTGTCACTCGATGGAGGGTGTAGATGGGCTATAAGAAGTATCAGAAATGACCCTCCTCAAGCTTTCTTGGATATGCATTAACCTTAGAAGATGCATGAAAACGCGCTTTCTATGAATTTTTAATTTTTGACCTTTATTTTATTTTTGGATATTTTAGGAGAAATTTTATTTGACTTCACTATAATTAGTTTTCAGGTTTTCTTTGTTTTTCCACATCAAGAATCAAAACCACCATGGCCAAGAAACTCAAAACTATGGCAATACACGATGCCTTGGCAATCACTAAAGCGCATGCCTCAGCAATACCCGTTGCCACTGCAATCAATGCATCGACAAGTCCTGATGCACCAACAATGCCTACTGCTCATGCCCAGGCAGCAGCGCATACCAGGTAAATCAAGAAACCACCGCTCTCAAGCAAGCGAATCAAGAAAATGACTCGAAGGAAACTCATCGTACCAAGTGAGGACCTTTCTGACTAACTCATTTACATCTCATTTTATTTTTCTTTTTATGCATCGAGGGCAATGCTTTTCTCGAGTTTTGAGGTGCATATGTTACATGACATGCCTTTAATTAGATTTAATTGCTTAAGACTTATTGAATATTCGATGATGCATTTTTGCCACTACACTTAATTGAAAAATCCTTTAAATTTTAGGATTGCATGAAAAGAACCTAGAAACTTACTATGATGCTGAAAAAGTTTATATAGTTGTGACTTGTTGATTGATAGAAACTTAGTGAACTTAGGTTGCTAATTTTTTTTGGGTAAATTGAAAAATTAAAAGGTTAATTTCTTGCTAGAGGTGCCTGAAACAGGCTCTAGTAGTTAATGCACTTAAAAGAATCGCTAGAGGTGCCCAAAATTGGCTCTAGTCGAATAAATTTTTAAAAATGAGAAATTGAATCGCTAGAGGTGCCAGGAATTGGCTCTAGTGAAAGTAAAAATAAATACCCCGGTAATTAAATCGATAAAAGCCTATTGTTCACATGGAATCTTGAAAATCAACTTGTACACAACCACACACACACATTGTCTTGAGCATTATAGTATGTTCCGAGTAATTTTTATGTCATTCGAAAACTTTAAAAGGTGATCATACTTTCTGCCATTGTTCTGAGGATTGAATTCAATTTTGAAAGCATGTCTTTGATGATTAAAGTCTTGGCAGGTAATTTTTAGTTTTGCATTGCTTGAGGACAAGCAATAGTTTGAGTTTGGGGTGTGTTAAGTGTTCAAAAGTACTATTTTTATTACCCTTTTTATTCATATTATTGCTAGATCTAGGCTCATATTAATTGCACTTTTAGTCATCCATGCATGTTTCTATTGTTTCCTTCATAGTTATGCTCGGGTTCATGTTTTGATTAGTTTTGGTGGAAAAAAGATATTGTTGGAGGCTGTTTTGGTGCATGCTGGTTAATTGCCGAGACAATAGCCAAGCCACTGCTACCGAGGCGATAGCCAAGCCACTGCGGGAAGAGCATGAAAATCTGGATTTTTCTACGTACTTTGCATGAGGATCGGACTACGGGAAGAGCATGAAAACGCCAAAGGAAGGTCAAAAGAGGATTCCACGCAAATAGGAGGTTTTTAAGGAAGGATGATTTAATACTTAAAAGAAGATATTTTCTTTTAATGTATTTAATTCTAACTTAACTTCCTCCTCAAGAAAGACTTTGACCTAGCCATCTCCTATAAGTACAAGGCTTAGCCACCAAGTACAAGCAAGTTGATTGGAGAGAGATTCAAAGGGGGCTGTTCGACATCTTTTCTTTGCTTCGATTTGATTCATGTTTTGGGATTATTCTTTGTATATCTTTTGATCCTAAGTCATGAGTTGATGTGAATTGGCATGGGTTATTTTGGGTTTTTGGTTTTGAGAATGCTTAGATTTGTTTAGGATTTTGAGTTTGCAATTTAAATTCAAGGTTTGTTCATTCTTGGTTTTTAATCTTGTTTGCGAGTGAATTGAGAGAGGATCTCGTTAACTATCTTTTTTTTTTATTTGGGAGAGTTAGATTCACGAAACGAATGAACTTGGTCTTTATTCAACCAATTTGATGGTGAAGACTAATCCAGCATAGGGATAAGTTATGGATTTCAACAGCTAAAAGGAGCTCAAGATCAGTTGTTGTCCACCCTTGGTTCACGCTGGGAGGTATTATCAAGGCTTGTACAATGAACTAGAGTTTCGACTTAGGGATAAGGAGGAACCATTGAAGAACGCTTCGCCAAACCTTGAAGGTAGTTGTTCGTTGCCAAGGCACTAATTGCTGTTCCACATTGCCGACTTCATTACCCGGGCATCGGCCATACTCATTGTTCCAGCATAGGTTTATTTTCTTCATTGCCCTGGCAGCATTGCCTTAACTCAATTCCCTGACATTACGATAGTTTCTTATGCCCAAGAAATTGAGTCGTTTTTGCACTCAATTACCAAGACGGTCCAATCTACTATCACTCCTCAAACTCACGATAACCTGGCATCTTTTCTCTCTTATTTGATTTCCTCTATCTTTTACTCTTATTGTTCTTTAGTTGTTAGTTAGAATTCTTCTTATCACCTATTTGTGTTTTTTACTTTCACAGTGCAATAACTTAAGCAAAGTGGCACAAACCAATCCATCCGGAGACAATACTCGATACTCATACCACTTTATTACTAGCGACGTGTATACTTGCACAATTGCGTAGCTCTTATCACACAAAAGGTTACTCGAATTACGTCCATTTTTCTTTTATCTTAACTAGATGCAATTAATTAACCTACAGTGTACATGCTGGCAATGGTTCAATTCTTATTCAAAACAGACACTGATAAGGCATTCAGTTGCATACACAATTATTAAGGGACTAAATTGCAAATATAGGACATTATAAGGACTTGCCCAATTTTAAGTTATCAATCCTCAATTAATCAAGTCTCATGCTTCCATATTAAATTTCAGCTCAAAATAACCATCCAAACTCATATAATTGCATTCACAACAATCAGGGACCAAAATGTAAGAATCAGAAACTTCAAATACCACTTTAACCATAAAAACGGCTACACGTATCGATATCAAGCAAGAGTATCGATACACTTTTACATTTCTCAAATTCTATATCCATGTAGCTTAAAACTGTACCGATACAGTTCCCTGCGTATCGATACGCCTAGCCAAATACAAAAGGCCCTTACCGAAACACTAACCCGCATACCGAAACACTAAACCAAATTTAGCTTATTCGTATTTGTGCAGAAGCCCGTATACCGATATGTCTGGACTTGAAATGTCCCAAATTGCTGGCTTTTCATGCTTACAAGGATCCAAACACATTCCAACATGCCTCAAACATATATACAACTATTCTCATGATCTAACCACATCAATACATCACAGAAACAGGATCATAACAAAGCATCACACTTCATTCATATTTCTATAGGCATGCTTCCTAAAACTATTCCATAAAGAGGCTAAAATGCAAAACCAACCAAAAACCAAACAAGAAAGGTTATTAACAAGTCCACAACAGCAATATAAACTTGCACAATCAGGGAGTTCAGCAAATAACCCTCCCAAATACAACTTGGTCACATTGCCCTTTATTACTACAAAGCATTTAAAACCATATTGTTAAAATGATCAATCGAATGCAAATGGCCACGAGAGGGGTGAATTGGCAATTAGAAAATTGAAAGGAGCAAGTTGAAAAGATAAAATTGATGGACAAGAGATTTAGAGTGGTTCAAGCTTCTAACAAGCTCTACATCCACTAACATAGCTCCCTATTAAGGATTTCAAACAATTCACTATTGAATTCATCCCCTTTTCTAGGCTTAGGAGGAAACCGTTACAAATCGATCAAACTTTCTACCCAAAGCTTGATCAGGATCACTCTTATACTAGAAGTTAAGGCAAACTGAAATTGACCTCTCATAAAGGCTTATAATTTCCCCAATTACAAGGGAACTCTCCCCAAACTTGAAATAAAGAATTACAATGAAAAATCACAAGTTGGGTACAAGTGTTTGACTCTAAAAGGCTCAAAGAGATTGGATTTCTGCTTGAATGTTTCTCACTTGATCAATAGTTGTTTCTGTAGCTTTTGAGTCTTGCTTTTATATCCCCTCATTGATTTCTAATCGTTTGGGTAGCTGAGATCATAAATAGAACCGTTGGAGACCATTTTTCCCGCAATAAATGCACTTCTCAGGCAGGGCATATCGGTAAACGGGAGCCCCGTTTTGGTACCTGTAAGACAGAAACTAACTGTTGCAAGAGTAAATGCAGCTGCGTATCGATACGCGAAAAGGTGTACCGAAATGGTCTTAGTGTAAAATGAGTGTCGTATCAAAACAATTTAGGCCGTATCGATACGATATTTGCTCACTAGAATCTGAGGTGAAAGTCTTTGAAAAATTGCATCGGTACACCCAATGGGCGTATCGAAAAGGAAAGCTTGTTTTTGCAAAGGCGTATCAAAGCGGTCGTCACCCGTATCGGTACGATGTAACATACTTTTAAAGCTTTAACTAACATTAAACGGTAGAAAAATTTAATGAAAAGATTTTAAAAATCTTAAAACCCCGTATCAGTACACTGACTTGTCGTACCGAAACTGAGGATCGGTATGTCTAAGAACTTTACCGAAACTCATAAGTATAAAACTCAGGTTGAAGGCTGTATTAAAACGGGCAAGCCCGTATCGAAACACCATATCGAAACGAGGTGAGCTGTATCGAAACAACGTGTTCAATTAAAATTCTAGTAGCCAAAACCCGTCTCGAAACTTTATAGGGCGTATCGATACACCTAAGCAATTTAGTAAAGTTTGGCTTGAAACACTCAGGAAATTTTGGGGTTCAAGTTTTGACTTCGAGTGAGACTTTTGAGTACTTAAAAATTTATTCACTTTTGCAAATTGGTCCTTAAATAATTTGTGATATCAAAATCAAACATAGGTTTTACAATCTCCCCCTTTTTGATATAACAAAACCAAAGTAAATTTTTAAGTAGTTTGAAAGGTAGTCCTCCTTACTTTAAGCTAGGTTTTGAAAAACTTTAAAAAATTTGTCTCTTTAAGTATTCTCCCCCGTTTTTGTTAGATCAAAACAATGGAATAAGTAAGATATAAACAATGACGCAATATAAAGCAAACAACATAAATATTATTAAGCATGTAAAGCATAAAAGTTCATAACAACTTAAATCCAAACTCAAGTCCTAAAAACATAAATCTAAGCATAGGTTCATAAGAAAATAACATAGGTGCATAAAAATTAAAATCCTAATATGATATGATATGACATGAGATGCATAAGCCTAAGACTCGTCCGCATCATCGCCATCCTCTTCATCAATATTTTCATCATTGGCTTGTTTTGCTTGAGCTTGGAGCCATGCACTGTGGAAAGCTGTGAGAGAGATGTCCATTGAGTTTTGTTGAGTTTCAATGGTGTAAAACCAATGTTTGATTTTAATATAACAAATAATCTAAGGACCAAATTATAAAGTAAATAATTTTTTAAGTACTCAAAAGACTCACAAATTCTAGACTTAAATTGTTTTTAAGTCAAAACTTAAACCCCATAAAATTTTTAAGTGTTTCAAAGCCAAAATACTCAAAATCACTCAGCTGTTTCGAAGCACCCCCAAGGTGTTTCGATATGGATTGATTCTAGGAGCTTACTGAAAAATTTCGTTTTGATACAAAATTTCCTGTTTCGAGACTAGGGTTTCGAAATGGGATTGTCCGTTTCGATATAGCCTTCATCTGAGCTTTAATTTTTTAAATAGAGTTTTGAAACGGCTCATAGCCATTTCGATATAGGGGTTAAGTATTTTCAAAATTGTTCATTAAATGAACTAGCCCTTACTTGTTAGAACAAAATTTTTGAAAATTGCTTAACCATTTCGATACACCCCTTTGGTGTTTCAAAACGAAGTTTTATAGTTTCAAATGTGTGCAAAACCGTTTCGATATGGCCTATAGCCGTTTCGATACGGCACTTAACATTGCGAAATGCCTTCCCGCATTTTAATACGGTCCCCTTGTTACACATAACGACTCTTTCTTGTTTGAGGCTGTTTCGATACATGTTTACGTGTTTCGATACGAGTAGTTGCAAAACTACATTTATGGAGGGAAGAGAGAGCCCAACGACTTTATTGACGATCTCAGCCACCCAAACGGCTAGAAATCAATGAGAAGGTATAAAAGCAAACCTCAAAAGCACAAACAACAACTATTGAACCAAAAAGCAACATGCAAGCAATAAAATCCAAACCTTTGAGCATAAGAGTTAAATTCTTGTACCCAACTCATTTGGAGTTCTTCATTGTAAATCCTTTTAGAGTTTGGGGAGTGTTTATTTGTAATTGGGTAAACAATTAGCCATTGAGAGGTACTTTTAAAGTTTTCCTATCTTTCTCTTGTAAAGAGTGTTCTTTGGTTAATCTTTGGGTAGAAAGATTGACCAGTTTGTAAGGTTTCCTCCTAAGTCGAGAAAAGGGGACGAATTCAAGTTAGTGAATTGTTGAAATTCTCAATAGGGTGCTGAGGTAGTGTAACGCCCCGGTTTTGGGCCTAGGTGTTTTAGGCATCGGTTTGGGTTAGTCGAACCTAGAGTTGGAGATTCGAGTCTTTAAGGACGGTTAAGGGAAATCATCGTTCAAGATAAGGTAAAAATATGGTAAAAATTTCTAAAATCATATAGATGAGAATGGTTAAATCAATTTTTCAAAATGGGTTTCGTAAAGTGTACATTTTGGGCGGTGACCAAAATGCAAAGTTTTAAAATTGTGAAAAAAGTGTGATTTTTCAAAGGAGAGTCAAATTCTTAGAATCTTTAGGGAGCTTTATGGCAATTAAGTCTTTTTCTCTAATTTGGCATGTTTTTTAAATGTTTAATTAAAGATTAAAGAGTGAATTTATTAATTAAAAGAGAGGTGGTTATTTTGTTAAACAAAATTTGATGTAACTCTTTCATTTCTCATTTTTTCATCAGTCAATCACTCTCTCTTTTCTCTCAATTTCCAGATTTCTTCATCTTTCTTTTCTCACTTAATTTCCAACTCTTTCCTTAAGATTTCTCTTGATTTACCTCAAGTTTCTTGAAGTGAAAACTTGCCAAATTAGAAGAAAAGTAAGGATTGGAGGTAATTTCGTGCTAACCCTGTAACACCTCGAAATCCGATCTAGTCGAAATTAAGTTCCGATGGTCGGAAATTATACATTGTTGAAACCTAATTCTTGTATCGGCTAATTGATTATTAATATCGAAATTTAATTAGGCTTAAAATAATGTATCGGCTAATTGATTATTAATATCGAAATTATACATTGTTGAAACCTCAAATAAAATAAGCAAACGTTGGTCATTTTGGTGAGAATACTTCACCATAAGGAAAGCTATTCTCCTAAAAACAAAGCAAACAATTTGAAGAGGCTTACCCGAGAATTTGCTAACCAAGCACCTCCCAATCTTATCATCTTCTTCCTCCCTTTGAACAAGCAAGCACCTACATTGGAGGAATTTCAAGCTTAGCTATTTCTTCGTTTTATTGATATCAAATTGTTGTTATCGATCGGGTAAGCTATATTCCACAATCGGTAATTGGATTCCATGGATATTTTGAGTGTAATCTAATCTAGGGTTTTGACTATCCATGAATATCTCCTCGTTGTCATCTCTGTTGAAGTAGGATATTGATTTCGATATTGTTATGTTGATTTTGATATCGAAACATCGACCCTAATAAGTTTTCTATTAATTTTTCTAGCTCAAGAAGTGGAGAAAGAAGTTTCACCATCTCCATCACATGCTAGGAACAAAGGGATTGCTATCCGAGAGCCTTGAAACTTCGGATTGCTAAGGTGAGTGTAGTCGGAGTCTCGGGATTAGGCGAAAGGGCTTCTCGGATCATTATTTGTTATTTTAGATTACTTCGCTAACATTGCTATCGAAGGGATTGCATTGGATGGTTAGTCGGACACTTTGGTAAGTGTCGGTAAGTTATCACTGAACATTGATTATTGTCATTATATATATATATATATTCATCGATATAAGTATTGTCATTTGATTATTGCATCAAAATCATCGGACATTGATATGGATACCAATTTATGAAACATGGATGTTGAGACACATATATTGATCACCGGCTACATTGAATTCATTGTACATTGATATATCATTGATTATTGAAATGAATAAGAACTTTGCAACCTTGGATTGGAATGGACTCGGGATACAATTGGCATGCCATAGAATTCATGAGCTCAGTGTAAGGGTGGACTAAGTCCTAAGGCTACGACCTATATTGATTTGGCGAGGCGGAGGGATGTGTATTGTTATTGGTCAAATTGGCGAGGCGGAGGGATTAGACCATTCATTGATTTGGCGAGGCGGAGGGATGTGTATTGTTATTTGTCAAATTGGCGAGGCGGAAGGATTAGACCATTCATTGATTTGGTGAGGCATAGAAATCGCGGATCCACGATTTGATTCAATCCAAGGACCATGAATGGAAACAAAACATGTTTATACTATGTGTAACGTTGCATAGCATTGATAATGTTGGCATGAGATTATGAACAAGTGTAATCATGGCATTTCTATTACTTGCATTGTTTATGACTACCTCACTAGGCAAGTGTGCCTAATGTGTCTTATCTCATGCATTTTTCAGGTTAGGAAGGTTTGCTCGTGGAAGATTGGATCGACCATCAAGACAAGTCACTACCAAGCTACAAGTAATGTGATTATGACTTTTGAACTCCTAGTAAGGTGGCAAAGTAGTGGAACTAGTCTTACATGCCCATTTTGTTGTGTTGGTGCAATGTTTATTTTGTAACTTGGTCATTGGCCCTAAATGGCCTTTACGGTCGCTTTGAAATAGCTTTAAATATGCATGCTTAGCCAAAAAGGTAAAAACAAGGTAAAAGTATTCACATAGCCATGATAATTGGCATGCTATTAGTCCATACTGTGGAAATGTTGCATATAAAGTTTCGTTGCATTTGGACATCATATGGTAGGGTAAATTGATTAAAAACAAGTAAAAATCTGTCATTACAGGCATGTCCGTATCTAAACGGGTGATGTCGTTTCGGTACGGGTACACAGAGTTGAACCTGAGATTGTGGACGTTCCGAAATGAAGTAATGTCGTTTCGGAACATTTTACTACTGGAATTGGGTGTTCCGAAACGAAGTAACGCTATTTCGGAACATTTTGCCTCTGAAAACCATTGTTTTGTTACGGGTTTCGGAACGGTCAAAGTCATGGTCAGTGGTGGTCAATCCGTTCTGATACGAGTCAAGCCTGTATCGAAACGATCTAAAGGGAAAGGTCAATAGGGTTAACTCTCGTGCACATGTTCTGAAACAGCCTAAGGTATTTCGAAACGGGGTTAGGTAAATTGGTGGAAGACTCTTGAATAGTTTGATATTGTTATAATCTAGTCACTAAATTTTTGTAAAGTCAATTGATGGTATTAATGAATCCCGAATTGCATGAAATTTGGTGGGCACAACCCTTTAGTAGTAAATTTTCTTCTTGATAGAGTTTTTACATCGATGGACCTCAAATTTGTTAAAATATGCAAATTAGTCCTTAATACTTGTAAAACATCCCTAGATTGTCATTTGTGCATCCTATTTGATAATAATGGACTAATAGATACGTTGGTCATACATTGTACTCATTCTATTGATTTATCGTGTGATTAAGATGAAATTTTATATCACTGTTATCACATCATCCTCTGGTAACACGCTTCGACTCGGTTCTCTACCAGATCGGGAAGGGGGTGTTACATTTGTGGTATCAGAGCTAGAGTTTAGTTGATTCTAGGACTAAACTAAAGTCTATTGCAATGTTATTATGTTACTTTGCCACCTAGGAGTTTTATTTTGTATATTGTGACTTGTCGACTAATCTGATCTTTCATATAGATATGTCCGAGACAAATGAAGCTCACATTGATGATCATGCTACCAGCTCCTGAATAAACAATTGCAGTGTTTCGACGAGCACAAGCTAGAGTGTGCTATTGCATTGCTGGCCGATGAAGCCCTTATGTGGTGGGAGACTACTATTCTTACCGTCCCTGAAGAATCGGTCACTTGGGAATTCCTTCTTAAGGAATTCCAGAACAAGTACATCAGCGAGTACTATCACGCGGAAAGGCAGAACACCTTTCTTCATTTGAAATAAAGCGGGCAGCCTATCGAGTAGTACATCTATGATTTCTGTAAGTATTGCCGATATGGAGCTGAGTTTATAAAGAAAGAAAAAGACAAGTGCTGAATGTTTATCACTGGGTTGAGCGATGAGCTGCGACCTATGTTTACGACCTTGGGTATCTCCAACTTCCAGGATTTGGTGAACCGAGTTAAAGCAACTGAAGTAGCGCAGAGAACTCAGAGAGGAAATATGTCTAATAGATCTGAGAAGAGAACATGGAGCGATTCTCGACCTCCCAAGTGGAACAAGAAGGGAAAGTATCAAGGTTCGAAGCAAGCTTCATTTCCACAGCCTTCCCATGTAGGGAACATTGAGAGACCACAGACTATCACCCAGTCCTGGACTAAGGCGGCCTCAGTTGAGAGTACTGGAGGTTCGAACCGGAGTGTTCAGAATCCAGTTTGTAATTTTTGTCAGAAACGGCACACAGTAGGACAGTGTCACAAGCATACGGGAGCATGTTTCTTTTGTGGGGAGCAAGGACATTTTATCAGGGACTGTCCTCAGAACCCTCTAAGTCAGTGGCTGTACTCAGAGACATCTCTTCACCCGCTCAATCCTTTCGAGGAAAAGGGCCAAGACAAGCACCATCAGTAACCTTAGGCAGACCGGGCGGATCTGGGAAGCAAGGTAATAAGCAAGAATCGAAAGCCTCTGCCTAGATGTATCACATGAGAGGCCGCGAGGAGGATGACGAGCCTGATGTTATAGCAGGCATCGTTATGTTATATGCACACTCATTGTATGTATTGATTGATCCTGGATCTACACATTCTTTTATAAGCCTGGAATTGGTTAGAAGGCATAGGATGTCTAGTGAACCTTTGACAAAATAAATCTCGGTAACAAATCCTTTAGGTGATTGTGTTGTTTTAAGCCTTGTATGTAAGAATTGTCCGATCTTGATTCAAGGAATTTCGTTCCCTGCGAATTTCCTAGTCTTGCCAATCCACGAGTTTGATGCGATTCTAGGCATGAATTGGCTTAGTAAACATCAGGTGTGGGTAGATTGTAGTAAGAGAAAATTGTATCTTCGAGGCCTTGGCAAGGAATGGATAATGTTGATGGAGTCTCGAAACTCCATGTTGTGTGCGTTGTCCACAGAATCCAAGAATGAACCTCAGATCCATGACATTGACACAGTAAATGAATTCCCAGATGTTTGTACTGATGAGCTTCCGAGATTGCCACCAACCCGTGAAGTGGAATTTGGTATTGAGGTGCAACCTGGGACTGCTCCAGTTTCCATTGCACCATATCGGATGGCGGCTGTGGAGTTGAAAGAATTAAAGGCTCAAATTCAAGACCTAATGAACAAGAGTTTCATTCAACTAAGCTCTTCACCTTGGGGAGCCCCGGTTCTTTTTGTTAAGAAGAATGATGGTTCTATGCATTTGTGCATTGACTATAGACAACTGAACAAAGTCACCATCAAGAATAAGTATCCTTTTCCCAGGATAGATGACATGTTCGACCAATTAAAAGATGCCTATGTGTTTTCCAAGATTGATTTAAGGTCGGGTTACTATCAAATGAAAGTCAAGGAGTGTGATGTGCCCAAGACTGCCTTTTGTACAAGGTATGGACACTACGAATTCTTAGTGATGCCTTTCGGATTAACTAATGCACAAGCGAGTTTTATGGATTTAATGAATTGGGTATTTAGACCCTATCTTGATAAATCAGTTGTAGTGTTCATAGACGATATCTTAATATATTCCAAGAATGAATCAGAGCATCAAGATCACCTTCGTATTGTACTTCAGACTTTGAGAGAGAAACAATTGTATGCGAAGTTTTCAAAGTGTGAGTTCTGGTTCATTGAAGTGGCCTTTTTGGGGCATGTCGTATAATCTTCGGGTATTCAGGTGGACCTGAAGAAAATTCAAGCTATTGTAGATTGGCATCCACCGAAGAATGTTGGCGAGGTTAGAAGTTTCCTTGGGCTTGCTGTATATTACCGTAGATTCGTGAAGCAAATTTCTATGTTAGCCGCTCTTTTAACCAAATTGTTGCGGAAGAAGACACCTTTTGTTTGGACTGAGGTCCAACAATGAAGCTTTGATCTGCTGAAACAAGTCCTAATCCATGCCCCTATCTTGACCCTACCCGAGTATGGAAAAGACTATACAGTTTACAGTGATGCTTCACATCTCGGTTTAGGGTGTGTATTGATGCAAGAAGGTAAGGTTATTGCTTACGCTTCGAGGAAACATAAGCCACGTGAGGTGAATTATCCCACCCATGACCTGGAGTTCGCTGCAGTTGTCTTTGCATTGAAAATCTGGAGGCATTATCATTACGTGGAGAAATGCTATCTTTTCACCAATCACAAGAGCCTCAAATACTTATTGACACAAAAGGAGTTGAATCTTCGATAATGGAGGTGGATAGAACTACTTAAAGATTATGATCTAGTCATTGATTACCATACGGGCAAGGCCAATATTGTAGCTGATGCGCTCAGCCGTAAACCTTTGCCTGGTAAGTGTTGATTATGGACTTGAAGTTATAAGTATTGTAAAGTGTATTAACTCATTGTTATATCGCTCTCTTGTAGCCCCTCGAGCAATTAACGCTCACTTCCGACTTCGGAAGCACCATTTCCTTGTAGCTAAACTTCAAGTTCAGTCTACCATCATTTCACGGGTTAAGGACCTACAAGAACAAGATTCTGAGCTCCAGGCCATTGTCTCTAAACTATCCGATAATCTGGACTTCAGAATTAATTCTGAAGAACTCTTATGCTTCCATGATCGAGTTTGTGTACCTAATGATGAAACTCTCTGCACCGACATCCTTGCTGAAGCTCATTCGAGTTCTTTTTCCATTCACCCCGGGTCTGTGAAAACGTATAAGGATCTACGTGAGCTATATTGGTGGCCAGGCATGAAGCATGCCATTGTTGATTACATTTCCAAGTGCCTCACGTGTCAACGTGTCAAGGCAGAATATTGTGCCCCTACATGACTTTTGCAACCTATTGATCCTCCAAAATGGAAATGGGAAAAGATAACCATAGACTTTGTTAGTGGTCTACCGTTGACCCCGGCGAAGCATGATGCTATATGGGTTATTGTAGATTGTTTTATGAAGTTAGCTCATTTTATACCAGTTAGAATGGACTACGGTCTTCCTAAGTTAGCTGACTTATACATCAAGGAAGTAATCTGACTCCACGGAGTACCTAAGGCTATAATCTCCGATCGAGACCCTCGGTTTGCATCTCGGTTCTAGAGAACTCTTCAAGGAGCTCTGGGCACCAGAGTTAATCTCAGCACAACTTTTCACCCTCAGTCTGATGGTCAGTCAGAGAGGGTAATTCAGATATTGGAAGACATGCTACGGTCATGTGCTATCGATTTTAGTGGGACTTGGGAGAAATCTCCACCTCTTGTTGAATTTGCCTACAAAAATAGTTACCAAGCATCCATCCAAATGGCCCCGTATGAAGCATTGTATGGAAGATGATGCATAACTCCTTTGTGTTGGTCGGAGCAGGGTGAGGGTAAGATGTTAGGCCCTGATTTACTTCGCGAGACTGAAGAACGAGTCACCATTATCCATGATCGTTTAAAAGCGGCGTTTGATCGACAAAAAGCTTATGCTGATCTCAAAAGGAGATACATCGATTATGAAGTTGGTGAAAAAGATTTTCTTAAAGTGTCACCATGGAAGAAAGTCTTGAGATTTGGCAAGAAAGGAAAATTGAGTCCCCTGTTCATTGGACCCTTTGAAATCATTGAAAAGATTGGCCCAGTGGCATATCGGCTTTTGCTACCCTCAGAATTGAGTAAAATCCAAGATGTCTTTCATGTATCGATGCATCTGAAGTATCGGTCTGACCCCTCACACATTGTGGAACCCGAATTTGTAGAACTCCGGCCAAATCTATCCTACGAAGTAGAACCGGTTCAGATTCTTGCTATGGAAGTCAAGAGGATTCGCAACAAAACTGTATTGTTAGTTAAAGTGCTCTGAAGGAGTCACACTGTTGAGGAAGCCACATGGGAGCCTAAAGAAACTATGAAACAACAATATCTGCATCTCTTCAGTTCAGGTAAAGTTCGAGGACAAATTTTTCTTAAGGAGGGAGAGTTGTAACACCCCCAAATCCGGTCTAGTCGAAATTAAGTTCCGATGGTCGGAAATTATACATTTTTGAAACCTAATTATTGTATCGGCTAATTGATTAATAATATCGAACTTTAATTAGGCCTAAAATAATGTCATGGGCTCCATTGAATATTATTGAAACTCATATAGTGATCAAATTGAAGAAATCGCAAGTTGAAGGACAAGTCTAGGATGTAGTGAAAAGTGAGGGGCTAATCTTGCGATTAGCCTCACCTCAAATAAAATCAGCAAACGTGGGTCATTTTGGTGAGAATACTTCACCATAAGGAAAGCTATTCTCCTAAAAACAAAGCAAACAATTTGAAGAGGCTTACCCGAGAATTTGCTAACCAAGCACCTCCCAATCTTATCATCTTCTTCCTCCCTTTGAACAAGCAAGCACCTCAATTGGAGGAATTTCAAGCTTAGCTATTTCTTCATTTTATTGATATCGAATTGTTGCTATTGATCGGGTAAGCTATATTCCTCAATCAGTAATTGGATTCTATGGATATTTTGAGTGTAATCTAAGCTAGGGTTTTGACTATCCATGGATATCTCCTCGTTGTCATCTTTATTGAAGTCGGATATTGAATTCGATATTGTTATGTTGATTTTGATATCGAAACATCGACCCTAATAAGTTTTCTATTAATTTTTCTAGCTCAAGAAGTGGAGAAAGAAATTTCACCATCTCTATCATAGGCTAAGGTGAGTGTAGTCGGAGTCTCGGGATTAGGTGAAAGGCCTTCCCAGATCATTATTTGTTATTTTAGATTACTTCGCTAACATTGCTATCGAAGCGATTGCATCGGATGGTTAGTCAGACACTTTGGTAAGTGTCGGTAAGTTATCATTGAACATTGATTATTGTCATTATATATATATATATATATATATATATATATATATATATTCATCGATATAAGTATTGTCATTGGATTATTGCATTGAAATCATCGGACATTGATATAGATACCAATTTTTGAAACATTGATGTTGAGACACATATATTGATCACCAGCTACATTGAATTCATTGTACATTGATATATCATTGATTATTGAAATGAATAAGAACTTTGCAACCTTGGATTGGAATGGAGTCGTGATACAATTGGCATGCCAGAGAATTCATGAGCTCAGTGTACGGGTGGACTACGGTCCTAAGGCTACGACCTAAATTGATTTGGCGAGGTGGAGTGATGTGAATTGTTATTGGTCAAATTGGCGAGGCGGAGGGATTAGACCATTCATTTATTTGGCGAGGCATAGGAATTCGCGTATCCACGATTTGATTCAATCCAAGTACCATGAATGGAAACAAAACATGTTTATACTATGTGTAACGTTGCATAGCATTGCTAATGTTGGCATGAGATTATGAACAAATGTAATCATGGCATTTCTATTACTTGCATTTTTTATGACTACCTCACTAGGGAAGTGTGCCTAATGTGTCTTATCTCATGCATTTTTCAGGTTAGGAAGGTTTGCTCGTGGAAGATCGGATCGACCATCAAGACAAGTCACTACCAAGCTACAAGTAATGTGATTATGATTTTTGAACTCCTAGTAAGGTGGAAAAGTAGTGGAACTAGTTTTACATGACCATTTTGTTGTTTTGGTGCAATGTTTATTTTGTAACTTGGCCATTGGCCCTAAATGACCTTTATGGTCCTTTTGAAATAGCTTTAAAAATGCATGCTTAGCCAAAAAGGTAAAAACAAGGTAAACGTATTCACATAGCCATGAAAATTGGCATGCTATTAGTCCATACTGTTGAAATGTTGCATATAAAGTTTCGTTGCATTTGGACATCATATGGTAGGGTAAATTGATTAAAAAGCAATAAAAATATGTCATTACAGGCCTGTCCATATCAAAACGGGTGATGTCGTATCAGTTCGGGTACATAGAGTTGAACCTGAGATTGTGGGCGTTCCGAAACGAAGTATTGCCGTTTCGGAACATTTTGCTACTGGAATTGGGTGTTCCGAAACGAATTAACGCCGTTTGAGAACATTTTGCCTCTGAAAACCATTATTTCGATACAGGTTTTAGAACGGTCAAAGTCAAGGTCAGTGGTGGTCAATCCGTTTTGATACGGGTCAAGCCTGTATCGAAACGGTCTAAAGGGAAAGGTCAACAGGGTTGACTCTCGTGCACCCGTTCTGAAACAGCCTAAGGTGTTTCGAAACGGGGTTAGGTAAATTGGTGGAATACTCTTTGAATAGTTTGATAATGTTATAATCTAGTCACTAAATTTTTGTAAAGTCAATTGATGGTATTACTGAATCCCGAATTGCATGAAATTTGGTGGGCACGACCCTTTAGTAGTAAATTTTCTTCTTGATAGAGTTTTTACATCGATGGACCTCAAACTTGTTAAAATATACAAATTAGTCCTTAACACTTGTAAAAGTTGTAAAACAACCCTAGATTGTAATTTGTGCATCCTATTTGATAATAATGGACTAATAGGTACGTTGGTCATACATTGTACGCCTTCTATTGATTTATCGTGTGATTAAGATGAAATTTTATATCACTGTTATCGCATCGTCCTCTGGTAACATGCTTCGACCCGGTTCTATACCAGACCGAGAAGGGGGTGTTACAAACCCTATAATAAAGGTTTTTTAATGATATTCCAAAGATATTTGACTCTTGATTTCTGTTTTTGATTGAGGTTTTATTGTTGATTTGTTAAAATGTTGAAATCTTGCTAAAAGAAGATTTTAAAATGTGATTTTCGTATTTTTTTGTTTTGATTTATTTGAGATGGGTTTTAATCATATTTTGAAAGATTGATGATGTGGATAATGAGCTTTGATCATAAAAATCTCGAAATCATTGAGATCTCTAATTGTTTAGGTTGTTAGTTTTGGGTTTTGGGCTTGGAAATGTGAAATCTGAGTTGTTGGAGGTATAAGGATGATATTATGATGTTTTTGGATGTTGATTTATGGTTAAAATGTGTTGGGAGTGTTGGTTGATGGCTGGGTTGAGTTTAGTGATTAATTGAATGTGACTTCGGTTGTTTCAGATGGGTATTTTGGTGCTTTTGGGCAGAGCGACGGGATTTTAGTTTTTGATGGTGGTTTTAATGCATTGAGATGCATTAATCCTTTGTTCTTATGTGGTATAAACAAGGGATAATTCTTTGGAAGCTTTCGGCAAAGTTTCGTGGACATCGGACGCTTGATTTTCGCGTCAGCAATTGAGGTTTCGCAAGTCGGTGAGTGGAAATGGGATTTCTAGCTTTGAAAAATCTTAAATGATGTTTTGGGAACTTAGTGTAAACTTGAAACGCTTTACTAAGTTCGGAAGTAAGTAAAGTCATTTTCTCCCTCGGATTGTGCTATTATGAGCTTATGGATGCACTTGTTTTTAAATGTGTTTACCTATTGTTTTAAAGCATGATTTGAGTATATGATATGTTGTTGATGATGCCATATGGATTAAGGATGCACTAGGTAAGTGATCCTTGTATGTATGTGTTTATACATGGTTTTTGAAGCATGGTTTAATGCTTGGAATATGGCTTATTGTGAATGCTTTGGAAAATAGTGAGGTTTGCATTAAAAGTGGTTTATATTGGCAAGTGATATTGTGTAAAGTGTTTTGCAAATGAAATTAGATATAGTTAGCCGGTTATAGGATTGAGTGCACTATAAACAAGTCACCTTTGATGTTGAGGGGTTGTGATTGTACCGAAAACTCCACCTAAGTATCCTAGCGATCGAGGAATGTTTAAGGTGTTGCAACGGTGGAGGATAGCTCCCATGTGCAAACCTTGTATGGTGTCTTGTCTCTCGTTAGTGGTGCTGAGGGGTTGTGATTGTACCGAATACTCCACCACGAGTGTCACAACGGTGGAAGGTAGCTCCCGTGTGTAAGCCTTGAGGTGCCGGTAGAGTGTATAAAGTGTTTGGGACAACACTTGGTAATTCGTGTATCCGATATGCTTTTGGAGAAATGAGAATGTTGTTGATCACTTGTAAGCCAATATAATTGATTAAATTGTTATGGAAATGTTTATGATGCATTATATGGAAAATGCATGTTTTACCTTAAAGCTTTGCATATTGGTGGATATGCATGGAAGACTTGGTTTATATGTAGGAATGGATTTGTTGCTATGAAGTATTTGATACTTGTTGCATGATGTATAACATGCTAATTTTAATTATGAAGTGCATGGATTTCAAAGATGGCATGATGGTTTTCAAAAGTGTGAAAATGGTTTTAAGCATTGATGTTGTTTTTGGTTTTTGAGCATTCCTCACTAAGCTTGTATGCTTATGCTCTGTTTTTTAATCAATGCAGATAACTAAGTATTTGAAGGCAGTAACTTGCAAAGGAATCCCAAGAGACTTCACTTGAATGTATGTTTGGTTATGGACTAGAGTAATAAGGCAATGGGGGTGTCCAATGTCTTGGAGTTGGTTGGTTTGGTATTTTCTATTTTGGTACAAGTTTGGTATGCCTATATTGGTTTGTAAATGGCCTCTAATTGTTGGATTAAGCTTTGATTTGAGATTTGACTTTTGGATGCTTGATTTTCATAGGAAGCATGCCTCTAGAACACATTGTTGATGAATGGTATGTTTTGATGTTGTTATCGTCATGTATACTTGAGGTTTGATATCTATTTGAGTTATATGCATGATAGAGGTAAGTTGGCATGTTTAGGGATGGGTTAAAGGGAGTTTTAGAAGCTATCGATACCCTCGTAAGGGTATCGATACGACCTGTGTAATCTGGAAGGGGTATCGATACACGGGGGAGTATCGATACCGTTTTTTACCACTAGTTTTAGACGTATCGATACCAGTCTTAAGGGTATCGATACCATCTCCAAGGGGTATCGATACTAGCCTTGAGGGGATCGATACCAGCTTGCTGAATGTGTTCTTGGGGGTTTGGTCGTCGAGCGAGTATCGATATCCTCCCTAAGGGTATCGATACGGTGGTACTTAATTTGGTTGAATGGCATCTTTTAATGTTCTGAATCTTTACGTTTTAGTCCCTGAATGTTGTGGATGCAATTAAATGAGTTTTAATGATTTTTTTGAGTTGAGTTTTGACAAAAATGCTTGTAATGAGACTAATTAAAGGTTGGTAAACCGAAATTGGAAAAAACCTTTGGAATTTGTTAAGTTTACAAAATGGTCCCTAAAAACCAAAATTGGATAATATTGATGTGTGTTTGAGTTGTGTTTGATCCGCTGCTTTGTAAAACACATAGGAACCTAATTTGCATCTAGACAAGATAAAAAGAAAAAAATTATTGTCGTTTATTGAGGTAAACCTTTTCGGTTTACTTCAATATTCCGCCTGTGACCTGTAACACCCTAGTTTTAGGCCTAGATGTTTTAGACATCGGACCAGACCGGTCGAGAATGGTTCGAATCGCGTAAGGTGATTTAAGGAAATCAAGGATCGGGATAGGATAAAATTGTGATAAAAATTTCTAAAATCCTCTAAAAATATGTTAAAGAGGTTGGTCAAATCAATTTTATAAAAAGAGTTTCGAAAATGAGACATTTCGAGCAATTACCAAATTGTAAAGTTTCAAAACTGTGGAAAATGTGATTTTTAAAGGAGAAGACAAATTTTTAGAATCTATATGGGGCTGTATGGTAATTTAGCCTTTCCTTAATATGACATGTGTTTAAAATGGCTTTTAATTAAGTGGCTTTAATTGGTTTTTATTTTAATTAATTAGGTAGTTAATGTGAGATTCCAATCACGTAACTACCATTTTCACCTCATTTTCAGCCAAACAAAAATTTCATTCATTTCTATCCAGAATTCTTTTCTCCCAAACACTTTCTTATCATTTTCTAATCCATTTTCAAGAAATCCTTTCAAGTTCTTCAAGATTTTGCTAAGGAAAATTTGTCATTCATTGAGGAAAGCAAGGATTGGAGGTAAATCCCGTTCTCAATCTCTAATCAAAGTTGTTTATTGAAATTCCCAAGATCTTTGGCTTCTAATTACTGTTTTTGGTTGAGTTTTCATTATAGTTTTGATTTGAGATCAAAATCTTATAAAAATATGGTTGAAATCTTGATTTTCGGATTTCTTTTGTTAAGCTCTGTTTTGGATTTCTTTTAATTGAGTTTGGAGATGGTTAACATGTTGAAATGAAGTTTTGATAACATAGATCCCGAAATCCTTGAGATCTTTGAGTTTCTTGATAGTTTCAAGTGAGTTTTTGAGCTGAAATGGTGGAATCTTGCTTGCTGGAGGTATAAGGATGGGTTAGGTTATTTATTAGATGTGATTTGATGTTTATAATCGTTTGGAAATGATGTATTTTGGCTGTGCTTGGTTTAGGAAGTAATCGATTAAGTTTTCGGTTGTTTCAGTTGAGTAAATTGGTGTAGTTAGGGTGAGCAACGAGTTTGTGAATTGTTGTTGGTGTTGAAATACATTTTTAATGCATTTTGATCTCTATTTTGATGATGTGAAAATAGGGGATCTTGATCCGAGAGCAAACGAGGCATTGTTGGAGGCTCCGGAAGAGTAATTTTTGTGTCGGCGAGCAAGGCTTCGCGTATCGGTGATTGGAAATGGATTTTCCAGGTTTGAAACGTTTTGAACATGGTCTTGGGAGCTTAGTGTAAGTTTGAAACACTTAGCTAAGCTCAAGAGTAAGTGATTCGATAGTCTCTCTCGGTAGTGTGCTATGTTTTGATGAAAATACACTTGAGTTAAATATGATTTTGATTACTGTTTTAAAGCATGTTAGAAGCATGATTAATTCTGGATTTTAATGCCATTGGGTTAAGGATGCACTGGGTAAGTGATCCTTGGTTTCATGTGATAAATGCATATGATGTTAAGCATGTTTATGCTTGTGGAAATGGCATTGTGTTTATGCTTGTAAAACAGTGGATTATTGATGTTAAATGATTATATTGGCATGTGATGAAAGTGGTTTTGGTTACTTAAAGCGGATATAGTTAGCCGGCTATAGGATTGGGTGCATCGTGAATAAAGTCGCCTTGGATGTCGAGGGGTTGTGATTGTGCTGTAATCTCTATCCAAGTACCCTAACGATTGAGGCTAAGATCACAACGGTGTGGTTTAATTTCGTGTGTGAGTCTTGTGGTATGTTTCCCTTACTCTCGTTAGTGGAATTATACAACTACCGATGAGTGATGTTGAGGGGCTGTGATTGTGCCATTAATCTCCATCACGGGTTTTGAGGGGTTGTGATTGTGCCATTGATCTCCACCTTTTGTAGTCTGATAGTATGTATGAAGCGTGTGGGACAACGCTTGTAATCCGCGTATCCATTTGCGTTTATTGAGTTGGTTTTGGTATGGTTTGAGAAAAGATCACTTGAGAGCCAATATAATGTTGATGATTATGGTTTAAGTATGAGATGCTTGTGATTTATGCTAGAATGCAAGTGATGCTTGATAAAGCATGAGCAAAGGTTTATTTGCTGTTTTTAAGTGATGCATACGAGGATGTGTTTTAGAAAGTGCATTGATGTCTTGAAGGGACATGTTTTATGTAAAGGCATGTGTTGATAAATGGTGATTTGCCAATTGTGTGAAATGCATTGATGAATGTTGTTTAGTGATCCTCACTAAGCTTTGTGCTTAGACTTATTTGTTTCATCAATGCAGAGAATTAGGCATTTGAGGCAGCGAGAAAGCAAGAGGAATCCAAGCACTTTGGTCTAGCAAAGTATGTGGTTTTTCTTTGGTGTAATAAGAGGCAATGGGTGGGATTTCTACTCTTGGATGATTGAGGATGTTGCTTATTACTTTGTTCATTTTTGGTTTGGTATTTTTGAGTTGTAATTGGCCTTTGAGGTTTGTTTGATGCATGATTGAGGCTTTTAGATTTTGAATGGTTTTAAAGACTAGGAAGCATGCCTTTAGTATCAATGCTTGCATGAATGATGCCATGTTTTAGCTTATGCTTCGCAATGATGATCTTTGATGCTTAAACATGTTGCATGTATGTTGTGGCATGATTTGGAATGTTTTCAGGTGTGGAAAGATGTGAAAAACCAGCAAAATATGTTGTTGCAGGGCAAGGCGTATTGGAACGCCCTTGCCTGTTTCGGAATAGTGGCCTGAAATGATCATGGGGTTCCAGAACGGGTAGGAACGTTCCGAAACGATCTTGCTACTGGAAAGGGGTGTTTCGATATGGGTTTTGAAACGCACCCGAGTACTGAAATGGTCAACCTGGTTTCGAAATGACCGTTCTGATACATGGTCCTGTGTTTCGAAACACCCGACCGTTGAGGTTGAATTTGAACTGTTTCATGTTTCTGTTTCTTACGTTTTGGTCCCTGAATGTTGAAGGCTTAATTAAATGAGTTTGGATGATCCATTTGAGATGAAATTGGACATGCTGGCATGTTATATGACTAATTGTGGATTGGTAACTTGAAAACCTATTTAATCTTCATAATTTTGGAAATTTACATTTTAGTCCCTAAAAGATGTTTGTATGCAATTGAACCCCTAATTGAGCACCGTTCGATGTGTCATTTCCGCTAAAGTGTTTTGCTATTCACGTAGGTTAATTGTGTTCATCTAGAAAAGTTAAAAAGAAAAAAAGGTCGTTAGTCAAGGTTGACTTTCACGAGTTGATTTTGGTTTTCCCCGTGTAATCTTCTTAGTTCGGGTCGGGCGTCTAGGTCGGGCTAATGGGGTTACATTTGTTGGTATCAGTGCCAGGTTAAAAAAGAATTGGGGATGTTGGTATGTGAAATTTGGTGGTATGATGTATGTTGTTTGAAAAGCATGAATTTTGTTGAATTTTGGAGCTTATGCTATGCTTAATTGATGTGAATCGCATGTTAAATGAGTATGAATGTATAATGATGATGCGATGTTGATATGTGCTGATTTTAGATGATGAAAAGCATGATGAGCATGATGTGTCATTGTATACCATGTTATGTTTGAGGGAAATCGGGGTGCCCATTGCCTTATTACACTAATTAAATGTTTTTATAAACTTGGATCCTTGTTTGAGGCCGGCCTAAATGGTTTGATATTTTTTGTTGTTATGCCTTGTTAAAATTAGCACTATGGGTCCGAGGAGAGAGCTAAGGTCGAATACGATTTTGCCTGCGGCTGAGTAGGGCGACTAGGGTGAGCAAGGGGCTGATGTCCCTCCTGGTGAAAATCTACCTCCTCCGCTACCACCTGGAGGTGGGGAGCAGGAGCAGCAACATGGACATGCTGGTCCGGGTTTGGGTGATTTGGCACCAATGGTTCAACCGATCACCGGAGCGTTTCAGGCTGATGTGGCCGGAGCGCATGTACAGGCCCCTGCAGCTGGGCAGGTGGGCTTACCATTGGAGAGGTTGAGGAGCTTAGGAGTTGTGGAGTTCTTTGGAATGTCTCCTTAGGCGTCTGAAGCCCGGTTAGCAAGTACTGTAACCCCTTTATCCCTCTAGATGCGTATTAAACCTATGTGAAAGCCCAAGAACCTTGGAAGAGAAAAACACAACGATCAGAAACGTTTAAGGACTCAATTGCAAGAAATACATTTTTAGGGACCAAAATGTATATTTTGGAAAATAAAAAGACTTTCAAGATTTTAGTTGTACCAAACCTCAATTAATCATATTACAAGCCTCTCTGCCAAATTTCAGCTTAAAAAGACATTTCAAGCTCAAGAAATTGCAATTACAACTTTCAGGACTAAAATGTAAAGCATGCAGAATCTGTCCAACGGTCACCCGTTTCGAAACACTGACACCCGTATAGAAACACCCGTGTCGTACGCCCGTATCGAAACGGTCAACACCGTTTCGATACGCGGGTATGTTCCGAAACCAGTTCAGAAACGGACACTTCCAGTAGCAAAAGTGTTTCAAAACACTTCTAGCCGTTCCGAAACGCCCAAGCCATTTCAAGCACCCGTTTCGAAACAGCCAAGGGTGTTTCGATACACCCTGCCCAGAAACAGCAGAAAATTCTGGTTTTTCACATCCAAACACCATCAAACATACTTTAAACCATTCCACAACATATCAACAACATGCCAAGCATTATAACTACCAAATTGCATTAAAAACTAGATACAAATCAAACATTAGGTACACCAACTCATTTATCACATCCAACGCATGATCTTGCTTTTAATCAAAGAGCATAACATATCAACCTATGAAGAAGAAGAAGATTCAAATATGGCAAAGCGATTAACAACAAGGTTCAAACCATAACCGAACATGGTCAACATACACAATCTCATTACACGGCAACATAAAAGACTCTCCCCCATTGCCTTTATTATCTATAGCTATAAACCAAGACATACTTCTCAAGTGGAGAAGTTTTAAAAGGAAAAAAAGGGTCGTTAATCAAGGTTGACCTTCGGGTTGACTTTGGTTTTCCCCGTGTAATCTTCATAGTTTAGGTCAACCGTCTAGACCGGCTCTTCTTGAATCCCTTGCTTCTTGATGTCCCAACTTCAAATATCTGCATTGAATTACAAAAAGGAGCGTAAGCACATAATGCTTAGTGAGGAATGCTCCAAACCAAAACACCACCAATGCAGCGAATCATAAAACCTTCTTTAAATGTAAATACAATTCAATAAACCAAAGCATTGTTTGAAAACTTCCTTTGAAACAACATTGCTTTAAATCATGCATTGCTCAACATGAAAACCAACCTTTAACTTTGAAATGCTAAACAACTCACCCCAAACCACATTCTTGCAAATACTATCATTTAAACCTTTCCATGCATGAACACTTCATGCAAAGTTCAACTCGATTTCCTTGGAAAACACTTCCACTTCACAACATACTATTCTCATGCTTGATGATCATTTCAAAGCAAAATGCCTTTTGAAAACCAAATGTTCCTTCTATCTATTTCATACATTCAACAAATACAAAACACATGAACTACAAAAGCAACATTTGCATTACGTGCCTTTTTTAAAACAAGCCTTCAACAAGACTTCAATGCACTTATGAGATTCTATGCACTTATGCACCATTCATAAAAGAAGATATACTTTTGCTCATGCTTAAAAAGTATCACATGCATTCGTGTATCATTTACATATTTCCCATGCAACCTTGCATCATTTTCGAGCATCTCTCGCTTCATTACATTCAAATACATTATATTGGCTTTCAAGTGATAGTTCACAAACCATTTCAACACAAGACACAATCGGATACGCGGATTACAAGCGTTGTCCCACACGCTTCATACCCACTACCGGCTTACAAGGTGGAGTTTATCGGTAGAATCACAACCCCTCAACACTCGTGATGGAGTTTAACGGTACAATCACAACCCCTCAACATCACTCATCGGTAGTTGTATTACCCACTAACGAGAGTACGGGACACATAACACAAGATCCACACACTGACTTTTAACCACCGTTGTGACCTTAACAAGATCCACACACAGACTTTTAACCACCGTTGTGACCTTAACAAGATCCACACACGGACTTTTAACCACCGTTGTGACCTTAACAAGATCCACACACGGACTTTTAACCACCATTGTGATCTTACATCTCTCGTTAGGATACTTGGATGGAGTTTACGGTACAATCACAACCCCTCAACATCCAAGGTGACTTTACTTACGGTGCACCCAATCCTATACCCGGCTAACTATATCTGATTCAAGTACTTTAAAACCAATACATCACTTGCCAATATACATCAAATACCATCATCAATTCACTGTTTTAAAGTATTAATCAAAGCCATTAAACATCATGCATCACCATGCATCATTACCAAACTAATAACATGTCAAACCAAGGATCTCTTACCTTGAGCATCCTTCAACACATGGCTTTCAAAACCAGCATTAATCATGCTAAAACATGCGTTCAAAACAGTAATTAAACATGCATTTCATAACCAATGCATCAAACCACAACATAGCACATCCGAGGGAGTTTTTCCGAAAACTTACTTGTAACACCCCAATTTTGGGTTAGAAGTTTTGGGTTTTGGACCGGACCGGTCGGGTTGCGGTTCGAATATAAAAGGTGATTTTTAGGAAAGCCTAGTTCGGGTTGCATTAAAAATATGGAAAAATGTCTTAAAATCCTCTTTTATTATATATAAGAGTTTGGTGAAATCAATTTTGTAAAATGAGGTTTGGAAGAGTGACATTTTGGGTTAGTGACCAAAATGTAATTTTTGAAAACTGTGTGACTGTTTTAAAAAGGATTGAAACTTTGAATCTTTAAGGATCTATTTACCCAATGGGAGTTTCTCCAGATTTTTCTAAGATATTAAATGATTAATTAAAGGATTTTAAATAAAACTAAAAAGGAGGGAAGATATTTTGGTATTTTCTAACTAACTTTTCCACATTTTCCATTTTCATTTTCTCTCATCTTTTCTCTCAAACCAAACTTATTTCTCCAGAGCTTTTCCCTCTGATTTTGTCACCTAAATAACTCATTTCAATTCTCTTTTGATATTCAATCATCTCTTCAACAAAACCTTAGCATTTGCTATTTGGATTTTCAAGAATTTGGTTCCAAAAAGGGAGAAACTCAAGTTTGGAGGTAAGAACGTCCTTCTCCTCTAAACTCTCAGTTATTTACTGAAATTCCCAAGTTCTCAATCCTTGATTTGTGATTTATTAAAGGTTTTACAATTTTAATCTTGATCTTGGCTTTAAATGCAAGATTTGGTTGATTTTTGGTAAAATTTCGTATGATCTATTTGAGCAGTGATTTGAGGTGTATTTTTTATGTTGAATGAATGTATAATTGATGAGAAATTGTGGTTTTATCAATGCAATCCCGAATAGGTTAATTTTCCTAAGTTTTGCTTGAGTTTTTGGTTGTTTTTGGAGTGATCTTGATGATCTGTTATAGCTGGAGGTATAAGGACGTGGTTAGATTCTTTTTGGATGTTAATTGATGTTTAAAAATGGTTAGAAGTGATGGATTTTGGCTGGGTTAAGTTTTGGAAGTGTTTGGAGGTGATTACGGTTGTGTTTGGTAGCCGAAATGTTGGATTTGTGTAGAGCAGCGAGTTGAGTTGTGTGGCTGGTGTTTTTAATGCATAGTGATGCATTAATTCTCTGTTGTTATGTGCTTGAAACAGGGGAGAATGATCCGTGAGCAATAGATGAGGCATTGAAGGTTTCGGATGCTTGGAAGGCTTGTTGGCTAGCCTTGTTTTGTGTATCGGTGAGTGAAGTTGGGTTTTAAGCTTTTAAACCAAGGTTTGAAGGTTTTGGGAACTTAGTTTGAGTCTAAACAACTTTGCTAAGCTCAAGAGTAAGTAAATGGATTTTCCCTCTTGGTTGTGTTGTGAATTGGTTTTAAAGCATTTGTGATTGTTTGATGCAAAGCATGTGATTTGCATGTTTTAAATTCTGTTTTGAAAGCATATTTTAGCATGGTTTAATGCTGGTTTAGAAAGTCATGTGTGAAGGATGCTCAAGGTAAGAGATCCTTGGTTTTGTACATTGGAGTTGTGGAATTGATGCATAGTGTTGCATGTTGTTTAATGGCTTTGTGTAATGCTTCAAAAACAGTGGATTAATGAGGGTAAATGGTGGTTTTTGCATTTTGGTTATGCTTGTAAATCAATGGATTAATGTGGTAAGATGGTTATATTGGCAAGTGATGTAAGTGGTTCTTGGTTACTTAAATCGGATATAGTTAGCCGGCTATAGGATTGGGTGCACCATGAATAAAGTCGCCTTGGATGTGGAGTGGTTGTTAGTGAACTGGTAACTCCATCCAAGTACACTAACGAGATGGTTAAGAGCACCATGGTGGTTAAAATTCCATGGGTGGGTCTTGTGTTAAGGTCGTAATGGTGGTTGAAATTCCATTCGAGGACCTTGGGTAAGCAAAGGTTATAATGGTGGTTAAAATTCCATTTGAGGACCTTGTGCTTGTTAAGATCACAATGGTGGTGTAAAGTCCATGTGTGGATCTTGTGGAGTATGTCCCGGATCTCGTTAGTGATGTTATACAACTACCAATGGATAATGTTAAGGTTATATGGTGGTTAAAATTCCATATGGGAACCTTGTGAATGTTAAGGTTATATGGTGGTTAAAATTCCATATGGGAACCTTGTGAATGTTAAGGTTATATGGTGGTTAAAATTCCATATGGGAACCTTGTGAATGTTAAGGTCATATGGTGGTTAAAATTCCATATGAGGACCTTGTGTATGGTAAGGTCAAATGGTGGTTAAAATTCCATTTGGGGACCTTGGGATTGGTAGTGTGTATGAAGCGTGGGGACAGCGCTTGTGATCCGCGTATCCGAATGGATGTTGTGTTGAAAAGTGGATTTGGTTATCACTTGGAAGCCAATATAATGTTCTTGAATATAATGAAGCATGAGATACTTGAAATGATGCATGGTTGCATGAGAAGTGTGTAATGTACTATGAATGCATGTTTGCTTGTTAGTCTAATCAAATGTTGATTATCTATTGAGAATGGTGCATGTGTACATGAAATCTCTTTAGTGCATTGAAGTCTTGCGAAGACTTGTTTTTAAAGGCATGTGATGCAAATATTGATGATGTGGTTCATATGTTGCATTTGTTTAATGCACGTATTAGATTGAATGAGTAAATGGTTTTAAAGGTTTCTTGCTTAAAAATGATATTTAAGTATGAGAAGGGTATGATGTGAAGTGGAAGTGTTTTCCAAGGATTTGAATTTAGCTTTGCATATGATGTTCATGCATGGAATGGTTAAATTGATGGTTTTACAAGTTGTGCTTTGAAAAGGTGTATTTAGCTTTTCTAAGCTAAGGGTTGGGTTTTCATGTTTGAGCAATGCATGATTTAAAGCATGATGTTGAAAAGGGTTTTCAAACTTTGCTTTGGTTTAACGAATCGAGTTGCTTTTAAAAGTGGTTTTATGACTCGCTGCATTGATGGTGTTTTGGTTTTGAGCATTCCTCACTAAGCATTATGTGCTTACGCTCCTTTTTGTCCATCAATGCAGATATTTGAAGTTGGAACAGCGAGAAGCAAGGGATTCAAGGAGAACTCCACTTGAGATGTATGTCTCGGTTAATAGCTATAGATAATAAAGGCAATGGGGGGAGAATCTCTTACGTGGATGTTTAATGAGGTTGTGTATGTTGGACAAGTTTGGTTTATGATTTTGAATCATGTGGATTAATGTTGCAACGTTTGAATCTCCTTATGCTTAAGTTGTTATGTTATGCTTCTTGTTTAAAAGAATGTTTGAGTGTTGGATATTTTGAATGAGTTGGTGCACCTAGGGATGGTCTTGTATCTAGATTTTGATGCAATTATGTCCCTTGTATGTTGAATAACTTGCTGGTGTGATTTGGTTGCCTTTGGAGCATGTTTGATGGGTCAAATGTGTGTTTAACCAGCAATTATTCTGCAATCTGGGCAGCCTGTTTCGGAACAGGTGCTACCGTATCGGAACGGAGGCCTGAAATGGCCTGGGCGTTCCGAAACAGAAGGAACTGTTCCGGAACGGTTTGGCTACTGCCAGGCCCTGTTTCGGTACCAATTTCGGAACGGTCCCACGTTTCGGAACAAGTCCTCCCTGTTTCGGAACACTCGACCGTTGGGCACTGAAATTGTTGGTTAAATGTTTTGAAAACCTTGCGTTTTGGTCCTGATCTTTGTATATGTAATTGGATGAGTTCGAGATGTTCTCTTGAGCTGAAATTTGGCAGTGAAGCATGAAACATGACTAATTTCATACTGGTAACTTTTAATTGGGTTAAGTCCCTGTAATTCTCAGAATTTACAATTTGGTCCCTAATTCCTTAATTTGTGTAATTGAGTCCCTGAATGTTCTCTGATTGGTATGATCTTGGTGTATGCTATTCTTGTGAACATATCTAGGGTTAATAAGCATCTAGACAAGATTAAAAAGAAAAAAATGGGTCGTTAATCAAGGTTGACTTTCGGGTTGACTTTGGTTTTCCCCGTTTAAACTTCTTAATTCGGTTCAACCGTCTGGGCCGGGTTAAGGGGGTTACATTTGGTGGTATCAGAACTGAGTTGCGAATGCTTGGGGAAAACGGTAAATTGTTGTAATATGTGTTTGATGTATATCCTAATGTGTGGATGAAAGCCGGTTGAAACACGTGTTTCTGAGCGAATTGTTGATATTATGCTGTTGCGAGTTGATGCTGTTTGATGAAAGCATGATCGAATATGTTGTTTGATATGCTTGATGTTGTGATGTCCATGTTTTTATTGACTGATATGTCATGTAAAAGGGGAGAATTCGGGATACCCATTGCCTTATTATTATAGCTATTGTGTTATTTTGGAGTTGGAGTTTGAATCCTTTCTTAAAGCTGGTCTAATTTGTTTGTTTTGTTGTGATTGTTTGTTGTTAATAGCATGGTAAAATCAATGAAAGAATGGCAGTTAGGTGAGATGGTTGCTGCTTTAGAGCAGGTTGTTAAGGCGTGGAATTCACCTTTTAATGGAGGTGTTTCGTTTCAGCCTTCTATGCCTGGAGTTGAGGTAGTAAGGCAGGAGGAAGAAGTTGGTTCTGTGATGAAGAGTTCCTCACCTGTTGTTCAAGTGGTGTTGGGAACATCTCAGCCTGTGGCAAAAGTAAAGTCTATAGACGTGCTGGCGGTGGGATGTGTGGGTTTGTCGAAGCAGCGTTTGTGTGATTTGGGAGCTGTGGAGTATCATGGTTCGACACCTGAGACGTTTGAGGCCTGGTTGGCCAGTGTAATTCTGATTTTGGATCAGGAAGGTTGTGATTATGCATGTAAGCTGGGGAGTGTAGTCTCACTGATGCTGGAGGACGCTTGTGCCTGGTGGACATCTGTGGCGGTGGCATCGCATGTCCACAATATAGATTGGGACTTCTTTGTGTCTGCCTTTTATGAAAGGTATCTTGGAGAGAAATTTCCAAGGGTTAAGCAGTGTAAGAGGTTACGTGATGGAAGGTTATGCTTGGATCGAAGCTTGGATGGTAGTGCAAATCTGGGGCAAGTGCTGCTTAATCAAGGAGTGGAAGCTCAGCTACCGGTGTGTGACCGTTGTGGTAGGCGCCATGTTGGAGGTTGTTGGGGCGCAGGTGCTTGTTGGAACTGTGGTTCTAAAGAGCATGTGAAGCGAGATTGTCCTTATATGGTGAGATCAACTTCAGTGGTAGCAAAAGGGTCTCTGAAGGGTCGTGGGCACGGCCGAGACGAAGTTCGAAGGTGGCAGGAAGAGCAGAAAGTTGTGAAGAGTTTGGGAAATGGGATCTGCTGGAATTGTGGGTCTATTGGGCATATGAGACGTAATTGTCTGAAGTTGGCTCGGGATAGCCAGGGAGCTTTGCCGCAAGGAGATGGTGGTGACCTTAGTGTGTTAGCTGATGCTACAGTGGTGCGGCTGGAGAATGATGGTTCTGCGAGGAAGAGAGCTCGCCTGTTGAAGCTCCGGGGCAGTAAGGTATTTTCAGGTAACCTTGTTAAGTAACCTTTGCCTAGTTATCTTAGTTTGGTTTTGGTTTGGTTTCCCTTGCGTTTCAGGTATGGTTTTGTTGCTAGCATGTTGGGGTAGTAGTTGTTGTTGTTTTGAAAACAACTTTAGCGTGAAGAGGGCTTTAGTGAGTATCTTGTGGATAATGGTTACTAGAATGATGGAGTTAGACAAGTTAGAAGTGAGTTAGGAGGTTGTTCTTAGACAGATTCTGAGGATGTTATTGGTGGGTGTGAACTGACATACATGCACAGTTAAAATCATTTGTTATATGCTATATTATATATGTATTGGTCCATGCATACATGTGACATGACATTAGAGGTTTTGCATACATGTACATCAGGCATTGATAGGGCATATTGGTGACCATGCATACGAACGTACACACTCACTAATAGCTAATCGAGTCTGTTAGTGTTGTGATAGGGTTAGGTTGGATGATGGGTTTTAGAGGTTGTTTTGGTGCTAGGAGAATGTTAGAAGTAATGGAGGGTATTAAGCAAGCTGTTGGTAGTAGTGGGTGCGGTATAGCATGTTGGTAGAAGGAAAGTGTTTGGCGCTTTATGAGTATAGCCAGTAGTAGTGGTGGTTCCTTGGTGTTAAGTGATCTTGCATGTTAGTGGATGTGTTCTCAGAGTGCTGAGGTAACTTGGCATTGGTATTGTAGTAGAAGGTTTGTTTTTATAGGTGATGGTTTTTAGCAACCTTTGAGGAGTTGAGAAGAGGGTTTTTGTTGTGGGTTGTAGAAAAGGGTTAGCCTGGGAGAATAGAAGTTTCGTAATCTAGATATGTATGTTTAAGTTGGGCGATGCTCTAGTAAGGCAAGTGTTGCGGTCAAAGCTTGTGGTGGAAAGGCAATGTAAGATAGTAGGCCATTGTTGGTTGGACGGGTTCTTGTGAGAAGTGGTTGGCTGGTTGTGAATAAGTAAATTCCTTCTGAAGTCGGCTGGTGGTGTAATGGATCGGCTGGCGAAGTCAAGTTGGGGTTTTGCGATGTAATTTTTGGATTTTGGGTGAGTAGTCCTGGTGAGTTGTTATGGTAATGATAGCGGCGGATGTGAAGGAATGTCAGCATTGCGTTGAGAATTTTGGGCAAGCAGTGGATGCTTAAGAATTTTTGCTTGTTGGGGAAATCTTTGAAAGAGGTTGGGGAGTTTGCAAAGAGTTTTAGAAGCAGTGTAGGTTGTGGGTTATATAGTGGCTGAATTGGATTGGTTGGTGTCACTGTGTGAACAAGTTTTGGGAGTTGTGTGTTAAGGTGTTGTGTGCTGTAAAAGTTTGAGGTTCTGCGGGTTGTTGTTGGGGCTATGTGCAGTCCGGAAGTGTGAAAGGTAGGATGTGGTTAACATCTGAGTGTTCTGGAATCTGTGAACAATATGTGGTGGCGTTGAGTTTGGGTGGAGTTTTGTGAGGAGAGTGTTCAGTGGTGGTTAAGTCTCCTGTGTTGCCTTGTGTGTTGCTTTGAGAAGTTTGGTTGTGCTCTTTTCGCCAGTTGAAATTTCGAGGACGAAATTTCCTAAGAGGGGGAGAGTTGTAACACCCCAATTTTGGGCTTAGAAAATTTGGGTTTTGGACCGGACCGGTCGGGTTGCGGTTCGAATATAAAAGGTGATTTTTAGGAAAGCCTAGTTCGGGTTGCATTAAAAATATGGAAAAATGTCTTAAAATCCTCTTTTATTATATATAAGAGTTTGGTGAAATCAATTTTGTAAAATGAGGTTTGGAAGAGTGACATTTTGGGTTAGTGACCAAAATGAGGTTTTAAAAAGGATTGAAACTTTGAATCTTTAAGGAGCTATTTACCCAATGGGAGTTTCTCCAGATTTTTCTAAGATATTAAATGATTAATTAAAGGTTTTTAAATAAAACTAAAAAGGAGGGAAGATATTTTGGTATTTTCTAACTAACTTTTCCACATTTTCCATTTTCATTTTCTCTCATCTTTTCTCTCAAACCAAACATATTTCTCCAGAGCTTTTCCCTCTGATTTTGTCACCTAAATAACTCATTTCAATTCTCTTTTGATATTCAATCATCTCTTCAACAAAACCTTAGCATTTGCTATTTGGATTTTCAAGAATTTGGTTCCAAAAAGGGAGAAACTCAAGTTTGGAGGTAAGAACGTCCTTCTCCTCTAAACTCTCAGTTCTTTACTGAAATTCCCAAGTTCTCAATCCTTGATTTGTGATTTATTAAAGGTTTTACAATTTTAATCTTGATCTTGGCTTTAAATGCAAGATTTGGTTGATTTTTGGTAAAATTTCGTATGATTTGTTTGAGCAGTGATTTGAGGTGTCTTTTTGATGTTGAATGAATGTATAATTGATGAGAAATTGAGGTTTTATCAATGCAATCCCGAATAGGTTAATTTTCCTAAGTTTTGCTTGAGTTTTTGGTTGTTTTTGGAGTGATCTTGATGATCTGTTATAGCTGGAGGTATAAGGACGTGGTTAGATTCTTTTTGGATGTTAAATGATGCTTAAAAATGGTTAGAAGTGATGGATTTTGGCTGGGTTAAGTTTTGGAAGTGTTTGGAGGTGATTTCGGTTGTGTTTGGTAGCCGAAATGTTGGATTTGTGTAGAGCAGCGAGTTGAGTTGTGTGGCTGGTGTTTTTAATGCATAGTGATGCATTAATTCTCAGTTGTTATGTGCTTGAAACAGGGGAGAATGATCCGTGAGCAATAGAGGAGGCGTTGAAGGTTTCGGATGCTTGGAAGGCTTGTTGGCTAGCCTTGTTTTGTGTATCGGTGAGTGAAGTTGGGTTTTCAGCTTTTAAACCAAGGTTTGAAGGTTTTGGGAGCTTAGTTTGAGTCTAAACAACTTTGCTAAGCTCAAGAGTAAGTAAATGGATTTTCCCTCTTGGTTGTGTTGTGAATTGGTTTTAAAGCATTTGTGATTGTTTGATGCAAAGCATGTGATTTGCATGTTTTAAATTCTGTTTTGAAAGCATATTTTAGCATGGTTTAATACTGGTTTTGAAAGTCATGTGTGAAGGATGCTCAAGGTAAGAGATCCTTGGTTTTGTACATTGGAGTTGTGGAATTGATGCATAGTGTTGCATGTTGTTTAATGGCTTTGTGTAATGCTTCAAAAACAGTGGATTAATGAGGGTAAATGGTGGTTTTTGCATTTTGGTTATGCTTGTAAATCAATGGATTAATGTGGTAAGATGGTTATATTGGCAAGTGATGTAAGTGGTTCTTGGTTACTTAAATCGGATATAGTTAGCCGGCTATAGGATTGGGTGCACCAAGAATAAAGTCGCCTTGGATGTGGAGTGGTTGTGAGTGAACCGGTAACTCCATCCAAGTACACTAACGAGATGGTTAAGAGCACCATGGTGGTTAAAATTCCATGGGTGGGTCTTGTGTTAAGGTCGTAATGGTGGTTGAAATTCCATTCGAGGACCTTGGGTAAGCAAAGGTTATAATGGTGGTTAAAATTCCATTTGAGGACCTTGTGCTTGTTAAGATCACAATGGTGGTGTAAAGTCCATGTGTGGATCTTGTGGAGTATGTCCCGGATCTCGTTAGTGATGTTATACAACTACCAATGGATAATGTTAAGGTTATATGGTGGTTAAAATTCCATATGGGAACCTTGTGAATGTTAAGGTTATATGGTGGTTAAAATTCCATATGGGAACCTTGTGAATGTTAAGGTTATATGGTGGTTAAAATTCCATATGGGAACCTTGTGAATGTTAAGGTCATATGGTGGTTAAAATTCCATATGAGGACCTTGTGTATGGTAAGGTCAAATGGTGGTTAAAATTCCATTTGGGGACCTTGGGATTGGTAGTGTGTATGAAGCGTGGGGACAACACTTGTGATCCGCGTATCCGAATGGATGTTGTGTTGAAAAGTGGATTTGGTTATCACTTGGAAGCCAATATAATGTTCTTGAATATAATGAAGCATGAGATACTTGAAATGATGCATGGTTGCATGAGAAGTGTGTAATGTACTTTGAATGCATGTTTGCTTGTTAGTCTAATCAAATGTTGATTATCTATTGAGAATGGTGCATGTGTACATGAAATCTCTTTAGTGCATTGAAGTCTTGCGAAGACTTGTTTTTAAAGGCATGTGATGTAAATATTGATGATGTGGTTCATATGTTGCATTTGTTTAATGCACGTATTAGATTGAATGAGTAAATGGTTTTAAAGGTTTCTTGCTTAAAAATGATATTCAAGTATGAGAAGGGTATGATGTGAAGTGGAAGTGTTTTCCAAGGATTTGAATTTAGATTTGCATATGATGTTCATGCATGGAATGGTTAAATTGATGGTTTTACAAGTTGTGCTTTGAAAAGGTGTATTTAGCTTTTCTAAGCTAAGGGTTGGGTTTTCATGTTTGAGAAATGCATGATTTAAAGCATGATGTTGAAAAGGGTTTTCAAACTTTGCTTTGGTTTAACGAATCGAGTTGCTTTTAAAAGTGGTTTTATGACTCGCTGCATTGATGGTGTTTTGGTTTTGAGCATTCCTCACTAAGCATTATGTGCTTACGCTCCTTTTTGTCCATCAATGCAGATATTTGAAGTTGGAACAGCGAGAAGCAAGGGATTCAAGGAGAACTCCACTTGAGATGTATGTCTCGGTTAATAGCTATAGATAATAAAGGCAATGGGGGAAGAATCTCTTACGTGGATGTTTAATGAGGTTGTGTATGTTGGACAAGTTTGGTTTATGATTTTGAATCATGTGGATTAATGTTGCAACGTTTGAATCTCCTTATGCTTAAGTTGTTATGTTATGCTTCTTGTTTAAAAGTATGTTTGAGTGTTGGATATTTTGAATGAGTTGGTGCACCTAGGGATGGTCTTGTATCTAGATTTTGATGCAATTATGTCCCTTGTATGTTGAATAACTTGCTGGTGTGATTTGATTGCCTTTGGAGCATGTTTGATGGGTCAAATGTGTGTTTAACCAGCAATTATTCTGCAATCTGGGCAGCCTGTTTCGGAACAGGTGCTACCGTATCGGAACGGAGGCCTGAAATGGCCTGGGCGTTCCGAAACGGTTTGGCTACTGCCAGGCCCTGTTTCGGTACCAATTTCGGAACGGTCCCGCGTTTCGGAACAGGTCCTCCCTTTTTCGGAACACTCGACCGTTGGGCACTGAAATTGTTGGTTAAATGTTTTGAAAACCTTGCGTTTTGGTCCTGATCTTTGGATGAGTTCGAGATGTCCTTTTGAGCTGAAATTTGGCAGTGAAGCATGAAACATGACTAATTTCATACTGGTAACTTTTAATTGGGTTAAGTCCCTGTAATTCTCAGAATTTACAATTTGGTCCCTAATTTCTTAATTTGTGTAATTGAGTCCCTGAATGTTCTCTGATTGGTATGATCTTGGTGTATGCTATTCTTGTGAACATATCTAGGGTTAATAAGCATCTAGACAAGATTAAAAAGAAAAAAAAATGGGTCGTTAATCAAGGTTGACTTTCGGGTTGACTTTGGTTTTCCCCGTGTAAACTTCTTAATTCGGTTCAACCGTCTGGGCCGGGTTAAGGGGGTTACATTAATCTTGAGCTTAGCTAGGTTGTTAAGACTTAAGCTAAGCTCCCAAAACCTTCAAATAATCGTTTCAAAGCTGGAAACCCAACTCCACTCACCGATACACAAAACTATGCTAGCCGACAATCCTTCCAAGCATCTGAAACTTCCAACGCCACCTCTATTGCTTCCGGATCATTCTCCCCTGTTTTAAACACATAACAACAGAGGATTAATGCATCACCATGCATTAAAATCCCCAGCAACACAACCCAACTCGCTGCTCTACCCAAGAACCTCATTTCGGCTACCAAAAACAACCGAAATCACCTCCAAACTCTCCCAAAACAAAGCCCATCCAAGATCTATCAATTCTAAACATTTCTAAACATCAAATAACATCCAAAATAAACCTAAACACGTCCTTATACCTCCAGCTATAAAAGAACACCAAAAACACCTCAAAAACCACCATTTTCATAAGAAAAAACTTAGGAAATACAACCTATTCGGGATTAGATTGATAAAACCTCATTTCAAATATCATTAGACATCCAAAATAAATTAAAGAATCGTCTCAAAATAGATCCCAAACAATCACAACGAAATTCTTCAAGATTTCTTCCAAAATCTTGAGTTTTAAGCCAAAATCATGTTTCCAACATTAAAACCATTTATAAAACTTAAATTAAGGATTGACAACTTGGGAATTTCAGTAAAGAACTGAGTATTTAGAGGAGAAGAACAATCTTACCTATAAATAGTGATTTCTCCTTGATTTGGGCCAAATTCCTTGAAAATTCAGTGTAGAAATCAAAAGGTTTTGTTGCTAGATTGATTATGAAACAATGAGTGATGGAAATCTCATCAAATGAGGTGAAGATCAAAGTAAATTTGCTGGAGAAAATGTGTTTGGTTGAAAGGAATTTGAGAGAAAATGAAGAGAGGGAAAATTTGTAAAAAGTAGTTATGAATAGTCAAAGTTAGTTTCTCATTTAATTAAACCTCATTTCCTTTAATTAAAACATTAATAAAATTACCCAAATTAAGGGAAAGTCTGGAGAAAATATTTTAGGTAAATTAGCTCCTTAAAGATTCAAAGTTTCAATCCTTTACAAAACAGTCACTATTTCACTTTTGCAAAAACTGCGATTTGTTCACTACACCGAAATGTAGTATTTCCAAACCTTATTTTGTAAAATTGATTTCACCATTCTCTTTTATATATTAAATGAGGATTTTTAGATATTTTTCTATATTTTTAAAGCATCCTGAACTAGGTGTTCCCTAAAACCTCTTTTTATATTCGAACCATTTCTCAGACCGGTCTGATTCAAACCCTAAACTTCTAAGCCCAAATTTGGGGTGTTACAAGTACGATCCGTATCATGGATTAGATGGGATGTAATGATGTGCGCAAGCTGGGATGTGCAGTTTCTTTGTTGCAAGGTGATGCCTATAGCTGGTGGACGATTACCACTACTGGTTTGGAACCCAATGAAGTAGATTGGGAGTATTTATGTGGTGCCTTTAAGAGGAAGTATCTGGGGGTGAGATACTTGGACGAGAAGAAACGTGAGTTTATGTTGCTAGTTTAGGGCAATCTTTCTGTGGCTGAGTAGGAGGTCTAGTTTGTACGCTTGAGCCAGTATGCCCCTGAGCTGATACCTAGTGAAAGGCACCGATGTGACCGCTTCTGGTACGGGCTGGTACAGGAAGTTAAGACGTATATGTTGGCCGCGGATTATACCGACTTCGATGTACTTGTATGTCGAGCCAAAGACATCAAACAGAACTTGGGATTGTCGTCTCGCGGTGTTGGTTCTAGCTCTGAGAAGAGAGCCGCTGAGTATAGTTCTGGTGGTGGACGGATCAAAAGAGGACGTGATAGGAGACATCGGCCTGAGGGGAGGCGAGGTGCTCTGGGTCCAGGCGGTCAGGTTCAGGGAGGTCGAGTGAGGTCTGAGCAGCATACGTGTTGGACATGTGGGACGAGGGACCATCTGAGGCGAGATTGTCCTCGAGAAGCTAGAGAGGTTCAGGCTCCTGTTGTGGTGACAGGGAATTCATGTTGGAACTGTGGTTCTGCGGATCACATGAGACGAGAGTGTCCTCTTTTGGCTGGTGGAGGCCAAGGACGTGCACCTGTTGTGGCTGCACTTCAGAGAGGCTGTGGGCGCGGCCGAGGGAACTTCTAGAGAAGAGACGAGGGCCAGAGAGGCGTTGCTCAAGTGGTGGCAGTTCATCCTGAGGGAGGTGGTTCTTCGAGGGTTTATGCTCAGCGCGAGGAGCGCAACGATACATATGTTATCGCATGTACCTTTGCTCTTCAGTCTTTATCATTGATGGCTTTGATTGATTATGGATCTACGCATTCTTATATCTTGAGTGAGCATGTGCATTTACTTGATTTACCTGTTGAGTTGCTTGAGGTAGGAATGCAAGTGACTAGTTATTTTGGTGAGACTTTAGTCACTAGGAAGTTGTATAGGAGATGCCTTTTATCTGTGCAAGGTCATGTTTTTCTTGTGGATTTAATGGAGTTACCCTTTTACGGATTTGATGTAATCCTTGGCATGGATTGGTTGACGGAGCATAGAGTGGTGGTTGACTTTGATGTCAAACGGGTTACCTTAAAGTTGGCCGATGATTATGAAGTAGTGGTAGTAGGCGAGAATGTGAAATTCTTGTCGAATGTGATTTCGGTTTTGGAAGCAAACCGTATGATGAGGTTGGGTTGTGAGGCGTACCTTGCCTATGTGATGAATCCTGGCACAAAGGATGTGCGTGCGCAGGATATCCGAACCGTTTGTGATTTTGCGGGTGTCTTTCCAGAAGAATTGCCTGGGTTGCCACCAAACAAAAAAATTGAGTTTGGTATCGAGGTGTATGAGAATATGACTCCGGTGTCCATCGCTCCTTATCGCATGGCCCCTAAAGAGCTAAAAGAGTTAAAATGCAACTGTAGTAGTTGTTGGATTGAGGGTTCATCTGGCCGAGTGTGTCACCTTGGGGTGCACCGGTCTTGTTTGTAAAGAAGTAAGATGGGACACTGCGGATGTGCATAGATTATCGGTAACTGAACAAGTTGACGATCAAGAACAAGTATCCCTTGCCTAGGATTGATGATCTCTTTGATCAGTTCTGGGGAGCCTCGGTGTTTTCCAAGATTGACTTAAGGTCATGATATTACCAGTTGAAGGTGAAGGATGTAGATGTACCTAAGACAGCTTTTCGGAGAAGGTACGTGCATTAGGAGTTCTTAGTGATGCCGTTTGGTTTGACCAACGCACCTGCAGCTTTCATGGACATGACGAATCGCGTATTCCATGAATTCTTGGATCAGTTTGTGGTGGTGTTCATCGATGATATCCTTGTGTACTTTCGTACCGAGGAGGATCATGATAGACACTTGAGAATTGTTTTGCAAGCTTTGATGGAGAATCAGTTGTATGCCAAGCTAAGTAAGTGTGAGTTTTGGCTTAAGGAGGTGGTCTTCCTTGGACATGTTGTGTCAGCTGAGGGTATTCGTGTTGATCCACACAAGGTAGAGGCTGTGATGAGTTAAAAAGTGCCCAAGTCGGTAATAGAGGTACGAAGTTTTCTTGGTTTAGCTGGTTATTACCGTAGGTTTATCGAGGGCTTCTCGAAGATAGCTGCACCTTTGACCAAATTGTTGCAGAAGAATGTTCGCTTTGAGTGGACATATGTGAGGCAGCAAGCTTTTGAGAAGCTGAAGGAAGCTTTGACGCAAGCTCCTATTCTGATTCAGCCTGATTATGGTAAGGAGTTTGTGATTTATAGTGATGCGTCCATTGTTGGTTTGGGCTGCGTGTTGATGCAGGAAGGTAAGGTAGTAGCCTATGCATCTAGGCAATTGAAGGTGCATGAGCATAACTACCCTACTCATGATCTTGAGCTTGCGGCTGTGGTGTTTGCCCTGACGATCTGGAGGCATTACATGTACGGTGAGAAGTGTGTTGTGTTCACAGACCATAAGAGTTTGAAGTATCTCATGTCTCAGAAGGAGTTGAACCTTAGGCAACGTCGTTGGGTGGAGTTGCTTAAGGATTATGATCTGACGATCGAGTATCACCCGGGCAAGGCTAATGTTGTAGCCGATGCTTTGAGCAGGAAAGCGGCCGTGGAGTTGAGGGTGATGTTTTCTCGCTTGAGCATATCGCGTGATGGTAGTCTTATTGCGGAATTTCAAGTGAAACCATCTCTCATTCAGTTGATCAAAGATAAGAAGTTGCTCGATGATTCTCTTATATTGCATGTTTTGGACATCGCGGAGGGTAGACCTTCGGATTTCAGTTTTAATGATGACGATGTTCTGTGTTTTGGAAATTGAATAGTGGTGCCAGATGATGCTGATTTGAGGCACACTATTCTGACTGAATGTAACCCCCTTAGCCCGGCCTAGACGCTTGACCCGAACTACGAAGATTACACATGGAAAACCAAAGTCAACCCGAAAGTCAACCTTGATTGACGACCCCTTTTTTTCCTTTTTATCTTTTCTACATGCAACATTAACCCTATGCGATCACCCAATGTCATGGAAAGGTAAGGCACATCGATCGGAAACAAATTATGGGTTTAATTGCAAGAATTAAACTTTTAGGGACCAAAACGTAAATTTTCAAAATACGAGGACCTTGCAGATTTTAAGTTTACCAATATGCAATTAGTCATATTTCATGCGCCTCTGTCAAATATCAACTTAATTAGACATTCCAAACTCAACCAATTGCATCCATAACCATCAAGGACTAAAACGTAAGAAACAAGAACTTGAACAGATAAAAATGCAGTCCAACGGTCGGGTGTTTCGAAACGCTGACCCTTGTATCGAAACGGCCGTATCGAAATGGAGTTGTCGGTTTCGGTACTCAGGTGCGTTCTGAGACCAGTATCGGAGCATGGCTCTCCAGTAGCTAAAGTGTTCCGAAATAGTATTACCTGTTTCGAAACACTATGGCCATTTCAGACCCCTGTTCCGAAATAGATATGGGTTTTTCGATACACCCTGCCTTGCAACTATATATTTTTCTGGTTTTTCACATCTTTACACATTCAAACACATCTCAAATGATAGCACAACACACCAACAAAATGATTGAACATCAGAGATCACTATTATGAGGTTTAAGCTAAAGTATGGCATCAAACATATGATCATTGAGTCTATAGGCATGCTCCCTAGTCATGAAAACCATATGCAAGCCACAAGGTACAAACTAAGGCATATAGGACAATTACAAACTTCAAATACCATATTAAACTTGCAACAAACATAGGGAGTTCGAAACACATCTCCTAAAACAAACCGTAGGTCCCCATTACCAAATATCACTACTAAAGCATACGAAAACATCACCATACATGAGCTTCTCACCAAACGTCTCAGTTATCTGCATTGTTGGTAAAAGAGAGCGTAAGCACATTTTCTTAGTGAGGCAAGCTCTAAGAAAAACCAACACAACAATGCAATTTCAAAACTCTAACTCAAAAACCATTTTCTACAACATGCTCTTTCTATCTCATGCTCGAAAACCATTTCAAAGCAAATCTCCATTTGAAAACACATGTACCTTTATTCTAACTCATGCATTAAACCAATGCAAATCTCATGGCAAAACCATACACATGTTTAAAGAAAACAAAAGCATTTCTGATATGACCATCAAGAACAAGGACCCGGAGAAGTACCCAAGTGGCCCCATTACACGTGCACGGGCCAAGGAGTTTCAATCAGCCATGGAAAGCTTGTTTACAACAAGCCATGAACGTGGGAAAGAAGAAATAATAAGGGAGGAATGCCTTACCTTGCTCATGCATGCATTTGCATGAGAATTTAAGTATTTCAAACTTCCATTGCATTGATAAAGTGTGCTGGTCATTAAAGCATGCACTTCATTAATAGTTTTAGTTCATTTAGGGAAGTAGTTTAATTATGTATCTTAAATCATTCGTTAAACTACTTCATTCATGCATTTAGTTAAATTCAATAAAGTTTGTTCTTTAATTAAACTAGTTCAATCATTTAACTAGTTCACTCAATTAACTAACTCTTTATTGTTTCATGCATCTATTATTTTAAGTTTGAATAAATCCTTTGTGTGTGTCTAGGTTCATGTGACGTGTGGATTAAAGAAGAGACTTTTCAACTTCAACTTGGAAACAAGTCATTGATGACCATCTTTACTCATGCAAACAAGGCAATTGAAGGCAATTCAAGGCTGAATTCTTTTCATCTTTTCAAGGTTGTTCATCTTCTTAGAGTAACAAAGCATTTAAGCTTTATAATTCACCTATTCAAGGTTGAAATTATGAACCAATGAAGGCCATTCACGTTCAAGAGAAGGGACATGCAATAATCAGCATTCAAATTATGCATTCAAGGCCTTTATTTATCAATTTTTTGAAGGCTGATCATATTACACAAATGGGCAAGCAATGAAGGCTGGTTTAATGTCATTTAATCATCAAATTAAGTGATAAAATCAGCAAGGAATTCAAATAGACAAGCTGATTTGGACGCGTGGGACGTGTACATTTATCCTATGTTCACATTCATTCCCTTTTATCCATTTGCAAGCAAAATGAAGCAGCCCAAGAGTCACCACTCCTTTTGGACGAATTTAAGGCTAAATTCATCTCAATTTAAAGCAAAATTCATCCATCAAAAGGATAAGAAAGAAACGTTTCATTTATTTGTATTCAATAGCATTTAGATGAGCATTCATCTCTCTTTTGTGTGACTTTTCATATGGTGCCTAGCCACACTATAAATAGGCACCTTAGGTTCATTTGTAAGGACTTTTACTTTTTTTTGGAGAATATAAATCTTTGAAAGATTTCTTTCATCTTGTTATTGCGAGAACTCTATCGGCTTCAAGTTGTGCTTGTAGTCTTCTATCCATTTCATTTTACTATAGCGTTGGTTCCAAGCTCTCTTATAGCTTGTGGGTCACGTTCCACACTCATCCACCTCGACTCCATCAAAGTATATTGTTGGTTCCTAGCTCGTTATAGCTAGCGGGTCACAATTCGCTATCCTTACAACCATACAAATCCACGCCGCCTTTGGCATCTCCCATCACTCCTTTGATTTACACCTTTCCACGATTATCATCCTCCATCCTTAGCCACCATACTATCCAAATTACCTATCCAATTCCTTTCTTCATTAATTTTTTATTATATTGCTATTCATCTCACATGTATGTTTTATGATATCTCAGAGTTCAAAGCGTAGCGAAGAATATTTCTTACTAGAATCACGATCGGACACATCTATATGACTCGGGTCACATTACCGGGTTCATATCAATTGGTATCAGAGCAAGGTTGATTCAGTAAGATAGTCGATGTCTCTCTTCAGAAAAAAAAAAGAGAAAAAATCGGAAAAAAAATAGAAAAAGTTAAAGAGAGAGGGGGCATCGTATTATCTACTCTTTTTTAAAAAAATCTTACATCATTTTTTTCTTTTGCTACTATTTTGTCATCTTTACCAACTCTCACAATTTACCTTTTTTTGTTGTTGCCACTTTTCTTATCCTACCTTCCAAATTCTTTTCACCAAGTTTTGTTTTTTCAGCTGAATTCTACAAGCCATTTGCAAGCCTTGAGGAAGTTCTTAAAAGGACTTGATTGAGAGCAAGAGTGGAAAAAGGCAAGAGTGCACATCAAGGGTAAAAGCCATCCCGAGTGAAACATGAGTGTGAGTGCATTTTCTTGGAGTGGAATAGGTGAGGTTTTGTGTTTGTGAGGTTTTAATTTTTTTTTGTTACAAATAATGTCTCAAAATTCTGTGAGAAACTCCGTTGAAGGAAGTAATAATGTTCACGTAGATGCAACTAACTCCAATCTTCAAGATGTTATCCGAGAGATGGACATGTTGTTGCAACAAAGGTTGGGGCCGATGCAAGAACGATTAGATCATTTGGAGGAAAGATCTCAACGAAGGCATAATTTAGATCACGAGGAAGAGAATGAGGGAGAGGTGGACGAAGAACTCATAGACGAGTGAGCCTCCCAACAAAGTTTGAGGCGTCGAGAACCTAGGTACCAAAGAGCTCGGCCAAGAGTTGATGATAATCTTAGCAACATCAAAATAACCATTCTTTCTTTCCAAGGAAGAACGGATCCTGAAGCTTATCTTGCATCGGAAAAAAAGTTGAGCACATCTTTGAGTGCCACAACTACTCCGAGCTTAAGAAGGTAAAACTTGCAGCCATTGAATTTACAGATTATGCACTAATATGGTGGGATCAGTTGACATCTAGCAGGAGACGCAATGGAGAACATCCAATTTCTACTTGGAATGAGATGAAGGTTGTTATGCGTAGGAGGTTCGTTCCAACTCACTATCATAGGGAGTTGTGCAACAAGCTTCAAAATCTCACCGAAGGCAACCGTAGTTGTGAGGATTACTTTACAGAGATGGAAGTAGCCATGATCCGAGCCAACATTGATGAGGATCGAGAAGCTACCATGGCTAGATTTCTATCCGGCTTTGATCCTAATATTGCGGCCACTGTTGAGTTGCAACATTATGTGGAGATCGAAGACATGGTTCATATGGCCATGAAGGTCGAGAGGCAACTCAAAAGGAAGGGCACAACTCGTGCCTATGGAGGCTCTTCTCCGAAATGGGGGCAGGGTACCTACAAACAGAAGTCATCCTTTACGCCTAAAGAACGAAGCATTCCAACAAAGAGTGCCAAACCCATTGCCGAAACTAGAAAAGGTAAGGCTCCGAATGTTCCAAACCGTTCCCGAGATATACAATGCTTCAAGTGCTTGGGAAGAGGGCATATTGCAAGCCAATGCCCAAATCGCAACACCATGCTTCTTCGTGATGATGGAGAGGTTGAATCGGAACAAGAGGAGGAAGATGAAGTTGCTGCCATATATCTCACCGAAGGGAGGAATGCCTTACCTTACTCATGCATGCATTTGCATGAGAATTTAAGTATTTCAAACTTCCATTACATTGATAAAGTGTGCTGGTCATTAAAGCATGCACTTCATTTATAGTTTTAGTTCATTTAGGGAAGTAGTTTAATTATGTATCTTAAATCATTCGTTAAACTACTTCATTCATGCATTTAGTTAAATTCAATAAAGTTAGTTCTTTAATTAAACTAGTTCAATCATTTAACTAGTTCACTCAATTAACTAACTCTTTATTGTTTCATGCATCTATTATTTTAAGTTTGAATAAATCCTTTGTGTGTGTCTAGGTTCATGTGACGTGTGGATTAAAGAAGAGACTTTTAAACTTCAATTTTGAAACAAGTCATTGATGACCATCTTTACTCAGGCAAACAAGGCAATTGAAGGCAATTCAAGGTTGAATTCTTTTCATCTTTTCAAGGTTGTTCATCTTCTTAGAGTAACAAAGCATTTAAGCTTCATAATTCACCTATTCAAGGTTGAAATTATGAACCAATGAAGGCCATTCACGTTCAAGAGAAGGGACATGCAATAATCAGCATTCAAATTATGCATTCAAGGCCTTTATTTATCAATTTTTTGAAGGCTGATCATATTACACAAATGGGCAAGCAATGAAGGCTGGTTTAATGTCATTTAATCATCAAATTAAGTGATAAAATCAGCAAGGAATTCAAAGAGACAAGCTGATTTGGACGTGTGGGACGTCTACATTCATCCTATGTTCACATTCATTCCCTTTTATCCATTTGCAAGCAAAATGAAGCAGCCCAAGAGTCGCCACTCCTTTTGGACAAATTTAAGGCTGAATTCATCTCAATTTAAAGCAAAATTCATCCATCAAAAGGATAAGAAAGAAACGTTTCATTTATTTGTATTCAATAGCATTTAGATGAGCATTCATCTCTCTTTTGTGTGACTTTTCATATGGTGCCTAGCCACACTATAAATAGGCACCTTAGGTTCATTTGTAAGGACTTTTACTTTTTTTGGAGAATATAAACCTTTGAAAGATTGTTTTCATCTTGTTCTTGCGAGAACTCTATCGGCTTTAAGTTGTGCTTGTATTCTTCTATCCATTTCATTTTACTATAGCGTTGGTTCCAAGCTCTCTTATAGCTTGTGGGTCACGTTCCACACTCCTCCACCTCGACTCCATCAAAGTATATTGTTGGTTCCTAGCTCGTTATAGCTAGCGGGTCACAATTCGCTATCCTTCCAACCATACAAATCCACGCCGCCTTTGGCATCTCCCATCACTCCTTCTTTGATTTACACCTTTCCACAATTATCATCCTCCATCCTTAGCCACCATACTATCCAAATTACCTATCCAATTCCTTTCTTCATTAATTTTTATTATATTGCTATTCATCTCACAATTCGATAATCAAGGCATAGCGAAGAATATTTCTTACTAGAATCACGATCGGGCACACCTATATGACTCGGGTCACATTACCGGGTTGATATCAATTTCACCAAAAACCTCATATGCATTTCTCATAGCATAAATCATCTCAACATTTGGTACATGTGAATCAAACACAATTTCATATATTGGCATTTCATATTACATCTTTACTCGGATATGCTGATTAGCTTGACTCAAAGTCAAGTCCTACCCCGGTGGAATCTCACATCATCGGACTCTCATGGCGGTATCTCTCTTCGCCATAAAGCTTGGGTATTTCACCAAGTCCTACCCCGATGGTTTCTCTCATCATCGGATTCTCACTTTGGATCGGGATGGCACTACCCCATTTCCCGACTTCAAAGAGCACGTACAAATTTTTAGTTTATAGTGCACTCTCATCCTATTGGTCGACCAATTATATCCGATAATTATCTCATCTTATGCCAATATATTATATCAAAAACATCATCTCACCTACTGTTTTGATGAAACATTTCTCAAATCTTTCTCATAACATTTCAAAACCATATCTCATGCTTTGTATTAAATCAAAATCTCAAAACTCTTTACTACCACATGCTATCTCATGAAATCAATAGATAGCATCAACTCATGCTACAAATCATGCATAAAACAGTAGGAATTTGTCTATCTCAAAACTAGAGCATGTAAAAGCATTTAGGGCATCAACCACATATCGAGAGCAAATCTAGCCATACTTACTTTCGGACTTAGGATGGTGTTTCAATCCAATCCTAAATCCCCAAACCTTGTTTCTTTGTCCCTCGAGGACTTCTAAAACCATTCGCACTCACCGATCACGTTTCGCTTTCTTGCCGAAACGATATCTAGGCTTACGGCACCTCTGAATCAACAACACCAAAAGCGTCCAAAGATGTCTCCCATGTTTATTACACATAAGAGCATAGGATTAATGCATCATCATGCATTGAAATCACCAGCCACTCATTCGAACTCGCTGCACTACACAAAAGCACCATTTCGACTACCTAAAATAACCGAAATCACCTCCAAACTGTCCCAAAACAAAGCCCAGCCAAGATCTATCCATTCTAATCATTTCTAAACCTCAATCAACACCAAAACCATCATAAACACGTCCTTATATCTCCAGCAACAACAGAACACCAAGAACACTCCAAAAACCACAAATCTAGCATCTAAAACATAGAAAATCCAACCTATTCGGGAATCATTGGTTAAAACCTCATTCTTAACATCAATTATCATCCAAAATACATTCGAAAACATCCTCAAAACAGAGCCTAACAAAGAGTTACGAAAATCATCAAGATCTCACCAAGAATCTTGAGTTTTAGTACAATTTCATGCTTCTAACATTAAAACAAGTCAAAAATCATTAACAAAGGATTGAGAACTTGGGAAATTCAGTAAAGAACTGATCATTAGAGGAGAAGGACGAAGCTTACCTCTAATGGCTGATTTCACCTCAATTTGGGCAAGATTTCTTGAAAATCCAAAGTGAAAACTAGAGGATTTGATGAGGTAAAGATTAAAAATCCTTAGGAGATTGAAATCTCAGCAAAAGAGATGAAAACCAAAGATTATTTGGTGAGGGAAAAGTGTTTGGCTGAGTGGAAGTTGAGAGAAAATGAAAAGAGGGAAAACGATCGTAAAGTAGTTATAAAAAGTCAAAGTAGGATTTCTCTCTTGATTCTTTTTATTAAATCATTATTAAAACACCCAAATTAAAGAGAAATCTGATGAAAAACATTTTGGTAAATTAGCTCCTTAAAGATTAAAAGTTTCAATCCTTTACAAAACAGTCACTAGTCAACTTTTGCAAAAACTGCAATTTGGTCACTACACCGAAATGTAGTATTTCCAAATCCCATTTTGTAAAATTGTTTTCACCATAACCATTTATATAATAAATGAGGTTTTTTTTATATTTTCCATATTTTTAAAGCATCCCGAACTAGGTGTTCCCTAAACCTTCCTTAAAGATTCGAACTGTTCTCGACCGGCCCGATTCAACCTCTAAAACATCTAGGCCCAAAACCAGGGCGTTACAACTCTCCCCCACTTAAGAAATTTCGTCCTCGAAATTTACCTGGTGGAAAAAGGTAAGGAAATTGCTTCTTCATGTCATCCTTCCTCAACGCCATGATGTCTCCACAAGACTTTGACCAGCATAATGTTCTTACCTCGAAGAACCTTACTATCAATATCTAGAATCTTAATAGATTCCTCATCATACGTCAATTCTGGATTTAGCTCAACCTCTTCCACAAGCACAACATGCGACGGATCCGATCTATATCTCCGAAGCATGGATACATGAAACACATTATGTATCTTTTCTAACTCTTGAGGTAGTCTCAACTTGTAGGCAACAGGACCCACACGTTCTATCACCTCGTATGGTCTAATGAACCTTGGACTCAATTTGCCCTTCCGGCCAAATCTCATCACCTTCTTCCAAGGTGAAACTTTTAAAAACACACGCTCGCCCACTGCAAATTCTATCTCCTCACGCTTCAAATCCGCGTAAGACTTTTGCCGGTCCGATGCTGCCTTCAGACGCTCACAAATGAGCTTCACCTTCTCTGTGGTTCCTTTCAACAAAAAGGGCATCGAGACCAACTTTTGTCCCGTTTCAGCCCAACAAAGAGGAATTCTGCACTTCCTCTCGTATAATGCCTCATAAGGTACCATTTGAATACTTGCCTGGTAACTGTTATTATAAGCAAACTCCACCAAAGGCAAGTGCTTCTCCCTAGAGCCTTGAAACTCAATAACACAACACCTCAACATATCCTCAAGCACTTGGATAACACGCTCCGACTGTCCATCCGTTTGCGGATGATAAGAAGTACTGAAATTCAGCCGCGTACCCAAAGCTTGATGTAAACATTACCAAAACCTTGCGGTGAACCTCGGATCTCAATCCGACACTTTTTGATTTTGGCACCCCATGAAATCGTACAATCATAGAAATGTACAAATCTGCAAGCTTATCCAAGGTATACGTAGTATGAACTGGCAAGAAATGTGCACAATGTGTAAGGCGATCCACAATCACCCAAACAGAATTCTTCTTCGATGGCGACATTGGCAAACCAGACACAAAGTCCATAGTAATCATTTCCCATTTCCATTCTGGGATCCTCAACAGCTGCAACAACCCAGAAGGAACTTGATGTTCAGCCTTAACCCGCTGACAAACCATGCACTTGTTAACAAACTCAACGACATCTTTCTTCAATCCCACACAGTAGTACTCATCCTTCAAATCACGGTACATCTTTGTACTACCAGGGTGCATAGCAAAAGGACTACTATGAGCTTCAGTCAGAATAGTGCACCTCAACTCAACATCACATGGCACCATTACCCGACTCCCAAAACATAAAACACCATCATCATTGAAACAGAAATCCGAAGGCCTACCTTCTGCGATATCCTGAACATGTGGCACCAAAGAATCATCCAACAGTTGTTTATCCTTAATCAACTGAACTAGAGATGGTTTCACTTGTAATTCAGCAACAAGACCACCATCTCGCGATATGCTCAATATAGTAAAAATCGCTCTTAACTCCACCACCACTTTTCCGCTCAAAGCATTGGCCACAGCATTGGCCTTCCTCGGATGATACTCAATCGTTAGATCGTAATCCTTAAGCAACTCCACCCAACTTCATTGCCTAAGATTTAACTTCTTCTGAGACATAAGGTACTTCAAACTTTCATGATCCGTGCACACAGTACACTTCTCACCATATAGATAATGTCTCCAAATCTTTAGTGCAAAAACCACTGCTACCAGCTCAATGTCATGCGTAGGGTAATTGCGCTCATGCACCTTCAACTGTCACGATGCATAAGCCACTACTCTACCCTATTGCATCAACACACACCCCAGACCAACATAGGATGCGTCACTATACACCACAAACTCTTTTTCTGACTCATGTTGAGCTAAGATAGGAGCTTGCGTCAACGCTGCCTTTAGCTTCTCAAAAGCTTGTTTTATCGCTTCCGCCCACTCAAACTTAACATCCTTCTGTAGTAACTTCATCAATGGAGCAGCAATCTTAGAAAATCCATCCACGAACCTCCGATAGTAACCTGCCAACCCAAGGAAACTACGAATTTCATGGACAGACTTAGGAGGCTTCCAATTCACCACCGCCTCAATCTTCTGAGAATCAACACGAATCCCTTCAGCCAAAACCACATGGCCAAGAAAAACAACCTCCTTTAGCCAAAACTCACATTTGCTCAGCTTAGCATAAAATTAATTCTCTAACAGTGCTTGCAAAACGATCCTCAAATGTTCTTCATGATCCTCCTCGGTACGAGAGTACACAAGGATATCATCAATGAACACTACAACGAACTTATCTAAGAATTCATGGGATACCCTATTCATCATATCCATGAAAGGAGCAGGAGCATTCGTCAATCCGAACAACATCACTAGAAATTCGTAATGCACATATCTCGTTAAAAAGGCTATCTTCGGCACATCCACATCCTTCACCTTTAACTGATAATATCCTGACTGCAAATCTATCTTTGAAAACACAGCCGCTCCTCGAAACTGATCGAAGAGGTCATCAATCCTCGGCAACAAATACTTTTTCTTGATAGTCAACTTATTCAACTGACGATAATCAATGCACATCCTCATCGTGCCATCTTTCTTTTTAACAAATAAGACCGGTGTACCCTAAGGTGACACACTAGGCCGAATAAAGCCTCGGTCAAGCAACTCTTGAAGTTGCATCTTCAACTCCTTCAACTCCTTGGGTGCCATGCGATAGGGAGCAATGGACACTGGAGTTGTGTTCTCAAAAAACTCAATTCCAAATTCAACCTCTCGAATAAGCAGCAAACCCGGTAATTCCTTCGGAAAAACTCCAGGGAATTCACACACGGTCCTTATATCCTACACACGAACCTCCTTTGTACTAGCCTCGCATCCCTGACGCAACATTCGGCTTGCTTCAAGCGTCGACTCCACATTAGATAGGAATTTCACATTTTCTCCTACCATCAAAACCTCATAATCATCCGCAAGTTTCAGTGAAACTCGCTTGCTTTCAAAATCCACAACGGCCCTATGGTCAACAAGCCAATCCATACCAAGGATTACGTCAAATCCATAGAATGGTAATTCCATAAGATCGACTAGAAACACATGCTCTTGCACCTTTAAGGGAAATCTCCTATACAATCTCCTTGTTACAACCGTCTCACCAAAGGAACTAGTCACACGCATACCCACATCCAAAGTCTTAATAGACAAACCAAGCATTTGAGCATGTTCACGCAATATGTACGAGTGTGTAGATCCAGAATCAATCAAAGAAAGTAATGACAAGGATTGCAAAGTAAAGGTACCTACGATCACGTCCGTGTCATTCCTCCCTTCTCGATGGGCATACACTCTTGCCTGGCCACCACCTTCAGGCTGAACAACCATATAACCCCCTTAACCCGGCCTAGACGATTGACCCGAATTAAGAAGTTTACACGGGGAAAACCAAAGTCAACCCGAAAGTCAACCTTGATTAACGACCCTTTTTTTTCTTTTTAATCTTATCTAAATGCACATTAACCCTAGATATGTTCATAACAACAGCATGTTCAAAGATCACAGCAATCAGAACACATTTAGGGACTCGATTGCACAAAACGTGAATCTAGGGACCAAAATGTAAATTCTAAAAATTATAAGGACTTAACCTACTTTTAAGTTACCATTATGAAAATAGTCATATTTCTTGCTTCTCTGTCAAATTTCAACTCAAACGGACATCTCAAACTCATTCAATTGCATAAACAAGATTCAGGACCAAAACGCAAAGATTTCAAAACATAAAACCATCAATTTCAGTGCCCAACGGTCGAGTGTTCCGAAACAGGGAGGACCTGTTCCGAAACGCGGGACCGTTTCGAAACACGTTTCGATACAGGGCTCGGCAGTAGCATTTTCGTTCCGGAACGGTTCCTCCCGTTTCGAAACGCCTAGGCCATTTCAGGCCCCCGTTCTGAAACGGTAGCACCCGTTCCGATACGGCCCGCCCAGATTTGCAGGATTTCGTTGGTTTATCACACAATTGACCCATCAAACATGCTCCAAAGGCAACCAAATTATATCAACAAGACATTACATGCATAAGGAACATAATTATATCAACCATACTCAAACATGGCATCAATTAAGCAAATCCCCAATTCTATAGACATGCATCATATTTAGAAAACCATTCAAGCATCATAATACCCAACCAACTTCACAAAGGCCTATTACATGTTCCATCATCAACAACAACATAAAACCAACTTAGGGAGTCCAAAACATCTCCCAAAACAACAACATAGGTTCCCCATTGCCAAATGCCAAAAGCTAATAGTGTAAAGAAACTTTCACCATACATGAGCTTAGTTCTTCACTTGGATTCTTGACCTCTTGCTGCCCTTATACGCACTTCAATGCTCTGCATTATTGGTTTAAGAAAAGAGAGAGAGCGTAAGCTAAAAGCTTAGTGAGGAATGCTCATTTAAAACAACTCAATAATGCATTTATAAAACACTTTTATAAACCTTAATTCAAAACAACCTTTATCCATGCACATAAGCATTTCATGCTTCAAATTATTAACATGTCATATTGGCCACAAGTGATAATCATAATCTTTCCATTTCAAAATACAATCAACATAAGATCCACACATGGACTTTTAACCACCATTGTGATCTTACAATACACAAGGACCACACATGGACTTTTAACCACCATTGTGTCCTTAGCACAAGAATCACCCATGGACTTTTAACCACCATGGTGTTCTTACAATACACAAGGTCCACACAAGGACTTTTAACCACCTTGTGACCTTAACACAAGAATCACCCATGGACTTTTAACCACCATGGTGTTCTTAAAATACACAAGGCTCACACAAGGACTTTTAACCACCTTGTGACCTTAACACAAGAATCCCCCATGGACTTTTAACCACCATGGTGTTCTTAAAATACACAAGGCTCACACAAGGACTTTTAACCACCTTTGTGACCTTAGCACAAGAATCAATCATAGACTTTTAACCACCATGTTGTTCTTAACACAAGAACCACCTATGGACTTTTAAACACCATAGTGTTCTTAACCTTTCTCGAAACATCACTTGCCAATAAGCATCATTTAACAACAATAGTCCACTGTTTTAAAGCATTTAACAAAGCCATTAATCATCATGCATCCTTATGCAACAAAACCGCATTTTATCAAATGTTCAAAACAAGGATCTCTTACCTTGAGCATCCTTCAACACATGGCTTATAAAACCAGCAAATAAACATGCTAAAGTATGCTTTCAAAACAGAATTTAAAACATGCAAACAATCACATTGCACTCAACCAACTCATGGTTCATCAACAAGAGAGTTTTTCCGAAAACTTACTCTTGAGCTTAGCAAAGTTGTTTAGACTTAAACTAAGCTCCCAAACCTTCAAAACATTGGTTTCAAAGCTGAAAACCAAAATCCACTCACCGATTCCGTTTCGCCACTTGCCGAACACCAATCAAGCTTCCGGATCAACACCACAAGGATCCGAAGATGTCTCCCATGTTTTAAACACATCAAAACAGTAGATTAATGCACCATCATGCATTAATATCCTCAACCAAGACATCTAAACTCGCTGCTCACATCAACACTCAAATTTCGGCTACCAAACACAACCGAAATCACATCCAAACATCTCCACAACACTACCCAGCCAAGATCCATCAATTCCAAACATTCATAAACCTCAATTAACATCCAAAATGGATCTCATCACGTCCTTATACCTCCAGCTATAGCAGAACATCAAGATCACTCCAAAAACCACCAAAAACTTAAACAAAACTTAGGAAAATCAACCTATTCGGGATTGCATTGATTAAACCTCAATTTCTCATCAATTATACATCCTTTTTACATCAAAAACACATCTCAAAACAATGCCCACTCAGATCATACGAATTTCATCAAAATTAAATCAAATCTTGCATTTTAAAGCCAAGATCAAGAACTCAATTGCAAAACCTTTAATAAAACATAATTCAAGGATTGAGAACTTGGGAATTTCAGTAAAGAACTGAGAATTTAGAGGAGAAGGACGTTCATACCTCTAAACTTGAGTTTCTCCCTTTTTGGAACCAAGATTCTCGAAAATCCAATAAGCAAATGCTAAGGTTTTGTTGTAGAATTGATTAGAGATCAAATGAGGATTGAAATCTAATCTTTAGTTGTCAAAATCAGAGTGAATTTTGCTGGAGAAATGTGTTTGGGTTGAGAGAAAAGTTGAGAGAAAAGAAAATGGAAATTTAGAGAAAAGTTAGTTAAAATGCCAAAATATATTTTCCCTCCTTTTGCACTTAATTAAAAACCATTAATTAAATTGATTAATATTCAGAAAAATCTGGAGAAACTCTTTTGGGTAAATAGCTCCTTAAAGGTTCAAAGTTTCAATCCTTTTTAAAACAGTCACCCAGTTTTCAAAAATTACATTTTGGTCACTAACTCAAAATGTCACTCTTCCAAACCTCATTTTGTAAAATTGATTTCACGTTTCTGTTATATATAATAAAAGAGGATTTTAAGACATTTTTTCATATTTTTAATGCAACCCGAACTAGGCTTTCCTAAATTCACCCTTATATATTCAAACCGCTTCTAAGCCCAAAATTGGGGTGTTACAACTCTCCCCCCCTTAAGAAATTTCGTCCTCGAAATTTACCTGAAGGAAAGAGGTACGAAAACTGCTTCAACATGTCATCCTTCCGCTCCCACGTGGCTTCTTCAACACCAGGATGTTTCCACAACACCTTTACCAACTCGATGGTCTTGCCACGAAGAACCTTACTATCCGAATCTAGAATCCTCACCGGTTCCTCATCATAGGTCAAATCCGAATTCAATTCCACTTCTTCCACAGGCATCACATGTGAAGGATCCGATCTATACTTCCGAAGCATAGAAACATGAAACACATCATGGATCTTCTCCAACTCTTGCGGTAAGCTCAACCTGTACGCAACAGGTCCCACACGCTCAATCACCTCGTATGGTCCAATGTACCTAGGGCTCAACTTACCCTTTCGGCCAAACCTCATCACCTTTTTCCAAGGCGAAACCTTCAAAAACACACGGTCACCCACCGCATACTCAATCTCCTTACGCTTCAAATCCGCGTAAGACTTTTGCCGATCAGAAGCTGCCTTCAAGCGCTCACAAATGAGCTTCACCTTCTCGGTGGTTCCTTTCAACATAGCTGGCATCGAAACCAACTTCTGACCCGTTTCAGCCCAACACAGAGGAGTCCTACACTTCCTCCCGTACAAAGCCTCATAAGGTGCCATTTGAATGCTTGCCTGATAACTATTGTTATAGGCAAACTCCACCAAAGGCAAATGTTTCTCCCAAGAGCCCTAAAACTCAATCACGCAGCACCTCAACATATCCTCCAAAACCTGGATAACACGCTCGGACTGACCATCCGACTGAGGATGATAAGATGTACTGAAATTCAACCATGTACCCAAAGCTTGATGCAAACACTGCCAGAAACGCGATGTAAACCTCGGATCCCTATCCGACACAATCGACTTAGGCACACCATGCAGCCGCACAATCTCAGCAATGTACAGCTCCGCAAGCTTATCCAAAGAATACGTAGTATGCACATGCAAGAAATGCGCACACTTCGTCAAGCGATCCACAATCACCCACACCGAATTCTTCTTCGATGGCGACAAAGGTAAACCAGATACAAAATCCATGGTAATCCTTTCCCACTTCCACTCAGGAATCCTCAACGGTTGCAACAACCCTGAAGGAAACTGATGCTCAGCCTTAACTCGCTGACACACCATGCACTTGCTCACAAACTCAGCAACATCCTTCTTTAGACTCACCCAATAGTACTCATCACGAAGATCACGGTACATCTTAGTACTACCAGGGTGCATAGCAAAAGGACTACTATGACCTTCAGTCAGAATAGCACGCCTCAAATCAACATCATTGGGCACTACTATCCGACTCCCAAAACACAACACTCCATCATCACTAAAACAGAAATCTGATGGCCTACCCTCCGCAATATCCTGAACATGCGGTACCAAGGAATCATCCAACAACTGCTTTTCCTTGATCAACTGAACCAAAGATGGTTTCACTTGCAATTCAGCCACAAGACCACCATCACGCGAAATACTCAAACTGGAAAACATAGCCCTCAACTCAACAGCTACCTTCCTACTCAAGGCATCCGCTACAACATTAGCTTTTCCAGTGTGATACTCAATCGTCAAATCATAATCCTTGAGCAACTCCACCCAACGTCGCTGCCTAAGATTCAACTCCTTCTGGGACATCAGATACTTCAAACTCTTGTGATCCGTATACACAGTACACTTCTCACCATACAGTTAATGTCTCCAGATTTTCAAAGCAAAAACCACCGCAGCCAACTCAATATCATGCGTAGGATAATTGCGTTCATGCACCTTCAACTGCCGTGATGCATAAGCCACCACCTTACCCTCCTGCATCAACACACATCCCAAACCAACATAGGACGCATCACTATACACCACAAACTCTTTCCCTGATTCAGGTTGAACCAAGATAGGAGCTTGTGTCAAGGCTGCCTTAAGCTTCTCAAAAGCCTGCTCTCTCGCTTCCGTCCACTCATACTTAACATCCTTCTGCAACAACTTTGTCAAAGGTGCAGCAATCTTCGAAAACCCATCCACAAACCTTCGGTAGTATCCTGCCAAACCAAGGAAACTACGAACTTCATGAACAGACTTAGGAACCTTCCAATTCATCACCGCCTCAATCTTCTGAGGATCAACACGAATCCCTTCAGCAGAAACCACATGACCAAGAAACACCACTTCTCTAAGCCAGAACTCACACTTGCTCAGCTTAGCATAAAGCTGATTCTCCAACAAAGCTTGCAGCACAATTCTCAGATGCCCTTCATGCTCCTCCTCAGTACGTGAGTACACGAGGATATCATCAATGAATACCACCACAAACTTATCCAGGTATTCATGAAACACGCGATTCATCATGTCCATGAAAGCTGCAGGAGCATTCGTCAAACCAAACGGCATCACAAGGAACTCATAATGCCCATACCTCGTCCTGAAAGCTGTCTTTGGCACATCCACATCCTTCACCTTCAACTGATAATACCCTGACCTTAAGTCAATCTTAGAGAACACAGCTGCTCCCCGAAATTGATCAAAAAGATCATCAATTCTCGGCAATGGATACCGATTCTTGATAGTCTACTTGTTAAGCTGACGGTAATCAATGCACATTCTCATAGTGACATCCTTCTTCTTCACAAACAAAACGGGCGCACCCCAAGGTGACACACTCGGCCGAATGAAACCACGATCAAGCAACTCTTGCAATTGCGTCTTCAGCTCTTTCAACTCCTTAGGTGCCATTCGATAAGGAGTAATGGACACTGGAGTTGTGTTTTCATACAGCTCAATCCCAAACTCCACCTCACGATTAGGAGGCAATCCAGGCAACTCCTCCGGAAACACACCAGGAAACTCTCGCACAGTCCTGATATCTTGCACACGCAGTTCCTTAGAGCTAGGATTCATCACAAAGGCTAGGTAAGCTTCACAACCTTGCCTCAGCATCCGACTCGCCTCCAATGTAGACACCACATTGGCAAGAAACTTCACATTCTCACCAACCACAACTACTTCATAATCATCCGCTAGTTTCAACGAAACTCGCTTATTCTCACAATCCACTACAGCACGATGCTCAACAAGCCAATCCATACCAAGGATTACATCAAAACCATAGAAAGGCAATTCCATAAGATCAACATGAAAAAACATGATCTTGCACAACCAAATGACATCTTCTATAAAGCTTTCGAGTCACAACAGTCTCACCAAGAGAACTAGTGACACGCATACCAACATCCAAAGACTCAACAGGCAAACCAAGCAATTCAGCATGCTCACGCAAAATGTATGAGTGTGTAGATCCAGAATTAATCAAGGAAAGTAATGACAAGGACTGCAAAGTAAAAGTACATGCGATCACATCCGCGTCATTCCTCCCCTCCCTCTGAGAAAACACTCTAGCCTGGCCACCACCCTCAGGCTGAACAGCTACAACATGAGCCACATTCCTTCCACCATCCTCTCTACACTGGAAGTTACCACGGCCGCGCCCACGACCTCTCTGTGGTGCAACAACTACAGGAGCATGCCCTTGGCCACCAGCCAACATAGGACACTCTCTCCTCATGTGATCCGTAGATCCACAGTTCCAGCACGAATTACCAACTGCCACAACAGGAGCTTGCACCTCCCTCACAGTTCGAGGACAATCACGTTTCATATGGCCACGGGATCCACATGTCCAACATGCGTTTGGTTCAGCTCTTGCCTTGCCTCCCTGAGCAGGCGTACCACCACCTCACTTAGCCGAAGGCTGATACTTCTGATCACGTCCCCTCTTGTTCCGTCCACCACCAGAACTATACTCAGCAACTCCCTTACCAGCACCAAAACCAGCACTTCTAGATGATAAACCCAAATTCATCTCAATGTCCTTTGCTCTCCCAACCAGCACATCAAAATCATTATACTCAGCAGCTAGCATATACGTCTTTACTTCCGTCACCAAACCATAACGGAACCTTTCACACCTCTCCCGCTCATCAGGAACAAGCTCAGGTGCGTATTGACTGAGTCGGACAAACTAAACCTCGTACTCAGCTACAGACATGCTCCCTTGAGTAAGAGACATGAATTCCCTCTTCTTTTCATCCAAGTACCTCACACCCAGATACCTTCTCTTGAAAATGTTTTGAAAGAACGTCCATGTCACATCAGCATCCTCCATTCCGGAGATAGTGGTTGTCCACCAAGTGTATGCATCGTCTTGCAACAATGATACCACACAGCCCAGCTTCTGCACATCAGAACAATTCATTTGTCCCAAGATTCTCTTGGTACTCTCCAACCAAGACTCAGAACCTTCAGCAGACAAACCCCTGAACTCAGTCCCTCCCAGACTGCACAAACGCTCCAAAGGTAGTCTAACACCAGCATCACCTTGTAACCCCCTTAACCCGGCCTAGACGGTTGACCCGAATTAAGAAAGTCACACGGGGAAAACCAAAGTCAACCCGAAAGTCAACCTTGATTAACGACCCTTTTTTTTCTTTTTATACTTGTCTAGATGCACATTAAGCCTAATCGTGATCACACAAACATCATACCAAAAGATCACAAACATCAGAGATCAAACAGGGACTCAATTGAACAATTTACAACTTTGGGGACCAAATTGTAAATTCTGATAAATTAAAGGACTTAATCCAAATTAAAGTTACCAACTTGAAATTAATCAGGTTTCATGCTTCTCTGTGTAATTTCAGCTCAAAAGGACTTCCCAAACTCATACAATTGCACAAACATGTTTCAGGACCAAAACGCAAACAATTCAAAACACATAACTGCCAATGTCAGCCCCCAACGGTCGACCGTTCCGAAACGGGAGACAGCCCGTTCCGAAACGCGGGGCCGTTCCGAAACAGGCATAGCATGTTTCGAAATGGGGGTCTGGCAGAGGCTTTTCCGTTTCGGAACGGCGCTTCCTGTTTCGGACGCCTGGGCACGATTAAGGCACCCGTTCCGAAACGGTAGGTGCTGTTCCAAAACACCCTGCCCAGATTACTCCAAAACACAACTTTAAACATGCAATTACACAACCAATCATGCTCCAAATGCTACCAAACTTTGCCAACATGCAATTCAACATATAAGGAACATATTAGCACTAACAATTCAACCAAACATCATCATATGCAAAAAGCCCCAATTCTAATGGCATGCTTCCTACACAAGCTAGCTATTCAAAACCAAACTTCCAAAACAAGCATATAAGGTTCCAATTCAAAAGCCAACAAACACATCAACATTTAACATACTTAGGGAGTCTCCAACACCTCCCAAAACATACACATTGGTCCCCCATTGCCAAATCACACAAAAGCTAAAATGTACTTATAAAACCTTCATACATTGAGCTTCACTTGAACTTGATTGCTTGACCTTTCTTGCTGCCCTCAAGGTACTCTAATGCTCTGCATTATTGAATTAAGAAAACGAAGAGAGCGTAAGCAAAAGCTTAGTGAGGCATGCTCAATAAAACAATTCAATAATGCAATTAAAACCATTTATAAATCATGCATAGAATCAACCTATGTACATGCTCAAAGCATACTTTAAAACAAGCAATCTCATGCTTCATATCATATATCAAAACAAGCATCTCATGCTTCTTACATTCTTAACATGTCATATTGGCTCAAGTGATACATTTCATTTCTTAAAACAAGTTCATCAACTTCCCAAGGACTTTTAAACACCTTGGCCATGGACTTTTAAACACCATGAAGTATCACATCAAGGACTTTTAACCACCTTGATCCCAAGGACTTTTAAACACCTTGGCCTATGGACTTTTAAACACCATAGAAAAGGATCACCTAAGGACTTTTAACCACCTTAGTGTCCACAACATGAACCATCCAAGGACTTTTAAACACCTTGATGTTCATAAGCAACAAGGCTCACTCAAGGACTTTTAACCACCTTAGTGACCTTAACATTTTAAAACCTCACTTGCCAATATACATAATTTTCATCACTTACATCACTGTTTTTAAGCATAAAACCAAGCCATATTCATCATGCATTTCAAAGCATTAAACCACATCATTTCAATGTACAAAAGCAAGGAACTCCTACCTAGAGTTACCTTCAACATATGGCTTACATCAACAGCAAAAACCATGCTAAAACATGCTTCCAAAACAGTATGTAAAACATGCAAATTATCATTTCGCATCACAACAAAATCATGGCCACCACTAGAGAGAAATTCCAAAAACTTACGCTCGAGCTTAGCAAAGTTGTTTAGACTTAAACTAAGCTCCCAAGACATTGGTTTCAAAGCCGAAAACCCATTTTCACTCACCGATTCCACTTCGCCACTTGCCGAAGCACGAATTCAAGCTTCCGGATCAACAACTCTTGGATCCAAAGATGCCTCCCCTGATTAAACACATTAAAGCAGAGGTTTAATGCATCATCAAGCATCAAAAGCTTCAATGAAAGCACTCAACTCGCTGCTCTCACACAACCTCCATTTTCGGCCACCAAACACAACCGAAAATGCATCCAAACCACTTCTAAACAAAGCCCAGCCATAAACCAGCAAAACCTAACATCCATCATCACCATATAACATCTAAAAACAACCTATTAACATCCTTATACCTCCAGCAACAACAGATCCACAAGATCACCACAAAAACATCCAAGAAACTTAAGCTAAACTTAGGAAACACAACCTATCCGGGATTGCATCAATCAAAACTCATTTCCTTATCAATTTAGAGTTCATTTAACATCAAAAACACATCTTAAATCACAGATCAATCAGATCTAACGAAAATCATGAAAAACCATCAAATCTTGCATTATAAGCCAAGATACAATTCCAAACTCAAAAGCCTTTAATTAAGCATCAATCAAGAGTTGATAACTTGGGAATTTCAGTAAAGAACTGATAGTTTAGAGGAGAAGGACGTTCTTACCTCCAAACTTGTGTTTCTCCACTTTTTGGAATGAAAAACCTTAATGAAACTTGTAGCAATTGAAGAGGTTTTGAAGATACAATAATTTGCAATCAAATGAGAGTTGAATGGAGGGATTTAGGTGAGAAAAACAGAAACAAAACTCTGGAAATGGAGTGTTTGGGTTGAGAGAAAAAGAGAGAAAGAAAATGAGAAGTTAGTTGAGAAAATGCCAAATGAATTTTCCCTCCACTTCTAATATGTTTTAAAATCAGATTATAACCCAAAATATCTTAGAAAAATCTGGAGAAAACACTTTTGGATTAATAGCTCCTTAAAGATTCAAAGTTTCAACTCTTTATAAAACAGCCACCAAACTTGCGAAAATTACATTTTGGTCACTAGCCAAAATATCAACCTTCCAAAACTCATTTTCCAAAATTGATTTCACAGTTAACTTAATTATATTAAAAGATGATTTTAGAACATTTTTCCATATTTTTAATGCAACCCGAACTAGGCTTTCCTAATTTAACCTCTTAAGATTCGAACAGGACTTTGACCAAACCAGTCAACGCCCAAAACTTCTAAGCCCAAAACCGGGGCGTTACAACTCTCCCCCCCTTAAGAAATTTCGTCCTCGAAATTTACCTGAAGGAAAGAGATAAGGAAACTGCTTCATCATGTCTTCCTTCCGCTCCCACGTGGCCTCCTCAACACCGCGATGCTTCCACAGCACCTTCACCAACTCAATGGTCTTGCCACGAAGAACCTTGCTATCCGAATCCAGAACCTTCACCGGTTCCTCATCATAGGTCAAATCCGGATTCAAAACCACTTCCTCCACAGGCATCACATGCGAAGGATCAGATCTATACTTCCGGAGCATAGAAACATGAAACACATCATGAATCTTCTCCAACTCCCGAGGTAACCTCAACCGATACGCAACAGGACCCACATGCTCAACCACCTCATATGGTCCAATGTATCTAGGGCTCAACTTGCCCTTCCGGCCAAACCTCATCACCTTCTTCCAAGGCGAAACCTTCAAGAACACACGGTCACCCACCGCATATTCTATCTCCTTACGCTTCAAATCCGCGTAAGACTTCTGCCGATCAGAAGCAGCCTTTAACCGCTCACAAATGAGCTTCACCTTCTCTGTGGTCCCTTTCAACAAAGCCGGCATCGAAACCAACTTTTGACCAGTTTCAGCCCAACAAAGAGGAGTCCTACACTTCCTCCCGTACAAAGCCTCATAAGGTGCCATCTGTATGCTCGCCTGATAACTGTTGTTATAAGCAAACTCAACCAAAGGCAGATGCTTCTCCCAAGAACCTTGGAACTCAATCACGCAGCACCTCAACATATCCTCCAAAATCTGGATAACTCGCTCAGACTGACCATCCGACTGAGGATGATAGGATGTACTGAAATGCAACCTTGTACCCAGAGCTTGATGCAAACACTGCCAGAAACGCGATGTGAACCTCGGATCCCTATCCGACACAATCGACTTAGGCACACCATGCAGCCGCACAATCTCAGCAATGTACAGCTCTGCCAGCTTATCCAAAGAAAACGTGGTATGCACAGGCAAGAAATGTGCACACTTCGTCAGGCGATCCACAATCACCCAGACCGAATTCTTTTTCGATGGTGACAAAGGTAAACCAGATACAAAATCCATGGTAACCCTCTCCCACTTCCATTCAGGGATTTTCAACGGTTGCAACAAACCAGAAGGAAACTGATGCTCAGCCTTAACTCGCTGACACACCAAACACTTGCTCACGAACTCCGCAACATCCTTCTTCAAACCAACCCAATAGTACTCATCACGAAGATCACGATACATCTTAGTACTACCAGGGTGCATAGCAAAAGGACTACTATGACCTTCAGTCAGAATAGCACGCCTCAACTCAGCATCATTGGGCACAACTATCCAACTACCAAAACACAGCACACCATCATCATTGAAACAGAAATCCGAAGGTCTACCCTCCGCGATATCCTGAACATGAGACACCAAGGAATCATCCAACAACTGCTTATCCTTGATCATCTGAACCAAAGATGGCTTCACTTGTAACTCAGCCACAAGACCACCATCACGCGATATGCTCAAGCTAGCAAACATGGCTCTCAACTCAACAGCTACCTTCCTACTCAAGGCATCAGCAACAACATTAGCTTTTCCAGGATGATACTCAATCGTCAGATCATAATCCTTGAGCAACTCCAACCAACGCCGCTGCCTAAGATTCAACTCCTTCTGAGACATCAGATACCTCAAACTCTTGTGATCTGTGTACACAGTACACTTCTCACCATACAGATAATGCCTCCAGATCTTCAGAGCAAAAACCACTGCAGCCAGCTCAATATCGTGCGTAGGGTAATTGCGCTCATGCACTTTCAACTGCCGCGATGCATAAGCCACCACCTTACCCTCCTGCATCAGCACACTCCCCAAACCAACATAAGATGCATCACTGTAAACCACAAACTCTTTCCCTGATTCAGGCTGAATCAAGATAGGAGCTTGCGTCAAAGCCGCCTTCAGCTTCTCAAAAGCCTGCTGTCTCGCTTCTGTCCACTCATACTTAACATCCTTCTGCAATAGCTTTGTCAAAGGAGCAGCAATCTTGGAAAACCCATCCACAAACCTTCGGTAGTATCCCGCCAAACCAAGGAAACTACGGACCTCATGAACAGACTTAGGAACCTTCCAACTCATCACCGCCTCAATCTTCTGAGGATCAACACGAATCCCCTCAGCTGAAACCACATGTCCAAGAAAAACCACCTCTCTTAACCAGAACTCACACTTGCTCAGCTTAGCATAAAGCTCATTCTCCAACAAAGCTTGCAAAACAATCCTCAAATGCTCTTCATGCTCCTCCTCAGTACGCGAGTACACGAGGATATCATCAATGAACACCACAACAAACTTGTCCAGGTATTCATGAAACACACGATTCATCATGTCCATGAAAGCAGCAGGAGCATTTGTCAACCCAAACGGCATCACAAGAAACTCATAATGCCCATACCTTGTCATGAAAGCTGTCTTAGGCACATCCACATCTTTCACCTTCAACTGATAATACCCGGACCTCAAGTCAATCTTAGAGAACACAGCAGCTCCCCGAAATTGATCAAAGAGATCATCAATCCTCGGCAAAGGATACCGATTCTTGATAGTCAACTTGTTCAGCTGACGGTAATCAATGCACATTCTCATAGTGCCATCCTTCTTCTTCACAAACAAGACCGGTGCTCCCCAAGGTGACACACTCGGCCGGATAAAACCACGATCAAGCAACTCTTGCAACTGCGTCTTCAGCTCTTTCAGCTCCTTAGGTGCCATTCTATATGGAGTAATGGACACAAGAGTTGTATTCTCATACAGCTCAATTCCAAACTCCACCTCGCGATTAGGAGGTAAACCAGGCAACTCCTCAGGAAAAACACCAGGAAACTCCTTTACAACCCTGATATCTTGCACCCTCAACTCCTTAGAGCTAGGATTCATCACAAAAGCTAGATAAGCTTCGCAACCTTGCCTCAGCATCCTGCTCGCCTCCAAAGAAGACACAACATTGGCAAGAAACTTCACATTCTCACCAACAACCACAACTTCATAATCATCCGCAAGCTTAAGCGAAACACGCTTATTCTCACAATCCACAACAGCACGATGCTCAACAAGCCAATCCATACCAAGGATCACATCGAAACCATAGAAGGGCAACTCCATAAGATCAACATGAAAGACATGCTCTTGAACAACCAAAGGGCACCTTCTATAAAGCTTACGAGTCACAACAGTCTCACCAAAAGAACTAGTGACCCGAACACCAACATCCAAAGACTCAACAGGCAAACCAAGCAATTCAGCATGCTCACGAAGAATATATGAATGTGTAGATCCAGAATCAATCAAAGAAAGCAATGACAAGGACTGCAAAGTAAAGGTACCTGCAATCACATCTGCATCATTCCTGCCCTCTCTCTGAGCATACACCCTCGCTTGGCCTCCACCTTCAGGCTGAATAGCTACAACATGAGCTACCCCTCGGCCACCTTCCTCTCTCCTCTGGAAATTACCACGGCCGCGCCCACGACCTCTCTGCGGTGCAGCAACAACAGGAGCACGCACCTGCTCACCAGCCAACCTTGGACAATCTCGCCTGATGTGGTCTGCAGAACCACAATTCCAGCACCCGTTACCACCAGCCGCAACAGGAACTTGTGCCACCCTCTCAGCACGAGGACAGTCACGCTTCAAGTGACCACGGGAACCACAGATCCAACAAGCATTGGGATCAGCTCTAGCATTGCCTCCTCTAGCAGGCACACCACCACCTCTCCTGGCTGAGGACTGATACTTCTGATCTCGTCCCCTCTTGTTCCGTCCACCTCCGGAACTATACTCAGCAGCTCGCTTGCCAGCACCCTTAGCAGACAAACTCAGGTTCATCTCAACATCCTTTGCTCGGCCCACCAACACATCAAAATCAACATACTCGGTGGCCAACAAATACATCTTAACATCCGTCACAAGACCGTAACGAAACCTCTCGCACCTAGCCCTCTCATCAGGTATCAGCTCCGGTGCATACTGACTGAGCCGTACAAACTGTACCTCGTACTCAGCTACACTCATGCTCCCTTGGGTAAGAGACATGAATTCCCGCTTTTTCTCATCCAGATATCTCACTCCAAGATATCTTCTTTTAAACACATTCTGAAAGAATGTCCAGGTAACATCAGCTTCAGCCATTCCAGCAATGGTAGTCGTCCACCATGTATAAGCATCGTCCTGCAGCAAGGACACAACACAACCCAGCTTTTGCACATCCGTGCAACTCATCTGACCCAAGATGCGCTTGGTACTTTCCAGCCAAGCCCAGAACTTTCAGCTGATAAACCTCTAAACTCAGTCCCTCCAAGACTGCGCAGACGCTCCAAAGGCAATCTGACTCCAGCATCTCCCTGATGCCCAGCTCCCTGAGCTCCAGCTACTGCTGCTCGAAAAGCACCCGCAATAGCTTGTACCAACATCGTCATGTCAGGCATAGCTTGCCCCTGACCAGCCTCAGGTCCTGCAGCTCCAGCATCAGCCGCTGCTTCAGCTCCACCTCCCTCAGCTCCACCACCACCAGGTGGAGGAGGTAGAACCGCACTCTCCTCATTCTCGTTCTCATTAGGAGCCGTAGCTCTCACGTTACTCCTTAACTCTCTACGTGGTGCCATACTTTTACCATGCAATCACAACACAAATAAAAACAAAATCAGGCCCAGCAAGGTAAGCAATCCAAGTATTCAAGCTCAATTTCATTTCAAAACAACATCTTTCCTTTAGCTTTTGTTTGGCAATGGGTACCCTCAACATGCAACATCAAAGCATACAACTCAACTGCCTCAACTTTTCAGACCACTGATCATGCTTTCAAACAACAAGCATTCTTAGCATACATACTTCAATCATGCACACAAACATTCCCAATTACTCGAGAACTCGGCTCTGATACCACCAAATGTAACCCCCTTAACCCGGCCTAGACGGTTGACCCGAATTAAGAAAGTCACACGGGGAAAACCAAAGTCAACCCGAAAGTCAACCTTGATTAACGACCCTTTTTTTTCTTTTTATACTTGTCTAGATGCACATTAAGCCTAATCGTGATCACACAAACATCATACCAAAAGATCACAAACATCAGAGATCAAACAGGGACTCAATTGAACAATTTACAACTTTGGGGACCAAATTGTAAATTCTGATAAATTAAAGGACTTAATCCAAATTAAAGTTACCAACTTGAAATTAATCAGGTTTCATGCTTCTCTGTGAAATTTCAGCTCAAAAGGACTTCCCAAACTCATACAATTGCACAAACATGTTTCAGGACCAAAACGCAAACAATTCAAAACACATAACTGCCAATGTCAGCCCCCAACGGTCGACCGTTCCGAAACGGGAGACAGCCCGTTCCGAAACGCGGGGACGTTCCGAAACAGGCATACCCCGTTTCGAAACGGGGGTCTGGCAGAGGCTTTTCCGTTTCGGAACGGCCCTTCCTGTTTCGGACGCCTGGGCACGATTAAGGCACCCGTTCCGAAACGGTAGGTGCTGTTCCGAAACACCCTGCCCAGATTACTCCAAAACACAACTTTAAACATGCAATTACACAACCAATCATGCTCCAAATGCTACCAAACTTTGCCAACATGCAATTCAACATATAAGGAACATATTAGCACTAACAATTCAACCAAACATCATCATATGCAAAAGGCCCCAATTCTAATGGCATGCTTCCTACACAAGCTAGCTATTCAAAACCAAACTTCCAAAACAAGCATATAAGGTTCCAATTCAAAAGCCAACAAACACATCAACATTTAACATACTTAGGGAGTCTCCAACACCTCCCAAAACATACACATTGGTCCCCCATTGCCAAATCACACAAAAGCTAAAATGTACTTATAAAACCTTCATACATTGAGCTTCACTTGAACTTGATTGCTTGACCTTTCTTGCTGCCCTCAAGGTACTCTAATGCTCTGCATTATTGAATTAAGAAAACGAAGAGAGCGTAAGCAAAAGCTTAGTGAGGCATGCTCAATAAAACAATTCAATAATGCAATTAAAACCATTTATAAATCATGCATAGAATCAACCTATGTACATGCTCAAAGCATACTTTAAAACAAGCAATCTCATGCTTCATATCATATATCAAAACAAGCATCTCATGCTTCTTACATTCTTAACATGTCATATTGGCTCAAGTGATACATTTCATTTCTTAAAACAAGTTCATCAACTTCCCAAGGACTTTTAAACACCTTGGCCATGGACTTTTAAACACCATGAAGTATCACATCAAGGACTTTTAACCACCTTGATCCCAAGGACTTTTAAACACCATAGAAAAGGATCACCTAAGGACTTTTAACCACCTTAGTGTCCACAACATGAACCATCCAAGGACTTTTAAACACCTTGATGTTCATAAGCAACAAGGCTCACTCAAGGACTTTTAACCACCTTAGTGACCTTAACATTTTAAAACCTCACTTGCCAATATACATAATTTTCATCACTTACATCACTGTTTTTAAGCATAAAACCAAGCCATATTCATCATGCATTTCAAAGCATTAAACCACATCATTTCAATGTACAAAAGCAAGGAACTCCTACCTAGAGTTACCTTCAACATATGGCTTACATCAACAGCAAAAACCATGCTAAAACATGCTTCCAAAACAGTATGTAAAACATGCAAATTATCATTTCGCATCACAACAAAATCATGGCCACCACTAGAGAGAAATTCCGAAAACTTACGCTCGAGCTTAGCAAAGTTGTTTAGACTTAAACTAAGCTCCCAAGACATTGGTTTCAAAGCCGAAAACCCATTTTCACTCACCGATTCCACTTCGCCACTTGCCGAAGCACGAATTCAAGCTTCCGGATCAACAACTCTTGGATCCAAAGATGCCTCCCCTGATTAAACACATTAAAGCAGAGGTTTAATGCATCATCAAGCATCAAAAGCTTCAATGAAAGCACTCAACTCGCTGCTCTCACACAACCTCCATTTTCGGCCACCAAACACAACCGAAAATGCATCCAAACCACTTCTAAACAAAGCCCAGCCATAAACCAGCAAAACCTAACATCCATCATCACCATATAACATCTAAAAACAACCTATTAACATCCTTATACCTCCAGCAACAACAGATCCACAAGATCACCACAAAAACATCCAAGAAACTTAAGCTAAACTTAGGAAACACAACCTATCCGGGATTGCATCAATCAAAACTCATTTCCTTATCAATTTAGAGTTCATTTAACATCAAAAACACATCTTAAATCACAGATCAATCAGATCTAACGAAAATCATGAAAAACCATCAAATCTTGCATTATAAGCCAAGATACAATTCCAAACTCAAAAGCCTTTAATTAAGCATCAATCAAGAGTTGATAACTTGGGAATTTCAGTAAAGAACTGATAGTTTAGAGGAGAAGGACGTTCTTACCTCCAAACTTGTGTTTCTCCACTTTTTGGAATGAAAAACCTTAATGAAACTTGTAGCAATTGAAGAGGTTTTGAAGATACAATAATTTGCAATCAAATGAGAGTTGAATGGAGGGATTTAGGTGAGAAAAACAGAAACAAAACTCTGGAAATGGAGTGTTTGGGTTGAGAGAAAAAGAGAGAAAGAAAATGAGAAGTTAGTTGAGAAAATGCCAAATGAATTTTCCCTCCACTTCTAATATGTTTTAAAATCAGATTATAACCCAAAATATCTTAGAAAAATCTGGAGAAAACACTTTTGGATTAATAGCTCCTTAAAGATTCAAAGTTTCAACTCTTTATAAAACAGCCACCAAACTTGCGAAAATTACATTTTGGTCACTAGCCAAAATATCAACCTCCCAAAACTCATTTTCCAAAATTGATTTCACAGTTCACTTAATTATATTAAAAGATGATTTTAGAACATTTTTCCATATTTTTAATGCAACCCGAACTAGGCTTTCCTAATTTAACCTCTTAAGATTCGAACAGGACTTTGACAAAACCGGTCAACGCCCAAAACTTCTAAGTCCAAAACCCATTTTCACTCACCGATTCCACTTCGCCACTTGCCGAAGCACGAATTCAAGCTTCCGGATCAACAACTCTTGGATCCAAAGATGTCTCCCCTGATTAAACACATTAAAGCAGAGGTTTAATGCATCATCAAGCATCAAAAGCTTCAATGAAAGCACTCAACTCGCTTACACACCTTGATGCCCAGCTCCTTGAGCTCCAGCTACCGCTGCTCGAAAAGCTCCAGCAATAGCTTGAATCAGCACTGTCATGTCAGGAACAGCTTGTCCCTGACCAGCTTCAGGTCCAGCAACCCCAGCTCCAGCTGCAACACCAGCTCCTTCGCCCCTAGCACCACCACCACCAGGTGGAGGAGATAAATCCACCGCATTTTTAGCGTTTTCTTCATTCTCATTTTGAGCCATAGCTCGCATATTACCCCTCGTTTCTCTACGAGGTCCCATTCACTAAACAATGCAATCACAATGTAATAAACAAACTCAGGCTCAGCAAGGTAAGTAATCCAAGTACTCAAGCTCATTTCCAATTAAAAACAACTCATTTCATTAGCTTTGATTTGGCAATGGGTCCCTCTAACATGCTTCACCATAGCATACATCACAATTGTATCACACTTACAATTCACACAACATGCTTTCATTAAACAAGCATACAAAGCATACATACATTCATCACCCACATAACCATTCCCAATTACTCGAGAACTCAGCTCTGATACCACCAAATGTAACCCCCTTAACCCGGCCTAGACGATTGACCCGAATTAAGAAGTTTACACGGGGAAAACCAAAGTCAACCTGAAAGTCAACCTTGATTAACGACCCTTTTTTTTCTTTTTAATCTTAACTAAATGCACATTAACCCTAGATATGTTCATAACAACAGCATGTTCAAAGATCACAGCAATCAGAACACATTTAGGGACTCGATTGCACAAAACGTGAATCTAGGGACCAAAATGTAAATTCTGGAAATTATAAGGACTTAACCTACTTTTAAGTTACCATTATGAAATTAGTCATATTTCTTGCTTCTCTGTCAAATTTCAACTCAAACGGACATCTCAAACTCATTCAATTGCATAAACAAGATTCAGGACCAAAACGCAAAGATTTCAAAACATAAAACCATCAATTTCAGTGCCCAACGGTCGAGTGTTCCGAAACAGGGAGGACCTGTTCCGAAACGCGGGACCGTTCCGAAACACGTTTCGATACAGGGCTCGGCAGTAGCATTTTCGTTCCGGAAGGGTTCCTCCCGTTTCAAAACGCCTAGGCCATTTCAGGCCCCCGTTCCGAAACGGTAGCACCCGTTCCGATACGGCCTGCCCAGATTTGCAGGATTTCGCTGGTTTATCACACAATTGACCCTTCAAACATGCTCCAAAGGCAACCAAATTATATCAGCAAGACATTACATGCATAAGGAACATAATTGCATCAACCATACTCAAACATGACATCAATTAAGCAAATCCCCAATTCTATAGACATGCATCCTATTTAGAAAACCATTCAAGCATCATAATACCCAACCAACTTCACAAAGGCCTATTACATGTTCCATCATCAACAACAACATAAAACCAACTTAGGGAGTCCAAAACATCTCCCAAAACAACAACATAGGTTCCCCATTGCCAAATGCCAAAAGCTAATAGTGTAAAGAAACTTTCACCATACATGAGCTTAGTTCTTCACTTGGATTCTTGACCTGTTGCTGCCCTTATACGCACTTCAATGCTCTGCATTATTGGTTTAAGAAAAGAGAGAGAGCGTAAGCTAAAAGCTTAGTGAGGAATGCTCATTTAAAACAACTCAATAATGCATTTATAAAACACTTTTATAAACCTTAATTCAAAACAACCTTTATCCATGCACATAAGCATTTAAAACAAGCATTTCATGCTTCAAATTATTAACATGTCATATTGGCCACAAGTGATAATCATAATCTTTCCATTTCATAATACAATCAACATAAGATCCACACATGGACTTTTAACCACCATTGTGATCTTACAATACACAAGGACCACACATGGACTTTTAACCACCATTGTGTCCTTAGCACAAGAATCACCCATGGACTTTTAACCACCATGGTGTTCTTACAATACACAAGGTCCACACAAGGACTTTTAACCACCTTGTGACCTTAACACAAGAATCCCCCATGGACTTTTAACCACCATGGTGTTCTTAAAATACACAAGGCTCACACAAGGACTTTTAACCACCTTTGTGACCTTAGCACAAGAATCAATCATGGACTTTTAACCACCATGTTGTTCTTAACACAAGAACCACCTATGGACTTTTAACCACCATAGTGTTCTTAACCTTTCTCGAAACATCACTTGCCAATAAGCATCATTTAACAACAATAGTCCACTGTTTTAAAGCATTTAACAAAGCCATTAATCATCATGCATCCTTATGCAACAAAACCACATTTTATCAAATGTTCAAAACAAGGATCTCTTACCTTGAGCATCCTTCAACACATGGCTTATAAAACCAGCAAATAAACATGCTAAAGTATGCTTTGAAAACAGAATTTAAAACATGCAAACAATCACATTGCACTCAACCAACTCATGGTTCATCAACAATAGAGTTTTTCCGAAAACTTACTCTTGAGCTTAGCAAAGTTGTTTAGACTTAAACTAAGCTCCCAAACCTTCAAAACATTGGTTTCAAAGCTGAAAACCAAAATCCACTCACCGATTCCGTTTCGCCACTTGCCGAACACCAATCAAGCTTCCGGATCAACACCACAAGGATCCGAAGATGTCTCCCCTATTTTAAACACATCAAAACAGTAGATTAATGCACCATCATGCATTAATATCCTCAACCAAGACATCTAAACTCGTTGCTCACATCAACACTCAAATTTCGGCTACCAAACACAACCGAAATCACATCCAAACATCTCCACAACACTACCCAGCCAAGATCCATCAATTCCAAACATTCATAAACCTCAATTAACATCCAAAATGGATCTCATCACGTCCTTATACCTCCAGCTATAGCAGAACATCAAGATCACTCCAAAAACCACCAAAAACTTAAACAAAACTTAGGAAAATCAACCTATTCGGGATTGCATTGATTAAACCTCAATTTCTCATAAATTATACATCCTTTTTACATCAAAAACACATCTCAAAACAATGCCCACTCAGATCATACGAATTTCATCAAAATTAAAGCAAATCTTGCATTTTAAAGCCAAGATCAAGAACTCAATTGCAAAACCTTTAATAAAACGTAATTCAAGGATTGAGAACTTGGGAATTTCAGTAAAGAACTGAGAATTTAGAGGAGAAGGACGTTCATACCTCTAAACTTGAGTTTCTCCCTTTTTGGAACCAAGATTCTTGAAAATCCAATAAGCAAATGCTAAGGTTTTGTTGTAGAATTGATTAGAGATCAAATGAGGATTGAAATCTAATCTTTAGTTGTCAAAATCAGAGAGAATTTTTCTGGAGAAATGTGTTTGGGTTGAGAGAAAAGTTTAGAGAAAAGAAAATGGAAATTTAGAGAAAAGTTAGTTAAAATGCCAAAATATCTTTTCCCTCCTTTTGCACTTAATTAAAAACCATTAATTAAATTGATTAATATTCAGAAAAATCTGGAGAAACTCTTTTGGGTAAATAGCTCCTTAAAGATTCAAAGTTTCAATCCTTTTGAAAACAGTCACCCAGTTTTCAAAAATTACATTTTGGTCACTAACTCAAAATGTCACTCTTCCAAACCTCATTTTGTAAAATTGATTTCACATTTCTCTTATATATAATAAAAGAGGATTTTAAGACATTTTTCCATATTTTTAATGCAACCCGAACTAGGCTTTCCTAAATTCACCCTTATATATTCAAACCGCTTCTAAGCCCAAAATTGGGGTGTTACAAACCACCACATGTGCTACGTTCCTTCCACCTTCATCTCTGAGCTGGAAGTTGCCAAGGTCGTGCCCACGACCTCTCTGTGGTTCAGCCGCTCTCACCGGAGCCTGACCTTCTCTCATCGGCTGCGGAGAATCACTCTTCATGTGCCCACGATTACCGCAATTCCAGCACGTACCAAGGTTGCCCCAATACTCACCAGTGTGTCTCCTACCACACCGATTACACTCAGGAGTCCGTAAGAAAGCATTCGGTCCTTGTTGACCTCTTCCAGGGTTGCCACCCCTATGTCTAGCATCCGTATGGGACCTTCTATCCTTAGGTCTCTTAAACCGACCTCTTCCAATATCATGGTCTGCAGGTCGCTTCCCCTAGCTAGACCCTCCTGCCTAACTTGCCAGACCAAGATTCAGCTCAATGTTCTTGGCTCGAGTGACCAAGACATCAAAATCAGTATAGTCTGCTGCGAGAATATAGGTTTTCACCTCAGCCACCAGCCGAAATCGGAATCGTTCACATCTCTCCCGCTCGCTAGGAATCAGATCGGGTGCATACTGGCTAAGGCATACAAATTGCACCTCATACCCTGCCATTGTCATACTCCCTTGCACTAGGGACATGAACTCCCTCTTTTTCTCATCCAGGTAGCGGACTCCCAAATAATTTCGCTTGAATGCATTCAAGAAGAATGTCCAAGTCACCTCATCATCATCCAGTCCCGCGATTGTGGTTGTCCACCACGTATATGCATCACCGTGGAGCAGGGACACAATACATCCCAACTTCTGAGTATTGTTACAGTTCAGCTGCCCAAGAATCCTCCTGGTACTTTCTAACCAAGACTCAGAACCTTCCGGGGTCAGCCCCTTGAACTCAGTCCCTCCAAGACTGCGGAGTCGCTCCAACGGTAACCTCACACCAACACCATCATGAGGTGCAGCCCTATGAGCTCCAGCTACTGCTGCCCGGAAAGCTCCAGCAATAGCTTGTATTAGCACTGACATATCAAGAGTAGCTTGCCCCTGAACTCCCTCGGGTCCAGCAACCTCTGCACCAGCTCCCGCAGAACCAACGCCTGCTCCACCACCACCATGTGGCCCACCAGGAGGAGGAGGCGGTAAATCCTCAACATTCTCAACATTCTCATTCTCAGTCGTATCACGAGTATTAATTCTAAGCTCTCTACGTGGCCCCATATGAAAACAATGCAACTGAGAAAATACAATAAATTCAATTAAGCAATGCAAGGCAAGTAATCCAAGTACTCAAGTTCATTTATTTCAAATCAGTTCTTTTTAATAGTAATGATATGGCAATGGGATCCCCAACTATACCCCAAACATAGCATAGCATCACAAATTCAACTTATTAAAGCTAAAACATCAACAATCACACACCATGCTTTCACCAAAAAGCCATAACCATTCATACTCACACCCATTAACCACTTACCCGGCCCTAAATATTCACTAACCTGGCTCTGATACCAACAAATGTAACCCCCTTAGCCCGGGCAAGGCTAATGTTGTAGCCGATGCTTTGAGCAGGAAAGCAGCCGTGGAGTTGAGAGCGATGTTTTCTCGCTTGAGCATATCGTGTGATGCTAGTCTTATTGTGGAATTTCAAGTGAAACCATCTCTGATTCAGTTGATCAAAGATAAGCAGTTGCTCGATGATTCTCTTATATTGCATGTTTTGGACATCACGGAGGGTAGACCTTCGGATTTCAGTTTTAGTGATGACGATGTTCTGTGTTTTGGAAATTTAATAGTGGTGCCAGATGATGCTGAGTTGAGGCACACTATTCTGACTGAATGTAACCCCCTTAGCCCGGCCTAGACGCTTGACCCGAACTACGAAGATTACACGAGGAAAACCAAAGTCAACCCAAAAGTCAACCTTGATTGACGACCCCTTTTTTTCCTTTTTATCTTTTCTACATGCAACATTAACCCTATGCGATCACACAAGGTCATGGAAAGGTAAGGCACATCGATCGGAAACCAATTATGGGTTTAATTGAAAGAATTAAACTTTTAGGGACCAAAACGTAAATTTTGCAAAATACGAGGACCTTGCAGATTTTAAGTTTACCAATATGCAATTAGTCATATTTCATGCGCCTCTGTCAAATATCAACTTAATTAGACATTCCAAACTCAACCAATTGCATCCATAACCATCAAGGACTAAAACGTAAGAAACAAGAACTTGAACAGATAAAAATGCAGTCCAACGGTCGGGTGTTTCGAAACGCTGACCCTTGTATCGAAACGGCCGTATCAAAATGGAGTTGTCAGTTTCGGTACTCGGGTGCGTTCCGAGACCAGTATCGGAGCATGGCTCTCCAGTAGCTAAAGTGTTCTGAAACACTCTTACCCGTTCCGAAACACTATGGCCATTTCAGGCCCCTGTTCAGAAATAGATATGGGTGTTTTGATACACCCAGCCCTGCAACTATATAATTTTCTGTTTTTTCACATCTTTACACATTCAAACACATCCCAAATGATAGCATAACACACCAACAACATGATTAAACATCAGAGATAACTATTATGAGGTTTAAGCTAAAGCATGGCATCAAACATATGATCATTGAGTATATAGGCATGCTCCCTAGTCATGAAAACCATATGCAAGCCACAAGCTGTTGGGTCACGTTGGTACACCCCGTGGCGTAGCAGAAAAATTAATCCGACGTAATCCAACCAGGATCCATGTACAGAACGAATCCGGGGTGAAAATATAAAGAGTTACCTTTTAAAACTCTAGAAACTGGAAAACCGACGGTATGTCAGAATAACCGCGTCAAGTAAAACTGGAATCGTCACAGGTTCGCAACGACCTCTACGGAGTCCACCCGAACAAAACGAACAAAGTTTCCGCCTCCCTAACACTTAGGGATAAATTTCGACAGGTTTGAACACCTTCTAGGGAGAAGTCGAAATCCCTCCAGGAATTCCTGAAGGAGTTTGAAATCGACCAGGAGTTCAACCGGGACTTGCAATCGAGCAAGGGAACCTTCAGGGATTTGCCAGGGGGCAAGTAGAACACCAGAAAAATATCGAACAGCTTCTCAGAGAACTTTTTGGGATATGTCGAATTCCAGTGGGGAATCCCTAGGGGTGTTGTCGAAATCTTCAAGAGGAGGAAGAGGGATGATTTGGTTGCTAGCCCTTTTCCCTTTAAATAGTATTCAGAGACTTAATTCTAGTTGAATTCCTTAAATCCAAGTTCAACCAATATTCATAGAATCTAATTCTACTTGAAATTGGTTTATATTAAATATACATTATATTTAATAATATTAAATGAAATATATATATATTTAATTATGCAGAATCTTATTCTACATAAAACATGGTTTTAAATATACATTATATTTAATCCATATATATATATATATTTATTATATAGAATCTCATTCTATCTTTACTTGGATTTAAATATATTTAAATATATATATATATATATATATATATATATATATATATTAATTATGTAAAATGTAATTCTACATAAACTTGGAATTAAATATACATTATATAAATTCCAAATATATATTTAAATTTCTAGAATCTTATTCTATAATATTTAAGTCTCAAAATATTTTCTATGCTCTAAATAATATTTGATAAATATAATGTTTATCCAATATTATTCCCATTTAAGGGAGTTGCCGATTTCCCCTATCCCATAGGGGATTTTTGGCAACTTCCGTAATATAGGGAGTATGGTTTCCAATTTTTGTTCGTTTCATTCGAAGGGTGTGACCCTTGTAGGTTCATGCAACGTTAGAATCAAAATTAGAATTGTTCTAATTTTACAAACAATGAGTGGCATCTAGCAATACATCATTGCTACCTAAGTTGCATGAAGTCATGGTTTGACTTTACTAATTCCTGAATAAACTTTCTTTATGTATTTTATCCTTTTTTCATTTATATCTTAGATGAACACAAGTCATGGGTTAGTCACACTTGCGTTGTCCATCTAGTTTTTCTTGATGTCATTAGTAGATTATTATAAACGAATCTCTATGATATCTCATATCATAATATTCGAGTCTAGCCATTCATTTTCTAATCTCACTCAATCAAGTGGCCGAAGATATTTCTCCCATTATGTAGGAGGGACAAATCCTTTCTTGATCAACCATATTTCACTACATAGGTCATCGCGTATCCAATCATCAGTCTTTATAATGTAGTCAGTTATGACACACCTTTGACTATGTCAAAATACGTAAATCTTTATGTTGAAATCATGTTGATCTCAAGTCTGAGGATTATACATATGTTTATCATGAGCAATGTTGTGACTGTCACATAATTACCCAAGAAACATGCTCATAGCGGGTCAATCCAGTATGTTGTTCTCTAACAAATACTAATGTGTTGATTTTGACATCTCTATGTCAATGACAACGCTTGTCATCAACCACATATTAGTCTTTATATATTATCATTGTCCATACCCGTAATAATATTCGACTAAGGATCCGATTTAACAATAATCATATTATTGTATGGACATTATTATCCAATGGTTAGTTTGATGCACAGAAACATACCAAATGATAATAACGGCAATGCCATTACTTGATAAATCTAGTAAAATAGTATGTCTATTCAATCATCATATGATTGGTCTTTGTGCATACTCCAACAATCTCCCACTAGCACTAAGACCAATCATTCTCGTATCTTAATACGATATGGCTTAGTGTAACAGACATGCTTATGCTGTGTCAAAAGCTTTGTCAGGGAGTTGACAAAGTTATCAACTTTGTGCGTGTGTTGCATACTTTCACATCTCTAAGATGTAAGCACTTTAGAATATGTTTGGATTTATTGATGCGATCTGAGTTTTATTTCACAAAGTCAAAAGCTTTGTCAGGGTTAAGAAAGGCTAGTCAAATCTAATTCTCTCCAAAGAGACCAAAAACACTCTTTGTCTAATGATTTGATAAAAATATTCGCTAATTGGTTCAAGGTGTCTACATATTTTAAAACAACATCATTTTTCAAAACAAGATCTCTAATGAAATGATGTCTAATTTCTATGTGTTTGGTTCTAGAATGTTGGATGGGATTCTTAGTGAGACATATGGCACTAGTGCTGTCACACCTAAGAGGTGTGGTATTTACATCAATTCCATAATCTAAAAGTTGTTGCTTCATCCAAAGGACTTGAGCACAACAACTTCTGGCCGATATGTATTCCGCTTCAGTGGTAGAGAGTGCTACACTATTTTGTTTCTTAGAGAACCAAGATATAAGCATACTACCTAGGAATTGACAAGTACAAGAGGTACTTTTTCTATCTATCTTACAACCATCATAATCTGCATCCGATAAAGCATGTGATTCTCTTAACGACTATAAGGTGTGATTCTCTAGGACTAGCTTGAAATATAGCACACAAGCATCACTAAACATATTGTCGGGTCTACTTGCGGTAAGATAAAGCAAAGATCCAATCATAGAATGATAAAGCTTTAAACCAATACACTTACCTTCTTCATCCTTATCAAGCTTTGTAGAAGAGCTCACTCGTGTTGCTTGAGGTTTCATATTCTCCAAGCCAAACTTCTTGAGCATGTCCATGATGTACTTAGCTTGATTGATGAGGATGCCATCATTCATTTATTTGATTTGGAGTCTCAAAAAGAATGAGAGCTCCCCCATTATGCTCATCTCAAATTCACCTTGCATCAACTTAGTAAAGTCTTGGCAAAACATTTCATTAGTAGAATCGAAAAATTATATCATCAACATAGATTTGTATTAATAATATGTCTTTACAATTTCTTTTAATGAAGAGTGTAGTATTCACATTTCCTTTGTTAAAACCTTTTCAGTATAAAACTAGATAACCTTTCATATCAAGCTCTAGGAGCTTGTTTCAAACCATATAAAACCTTTGAAAGTTTGAAAACATGGTTTGGGTATTTTGGATCCTAAAAAACGGGTGATTGTTGAACATACACTTCTTCATTAATAAAACCATTTAAGAATGCACTTTTAACATCCATTTGAAAAATATTGAATTCATGATAACATGCAAATGCAAGAAGCATCCTAATAGCTACCATCCTAGCTACGGGTGCATAGGTTTCATCAAAATTGATTCCCTCTTCTTGAGTATAAATGTGAGCAACGAGTCTAACATTGTTCCTCACTATGTTACCACTCCCATCTAGTTTATTTCTAAAAACTCATTTAGTTCCTATAGTAAACTTATTATTAGGCCTATTAACTAATGTCCAAACTTGACTTCTCTCAAATTGATTTAGTTCTTCTTGCATGTCCAATATCAAATAGTCATCTTTTAATGCGTCTTTGATATTTTTAGGCTCAATGCATGAAATAAATGCAACATTGCTAGCAAGTCTAAGAGAAGATCTAGTGGTTACCCCTTTGGATGGATCACCCAAAATCTCACCACCTTTGACATAGTTGAACTCCCTTGGGTAGGTGACCTCATTTTCCCTCTAGAGTCATGTCATTCAATGCTTCTAGAGGTGGATCTTGTGCTTGTTCTTCTTTGGTTGGAATCTCATCCACATTTGACGATTGTTCACCATCATTGGCTTCAAAAATCCCTGTACCATCATCATAACAAGAATCCTTCCTCCGAAGGAGGTTATCATCATCATAACAAGAATCCTTCCTTAAAATTAGCTTAATCATTACTCGATTTATAATGTAGCAAGCCGTATTTGTGGCTTCCACCAAAAAGTACTTAGGTAAATTGTTTTCACAAAGCTTGGTTCTAGCAATTTCGTCTAAAGTCCAGTTTTTCCTCTCAACTACCCCATTTTGTTGAGGAATGCGAGGAGTGTAAAAATTCGGTACCATGGTCACTTCTAATATGACAAAAGATTTTACCAACATCATTTTGAGAAAATTTTGAAAATGTGATGAACTTTTCTAAAGCCTCATCCTTGGTACTTAAGAATATAACCCAAGTGTATCTAGAGTGATCATCTACTAATACAAATGCATATGATTTACCACCCAAGCACATAGTTCTAATAGGATCAAAGAGATCCATGTGGATCAATTGTAAAACTCTACTAGTTGAAACATCATTAATAGGTTTAAAAGAAGTTCTTTTATGTTTCCCTTTTGCACATGCATCACAAGTTTTATCAAGTGAAAATTTAATTTTATGCAAACCTATAACTAGATCTTTTGAAATCAATTTTTCTAAAACACTCAAGCTTGCATGTCCTAGTTTTCTATGCCATAGCCATGAGTCATGTTCATCTTTAGCAACAAAGCATGCATTAGAAATGTGTATGTCATCTAAATGTGCCATATAAATGCTTCATATGCGATGACCAATGAGCACTATTTGATTTGTTTCAATGTTCAAAATTTTGCACCCATTTAAATCAAAAAGAACATTAAAACCTTTATCGCACAATTGACTAATGCTCAATAAATTATGTTTAAGATTGTTGACATACAAGAAATTATCAATGAGTATGGAAGAGTGATTACCAATGGAACCAATTCCATCAATAATGCCTTTGGAGTTTGTAACACCCCAATTTTGGGCTTGGAAGTTTAGGGTCTGAACCGGACCGGTTTAAATTACGGTTCGAATATAAAAGGTGGTTTTTAGGGAAAGCCTAGTTCGGGATGCATTAAAAATATGGAAAAATATCTAAAAATCCTCTTTTATTATATATAAGAGAGTGGTGAAATCAATTTTACAAAATGGGGTTTGGAAATATGACATTTCAAGTTAGTGACTAAAATGTAATTTTTGAAAAGTTGGTGACTGTTTTAAAAGGATTGAAACTTTGAATCTTTAAGGAGCTAATTTACCCAAGGGAGGGTTTCTCCAGATTTTTCTTAAATTTTAAAGACTCATTTAATGTGATTTAATAAAAAGAAAATAGGGAAAAGAGATATTTTAGTTTCATAACTAACTTTTGTCAAAATTTTTCCATTTCATTTTCTCTCAATTTTCCCTCAGCCAAACACATTTCCACAGCCACTTTTCCTTTGATTTTCATACCTAAAGTTGAGATTTCAATCTCTAAATGATTTCTAATCATTTCTACACCAAAACCTCATCATTTGCTTATTGAATTTTCAAGGATTTTGGCTCTAAACAAGGAGAAACTCACATTTAGAGGTATGAACGTCCTTCTCCTCTAAATACTCAGTTCTTTACTGAAATTCCCAAGTTCTCAATCCTTAAATTGAATTTTATTAAAGGTTTTAATGTTGTGTTCTTGAATTTGGCTTAAAATGCAAGATTTGGATTTAATTTTGAAGAAATCCGTAATAGATGATTGGGCTCTGTTTTGAGATGTCTTTTTGATGTATTTTGGATGTCTAAATAATGTGTAATTGGGGTTTAATCAATGCAATCCCGAATAGGTTGATTTTCCTAAGTTTTGACTTGAGAAAATGGTGGTTTTTGGGGTGATTTTGATGTTCTGCTATAGCTGGAGGTATAAGGACGTGATTAGGTCCTTTTTGGATGTTAATTGATGTTTAAGAATGATTGGATTTGATGGATCTTGGCTGGGTAATGTTGTAGAGGTGTTTGGATGTGTTTTCGGTTGTGTTTGGTAGCCGAAATGTGAGTTTTGATGAGAGCAGCGAGTTTAGGTGTTGTGGTTGAAGATTTTAATGCATGATGATGCATTAATCCACTGCTTTGATGTGTTTAAAACAGGGGAGACATCATCGGATCCTTGTGGTGTTGATCCGGAGGCTTGATCGGCGTTTCGGCAAGCTTGCGAAACGGAATCGGTGAGTGAAGTTTGGCTTTCAGCTTTGAAACCAATCTTTGAAGGTTGTGGGAGCTTAGTTTAAGTCTAAACAACTTAGCTAAGCTCAAGAGTAAGTTTTTCGGAGAAACTCTCTTTTTGATGAACCATGAGATGGTTGAATGCAATGTGTTTATTTTGCATGTTTAAATTCTGTTTTGAAAGCATATTTTAGCATGTTTAATGCTGGTTTTGTAAGCCATGTGTTGAGGGATGCTCAAGGTAAGAGATCCTTGTTTTGGACATTGATAAATGTGGTTTGATGCATAGTAATGCATGATTATGTAATGACTTTGTTTAATGCTTAAAAACAGTGGATTGATGATGGTAAATGATGTATATTGGCAAGTGATGTGTTGGTTTAAAAGTACTTAAATCGGATATAGTTAGCCGGTTATAGGATTGGGTGCACCGTGAATAAAGTCGCCTTGGATGTTGAGGGGGTTGTGATTGTACCGTAAACTCCATCCAAGAACACTAACGAGATGTCTAAGATCATAATGGTGGTTAAAATGCCATGTGAGGATCTTGTGTTGTGTCCCGTGTTCTCGTTAGTGATGTTATACAACTACCAATGAGTGATGTGGAGGGGGTTGTGATTGTACCGTTAAACTCCATCACGGGTGTTGAGGGGTTGTGATTGTACCGGTAAACTCCACCTTGTGTGTTGGTAGTGTGTATGGAGCGTATGGGACAACGCTTGTAATCCGTGTATCCGATTGTGTTTGAGTTGAAAATGGTTATGGATTATCACTTGAAAGCCAATATGACATGTTGATGTATTGAAGCATGAGATGCTTGGTTTGTATGCATAGATGCATGATAAATGATGTTTTGAAACTAAAGGCCTTGAAAAGGTGTTTTTACAAATTGCATTATTGTGTTGTTTCATTAGAGCATTTCTCACTAAGCATATGTGCTTACGCTCTCTCTTTCTTGAACCAATAATGCAGAGCATTGAAGTGCTTTAAGGGCATCAAGGAGGTCAAGGATCCAAGTGAAAGTCTAAGCTCATGTATGGTGACTATTTTCACAACACTATTAGCTTTTGGTATCTGGCAATGGGAACCTAGGTTGTGTTTTTGGGAGATGTTTTTGACTCCCTAAGTTGGTTTAATGCCTATGATGATGTTGGAACATGTAAATGGCCATTTGGTATTTGTTTTGGAGATTTGATGATTGCTTGCTTTTCATTTTAGGATGCATACCTATAGACTTGTGGTTTTTCCTAAATGATGTTATGATTGAGCTTTGATGATGCAAATATGTTCCTTTAATGTTTGATGACTTGTTGGCATGACATGGAGGTCTTATGAGCATGTTTGGTGGGTCGAAAGAGTGTAAAACAGACTTTTCTGCTGTTTCTGGGCAGGGTGTTTCGAAACACCCTTGCCTGTTTCGAAACAGGTGCATATTTTGGCCTGGGCGTTTCGAAACGGGATGAGGTATTTCGAAACACTTTGGCTACTGCCAAGGGGTATTTCTGAACGGCCTAGACCCGTTTCGGAACACTTGACCGTTGGGCACTGATTTGAATGGTTTTGAGGTTTGCAAGCTTTACGTTTTAGTCCTGATTTTTGTATGTGCAATTGGTTGAGTTTGAGATGTCCGTTTGAGGTGAAATTTGGCAGAGAGGTATGGAACATGACTAATTTCATAATGGTAACTTAAAAATTTGTAAAGTTCTCTTAATTTCCAGATTTTACATTTTGGTCCCTAAATTCGTATGTTGTGCAATTGAGTCCCTTATCGTTTTCCGATTGCTGTGATTTTTGAGTATGCTTATCTCAAGAGTACACCTAAGGTTAATATGCATCTAGACAAGGTTTAAAAGAAAAAAAGGGTCGTTAATCAAGGTTGACTTTCGGGTTGACTTTGGTTTCCTCGTGTAATCTTCGTAGTTCGGGTCAACCGTCTAGGCCGGGCTAAGGGGGTTACAGAGTTGTCACCAAATGTTACTACACCTCCACTTTTTGGTTTTAGCTCTAAGAATCTACTCTTGTCACCGGTCATGTGTCTTGAGCATCCACTATCAAGGTACCATGAGTTTGCACATGTAGCTTTGGCATTGTAGCAATGCTCCCCTACAAACAAAGAAACAATGGCATGAATATTATTAGAAGTAACTAGTTCCTTAGGAACCCATACACTCCTAATCCTTTTACCTCTAGAGGGCCTTCGGAAGCCTCTTTGTTTGTGGTTGCCAAGGTTTCTTTTTACATAGTTGGGTTTTGAAGATTCACCTTTCTCAAAACTTGAATTCCCAACTTTGTTCAAAGAAGCTTTGAGATCATTCACCTCCTTATGGTGATGATCATGAAACTCGGAAAGAAGGTTATTTAAATCAACATTTTCTTTTTCAAAATATTTTAGATTGTCTTGTAAATCACAAACATTCTTTTCAAGTTCGAAATTTGTTTTAGACAAGAAATCGTTTTGTGTTTTCAAATCAATAATGATTTTCTTATTTTTCAAAATTGATTCCTTATACTTCTCAACCAATTCTTCATATACTTCTTGCAACTTATCATAAGCTTCTTGAAGCTCAGCGAAATTGAAATCAAATGTAGATGAGTTAGAGGTTACCTTTGGATCTTCTTAAAGAGCCATGAGACAAGAGTTGGAAACTTCTTGCTCCTTTTCATCGGATGATTCCTCATCATTCCAAGTAGCAATGTTTGCCTTGAGCTACTTCTTCTTCGTGAAGCTCTTCCTTAGAGCAATTCCCCAGTTTCTTCTTCTCTACCTCTTTCTTCTTGACCTTCTTTTATTTTCTTCTCTTCTCTTTTCTTCTTCTCTTTCTTGCTTTATAATATCATGAGTAAGAAGAGAATTGTAAAACCTAATTTGATTTTGATTTAACAAAGTGTCTAAGGACCGATTTGTAAAAGTAAATAAATTTTTAAGTATTTCAAAGTCTCACAAATTGACAAGCAAACTTGAACCAAAATATTTCTAAGTCAAATAAATTGTTTCAAGAAATTTTTTCTAAGTGTTATAGCCCAAAACATGTTTGTACGCCAAGGCGTATCAATACGTTATAGTCATATCGATACGGTTTTTAGGTTTTGGAATTTTAATCAACAAAAACGTACCGATACGAGTTTACCCGTATCGATACGGTATTTTACATGGGCTTAACTTTAAGGCATAGCGTACCGATACGACAAGTCCCCGTATCAATACGGTTTGATCTGATTTGATAAATCTTTGCATTCAAAGTTTTTGACCATTTCTTGTCAATTATGATTTCAGCAAAATTCAAACGGTCGTTAGATCGTATCGATACACCCATATAACGTATCGATACACTTTTTACAAAAGTTTTCCTGAGGATTCAAGTGAGCAAAATTCGTATCGATACGGTCATAGAGTATCGATACACCCATATTTTTACAGTATACCCGTACCGATAAACCCTTATAGCGTATCGATACGCCCTCTAAAATATGCACAATGGCTCTTTATGTTTTGAGACATGTATCGATACAGTTGTTTGAGTACAGATACGGTAGGTTGCAGAAGTACATTTATTGCGGGAAAAATGAAGCCCAACGGCTCAATTGATGATCTCAACCACCAGAACGACTAGAAATCAATGCAAGGGTATATAAACAAGCCTAAAAAGATACAACAACAACTATTGAACTTAATTGCAACAATCCAAGCACAAATCCAAACCTTTGAGCTATTAGAGTTAAACCCTTGTACCCAATTGAGTGATTTTCAATTGTATTCATCTTTTATCAATTTGAGCTTAGTGAAATTGTAATTTGGGGCAAATATTCCTCCTTGTGAGGTTTATCTTTCATTTTCCAACAATCTTTGTATTTGAGAGAGTCTTGGTTAATCTTTGGGTAGAAATATTAACCGATTGTAAGGTTTCCTCCTAATATGAGAAAAGGGGACGGATTTCTAGTGAAATTGGTTGAAAATCCTTAGTGGGAGCTAAGGTAGTAGATGTAGAGCTTGTTCTAAGTTTGAACCACTATAAATTGCCTTGTCTTTATTTTCTGCATTTTCAATTTGCTCCCTTCATTTTTACAAAATTAATTCACCCTTTTCTTGGCCATTTTCGATTCAATTGATGCACTTAACAATTGGTATCAGAGCCTAATTCTTTAAGGGACTCACATCCAGAAGAGAAGATCCTAGAAGAAGATCAATCAACCTTCGAATCAAGCCATGACATCTACCTCCAGCCAAAACTTCCTCAAGTCACAATCGATCACCAAACCGCCATTTTTCAATAGGGATAACTATCCCTATTGGAAAAATGGAATGAGGCTCTTCATCAAGTCTAATGACTATGCCCTTTGGGGTGTAGTGGAAGATGGGCCAACAATTTTGATGAAGAGAGATGAAGGAAGGCTAGTTTGAAAAATAAAACTGGAAATGACCGGTGGAAATCGAAGAAGACTTCAAGTGAATGACAAGGCTCTTCACAACATCTTTTGTGCACTTGGACCCGATGTGTATGCAAAGATGTCATCTTGCACAAGTGCAAAGGAAGTGTGGGACAAGATAGAGACCACCTACGAGGGCACCAACGATGTAAAGGAGACCAAGATTGGGATCCTTAATTTGAGCTATGAGAACTTCAAGATGAATTTGGATGAGAGTGTCTCCAAGATGTTTGATAGATTCTCCATCATTGTAAACGGTCTCCAGGGCTTCGATGAGATAATTCTCGAAGATAAGCTAGTCCAAAAGTTTTTTTACTCTCTTCCTGAATCATGGGATGAGAAGAGAACCGCAATCATCGAGGCCAAAAACTTTAAGACTTTGAAGCTCAATGAGTTGGTGGGATCTCTCCTTACTCATGAGATCATGAAGCAAGGAAGGGAAGAAGAAAAAAAGAGAGAAGAGTGGAGAAGCAAGAGGTAGAGAAATAGAAGAAAAGAATTGCTCTCAAGGCATCTCAAGAGGAAAGCAATTCTAGTGAGGGTGAGTTTGAGGAATTAGCTATGATAGCCAAGAGATTCTCTCGGTTCATGAAGTCCAACAGGGGAAAAAAGTTCCAAAGGAGAAAACACTTCAAGAACAAGAACAAAGAAGAGGAAATATATCAACTCATTTCTTATGAGTGCAAGAAGTCGGGGCACATAAGATTGGATTGCCCTCAACTTAAGAAAAAGGGGTTCTATAAGAAAAAAAGAAAAAATCCCATGTTTCCACTTAGAGTGATGAAGAATCATCATCCGATAAAGAGGTGCATGAAATGACTAATCTTTTGTCTCATGGCTATTGATGATGATCCTAATGTAAACACTAACTCATCTACTTTCAATTTTACATTTGATGAACTACAAGATGCATAAGATGAGTTGCAAGAGGTTTACGATGAGTTGGTTGAAAAGTACAAGGAATCGGTTTTGGAAAACAAGAAAATGATTTCTGATTTGAAAAACTAAAACGATTCCCTTTCCAAAACCAAGTCAGAACTCGAAGAGAAGATTTTTGTTTTACAAGATGATTTAAAGTATTTTCAAAATGAAAATGTTGATTTAAACAATCTTCTTTCAAAAATTCATGATGATCACCACAAAGTGGTGAATGCGCTTAAGGCTTCTCTTAATGTAAAGATGAACATTAATGGCTACAAAAAAAGAAGCTATCAAAGGTACCCTAAAGGTAAAAGGATCAGAAATGTATGGGTTCCTAAGGAACTAGTAGTTTCTAATAATATTAATGCTATTACTTCTTGGATTTCTAGGGGAACCAATTATTTGGGAGCTAACTCACATGGACTCAAAATGATTTGGGTACCAAAATTAAGAACTAATCTTTGTTTGTAGGGAGAGCAATGCTACAAGGCCAAAGCTTCAAGTCAAAACACTTGGTACCTTTATAGTGGATGCTCAAGACACATGACCGGTGACAAAAGTAGATTCATGGAGCTAAATCCAAAAAGTTGTGGAGCGGTGACATTTGCCGACAACTCCAAAGGCCATTGTTGCTTGCGTGCAGTGTACTATGAATGATACACAAATATGGTGCAAGTATGCACGTCGAATGAGTAATAAAGTGAGTGAGTGAGTGAGTATCGTCTCCACAGGGATAGGAGGTATTCACGGTTTGCTGTAACAATATTGATTGAACTTTTTGCAGATGACAATGCTACAGTAAAAGAGATGATGTAAAATAATGCTGAAGCAAAACAGAGCAAAGAAAGATGAGATAAAAATATGATGAACATGTCCCCTTTCGTATGCGAAACTCACTACGGAATGACTGGCTGGGAAGGATGGACAACCGAACTTAAGCTTCTTAACGACACTAAGGCCCTTCAGCTATCTTCTATGCTAGGTGGGATTTGCTAAAAGCATTCCTAAACTATCTCTAGCCAGGAAATTGGGAGTCGGAAATGCTACAGCAATACCTCTCGGCGTAAACACTTAACACTCCCTTACGCTTCACGATCTATCCTTTTTAGCCCTTGAAACCTATCACTTATCTCTAAGGTAGGTTAGAGTCTGCCTCTCGACATCCACTCCATTGCTTATGGGGGTTCTAAGGCTAGCTCTCTCGATTACTAACCTCAACACACACTTAAAGAACAACCAACTCTCGAGGGCTCTTACAACTTTAAGGAAATGAAAACGCATAAGTAAAGCATAGAACATGATAAACACTGAAAAGGCTATAGCATGCATTAAAAAGTACTTAAAATAAAATCATCCATCAAACCCAAGACACCTAAAATAGTTCATGGCTGGGCAATATCATCCAATATATCATTGCGATAACATCACTAAAGATAAAAATGTGAAAGGAATTGCTAAAGCGAGAGAAAGAAAGGTGAACTCCCTCTCCGCCATGGACTGCCCGACTGTCTTAGGCCCACCGCCTCTCTCGAGGCTAGCGAGGCCACTCCTTGGAGCTTCAACGATGGAGGACACCAAGTGGAGAAGATGAAGATGAAAGCTTCTCTCTCCTTTTCTCTCTCTAAGCTCTCTTCCGCCTCTCTTTTGCATCCTCCTTTCTCCAAGCTTCTCTCCCTCTTTATATAGCAGAGGCTCCTAGGGTTTTGTGCCCTAAAGATTCCTTGATAATCCCAAGGAATATCCACCGACAAGCTCTGCCACGAGGGGACAAGGAGGACAGTCTGCAGGTGGGTACCAGCTGCTGTACATGTCAGGTTGTCCTTTTCTGCATGTTCACATGCTTCTGAATCTCACGTGATGGCCAATATCCACTTCCACTATGCTATAGCAATTCATGGCACCAGCTTTCTCTCTTGACTCCTTTCCTACGCACCAACAAACCCAAAACCAACCTTCCGAGCAGTATCCCTCAATATGGACCAATAACCAGAAAAGATAAAGATGCACCCAGAAGAAGAAAATGCAACCTAAATGTAGTCTAAATGCTATGGTATGAATTCAAGAACATGCACATGTTATAACAAAAAGGTACGAAAACAAGGATATTCATGCAATTATCACACCCCCAAACTTAAGCTATTGCTTGTCCTCAAGCAATGAGTAGAATAGAACAAAAGAATTACTATGGCAAAGATTTAGCCTAGAGGAATGCTATGGCAACATCTCGGTCCTCGGAAATAACATAGGCAATTAAATATAAACAATAAGAAGTAAGATCCTTAAGAACATTCCTTAAGACTAAGTTGTGTGCGTGTGTGCGTGACTGCCTTCCTCCCATACTTAAGCTAGTAACACAAATTTTCAAGGAAGCTCCCTAATTATACCCTAACCATGTTCTTTAGTTCTTTTCTAATTCTCAGACTCCCAAAGATATAGGTTTTTTACTACGAAGGGTGTCAGCTCATCACACCTACCGTCCTTAACTCTAGATGAGCAGGGAGCAAGCCTCTCACCCCGAGCTAGTAGGCAGAGTCATCTAGTGACAACTTTCATTTACTCATTTGCTATAGCAAAACTTTATTATTATTATTATTATTATTATTATTATTATTATTATTATTATTATTATTGTTGTTATTATTATTATTAATATTATTATTATTATTACTATTATTATTATTATTATTATTATTTTGGTATGTTATAGCAAAGCGGAGTGTCCTTCTACAGATATGCCGTAGCATTTATTCATTTGTTTGAGCACAGGGACGTCTAGTTTTTCTTATGTTCTCTAGAGTTTACATATCAGAGTTCACCAGGGTTCTTCTTGAAAATTTTTCTAACGAACTTACTTATAGAAAGAGAGCAGATGTGTAGAAAAATATTTTTTAACAACTAGATCCTAAGGTCAGTTCTACATATCTCAACTAATTGTGTTTTTTTAACTAGTTCAAGCCTTTAAGATTTCCGTCATCAGACATCATAAATATATTCATAGGCTATCTCTATACTAAACAGAATGTCATAGTAAAAATTTTGTTCTTTCCTACTATGCATATGCTAAAGCAAAATATTACCTATGAACACCAACACCCCCAAACTTAAGGGATGCAGTGTCCTCAATGCATGAACTAATCTATACTATATGCAATGAAGAATGATGAAAAATAAAATAAATGAAAAAAAGTTACCTCCTGGGTGCGGAGGCTATGTGGTGTTGCTGGTGTTGTCCATGGAAGCTCTAGACGAGTAGTAGTGGGGAGTCGCGGCATCGTCCACACTCTCAGATGAGACTGGCTGAGCACTTGGTGAAGACCGAACACGACCTTCGATGTGTTTGATGCGTGTCTTTTTTCTGGATGCTGTAGCATCCTCAGTTTGTGTTGATGTCGGCTCCGGCGTAGGTGCTGGGGTTGTCTCCTTTTGAGGGGGGTCCTCATGATCACTTGGTACAAGGTCCGGCTCAGGAAGTGGGTTTTCTGGACGTGACGATGTAGGATTGGTTGCCTACCTGCTACATTTTCTTTTCTTGGTCGGGGTGGGCAATGGGGCGGTTTCTTCGACAGAAGGCGAAACCAAAGGAGTTTCTTTCTCTGGCTAGGCAGTAGGAGTCGCATGCGTCTTCTTTCTTGGAGTCTTCTTCTTAGCAGGGGTGGTACTGAGCTAGGATCACTGGGAGGCACTGGGCTTGCTTTAGCAGTGGTGGGGGCTTGTAATAACTCCATGGGGAATAGAGGAAATGACACGTTCTGGTCCGGTAGGAGTTTATTGAAGCAGGATGCTATGGCACCATCACGATGATGGGCATACATGAAGTACGCCCGCTGGTGTGCCTTCATCATGTTGAGCTCATCGCTCAATTCTTTCGTTGTTGCCACCAATGCTGCTACCCGTGCTGTAACACCCCAAATTTGGGGCTAGATGTTTTAGAGTTTGAATCGGACCGGTCGGGAACGTTTCGAATCTTAAAGGGAGGTTTAGGGAACACCTAGTTCGGGATGCTTTAAAAATATGGAAAAATATCTAAAATTTCTCATTTATTAAATGAATGATTATGGTGAAATCAATTTTACAAAATAAGGTTTGGAAATACAACATTTTGGTGTAGTGACCAAATCGCAGTTTTTGTAAAAGTTAAATAGTGACTGTTTTATAAAGCAACCCATGCTTCACATGCAACCATGCATCATTTCAAGCATCTCATGCTTCACATGCAACCATGCATCATTTCAAGCATCTCATGCTTCTTTATATTTAAGAACATCATATTGGCCTTCAAGTAATCAATCACATCCACTTTCCAACTCAACACCCGATCGGATACGCGGATTCCGAGCGTTGTCCCTACGCTCCCTACACCCTACCCAATCCAAGGTCCTCGAATGGGCAACACCTCCATTATGACCTTACAAGCCTAAAGTTCCCATGCATGGACTTTTAAACACCATACAACCTTAGCTTTTCCCGAGGTTCCCATGTATGGACAACCATACAACCTCAACATGCACAAGGTTCTCCCGTATGGACTTTTAACCACCATACAACCTTTGCATAACCGATTGGTAGTTGTAGAAATCACTAACGAGATCCGGGACACCCTATACAAGATCCACACATGGACTTAACACCGCCATTGTGATCTCAACAAGCACAAGGTCCTCACATATGGACTTTTAAACACCATATAACCTTTGCTTAACCAAGGTCCTCGAATGGGCAACACCTCCATTATGACCTCAAATAACCAAGGTCCTCGAGTGGGCAACACCTCCACTATGACCTCATCTCGTTAGGAAACTTGAAGGGAGCTTATCCGGTCCACTCTTGACCACTCCACCTCCAAGGCGACTTTATTCACGGTGCACCCAATCCTATAGCCGGCTAACTATATCCGATCAAAGATCCAAGAACCACTTACATCACTTGCCAATATAACCATCTTGCCACATTAATCCAATGTTTCACATGCATAGCCAATATGCAAAACCATTTCATTATAAACCAATGATTCACATGCATAACCAATATGCAAAACCATTACCACATTAATCAAATGATTCACATGCATAACCAATATGCAAAAACCATCATTTATCATCATCAACTCACTGTTTTAAAGCATTAAACAAAGCCATTGAACAACATGCAACATCATGCATCAAAACCACATTTTCAATGAATAAAACCAAGGATCTCCTACCTAGAGCATCCTTCACATATGGCTTTCAAAACCAGCATTAAACCATGCTTAAACATGCTTTCAAAACAGAATTAAACCATGCAAACTCATGCATCCTAATCATCAACCACAATTGCCTAAAAACCACTTCATATCACAAATCAAGTAAGAAATCCATTTACTTACTCTTGAGCTTAGCAAAGTTGTTTAGACTTAAACTAAGCTCCCAAAACCTTCAAACCTTTGATTAAAAGCCGAAAACCCAACTTCACTCACCGATAACCAAACAAGACTAGCCGACAAGCCTTCCAAGCTCCCGAAACCTTCCGCAAACACCTTCAAAGCTCAAGGGTCAAACTCCCCTGTTTCAAACACACAAAAACAGCACATTAATGCATCATTATGCATTAAGAACAGCAGCCACACAACCAAACTCGCTGCTCAACACAAATCCAACAATTCGGCTACCAAACACAACCGAAATCACCTCCAAACATTACCAAAACTTAACCCAGCCAAGATCCATCACTTCTAACCATTTTTATACATCCATTAACATCCAAAATGAATACAAACACATCCTTATACCTCCAGGTATAACAGATCACCAAAAACACTCCAAAAACAACCAAAAACTCAAGCGAAACTTAGGAAATTCAACCTATCCGGGATTGCATTCATTAAACATCAATCTCTAATCAACTTAGCATTCATTTAACATCATTTTGACACTTCAAAACACTGCCCAAACAGATCACACGAAAATTCCACCAAAATCACCAAATCTTGCATTTTAGCCAAAAATCAAGATCTCATTTGAAAAACCATTAACAAATCACAAATCAAGGATTGAGAACTTGGGAATTTCAGTAAAGAACTGATAGTTTAGAGGAGAGAGACGTTCTTACCTCCAAACTTGAATTTCTCCTTTTTAGAGCCAAAAAGCATGATGAAACAACTTGCAAATTGAGAGGTTTTGTTGATGAGATGATTAGGAATCAAATGAGAGTTGAAATGAGAGATTTAGATGCCAAAATCAGAGAAAGAAATCTGGAGAATTTTGTTTGGGTTGAGAGAAAATAAGAGAAAAGGAAAATGGAGAGAAAATGAAAAAGTAGTTAGGAAATTGGTTAAAATGATTTCCCTCCTTTTCTTAATCTTTAAAATCAGAATAAAGCCTTAAAATATCTTAGAAAAATCTGGAGAAATCCTTTTTGGAACAATAGCTCCTTAAAGATTCAAAGTTTCAATCCTTTATAAAACTGTCCCGCAACTTTCAAAAATTACATTTTGGTCACTAGCCAAAATGTCAACCTTCCAAACCTCATTTTCCAAAATTGATTTCACAGTTCACTTTTATATAATAAAAGATGATTTTAGAACATTTTTCCATATTTTTAACGCAACCCGAACTAGGCTTTCCTAAATTCACTCTTATATATTCGATCAGCACTTTGACCGAACCGGTCAACGCCCAAAACTTCTAAGCCCAAAACCGGGGTGTTACAACTCTCCCCTCCTTAGGAAATTTCGTCCTCGAAATTTAACCGGCGAAAGAAAACCACAACCTTCCCAAACCTACACACAAGGCAACACAAAAGCCCCGACCAACACTGAACACTTTCCACACAAAACCTCCACCAAACCTAGCACCATCACATGCTGTTCACAGAATCCAGAAAACACAAAGATAGCCACAACTTAACCTTTCCCATAACCAGACTGTACACAGTCCCAACATCATCCTGAAGAACTTCAGCTCTTACAGCAGACATCACCGCAATACACCATACCCAAAACCTGTTTACACAAAGACAACAGCCAACCCAAACCAGCCACGAAGCAACCTTCTCTGCTTCTAAAACCCTCGCAAACTCCCAAACCTCTTCCAAGAATCTTCCCAACAAGCAAAAATCCTTAAGCATCAACTGCTTACTCAAACCCCTCAACGAAAACTGATAAACCCTCACAACTGTTGCTAACATTACCATAACAGCTCGTCAGGAATACTCACCCAGATTCCAAAAATTACATCACAATCCCAACTTGACTCCGTCAGCCATTCCACACACCACCAACCAATTATCACAAGAACCCAACAACCAACAAAAACTTCAATCTTTCATTGACCTTCCACTTCAACTTCAACCATAACACTTACCATACTAAAACATCGCCCAGCTTAAACATACAAACCATCTTCTTAACTCCCCAAAGGTTACTAAGAACCAGCACTTACAAACACAACTCTTCCACAACAACTTAAAAGCTAAGCTACTTCAGAACTGGGGAACACAACCACTAAGCTGCAACATCACTTAGCACCAAGGAACTACCCCTTCCACTTAGCTATTCAAACCACTAAACCGATTCTAAACTCAACCGTACCGTCCAACACCAAACCACTAAACTCCTTGAGCATCGAACACTATCCTTCTACTAGCAGCTAGCTTGATATACCCCACTACTAACTCTCACCCAGCACCAAAACAACCTCCAAAAACCCATCATCCAACCTAATCCAACACACTAACAGATTCGATAAGTTATTAGCGAGTGTGAACCTCGTATGCATGATCACCAACATGCCCTATCAATGCCTGATGTACATGTATGCAAAACCTCTAATGTCATGCCACATGTATGCATGGACCAACATATATAATATAGTATATAACAATGATTTAAACTGTGCATGAATGCCAATTCACACCCTCCAATAACATCCTCAAATCCGTCTAAGAACAACCTCCTACCTCACTTCTAACTCATCTAATTCCACCATACCAACAACCATTAACCACAAGATACTTACCAAGCCTTCTTCACACCCAAGACATTTCCAAACTACAACTATTACCCCAACATGCTATCAACAAGAATAGACTTACCACGCAAGGAAAACCAACAGAAACCCAAACTAGGCAACTAGAGCAAAGATTACTAAACAAGATTACCTGAAAGCACAACACCACCCTGAGGCTTCATCAGACGAGCTCTCTTCCTTGCGGAACCACCACCCTCCTGCCACACCACTGCAGCACCAGCTAACACACTAGGGTCACCACCAACTCCTTGCGGCAAAGAACCTTGGCTATTCCGAGCCAACATCAAACAATCACGCCTCTTGTGTCCAGCAGACCCACATTTCCAGCAATTCTCCTTTCCCACACTCTTCACAACTTTCTGCTCTTTCTGCCACCTCTGAACCTTGCCTCGGCCATGCCCACGACCTTTCTGAAACTCTTTGGCTAACACCAAAGCTAACCTCGCTCCATGAGGACAATCACGCTTAACATGTACTTTGGAACCACAATTCCAACAAACACCTGCGCCCCAACAATTTCCAACATGTTGCCTTTCACAACGGTCACACACAGATGACTGAGCTTCCACTCCTTGCTCAAGCAATACTTGCTCAACAACAGCACTACCCGCGCCTTGCTTAACCCTTAGGAACTTCCTTCCAAGATACCTTTCATAAAAAGTAGATACAAAGAAATCCCAATCAATATCATGGATATGTGACGCAACTGCCACAGATGTCCACCAGGCACACGCATCTCCCAACATCAAAGAAACAACGCTCCCCAGCTTACAGGCATAATCACAGCCTTCCCGATCCAAAATCTGAACCACACTGGCCAACCAGGCCTCAAACATCTCCGGGGAAGTACCATGATACTCCACAGCACCCAAATCAAGCAAACACTGCTTTGGCAAACCCTCACATCCCACAGCCAGCACATCTACTGACTTTACCTCAACCATAGCCTGAGATGTTCCCAACACCTCCTGCTCAACAGGTGATGAACTCTTCACCACAGAACCAGCTTCTTTCCCTTGCCTTACCACCTCAACACTAGGCACAGAAGACTGAGACAAAACTCCACTACCAAAGGGTGAATTCCTTGCCTTAACAACCTGCCCCAAGGCAGCAACCATCTCCCTCAACCGCCAATCCTCCATTGACTTTGCCATACCACTAACAACAACAAACATACAATCACAACAAACAAACAAACCAGTTAGACCAGCATTAGCAAGGATTCAAATTCCAACTCCAAAGTAACACAATAGCTATATTAATAAGGCAATGGGTATCCCGAATCCTCCCCTTTACATGACATAACAGTCAACACAACATGGATATCACAACATCAAGCATATCAAACAACACACCTTGATCATGGTTACATCAAACAGCATCCACTTGCCACAGCATACTAGCAACATAACATACTCACAGCACTTTCATCAAGTATAACACAAGCATAAGACCAGCTCACAACATCAGCACATATCCACATTAGCTCAACCAAGATTCATAACCATGAAACATGCTTGAAAACATCATCAACATGTTCAGAAACATTAACACCATGCCCAGAAACACATGTTTCAACCAACATTCAACCACACATCAGGGTAAACAACAAGCACACATCACAACAACTTACCGTTTTCCCCAAGCATTCGCAACACAGCTCTGATACCACCAAATGTAACCCCCGTAGCCCGGCCTAGACGGTTGACCCGAACTACGAAGATTACACGGGGAAAACCAAAGTCAACCCGAAAGTCAACCTTGATTAACGACCCTTTTTTTTTCTTTTTAATCTTATCTAGATGCACATTAGACCTATATGTGGTCACACAAACAACATACTCAAAGATCACAGCCATCAGAGATCATTCAGGGACCCAATTGCACAAAACTCAACTTTAGGGACCAAATTGTAAAATTTGAAAACTTTGAGGCCTTAACCGGATTTTAAGTTACCAACTTAAAATTAATCATGTTTCATGCATCTCGACCAAATTTCAGCTCAAACGGACATCCCAAACTCATACAATTGCACAAACAAGATTCAGGACCAAAATGCAAACATTTTGAAACACATAACTGCCACTGCCAGCCCCCAACGGTCAACCGTTCCGAAACGGGAGACAGCCCGTTCCGAAACGCGGGGCCGTTCCGAAACCGGCATAGCCCGTTTCGAAACGGGGGTCGGGCAGAGGCCTTTCCGTTTCGGAACGGTCTCACCCGTTTCGGACGCCTGGGTTCATGCAGGGCACCCGTTCCGAAACGGTGTCTCCTGTTCCGAAACATCTAGCCCAGAAAGCTGCATTTTGCTCACTCAAACACACAATTGACCATCCAAACATGCTCCAAAAGCCACCAAACTTTACCAGCATGCAATCCAACATAAATGAGACATGCTTGCATCAACAATTCATCAGAAACACATCCCATGCATAAAGCCCCAAATCTATAGGCATGCTTCCTACACAAGCAACCACTTAGGCACAAACCTTCCAAAACAATCTCAATTAAGCCAAACCATGTTCCAACAACTTTAACAACATTAAAACAATCTTGAACAACATAAACGATCACAAACACAATAATCCCAAGAGATTCTACCCCCATTGCCTTTATTAACTATAGCTATTCACCGAGACATACATCTCACTTGGAGTCCACCTTGAATCCCTTGCTCCTTGCTGTCAAAACTTCAAAGATCTGCATTGATGGACAAAGAGAGCGTAAGCACATAATGCTTAGTGAGGAATGCTCAAAACCAAAACACCATCAATGCAGCGGGTCATAAAACACTTATAAAACAAACCCGATTTGTTTACCAAAACCATGTTTGAAATCCTTTTCAACCACAAGCATCCACCATGCATAAATGCCATATGCAAAGCTAAAACAAAACCATGGAAACACTTCCATTTCACAACATACCTTTCATAAACTTGAAAGCCATTTCAAACAAGAAACCTTTAAAACCATTTCACAAGCCAACCAACACTTGCATTACACCAAGGCAACATATATACCATACAAACATATTCACATGCCTTTCAAACAAGTCCTACAAGACTTCAATGCATTAAAGATATTCATGCTCACATACATCATTTACCAAATGATAATCAACACTTGTTCAACCTAACAAGTAAACATGCATTCACATGCATCATACACCTTTCATGCAACAATGCATCTTTCCAAGCAACTCATGCTTCACATGCAACCATGCATCATTTCAAGCATCTCATGCTTCACATGCAACCATGCATCATTTCAAGCATCTCATGCTTCTTTATATTTAAGAACATCATATTGGCCTTCAAGTAATCAATCACATCCACTTTCCAACTCAACACCCGATCGGATACGCGGATTCCGAGCGTTGTCCCTACGCTCCCTACACCCTACCCAATCCAAGGTCCTCGAATGGGCAACACCTCCATTATGACCTTACAAGCCTAAAGTTCCCATGCATGGACTTTTAAACACCATACAACCTTAGCTTTTCCCGAGGTTCCCATGTATGGACAACCATACAACCTCAACATGCACAAGGTTCTCCCGTATGGACTTTTAACCACCATACAACCTTTGCATAACCGATTGGTAGTTGTAGAAATCACTAACGAGATCCGGGACACCCTATACAAGATCCACACATGGACTTAACACCGCCATTGTGATCTCAACAAGCACAAGGTCCTCACATATGGACTTTTAAACACCATATAACCTTTGCTTAACCAAGGTCCTCGAATGGGCAACACCTCCATTATGACCTCAAATAACCAAGGTCCTCGAGTGAGCAACACCTCCACTATGACCTCATCTCGTTAGGAAACTTGAAGGGAGCTTATCCGGTCCACTCTTGACCACTCCACCTCCAAGGCGACTTTATTCACGGTGCACCCAATCCTATAGCCGGCTAACTATATCCGATCAAAGATCCAAGAACCACTTACATCACTTGCCAATATAACCATCTTGCCACATTAATCCAATGTTTCACATGCATAGCCAATATGCAAAACCATTTCATTATAAACCAATGATTCACATGCATAACCAATATGCAAAACCATTACCACATTAATCAAATGATTCACATGCATAACCAATATGCAAAAACCATCATTTATCATCATCAACTCACTATTTTAAAGCATTAAACAAAGCCATTGAACAACATGCAACATCATGCATCAAAACCACATTTTCAATGAATAAAACCAAGGATCTCCTACCTAGAGCATCCTTCACATATGGCTTTCAAAACCAGCATTAAACCATGCTTAAACATGCTTTCAAAACAGAATTAAACCATGCAAACTCATGCATCCTAATCATCAACCACAATTGCCTAAAAACCACTTCATATCACAAATCAAGTAAGTAATCCATTTACTTACTCTTGAGCTTAGCAAAGTTGTTTAGACTTAAACTAAGCTCCCAAAACCTTCAAACCTTTGATTAAAAGCCGAAAACCCAACTTCACTCACCGATAACCAAACAAGACTAGCCGACAAGCCTTCCAAGCTCCCGAAACCTTCCGCAAACACCTTCAAAGCTCAAGGGTCAAACTCCCCTGTTTCAAACACACAAAAACAGCACATTAATGCATCATTATGCATTAAGAACAGCAGCCACACAACCAAACTCGCTGCTCAACACAAATCCAACAATTCGGCTACCAAACACAACCGAAATCACCTCCAAACATTACCAAAACTTAACCCAGCCAAGATCCATCACTTCTAACCATTTTTATACATCCATTAACATCCAAAATGAATACAAACACATCCTTATACCTCCAGGTATAACAGATCACCAAAAACACTCCAAAAACAACCAAAAACTCAAGCGAAACTTAGGAAATTCAACCTATCCGGGATTGCATTCATTAAACATCAATCTCTAATCAACTTAGCATTCATTTAACATCATTTTGACACTTCAAAACACTGCCCAAACAGATCACACGAAAATTCCACCAAAATCACCAAATCTTGCATTTTAGCCAAAAATCAAGATCTCATTTGAAAAACCATTAACAAATCACAAATCAAGGATTGAGAACTTGGGAATTTCAGTAAAGAACTGATAGTTTAGAGGAGAGAGACGTTCTTACCTCCAAACTTGAATTTCTCCTTTTTAGAGCCAAAAAGCATGATGAAACAACTTGCAAATTGAGAGGTTTTGTTGATGAGATGATTAGGAATCAAATGAGAGTTGAAATGAGAGATTTAGATGCCAAAATCAGAGAAAGAAATCTGGAGAATTTTGTTTGGGTTGAGAGAAAATAAGAGAAAAGGAAAATGGAGAGAAAATGAAAAAGTAGTTAGGAAATTGGTTAAAATGATTTCCCTCCTTTTCTTAATCTTTAAAATCAGAATAAAGCCTTAAAATATCTTAGAAAAATCTGGAGAAATCCTTTTTGGAACAATAGCTCCTTAAAGATTCAAAGTTTCAATCCTTTATAAAACTGTCCCGCAACTTTCAAAAATTACATTTTGGTCACTAGCCAAAATGTCAACCTTCCAAACCTCATTTTCCAAAATTGATTTCACAGTTCACTTTTATATAATAAAAGATGATTTTAGAACATTTTTCCATATTTTTAACGCAACCCGAACTAGGCTTTCCTAAATTCACTCTTATATATTCGATCAGCACTTTGACCGAACCGGTCAACGCCCAAAACTTCTAAGCCCAAAACCGGGGTGTTACACTTTGAATCTTTAAGGAGCTAATTTTACAAAAATGTTTTTAATCAGATTTCTTATTAATATGGGTGATTTAATTAATGTTTTAATTAAAGGGAAATAAAGATTTAGTAAAAGGAAACTACTTTTGACTTTTCATAACAACTTTACGTCAATTTTCTCTCATCCTATTTTCTCTCAAATTCTTTTCAGCCAAACACTCTTTCCCCATCAATTGGCTACTGATTTTCATCCCTTTTGATTGGATTTTAATTCCTTTTTGATTCCTAATCTTCTCCTCATCAAAACCTCTTGTTTCTACATTGGATTTTCAAGAAAACTTTCTCAAATCAAGGAGAAATCAACCATTAGAGGTAAGCTTTATCCTTCTCCTCTAATGATCAGTTCTTTACTGAAATTCTCAAGTTATCAATCCTTTGTTAATGATTTTTTGAGTTGCTTTAATGTTAGAAACAAGAAACTGTATTATAACTCAAGGTTTTTGGAGGAATCTTGATGATTTTCGTGCTTGCTGGTTAGGCTCTGGTTTGAGGTTGTTTTCTAATGTATTTTGGATGTTAATTGAAGTTATAAATGAAGTTTTATCAAACAAATCTAGGATAGGCTTCGTTTCCTAAGTTTTGCTTGCTAGAATGGTGGTTTTTGGGGTGGTTTATGTGTTCTGTCATAGCTGGAGGTATAAGGACGAGTTTGTGGTGATTTTTGTTGTTGATTGATGTTTAGAAATGATTAGAAGTAGTAGATCTTGGCTGGGCTTTGTTTTGGAAGAGTTTAGATATGATTTCGGTTGTGTTTGGTGGCCGAAATCTGGCTTTGTTTTTGGGGTGGTTTATGTGTTCTGTCATAGCTGGATGCATTAATCCTCTGCTCTTATGTGTTATAAACAGGGGAGACATCTTCAGACGCCTTTGGTGTTGATCCGGGAGCCTCGATAGCGTTTCGGCAAGCAAGCGAAACGTAATCGGTGAGTGCGTATGGTTTTAGAAGTAAGTATTGGCTAGATTGCTCTCTCATATGTGATGGATTGCCCCTAAAATGCTTTTACATGCTCATGGTTTGAGATAAATAAATTCATACTGTTTTTTATGCATGATTTGTAGCATGAGATGATGCTTGAAATGGTTTCATGAAATAACATGCTGCATTGTTGAGATTTGAGCTTTTGTTTTAAAGCATGGCAAATGTTATGGTTTGAAATGGGATGTGAAAGAGTTGAGAATTGTTGCATGAAAAACAGTAGGTGAGATGATGTTTTAACATACTATATTGGCATAGAAGATGAGATACTTACCGGATATAATTGATCGATCAATAGGATGAGAGTGCACTATAAACTAAATATCCGTACGTGTTCTTTGGTTAAATCCAAAAGGAGAGAACCGATGATGGGCATTCCATCGGGTAGGACTTGGTGAAATACCCAAGCTTTGTGGCGATGAGAGATACCGCCATGTGAGTACGGTGATGGTAGATGCCACCGGAAATTATGTTACTAGACGAGTGAGTACGGTGATGGTAGATGCCACCGGAAGTGTCTAGTGAGTTATCTGCAAATCCGAGTAATAATGAGATGTGAAATGCCAATATAATATTTGAAAATGCTTTTGATTCACATGTATCTTTGTTGAGATGATTTATGCTATGAGAAATGCATATGAGATTTGTATATGAAATGCATTCGTTTTATAAGCATGAGTATGGCCTTGCCATGAGTTTTGCATTGGTTTAAAGGCACAAGATAGAATTGAGGTACATGTGTTTTCAATGAGAAGTTGCTTTGAAATTGTTTTCAAGCATGAGATAGAATGAGCATGGTGTAGAAAAAGCTTTTGAGAAAGTGTTTAAAGAATGCATTCTTGTGTTGGTTTTCTTTAGAGCATGCCTCACTAAGCAATTGTGCTTACGCTCTATTTTACCAATAATGCAGATAATTGAGGTGTAATCGGGTAGCAAAAAGGTTGAGAACATCCAAGGAAGTGCAAAGCTTATGTATGGTGATGTTTTCATACACTTTAGTTTTCATAATTGGCAATGGGAAACCAAGGTTGTAATTGGGAGATATGTTTTGAACTCCCTAAGTTTGTGGCATGTTTGTGTTGGCATTTATGAGTTGTAAATGGTTCTTTTGGTTGGTTTGAGGTTAGGGAGCTCATATTTGGATGTGTGACTAGGAAGCATGCCTTTAGATTGTGTGATTTGGTGTTTGATGCCATGTTTTAGTCCAATGGTCTTAAATATGTTCCTTAGTGTCATAATGAGTTGCTGGTATGACTTGAAGTTATTTGAGGCATGTTTGATTGGGTTAAAAAGGTGAAAAACTAGCAATTTCTGATGTCACTGGACAAAGTGTATCGAAACACCCTCCACTGTTTTGAAACGGGGGCCTGTAATGGCCATAGTGTTTCGGAACAACTGAAGGTGTTTCGAAACAGTTTGGCTATTGGTGAAGCCTGTTTCGATACTGGTCTCAGAACGTACCCGAGTACCGAAACGGTTACACCGTTTTGATACGGGCATTTCGGTACGAAGGGTGGGCGTTTCGATACAGTTGACCGTTGGATGATGTTTTGAATTGTTTTAAGTTTTTATGCTTTACATTTTAGTCTTGAATGTTGTGGATGTAATTGCTTGAGCTTGGGATGTCTTCTTAAGCTGAAATTCGACAGAGAAGCATGTAATATGACTAATTACATATTGGTAAACCTAAAATCGACAAAGCCCTTGTAATTTCTAAAAATTACATTTTGGTCCCTAAACGTGTAATTTGTGCAATTGAGTCCCTAAATGATTTCCAATCGTTGTGCCTTCTTCTCACGTTATTCTTGAGTGCTCACATAGGGTTAAAGTGCATTTAGAAAATTTTAAAAAGAAAAAAAGGGTAGTTAATCAAGGTTGACTTTTAGGTTGACTTTGGTTTTCCCCGTGTAATCTTCGTAGTTCGGGTCAAGCGCCTAGGCCGGGCTAAGGGCGTTACACATGCTGCAGCAAAGCTTTTTGCACCATCCTCCACTGTTTGCTGAGGCACATCTTCATTGAATCATCGGAGCTCTGTGACGAGGGCTGGTGTTAGACCTATCTTGCCTGAAATAGTTGCATCCACAAGATCGTCTACAAAGACGTCTTTTCTTTTACACATAGCAATTATCAGGTTAGGGAACACGAGAGGACTACGAGGCCCTTCAGACAAGCATACACTTCATCCACTATAATCTTTCCTATGTCAATGCATCTACTATGTAATATCGAGTGGAGAAGAAATAGCCTAGAGATATGGACCGTGGCAGTGTGGGCATAAGCTTATGTCGCACAAAATGATTCCATACCTTGGCCTCAGGTTTGAGGCGGCCTCTTCTACTGACATGTTATTGTCCAGCACCGTTCCCTCAAAACAAATGTCCTCTAGCACCTCACACTGTGTTTGCGCGTCCATAGTCATCACAAAAGTGGTGTGATGGTCCACAGTGTGCTTTAGCCCATAGAACTTGTTAATAGCTGCAATAGTAAACTTTAGCTGCTCACCTCGCACATGAACCGTAGACTGTGGGAGAATTGTGAGGTGCACGTAAAACTCCTTTACTAGTGAGGTGTAGATTTCCTCAGGGTGAGCGGCGAAGGTCTTCCATTCATGCTTGCCAATGAGGTCCATAATTGCTTGATCGAACTGATCTTCCTCCTCTTTATGGTATTTTAACCCTAACTCCGGAAGAACATTCATATCTTTTAGTTTCGTCCATCGTTCATTTGCTGTGTCATCGACAAACTTAGAGATTTCCAGGACTGGTGGTTTTTTAGGGCGGTCGTAAGTTTCAGGGTCATTCTTGCAATGAGCCATGGAGGTTTTTGTGAAAGTAGGGAGGAGTGAATATGTGAGGGGAAAGTGGTGAAGGCTTTTTCGGTGTTTGGGAGAAAAAGAATAGATGAAAGGGAAGAAGAAAGGGTTGAGTGTTGAAAGAGATGGAGAAGTTGAGGGGACTGGTGATAATGAAGAAAATATGTGAAGTTGAAAAAGGTGAGGGGAAGCAGACGAATTAAATGGAAGAGGGGAGTGATGAGGACGTGTGTCGGCTTTAAGGGAGAGAAAAAAAGCTGGGAGTTAATATGATAGGTGACGGTTGGAGAGAGAATAAGTAGGTTTTTGTGGCTAGGGTTTCAGCACATTAATTGGGTGAATATTCTCTGTCTCACTTTTTGTTTTTCTCTCTTTTTAATTCATCCTCCCCTACTTTTCGGATAAAACCTCTTTTTCTTTTTCTTTCCTCTTTTTTGCACTTCCAAAAGTAGATAAAAACAAAACTCCATGTCCTTCTCCCTTTTTGCCACCAACCCTGTAGACGACCATGCTCTCCTGCCTCTGTACCTGACATGGTACTAGGAAAGAGAAAGCTTGTACGAAGGTCACGTGAAAAGATAAGAAATTAAACACAAAGATAACAAAAACTAAACTAAAAATAAAAGCATTATTTATGAACATGCTATAGCATAAGGGATGAAGTTTAGAGGGGCAAACTTTCAAGGATCGTGTAGATCCAAGCGTGACTTGTATCTGAGTATAGGTGCTCCACTGTACACCTTCAGTTGTTGGCCATTGACTTTGAAGACTTCACCATCGTCTAGCTTCTTGATATCAACCGCGCCATGAGGGTACACCTTGTGTATGATGAATGGTCCTGACCACGTCGATTTCAGCTTTACAGGAAGAAGCTTTAGCCTAGAATTGTAGATAAGCACTTGTTGACCTTTTGAGAAATGCCTTGGCAAAATATGTTTGTCATGCCACTTCTTGGTTTTCTCCTTGTAAATGCGAGCATTCTCATATGCTTGGGCTCAAAATTCCTCTAGCTCATTAAGCTCTAACAACCTTCTTTCACCAGCTAGTTGGGCATCCATGTTGAGTTTCTTGATTTCCCAATAAGCCTTGTGTTCAAGCTCAAAGGGTAAATGGCACTCATTGCCAAACACGAGCTTGAAGGGTGACATGCCTAAAGGTGTCTTGAAGGTTGTTCTATATGCCCATAGTGCTTCATCCAACTTGGGGGACCGGTCTTTTCTCTTAGGATTAACCACCTTCTCCAAGATTTGCTTGATTTCACGGTTGGAAATTTCAGCCTGTCCATTCTTCTGCATATGATATGCTGTAGCAATTTTGTGCCTGACTCTATATCGCTGTAATGCTTTAGCAATAAGCTTGTTCTCAAAGTGAGTTCCTTCATCACTGATGATGGCTCGGGGTGCTCCGAACCTCGTGAAGATGTTCTTGTGAAGGAACTTCATGACCGTCTTGGAGTCATTCCTCGGGGTGGCAACAACCTCCACCCATTTTGACAGTAGTCGACTGCTAGCAAAATATATAGATCTCCATATGATGTAGGAAACGGGCCCATGAAGTCAATTCCTCAAAAATATTTTGTAGTGGCATTTCATTCCGCCTGGAGATGTTCCCCGTTCTTTGGCATCTATCACAAGTCTTTTAGAACTCGTGTGCATCCTTGAAAATTGTACGCCAATAGAATCCTGCTTGAAGAATTTTTGCAGCAGTTCTAGCTGTAACCCCCTTAGCCCGGCCTAGACGTTTGACCCGAACTACGAAGATTACACGGGGAAAAACCAAAGTCAACCCGAAAGTCAACCTTGATTTACGACCCTTTTTTTTCTTTTTATCTTTTCTAGATGCATATTATTAACCTACAAGTTCAACAAAGTGATTAGGTGAAACATCGCAGCGATCGGAGTTCGATTAAGGGTTCAATTGTATACAATTGACTTGTAGGGACTAAACTGTGAATACCATAAGATACGGGGACTTTCATGATTTTAAAGTTACCAATCCTCAATTAGTCATGTAACATGCCAACAAGTCAAAATTCAGCTCAAACGGATCATCCAAACACATCCTATTGCACCCACAAGATTCTGGGACCAAAATGTAAGAAACAGAAACCTGATAGAGTTCAAATTCAAATCCAACGACCAAGTGTTTCGATACGGATGGCCCTGTACCAAAAAGGCCGTTTCGAAATAGTGTTGACCATTTCGATACTCAGGTGCGTTCCGAGACCCGTATCGAAACACCCTCTTCCAGTAGTCAAAACGTTTCGATACACCTTCACCCGTTCCGAAACCTTATGGCCATTTCAGGCCCCTGTTCCGAAACAGGCAAGGGCCTTCCGATACGCCTTGCCCTGCAACAGCAGATTATGATGGTTTTTCATCCATTTTCACACCGAATCATTTTCGAATCATGCCACATCAAATATACATCATGGATACATATCAACAATCATCATTTTGAGGCATTAGCTACGATATGGTATTCAATATGTAAATGTAAATTCTAAGGCATACTCCTTAATCCACAAAAGCCATAACAAGCCAAATCTACCATCCACATCCGAAATCAAACCATAATGCCCATTTACATCTCAAAAGTAACTATCAAACATGCTCAAAGTAAAAGAGAAAGCATTCTCAACCATGCAATAGCATAAACCCCACCCATTACCTTTTATTAATCCGAAGCAAAACCACATACTTTGCAAGATTTAAAGCATGGATTCCTCTTACCTACTTGCTGCCTTCAAAGCCTAGTTTTCTGCATCGATGAAACAAAAGAGCGTAAGCACAAAGCATAGTGAGGATCGCTAGATAACATTCATCAATGCATGTCTCATATTTTGCAAACAACAATTTATATCTCATACCATTTCATAAACATGTCTTCTCGAGACCTCAATGCGCTTTTTAACACATACTCATATGCACCATTTTAGATCAGCAAATAAACCCTTGCTCATGCTTTAACAAGCATCACATGCATTCTTGCATCATACACATATGTCTCATTCATCCTTGCATCATATACAAGCATCTCATGCTTCACATTATTCATTTATATTATATTGGCTCGCAAGTGATAATCCATAAACCATTTCAACACAAGACACAATCGGATACGCTAATTACAAGCGTTGTCCCCCACGCTTCATACAAACTACCAGACTACACAAGGTGGAGATTAATGGCACAATCACAACCCCTCAACACCCGTGATGGAGATTAATGGCACAATCACAACCCCTCAACATCACTCATCGGTAGTTGTATAATTCCACTAATGAGAGTATGGGACACATACACAAGACTCACACACGGGACTTACCACTCACCGTTGTGATATTAACCTCAATCGTTAGGGTAATTGGATAGAGATTACGACACAATCACAACCCCTCGACATCTAAGGCGACTTTATTCACGGTGCACCCAATCCTATAGCCGGCTAACTATATCCGATTAAACTAACTAAAAAACATTTCCATCACTTGCCATTATAATCATTTAACCCCATTAATCCATTGTTTTACAAACAAAACCACAATGCCACTTTCACAAGCATCACATGCTTAATATCATATGCATTCAACACATGCAAACCAAGGATCACTTACCTAGTGCATCCTTAACATAATGGCATTAAAATCCACCATTTAACCATTCTTAAAAATAGTAAACAAATCCACTCTCACAACAAGTGCAATTTCATCAAATATAGCACATTTCCAAGAGAGGGATTTCGAAACACTTACACTTGAGCTTAGTTAAGTGTATCAAACTTACACTAAGCTCCCAAGGTCACGCTCAAAGCGTTACAAAGCTGGAAATTGCATTTCCACTCACCGATACACGAAACCTTGCTCGCCAACACGAAAATTACCCCTCCGGAGCCTCCAAAATCACCTCGTTTGCTTCTGGATTAAGATCCCATGTTTTCACATCATCAAAATAGAGATCTAAATGCATTAAAATGCATTCTAACACCAGCAACAATTCTCAAACTCGTTGCCCACTCAAACTACACCAAAATACCCTTCCAAAACAACAAAAAATTTAATCGATTGCTTCCTAAACCAAGCCCAGCCATCATACATCACTTCCAAAGCATTATAACATCAAAATACATCTAACAAACATCCTAACCCAACCTTATATCTCCAGCAAGCAAGATTCCTCCACTTCACCCCAAAATCTCACCTAAAACAACAAAGAAACTCAAGGATCTCAGGGATTTCGGGATCTATGATATCAACACATGCTTTTAACATGTAAATCAACTTAGAACTCAATTAAAATCAATACAAAACAGAGCCCAACTCATCAAGTCCGAAAATAAAGATTTCATCCACTTAGATTAGATGTTGAGAACGAGATTTACCTCCAATCCTTGCTTCTCTCACTGTATGACAAGTTTTCCTTAGTGAAATCTTGAAGAACTAGGAGAGTTTTCTTGAAAATGATTTAAGAAAAGTTGAGAGAGTTTTTGGGAGAAAGAATTCTGGAAAAAGTTGAATGAAATTGTGTTTGTCTGAAATGATAAAGGATTTTTGGTAGTTACGTAATTGAAAAACCAATAACTACCTATTAGTTATTTTAATATAAAACCCTTTTTGAAACATTACAATTTGGTCACTACGCAAATCCCCCTAAAGATTCTAAAATTTTGGCTTCCACCTTAAAATTTACATTTTTCCCAGTTTTGAAACTTCACAATTTGGTCACTACTCATAATGTCCCTTTTCCAAAACCCTTTTTGTAAAATTGACTTGACCAACCCCTTAAATATATTTTTAAAGGATTTTAGCAATTTTTATAACATTTTTATCATATCCCGACCCTTGATTTCCAAAAATCACCTTACGCGATTGGAACCGTTCTCGATCGGTCCGATCTGACGCCTAAAACATCTAGGCCATAAACCAGGGCGTTACAACTCTCCCCCACTTAGGAAATTTCGTCCTCGAAATTCTTACCGTATGGAAAGAGATGCGGAAAATGCTTCAGCATGTCCGCTTTGCTTTCCCACGTGGCCTCCTCAACTCCTCGGTGTCGCCACAACACCTTCACAAGCTCTATCGTCTTACCACGAAGAAATTTGCTACTCACATCCAGAACCTTCACTGGTTCCTCATCAAACGACAGATCCGGATTCAACTCTATCTCCTCAATAGGCATCACATGCGAAGGATCTGATTTGTAATTCTGTAACATGGAGACATGAAACACATCATGTGTCTTCTCCAACTCTGCAGGCAATCTCAACCGATATGCCACAAGACTAATACGCTCCACAATTTCGTAAGGTCCAAAGAACCTTGGGCTAAGCTTACCCTTACGCCCAAATCTCATCATCTTCTTCCAAGGCGATTGTAACCCCCTTAGCCCGGTCTAGACGTTTGACCCGAACTACGAAGATTACACAGGGAAAACCAAAGTCAACCCGAAAGTCAACCTTGATTGACAACCCAATTTTTTTTAACTTTTCTAGATGCTCAATACTAACCTATATGTTTAATAAATTACTCCAGCGGAAGCGACACAGCGAACGGACCTCAAACAGGGACTCAATTGAATAAAAATGTATTTTAGGGACTAAAACGTAAATTTCAAAAATTACAGAGACTTTCATGATTTTAATATTACCAAACCTCAAATAATCATATAACATGCCTTCATGTCAAAAATCAATTCCAAAGGACCATTCAAACTCACTAATTTAAGTAGCCAACAATCAAGGATCAAAATGTAAGAATCATAAACTCGGAACAGCTCAAAATTCATATCCAACGGTCATCCGTTTCGGAACGCCTACCTTGGTTTCGAAACGGTCGTATCGAAACTGAATTGACCATTTCGATACTCGGGCTCGTTTTGGAACTCGTATCGAAACAGGGTCTTCCAGAAGCCAAAGTGTTCTGAAACACCTTCATCCGTTCCGAAACACCATGGCCATTTCGGGCCCCTGTTTTGAAACATATAAGGGTGTTCCGATACACCCTGCCCTGCAATAGTAGCTTTTGCTGGTTTTTCATCATTTTTCACATTCGAAACAACCCCGAGACATATCACAACATGCATACAACATGAATACATATCAACAATCAACATACCAAGGCAAAAGTAGAGGTGGCAATCGGGTCATTCGGTTCGGGTTTGGTTTGGGTCGTTTCGGTTCGGGTCATTTCGGGTCTATCTAGAATCGGTTTAGATTCGGTTCAGGTCGGTTCGGTTCAGGTTCGGGTCTAATTCGGGTCTGTGATGAGTCGGATTCGGTTCGGGTATTGGATCGGGTCAAAATCAGATCGGTTGTTTTCGGGTCGGGTCAATATCGGATCGATAGCTTTCGGTTCGGGTCAAAATCGGGTCGTTCGGGTCGGGTCAAAATCGGGTCGATTTCGGGTCTGGTCAACATTTAAATTTTCGGGTCAATTCGATTTGAGTTGGGTAAAAGGTTTGAGGTTTAGTATTTATGGTTTAGTTTAGAGTTATTGGTGTATGAGATTAATTCTGATTCAACTTGTTAATCTATGCATTTGAATTTGATTAAATATTTAAATCAAAGATTCATGTATCCATATCAATTTTTTTTGTGTAATTATATTAAATCAAAGTTTATTATATGTAATATTAATAATAATAATAATAATAATAATAATAATAATAATGTCTGAAATGAATTAATTTATTAAACTTAGGATCTAATTGAGTTAACTAAAATCTAAAAGCATAAATCACGGACATAATTAAAATAATTCTAAAACTAAATGTGAAATTTCTATTAAATTAATCTAAATTGAAACTCAATTAAATTAAGAAAAAGAAAAGGAGAAAGACAATTGGTAAAAATAGAGAGGGAAAAGACAAAATTTTTGAGGGAAATAAGCCACCAATTTTTTAAGCTAGATTGAAAAAAAAGAAAAAGACAATTGGAAAAAATAGAGAGAGAAAAGACAAAATTTTGGAGGAAAATAAGCCACCAATTTTTTAAGCTAGAGATTAATTACTTTTTAGGTCATGTTGCATTTAAAATGTTACATTTTAGTCAACATTAAGTTTTAGTTTAATTTAATTTAGTCACAAGTATCCCCACGGTTTAGACTTCGGATATAGAAATCTCATCCCCGTAGTGATATTTAAAATTAGTTTATTTAATTAATATTGAAACGTAAAATAGCATAAAATGTTATTATACCACAACTTTGACAAGAGGAACGGTCTCTTCCATGGTATAGTATAAAAAGATAATAAAACATATTTCATTTTATTATTTATTATATTTTTAAAAATAGATATTCGGGTTAAAGTCGGGTCGATATTCGGTTCAGCTTTCGGTTCAGCTTTCGGTTCAGCTTTCGGTTCGGGTCAAATCGGTTCGGGTCCATTAGGTTCGGGTCCATTTCGGTTCAACAAAAAATTTCGGTTCGGTATGATTTATTTCGAGTTTCGGGTCAACTTCGGATCATCATGTTCGGGTCAAAATCGGGTTCCGATTCGGGTAATTCGGTTCAGGTTTCGGGTCTCGGGTCAAGTTTGCCAGGTCTAGGCAAAAGCTTAAATATAGCAACCAACATATAGGTAAAGGCACTAAAGGCATGCTAACTAGTTCACCGAAACCATAACAAGCTATAACATCATATAAACCATAATCCAATCACCAAAGTCCATTTACAACTCAAATATAAGCGAACCAACATGCTCAAAGTAAGGGAAAACATTCTCAAACATTCCAAGGTATAAATCCCACCCATTGCCTCTTATTACACTAAGGGTGAACCACATACATCTCTTTAACAAAGCTTTGGATTCCTCTTGCTTTTGGGCTGCCTTCAAAGGTTTAATTCTCTGCATTGATGAAACAAAAGAGCGTAAGCATAAGGCTTAGTGAGGACCGCTAAACAACATTCATCAATGCATTACTCATGATTTTGAAAAATCAACACTTTATATCACATGCCATTTATAAAATGTGTCTTCTCAAGACTTCAATGCACTTTTGGAACCTCATGCACATATGCATCAATTTACAATAGCAAATAGACCTTTGCTCATGCTTTAGCAAGCATCACATTCATTCTTGCATCATACACATATATCTCATGCACCCTTGCATCATATACAAGCATCTCATGCTTCACATTGTCATTTACATTATGTTGGCTCACAAGTGATAATCCATAAACCATTTCAACACAAGACACAATCGGATACGCGGATTACAAGCGTTGTTCCTCACGCTTCATACAAACTACCGGACTACACAAGGTGGAGACAAATGGCACAATCACAACCCCTCAACACCCGTGATGGAGATTAATGGCACAAACACAACCCCTCAACATCACTCATCGGTAGTTGTATAATTCCACTAACGAGAGTATGGGAAACATACACAAGACTCACACACGGGACTAACCATTCACCATTGTGATCTTAACCTCAATTGTTAGGGTACTTGAATGGAGATTACGACACAATCATAACCCCTCGACATCCAATGAGACTTCATTCACGGTGCACCCAATCCTATAGCCGGCTAACTATATCAGATTAAAGTAACCAAAAACCATTTCATCGCTTGCCAATATAATCAATAAACCACATTAATCCACTGTTTTACAAGCATAACCACAATGCCATTTCCACAAGCAATACATGCTTAACAGCGTATGCATTCAACACATGAAAACCAAGGATCACTTACCTAGCGCATCCTTAACATAATGTCATTAAAATCCAGCATTAAACCATGCTTAAACATGTTTAAAAATAGTAAACAAATCCTCTCTTAGATCAAGCGCAATTTCATCAAACCTAGCACACATTTCCAAAAGAGGGATTACCGAAACTCTTACACTTGAGCTTAGTTAAGTGTATAAAACTTACACTAAGCTCCCCAAGACCATGCTCAAAGTGTTACAAAGCAATAAATTGCATTTCCACTCACTGATACACGAAGCCTTGTTCGCCGACACGGAAATTATACCTTCGGAGCCTTCAAAATCACCTTTTTATCTTCTGGATCAAGATCCCCTGTTTTCACATCATCAAAACGGAGATCTAAATGCATTAAAATGCATTCTAACACCAGCAACAATTCATAAACTCGTTGCCCACTCAAACTACACCAAAATGCCCTTCCAAAACAACCGAAAACACAATTGATTACTTCCTAAACCAAGCCCAGCCATCATACATCACTTCCAAAGCATTATCAACATCAAAACACATCTAATAAACATCCTAACTCATCCTTATACCTCCAGCAATCAAAATTCCACCATTGCACCTTAAAAACGCACTTAAAATCACCAAGAAACTCAAGGATCTCAAGGATTTCGGGATCTATATTAACCACACCTCATTTTAACATATAAACCAACTTAGAAATCAATTAAAATCAACACAAAACAGTGCCCAACTCATCGTCCGAAAATCAAGATTTCATCCACATTTTCATAAGATTTTGATCTCAAATCAAAACTATATTGAAAACTCAATCAAAAATAGTATTTAGAAGCCAAATATCTTGGGAATTTCAATAAAGAACTTAGATTAGAGGTTGAGAATGGGATTTACCTCCAATCCTTGCTTCCTTCAGTAGATGACAAGTTTTTCTTGCAAAAATCTTGAAGAATTAAAGAAGATCTCTTAAAAAAGATTTAGGAAATGTTGAGAGGATTTTTGGGGAGAAAGAATTCTAGAAAAGATGATGGAAAATGGTGTTTGGCTAAAATGAGAGGGAATTGGTAGTTACGTAAAATGAAAAGCCATTAACTACCAATTAATTAATATCAAATTCTATTTAAAATCATTTAATTACAACCCATTTAAATCACATGTCATATTGAGGAAAGGTCAAATTGACTTAAAGCCCCCTAAGGATTCTAAGATTTTGGATTCCACCTTAAAAATCACATTTTCCCAGTTTTGAAACTTTACAATTTGGTCATTACTCAAAATGTCCATTTTCCAAAACCCTTTTTGTAAAATTGACTTGACCAATCTCTTAATTATATTTTTAGAGGATTTTAGCAATTTTTATCACAATTTTATCCTATCCTGATCCTTGATTTCCTAAAACCACCTTAAGCGATTCGAACCGTTCTCGACCGGTCTGATCCGATGTCTAAAACATCTAGGCCCAAAACCAGTGCGTTACAACTCTCCCCCACTTAGGAAATTTCGTTCCCGAAATTCTTACCTAATGGAAAGAGATGCGGAAACTGCTTCAGCATGCCCGCCTTGCTTTCCCACGTGGCCTCCTCAACTCCTCGGTGTCGCCACAACACCTTCACAAGTTCTATCGTCTTGCCACGAAGAACTTTGCTACTTACATCCAGAACCTTCACTGGTTCCTCATCATATGACAGATCCGGATTCAACTCTATCTCCTCAACAGGCATCACATGTGAAGAATCCGATATGTACTTCCGTAACATGGAGACATGAAACACGTCATGTATCTTCTCCAACTCCAAAGGCAATCTCAGCTGATATACCACAGGACCAATACGCTCCACAATCTCGTAAGGTCCAATAAACCTCGGGCTAAGCTTACCCTTCCGCCCAAACCTCATCACCTTCTTCCAAGGCGATACTTTCAAGAACACACGTTCGCCAACCGCGAACTCAATTTCCTTACTGTAACGCCCCGGTTTTGGGCTTGGAAGTTTTGGGTTTGGACCGGACCGGTCGGGTTGCGGTTCGAATATATAAAGGTGGAATTAGGAAAGCCTAGTTCGGGTTGCATTAAAAATATGGAAAAATGTTCTAAAATCCTCTTTTAATATATATAAGTGAACTGTGAAATCAATTTTGCAAAATGAGGTTTGGAAGGGTGACATTTTGGCTAGTAACCAAAATGTAATTTTTGAAAACTGTGAGACTGTTTTAAAAAGGATTGAAACTTTGAATCTTTAAGGAGCTATTTACCCAATGGGAGTTTCTCCAGATTTTCTAAATATATTAAATGATTAATTAAAAGGTTTTTAATATAAACAAAGTGGAGGGAAGATATTTTAGTTTTAACTAACTTTTCTCTCAACTATTTTCTCTCATTTTCTCTCAAGCCAAACATCTCTCTCCAGAGCTTTTCTCTCTGATTTTGTCACCTAAATTCATCTTTTCAATTACCTATTGATTGCTAATCATCTCTACAACAAAACCTCACCATTTGCTAAGTGGATTTTCATGAAAACTTGATTCTAAAAGGGAGAAACTCAAGTTTGGAGGTAAGAACGTCCTTCTCCTCTAAACTCTCAGTTCTTTACTGAAATTCCCAAGTTCTCAATCCTTGATTTATGATTTATTAAAGGTTTTACAATTGGAATCTTGATTTTGGCTTTAAAATGCAAGATTTGCTTGATTTTGGTGAAATTTTCGTATGATCTGTTTGGGCAGTGTGTTGAGTTGTTAAATTGATGTTAATTGAATGTTAATTTGATTAGAAATTGAGGCTTAATCAATGCAATCCCGAATAGGTTGAATTTCCTAAGTTTTGCTTGAGTTTTTGGTTGTTTTTGGAGTGATCTTGGTGATCTGTTATAGTTGGAGGTATAAGGACGAGTTTGAGATCATTTTGGATGTTAATTGATGTTTAAAAATGGTTGGAAGTGATGGATCTTGGCTGGGTTAAGTTTTGGAAGTGTTTGAGTGTGATTTCGGTTGTTTTTGGTAGCCGAATTGATGATTTTGTGATGAGCAACGAGTTTAGTTGTGTTGTTGGAGTTTTTAGTGCATTATGATGCATTAATCCTCTGATGTTATGTGCTTGAAACAGGGGAGGAAGATCCGTGAGCATTAGAGGTGGTGTTGAAGGTTTCAGATGCTTGGAAGGCTTGTTGGCTAGCCTTGTTTTGTGTATCGGTGAGTGAAGTTGGGTTTTCAGCTTTTAAACCAAGGTTTGAAGGTTTTGGGAGCTTAGTTTAAGTCTAAACAACTTTGCTAAGCTCAAGAGTAAGTAAATGGATTTTCGCTCTTGGTTGTGTTGTGAATTGGCTTTTCAAAGCAATTGTGATTGATGGTTGCAATGCATATGTTTTGCATGTTTTAGATTCTGTTTTGAAAGCATATTTTAGCATGGTTTAATGCTAGTTTTGAAAGCCATATGTGAAGGATGCTCAAGGTAAGAGATCCTTGGTTTTGTACATTGAAATTGTGGGATTGATGCATAGTGTTGCATGTTGTTAAATGGCTTTGTGTAATGCTTTAAAACAGTGGATTAACGTTGTTATTGATGCATATTGGCAAGTGGTTGTTGAGGTCACAAAGGTGGTTAAAAGTCCTTGTGTGAGCCTTGTGTATTTAAGAACAACATGGTGTTTAAAAGTCCATGGTTGGTTCTTGGTTAAAGTTCGTGGCGGTTATTGCATTTTGATTATGCTTGTGAACTAATGGATTAATGCGGTAAGATGGTTATATTGGCTAGTGATGTAAGTGGTTCTTGGTTCTTTGATCGGATATAGTTAGCCGGCTATAGGATTGGGTGCACCGTGAATAAAGTCGCCTTGGATGTGGAGTGGTTGAGAGTGAACCGGTAAACTCCATCCAAGTTTCCTAACGAGATGGTTAAGGTCATAATGGTTGATGGGATCCCATTCGAGGACCTTGGTTAAGCAAAGGTAATAATGGTGGTTAAAATTCCATTTGAGGACCTTGTGCTTGGTAAGATCACAATGGAGGTGTAAAGTCCATGTGTGGATCTTGTGTAGGGTGTCCCGGATCTCGTTAGTGATGTTATACAGCTACCAATCGGTGATGCTAAGGTTGTATGGTGTTTAAAAGTCCATACATGGGAACCTTGTGCATGTTAAGGTTGTATGGTGTTTAAAAGTCCATACATGGGAACCTTGTGAATGTTAAGGTTGTATGGTGTTTAAAAGTCCATACATGGGAACCTTGTGAAAGTTAAGGTTGTATGGTGTTTAAAAGTCCATACATGGGAACCTTGTGATTGGTAAGGTCAAATGGTGTTTAAAAGTCCATTTGGGGACCTTGGATTGGTAGTGTGTATGAAGCGTGGGGACAACGCTTGTGATCCGCGTATCCGATCGGATGTTGAGTTGAAAAGTGGTTTTGGTTGGTCACTTGGAAGCCAATATAATGTTCTTGAATGTACTGAAGCATGAGATGCTTGTAATGATGCATGATTGCATGAGATGTGTATAATGTATTATGAATGCATGTTTACTTGTTGGTTTGAACAAGTGTTGATTATCTATTGAGAATGGTGCATCTGTGCATGAAATCTCTTTAGTGCATCGTAGTCTTGCTAAGACTTGTTTTAAAGGCATGAGTTACAAATATTGATGTTGTGGTTCATACGTTACATATGTTAATGCATCTGTTATGTTGAATGAGAAAATGGTTTAAAGGGTTTATTGCTTAAAGTGATAATCAAGTATGAGAAAGGTATGTTTTGAATTGGAAGTGTTTTCCAAGGGTTTGAATTTAACTTTGCATATGGTGTTTATGCATGGTGAGGTTAAATTGATGGTTTTGCAAGTTTATGTTTTGAAAAGGTTTGCTTAGCTTTCTAAGCTAAGGGTTGGTTTTCATGATTGAGCAATGCATGGTTTTAAGCATGTTGTTGAAAAGGGTTTTCTAACAATGCTTTGGTTTATGAAATCGAGTTGTTTTAAAAAGTGGTTTATGACTCGCTGCATTGATGGCGTTTTGGTTTTGAGCATTCCTCACTAAGCATTATGTGCTTACGCTCCTTTTTGTCCATCAATGCAGATAATTGAAGTTTGGACAGCGAGAGGCAAGGGATTCAAGGAGGACTCCATTAGGGATGTATGTCTCGGTTAATAGCTATAGTTAATAAAGGCAATGGGGGAAAGAATCTCTTGTGTTGTTGTTAAATGAGATTGTGTATGTTGGACAAGTTGGTTTATGGTTTTAAATCATGTGGTTTATTGTTGCAACGTTTGGATCTCTTATTGCGAAAGTGTTTATGCAATGCTTCTTGCGTTAAAAGCATGATTGTGGTTTAAATGTGTTTAATGAGTTGATGCACCTAGGGGTGGTTATGTATCTAGTTTTTGATGCATATATGTCTCTTGTATGTTCTATGACTTGCTGGTGTGTCTTGGTTGCATTCGGATCATGTTTGGTGGGTCAAAGATGCATTTAACCAGCAAGGATGCTGCAATCTGGGCATGGCGTTTCGGAACGCGTGTTACCGTTTCGGAACGGGGGGCCTGAAAAGGCCAGGGTGTTTCGAAACGGATGGACCCGTTTCGGAACGTTTGATATACTGCCTGTGCCTGTTCCGATACGCGTTGCGGAGCGGCCCCGCGTTTCGAAACAGGGTGAACCTGTTTCGGAACACCTGACCGTTGGGGGCTGACACTGGCGGTTATGTGTTTCGAAATGTTTGCGTTTTGGTCCTGAATCTTGTTTTTGAAATTGTATGAGTTCGGGATGTCCGTTTGAGCTGAAATTTGGTAGTGAAGCATGAAACATGACTAATTTCAAATTGGTAACTTTTAATCGGGTTAAGTCCCTGTAATTTTCAGAATTTACAGTTTGGTCCCTAAAGTTGTAATTTGTGCAATTGGGTCCCTGAATGATCTCTGATGGTTGTGATCTTTGAGCATGATGTTTGCGTGATCATATTTAGGGTTAATGAGCATCTAGACAAGATTAAATTGAAAAAATGGTTCGTTAATCAAGGTTGACTTTCGGGTTGACTTTGGTTTTCCCCGTGTGATCTTCTTAATTCAGTTCAACCGTCTGGGCCGGGTTAAGGGGGTTACACTTACGCTTCAAGTCCGCGTAAGTCTTTTGCCTATCTGATGCAGCTTTCAACCGCTCACAAATGAGCTTCACCTTCTCGGTGGTACCCTTAAGCATAGCTGGCATTGAAATCAACTTTTGCCCAGCTTCTGCCCAACAAAGAGGGATTCTACATCTCCTCCCATACAAAGCCTCGTATAGAGCCATTTGGATACTTTCCTGGTAACTATTGTTGTACGCAAACTCAACCAACGGCAAGTGCTTTTCCCAAGAACCCTTAAAATCTATCACACAACATCTCAGCATGTCCTCAAGCACTTGAATCACACGTTCTGACTGTCCATCCGTCTGCGGATGATAAGAAGTGGTGAAATTCAACAGTGTACCCAAGGTTTGATGCAAACATTCCCAAAATCGCGCTGTAAACCTCAGATCTCTATCCGACACAATGGACTTTGGCACACCGTGCAAACGCACAATCTCAGCTATGTACAGCTCATCCAACTTATCCAAAGTATAAGTAGTATGCACAAACAAAAAATGTGCACACTTCATAAGCCGATCCACAATCACCCAAACTGAATTCTTCTTTACCGGTGACAAAGACAAACCAGACACAAAATCAATGGTGATTCTCTCCCACTTCCATTCTGGAATTCTCAAAGGCTACAACAATCCAGAAGGAACCTGATGCTCAGCCTCCACTCGCTGACACACCATGCACTTACTAACGAACTCAGCTACATCCTTTTCAACCCTACTGTTGAGTGGATCGCAAGATCGATATTGACCAAGAGGGGGGGTGAATTGGAAATTTAAAGTTGTGTGGTGGAAATTTGCAAATTAAAAATCATGGACAAGAGATTTAGAGTGGTTCAAGTTCCAAATGAACTCTACATCCACTACCTTAGCTTCACTAAGGATTTGCAACAATTCCACTAAATTGCTCTTCCCCTTTTCTAGGACAAGGAGGCAACCCTTTACAATTTCGGTTGATTTTTCTACCCAAAAATCAACCCAATCCTCACACAAGTGAACAAAGAAATTTGATGGCTAATAAGGTATCTCTCAATACAAATGATAGCCCCAATACAAGCACTCAACCCAGTTTGACAAAATATGAATGAAGATTACAATTGGGATTTTTAGACAAATAGGAATTTTGGCACAATTGCTTGGATTTGATGAATAAGTGTTTTCTTGAAGATCAATAGTTGTTGTTGTAGCTTTTAGATGTCTCTTTTATACCTCTTCATTGATTTCTAGCCGTTTGGGTGGTTGGGGACATAAATGAAGCCGTTGGAACCCTCTCTTACCACCATAAATGCACTTCTGCAGCTACCGGTATCGGTACGCGGGAAGGAGTATCAGTACCTGTCGCAGAAAAGAAAGAGCCGTTGTGTGCATTTAATAAGGGGTATCGATACGCGCGTAAGCGTATCTGTACTGGGTATCGAAACGGCAAGGGATGTATCGATACTATTTTCTGAACTTAGCTCACTGTCCATAACCGTATCGGTACAGGGGTTAGGCGTATCGATACGGGTCAACGACTTTTTAAAGTTTGGTTACCAACCAACTGACACCAACGGTCATATTTTTAAACCGACTTAAATACTTTAAAAATTATAAAGCCCGTATCGATACGAGGGTTTGCCGTATCGGTACGCTATTCAAACTCTTTGAGATTTAACACAAGGGCGTATCGATACGAGGGTTTGCTGTATCGATACGTGTTCCTCCAGTAGCAAAGTTTTGCAAAATGGTATCGATACACCTGGAAGGGTATCGATACTCTTTGACGTTTTTCAATAGTTTTGGCTTAGAACACTTAGAAAATATTTTGAGTTTGATTTTTACAAATCAGTTTTAAAGTGTTGGTGTTTTAAAACTTGTTAAGGGATTTATAAAAACAATTTTAAGTTTTTCAAATTGATCCTTAAAGATCTAGTTATATCAAAATCAAACATAGGTTTTACAATCTCCCCCTTTTTGATATAACAAAACTAAAACTTAAAATTTTTGACGTTTTTGAAAAACCTTTACGAAGTTAACTCCCCCTTAATATAAGCTTGGTAACCTTTGAGTTAAAATCAAAATATTTGAAGTTGAGCTAGTTTCTTCTCCCCCTTTTTGTTAGATCAAAAAATCCTTTTGAGACAATTAAGTGCATAAGGAAATCAAAGGTATAATAAGCAACATAGATTTTATTCATTATAGCAACATACTTAAAATCCAAACAAAAGCAAACAAGAAATCAAAGCATAGGTTTTAATCCTAAAACAAACTTAATCCTAAGAACATAAAACATAGGTGCATAAAATAGAAAATCCTAAATGATATGCATGACAAACAAGAGAAAACGTCTAAGCTGATCTTCTTCGTCTTCATCATCTTCATCATCAACTCCCAAAGGCTCATTAGTGCGCATACTATTACGCCACTCATCATGGAAAGCGGCAATTGAAATATTCAAGGAATTGTGCCCGCTTTCAAGAGATGTGAGGCGATTCTCCATACCCGTCATCCTAGTATCAAAGGTAGTTTCTATGGAAGTGAGACGAGTATTCATGTCCGTGCGCAACCCGGTAAATTGCTCATTGAGATAGGTCATGAGAGCATCCATGTTGGGTTGTTGGACTTGAGGAGCTTGAGGAGCTTGAGCCTCTTCAAACACGGCGGCGGCTTCCGGTGGTAACTCGGCAAGACGTATCCATTCACCATTAAGATAAGTAAATTTTGCCCGAGCAAGAGATCGCTCATCAATGGGATCAGTGAGATGAGTTGGATAGTCATAAGAGCAATCAATATCCTTTTTAATAAAGAAATAACTCAAAGCGGAACCGTATGTGAAGGAGGTGACGTGAGGAGTGTTACGATTTTGAACGAGGTAGACGATCTCCGCGAACATGAGTCGAGCTAGATTTGGTCGCCTGGCTTCACGGAAGCACCGAATCCAAAAATCATCCATTTGACGGATGGTGGAATATTTTCCTCCGGAAGGACGAAACCACCACGACACCATCAAATGTAGGATCCGGTCGTGAGCATTGAGGGCGGTGACGGATCCACTAAGAACATGCCCCATACCATGCTCATCATCAAGGCCTTCATCATCCAACTTAAAAACCTCACAAATAGACTTGACATCAAGGATTATTTTCTTTCCCATAAGATAAGACCTAATTGCAACAACTTCCCCATTACGACTAACACATCTTGCATTAGCATAGAAAATCAAAACCAAGAGGCGATAGAAAATACCGGGAATAGAGATAAACTCCATGAAATTCCAACGATGAAGCAAGGGAAGGTATTCAAACTTGAAACGCTCCGAATTGAGAAAAGGAACAAAGATTACCCTTTCGGCACGGATCTTATAATTCTCATATTGACGAAAGTGAGTTAGACCCGAATTGCCATCAAAGGATTGCTCATAGATGATTGAGTAGTTTGGACGAGCAATCTCTCCAAGGTTGGAAGATTCACCGGCATGAGTAGCCCTCGGTCGCTTCCTTGATGGTTCTTTTGGTGCCATGATCTAAAAGAGAATTAAGCAAAAGGGTTTCTTCAATTTGAGTAAAAATCAAGGTAAAAGAAATTTAAAAGAAAATTTTTAAAGAAAAAGTTTGAAAGAAAAAAATTTAAGAAAAAGGTTGAAGAAAAACAAGGTTTAAAAAAAAAACAAGAATCAAAACAGAAAAAAAAAATTGAAAAAAGATAAAGGAGATTACCTTGATAGAAACTTGAAGATTTGAAGAAAACTAGCACAAAGATGAGAAAGAGAGCACAAAGCCTTGCTTGATTCAAAAACTCTTTTAGGTTTGAGTTGAGATGTGAAAAATATGAAGGAGGAAGTGCCCTTTTATAGGAAAAAACGGCTAGGGTTAATTAGGTTTTGAAAATTTTGAGTTATGGTAAAAGTTGAACTCATTAAAAGCTAATTTAATGTCATCAGCGCAGTCGAGTATCGATACGCCCATTGGGGTATCGATACGGGGATAGAATTGTCTTTTTGCAAAAATGTCCGTTGGGAAAGTTGTATCGAAACTGAGGGGTCCGTATCGAAATGACCCGTATCGATATGGGATGAATCGTATCGATACGCGTGAAGCGAAGAAAATTCTGGGAAACTGAATGAAGAACGGGTATCGATATGCGTAGAGCTGTATCGATACTGGATGCCCAGAATTACATATTTGGTTCAAAGAACAACCAAAGGCTCGAACCTAACATCTCCTATGAGTATGCAAATGATGTATGAGCAGTTCTAAGCATATTTTAACAGAATCATACTCCCCCTAACTATAGGCATGGATGAAATTGGGAGTCTAAGCATACAAACATGGCATTTCACAAGATCAAGTATATTTAAGCACAAAAGAGGTCCCAGAAGGTCAAGATAGGCTAGCTAGACCTAACTCTCTCCTAAGGGACCAAAAACGCTCTTTGTCTAAGGGTTTTGTAAATATGTCCCCTAATTGATTCAAGGTGTCTACATACTCTATAACCACATCTTCCTTAAGGACATGATCTCTAATGAAATGATGCCTTATTTCTATGTGTTTGGTTCTAGAGTGTTGGATGGGATTTTTTGTTAAACAAATAGCACTAGTGTTGTCACATTTTAGGGGTATGGTTTCAACTTTAATTCCATAATCTAAGAGTTGTTGCTTCATCCAAAGGACTTGAGCACAACAACTCCCTAAGGATATGTACTCGGCTTCAGTGGTAGATAAGGCTACACTATTTTGTTTCTTAGAGAACCAAGATATGAGCATACTACCTAAGTATTGACAAGTTCCCGAAGTACTTTTCCTATCGATTTTACAACCCCCATAATCCGCATCCGAGTAAGCATGAAGGTTGAAGGTAGAGTCTCTAGGATACCAAAGACCTAAACAAGGATTGTCTCTAAGGTATCTAAAGATCCTTTTAACGGCTATAAGGTGAGACTCTCTAGGACTAACTTGAAACCTAGCACACAAGCAAACACTAAACAATATATCCGGTCTACTTGCGGTAAGGTAAAGCAAAGATCCAATCATAGAACGATAAAGTTTAGAGTCAACACACTTACCTCCTTCATCTTTGTCAAGCTTTGTAGATGAGCTCATAGGAGTGGCTTGAGGCTTTGCATTCTCCAAGCCAAACTTCTTGAGCATATCCTTTATGTATTTTTCTTGGTTGATGAAGGTGCCATCCTTCTTTTGCTTGATTTGGAGTCCCAAAAAGAATGAGAGCTCCCCCATCATGCTCATCTCAAATTCACCTTGCATTAACTTGGCAAACTCTTGACAATGACATTCATTAGTAGAACCAAAAATGATATCATCAACATAAATTTGAACTACTAAGATGTCATTTTTATACATTTTTATAAAGAGTGTAGTGTCCACCTTACCTTTTTCAAATCCTTTTTCAATCAAAAAATTTGAAAGCCTTTCATACCAAGCTCTAGGAGCTTGTTTTAAACCATAAAGAGCTTTGGTAAGTTTGAAAACATGATTTGGAAATTTTGAATCTTCAAAACCCGGTGGTTGTTCCACATACACTTCTTCATTTATAAAACCATTTAAAAATGCGCTTTTAACATCCATTTGAAAAAGCTTGAAATTATGATAACATGCATATGCAAGCAACATCCTAATGGCTTCCATTCTAGCTACGGGTGCATAGGTTTCATCAAAATCTATTCCCTCTTCTTGAGTGTAACCTTGTGCTACAAGTCTAGCTTTATTTCTCACAATGTTACCACTCTCATCTAGTTTGTTCCTAAAGACCCATTTAGTTCCTATTGTAGATTGATTACTAGGCCTATCAACTAATGTCCATACATTACTTCTCTCAAATTGATTTAAATCTTCTTGCATAGCCATAATCCAAAAGTCATCTTTAATGCTTCTTTTATATTTTTAGGCTCTATGCATGAGATAAATGCAACATGGTTCATTAATCTAAGAGAAGAACGAGTGGTTACCCCCTTTGATGGATCACCCAAGATTTCACCATCTTTGACATAGTTCAACTCCCTTGGGTAGCTCACTTCCTTTTCCTCAATAGCCAAGTCCTTCAAGGCTTCAAGAGGTGGATCTTGTGAGTCCTCTTCCTTTGTTGGAATCTCATCCTCCTTTGAAGTTTGACCTCCATCAAAGGCATTTATGATCCCTACATCATCATCATCACAAGAATCCTTCCTAGGAAGGAGGTTATCATCGAATACAACATGAATAGATTGTTCTACTACTAAAGTTCTTTTGTTAAATACTCGATAGGCTTTAGAGGTTAAAGAGTAACCTATAAAAATGGCTTCATCACTTTTTGCATCAAATTTACCTAAGTTATCTTTTCCATTATTTAAAACAAAACACTTGCACCCAAAAGGGTGGAAATAGCTAATGTTAGGCTTTTTAGATTTTAAAATCTCATAAGGTGTTTTCTTTTAGATTGGCCTAATCATTACTCGATTTACAATATAACAAGCGGTGTTTGTGGCTTCCGCCCAAAAATATTTAGGTAAATTATTTTCACAAAGCATAGTTCTAGCCATTTCTTGTAAAGTTCTATTTTTCCTCTCAACTACCCCATTTTGTTGAGGAGTTCGAGGAGCCGAAAAATTATGGCTAATACCATTTTCATTTAAAAACTCTTCAAACCCTAAATTTTGAAACTCGATTCCATGATCACTTCTAATGTGTGAAATTCTAAGTTCAATATCATTTTGGGTTAGTTTTGAAAATGTGATGAATTTTTCCAAAGCCTCATCTTTAGTACTTAAAAAGAGAACCCAAGTAAATCTAGAAAAATCATCAACTAGCACAAAAGCATAAGACTTACCACCCAAGCTCATAGTCCTAATTGGCCCAAATAAATCCATGTGAATTAGTTGTAAGCATCTACTAGTGGAAACATCATTAATGGATTTAAAGGAAGACCTATGTTGTTTACCCTTTGAGCATGCATCACAAATTTTATCATTTGAAAATTTTATCTTGGGTAAACCTCTAACTAGATTTAGAGAGACTAGTTTTTCCAAAACACTTATGCTAGCATGTCCTAGTTTCCTATGCCACAACCATGCATCATTTTCATTTTGAGCAACTAAGCATGCATGAGATGTATGAATGTCATCTAGATGCACCATGTATATATTCCCTATGCGATGACCTATGAGCATAATATTATTAGATTTAATGTCTACGATTTTACAACCATTTTTATCAAACAAAACATTAAATCCTTTATCATATAGTTGACTTATGCTCAATAAATTGTGTTTAAGACCGTCGACATATAAAACATTTTCAATGAGAATAGTAGAGTGATTACCTATGGAGCCAATACCTTTAATGTGGCCTTTGGAGTTGTCACCAAATGTTACTACTCCTCCACTTTTTGGCTTTAGATCCATGAATCGACTCTTGTCTCCGGTCATGTGCCTCGAGCATCCACTATCAAGGTACCATGAGTTTTGACTTTGTGCTTTGGCCTTGTAGCAATGCTCCCCCTACAAACAAAGATATTAAACCTTGGTTTTTGGTACCCAAATCATTTTGGGTTCATGAGTGTTAGCTCCCAAAACCTTGGTTCCCTTAGGAATCCAAGATGACATAGCAATAATATTATTAGATTTAACAAGTTCCTTAGGAACCCATACACTTCTAATTCTTTTAGTTCTACTATGTCTAGGATAGCTACCTTGTTTGTAGTAGTTAGTCTTTTTCTTAGGTTGGTGTGTTCTAGAGGATTCTCCTACTTCATGCTTGACACTACCAACATTTTTTAAAGACTTTTTGAGCTCATTTAGCTCACCCAACACCTTTTGGTGTTCACAATTACATTGAGATAAAAGATTATTAAGATCAACATTTTCATTTTGAAAGAATTTAAGTTCATCTTTTAATCCTAATATCTTTTTCTCAAATTTAGAATTAGCTTGAGTAAGTGAGTCATTTTTCTCTTTTAATTCTAGAATAATCTTTTTATTCCTAATAACCGACTCCTTATATTTCTCAACTAATTCATCATATACCTCTTGTAACTCATCATATGCATCATTTAATTCTTCATATGAAAAATCTAAAGTAGATGAGTTAGAGGTTACCATGGAGGAATCTTCCTCAAGTGCCATGAGGCAAAGGTTAGCCACTTCTTGTTCGTCATCCTCCGATGACTCCTCATCACTCCAAGTAGCATGTAACCCCCTTAACCCGGCCTAGACGGTTGACCCGAATTAAGAAAGTCACACGGGGAAAACCAAAGTCAACCCGAAAGTCAACCTTGATTAACGACCCTTTTTTTTCTTTTTAATCTTATCTAGATGCACATTACACCTATGTGTGATCATACAAACAACATACTCAAAGATCACAAACATCAGAGGTCAAACAGGGACCCAATTGAACAAATTACAACTTTAGGGACCAAAATGTAATTTCTGATAAATATAAGGACTTAACCAAATTTGAAGTTACCATCTTGAAATTAAATAGATTTCATGCTTCTCTGTGAAATTTCAGCTCAAAAGGACTTCCCAAACTCATACAATTGAACAAACAAGATTCAGGACCAAAACGTAAACAAAACAAAACATTTAAAGATACTTTTAACCAGATTAACGGTCGTGTATCGATACGCCTGGAGTCGTATCGATACACGGGGAAAACCGAAACTTGGACGAGTATCGATACCCAACCCGTATCGATACGCATGGCCAGAAATCTGCAGATTTGGCTCTTGCGTATCGATACGCAAGCTCGAGTATCGATACTCCTGCCAGAAAACGACTTAAAGCAGCAACAATCATGCTTCAAACTTCAATTAAACAACACCAAATCATACCACAAAGTCTACCAACATGCAAGGACCATAAATGCAGCACCAATTCAACATATAACCAACACATATGAAAAGCCCCAAATTCTAATGGCATGCTTCCTAACAAGCTAGCTATTCAACACCAAACTTCCAGAACAAGCATATATGGTTCCAATGCAAAAACCAGCAAACACATCAACATTCAACATACTTAGGGAGCCTCAAACACCTCCCAAAACATACACATTGGTCCCCCATTGCCAAAACATACAAAAGCTAAATTGCACTTATAAAACCTTCATACTTTGAGCTTCACTTGAACTTGATTGCTTGCCTTTTCTTGCTGCCCTTAAGGTACTCTAATGATCTGCATTATTGAATTAAGAAAACGTAGAGAGCGTAAGCAAAAGCTTAGTGAGGCATGCTCATTAAAAACAATTCAATAATGCAATTAAAACCATTTATAAATCATGCTTAAAATCAACCTTTGCACATGCTCAAAGCACACTTTAAAACAAGCAATCTCATGCTTCATATTATATATCAAAACAAGCATCTCATGCTTCTTACATACTTAACATGTCATATTGGCTCAAGTGACAAATTCCATTTCATAAAACAAGTTCAACAACTTCCCAAGGACTTTTAAACACCTTGGCCCCAAGGACTTTTAAACACCTTGGCCTATGGACTTTTAAACACCATAGAAAGTATCTCATCAAGGACTTTTAAACACCTTGATCCCAAGGACTTTTAACCACCTTGGCCATGGACTTTTAAACACCATGAAGGAATCACATCAAGGACTTTTAAACACCTTGATCCCAAGGACTTTTAAACACCTTGGCCTATGGACTTTTAAACACCATAGAAAGGATCACCTAAGGACTTTTAAACACCTTAGTGTCCGCAACATGAACCATCCAAGGACTTTTAACCACCTTGATGTTCATAAATACAAGGCTCACTCAAGGACTTTTAACCACCTTAGTGACCTTAACATTTTAAAAACATCACTTGCCAATATACATCATTTCCATCATTTAATCCACTGTTTTAAAGCATTAAATCAAGCCATTTCATCATGCATTTCAAAGCATCAAACCACATCATCTCAATGTACAAAATCAAGGAACTCCTACCTAGAGTTACCTTCAACATATGGCTTACATCATCAGCAAAAACCATGCTAAAACATGCTTTCAAAACAGTAATTAAAACATGCAAATCATCATTTTGCATCACACCAAAATCATGGCCACCACTAGAGAGAAAATCCGAAAACTTACACTTGAGCTTAGCAAAGTTGTTTAGACTTAAACTAAGCTCCCACAACCTTCAAACCTTGGTTTAAAAAGCTGAAAATCCAATTTCCACAATTGCACTCACCGATTTCCACTTCGCCACTTGCCAAAGCACGAAATCAAGCTTCCGGATCAACCAAACTTGGATCCAAAGATGCCTCCCCTGTTTCAACACATCAAAGCAGTAAATTAATGCATCACCATGCATCAATTACTTCAATGAAAGCACCTAAACTCGCTGCTCTCATCCAACCTCCATTTTCGGCCACCAAACACAACCGAAAATGCATCAAAACCACTTCTAAACAAAGCCCAGCCATAACCCAGCAAAACCTAACATCCATCATCACCATTTAACATCTAAAAACAACCTACAACCATCCTTATACCTCCAGCAACATCAGATCACCAAGATCACCTCAAAAACCACCTTAAAACACAAGCTAAACTTAGGAAACTCAACCTATCCGGGATTGCATTGATCAAAACTCATTTCCTTATCAATTTAGAGTTCATTTAACATCAAAAACACCTCTTAAAACCCAGATTACTCAGATCTAACGAAAATCAAGTGAAAACATCAAAATCTTGTATAATTAGCCAAGATCCACAAATCTACTTGAAAACCTTTAATTAAACATAAATTTAGGATTGAAAACTTTAGGAATTTCATTAAAGAACTTAAAGTTCAGAGGAGAAATCGTTCATACCTCCAAACTTGTGATTCTCCACTTTTTGGAATGAAAACCTTGTTGAAACTTGTAGCAATTGAGTAGGTTTTGATGACACAATGATTTGCTATCAATTGTGAGTTGAAAGGATGATTTTAGATGAAGAAATCAGATCAAAATCTCTGGAAAAAGAAATGTTTGGTTGGAGAGAAAATGAGAGAAGAAAATAGGAAGTTAGGAAAGAAAATAGTAAAAATGAGTTTCCCTCCTTTTATGAAACCTTTAAAATCAGAATTTAGGATTAAAATATCTTAGAAAAATCTGGAGAATTCACTTTTGGGCAAATAGCTCCTTAAAGATTCAAAGTTTCAATCCTTTTTAAAACAGCCACCAAATTTGCGAAAATTACATTTTGGTCACTAGCCAAAATGTCAACCTTCCAAACCTCATTTTCCAAAATTGTTTTCACAGTTCATCTAATTATATTAAAAGATGATTTTAGAACATTTTTCCATATTTTTAATGCAACCCGAACTAGGCTTTCCTAATTTAACCTCTTAAGATTCGAACAGGACTTTGACCAAACCGGTCAACGCCCAAAACTTCTAAGCCCAAAACCGGGGCGTTACAACTCTCCCCCCCTTAAGAAATTTCGTCCTCGAAATTTACCTGAAGGAAAGAGATAAGGAAACTGCTTCAGCATGTCTTCCTTTCGCTCCCACGTGGCTTCCTCAACACCTCGATGCTTCCACAGCACCTTCACCAACTCAATGGTCTTGCCACGAAGAACCTTGCTATCTGAATCCAGAACCTTCACCGGTTCCTCATCATAGGTCAAATCCGGATTCAAAACCACATCCTCAACAGGCATCACATGTGAAGGATCAGATCTATACTTCCGGAGCATAGAAACATGGAACACATCATGAATCTTCTCCAACTCCTGAGGTAACCTCAACCGATACGCAACAGGACCCACACGCTCAACCACCTCATACAGTCCAATGTATCTAGGGCTCAGCTTACCCTTCCGGCCAAACCTCATCACCTTCTTCCAAGGCGAAACCTTCAAGAACACACGGTCACCCACCGCATACTCTATCTCTTTACGCTTCAAATCCGCGTAAGACTTCTGCCGATCAGAGGCAGCCTTCAACCGCTCACAAATGAGCTTCACCTTCTCGGTGGTCCCTTTCAACAAAGCAGGCATCGTAACCAACTTTTGACCAGTTTCAGCCCAACAAAGAGGAGTCCTACACTTCCTCCCGTACAGAGCCTCATAAGGTGCCATCTGTATACTCGCCTGATAACTATTGTTATAAGCGAACTCAACCAAAGGCAGATGCTTCTCCCAAGAACCTTGGAACTCAATCACACAGCATCTCAACATATCCTCCAAAATCTGAATAACTCGCTCAGACTGACCATCCGACTGAGGATGATAGGATGTACTGAAATGCAACCTTGTACCCAAAGCTTGATGCAAACACTGCCAAAAACGCGATGTGAACCTCGGATCCCGATTCGACACAATCGACTTAGGCACACCATGCAACCTCACAACCTCAACAATGTACAGCTCTGCCAGCTTATCCAAAGAAAACGTAGTATGCACAGGCAAGAAATGCGCACACTTCGTCAGGCGATCCACAATCACCCAGACCGAATTCTTCTTTGATGGAGACAAAGGTAAACCAGATACAAAATCCATGGTAACCCTCTCCCACTTCCATTCAGGGATTTTCAACGGTTGCAACAACCCAGAAGGAAACTGATGCTCAGCCTTAACTCGCTGACACACCAAACACTTGCTCACAAACTCTGCAATGTCCTTCTTCAAACCAACCCAATAGTACTCATCACGAAGATCACGATACATCTTAGTACTACCAGGGTGCATAGCAAAAGGACTACTATGACCTTCAGTCAGAATAGCACGCCTCAACTCAGCATCAGCAGGCACTACTATTCGACTCCCAAAACACAGCACACCATCATCATTGAAACAGAAATCCGAAGGTCTACCCTCCGCGATATCCTGAACATGAGACACCAAGGAATCATCCAACAACTGCTTATCCTTGATCAACTGAACCAAAGATGGCTTCACTTGCAACTCAGCCACAAGACCACCATCTCGCGATATGCTCAAGCTAGCAAACATCGCCCTCAGCTCAACAGCTACCTTCCTACTCAAGGCATCCGCAACAACATTGGCCTTTCCAGGATGATACTCAATCGTCAGATCATAATCCTTGAGCAACTCCAACCAACGACGCTGCCTTAGATTCAACTCCTTCTGAGACATCAGATACCTCAAACTCTTGTGATCTGTGTACACAGTACACTTCTCACCATACAGATAATGTCTCCAGATCTTCAGAGCAAACACCACTGCAGCCAGCTCAATATCATGCGTAGGATAATTGCGCTCATGCACCTTCAACTGCCGCGACGCATAAGCCACAACCTTACCCTCCTGCATCAGCACACACCCCAAACCAACATAGGACGCATCACTGTAAACCACAAACTCTTTCCCTGATTCAGGCTGAATCAAGATAGGAGCTTGCGTCAAAGCCAACTTCAGCTTCTCAAAAGCTTGCTGCCTCACTTCTGTCCACTCATACTTCACATCCTTTTGCAACAGCTTTGTCAAAGGAGCAGCAATCTTGGAAAAACCATCCACAAACCTTCGGTAGTATCCCGCCAAACCAAGGAAACTACAGACCTCATGAACAGACTTAGGAATCTTCCAGCTCATAACCGCCTCAATCTTCTGAGGATCAACACGAATCCCCTCAGCTGAGACAACATGCCCAAGAAACACCACCTCTCTTAGCCAAAACTCACACTTGCTCAGCTTAGCATAAAGCTGATTCTCCAACAAAGCTTGCAAAACAATCCTCAGATGCTCTTCATGTTCCTCCTCAGTACGCGAGTACACGAGGATATCATCAATGAACACCACAACGAACTTGTCCAGGTATTCATGAAAAACACGATTCATCATGTCCATGAAAGCAGCAGGAGCATTTGTCAACCCAAACGGCATCACAAGGAACTCATAATGCCCATACCTTGTCCTGAAAGCTGTCTTAGGCACATCCACATCTTTCACCTTCAACTGGTAATACCCTGACCTCAAGTCAATCTTAGAGAACACAGCTGCTCCCCGAAATTGATCAAAGAGATCATCAATCCTCGGCAAAGGATACCGATTCTTGATAGTCAACTTGTTCAGCTGACGGTAATCAATGCACATTCTCATAGTGCCATCCTTCTTCTTCACAAACAAGACAGGAGCACCCCAAGGCGATACACTCGGCCGGATAAAACCACGATCAAGCAGCTCTTGCAACTGCGTCTTCAGCTCCTTCAGCTCCTTAGGTGCCATTCTATAGGGAGTAATGGACACAGGAGTTGTATTCTCATACAGCTCAATTCCAAACTCCACCTCGCGGTTAGGAGGTAAACCAGGCAACTCCTCAGGAAAAACACCAGGAAACTCCTTTACAACCCTGATATCTTGCACCCTCAACTCCTTAGAGCTAGGATTCATCACAAAAGCTAGATAGGCTTCGCAACCTTGCCTCAGCATCCTGCTCGCCTCCAAAGAAGATACCACATTGGCAAGAAACTTCACATTCTCACCAACCACAACAACTTCATAATCATCCGCAAGCTTAAGCGAAACACGCTTATTCTCACAATCCACAACAGCACGATGCTCAGCAAGCCAATCCATACCAAGGATCACATCAAAACCATAGAAGGGCAACTCCATAAGATCAACATGAAAGACATGTTCTTGAACAACCAAAGGGCACCTTCTAAACAACTTCCGAGTCACAACAGTCTCACCAAAAGAACTAGTGACCCGAACACCAACATCCAAAGACTCAACAGGCAAACCAAGCAATTCAGCATGCTCACGAAGAATATATGAATGCGTAGATCCAGAATCAATCAAAGAAAGCAATGACAAGGACTGCAAAGTAAAGGTACCTGCAATCACATCAGCATCATTCCTGCCCTCTCTCTGAGCATACACCCTCGCTTGGCCTCCACCTTCAGGCTGAATAGCTACAACATGAGCTACCCCTCGGCCACCTTCCTCTCTCCTCTGGAAATTACCACGGCCGCGCCCACGACCTCTCTGTGCTGCTGCAACAACAGGAGCACGCTCTTGGCCACCAGCCAACCTCGGACAATCTCGCCTTATGTGGTCTACAGAACCACAATTCCAGCATCCATTTCCACCAGCATTACCAGCTGCCACAACAGGAGCTTGTGCTACTCTCTCAGCACGAGGACAGTCACGCTTCAAGTGACCACGTGAACCACAGATCCAACAAGCACTAGGATCAGCTCTAGCATAACCTCCTCTAGCAGGTGCACCGCCACCTCTCTTGGCTGAGGACTGATACTTCTGATCGCGTCCCCTCTTGTTCCGTCCACCTCCGGAACTATACTCAGCTGGTCTCTTTCCAGCACTTGCTCCAGCACCTCTAGCAGACAAACTCAGGTTCATCTCAATGTCCTTGGATCGACTCACCAACACATCAAAATCCTCATACTCAGCAGCCAGCATGTATGTCTTTACATCCGTCACAAGACCGTAACGAAACCTCTCACACCTCGCCCGCTCATCGGGTATCAGCTCCGGTGCATACTGACTGAGCCGTACAAACTGTACCTCGTACTCAGCTACACTCATGCTCCCTTGAGTAAGAGACATGAATTCCCGCTTTTTCTCATCCAGATATCTCACTCCCAGATATCTTCTCTTAAACACATTCTGAAAGAATGTCCAGGTAACATCAGCTTCAGCCATTCCAACTATGGTGGTCGTCCACCATGTATAAGCATCGTCCTGCAGCAAGGACACAACACAGCCCAGCTTTTGCACATCCGTGCAACTCATCTGACCCAAGATACGCTTGGTACTCTCAAGCCAAGCCTCAGAACTCTCAGCTGATAAACCTCTAAACTCAGTCCCTCCAAGACTGCGCAGACGCTCCAAAGGCAATCTGACTCCAGCATCCCCTTGATGCCCAGCTCCCTGAGCTCCAGCTACTGCTGCTCGAAAAGCACCCGCAATAGCTTGTACCAAAGCAGACATATCAGGCATCGCTTGCCCCTGACCAACCTCTGGTCCTGCAGCTCCAGCACCAGCATCAGCTGCAGCTTCAGCTCTCGCACCTCCATCACCACCACCAGGCGGAGGAGGGGGTAACACAGCACTACCAGTGTGCTCTTCATTCTCATTCTCGTTAGGAGCCGCAGCTCTCGCATTACCTCTTAACTCTCTACGTGGTGCCATACTTTTACCATGCAACAACAATGCAAAATAAAACAAGTCAGGCCCAGCAAGGTAAGCAATCCAAGTATTCAAGCTCCATTTCAATCAAAATCAATTTCATTTCGTTAGCTTTTGTTTGGCAATGGGTACCCTCAGCATGCAACATCACAACATACAACTCAGTTGCATCAACATCTCAAGCCACCGAACATGCTTTCAAACAACAAGCATACAAAGCAACATGCTTCAATCATGCATACATACATTCCCAATTACTCGAGAACTCAGCTCTGATACCACCAAATGTAACCCCCTTAACCTGGCCTAGACGGTTGACCCGAATTAAGAAAGTCACACGGGGAAAACCAAAGTCAACCCGAAAGTCAACCTTGATTAACGACCCTTTTTTTTTTCTTTTTAATCTTATCTAGATGCACATTACACCTATGTGTGATCATACAAACAACATACTCAAAGATCACAAACATCAGAGGTCAAACAGGGACCCAATTGAACAAATTACAACTTTAGGGACCAAAATGTAATTTCTGATAAATATAAGGACTTAACCAAATTTGAAGTTACCATCTTGAAATTAAATAGATTTCATGCTTCTCTGTGAAATTTCAGCTCAAAAGGACTTCCCAAACTCATACAATTGAACAAACAAGATTCAGGACCAAAACGTAAACAAAACAAAACATTTAAAGATACTTTTAACCAGATTAACGGTCGTGTATCGATACGCCTGGAGTCGTATCGATACACGGGGAAAACCGAAACTTGGACGAGTATCGATACCCAACCCGTATCGATACGCATGGCCAGAAATCTGCAGATTTGGCTCTTGCGTATCGATACGCAAGCTCGAGTATCGATACTCCTGCCAGAAAACGACTTAAAACAGCAACAATCATGCTTCAAACTTCAATTAAACAACACCAAATCATACCACAAAGTCTACCAACATGCAAGGACCATAAATGCAGCACCAATTCAACATATAACCAACACATATGAAAAGCCCCAAATTCTAATGGCATGCTTCCTAACAAGCTAGCTATTCAACACCAAACTTCCAGAACAAGCATATATGGTTCCAATGCAAAAACCAGCAAACACATCAACATTCAACATACTTAGGGAGCCTCAAACACCTCCCAAAACATACACATTGGTCCCCCATTGCCAAAACATACAAAAGCTAAATTGCACTTATAAAACCTTCATACTTTGAGCTTCACTTGAACTTGATTGCTTGCCTTTTCTTGCTGCCCTTAAGGTACTCTAATGATCTGCATTATTGAATTAAGAAAACGTAGAGAGCGTAAGCAAAAGCTTAGTGAGGCATGCTCATTAAAAACAATTCAATAATGCAATTAAAACCATTTATAAATCATGCTTAAAATCAACCTTTGCACATGCTCAAAGCACACTTTAAAACAAGCAATCTCATGCTTCATATTATATATCAAAACAAGCATCTCATGCTTCTTACATACTTAACATGTCATATTGGCTCAAGTGACAAATTCCATTTCATAAAACAAGTTCAACAACTTCCCAAGGACTTTTAAACACCTTGGCCCCAAGGACTTTTAAACACCTTGGCCTATGGACTTTTAAACACCATAGAAAGTATCTCATCAAGGACTTTTAAACACCTTGATCCCAAGGACTTTTAACCACCTTGGCCATGGACTTTTAAACACCATGAAGGAATCACATCAAGGACTTTTAAACACCTTGATCCCAAGGACTTTTAAACACCTTGGCCTATGGACTTTTAAACACCATAGAAAGGATCACCTAAGGACTTTTAAACACCTTAGTGTCCGCAACATGAACCATCCAAGGACTTTTAACCACCTTGATGTTCATAAGTACAAGGCTCACTCAAGGACTTTTAACCACCTTAGTGACCTTAACATTTTAAAAACATCACTTGCCAATATACATCATTTCCATCATTTAATCCACTGTTTTAAAGCATTAAATCAAGCCATTTCATCATGCATTTCAAAGCATCAAACCACATCATCTCAATGTACAAAATCAAGGAACTCCTACCTAGAGTTACCTTCAACATATGGCTTACATCATCAGCAAAAACCATGCTAAAACATGCTTTCAAAACAGTAATTAAAACATGCAAATCATCATTTTGCATCACACCAAAATCATGGCCACCACTAGAGAGAAAATCCGAAAACTTACACTTGAGCTTAGCAAAGTTGTTTAGACTTAAACTAAGCTCCCACAACCTTCAAACCTTGGTTTAAAAAGCTGAAAATCCAATTTCCACAATTGCACTCACCGATTTCCACTTCGCCACTTGCCGAAGCACGAAATCAAGCTTCCGGATCAACCAAACTTGGATCCAAAGATGCCTCCCCTGTTTCAACACATCAAAGCAGTAAATTAATGCATCACCATGCATCAATTACTTCAATGAAAGCACCTAAACTCGCTGCTCTCATCCAACCTCCATTTTCGGCCACCAAACACAACCGAAAATGCATCAAAACCACTTCTAAACAAAGCCCAGCCATAACCCAGCAAAACCTAACATCCATCATCACCATTTAACATCTAAAAACAACCTACAACCATCCTTATACCTCCAGCAACATCAGATCACCAAGATCACCTCAAAAACCACCTTAAAACACAAGCTAAACTTAGGAAACTCAACCTATCCGGGATTGCATTGATCAAAACTCATTTCCTTATCAATTTAGAGTTCATTTAACATCAAAAACACCTCTTAAAACCCAGATTACTCAGATCTAACGAAAATCAAGTGAAAACATCAAAATCTTGTATAATTAGCCAAGATCCACAAATCTACTTGAAAACCTTTAATTAAACATAAATTTAGGATTGAAAACTTTAGGAATTTCATTAAAGAACTTAAAGTTCAGAGGAGAAATCGTTCATACCTCCAAACTTGTGATTCTCCACTTTTTGGAATGAAAACCTTGTTGAAACTTGTAGCAATTGAGTAGGTTTTGATGACACAATGATTTGCTATCAATTGTGAGTTGAAAGGATGATTTTAGATGAAGAAATCAGATCAAAATCTCTGGAAAAAGAAATGTTTGGTTGGAGAGAAAATGAGAGAAGAAAATAGGAAGTTAGGAAAGAAAATAGTAAAAATGAGTTTCCCTCCTTTTATGAAACCTTTAAAATCAGAATTTAGGATTAAAATATCTTAGAAAAATCTGGAGAATTCACTTTTGGGCAAATAGCTCCTTAAAGATTCAAAGTTTCAATCCTTTTTAAAACAGCCACCAAATTTGCGAAAATTACATTTTGGTCACTAGCCAAAATGTCAACCTTCCAAACCTCATTTTCCAAAATTGTTTTCACAGTTCATCTAATTATATTAAAAGATGATTTTAGAACATTTTTCCATATTTTTAATGCAACCCGAACTAGGCTTTCCTAATTTAACCTCTTAAGATTCGAACAGGACTTTGACCAAACCGGTCAACGCCCAAAACTTCTAAGCCCAAAACCGGGGCGTTACATAGCAAGCTTGGCTTTGAGCTTTTTCTTCTTCTCAAAGCCCTTCTTCTTGAGTTGAGGGCACTCCGAACGTATGTGGCCGGGTTTATTGCACTCAAAGCAAATGATTGGATCCTTTCCATCTTCCTTGTTCTTGCTTTTGAAGTCCATCTTCCTTTGAATTTTTCTTCCCCGGTTGGACCTCATAAAGCGTGAGAATCGTTTGGCTATCATAGCCAATTCTTCAAGTTCATCCTCATCACTAGATGATCTCTCATCATGTTATGAAGCTTTAGCCTTGAGAGCTATTCCCATCTTCTTCTTCTTCTCCACTCCAAGCTTCTCTACTCTTTTCTCTTCTTTCTTTTTCTCATCTTCCCTTCCTTGCTTCATGATCTCATGAGTAAGGAGAGAACCCACAAGCTCATCAAGCTTCAATGTCTTCATGTTCTTTGCTTCGATGTTAGCGGTTCTCTTCCCATCCCAAGATTCAGGAAGTGAATAGAGTAGTTTCCGGACAAGCTTGTCTTCCGGTATGATCTCTCCAAAGCCCTTTAGACCATTGACAATCGTGGAGAATCGATCAAACATCTTTGACACCGTCTCATCGGGCTCCATCTAGAAGTTTTCATAACTAAGATTGAGAATTCCAATCTTAGTTTCCTTGACATCATTGGTGCCTTCATAAGTGGTCTCAAGAGTGTCCCACACTTCCTTGACACTTTCAATTGATGAGACCTTTGAGTAGATGTCCGGACCGAAAGCAGAAAATAGCATGTGGAGAGCTTTATCATTGACTTGAATCTTTTTCCTCTCCTCTTCACTCATTTCCACTTTCTTCTTCAACACCATCTTGCCTTCACCGTCTTGCTTCAATGGAATGTATGGCCCATCCTCAATGACATCCCACACAAGATAGTCATTTGACTTGATGAATAGATGCATTCTATTCTTCCAAAAAGAATAGTTATCACCGTTGAAGAAGGGAGGCTTTGTGGTCGATTGTGACTCGTACATGCCGGAACCGGAGGTTGAAGCCATCTCTTGATATTTTGATGATCACACTCTTCCAAGGATCTCCTCTTGTGGTTGTTAATCCTCAAAGATATAAGCTCTGATACCAATTGTTGAGTGGATTGCAAGATCGATATTGACCAAGATGGGGGGTGAATTGGAAATTTAAAGTTGTGTGGTGTAAATTTGCAAATTAAAAATGATGGACAAGAGATTTAGAATGGTTCAAGTTCCAAATGAACTCTACATCCACTACCTTAGCTTCACTAAGGATTTGCAACAATTCCACTAAATTGCTCTTCCCCTTTTCTAGGACAAGGAGGCAACCCTTTACAATTTCGGTTGATTTTTCTACCCAAAAATCAACCCAATCCTCACACAAGTGAACAAAGAAATTTGATGGCTAATAAGGTATCTCTCAATACAAATGATAGCCCCAATACAAGCACTCAACCCAATTTGACAAAATATGAATGAAGATTACAATTGGGATTTTTAGACAAATAGGAATTTTGGCACAATTGCTTGGATTTGATGAATAAGTGTTTTCTTGAAGATCAATAGTTGTTGCTGTAGCTTTTAGATGTCTCTTTTATACCTCTTCATTGATTTCTAGCCGTTTGGGTGGTTGAGGACATAAATGGAGCTGTTGGAACCCTCTCTTACCACCATAAATGCACTTCTGCAGCTACCGGTATCGGTACGCGGGAAGGAGTATCGGTACCTTTCTCAGAAAAGAAAGAGTCGTTGTGTGCATTTAATAAGGGGTATCGATACGCGCGTAAGCGTATCGGTACTGGGTATCGAAACGGCAAGGGCCGTATCGATACTATTTTCTGAACTTAGCTCACTGTCCACAACCGTATCGGTACAGGGGTTAGGCGTATCGATACGGGTCAACGACTTTTTAAAGTTTGGTTACCAACCAACTGACACCAACGGTCATATTTTTAAACCGACTTAAATACTTTAAAAATTATAAAGCTCGTATCGATACGGGGGTTTGCCGTATCGGTACGCTATTCAAACTCTTTGAGATTTAACACAGGGGCGTATCGATACGAGGGTTTGCCGTATCGATACGTGTTCCTCCAGTAGCCAAGTTTTGCAAAATGGTATCGATACACCTGGAAGGGTATCGATACTCTTTGACGTTTTTCAATAGTTTTGGCTTAGAACACTTAGAAAATATTTTGAGTTTGATTTTTACAAATCAGTTTTAAAGTGTTGGTGTTTTAAAACTTGTTAAGGGATTTATAAAAACAATTTTAAGTTTTTCAAATTGATCCTTAAAGATCTAGTTATATCAAAATAAAACATAGGTTTTACACCTACCGGTAGTACTCATCTTTCAGATCACGATACATCTTTGTACTACCAGGATGCATAGCAAAAGGACTACTATGAGCTTCAGTCAGAATAGTGTGCCTTAACTCAGCATCATCCGGCACCACTATTCGACTCCCAAAACACAAAACACCATCATCACTAAAGCTGAAATCCGATGGTCTTCCTTCCGCAATGTCCTGAACATGCGAAACAAGAGAATCATCAAGCAACTGCTTATCTTTAATCAACTGTATCAAGGACGGTTTCACTTGCAACTCAGCCACAAGACCACCATCACGCGATATGCTCAAACGAGCAAACATCGCTCTCAACTCCACAACCACTTTCCGGCTTAAAGCATCGGCTACAACATTAGCCTTACCCGAGTGGTACTCAATCGCCATATCATAATCCTTAAACAACTCCACCCAACGTCGTTGCCTAAGATTTAACTCCTTCTGAGACATAAGGTATTTCAAGCTCTTGTGGTCTGTAAACACAACACATTTTTCACCATATAGGTAATGCCTCCAAATTTTCAAGGCAAACACCACAACCGCAAGCTCAAGATCATGAGTAGGGTAGTTGCGCTCATGCACCTTCAACTGCATAGAAGCATAGGCCACTACCTTACCCTCATACATCAACGCGCAGCCCAAACCAACAATGGACGCATCACTATAGACCACAAACTCCTTACCAGATTCAGGTTGAATCAAAACAGGAGCTTGCGTCAAAGCATCCTTCAGCTTCTCGAAATCTTGTTGTCTCGCCTCCGTCCACTCAAATCAAACATTCTTTTGCAACAATTTGGTCAAAGGTGCCGCTATCTTTAAGAAACCCTCGACAAATCTACGGTAGTACCCAGCCAACCCAACGAAACTTTGTACCTCCGTCACTGACTTAGGCACTTTCCAACTCATCACAGCCTCTAATTTTTACGGATCAACGTAAATACCCTCAGCCGACACAACATGCCCAAGGAAAACTACTTCCCTAAGCCAAAACTCACACTTGCTCAGTTTGGCATATAACTGATTTTCCAACAATGCTTGCAAAACGGTTCTCAAGTGCATAACATGATCCTCCTCGGCACGCGAATACACAAGGATATCATCGATAAACACCACCACAAACTGATCCAAGAATTCATGGAATACACGATTCATCATATCCATGAAAGCAGCAGGCGCGTTGGTCAAACCAAACCGCATCACCAAAAATTCATAATGCTCGTACCTCCTCCGAAAAGCAGTTTTAGGTACGTCCACATCCTTCACCTTCAGCTGATAATACCCTGATCTCAAGTCTATTTTAGAAAACACTGAGGCTCCCCGGAATTGATCAATGTAACGCCCCGGTTTTGGGCTTAGAAGTTTTGGGTTTTGGACCGGACCGGTCGGGTTGCGGTTCGAATATAAAAGGTGATTTTTAGGAAATCCTAGTTCGGGTTGCATTAAAAATATGGAAAAATGTTCTAAAATCCTCTTTTATTATATATAAGAGAAAGGTGAAATCAATTTTGCAAAATGAGGTTTGGAAGAGTGACATTTTGGGTTAGTGACCAAAATGTACTTTTTGAAAACTGTGTGACTGTTTTAAAAAGGATTGAAACTTTGAATCTTTAAGGAGCTATTTACCCAATGGGAGTTTCTCCAGATTTTTCTAAAATATTAAATGATTTATTAAAGGTTTTTAAATAAAAGAAAAGTGGAGGGAAGATATTTTGCCATTTCCAACTAACTTTTCCATTTTCCATTTTCCTTTTTCTCTCATCTTTTCTCTCAAACCAAACACATTTTTCTCCAGAGCTTTTCCTCTGATTTTGTCCCCTAAATATCACATTTCAATTCTCTTTTGATCTCTAATCATCTCTTCAACAAAACCTCACCATTTGCTATTTGGATTTTCAAGATTTTGGTTCCAAAAAGGGAGAAAACTCAAGTTTGGAGGTAAGAACGTCCTTCTCCTCTGAACTTTAGGTTCTTTATTGAAATTCCCAAGTTCTCAATCCTTAATTTGTGTTTTATAAAAGGATTTATTGATTTGTTCTTGATCTTGGCTTTTAAATGCAAGATTTGCTTGATTTTGTTGAAATTTCGTATGATCTGATTGGGCTGTGTTTTGAGGTGTCAAATTGATGTTAAATGAATGTTAAATTGATGAGAAATTGAGGTTTTATCAATGCAGTCCCGAATAGGTTGAATTTCCTAAGTTTTGCTTGAGTTTTTGGTTGTTTTTGGAGTGATCTTGGTGATATGTTATAGCTGGAGGTATAAGGACGTGTTTGTGATCATTTTGGATGTTAATTGATGATTAAAAATGGTTAGAAGTGATGGATCTTGGCTGGGTTAAGTTTCGGAAGTGTTTGGTGGTGATTTCGGTTGTGTTTGGTAGCCGAAATGTTGGATTTGTGATGAGCAGCGAGTTTAGTTGTGTTGCTGGTGTTTTTAGTGCATTATGATGCATTAATCCTCTGATGTTATGTGCTTGAAACAGGGGAGGAAGATCCGTGAGCATTAGAGGTGGTGTGGAAGGTTTCGGATGCTTGGAAGGCTTGTTGGCTAGCCTTGTTTTGTGTATCGGTGAGTGAAGTTGGGTTTTCAGCTTTTAAACCGAGGTTTGATGGTTTTGGGAGCTTAGTTTAAGTCTAAACAACTTTGCTAAGCTCAAGAGTAAGTAAATGGATTTCTCTCTTGGTTTGTGTTGTGAATTGGCTTTTAAAGTATTTGTGATTGTTGGATGCAATGCATGTGGTTTGCATGTCTTAAATTCTGTTTTGAAAGCATATTTTAGCATGGTTTTATGCTGGTTTTGAAAGCCGTGAGAGAGGGATGCTCAAGGTAAGAGATCCTTGGTTTTGTACATTGAAATTGTGGAATTGATGCATGGTGTTGCATGTTGTTTAATGGCTTTGTTTAATGCTTCAAAAACAGTGGATTGATGATGGTAAATGATGGTTTTTGCATTATGTTTATGCTTGTAAATCAATGGATTTATGTGGTAAGATGGTTATATTGGCAAGTGATGAAAGTGGTTCTTGGTTACTTTAATCGGATATAGTTAGCCGGCTATAGGATTGGGTGCACCGTGAATAAAGTCGCCTTGGATGTGGAGTGGTTATGAGTGAACCGGTAACTCCATCCAAGTATCCTAACGAGATGGTCAAGAACACCATGGTGGTTGAAATTCCATGGGTGGGTCTTGTGTAAGCAAAGGTAATAATGGTGGTTAAAATTCCATTTGAGGACCTTGTGCTTGTTAAGATCACAATGGTGGTGTAAAGTCCATGTGTGGATCTTGTGTAGGGTGTCCCGGATCTCGTTAGTGATGTTATACAACTACCAACGGAATATGTCAAGGTTATATGGTGGTTAAAATTCCATATATGGGAACCTTGGGAATGTTAAGGTTATATGGTGATTAAAATTCCATATATGGGAACCTTGTGAATGTTAAGGTTATATGGTGGTTAAAATTCCATATATGGGAACCTTGTGAATGTTGAGGTCATATGGTGGTTAAAATTCCATATGAGGACCTTGTGTGTGGTAAGGTCAAATGGTGGTTAAAATTCCATTTGGGGACCTTGGGTTGGTAGTGTGTATGAAGCGTAGGGGACAACGCTTGTGATCCGCGTATCCGATTGGATGTTGAGTTGAAAAGTGGATTTGGTTTATCACTTGGAAGCCAATATATGTTCTTGAATATAATGAAGCATGAGATGCTTGAAATGATCCATGGTTGCATGAGACATGTATAATGTATTATGAATGCATGCTTACTTGTTAGTTTGAACAAGTGTTGGTTATCTATTGAGAATGGTGCATGTGTGCATGAAATCTCTTTAGTGCATTGAAGTCTTGTGAAGACTTGTTTTTAAGGCATGTGATGCAAAGGTTGGTGATGTGGTTCATATGTTGCATTTGTTTAATGCATATGGTAAATTGAATGAGTAAGTGGTTTTAAGGGTTTCTTGCTTTAAAATGATATTCAAATATGAGCAAGGTATGATGTGAAGTGGAAGTGTTTTCCAAAGTTTTGAATTTAACCTTGCATGTGATGTTTATGCTTGGATTGGTTAAATTGTCGATTTTGCAAGTTGTGATTTGAAAGGGTTTTCTTAGCTCTTCTAAGCTAAGGGTTTGTTTTTCATGTTTGAGCAATGCATGATGTTATGCATGTTGTTGAAAAGGGTTTTCAAACTTGCTTTGGTTTATTGAATCGAGTTTGCTTTTAAAAGTGGTTTTATGACTCGCTGCATTGATGGTGTTTTGGTTTTGGGCATTCCTCACTAAGCATTATGTGCTTACGCTCCTTTTTGTCCATCAATGCAGACATTTGAAGTTGGAGCAGCGAGAAGCAAGGGATTCAAGGGGGAACTCCACTTGAGATGTATGTCTCGGTTAATAGCTATAGATAATAAAGGCAATGGGGGAAGAATCTCTTATATTGTTGTTTAGAGAGGATTTGTATGTTGGACAAGTTTGGTTTATGATTTTGAACTATGTGGTGTAATCTTGCAACGTTTGAATCTTCTTATGCTTAAGTTGCTATGCTATGCTTCTTGTTTGAAAAGCATGATTGAGTGTTGGATGTGTTGAATGAGTTGGTGCATCTAGGGGTGGTTTTGTATCTAGATTTTGATGCAAATTGGTAGGTTTGATGTTTGGCATGTTGTTGATTTATTGTGGAATGGTTTGGAGCATGTTTGATGGGGTTTAAAGGTGTTAAAACAGGCCAAACTGTTGTTTCTGGGCAGGGTGTTTCGAAACACCCTTGCCTATTTCGAAACAGGCCCTTGTTTTGGCTAGGGTGTTCCTGAACGGCCTAGCCCATTTCTGAACACTTTGGCTACTGCCAAGGGGTGTTCCTGAACGGCCTAGACCCGTTTCTGAACACCTGATGGTTTGCAAGCTTTACGTTTTAGTCCCGTTTCTTGTTTGTGCAATTGCTTGAGTTTGAGATGTCTGTTTGAGATGAAATTTTGCAGAGAGGCATGAAACATGACTAATTTCATAATGGTAACTTAAAAATTGGTAAAGTCCTCTTAATTTTCAGAATTTACAATTTGGTCCCTAATTTCGTATTTTGTGCAATTGGGTCCCTTATCGTTTTCCGATTGCTGTGATTTTTGAGTATGCTTATCTCAAGAGTATGCCTAGGTTAAATGTGCATCTAGACAAGTTTAAAAAGAAAAAAAAGGGTCGTTAATCAAGGTTGACTTTCAGGTTGACTTTGGTTTTCCCCGTGTAATCTTCGTAGTTCGGGTCAACCGTCTAGGCCGGGCTACGGGGGTTACAATCAAAGATATCATCAATTCTAGGCAAGGGATACTTGTTCTTGATCGTAAACTTATTCAGTTGCCGATAATCTATACACATTCTCATCGTCCCATCTTTCTTTTTCAGAAACAAGACAGGTGCACCCCAAGGTGACACACTTGGCCGAATGAATCCTCGATCCAACAACTCCTACAATTGCGTTTTCAATTCTTTTAACTCTTTGGGTGCCATGCGATAAGGTGCAATAGACACCGGAGTTGTGTTCTCGTACAACTCTATACCAAACTCAACTTCTCTGTTTGGTGGCAACCCAGACAATTCTTCTGGAAAAACACCCGGAAAATCGTGAATCTTTTGGATATCCTGCACACGCACATCCTTGGTGCCAGGATTCATTATATAGGCAAGGTAAACCTCACAACCCAACCTCATCATACGGTTTGCTTCCAAAGCCGAAATCACATTCGACAAGAATTTCACATTTTCGCCCACTACAACAGCATCATAATTATCGGCCAACTTTAAGGTGACTTGCTTAACATCAAAGTCAACCACTACCCTATGCTCCATCAACCAATCCATGCCAAGGATTACATCAAATCCGTAGAAAGGAAATTCCATTAAATGCACAAGGAAAACACGACCTTGCACAGACAGAGGACATCTCATGTACAACTTCTTAGTGACTATAGTCTCACCAAAAGAACTAGTCACTTGCATTCCTACTTCAAGCAACTCATCAGGTATATCAAGTAAATGTGCATGCTCACTCAAGATATAAGAATGCGTGGATCCCGAATCAATCAAAGCCAACAAAGATAAAGACTGGAGAGCAAAGGTACATGCGATCACATCGGTATCGTTGCGCTCCTCGCGCTGAGCATACACCCTCGCTGGTCCACCTCCCTCAGGTCGAACGGCTACAACGTGAGCAATACCTCACATCCCCTCATCTCTCCTCTGAAAGTTCCCACGACCGCGCCCACGGCCACTCTGGGGTGCAGTTACCACATGAGCACGTCCTTGGCCTCCACCAGCCAACAAAGGACACTACCTCTTCATATGATCTGCCGAACCACAATTCCAGCAGGAGTTCCCTGTCACCACAACAGGAGCCTGAACCTCTCTAGCTGCTCGAGGACAATCTCGCCTCAAATGGTCCCTTGACCCACATGTATGCTGCTCAGATCTCACACGACCTCCCTTAGCCTGACCACCTCGACCCGGAACACCAGGCCTTCCCTCAGGCTGATGTCTCCTATCACAACCTCTTTTGTTCCGTCCACCACCGGAACTATACTCAGCGGCTCTCTTCCAAGAGCTAGAACCAACACCTCTAGATTACAAACCAAGATTCTGCTCAATGTCCTTTGCCCGACAAAAAAGCACGTCGAAGTCGGTATAATCAGCAGCTAGCATGTACGTCTTAACTTCCTGTACCAAACCGTACCGGAAGCGATCACATATGTGCCTCTCACTAGGTACCAGTTCAGGAGCATATTGGCTCAAGCGTACGAACTGGGCCTCGTACTTAGCCACAAACAGGTTGCCCTGAAAGAGAGACATAAACTCCTGCTTCTTCTCATCCAAGTATCTCACACCTAGATATTTTCTTCGGAAGGCACCTGTAAAGAACTCCCAATCAACTTCGTTGGGTTCCATACCAGTTGTGGTAGTCGTCCACCAGCTGTAAGCATCACCCTGAAGTAAAGAGACCACACATCCCAACTTGTGCACATCATTACAACTCATTTGATCCATTATGCGGATCATACTTGCTAACAAGGCCTCAGATGCCTCAGGTGACATACCATAGAACTCTACCGCTCCCAAGCTCCTCAACCTCTCCAAAGGTAGACCTATCTGCCCAGCTACAGGGGCCTGCACTTGCGCTCCGGCAACAGTAGCCTGAAACACTCCGATAATCGCCTCAACTAGTGGCTCCAAATTACCCAATCCAGGACCAGCTTGTCCTTGTTGCACCTACTCCCCACCTCCAGGTGGTGGCGGAGGAGGTAGATCTCCACTAGGAGGAACATCAGCCCCCTACTCACCCTGGTTGTCCTGCTCAGCCGCAGGCACTATAGTATTGGACCTCAACTCCCTTCTAGGTCCCATGTGCTATTTAACCAAACACAACAACAAAAACAAATCAAACCATTTAGGCCAGCTGCAAGCAAGAATCCAAGTTTACAAAACATTTGATTAGTGTAATAAGGCAATTGGCACCCAATTCCCCCACAGAGCATATCATACATGAAACATCATGCTCACATACTTTTCATCATTCCAAATCAGCACATATCCACATAATATCATCATCATACAATCATATTCATCCCATATGCAATTCACATCAATCAACATGGTCATAAAGTTCAAAATTCAACCATTAACATGCTTTTCACACATCATACTTCAACTCTCATCAATTACATATACCAACATTCCCAATTCTTTCGAAACCATGCTCTGATACCAACAAATATAATCCTCTTAGCCTGATCTAGACGTTTGACCCGAACTACGAAGATTACACGGGGAAAACCAAAGTCAACCCGAAAGTCAACCTTGATTAACGACCCATTTTTTAAACTTTTCTAGATGCTCAATACTAACCTAGATGTTTAAAAAATTACTCAAGCGGAAGCGACACAGCGAACGGACCTCAAACAGGGACTCAATTGAATAAAAAGGTATTTTAGGGACTAAAACACAAATTTCACAAATTACAGGGACTTTCATGATTTTAATATTACCAAACCTCAATTAATCATATAACAAGCCTTCATGTCAAAAATCAATTCAAAAGGACCATTCAAACTCACTAATTTAACCAGCCAACAATCAAGGATCAAAATGTAAGAATCAGAAACTCATAACAACTCAAAATTCAAATCCAACGGTAATCCGTTTCGGAACGCCTACCTTGGTATCGAAACAGTTATACCGAAACTGAATTGACCGTTTCGATACTTGGGCACGTTTCGGAACTCGTATCGAAATAGGGTCTTCCAGTAGCCAAAGTGTTCCGAAACACCTTCATTCGTTCCGGAACACCATGGCCATTTGGGGCCCCTATTTCGAAATAGATAAGGGTGTTCCGATACACCCTGCCCTGCAACATCAGATTTTGCTGGTTTTTCATCCTTTTCACATTCTAAACAACCCCGAGACATATCACAACATGCATACAACATGGATACATATAAACAATCAACATACCAAGGCAAAAGCTTAAACATAGAAACCAACACATAGGTAAAGGCACTAAATGCATGCTAACTAGTTCACCGAAACCATAACAAGCTATAACATCATATAAACCATAATCCAATCACCAAAGGCCATTTACAACTCAAATATAGGCAAACCAACATGCTCAAAGTAAGGGAAAACATTCTCAAACATTCCAAGGTATAAATCCCACCCATTGCCTCTTATTACACTAAGGGTGAACCACATACATCTCTTTAACAAAGCTTTGGATTCCTCTTGCTTTTGGGCTGCCTTCAAAGGTTTAATTCTCTACATTGATGAAACAAAAGAGCGTAATCATAAGGGTTAGTGAGGACCACTAAACAACATTCATCAATGCATTACTCATGATTTTGCAAAATCAACACTTTATATCACATGCCATTTATAAAACGTGTCTTTTCAAGACTTCAATGCACTTTTGGAACCTCATGCACACATGCATCAATTTACAACAGAAAATAGACCTTTGCTCATGCTTTAGCAAGCATCACAAGCATTCTTGCATCATACACATATATCTCATGCACCCATGCATCATATACAAGCATCTCATGCTTTACATTGTCATTTACATTATATTGGCTCACAAGTGATAATCCATAAACCATTTCAACACAAGATACAATCGGATACGCGGATTACAAGCGTTGTCCCTCACGCTTCATACAAACTACCGGACTACACAAGGTGGAGACAAATGGCACAATCATAACCCCTCAACACCCATGATGGAGATTAATGGCACAATCACAACCCCTCAACATCACTCTTCGGTAGTTGTATAATTCCACTAATGAGAGTATGGGACACATACACAAGACTCACACACGGGACTAACCATTCACCGTTGTGATCTTAACCTCAATCGTTAGGGTACTTGGATGGAGATTACGACACAATCACAACCCTCGACATCCAAGACGACTTTATTCACGGTGCACCCAATCCTATAGCCGGCTAACTATATCCGATTAAAGTAACCAAAAACCATTTCATCACTTGCCAATATAATCATTAAACCACATTAATCCACTGTTTTACAAGCATAACCACAATGCCATTTCCACAAGCAATACATGTTTAACATCATATGCATTCAACACATGAAAACCAAGGATCACTTACCTAGTGCATCCTTAACATAATGGCATTAAAATCCAGCAATAAACCATGCTTAAACATGCTTAAAGAAGTAAACAAATCCACTCTTAGATCAAGCGCAATTTCATCAAACCTAGCACATTTCCGAAAGATGGATTAACGAAACACTTACACTTGAGCTTAGTTAAGTGTACCAAACATAGACTAAGCTCCCAAGACAATGCTCAAAGCGTTACAAAGCAGGAAATTGCATTTCCGCTCACCGATACTTGAAGCCTAGTTCACCGACACGGAAATTATAACTCCGGAGCCTCCAAAATCACCTTGTTTGCTTCCGGATCAAGATCCCCTGTTTTCACATCATCAAAACAGAGATCTAAATGCATTAAAATGCATTCTAACACCAGTAACAATTCATAAACTCGTTGCCCACTCAAACTACACCAAAATACCCTTCCAAAACAACCGAAAACTCAATCGATTGCTTCCTAAACCAAGCCCAGCCATCATACATCACTTCCAAAGCATTATCAACATCAAAACACATCTAATAAACATCCTAACTCATCTTTATACCTCTAGCAATCAAAATTCCACCATTGCACCCCAAAAACACACTTAAAACCACCAAGAAACTCAAGGATCTCAAGTATTTCGGGATCTATATTAACCACACCTCATTTTAACATATAAACCAACTTAGAAATTAATTAAAATCAACACAAAACAGTGCCCAACTCATCAAGTCCGAAAATCAAGATTTCATCCACATTTTCATAAGATTTTGATCTCAAATCAAAACTATATTGAAAACTCAATCAAAAATATTTATTAGAAGCCAAATATCTTGGGAATTTCAATAAAGAACTTAGATTAGAGGTTGAGAACGGGATTTACCTCCAATCCTTGCTTCCTTCAATAGATGACAAGTTTTCCTTGCAAAAATCTTGAAGAATTAAAGAAGATTTCGTAAATGTTGAGAGAATTTTTGGGGAGAAAGAATTCTGGAAAAGATGAGGGGAAATGATGTTTGGCTAAAATGAGAGGGAATTGGTAGTTACGTAAAATGAAAATCCATTAACTACCAATTAATTAATATCAAATTCTAATTAAAATCATTTAATTAAAACCCATTTAAATCACATATCATATTGAAGAAAGGTCAAATTGACTTAAAGCCCCCTAAAGATTCTAAGACTTTGGCTTCCACCTTAAAAATCACATTTTCCCAGTTTTGAAACTTTACAATTTGGTCACTACTCAAAATGTCCATTTTCCAAAACCCTTTTTGTAAAATTGACTTGACCAATCTCTTAATTTACTTTTAATGGATTTTAGCAATTTTATCCTATCCCGATCCTTGATTTCCTAAAATTACCTTACGCAATTCGAACTGTTCTCGACTGGTCCGATCTGATGTCTAAAACATCTAGGCCCAAAACCAGGGCGTTACAGCGATACTTTCAAGAACACACGTTTGCCAACCGCGATCTCAATTTCCTTACGCTTCAAGTCTGCGTAAGACTTTTGCCTATCCGATGCTGCTTTTAACCGCTCACAAATGAGCTTCACCTTCTCGGTGGTTCCCCTAAGCATAGCTGGCATTGAAATCAACTTTTGCCCAGCTTCTGCCCAACAGAGCGGGGTTCTACATCTCCTCCCATACAAAGCCTCGTATGGAGCCATTTGGATACTTGCTTGGTAACTATTATTATACGCAAACTCAACCAACGACATGTGCTTCTCCCAAGAACCCTGAAAATCTATCACACAGCATCTCAACATATCCCCAAGCACTTGGATCACACGCTCCGACTGTCCATCCGTCTGTGGATGATAAGAAGTACTGAAATTCAACCGTGTACCCAAAGCTTGATACAAACATTACCAAAATCGTGTCGTAAACCTCGGATCTCTATCCGACACAATAGACTTTGGCATACCGTGCAACCGCACAACCTCAGCTATATACAACTCAGCCAACCTATCTAAAGTGTATGTAGTATGCACAGGCAGAAAATGTGCACACTTGGTAAGCCGATCAACGATCACCCAAACTGAATTCTTCTTTGTCGGTGACAAAGGCAAGCCAGTCACAAAATCCATGGAGATTGTCTCCCACTTCCATTCTGGGATTCTCAAAGGCTGCAGCAACCCAGAAGGAACCTGATGCTCAGCCTTCACTCGCTAACACACCATGCACTTACTAACAAACTCAGCCACATCCTTTTTCAACCCTACCCAGTAGTACTCATCTTTCAGGTCACGATACATCTTCGTACTACCCGGATGCATAGCAAAAGGACTACCATGAGCTTCAGTCAAAATAGTGTGCCTTAACTCAGCATCATCTGGCACCACTATTCGACTCCCAAAACATAGACACCACTATCACTAAAGCTGAAATCCGAAGGTCTACCCTAAGGAATATCTTGAACATGCGAAACAAGAGAATCATCAAGCAACTGCTTATCCTTGATCAACTGTATCAGAGATGGCTTCACTTGCAATTGCGCAATAAGACAACCATCATGCGATATGCTCAAACGAGCAAACATCGCTCTCAACTCCACAGCTACCTTCCGACTCAAAGCATCAGCTACAACATTAGCCTTACCCGGGTGATACTCAATCGTCAGATCATAATCATTAAGCAACTCCACCCAACGTCATTGCCTAAGATTCAACTCCTTTTGAGGCATAAGGTACTTCAAGCTCTTATGATCCGTGAACACAACACACTTTTCACCGTACAAGTAATGCCTCCAAATTTTCAAGGCACACACTATAGTCGCAAGCTCAAGATCATGAGTAGGGTAGTTACGTTCATGCACCTTCAACTGCCTAGATTCACAGGCCACTACCTTACCATCCTACATCAACACACAGCCCAAACCAACAATGGACGCATCACTATAGACCACAAACTCCTTACCAGATTCAGGTTGAATCAAAACAGGAGCTTGCGTCAAAGCCTCTTTCAGCTTCTCAAAAGCTTGTTGCCTCGCCTTCGTCCACTCAAAGTGAACATTCTTTTACAACAACTTGGTCAAAGGTGCTGCTATCCTCGAGAAACCTTCGACAAACCTACGGTAGTACCCAGCCAAACCAAGGAAACTTCGTACCTCAGTCGCAGACTTAGGCCCTTTCCAACTCATCACAGCTTCTACATTGTGCGGATCAATGCAAATACCCTCAGCCGACACAACATGTCCAAGGAAGACCACTTCCCTAAGCCAAAACTCACACTTACTTAGCTTTGCATACAACTGATTCTCCAACAACGCTTGCAAAACAATTCTCAAGTGCCTATCATGATCCTCCTCAGTACGTGAATACAGAAGGATATCATTGATGAACACCACCACAAACTGATACAAAAATTCATGGAATACACGATTCATCATGTCCATGAAAGCAGAAGACGCGTTGGTCAAACCAAACGGCATCACCAAAAATTCATAATGTCCATACCTCGTGCGAAAAGCTGTCTTAGGTACGTCCACATCCTTCACCTTTAGCTGAAAATATCCTGGTCTAAAGTATATCTTAGAAAACACTGAGGCTCCCCGGAACTGATCAAAGAGATCATCAATTCTAGGCAATGGATACTTGTTCTTAATCGTCAACTTGTTCAGTTGCCGATAATCTATACACATTCCCATCGTCCCATCTTTCTTCTTCACAAATAAGACCGGTGCAGCCCAAGGTGACACACTCGGCCGAATGAAACCTCGATCCAACAACTCCTGCAATTGCGTTTTCAACACTTTTAACTCTTTGGGTGCCATGTGATAAGGAGCAATGGACACCAGAGTTTTGTTCTCGTACAACTCTATACCAAACTCAACTTCTCTGTTTGGTGGCAACCCAGGCAATTCTTTCGAAAAGACACCCAGAAAATCGCGAACAGTTTGAATATCCTGCACACGTACATCCTTGGTTCCAGGATTCATCACATAGGCAAGATAAGCCTCACACCCAATCCTCATCATACGATTTGCTTCCAACACTGAGATTACATTCGAAAAGAATTTCACATTCTCGCCTACTACCACCACCACATAATCATCAGCCAACCTTAGAATGACTTGCTTGACGTCAAAGTCAACCGCTGCCCTATGCTCCGTCAACCAATTCATACCAAGGATTACATCGAACCCATAGAAAGGTAACTCCATCAAATCCACAGGAAAAACATGACCTTGCACAGAGAAAGGGCATCTTCTATATAACTTCCTAGTGAGTACAGTCTCACAAAAAGAACTAGTCACTTGCATTCCTATTTAAAGCATCTCAACAGGTATATCAAGCAAATGCGCATGCTCACTCAAGATATAAGAATGCGTGGATCCAGAATCAATCAAAGCAAGCAAAGATAAGGACTGAAGAGCAAAGGTACCTGCGATGACATCGGTATCATTGCGCTCCTCGCGCTGTGTATATACCCTCGCTGGTCCACCTCCCTCAGGTCGAACGGCCACAACATGAGCAACTCCTCGCTGCCCCTCTTCTCTTCTCTGGAATTTTCCAGGGCCGGGCCCACGGCTTCTCTGAGGTGCAGCTACTACAGGAGCACGTCCTTGGCCACCACCAGCCAACGAAGGACACTCCCTCCTCATATGGTCAACCGAACCACAATTCCAATAAGAGTTCCTTGTCACCACAACATGAGTCTGAACCTCTCTAGCTGCTCCTGGACAATCTCACATCAAATGGTCCCTCGAACCACATGTCCAACATGTATGCTGCTCAGCTCTCATACGACCTCCCTGAGCATGACCACCTCGACCCGGAACACCACGCCTTCCCTCATAATGATGTCTCCTATCACGACCTCTTTTGTTCCATCCACCACCGGAACTATAATCAGCAGCTCTGTTCCCAGAGCTAGAACCAACACCTCTAGATGACAAACCCAGGTTCTACTCGATGTCTTTAGCTCGACACACGAGCACATCAAAGTCAGTATAATCAGCAGCAAGCATATATGTCTTAACCTCCTGTACCAGGCCATACCGGAAACGATCACATTGGTGCCTCTCACTAGGTACTAGTTCAGGAGTATATTGGCTCAGGCGTACGAACTGCACCTCGTACTAAGCCACGGATAGGTTGCCCTGAACAAGCGACATAAACTCCCTTTTTCTTTTCATCCAAGTATCTTACCCCTAGATACTTCCTTCTGAAGGCACCTCTGAAAAACTCCCAATCAACCTCATTGGGTTCCATTCCAGCTGTGTTAGTCGTCCACCATCTGTAAGCATCGCCTTGTAGCAACGAGACTGCAAACCCCAGCTTGCGCACATCATTACAGCCCATCTGATCCATGATACGGATCGTACTCACTAACCATGCCTCAGACGCCTCAGGTGACATACCATAAAACTCTACGGGTCCCAAGCTTCTCAACCTTTCCAAAGGTAAGCCTACCTGCCAGCTGCAGGGGCCTGAACATGCGCTCCGGCAACAGCAGCCTGAAACGCTCTAGTGATCGCCTGAACCAGTGGCCCCAAATCACTAAAGCCAGGACCAGCTTGTCCTTGTTGGACCTGCTCCCCACCTCCAGGTGGTGGCGGAGGAGGTAGATTCCGACCAGGAGGGACATCAGCCCCTTGTTCACCCTGGTCACCCTGCTCAGCCGCAGGTATTATCGTATTGGACCTCAACTCTCTCCTTGGACCCATAGTGCTATTTAAACAAGACCTAACAACAAAACAAGTCAAACCATATAGGCCAGCTGCAAGTAAGAATCCAAGTTTACAAACATTTGATTAGTGTAATAAGGCAATGGGTACCCCAATTTCCCTCAACATAATATTCATGAAACATCATGCTCAACATGCTTTTCATCATCCAAAAGCAGTACATATCCACTTAATATCATCATCACATAATCATATTCATTCCACATGCAATTCACATCAACCAAGCATGGCACAAGGTTCAAAATTCAACCAATAACATGCTTATCAAACATCATACTTCAACACATTTCAATTTCACATACCAACATTCTCAATTCTTTCGTAACTATGCTCTGATACCAACAAATGTAACCCTCTTAGCCCAGCCTAGACGTTTGACTCGAACTACGAAGATTACACGGGGAAAAACCAAAGTCAACCCAAAAGTCAACCTTGATTTACGACCTTTTTTTCTTTTTATCTTCTCTAGATGCATATTATTAACCTACAAGTTCAAGAAAGCGATTAGGCGAAACATCGCAGCGATTAGAGTTCGATTAGAAGTTCAATTGTATACAATTGACTTTTAGGGACTAAACTATAAATACCTTAAAATACGGGGACTTTCATGATTTTAAAGTTCCCACAAGATTTCGAAACAGTATGACCCTAAAATACCTTACAATTGACTTTTAGGGACTAAACATGTCAAAATTCAGCTCAAACGGATCATCCAAACACATCCTATTGCACCCACAAGATTTAGGGACCAAAATGTAAGAAATAGAAACCTAATATAGTTCAAATTCAAATCCAACGGCCAAGTGTTTCGATATGGATGACCCTGTACCAAAACGAACGTTTCGAAACAGGGTTGACCGTTTCGATACTCGGGTGCGTTCCGAGACCCTTATCCAAACATCCCCTTCCAGTAGCCAAAACGTTTCGGTACACCTTCACCCGTTCTGAAACCTCATGGCCATTTCAGGCCCCTGTTCCGAAACAGACAAGGGCGTTCCGATACGTCTTGCCCTGCAACAGCAGATTATGCTGGTTTTTCATGCATTTTCACACTTTAATCATTCCCGAAGCATGCCACATCAAACATACATTATGGATACATATCAACAATCATCATTTTGAGGCATTAGCTATGATATGGTATCTAATATGCAAATGTAAATTCTAAAGGCATACTTCTTAATCCACAAAAGCCATAACAAGCCAAATCTACCATCCACATCCGATATCAAACCATAATGGCCATTTACATCTCAAAAGTAACTATCAAACATTCTCAAAGTAAATGAGAAAGCATTCTCAACCATGCAATAGCAGAAACCCCACCCATTGCCTTTTATTACACCGAAGCAAAACCACATACTTTGCAAGATTTAAAGCATGGATTCCTCTTGCCTACTTGCTGCTTTCAAAGCCTAGTTTCTGCATTGATGAAACAAAAGAGCCTAAGCACAAAGCTTAGTGAGGATCGCTAAATAACATTCATCAATGCATGTCTAATATTTTGCAAACAACACTTTATATCTCATGCCATTTCATAAACATGTCTTCTCGAGACCTCAATGCACTTTTTAACACATGCTCATATGCACCATTTTAGATAAGCAAATAAACCCTTGCTCATGCTTTAACAAGCATCACATGCATTCTTGCATCATACACATATGTCTCATGCATCCTCGCATCATATACAAGCATCTCATGCTTCACATTATTCATTTATATTACATTGGCTCGCAAGTAATAATCCATAAACCATTTCAACACAAGACACAATCGGATACGCGTATTACAAGCGTTGTCCCTCACACTTCATACAAACTATCGGACTACACAAGGTGGAGATTAATGGCACAATCACAACCCCTCAACACTCGTGATGGAGATTAATGGCACAATCACAACCCCTCAACATCACACAACAGTAGGTGTATAATTCCACTAACGAGAGTATGGGACATATACACAAGACTCACACATGGGACTAACAACTCACCGTTGTGATCTTAACCTCAATCGTTAGGGTACTTGGATGGAGATTACGACATAATCACAACCCTCGACATCCAAGACGACTTTATTCACGGTGCACCCAATCCTATAGCCGGCTAACTATATCCGATTAAAGTAACCAAAAACCATTTCCATCACTTGCCAATATAATCATTTAACCACATTAATCCACTGTTTTACAAACATAACCACAATGCCACTTTCAAGAGCATCACATGCTTAATATCATATGCATTCAACACATGCAAACCAAGGATCACTTACCTAGTGCATCCTTAACATAATGGCATTAAAATACAACATTTAACCATGCTTAAACATGCTTAAAAATAGTAAACAAATCCACTCTCACATCAAGTGCAATTTCATCAAACATAGCACATTTCCAAGAGAGGGATTACCGAAACACTTACACTTGAGCTTAGTTAAGTGTATCAAACTTACACTAAGCTCCCAAGGTCACGCTCAAAGCGTTACAAAGCAAGAAATTGCATTTCCACTCACCGGTACGTGAAACCTTGCTCACCGACACAAAAATTACCCCTCCAGAGCCTCCAAAATCACCTTGTTTTCTTCCAGATCAAGATCCCCTGTTTTAACATCATCAAAACAGAGATCTAAATGCATTAAAATGCATTCTAACACCAGCAACAATTCACAAACTCGTTGCCCACTCAAACTACACCAAAATACCCTTCCAAAACAACCGAAAATTCAATCGATTGCTTCCTAAACCAAGCCCAGCCATCATACATAACTTCCAAAGCATTATAAACATTAAAATACATCTAAGAAACATCATAACCCAACCTTATATCTCCAACAAGAAAGATTCCACCATTTCACCCCAAAATCTCACCTAAAACAACCAAGAAACTCAAGGATCTCAAGGATTTCGGGATCTATGATATCAACACATCATTTTGACATATAAATCAACTTAGAACTCAATTAAAATCAATACAAAATAGATCCCAACTCATCAAGTCCAAAAATCAAGATTTCATCCACAATTTCACAAGATTTTGATCTCAAATCAAAACTATATTGAAAACTCAATCAAAAATAGTATTTAGAAGCCAAATATCTTGGGAATTTCAATAAAGAACTTAGATTAGAGGTTGAGAACGAGATTTACCTCCAATCCTTGCTTCTCTCGATGTATGACAAGTTTTCCTTAGTGAAATATTGAAGACCTAGGAGAGTTTTCTTAAAAATGATTTAAGAAAAGTTGAGAGAGTTTTTGGGAGAAAGAATTCCAGAAAAAGTTGAATGAAATTGTGTTTGGATGAAATGAGAAAGGATTTTTGGTAGTTACGTAATTGAAAAACCAATAACTACCTTTTAGTTATTTTAATATAAAACCCGATTAAAAATCATTTAATTAAAAACTCTTTTAAACCACATGTCATATTGAGAAAAGGTCAAATTGACTTAAAGCCCCCTAAAGATTCTAAGATTTTGGCTTCCACCTTAAAATTTACATTTTCCCTATTTTGAAACTTTACAATTTGGTCACTACTCAAAATGTCCCTTTTCTAAAACCCATTTTGTAAAATTTACTTGACCAACCCCTTAAATATATTTTAAAGGATTTTAGCAATTTGTATCCTATCCTGATCCTTGATTTCCAAAAATCACCTTACGCGATTCAAACCGTTCTCGACCGGTCCGATCTGACGCCTAAAACATCTAGGCCCAAAACCAGGGCGTTACACTAGCACGACCAAAATGCCCTCCACATGGTGATTAATGACAATAGTACATAATGCTATGGTATTCTTCCTCTGGAACACATCTCCTTATGATCTGATCAGGGCATTGCTTGAACAAGTAGGGTTCATCCCAATAGTAGAATCTTGCATCATGTCTGAATTCCTTGAGTCCATGGCTAGATAAATCAGGAGGAAAAATACCACTAACAAGATAATTAACTATATCAGCATACCACAGAATTGTTGTAGCATATAATAGTTTCTCATCAGGGAATTTCTCCTTAATTTCAGTTTCACTACCTTGTGCGATAGCATTTTCTAGCCTAGATAAATGATCAGCTATTTGGTTCTCACATCCTTTCCTATCTCTAACTTCTAAGTCAAATTCTTGTAGCAAGAGTATCCACCTAATAAGTCTAGGTTTAGCATCATTTTTAGTCACTAAGTACTTAATGGCTGAATGATGGGTATGAACTATAACCTTAGTGCCTATCAAGTATGACCTAAACTTATCAAAGGCAAATACTACAACAAGCAATTCTTTCTCAATAGTGGTGTAATTTATTTGTGCATCATTCAAAGTGTGACTAGCATAATAAATAACATGAAAGAGTTTACCTTGGCATTGTCCAAGTGTTGCACCAACGGCGTAGTCACTTGCATCACACATTAGCTCAAATGTCTCGTTCCAATCAGGTGGAATGACAACCGGTGCTGAGATAAGCTTCTCCTTCAGTTCTTGAAAAGCATTATGGCAATCTTTGTCAAACGCAAATGGTTGATTTTGCTGTAGTAAATTGCATAGTGGCTTTGAGATCTTTGAAAAGTACTTGTTGAATCTTCGATAGAAGCCAGCATGCCCTAGAAAGCTTTTTACTCCCTTGACAGTAGTAGGGGGCGATACTTTTTCAATGACCTCGAACTTTGCTTTGTCAACTTCTATCCCTTGCTTCGAGATCTTGTGGCCTAAGACCGTTCCTTCTGTGACCATGAAATGGCATTTTCCCAATTAAGCACCAAGTCATCTTCCTCACACCTCTTTAGAACCTTGGCAAGATTGCCCAAGTATGTGTCGAAGTCATCTCCGGAGACTGAGAAGTCATCCATGAAAAGTTGTTGGGGCATTGCAAAGACCAAAGGGCATTCTCCGGAAAGCATAAGTTCCATAATGGCATGTGAAAGTCGTCTTCTCTTGGTCTTCAGATGCTATAGCAATCTGATTGTACCCATAATACCCATCGAGGAAACAGTAGAATGCCTTGCCCGCTAGTCGATCCAACATCTGATCAATGAATGGGAGGGGAAAATGGTCCTTCTTGGTTGCCTTGTTGAGCTTCCTATAGTCCATGCAAATCCTCCACCCTATGACAGTTCTAGTAGGTAATAGCTCATTCTCCTCATTGCTTACCACGGCCACGCCTCCCTTCTTCGACACACATTGCACCAGGCTGACCCATGAGCTATCAGATATCAGATAGATTACTCTAGCATCAAGACACTTGATTATCTCTTTCATCACCATATTCTTTATGATTGGGTTTAATCTTCTCTGGGGCTCAACAGAATTGTTGTGACAATCATCAAGCAAAATTTTGTGCATACATATAGCAGGGCTTATACCCTTTAAATCAGCCATAGTCCAGCCTAGCGGATTTTTATACTGTAACAACATATTTACTAAACTAGTTTCTTGCTTAGGTGTGAGACTAGATGCGATTATCATAGGAAAAGTTTCATTGTTCCTAAGTAAACATATTTAAGATGTGATGGCAAAGGTTTCAGTTCTAGAGTAGGTGCATGGTCAAGGGAAGGCTTATGAGGTACAAATTCTGAAAAATCAAGAGGTTCAAAGTGCGTACATGGTCTAGCCTCGAGGTGACTAGATTGCTCCAGTTCCCTTGAGAGCTCTTCTAGGTCTGAATCATCATCTTTGCAGAGTGCTTCATACTCTTCCATTTGTATCTCATTGCTACAGCAAAACTCATCAATCACTTTTTGTGCTGTAGCATCTATGTATTGGCATACTCCCGGATTATCTGCATACTTAAGGGTGTCATGGATATTGATTGTGACCGTCTGATCATCCACTCGCATCGTGAATTCACCCTTCTCACAATCGATTAAAGCTCGCCCGTTGGCTAAAAATGGCCTACCCAATATGATGGGTGTGTTGCTATCAGCTTCGCAGTCGAGGATTAAGAAGTTGACTGGAAAAATAAATCGGTCCACTTTCACCACGACATCCTCAATTCTTCCTTCTGGGCGAACATGAGAGTGATTTTCTTGTTGTAGCACAACCTTGGCGGACTGTGCCTCTCGAATTCCCAGTTTCAGAAAAATCAACTTAGGCATCAAGTTAACACTTGATCCCAAATCGCAAAGTGATCTTCCAACAAACATATTGTCAATAGAACATGGGATAACAAAACTACATGGGTCCTTCCTCTTAGGTGGAAGCTTGCTCCACATAGAATATCATTCTTCTGCTATAGAGACAATTTCTTGCTCCTCGACCTTCCTCTTTTTTGTAACTATATCCTTAAGGAACTTGGCATATGTTGGCATCTGATCAATGGCCTCTAGAAATGGGACATTGATATGTAATTTGTCCAGGATATCTACAAATTTCTAGAATTGAAGGTCTCCTTTCTGCTTCTTGAGTCGTTGAGGAAAAGGAGGTGGGGGTCTAACTTCATTCTACTTGTCTGGTGGAGTTGCTTCTTTTGCTGTAGCAAAAGCAGGCTCCTCCTCCGGTGTTTCTTTTGCTATGACTTCCTCACCCTTTTCTTCAACTAGAGGATCTTGTGAGTTATCTTCTTCGTGAGGCAAGTTGGGCTGAGATTCCTCCTTCTCTTTTCCTCCAAACTTGTCTTCCTTGCTAATTTCCTTTCCACTCCTTAATGTGAGTGCGTTGCATTGCTCTTTGCTATGGTGCTTAGTGGCTTCAGTGTCACTAGGCAGACTTCCTTGTGGTTGCGCATGCAAGGTTTGAGCTATCTGACCAACTTTGGTTTCTAGGGCTCGGAGAGAGGAACTATGGAATTGCAATAAGGCTCCTTGATTTTTAATGTTTGTTGTATGGTCATGTAGCAAAACTTTCGTGGTTCCCATGAAATCTTTTGTCATAGCCATAAATTCTTTGAATGTAGTCTCTAGCGAACTGTTCGATGAAGATGATGCTCCCTTGTCACCTTGCCATGGTATCATCTAATTAGAAGGTGGTGCTTCGATCAGATTTTGCTGTGGCGCTAGCTGTGCAAAATTGATGTGCCCTTGATTACCCCAACTAAAATTTGGATGCTGACGCCATCCTGGGTTGTAGGTATTAGAGTATGGATTGTTGTTGCGGTTATAATTCCCCACATAGTTGGCTGACTCTTGATTGTCAGGGCATTCACTCAAATGGGCCATCGCATCTGAGACATGAGGTTGCAGACTTCACTTCCATAACTTTGTAAGGACGTTGGAGGTTCTTTAGCATATTGGTTATAGCAGCTAGCTGGGTGGCTACCGAGTCATCAGCTCCACTCTCTCGAACTACTTGGTTTCTCCTCTCCGTTCCAAGCCTTATGGTCGGAAACTAGTAGTCATTGTTGGCTACCCTATCAAGAATGTCGAATGCTTCCTTCGATGATTTTTCTAACAAGGTCCCATTTGCTGAAGCATCTAGCATCATCCTTGTAGAAGCATTCACTCCATTATAGAACATAACCACTTGGGACCAGTCATGAAAGCCATGATTTGTGTACTTCCTCAATAATCCCTTGAATCGAACCCAACACTCGTACATGGATTCGTCATCAGCTTGACAAAAAGAAGCAATATCATTTCTCAACTGAGTGTTTCTATTGGGTGGATTATATCGTAGTAGAAAACTTTTACATAGATCTTTCCATGTCTCCGTTGATCCAGCTGGCACTCCACTTAGCCATGCTCTAGCACGATCACGTAAAGAATATGGAAACAGTTTAAGCTTTAGCACATCCTCGTGCACTCCTTGTTATCTGAACGAGTCACAAACTTCCAAGAAAGCACGGATATGTTGTCTTGCATCTTCATGAGGCATACCTCCAAATTGACCAATAGTGTTCAACATGTTGAACATAACATGTTTAAGCTCGAACTAGGCTGCCTGAATTTCTGGAGCTACTTTCCCGAGATAGAGATCGTCCAAGATAGAAGTTAAATGATCTCTAATGGCTCGAGGTCGAGCCGCTTCTCCCTGGCCATTTTCCATAGCATCTCCGTTACCTTGAGGTTTTGGTACCTCTTGATTCATGTTTCTGGTCTCTTCTCTTCGATCACATCTCCTAAGTCTCAAGAAATGCTCGATCTCAGAAATAGGTGATTGCAGGGGCCCTCTAGGTCGCCTTTTGGTCATGCACTAGCAGGACACCTAAAAAGAAAAATAAAAAATCCTAGATAAATATGTACAAATAACAAAAAAGAACAAACGATATAAACAAAAACCGTAAAAAACCAATTGCCAATCTACGGCAACAGCGCCAAAAACTTGTTTCTTACGTGTAGTGTACTATAAATGATACGCAAATATGGTGCAAGTATACACATCGAACGAGTAATAAAGTGAGTGAGTGAGTATCGTCTCCACAAGGATTGGAGGTATTCATGGTTTGCTGTAACAATATTGATTGAACTTTTTGCATATGACAATGCTATAGTAAAAGAGATGATGTAAAATAATGTTGAAGCAAAATAGAGCAAAGAAAGATGAGATAACAATATGATGAACATGTCCCCTTTCGTATGTGAAACTCACTACGGAATGACTGGCTGGTAATGATGAACAACCGAACTTAAGCTTCTTAACGAAACTAAGGCCCTTCAGCTATCTTCTATGCTAGGCGGGATTTGCTAAAAGTGTTCCTAAACTATCTCTAGCCAAGAAACTGGGAGTCAGAAATGCTACTGCAATACCTCTCGGCTTAAACACTTAACACTCCCCTACCCTTCACGATCTATCATTTTTAGCCCTTGAAACCTATCACTTATCTCTAAGGTAGGTTAGAGTCTACCTCTCGACAACCACTCCATTGTTTATGGGGGTTCTAAGGCTAGCTTTCTCGATTACTAACCTCAACACACACTTAAAGAACGGCCAACTCTCGAGGGCTCTTACAACTTTAAGGAAATGAAAATGCATAAGCAAAGCATAGAACATGATAAACACTGAAAAGGCTATAGCATGCATTAAAAAGTACTTAAAATAAAATCATCCATCAAACCCAAGCCACCTAAAATAGTTCGTGGTTGGGCAATATCATCCAACGTATCATTGCGATAACATCACCAAAGATAAAGATATGAAAGGAATTGCTAAAGCGACAGAAAGAAAGGTGAACTCCCTCTCCACCATGGACTGCCCGACTGTCTCAGGCCCACCGCCTCTCTCGAGGCCGGCGAGGCCACTCCTTGGAGCTTCAACGATAGAGGACACTAAGTGGAGAAGATGAAGATGAACGCTTCTCTCTCCTTTTCTCTCTCTAAGCGACAAAAAGAAAGGTGAATGATGTGGATGTAGCTAAGACAACTTTTCGGACAAGGTATGGGCATTACGAGTTCTTAGTAATGCCATTTGGTTTGACCAACGCACCTGCTGCTTTCATGGACATGATGAATCATGTATTCCTTGAGTTCTTAGATCAGTTTGTGGTGGTGTTCATCGATGATATTCTTGTGTACTCTCGTACCGAGGAAGATCATGAGAAGCACTTAAGGATAGTTTTGCAAGTGTTGTTGGAGAATAAGTTGTATGTTAAGCTAAGTAAGTGTGAGTTTTGGCTTAAGAAGGTGGTTTTCCTTGGACATGTTGTATCAGACGAGGATATTCGCGTTGATCCGCTCAAAGTAGAGGCTATGATGAGCTGGAAGGTACCTAAGTCAGTGACAGAGGTACGAAGTTTCCTTGGTTTAGCCGGGTATTACCGTAGGTTTGTCGAGGGTTTCTCGAAGATAGCTGCACCTTTGACTAAGTTGTTGCAGAAGAATGTTCGTTTTGAGTGGACGGATGTAAGGCAACAAGCTTTTGAGAAGCTGAAGGAAGCTTTAACGCAAGCTCATGTCCTGATACAACCTGAGTCTGGTAAGGAGTTTGTGGTCTATAGTGATGCGTCCATTGTTGGTTTGGGTTGTGTGTTGATGCAGGAGGGTAAGGTGGTAGTCTATTCATCTAGACAGTTGAAGGTGCATGAGCGTAACTACCCTACCCATGATCTTGAGCTTGCGGCTGTGGTGTTTGCCCTGAAGATCTGGAGGCATTACCTGTACGGTGAGAAGTGTGTTGTGTTCATGGATCATAAGAGCTTAAAGTATCTGATGTCTCAGAAGGAGTTGAATCTTAGGCAACGTCGCTGGGTGGAGTTGCTTAAGGATTATGATCTAACGATAGAGTATCACCCGGGCAAGGCTAATGTTGTAGCCGATTCTTTGAGTCGGAAGGTAGCCGTGGAGTTGAGGGCGATGTTTGCTCGCTTGAGCATATCGCATGATGGTGGTCTTATCGCTGAATTGCAGATGAAGCCATCTCTGGTTCATTGATCAAGGATAAGCAGTTATTAGATGATTCTCTTGTTCCTCATGTTCAGGACATTGCGAAGGGTAGACCTTCGGATTTCAGTTTTAGAGATGACGGGGTTTTGGGTTTTGGGAGTCGGATAGTGGTCCCAGATGATGTTGAGTTGAGACGCACTATTTTGACTGAAGCTCATAGCAGTCCTTTTGTTATGCATCCTGGTAGTACGAAGACGTATCATGATTTGAAGGATAAGTACTACTGGGTGGGGTTGAAAAAGGATGTGGTTGAGTTCGTTAGTAAGTGCATGGTGTGTCAGCGAGTGAAAGCTGAACACCAGGCTCCTTCTGGGTTGTTGCAACCTTTGAGAATCCCAGAATGGAAATAGGAGAGAATTACCATGGATTTTGTGTTCGGTTTTCCCTTGTCACCATCGAAGAAGAATTCGGTTTGGGTGATTGTGGATCACCTTACGAATTGTGCACATTTCTTGCCTATGCGTACTACGTATACCTTGGATAAGTTGGTTGAGTTGTATATTGCTGAGATTGTGCGGTTGGACGATGTGCCAAACTCCATTGTGTCGGATAGGGATCCGAGGTTTACATCACGATTTTGGGAATGTTTGCATCAAGCCTTGGGTACACGGTTGAATTTCAGTACTTTTTATCATCCTCAGACGGATGGGCAGTCGGAACGTGTTATCCAGGTGCTTGAGGATATGTTGAGATGTTGCGTCATTGATTTTCAGGGTTCTTGGGAGAAGCACTTGTCGTTGGTTGAGTTTGCGTATAACAATAGTTATCAGGCAAGTATTCGAATGGCTCCATACGAGGCTTTGTATGGGAGGAAGTGTAGGACGCCTCTTTGTTGGGCAGAAACGGGACAAAAATTGTTATTGATGCCGGCTGTGTTGAAAGGAACCACCGAGAAGGTGAAACTCATTTGTGAGCGTTTGAAGGCAGCATCAGATCGACAAAAGTCTTATACGGATCTAAAACGTAAGGAGATCGAGTTTGCGGTTGGCGAACGTGTGTTCTTGAAGGTATCACCTTGGAAGAAGGTGATGAGATTTGGGCGTAAGGGTAAGCTTAGCCCGAGGTTCATTGGACCTTACGAGGTTGTAGAGCGTATTGGTTCAGTGGCATATCAGTTGAGATTGCCTTCAGAGCTGGAAAAGATACATGATGTGTTTCATGTCTCGATGTTGCGGAGGTACATATTAGATCCTTCAAATGTGATGCCTGTTGAGAAGATTTAGTTGAATCCGGATCTGTCATATGATGAAGAACCAGTGAGGGTTCTGGATGTGAGCAACAAGGTTCTTCGTGGCAAGATGATATAACTTGTTAAGGTGTTGTGGCGACACCGAGGAGTTGAGGAGGCTACTTGGGAGAGCAAGGCGGATATGCTGAAGCAGTTTCCACACCTTTTTCCTTCAGGTAAAATTTCTAGGACGAAATTTCCTAAGTGGGGGAGAGTTGTAACGCCCTGGTTTTGGGCCTAGATGTTTTAGACATCGGACCGGACCGGTCGGGAACGGTTCGAATCGCGTTAGGTGTCGCCACAACACCTGCTTAAGATGTTGGTAAAATCCTCAAAAATTATGTTTAATAGGATGGTCAAATGAATTTTACAAAAAGAGTTTCGGAGCTGGTACATTTTGGGTAGTGACCAAAATGTAAAGTTTCAAAACTGTAAAAAATATAATTTTCAAAAGGGAGAGTCAAAGTCGTAGAATCTTTAGGGAGCTTTATGGTAATTAAGCCTTTCCTTAATATGACATGTGTTTAAAATTGTTTTTAATTAATTAGATTAAAAAGGTTTTTATTTATTTTATTAATTAAAAAGTCAATTTGGGAGATTTTAGTTATGTAACTACTTTTCTCTTCTCATTATCAGCCAAACACTCTTCTAAATCATTTTCTCCCAAACACTCTCTCTTGGTTTCTCTTTCATTTCCAAAGAATCCTTTTCAATTTCTTCAAGTTTTGTGAAGCAAAAAATTGTCATTCATTGAGGAAAGCAAGGATTTGAGGTAAATCCCATTCTCAACCTCTAATCAAGGTTCTTTATTAAAATTCCCAAGATTATTGACTCTCAAATGATGTGTTTAATTGAGTTTTGATAATAGTTGTGGTTGAAGATCAAAATCTTGCAAATTTGTGATTTAATTCTTGATTTTCGGATTTGTTTTGATGAGCTCTGTTTTAGATGGGTACTAATTGAGTTTTGAGATGATTATGTTGTTGAGAAATTGTTTTAATGATATAGATCCCGAAATCCTTGAGATCCTTGAGTTTTATGATAGTTTTCGTTGAGTTTTTGATGTGAAATGGTGAAGTTGTGTTGCTGGAGGTATAAGGATGGGTTTAGGTTGATTTTGAATGTATTTTTATGTTTATAAATGTTTGAAAGTGATATATGTTGGCTGGGCATGGTTTAGAATGCAATCGATTGAGTTTTCGGTTGTTTCGGATGGGTAAATTGTTGTAGTTTGGGTGAGCAACGAGTTTGTATGTCGTTGCTGGTGTTGAAATGCATTTAATGCATTTGGATCTTTGTTTTGATGTTGTGAAAACATGGGATCTTGATCCGGAAGCAAACGGGACATTTTTGGAGGCTCCGAAAGAGTGAATTTTGTGTCGGCGAGGAAGGTTTCGCGTTGTCGGTGAGTGGACATGTTGTTAAAGCTTTGTAAGCTTGGATACGATGTATTGGGAGGTTAGTGTAAGCTTGAAAGGCTTAGCTAATCTCGGAAATAAGTATGGTTTCTTGATCTCTCGGTTTTCGGATTTGAAATGGACTCCCTGGTATATCATGCTCATGTTTTGATGATAATTGTTACTCTCTGTTATGCATGGTTTTGCTTGTGTTTATCCCATGAAAAGGTTTGGTTTGAATACAAGATGGTGTGGTATTGTATGAAATGGTTTTTACTATTTAAAGGCATGTTTAATTTGGGATATGTGATGATTTTTGGTGATGCATTGAAAGTGGTGAGTTAATGTGTTTTTTAAGGATATATTGGCAAATTTTGATCTATTTTAATACCCGGATACGTTGGTCGACCAATAGGATGTGAGTGCACTATAATCTATAAATCGTGCGTGTGTCTAGCTACGTGACATAATATGGGGTGTGTAACGCCCCGGTTTTGGGCTTAGAAGTTTTGGGCGTTGACCGGTTCGGTCAAAGTGCTGTTCGAATCTAAAAAGGTGAAATTAGGAAAACCTAGTTCGGGTTGCATTAAAAATATGGAAAAATGTTCTAAAATCCTCTTTTAATGTATATAAGTGAACTGTGAAATCAATTTTGCAAAATGAGGTTTGGAAGGGTGACATTTTGGGCTAGTGACCAAAATGTAATTTTTGAAAACTGTGAGACTGTTTTAAAAAGGATTGAAACTTTGAATCTTTAAGGAGCTATTTACCCAATGGGAGTTTCTCCAGATTTTCAAAAGATATTAAATGATTAATTAAAAGGTTTTAAATAAAAAACAAAGTGGAGGGAAGATATTTTGGTTTTAACTAACTTTTCTCTCAATTCTATTTTCTCTCATTTTTCTCTCAAGCCAAACACCTTTTCTCCAGAGCTTTTCTCTCTGATTTTGTCACCTAAATTCATCTTTTCAATTACCTTTTGATTGCTAATCATCTCTACAACAAAACCTCACTATTTGCTAAGTGGATTTTCAAGAAAACTTGATTCTAAAAGGGAGAAACTCAAGTTTGGAGGTAAGAACGTCCTTCTCCTCTGAACTCTAAGTTCTTTACTGAAATTCCCAAGTTCTCAATCCTTAAATTGTGTTTTATAAATGGTTTTAAGGTTGTGTTATGGATCTTGGCTTTTAAATGCAAGATTTGATTGATTTTGGTGAATTTTCGTTGGATCTGTTAAAGCAATGATTTGAGGTGTATAATTGATGATAAATGAATGTTAAATTAATTGGAAATTGAGTTTTAACTAATGCAATCCCGGATAGGTTGAATTTCCTAAGTTTAGCTTGTGATTCTTGGTTGTTTTTGGGTGATCTTGTGGATCTGTTGTTGCTGGAGGTATAAGGATGTTGTTAGGTCCTTTTTAGATGTTGAATGATGTTTAAGGATGCTTAGTTTTGATGGTTTATGGCTGGGCTTTGTTGAGGAGTTGTTTAGATGCATTTTCGGTTGTGTTTGGTGGCCGAAATTGGAGTGTGGATGAGAGCAGCGAGTTTAGGTGCTTTTATTGAAGCTATTAATGCATGATGATGCATTAATCTACTGTTTTGATGTGTTAAAACAGGGGAGTCATCTTTGGATCCAAGTGGTGGTGATCCGGAAGCTTGATTTGGTGTTTCGGCAAGAAACGAAACGGAATCGGTGAGTGGATTTTGGTTTTCGGCTTTGAAACCAATGTTTTGGAGGTTTGGGAGCTTAGTCTAAGTCTAAACAACTTTGCTAAGCTCAAGAGTAAGTTTTCGGAAAAACTCTCTTGATGAGGAACCATGTGATGGTTGGGTGCAATGTGTTTGTTGCATGTTTAAATTCTGTTTTTAAAGCATATCTAGCATGTTTGTTTGCTGAGATTATAAGCCATGTGTTTAAGGAAGCTCAAGGTTAGAGTTCCTTGCTTTTGAACATTGTTTAAATGTGGTTTAATGCTTTAAGATGCATGATGTTGATGGCTTGGTTAAATGCTTTAAAACAGTGGATTATTGATGATAAATGATGTATATTGGCAAGTGATGTTTTGAAAAGGTTAAGGTCACCAAGGTGGTTAAAAGTCCTTGAGTGAGCCTAGTTTACTTAAGAACATCAAGGTGTTTAAAAGTCCTTGGATGGTTCTGTTACGGACACAAAGGTGTTTAAAAGTCCTTGTGTGGTCCTTTCCAAGGTGGTTAAAAGTCCTTGGGGCCAAGGTGTTTAAAAGTCCTTGGGGTGATTCATGTCATGGTGTTTAAAAGTCCATGGGCCAAGGTGTTTAAAAGTCCTTGGGGTCAAGGTGTTTAAAAGTCCTTGAGGTGAAACTTGTTAAGGACACAAAGGTGTTTAAAAGTCCTTGTGTGGTCCTTGCCATGGTGTTTAAAAGTCCATGGGCCATGGTGTTTAAAAGTCCATGGGGATAAGATCACAATGGTGTTTAAAAGTCCATGTGTGAGTCTTATGTTGATCTTATTAAAAGATGGTAATTATCACTTGTGGCCAATATGACATGTTATGATATGAAGCATGAGATGCTTGGTTGAGATTGCTTGTGAGCATGTCTAAATGTATTTTGATGTATGATTTATAAAAGTGTTTTATAAATGCATTATTGAATGGTTTATTTGAGCTTTCCTCACTAAGCTTTTGCTTACGCTCTCTCTCTCTTTTCTTAAACCAATAATGCAGAACATTAAGGTGCATTAAGGGCAGCAAGGAAGGCAAGCAATCAAGTGGAAGATAAGCTCATGTATGGGAAGGTTTTCTTAAACACTTTTAGCTTTTGGTTTTTGGCAATGGGGGACCTATGTTGTTGTTTTGGGAGATGTTTGGACTCCCTATTTTGGATTTATGTTGTTGTTAATGTTGGTGCATGTAATTGGCCATTATGTGTTGGTTTGGAGGTTTTAGTGCATGAATGGTTTGCTTGAGTAGGAAGCATGCCTTTAGATTTGGGGCTTTTCATATATGATGATATAATGATAATTGGTTGATGCAAATATGTCTCTTGTATGTTGTATGAGTTGCTGGTAAAGTTTGGTTGCTTTTGGAGCATGATTGGTTGGTCAATTGTGTGTTTAAGCATGAATTTTTCTGCAATCTGTGCAGGCCGTATCGGAACAGGTGCCTCCGTTTCGGAACGGGTGCCTTGTAGCAACCCAGGCGTCCGAAACGGGAGACACCGTTCCGAAACGGAAAGGCCTCTGCCAACCCTCGTTTCGGTACGCGTTGCGGAACGGCCCCGCGTTTCGAAACAGGCTCTCCCTGTTTCGGAACACCTGACCGTTGGGGGCTGACATTGGCAGTTATATGTTTCAAAATGTTTGCATTTTGGTCCCGATTCTTGTTTGTGCTATTGTATGAGTTTGGGATGTCTGTTTGAGCTGAAATTTGACAGAGATGCATGAAACATGATTAATTTCAAGTTGGTAACTTTAATTTGGGTTAAGTTCTTATAATTACCATAATTTACAAATTGGTCCCTAAAGTTGTAATTTGTTCAATTGGGTCCCTGTTTGATCTCTGATGTTTATGTTCTTTGAGTATGTTGTTTGTATGATCACAACTAGGGTAAATATGTATCTAGACAAGTTTAAAAAGAAAAAAAAAGGGTCGTTAATCAAGGTTGACTTTCGGGTTGACTTTGGTTTTCCCCGTGTAATCTTCTTAATTCGGGTCAACCGTCTAGGCTGGGTTAAGGGGGTTACATTTGGTGGTATCAGAGCTGAGTTCTCGAGTAATTGGGAATGTGTATGTGAATGTTTGAGGTATGTATTCCTTGTATGCTTGTTGGGTGAAAGCATGTTGAGTAAATTGCATGTATGTTGCAATTGAGATGTATGCTGTGATGAAGCATGTTGTGGGTACCCATTGCCAAATCAAAGCTAATGAAATGATGTTGATTTTAATTGGAAATGAGCTTGAGTACTTGGATTGCTTACCTTGCTGGGCCTGCCTTTGTTCATTTGCATTGTGATTGCATATTCATAGTATGGCACCTCGTAGAGAGTTGAGGAGTAATGTGCGAGCTACGGCTCAGAATGAGAATGAAAATGAGGAGAATGTTGAGAGTGCGGTTTTACCTCCTCCACCTGGTGGTGGTGCTGGGGCTGAAGAAGCTGGAGCTGCAACTGGTGCTGAGGCTGCTGGACCTGAGGCTGGTCAGGGGCAAGCTGTTCCTGACATGACGGTGTTAATTCAAGCTATAGCTGGTGCTTTCCAAGCAGCGGTAGCTGGAGCTCGTGGAGCTGGGCATCAGGAAGATGCTGGAGTTAGACTACCTTTGGAGGGGTTGCGCAGTTTGGGAGGGACTGAGTTCATGGGTATGTCTGCTGAAGGTTCTGAGGCTTGGTTAGAGAGTACCAAGAGAATCTTGGGACAGATGAGTTGCACTGATGTGCAGAAGCTTGGCTGTGTTGTGTCCTTGCTGCAGAAGGATGCATATACGTGGTGGACAACCACTATTGCTGGGATGGCAGAAGCTGATGTGACTTGGACATTCTTTCAGAATGTGTTCAAGAGAAGGTATCTGGGTGTGAGGTACCTAGATGAGAAAAAGAGGGAGTTCATGTCTCTTACCCAAGGGAGCATGACAGTGGCTGAGTATGAAGTACAGTTTGTTCGACTCAGTCAATATGCACCTGAGCTTGTTCCGGATGAGCGAGCGAGGTGTAAAAGGTTCCGTTAGGGCTTAGTGACGGATGTGAAGATGTATGTGCTGGCTACCGAGTATGATGATTTTGATGTGTTGGTGGGCCGAGCCAAGGATATTGAGATGAACTTGGGTTTATCTGCTAGAGGTGCTGGGGCAAGTGCTGGTAAGCGGGCAGCTGAATATCGTTCCAGTGGTGGACGGAACAAGAGGGGACGTGATCAGAAGTATCAGTCCTCGGCTAAGCGAGGTGGTGGAGCACCTGCTCGGGGAGGCAACGCTAGAGCTGATCCGAGTGCTTGTTGGATATGGGGTTCGCTTGGTCACATGAAACGTGATTGTCCTCGTGCAGTGAGGGAAGTGCATGCTCCTGTTGCGGCAGCTGGTAATGGTTGCTGGAACTGTGGATCTTTGGATCATTTGAGGCGTGATTGTCCTATGTTGGCTGGTGGCCAAGTTCGTGCTCCTGTTGTTGCAGGGGCACAGAGAGGTCGTGGGCGCGGGCGTTGTAATTTTCAGCGGAGAGAGGAAGGTGGCCGAGGTGTAGCTCATGTTGTAGCTGTACAGCCAGAGGGTGGCGGACAGGCTAGAGTGTTTGCTCAGCGTGAGGGGAGGAATGATGCGGATGTGATCGCAGGTACTTTTACTTTGCAATCCTTGTCATTACTTTCCTTGATTGATTCTGGATCTACGCACTCTTACATATTGCGTGAGCATGCTGAATTGCTTGGTTTGCCTGTTGAGTCTTTGGATGTTGGTATGCGTGTCACTAGTTCTTTTGGTGAGACTGTTGTGACTCGAAAGCTGTATAGAAGGTGTCCTTTGGTTGTTCAAGATCATGTTTTTCATGTTGACCTTATGGAGTTACCTTTCTATGGTTTTGATGTAATCCTTGGTATGGATTGGCTTGCTGAGCATCATGCTGTGGTGGATTGTGAAAATAAGCGAGTTTCGCTGAAGCTTGCGGATGATTATGAAGTTGTTGTGGTTGGTGAGAATGTGAAGTTTCTTGCCAATGTGGTGTCTACGTTGGAGGCAAGCCGGATGCTGAGGCAAGGCTGTGAGGCTTACCTAGCTTTTGTGATGAATCCTAGCTCTAAGGAGTTGCGTGTGCAAGATATCAGGGTTGTGAAGGACTTTCCTGGTGTGTTTCCTGAGGAGTTGCCTGGTTTACCTCCTAATCGCGAGGTGGAGTTTAGAATTGAGCTGTATGAGAATACAACTCCTGTGTCCATTACTCCCTATAGAATGGCACCTAAGGAGCTGAAAGAGCTGAAGACGCAGTTGCAAGAGTTGCTTGAGCGTGGTTTCATTCGGCCGAGTGTGTCGCCTTGGGGTGCACCGGTCTTGTTCGTGAAGAAGAAGGATGGCACTATGAGGATGTGCATTGATTACCGTCAGTTGAACAAGTTGACTATCAAGAATCGGTATCCTTTGCCGAGGATTGATGATCTCTTTGATCAATTTCGGGGAGCTGCTGTGTTCTCTAAGATTGACTTGAGGTCAGGGTATTACCAGTTGAAGGTGAAGGATGTGGATGTGCCTAAGACAGCTTTTAGGACAAGGTATGGGCATTATGAGTTCCTTGTGATGCCGTTTGGTTTGAAAAATGCTCCTGCTGCTTTCATGGACATGATGAATCGTGTGTTTCATGAATACCTGGACAAGTTTGTTGTGGTGTTCATTGATGATATCCTCGTGTACTCGCGTACTGAGGAGGAGCATGAAGAGCATTTGAGAATTGTTTTGCAAGCTTTGTTGGAGAATCAGCTTTACGCTAAGCTGAGCAAGTGTGAGTTCCGGCTTAAGGAGATGGTGTTTCTTGGGCATGTGGTTTCTGCCAAGGGGATTCGGGTTGATCCTCAGAAGATTGAGGCGGTGATGAATTGGAAGGTTCCTAAGTCTGTTCACGAGGTTCGTAGTTTCCTTGGTTTGGCGGGATACTACCGAAGGTTTGTGGATGGGTTTTCTAAGATTGCTGCACCTTTGACAAAGTTGTTGCAGAAGGATGTTAAGTATGAGTGGACAGAGGCGAGACAGCAGGTTTTTGAGAAGCTTAAGGCGGCTTTGACGCAAGCTCCTATCTTGGTTCAACCTGAATCAGGGAAAGAGTTTGTGGTGTATAGCGATGCGTCCTATGTTGGTTTGGGATGTGTGTTGATGCAAGAGGGTAAGGTGGTAGCTTATGCATCGCGGCAGTTGAAGGTGCATGAGCGCAATTATCCTACGCATGACATTGAGTTCGCTGCGGTGGTTTTTGCTCTGAAGATCTGGAGACATTACCTGTATGGTGAGAAGTGTACTGTGTACACGGATCACAAGAGTTTGAAGTATCTAATGTCTCAGAAGGAGTTGAATCTCAGGCAGCGACGTTGGGTGGAGTTTCTCAAGGATTATGATTTGACGATTGAGTATCACCCTGGGAAGGCTAATGTTGTAGCGGATGCCTTGAGTAGGAAGGTAGCTGTTGAGCTGAGGGCTATGTTTGCCAGTTTGAGTATTTCGCGCGATGGTGGTCTTGTGGCTGAGTTGCAAGTGAAACCATCTTTGGTTCAGTTGATCAAGGAAAAGCAGTTGCTGGATGATTCCTTGGTGTTTCATGTACAGGATATCGCGGAGGGTAGACCTTCGGATTTCTGCTTTAATGATGATGGAGTGTTGTGTTTTGGGAGTCGGATAGTAGTGCCCAATGATGCTGAGTTGAGGCGTGCTATTCTGACTGAAGGTCATAGTAGTCCTTTTGCTATGCACCCTGGTAGTACTAAGATGTATCGAGATCTTCGTGATGAGTACTATTGGGTGGGTTTAAAGAAAGATGTTGCGGAGTTTGTCAGCAAGTGTATGGTGTGTCAGCGAGTTAAGGCTGAGCATCAGTTTCCTTCAGGGTTGTTGCAACCGTTGAGAATTCCTGAGTGGAAGTGGGAAAGGGTTACCATGGATTTTGTATCTGGTTTACCTTTGTCACCATCGAAGAAGAATTCGGTGTGGGTGATTGTGGATCGCCTGACGAAGTGTGCGCATTTCTTGCCTGTGCATACCACGTTTTCTTTGGATAAGCTTGCGGAGCTGTACATTGCTGAGATTGTGCGGCTGCATGGTGTGCCTAAGTCGATTGTGTCGGATAGGGATCCGAGGTTCACATCGCGGTTCTGGCAGTGTTTGCATCAAGCTCTGGGTACGAGGTTGAATTTCAGTACATCCTATCATTCTCAGTCGGATGGTCAGTCTGAGCGTGTTATCCAGATTTTGGAGGATATGTTGAGGTGCTGCGTGATAGAGTTTCAGGGCTCTTGGGAGAAGCATTTGCCTTTGGTTGAGTTTGCTTATAACAATAGTTATCAGGCAAGTATTCAAATGGCACCTTATGAGGCTTTGTATGGGAGGAATGTAGGACTCCTCTTTGTTGGGCTGAAATTGAAGGGAACCACCGAGAAGGTGAAGCTCATTTGTGAGCGTTTGAAAGCAGCTTCTGATCGGCAGAAGTCTTACGCGGATTTGAAGCGTAAGGAGATTGAGTATGCGGTGGGTGACCGTGTGTTTCTGAAGGTTTCGCCTTGTAAGAAGGTGATGAGGTTTGGCCGGAAGGGTAAGTTGAGCCCTAGGTACATTGGACCATACGAGGTGGTTGAGCGTGTGGGTCCTGTTGCGTACAGGTTGAGGTTACCTCAAGAGTTGGAGAAGATTCATTATGTGTTTCATGTTTCTATGCTCCGGAAGTATAGATCTGATCCTTCGCATGTGATGCCTGTGGAAGAGGTGGAATTGAATCCGGATTTGACCTATGACGAGGAACCGGTGAGGATTCTGGATTCAGATAGCAAGGTTCTTCGTGGCAAGACCATTGAGTTGGTAAAGGTGCTGTGGAAGTATCGCGGTGTTGAGGAAGCCACGTGGGAGCGAAAGGATGACATGTTGAAGCAGTTTCCTTATCTCTTTCCTTCAGGTAAATTTCGAGGACGAAATTTCTTAAGGGGGGGAGAGTTGTAACGCCCCGGTTTTGGGCTTAGAAGTTTTGGGCGTTGACCGGTTCGGTCAAAGTGTTGTTCGAATCTAAAAAGGTGAAATTAGGAAAACCTAGTTCGGGTTGCATTAAAAATATGGAAAAATGTTCTAAAATCCTCTTTTAATGTATATAAGTGAACTGTGAAATCAATTTTGCAAAATGAGGTTTGGAAGGGTGACATTTTGGGCTAGTGACCAAAATGTAATTTTTGAAAACTGTGAGACTGTTTTAAAAAGGATTGAAACTTTGAATCTTTAAGGAGCTATTTACCCAATGGGAGTTTCTCCAGATTTTCAAAAGATATTAAATTATTAATTAAAAGGTTTTAAATAAAAAAAACAAAGTGGAGGGAAGATATTTTGGTTTTAACTAACTTTTCTCTCAATTCTATTTTCTCTCATTTTTCTCTCAAGCCAAACACCTTTTCTCCAGAGCTTTTTCTCTGATTTTGTCACCTAAATTCATCTTTTCAATTACCTTTTGATTGCTAATCATCTCTACAACAAAACCTCACCATTTGCTAAGTGGATTTTCAAGAAAACTTGATTCTAAAAGGGAGAAACTCAAGTTTGGAGATAAGAACGTCCTTCTCCTCTGAACTCTAAGTTCTTTACTGAAATTCCCAAGTTCTCAATCCTTAAATTGTGTTTTATAAATGGTTTTAAGGTTGTGTTATGGATCTTGGCTTTTAAATGCAAGATTTGATTGATTTTGGTGAATTTTCGTTGGATCTGTTAAAGTAGTGATTTGAGGTGTATAATTGATGATAAATGAATGTTAAATTAATTGGAAATTGAGTTTTAACTAATGCAATCCCGGATAGGTTGAATTTCCTAAGTTTAGCTTGTGATTCTTGGTTGTTTTTGGGTGATCTTGTGGATCTGTTGTTGCTGGAGGTATAAGGATGTTGTTAGGTCCTTTTTAGATGTTGAATGATGTTTAAGGATGTTTAGTTTTGATGGTTTATGGCTGGGCTTTGTTGAAGAGTTGTTTAGATGCATTTTCGGTTGTGTTTGGTGGCCGAAATTGGAGTGTGGATGAGAGCAGCGAGTTTAGGTGCTTTTATTGAAGCTATTAATGCATGATGATGCATTAATCTACTGTTTTGATGTGTTAAAACAGGGGAGTCATCTTTGGATCCAAGTGGTGGTGATCCGGAAGCTTGATTTGGTGTTTCGGCAAGAAGCGAAATGGAATCGGTGAGTGGATTTTGGTTTTCAGCTTTGAAACCAATGTTTTGGAGGTTTGGGAGCTTAGTCTAAGTCTAAACAACTTTGCTAAGCTCAAGAGTAAGTTTTCGGAAAAACTCTCTTGATGAGGAACCATGTGATGGTTGGGTGCAATGTGTTTGTTGCATGTTTAAATTCTGTTTTTAAAGCATATCTAGCATGTTTGTTTGCTGAGATTATAAGCCATGTGTTTAAGGAAGCTCAAGGTTAGAGTTCTTTGCTTTTGAACATTGTTTAAATGTGGTTTAATGCTTTAAGATGCATGATGTTTATGGCTTGGTTAAATGCATTAAAACAGTGGATTATTGATGATAAATGATGTATATTGGCAAGTGATGTTTTGAAAAGGTTAAGGTCACCAAGGTGGTTAAAAGTCCTTGAGTGAGCCTAGTTTACTTAAGAACATCAAGGTGGTTAAAAGTCCTTGGATGGTTCTATTACGGACACAAAGGTGTTTAAAAGTCCTTGTGTGGTCCTTTCCAAGGTGGTTAAAAGTCCTTGGGGCCAAGGTGTTTAAAAGTCCTTGGGGTGATTCATGTCATGGTGTTTAAAAGTCCATGGGCCAAGGTGTTTAAAAGTCCTTGGGGTCAAGGTGTTTAAAAGTCCTTGAGGTGAAACTTGTTAAGGACACAAAGGTGTTTAAAAGTCCTTGTGTGGTCCTTGCCATGGTGTTTAAAAGTCCATGGGCCATGGTGTTTAAAAGTCCATGGGGATAAGATCACAATGGTGTTTAAAAGTCCATGTGTGAGTCTTATGTTGATCTTATTAAAAGATGGTAATTATCACTTGTGGCCAATATGACATGTTATGATATGAAGCATGAGATGCTTGGTTGAGATTGCTTGTGAGCATGTCTAAATGTATTTTGATGTATGATTTATAAAAGTGTTTTATAAATGCATTATTGAATGGTTTATTTGAGCTTTCCTCACTAAGCTTTTGCTTACGCTCTCTCTCTCTTTTCTTAAACCAATAATGCAGAACATTAAGGTGCATTAAGGGCAGCAAGGAAGGCAAGCAATCAAGTGGAAGATAAGCTCATGTATGGGAAGGTTTTCTTAAACACTTTTAGCTTTTGGTTTTTGGCAATGGGGGACCTATGTTGTTGTTTTGGGAGATGTTTGGACTCCCTATTTTGGATTTATGTTGTTGTTAATGTTGGTGTATGTAATTGGCCATTATGTGTTGGTTTGGAGGTTTTAGTGCATGAATGGTTTGCTTGAGTAGGAAGCATGCCTTTAGATTTGGGGCTTTTCATATATAATGATATAATGATAATTGGTTGATGCAAATATGTCTCTTGTATGTTGTATGAGTTGCTGGTAAAGTCTGGTTGCTTTTGGAGCATGATTGGTTGGTCAATTGTGTGTTTAAGCATGAATTTTTCTGCAATCTATGCAGGCCGTATCGGAACAGGTGCCTCCGTTTCGGAACGGGTGCCTTGTAGCAACCCAGGCGTCCGAAACGGGAGACACCGTTCCGAAACGGAAAGGCCTCTGCCAACCCTCGTTTCGGTACGCGTTGCGGAACGGCCCCGCGTTTCGAAATAGGCTCTCCCTGTTTCGGAACACCTGACCGTTGGGGGCTGACATTGGCAGTTATATGTTTCAAAATGTTTGCATTTTGGTCCCGATTCTTGTTTGTGCTATTGTATGAGTTTGGGATGTCTGTTTGAGCTGAAATTTGACAGAGATGCATGAAACATGATTAATTTCAAGTTGGTAACTTTAATTTGGGTTAAGTCCTTATAATTACAAGAATTTACAAATTGGTCCCTAAAGTTGTAATTTGTTCAATTGGGTCTCTGTTTGATCTCTGGTGTTTATGTTCTTTGAGTATGTTGTTTGTATGATCACAACTAGGGTTAATGTGCATCTAGACAAGTTTAAAAAGAAAAAAAAAGGGTCGTTAATCAAGGTTGACTTTCGGGTTGACTTTGGTTTTCCCCGTGTAATCTTCTTAATTCGGGTCAACCGTCTAGGCCGGGTTAAGGGGGTTACATTTGGTGGTATCAGAGCTGATTTCTCGAGTAATTGGGAATGTGTATGTGAATGTTTGAGGTATGTATGCCTTGTATGCTTGTTGGGTGAAAGCATGTTGAGTAAATTGCATGTATGTTGCAATTGAGATGTATGTTGTGATGAAGCATGTTGTGGGTACCCATTGCCAAATCAAAGCTAATGAAATGATGTTGATTTTAATTGGAAATGAGCTTGAGTACTTGGATTGCTTACCTTGCTGGGCCTGACTTTGTTCATTTGCATTGTGATTGCATATTCATAGTATGGCACCTCGTAGAGAGTTGAGGAGTAATGTGCGAGCTACGGCTCAGAATGAGAATGAAAATGAGGAGAATGTTGAGAGTGCGGTTTTACCTCCTCCACCTAGTGGTGGTGCTAGGGCTGAAGAAGCTGGAGCTGCAGCTGGTGCTGAGGCTGCTGGACCTGAGGCTGGTCAGGGGCAAGCTGTTCCTGACATGACGGTGTTAATTCAAGCTATAGCTGGTGCTTTCCAAGCAGCGGTAGCTGGAGCTCGTGGAGCTGGGCATCAGGAAGATGCTGGAGTTAGACTACCTTTGGAGCGGTTGCGCAGTCTGGGAGGGACTGAGTTCAGGGGTATGTCTGCTGAAGGTTCTGAGGCTTGGTTAGAGAGTACCAAGAGAATCTTGGGACAGATGAGTTGCACTGATGTGCAGAAGCTTGGCTGTGTTGTGTCCTTGCTGCAGAAGGATGCATATACGTGGTGGACAACCACTATTGCTGGGATGGCAGAAGCTGATGTGACTTGGACATTCTTTCAGAATGTGTTCAAGAGAAGGTATCTGGGTGTGAGGTACCTAGATGAGAAAAAGAGGGAGTTCATGTCTCTTACCCAAGGGAGCATGACGGTGGCTGAGTATGAAGTACAGTTTGTTCGACTCAGTCAATATGCACCTGAGCTTGTTCCGGATGAGCGAGCGAGGTGTGAAAGGTTCCGTTATGGCTTAGTGACGGATGTGAAGATGTATGTGCTGGCTACCGAGTATGATGATTTTGATGTGTTGGTGGGCCGAGCCAAGGATATTGAGATGAACTTGGGTTTATCTGCTAGAGGTGCTGGGGCAAGTGCTGGTAAGCGGGCAGCTGAATATCGTTCCAGTGGTGGACGGAACAAGAGGGGACGTGATCAGAAGTATCAGTCCTCGGCTAAGAGAGGTGGTGGAGCACCTGCTCGGGGAGGCAACGCTAGAGCTGATCCGAGTGCTTGTTGGATATGTGGTTCGCTTGGTCACATGAAACGTGATTGTCCTCGTGCTGTGAGGGAAGTGCAAGCTCCTGTTGCGGCAGCTGGTAATGGTTGCTGGAACTGTGGATCTTCGGATCATTTGAGGCGTGATTGTCCTATGTTGGCTGGTGGCCAAGTTCGTGCTCCTGTTGTTGCAGGGGCACAGAGAGGTCGTGGGCGCGGGCGTTGTAATTTTCAGCGGAGAGAGGAAGGTGGCCGAGGTGTAGCTCATGTTGTAGCTGTACAGCCAGAGGGTGGCGGACAGGCTAGAGTGTTTGCTCAGCGTGAGGGGAGGAATGATGCGGATGTGATCGCAGGTACTTTTACTCTGCAATCCTTGTCATTACTTTCCTTGATTGATTCTGGATCTACGCACTCTTACATATTGTGTGAGCATGCTGAATTGCTTGGTTTGCCTGTTGAGTCTTTGGATGTTGGTATGCGTGTCACTAGTTCTTTTGGTGAGACTGTTGTTACTCGAAAGCTGTATAGAAGGTGTCCTTTGGTTGTTCAAGATCATGTTTTTCATGTTGACCTTATGGAGTTACCTTTCTATGGTTTTGATGTAATCCTTGGTATCGATTGGCTTGCTGAGCATCGTGCTGTGGTGGATTGTGAAAATAAGCGAGTTTCGCTGAAGCTTGTGGATGATTATGAAGTTGTTGTGGTTGGTGAGAATGTGAAGTTTCTTACCAATGTGGTGTCTACGTTGGAGGCAAGCCGGATGCTGAGGCAAGGCTGTGAGGCTTACCTAGCTTTTGTGATGAATCCTAGCTCTAAGGAGTTGCGTGTGCAAGATATCAGGGTTGTGAAGGAGTTTCCTGGTGTGTTTCCTGTGGAGTTGCCTGGTTTACCTCCTAATCGCGAGGTGGAGTTTGGAATTGAGCTGTATGAGAATACAACTCCTGTGTCCGTTACTCCCTATAGAATGGCACCTAAGGAGCTGAAAGAGCTGAAGACGCAGTTGCAAGAGTTGCTTGAGCGTGGTTTCATTCGGCCGAGTGTGTCGCCTTGGGGTGCACCGGTCTTGTTCGTGAAGAAGAAGGATGGCATTATGAGGATGTGCATTGATTACCGTCAGCTGAACAAGTTGACTATCAAGAATCGGTATCCTTTGCCGAGGATTGATGATCTCTTTGATCAATTTCGGGGAGCTGTTGTGTTCTCTAAGATTGACTTGAGGTCAGGGTATTACCAGTTGAAGGTGAAGGATGTGGATGTGCCTAAGACAACTTTCAGGACAAGGTATGGGCATTATGAGTTCCTTGTGATGCCGTTTGGTTTGACAAATGCTCCTGCTGCTTTCATGGACATGATGAATCGTGTGTTTCATGAATACCTGGACAAGTTTGTTGTGGTGTTCATTGATGATATCCTCGTGTACTCGCGTACTGAGGAGGAGCATGAAGAGCATTTGAGAATTGTTTTGCAAGCTTTGTTGGAGAATCAGCTTTACGCTAAGCTGAGCAAGTGTGAGTTCTGGCTTAAGGAGGTGGTGTTTCATGGGCATGTGGTTTCTACCAAGGGGATTCGGGTTGATCCTCAGAAGATTAAGGCGGTGATGAATTTGAAGGTTCCTAAGTCTGTTCACGAGGTTCGTAGTTTCCTTGGTTTGGCGGGATACTACCGAAGGTTTGTGGATGGGTTTTCTAAGATTGCTGCACCTTTGACAAAGTTGTTGCAGAAGGATGTTAAGTATGAGTGGACAGAGGCGAGACAACAGGCTTTTGAGAAGCTTAAGGCGGCTTTGACGCAAGCTCCTATCTTGGTTCAACCTGAATCAGGGAAAGAGTTTGTGGTGTATAGCGATGCGTCCTATGTTGGTTTGGGATGTGTGTTGATGCAAGAGGGTAAGGTGGTAGCTTATGCATCGCGGCAGTTGAAGGTGCATGAGCGCAATTATCCTACGCATGACATTGAGTTGGCTGCAGTGGTTTTTGCTCTGAAGATCTGGAGACATTACCTGTATGGTGAGAAGTGTACTGTGTACACGGATCACAAGAGTTTGAAGTATCTGATGTCTCAGAAGGAGTTGAATCTCAGGCAGCGACGTTGGGTGGAGTTGCTCAAGGATTATGATTTGACGATTGAGTATCATCCTGGGAAGGCTAATGTTGTAGCGGATGCCTTGAGTAGGAAGGTAGCTGTTGAGCTGAGGGCTATGTTTGCCAGTTTGAGTATTTCGCGCGATGGTGGTCTTGTGGCAGAGTTGCAAGTGAAACCATCTTTGGTTCAGTTGATCAAAGAAAAGCAGTTGCTGGATGATTCCTTGGTGTCTCATGTACAGGATATCGCGGAGGGTAGACCTTCGGATTTCTGCTTTAATGATGATGGAGTGTTGTGTTTTGGGAGTCGGATAGTAGTGCCCAATGATGCTGAGTTGAGGCGTGCTATTCTGACTGAAGGTCATAGTAGTCCTTTTGCTATGAACCCTGGTAGTACTAAGATGTATCGAGATCTTCGTGATGAGTACTATTGGGTGGGTTTAAAGAAAGATGTTGCGGAGTTTGTCAGCAAGTGTATGGTGTGTCAGCGAGTTAAGGCTGAGCATCAGTTTCCTTCAGGGTTGTTGCAACCGTTGAGAATTCCTGAGTGGAAGTGGGAAAGGGTTACCATAGATTTTGTATCTGGTTTACCTTTGTCACCATCGAAGAAGAATTCGGTGTGGATGATTGTGGATCGCCTGACGAAGTGTGCGCATTTCTTGCCTGTGCATACCACGTTTTCTTTGGATAAGCTTGCGGAGCTGTACATTGCTGAGATTGTGCGGCTGCATGGTGTGCCTAAGTCGATTGTGTCGGATAGGGATCCGAGGTTCACATCGCGGTTCTGGCAGTGTTTGCATCAAGCTCTGGGTACGAGGTTGAATTTCAGTACATCCTATCATCCTCAGTCGGTTGGTCAGTCTGAGCGTGTTATCCAGATTTTGGAGGATATGTTGAGGTGCTGCGTGATTGAGTTTCAGGGCTCTTGGGAGAAGCATTTGCCTTTGGTTGAGTTTGCTTATAACAATAGTTATCAGGCAAGTATTCAAATGGCACCTTATGAGGCTTTGTATGGGAGGAAGTGTACGACTCCTCTTTGTTGGGCTGAAACGGGTCAGAAGTTGGTTTCGATGCCGGCTTTGTTGAAGGGAACCACCGAGAAGGTGAAGCTCATTTGTGAGCGTTTGAAAGCAGCTTCTAATCGGCAGAAGTCTTACGCGGATTTGAAGCGTAAGGAGATTGAGTATGCGGTGGGTGACCGTGTGTTTCTGAAGGTTTCGCCTTGGAAGAAGGTGATGAGGTTTGGCCGGAAGGGTAAGTTGAGCCCTAGGTACATTGGACCATACGAGGTGGTTGAGCGTGTGGGTCCTGTTGCGTACAGGTTGAGGTTACCTCAAGAGTTGGAGAAGATTCATGATGTGTTTCATGTTTCTATGCTCCGGAAGTATAGATCTGATCCTTCGCATGTGATGCCTGTGGAAGAGGTGGAATTGAATCCGGATTTGACCTATGACGAGGAACCGGTGAGGATTCTGGATTCAGATAGCAAGGTTCTTCGTGGCAAGACCATTGAGTTGGTAAAGGTGCTGTGGAAATATCGCGGTGTTGAGGAAGCCACGTGGGAGCGAAAGGATGACATGCTGAAGCAGTTTCCTTATCTCTTTCCTTCAGGTAAATTTCGAGGACGAAATTTCTTAAGGGGGGAGAGTTGTAACGCCCTGGTTTTGGGCTTAGAAGTTTTGGGCGTTGACCGGTTCGGTCAAAGTGCTGTTCGAATCTAAAAAGGTGAAATTAGGAAAACCTAGTTCGGGTTGCATTAAAAATATGGAAAAATGTTCTAAAATCCTCTTTTAATGTATATAAGTGAACTGTGAAATCAATTTTGCAAAATGAGGTTTGGAAGGGTGACATTTTGGGCTAGTGACCAAAATATAATTTTTGAAAACTGTGAGACTGTTTTAAAAAGGATTGAAACTTTGAATCTTTAAGGAGCTATTTACCCAATGGGAGTTTCTCCAGATTTTCAAAAGATATTAAATGATTAATTAAAAGGTTTTAAATAAAAAAAAACAAATTGGAGGGAAGATATTTTGGTTTTAACTAACTTTTCTCTCAATTCTATTTTCTCTCATTTTTCTCTCAAGCCAAACACCTTTTCTCCAGAGCTTTTCTCTCTGATTTTGTCACCTAAATTCATCTTTTCAATTACCTTTTGATTGCTAATCATCTCTACAACAAAACCTCACCATTTGCTAAGTGGATTTTCAAGAAAACTTGATTCTAAAAGCGAGAAACTCAAGTTTGGAGGTAAGAACGTCCTTCTCCTCTGAACTCTAAGTTCTTTACTGAAATTCCCAAGTTCTCAATCCTTAAATTGTGTTTTATAAATGGTTTTAAGGTTGTGTTATGGATCTTGGCTTTTAAATGCAAGATTTGATTGATTTTGGTGAATTTTCGTTGGATCTGTTAAAGCAGTGATTTGAGGTGTATAATTGATGATAAATGAATGTTAAATTAATTGGAAATTGAGTTTTAACTAATGCAATCCCGGATAGGTTGAATTTCCTAAGTTTAGCTTGTGATTCTTGGTTGTTTTTGGGTGATCTTGTGGATCTGTTGTTGCTGGAGGTATAAGGATGTTGTTAGGTCCTTTTTAGATGTTGAATGATGTTTAAGGATGCTTAGTTTTGATGGTTTATGGCTGGGCTTTGTTGAGGAGTTGTTTAGATGCATTTTCGGTTGTGTTTGGTGGCCGAAATTGGAGTGTGGATGAGAGCAGCGAGTTTAGGTGCTTTCATTGAAGCTATTAATGCATGATGATGCATTAATCTACTGTTTTGATGTGTTAAAACAGGGGAGTCATCTTTGGATCCAAGTGGTGGTGATCCGAAAGCTTGATTTGGTGTTTCGGCAAGAAGCGAAACGGAATCGGTGAGTGGATTTTGGTTTTCGGCTTTGAAACCAATGTTTTGGAAGTTTGGGAGCTTAGTCTAAGTCTAAACAACTTTGCTAAGCTCAAGAGTAAGTTTTCGGAAAAACTCTCTTGATGAGGAACCATGTAATGGTTGGGTGCAATGTGTTTGTTGCATGTTTAAATTCTATTTTTAAAGCATATCTAGCATGTTTGTTTGCTGAGATTATAAGCCATGTGTTTAAGGAAGCTCAAGGTTAGAGTTCCTTGCTTTTGAACATTGTTTAAATGTGGTTTAATGCTTTAAGATGCATGATGTTTATGGCTTGGTTAAATGCTTTAAAACAATGGATTATTGATGATAAATGATGTATATTGGCAAGTGATGTTTTGAAAAGGTTAAGGTCACCAAGGTGGTTAAAAGTCCTTGAGTGAGTGTTGGGTTTTTTGCACGCTCGAATCGATCACCGAAACCGTCAAGGAGGGTTGTAAATGTTTGGTGGTTGAATTGGCTAAAACCGAAAGAAAGGTAGACAATTTGCACAATGATTTTAGAGTGGTTCGACTACTCAACCTACCTTAGCACACCACTAAGGATTTCCCAATTCACTCAATAATGAATTCGTCCCCTTTTCCAGGCTCATGAGGAAACCGTTACAACCCTATCTTTTGAACTTGGCTAAGATAGAACCAACTCTAGTTTTTCTCTCAAGGCTAAACTAGAACCTCTCCCTTTTACAAGGTTAAAAAGATGTAAACAAATAAACCTCACAAGGTGGGTGTTTACACAATTGAGCTCACAAGAAAGAGTGAAGGATAAAAACAATAAAAATCACTCTCTTCAGACTATGTACAAGAGAATAGTAAAATAAAGATTTAGACTCTAATTCTCTTGACCATATTGCTTGGATGTTGTCTCTTGCATTCTTCAAGTGTTCCAGCCTTCAATTTATAGTCCCAAATGAGTTTGTAGCCGTTTATAGCTGTTGGGAATATTGCCGTTTATAGCCGTTGGGAATATAGCCGTTTATAGCCGTTGGGAATATAGCCGTTTATAGCCGTTGGAATAGTACCATTTATGACCGTTGGAAATAGTACCATTTATGGCCGTTGGGAATAGTACCATTTATAGCCGTTGGAATAGTACCATTTATGGCCGTTGGGAATAGTACCATTTATGGCCGTTAGGCTATTTCAAAACACACCGTATCGATACGGCTAGGCGTATCGGTACGGGT